>JAJNNQ010000019.1:6187500-8587500 GCA_027886175.1 Phylloscopus collybita | reverse complement strand
TAATCTACCACCAGATGGCAGTTTGTCTGCCCCTGTAGAGCCAAAGGCTTCCTACAAATTGACATCAGGAACCTGGGGCGGAGACTTTGGTTTCCCATGGAAAAGGGCCACCGTTCGTATCTTATGCTGTCTGCCTGCCACTGGGCTTATGGCTACTAAAATTACATACAAATGAGGATATCTCCCAGATGCAATATGCCACCAGTTGGAAGTTAGTCTCCTCTTGTAGTGCCAGAGGCCTCCTAAAAAATGACATCAGGAATCTGGGGTGGAGACTTTGGTTTCCCATGGAAATGGGCCACTATTCATGTCTAGTTCTGTCTGCCTGCCGCTGGGATTCTGCCTACTAAAATTCCTCTAAAATTCCATACAAATGAGAATATCTCCCAGGTGCAATCAAACACCAGATGGAAGTTTGTCTGCCCATGGTGAGCCAAAGGCTTCCTACAAATTGACATCAGGAACCTAGGGCGGAGACTTTGGTTTCCCATGGAAAAGGACCACCGTTCGTTTCTAATGCTGTCTGCCTGCCACTGTGGTTATGAATGCTGAAGTTCCATACAAATGAGGATATCTCCCAGGTGCAATCTACAACCACGTGGACGTTTGTCTGCCCTCGTAGTGCCAAAGGCCTCCTAAAAACTGACACCAGGAACGTGGGGTGGAGACTTTGGTTTCCCATGGAAATGGGCCACCGTTTGTGTCTAATGCTGTCTGCCAGCCACTGGGCTTATGCCTACTAAAATTCCACTAAAGTTCTATACGAATGAGGATATCTCCCAGGTGCAATCTACAACCACGTGGACGTTTGTCTGCCCTCGTAATGCCAAAGGCCTCCTAAAAACTGACATCAGGACCGTGGGGTGGAGACTTTGTTTTCCCATGGAAATGGGCCACCGTTAATGTGTAACGCTATGTGCCTGATACTGGGCTTTTGCCTAGTAAAATTCCATACAAATGAGGATATCTCCCAGATGGAGTCTACCACCAGTTGAAAGTTTGTCTGCCTTTGTAATGCCAACGGCCTCCTACAAACTGACATCAGGAATCTGGAGAGAACGCTTTGGTTTCTATTGGAAAAGGGTCACCCTTTGTGTTTAATGCTGTCTCCTTGCCACTGGGTTTATGACTACTGAAACTACATACACATGAGGATATCTCCCAGATGCAATATGCCACCAGGCGGAAGTTTGTCTGCCCTTGTAGTGCCACAGGCCTCTTAGAAACGGACATCAGGAACGTGGGGTGGAGACTGTGGTTTCCCATAGGAATGGGCCATTGTTCGTGTCTAATGCTGTCTGCCTGCCACTGGGTTTCTTCCTACTAAAATTCCACTAAAATTCCATAGAAATGAGGATATCTCCCAGGTGCAATCTACAACCAGATGGAAGTTTCTCTGCCCTTAAATTGGAAAACGCCTCCTACAATGAGACATCAGCAACGTGGGGTGGAGATTTTGGTTTCCCATGGAAAAGGGCCACTGTTCGTGTCCAATGCTGTCTGCGTGCCACTTGGCTTCTGCCTTCTGAAATCCCATACAAATGAGCATATCTCCCCGATGCAATCAACCACCAGATGGAAGTTTTTCTGCCCTTGTATTGCCAAAGGCCTCCTTCAAACTGACATCAGGAACATAGGATGGATAATTTGTCTTTCCATGGAAAAGGGCCACCGTTCTTGTCTAATGCTGTCTGCCTGCCAGTGGGCATATATATGCCTACTAAAGTTCCATACATATGAGGATATCTCCCAAATGGAATTTCCCACCAGATGGAAGTTTGTCTGCCCTTTTAATGCCAAAGGCCTCCTACAAACTGACATGAGGAGCCTGGGTTGGAGACTTTGGTTTCCCATGGATATTGGGCAGCGTTCGTGTGTAATGCTGTCTGCCTGCCGCTGGACTTCTGCCTACTAAAATACCACTAAAATTCCATACAAATGGCGATATCTCCCAGGTCCAATCTACCACCAGATGGAATTTTTTCTGCCCTTGTAGTTCCAATCGCCTCTTACAGACTGACATCAGGAACGGGGGATGGAGACTTTGGTTTCCCATGGAAATGAGCCACTATTCATGTCTAATTCTATCTACCTGCTGCTGGGATTCTGCCTACTAAAATTCCACTAAAATTCCATACAAATGAGTATATCTCCCAGCTACCACCTAACACCAGATGGAAGTTTCTCTGCCCTTGTAGTGCCAAAGGCCTCCTACAAACTGCCATCAGGAACCTATGGTGGAGACTTTGGTTTCCCATGGAAAAGGACCACCGTTCCTGTCTAATGCTCTTTGCCTGGCACTGTGTTTATGACTGCTGAAGTTCCATAAAAATGAGGATATCTCCCAGGTGTAATCTACCACCGGGTGGAAGTTTGTCTGCCCCCGTAGTGCCAAAGGCCTCCTACAAACTGACATCAAGAAGCTGGGGTGGAGACTTTGGTTTCCCATGGAAAAGGTCCATTGTTTGTGTCTAATGCTGTCTGCCTGCCACTGGGCTTCTGCCTGCTGAAATTCCATACAAATGAGGATATCTCCTCGATGCAATCAACCACCAGATGGAACTTTGTCTGCTCTTGTAGTGCCAAAGGCCTCCTACAAACTCACACCAGGACCCTGGAGTGGAGACTTTGGTTTCCCATGGAAATGGGCCAGCGTTCGTGCCTAATGACTTGTGCATGCCACTAGGCTTCTGCCTATTAAAATCCCACTAAAATTCCATACAAATGAGGATGTCTCCCAGGTGCAATCTACCACCAGATGGAAGTTTGTCTGCCCCTGTAGAGCCAAAGGCTTCCTACAAATTGACATCAGTAACCTGGGGCGGACACTTTGGTTTCCCATGGAAAAGGGCCACCGTTCGTGTCTAATGCTGTCTGCCTGCCACTGGGCTTATGGCTACTAAAATTACATACAAATGAGGATATCTCCCAGATGCAATATGCCACCAGTTGGAAGTTTGCCTCCTCTTGTAGTGCCAGAGGCCTCCTAGAAAATGACATCAGGAACCTGGGGTGGAGACTTTGGTTTCCATGGAAATGGGCCACTATTCATGTCTAATTCTGTCTGCCTGCCGCTGGGATTCTGCCTACTAAAATTCCACTTAAATTCCATACAAATGAGAATATCTCCCAGGTGCAATCAAACACCAGATGGAAGTTTCTCTGCCCTTGTGTTTCCAAAGGTCTCCTACAAACTGCCCTCGGGAACCTAGGCTGGAGACTTTGGTTTCCCTAGGAAAAGGACCACTGTTCCTGTCTAATGCTGTCTGCCTGGCACTGTGGTTATGACTGCTGAAGTTCCATAAAAATGAGGATATCTCCCAGGTGCAATCTACCACCAGGTGGAAGTTTGTCTGCCCTTGTAGTGCCAAATGCCTCCTAAAAACTGACATCAGGAACGTGGGGTGGAGACTGTGGTTTCCCATAGAAATGGGCCACCGTTTGTGTCTAATGCTGTCTGACAGCCACTAGGCTTATGCCTACTAAAATTCCACTAAAATTCTATAGAAATGAGGATATCTCCCAGGTACAATCTACAACCAGATGGAAGTTTCTCTGCCCTTGTAGTGCCAAAGGCCTCCTAAAAACTGACATCATCAGGAACGTGGGGTGGAGACATTGGTTTCCCATGGAAAAGGGGCACCGTTCGTTTCTAATGCTGTCTGCCTGCCACTGGGCTTATGCCTGCAGAAATTCCTCACAAATGAGGATATCTCCCACCTGGAATCTACCACCAGTTGGAAGTTTGTCTGCGCTTGTAGTACCAAAGGCCTCGTCCAAACTGATACCAGGCATGTGGGATGGAGACTTTGGTTTCCCCGGGAAATGGGCCACCGTTCGTGTCTAATGCTATCTGCCTGGCACTGTGGTTATGCCTACTAAAATTCCACTAAAATTCTATTCAAATGAGCATATCTCCCAGGTGCAATCTACCACCAGATGGAAGTTCGTCTGCCCTTGTAGGTCCAAAGGCCTCCTACAAACTGACATCAGGAACGTGAGGTGGAGACTTTGGTTTCCCATGGAAAAGGGCCACCGTTCGTGTCTAATGCTGTCTGCTTGCCACTGGGATTATGGCTACTAAAATTACATACAAATGAGGATATCTCCCAGATGCAATATGCCAACAGATGGAAGTTTGTCTGCTCTTGCAGTGCCAAAGGTCTCGTTCAAAGTGATATCTGGAACCTGGCCTGGAACTTTGGTTTCCTATGGAAAAGGCCCAATGTTCGGGTTTAATGCTGTCGGTCTGCAACTGGGCTTCTGAGTACTAAAATTCCACTAAAATTCCATACAAATGAGGACTTCTCCAAGGTGCAATCTACCACCAGTTGGAAGTTTGTCTGCCCTTGTAGTGCCAAAGGCCTCCTAAAAACTGACATCAGGAATGTGAGGTGGAGACTTTGGTTTCCCAAGGAAATTGGCCACAGTTCGTGTCTAATGCTGTCTGCCTGCCACTGGGCTTCTGCCTGCTGAAATTCCAAAGATATTTGGAAATCTCTCCGATGCAATCACCCACCTGACGGAAGTATGTCTGCCCCTGTGGTGCCAAATGCCTCCTAAAAACTGACATCAGGAACGTGGGGTGGAGACTTTGGTTTCCCATGGAAATGGGCCAGCGTTCCTGTCCACTGCTGTCTGCCTGGCACTGTGGTTATGACTGAAGGAATTCCATACAAAAGAGGATATCTCCCAGGTGCAATCTACCACCAGGTGGAAGTTTGTCAGCCCTTGTAGTGCCAAAGGCTACCTAGAAACTGACATCCGGAACGTGGGGTGGACACTTTGGTTTCCCAAGGAAATGGGCCACCGTTCGTGTCTAATGCTGTCTGCCTGCCACTGGGCTTATGGCTACTGAAATTACATACAAATGAGGATATCTCCCAGATTCAATATGCCACCAGATGGAAGTTTGTCTGCTCTTGTAGTACCAAAGGCCTCCTACAAACTGACATCAAGAAGCTGGGGTGGAGACTTTGGTTTCCCATGGAAAAGGTCCATTGTTTGTGTCTAATGCTGTCTGCCTGCCACTGGGCTTCTGCCTGCTGAAATTCCATACAAATGAGGATATCTCCTCGATGCAATCAACCACCAGATGGAACTTTGTCTGCTCTTGTAGTGCCAAAGGCCTCCTACAAACTCACACCAGGACCCTGGAGTGGAGACTTTGGTTTCCCATGGAAATGGGCCAGCGTTCGTGCCTAATGACTTGTGCATGCCACTAGGCTTCTGCCTATTAAAATCCCACTAAAATTCCATACAAATGAGGATGTCTCCCAGGTGCAATCTACCACCAGATGGAAGTTTGTCTGCCCCGGTAGAGCCAAAGGCTTCCTACAAATTGACATCAGTAACCTGGGGCGGACACTTTGGTTTCCCATGGAAAAGGGCCACCGTTCGTGTCTAATGCTGTCTGCCTGCCACTGGGCTTATGGCTACTAAAATTACATACAAATGAGGATATCTCCCAGATGCAATATGCCACCAGTTGGAAGTTTGCCTCCTCTTGTAGTGCCAGAGGCCTCCTAGAAAATGACATCAGGAACCTGGGGTGGAGACTTTGGTTTCCATGGAAATGGGCCACTATTCATGTCTAATTCTGTCTGCCTGCCGCTGGGATTCTGCCTACTAAAATTCCACTTAAATTCCATACAAATGAGAATATCTCCCAGGTGCAATCAAACACCAGATGGAAGTTTCTCTGCCCTTGTGTTTCCAAAGGTCTCCTACAAACTGCCCTCGGGAACCTAGGCTAGAGACTTTGGTTTCCCTAGGAAAAGGACCACTGTTCCTGTCTAATGCTGTCTGCCTGGCACTGTGGTTATGACTGCTGAAGTTCCATAAAAATGAGGATATCTCCCAGGTGCAATCTACCACCAGGTGGAAGTTTGTCTGCCCTCGTAGTGCCAAATGCCTCCTAAAAACTGACATCAGGAACGTGGGGTGGAGACTGTGGTTTCCCATAGAAATGGGCCACCGTTTGTGTCTAATGCTGTCTGACAGCCACTAGGCTTATACCTACTAAAATTCCACTAAAATTCTATAGAAATGAGGATATCTCCCAGGTACAATCTACAACCAGATGGAAGTTTCTCTGCCCTTGTAGTGCCAAAGGCCTCCTAAAAACTGACATCAGGAACGTGGGGTGGAGACATTGGTTTCCCATGGAAAAGGGGCACTGTTCGTTTCTAATGCTGTCTGCCTGCCACTGGGCTTATGCCTGCAGAAATTCCTCACAAATGAGGATATCTCCCACCTGG
The DNA here is from genome assembly GCA_027886175.1 of Phylloscopus collybita. Lineage (NCBI taxonomy): Eukaryota > Metazoa > Chordata > Aves > Passeriformes > Phylloscopidae > Phylloscopus > Phylloscopus collybita. The sequence goes on along the minus strand of JAJNNQ010000019.1, from coordinate 8,581,240 downwards.
AATCTACCACCAGTTGGAAGTTTGTCTGCGCTTGTAGTACCAAAGGCCTCGTCCAAACTGATACCAGGCATGTGGGATGGAGACTTTGGTTTCCCCGGGAAATGGGCCACCGTTCGTGTCTAATGCTATCTGCCTGGCACTGTGGTTATGCCTACTAAAATTCCACTAAAATTCTATTCAAATGAGCATATCTCCCAGGTGCAATCTACCACCAGATGGAAGTTCGTCTGCCCTTGTAGGTCCAAAGGCCTCCTACAAACTGACATCAGGAACGTGAGGTGGAGACTTTGGTTTCCCATGGAAAAGGGCCACCGTTCGTGTCTAATGCTGTCTGCTTGCCACTGGGATTATGGCTACTAAAATTACATACAAATGAGGATATCTCCCAGATGCAATATGCCAACAGATGGAAGTTTGTCTGCTCTTGCAGTGCCAAAGGTCTCGTTCAAAGTGATATCTGGAACCTGGCCTGGAACTTTGGTTTCCTATGGAAAAGGCCCAATGTTCGGGTTTAATGCTGTCGGTCTGCAACTGGGCTTCTGAGTACTAAAATTCCACTAAAATTCCATACAAATGAGGACTTCTCCAAGGTGCAATCTACCACCAGTTGGAAGTTTGTCTGCCCTTGTAGTGCCAAAGGCCTCCTAAAAACTGACATCAGGAATGTGAGGTGGAGACTTTGGTTTCCCAAGGAAATTGGCCACAGTTCGTGTCTAATGCTGTCTGCCTGCCACTGGGCTTCTGCCTGCTGAAATTCCAAAGATATTTGGAAATCTCTCCGATGCAATCACCCACCTGACGGAAGTTTGTCTGCCCCTGTGGTGCCAACTGCCTCCTAAAAACTGACATCAGGAACGTGGGGTGGAGACTTTGGTTTCCCATGGAAATGGGCCAGCGTTCCTGTCCACTGCTGTCTGCCTGGCACTGTGGTTATGACTGAAGGAATTCCATACAAATGAGGATATCTCCCAGGTGCAATCTACCACCAGGTGGAAGTTTGTCAGCCCTTGTTGTGCCAAAGGCTACCTAGAAACTGACATCCGGAACGTGGGGTGGACACTTTGGTTTCCCAAGGAAATGGGCCACCGTTCGTGTCTAATGCTGTCTGCCTGCCACTGGGCTTATGGCTACTGAAATTACATACAAATGAGGATATCTCCCAGATTCAATATGCCACCAGATGGAAGTTTGTCTGCTCTTGTAGTGCCAAAGGCCTCCTAGAAACGGACATCAGGAACGTGGGGTGGAGACTTTGGTTTCCCATGGAAATGGGGCACCGTTTGTGTCTAATGCTCTGTGCTTGCCACTGGGCTTATGCCTAGTAAAATTCCATACAAATGGGATATCTCCCAGATGGAATTTACCATCAGATGGAAGTTTGTCTGCCCTTGTAGTGGCAAAGGCCTCCTACAAACTGACATCAGAAACCAGGGGTGGAGATTTTCGTTTCCCATTGAAAAGGGCCACCGTTCGTGTCTAATGGTGTCTGCCTGCCACTGGGGTTATGCCTGCTGAAATTCCTCACAAATGAGGATATCTCCCTGATGGAATCTACCACCAGTTGGAAGTATGTTTGCCCTTATAGTGCCAAACTCCTCGTAAAAACTGAAATGAGGAATGTGGGGTGGAGACTTTGGTATCCCAAGGAAATTGGCCATAGTTCGTGTCTAATGCTGTCTGTTTGCCACTGGGCTTCTGCCTGCTGAAATTCCAAAGATATTGGGAAATCTCTCCGATGCAATCAACCACCTGACGGAAGTTTATCTGCCCCTGTAGTGCCAAAGGCCTCCTAAAAACTGACATTAGGAATCTGGAGTGGAGACATTGGTTTCCCATGGAAATGGGCCAGCGTTCCTGTCTAATGCTGTCTGCCTGGCACTGTGGTTATGGCTGCTGAAATTCTATACAAATGAGGATATCTCCCAGGTGCAATCTACCACCAGGTGGAAGTATGTCTGCACTTGTAGTGCCAAAGGCCTCCTAGAAACAGACATCAGGAACGTGGGGTGGAGACTTTGGTTTCCCATGGAAATGGGCCACCGTTAGTGTTTAATGCTGTCTACTTGCCACTGGGCTTCTGCCTACTTTAATTCCACTAAAAATCCATACAAAGGAGGACATCTCCAAGATGCAATATGCCACCAGTTGGAAGTTTGTCTGTTCTTGTAGTGCAAAATGCCTCCTAAAAACTATCATCAGGAACCAGGCGTGGAGACTTTGGTTTCCCATGGAAAAGGACCTTTGTTCGTATCTAATGCTGTCTGCCTGGCATTGTGGTTATGGGTGCTGAAGTTCCATAAAAATGAGGATATCTCCCAGGTGCAATCTACCACCAGGTGGATGTTCATCTGCCCTTATAGTGCTAAACACCTCCTAAAAACTGACATCAGGAACGTGGGTTGGAGACTTTGGTTTCCCATGGAAAAGGGGCACCATTTGTGTCTAATGCTATGTGCCTGCCACTTGGCTTATGCCGGGTAAAATTCCATACAAATGCAGATATCTCCCAGGTGGAATTTACCATCAGATGGAAGTTTGTCTGCCCTTGTAGTAGCAAAGGCCTCCTAAAAGTCTGACATCAGGAACCAGGGGTGGAGATTTTTTTTTCCCATTGAAAAGGGCCAGCGTTCGTGTCTAATGCTCTCTGCCTGCCAATGATCTTCTGCCTGCTGAAATTCCAAAGATAGTTGGAAATCTCTCCGATGCACTCAACCACCTGACGGAAGTTTATCTGCCCCTGTAGTGCCAAAGGCCTCCTAAAAACTGACATCCGGAACCTGGATTGGAGACTTTGGTTTCCCATGGAAATGGGCCAGCGTTCTTGTCTAACGCTGTCTGCCTGGCACTGTGGTGATGACTGCTGAAGTTCCATACAAATGAGGATATCTCCCAGGTGCAATCTACCACCAGGTGGAAGTTTGTCTGCCCTTGTACTGCCAACGGCCTCCTAGAAACGGACATCAGGAACGTGGGGTGGAGACTTTGGTTTCCCATGGAAATGGGCCACCGTTCGTGTCTAATGCTGTCTGCCTGCCACTTGGTTTCTTCCTATTAATATTCCACTAAAATTCCATAGAAATAAGGATATATCCCAGGTGCAATCTACAACCAGATGGAAGATTCTCTGCCCTTGTTGTACCAAAGCCCTCCTAAAAAACTGACATCAGGAACCATGGGTGGAGACTTTGATTTCCCATGGAAAAGGACCAGCGTTCATGTCTAATGCTGTCTGCCTGCCAATGAGCTTCTGCCTGCTGAAATTCCAAAAAAAATTTGGAAATCTCTCCGATGTAATCAACCACCTGACGGAAGTTTGTCTGCCCCTGTAGAGCCAAAGGCCTCCTACAAATTGACATGAGGAGCCTGGAGTGGAGACTTTGGTTTCCCATGGAAAAGGGCCAGCGTTCGTGTCTAATGCTGTCTGCCCGCCACTGGGTTGTGGCTACAGAAATTACATACAAATGAGGATATCTCCCAGATTCAATATGCCACCAGTTGGAAGTTTGTCTGTTCTTGTAGTGCAAAAGGCCTCCTAAAAACAGACATCAGGAACCTGGCCTGGAGACTTTGGTTTCCCCTGGAAAAGGGCCACTATTCATGTCTAATTCTGTCTGCCTGCCACTGGGAATCTGCGTACTAAAATTCCTCTAAAATTCTATACAAATGAGAATATCTCGCAGGTGCAATCTACCCCCGGTTTGAAGATTCTCTGCCCTTGTATTGCCAAAGGTCTCCTATAAAATGACATCTGAAACGTAGGATGGATAATTTGGTTTCCCATGAAAAAGAGCCACTGTTCATGCCTAATGCTGTGTGCCTGCCACTGGGCGTATGCCTCCTAAAATTCCATACAAGTGAGGATATCTCCCAGATGCAATTTACCACCAGATGAAAGATTGTCTGCCCTTGTAGTGGCAAAGGCCTCCTAAAAAACTGACATCAGGAACCAGGGGTGGAGACTTTGCTTTCCCATGGGAAAGGACCACCGTTTGTGTCTATTGCAATGTGCCTGCCACTGGGCTTATGCCTAGTGAAATTCCATACAAATGAGGATATCTCCCAGATGGAATCTACAACCAGTCGGAAATTAGTCTGCCCTTATAGTGCCAAATGCCTCCTACAAACTGACATCAGGAACGTGGGATGGAGACTGTTTCCAATGGAAAAGGGGTACCGTTCCTGTCTAATGCTGTCTGCCTGCCACTGGGTTGCGCCTGCTGAAATTCCTCACAAATGAGGCTATGTCCCAGATGGAATCTACCACCAGTTCGAAGTTTGTTTGCCCTTGTAGTGCCAAAGGCCTCCTAAAAACTGACATCAGGAACGTGGGGTGGAGACATCGGTTTCCCATGAAAAAGGTCCACCGTTCGTGTCCTATGCTGTCTGCCTGCCACTGATCTTCTGCCTGCTGAAATTCCATACAAATGAGGATATCTCCTCAATGCAATCAACCACCAGACGGAACTTTGTCTGCCCTTGTAGTGCCAAAGGCCTCCTACATACTGACATCAGGAACCTGGAGTGGAGACTTTGGTTTCCCATGGAAATGCGACAGCGTTCGTGTCTAATGATGTTTGCCTGCCACTAGGATTCTGCCTATTAAAATTACAATAAAATTCCATACCATTGAAGATGTCTCTCACGTGCAATCTAACACCAAATGGAAGTTTGTCTGCCCCTGTAGAGCAAAAGGCTTCCTACAAATTGACATGAAGAAGCTGGGGCAGAGACTTTGGTTTCCCATGGCAAAGGGCCACGGTTCCTGTCTAATGCTGTCTGCCTGCCACTGGGCTTATGGCTACTAAAATTACATACAAATGAGGATATTTCCCAGATGCAATATGCCACCTGATGGAAGTTTGTCTCCTCTTGTAGTGCCAGAGGCCTCCTAGAAAATGACATCAGGAACCTGGGGTGGAGACTTTGGTTTCCCATGGAAATGGGCCACTATTCATGTCTAATTTTTTCTGCCTGCCGCTGGGATTCTGCCTACTAAAATTCCACTAAAATTCCATGCAAATGCGAATATCTCCCGGGTGCAATCAAACACCAGATGGAAGTTTCTCTGCCCTTGTATTGCCAAAGACCTCCTTCAAACTGACATCAGGAACCTAGGATGGATAATTTGTCTTTCCATGGAAAAGGACCACCGTTCCTGTCTAATGCTGTCTGCCTGGCACTGTGGTTATGACTGCTGAAGTTCCATACAAATGAGGATATCTCCCAGATGCAATATGCCACCAGATGGAAGTTTGTCTGCTCTAGCAGTACCAAAGGCCTCCTTCAAACTGACATTCGGAACCTGGCCTGGAGACATTGGTTTCCTACGGAAAAGGTCCACCGTTCATTGTTAATGCGGTCGGTCTGCAACTGGGATTCTGAGTACTATAATTCCACTAAAATTCTATACAAATGAGGATATCTCCCAGGTGCAATCTACCACCAGATGTTAGTTTGTCTGCTCTTGCAGTGCCAAAGGCCTCCTTTATACTGACATTCGGAACCTGACCTGGAGACTTTGGTTTCCTATGGAAAAGGCCCACCGTTCGTGTGTAAATCTCTCTGTCTTCAACTGGGATTGTGAGTACTAAAATACCACTAAAATTCCATAAAAATAAGGACATCTACGAGGTGCGATCCACCACTAGATGGAAGTTTGTCTGCCCTTGTAGTGCCAAAGGCCTCTTAGAAACGGACATCAGGAACGTGGGGTGGAGACTGTGGTTTCCCATAGGAATGGGCCATTGTTCGTGTCTAATGCTGTCTGCCTGCCACTGGGTTTCTTCCTACTAAAATTCCACTAAAATTCCATAGAAATGAGGATATCTCCCAGGTGCAATCTACAACCAGATGGAAGTTTCTCTGCCCTTAAATTGGAAAACGCCTCCTACAATGAGACATCAGCAACGTGGGGTGGAGATTTTGGTTTCCCATGGAAAAGGGCCACTGTTCGTGTCCAATGCTGTCTGCGTGCCACTTGGCTTCTGCCTTCTGAAATCCCATACAAATGAGCATATCTCCCCGATGCAATCAACCACCAGATGGAAGTTTTTCTGCCCTTGTATTGCCAAAGGCCTCCTTCAAACTGACATCAGGAACATAGGATGGATAATTTGTCTTTCCATGGAAAAGGGCCACCGTTCTTGTCTAATGCTGTCTGCCTGCCAGTGGGCATATGCCTACTAAAGTTCCATACATATGAGGATATCTCCCAAATGGAATTTCCCACCAGATGGAAGTTTGTCTGCCCTTTTAATGCCAAAGGCCTCCTACAAACTGACATGAGGAGCCTGGGTTGGAGACTTTGGTTTCCCATGGATATTGGGCAGCGTTCGTGTGCAATGCTGTCTGCCTGCCGCTGGACTTCTGCCTACTAAAATACCACTAAAATTCCATACAAATGGCGATATCTCCCAGGTCCAATCTACGACCAGATGGAATTTTTTCTGCCCTTGTATTTCCAATCGCCTCTTACAGACTGACATCAGGAACGGGGGATGGAGACTTTGGTTTCCCATGGAAATGAGCCACTATTCATGTCTAATTCTATCTACCTGCTGCTGGGATTCTGCCTACTAAAATTCCACTAAAATTCCATACAAATGAGTATATCTCCCAGCTACAACCTAACACCAGATGGAAGTTTCTCTGCCCTTGTAGTGCCAAAGGCCTCCTACAAACTGCCATCAGGAACCTATGGTGGAGACGTTGGTTTCCCATGGAAAAGGACCACCGTTCCTGTCTAATGCTCTTTGCCTGGCACTGTGTTTATGACTGCTGAAGTTCCATAAAAATGAGGATATCTCCCACGTGTAATCTACCACCGGGTGGAAGTTTGTCTGCCCCCGTAGTGCCAAAGGCCTCCTACAAACTGACATCAAGAAGCTGGGGTGGAGACTTTGGTTTCCCATGGAAAAGGTCCATTGTTTGTGTCTAATGCTGTCTGCCTGCCACTGGGCTTCTGCCTGCTGAAATTCCATACAAATGAGGATATCTCCTCGATGTAATCAACCACCAGATGGAACTTTGTCTGCTCTTGTAGTGCCAAAGGCCTCCTACAAACTCACACCAGGACCCTGGAGTGGAGACTTTGGTTTCCCATGGAAATGGGCCAGCGTTCGTGCCTAATGACTTGTGCATGCCACTAGGCTTCTGCCTATTAAAATCCCACTAAAATTCCATACAAATGAGGATGTCTCCCAGGTGCAATCTACCACCAGATGGAAGTTTGTCTGCCCCTGTAGAGCCAAAGGCTTCCTACAAATTGACATCAGTAACCTGGGGCGGACACTTTGGTTTCCCATGGAAAAGGGCCACCGTTCGTGTCTAATGCTGTCTGCCTGCCACTGGGCTTATGGCTACTAAAATTACATACAAATGAGGATATCTCCCAGATGCAATATGCCACCAGTTGGAAGTTTGCCTCCTCTTGTAGTGCCAGAGGCCTCCTAGAAAATGACATCAGGAACCTGGGGTGGAGACTTTGGTTTCCATGGAAATGGGCCACTATTCATGTCTAATTCTGTCTGCCTGCCGCTGGGATTCTGCCTACTAAAATTCCACTTAAATTCCATACAAATGAGAATATCTCCCAGGTGCAATCAAACACCAGATGGAAGTTTCTCTGCCCTTGTGTTTCCAAAGGTCTCCTACAAACTGCCCTCGGGAACCTAGGCTGGAGACTTTGGTTTCCCTAGGAAAAGGACCACTGTTCCTGTCTAATGCTGTCTGCCTGGCACTGTGGTTATGACTGCTGAAGTTCCATAAAAATGAGGATATCTCCCAGGTGCAATCTACCACCAGGTGGAAGTTTGTCTGCCCTTGTAGTGCCAAATGCCTCCTAAAAACTGACATCAGGAACGTGGGGTGGAGACTGTGGTTTCCCATAGAAATGGGCCACCGTTTGTGTCTAATGCTGTCTGACAGCCACTAGGCTTATGCCTACTAAAATTCCACTAAAATTCTATAGAAATGAGGATATCTCCCAGGTACAATCTACAACCAGATGGAAGTTTCTCTGCCCTTGTAGTGCCAAAGGCCTCCTAAAAACTGACATCAGGAACGTGGGGTGGAGACATTGGTTTCCCATGGAAAAGGGGCACCGTTCGTTTCTAATGCTGTCTGCCTGCCACTGGGCTTATGCCTGCAGAAATTCCTCACAAATGAGGATATCTCCCACCTGGAATCTACCACCAGTTGGAACTTTGTCAGCGCTTGTAGTACCAAAGGCCTCGTCCAAACTGATATCAGGCATGTGGGATGGAGACTTTGGTTTCCCCGGGAAATGGGCCACCGTTCGTGTCTAATGCTGTCTGCCTGGCACTGTGGTTATGCCTACTAAAATTCCACTAAAATTCTATTCAAATGAGCATATCTCCCAGGTGCAATCTACCACCAGATGGAAGTTCGTCTGCCCTTGTAGGTCCAAAGGCCTCCTACAAACTGACATCAGGAACGTGAGGTGGAGACTTTGGTTTCCCATGGAAAAGGTCCATTGTTCGTGTCTAATGATGTGTGCCTGCCACTAGGCTTCTGCCTATTAAAATCCCACTAAATTTCCATGCAAATGAGGATGTCTCCCGGGTGCAATCTACCACAAGATGGAAGTTCCTCTGCCCCTGTAGAGCCAAAGGCCTCCTACAAACTGACATCAGGAACGTGAGGTGGAGACTTTGGTTTCCCATGGAAAAGGGCCACCGTTCGTGTCTAATGTTGTCTGCCTGCCACTGGGCTTATGGGTACTAAAATTACATACAAATGAGGATGTCTCCCAGGTGCAATCTACCACCAGATGGAAGTTTGTCTGCCCCTGTAGAGCCAAAGGCTTCCTACAAACTGACATCAGGAACGTGCGGTGGAGACTTTGGTTTCCCATGGAAATGCGACAGCGTTCGTGTCTAATGATGTTTGCCTGCCACTAGGATTCTGCCTATTAAAATTACAATAAAATTCCATACCATTGAAGATGTCTCTCACGTGCAATCTAACACCAAATGGAAGTTTGTCTGCCCCTGTAGAGCAAAAGGCTTCCTACAAATTGACATGAAGAAGCTGGGGCAGAGACTTTGGTTTCCCATGGCAAAGGGCCACGGTTCCTGTCTAATGCTGTCTGCCTGCCACTGGGCTTATGGCTACTAAAATTACATACAAATGAGGATATTTCCCAGATGCAATATGCCACCTGATGGAAGTTTGTCTCCTCTTGTAGTGCCAGAGGCCTCCTAGAAAATGACATCAGGAACCTGGGGTGGAGACTTTGGTTTCCCATGGAAATGGGCCACTATTCATGTCTAATTTTTTCTGCCTGCCGCTGGGATTCTGCCTACTAAAATTCCACTAAAATTCCATGCAAATGCGAATATCTCCCGGGTGCAATCAAACACCAGATGGAAGTTTCTCTGCCCTTGTATTGCCAAAGACCTCCTTCAAACTGACATCAGGAACCTAGGATGGATAATTTGTCTTTCCATGGAAAAGGACCACCGTTCCTGTCTAATGCTGTCTGCCTGGCACTGTGGTTATGACTGCTGAAGTTCCATACAAATGAGGATATCTCCCAGATGCAATATGCCACCAGATGGAAGTTTGTCTGCTCTAGCAGTACCAAAGGCCTCCTTCAAACTGACATTCGGAACCTGGCCTGGAGACATTGGTTTCCTACGGAAAAGGTCCACCGTTCATTGTTAATGCGGTCGGTCTGCAACTGGGATTCTGAGTACTATAATTCCACTAAAATTCTATACAAATGAGGATATCTCCCAGGTGCAATCTACCACCAGATGTTAGTTTGTCTGCTCTTGCAGTGCCAAAGGCCTCCTTTATACTGACATTCGGAACCTGACCTGGAGACTTTGGTTTCCTATGGAAAAGGCCCACCGTTCGTGTGTAAATCTCTCTGTCTTCAACTGGGATTGTGAGTACTAAAATACCACTAAAATTCCATAAAAATAAGGACATCTACGAGGTGCGATCCACCACTAGATGGAAGTTTGTCTGCCCTTGTAGTGCCAAAGGCCTCTTAGAAACGGACATCAGGAACGTGGGGTGGAGACTGTGGTTTCCCATAGGAATGGGCCATTGTTCGTGTCTAATGCTGTCTGCCTGCCACTGGGTTTCTTCCTACTAAAATTCCACTAAAATTCCATAGAAATGAGGATATCTCCCAGGTGCAATCTACAACCAGATGGAAGTTTCTCTGCCCTTAAATTGGAAAACGCCTCCTACAATGAGACATCAGCAACGTGGGGTGGAGATTTTGGTTTCCCATGGAAAAGGGCCACTGTTCGTGTCCAATGCTGTCTGCGTGCCACTTGGCTTCTGCCTTCTGAAATCCCATACAAATGAGCATATCTCCCCGATGCAATCAACCACCAGATGGAAGTTTTTCTGCCCTTGTATTGCCAAAGGCCTCCTTCAAACTGACATCAGGAACATAGGATGGATAATTTGTCTTTCCATGGAAAAGGGCCACCGTTCTTGTCTAATGCTGTCTGCCTGCCAGTGGGCATATGCCTACTAAAGTTCCATACATATGAGGATATCTCCCAAATGGAATTTCCCACCAGATGGAAGTTTGTCTGCCCTTTTAATGCCAAAGGCCTCCTACAAACTGACATGAGGAGCCTGGGTTGGAGACTTTGGTTTCCCATGGATATTGGGCAGCGTTCGTGTGCAATGCTGTCTGCCTGCCGCTGGACTTCTGCCTACTAAAATACCACTAAAATTCCATACAAATGGCGATATCTCCCAGGTCCAATCTACGACCAGATGGAATTTTTTCTGCCCTTGTATTTCCAATCGCCTCTTACAGACTGACATCAGGAACGGGGGATGGAGACTTTGGTTTCCCATGGAAATGAGCCACTATTCATGTCTAATTCTATCTACCTGCTGCTGGGATTCTGCCTACTAAAATTCCACTAAAATTCCATACAAATGAGTATATCTCCCAGCTACAACCTAACACCAGATGGAAGTTTCTCTGCCCTTGTAGTGCCAAAGGCCTCCTACAAACTGCCATCAGGAACCTATGGTGGAGACGTTGGTTTCCCATGGAAAAGGACCACCGTTCCTGTCTAATGCTCTTTGCCTGGCACTGTGTTTATGACTGCTGAAGTTCCATAAAAATGAGGATATCTCCCACGTGTAATCTACCACCGGGTGGAAGTTTGTCTGCCCCCGTAGTGCCAAAGGCCTCCTACAAACTGACATCAAGAAGCTGGGGTGGAGACTTTGGTTTCCCATGGAAAAGGTCCATTGTTTGTGTCTAATGCTGTCTGCCTGCCACTGGGCTTCTGCCTGCTGAAATTCCATACAAATGAGGATATCTCCTCGATGTAATCAACCACCAGATGGAACTTTGTCTGCTCTTGTAGTGCCAAAGGCCTCCTACAAACTCACACCAGGACCCTGGAGTGGAGACTTTGGTTTCCCATGGAAATGGGCCAGCGTTCGTGCCTAATGACTTGTGCATGCCACTAGGCTTCTGCCTATTAAAATCCCACTAAAATTCCATACAAATGAGGATGTCTCCCAGGTGCAATCTACCACCAGATGGAAGTTTGTCTGCCCCTGTAGAGCCAAAGGCTTCCTACAAATTGACATCAGTAACCTGGGGCGGACACTTTGGTTTCCCATGGAAAAGGGCCACCGTTCGTGTCTAATGCTGTCTGCCTGCCACTGGGCTTATGGCTACTAAAATTACATACAAATGAGGATATCTCCCAGATGCAATATGCCACCAGTTGGAAGTTTGCCTCCTCTTGTAGTGCCAGAGGCCTCCTAGAAAATGACATCAGGAACCTGGGGTGGAGACTTTGGTTTCCATGGAAATGGGCCACTATTCATGTCTAATTCTGTCTGCCTGCCGCTGGGATTCTGCCTACTAAAATTCCACTTAAATTCCATACAAATGAGAATATCTCCCAGGTGCAATCAAACACCAGATGGAAGTTTCTCTGCCCTTGTGTTTCCAAAGGTCTCCTACAAACTGCCCTCGGGAACCTAGGCTGGAGACTTTGGTTTCCCTAGGAAAAGGACCACTGTTCCTGTCTAATGCTGTCTGCCTGGCACTGTGGTTATGACTGCTGAAGTTCCATAAAAATGAGGATATCTCCCAGGTGCAATCTACCACCAGGTGGAAGTTTGTCTGCCCTTGTAGTGCCAAATGCCTCCTAAAAACTGACATCAGGAACGTGGGGTGGAGACTGTGGTTTCCCATAGAAATGGGCCACCGTTTGTGTCTAATGCTGTCTGACAGCCACTAGGCTTATGCCTACTAAAATTCCACTAAAATTCTATAGAAATGAGGATATCTCCCAGGTACAATCTACAACCAGATGGAAGTTTCTCTGCCCTTGTAGTGCCAAAGGCCTCCTAAAAACTGACATCAGGAACGTGGGGTGGAGACATTGGTTTCCCATGGAAAAGGGGCACCGTTCGTTTCTAATGCTGTCTGCCTGCCACTGGGCTTATGCCTGCAGAAATTCCTCACAAATGAGGATATCTCCCACCTGGAATCTACCACCAGTTGGAACTTTGTCAGCGCTTGTAGTACCAAAGGCCTCGTCCAAACTGATATCAGGCATGTGGGATGGAGACTTTGGTTTCCCCGGGAAATGGGCCACCGTTCGTGTCTAATGCTGTCTGCCTGGCACTGTGGTTATGCCTACTAAAATTCCACTAAAATTCTATTCAAATGAGCATATCTCCCAGGTGCAATCTACCACCAGATGGAAGTTCGTCTGCCCTTGTAGGTCCAAAGGCCTCCTACAAACTGACATCAGGAACGTGAGGTGGAGACTTTGGTTTCCCATGGAAAAGGTCCATTGTTCGTGTCTAATGATGTGTGCCTGCCACTAGGCTTCTGCCTATTAAAATCCCACTAAATTTCCATGCAAATGAGGATGTCTCCCGGGTGCAATCTACCACAAGATGGAAGTTCCTCTGCCCCTGTAGAGCCAAAGGCCTCCTACAAACTGACATCAGGAACGTGAGGTGGAGACTTTGGTTTCCCATGGAAAAGGGCCACCGTTCGTGTCTAATGTTGTCTGCCTGCCACTGGGCTTATGGGTACTAAAATTACATACAAATGAGGATGTCTCCCAGGTGCAATCTACCACCAGATGGAAGTTTGTCTGCCCCTGTAGAGCCAAAGGCTTCCTACAAACTGACATCAGGAACGTGCGGTGGAGACTTTGGTTTCCCATGGAAATGCGACAGCGTTCGTGTCTAATGATGTTTGCCTGCCACTAGGATTCTGCCTATTAAAATTACAATAAAATTCCATACCATTGAAGATGTCTCTCACGTGCAATCTAACACCAAATGGAAGTTTGTCTGCCCCTGTAGAGCAAAAGGCTTCCTACAAATTGACATGAAGAAGCTGGGGCAGAGACTTTGGTTTCCCATGGCAAAGGGCCACGGTTCCTGTCTAATGCTGTCTGCCTGCCACTGGGCTTATGGCTACTAAAATTACATACAAATGAGGATATTTCCCAGATGCAATATGCCACCTGATGGAAGTTTGTCTCCTCTTGTAGTGCCAGAGGCCTCCTAGAAAATGACATCAGGAACCTGGGGTGGAGACTTTGGTTTCCCATGGAAATGGGCCACTATTCATGTCTAATTTTTTCTGCCTGCCGCTGGGATTCTGCCTACTAAAATTCCACTAAAATTCCATGCAAATGCGAATATCTCCCGGGTGCAATCAAACACCAGATGGAAGTTTCTCTGCCCTTGTATTGCCAAAGACCTCCTTCAAACTGACATCAGGAACCTAGGATGGATAATTTGTCTTTCCATGGAAAAGGACCACCGTTCCTGTCTAATGCTGTCTGCCTGGCACTGTGGTTATGACTGCTGAAGTTCCATACAAATGAGGATATCTCCCAGATGCAATATCCCACCAGATGGAAGTTTGTCTGCTCTAGCAGTACCAAAGGCCTCCTTCAAACTGACATTCGGAACCTGGCCTGGAGACATTGGTTTCCTACGGAAAAGGTCCACCGTTCATTGTTAATGCGGTCGGTCTGCAACTGGGATTCTGAGTACTATAATTCCACTAAAATTCTATACAAATGAGGATATCTCCCAGGTGCAATCTACCACCAGATGTTAGTTTGTCTGCTCTTGCAGTGCCAAAGGCCTCCTTTATACTGACATTCGGAACCTGACCTGGAGACTTTGGTTTCCTATGGAAAAGGCCCACCGTTCGTGTGTAAATCTCTCTGTCTTCAACTGGGATTGTGAGTACTAAAATACCACTAAAATTCCATAAAAATAAGGACATCTACGAGGTGCGATCCACCACTAGATGGAAGTTTGTCTGCCCTTGTAGTGCCAAAGGCCTCTTAGAAACGGACATCAGGAACGTGGGGTGGAGACTGTGGTTTCCCATAGGAATGGGCCATTGTTCGTGTCTAATGCTGTCTGCCTGCCACTGGGTTTCTTCCTACTAAAATTCCACTAAAATTCCATAGAAATGAGGATATCTCCCAGGTGCAATCTACAACCAGATGGAAGTTTCTCTGCCCTTAAATTGGAAAACGCCTCCTACAATGAGACATCAGCAACGTGGGGTGGAGATTTTGGTTTCCCATGGAAAAGGGCCACTGTTCGTGTCCAATGCTGTCTGCGTGCCACTTGGCTTCTGCCTTCTGAAATCCCATACAAATGAGCATATCTCCCCGATGCAATCAACCACCAGATGGAAGTTTTTCTGCCCTTGTATTGCCAAAGGCCTCCTTCAAACTGACATCAGGAACATAGGATGGATAATTTGTCTTTCCATGGAAAAGGGCCACCGTTCTTGTCTAATGCTGTCTGCCTGCCAGTGGGCATATGCCTACTAAAGTTCCATACATATGAGGATATCTCCCAAATGGAATTTCCCACCAGATGGAAGTTTGTCTGCCCTTTTAATGCCAAAGGCCTCCTACAAACTGACATGAGGAGCCTGGGTTGGAGACTTTGGTTTCCCATGGATATTGGGCAGCGTTCGTGTGCAATGCTGTCTGCCTGCCGCTGGACTTCTGCCTACTAAAATACCACTAAAATTCCATACAAATGGCGATATCTCCCAGGTCCAATCTACCACCAGATGGAATTTTTTCTGCCCTTGTATTTCCAATCGCCTCTTACAGACTGACATCAGGAACGGGGGATGGAGACTTTGGTTTCCCATGGAAATGAGCCACTATTCATGTCTAATTCTATCTACCTGCTGCTGGGATTCTGCCTACTAAAATTCCACTAAAATTCCATACAAATGAGTATATCTCCCAGCTACAACCTAACACCAGATGGAAGTTTCTCTGCCCTTGTAGTGCCAAAGGCCTCCTACAAACTGCCATCAGGAACCTATGGTGGAGACGTTGGTTTCCCATGGAAAAGGACCACCGTTCCTGTCTAATGCTCTTTGCCTGGCACTGTGTTTATGACTGCTGAAGTTCCATAAAAATGAGGATATCTCCCACGTGTAATCTACCACCGGGTGGAAGTTTGTCTGCCCCCGTAGTGCCAAAGGCCTCCTACAAACTGACATCAAGAAGCTGGGGTGGAGACTTTGGTTTCCCATGGAAAAGGTCCATTGTTTGTGTCTAATGCTGTCTGCCTGCCACTGGGCTTCTGCCTGCTGAAATTCCATACAAATGAGGATATCTCCTCGATGTAATCAACCACCAGATGGAACTTTGTCTGCTCTTGTAGTGCCAAAGGCCTCCTACAAACTCACACCAGGACCCTGGAGTGGAGACTTTGGTTTCCCATGGAAATGGGCCAGCGTTCGTGCCTAATGACTTGTGCATGCCACTAGGCTTCTGCCTATTAAAATCCCACTAAAATTCCATACAAATGAGGATGTCTCCCAGGTGCAATCTACCACCAGATGGAAGTTTGTCTGCCCCTGTAGAGCCAAAGGCTTCCTACAAATTGACATCAGTAACCTGGGGCGGACACTTTGGTTTCCCATGGAAAAGGGCCACCGTTCGTGTCTAATGCTGTCTGCCTGCCACTGGGCTTATGGCTACTAAAATTACATACAAATGAGGATATCTCCCAGATGCAATATGCCACCAGTTGGAAGTTTGCCTCCTCTTGTAGTGCCAGAGGCCTCCTAGAAAATGACATCAGGAACCTGGGGTGGAGACTTTGGTTTCCATGGAAATGGGCCACTATTCATGTCTAATTCTGTCTGCCTGCCGCTGGGATTCTGCCTACTAAAATTCCACTTAAATTCCATACAAATGAGAATATCTCCCAGGTGCAATCAAACACCAGATGGAAGTTTCTCTGCCCTTGTGTTTCCAAAGGTCTCCTACAAACTGCCCTCGGGAACCTAGGCTGGAGACTTTGGTTTCCCTAGGAAAAGGACCACTGTTCCTGTCTAATGCTGTCTGCCTGGCACTGTGGTTATGACTGCTGAAGTTCCATAAAAATGAGGATATCTCCCAGGTGCAATCTACCACCAGGTGGAAGTTTGTCTGCCCTTGTAGTGCCAAATGCCTCCTAAAAACTGACATCAGGAACGTGGGGTGGAGACTGTGGTTTCCCATAGAAATGGGCCACCGTTTGTGTCTAATGCTGTCTGACAGCCACTAGGCTTATGCCTACTAAAATTCCACTAAAATTCTATAGAAATGAGGATATCTCCCAGGTACAATCTACAACCAGATGGAAGTTTCTCTGCCCTTGTAGTGCCAAAGGCCTCCTAAAAACTGACATCAGGAACGTGGGGTGGAGACATTGGTTTCCCATGGAAAAGGGGCACCGTTCGTTTCTAATGCTGTCTGCCTGCCACTGGGCTTATGCCTGCAGAAATTCCTCACAAATGAGGATATCTCCCACCTGGAATCTACCACCAGTTGGAACTTTGTCAGCGCTTGTAGTACCAAAGGCCTCGTCCAAACTGATATCAGGCATGTGGGATGGAGACTTTGGTTTCCCCGGGAAATGGGCCACCGTTCGTGTCTAATGCTGTCTGCCTGGCACTGTGGTTATGCCTACTAAAATTCCACTAAAATTCTATTCAAATGAGCATATCTCCCAGGTGCAATCTACCACCAGATGGAAGTTCGTCTGCCCTTGTAGGTCCAAAGGCCTCCTACAAACTGACATCAGGAACGTGAGGTGGAGACTTTGGTTTCCCATGGAAAAGGTCCATTGTTCGTGTCTAATGATGTGTGCCTGCCACTAGGCTTCTGCCTATTAAAATCCCACTAAATTTCCATGCAAATGAGGATGTCTCCCGGGTGCAATCTACCACAAGATGGAAGTTCCTCTGCCCCTGTAGAGCCAAAGGCCTCCTACAAACTGACATCAGGAACGTGAGGTGGAGACTTTGGTTTCCCATGGAAAAGGGCCACCGTTCGTGTCTAATGTTGTCTGCCTGCCACTGGGCTTATGGGTACTAAAATTACATACAAATGAGGATGTCTCCCAGGTGCAATCTACCACCAGATGGAAGTTTGTCTGCCCCTGTAGAGCCAAAGGCTTCCTACAAACTGACATCAGGAACGTGCGGTGGAGACTTTGGTTTCCCATGGAAATGCGACAGCGTTCGTGTCTAATGATGTTTGCCTGCCACTAGGATTCTGCCTATTAAAATTACAATAAAATTCCATACCATTGAAGATGTCTCTCACGTGCAATCTAACACCAAATGGAAGTTTGTCTGCCCCTGTAGAGCAAAAGGCTTCCTACAAATTGACATGAAGAAGCTGGGGCAGAGACTTTGGTTTCCCATGGCAAAGGGCCACGGTTCCTGTCTAATGCTGTCTGCCTGCCACTGGGCTTATGGCTACTAAAATTACATACAAATGAGGATATTTCCCAGATGCAATATGCCACCTGATGGAAGTTTGTCTCCTCTTGTAGTGCCAGAGGCCTCCTAGAAAATGACATCAGGAACCTGGGGTGGAGACTTTGGTTTCCCATGGAAATGGGCCACTATTCATGTCTAATTTTTTCTGCCTGCCGCTGGGATTCTGCCTACTAAAATTCCACTAAAATTCCATGCAAATGCGAATATCTCCCGGGTGCAATCAAACACCAGATGGAAGTTTCTCTGCCCTTGTATTGCCAAAGACCTCCTTCAAACTGACATCAGGAACCTAGGATGGATAATTTGTCTTTCCATGGAAAAGGACCACCGTTCCTGTCTAATGCTGTCTGCCTGGCACTGTGGTTATGACTGCTGAAGTTCCATACAAATGAGGATATCTCCCAGATGCAATATCCCACCAGATGGAAGTTTGTCTGCTCTAGCAGTACCAAAGGCCTCCTTCAAACTGACATTCGGAACCTGGCCTGGAGACATTGGTTTCCTACGGAAAAGGTCCACCGTTCATTGTTAATGCGGTCGGTCTGCAACTGGGATTCTGAGTACTATAATTCCACTAAAATTCTATACAAATGAGGATATCTCCCAGGTGCAATCTACCACCAGATGTTAGTTTGTCTGCTCTTGCAGTGCCAAAGGCCTCCTTTATACTGACATTCGGAACCTGACCTGGAGACTTTGGTTTCCTATGGAAAAGGCCCACCGTTCGTGTGTAAATCTCTCTGTCTTCAACTGGGATTGTGAGTACTAAAATACCACTAAAATTCCATAAAAATAAGGACATCTACGAGGTGCGATCCACCACTAGATGGAAGTTTGTCTGCCCTTGTAGTGCCAAAGGCCTCTTAGAAACGGACATCAGGAACGTGGGGTGGAGACTGTGGTTTCCCATAGGAATGGGCCATTGTTCGTGTCTAATGCTGTCTGCCTGCCACTGGGTTTCTTCCTACTAAAATTCCACTAAAATTCCATAGAAATGAGGATATCTCCCAGGTGCAATCTACAACCAGATGGAAGTTTCTCTGCCCTTAAATTGGAAAACGCCTCCTACAATGAGACATCAGCAACGTGGGGTGGAGATTTTGGTTTCCCATGGAAAAGGGCCACTGTTCGTGTCCAATGCTGTCTGCGTGCCACTTGGCTTCTGCCTTCTGAAATCCCATACAAATGAGCATATCTCCCCGATGCAATCAACCACCAGATGGAAGTTCGTCTGCCCTTGTAGGTCCAAAGGCCTCCTACAAACTGACATCAGGAACGTGAGGTGGAGACTTTGGTTTCCCATGGAAAAGGTCCATTGTTCGTGTCTAATGATGTGTGCCTGCCACTAGGCTTCTGCCTATTAAAATCCCACTAAATTTCCATGCAAATGAGGATGTCTCCCGGGTGCAATCTACCACAAGATGGAAGTTCCTCTGCCCCTGTAGAGCCAAAGGCCTCCTACAAACTGACATCAGGAACGTGAGGTGGAGACTTTGGTTTCCCATGGAAAAGGGCCACCGTTCGTGTCTAATGTTGTCTGCCTGCCACTGGGCTTATGGGTACTAAAATTACATACAAATGAGGGTATCTCCCAGGTGCAATCTACCACCAGATGGAAGTTTGTCTGCCCCTGTAGAGCCAAAGGCTTCCTACAAACTGACATCAGGAACGTGCGGTGGAGACTTTGGTTTCCCATGGAAATGGGCCACGGTTTGTGTCTAATGCTATGTGCCTGCCACTGGGCTTATGCCTAGTAAAATCCCATACAAATGAGGATATCTCCCAGATGGAGTCTACCACCAGCTGAAAGTTTGTCTGCCCTTCTAATGCCAACGGCCTCATACAAACTGACATCAGGAATCTGGAGAGGACGCATTGGTTTCCCATGGAAAAGGGCCACCTTTGTTGTTCAATGCTGTTTGCCTGCCAGTGGACATATGCCGACTAAAATTCCCTACAAATGAGGATATCTCCCAAATGCAATTTCCCACCGGATAGAAGTTTGTCTGCCCTTTTAATGCCAAAGGCCTCCTACAAACTGACATCAGGAGGCTGGGTTGGAGAGTTTGTTTTCCCATGGAAAAGGGCCACCGTTCATGTCTAATGGTATCTGCCTGCCACTGGGCTTCTACCTGCTGAAATTCCATACAAATGAGGATATCTCCACGATGCAATCAACCACCAGACGGAAGTTTGTCTGCCCTTGTCGTTCCAAAGGCCTTCTAGAAACGGACATCAGGAACGTGGGGTGGAGACTTTGGTTTCCCATAGAAATGGGCCATTGTTCGTGTTTAATGCTGTCTGCCTGCCACTGGGCTTCTTCCTACTAAAATTGCACTAAAATTCAATAGAAATGAGGATATCTATCAGGTGTAATCTACCACCAGATGGAAGTTTCTCTGCCCTTATATTGGAAAATGCCTCCTACAAAGTGACATTTGCAACATGGGCTGGAGGTTTTGGTTTCCCACGGAAAAGGGCCACTGTTCGTGTCTAAGGCTGTCTGCCTGTCACTGGGGTTATGCCTGCTGAAATTCCTCACAAATGAGGATATATCCCAGATGCAATATGCCACCAGTTGGAAGTTTGTCCCCTCTTGTAGTGCCAGAGGCCTCCTAAAAAATGACATCAGGAACCTGGGGTGGAGACTTGGGTTTCCCATGGAAATGGGCCACTATTCATGTCTAATTCTGTCTGCCTGCCGCTGGGATTCTGCCTACTAAAATTCCACTCAAATTCCATCCAAATGAGGATATCTCCCAGGTGTAATCTACCACCAGGTGGAAGTTTGTCTGCCCTCATAGTGGCAAAGGCCTCCTAAGAACTGACATCAGGAACGTGGGGTGGAGACTTTGGTTTCCCAAGGAAATGGGCCACCGTTTGTGTCTAATGCTGTCTGCCAGCCACTGGGCTTATGCCTACTAAAATTCCACTAAAATTCTATATAAATGAGGATATCTCTGAGGTGCAATCTACAACCAGATGGAAGTTTCTCTGCCCTTGTAGTGCCAAAGCCCTCCTAAAAACTGACATCAGGAACGTGGGGTGGAGACTCTACTTTTCCAATGGAAATGGGCCACCATTTGTGTCTAATGCTATGTGCCTGCCACTGGGCTTATTCCTACTAAAATTCCACTAAAATTCCATGGAAATTAGGATATCTCCCAGGTGAAATCTACCACCAGATGGAAGTTTTTCTGCCCTTGTAGCTCCAAACGCCTCTTACAAACTGACATCAGGAACGTGGGGTGGAGACTTTGGTTTCCCATGGGAAAGGGGCACCGTTCGTGTCTAATGCTGTCTGCCTGCCACTGGGCTTCTGTCTGCTGAAATTCCATACAAATGAGGATATCTCCTCGATGCAATCAACCATCAGATGGAACTTTGTCTGCCCTTTTATTGCCAAAGGCCTCATACAAACTGACATCAGGACCGTGGAGTGGAGACTTTGGTTTCCCATGGAAATGGGCCAGCGTTCGTGTCTAATGCTGTGTGCCTGCCACTAGGCTTCTGCCTATTAAAATCCCACTAAAATTCCATACAAATGAGGATGTCTCCCAGGTGCAATCTACCACCAGATGGAAGTTTGTCTGTCCTGTAGTGCCAAAGGCTTCCTACAAATTGATATCAGGAACCTGGGGTTGAGACTTTGGTTTCCCATGGAAAAGGGCCACCGTTAGTGTCTAATGCTGTCTGCCTTCCACTGGGCTTATGGCTACTAAAATTACATACAAATGAGGATATCTCCCAGAAGCAATATGCCACCAGTTGGAAGTTTGTCTCCTCTTGTAGTGCCAGAGGCCTCCTAGAAAATGACATCAGGAACCTGGGGTGGAGACTTTGGTTTCCCATGGAAATGGGCCACTATTCATGTCTAATTCTGCATGCCTGCCGCTGGGATTCTGCCTACTAAAATTCCTCTAAAATTCCATACAAATGAGAATATCTCCCAGGTGTATTCTACCACCAGATGGAAGTTTGTCTGCCCATGGTGAGCCAAAGGCTTCCTACAAATTGACATCAGGAACCTGGGGCGGAAACTTTGGTTTCCCATGGAAAAGGACCACCGTTCGTTTCTAATGCTGTCCGCCTGCAACTGTGGTTATGACTGCTGAAGTTCCATACAAATGAGGATATCTCCCAGGTGCAATCTACAACCACGTGGACGTTTGTCTGCCCTCGTAGTGCCAAAGGCCTCCTAAAAACTGACATCAGGAACGTGGGGTGGAGACTTTGGTTTCCCAAGGAAATGGGCCACCGTTTGTGTCTAATGCTGTCTGCCAGCCACTGGGCTTATGCCTACTAAAATTCCACTAAAGTTCTATACAAATGAGGATATCTCCCAGGTGCAATCTACAACCACGTGGACGTTTGTCTGCCCTTGTAGTGCCAAAGGCCTCCTAAAAACTGACATCAGGAACGTGGGGTGGAGACTTTCTTTTCCCATGGAAATGGGCCACCGTTTGTGTCTAATGCTATGTGCCTGCCACTGGGCTTATGCCTAGTAAAAACCCATACAAATGATATCTCCCAGTTGGAGTCTACCACCAGTTGAAAGTTTTTTCTGCCCTTGTAATGCCAACGGCCTCCTACAAACTGACATCAGGAATCTGGAGAGGACGCTTTGGTTTCCCATGGAAAAGGGCCACCCTTGGTGTTTAATGCTGTCTTCCTGCCCGTGGGCATATACCTACTAAAATTCCCTACAAATGAGGATATCTCCCAAATGCAATTTCCCACCAGATGGAAGTTTGTCTGCCCTTGTAGTGCCAAAGGCCTCCGACAACCTGACATCAGGAATGTGGGATGGAGACTTTGGTTTCCTTAGGAAACGGACCACTGTTCCTGTCTAATTCTCTCTGCCTTCCGCTGGGATTCTGCCTACTAAAATTCCACTAAAATTCCATAGAAATGAGGATATCTCCCAGGTGCAATCTACAACCAGATGGAAGTTTCTCCTCCCTTATATTGGAAAACGCCTCCTACAAAGCGACATTTGCAACATGGGGTGGAGATTTTGGTTTCCCATGGAAAAGGGCCACCATTCGTGTCTAATGCTGTCTGCCTGTCAGGGGGCGTATGCCTACTAAAATTCCATACAAATGAGGATATCTCCCAAACGCAATTTCCCTCCAGATGGAAGTTTGTCTACCCTTTTAATGCCAAAGACCTCCTAAAAACTGACATCAGGAGCCTGGGTTGGAGACTTTGGTTTCCCATGGAAATGGGCCACCGTTCGTGTCTAATGCTGTTTGCCTGCCACTGGGGTTCTGCCTGCTGAAATTCCTCACAAATGAGGATATCTCCCTGATGCAATCAGCCACCAGACGGAAGTTTGTCTGCCCTTGTAGTGCCAAAGGCCTCCTACAAACTGACATCAGGAACAGGGAATGGAGATTTGGGTTTCCCATGGAAAAGGTACACTCTTCGTGTCTAATGCTGTCTGCCTGCCACTGGGCTTCTGTCTGCTGAAATTCCATACAAATGAGGAAATCTCCTCGATGCAATCATCCACCAGACGGAACTTTGTCTGCCCTTGTAGTGCCAAAGTCCTCCTACAAACTGACATCAGGAACCTGGAGTGGAGACTTTGGTTTCCCATGGAAATGGGCCAGCGTTCGTGTCTAATTATATGTGCCTGCCACTAGGCTTCTGCCTATTAATTTTCCACTTAAATTCCATACAAATGAGGATGTCTTCCAGGTGCAATCTACCACCAGATAGAAGTTTGACTGCCCTTGTAATGACAACGGCCTTTTACAAACTGACATCTGGAATCTGGAGAGGACTGTTGCAGTGCGTGCCTGCTCTGGCCTGGCTCAGTGTCTAGCCTGGCCTACCCGGCAGCTCTCGGCACGCCCCAACCAGTCACTTTGTGGGGGTTCGTGTCTTGTCACTGGATAACGCTGTCAAGGCCGGATTGAAGAAAGAAGGGACTCTGTCTTGAATTTTCTAGGGAACAGAGGCTTTATTCGGGGGCGGGGGGAAGGGGGTCAGGATGATCCCCCCAGCCACCCCAGGCTGGTGCCTCTGGAGAGAGAGACCCTGAGCCTGGGGTGGTGGGCGGTTTAATACTACAATTCTGGGGTGGATTCTAAGTTACAGTTAGTAATAAAACAATCTAAATACATCATGCTAAATTAAGTCATTTAGGTTCTAACAAATCTAGCACAAGTTTTGGGATGGGCCGAGAACAGTTTTGCAAAATGAATGGCTAGCTCTACTGTACTTCAAAGATAAGAATTAAATGATGGACACGAGGATAATTATGCATGACAAAGGAGGTAAGGCAGGGGAGAACTAATAAAAGAAAGATTCTAAGCAGGGGCAAAGCTGTCCTAGAAACTCTTATTGGAACTACAAAAAGTTACATATTAAAACAAGCAATACATCTTAAGACAAAAGGGCTTTCTTGAATTTTGCAGACTATTCTAAACCTAACAATAAAACTCTTCATGCTGAATTTTCAGCTAAGGCCTGCACATATTATTTTTGCAGAGTCATACTTCCCCCTTTTTTTTTTTTTTTTTTTTTTTTTGTTACTGATCTGGTGTGTAAACTTCTGAGCTATTTTCACTGCTGGTAACTTCGTCTAGCGGAAATTCGTTGGCTGGCTCTACTGAATGCACTGAATGCACAGAGGGGGTGGAAGTGGAAAAAACTGCACGCATGATCAAACTTTTTACTAAACTAAAAGCAAAGGCCACAACTAATACAATGAACAACACTAACAGTCCTGTTTTGATCCATGAGCTGGCAACTTTAGAAAGTCCGACACCTGAAAAGATGTTGTCAAACCAGTCTCCTATTTCTTCTTTGATGGAACTGACCATCCCTCGTAGCTGGTGGACAGATTTTCTGACGTCTTCTGCTTTAGATGATAGGTTGAAGCAGCAGAGTCCTTCGAACTCCTCGCACGAATGTTGATTCAACAAAAGCAAGTAATCAATGGCAGCTCTATTTTGGAGCGTTGCCCGTCTAGTTATCTGTTCGTCTGATAAGAGGTCACTTATAGCACGAGATGTTAAATTTGCTTGTTTAGCTACCCAACATTCTAATTGGCCTAATTCTCCCACAGACTTTGCAATTGAAACCCAAGGTAAAAAAACTGACAGGGCTGCTGCTTTTGCCCTGGACCAATGGATAATTTCTGAATTGCAATCCGAATTAAGACTTGTCAAGTCTCTCTTCTGAACTTTTAGAGAGGAATTTTTCTTGTGCCAATTGAGAATTTGAGTCATGTTAGGGGTAAAAAGGCTCAGCTTACTCAGAGTGCAAGGACCTCCAATGAGACGAGCTGGGATCCCAGTAAAGGCTCTGTCACTACAAACAAGGAAAAAACCTTTGGGAAGGGAAAGGGAATTGCTAGCAGAAAAAGTAAGGACATGAACAATTTTTGCACACCAATTTGTTGCCATATAAGAAATTTCAGCTTGTCTCAAATTGTAAAACGACTTTTCTTGCTCTTTGGGTGGGGTATACATAAATTGAACACAAAAAGGAGCTTTGGAGGACCCAAGGAGTTCTAATTCTTGGGGCTCCAGGTGGGGGCGGCCGAGAGACTGAGACCATTGTTTCCAAAAAGCAAGGGGATTTTTAACAACAGTAGAAGGGGGCTCATTTATTTCTTGAAACTCTTTAACTGCGCTAGGTTTCTGATTAAAACTTTGACGCTACCGGAGGAGTGGTTGAGGATACTCTTCTTCTTTTGCAGGGATCCCTACTAAGCAGGCAGACATGGGATTTTGGGCTGAGGCTGAGGCTAGACAAATGTGATCTTGGCCTAGACTCTGTGCAAGGGTTTTCCACACATTGGTTTTTGGCTGTGGGACAATCCAGAAGAAAGCCAGGGTTGGCAAACTGAGCAGCATCACAAATGCAAACACTCTCGAACTACGAATTTCCATGCTGACCACCAGGCCTGTAGTTCTGTAACTTAAAAGAAAAGAATTTAGTTAAACAAACACTGAAAACACTCAGCAAGAGGAAGCAGCTCTTCTGCTTCTTCCTCTTGCCAAAACATCCAGGAAGGAATACTAACTGGACAAGAAGGCTCTGTGTCTGAACCTTCCTGTTCTTCATCTTTTTTTCTCTTTCTCCAGGAGGCGACAGCTGCCTGGGGCACTTTTGCTTCTGATGTTTTGGGGACATAGGGTCTCACACATCGGGAGGGAATCTACCGCAAGCCGGTGGGAGTGGAGACACAGGCGTACCCGCGCCTCCAGGTGACTAAATCATGAGGACTCTGTATCCTCCAAGTTTCTGGATCTTTGACAAGGACCTTTGGCCTTTCATGGGGTTCTAACAGAGAGCTCCCTCGAAAGTGCCTTGTCACCGGCGGGTTCATGGTCTCAAAGGAACAGTTAAGAAAATTCAAAGTGAACAGAGCACGGGCCAATCTCACAGATGGTGGTTCAATTTTGAGGATTGGTTGCTGCTGACTGAGGACTCTTTTGAGGTTAAGATGAGTCCTCTCCACAATTGCTTGGCCTGTGGGAGAGTGGGGAATCCCTGTTTTGTGTTTTACTTCTCATTGCTGTAAAAAGTTGCTGAATTCTTTAGATGTGTATGCTGGAGCATTATCTGTTTTCAAGGACTTTGGGATGCTTAATACAGCGAAAGCCTGGATAAAATGCTTGATAGCATCTCCAGCTTTCTCTCCTGTGTGAGCAGATGCAAAAACAGCTCCTGAGAACGTGTCGACAGAGACATGCACGAACTTTTGCTTTCCGAAAGGGGCAAAGTGCGTGACGTCTGATTGCCACACTTCACAGCTGGACAAACCTCGGGGATTGACACCTGTGGGCAGAGATGAGATTGCACATTTGTTACATTGTGAACAGTTGTTTACAATTGCTTTGGCTTGGTCACGAGTTAAATTAAACTGCCTGACCAGTCCAGGTGCATTTTGGTGATGGAGTTGGTGACTGATTCTTGCTTGCTCAAAGTGATTTGGCAGAGGAGCTATCTCCACGGTGGTGGCAAGAGCATCAGCTCTCTTGTTTCCCTCTGCAATGAATCCTGGGAGTTCTGTGTGTGACCTGGCATGCATCACAAAAAAGGGGTGTTCTCGGAGAGAAATAAGTTTCACAAGCTTAGAAAGCAACTGAAAAAGTGTGATGTTAGAGACTTCTTGCAGCACAGACTGTTCTGCTCTAGAAACTATCCCTGCTACATAACTGGAATCTGTCACTAAATTAAAGGGTTCAGAAAATTTTTCAAATGCTCTGACAACTGCAGCCAATTCAGCAACCTGAGGTGAGCCTTCCACCTCTGCAACATCAGATTCCCACTGATGTGAATCGGGATCTCGCCAAGTCATTACCGACTTGTGAGATTTACCCGACGCGTCTGTGAACACGGTCAGTGCATTAAGTGGTTTTCTGCTTTGCATAGTTTTCAGCTCTAAATGAAATTGGACATCAGCACTGAACATTTTAAACCTAAACCTATTCTAAACCTAACAATAAAACTCTTCATGCTGAATTTTCAGCTAAGGCCTGCACATATTCTTTTTGCAGAGTCATAGAGGACGCTTTGGTTTCCCATGGAAAAGGGCCACCCTTGGTGTTAAATGCTGTCTGCTTGCCAATGGGCTTATGACTAATGAAATTCCATACAAATGAGAATATCTCCCAAGTGCAATCTAACACCAGATGGAAATTTCTCTGCCCTTGTGGTTCCAAAGGCCTCCTACAAATTTCCATCAGGAACCTAGTGTGGAGACTTTGGTTTCCCATGGAAAAGGACCACCGTTCCTGTCTAATGCTGTCTGCCTGGCACTGTGGTTATGAGTGCTGAAGTTCCATACAAATGAGGATATCTCCCAGGTGTAATCTACCACCGGGTCGAAGTTTGTCTGCCCTCGTAGTGCCAAAGCCCTCCTAAAAACTGACATCAGGAACGTGGGGTGGACTCTTTGTTTTCCCATGGAAATGGGCCACCGTTTGTGTCTAATGCTATGTGCCTGCCACTGGGCTTATGCCTAGTAAAAACCCATACAAATGATATCTCCCAGTTGGAGTCTACCACCAGTTGAAAGTTTTTTCTGCCCTTGTAATGCCAACGGCCTCCTACAAACTGACATCAGGAATCTGGAAAGGACGCTTTGGTTTCCCATGGAAAAGGGCCACCCTTGGTGTTTAATGCTGTCTTCCTGCCCGTGGGCATATACCTACTAAAATTCCCTACAAATGAGGATATCTCCCAAATGCAATTTCCCACCAGATGGAAGTTTGTCTGCCCTTGTAGTGCCAAAGGCCTCCGACAACCTGACATCAGGAATGTGGGATGGAGACTTTGGTTTCCTTAGGAAACGGACCACTGTTCCTGTCTAATTCTCTCTGCCTTCCGCTGGGATTCTGCCTACTAAAATTCCACTAAAATTCCATAGAAATGAGGATATCTCCCAGGTGCAATCTACAACCAGATGGAAGTTTCTCCTCCCTTATATTGGAAAACGCCTCCTACAAAGCGACATTTGCAACATGGGGTGGAGATTTTGGTTTCCCATGGAAAAGGGCCACCATTCGTGTCTAATGCTGTCTGCCTGTCAGGGGGCGTATGCCTACTAAAATTCCATACAAATGAGGATATCTCCCAAACGCAATTTCCCTCCAGATGGAAGTTTGTCTACCCTTTTAATGCCAAAGACCTCCTAAAAACTGACATCAGGAGCCTGGGTTGGAGACTTTGGTTTCCCATGGAAATGGGCCACCGTTCGTGTCTAATGCTGTTTGCCTGCCACTGGGGTTCTGCCTGCTGAAATTCCTCACAAATGAGGATATCTCCCTGATGCAATCAGCCACCAGACGGAAGTTTGTCTGCCCTTGTAGTGCCAAAGGCCTCCTACAAACTGACATCAGGAACAGGGAATGGAGATTTGGGTTTCCCATGGAAAAGGTACACTCTTCGTGTCTAATGCTGTCTGCCTGCCACTGGGCTTCTGTCTGCTGAAATTCCATACAAATGAGGAAATCTCCTCGATGCAATCATCCACCAGACGGAACTTTGTCTGCCCTTGTAGTGCCAAAGTCCTCCTACAAACTGACATCAGGAACCTGGAGTGGAGACTTTGGTTTCCCATGGAAATGGGCCAGCGTTCGTGTCTAATTATATGTGCCTGCCACTAGGCTTCTGCCTATTAATTTTCCACTTAAATTCCATACAAATGAGGATGTCTTCCAGGTGCAATCTACCACCAGATAGAAGTTTGACTGCCCTTGTAATGACAACGGCCTTTTACAAACTGACATCTGGAATCTGGAGAGGACTGTTGCAGTGCGTGCCTGCTCTGGCCTGGCTCAGTGTCTAGCCTGGCCTACCCGGCAGCTCTCGGCACGCCCCAACCAGTCACTTTGTGGGGGTTCGTGTCTTGTCACTGGATAACGCTGTCAAGGCCGGATTGAAGAAAGAAGGGACTCTGTCTTGAATTTTCTAGGGAACAGAGGCTTTATTCGGGGGCGGGGGGAAGGGGGTCAGGATGATCCCCCCAGCCACCCCAGGCTGGTGCCTCTGGAGAGAGAGACCCTGAGCCTGGGGTGGTGGGCGGTTTAATACTACAATTCTGGGGTGGATTCTAAGTTACAGTTAGTAATAAAACAATCTAAATACATCATGCTAAATTAAGTCATTTAGGTTCTAACAAATCTAGCACAAGTTTTGGGATGGGCCGAGAACAGTTTTGCAAAATGAATGGCTAGCTCTACTGTACTTCAAAGATAAGAATTAAATGATGGACACGAGGATAATTATGCATGACAAAGGAGGTAAGGCAGGGGAGAACTAATAAAAGAAAGATTCTAAGCAGGGGCAAAGCTGTCCTAGAAACTCTTATTGGAACTACAAAAAGTTACATATTAAAACAAGCAATACATCTTAAGACAAAAGGGCTTTCTTGAATTTTGCAGACTATTCTAAACCTAACAATAAAACTCTTCATGCTGAATTTTCAGCTAAGGCCTGCACATATTATTTTTGCAGAGTCATACTTCCCCCTTTTTTTTTTTTTTTTTTTTTTTTTGTTACTGATCTGGTGTGTAAACTTCTGAGCTATTTTCACTGCTGGTAACTTCGTCTAGCGGAAATTCGTTGGCTGGCTCTACTGAATGCACTGAATGCACAGAGGGGGTGGAAGTGGAAAAAACTGCACGCATGATCAAACTTTTTACTAAACTAAAAGCAAAGGCCACAACTAATACAATGAACAACACTAACAGTCCTGTTTTGATCCATGAGCTGGCAACTTTAGAAAGTCCGACACCTGAAAAGATGTTGTCAAACCAGTCTCCTATTTCTTCTTTGATGGAACTGACCATCCCTCGTAGCTGGTGGACAGATTTTCTGACGTCTTCTGCTTTAGATGATAGGTTGAAGCAGCAGAGTCCTTCGAACTCCTCGCACGAATGTTGATTCAACAAAAGCAAGTAATCAATGGCAGCTCTATTTTGGAGCGTTGCCCGTCTAGTTATCTGTTCGTCTGATAAGAGGTCACTTATAGCACGAGATGTTAAATTTGCTTGTTTAGCTACCCAACATTCTAATTGGCCTAATTCTCCCACAGACTTTGCAATTGAAACCCAAGGTAAAAAAACTGACAGGGCTGCTGCTTTTGCCCTGGACCAATGGATAATTTCTGAATTGCAATCCGAATTAAGACTTGTCAAGTCTCTCTTCTGAACTTTTAGAGAGGAATTTTTCTTGTGCCAATTGAGAATTTGAGTCATGTTAGGGGTAAAAAGGCTCAGCTTACTCAGAGTGCAAGGACCTCCAATGAGACGAGCTGGGATCCCAGTAAAGGCTCTGTCACTACAAACAAGGAAAAAACCTTTGGGAAGGGAAAGGGAATTGCTAGCAGAAAAAGTAAGGACATGAACAATTTTTGCACACCAATTTGTTGCCATATAAGAAATTTCAGCTTGTCTCAAATTGTAAAACGACTTTTCTTGCTCTTTGGGTGGGGTATACATAAATTGAACACAAAAAGGAGCTTTGGAGGACCCAAGGAGTTCTAATTCTTGGGGCTCCAGGTGGGGGCGGCCGAGAGACTGAGACCATTGTTTCCAAAAAGCAAGGGGATTTTTAACAACAGTAGAAGGGGGCTCATTTATTTCTTGAAACTCTTTAACTGCGCTAGGTTTCTGATTAAAACTTTGACGCTACCGGAGGAGTGGTTGAGGATACTCTTCTTCTTTTGCAGGGATCCCTACTAAGCAGGCAGACATGGGATTTTGGGCTGAGGCTGAGGCTAGACAAATGTGATCTTGGCCTAGACTCTGTGCAAGGGTTTTCCACACATTGGTTTTTGGCTGTGGGACAATCCAGAAGAAAGCCAGGGTTGGCAA
Source organism: Phylloscopus collybita (assembly GCA_027886175.1). NCBI lineage: Eukaryota > Metazoa > Chordata > Aves > Passeriformes > Phylloscopidae > Phylloscopus > Phylloscopus collybita. The sequence continues at coordinate 8,550,076 of JAJNNQ010000019.1, read as the reverse complement.
ACTGAGCAGCATCACAAATGCAAACACTCTCGAACTACGAATTTCCATGCTGACCACCAGGCCTGTAGTTCTGTAACTTAAAAGAAAAGAATTTAGTTAAACAAACACTGAAAACACTCAGCAAGAGGAAGCAGCTCTTCTGCTTCTTCCTCTTGCCAAAACATCCAGGAAGGAATACTAACTGGACAAGAAGGCTCTGTGTCTGAACCTTCCTGTTCTTCATCTTTTTTTCTCTTTCTCCAGGAGGCGACAGCTGCCTGGGGCACTTTTGCTTCTGATGTTTTGGGGACATAGGGTCTCACACATCGGGAGGGAATCTACCGCAAGCCGGTGGGAGTGGAGACACAGGCGTACCCGCGCCTCCAGGTGACTAAATCATGAGGACTCTGTATCCTCCAAGTTTCTGGATCTTTGACAAGGACCTTTGGCCTTTCATGGGGTTCTAACAGAGAGCTCCCTCGAAAGTGCCTTGTCACCGGCGGGTTCATGGTCTCAAAGGAACAGTTAAGAAAATTCAAAGTGAACAGAGCACGGGCCAATCTCACAGATGGTGGTTCAATTTTGAGGATTGGTTGCTGCTGACTGAGGACTCTTTTGAGGTTAAGATGAGTCCTCTCCACAATTGCTTGGCCTGTGGGAGAGTGGGGAATCCCTGTTTTGTGTTTTACTTCTCATTGCTGTAAAAAGTTGCTGAATTCTTTAGATGTGTATGCTGGAGCATTATCTGTTTTCAAGGACTTTGGGATGCTTAATACAGCGAAAGCCTGGATAAAATGCTTGATAGCATCTCCAGCTTTCTCTCCTGTGTGAGCAGATGCAAAAACAGCTCCTGAGAACGTGTCGACAGAGACATGCACGAACTTTTGCTTTCCGAAAGGGGCAAAGTGCGTGACGTCTGATTGCCACACTTCACAGCTGGACAAACCTCGGGGATTGACACCTGTGGGCAGAGATGAGATTGCACATTTGTTACATTGTGAACAGTTGTTTACAATTGCTTTGGCTTGGTCACGAGTTAAATTAAACTGCCTGACCAGTCCAGGTGCATTTTGGTGATGGAGTTGGTGACTGATTCTTGCTTGCTCAAAGTGATTTGGCAGAGGAGCTATCTCCACGGTGGTGGCAAGAGCATCAGCTCTCTTGTTTCCCTCTGCAATGAATCCTGGGAGTTCTGTGTGTGACCTGGCATGCATCACAAAAAAGGGGTGTTCTCGGAGAGAAATAAGTTTCACAAGCTTAGAAAGCAACTGAAAAAGTGTGATGTTAGAGACTTCTTGCAGCACAGACTGTTCTGCTCTAGAAACTATCCCTGCTACATAACTGGAATCTGTCACTAAATTAAAGGGTTCAGAAAATTTTTCAAATGCTCTGACAACTGCAGCCAATTCAGCAACCTGAGGTGAGCCTTCCACCTCTGCAACATCAGATTCCCACTGATGTGAATCGGGATCTCGCCAAGTCATTACCGACTTGTGAGATTTACCCGACGCGTCTGTGAACACGGTCAGTGCATTAAGTGGTTTTCTGCTTTGCATAGTTTTCAGCTCTAAATGAAATTGGACATCAGCACTGAACATTTTAAACCTAAACCTATTCTAAACCTAACAATAAAACTCTTCATGCTGAATTTTCAGCTAAGGCCTGCACATATTCTTTTTGCAGAGTCATAGAGGACGCTTTGGTTTCCCATGGAAAAGGGCCACCCTTGGTGTTAAATGCTGTCTGCTTGCCAATGGGCTTATGACTAATGAAATTCCATACAAATGAGAATATCTCCCAAGTGCAATCTAACACCAGATGGAAATTTCTCTGCCCTTGTGGTTCCAAAGGCCTCCTACAAATTTCCATCAGGAACCTAGTGTGGAGACTTTGGTTTCCCATGGAAAAGGACCACCGTTCCTGTCTAATGCTGTCTGCCTGGCACTGTGGTTATGAGTGCTGAAGTTCCATACAAATGAGGATATCTCCCAGGTGTAATCTACCACCGGGTCGAAGTTTGTCTGCCCTCGTAGTGCCAAAGCCCTCCTAAAAACTGACATCAGGAACGTGGGGTGGACTCTTTGTTTTCCCATGGAAATGGGCCACCGTTTGTGTCTAATGCTATGTGCCTGCCACTGGGCTTATGCCTAGTAAAATCCCATACAATGAGGATATCTCCCAGATGGAGTCTACGACCAGATGAAAGTTTGTCTGCCCTTGTTATGCCAACGGCCTCCTACAAACTGACATCAGGAATCTGGAGAGGACGCTTTGGTTTCCCATGGAAAAGGGCCACCCTTGGTGTTTAATGCTGTCTCCTTGCCACTGGGCTTATGACTACTGAAATTGCATACAAATGAGGATATCTCCCAGATGCAATATGCCACCAGATGGAAGTTTGTCTGCTCTTGCAGTGCCAAAGGCCTCCTTCAAACTGACATTCAGAACCTCACATGGAGACTTTCGTTTCCTATGAAAAAGGCCCACCGTTCATATTTAATGCTGTCTGTCTGCAACTGGGCTTCTGAGTACTAAAATTCCACTAAAATTCCATATAAATGAGGACATCTCCGAGGTGCAATCTACCGCCAGATGGAAGTTTGTCTGCCCTTGTAGTGCCAAAGGCCTCCTAAAAACTGACATCAGGAACATAGGATGGATAATTTGTTTTTCCATTGAAAAGGGCCACCGTTCGTGTCTAATGCTGTCTGCCTGCCAGCGGGCATAAGCCTACTAAAATTACCTACAAATGAGGATATCTCCCAAATGCAATTTCCCACCAGATGGAAGTTTCTCTGCCCTTTTAATGCCAAAGGCCTCCTACAAACTGATATCAGGGGCCTGGGTTGGAGACTTTGTTTTCCCATGGAAAAGGGCCACCGTTCGTGTCTAATGCTGTCTGCCTGCCACTGGGCTTCTACCTGCTGAAATTCCATACAAATGAGGATATCTCCCCAATGCAATCAGCCACCAGACGGAAGTTTGTTTGCCCTTGTACTGCCAAAGGCCTCCTAAAACCTGACATCAGGAACGTGGCATGGAGACTTTGGCTGCCCATGGGAAAAGGGCGACCGTTCATGTCTAATGCTGTCTGCCTGCCACTGGGCTTTTACCTGCTGAAATTCCATACAAATGAGGATTTCTCCCCGATTGAATCAACCAGCAGATGGAAGATTGTCTGCCCATGTAGTGCCAAAGCCTTCCTAGAAACGGACATCAGGAACGTGGGGTGGAGACTTTGGTTTCCTATAGAAATGGGCCACCGTTCGTGTGTAATGCTGTCTGCCTGCCACTGGGCTTCTTCCTACTAAAATTCCACTAAAATTCCATAGAAACGAGGATATCTCCCAGGTGCAATCTACAACCAGATGGAAGTTTCTCTGCCTGTATGTTGGAAAAGGCCTCCTACAAAGTGACATCAGCAATGAGCGCGGAGATTTGGGTTTCCCATGGAAATGGGCCACCGTTCGTGTCTAATGGTGTCTGCCTGCCACTGGGGTTATGCCTGCTAAAATTCCTCACAAATGAGGATATCTCCCAGATGGAATCCACCACCAGTTCGAAGTTTGTTTGCCCTTGTAGTGCCAAAGGCCTCCTAAAAACTGACATCAGGAACCTGGGGTGGTGTCTTTGGTTTCTCATGGAAATGGGCCACCGTTCGTGTCTAATGATTTCTGCCGGCCATTGGGCTTATGCCTACGAAAATTCCACTGAAATTCCAGACAAATGAAGACATCTCCCGGGTGCAGTCTATCACCAGATATAAGTTTGTCTGCTCTTATAGTGCCAAATGCTTCCTGCAAACTGACATCAGGAATCTGGGGTGGAGACTTTGGTTTCCCCTGGAAAAGGGCCACCGTTCACGTCTAATGATGTGTGCCTGCCACTAGGCTTCTGCCTATTAAAATTCCACTAAAATTCCATACATACGCGGATGTCTCTCAGGTGTAATCTACCACCAGATGGAAGTTTGTTTGCCCCTGTAGAGCCAAAGGCTTCCTACAAATTGACATCAGGAACCTGGGGCGGAGATTTTGGTTTCCCAAGAAAAAGGGCTACCGTTCGTGTCTAATGCTGTCTGCCTGCCACTGGGCTTATGGCTACTAAAATTACATAGAAATGAGGATATCTCCCAGATGGAATCTACCAGCAGTTGGAAGTTTGTCTACTCTTGTAGTGCCAGAGGCCTCCTAGGAAATGACATCAGGAACGTGGGGTGGAGAATTTGGTTTCCCATGGAAGTGGACCACCGTTCCTGTCTAATGCTGTCTGCCTGGCACTGTGATTATGAATGCGAAGTTCCATACAAATGAGGATATCTCCCAGGTGCAATCTACCACCAGATGGAAGTTTGTCTGCCCTTGTAGTGCCAAAGGCCTCCGAAAAACTGACATCAGGAATGTGGGGTGGAGACTTTGGTTTCCCATGGAAATGGGCCACCCTTTTTTGTCTAATGCTATGTGCCTGCCACTGGGCTTATGCCTAGTAAAATCCCATACAAATGAGGATATCTCCCAGATGGAGTCTACCACCAGTTGAAAGTGTGTCTGCCCTTGTAATGACAACGGCCTCCGACAAACTGACATTAGGAATCAGGCGAGGACGGTTTGGTTTCCCATGGAAAAGGGCCACCCTTGGTGTTTAATGCTGTCTCCTTGCCACTGGGCTTATGACTACTGAAATTACATACAAATGAGGATATCTCCCAGATGCAATATGCCACCAGGCGGAAGTTTGTCTGCTCTTGCAGTGCCAAAGGCCTCCTTCAAACTGACATTCAGAACCTCACCTGGAGACTTTGGTTTTCTATAGAAAAGGCCCACGGTTCATGTTTAATGCTGTCTGTCTTCCACAGGGATTCTGAGTACTAATATACCACTAAAATTCCATACAAATGAGGACATCTCTGAGGTGCAATCTACCGCCAGATGGAAGTTTGTCTGCCCTTGCAGTGCCAAAGGCCTCCTTCAAACTGACATCAGGAACATAGGATGGATAATTTGTTTTTCCATGGAAAAAGGCCACCGTTTGTGTCAAATGCTCTCTGCCTGCCAGTGGGCATATGCCTACTAAAATTCCCTACAAAGGAGGATATCTCCTTAATGCAATTTCCCACCAGATGGAAGTTTGTCTGCCCTTTTAATGCCAAAAGCCTCCTACAAACTGACATCAGGAGCCTGGGTTGGAGACTTTGTTTTCCCATGGAAAAGGGTCACCGTTCGTGTCTAATACTGTCTGCCTGCCACTGGGCTTCTACCTGCTGAAATTCCATACAAATGAGGATATCTCCCCGATGCAATCAACCACCAGACGGAAGTTTGTCTGCGCTTGTACTACCAAAGGCCTCCTAAAACCTGACATTAGGAACGTGGTGTGGAGACTTTGGTTTCCCATGGATATGGGCCAGTGAACATGTCTAATGCTATCTGTCTGGAACTGTTGTTATGACTGCTGAAGTTCCATACAAATAAGGATATCTCGCAGGTGCAATCTACCACCAGGTGGAAGTTTCTCTGCCCTTGTAGTGCCAAAGGCCTCCGAGAAACGGACATCAGGAACGTGGGGTGGAGACTTTGGTTTCCCATAGAAATGAGCCATCGTTCGTGTCTAATGCTGTCTGCCAGCCACTGCACTTCGTCCAACAAAAATTCCTCTAAAATTCCATAAAAATGAGGATATCTCCCAGGTGGAATCTACCACAAGGTGGAAGTTGGTCGGCCCTCGTTGTGCCAAAGGCCTCCTAAAAACTGACATGAGGAACGTGCGGTGGAGACTTTGGTTTCTCATGAAAATGGCTCATCGTTTCTGTCTAATGCTATGTGCCTGCTACTTGGCTTATGCCTAGTAAAATTCCATACAAATGAGGATATCTCCCAGATGGAGTCTACCACCAGTTGAAAGTTTGTCTGCCCTTTTAATGCCAACGGCCTCCTACAAATTGACATCAGGAATCTGGAGAGGACGCTTTGGTTTCCCAGGGAAAAGGGCCACCCTTGGTGTTTAATGCTGTCTCCTTACCACTGGGCTTATGACTACTGAAATTGCACTAAAATTCCATACAAATAGGGATATCTCCCAGGTGCAATCTACCACCAGATGGAAGTTTGTCTGCTCTTGTAGTACCAAAGCCCTCCTAAAAAACTGACATCAGGAACCAGGGATGGAGACTTTGTTTTCCCATGGAAAAGGGCCACCGTTCGTGTCTAATGCTGTCAGCCTGCCACTGGGCTTATGGCTACTGAAATTACATAGAAATGAGGATATCTCGCTGATGCAATATGCCACCAGTTGGAAGTTTGTCTGCTCTTGTCGTGACAAAGTCCTCCTAGAAACGGATATCAGGAACGTGGGGTGGAGACGTTGGTTTCCCATGGAAATGGGCCACCGTTGATGTTTAATGCTGTCTACTTGCCACTGGGCTTCTGCTTACTTTAATTCCACTAGAATTCCATACAAAGGAGGATATCTCCAAGATGCAATATGCCACCAGTTGGAAGTTTGTCTGCTCTTGTAGTGCAAAAGGCCTCCTAAAAACTGACATCAGGAACCTTGCCTGGAGACTTTGGTTTCCCCTGGAAAACGGCCACTATTCATGTCTAATTCTGTCTGTCGTCCGCTGGGATTCTGCGTACTAAAATCCCTCTAAAATTCTATACAAATGAGAATATCTCGCAGGTGCAATCTACCCCCGGTTTGAAGTTTCTCTGCCCTTGTAGTGCCAAAGGGCTCCTATAAACTGACATCTGAAACGTAGGATGGATAATTTGGTTTACCATGGAAAAAAGCCACTATTCATGCCTAATGCTGTGTGCCTGCCACTGGGCGTATGCCCGCTAAAATTCCATACAAATGAGGATATCTCACAGATGTAATTTAGCACCAGATGGAAGTTTGTCTGCTCTTGTAGTGGCAAAGGCCTCCTAAAAAATTGACATCAGGAACCAGGGGTGGAGACTTTGTTTTCCCATGGAAAAGGGCTGCCGTTCGTATCTAATGCTGTCTGCTTGGCATTGTGGTTATGAGTGCTGAAGTTCCATACAAATGAGGATATCTCCCAGGTGCAATCTACCACCAGGTGGAAGTTTGTCTGCTCTCGTAGTGCCAAAGGCCTCCTAAAAAATGACATCAGGAACGTGGGGTGGAGACTTTTGTTTCCCATGGAATAGGGCCACCTTTTGTGTCTAATGCTATCTGCCTTCCACTGGGCTTATGCCTAGTAAAATTCCATGCAAATGAGGATATCTCCCAGATGGAATCTAGCACCAGTTGAAAGTTTGTCTGCCCTTGTAGTGCCAACGGCCTCCTACAAACTGACATCAGGAATCTGAAGAGGACGCTTTGGTTTCCCATGGGAAGGGGCCACCCTTGGTGTTTAATGCTGTCTCCTTGCCACTGGGCTTATGACTACTGAAATTACATACAAATGAGGATATCTCCCAGATGCAATATGCCACCAGGCGGAAGTTTGTCTGCTATTGCAGTGCCAAAGGCCTCCTTCAAACTGATATCCGGAACCTGGCACGGAGACTTTGGTTTCCTATGGAAAAGGCCCACAGTTCGTGTTTAATGCAGTCTGTCTGCCACTGGGCTTCTGAGTACTAAAATTCCACTAAAATTCCATACAAATGAGGACATCTCCGAGGTGCAATCTACCGCCAGATGGAAGTTTGTCTGCCCTTGTAGTGCCAAAGGCCTCCTAAAAATTGACATCAGGAACATAGTATGGATAATTTGTTTTTCCCATGGAAAAAGGCCACCGTTCGTGTCTAATGCTGTCTGCCTGCCAGTGGGCATATGACTTCTAAAATTCCATAGAAATGAGGATATCTCCCAAATGCAATTTTCCACCAGATGGAAGTTTGTCTACCCTTTTAATGCCAAAGGCCTTTTAAAAACTGACATCAGGATCTTGGGTAAGAGACTTTGGTTTCCCATGGAAATGGGCCACCGTTTGTGTCTAATGCTGTCTGCCTGGCACTGGGCTTATGCCTAGTAAAATTCCATACAAATGAGGATATCTCCCTGATGCAATACACCACCAGAGGGAAATTTGTCTTCCCAGGTGCAATCTAACACCAGATATAAGTTTCTCTGCCCTTGTGGTTCCAATGGCCTCCTACAAACCTACTTCCGGAACCTGGGGTGGAGACTTTGGTTTCCCATGGAAAAGGACCACCGTTCCTGTCTAATATTGTCTGCCTGGCACTGTGGTTATGACTGCAAAGTTCCATACAAATGAGGATATCTCCCAGGTGCAATCTACCACAAGGTGGAAGTTTGTCTGCCCTTGTAGTGCCAAAGGCCTCCTTCAAACTGACATCAGCAACATAGGATGGATAATTTGCTTTTCCATGGAAAAGGGCCACTGTTCGAGTCTAATGCTGTCTGCCTGCCACTGGGCATATGCCTACTAAAATTCCTTACAAATGAGGATATCTCCCAAATGCAATTTCCCACCAGATTGAAGTTTGTCTACCCTTTTAATGACAAAGGCCTCCTAAAAACTTACATCGGGAACGTGGGATGGAGACTTTGGTTTCCCAAGGAAATGGGCCTCCGTTCGTGTCTAATGCTGTCGGCCAGCTACTGGGTTTATGACTACTAAAATTCCACCAAAATTCTATACACATGAGGATATCTCCCAGGTGCAGTCTACCACCAGATGGAAATTTGTCTACCCTTTTTATGCCAAAGGCCTCCTAAAAACTGACATTAGGAACCTAGGTTGGAGACTTTGGTTTCCTATGGAAATGGGCCACTATTCCTGTCTAATTCTGTCTGCCTGCCGCTGGGATTCTGCCTGCTAAAATTCCATTTAATTCCATACATATGAGAATATCTCCCAGTTGCAATCTAACACCAGATTAAAGTTTCTCTGCCCTTGTGTTTCCAAAGGCCTCCTACAAACTGACATCAGGAACCTGGGGTGGAGACTTAGGTTTCCCATGGAAAAGGACCACTGTTCCTGTCGAATGCTGTCCGCCTGGCACTGTGGTTATGACTGCTGAAGTTCCATACAAATGAGGGTATCTCCCAGGTGCAATCTACCACCAGATGGAAGTTTGTCTGCCCTTGTTGTGCCAAATGCCTCCTAAAAACTGACAGCAGGAACGTGGGGTGGAGACTTTGGTTTCCCATGGAAATGGGCCACCCTTTTTTGTCTAATGCTATGTGCCTGCCACTGGGCTTATGCCTAGTAAAATCCCATACAAATGAGGATATCTCCCAGATGGAGTCTACCACCAGTTGAAAGTGTGTCTGCCCTTGTAATGACAACGGCCTCCGACAAACTGACATTAGGAATCAGGCGAGGACGCTTTGGTTTCCCATGGAAAAGGGCCACCCTTGGTGTTTAATGCTGTCTCCTTGCCACTGGGCTTATGACTACTGAAATTACATACAAATGAGGATATCTCCCAGACGCAATATGCCACCAGATGGAAGTTTGTCTGCTCTTGCAGTGCCAAAGGCCTCCTTCAAACTGACATTCGGAACCTCACCTGGAGACTTTGGTTTCCTATAGAAAAGGCCCACGGTTCATGTTTAATGCTGTCTGTCTACCACTGGGCTTCTGAGCACTAAAATACCACTAAAATACAATAAAAATAGGGAATATCTCCGAGGTGCAATCTACCGCCAGATGGAAGTTTGTCTGCCCTTGTAGTGCCAAAGGCCTCCTAAAAACTAACATCAGGAACATAGGATGGATAATTTGTTTTTCCATGGAAAAGGGCCACCTTTCGTGTCTAATGCTGTCTGCCTGCCAGTGGGCATATGCCTACTAAAATTCCCTACAAATGAGGATATCTCCCAAATGCAATTTCCCACCAGATGGAAGTTTGTCTGCCCTTTTAATGCCAAAGGCCTCTGACAAACTCACTTCAGGAGCCTGGGGTGGAGACTTTGTTTTCCCATGGAAAAGGGTCACCGTTCGTGTCTAATGCTGTCTGCCTGCCACTGGGCTTCTACCTGCTGAAATTCCATACAAATGAGGATATCTCCCCGATGCAATCAACCACCTGACGGAAGTTTTTCTGCGCTTGTACTGCCAAGGGCCTCCTAAAACCTGACATCGGGAACGTGGTGTGGAGACTTTGGTTTCCCATGGAAAAGGACCACCGTTCGTGTCTAATGCTGTCTTCCTGGTTCTGTGGTTATGACTGCTGAAGTTCCATACAAATGAGGACATCTCCCAGATGCAATATGCCACCAGATTGAAGTTTTTCTGCTCTTGCAGTGCCAAAGGCCTCCGTCAAACTGATATCCGGTACCTGGCCGAGAGACTTTGTTTCCTATGGAAAAGGCCCACCGTTCGTGTTTAATGCTGTCTGTCTGCCACTGGGCATATGCCTTCTAAAATTCCATACAAATGAGGATATCTCCCAAATGCAATTTCCCACCAGATGGAAGTTTCTCTGCCCTTGTAGTGCCAAAGGCCTTCTAAAAACTGACATCAGGAATCTGGAGAGGACGCTTTGGTTTCCCATGGAAAGGGGCCACCGTTCGTAATTAATGCTGTCTCCTGGCCACTGGGCTTATGACTACTGAAATTACATAAAAATGAGGATATCTCCCAGACGCAATATGCCACCAGATGGAAGTTTGTCTGCTCTTGTTGTGCCAAAGGCCTCCTACAAACTGATATCAGGAATGTGGAGTTGAGTCCCCACCATAGCCCTCAATATCCCCTCTGGAGCCCCCAATATCACCTCCATAGCCCCCAATGTACCACCATAGACCTCAATGTCCCCTATGGAGCCCCAATGTCCCATACGGAGCTGCCAATATCCCCTCCATAGCCCCCAATGCACCCTCCAAAGCCCTCGATGTCTTTTATGGAGTCCCCAATGTCTCCTATGGCGCCCCCAATATGCCCTACATAGGCCACAATGTTCACACCATAGCCCTCAATGTCCCTTATGGAGCCCGCAATGTCCTCTCCATAGCCCCCAATCTCCCCTCCATAGCCCACAGTATCTCACCCATAGCCCTCAATGTCCCCGATGGAGCCTCCAATGTCCCTTATGGAGCCCCCAATGTCCCCTCCATAGCTCGCAATGTCCCCTATGGAGCCGTCAATGTCCCCTCTGGAGCCCGCAATGTCCCCTAAAGAGCCCCCAATGTCCACTATGCAACCCCCAATGTCCTATCTGGAGCCCCCAATGTCCACTCCATAGCCAACAATGTCCAATATGGAGTTCCCAAAGTCCCCTATGGAGCCCCCAATGTCCCCTCCAAAGCCCCCAATGTCCCCTCTGGAGCCCCCAATGTCCTCTCCATAGCCCACAATGTCCAATATGGAGTTCCCAAAGTCCCCTATGGAGCCCCCAATGTACCCTCCATTGCCCTCAGTATCGCCTCTGGAGTTGTCAATGTCCCCTCCATAGCCCCCAATGTCCCCTATGGAGCCCCTAATGTCCTCTCCATAGCCCCCAATGTCCCCTCTGGAGCCCCCCATGTCCCCTCCATAGCCCTCAATGTCCCCTCCATAGCCCTCAATGTCTCCTATGGAACTCCTAATGTCCCCTCCATAGCCCCCAATGTCCCCTCTGGAGCCCCCCATGTCCCCTCCATAGCCCCCAATGTCCCCTCATGAGTCCCCAATGTCCCGTCTGGAGCCTTCAATGTCCCATCTGGAGCCCTCATTGTACCCTACGGAGCCCTCAATGTCCACTCTGGAGCCCCCAATATCCCCTCTTGAGCACCCAATGTCCCCTCCATAGCCCTCAATATCCCCTCTGTAGCCCCCTGTGTCACCTCCATAGCTCTCAATGTCCCCTATGGAGCCCCCAATGTTCCCTCTGGAGCCATCAATGTCCCCTCTAGAGCCCGCAATTTCCACTATGGAGCCCCCAATGTCCCCTCCTGAGCACCCAATGTCCCCTATGGCGCTCCCAATGTCCCCTCTGGAGCCCCCCATGTCCCCTCCATAGTCCCCAATGTCCCTTCCCTAGTCCTCAATGTCCCCTATGGAGCCCCCAATGTCCCCTCCATAGCCCCCAATGTCCCCTATGGAGCCCTCAATGTCCCCTCTGGAGCCCTCAATGTCCCCTCTGGAGCCCTCAAAGTCCCCTCCATCGCCCCCAATGTCCCCTCTAGAGCCCTTAATGTTCCCTCTGTAGCGCCCAGTGTCCCCTATGGATCCCCCAATGTCCCCTCCATAGCCCCCAATGTCCCCTCCATAGCGCCCAATGTCTCCTCTGGAGCCCTCAATGTCCCCTCCATAGCCCTCAATGTCCCCTCTTGAGCCCCCAATGTCCCCTATGGAGCCCCCAATGTACCCTCCATTGCCCTCAGTATCGCCTCTGGAGTTGTCAATGTCCCCTCCATAGCCCCCAATGTCCCCTATGGAGCCCCCCATGTCCCCTCCATAGCCCTCAATGTCCCCTCCATAGCCCTCAATGTCTCCTATGGAACTCCTAATGTCCCCTCCATAGCCCCCAATGTCCCCTCTGGAGCCTCCCATGTCCCCTCCATAGCCCCCAATGTCCCCTCCCTAGTCCTCAATGTCCCCTATGGAGCCCCCAATGTCCCCTCGTGAGTCCCCAATGTCCCCTCTGGAGCCTTCAATGTCCCATCTGGAGCCCTCATTGTACCCTACGGAGCCCTCAGTGTCCACTCTGGAGCCCCCAATATCCCCTCTTGAGCACCCAATGTCCCCTCCATAGCCCTCAATATCCCCTCTGTAGCCCCCTGTGTCACCTCCATAGCTCTCAATGTCCCCTATGGAGCCCTCAATGTTCCCTCTGGAGCCCTCAATGTCCCCTCTAGAGCCAGCAATTTCCACTATGGAGCCCCCAATGTCCCCTCCTGAGCACCCAATGTCCCCTCCCTAGTCCTCAATGTCCCCTATGGAGCCCCCAATGTCCCCTCTGGAGCCCCCCATGTCCCCTCCATAGCCCCCAATGTCCCCTCCCTAGTCCTCAATGTCCCCTATGGAGCCCCCAATGTCCCCTCGTGAGTCCCCAATGTCCCCTCTGGAGCCTTCAATGTCCCATCTGGAGCCCTCATTGTACCCTACGGAGCCCTCAATGTCCACTCTGGAGCCCCCAATATCCCCTCTTGAGCACTCACTGTCCCCTCCATAGCCCTCAATATCCCCTCTGTAGCCCCCTGTGTCACCTCCATAGCTCTCAATGTCCCCTATGGAGCCCCCAATGTTCCCTCTGGAGCCATCAATGTCCCCTCTAGAGCCCGCAATTTCCACTATGGAGCCCCCAATGTCCCCTCCTGAGCACCCAAGGTCCCCTTAATAGCCCTCAATGTCCCCTCTGGAGACCTATATTTCCCCTATGGAGCCCCCAATGTCCCTTCTTGAGAACCCAATGTCCCCTCAGGATCCCCCAATGTCCCCTCCACAGCCCTCAATGTCTGCTCCATAGCTCTCAATGACCTCTTCAAAGCCCTCAGTGTCCTCTCCAAAGCCCCCAACATCCCCTCTGGAGCCCCCAATGTCCCCTCCGTAGCCCACAATGTCCCCTCCATAGCCCTCAATGTCCCCTCTGGAGCCCCCAATGTCCACTATGGAGCCCCCAATGTCCCCTCCATAGCCCCCTATGTCTTCTCCCTAGCCCTCAATGTCCCCTCTGGATCCCCCAATGTCCTCTCCGTAGCCCCCAATGTCCCCTACATAGCCCTCAATGTCGCCTCCATCGCCCTAAATGTCCCCTACTGAGCCCCCAATATCCCCTCCATTGCTCTCAATGGCCCCTCTGGAGCCTTCAATGTCCCCTCCATAGCCTTCAATGTCCCCTATGGATCCCAAATATCCCCTCTTGAGCCCCCAATGTTCCCTCCATAGCCGTCAACATCCCCTCTGGTGCCCTCAATATCCCCTCCATAGCCTTCAATGTCCCCTATGGAGCCCTCAATGTCCCCTCTGGTTCCCCAAATGTCCCCTCCGTAGCCCCCAATGTCCCCTCATGGCCTCCAAATTACCCTTCATAGCCCTCAATGTCCCCTCTGGAGCCCTCAATGTCCCCTCCATAGCCCTCAATGTCCCCTCCACAGCCCCCAGTGTCCCCTCTTGAGCCCCTAATGTCCCCTCCATAGCCCTCAATGTCTCCTCTGGAGCCCTCAATGTCCCCTCCATAGACTTCGATGTCCCCTATGGAGGCTCGAATGTCCCCTTTGTAGGCCCCAAAGTACCTTCCATAGCCCACAATGTCCCCTCCATAGCCCTCAATGTCCCTTAAGGAGCCCCCAATGTCCCCTCCATAGCCATCAATATCCCCTCTGGAGCCCTCAATGTCCCCTGCAAAGCCCTCAATATCCCCTATGGAGCCTCCAATATCCCCACTGTAGCCCCGACACGCGACCAGAACTTCACAGAGGCACGTGGTTCAAAGCGGCCCGGGGTGTTACCATGGAAACGAGAGACGCAGCGGCCCGGAAGTTATCATGGAGACACGGGACAGAGAAGCACAGAAATTACCATAGACACGAAGGATAGAGCGGCCCGGAGCTTACCATAGAGACGCGGGCCAGAGCGGCCCGCAAAAATACAATAGAGACGCAGGCCAGAGCGTCCCGGAAGTTAGCATAGAGATGCTGGCCAGAGCGTCCCGGAAGTTACCATCGAGATGCAGGCTGGAGAAGCCCCAAAGTTACCATGGATACGCTGTCAAGAGCGGCGTCTTTTTTTTATATTAAAAAAACAAAACTAAACAAAACTGATACTCTTTAAAATCCTTTCACTAAACACATAAAAGATCCTACAAAAATCTCTATTAATATAAAGTTATGCGATTAATATTTTAAAATATTACAATAGCCCAGCAGCCATCTTGAGAGGGATGTCACATGACTTCCGCCCTCACTCGCCGCCATCTTGGTTGTGGCTGAAGCCACTTCCGGTTGAGACGCCATCTTTTTTGTGGCACTCTTAAGGCCCCCTCCGGCTTCAAACAGAGACGCCTGACTAAATCTACTGCTTGAACCAGGCCGCGGCATAGCTGAGCCTACAGACCCTGCCCACACACCTGGAAACGCCACGGAGAATTTAATCTGTGAAGCAGTCTGGTCGGGGTTGCGCACAGGCAGTCAGTTAGACGCCTTCGGGGTCTTTGATTTTTCCCGCCCTTTTTTCCACTCGCCGCCATCTTGGTTGTGGCTGAAGCCAGTTCTGGTCGATCCGCCATCTTTTTTGTGGCACCCTTATGGTCCCCCCGGCTCCACACAGAAGTGCCTGACTAAATCGACTGTCGGAACCCCTCGGGGGCACCGCCGAACCTCCAGCTCGTACCCGCGCACCTGGAAACACCCCAGAAAAATCACTCTCGGCCGGCGCTGTGGTCGGGTTTTTGCGCAGGCAGCTGGCTAGATGCCACCAGGGTCCTTGCTTTTTTCCCGCCCTTTTTGCCGCCGTCTTGGAAACGTCAAGCAGTGCCGGCAAGCTCACAGTCCGGGGCTGCCACGCGCATCGGGCTGGGCTCGGGAGAGTGCTCCAGTACCGCGCTCTGTCCACACGGTGGCAGCACTGCCCTTAAGCTCAGCCAGGGGCTGTCACACGCGTTGGGGACGGGCGCGGGAGCGCTGCAGTACCGCGCTCTGTCCACACGGTGGCAGCACTGCACCCGAGCTCAGCCCTGGGTCGGGGACAGGCAGAGAGCGGAGGCCAAAAAGGCGTCCAAAAATCCCCTTCCAAACATTCTCTAAATTAAATGCCACAACAGTCTCCCAGCCACAACTACGAGAACCCTGTCACCAATGAAATTGAAATCAAAAAAGTCTTTAAGTTATATTTCCAAATTTTTAATCTTTTTTTTTATTTTTATATTGCTATTTATAACTTATCTTTTATATTCCTATCTATATTATATCTCATATAATATATGCAACATGTAATATGATATATTGTCTTTATATTATTGATATTTTTTGTTTTATATTTCTATTTTTATTATTTATATTGTTCTATTTCTGTATTTTTTTTAAAATTCGTGTTCATGTTTTAACCAATTTTTTAAATATGAATTCATTAACCTAACACAGCAGAAGGACAATTAATTACAATTAAATTAGCCTGGTTTTCCAAGGGTAAAGATTTCATTTTTAATAAAATAATATTGGCATATTTTCTCTTTTTGTGGTTTTTTCGGGAGGTGGGCTGTTTTTCGGGGGGTTTGTTTTGTGGTGTTTTTGTTTGCTTTGGTTTGGATTTCTCTGTTAGTAAACCATGAGGTTCTGAGAGTTACAACATAAAATGCCTACTTGTTTTTATTGCTGTCTCTGAAATATACCTCGACACCAAGTTACTGCTGGTGATGCTGTACATGGTAGAATGAGACCTGTTGTTGGGGGTTCCAAAGAAAAACATGGCACCGCCCGCGTTCAGGATTTTTAATGGAGCAGAAAACGCAGAGGTTTTGCTGACTGCACTCTCAACCCGATCCAGACGTCCAGTGGCCATGGGTGTCGTTCTTCAGCTCCTTTCTTGCCAACAGCCAAACTTCCAGACACTCCGGGCAAGAAGGAGTAATGGGGAAAAAAAGTAAAGGAACAAAGGAATCATGAAAAAAATAAAATAAAAATATATAACAAAAAAGAGAAATAAAATTAAAATTTAAAAATTAATTTGAAAGTAAAATTTTAGTATAAAATTTCACAATTAAATTTTTTTAGTAAAACTATAAAAAGAAAAATAAGATAGAAAAGAAAAACAATAAAAAACTAAAAGCAAATAAAAAACCAAATAATATAAAAAAATTTAAAGAAATAAAAAACAAGAAAGTACAAAAGGAATTAAAAAAAAAAAACAAACAAAAAACTAAAATAAAAACAAAATTTGGGGGAATAAATTATAAAAACATTTTAAAAATACAGAACAAGAAATAAAATAACATGAAGCAATAAAACACAATAAAATCAAAATATAGCATTAAAAAAACCCCAAATCAAAAAGCAATAAATAAAAAAATAAAACAAACAATACCTAGAATAAAAGACAAAATTAAATAAATGCAGCTCTCCCCTCGTGCCACTGCCTAACACAGCTCCGGGAATATCTGGATTCTGCAGGGGCAGGGAAAGCTTACTTTGGATGAACATCCAAATGTGCCAAGCCAGGAAAGACCCACCCCATTGTGTCCAAGGAACAGCAATTAGGCCATTTAGGATTTAAGTATTAATGGGATTTTAATGGGATAGTTAAAAATGCAGTACATATAACTTTACAGAGAGATGAATTATGGTAAATAAACACTTTGCAAGTTGGCTGGTGCTGAACAATTGGGATTTACCAACAGGAATTTGGTAAATGTCCTTGAAATGTGCCCTACGATGAGGCAAAACTCCAACTAGGATGGAAAACTGGCATTTGCAATAAATACTCCCTTACTAAAATCAAAAAGAGGAAAAACATCAAAGGAAAGGAAGGAAAAATATCTAAATCTCATCCTGCCTGGAAGACAAGCTCAGGCATTTCTAACACTGAAAACTTTGGAAACAGTTAGCAGTTTCATGGTGGAAGTTCGTGGAATGCTGACATAAAATCTTCTTCCTCTGCTCAGATTTTAAAGGGAAGTGAGAACTAAACATCTCAAGTAACTCCTATCCAACAATCATCTGTATTCTGTGGGAGTAACATTGCAAAGAAACTCCAGGCGTACTTGTATCTGACATCTGAAGCTCTTAGCAGAGCTGGGAAGTTTCAATAGAAGAAAAGAGCCACCACAATTGCTGGAATAACAAAATTCAACTTGGCAAACGTCAGGAACTTTATTTACAAATCCATGGAGGAGGAGGAGGAGGAGGAGGAGGATGACACCAGGAACACACTCCAGCTGAAAGCAACGATTTATTTGGAAAAGGCGGGAAATCCAACTGACAGCCTCTGGTCATGGCCAAGCAATTCTCCAGGAGTCGGAGACAAAAGTGGGAACCTTGGACTGGGACAAGGCCTTCCACTGGCCTGGCTTCCTTGGCTCTCTCCTTTTTTGCCAACTACCTGAAGAGGAAAAAAAACCAGGAATACAGTTCCAAACCTGGGCAGGACATCCTTGGCTCAAGCAGACTGAAGCGCAACTCCCAGGGAGCGAGGCCAGGCTGTGCGCCGGGGAGCTCCGGGAATCTGGGATTGCCCATGGCATTCAAGGGCTGGAAAAGCACAGCCAGCTGCCGGCTTTAGTGCCGGGACACAGCAAGGCCTGGCCCCAGGGGCAGCAGTTGGAGCTGGGCCTGCAGGAGAACGCCCCAAACCCAGTTTAAACATCCAGCAGGACACCCAGCACGCTCCAGGATGAAGTCAGGTGGGAGAAACCCCCCGGATGCTCCACGTTCCTCGCCGCTGGCAGCTTTGCCAGGGCCTCCCTCAAAATTCCTACCTCACCGTGCAGCTCCTACAAAACAGGAGAGCCTATGGAAACCATCCAGAAATGCACGGATCTCCAGTTCTTAAGAGCCAAAGCGGCAGCAAAAGGTGTCCCAACTGTCCTGCAAACCAGCAGGTCTGAGGAGATGCAGGGCTCTGTTCCACACGGGACACAAGTGCCCCTCAGCCAGCCAAGATTCTCTCGGGCTCTTCCCTCTGCTCCCTGCGGACACGAGCAGCAGTTTTTCCCTAGGGTTCCCCTTTCCATCAAGGCAATGACTTCTGTTCTTCTCCGACTCCATGTTCAGGAAGGAAAAAAGGAATATTAGCATTACACAGACTGTCCAGAAGGGTGTGACTGAGGCAGGATCAGCTCCCAGTCCACTGCTGCTTCTGGATTTCTGGGCAGTTCCTTCCCAGCACCATTCCCTGGGTGCCATATCCAAAGACACCTTCTCCATGCAGCTTAAAAAGCCACAGAAACCCAAAGAAAGAAGATCAAAAATCAATTCACATGTTTCTAGTCTGGGGAGAATGAGGGAGGTCTAAAATCTGTATTTATTTTAGAACAGTAGAGCCAATTTTAAGGACCTTGAGTATCAGTGAAGGGCAGCAAAAGCTGATAAACTCCTTTATTAAGTTAGTAGGAGCAGAAAAACAAAGTTTTAAGATCAAGTTTTGCTGCTAAAAATTAAGGAGGTGCCATGTTGGTGTTAGTGCTTTTAACCTTCTGACATTAGAGGGTATTTGTATCATAAATGCCTGAAGTGTCCTAAAATGATATTATGATATCCTCTATCATTCTCCCCGAAATTATCTATCTCTCAACCATATTATCAAACACAAACAAACAAACAAAATCATTCATGTTCCTGCAAACATCTGAATGCCACACAGGAGAACGTGCATTTTCATTTTGAAGTAATTTTATTTTACATTTCTCCAGAGTTCCAAGCAGAGCGTCTGTATTACTGAAGGAAAACAATACAGATCAGAGAAGCTTATCAATCAGCAGTACGACGTCCCTTTCACACAGTGGGTGCACCTGTCCTCTGGATCTCCCCTACAGTCCTGGCAGTCCATCTTTGCCCTGACAGAGAAAACTGCATGGTTTAAAGGGTGCTGAGATAAAGAAGGATACATTAGGAGGGCCATGGATATAAAATAAATGAAAAGCATCTGTAAGAGTTTCTTTCCGTATACAAAATAACTTTTCTTTTGGGGTTGATTTTCATTTTTTTAAATTGACAGTCTGTACACAGATAAACCTTTCACCAGAAATCATTTAAAAATGCTGGTGTCACAAGGAAAAAGGAGCCACTAAACAACCCATCCTGCAAACTCATAAGCCTCTCCTCGGCTGCGGGTGTCTATCTTTGGGACCAGCCCTGCCCCGGGAGTGACACTGCTGCTGATGAGTTCAGGGCCCCCAGAGCACGGAAGAACAGATCACCACTTTGCCAGCTAAACCAGTGCACCGAGCACCCCATCCAGTCCTTTCCTGAACAGCTCCACTGAGGGTGACTCCACCACTTCCCTGGGCAGCCCTTACCACTGCCTGACCATCCTTTCCATGAAAAAATTCTTCCTAATGTCCAGCCTGAACCTCCCCCGGTGCAGCTTGAGGCTATGACCTCTCGTCCTGTTGCTTGGTACCTGGGGAAGAGGCCACTCCACAATCTGGTTACAGTGTCCTTGCAGGGAGACAACCCGCAGATTATTTGCAAGTATGTTCTAGAACACGTGGAGAACAAGTCATTCGGGCACTGCACTGAGCGTGATATTTTCATACCCCTGGCCGGCTGAGTTTCCATAGCACAAGTCAGTGATGCACTCAGTAGTCCTGTTTGCAGCTCTTCTGCCCAGGGCTGCCAGGCTCCAAAGAGCTGAATTACAGAGTACATGTCAGTGGAACTCGCACACAAGGTGAGTAACCTTGTACCAAGGAGATGCATGGTCAGGTAGGGTCATCTATAGCTTTTAGGATGTCAGATTTGTTTTGCCACCTTGCTGTACTACTCTAAAACCTAAGGCAAGAAACTTTGTTTTAAAATGAAGACTATTGCATTTCTAGTGTTCCCCCGCCATTAGTCACCATTAGAACAGAGATAGGAATTACCAGCTTGTGCTGCTTCCAAAATCTTGTACAAAAATAGATCACTATGTCCTTTGCGCAGTCTCAAAAATCTCCAGACTCTTCTTTCACCTCTCGCTTCCAACAGGTACGGTCAGGTCCCATTCCTGGCCTTGTGTTTCGGTCAAAACCACAGACAAATTAAGTTTGTATTCACTTTCCTTGGAATGGCTACTTGGAATCCGTTCTGTTCCCATTCTCATTGATTGCATTTCTTTACATTTCCTTTTTTTTTTGTCCAAAGGAAATGCATTGGCAGTGCAAACACAAAGTAGGTACAATGAGACTCCTGCCCACTTCCCCTCCCCAACGAGCAGGGGAGTGGCAGCACTCAGCACCCAGGCTTATTGCCAAATCACCCCAGCATTGCCAAAAGGCCTCCCAAGGCATTACTTGCATGCACAGGACTCCACTGTCATGTTGGGGTACACCTTCAGCACCACGTTTTTGTTTTCATCAAAGAATAAGATACTAAGAGAAGACATCTTGTCAGGCCCACAGCAAGGCTCGGGAATGCCAGGGACGACTCCAACAGCTCTCACACTGCTCTGGATGGTGGCGTGGTTGGATGGCTTCATGGCCTGAAAGAGAAAGACGTGGTAGTTACCACACCCACGCTGCCATGGATTTACGTACTCTACAATGACATTGCTTTGTTGAAGGGCCCTGTCGAGACCCCTCAGCTGAAACATCTGTAGCCAGTGGCACTGCTGAGGAACTGAGCCTCCAAGACAGCTGTACCTCATACTAAAGTAACATTTTCCTCCAGAGAAGAAGCTTCAAAGGTTTCCTAAAAAGCTAAAACTTCAAAGTTTCCTAAATTTATGAAAAGGGACACACTTGGGTTTGCTCTAGCAGATCTGAAAGCAGATCTGCCTGGTGAAGTAATTGCTTGGTCTCAAAACCAGAAACTATTAAGGTGCTCATAGAAACAAAAAACCAACACAGAAAAGAAAACCAAGTTTTACTCCGAACCCTAAAATGCTTCCCTGTATAAGAGATAGGTGAGCATGAAAAATGCATAAGACAAAGCTTTTAGCCAGGGACTTTTGGCTCGGTTTTTAGAGTTGTTCTTACACACACTCTGGGAATCAAAACAGTTCAGTGTATACCCCAACACATGTCGCGGGGAAATACACAGAACAAGGTCATTTTGGCCAAATGTTCAAGTTGCAGTTTTGCTGCAATGACAGATGATTTGTTTCCAGGGAAAAAAGTCAGTCTCAAGGGTTAGATATGGACCTGGAAAAAGCACAGGAATAACTGAGAATTCCAGCTCTTAGTATCAGTTGCACAGCACGTTAGTACATGAAGTTCAAAGTCTGCATCTAAGCTGATGGCTTTAGAGGGGACATTGGGGGCTATGGAGGGGACATTGGGGGCTCCATAGGGGACACTGGGGGCTCCATTAGGGACAACGGGGGCTCCAGAGGGGACATAGAGGGCTATGGAGGGGACATTGGGGGCTCCTTAGGAGACATTGGGGGCTCCAGAGGGGACATTGGGGACTCACGAGGGGACATTGGGGGCTCCATAGGGGACATTGAGGGCTAGGGAGGGGACATTGGGGGCTATGGAGGGGACATGGGAGGCTCCAGAGGGGACATTGGGGGCTCCAGAGGGGACATTGAGGGCTATGGGTGAGATACTGTGGGCTATGGAGGGGAGATTGGGGGCTATGGAGAGGGCCCAATGTCCCCTTTGTAGCCCCCAACGTACCCTCCATAGCCCCCAGTGTCCCCGCTGGAGCCCCCAATGTCCCCTCCATAGCCATCAATGTCCCCTCTGGAGCCCTCAATGTCCCCTCTGTAGCCCCCAGTGTCACCTCCATAGCCCTTAATGTCCCCTATAGAGCCCCAAATATCCCATCTGTAGCCCTCAATGTCCTCTCTGGAGCCCTCAATGTCCCCTATGGAGCCCCAAATGTCCCCTCTCTAGCCCCCAATGTCCCCTCACGAGCACCCAATGTCCCCTCCATAGCCCTCAATGACCCCTCTGTAGCCCCCAGTGTCGCCTCCTTAGCCCCCAATGACCACTCCATAGCCTGCAGTGTCCCCTCCATTGCCCCTAATGTCCCCTCAGGAGCCCCCAATGTCCCCTCCATAGCCCCCAATGTCTCCTCCATAGCCCTCAGTGTCCCCTCCATAACCCTCAATGTGCCCTATGGAGCCCCCAATGTCCCCTTTGTAGCCCCCAAAGTACCCTCCATAGCCCTCAATGTCCCGTATGGAGCCCTCAATGTCCCCTATGGAGCCGCTAGTGTGATTCCATAGCCCTCAATGTCCCCTCTGGAGCCCTCAATGTCCCCTCTGTAACCCCCAGTGTCAACTCCATAGTCCCCAATGTGTCCTCCATAGCCCTCAATGTCCCGTATGGACGCCTCAATGTCCCCTATGGAGGTTCCAATGTCCCCTCCAAAGACCCCAGTGTCCCCTCCAGAGCCCTTAGTGTCCCCTCCATAACCCCCAATGTCCCCTCTGGAGCCCCCAATGTCCCCTCCATAGACCCTAATAACCCCTCCATAGCCCTCAATGTCCCCCCAATAGCCCCCAGTGTCTCCTCTGGAGCCCCCAATGTCCGCTCCATAGCCCACCATGTCCCCTCCATAGCCCTCAATGTCCCCTATGGAGCCTCCAATGTCCCCTCTGTAGCCTCCAATGTCCATTCCATAGCCCTCAATGTCCCCTCTGGAGCCCCCAATGTCCCCTCTGGAGCCCCCCATGTCCCCTCCATAGCCCCCAATGTCCCCTCCCTAGCCCTCAATGTCCCCTATGGAGCCCCCAATGTCCCCTCGTGAGTCCCCAATGTCCCCTCTGGAGCCTTCAATGTCCCATCTGGAGCCCTCATTGTACCCTACGGAGCCCTCAATGTCCACTCTGGAGCCCCCAATATCCCCTCTTGAGCACCCAATGTCCCCTCCATAGCCCTCAATATCCCCTCTGTAGCCCCCTGTGTCACCTCCATAGCTCTCAATGTTCCCTATGGAGCCCCCAATGTTCCCTCTGGAGCCCTCAATGTCCCCTCTAGAGCCCGCAATTTCCACTATGGAGCCCCCAATGTCCCCTCCTGAGCACCCAAGGTCCCCTTAATAGCCCTCAATGTCCCTTCTGGAGACCTATATGTCCCCTATGGAGCCCCCAATGTCCCTTCTTGAGAACCCAATGTCCCCTCAGGATCCCCCAATGTCCCCTCCACAGCCCTCAATGTCCGCTCCATAGCTCTCAATGACCTCTTCAAAGCCCTCAGTGTCCTCTCCAAAGCCCCCAACATCCCCTCTGGAGCCCCCAATGTCCCCTCCGTAGCCCACAATGTCCCCTCCATAGCCCTCAATGTCCCCTCTGGAGCCCCCAATGTCCACTATGGAGCCCCCAATGTCCCCTCCATAGCCCCCTATGTCTTCTCCCTAGCCCTCAATGTCCCCTCTGGATCCCCCAATGTCCTCTCCGTAGCCCCCAATGTCCCCTACATAGCCCTCAATGTCGCCTCCATCGCCCTAAATGTCCCCTACTGAGCCCCCAATATCCCCTCCATTGCTCTCAATGGCCCCTCTGGAGCCTTCAATGTCCCCTCCATAGCCTTCAATGTCCCCTATGGATCCCAAATATCCCCTCTTGAGCCCCCAATGTTCCCTCCATAGCCGTCAACATCCCCTCTGGTGCCCTCAATATCCCCTCCATAGCCTTCAATGTCCACTATGGAGCCCTCAATGTCCCCTCTGGTTCCCCAAATGTCCCCTCCGTAGCCCCCAATGTCCCCTCATGGCCTCCAAATTACCCTTCATAGCCCTCAATGTCCCCTCTGGAGCCCTCAATGTCCCCTCCATAGCCCTCAATGTCCCCTCCACAGCCCCCAGTGTCCCCTCTTGAGCCCCTAATGTCCCCTCTGGAGCCTCCCATGTCCCCTCCATAGCCCCCAATGTCCCCTCTTGAGCACCCAATGTCCCCTCCATAGCCCTCAATATCCCCTCTGTAGCCCCCTGTGTCACCTCCATAGCTCTCAATGTTCCCTATGGAGCCCCCAATGTTCCCTCTGGAGCCCTCAATGTCCCCTCTAGAGCCCGCAATTTCCACTATGGAGCCCCCAATGTCCCCTCCTGAGCACCCAATGTCCCCTCCCTAGTCCTCAATGTCCCCTATGGAGCCCCCAATGTCCCCTCTGGAGCCCCCCATGACCCCTCCATAGCCCCCAATGTCCCCTCCCTTGTCCTCAATGTCCCCTATGGAGCCCCCAATGTCCCCTCGTGAGTCCCCAATGTCCCCTCTGGAGCCTTCAATGTCCCATCTGGAGCCCTCATTGTACCCTACGGAGCCCTCAATGTCCACTCTGGAGCCCCCAATATCCCCTCTTGAGCACCCAATGTCCCCTCCATAGCCTTCAATATCCCCTCTGTAGCCCCCTGTGTCACCTCCATAGCTCTCAATGTTCCCTATGGAGCCCCCAATGTTCCCTCTGGAGCCCTCAATGTCCCCTCTAGAGCCCGCAATTTCCACTATGGAGCCCCCAATGTCCCCTCCTGAGCACCCAAGGTCCCCTTAATAGCCCTCAATGTCCCTTCTGGAGACCTATATGTCCCCTATGGAGCCCCCAATGTCCCTTCTTGAGAACCCAATGTCCCCTCAGGATCCCCCAATGTCCCCTCCACAGCCCTCAATGTCCGCTCCATAGCTCTCAATGACCTCTTCAAAGCCCTCAGTGTCCTCTCCAAAGCCCCCAACATCCCCTCTGGAGCCCCCAATGTCCCCTCCGTAGCCCACAATGTCCCCTCCATAGCCCTCAATGTCCCCTCTGGAGCCCCCAATGTCCACTATGGAGCCCCCAATGTCCCCTCCATAGCCCCCTATGTCTTCTCCCTAGCCCTCAATGTCCCCTCTGGATCCCCCAATGTCCTCTCCGTAGCCCCCAATGTCCCCTACATAGCCCTCAATGTCGCCTCCATCGCCCTAAATGTCCCCTACTGAGCCCCCAATATCCCCTCCATTGCTCTCAATGGCCCCTCTGGAGCCTTCAATGTCCCCTCCATAGCCTTCAATGTCCCCTATGGATCCCAAATATCCCCTCTTGAGCCTCCAATGTTCCCTCCATAGCCGTCAACATCCCCTCTGGTGCCCTCAATATCCCCTCCATAGCCTTCAATGTCCCCTATGGAGCCCTCAATGTCCCCTCTGGTTCCCCAAATGTCCCCTCCGTAGCCCCCAATGTCCCCTCATGGCCTCCAAATTACCCTTCATAGCCCTCAATGTCCCCTCTGGAGCCCTCAATGTCCCCTCCATAGCCCTCAATGTCCCCTCCACAGCCCCCAGTGTCCCCTCTTGAGCCCCTAATGTCCCCTCCATAGCCCTCAATGTCTCCTCTGGAGCCCTCAATGTCCCCTCCATAGACCTCGATGTCCCCTATGGAGGCTCGAATGTCCCCTTTGTAGGCCCCAAAGTACCTTCCATAGCCCTCAATATCCCCTCCATAGCCCTCAATGTCCCTTAAGGAGCCCCCAATGTCCCCTCCATAGCCATCAATATCCCCTCTGGAGCCCTCAATGTCCCCTGCAAAGCCCTCAATATCCCCTATGGAGCCTCCAATGTCCCCACTGTAGCCCCCAGTATCACCTCCATAGCCCTTAATGTCCCCTACAGAGCCCCAAATGTTCCGTCTGTAGCTCTCAATGTCCCTTCTGGAGCCCCCAATGTCCCCTATGGAGCCACCAATGTCCCGTCTCTAGCCCCCAATGTCCCCTCACGAGCACCCAATGTCCCCTCCATACCCCTCAATGTCCCCTCTGTAGCCCCCAGTGTCACCTCCTTAGCCCCCAATGACCACTCCATAGCCTGCAGTGTCCCCTCCATAGCCCCTAATGTCCCCTCAGGAGCCCCCAATGTCCCCTCCATAGCCCCCAATGTCTCCTCCATAGCCCTCAATGTCCCCTCTATAGGCCTCAATGTCCCCTATGGAGCCCCCAATATCCCCTCCATAGCCCCCAATGTCGCCTCTAGAGCCCTCAATGTCCCCTATGGTGCCCCCAATGTCCCCTCCATAGCCCTCAATGTCCCGTCTGCAGCCCTCAATGTCCCCTCTGGAACCACCCATGTCCCCTCCATAGCCCCCAATGTCCCCTCCCTAGTCCTCAATGTCCCCTATGGAGCCCCCAATGTCCCCTCGTGAGTCCCCAATGTCCCCTCTGGAGTCTTCAATGTCCCATCTGGAGCCCTCATTGTACCCTACGGAGCCCTCAATGTCCACTCTGGAGCCCCCAATATCCCCTCTTGAGCACCCAATGTCCCCTCCATAGCCCTCAATATCCCCTCTGTAGCCCCCTGTGTCACCTCCATAGCTCTCAATGTTCCCTATGGAGCCCCCAATGTTCCCTCTGGAGCCCTCAATGTCCCCTCTAGAGCCCGCAATTTCCACTATGGAGCCCCCAATGTCCCCTCCTGAGCACCCAATGTCCCCTCCCTAGTCCTCAATGTCCCCTATGGAGCCCCCAATGTCCCCTCTGGAGCCCCCCATGACCCCTCCATAGCCCCCAATGTCCCCTCCCTTGTCCTCAATGTCCCCTATGGAGCCCCCAATGTCCCCTCGTGAGTCCCCAATGTCCCCTCTGGAGCCTTCAATGTCCCATCTGGAGCCCTCATTGTACCCTACGGAGCCCTCAATGTCCACTCTGGAGCCCCCAATATCCCCTCTTGAGCACCCAATGTCCCCTCCATAGCCCTCAATATCCCCTCTGTAGCCCCCTGTGTCACCTCCATAGCTCTCAATGTTCCCTATGGAGCCCCCAATGTTCCCTCTGGAGCCCTCAATGTCCCCTCTAGAGCCCGCAATTTCCACTATGGAGCCCCCAATGTCCCCTCCTGAGCACCCAAGGTCCCCTTAATAGCCCTCAATGTCCCTTCTGGAGACCTATATGTCCCCTATGGAGCCCCCAATGTCCCTTCTTGAGAACCCAATGTCCCCTCAGGATCCCCCAATGTCCCCTCCACAGCCCTCAATGTCCGCTCCATAGCTCTCAATGACCTCTTCAAAGCCCTCAGTGTCCTCTCCAAAGCCCCCAACATCCCCTCTGGAGCCCCCAATGTCCCCTCCGTAGCCCACAATGTCCCCTCCATAGCCCTCAATGTCCCCTCTGGAGCCCCCAATGTCCACTATGGAGCCCCCAATGTCCCCTCCATAGCCCCCTATGTCTTCTCCCTAGCCCTCAATGTCCCCTCTTGATCCCCCAATGTCCTCTCCGTAGCCCCCAATGTCCCCTACATAGCCCTCAATGTCGCCTCCATCGCCCTAAATGTCCCCTACTGAGCCCCCAATATCCCCTCCATTGCTCTCAATGGCCCCTCTGGAGCCTTCAATGTCCCCTATGGAGCCCCCAATGTCCCCTCCATAGATCCCAATGTCCCCTCTGGAGCCCCCAATGTCCCCTCCATAGCCCCCAATATCCCCTCCATAGCGCCCAATGGCCTCTCTGGAGCCCTCAATGTCCCCTCCATAGCCCTCAATGTCCCCTCTGGAGCCCTCAATGTCCCCTCCATGGCCTTCAATGTCCCCTATGGAGCCATCAATGTCCCCTCTGGATCCCCCAATGTCCCCCCCGTAGCCCCCAATGTCCCCTCATGGCCCCCAAAGTACCCTCCATAGCCCCCAGTGTCCCCTCTTGAGCCCCCAATGTCCCCTCTGGAGCCCTCAATGTCCCCTCCATAGACCTCAATGTCCCTTATGGAGGCCCGAATGTCCCCTTTGTAGCCCCCAAAGTACCTTCCAGAGCCCTCAATGTCCCCTCCATAGCCCTCAATGTCCCCTAAGGAGCCCCCAATGTCCTCTATGTAGCGCCCAATGTCCCCATTGTAGCCCCCAACGTACCCTCCATAGCACCCAATGTCCCCGCTGGAGCCCCCAATGTCCCCTCCATAGCCATCAATGTCCCCTCTGGAGCCCTCAATGTCCCCTCTGTAGCCCCCAGTGTCACCTCCATAGCCCTTAATGTCCCCTATAGAGCCCCAAATATCCCATCTGTAGCCCTCAATGTCCTCTCTGGAGCCCTCAATGTCCCCTATGGAGCCCCAAATGTCCCCTCTCTAGCCCCCAATGTCCCCTCACGAGCACCCAATGTCCCCTCCATAGCCCTCAATGACCCCTCTGTAGCCCCCAGTGTCACCTCCTTAGCCCCCAATGACCACTCCATAGCCTGCAGTGTCCCCTCCATAGCCCCTAATGTCCCCTCAGGAGCCCCCAATGTCCCCTCCATAGCCCCCAATGTCTCCTCCATAGCCCTCTGTGTCCCCTCCATAGCCCTCAATGTGCCCTATGGAGCCCGCAATGTCCCCTTTGTAGCCCCCAAAGTACCCTCCATAGCCCTCAATGTCCCATATGGAGCCCTCAATGTCCCTTATGGAGCCCCCAATGTCCCCTCCATAGCTCCCTATGTCCTCTCCCTAGCCCTCAATGTCCCCTCTGGAGCCGCTAGTGTGATTCCATAGCCCTCAATGTCCCCTCTGTAACCCCCAGTGTCAACTCCATAGTCCCCAATGTGTCCTCCATAGCCCTCAATGTCCCGTATGGACGCCTCAATGTCCCCTATGGAGGTTCCAATGTCCCCTCCATAACCCCCAGTGTCCCCTCCAGAGCCCTTAGTGTCCCCTCCATAACCCCCAATGTCCCCTCTGGAGCCCCCAATGTCCCCTCCATAGACCCCAATAACCCCTCCATAGCCCTCAATGTCCCCCCCATAGCCCCCAGTGTCCCCTCTGGAGCCCCCAATGTCCGCTCCATAGCCCACCATGTCCCCTCCATAGCCCTCAATGTCCCCTATGGAGCCTCCAATGTCCCCTCTGTAGCCTCCAATGTCCATTCCATAGCCCTCAATGTCCCCTCCCTAGCCCTCAATGTCCCCTATGGAGCCCCCAATGTCCCCTCGTGAGTCCCCAATGTCCCCTCTGGAGCCCCCAATGTCTCCTAAGGAGCCCCCAATGTCCCCTCCATAGCCCTCTATGTCCCCTCTGGAGCCCCCGTTGTCCCTAATGGAGCCCCCAGTGTCCCCTATGGAGCCCCCAATGTCCCCTCCATAGCCCCCAATGTCCCCTCTAAAGCCATCAGCTTAGATGCAGACTTTGAACTTCATGTACTAACGTGCTGTGCAAATGATACTAAGAGCTGGAATTCTCAGTTATTCCTGTGCTTTTTCCAGGTCCATATCTAACCCTTGAGACTGACTTTTTTCCCTGGAAACAAATCATCTGTCATTGCAGCAAAACTGCAACTTGAACATTTGGCCAAAATGACCTTGTTCTGTGTATTTCCCCGCGACATGTGTTGGGGTATACACTGAACTGTTTTGATTCCCAGAGTGTGTGTAAGAACAACTCTAAAAACCGAGCCAAAAGTCCCTGGCTAAAAGCTTTGTCTTATGCATTTTTCATGCTCACCTATCTCTTATACAGGGAAGCATTTTAGGGTTCGGAGTAAAACTTGGTTTTCTTTTCTGTGTTGGTTTTTTGTTTCTATGAGCACCTTAATAGTTTCTGGTTTTGAGACCAAGCAATTACTTCACCAGGCAGATCTGCTTTCAGATCTGCTAGAGCAAACCCAAGTGTGTCCCTTTTCATAAATTTAGGAAACTTTGAAGTTTTAGCTTTTTAGGAAACCTTTGAAGCTTCTTCTCTGGAGGAAAATGTTACTTTAGTATGAGGTACAGCTGTCTTGGAGGCTCAGTTCCTCAGCAGTGCCACTGGCTACAGATGTTTCAGCTGAGGGGTCTCGACAGGGCCCTTCAACAAAGCAATGTCATTGTAGAGTACGTAAATCCATGGCAGCGTGGGTGTGGTAACTACCACGTCTTTCTCTTTCAGGCCATGAAGCCATCCAACCACGCCACCATCCAGAGCAGTGTGAGAGCTGTTGGAGTCGTCCCTGGCATTCCCGAGCCTTGCTGTGGGCCTGACAAGATGTCTTCTCTTAGTATCTTATTCTTTGATGAAAACAAAAACGTGGTGCTGAAGGTGTACCCCAACATGACAGTGGAGTCCTGTGCATGCAAGTAATGCCTTGGGAGGCCTTTTGGCAATGCTGGGGTGATTTGGCAATAAGCCTGGGTGCTGAGTGCTGCCACTCCCCTGCTCGTTGGGGAGGGGAAGTGGGCAGGAGTCTCATTGTACCTACTTTGTGTTTGCACTGCCAATGCATTTCCTTTGGACAAAAAAAAAAGGAAATGTAAAGAAATGCAATCAATGAGAATGGGAACAGAACGGATTCCAAGTAGCCATTCCAAGGAAAGTGAATACAAACTTAATTTGTCTGTGGTTTTGACCGAAACACAAGGCCAGGAATGGGACCTGACCGTACCTGTTGGAAGCGAGAGGTGAAAGAAGAGTCTGGAGATTTTTGAGACTGCGCAAAGGACATAGTGATCTATTTTTGTACAAGATTTTGGAAGCAGCACAAGCTGGTAATTCCTATCTCTGTTCTAATGGTGACTAATGGCGGGGGAACACTAGAAATGCAATAGTCTTCATTTTAAAACAAAGTTTCTTGCCTTAGGTTTTAGAGTAGTACAGCAAGGTGGCAAAACAAATCTGACATCCTAAAAGCTATAGATGACCCTACCTGACCATGCATCTCCTTGGTACAAGGTTACTCACCTTGTGTGCGAGTTCCACTGACATGTACTCTGTAATTCAGCTCTTTGGAGCCTGGCAGCCCTGGGCAGAAGAGCTGCAAACAGGACTACTGAGTGCATCACTGACTTGTGCTATGGAAACTCAGCCGGCCAGGGGTATGAAAATATCACGCTCAGTGCAGTGCCCGAATGACTTGTTCTCCACGTGTTCTAGAACATACTTGCAAATAATCTGCGGGTTGTCTCCCTGCAAGGACACTGTAACCAGATTGTGGAGTGGCCTCTTCCCCAGGTACCAAGCAACAGGACGAGAGGTCATAGCCTCAAGCTGCACCGGGGGAGGTTCAGGCTGGACATTAGGAAGAATTTTTTCATGGAAAGGATGGTCAGGCAGTGGTAAGGGCTGCCCAGGGAAGTGGTGGAGTCACCCTCAGTGGAGCTGTTCAGGAAAGGACTGGATGGGGCGCTCGGTGCACTGGTTTAGCTGGCAAAGTGGTGATCTGTTCTTCCGTGCTCTGGGGGCCCTGAACTCATCAGCAGCAGTGTCACTCCCGGGGCAGGGCTGGTCCCAAAGATAGACACCCGCAGCCGAGGAGAGGCTTATGAGTTTGCAGGATGGGTTGTTTAGTGGCTCCTTTTTCCTTGTGACACCAGCATTTTTAAATGATTTCTGGTGAAAGGTTTATCTGTGTACAGACTGTCAATTTAAAAAAATGAAAATCAACCCCAAAAGAAAAGTTATTTTGTATACGGAAAGAAACTCTTACAGATGCTTTTCATTTATTTTATATCCATGGCCCTCCTAATGTATCCTTCTTTATCTCAGCACCCTTTAAACCATGCAGTTTTCTCTGTCAGGGCAAAGATGGACTGCCAGGACTGTAGGGGAGATCCAGAGGACAGGTGCACCCACTGTGTGAAAGGGACGTCGTACTGCTGATTGATAAGCTTCTCTGATCTGTATTGTTTTCCTTCAGTAATACAGACGCTCTGCTTGGAACTCTGGAGAAATGTAAAATAAAATTACTTCAAAATGAAAATGCACGTTCTCCTGTGTGGCATTCAGATGTTTGCAGGAACATGAATGATTTTGTTTGTTTGTTTGTGTTTGATAATATGGTTGAGAGATAGATAATTTCGGGGAGAATGATAGAGGATATCATAATATCATTTTAGGACACTTCAGGCATTTATGATACAAATACCCTCTAATGTCAGAAGGTTAAAAGCACTAACACCAACATGGCACCTCCTTAATTTTTAGCAGCAAAACTTGATCTTAAAACTTTGTTTTTCTGCTCCTACTAACTTAATAAAGGAGTTTATCAGCTTTTGCTGCCCTTCACTGATACTCAAGGTCCTTAAAATTGGCTCTACTGTTCTAAAATAAATACAGATTTTAGACCTCCCTCATTCTCCCCAGACTAGAAACATGTGAATTGATTTTTGATCTTCTTTCTTTGGGTTTCTGTGGCTTTTTAAGCTGCATGGAGAAGGTGTCTTTGGATATGGCACCCAGGGAATGGTGCTGGGAAGGAACTGCCCAGAAATCCAGAAGCAGCAGTGGACTGGGAGCTGATCCTGCCTCAGTCACACCCTTCTGGACAGTCTGTGTAATGCTAATATTCCTTTTTTCCTTCCTGAACATGGAGTCGGAGAAGAACAGAAGTCATTGCCTTGATGGAAAGGGGAACCCTAGGGAAAAACTGCTGCTCGTGTCCGCAGGGAGCAGAGGGAAGAGCCCGAGAGAATCTTGGCTGGCTGAGGGGCACTTGTGTCCCGTGTGGAACAGAGCCCTGCATCTCCTCAGACCTGCTGGTTTGCAGGACAGTTGGGACACCTTTTGCTGCCGCTTTGGCTCTTAAGAACTGGAGATCCGTGCATTTCTGGATGGTTTCCATAGGCTCTCCTGTTTTGTAGGAGCTGCACGGTGAGGTAGGAATTTTGAGGGAGGCCCTGGCAAAGCTGCCAGCGGCGAGGAACGTGGAGCATCCGGGGGGTTTCTCCCACCTGACTTCATCCTGGAGCGTGCTGGGTGTCCTGCTGGATGTTTAAACTGGGTTTGGGGCGTTCTCCTGCAGGCCCAGCTCCAACTGCTGCCCCTGGGGCCAGGCCTTGCTGTGTCCCGGCACTAAAGCCGGCAGCTGGCTGTGCTTTTCCAGCCCTTGAATGCCATGGGCAATCCCAGATTCCCGGAGCTCCCCGGCGCACAGCCTGGCCTCGCTCCCTGGGAGTTGCGCTTCAGTCTGCTTGAGCCAAGGATGTCCTGCCCAGGTTTGGAACTGTATTCCTGGTTTTTTTTCCTCTTCAGGTAGTTGGCAAAAAAGGAGAGAGCCAAGGAAGCCAGGCCAGTGGAAGGCCTTGTCCCAGTCCAAGGTTCCCACTTTTGTCTCCGACTCCTGGAGAATTGCTTGGCCATGACCAGAGGCTGTCAGTTGGATTTCCCGCCTTTTCCAAATAAATCGTTGCTTTCAGCTGGAGTGTGTTCCTGGTGTCATCCTCCTCCTCCTCCTCCTCCTCCTCCATGGATTTGTAAATAAAGTTCCTGACGTTTGCCAAGTTGAATTTTGTTATTCCAGCAATTGTGGTGGCTCTTTTCTTCTATTGAAACTTCCCAGCTCTGCTAAGAGCTTCAGATGTCAGATACAAGTACGCCTGGAGTTTCTTTGCAATGTTACTCCCACAGAATACAGATGATTGTTGGATAGGAGTTACTTGAGATGTTTAGTTCTCACTTCCCTTTAAAATCTGAGCAGAGGAAGAAGATTTTATGTCAGCATTCCACGAACTTCCACCATGAAACTGCTAACTGTTTCCAAAGTTTTCAGTGTTAGAAATGCCTGAGCTTGTCTTCCAGGCAGGATGAGATTTAGATATTTTTCCTTCCTTTCCTTTGATGTTTTTCCTCTTTTTGATTTTAGTAAGGGAGTATTTATTGCAAATGCCAGTTTTCCATCCTAGTTGGAGTTTTGCCTCATCGTAGGGCACATTTCAAGGACATTTACCAAATTCCTGTTGGTAAATCCCAATTGTTCAGCACCAGCCAACTTGCAAAGTGTTTATTTACCATAATTCATCTCTCTGTAAAGTTATATGTACTGCATTTTTAACTATCCCATTAAAATCCCATTAATACTTAAATCCTAAATGGCCTAATTGCTGTTCCTTGGACACAATGGGGTGGGTCTTTCCTGGCTTGGCACATTTGGATGTTCATCCAAAGTAAGCTTTCCCTGCCCCTGCAGAATCCAGATATTCCCGGAGCTGTGTTAGGCAGTGGCACGAGGGGAGAGCTGCATTTATTTAATTTTGTCTTTTATTCTAGGTATTGTTTGTTTTATTTTTTTATTTATTGCTTTTTGATTTGGGGTTTTTTTAATGCTATATTTTGATTTTATTGTGTTTTATTGCTTCATGTTATTTTATTTCTTGTTCTGTATTTTTAAAATGTTTTTATAATTTATTCCCCCAAATTTTGTTTTTATTTTAGTTTTTTGTTTGTTTTTTTTTTTTTTAATTCCTTTTGTACTTTCTTGTTTTTTATTTCTTTAAATTTTTTTATATTATTTGGTTTTTTATTTGCTTTTAGTTTTTTATTGTTTTTCTTTTCTATCTTATTTTTCTTTTTATAGTTTTACTAAAAAAATTTAATTGTGAAATTTTATACTAAAATTTTACTTTCAAATTAATTTTTAAATTTTAATTTTATTTCTCTTTTTTGTTATATATTTTTATTTTATTTTTTTCATGATTCCTTTGTTCCTTTACTTTTTTTCCCCATTACTCCTTCTTGCCCGGAGTGTCTGGAAGTTTGGCTGTTGGCAAGAAAGGAGCTGAAGAACGACACCCATGGCCACTGGACGTCTGGATCGGGTTGAGAGTGCAGTCAGCAAAACCTCTGCGTTTTCTGCTCCATTAAAAATCCTGAACGCGGGCGGTGCCATGTTTTTCTTTGGAACCCCCAACAACAGGTCTCATTCTACCATGTACAGCATCACCAGCAGTAACTTGGTGTCGAGGTATATTTCAGAGACAGCAATAAAAACAAGTAGGCATTTTATGTTGTAACTCTCAGAACCTCATGGTTTACTAACAGAGAAATCCAAACCAAAGCAAACAAAAACACCACAAAACAAACCCCCCGAAAAACAGCCCACCTCCCGAAAAAACCACAAAAAGAGAAAATATGCCAATATTATTTTATTAAAAATGAAATCTTTACCCTTGGAAAACCAGGCTAATTTAATTGTAATTAATTGTCCTTCTGCTGTGTTAGGTTAATGAATTCATATTTAAAAAATTGGTTAAAACATGAACACGAATTTTAAAAAAAATACAGAAATAGAACAATATAAATAATAAAAATAGAAATATAAAACAAAAAATATCAATAATATAAAGACAATATATCATATTACATGTTGCATATATTATATGAGATATAATATAGATAGGAATATAAAAGATAAGTTATAAATAGCAATATAAAAATAAAAAAAAAAGATTAAAAATTTGGAAATATAACTTAAAGACTTTTTTGATTTCAATTTCATTGGTGACAGGGTTCTCGTAGTTGTGGCTGGGAGACTGTTGTGGCATTTAATTTAGAGAATGTTTGGAAGGGGATTTTTGGACGCCTTTTTGGCCTCCGCTCTCTGCCTGTCCCCGACCCAGGGCTGAGCTCGGGTGCAGTGCTGCCACCGTGTGGACAGAGCGCGGTACTGCAGCGCTCCCGCGCCCGTCCCCAACGCGTGTGACAGCCCCTGGCTGAGCTTAAGGGCAGTGCTGCCACCGTGTGGACAGAGCGCGGTACTGGAGCACTCTCCCGAGCCCAGCCCGATGCGCGTGGCAGCCCCGGACTGTGAGCTTGCCGGCACTGCTTGACGTTTCCAAGACGGCGGCAAAAAGGGCGGGAAAAAAGCAAGGACCCTGGTGGCATCTAGCCAGCTGCCTGCGCAAAAACCCGACCACAGCGCCGGCCGAGAGTGATTTTTCTGGGGTGTTTCCAGGTGCGCGGGTACGAGCTGGAGGTTCGGCGGTGCCCCCGAGGGGTTCCGACAGTCGATTTAGTCAGGCACTTCTGTGTGGAGCCGGGGGGACCATAAGGGTGC
The DNA here is from genome assembly GCA_027886175.1 of Phylloscopus collybita. Lineage (NCBI taxonomy): Eukaryota > Metazoa > Chordata > Aves > Passeriformes > Phylloscopidae > Phylloscopus > Phylloscopus collybita. Next base: position 8,513,945 of record JAJNNQ010000019.1, on the reverse strand, counting down.
CACAAAAAAGATGGCGGATCGACCAGAACTGGCTTCAGCCACAACCAAGATGGCGGCGAGTGGAAAAAAGGGCGGGAAAAATCAAAGACCCCGAAGGCGTCTAACTGACTGCCTGTGCGCAACCCCGACCAGACTGCTTCACAGATTAAATTCTCCGTGGCGTTTCCAGGTGTGTGGGCAGGGTCTGTAGGCTCAGCTATGCCGCGGCCTGGTTCAAGCAGTAGATTTAGTCAGGCGTCTCTGTTTGAAGCCGGAGGGGGCCTTAAGAGTGCCACAAAAAAGATGGCGTCTCAACCGGAAGTGGCTTCAGCCAAAACCAAGATGGCGGCGAGTGAGGGCGGAAGTCATGTGACATCCCTCTCAAGATGGCTGCTGGGCTATTGTAATATTTTAAAATATTAATCGCATAACTTTATATTAATAGAGATTTTTGTAGGATCTTTTATGTGTTTAGTGAAAGGATTTTAAAGAGTATTAGTTTTGTTTAGTTTTGTTTTTTTAATATAAAAAAAAGACGCCGCTCTTGACAGCGTATCCATGGTAACTTTGGGGCTTCTCCAGCCTGCATCTCGATGGTAACTTCCGGGACGCTCTGGCCAGCATCTCTATGCTAACTTCCGGGACGCTCTGGCCTGCGTCTCTATTGTATTTTTGCGGGCCGCTCTGGCCCACGTCTCTATGGTAAGCTCCGGGCCGCTCTATCCTTCGTGTCTATGGTAATTTCTGTGCTTCTCTGTCCCGTGTCTCCATGATAACTTCCGGGCCGCTGCGTCTCTCGTTTCCATGGTAACACCCCGGGCCGCTTTGAACCACGTGTCTCTGTGAAGTTCTGGTCGCGTGTCGGGGCTACAGTGGGGATATTGGAGGCTCCATAGGGGATATTGAGGGCTTTGCAGGGGACATTGAGGGCTCCAGAGGGGATATTGATGGCTATGGAGGGGACATTGGGGGCTCCTTAAGGGACATTGAGGGCTATGGAGGGGACATTGTGGGCTATGGAAGGTACTTTGGGGCCTACAAAGGGGACATTCGAGCCTCCATAGGGGACATCGAAGTCTATGGAGGGGACATTGAGGGCTCCAGAGGAGACATTGAGGGCTATGGAGGGGACATTAGGGGCTCAAGAGGGGACACTGGGGGCTGTGGAGGGGACATTGAGGGCTATGGAGGGGACATTGAGGGCTCCAGAGGGGACATTGAGGGCTATGAAGGGTAATTTGGAGGCCATGAGGGGACATTGGGGGCTACGGAGGGGACATTTGGGGAACCAGAGGGGACATTGAGGGCTCCATAGGGGACATTGAAGGCTATGGAGGGGATATTGAGGGCACCAGAGGGGATGTTGACGGCTATGGAGGGAACATTGGGGGCTCAAGAGGGGATATTTGGGATCCATAGGGGACATTGAAGGCTATGGAGGGGACATTGAAGGCTCCAGAGGGGCCATTGAGAGCAATGGAGGGGATATTGGGGGCTCAGTAGGGGACATTTAGGGCGATGGAGGCGACATTGAGGGCTATGTAGGGGACATTGGGGGCTACGGAGAGGACATTGGGGGATCCAGAGGGGACATTGAGGGCTAGGGAGAAGACATAGGGGGCTATGGAGGGGACATTGGGGGCTCCATAGTGGACATTGGGGGCTCCAGAGGGGACATTGAGGGCTATGGAGGGGACATTGTGGGCTACGGAGGGGACATTGGGGGCTCCAGAGGGGATGTTGGGGGCTTTGGAGAGGACACTGAGGGCTTTGAAGAGGTCATTGAGAGCTATGGAGCAGACATTGAGGGCTGTGGAGGGGACATTGGGGGATCCTGAGGGGACATTGGGTTCTCAAGAAGGGACATTGGGGGCTCCATAGGGGACATATAGGTCTCCAGAGGGGACATTGAGGGCTATTAAGGGGACCTTGGGTGCTCAGGAGGGGACATTGGGGGCTCCGTAGTGGAAATTGCGGGCTCTAGAGGGGACATTGAGGGCTCCAGAGGGAACATTGGGGGCTCCATAGGGGACATTGAGAGCTATGGAGGTGACACAGGGGGCTACAGAGGGGATATTGAGGGCTATGGAGGGGACATTGAGTGCTCAAGAGGGTATATTGGGGGCTCCAGAGTGGACATTGAGGGCTCCGTAGGGTACAATGAGGGCTCCAGATGGGACATTGAAGGCTCCAGAGGGGACATTGGGGACTCACGAGGGGACATTGGGGGCTCCATAGGGGACATTGAGGGCTAGGGAGGGGACATTGGGGGCTATGGAGGGGACATGGGGGGCTCCAGAGGGGACATTGGGGGCTCCATAGGAGACATTGAGAGCTATGGAGGTGACACAGGGGGCTACAGAGGGGATATTGAGGGCTATGGAGGGGACATTGGGTGCTCAAGAGGGGATATTGGGGGCTCCAGAGTGGACATTGAGGGCTCCGTAGGGTACAATGAGGGCTCCAGATGGGACATTGAAGGCTCCAGACGGGACATTGGGGACTCACGAGGGGACATTGGGGGCTCCATAGGGGACTTTGAGGACTAGGGAGGGGACATTGTGGGCTATGGAGGGGACATGGGGGGCTCCAGAGGGGACATTGGGGGCTATGGAGGGGACATTAGGAGTTCCATAGGAGACATTGAGGGCTATGGAGGGGACATTGAGGGCTATGGAGGGGACATGGGGGGCTCCAGAGGGGACATTGGGGGCTATGGAGAGGACATTAGGGGCTCCATAGGGGACATTGGGGGCTATGGAGGGGACATTGACAACTCCAGAGGCGATACTGAGGGCAATGGAGGGTACATTGGGGGCTCCATAGGGGACTTTGGGAACTCCATATTGGACATTGTGGGCTATGGAGAGGACATTGGGGGCTCCAGAGGGGACATTGGGGGCTTTGGAGGGGACATTGGGGGCTCCATAGGGGACTTTGGGAACTCCATATTGGACATTGTTGGCTATGGAGTGGACATTGGGGGCTCCGGATAGGACATTGGGGGTTGCATAGGGGACATTAGGGGCTCTTTAGGGGACATTGCGGGCTCCAGAGGGGACATTGACGGCTCCATAGGGGACATTGCGAGCTATGGAGGGGACATTGGGGGCTCCATAAGGGACATTGGAGGCTCCATAGGGGACATTGAGGGCTATGGGTGAGATACTGTGGGCTATGGAGGGGAGATTGGGGGCTATGGAGAGGACATTGCGGGCTCCATAAGGGACATTGAGGGCTATGGTGTGAACATTGTGGCCTATGTAGGGGATATTGGGGGCGCCATAGGGGACATTGGGGACTCCATAAAAGACATCGAGGGCTTTGGAGGGTGCATTGGGGGCTATGGAGGGGATATTGGCGGCTCCGTATGGGACATTGGGGCTCCATAGGGGACATTGAGGTCTATGGTGGTACATTGGGGGCTATGGAGGTGATATTGGGGGCTCCAGAGGGGATATTGAGGGCTATGGTGGGGACTCAACTCCACATTCCTGATATCAGTTTGTAGGAGGCCTTTGGCACAACAAGAGCAGACAAACTTCCATCTGGTGGCATATTGCGTCTGGGAGATATCCTCATTTTTATGTAATTTCAGTAGTCATAAGCCCAGTGGCCAGGAGACAGCATTAATTACGAACGGTGGCCCCTTTCCATGGGAAACCAAAGCGTCCTCTCCAGATTCCTGATGTCAGTTTTTAGAAGGCCTTTTGCACTACAAGGGCAGAGAAACTTCCATCTGGTGGGAAATTGCATTTGGGAGATATCCTCATTTGTATGGAATTTTAGAAGGCATATGCCCAGTGGCAGACAGACAGCATTAAACACGAACGGTGGGCCTTTTCCATAGGAAACAAAGTCTCTCGGCCAGGTACCGGATATCAGTTTGACGGAGGCCTTTGGCACTGCAAGAGCAGAAAAACTTCAATCTGGTGGCATATTGCATCTGGGAGATGTCCTCATTTGTATGGAACTTCAGCAGTCATAACCACAGAACCAGGAAGACAGCATTAGACACGAACGGTGGTCCTTTTCCATGGGAAACCAAAGTCTCCACACCACGTTCCCGATGTCAGGTTTTAGGAGGCCCTTGGCAGTACAAGCGCAGAAAAACTTCCGTCAGGTGGTTGATTGCATCGGGGAGATATCCTCATTTGTATGGAATTTCAGCAGGTAGAAGCCCAGTGGCAGGCAGACAGCATTAGACACGAACGGTGACCCTTTTCCATGGGAAAACAAAGTCTCCACCCCAGGCTCCTGAAGTGAGTTTGTCAGAGGCCTTTGGCATTAAAAGGGCAGACAAACTTCCATCTGGTGGGAAATTGCATTTGGGAGATATCCTCATTTGTAGGGAATTTTAGTAGGCATATGCCCACTGGCAGGCAGACAGCATTAGACACGAAAGGTGGCCCTTTTCCATGGAAAAACAAATTATCCATCCTATGTTCCTGATGTTAGTTTTTAGGAGGCCTTTGGCACTACAAGGGCAGACAAACTTCCATCTGGCGGTAGATTGCACCTCGGAGATATTCCCTATTTTTATTGTATTTTAGTGGTATTTTAGTGCTCAGAAGCCCAGTGGTAGACAGACAGCATTAAACATGAACCGTGGGCCTTTTCTATAGGAAACCAAAGTCTCCAGGTGAGGTTCCGAATGTCAGTTTGAAGGAGGCCTTTGGCACTGCAAGAGCAGACAAACTTCCATCTGGTGGCATATTGCGTCTGGGAGATATCCTCATTTGTATGTAATTTCAGTAGTCATAAGCCCAGTGGCAAGGAGACAGCATTAAACACCAAGGGTGGCCCTTTTCCATGGGAAACCAAAGCGTCCTCGCCTGATTCCTAATGTCAGTTTGTCGGAGGCCGTTGTCATTACAAGGGCAGACACACTTTCAACTGGTGGTAGACTCCATCTGGGAGATATCCTCATTTGTATGGGATTTTACTAGGCATAAGCCCAGTGGCAGGCACATAGCATTAGACAAAAAAGGGTGGCCCATTTCCATGGGAAACCAAAGTCTCCACCCCACGTTCCTGCTGTCAGTTTTTAGGAGGCATTTGGCACAACAAGGGCAGACAAACTTCCATCTGGTGGTAGATTGCACCTGGGAGATACCCTCATTTGTATGGAACTTCAGCAGTCATAACCACAGTGCCAGGCAGACAGCATTCGACAGGAACAGTGGTCCTTTTCCATGGGAAACCTAAGTCTCCACCCCAGGTTCCTGATGTCAGTTTGTAGGAGGCCTTTGGAAACACAAGGGCAGAGAAACTTTAATCTGGTGTTAGATTGCAACTGGGAGATATTCTCATATGTATGGAATTAAATGGAATTTTAGCAGGCAGAATCCCAGCGGCAGGCAGACAGAATTAGACAGGAATAGTGGCCCATTTCCATAGGAAACCAAAGTCTCCAACCTAGGTTCCTAATGTCAGTTTTTAGGAGGCCTTTGGCATAAAAAGGGTAGACAAATTTCCATCTGGTGGTAGACTGCACCTGGGAGATATCCTCATGTGTATAGAATTTTGGTGGAATTTTAGTAGTCATAAACCCAGTAGCTGGCCGACAGTATTAGACACGAAAGGAGGCCCATTTCCTTGGGAAACCAAAGTCTCCATCCCACGTTCCCGATGTAAGTTTTTAGGAGGCCTTTGTCATTAAAAGGGTAGACAAACTTCAATCTGGTGGGAAATTGCATTTGGGAGATATCCTCATTTGTAAGGAATTTTAGTAGGCATATGCCCAGTGGCAGGCAGACAGCATTAGACTCGAACAGTGGCCCTTTTCCATGGAAAAGCAAATTATCCATCCTATGTTGCTGATGTCAGTTTGAAGGAGGCCTTTGGCACTACAAGGGCAGACAAACTTCCACCTTGTGGTGGATTGCACCTGGGACATATCCTCATTTGTATGGAACTTTGCAGTCATAACCACAGTGCCAGGCAGACAATATTAGACAGGAACGGTGGTCCTTTTCCATGGGAAACCAAAGTCTCCACCCCAGGTTCCGGAAGTAGGTTTGTAGGAGGCCATTGGAACCACAAGGGCAGAGAATCTTATATCTGGTGTTAGATTGCACCTGGGAAGACAAATTTCCCTCTGGTGGTGTATTGCATCGGGGAGATATCCTCATTTGTATGGAATTTTACTAGGCATAAGCCCAGTGCCAGGCAGACAGCATTAGACACAAACGGTGGCCCATTTCCATGGGAAACCAAAGTCTCTTACCCAAGATCCTGATGTCAGTTTTTAAAAGGCCTTTTGCATTAAAAGGGTAGACAAACTTCCATCTGGTGGAAAATTGCATTTGGGAGATATCCTCATTTCTATGGAATTTTAGAAGTCATATGCCCACTGGCAGGCAGACAGCATTAGACACGAACGGTGGCCTTTTTCCATGGGAAAAACAAATTATCCATACTATGTTCCTGATGTCAATTTTTAGGAGGCCTTTGGCACTACAAGGGCAGACAAACTTCCATCTGGCGGTAGATTGCACCTCGGAGATGTCCTCATTTGTATGGAATTTTAGTGGAATTTTAGTACTCAGAAGCCCAGTGGCAGACAGACTGCATTAAACACGAACGGTGGGCCTTTTCCATAGGAAACCAAAGTCTCCGTGCCAGGTTCCGGATATCAGTTTGAAGGAGGCCTTTGGCACTGCAAGAGCAGACAAACTTCCGCCTGGTGGCATATTGCATCTGGGAGATATCCTCATTTGTATGTAATTTCAGTAGTCATAAGCCCAGTGGCAAGGAGACAGCATTAAACACCAAGGGTGGCCCCTTCCCATGGGAAACCAAAGCGTCCTCTCCAGATTCCTGATGTCAGTTTGTAGGAGGCCGTTGGCACTACAAGGGCAGACAAACTTTCAACTGGTGCTAGATTCCATCTGGGAGATATCCTCATTTGCATGGAATTTTACTAGGCATAAGCCCAGTGGAAGGCAGATAGCATTAGACACAAAAGGTGGCCCTATTCCATGGGAAACAAAAGTCTCCACCCCACGTTCCTGATGTCATTTTTTAGGAGGCCTTTGGCACTACGAGAGCAGACAAACTTCCACCTGGCGGTAGACTGCACCTGGGAGATATCCTCATTTGTATGGAACTTCAGCACTCATAACCACAATGCCAAGCAGACAGCATTAGATACGAACGGCAGCCCTTTTCCATGGGAAAACAAAGTCTCCACGCCTGGTTCCTGATGTCAATTTTTTAGGAGGCCTTTGCCACTACAAGAGCAGACAAACTTCCATCTGGTGCTAAATTACATCTGTGAGATATCCTCATTTGTATGGAATTTTAGCGGGCATACGCCCAGTGGCAGGCACACAGCATTAGGCATGAATAGTGGCTTTTTTCCATGGTAAACCAAATTATCCATCCTACGTTTCAGATGTCAGTTTATAGGAGCCCTTTGGCACTACAAGGGCAGAGAAACTTCAAACCGGGGGTAGATTGCACCTGCGAGATATTCTCATTTGTATAGAATTTTAGAGGGATTTTAGTACGCAGAATCCCAGCGGACGACAGACAGAATTAGACATGAATAGTGGCCGTTTTCCAGGGGAAACCAAAGTCTCGAGGCCAGGTTCCTGATGTCAGTTTTTAGGAGGCCTTTTGCACTACAAGAGCAGACAAACTTCCAACTGGTGGCATATTGCATCTTGGAGATATCCTCCTTTGTATGGAATTCTAGTGGAATTAAAGTAAGCAGTAGCCCAGTGGCAAGTAGACAGCATTAAACATCAACGGTGGCCCATTTCCATGGGAAACCAACGTCTCCACCCCACGTTCCTGATATCCGTTTCTAGGAGGACTTTGTCACGACAAGAGCAGACAAACTTCCAACTGGTGGCATATTGCATCAGCGAGATATCCTCATTTCTATGAAATTTCAGTAGCCATAAGCCCAGTGGCAGGCTGACAGCATTAGACACGAACGGTGGCCCTTTTCCATGGGAAAACAAAGTCTCCATCCCTGGTTCCTGATGTCAGTTTTTTAGGAGGGCTTTGGTACTACAAGAGCAGACAAACTTCCATCTGGTGGTAGATTGCACCTGGGAGATATCCCTATTTGTATGGAATTTTAGTGCAATTTCAGTAGTCATAAGCCCAGTGGTAAGGAGACAGCATTAAACACCAAGGGTGGCCCTTTTCCCTGGGAAACCAAAGCGTCCTCTCCAGATTCCTGATGTCAATTTGTAGGAGGCCGTTGGCATTAAAAGGGCAGACAAACTTTCAACTGGTGGTAGACTCCATCTGGGAGATATCCTCATTTGTATGGAATTTTACTAGGCATAAGCCAAGTAGCAGGCACATAGCATTAGAAAGAAACGATGAGCCATTTCCATGAGAAACCAAAGTCTCCACCGCACGTTCCTCATGTCAGTTTTTAGAAGGCCTTTGGCACAACGAGGGCCGACCAACTTCCACCTTGTGGTAGATTCCACCTGGGAGATATCCTCATTTTTATGGAATTTTAGAGGAATTTTTGTTGGACGAAGTGCAGTGGCTGGCAGACAGCATTAGACACGAACGATGGCTCATTTCTATGGGAAACCAAAGTCTCCACCCCACGTTCCTGATGTCCGTTTCTCGAAGGCCTTTGGCACTACAAGGGCAGAGAAACTTCCACCTGGTGGTAGATTGCACCTGCGAGATATCCTTATTTGTATGGAACTTCAGCAGTCATAACAACAGTTCCAGACAGATAGCATTAGACATGTTCACTGGCCCATATCCATGGGAAACCAAAGTCTCCACACCACGTTCCTAATGTCAGGTTTTAGGAGGCCTTTGGTAGTACAAGCGCAGACAAACTTCCGTCTGGTGGTTGATTGCATCGGGGAGATATCCTCATTTGTATGGAATTTCAGCAGGTAGAAGCCCAGTGGCAGGCAGACAGTATTAGACACGAACGGTGACCCTTTTCCATGGGAAAACAAAGTCTCCAACCCAGGCTCCTGATGTCAGTTTGTAGGAGGCTTTTGGCATTAAAAGGGCAGACAAACTTCCATCTGGTGGGAAATTGCATTAAGGAGATATCCTCCTTTGTAGGGAATTTTAGTAGGCATATGCCCACTGGCAGGCAGACAGCATTTGACACGAACGGTGGCCTTTTTCCATGGAAAAACAAATTATCCATCCTATGTTCCTGATGTCAGTTTGAAGGAGGCCTTTGGCACTGCAAGGGCAGACAAACTTCCATCTGGCGGTAGATTGCACCTCAGAGATGTCCTCATTTGTATGGAATTTTAGTGGTATATTAGTACTCAGAATCCCTGTGGAAGACAGACAGCATTAAACATGAATGGTGGGCCTTTTCTATAGAAAACCAAAGTCTCCAGGTGAGGTTCTGAATGTCAGTTTTAAGGAGGCCTTTGGCACTGCAAGAGCAGACAAACTTCCATCTGGTGGCATATTGCATCTGGGAGATATCCTCATTTGTATGTAATTTCAGTAGTCATAAGCCCAGTGGCAAGGAGACAGCATTAAACACCAAGGGTGGCCCTTTTCCATGGGAAACCAAAGCGTCCTCGCCTGATTCCTAATGTCAGTTTGTCGGAGGCCGTTGTCATTACAAGGGCTGACATACTTTCAACTGGTGGTAGACTCCATCTGGGAGATATCCTCATTTGTATGGGATTTTACTAGGCATAAGCCCAGTGGCAGGCACATAGCATTAGACAAAAAAGGGTGGCCCATTTCCATGGGAAACCAAAGTCTCCACCCCACATTCCTGATGTCAGTTTTTAGGAGGCCTTTGGCACTACAAGGGCAGACAAACTTCCATCTGGTGGTAGATTGCACCTGGGAGATATCCTCATTTGTATGGAACTTCGCATTCATAATCACAGTGCCAGGCAGACAGCATTAGACAGGAACGGTGGTCCACTTCCATGGGAAACCAAATTCTCCACCCCACGTTCCTGATGTCATTTCCTAGGAGGCCTCTGGCACTACAAGAGTAGACAAACTTCCAACTGCTGGTAGATTCCATCTGGGAGATATCCTCATTTCTATGTAATTTTAGTAGCCATAATCCCAGTGGCAGGCAGACAGCATTAGACACGAACGGTAGCCCTTTTTCTTGGGAAACCAAAATCTCCGCCCCAGGTTCCTGATGTCAATTTGTAGGAAGCCTTTGGCTCTACAGGGGCAAACAAACTTCCATCTGGTGGTAGATTACACCTGAGAGACATCCGCGTATGTATGGAATTTTAGTGGAATTTTAATAGGCAGAAGCCTAGTGGCAGGCACACATCATTAGACGTGAACGGTGGCCCTTTTCCAGGGGAAACCAAAGTCTCCACCCCAGATTCCTGATGTCAGTTTGCAGGAAGCATTTGGCACTATAAGAGCAGACAAACTTATATCTGGTGATAGTCTGCACCCGGGAGATGTCTTCATTTGTCTGGAATTTCAGTGGAATTTTCGTAGGCATACGCCCAATGGCCGGCAGAAATCATTAGACACGAACGGTGGCCCATTTCCATGAGAAACCAAAGACACCACCCCAGGTTCCTGATGTCAGTTTTTAGGAGGCCTTTGGCACTACAAGGGCAAACAAACTTCGAACTGGTGGTGGATTCCATCTGGGAGATATCCTCATTTGTGAGGAATTTTAGCAGGCATAACCCCAGTGGCAGGCAGACACCATTAGACACGAACGGTGGCCCATTTCCATGGGAAACCCAAATCTCCGCGCTCATTGCTGATGTCACTTTGTAGGAGGCCTTTTCCAACATACAGGCAGAGAAACTTCCATCTGGTTGTAGATTGCACCTGGGAGATATCCTCGTTTCTATGGAATTTTAGTGGAATTTTAGTAGGAAGAAGCCCAGTGGCAGGCAGACAGCATTACACACGAACGGTGGCCCATTTCTATAGGAAACCAAAGTCTCCACCCCACGTTCCTGATGTCCGTTTCTAGGAAGGCTTTGGCACTACATGGGCAGACAATCTTCCATCTGCTGGTTGATTCAATCGGGGAGAAATCCTCATTTGTATGGAATTTCAGCAGGTAGAAGCCCAGTGGCAGGCAGACAGCATTAGACATGAACGGTGGCCCTTTTCCCATGGGCAGCCAAAGTCTCCATGCCACGTTCCTGATGTCAGGTTTCAGGAGGCCTTTGGCAGTACAAGGGCAAACAAACTTCCATCTGGTGGCTGATTGCATTGGGGAGATATCCTCATTTGTATGGAATTTCAGCAGGTAGAAGCCCAGTGGCAGGCAGACAGCATTAGACACGAACGGTGGCCCTTTTCCATGGGAAAACAAAGTCTCCAACCCAGGCCCCTGATATCAGTTTGTAGGAGGCCTTTGGCATTAAAAGGGCAGAGAAACTTCCATCTGGTGGGAAATTGCATTTGGGAGATATCCTCATTTGTAGGTAATTTTAGTAGGCTTATGCCCGCTGGCAGGCAGACAGCATTAGACACGAACGGTGGCCCTTTTCAATGGAAAAACAAATTATCCATCCTATGTTCCTGATGTCAGTTTTTAGGAGGCCTTTGGCACTACAAGGGCAGACAAACTTCCATCTGGCGGTAGATTGCACCTCGGAGATGTCCTCATTTTTATGGAATTTTAGTGGAATTTTAGTACTCAGAAGCCCAATGGCAGACAGACAGCATTAAATAGGAACGGTGGGCCTTTTTCATAGGAAACGAAAGTCTCCATGTGAGGTTCTGAATGTCAGTTTGAAGGAGGCCTTTGGCACTGCAAGAGCAGACAAACTTCCATCTGGTGGCATATTGCATCTGGGAGATATCCTCATTTGTATGCAATTTCAGTAGTCATAAGCCCAGTGTCAAGGAGACAGCATTAAACACCAAGGGTGGCCCTTTTCCATGGGAAACCAAAGCGTCCTCTCCAGATTCCTGATGTCAGTTTGTAGGAGGCCGTTGGCATAACAAGGGCAGACAAACTTTCATCTGGTCGTAGACTCCATCTGGGAGATATCCTCATTGTATGGGATTTTACTAGGCATAAGCCCAGTGGCAGGCACATAGCATTAGACACAAACGGTGGCCCATTTCCATGGGAAAACAAAGAGTCCACCCCACGTTCCTGATGTCAGTTTTTAGGAGGGCTTTGGCACTACGAGGGCAGACAAACTTCGACCCGGTGGTAGATTACACCTGGGAGATATCCTCATTTGTATGGAACTTCAGCACTCATAACCACAGTGCCAGGCAGACAGCATTAGACAGGAACGGTGGTCCTTTTCCATGGGAAACCAAAGTCTCCACACTAGGTTCCTGATGGAAATTTGTAGGAGGCCTTTGGAACCACAAGGGCAGAGAAATTTCCATCTGGTGTTAGATTGCACTTGGGAGATATTCTCATTTGTATGGAATTTCATTAGTCATAAGCCCATTGGCAAGCAGACAGCATTTAACACCAAGGGTGGCCCTTTTCCATGGGAAACCAAAGCGTCCTCTATGACTCTGCAAAAAGAATATGTGCAGGCCTTAGCTGAAAATTCAGCATGAAGAGTTTTATTGTTAGGTTTAGAATAGGTTTACGTTTAAAATGTTCAGTGCTGATGTCCAATTTCATTTAGAGCTGAAAACTATGCAAAGCAGAAAACCACTTAATGCACTGACCGTGTTCACAGACGCGTCGGGTAAATCTCACAAGTCGGTAATGACTTGGCGAGATCCCGATTCACATCAGTGGGAATCTGATGTTGCAGAGGTGGAAGGCTCACCTCAGGTTGCTGAATTGGCTGCAGTTGTCAGAGCATTTGAAAAATTTTCTGAACCCTTTAATTTAGTGACAGATTCCAGTTATGTAGCAGGGATAGTTTCTAGAGCAGAACAGTCTGTGCTGCAAGAAGTCTCTAACATCACACTTTTTCAGTTGCTTTCTAAGCTTGTGAAACTTATTTCTCTCCGAGAACACCCCTTTTTTGTGATGCACGCCAGGTCACACACAGAACTCCCAGGATTCATTGCAGAGGGAAACAAGAGAGCTGATGCTCTTGCCACCACCGTGGAGATAGCTCCTCTGCCAAATCACTTTGAGCAAGCAAGAATCAGTCACCAACTCCATCACCAAAATGCACCTGGACTGGTCAGGCAGTTTAATTTAACTCATGACCAAGCCAAAGCAATTGTAAACAACTGTTCACAATGTAACAAATGTGCAATCTCATCTCTGCCCACAGGTGTCAATCCCCGAGGTTTGTCCAGCTGTGAAGTGTGGCAATCAGACGTCACGCACTTTGCCTCTTTCGGAAAGCAAAAGTTCGTGCATGTCTCTGTCGACACGTTCTCAGGAGCTGTTTTTGCATCTGCTCACACAGGAGAGAAAGCTGGAGATGCTATCAAGTATTTTATCCAGGCTTTCGCTGTATTAAGCATCCCAAAGTCCTTGAAAACAGATAATGCTCCAGCATACACATCTAAAGAATTCAGCAACTTTTTACAGCAATGAGAAGTAAAACACAAAACAGGGATTCCCCACTCTCCCACAGGCCAAGCAATTGTGGAGAGGACTCATCTTAACCTCAAAAGAGTCCTCAGTCAGCAGCAACCAATCCTCAAAATTGAACCACCATCTGTGAGATTGGCCCGTGCTCTGTTCACTTTGAATTTTCTTAACTGTTCCTTTGAGACCATGAACCCGCCGGTGACAAGGCACTTTCGAGGGAGCTCTCTGTTAGAACCCCATGAAAGGCCAAAGGTCCTTGTCAAAGATCCAGAAACTTTGAGGATACAGAGTCCTCATGATTTAGTCACCTGGAGGCGCGGGTACGCCTGTGTCTCCACTCCCACCGGCTTGCGGTAGATTCCCTCCCGATGTGTGAGACCCTATGTCCCCAAAACATCAGAAGCAAAAGTGCCCCAGGCAGCTGTCGCCTCCTGGAGAAAGAGAAAAAAAGATGAAGAACAGGAAGGTTCAGACACAGAGCCTTCTTGTCCAGTTAGTATTCCTTCCTGGATGTTTTGGCAAGAGGAAGAAGCAGAAGAGCTGCTTCCTCTTGCTGAGTGTTTTCAGTGTTTGTTTAACTAAATTCTTTTCTTTTAAGTTACAGAACTACAGGCCTGGTGGTCAGCATGGCAATTCGTAGTTCGAGAGTGTTTGCATTTGTGATGCTGCTCAGTTTGCCAACCCTGGCTTTCTTCTGGATTGTCCCACAGCCAAAAACCAATGTGTGGAAAACCCTTGCACAGAGTCTAGGCCAAGATCACATTTGTCTAGCCTCAGCCTCAGCCCAAAATCCCATGTCTGCCTGCTTAGTAGGGATCCCTGCAAAAGAAGAAGAGTATCCTCAACCACTCCTCCGGTAGCGTCAAAGTTTTAATCAGAAACCTAGCGCAGTTAAAGAGTTTCAAGAAATAAATGAGCCCCCTTCTACTGTTGTTAAAAATCCCCTTGCTTTTTGGAAACAATGGTCTCAGTCTCTCGGCCGCCCCCACCTGGAGCCCCAAGAATTAGAACTCCTTGGGTCCTCCAAAGCTCCTTTTTGTGTTCAATTTATGTATACCCCACCCAAAGAGCAAGAAAAGTCGTTTTACAATTTGAGACAAGCTGAAATTTCTTATATGGCAACAAATTGGTGTGCAAAAATTGTTCATGTCCTTACTTTTTCTGCTAGCAATTCCCTTTCCCTTCCCAAAGGTTTTTTCCTTGTTTGTAGTGACAGAGCCTTTACTGGGATCCCAGCTCGTCTCATTGGAGGTCCTTGCACTCTGAGTAAGCTGAGCCTTTTTACCCTTAACATGACTCAAATTCTCAATTGGCACAAGAAAAATTCCTCTCTAAAAGTTCAGAAGAGAGACTTGACAAGTCTTAATTTGGATTGCAATTCAGAAATTATCCATTGGTCCAGGGCAAAAGCAGCAGCCCTGTCAGTTTTTTTACCTTGGGTTTCAATTGCAAAGTCTGTGGGAGAATTAGGCCAATTAGAATGTTGGGTAGCTAAACAAGCAAATTTAACATCTCGTGCTATAAGTGACCTCTTATCAGACGAACAGATAACTAGACGGGCAACGCTCCAAAATAGAGCTGCCATTGATTACTTGCTTTTGTTGAATCAACATTCGTGCGAGGAGTTCGAAGGACTCTGCTGCTTCAACCTATCATCTAAAGCAGAAGACGTCAGAAAATCTGTCCACCAGCTACGAGGGATGGTCAGTTCCATCAAAGAAGAAATAGGAGACTGGTTTGACAACATCTTTTCAGGTGTCGGACTTTCTAAAGTTGCCAGCTCATGGATCAAAACAGGACTGTTAGTGTTGTTCATTGTATTAGTTGTGGCCTTTGCTTTTAGTTTAGTAAAAAGTTTGATCATGCGTGCAGTTTTTTCCACTTCCACCCCCTCTGTGCATTCAGTGCATTCAGTAGAGCCAGCCAACGAATTTCCGCTAGACGAAGTTACCAGCAGTGAAAATAGCTCAGAAGTTTACACACCAGATCAGTAACAAAAAAAAAAAAAAAAAAAAAAAAAAAAAAAGGGGGAAGTATGACTCTGCAAAAATAATATGTGCAGGCCTTAGCTGAAAATTCAGCATGAAGAGTTTTATTGTTAGGTTTAGAATAGTCTGCAAAATTCAAGAAAGCCCTTTTGTCTTAAGATGTATTGCTTGTTTTAATATGTAACTTTTTGTAGTTCCAATAAGAGTTTCTAGGACAGCTTTGCCCCTGCTTAGAATCTTTCTTTTATTAGTTCTCCCCTGCCTTACCTCCTTTGTCATGCATAATTATCCTCGTGTCCATCATTTAATTCTTATCTTTGAAGTACAGTAGAGCTAGCCATTCATTTTGCAAAACTGTTCTCGGCCCATCCCAAAACTTGTGCTAGATTTGTTAGAACCTAAATGACTTAATTTAGCATGATGTATTTAGATTGTTTTATTACTAACTGTAACTTAGAATCCACCCCAGAATTGTAGTATTAAACCGCCCACCACCCCAGGCTCAGGGTCTCTCTCTCCAGAGGCACCAGCCTGGGGTGGCTGGGGGGATCATCCTGACCCCCTTCCCCCTGCCCCCGAATAAAGCCTCTGTTCCCTAGAAAATTCAAGACAGAGTCCCTTCTTTCTTCAATCCGGCCTTGACAGCGTTATCCAGTGACAAGACACGAACCCCCACAAAGTGACTGGTTGGGGCGTGCCGAGAGCTGCCGGGTAGGCCAGGCTAGACACTGAGCCAGGCCAGAGCAGGCACGCACTGCAACAGTCCTCTCCAGATTCCAGATGTCAGTTTGTAAAAGGCCGTTGTCATTACAAGGGCAGTCAAACTTCTATCTGGTGGTAGATTGCACCTGGAAGACATCCTCATTTGTATGGAATTTAAGTGGAAAATTAATAGGCAGAAGCCTAGTGGCAGGCACATATAATTAGACACGAACGCTGGCCCATTTCCATGGGAAACCAAAGTCTCCACTCCAGGTTCCTGATGTCAGTTTGTAGGAGGACTTTGGCACTACAAGGGCAGACAAAGTTCCGTCTGGTGGTTGATTGCATCGAGGAGATTTCCTAATTTGTATGGAATTTCAGCAGACAGAAGCCCAGTGGCAGGCAGACAGCATTAGACACGAAGAGTGTACCTTTTCCATGGGAAACCCAAGTCTCCATTCCCTGTTCCTGATGTCAGTTTGTAAGAGGCCTTTGGCACTACAAGGGCAGACAAACTTCCGTCTGGTGGCTGATTGCATCAGGGAGATATCCTCATTGGTGAGGAATTTCAGCAGGCAGAACCCCAGTGGCAGGCAAACAGCATTAGACACGAACGGTGGCCCATTTCCATGGGAAACCAAAGTCTCCAACCCAGGCTCCTGATGTCAGTTTTTAGGAAGTCTTTGGCATTAAAAGGGTAGACAAACTTCCATCTGGTGGGAAATTGCGTTTGGGAGATATCCTCATTTGTATGGAATTTTAGTAGGCATACGCCCCCTGGCAGGCAGACAGCATTAGACACGAACAGTGGCCCTTTTCCATGGGAAACCAAAATCTCCACCCCATGTTGCAAATGTCACTTTGTAGGAGGCGTTTTCCAATATAAGGGAGGAGAAACTTCCATCTGGTTGTAGATTGCACCTGGGAGATATCCTCATTTCTATGGAATTTTAGTGGAATTTTAGTAGGCAGAATCCCAGCGGAAGGCAGAGAGAATTAGACAGGAACAGTGGTCCGTTTCCTAAGGAAACCAAAGTCTCCATCCCACATTCCTGATGTCAGGTTGTCGGAGGCCTTTGGCATTAAAAGGGCAGACAAACTTCCATCTGGTGGGAAATTGCATTTGGGAGATATCCTCATTTGTAGGGAATTTTAGTAGGTATATGCCCACGGGCAGGCAGACAGCATTAAACACCAAGGGTGGCCCTTTTCCATGGGAAACCAAAGCGTCCTCTCCAGATTCCTGATGTCAGTTTGTAGGAGGCCGTTGGCATTACAAGGGCAGAAAAAACTTTCAACTGGTGGTAGATTCCAACTGGGAGATATCATCATTTGTATGGGTTTTTACTAGGCATAAGCCCAGTGGCAGGCACATAGCATTAGACACAAACGGTGGCCCATTTCCATGGGAAAAGAAAGTCTCCACCCCACGTTCCTGATGTCAGTTTTTAGGAGGCCTTTGGCACTACGAGGGCAGACAAACGTCCACGTGGTTGTAGATTGCACCTGGGAGATATCCTCATTTGTATAGAACTTTAGTGGAATTTTAGTAGGCATAAGCCCAGTGGCTGGCAGACAGCATTAGACACAAACGGTGGCCCATTTCCTTGGGAAACCAAAGTCTCCACCCCACGTTCCTGATGTCAGTTTTTAGGAGGCCTTTGGCACTACGAGGGCAGACAAACGTCCACGTGGTTGTAGATTGCACCTGGGAGATATCCTCATTTGTATGGAACTTCAGCAGTCATAACCACAGTTGTAGGCGGACAGCATTAGAAACGAACGATGGTCCTTTTCCATGGGAAACCAAAGTTTCCGCCCCAGGTTCCTGATGTCAATTTGTAGGAAGCCTTTGGCTCACCATGGGCAGACAAACTTCCATCTGGTGGTAGATTACACCTGGGAGATATTCTCATTTGTATGGAATTTTAGAGGAATTTTAGTAGGCAGAATCCCAGCGGCAGGCATGCAGAATTAGACATGAATAGTGGCCCATTTCCATGGGAAACCAAAGTCTCCACCCCAGGTTCCTGATGTCATTTTTTAGGAGGCCTCTGGCACTACAAGAGGAGACTAACTTCCAACTGCTGGCATATTGCATCTGGGAGATATCCTCATTTGTATGTAATTTTAGTAGCCATAAGCCCAGTAGCAGGCAGACAGCATAAGATACGAACGTTGGCCCTTTTCAATGGGAAACCAAAGTCTCCGCCCCAGGTTCCTGATGTCAATTTGTAGGAAGCCTTTGGCTCTACAGGGGCAGACAAACTTCTATCTGGTGGTAGATTGCACCTGGGAGACATCCTCATTTGTAAGGAATTTTAGTGGTATTTTAATAGGCAGAAGCCTACTGGCAGGAACACATCATTAGACACGAACGCTGGCCCATTTCCATGGGAAACCAAAGTCTCCACTCCAGGTTCCTGGTGTCAGTTTGGAGGAGGCCTTTGGCACTACGAAGGCAGACAAACTTCCATCTGGTGGTAGATTGCACCTGGGAAATATCCTCATTTGTATGGAACTTCAGCAGTCATAACCTCAGTGCCAGGCAGACAGCATTAGACAGGAACGGCGGTCCTTTTCCATGGGAAACCAAAGTCTCCACCCTAGGTTCCTGATGGCAGTTTGTAGGAGGCCTTTGGAAACACAAGGGCAGAGAAAGGTCCATCTGGTGTTTGATTGCACCTGGCAGATATTCTCATTTGTATGGAATTGTAGTGGAATTTTAGTAGGCATAAGCCCAGCGGCAGGCAGACAGAATTAGACATGAATAGTGGCCCATTTCCATGGGAAACCAAAGTCTCCACCCCAGGTTCCTGATGTCATTTTCTAGGAGGCCTCTGGCACTACAAGAGGAGACAAACTTCCAACTGGTGGCATATTGCATCTGGGAGATATCCTCATTTGTATGTAATTTTAGTAGCCATAAGCCCAGTGGAAGGCAGACAGCATTAGACACTAACGGTGGCCCTTTTCCATGGGAAACCAAAGTCTCCACCCCAGGTTCCTGATATCAATTTGTAGGAAGCCTTTGGCACTACAGGGCAGACAAACTTCCATGTGGTAGTAGATTGCACCTGGGAGACATGCTCATTTGTATGGAATTTTAGTGGGATTTTAATAGGCAGAAGCCTAGGGGCAGGCACACAGCATTAGACACGAACGCTGGCCCATTTCCATGGGAAACCAAAGTCTCCACCCCACGTTCCTGATGTCAGTTTGTAAGAGGCGTTTGGAGCTACAAGGGCAGAAAAACTTCCATCTGGTGGTAGATTGCACCTGGGAGATATCCTAATTTCCATGGAATTTTAGTGGAATTTTAGTAGGAATAGGCCCAGTGGCAGGCACATAGCATTAGACACAAACGGTGGCCCATTTCCATTGGAAAAGTAGAGTCTCCACCCCACGTTCCTGATGTCAGTTTTTAGGAGGGCTTTGGCACTACAAGGGCAGAGAAACTTCCATCTGGTTGTAGATTGCACCTGAGAGATATCCTCATTTATATAGAATTTTAGTGGAATTTTAGTAGGCATAAGCCCAGTGGCTGGCAGACAGCATTAGACACAAACGGTGGCCCATTTCCTTGGGAAACCAAAGTCTCCACCCCACGTTCCTGATGTCAGTTCTTAGGAGGCCTTTGGCACTATGAGGGCAGACAAACTTCCACCTGGTGGTAGATTACACCTGGGAGATATCCTCATTTGTATGGAATTTGAGTGGAATTTTAGTAGGCAGAATCCCAGCGGCAGGCAGACAGAATTAGACATGAATAGTGGCCCATTTCCATGGGAAACCCAAGTCTCCACCCCAGGTTCCTGATGTCATTTTTTAGGAGGCCTCTGGCACTACAAGAGGGGACAAACTTCCAACTGGTGGCATATTGCATCTGGGATATATCCTCATTTGTGAGGAATTTCAGCAGGCATAACCCCAGTGACAGGCAGACAGCCTTAGACACGAACAGTGGCCCTTTTCCGTGGGAAACCAAAACCTCCAGCCCATGTTGCAAATGTCACTTTGTAGGAGGCATTTTCCAATATAAGGGCAGAGAAACTTCCATCTGGTGGTAGATTACACCTGATAGATATCCTCATTTCTATTGAATTTTAGTGCAATTTTAGTAGGAAGAAGCCCAGTGGCAGGCAGACAGCATTAAACACGAACAATGGCCCATTTCTATGGGAAACCAAAGTCTCCACCCCACGTTCCTGATGTCCGTTTCTAGAAGGCCTTTGGAACGACAAGGGCAGACAAACTTCCGTCTGGTGGCTGATTGCATCGTGGAGATATCCTCATTTGTATGGAATTTCAGCAGGTAGAAGCCCAGTGGCAGGCAGATACCATTAGACATGAACGGTGGCCCTTTTCCATGGGAAAACAAACTCTCCAACCCAGCCTCCTGATGTCAGTTTGTAGGAGGCCTTTGGCATTAAAAGGGCAGACAAACTTCCATCTGGTGGGAAATTGCATTTGGGAGATATCCTCATTTGTAGGGAATTTTAGTCGGCATATGTCCACTGGCAGGCAGACAGCATTGAACAACAAAGGTGGCCCTTTTCCATGGGAAACCAATGCGTCCTCTCCAGATTCCTGATGTCAGTTTGTATGAGGCCGTTGGCATTAGAAGGGCAGACAAACTTTCAACTGGTGGTAGACTCCATCTGGGAGATATCCTCATTTGTATGGGATTTTACTAGGCATAAGCCCAGTGGCAGGCACATAGCATTAGACACAAACGGTGGCCCATTTCCATGGGAAACCAAAGTCTCCACCGCACGTTCCTGATGTCAGTTTGTAGGAAGCCTTTGGCTCTACAGGGGCAGACAAACTTCCATCTGGTGGTAGATTGCACCTGGGAGACATCCTCATTTGTATGTAATTTTAGTACCCATAAGCCCAGTGACAGGCAGACAACATTAGACACGAACGGTGGCCCTTTTCCATGGGAAACCAAAGTCTCCACCTCACGTTCCTGATGTCAGTTTGTAGGAGGCCTTTGGCTCTACAGGGGCAGAGGAACTTCCATCTTGTGGTAGATTGCACCCGGGAGACATCCTCATTTGCATGGAAATTTATTGGGATTTTAATAGGCAGAAGCCTAGTGGCAGGCACACATCATTATACACGAACAATGGACCTTTTCCATGGGAAACCAAAGTCTCCACCTCACGTTCCTGATGTCAGTTTGTAGGAGGCCTTTGGACCTACAAGGGCAGACGAACTTCCATCTGGCGGTAGATTGCACCTGGGAGATATCCTCATTTATATAGAATTTTAGTGGAATTTTAGTACGCATAAGCCCAGTGGCTGGCAGACAGCATTAGACACAAACGGTGGCCCATTTCCTTGGGAAACCAAAGTCTCCACCCCACGTTCCTGATGTCAGTTCTTAGGAGGCCTTTGGCACTATGAGGGCAGACAAACTTCTACCTGGTGGTAGATTACACCTGGGAGATATCCTCATTTGTATGGAATTTGAGTGGAATTTTAGTAGGCAGAATCCCAGCGGCAGGCATGCAGAATTAGACATGAATAGTGGCCCATTTCCATGGGAAACCCAAGTCTCCACCCCAGGTTCCTGATGTCATTTTTTAGGAGGCCTCTGGCACTACAAGAGGGGACAAACTTCCAACTGGTGGCATATTGCATCTGGGATATATCCTCATTTGTGAGGAATTTCAGCAGGCATAACCCCAGTGACAGGCAGACAGCCTTAGACACGAACAGTGGCCCTTTTCCGTGGGAAACCAAAACCTCCAGCCCATGTTGCAAATGTCACTTTGTAGGAGGCATTTTCCAATATAAGGGCAGAGAAACTTCCATCTGGTGGTAGATTACACCTGATAGATATCCTCATTTCTATTGAATTTTAGTGCAATTTTAGTAGGAAGAAGCCCAGTGGCAGGCAGACAGCATTAAACACGAAAAATGGCCCATTTCTATGGGAAACCAAAGTCTCCACCCCACGTTCCTGATGTCCGTTTCTAGAAGGCCTTTGGAACGACAAGGGCAGACAAACTTCCGTCTGGTGGTTGATTGCATCGTGGAGATATCCTCATTTGTATGGAATTTCAGCAGGTAGAAGCCCAGTGGCAGGCAGATACCATTAGACATGAACGGTGGCCCTTTTCCATGGGAAAACAAACTCTCCAACCCAGCCTCCTGATGTCAGTTTGTAGGAGGCCTTTGGCATTAAAAGGGCAGACAAACTTCCATCTGGTGGGAAATTGCATTTGGGAGATATCCTCATTTGTAGGGAATTTTAGTCGGCATATGTCCACTGGCAGGCAGACAGCATTGAACAACAAAGGTGGCCCTTTTCCATGGGAAACCAATGCGTCCTCTCCAGATTCCTGATGTCAGTTTGTATGAGGCCGTTGGCATTAGAAGGGCAGACAAACTTTCAACTGGTGGTAGACTCCATCTGGGAGATATCCTCATTTGTATGGGATTTTACTAGGCATAAGCCCAGTGGCAGGCACATAGCATTAGACACAAACCGTGGCCCATTTCCATGGGAAACCAAAGTCTCCACCGCACGTTCCTGATGTCAGTTTGTAGGAAGCCTTTGGCTCTACAGGGGCAGACAAACTTCCATCTGGTGGTAGATTGCACCTGGGAGACATCCTCATTTGTATGTAATTTTAGTACCCATAAGCCCAGTGGCAGGCAGACAACATTAGACACGAACGGTGGCCCTTTTCCATGGGAAACCAAAGTCTCCACCTCACGTTCCTGATGTCAGTTTGTAGGAGGCCTTTGGACCTACAAGGGCAGACGAACTTCCATCTGGTGGTAGATTGCACCTGGGAGATATGCTCATTTGAATAGAATTTTAGTGGAATTTTAGTAGGCATAACCACAGTGCCAGGCAGACAGCATTAGACACGAACGGTGGCCCATTTCCCGGGAAACCAAAGTCTCCATCCCACATGCCGGATATCAGTTTGGACGAGGCCTTTGGTACTACAAGCGCAGACAAACTTCCAACTGGTGGTAGATTCCAGGTGGGAGATATCCTCATTTGTGAGGAATTTCTGCAGGCATAAGCCCAGTGGCAGGCAGACAGCATTAGAAACGAACGGTGCCCCTTTTCCATGGGAAACCAATGTCTCCACCCCACGTTCCTGATGTCAGTTTTTAGGAGGCCTTTGGCACTACAAGGGCAGAGAAACTTCCATCTGGTTGTAGATTGTACCTGGGAGATATCCTCATTTCTATAGAATTTTAGTGGAATTTTAGTAGGCATAAGCCTAGTGGCTGTCAGACAGCATTAGACACAAACGGTGGCCCATTTCTATGGGAAACCACAGTCTCCACCCCACGTTCCTGATGTCAGTTTTTAGGAGGCATTTGGCACTACAAGGGCAGACAAACTTCCACCTGGTGGTAGATTGCACCTGGGAGATATCCTCATTTTTATGGAACTTCAGCAGTCATAACCACAGTGCCAGGCAGACAGCATTAGACAGGAACAGTGGTCCTTTTCCTAGGGAAACCAAAGTCTCCAGCCTAGGTTCCCGAGGGCAGTTTGTAGGAGACCTTTGGAAACACAAGGGCAGAGAAACTTCCATCTGGTGTTTGATTGCACCTGGGAGATATTCTCATTTGTATGGAATTTAAGTGGAATTTTAGTAGGCAGAATCCCAGCGGCAGGCAGACAGAATTAGACATGAATAGTGGCCCATTTCCATGGAAACCAAAGTCTCCACCCCAGGTTCCTGATGTCATTTTCTAGGAGGCCTCTGGCACTACAAGAGGAGGCAAACTTCCAACTGGTGGCATATTGCATCTGGGAGATATCCTCATTTGTATGTAATTTTAGTAGCCATAAGCCCAGTGGCAGGCAGACAGCATTAGACACGAACGGTGGCCCTTTTCCATGGGAAACTAAAGTGTCCGCCCCAGGTTACTGATGTCAATTTGTAGGAAGCCTTTGGCTCTACAGGGGCAGACAAACTTCCATCTGGTGGTAGATTGCACCTGGGAGACATCCTCATTTGTATGGAATTTTAGTGGGATTTTAATAGGCAGAAGCCTAGTGGCATGCACAAGTCATTAGGCACGAACGCTGGCCCATTTCCATGGGAAACCAAAGTCTCCACTCCAGGGTCCTGGTGTGAGTTTGTAGGAGGCCTTTGGCACTACAAGAGCAGACGAAGTTCCATCTGGTGGTTGATTGCATCGAGGAGATATCCTCATTTGTATGGAATTTCAGCAGGCAGAAGCCCAGTGGCAGGCAGACAGCATTAGACACAAACAATGGACATTTCCATGGGAAACCAAAGTCTCCACCCCAGCTTCTTGATGTCAGTTTGTAGGAGGCCTTTGGCACTACGGGGGCAGACAAACTTCCACCCGGTGGTAGATTACACCTGGGAGATATCCTCATTTTTATGGAACTTCAGCAGTCATAAACACAGTGCCAGGCAAAGAGCATTAGACAGGAACGGTGGTCCTTTTCCATGGGAAACCAATGTCTCCACCATAGGTTCCTGATGGCAGTTTGTAGGAGGCCTTTGGCACTACAAGGGCAGAGAAACTTCCATCTGGTGTTAGGTTGTAGCTGGGAGATATACTCATTTGTATGGAATTTTAGTGGAATTTTAGTAGGCAGAATCCCAGCAGCAGGTAGATAGAATTAGACATGAATAGTGGCTCATTTCCATGGGAAACCAAAGTCTCCATCCCCCGTTCCTGATGTCAGTCTGTAAGAGGCGATTGGAACTACAAGGGCAGAAAAAATTCCATCTGGTCGTAGATTGGACCTGGGAGATATAGCCATTTGTATGGAATTTTAGTGGTATTTTAGTAGGCAGAAGTCCAGCGGCAGGCAGACAGCATTACACACGAACGCTGCCCAATATCCATGGGAAACCAAAGTCTCCAACCCAGGCTCCTCATGTCAGTTTGTAGGAGGCCTTTGGCATTAAAAGGGCAGACAAACTTCCATCTGGAGGGAAATTCCATTTGGGAGATATCCTCATATGTATGGAACTTTAGTAGGCATATGCCCACTGGCAGGCAGACAGCATTAGGGTGGTTGATTGCATCGGGGAGATATGCTCATTTGTATGGAATTTTAGTGGAATTTTAGTAGGCAGAATCCCAGCAGCAGGTAGATAGAATTAGACATGAATAGTGGCTCATTTCCATGGGAAACCAAAGTCTCCATCCCCCGTTCCTGATGTCAGTCTGTAAGAGGCGATTGGAACTACAAGGGCAGAAAAAATTCCATCTGGTGGTAGATTGGACCTGGGAGATATCGCCATTTGTATGGAATTTTAGTGGTATTTTAGTAGGCAGAAACCTAGTGTCCAGCGGCAGGCAGACAGCATTACACACGAACGCTGCCCAATATCCATGGGAAACCAAAGTCTCCAACCCAGGCTCCTCATGTCAGTTTGTAGGAGGCCTTTGGCATTAAAAGGGCAGACAAACTTCCATCTGGTGGGAAATTCCATTTGGGAGATATCCTCATATGTATGGAACTTTAGTAGGCATATGCCCACTGGCAGGCAGACAGCATTAGACAAGAACGATGGCCCTTTTCCATGGAAAGACAAATTATCCATCCTATGTTCCTGATGTCAGTTTGAAGGAGGCCTTTGGCAATTCAAGGGCAGAAAAACTTCCATCTGGTGGTTGATTGCATCGGGGAGATATGCTCATTTGTATGGGATTTCAGAAGGCAGAAGCCAAGTGGCACGCAGACAGCATTGGACACGAACAGTGGCCCTTTTCCATGGGCAACCAAAACCTCCACCCCACGTTGCTGATGTCTCATTGTAGGAGGCGTTTTCCAATTTAAGGGCAGAGAAACTTCCATCTGGTTGTAGATTGCACCTGGGAGATATCCTCATTTCTATGGAATTTTAGTGGAATTTTAGTAGGAAGAAACCCAGTGGCAGGCAGACAGCATTAGACACGAACAATGGCCCATTCCTATGGGAAACCACAGTCTCCACCCCACGTTCCTGATGTCCGTTTCTAAGAGGCCTGTGGCACTACAAGGGCAGACAAACTTCCGCCTGGTGGCATATTGCATCTGGGAGATATCCTCATGTGTATGTAGTTTCAGTAGTCATAAACCCAGTGGCAAGGAGACAGCATTAAACACAAAGGGTGGCCCTTTTCCAATAGAAACCAAAGCGTTCTCTCCAGATTCCTGATGTCAGTTTGTAGGAGGCCGTTGGCATTACAAAGGCAGACAAACTTTCAACTGGTGGTAGACTCCATCTGGGAGATATCCTCATTTGTATGGAATTTTACTAGGCATAAGCCCAGTGGCAGGCACATAGCATTACACATAAACGGTGGCCCATTTCCATGGGAAAACAAAGTCTCCACCCCACGGTCCTGATGTCATTTTTTAGGAGGCCTTTGGCACTACGAGGGCAGACAAACGTCCACGTGGTTGTAGATTGCACCTGGGAGATATCCTCATTTGTATAGAACTTTAGTGGAATTTTAGTAGGCATAAGCCCAGTGGCTGGCAGACAGCATTAGACACAAACGGTGGCCCATTTCCTTGGGAAACCAAAGTCTCCACCCCACGTTCCTGATGTCAGTTTTTAGGAGGCCTTTGGCACTACGAGGGCAGACAAACGTCCACGTGGTTGTAGATTGCACCTGAGAGATATCCTCATTTGTATGGAACTTCAGCAGTCATAACCACAGTGGCAGGCAGACAGCATTAGAAACGAACGGTGGTCCTTTTCCATGGGAAACCAAAGTCTCCGCCCCAGGTTCCTGATGTCAATTTGTAGGAAGCTTTTGGCTCATCATGGGCAGACAAACTTCCATCTGGTGGTAGATTGCACCTGGGAGATATTCTCATTTGTATGGAATTTTAGAGGAATTTTAGTAGGCAGAATCCCAGCGGCAGGCATGCAGAATTAGACATGAATAGTGGCCCATTTCCATGGGAAACCAAAGTCTCCACCCCAGGTTCCTGATGTCATTTTTTAGGAGGCCTCTGGCACTACAAGAGGAGACTAACTTCCAACTGCTGGCATATTGCATCTGGGAGATATCCTCATTTGTATGTAATTTTAGTAGCCATAAGCCCAGTGGCAGGCAGACAGCATAAGATACGAACGGTGGCCCTTTTCCATGGGAAACCAAAGTCTCCGCTCCAGGTTCCTGATGTCAATTTGTAGGAAGCCTTTGGCTCTACAGGGGCAGACAAACTTCTATCTGGTGGTAGATTGCACCTGGGAGACATCCTCATTTGTATGGAATTTTAGTGGGATTTTAATAGGCAGAAGCCTAGTGGCAGGCAAACATCATTAGACACGAACGCTGGCCCATTTCCATGGGAAACCAAAGTCTCCACCCCAGGTTCCTGGTGTCATTTTGGAGGAGGCCTTTGGCACTACGAAGGCAGACAAACTTCCATGTGGTAGTAGATTGCACCTGGGAGACATCCTCATTTGTATGGAATTTTAGTGGGATTTTAATAGGCAGAAGCCTAGGGGCAGGCACACAGCATTAGACACGAACGCTGGCCCATTTCCATGGGAAACCAAAGTCTCCACCCCACGGTCCTGATGTCAGTTTGTAAGAGGCCTTTGGCACTAAAAGGGCAGACAAAGTTCCATCTGATGGTTGATTGCATCGAGGAGATATCCTCATTTGTATGGAATTTCAGCAGACAGAAGCCCAGTGGCAGGCAGACAGCATTAGACACGAACGGTGCCCCTTTCCCATGGGAAACCAAAGTCTCCACCCCACGTTCCTGATGTCAGTTTGTAAGAGGCGTTTGGAGCTACAAGGGCAGAAAAACTTCCATCTGGTGGTAGATTTCACCTGGGAGATATCCTAATTTCCATGGAATTTTAGTGGAATTTTAGTAGGAAGAAGCCAGGCACATAGCATTAGACACAAACGGTGGCCCATTTCCATTGGAAAAGTAGAGTCTCCACCCCACGTTCCTGATGTCAGTTTTTAGGAGGGCTTTGGCACTACAAGGGCAGAAAAACTTCCATCTGGTTGTAGATTGCACCTGAGCGATATCCTCATTTCTATAGAATTTTAGTGGAATTTTAGTAGGCATAAGCCTAGTGGCTGTCAGACAGCATTAGACGCAAACGGTGGCCCATTTCCTTGGGAAACCACAGTCTCCACCCCACGTTCCTGATGTCAGTTTTTAGGAGGCATTTGGCAGTACGAGGGCAGACAAACTTCCACCTGGTGGTAGATTGCACCTGGGAGATATCCTCATTTTTATGGAACTTCAGCAGTCATAACCACAGTGCCAGGCAGACAGCATTAGACAGGAACGGTGGTCCTTTTCCTAGGGAAACCAAAGTCTCCACCCTAGGTTCCCGAGGGCAGTTTGTAGGAGGCCTTTGGCACTACAACGGCAGAGAAACTTCCATCTGGTGTTAGGTTGTAGCTGGGAGATATTCTCATTTGTATGGAATTTTAGTGGAATTTTAGTAGGCAGAATCCCAGCAGCAGGTAGATAGAATTAGACATGAATAGTGGCTCATTTCCATGGGAAACCAAAGTCTCCATCCCCCGTTCCTGATCTCAGTCTGTAAGAGGCGATTGGAACTACAAGGGCAGAAAAAATTCCATCTGGTCGTAGATTGGACCTGGGAGATATCGCCATTTGTATGGAATTTTAGTGGTATTTTAGTAGGCAGAAGTCCAGCGGCAGGCAGACAGCATTACACACGAACGCTGCCCAATATCCATGGGAAACCAAAGTCTCCAACCCAGGCTCCTCATGTCAGTTTGTAGGAGGCCTTTGGCATTAAAAGGGCAGACAAACTTCCATCTGGTGGGAAATTCCATTTGGGAGATATCCTCATATGTATGGAACTTTAGTAGGCATATGCCCACTGGCAGGCAGACAGCATTAGACAAGAACGGTGGCCCTTTTCCATGGAAAGACAAATTATCCATCCTATGTTCCTGATGTCAGTTTGAAGGAGGCCTTTGGCAATACAAGGGCAGAAAAACTTCCATCTGGTGGTTGATTGCATCGGGGAGATATGCTCATTTGTATGGGATTTCAGAAGGCAGAAGCCAAGTGGCACGCAGACAGCATTGGACACGAACAGTGGCCCTTTTCCATGGGAAACCAAAATCTCCACCCCACGTTGCTGATGTCTCATTGTAGGAGGCGTTTTCCAATTTAAGGGCAGAGAAACTTCCATCTGGTTGTAGATTGCACCTGGGAGATATCCTCATTTCTATGGAATTTTAGTGGAATTTTAGTAGGAAGAAACCCAGTGGCAGGCAGACAGCATTAGACACGAACAATGGCCCATTCAAATGGGAAACCACAGTCTCCACCCCACGTTCCTGATGTCTGTTTCTAAGAGGCCTTTGGCACTACAAGGGCAGACAAACTTCCATCTAGTGGTGGATCGCACCTCGTAGATGTCCTTATTTGTATGGAATTTTAGTGGTATTTTAGTACTCAGAAGCCCAGTTGCAGACAGAGAGAATTAAACACGAACGGTGGGCCTTTTCCATAGGAAACCAAAGTCTCCAGGTCAGGTTCCAAATGTCAGTATAAAGGAGGCCTTTGGCACTGCAAGAGTAGACAAACTAACATCTGGTGGTAGATTGCACCTGGGAGATATCCTCATTTGTATAGAATTTTAGTGGAATTTTAGTAGGCAGAATCCCAGCGGCAGGCAGACAGAATTAGACATGAATAGTGGCCCATTTCCATGGGAAACCAAAGTCTCCACCCCAGGTTCCTGATGTCATTTTCTAGGAGGCCTCTGGCACTACAAGAGGAGACAAACTTCCAACTGGTGGCATATTGCATCTGGGAGATATCCTCATTTGTATGTAATTTTAGTAGCCATAAGCCCAGTGGCAGGCAGACAGCATTAGACAGGAACCGTGGCCCTTTGCCATGGGAAACCAAAGTCTCTGCCCCAGCTTCTTGATGTCAATTTGTAGGAAGCCTTTTGCTCTACAGGGGCAGACAAACTTCCATTTGGTGTTAGATTGCACGTGAGAGACATCTTCAATGGTATGGAATTTTATTGTAATTTTAATAGGCAGAATCCTAGTGGCAGGCAAACATCATTAGACACGAACGCTGTCGCATTTCCATGGGAAACCAAAGTCTCCACTCCAGGTTCCTGATGTCAGTATGTAGGAGGCCTTTGGCACTACAAGGGCAGACAAAGTTCCGTCTGGTGGTTGATTGCATTGAGGAGATATCCTCATTTGTATGGAATTTCAGCAGGCAGAAGATCAGTGGCAGGCAGACAGCATAGGACACGAACGGTGGACCTTTTTCATGGGAAACCGATGTCTCCACCCCACGTTCCTGATGTCAGTTTTTAGGAGGCCTTTGGCACTACAAGGGCAAACAAACTTCGAACTGGTGGTAGATTCCATCTGGGAGATAGCCTCATTTGTGAGGAATTTCAGCAGGCGTAACCCAGTGGCAGGCAGACAGCATTAGACAGGAACGGTACCCCTTTTCCATTGGAAACAAAGTCTCCATCCCACGTTCCTGATGTCAGTTTGTAGGAGGCATTTGGCACTATAAGGGCAGACTAATTTCCGACTGGTTGTAGATTCCATCTGGGAGATATCCTCATTTGTATGGAATTTCACTAGGCATAAGCCCAGTGGCAGGCACATTGCATTAGACACAAACGGTGGTCCTTTCCCATGGGAAACCAAAGTCTCCACCCCTGGTTCCTGATGTCAGTTTTTTAGGAGGCCTTGCCACTACAAGGGCAGACAATCTTTCATCTGGTGGTAAATTGCATCTGGGAGATATCCTCACTTGTATGGAATTTTAGGAGGCATACGCCCAGTGGCAGGCACACAGCATTAGGCATGAACAGTGGCTCTTTTTCATGGGAAACCAAATTATCCATCCTACATTTCAGATGTCATTTTATAGGAGACCTTTGGCAATACAAGGGCAGAGAAACTTCAAACCGGGGGTAGATTGCACCTGCGAGATATTCTCATTTGTATAGAATTTTAGAGGAATTTTAGTACGCAGATTCCCAGTGGCAGGCAGACAGAATTAGACATGAATAGTGGCCCTTTTCCAGGGGAAACCAAAGTCTCCAGGCCAGGTTCCTGATGTCTGTTTTTAGGAGGCTATTTGCACTACAAGAACAGACAAACTTCCAACTGGTGGCATATTGAATCTGGGAGATATCCTCATTTGTATGTAATTTCTGTAGCCACAACCCAGTGGCGGGCAGACAGCATTAGACACGAACGCTGGCCCTTTTCCATGGGAAACCAAAGTCTCCACTCCAGGCTCCTCATGTCAATTTGTAGGAGGCCTTTGGCTCTACAGGGGCAGACAAAGTTCCGTCAGGTGTTTGATTGCATCGGAGAGATTTCCAACTATCTTTGGAATTTCAGCAGGCAGAAGATCATTGGCAGGCAGAGAGCATTAGACACGAACGCTGGCCCTTTTCAATGGGAAAAAAAAATCTCCACCCCTGGTTCCTGATGTCAGACTTTTAGGAGGCCTTTGCTACTACAAGGGCAGACAAACTTCCATCTGATGGTAAATTCCACCTGGGAGATATCTGCATTTGTATGGAATTTTACCCGGCATAAGCCAAGTGGCAGGCACATAGCATTAGACACAAAAGGTGCCCCTTTTCCATGGGAAACCAAAGTCTCCAACCCACGTTCCTGATGTCAGTTTTTAGGAGGTGTTTAGCACTATAAGGGCAGATGAACATCCACCTGGTGGTAGATTGCACCTGGGAGATATCCTCATTTTTATGGAACTTCAGCACTCATAACCACAATGCCAGGCAGACAGCATTAGATATTAGAACAAAGGTCCTTTTCCATGGGAAACCAAAGTCTCCACGCCTGGTTCCTGATGATAGTTTTTAGGAGGCATTTTGCACTACAAGAACAGACAAACTTCCAACTGGTGGCATATTGCATCTTGGAGATGTCCTCCTTTGTATGGAATTTTAGTGGAATTAAAGTAGGCAGAAGCCCAGTGGCAAGTAGACAGCATTAAACACTAACGGTGGCCCATTTCCATGGGAAACCAAAGTCTCCACCCCACGTTCCTGATGTCTGTTTCTAGAAGGCCTTTGCACTACAAGTGCAGACATACTTCCACCTGGTGGTAGATTGCACCTGGGAGATATCCTCATTTGTATAGAATTTCAGCAGCCATAACCACAGTGCCAGGCAGACAGCATTAGACAGGAACGCTGGCCCATTTCCATGGGAAACCAATGTCTCCACTCCAGATTCCTAATGTCAGTTTTTAGGAGGCCTTTGGCACTACAGGGGCAGATAAACTTCCGTCAGGTGGTTGATTGCATCGGAGAGATTTCCCAATATCTTTGGAATTTCAGCAGGCAGAAGCCCAGTGGCAAACAGACAGCATTAGACACGAACTATGGCCAATTTCCTTGAGAAAACCAAAGTCTCCACCCCACATTCCTCATTTCAGTTTTTACGAGGAGTTTGGCACTATAAGGGCAAACATACTTCCAACTGGTGGTAGATTCCATCATGGAGATATCCTCATTTGTGAGGAATTTCAGCAGGCATAACCCCAGTGGCAGGCAGACACCATTAGACA
This sequence comes from Phylloscopus collybita, assembly GCA_027886175.1. Lineage (NCBI taxonomy): Eukaryota > Metazoa > Chordata > Aves > Passeriformes > Phylloscopidae > Phylloscopus > Phylloscopus collybita. Next base: position 8,481,259 of record JAJNNQ010000019.1, on the reverse strand, counting down.
CGAACGGTGGCCCTTTTCAATGGGAAACGAAAATCTCCACCCCTGGTTTCTGATGTCAGTTTGTAGGAGGCCTTTGCCACTACAAGGGCAGACAAACTTCCATCTGATGGTAAATTCCATCTGGGAGATATCCCATTTGTATGGAATTTTACTAGGCATAAGCCCAGTGGCAAGCACAGAGCATTAGACACAAACGGTGCCCCATTTCCATGGGAAACCAAAGTCTCCACCCCACGTTCCTGATGTCCGTTTCTAGGAGGCCTTTGGCACTACAAGAGCAGACAAACTTCCATCTGGTGGCATATTGAATCTGGGAGATATCCTCATTTGTATGTAATTTCAGTAGCCATAAGCCCAGTGGCAGGCAGACAGCATTAGACACGAACGGTGGCCCATTTCCTTGGGAAACCAAAGTGTCCACCCCACGTTCCTGATGTCCGTTTCTAGGTAGCCTTTGGCACTACAAGGGCTGACAAACTTCCACCTGGTGGTAGATTGCACCTGGGAGATATCCTTATTTGTATGGAACTTCAGCCGTCATCACCACAGTGCCAGGCAGACAGCATTAGATACGAACGGTGGTCCTTTTCCATGGGAAACCAAAGTCTCTACGCCTGGTTTCTGATGTCAGTTTTTTAGGGGGCTTTTGCCACTACAAGGGCAGACAAAATTCCATTTCGTGGTAAATTGCATCTGCGAGATATCCTCATTTGTATGGAATTTTAGCAGTCATACGCCCAGTGGCAGGCACACAGCATTAGGCATGAACAGTGGCCCTTTTCCATGGGAAACCAAATTATCCATCCTATGTTTCAGATGTCAGTTTATAGGAGCCCTTTGGCACTACAAGGGCAGAGAAACTTCAAACCAGGGGAGGATTGCACCTGGGAAATATTCCCATTTGTATAGAATTTTAGAGGAATTTTAGTACGCAGAATCCTAGCTGCAGGCACACAGAATTAGACATGAATAGTGGCCGTTTTCCAGGGGAAAACAAAGTCTCCAGGCCAGCTTCCTGATGTCAGTTTTTAGGAGGCCTTTTGCACTACAAGAGCAGACAAACTTCCAACTGGTGGCATATTTCGTCTTGGAGATATCCTCATTTGTATGGAATTTTAGTGGAATTAAAGTAGGCAGAAGCCCAGTGGCATGTCAACAGCATTAAACACCAACGGTGGCCCTTTTCCATGGGAAACCAAAGTCTCCACCCCACGTTCCTGATGTCCGTTTCTAGGATGCCTTTGGCACTACAAGAGCAGACAAACTTGCAACTGGTGGCATATTGCATCTGGGTGATATCCTCATTTGTATGTAATTTCAGTAGCCATAAGCCCAGTGGCAGGCAGATAGCATTAGACACGATCGCTGGCCCATTTCCATGGGAAAACAAAGTCTCCACCCCTGGTTTCTGATGTCAGTTTTTTAGGAAAGCTTTGGTACTACAAGGGCAGAGATTCTTCCATCTGGTTGTAGATTGCACTTGGGAGATATCCTTATTTCTGTGGAATTTTAGTGGAATTTTAGTTGGAAGAAACCCTGTGGCAGGCAGACAGCATTAGGAATGAACGGTGGCCCATTTCCATGGGAAACCAAAGTCTCCACTCCGGGTTCTGGATGTCAGTGTTTAAGAGGCCTTTGGCACTACAGGGGCAGATAAACTTCCGTCAGGTGGTTGATTGCATCGGAGAGATTTCCAAATATCTTTGGAATTTCAGCAGGCAGAAGCCCAGTGGCAAACAGACAGCATTAGACACGAACAATGGACCTTTTCCATGGGAAACCAAAGTCTCCACCTCACGTTCCTGATGTCAGTTTTTAGGAGGACTTTGGCACTATAAGGGCAGACATACTTCCAACTGGTGGAAGATTCCATCAGGGAGATATCCTCATTTGTGAGGAATTTCAGCAGGAATAACCCGAGTGGAAGGCAGACAGCATTAGACACGAACGGTGGCCCTTTTCCATGGGAAAACAAAGTCTCCACCCCTGGTTCCTGATGTCAGTTTCTTAGGAGGCCTTTGCCACTACAAGGGCAGACAAACTTCCATCTGATGGTAAATTCCATGTGGGAGATATCCTCATTTGTATGGAATTTTACTAGGCATAAGCCCAGCGGCAGGCACATTGCATTAGGCACAAACGGTGCCCCTTTTCCATGGGAAACCAAAGTCCAATCCACGTTCCTGATGTCAGTATTTAGGAGGCCTTTGGCACTACAAGGGCAGACAAACTTCCATTTGGTGGCAGATTGCACCTGGGAGATATCCTCATTTGTATGGAACTTCAGCACTCATAACCACAATACCAGGCAGACAGCATAAGATACGAACAGTGGCCCATTTACATGGGAAACCAAAGTGTCCACTCCAGGTTCCTGATGTCCTTTTTTAGGACGCCTTTGGCACTACAAGGGCAGACAAACTTCTAACTGGTGGTAGATTCCATCTGGGAGATATCCTCATTTGTATGGAATTTCAGCAGGCATAACCCCAGTGGGAGGCAGACATCGTTAGACACGAACGGTGGCCCTTTTCCATGGGAATTCAAAATCTCCACCCCACGTTGCTGATGTCACTTTGTAGGAGGTGTTTTCCAATATAAGGGCAGAGAAACTTCCATCTGGTTGTAGATTGCACCTGGGAGATATCCTCATTTTTTTTTGGAATTTTAGTGGAATTTTAGTAGGAAGTAGGCCAGTGGCAGGCAGACAGCATTAGACACGAACGGTGGCCCATTTCTATGGGAAACCAAAGTCTCCAGCCCGCGTTTCTGATGTTCATTTTTAGGAGGCCTTTGGCACTACAAGTGCAGACAAACTTCCACCTGGTTGTAGATTGCACCTGGGAGATAACCTCATTTGTATGGAACTTCAGCAGTCATAACCACAGTGCCAGGCAGACAGCATTAGACACGAACGGTAGTCCTTTTCCATGGGAAACCAAAGTCTCCACACCACGTTCCCGATGTCAGATTTTAGTAGGCCTTTGCCACTACAAGGTCAGGCAAACTTCCATCTGGTGGTAAATTGCATCTGCGAGATATCCTCATTTGTATGGAATTTTAGCAGGCATAACCCTGCTTTGGTGTCCCATGGAAAAGAGCCACCGTTCGTGTCTAATGCTCTCTACCTGCCGCTGGGATTCTGCCCACAAGAATTCCACTTAAATTCCATGCAAATGAGGATATCTCGCAGTTGCATTCTCCCACGAGATGGAGTTTTGTTTGCCCTTGTAATGCCAAAGGCCTCCTACAAATTGACATCAGGAATGTGAGGTGGAGACTTTGGTTTCCTATGGAAAATGGCCACCGTTTGTGTCTAATGTTGTCTGCCTGCCACTGGGCTTCTGCCTGCTAAAATTGCATACAAATGAGGATATCTCCCAGATGCAATCTACCACCAGGTGGAAGTTTTTCTAGCCTTGTAGTGCCAAAGGCCTCCCAGCAACTGACATCAGGAGACTGGGGTAGAGACCTTCGTGTCTGATGGAAAAGGGACACCGTTTGTGTCTTATGCTCTCTGCCGATCATTGGGATACTGCCTACTAAAATTCCACTAAAATTCCATGCAAATGAAGATATCTCTCACGTGCAATCTACCACCAGTTGGAAGTTTGTCTGCCCTTATCGTGCCAAAAGCCTCGTATAAATTTACATCAGGAATGTGGGGTGGAGACTTTGGTTTCCCATGAAAAAGGCCACCGTTCTTGTCTAATGCTGTCTGCCTGCAACTGGGCATATGCCTGCTGGAATTCCATACAACAGAGGATATCTCCCAGGTGGAATCTACCAGCAGATGGAATTTTGTCTGCCCTTGTAGTGCCAAAGGCCTCGTAGTAACTGATATAAAGAACGTGAGGTGGAGACGTTGATTTCCCATGGAAAAGGGCCACCGTTCGTGTCTAATGCTCGCTATGTGCCGCTGGGATTCTGCCCACAAGAATTCCACTTAAATTCCATGCAAATGAGGATATCTCGCAGTTGCATTCTCCCAAGAGATGGAAGTTTGTGTTCCCTTGTAGTTCCAAAGGCCTCCTATAAACTGACATAAGGAACGTGAGGTGGAGACTTTGGTGTCCCATTGAAAAGGGCCACCGTTAGTGTCTAATGCAGTCTGCCTGGAACTAGGCTCATGCCTGCTGAAATTCCACAAAAATGAGGATATCTCCCAGATGGAATCTACCACCAGATGGAAGTTTATCTGCCTTTGTAGTGCCAAAGGTATCCTACAAACTGACATCAGGAACGTGAGATGGAGACTTTGGTTTTCCATGGAAAAGGGCCACCGTTCTTGTCTAATGCTATCTGGCGACTTTTCGGATTCTGCCGACTAAAATTCCACTAAAATTCCATTCAAATGAGGATATCTCCCTGGTGCAATCTACCACCAGATGAATTTTCCTTTGCCTTTGTAGTGCCTAAGGCGTCTTACAAACTGACATCAGGAACATGAGGTGGAGACTTTGGTTTCCCATGGAAAAATGCCACCGTTTTTGTCTAATGCTGTCTGCCGGCCACTGGGCTTATGCCGTCTTAAATTCCATACAAATGGGGATATCTCCCAGATAGAATCCACCACCACTTGGATGTTTGTCTTCCCTTGCAGTGTTAAGGTTTCCAACACACAGACATCAGGAACCTGGAGTGAAGACTTTGGTTTCCCGTGGAAAGGGGCCACTGTTCGTTTCTAATGCAGTCTACTTGCCACTGTGGTTCTCCCGTCTAAAATTGCATAGAAATGAGGATATCTCCCAGGAACAATCTACTACCAGATGGAAGTTTGTCTTCCCATGTAATTCCAAAGGCCTCCTACAAATTGTCATCAGGAACGTGAGGTGGAGACTTTGGTTTCCCATGGAAAAGGGCCACCGTTCAAATCTAATGCTGTCTGCCTGCCACTGGGCTCATGCCTGATGAATTTCCATACAAATGAGGACATCTCCCAGGTGGAATCTACCACCAGATAGAATTTTGGCTGCCCTTGTAGTGCCAAAGGCCTCCTACAAACTGACATTCAGGAACGTGAGGTGGTGACCTTGGTTTCCCATGGAAAAGGACCACCGTGCAAATCTAATGCTGTCTGCCTGCCACTGGGCTTATGGCTGCTAATATTGCATACAAATGAGGATGTCTTCCAGATGCAATCTACCTCCAGTTGGAAATTTTCCTGGCCTTGTAGTTCCAAAGGCCTCCTACAAACGGACATCAGGAATGTTGGGTGGAGACTTTTATTTCCCATGGAAAAGGGCCACAGTTCTTGTCAGATGCTGTTTGCTGGCTACTCGGCTTCTGCATACTAAAATTCCAATAAAATTCCATACAAAGAAGGATATCTCAGTAATGGAATATACAACGAGATGGAAGTATGTAGCCCTTGTAGTGCCTAAGGCCTCCTGCAAATTGACATCAGTAACGTGGGGTGGAGATTTGGTTTTCCATGGAAAAGGGCCACCGTTCCTGTCTAATGCTGTCTGCCGGCCACTGGGCTTATGCCTGCTGAAATTCCAGAGAAATGAGGATATCTCCCAGATGGAATCTACCACCAGTTGGAAGTTTATCTGCCCTTGTAGTTCCAAAGGCCTCCTACAAACTGACACCAGGAACCTGGAGTGGAGACTTTGGTTTCCCTTGGAAATGGGCCAGTGTTCGTGTCTAATGATGTGTTCCTGCCACTAGGCTTCTGCCTATTAAAATCCCACTAAAATTCCTTACAAATGAGGATGTCTCCCAGGTGCAATCTACCACCAGATGGAAGTTTGTCTGCCCCTGTAGAGCCAAAAGCTTCCTACAAATTGACATCAGGAACCTGGGGCGGAGACTTTGGTTTCCCATGGAAAAGGGCCACCGTTGGTGTTTAATGCTGTCTACTTGCCACTGGGCTTCTGCCTGCTTTAATTCCACTAGAATTCCATACAAATGAGGATATCTCCAAGATGCAAAATGCCACCAGTCGGAAGGTTGTCTGTTCTTGTAGTGCAAAAGGCCTCCTATAAACTGACATCAGGAACCTGGCCTGGAGACTTTGTTTTCCCCTGGAAAACGGCCACTATTCATGTCTAATTCTGTGTGCCTGCCGCTGGGATTTGGCGTACTGAAATTCCTCTAAAATTCTATAAAATTGAGAATATCTTGCAGGTGCAATCTACTCCCGGATTGAAGTTTCTCTGCCCTTGTAGTGCCAAAGGGCTCCTATAAACTCACTTCTTAAACGTGGGATGTATAATTTGGTTTCCCGTGGAATAGGGCACTGTTCATGCCTAATGCTGTGTGCCTTCCACTGGGTGTATGCCTGCTAAAATTCCATACAAATGAGGATATCTCGCAGATGCAATTTACCACCAGATGGAAGTTTGCCTGCCCTTGTAGTGGCAAAGGCCTCCTAAAAACTGACATCAGGAACCGGGAGTGGCGACTTTGGTTTCCCATGCAAATGGGCCACCGTTCGTGTGTAATGCTGTCGGCTTGCCACTGGGCTTCTTCCTATTAAAATTCCACTAAAATTCCATACAAATGAGGATATCTCCTAGGTGCAATCTACAACCAGATGGAAGATTCTCTGCCCTTGTAGTACCAAAGCCCTCCAAAAAAACTGACATCAGGAACCAGGGGTGGAGACTTTGTTTTCCCATGGAAAAGGGCCAGCGTTCATGTCTAATGCTGTCTGCCTGCCACTGGGCTTCTGCCTGCTGAAATTACAAAGAAATTGGGAAATCTCTCCCATGCAATCAACCAGCTGACGGAAGTTTGTCTGCCCCTGTAGTGCCAAAGGCCTCCTACAAATTGACATCAGGAGCCTGGAGTAGAGAATTCGGTTTCCCATGGAAAAGGGCCACCGTTCATGTCTAATGCTGTCTGCCGACCACTGGGCTTATGGCTACAGAAATTCCATACAAATGAGGATATCTACCAGATGCAATATGCCACCAGTTGGAAGTTTGTCTGCTCTTGTAGTTCCAAAGGCCTCCTAGAAACGGACATCCGGAACATGGGGTGGAGACTTTGGTTTCCCATGGAAATGGGCCACCGTTGGTGTTTAATGCTGTCTACTTGCCACTGGGCTTCTGCCTACTTTAATTCCACTAAAATATCATCCAAATGAGGATATCTCCAAGATGCAATATGCCACCAGTTGGAAGTTTGTCTGTTCTTGTAGTGCAAAAGGCCTCCTAAAAACTGACATCAGGAACCTGGCCTGCAGACTTTGATTTCCCCTGGAAAAGGGCCACTATTCATGTCTAATTCTGTCTGCCTGCCGCTTGGAATCTGCGTACTAAAATTCGTCTAAAATTCTTTACAAATTAGAATATCTCTCAGGTGCAATCTACCACCTGGTGGAAGTTTGTCTCCACTTGTAGTGCCAGAGGCCTCCTAAAAACCGACATCAGGAACGTGGGTTGGAGACTTTGTTTTTCCATGGAGAGAGGCCACCGTTCGTGTCTAATGCTGTCTGCCTGCCAGTGGGCATATGCCTACCAAAGTTCCATACATATGAGGATATCTCCCAAATGCAATTTCCCACCAGATGGAAGTTTTTCTGCCCTTGCAGTTCCAAACGCCTCCTAAAAACTGAAATCAGGAACGTGGGTTGGAGACTTTCTTCTCCCATGGAAATGGGCCAGCGTTCGTGTCTAATGATGTGTGCCTACCACTAGGCTTCTGCCTATTAAAATTCCACTAAAATTCCATACAAATGAGGATGTCTCCCAGGTGCAATCTACCACCAGATGGAAGTTTGTGTGCCCATTTAGAGCCAAAGGCTTCTTACAAACTGACATCAGGAACGTGCGGTGGAGACTTTGGTTTCCCATGGAAATGGGCCACCGTTTGTGTATAATGCTATGTGCCTGCCACTGGGCTTATGCCTAGTAAAATCCCATTCAAATGAGGATATCTCCCAGATGGAGTCTACCACCAGTTGAAAGTTTGTCTGTCCTTGTAATGCCAATGGCCTCCTACAAATTGACATCAGGAATCTGGAAAGGACGCTTTGGTTTCCCATGGAAAAGGGCCACCCTTGGTGTTTAATGCTGTCTGCCTGCCAGTGGGCATATGCCTACTAAAATTCCCTACAAATGAGGATATCTCCCAAATGCAATTTCCCACCAGATGGAAGTTTGTCTGCCCTTTTAATGCCAAAGTCCTCCGAATACCTGACATCAGGAATGTGGGATGGAGACTTTGGTTTACCTAAGAAACGGGCCACTGTTCCTGTCTAATTCTCTCTGCCTTCCGCTGGGATTCTGCCTACTAACATTCCACTAAAATTCCATAGAAATGAGGATATCTCCCAGGTGCAATCTACAACCAGATGGAAGTTTCTCTGCCCTTATATTGGAAAACGCCTCCTACAAAGTGACATTTGCAACACGGGGTGGAGATTTTGGTTTCCCATGGAAAAGGGCCACTCTTTGTGTCTAATGCTGTCTACCTGTCACTGGGGTTATGCCTGTTGAAATTCCTCACAAATGAGGATATCTCCCCGATGCAATCAACCACCAGATGGAAGTGTGTCTGCCCTTGTAGTGCCAAAAGCCTCCTTCAAACTGACATCAGGAACATAGTATGGATAATTTGTTTTTCCATGGAAAAGGGCCACCGTTCCTGTCTAATGCTGTCTGCCTGGCACTGTGGTTATGACTGCTGAAGTTCCTCACAAATGAGGATATCTCCCACACGGAATCTACCACCAGTTGGAAGTTTGTCTGCCCTTGTAGTGCCAAAGGCCTCCTAAAAACTGACATCAGGAACAAGGGGTGGAGACATTGTTTTCCCATGGAAATGGACCACCGTTCGTGTCTAATGCTGTCTGCCTGCCACTGGGGTTATGCCTACTAAAATTCCACTAAAATTCTATTCAAATGAGGATATCTCCCAGGTGCAATCTACCACCAGATGGAAGTTTGTCTGCCCTTGTAGGTCCTAAGGCCTCCTACAAACTGACATCAGGAACGTGAGATGGAGACTTTGGTTTCCCATGGAAAAGGTCCATTGTTCGTGTCTAATGCTGTCTGCCTGGCACTGGGCTTCTTCCTACTAAAATTTCACTAAAATTCCATACAAATGAGGATATCTCCCTGGTTCAATCTACCACCAGATGAAAGTTCCTCTGCCTTTGTAGTGCCAAAAGCCTCGTATAAATTGACATCTTAAACCTAGGGTGGACACATAGGTTCCCATGGAAAAGGGTCACCGTTCGTGTCTAATGCTGTCTGCCTGCAACTGGGCATATGCCTGCTGAAATTCCATACAACAGAGGATATCTCCAGGTGGAATCTATCACCAGATGGAAGTTTCTCTGCCCTTGTAGTGCCAAAGGCCTCCTACAAACTGACATCAGGAACCTGGAGTTGAAACTTTGCGTTCCCTTGGAAATGGGCCAGCGTTCGTGTCTAATGATGTGTGCCTGCAACTAGGCTTCTACCTATTAAAATTCCACTAAAATACCATACAAATGAGGATGTCTCCCAGGTGCAATCTAAACCAGATGGATGTTTCTCTGCCCTTGTAGTGCCAAAGGCCTCCTAAAAACTGACAGCAGGAAAGTGGGGTGAAGACTTTCTTTTCGCATGGAAATGGGCCACCGTTTGTGTCTAATCCTATGTGCCTGCCACTGGGCTTCTTCCTACTAAAATTCCACTAATATTCCATGGAAATGAGGATATCTCCCAGGTGCAATCTACCACCAGATGGAAGTTTTTCTGCCCTTGTAGTTCCAAACACCTCTTACAAACTGACATCAGGAACGTGGGGTGGAGACTTTGGTTTCCCATGGAAAAGGGCCACAGTTCGTGTCTAATGCTGTCTGCCTGTCCCTGTTGTTACGCCTGCTGAAATTCCTCACAAATGAATATATCTCCCAGATGGAGTCTACCACCAGTTGGAAGTTTGTCTGCTCTTGTAGTGCAAAAGTCCTCCTATAAACGGACATAAGGCACGTGGTGTGGAGACTTTGGTTTCCCATGGAAATGGGCCACCGTTGGTGTTTAATGCTGTCTACTTGCCACGGGGCTTCTGCCTACTTTAATTCCACTAAAATTCCATACAAATGAGGATATCTCCAAGACGCAATATGCCACCAGTTGGAAGTTTGTCTGTTCTTGTAGTGCAAAAGGCCTCCTAAAAACTGTCATCAGGAAGCTGGCCTGGAGACTTTGTTTTTCCCTGGAAAACGGCCACTATTCATGTCTAATTCTGTGTGCCTGCAGCTGGGATTCTGCGTACTAAAATTCCTTTAAAATTCTATACAAATGGAAATATTTCGCAGGTGCAATCCTCCCCCAGTTTGAAGTTTCTCTGCCCTTGTAGTGCAAAAGGGCTCCTATAAACTGACATCTGAAACATAGGATGGATAATTTGGTTTCCCATGGAAAAAGGTCACTGTTCATGCCTAATGCTGTGTGCCTGCCACTGGGCGTATGCCTGCAAAAACTCAATACAAATGAGGATATCTCGCAGATGCAATTTACCACGAGGTGGAAGTTTGTCTGCCCTTGTAGTGGCAAAAGCCCCCTAAAAAACTGACATCAGGAACCAGGCGTGGAGACTTTGGTTTCCAATGGAAAAGGACCACCGTTCGTATCTAATGCTGTCTGCCTGGCACTGTGGTGATGACTGCTGAAGTTCCATACAAATGAGGATATCTCCCAGGTGCAATCTACCACCAGGTGGAACTTTGTCTGCCCTTGTAGTGCCAAAGGCCTCCAAAAAACGGACATCAGGAACGTGGGGTGAAGACTTTTGGTTTCCCATGGAAAAGGTCCACCGTTTGTTTCTAATGCTGTCTGCCTGGCTTTGAGATTATGAGTGCTGAAGTTCCATACAAATGAGGATATATCCCAGGTGCAATCTACAACCAGATGGAAGATTCTCTGCCCTTGTTGTATCAAAGCCCTCCTAAAAAACTGACATCAGGAACCATGGGTGGAGACTTTGATTTCCCATGGAAAAGGACCAGCGTTCATGTCTAATGCTGTCTGCCTGCCAATGAGCTTCTGCCTGCTGAAATTCCAAAAAAAATTTGGAAATCTCTCCGATGTAATCAACCACCTGACGGAAGTTTGTCTGCCCCTGTAGAGCCAAAGGCCTCCTACAAATTGACATGAGGAGCATGGAGTGGAGACTTTGGTTTCCCATGGAAAAGGGCCAGCGTTCGTGTCTAATGCTGTCTGCCCGCCACTGGGTTGTGGCTACAGAAATTACATACAAATGAGGATATCTCCAAGAGGCAATATGCCACCAGTTGGAAGTTTGTCTGTTCTTGTAGTGCAAAAGGCCTCCTAAAAACAGACATCAGGAACCTGGCCTGGAGACTTTGGTTTCCCCTGGAAAAGGGCCACTATTCATATCTAATTCTGTCTGCCTGCCACTGGGATTCTGCCTGCTGAAATTCCATACAAATGAGGATATCTCCTCAATGCAATTAACCACGAGACGGAACTTTTTCTGCCCTTGTAGTGCCAAAGGCCTCCTACATACTGACATCAGGAACCTGGAGTGGAGACTTTGGTTTCCCATGGAAATGCGACAGCGTTCGTGTCTAATGATGTTTGCCTGCCACTAGGATTCTGCCTATTAAAATTACAATAAAATTCCATACCATTGAAGATGTCTCTCACGTGCAATCTAACACCAAATGGAAGTTTGTCTGCCCCTGTAGAGCAAAAGGCTTCCTACAAATTGACATCAAGAAGCTGGGGCAGAGACTTTGGTTTCCCATGGCAAAGGGCCACGGTTCCTGTCTAATGCTGTCTGCCTGCCACTGGGCTTATGGCTACTAAAATTACATACAAATGAGGATATCTCCCAGATGCAATATGCCACCAGTTGGAAGTTTGTCTCCTCTTGTAGTGCCAGAGGCCTCCTAGAAAATGACATCAGGAACCTGGGGTGGAGACTTTGGTTTCCCATGGAAATGGGCCACTATTCATGTCTAATTCTGTCTGCCTGCTGCTGGGATTCTGCCTACTAAAATTCCACTAAAATTCCATGCAAATGCGAATATCTCCCAGGTGCAATCAAACACCAGATGGAAGTTTCTCTGCCCTTGTATTGCCAAAGACCTTCTTCAAACTGACATCAGGAACATAGGATGGATAATTTGTCTTTCCATGGAAAAGGACCACCGTTCCTGTCAAATGCTGTCTGCCTGTCACTGTGGTTATGACTGCTGAAGTTCCATACAAATGAGGATATCTCCCAGATGGAATCTACCACCAGTTGGAAGTTTGTCTGCCCTCGTAGTGCCAAAGGCCTCCTAAAAACTGACATCAGGAATGTGGGGTGGAGACTTTGCTTTCCCAAGGGAATGGGCCACCGTTTGTGTCTAATGCTGTCTGCTAGCCACTGGGCCTATGCCTGTTAAATTCCACTAAAATTCTATACAAATGAGGATATCTCCCAGGTGTAATCTAAACTAGATGGATGTTTCTCTGCACTTGTAGTGCCAAAGACCTCCTACAAACTGCCATGAGGAACCTAGGGTGGAGACTTTGGTTTCCCATGTAAAAGGACCACCGTTCCTGTCTAATGCTGTCTGCCTGGCACTGTGGCTATGACTGCTGCAGTTCCATACAAATGCTGATAAGTCCCAGGTGCAATCTACCACCAGGTGGAAGTTTGTCTGCCCTTGAAGTGCCAAAGGCCTCCTAAAAATTGACATCAGGAACGTGCGGTGGAGACTTTGTTTTCCCATGGAAATGGGCCACCCTTTTTGTCTAATGCTATGTGCCTGCCACTGGGCGTATGCCTAGTAAAATTCCATAAAAATGAGGATATCTCCCAGATGGAGTCTACCACCAGTTGAAAGTTTGTCTGCCCTTGTAATGCAACGGCCTCCTACAAACTGACATCAGGAATCTGGAGAGGACGCTTTGGTTTCCCATGGAAAAGGGCCACTTTTGGTGTTTAATGCTGTCTCCTTGCCACTGACTTATGACTACTGAAATTACATACAAATGAGGATATCTCCCAGGCGCAATATGCCACCAGATGGAAATTTGTCTGCTCTTGCAGTGCCAAAGGCCTCCTTCAAACTGACATTCGGAACCTCACCTGGAGACTTTGGTTTCCTATAGAAAAGGCCCACCATTCATGTTTAATGCTGTCTGTCTGCCATTGGGCTTCTGAGTACTAAAATACTACTAAAATTCCATAAAAATGAGGATATCTCCCAGGTGCAATCTACCACCAGGTGGAAGTTTGTCAGCCCTTGCAGTGCCAAAAGCCTCCTAAAAACTGACATCAGGAACATAGGATGGATAATTTGTTTTTCCATGGAAAAAGGCCACCGTTCGTGTCTAATGCTGTCTGCCTGCCACTGGGCTTTTACCTGCTGAAATTCCATACAAATGAGGATATCTCCCCGATGCAATCAACCACCAGACGGAAGTTTGTCTACCTTTGTAGTGTCAAAGGCCTCCTAGAAACGGACATCAGGAACGTGGGGTGGAGACTTTGGTTTCCCATAGAAATGGGCCATTGTTCGTGTCTAATGCTGTCTGCCTGCCACTGTGCTTCTTCCTACTAAAATTCCACTAAAACTCCATAGAAATGAGGATATCTCCCAGGTGCAATCTACAACCAGATGGAAGTTTCTCTGCCCTTATATTGGAAAATGCCTCCTACAAAGTGACAGAAGCAACGTGGGGTGGAGATTTTGGTTTCCCATGGAAAAGGGCCACTGTTCGTGTCTAATCCTCTCTGCCTGCCACTGGGGTTATGCCTGCTGAAATTCCTCACAAATGAGGATATCTCCCAGATGGAATCCACCACCAGTTCGAAATTTGTTTACCCTTCTAGTGCCAAAGGCCTCCTAAAAACTGACATCAGGAACCTGTTGTGGAGACTTTGGTTTCTCATGGAAATGGGCCACCGTTCATGTCTAATAATGTCTCTCGGCCATTGGGTTTCTACCTACGAAAATTCCACTGAAATTCCATACAAATTAAGACATCTCCCAGGTGCAGTCTATGGCCAGATATAAGTTTTTCTGCCCTTGTATTTCCAAAGGCCTTCTACAAACTGACATGAGGAGCCTGGAGTGGAGACTTTGGTTTCCCATGGATATGGGCCAGCGTTCGTGTGTAAAGCAGTCTGCCTGCCGCTGGATTTCTGCCTACTTTAATACCACTAAAATTCCATAAAAATGAGAATATCTCCCAGGTGCAATCTACCACGAGATGGAAGTTTTTCTGCCCTTGTACTTCCAAACGCCTCTTACAAACTAACATCAGGAACGTGGGGTAGAGACTTCGGTTTCCCATGGAAAAGGGTCACCGTTTGTGTCTAATGCAGTCTTCCTGCCACTGGGGTTATGCCTGCTGAAATTCCTCACAAATGAGGATATCTCCCACACGGAAGCTACCACCAGTTGGAAGTGTGTCTGCCCTTGTAGTGCCAAAGGCCCCTTCAAACTGACATCAGGCACGTAAGATGGAGACTTTGGTTTCCCAAGGAAATGGACCACCGTTCGTGCCTAATGCTGTCTGCCAGACACTGGGCTTATGCCTACTAAAATTCCACTAAAATTCTATACAAATGAGGACTCTCCCAGCACAGTGCAGAGTCCCCGTGGCTAGTTCCTTGAAATACCTTTCCTGACAGCAGCCCAGAGCTGTACTGAGTGCAGCAGGTGTCAGGCAGTCTCCTCTCGCCGTGTACGTGCTTCTGTTTTGTGTTTGCAGCGTGCAGAGAAGCCCGCGTGCTTGCTGCTGCTTCCTGCAAGCCAAAACGCTTTTGCAGCCACTTTCCTGCCTTTTCCACAACAGGATCACTGTCTAGCTGATTTACAGTTGCCTCTGCGTAGAGCAGCTAGAGGAGCAGCTCTGCCGGCTTTCCTGTGCTTCTGCATAGCAGAGCTGTCAAGAACGAGAAGCTGCGTTTTGCCGAGAAAGCAGCGCTTCGCGGAAGCACAGCCAGCGGCGTCTTCGGTACAGCCGCAGCTTGTGCGGAGAAGCGAAAGAGAGCCGGGGAAGAACGTGGAAAGCCGAACTCGGTCGCTGCAAGCGGGTGCTGGCGAACAGCTTCTGGTCACCTTGTAGAAACTGTCCCACCACAGTGCAGAGTCCCCGTGGCTAGTTCCTTGAAATACCTTTCCTGGCAGCAGCCCAGAGCTGTACTGAGTGCAGCAGGTGTCAGGCAGTCTCCTCTCGCCGTGTAGGTGCTTCTGTTTTGTGTTTGCAGCGTGCAGAGAAGCCCGCGTGCTTCCTGCTGCTTCCAGCAAGCCAAAACGCTTTTGCAGCCACTTTCCTGCCTTTTCCACAACAGGATCACTGTCTAGCTGATTTACAGTTGCCTCTGCGTAGAGCAGCTAGAGGAGCAGCTCTGCCGGCTTTCCTGTGCTTCTGCATAGCAGAGCTGTCAAGAACGACAAGCTGCGTTTTGCCGAGAAAGCAGCGCTTCGCGGAAGCACAGCCAGCGGCGTCTTCGGTACAGCCGCAGCTTGTGCGGAGAAGCGAAAGAGAGCCGGGGAAGAACGTGGAAAGCCGAACTCGGTCGCTGCAAGCGGGTGCTGGCGAACAGCTTCTGGTCACCTTGTAGAAACTGTCCCAGCACAGTGCAGAGTCCCCGTGGCTAGTTCCTTGAAATACCTTTCCTGGCAGCAGCCCAGAGCTGTACTGAGTGCAGCAGGTGTCAGGCAGTCTCCTCTCGCCGTGTAGGTGCTTCTGTTTTGTGTTTGCAGCGTGCAGAGGAGCCCTCGTGCTTGCTGCTGCTTCCAGCAAGCCAAAACGCTTTTGCAGCCACTTTCCTGCCTTTTCCACAACAGGATCACTGTCTAGCTGATTTACAGTTGTCTCTGCGTAGAGCAGCTAGAGGAGCAGCTCTGCCGGCTTTCCTGTGTTTCTGCATAGCAGAGCTGTCAAGAACGAGAAGCTGCGTTTTGCCGAGAAAGCAGCGCTTCGCGGAAGCACAGCCAGCGGCGTCTTCGGTACAGCCGCAGCTTGTGCGGAGAAGCGAAAGAGAGCCGGGGAAGAACGTGGAAAGCCGAACTCGGTCGCTGCAAGCGGGTGCTGGCGAGCAGCTTCTGGTCACCTTGTAGAAACTGTCCCAGCACAGTGCAGAGTCCCCGTGGCTAGTTCCTTGAAATACCTTTCCTGACAGCAGCCCAGAGCTGTACTGAGTGCACCAGGTGTCAGGCAGTCTCCTCTCGCCGTGTAGGTGCTTCTGTTTTGTGTTTGCAGCGTGCAGAGAAGCCCGCGTGCTTGCTGCTGCTTCCAGCAAGCCAAAACGCTTTTGCAGCCACTTTCCTGCCTTTTCCACAACAGGATCACTGTCTAGCTGATTTACAGTTGCCTCTGCGTAGAGCAGCTAGAGGAGCAGCTCTGCCGGCTTTCCTGTGCTTCTGCATAGCAGAGCTGTCAAGAACGAGAAGCTGCGTTTTGCCGAGAAAGCAGCGCTTCGCGGAAGCACAGCCAGCGGCGTCTTCGGTACAGCCGCAGCTTGTGCGGAGAAGCGAAAGAGAGCCGGGGAAGAACGTGGAAAGCCGAACTCGGTCGCTGCAAGCGGGTGCTGGCGAACAGCTTCTGGTCACCTTGTAGAAACTGTCCCACCACAGTGCAGAGTCCCCGTGGCTAGTTCCTTGAAATACCTTTCCTGGCAGCAGCCCAGAGCTGTACTGAGTGCAGCAGGTGTCAGGCAGTCTCCTCTCGCCGTGTAGGTGCTTCTGTTTTGTGTTTGCAGCGTGCAGAGAAGCCCGCGTGCTTGCTGCTGCTTCCAGCAAGCCAAAACGCTTTTGCAGCCACTTTCCTGCCTTTTCCACAACAGGATCACTGTCTAGCTGATTTACAGTTGCCTCTGCGTAGAGCAGCTAGAGGAGCAGCTCTGCCGGCTTTCCTGTGCTTCTGCATAGCAGAGCTGTCAAGAACGACAAGCTGCGTTTTGCCGAGAAAGCAGCGCTTCGCGGAAGCACAGCCAGCGGCGTCTTCGGTACAGCCGCAGCTTGTGCGGAGAAGCGAAAGAGAGCCGGGGAAGAACGTGGAAAGCCGAACTCGGTCGCTGCAAGCGGGTGCTGGCGAACAGCTTCTGGTCACCTTGGAGAAACTGTCCCAGCACAGTGCAGAGTCCCCGTGGCTAGTCCTTGAAATACCTTTCCTGGCAGCAGCCCAGAGCTGTACTGAGTGCAGCAGGTGTCAGGCAGTATCCTCTCGCCGTGTAGGTGCTTCTGTTTTGTGTTTCCAGCGTACAGAGAAGCCCTCGTGCTTGCTGCTGCTTCCAGCAAGCCAAAACGCTTTTGCAGCCACTTTCCTGCCTTTTCCACAACAGGATCACTGTCTAGCTGATTTACAGTTGCCTCTGCGTAGAGCAGCTAGAGGAGCAGCTCTGCCGGCTTTCCTGTGCTTCTGCATATCAGAGCTGTCAAGAACGAGAAGCTGCGTTTTGCCGAGAAAGCAGCGCTTCGCGGAAGCACAGCCAGCGGCGTCTTCGGTACAGCCGCAGCTTGTGCGGAGAAGCGAAAGAGAGCCGGGGAAGAACGTGGAAAGCCGAACTCGGTCGCTGCAAGCGGGTGCTGGCGAACAGCTTCTGGTCACCTTGGAGAAACTGTCCCAGCACAGTGCAGAGTCCCCGTGGGTAGTCCTTGAAATACCTTTCCTGGCAGCAGCCCAGAGCTGTACTGAGTGCAGCAGGTGTCAGGCAGTATCCTCTCGCCGTGTAGGTGCTTCTGTTTTGTGTTTCCAGCGTACAGAGAAGCCCTCGTTCTTGCTGCTGCTTCCAGCAAGCCAAAACGCTTTTGCAGCCACTTTCCTGCCTTTTCCACAACAGGATCACTGTCTAGCTGATTTACAGTTGCCTCTGCGTAGAGCAGCTAGAGGAGCAGCTCTGCCGGCTTTCCTGTGCTTCTGCATAGCAGAGCTGTCAAGAACGAGAAGCTGCGTTTTGCCGAGAAAGCAGCGCTTCGCGGAAGCACAGCCAGCGGCGTCTTCGGTACAGACGCAGCTTGTGCGGAGAAGCGAAAGAGAGCCGGGGAAGAACGTGGAAAGCCGAACTCGGTCGCTGCAAGCGGGTGCTGGCGAACAGCTTCTGGTCACCTTGGAGAAACTGTCCCAGCACAGTGCAGAGTCCCCGTGGCTAGTTCCTTGAAATACCTTTCCTGGCAGCAGCCCAGAGCTGTACTGAGTGCAGCAGGTGTCAGGCAGTCTCCTCTCGCCGTGTAGGTGCTTCTGTTTTGTGTTTGCAGCGTGCAGAGGAGCCCTCGTGCTTGCTGCTGCTTCCAGCAAGCCAAAACGCTTTTGCAGCCACTTTCCTGCCTTTTCCACAACAGGATCACTGTCTAGCTGATTTACAGTTGCCTCTGCGTAGAGCAGCTAGAGGAGCAGCTCTGCCGGCTTTCCTGTGCTTCTGCATAGCAGAGCTGTCAAGAACGACAAGCTGCGTTTTGCCGAGAAAGCAGCGCTTCGCGGAAGCACAGCCAGCGGCGTCTTCGGTACAGCCGCAGCTTGTGCGGAGAAGCGAAAGAGAGCCGGGGAAGAACGTGGAAAGCCGAACTCGGTCGCTGCAAGCGGGTGCTGGCGAACAGCTTCTGGTCACCTTGGAGAAACTCTCCCAGCACAGTGCAGAGTCCCCGTGGCTAGTTCCTTGAAATACCTTTCCTGGCAGCACCCCAGAGCTGTACTGAGTTCAGCAGGTGTCAGGCAGTCTCCTCTCGCCGTGTAGGTGCTTCTGTTTTGTGTTTGCAGCGTGCAGAGAAGCCCGCGTGCTTGCTGCTGCTTCCAGCAAGCCAAAACGCTTTTGCAGCCACTTTCCTGCCTTTTCCACAACAGGATCACTGTCTAGCTGATTTACAGTTGCCTCTGCGTAGAGCAGCTAGAGGAGCAGCTCTGCCGGCTTTCCTGTGCTTCTGCATAGCAGAGCTGTCAAGAACGAGAAGCTGCGTTTTGCCGAGAAAGCAGCGCTTCGCGGAAGCACAGCCAGCGGCGTCTTCGGTACAGCCGCAGCTTGTGCGGAGAAGCGAAAGAGAGCCGGGGAAGAACGTGGAAAGCCGAACTCGGTCGCTGCAAGCGGGTGCTGGCGAACAGCTTCTGGTCACCTTGGAGAAACTCTCCCAGCACAGTGCAGAGTCCCCGTGGCTAGTTCCTTGAAATACCTTTCCTGGCAGCAGCCCAGAGCTGTACTGAGTTCAGCAGGTGTCAGGCAGTCTCCTCTCGCCGTGTAGGTGCTTCTGTTTTGTGTTTGCAGCGTGCAGAGAAGCCCGCGTGCTTGCTGCTGCTTCCAGCAAGCCAAAACGCTTTTGCAGCCACTTTCCTGCCTTTTCCACAACAGGATCACTGTCTAGCTGATTTACAGTTGCCTCTGCGTAGAGCAGCTAGAGGAGCAGCTCTGCCGGCTTTCCTGTGCTTCTGCATAGCAGAGCTGTCAAGAACGAGAAGCTGCGTTTTGCCGAGAAAGCAGCGCTTCGCGGAAGCACAGCCAGCGGCGTCTTCGGTACAGCCGCAGCTTGTGCGGAGAAGCGAAAGAGAGCCGGGGAAGAACGTGGAAAGCCGAACTCGGTCGCTGCAAGCGGGTGCTGGCGAACAGCTTCTGGTCACCTTGGAGAAACTGTCCCAGCACAGTGCAGAGTCCCCGTGGCTAGTCCTTGAAATACCTTTCCTGGCAGCAGCCCAGAGCTGTACTGAGTGCAGCAGGTGTCAGGCAGTATCCTCTCGCCGTGTAGGTGCTTCTGTTTTGTGTTTCCAGCGTACAGAGAAGCCCTCGTGCTTGCTGCTGCTTCCAGCAAGCCAAAACGCTTTTGCAGACACTTTCCTGCCTTTTCCACAACAGGATCACTGTCTAGCTGATTTACAGTTGCCTCTGCGTAGAGCAGCTAGAGGAGCAGCTCTGCCGGCTTTCCTGTGCTTCTGCATAGCAGAGCTGTCAAGAACGAGAAGCTGCGTTTTGCCGAGAAAGCAGCGCTTCGCGGAAGCACAGCCAGCGGCGTCTTCGGTACAGACGTAGCTTGTGCGGAGAAGCGAAAGAGAGCCGGGGAAGAACGTGGAAAGCCGAACTCGGTCGCTGCAAGCGGGTGCTGGCGAACAGCTTCTGGTCACCTTGTAGAAACTGTCCCAGCACAGTGCAGAGTCCCCGTGGCTAGTTCCTTGAAATACCTTTCCTGGCAGCAGCCCAGAGCTGTACTGAGTGCAGCAGGTGTCAGGCAGTATCCTCTCGCCGTGTAGGTGCTTCTGTTTTGTGTTTGCAGCGTGCAGAGGAGCCCTCGTGCTTGCTGCTGCTTCCAGCAAGCCAAAACGCTTTTGCAGCCACTTTCCTGCCTTTTCCACAACAGGATCACTGTCTAGCTGATTTACAGTTGCCTCTGCGTAGAGCAGCTAGAGGAGCAGCTCTGCCGGCTTTCCTGTGCTTCTGCATAGCAGAGCTGTCAAGAACGACAAGCTGCGTTTTGCCGAGAAAGCAGCGCTTCGCGGAAGCACAGCCAGCGGCGTCTTCGGTACAGCCGCAGCTTGTGCGGAGAAGCGAAAGAGAGCCGGGGAAGAACGTGGAAAGCCGAACTCGGTCGCTGCAAGCGGGTGCTGGCGAACAGCTTCTGGTCACCTTGGAGAAACTCTCCCAGCACAGTGCAGAGTCCCCGTGGCTAGTTCCTTGAAATACCTTTCCTGGCAGCACCCCAGAGCTGTACTGAGTTCAGCAGGTGTCAGGCAGTCTCCTCTCGCCGTGTAGGTGCTTCTGTTTTGTGTTTGCAGCGTGCAGAGAAGCCCGCGTGCTTGCTGCTGCTTCCAGCAAGCCAAAACGCTTTTGCAGCCACTTTCCTGCCTTTTCCACAACAGGATCACTGTCTAGCTGATTTACAGTTGCCTCTGCGTAGAGCAGCTAGAGGAGCAGCTCTGCCGGCTTTCCTGTGCTTCTGCATAGCAGAGCTGTCAAGAACGACAAGCTGCGTTTTGCCGAGAAAGCAGCGCTTCGCGGAAGCACAGCCAGCGGCGTCTTCGGTACAGCCGCAGCTTGTGCGGAGAAGCGAAAGAGAGCCGGGGAAGAACGTGGAAAGCCGAACTCGGTCGCTGCAAGCGGGTGCTGGCGAACAGCTTCTGGTCACCTTGGAGAAACTCTCCCAGCACAGTGCAGAGTCCCCGTGGCTAGTTCCTTGAAATACCTTTCCTGGCAGCAGCCCAGAGCTGTACTGAGTTCAGCAGGTGTCAGGCAGTCTCCTCTCGCCGTGTAGGTGCTTCTGTTTTGTGTTTGCAGCGTGCAGAGAAGCCCGCGTGCTTGCTGCTGCTTCCAGCAAGCCAAAACGCTTTTGCAGCCACTTTCCTGCCTTTTCCACAACAGGATCACTGTCTAGCTGATTTACAGTTGCCTCTGCGTAGAGCAGCTAGAGGAGCAGCTCTGCCGGCTTTCCTGTGCTTCTGCATAGCAGAGCTGTCAAGAACGAGAAGCTGCGTTTTGCCGAGAAAGCAGCGCTTCGCGGAAGCACAGCCAGCGGCGTCTTCGTTACAGCCGCAGCTTGTGCGGAGAAGCGAAAGAGAGCCGGGGAAGAACGTGGAAAGCCGAACTCGGTCGCTGCAAGCGGGTGCTGGCGAACAGCTTCTGGTCACCTTGGAGAAACTCTCCCAGCACAGTGCAGAGTCCCCGTGGCTAGTTCCTTGAAATACCTTTCCTGGCAGCAGCCCAGAGCTGTACTGAGTGCAGCAGGTGTCAGGCAGTCTCCTCTCGCCGTGTAGGTACTTCTGTTTTGTGTTTGCAGCGTGCAGAGAAGCCCGCGTGCTTGCTGCTGCTTCCAGCAAGCCAAAACGCTTTTGCAGCCACTTTCCTGCCTTTTCCACAACAGGATCACTGTCTAGCTGATTTACAGTTGCCTCTGCGTAGAGCAGCTAGAGGAGCAGCTCTGCCGGCTTTCCTGTGCTTCTGCATAGCAGAGCTGTCAAGAACGACAAGCTGCGTTTGGCCGAGAAAGCAGCGCTTCGCGGAAGCACAGCCAGCGGCGTCTTCGGTACAGCCGCAGCTTGTGCGGAGAAGCGAAAGAGAGCCGGGGAAGAACGTGGAAAGCCGAACTCGGTCGCTGCAAGCGGGTGCTGGCGAACAGCTTCTGGTCACCTTGTAGAAACTGTCCCACCACAGTGCAGAGTCCCCGTGGCTAGTTCCTTGAAATACCTTTCCTGGCAGCAGCCCAGAGCTGTACTGAGTGCAGCAGGTGTCAGGCAGTCTCCTCTCGCCGTGTAGGTGCTTCTGTTTTGTGTTTGCAGCGTGCAGAGAAGCCCGCGTGCTTGCTGCTGCTTCCAGCAAGCCAAAACGCTTTTGCAGCCACTTTCCTGCCTTTTCCACAACAGGATCACTGTCTAGCTGATTTACAGTTGCCTCTGCGTAGAGCAGCTAGAGGAGCAGCTCTGCCGGCTTTCCTGTGCTTCTGCATAGCAGAGCTGTCAAGAACGAGAAGCTGCGTTTTGCCGAGAAAGCAGCGCTTCGCGGAAGCACAGCCAGCGGCGTCTTCGGTACAGCCGCAGCTTGTGCGGAGAAGCGAAAGAGAGCCGGGGAAGAACGTGGAAAGCCGAACTCGGTCGCTGCAAGCGGGTGCTGGCCAACAGCTTCTGGTCACCTTGTAGAAACTGTCCCAGCACAGTGCAGAGTCCCCGTGGCTAGTCCTTGAAATACCTTTCCTGGCAGCAGCCCAGAGCTGTACTGAGTGCAGCAGGTGTCAGGCAGTCTCCTCTCGCCGTGTAGGTGCTTCTGTTTTGTGTTTCCAGCGTACAGAGAAGCCCTCGTTCTTGCTGCTGCTTCCAGCAAGCCAAAACGCTTTTGCAGCCACTTTCCTGCCTTTTCCACAACAGGATCACTGTCTAGCTGATTTACAGTTGCCTCTGCGTAGAGCAGCTAGAGGAGCAGCTCTGCCGGCTTTCCTGTGCTTCTGCATAGCAGAGCTGTCAAGAACGAGAAGCTGCGTTTTGCCGAGAAAGCAGCGCTTCGCGGAAGCACAGCCAGCGGCGTCTTCGGTACAGCCGCAGCTTGTGCGGAGAAGCGAAAGAGAGCCTGGGAAGAACGTGGAAAGCCGAACTCGGTCGCTGCAAGCGGGTGCTGGCGAACAGCTTCTGGTCACCTTGTAGAAACTCTCCCACCACAGTGCAGAGTCCCCGTGGCTAGTTCCTTGAAATACCTTTCCTGGCAGCAGCCCAGAGCTGTACTGAGTGCAGCAGGTGTCAGGCAGTCTCCTCTCGCCGTGTAGGTGCTTCTGTTTTGTGTTTGCAGCGTGCAGAGGAGCCCGCGTGCTTGCTGCTGCTTCCAGCAAGCCAAAACGCTTTTGCAGCCACTTTCCTGCCTTTTCCACAACAGGATCACTGTCTAGCTGATTTACAGTTGCCTCTGCGTAGAGCAGCTAGAGGAGCAGCTCTGCCGGCTTTCCTGTGCTTCTGCATAGCAGAGCTGTCAAGAACGAGAAGCTGCGTTTTGCCGAGAAAGCAGCGCTTCGCGGAACCACAGCCAGCGGCGTCTTCGGTACAGCCGCAGCTTGTGCGGAGAAGCGAAAGAGAGCCGGGGAAGAACGTGGAAAGCCGAACTCGGTCGCTGCAAGCGGGTGCTGGCGAACAGCTTCTGGTCACCTTGGAGAAACTGTCCCAGCACAGTGCAGAGTCCCCGTGGCTAGTTCCTTGAAATACCTTTCCTGGCAGCAGCCCAGAGCTGTACTGAGTGCAGCAGGTGCCAGGCAGTCTCCTCTCGCCGTGTAGGTGCTCCTGTTTTGTGTTTGCAGCGTGCAGAGAAGCCCGCGTGCTTGCTGCTGCTTCCAGCAAGCCAAAACGCTTTTGCAGCCACTTTCCTGCCTTTTCCACAACAGGATCACTGTCTAGCTGATTTACAGTTGCCTCTGCGTAGAGGAGCTAGAGGAGCAGCTCTGCCGGCTTTCCTGTGCTTCTGCATAGCAGAGCTGTCAAGAACGAGAAGCTGCGTTTTGCCGAGAAAGCAGCGCTTCGCGGAAGCACAGCCAGCGGCGTCTTCGGTACAGCCGCAGCTTGTGCGGAGAAGCGAAAGAGAGCCGGGGAAGAACGTGGAAAGCCGAACTCGGTCGCTGCAAGCGGGTGCTGGCGAACAGCTTCTGGTCACCTTGTAGAAACTGTCCCAGCACAGTGCAGAGTCCCCGTGGCTAGTTCCTTGAAATACCTTTCCTGGCAGCAGCCCAGAGCTGTACTGAGTGCAGCAGGTGTCAGGCAGTCTCCTCTCGCCGTGTAGGTGCTTCTGTTTTGTGTTTGCAGCGTGCAGAGAAGCCCGCGTGCTTGCTGCTGCTTCCAGCAAGCCAAAACGCTTTTGCAGCCACTTTCCTGCCTTTTCCACAACAGGATCACTGTCTAGCTGATTTACAGTTGCCTCTGCGTAGAGCAGCTAGAGGAGCAGCTCTGCCGGCTTTCCTGTGCTTCTGCATAGCAGAGCTGTCAAGAACGAGAAGCTGCGTTTTGCCGAGAAAGCAGCGCTTCGCGGAAGCACAGCCAGCGGCGTCTTCGGTACAGCCGCAGCTTGTGCGGAGAAGCGAAAGAGAGCCGGGGAAGAACGTGGAAAGCCGAACTCGGTCGCTGCAAGCGGGTGCTGGCGAACAGCTTCTGGTCACCTTGTAGAAACTGTCCCACCACAGTGCAGAGTCCCCGTGGCTAGTTCCTTGAAATACCTTTCCTGGCAGCAGCCCAGAGCTGTACTGAGTGCAGCAGGTGTCAGGCAGTCTCCTCTCGCCGTGTAGGTGCTTCTGTTTTGTGTTTGCAGCGTGCAGAGAAGCCCGCGTGCTTGCTGCTGCTTCCAGCAAGCCAAAACGCTTTTGCAGCCACTTTCCTGCCTTTTCCACAACAGGATCACTGTCTAGCTGATTTACAGTTGCCTCTGCGTAGAGCAGCTAGAGGAGCAGCTCTGCCGGCTTTCCTGTGCTTCTGCATAGCAGAGCTGTCAAGAACGAGAAGCTGCGTTTTGCCGAGAAAGCAGCGCTTCGCGGAAGCACAGCCAGCGGCGTCTTCGGTACAGCCGCAGCTTGTGCGGAGAAGCGAAAGAGAGCCGGGGAAGAACGTGGAAAGCCGAACTCGGTCGCTGCAAGCGGGTGCTGGCGAACAGCTTCTGGTCACCTTGTAGAAACTGTCCCAGCACAGTGCAGAGTCCCCGTGGCTAGTTCCTTGAAATACCTTTCCTGGCAGCAGCCCAGAGCTGTACTGAGTGCAGCAGGTGTCAGGCAGTCTCCTCTCGCCGTGTAGGTGCTTCTGCTTTGTGTTTGCAGCGTGCAGAGAAGCCCGCGTGCTTGCTGCTGCTTCCAGCAAGCCAAAACACTTTTGCAGCCACTTTCCTGCCTTTTCCACAACAGGATCACTGTCTAGCTGATTTACAGTTGCTTCTGCGTAGAGCAGCTAGAGGAGCAGCTCTGCCGGCTTTCCTGTGCTTCTGCATAGCAGAGCTGTCAAGAACGAGAAGCTGCGTTTTGCCGAGAAAGCAGCGCTTCGCGGAAGCACAGCCAGCGGCGTCTTCGGTACAGCCGCAGCTTGTGCGGAGAAGCGAAAGAGAGCCGGGGAAGAACGTGGAAAGCCGAACTCGGTCGCTGCAAGCGGGTGCTGGCGAACAGCTTCTGGTCACCTTGGAGAAACTGTCCCAGCACAGTGCAGAGTCCCCGTGGCTAGTCCTTGAAATACCTTTCCTGGCAGCAGCCCAGAGCTGTACTGAGTGCAGCAGGTGTCAGGCAGTCTCCTCTCGCCGTGTAGGTGCTTCTGTTTTGTGTTTGCAGCGTGCAGAGAAGCCCGCGTGCTTGCTGCTGCTTCCAGCAAGCCAAAACGCTTTCGCAGCCACTTTCCTGCCTTTTCCACAACAGGATCACTGTCTAGCTGATTTACAGTTGCCTCTGCGTAGAGCAGCTAGAGGAGCAGCTCTGCCGGCTTTCCTGTGCTTCTGCATAGCAGAGCTGTCAAGAACGACAAGCTGCGTTTTGCCGAGAAAGCAGCGCTTCGCGGAAGCACAGCCAGCGGCGTCTTCGGTACAGCCGCAGCTTGTGCGGAGAAGCGAAAGAGAGCCGGGGAAGAACGTGGAAAGCCGAACTCGGTCGCTGCAAGCGGGTGCTGGCGAACAGCTTCTGGTCACCTTGTAGAAACTGTCCCAGCACAGTGCAGAGTCCCCGTGGCTAGTTCCTTGAAATACCTTTCCTGACAGCAGCCCAGAGCTGTACTGAGTGCAGCAGGTGTCAGGCAGTCTCCTCTCGCCGTGTAGGTGCTTCTGTTTTGTGTTTGCAGCGTGCAGAGAAGCCCGCGTGCTTGCTGCTGCTTTCAGCAAGCCAAAACGCTTTTGCAGCCACTTTCCTGCCTTTTCCACAACAGGATCACTGTCTAGCTGCTTTACAGTTGCCTCTGCGTAGAGCAGCTAGAGGAGCAGCTCTGCCGGCTTTCCTGTGCTTCTGCATAGCAGAGCTGTCAAGAACGAGAAGCTGCGTTTTGCCGAGAAAGCAGCGCTTCGCGGAAGCACAGCCAGCGGCGTCTTCGGTACAGCCGCAGCTTGTGCGGAGAAGCGAAAGAGAGCCGGGGAAGAACGTGGAAAGCCGAACTCGGTCGCTGCAAGCGGGTGCTGGCGAACAGCTTCTGGTCACCTTGGAGAAACTGTCCCAGCACAGTGCAGAGTCCCCGTGGCTAGTTCCTTGAAATACCTTTCCTGGCAGCAGCCCAGAGCTGTACTGAGTGCAGCAGGTGTCAGGCAGTCTCCTCTCGCCGTGTAGGTGCTTCTGTTTTGTGTTTGCAGCGTGCAGAGAAGCCCGCGTGCTTGCTGCTGCTTCCAGCAAGCCAAAACGCTTTTGCAGCCACTTTCCTGCCTTTTCCACAACAGGATCACTGTCTAGCTGCTTTACAGTTGCCTCTGCGTAGAGCAGCTAGAGGAGCAGCTCTGCCGGCTTTCCTGTGCTTCTGCATAGCAGAGCTGTCAAGAACGAGAAGCTGCGTTTTGCCGAGAAAGCAGCGCTTCGCGGAAGCACAGCCAGCGGCGTCTTCGGTACAGCCGCAGCTTGTGCGGAGAAGCGAAAGAGAGCCGGGGAAGAACGTGGAAAGCCGAACTCGGTCGCTGCAAGCGGGTGCTGGCGAACAGCTTCTGGTCACCTTGTAGAAACTGTCCCAGCACAGTGCAGAGTCCCCGTGGCTAGTTCCTTGAAATACCTTTCCTGGCAGCAGCCCAGAGCTGTACTGAGTGCAGCAGGTGTCAGGCAGTCTCCTCTCGCCGTGTAGGTGCTTCTGTTTTGTGTTTGCAGCGTGCAGAGAAGCCCTCGTTCTTGCTGCTGCTTCCAGCAAGCCAAAACGCTTTTGCAGCCACTTTCCTGCCTTTTCCACAACAGGATCACTGTCTAGCTGATTTACAGTTGCCTCTGCGTAGAGCAGCTAGAGGAGCAGCTCTGCCGGCTTTCCTGTGCTTCTGCATAGCAGAGCTGTCAAGAACGACAAGCTGCGTTTTGCCGAGAAAGCAGCGCTTCGCGGAAGCACAGCCAGCGGCGTCTTCGGTACAGCCGCAGCTTGTGCGGAGAAGCGAAAGAGAGCCGGGGAAGAACGTGGAAAGCCGAACTCGGTCGCTGCAAGCGGGTGCTGGCGAACAGCTTCTGGTCACCTTGGGGAAACTGTCCCAGCACAGTGCAGAGTCCCCGTGGCTAGTTCCTTGAAATACCTTTCCTGGCAGCAGCCCAGAGCTGTACTGAGTGCAGCAGGTGTCAGGCAGTCTCCTCTCGCCGTGTAGGTGCTTCTGCTTTGTGTTTGCAGCGTGCAGAGAAGCCCGCGTGCTTGCTGCTGCTTCCAGCAAGCCAAAACACTTTTGCAGCCACTTTCCTGCCTTTTCCACAACAGGATCACTGTCTAGCTGATTTACAGTTGCTTCTGCGTAGAGCAGCTAGAGGAGCAGCTCTGCCGGCTTTCCTGTGCTTCTGCATAGCAGAGCTGTCAAGAACGAGAAGCTGCGTTTTGCCGAGAAAGCAGCGCTTCGCGGAAGCACAGCCAGCGGCGTCTTCGGTACAGCCGCAGCTTGTGCGGAGAAGCGAAAGAGAGCCGGGGAAGAACGTGGAAAGCCGAACTCGGTCGCTGCAAGCGGGTGCTGGCGAACAGCTTCTGGTCACCTTGGAGAAACTGTCCCAGCACAGTGCAGAGTCCCCGTGGCTAGTCCTTGAAATACCTTTCCTGGCAGCAGCCCAGAGCTGTACTGAGTGCAGCAGGTGTCAGGCAGTCTCCTCTCGCCGTGTAGGTGCTTCTGTTTTGTGTTTGCAGCGTGCAGAGAAGCCCGCGTGCTTGCTGCTGCTTCCAGCAAGCCAAAACGCTTTCGCAGCCACTTTCCTGCCTTTTCCACAACAGGATCACTGTCTAGCTGATTTACAGTTGCCTCTGCGTAGAGCAGCTAGAGGAGCAGCTCTGCCGGCTTTCCTGTGCTTCTGCATAGCAGAGCTGTCAATAACGAGAAGCTGCGTTTTGCCGAGAAAGCAGCGCTTCGCGGAAGCACAGCCAGCGGCGTCTTCGGTACAGCCGCAGCTTGTGCGGAGAAGCGAAAGAGAGCCGGGGAAGAACGTGGAAAGCCGAACTCGGTCGCTGCAAGCGGGTGCTGGCGAACAGCTTCTGGTCACCTTGTAGAAACTGTCCCAGCACAGTGCAGAGTCCCCGTGGCTAGTTCCTTGAAATACCTTTCCTGACAGCAGCCCAGAGCTGTACTGAGTGCAGCAGGTGTCAGGCAGTCTCCTCTCGCCGTGTAGGTGCTTCTGTTTTGTGTTTGCAGCGTGCAGAGAAGCCCGCGTGCTTGCTGCTGCTTTCAGCAAGCCAAAACGCTTTTGCAGCCACTTTCCTGCCTTTTCCACAACAGGATCACTGTCTAGCTGCTTTACAGTTGCCTCTGCGTAGAGCAGCTAGAGGAGCAGCTCTGCCGGCTTTCCTGTGCTTCTGCATAGCAGAGCTGTCAAGAACGAGAAGCTGCGTTTTGCCGAGAAAGCAGCGCTTCGCGGAAGCACA
The DNA here is from genome assembly GCA_027886175.1 of Phylloscopus collybita. Lineage (NCBI taxonomy): Eukaryota > Metazoa > Chordata > Aves > Passeriformes > Phylloscopidae > Phylloscopus > Phylloscopus collybita. The sequence continues at coordinate 8,452,385 of JAJNNQ010000019.1, read as the reverse complement.
GCCAGCGGCGTCTTCGGTACAGCCGCAGCTTGTGCGGAGAAGCGAAAGAGAGCCGGGGAAGAACGTGGAAAGCCGAACTCGGTCGCTGCAAGCGGGTGCTGGCGAACAGCTTCTGGTCACCTTGTAGAAACTGTCCCAGCACAGTGCAGAGTCCCCGTGGCTAGTTCCTTGAAATACCTTTCCTGGCAGCAGCCCAGAGCTGTACTGAGTGCAGCAGGTGTCAGGCAGTCTCCTCTCGCCGTGTAGGTGCTTCTGTTTTGTGTTTGCAGCGTGCAGAGAAGCCCTCGTTCTTGCTGCTGCTTCCAGCAAGCCAAAACGCTTTTGCAGCCACTTTCCTGCCTTTTCCACAACAGGATCACTGTCTAGCTGATTTACAGTTGCCTCTGCGTAGAGCAGCTAGAGGAGCAGCTCTGCCGGCTTTCCTTGGCTTCTGCATAGCAGAGCTGTCAAGAACGACAAGCTGCGTTTTGCCGAGAAAGCAGCGCTTCGCGGAAGCACAGCCAGCGGCGTCTTCGGTACAGCCGCAGCTTGTGCGGAGAAGCGAAAGAGAGCCGGGGAAGAACGTGGAAAGCCGAACTCGGTCGCTGCAAGCGGGTGCTGGCGAACAGCTTCTGGTCACCTTGTAGAAACTGTCCCAGCACAGTGCAGAGTCCCCGTGGCTAGTTCCTTGAAATACCTTTCCTGGCAGCAGCCCAGAGCTGTACTGAGTGCAGCAGGTGTCAGGCAGTCTCCTCTCGTCGTGTAGGTGCTTCTGTTTTGTGTTTGCAGCGTGCAGAGAAGCCCGCGTGCTTGCTGCTGCTTCCAGCAAGCCAAAACGCTTTTGCAGCCACTTTCCTGCCTTTTCCACAACAGGATCACTGTCTAGCTGATTTACAGTTGCCTCTGCGTAGAGCAGCTAGAGGAGCAGCTCTGCCGGCTTTCCTGTGCTTCTGCATAGCAGAGCTGTCAAGAACGAGAAGCTGCGTTTTGCCGAGAAAGCAGCGCTTCGCGGAAGCACAGCCAGCGGCGTCTTCGGTACAGCCGCAGCTTGTGCGGAGAAGCGAAAGAGAGCCGGGGAAGAACGTGGAAAGCCGAACTCGGTCGCTGCAAGCGGGTGCTGGCGAACAGCTTCTGGTCACCTTGTAGAAACTCTCCCACCACAGTGCAGAGTCCCCGTGGCTAGTTCCTTGAAATACCTTTCCTGGCAGCAGCCCAGAGCTGTACTGAGTGCAGCAGGTGTCAGGCAGTCTCCTCTCGCCGTGTAGGTGCTTCTGTTTTGTGTTTGCAGCGTGCAGAGAAGCCCGCGTGCTTGCTGCTGCTTCCAGCAAGCCAAAACGCTTTTGCAGCCACTTTCCTGCCTTTTCCACAACAGGATCACTGTCTAGCTGATTTACAGTTGCCTCTGCGTAGAGCAGCTAGAGGAGCAGCTCTGCCGGCTTTCCTGTGCTTCTGCATAGCAGAGCTGTCAAGAACGACAAGCTGCGTTTTGCCGAGAAAGCAGCGCTTCGCGGAAGCACAGCCAGCGGCGTCTTCGGTACAGCCGCAGCTTGTGCGGAGAAGCGAAAGAGAGCCGGGGAAGAACGTGGAAAGCCGAACTCGGTCGCTGCAAGCGGGTGCTGGCGAACAGCTTCTGGTCACCTTGTAGAAACTGTCCCACCACAGTGCAGAGTCCCCGTGGCTAGTTCCTTGAAATACCTTTCCTGGCAGCAGCCCAGAGCTGTACTGAGTGCAGCAGGTGTCAGGCAGTCTCCTCTCGCCGTGTAGGTGCTTCTGTTTTGTGTTTGCAGCGTGCAGAGAAGCCCGCGTGCTTGCTGCTGCTTCCAGCAAGCCAAAACGCTTTTGCAGCCACTTTCCTGCCTTTTCCACAACAGGATCACTGTCTAGCTGATTTACAGTTGCCTCTGCGTAGACCAGCTATAGGAGCAGCTCTGTCGGCTTTCCTGTGCTTCTGCATAGCAGAGCTGTCAGGAACGAGAAGCTGCGTTTTGCCGAGAAAGCAGCGCTTCGCGGAAGCACAGCCAGCGGCGTCTTCGGTACAGCCGCAGCTTGTGCGGAGAAGCGAAAGAGAGCCGGGGAAGAACGTGGAAAGCCGAACTCGGTCGCTGCAAGCGGGTGCTGGCGAACAGCTTCTGGTCACCTTGTAGAAACTGTCCCAGCACAGTGCAGAGTCCCCGTGGCTAGTTCCTTGAAATACCTTTCCTGGCAGCACCCCAGAGCTGTACTGAGTGCAGCAGGTGTCAGGCAGTCTCCTCTCGCCGTGTAGGTGCTTCTGTTTTGTGTTTGCAGCGTGCAGAGAAGCCCGCGTGCTTGCTGCTGCTTCCTGCAAGCCAAAACGCTTTTGCAGCCACTTTCCTGCCTTTTCCACAACAGGATCACTGTCTAGCTGATTTACAGTTGCCTCTGCGTAGAGCAGCTAGAGGAGCAGCTCTGCCGGCTTTCCTGTGCTTCTGCATAGCAGAGCTGTCAAGAACGAGAAGCTGCGTTTTGCCGAGAAAGCAGCGCTTCGCGGAAGCACAGCCAGCGGCGTCTTCGGTACAGCCGCAGCTTGTGCGGAGAAGCGAAAGAGAGCCGGGGAAGAATGTGGAAAGCCGAACTCGGTCGCTGCAAAGGGGTGCTGGCGAACAGCTTCTGGTCACCTTGTAGAAACTGTCCCAGCACAGTGCAGAGTCCCCGTGGCTAGTTCCTTGAAATACCTTTCCTGGCAGCAGCCCAGAGCTGTACTGAGTGCAGCAGGTGTCAGGCAGTCTCCTCTCGCCGTGTAGGTGCTTCTGTTTTGTGTTTGCAGCGTGCAGAGAAGCCCGCGTGCTTGCTGCTGCTTCCAGCAAGCCAAAACGCTTTTGCAGCCACTTTCCTGCCTTTTCCACAACAGGATCACTGTCTAGCTGATTTACAGTTGCCTCTGCGTAGAGCAGCTAGAGGAGCAGCTCTGCCGGCTTTCCTGTGTTTCTGCATTACAGAGCTGTCAAGAACGAGAAGCTGCGTTTTGCCGAGAAAGCAGCGCTTCGCTGAACTACAGCCAGCGGCGTCATCGGTACAGCCGCAGCTTGTGCGGAGAAGCGAAAGAGAGCCGGGGAAGAACGTGGAAAGCCGAACTCGGTCGCTGCAAGCGGGTGCTGGCGAACAGCTTCTGGTCACCTTGTAGAAACTCTCCCAGCACAGTGCAGAGTCCCCGTGGCTAGTTCCTTGAAATACCTTTCCTGACAGCAGCCCAGAGCTGTACTGAGTGCAGCAGGTGTCAGGCAGTCTCCTCTCGCCGTGTAGGTGCTTCTGTTTTGTGTTTGCAGCGTGCAGAGAAGCCCGCGTGCTTGCTGCTGCTTCCAGCAAGCCAAAACGCTTTTGCAGCCACTTTCCTGCCTTTTCCACAACAGGATCACTGTCTAGCTGATTTACAGTTGCCTCTGCGTAGAGCAGCTAGAGGAGCAGCTCTGTCGGCTTTCCTGTGCTTCTGCATAGCAGAGCTGTCAAGAACGAGAAGCTGCGTTTTGCCGAGAAAGCAGCGCTTCGCTGAACTACAGCCAGCGGCGTCATCGGTACAGCCGCAGCTTGTGCGGAGAAGCGAAAGAGAGCCGGGGAAGAACGTGGAAAGCCGAACTCGGTCGCTGCAAGCGGGTGCTGGCGAACAGCTTCTGGTCACCTTGTAGAAACTCTCCCAGCACAGTGCAGAGTCCCCGTGGCTAGTTCCTTGAAATACCTTTCCTGGCAGCACCCCAGAGCTGTACTGAGTGCAGCAGGTGTCAGGCAGTCTCCTCTCGCCGTGTAGGTGCTTCTGTTTTGTGTTTGCAGCGTGCAGAGGAGCCCTCGTGCTTGCTGCTGCTTCCAGCAAGCCAAAACGCTTTTGCAGCCACTTTCCTGCCTTTTCCACAACAGGATCACTGTCTAGCTGATTTACAGTTGCCTCTGCGTAGAGCAGCTAGAGGAGCAGCTCTGCCGGCTTTCCTGTGCTTCTGCATAGCAGAGCTGTCAAGAACGAGAAGCTGCGTTTTGCCGAGAAAGCAGCGCTTCGCGGAAGCACAGCCAGCGGCGTCTTCGGTACAGCCGCAGCTTGTGCGGAGAAGCGAAAGAGAGCCGGGGAAGAACGTGGAAAGCCGAACTCGGTCGCTGCAAGCGGGTGCTGGCGAACAGCTTCTGGTCACCTTGGAGAAACTGTCCCAGCACAGTGCAGAGTCCCCGTGGCTAGTCCTTGAAATACCTTTCCTGGCAGCAGCCCAGAGCTGTACTGAGTGCAGCAGGTGTCAGGCAGTCTCCTCTCGCCGTGTAGGTGCTTCTGTTTTGTGTTTGCAGCGTACAGAGAAGCCCTCGTTCTTGCTGCTGCTTCCAGCAAGCCAAAACGCTTTTGCAGCCACTTTCCTGCCTTTTCCACAACAGGATCACTGTCTAGCTGATTTACAGTTGCCTCTGCGTAGAGCAGCTAGAGGAGCAGCTCTGCCGGCTTTCCCGTGTTTCTGCATAGCAGAGCTGTCAAGAACGAGAAGCTGCGTTTTGCCGAGAAAGCAGCGCTTCGCGGAAGCACAGCCAGCGGCGTCTTCGGTACAGCCGCAGCTTGTGCGGAGAAGCGAAAGAGAGCCGGGGAAGAACGTGGAAAGCCGAACTCGGTCGCTGCAAGCGGGTGTTGGCGAACAGCTTCTGGTCACCTTGTAGAAACTTTCCCAGCACAGTGCAGAGTCCCCGTGGCTAGTTCCTTGAAATACCTTTCCTGGCAGCACCCCAGAGCTGTACTGAGTGCAGCAGGTGTCAGGCAGTCTCCTCTCGCCGTGTAGGTGCTTCTGTTTTGTGTTTGCAGCGTGCAGAGGAGCCCTCGTGCTTGCTGCTGCTTCCAGCAAGCCAAAACGCTTTTGCAGCCACTTTCCTGCCTTTTCCACAACAGGATCACTGTCTAGCTGATTTACAGTTGCCTCTGCGTAGAGCAGCTAGAGGAGCAGCTCTGCCGGCTTTCCTGTGCTTCTGCATAGCAGAGCTGTCAAGAACGAGAAGCTGCGTTTTGCCGAGAAAGCAGCGCTTCGCGGAAGCACAGCCAGCGGCGTCTTCGGTACAGCCGCAGCTTGTGCGGAGAAGCGAAAGAGAGCCGGGGAAGAACGTGGAAAGCCGAACTCGGTTGCTGCACTCGGGTGCTGGCGAACAGCTTCTGGTCACCTTGTAGAAACTCTCCCAGCACAGTGCAGAGTCCCCGTGGCTAGTTCCTTGAAATACCTTTCCTGGCAGCACCCCAGAGCTGTACTGAGTGCAGCAGGTGTCAGGCAGTCTCCTCTCGCCGTGTAGGTGCTTCTGTTTTGTGTTTGCAGCGTGCAGAGAAGCCCGCGTGCTTGCTGCTGCTTCCAGCAAGCCAAAACGCTTTTGCAGCCACTTTCCTGCCTTTTCCACAACACGATCACTGTCTAGCTGATTTACAGTTGCCTCTGCGTAGAGCAGCTAGAGGAGCAGCTCTGCCGGCTTTCCTGTGTTTCTGCATTACAGAGCTGTCAAGAACGAGAAGCTGCGTTTTGCCGAGAAAGCAGCGCTTCGCTGAACTACAGCCAGTGGCGTCATCGGTACAGCCGCAGCTTGTGCGGAGAAGCGAAAGAGAGCCGGGGAAGAACGTGGAAAGCCGAACTCGGTCGCTGCAAGCGGGTGCTGGCGAACAGCTTCTGGTCACCTTGTAGAAACTCTCCCAGCACAGTGCAGAGTCCCCGTGGCTAGTTCCTTGAAATACCTTTCCTGACAGCAGCCCAGAGCTGTACTGAGTGCAGCAGGTGTCAGGCAGTCTCCTCTCGCCGTGTAGGTGCTTCTGTTTTGTGTTTGCAGCGTGCAGAGAAGCCCGCGTGCTTGCTGCTGCTTCCAGCAAGCCAAAACGCTTTTGCAGCCACTTTCCTGCCTTTTCCACAACAGGATCACTGTCTAGCTGATTTACAGTTGCCTCTGCGTAGAGCAGCTAGAGGAGCAGCTCTGTCGGCTTTCCTGTGCTTCTGCATAGCAGAGCTGTCAAGAACGAGAAGCTGCGTTTTGCCGAGAAAGCAGCGCTTCGCGGAAGCACAGCCAGCGGCGTCTTCGGTACAGCCGCAGCTTGTGCGGAGAAGCGAAAGAGAGCCGGGGAAGAATGTGGAAAGCCGAACTCGGTCGCTGGAAAGGGGTGCTGGCGAACAGCTTCTGGTCACCTTGTAGAAACTGTCCCAGCACAGTGCAGAGTCCCCGTGGCTAGTTCCTTGAAATACCTTTCCTGGCAGCACCCCAGAGCTGTACTGAGTGCAGCAGGTGTCAGGCAGTCTCCTCTCGCCGTGTAGGTGCTTCTGTTTTGTGTTTGCAGCGTGCAGAGAAGCCCGCGTGCTTGCTGCTGCTTCCAGCAAGCCAAAACGCTTTTGCAGCCACTTTCCTGCCTTTTCCACAACAGGATCACTGTCTAGCTGATTTACAGTTGCCTCTGCGTAGAGCAGCTAGAGGAGCAGCTCTGCCGGCTTTCCTGTGCTTCTGCATAGCAGAGCTGTCAAGAACGAGAAGCTGCGTTTTGCCGAGAAAGCAGCCCTTCGCGGAAGCACAGCCAGCGCCGTCTTCGGTACAGCCGCAGCTTGTGCGGAGAAGCGAAAGAGAGCCGGGGAAGAACGTGGAAAGCCGAACTCGGTCGCTGCAAAGGGGTGCTGGCGAACAGCTTCTGGTCACCTTGTAGAAACTGTCCCAGCACAGTGCAGAGTCCCCGTGGCTAGTTCCTTGAAATACCTTTCCTGGCAGCACCCCAGAGCTGTACTGAGTGCAGCAGGTGTCAGGCAGTCTCCTCTCGCCGTGTAGGTGCTTCTGTTTTGTGTTTGCAGCGTGCAGAGAAGCCCGCGTGCTTGCTGCTGCTTCCAGCAAGCCAAAACGCTTTTGCAGCCACTTTCCTGCCTTTTCCACAACAGGATCACTGTCTAGCTGATTTACAGTTGCCTCTGCGTAGAGCAGCTAGAGGAGCAGCTCTGCCGGCTTTCCTGTGCTTCTGCATAGCAGAGCTGTCAAGAACGAGAAGCTGCGTTTTGCCGAGAAAGCAGCGCTTCGCGGAAGCACAGCCAGCGGCGTCTTCGGTACAGCCGCAGCTTGTGCGGAGAAGCGAAAGAGAGCCGGGGAAGAACGTGGAAAGCCGAACTCGGTCGCTGCAAGCGGGTGCTGGCGAACAGCTTCTGGTCACCTTGTAGAAACTCTCCCAGCACAGTGCAGAGTCCCCGTGGCTAGTTCCTTGAAATACCTTTCCTGGCAGCAGCCCAGAGCTGTACTGAGTGCAGCAGGTGTCAGGCAGTCTCCTCTCGCCGTGTAGGTGCTTCTGTTTTGTGTTTGCAGCGTGCAGAGAAGCCCGCGTGCTTGCTGCTGCTTCCAGCAAGCCAAAACGCTTTTGCAGCCACTTTCCTGCCTTTTCCACAACAGGATCACTGTCTAGCTGATTTACAGTTGCCTCTGCGTAGAGCAGCTAGAGGAGCAGCTCTGCCGGCTTTCCTGTGTTTCTGCATTACAGAGCTGTCAAGAACGAGAAGCTGCGTTTTGCCGAGAAAGCAGCGCTTCGCTGAACTACAGCCAGCGGCGTCATCGGTACAGCCGCAGCTTGTGCGGAGAAGCGAAAGAGAGCCGGGGAAGAACGTGGAAAGCCGAACTCGGTCGCTGCAAGCGGGTGCTGGCGAACAGCTTCTGGTCACCTTGTAGAAACTCTCCCAGCACAGTGCAGAGTCCCCGTGGCTAGTTCCTTGAAATACCTTTCCTGACAGCAGCCCAGAGCTGTACTGAGTGCAGCAGGTGTCAGGCAGTCTCCTCTCGCCGTGTAGGTGCTTCTGTTTTGTGTTTGCAGCGTGCAGAGAAGCCCGCGTGCTTGCTGCTGCTTCCAGCAAGCCAAAACGCTTTTGCAGCCACTTTCCTGCCTTTTCCACAACAGGATCACTGTCTAGCTGATTTACAGTTGCCTCTGCGTAGAGCAGCTAGAGGAGCAGCTCTGTCGGCTTTCCTGTGCTTCTGCATAGCAGAGCTGTCAAGAACGAGAAGCTGCGTTTTGCCGAGAAAGCAGCGCTTCGCGGAAGCACAGCCAGCGGCGTCTTCGGTACAGCCGCAGCTTGTGCGGAGAAGCGAAAGAGAGCCGGGGAAGAACGTGGAAAGCCGAACTCGGTCGCTGCAAGCGGGTGCTGGCGAACAGCTTCTGGTCACCTTGTAGAAACTGTCCCAGCACAGTGCAGAGTCCCCGTGGCTAGTTCCTTGAAATACCTTTCCTGGCAGCACCCCAGAGCTGTACTGAGTGCAGCAGGTGTCAGGCAGTCTCCTCTCGCCGTGTAGGTGCTTCTGTTTTGTGTTTGCAGCGTGCAGAGGAGCCCTCGTGCTTGCTGCTGCTTCCAGCAAGCCAAAACGCTTTTGCAGCCACTTTCCTGCCTTTTCCACAACAGGATCACTGTCTAGCTGATTTACAGTTGCCTCTGCGTAGAGCAGCTAGAGGAGCAGCTCTGCCGGCTTTCCTGTGCTTCTGCATAGCAGAGCTGTCAAGAACGAGAAGCTGCGTTTTGCCGAGAAAGCAGCGCTTCGCGGAAGCACAGCCAGCGGCGTCTTCGGTACAGCCGCAGCTTGTGCGGAGAAGCGAAAGAGAGCCGGGGAAGAACGTGGAAAGCCGAACTCGGTCGCTGCAAGCGGGTGCTGGCGAACAGCTTCTGGTCACCTTGGAGAAACTGTCCCAGCACAGTGCAGAGTCCCCGTGGCTAGTCCTTGAAATACCTTTCCTGGCAGCAGCCCAGAGCTGTACTGAGTGCAGCAGGTGTCAGGCAGTCTCCTCTCGCCGTGTAGGTGCTTCTGTTTTGTGTTTGCAGCGTACAGAGAAGCCCTCGTTCTTGCTGCTGCTTCCAGCAAGCCAAAACGCTTTTGCAGCCACTTTCCTGCCTTTTCCACAACAGGATCACTGTCTAGCTGATTTACAGTTGCCTCTGCGTAGAGCAGCTAGAGGAGCAGCTCTGCCGGCTTTCCCGTGTTTCTGCATAGCAGAGCTGTCAAGAACGAGAAGCTGCGTTTTGCCGAGAAAGCAGCGCTTCGCGGAAGCACAGCCAGCGGCGTCTTCGGTACAGCCGCAGCTTGTGCGGAGAAGCGAAAGAGAGCCGGGGAAGAACGTGGAAAGCCGAACTCGGTCGCTGCAAGCGGGTGTTGGCGAACAGCTTCTGGTCACCTTGTAGAAACTTTCCCAGCACAGTGCAGAGTCCCCGTGGCTAGTTCCTTGAAATACCTTTCCTGGCAGCACCCCAGAGCTGTACTGAGTGCAGCAGGTGTCAGGCAGTCTCCTCTCGCCGTGTAGGTGCTTCTGTTTTGTGTTTGCAGCGTGCAGAGGAGCCCTCGTGCTTGCTGCTGCTTCCAGCAAGCCAAAACGCTTTTGCAGCCACTTTCCTGCCTTTTCCACAACAGGATCACTGTCTAGCTGATTTACAGTTGCCTCTGCGTAGAGCAGCTAGAGGAGCAGCTCTGCCGGCTTTCCTGTGCTTCTGCATAGCAGAGCTGTCAAGAACGAGAAGCTGCGTTTTGCCGAGAAAGCAGCGCTTCGCGGAAGCACAGCCAGCGGCGTCTTCGGTACAGCCGCAGCTTGTGCGGAGAAGCGAAAGAGAGCCGGGGAAGAACGTGGAAAGCCGAACTCGGTTGCTGCACTCGGGTGCTGGCGAACAGCTTCTGGTCACCTTGTAGAAACTCTCCCAGCACAGTGCAGAGTCCCCGTGGCTAGTTCCTTGAAATACCTTTCCTGGCAGCACCCCAGAGCTGTACTGAGTGCAGCAGGTGTCAGGCAGTCTCCTCTCGCCGTGTAGGTGCTTCTGTTTTGTGTTTGCAGCGTGCAGAGAAGCCCGCGTGCTTGCTGCTGCTTCCAGCAAGCCAAAACGCTTTTGCAGCCACTTTCCTGCCTTTTCCACAACACGATCACTGTCTAGCTGATTTACAGTTGCCTCTGCGTAGAGCAGCTAGAGGAGCAGCTCTGCCGGCTTTCCTGTGTTTCTGCATTACAGAGCTGTCAAGAACGAGAAGCTGCGTTTTGCCGAGAAAGCAGCGCTTCGCTGAACTACAGCCAGTGGCGTCATCGGTACAGCCGCAGCTTGTGCGGAGAAGCGAAAGAGAGCCGGGGAAGAACGTGGAAAGCCGAACTCGGTCGCTGCAAGCGGGTGCTGGCGAACAGCTTCTGGTCACCTTGTAGAAACTCTCCCAGCACAGTGCAGAGTCCCCGTGGCTAGTTCCTTGAAATACCTTTCCTGACAGCAGCCCAGAGCTGTACTGAGTGCAGCAGGTGTCAGGCAGTCTCCTCTCGCCGTGTAGGTGCTTCTGTTTTGTGTTTGCAGCGTGCAGAGAAGCCCGCGTGCTTGCTGCTGCTTCCAGCAAGCCAAAACGCTTTTGCAGCCACTTTCCTGCCTTTTCCACAACAGGATCACTGTCTAGCTGATTTACAGTTGCCTCTGCGTAGAGCAGCTAGAGGAGCAGCTCTGTCGGCTTTCCTGTGCTTCTGCATAGCAGAGCTGTCAAGAACGAGAAGCTGCGTTTTGCCGAGAAAGCAGCGCTTCGCGGAAGCACAGCCAGCGGCGTCTTCGGTACAGCCGCAGCTTGTGCGGAGAAGCGAAAGAGAGCCGGGGAAGAATGTGGAAAGCCGAACTCGGTCGCTGGAAAGGGGTGCTGGCGAACAGCTTCTGGTCACCTTGTAGAAACTGTCCCAGCACAGTGCAGAGTCCCCGTGGCTAGTTCCTTGAAATACCTTTCCTGGCAGCACCCCAGAGCTGTACTGAGTGCAGCAGGTGTCAGGCAGTCTCCTCTCGCCGTGTAGGTGCTTCTGTTTTGTGTTTGCAGCGTGCAGAGAAGCCCGCGTGCTTGCTGCTGCTTCCAGCAAGCCAAAACGCTTTTGCAGCCACTTTCCTGCCTTTTCCACAACAGGATCACTGTCTAGCTGATTTACAGTTGCCTCTGCGTAGAGCAGCTAGAGGAGCAGCTCTGCCGGCTTTCCTGTGCTTCTGCATAGCAGAGCTGTCAAGAACGAGAAGCTGCGTTTTGCCGAGAAAGCAGCCCTTCGCGGAAGCACAGCCAGCGCCGTCTTCGGTACAGCCGCAGCTTGTGCGGAGAAGCGAAAGAGAGCCGGGGAAGAACGTGGAAAGCCGAACTCGGTCGCTGCAAAGGGGTGCTGGCGAACAGCTTCTGGTCACCTTGTAGAAACTGTCCCAGCACAGTGCAGAGTCCCCGTGGCTAGTTCCTTGAAATACCTTTCCTGGCAGCACCCCAGAGCTGTACTGAGTGCAGCAGGTGTCAGGCAGTCTCCTCTCGCCGTGTAGGTGCTTCTGTTTTGTGTTTGCAGCGTGCAGAGAAGCCCGCGTGCTTGCTGCTGCTTCCAGCAAGCCAAAACGCTTTTGCAGCCACTTTCCTGCCTTTTCCACAACAGGATCACTGTCTAGCTGATTTACAGTTGCCTCTGCGTAGAGCAGCTAGAGGAGCAGCTCTGCCGGCTTTCCTGTGCTTCTGCATAGCAGAGCTGTCAAGAACGAGAAGCTGCGTTTTGCCGAGAAAGCAGCGCTTCGCGGAAGCACAGCCAGCGGCGTCTTCGGTACAGCCGCAGCTTGTGCGGAGAAGCGAAAGAGAGCCGGGGAAGAACGTGGAAAGCCGAACTCGGTCGCTGCAAGCGGGTGCTGGCGAACAGCTTCTGGTCACCTTGTAGAAACTCTCCCAGCACAGTGCAGAGTCCCCGTGGCTAGTTCCTTGAAATACCTTTCCTGGCAGCAGCCCAGAGCTGTACTGAGTGCAGCAGGTGTCAGGCAGTCTCCTCTCGCCGTGTAGGTGCTTCTGTTTTGTGTTTGCAGCGTGCAGAGAAGCCCGCGTGCTTGCTGCTGCTTCCAGCAAGCCAAAACGCTTTTGCAGCCACTTTCCTGCCTTTTCCACAACAGGATCACTGTCTAGCTGATTTACAGTTGCCTCTGCGTAGAGCAGCTAGAGGAGCAGCTCTGCCGGCTTTCCTGTGTTTCTGCATTACAGAGCTGTCAAGAACGAGAAGCTGCGTTTTGCCGAGAAAGCAGCGCTTCGCTGAACTACAGCCAGCGGCGTCATCGGTACAGCCGCAGCTTGTGCGGAGAAGCGAAAGAGAGCCGGGGAAGAACGTGGAAAGCCGAACTCGGTCGCTGCAAGCGGGTGCTGGCGAACAGCTTCTGGTCACCTTGTAGAAACTCTCCCAGCACAGTGCAGAGTCCCCGTGGCTAGTTCCTTGAAATACCTTTCCTGACAGCAGCCCAGAGCTGTACTGAGTGCAGCAGGTGTCAGGCAGTCTCCTCTCGCCGTGTAGGTGCTTCTGTTTTGTGTTTGCAGCGTGCAGAGAAGCCCGCGTGCTTGCTGCTGCTTCCAGCAAGCCAAAACGCTTTTGCAGCCACTTTCCTGCCTTTTCCACAACAGGATCACTGTCTAGCTGATTTACAGTTGCCTCTGCGTAGAGCAGCTAGAGGAGCAGCTCTGTCGGCTTTCCTGTGCTTCTGCATAGCAGAGCTGTCAAGAACGAGAAGCTGCGTTTTGCCGAGAAAGCAGCGCTTCGCGGAAGCACAGCCAGCGGCGTCTTCGGTACAGCCGCAGCTTGTGCGGAGAAGCGAAAGAGAGCCGGGGAAGAACGTGGAAAGCCGAACTCGGTCGCTGCAAGCGGGTGCTGGCGAACAGCTTCTGGTCACCTTGTAGAAACTGTCCCAGCACAGTGCAGAGTCCCCGTGGCTAGTTCCTTGAAATACCTTTCCTGGCAGCACCCCAGAGCTGTACTGAGTGCAGCAGGTGTCAGGCAGTCTCCTCTCGCCGTGTAGGTGCTTCTGTTTTGTGTTTGCAGCGTGCAGAGGAGCCCTCGTGCTTGCTGCTGCTTCCAGCAAGCCAAAACGCTTTTGCAGCCACTTTCCTGCCTTTTCCACAACAGGATCACTGTCTAGCTGATTTACAGTTGCCTCTGCGTAGAGCAGCTAGAGGAGCAGCTCTGCCGGCTTTCCTGTGCTTCTGCATAGCAGAGCTGTCAAGAACGAGAAGCTGCGTTTTGCCGAGAAAGCAGCGCTTCGCGGAAGCACAGCCAGCGGCGTCTTCGGTACAGCCGCAGCTTGTGCGGAGAAGCGAAAGAGAGCCGGGGAAGAACGTGGAAAGCCGAACTCGGTCGCTGCAAGCGGGTGCTGGCGAACAGCTTCTGGTCACCTTGGAGAAACTGTCCCAGCACAGTGCAGAGTCCCCGTGGCTAGTCCTTGAAATACCTTTCCTGGCAGCAGCCCAGAGCTGTACTGAGTGCAGCAGGTGTCAGGCAGTCTCCTCTCGCCGTGTAGGTGCTTCTGTTTTGTGTTTGCAGCGTACAGAGAAGCCCTCGTTCTTGCTGCTGCTTCCAGCAAGCCAAAACGCTTTTGCAGCCACTTTCCTGCCTTTTCCACAACAGGATCACTGTCTAGCTGATTTACAGTTGCCTCTGCGTAGAGCAGCTAGAGGAGCAACTCTGCCGGCTTTCCCGTGTTTCTGCATAGCAGAGCTGTCAAGAACGAGAAGCTGCGTTTTGCCGAGAAAGCAGCGCTTCGCGGAAGCACAGCCAGCGGCGTCTTCGGTACAGCCGCAGCTTGTGCGGAGAAGCGAAAGAGAGCCGGGGAAGAACGTGGAAAGCCGAACTCGGTCGCTGCAAGCGGGTGCTGGCGAACAGCTTCTGGTCACCTTGGAGAAACTGTCCCAGCACAGTGCAGAGTCCCCGTGGCTAGTTCCTTGAAATACCTTTCCTGGCAGCACCCCAGAGCTGTACTGAGTGCAGCAGGTGTCAGGCAGTCTCCTCTCGCCGTGTAGGTGCTTCTGTTTTGTGTTTGCAGCGTGCAGAGGAGCCCTCGTGCTTGCTGCTGCTTCCAGCAAGCCAAAACGCTTTTGCAGCCACTTTCCTGCCTTTTCCACAACAGGATCACTGTCTAGCTGATTTACAGTTGCCTCTGCGTAGAGCAGCTAGAGGAGCAGCTCTGCCGGCTTTCCTGTGCTTCTGCATAGCAGAGCTGTCAAGAACGAGAAGCTGCGTTTTGCCGAGAAAGCAGCGCTTCGCGGAAGCACAGCCAGCGGCGTCTTCGGTACAGCCGCAGCTTGTGCGGAGAAGCGAAAGAGAGCCGGGGAAGAACGTGGAAAGCCGAACTCGGTCGCTGCAAGCGGGTGCTGGCGAACAGCTTCTGGTCACCTTGGAGAAACTGTCCCAGCACAGTGCAGAGTCCCCGTGGCTAGTCCTTGAAATACCTTTCCTGGCAGCAGCCCAGAGCTGTACTGAGTGCAGCAGGTGTCAGGCAGTCTCCTCTCGCCGTGTAGGTGCTTCTGTTTTGTGTTTGCAGCGTACAGAGAAGCCCTCGTTCTTGCTGCTGCTTCCAGCAAGCCAAAACGCTTTTGCAGCCACTTTCCTGCCTTTTCCACAACAGGATCACTGTCTAGCTGATTTACAGTTGCCTCTGCGTAGAGCAGCTAGAGGAGCAACTCTGCCGGCTTTCCCGTGTTTCTGCATAGCAGAGCTGTCAAGAACGAGAAGCTGCGTTTTGCCGAGAAAGCAGCGCTTCGCGGAAGCACAGCCAGCGGCGTCTTCGGTACAGCCGCAGCTTGTGCGGAGAAGCGAAAGAGAGCCGGGGAAGAACGTGGAAAGCCGAACTCGGTCGCTGCAAGCGGGTGCTGGCGAACAGCTTCTGGTCACCTTGGAGAAACTGTCCCAGCACAGTGCAGAGTCCCCGTGGCTAGTTCCTTGAAATACCTTTCCTGGCAGCACCCCAGAGCTGTACTGAGTGCAGCAGGTGTCAGGCAGTCTCCTCTCGCCGTGTAGGTGCTTCTGTTTTGTGTTTGCAGCGTGCAGAGGAGCCCTCGTGCTTGCTGCTGCTTCCAGCAAGCCAAAACGCTTTTGCAGCCACTTTCCTGCCTTTTCCACAACAGGATCACTGTCTAGCTGATTTACAGTTGCCTCTGCGTAGAGCAGCTAGAGGAGCAGCTCTGCCGGCTTTCCTGTGCTTCTGCATAGCAGAGCTGTCAAGAACGAGAAGCTGCGTTTTGCCGAGAAAGCAGCGCTTCGCGGAAGCACAGCCAGCGGCGTCTTCGGTACAGCCGCAGCTTGTGCGGAGAAGCGAAAGAGAGCCGGGGAAGAACGTGGAAAGCCGAACTCGGTCGCTGCAAGCGGGTGCTGGCGAACAGCTTCTGGTCACCTTGGAGAAACTGTCCCAGCACAGTGCAGAGTCCCCGTGGCTAGTTCCTTGAAATACCTTTCCTGACAGCAGCCCAGAGCTGTACTGAGTGCAGCAGGTGTCAGGCAGTCTCCTCTCGCCGTGTAGGTGCTTCTGTTTTGTGTTTGCAGCGTGCAGAGAAGCCCGCGTGCTTGCTGCTGCTTCCAGCAAGCCAAAACGCTTTTGCAGCCACTTTCCTGCCTTTTCCACAACAGGATCACTGTCTAGCTGATTTACAGTTGCCTCTGCGTAGAGCAGCTAGAGGAGCAGCTCTGCCGGCTTTCCTGTGCTTCTGCATAGCAGAGCTGTCAAGAACGAGAAGCTGCGTTTTGCCGAGAAAGCAGCGCTTCGCGGAAGCACAGCCAGCGGCGTCTTCGGTACAGCCGCAGCTTGTGCGGAGAAGCGAAAGAGAGCCGGGGAAGAACGTGGAAAGCCGAACTCGGTCGCTGCAAGCGGGTGCTGGCGAACAGCTTCTGGTCACCTTGTAGAAACTGTCCCAGCACAGTGCAGAGTCCCCGTGGCTAGTTCCTTGAAATACCTTTCCTGGCAGCACCCCAGAGCTGTACTGAGTGCAGCAGGTGTCAGGCAGTCTCCTCTCGCCGTGTAGGTGCTTCTGTTTTGTGTTTGCAGCGTGCAGAGAAGCCCGCGTGCTTGCTGCTGCTTCCAGCAAGCCAAAACGCTTTTGCAGCCACTTTCCTGCCTTTTCCACAACAGGATCACTGTCTAGCTGAATACAGTTGCCTCTGCGTAGAGCAGCTAGAGGAGCAGCTCTGCCGGCTTTCCTGTGCTTCTGCATAGCAGAGCTGTCAAGAACGAGAAGCTGCGTTTTGCCGAGAAAGCAGCGCTTCGCGGAAGCACAGCCAGCGGCGTCTTCGGTACAGCCGCAGCTTGTGCGGAGAAGCGAAAGAGAGCCGGGGAAGAACGTGGAAAGCCGAACTCGGTTGCTGCACTCGGGTGCTGGCGAACAGCTTCTGGTCACCTTGTAGAAACTCTCCCAGCACAGTGCAGAGTCCCCGTGGCTAGTTCCTTGAAATACCTTTCCTGGCAGCACCCCAGAGCTGTACTGAGTGCAGCAGGTGTCAGGCAGTCTCCTCTCGCCGTGTAGGTGCTTCTGTTTTGTGTTTGCAGCGTGCAGAGAAGCCCGCGTGCTTGCTGCTGCTTCCAGCAAGCCAAAACGCTTTTGCAGCCACTTTCCTGCCTTTTCCACAACAGGATCACTGTCTAGCTGATTTACAGTTGCCTCTGCGTAGAGCAGCTAGAGGAGCAGCTCTGCCGGCTTTCCTGTGCTTCTGCATAGCAGAGCTGTCAAGAACGAGAAGCTGCGTTTTGCCGAGAAAGCAGCGCTTCGCGGAAGCACAGCCAGCGGCGTCTTCGGTACAGCCGCAGCTTGTGCGGAGAAGCGAAAGAGAGCCGGGGAAGAACGTGGAAAGCCGAACTCGGTCGCTGCAAGCGGGTGCTGGCGAACAGCTTCTGGTCACCTTGTAGAAACTGTCCCAGCACAGTGCAGAGTCCCCGTGGCTAGTTCCTTGAAATACCTTTCCTGACAGCAGCCCAGAGCTGTACTGAGTGCAGCAGGTGTCAGGCAGTCTCCTCTCGCCGTGTAGGTGCTTCTGTTTTGTGTTTGCAGCGTGCAGAGAAGCCCGCGTGCTTGCTGCTGCTTCCTGCAAGCCAAAACGCTTTTGCAGCCACTTTCCTGCCTTTTCCACAACAGGATCACTGTCTAGCTGATTTACAGTTGCCTCTGCGTAGAGCAGCTAGAGGAGCAGCTCTGCCGGCTTTCCTGTGCTTCTGCATAGCAGAGCTGTCAAGAACGAGAAGCTGCGTTTTGCCGAGAAAGCAGCGCTTCGCGGAAGCACAGCCAGCGGCGTCTTCGGTACAGCCGCAGCTTGTGCGGAGAAGCGAAAGAGAGCCGGGGAAGAACGTGGAAAGCCGAACTCGGTCGCTGCAAGCGGGTGCTGGCGAACAGCTTCTGGTCACCTTGTAGAAACTGTCCCAGCACAGTGCAGAGTCCCCGTGGCTAGTTCCTTGAAATACCTTTCCTGGCAGCAGCCCAGAGCTGTACTGAGTGCAGCAGGTGTCAGGCAGTCTCCTCTCGCCGTGTAGGTGCTTCTGTTTTGTGTTTGCAGCGTGCAGAGAAGCCCGCGTGCTTGCTGCTGCTTCCAGCAAGCCAAAACGCTTTTGCAGCCACTTTCCTGCCTTTTCCACAACACGATCACTGTCTAGCTGAATACAGTTGCCTCTGCGTAGAGCAGCTAGAGGAGCAGCTCTGCCGGCTTTCCTGTGCTTCTGCATAGCAGAGCTGTCAAGAACGAGAAGCTGCGTTTTGCCGAGAAAGCAGCGCTTCGCGGAAGCACAGCCAGCGGCGTCTTCGGTACAGCCGCAGCTTGTGCGGAGAAGCGAAAGAGAGCCGGGGAAGAACGTGGAAAGCCGAACTCGGTCGCTGCAAGCGGGTGCTGGCGAACAGCTTCTGGTCACCTTGTAGAAACTGTCCCAGCACAGTGCAGAGTCCCCGTGGCTAGTTCCTTGAAATACCTTTCCTGGCAGCACCCCAGAGCTGTACTGAGTGCAGCAGGTGTCAGGCAGTCTCCTCTCGCCGTGTAGGTGCTTCTGTTTTGTGTTTGCAGCGTGCAGAGAAGCCCGCGTGCTTGCTGCTGCTTCCAGCAAGCCAAAACGCTTTTGCAGCCACTTTCCTGCCTTTTCCACAACAGGATCACTGTCTAGCTGATTTACAGTTGCCTCTGCGTAGAGCAGCTAGAGGAGCAGCTCTGCCGGCTTTCCTGTGCTTCTGCATAGCAGAGCTGTCAAGAACGAGAAGCTGCGTTTTGCCGAGAAAGCAGCGCTTCGCGGAAGCACAGCCAGCAGCGTCTTCGGTACAGCCGCAGCTTGTGCGGAGAAGCGAAAGAGAGCCGGGGAAGAACGTGGAAAGCCGAACTCGGTTGCTGCAAGCGGGTGCTGGCGAACAGCTTCTGGTCACCTTGTAGAAACTCTCCCAGCACAGTGCAGAGTCCCCGTGGCTAGTTCCTTGAAATACCTTTCCTGGCAGCACCCCAGAGCTGTACTGAGTGCAGCAGGTGTCAGGCAGTCTCCTCTCGCCGTGTAGGTGCTTCTGTTTTGTGTTTGCAGCGTGCAGAGAAGCCCGCGTGCTTGCTGCTGCTTCCAGCAAGCCAAAACGCTTTTGCAGCCACTTTCCTGCCTTTTCCACAACACGATCACTGTCTAGCTGATTTACAGTTGCCTCTGCGTAGAGCAGCTAGAGGAGCAGCTCTGCCGGCTTTCCTGTGCTTCTGCATAGCAGAGCTGTCAAGAACGAGAAGCTGCGTTTTGCCGAGAAAGCAGCGCTTCGCGGAAGCACAGCCAGCGGCGTCTTCGGTACAGCCGCAGCTTGTGCGGAGAAGCGAAAGAGAGCCGGGGAAGAACGTGGAAAGCCGAACTCGGTCGCTGCAAGCGGGTGCTGGCGAACAGCTTCTGGTCACCTTGGAGAAACTGTCCCAGCACAGTGCAGAGTCCCCGTGGCTAGTCCTTGAAATACCTTTCCTGGCAGCAGCCCAGAGCTGTACTGAGTGCAGCAGGTGTCAGGCAGTCTCCTCTCGCCGTGTAGGTGCTTCTGTTTTGTGTATGCAGCGTACAGAGAAGCCCTCGTTCTTGCTGCTGCTTCCTGCAAGCCAAAACGCTTTTGCAGCCACTTTCCTGCCTTTTCCACAACAGGATCACTGTCTAGCTGATTTACAGTTGCCTCTGCGTAGAGCAGCTAGAGGAGCAGCTCTGCCGGCTTTCCTGTGCTTCTGCATAGCAGAGCTGTCAAGAACGAGAAGCTGCGTTTTGCCGAGAAAGCAGCGCTTCGCGGAAGCACAGCCAGCGGCGTCTTCGGTACAGCCGCAGCTTGTGCGGAGAAGCGAAAGAGAGCCGGGGAAGAACGTGGAAAGCCGAACTCGGTCGCTGCAAGCGGGTGCTGGCGAACAGCTTCTGGTCACCTTGGAGAAACTGTGCCAGCACAGTGCAGAGTCCCCGTGGCTAGTTCCTTGAAATACCTTTCCTGACAGCAGCCCAGAGCTGTACTGAGTGCAGCAGGTGTCAGGCAGTCTCCTCTCGCCGTGTAGGTGCTTCTGTTTTGTGTTTGCATCGTGCAGAGGAGCCCTCGTTCTTGCTGCTGCTTCCAGCAAGCCAAAACGCTTTTGCAGCCACTTTCCTGCCTTTTCCACAACAGGATCACTGTCTAGCTGATTTACAGTTGCCTCTGCGTAGAGCAGCTAGAGGAGCAGCTCTGCCGGCTTTCCCGTGTTTCTGCATAGCAGAGCTGTCAAGAACGAGAAGCTGCGTTTTGCCGAGAAAGCAGCGCTTCGCGGAAGCACAGCCAGCGGCGTCTTCGGTACAGCCGCAGCTTGTGCGGAGAAGCGAAAGAGAGCCGGGGAAGAACGTGGAAAGCCGAACTCGGTCGCTGCAAGCGGGTGTTGGCGAACAGCTTCTGGTCACCTTGTAGAAACTTTCCCAGCACAGTGCAGAGTCCCCGTGGCTAGTTCCTTGAAATACCTTTCCTGGCAGCACCCCAGAGCTGTACTGAGTGCAGCAGGTGTCAGGCAGTCTCCTCTCGCCGTGTAGGTGCTTCTGTTTTGTGTTTGCAGCGTGCAGAGGAGCCCTCGTGCTTGCTGCTGCTTCCAGCAAGCCAAAACGCTTTTGCAGCCACTTTCCTGCCTTTTCCACAACAGGATCACTGTCTAGCTGATTTACAGTTGCCTCTGCGTAGAGCAGCTAGAGGAGCAGCTCTGCCGGCTTTCCTGTGCTTCTGCATAGCAGAGCTGTCAAGAACGAGAAGCTGCGTTTTGCCGAGAAAGCAGCGCTTCGCGGAAGCACAGCCAGCGGCGTCTTCGGTACAGCCGCAGCTTGTGCGGAGAAGCGAAAGAGAGCCGGGGAAGAACGTGGAAAGCCGAACTCGGTTGCTGCACTCGGGTGCTGGCGAACAGCTTCTGGTCACCTTGTAGAAACTCTCCCAGCACAGTGCAGAGTCCCCGTGGCTAGTTCCTTGAAATACCTTTCCTGGCAGCACCCCAGAGCTGTACTGAGTGCAGCAGGTGTCAGGCAGTCTCCTCTCGCCGTGTAGGTGCTTCTGTTTTGTGTTTGCAGCGTGCAGAGAAGCCCGCGTGCTTGCTGCTGCTTCCAGCAAGCCAAAACGCTTTTGCAGCCACTTTCCTGCCTTTTCCACAACAGGATCACTGTCTAGCTGATTTACAGTTGCCTCTGCGTAGAGCAGCTAGAGGAGCAGCTCTGTCGGCTTTCCTGTGCTTCTGCATAGCAGAGCTGTCAAGAACGAGAAGCTGCGTTTTGCCGAGAAAGCAGCGCTTCGCGGAAGCACAGCCAGCGGCGTCTTCGGTACAGCCGCAGCTTGTGCGGAGAAGCGAAAGAGAGCCGGGGAAGAACGTGGAAAGCCGAACTCGGTCGCTGCAAGCGGGTGCTGGCGAACAGCTTCTGGTCACCTTGTAGAAACTGTCCCAGCACAGTGCAGAGTCCCCGTGGCTAGTTCCTTGAAATACCTTTCCTGGCAGCACCCCAGAGCTGTACTGAGTGCAGCAGGTGTCAGGCAGTCTCCTCTCGCCGTGTAGGTGCTTCTGTTTTGTGTTTGCAGCGTGCAGAGAAGCCCGCGTGCTTGCTGCTGCTTCCAGCAAGCCAAAACGCTTTTGCAGCCACTTTCCTGCCTTTTCCACAACAGGATCACTGTCTAGCTGATTTACAGTTGCCTCTGCGTAGAGCAGCTAGAGGAGCAGCTCTGCCGGCTTTCCTGTGCTTCTGCATAGCAGAGCTGTCAAGAACGAGAAGCTGCGTTTTGCCGAGAAAGCAGCGCTTCGCGGAAGCACAGCCAGCGGCGTCTTCGGTACAGCCGCAGCTTGTGCGGAGAAGCGAAAGAGAGCCGGGGAAGAACGTGGAAAGCCGAACTCGGTCGCTGCAAGCGGGTGCTGGCGAACAGCTTCTGGTCACCTTGGAGAAACTCTCCCAGCACAGTGCAGAGTCCCCGTGGCTAGTTCCTTGAAATACCTTTCCTGGCAGCACCCCAGAGCTGTACTGAGTGCAGCAGGTGTCAGGCAGTCTCCTCTCGCCGTGTAGGTGCTTCTGTTTTGTGTTTGCAGCGTGCAGAGAAGCCCGCGTGCTTGCTGCTGCTTCCAGCAAGCCAAAACGCTTTTGCAGCCACTTTCCTGCCTTTTCCACAACACGATCACTGTCTAGCTGATTTACAGTTGCCTCTGCGTAGAGCAGCTAGAGGAGCAGCTCTGCCGGCTTTCCTGTGCTTCTGCATAGCAGAGCTGTCAAGAACGAGAAGCTGCGTTTTGCCGAGAAAGCAGCCCTTCGCGGAAGCACAGCCAGCGGCGTCTTCGGTACAGCCGCAGCTTGTGCGGAGAAGCGAAAGAGAGCCGGGGAAGAACGTGGAAAGCCGAACTCGGTCGCTGCAAAGGGGTGCTGGCGAACAGCTTCTGGTCACCTTGTAGAAACTCTCCCAGCACAGTGCAGAGTCCCCGTGGCTAGTTCCTTGAAATACCTTTCCTGGCAGCACCCCAGAGCTGTACTGAGTGCAGCAGGTGTCAGGCAGTCTCCTCTCGCCGTGTAGGTGCTTCTGTTTTGTGTTTGCAGCGTGCAGAGAAGCCCGCGTGCTTGCTGCTGCTTCCAGCAAGCCAAAACGCTTTTGCAGCCACTTTCCTGCCTTTTCCACAACAGGATCACTGTCTAGCTGATTTACAGTTGCCTCTGCGTAGAGCAGCTAGAGGAGCAGCTCTGCCGGCTTTCCTGTGCTTCTGCATAGCAGAGCTGTCAAGAACGAGAAGCTGCGTTTTGCCGAGAAAGCAGCGCTTCGCGGAAGCACAGCCAGCGGCGTCTTCGGTACAGCCGCAGCTTGTGCGGAGAAGCGAAAGAGAGCCGGGGAAGAACGTGGAAAGCCGAACTCGGTCGCTGCAAGCGGGTGCTGGCGAACAGCTTCTGGTCACCTTGTAGAAACTGTCCCAGCACAGTGCAGAGTCCCCGTGGCTAGTTCCTTGAAATACCTTTCCTGGCAGCAGCCCAGAGCTGTACTGAGTGCAGCAGGTGTCAGGCAGTCTCCTCTCGCCGTGTAGGTGCTTCTGTTTTGTGTTTGCAGCGTGCAGAGAAGCCCGCGTGCTTGCTGCTGCTTCCAGCAAGCCAAAACGCTTTTGCAGCCACTTTCCTGCCTTTTCCACAACAGGATCACTGTCTAGCTGATTTACAGTTGCCTCTGCGTAGAGCAGCTAGAGGAGCAGCTCTGCCGGCTTTCCTGTGTTTCTGCATTACAGAGCTGTCAAGAACGAGAAGCTGCGTTTTGCCGAGAAAGCAGCGCTTCGCTGAACTACAGCCAGCGGCGTCATCGGTACAGCCGCAGCTTGTGCGGAGAAGCGAAAGAGAGCCGGGGAAGAACGTGGAAAGCCGAACTCGGTCGCTGCAAGCGGGTGCTGGCGAACAGCTTCTGGTCACCTTGTAGAAACTCTCCCAGCACAGTGCAGAGTCCCCGTGGCTAGTTCCTTGAAATACCTTTCCTGACAGCAGCCCAGAGCTGTACTGAGTGCAGCAGGTGTCAGGCAGTCTCCTCTCGCCGTGTAGGTGCTTCTGTTTTGTGTTTGCAGCGTGCAGAGAAGCCCGCGTGCTTGCTGCTGCTTCCAGCAAGCCAAAACGCTTTTGCAGCCACTTTCCTGCCTTTTCCACAACAGGATCACTGTCTAGCTGATTTACAGTTGCCTCTGCGTAGAGCAGCTAGAGGAGCAGCTCTGTCGGCTTTCCTGTGCTTCTGCATAGCAGAGCTGTCAAGAACGAGAAGCTGCGTTTTGCCGAGAAAGCAGCGCTTCGCGGAAGCACAGCCAGCGGCGTCTTCGATACAGCCGCAGCTTGTGCGGAGAAGCGAAAGAGAGCCGGGGAAGAATGTGGAAAGCCGAACTCGGTCGCTGCAAAGGGGTGCTGGCGAACAGCTTCTGGTCACCTTGTAGAAACTGTCCCAGCACAGTGCAGAGTCCCCGTGGCTAGTTCCTTGAAATACCTTTCCTGGCAGCAGCCCAGAGCTGTACTGAGTGCAGCAGGTGTCAGGCAGTCTCCTCTCGCCGTGTAGGTGCTTCTGTTTTGTGTTTGCAGCGTGCAGAGAAGCCCACGTGCTTGCTGCTGCTTCCAGCAAGCCAAAACGCTTTTGCAGCCACTTTCCTGCCTTTTCCACAACACGATCACTGTCTAGCTGAATACAGTTGCCTCTGCGTAGAGCAGCTAGAGGAGCAGCTCTGCCGGCTTTCCTGTGCTTCTGCATAGCAGAGCTGTCAAGAACGAGAAGCTGCGTTTTGCCGAGAAAGCAGCGCTTCGCGGAAGCACAGCCAGCGGCGTCTTCGGTACAGCCGCAGCTTGTGCGGAGAAGCGAAAGAGAGCCGGGGAAGAACGTGGAAAGCCGAACTCGGTCGCTGCAAGCGGGTGCTGGCGAACAGCTTCTGGTCACCTTGTAGAAACTGTCCCAGCACAGTGCAGAGTCCCCGTGGCTAGTTCCTTGAAATACCTTTCCTGGCAGCACCCCAGAGCTGTACTGAGTGCAGCAGGTGTCAGGCAGTCTCCTCTCGCCGTGTAGGTGCTTCTGTTTTGTGTTTGCAGCGTGCAGAGAAGCCCGCGTGCTTGCTGCTGCTTCCAGCAAGCCAAAACGCTTTTGCAGCCACTTTCCTGCCTTTTCCACAACAGGATCACTGTCTAGCTGATTTACAGTTGCCTCTGCGTAGAGCAGCTAGAGGAGCAGCTCTGCCGGCTTTCCTGTGCTTCTGCATAGCAGAGCTGTCAAGAACGAGAAGCTGCGTTTTGCCGAGAAAGCAGCGCTTCGCGGAAGCACAGCCAGCAGCGTCTTCGGTACAGCCGCAGCTTGTGCGGAGAAGCGAAAGAGAGCCGGGGAAGAACGTGGAAAGCCGAACTCGGTTGCTGCAAGCGGGTGCTGGCGAACAGCTTCTGGTCACCTTGTAGAAACTGTCCCAGCACAGTGCAGAGTCCCCGTGGCTAGTTCCTTGAAATACCTTTCCTGGCAGCACCCCAGAGATGTACTGAGTGCAGCAGGTGTCAGGCAGTCTCCTCTCGCCGTGTAGGTGCTTCTGTTTTGTGTTTGCAGCGTGCAGAGAAGCCCGCGTGCTTGCTGCTGCTTCCAGCAAGCCAAAACGCTTTTGCAGCCACTTTCCTGCCTTTTCCACAACACGATCACTGTCTAGCTGATTTACAGTTGCCTCTGCGTAGAGCAGCTAGAGGAGCAGCTCTGCCGGCTTTCCTGTGCTTCTGCATAGCAGAGCTGTCAAGAACGAGAAGCTGCGTTTTGCCGAGAAAGCAGCGCTTCGCGGAAGCACAGCCAGCGGCGTCTTCGGTACAGCCGCAGCTTGTGCGGAGAAGCGAAAGAGAGCCGGGGAAGAACGTGGAAAGCCGAACTCGGTCGCTGCAAGCGGGTGCTGGCGAACAGCTTCTGGTCACCTTGGAGAAACTGTCCCAGCACAGTGCAGAGTCCCCGTGGCTAGTCCTTGAAATACCTTTCCTGGCAGCAGCCCAGAGCTGTACTGAGTGCAGCAGGTGTCAGGCAGTCTCCTCTCGCCGTGTAGGTGCTTCTGTTTTGTGTATGCAGCGTACAGAGAAGCCCTCGTTCTTGCTGCTGCTTCCTGCAAGCCAAAACGCTTTTGCAGCCACTTTCCTGCCTTTTCCACAACAGGATCACTGTCTAGCTGATTTACAGTTGCCTCTGCGTAGAGCAGCTAGAGGAGCAGCTCTGCCGGCTTTCCTGTGCTTCTGCATAGCAGAGCTGTCAAGAACGAGAAGCTGCGTTTTGCCGAGAAAGCAGCGCTTCGCGGAAGCACAGCCAGCGGCGTCTTCGGTACAGCCGCAGCTTGTGCGGAGAAGCGAAAGAGAGCCGGGGAAGAACGTGGAAAGCCGAACTCGGTCGCTGCAAGCGGGTGCTGGCGAACAGCTTCTGGTCACCTTGGAGAAACTGTGCCAGCACAGTGCAGAGTCCCCGTGGCTAGTTCCTTGAAATACCTTTCCTGACAGCAGCCCAGAGCTGTACTGAGTGCAGCAGGTGTCAGGCAGTCTCCTCTCGCCGTGTAGGTGCTTCTGTTTTGTGTTTGCAGCGTGCAGAGGAGCCCTCGTTCTTGCTGCTGCTTCCAGCAAGCCAAAACGCTTTTGCAGCCACTTTCCTGCCTTTTCCACAACAGGATCACTGTCTAGCTGATTTACAGTTGCCTCTGCGTAGAGCAGCTAGAGGAGCAGCTCTGCCGGCTTTCCCGTGTTTCTGCATAGCAGAGCTGTCAAGAACGAGAAGCTGCGTTTTGCCGAGAAAGCAGCGCTTCGCGGAAGCACAGCCAGCGGCGTCTTCGGTACAGCCGCAGCTTGTGCGGAGAAGCGAAAGAGAGCCGGGGAAGAACGTGGAAAGCCGAACTCGGTCGCTGCAAGCGGGTGTTGGCGAACAGCTTCTGGTCACCTTGTAGAAACTTTCCCAGCACAGTGCAGAGTCCCCGTGGCTAGTTCCTTGAAATACCTTTCCTGGCAGCACCCCAGAGCTGTACTGAGTGCAGCAGGTGTCAGGCAGTCTCCTCTCGCCGTGTAGGTGCTTCTGTTTTGTGTTTGCAGCGTGCAGAGGAGCCCTCGTGCTTGCTGCTGCTTCCAGCAAGCCAAAACGTTTTTGCAGCCACTTTCCTGCCTTTTCCACAACAGGATCACTGTCTAGCTGATTTACAGTTGCCTCTGCGTAGAGCAGCTAGAGGAGCAGCTCTGCCGGCTTTCCTGTGCTTCTGCATAGCAGAGCTGTCAAGAACGAGAAGCTGCGTTTTGCCGAGAAAGCAGCGCTTCGCGGAAGCACAGCCAGCGGCGTCTTCGGTACAGCCGCAGCTTGTGCGGAGAAGCGAAAGAGAGCCGGGGAAGAACGTGGAAAGCCGAACTCGGTTGCTGCACTCGGGTGCTGGCGAACAGCTTCTGGTCACCTTGTAGAAACTCTCCCAGCACAGTGCAGAGTCCCCGTGGCTAGTTCCTTGAAATACCTTTCCTGGCAGCACCCCAGAGCTGTACTGAGTGCAGCAGGTGTCAGGCAGTCTCCTCTCGCCGTGTAGGTGCTTCTGTTTTGTGTTTGCAGCGTGCAGAGAAGCCCGCGTGCTTGCTGCTGCTTCCAGCAAGCCAAAACGCTTTTGCAGCCACTTTCCTGCCTTTTCCACAACACGATCACTGTCTAGCTGATTTACAGTTGCCTCTGCGTAGAGCAGCTAGAGGAGCAGCTCTGTCGGCTTTCCTGTGCTTCTGCATAGCAGAGCTGTCAAGAACGAGAAGCTGCGTTTTGCCGAGAAAGCAGCGCTTCGCGGAAGCACAGCCAGCGGCGTCTTCGGTACAGCCGCAGCTTGTGCGGAGAAGCGAAAGAGAGCCGGGGAAGAACGTGGAAAGCCGAACTCGGTCGCTGCAAGCGGGTGCTGGCGAACAGCTTCTGGTCACCTTGGAGAAACTGTCCCAGCACAGTGCAGAGTCCCCGTGGCTAGTTCCTTGAAATACCTTTCCTGGCAGCACCCCAGAGCTGTACTGAGTGCAGCAGGTGTCAGGCAGTCTCCTCTCGCCGTGTAGGTGCTTCTGTTTTGTGTTTGCAGCGTGCAGAGGAGCCCTCGTGCTTGCTGCTGCTTCCAGCAAGCCAAAACGCTTTTGCAGCCACTTTCCTGCCTTTTCCACAACAGGATCACTGTCTAGCTGATTTACAGTTGCCTCTGCGTAGAGCAGCTAGAGGAGCAGCTCTGCCGGCTTTCCTGTGCTTCTGCATAGCAGAGCTGTCAAGAACGAGAAGCTGCGTTTTGCCGAGAAAGCAGCGCTTCGCGGAAGCACAGCCAGCGGCGTCTTCGGTACAGCCGCAGCTTGTGCGGAGAAGCGAAAGAGAGCCGGGGAAGAACGTGGAAAGCCGAACTCGGTCGCTGCAAGCGGGTGCTGGCGAACAGCTTCTGGTCACCTTGGAGAAACTGTGCCAGCACAGTGCAGAGTCCCCGTGGCTAGTTCCTTGAAATACCTTTCCTGACAGCAGCCCAGA
The DNA here is from genome assembly GCA_027886175.1 of Phylloscopus collybita. Lineage (NCBI taxonomy): Eukaryota > Metazoa > Chordata > Aves > Passeriformes > Phylloscopidae > Phylloscopus > Phylloscopus collybita. The sequence continues at coordinate 8,425,250 of JAJNNQ010000019.1, read as the reverse complement.
GCTGTACTGAGTGCAGCAGGTGTCAGGCAGTCTCCTCTCGCCGTGTAGGTGCTTCTGTTTTGTGTTTGCATCGTGCAGAGGAGCCCTCGTTCTTGCTGCTGCTTCCAGCAAGCCAAAACGCTTTTGCAGCCACTTTCCTGCCTTTTCCACAACAGGATCACTGTCTAGCTGATTTACAGTTGCCTCTGCGTAGAGCAGCTAGAGGAGCAGCTCTGCCGGCTTTCCCGTGTTTCTGCATAGCAGAGCTGTCAAGAACGAGAAGCTGCGTTTTGCCGAGAAAGCAGCGCTTCGCGGAAGCACAGCCAGCGGCGTCTTCGGTACAGCCGCAGCTTGTGCGGAGAAGCGAAAGAGAGCCGGGGAAGAACGTGGAAAGCCGAACTCGGTCGCTGCAAGCGGGTGTTGGCGAACAGCTTCTGGTCACCTTGTAGAAACTTTCCCAGCACAGTGCAGAGTCCCCGTGGCTAGTTCCTTGAAATACCTTTCCTGGCAGCACCCCAGAGCTGTACTGAGTGCAGCAGGTGTCAGGCAGTCTCCTCTCGCCGTGTAGGTGCTTCTGTTTTGTGTTTGCAGCGTGCAGAGGAGCCCTCGTGCTTGCTGCTGCTTCCAGCAAGCCAAAACGCTTTTGCAGCCACTTTCCTGCCTTTTCCACAACAGGATCACTGTCTAGCTGATTTACAGTTGCCTCTGCGTAGAGCAGCTAGAGGAGCAGCTCTGCCGGCTTTCCTGTGCTTCTGCATAGCAGAGCTGTCAAGAACGAGAAGCTGCGTTTTGCCGAGAAAGCAGCGCTTCGCGGAAGCACAGCCAGCGGCGTCTTCGGTACAGCCGCAGCTTGTGCGGAGAAGCGAAAGAGAGCCGGGGAAGAACGTGGAAAGCCGAACTCGGTTGCTGCACTCGGGTGCTGGCGAACAGCTTCTGGTCACCTTGTAGAAACTCTCCCAGCACAGTGCAGAGTCCCCGTGGCTAGTTCCTTGAAATACCTTTCCTGGCAGCACCCCAGAGCTGTACTGAGTGCAGCAGGTGTCAGGCAGTCTCCTCTCGCCGTGTAGGTGCTTCTGTTTTGTGTTTGCAGCGTGCAGAGAAGCCCGCGTGCTTGCTGCTGCTTCCAGCAAGCCAAAACGCTTTTGCAGCCACTTTCCTGCCTTTTCCACAACACGATCACTGTCTAGCTGATTTACAGTTGCCTCTGCGTAGAGCAGCTAGAGGAGCAGCTCTGTCGGCTTTCCTGTGCTTCTGCATAGCAGAGCTGTCAAGAACGAGAAGCTGCGTTTTGCCGAGAAAGCAGCGCTTCGCGGAAGCACAGCCAGCGGCGTCTTCGGTACAGCCGCAGCTTGTGCGGAGAAGCGAAAGAGAGCCGGGGAAGAACGTGGAAAGCCGAACTCGGTCGCTGCAAGCGGGTGCTGGCGAACAGCTTCTGGTCACCTTGGAGAAACTGTCCCAGCACAGTGCAGAGTCCCCGTGGCTAGTTCCTTGAAATACCTTTCCTGGCAGCACCCCAGAGCTGTACTGAGTGCAGCAGGTGTCAGGCAGTCTCCTCTCGCCGTGTAGGTGCTTCTGTTTTGTGTTTGCAGCGTGCAGAGGAGCCCTCGTGCTTGCTGCTGCTTCCAGCAAGCCAAAACGCTTTTGCAGCCACTTTCCTGCCTTTTCCACAACAGGATCACTGTCTAGCTGATTTACAGTTGCCTCTGCGTAGAGCAGCTAGAGGAGCAGCTCTGCCGGCTTTCCTGTGCTTCTGCATAGCAGAGCTGTCAAGAACGAGAAGCTGCGTTTTGCCGAGAAAGCAGCGCTTCGCGGAAGCACAGCCAGCGGCGTCTTCGGTACAGCCGCAGCTTGTGCGGAGAAGCGAAAGAGAGCCGGGGAAGAACGTGGAAAGCCGAACTCGGTCGCTGCAAGCGGGTGTTGGCGAACAGCTTCTGGTCAACTTGTAGAAACTTTCCCAGCACAGTGCAGAGTCCCCGTGGCTAGTTCCTTGAAATACCTTTCCTGGCAGCACCCCAGAGCTGTACTGAGTGCAGCAGGTGTCAGGCAGTCTCCTCTCGCCGTGTAGGTGCTTCTGTTTTGTGTTTGCAGCGTGCAGAGGAGCCCTCGTGCTTGCTGCTGCTTCCAGCAAGCCAAAACGCTTTTGCAGCCACTTTCCTGCCTTTTCCACAACAGGATCACTGTCTAGCTGATTTACAGTTGCCTCTGCGTAGAGCAGCTAGAGGAGCAGCTCTGCCGGCTTTCCTGTGCTTCTGCATAGCAGAGCTGTCAAGAACGAGAAGCTGCGTTTTGCCGAGAAAGCAGCGCTTCGCGGAAGCACAGCCAGCGGCGTCTTCGGTACAGCCGCAGCTTGTGCGGAGAAGCGAAAGAGAGCCGGGGAAGAACGTGGAAAGCCGAACTCGGTTGCTGCACTCGGGTGCTGGCGAACAGCTTCTGGTCACCTTGTAGAAACTCTCCCAGCACAGTGCAGAGTCCCCGTGGCTAGTTCCTTGAAATACCTTTCCTGGCAGCACCCCAGAGCTGTACTGAGTGCAGCAGGTGTCAGGCAGTCTCCTCTCGCCGTGTAGGTGCTTCTGTTTTGTGTTTGCAGCGTGCAGAGAAGCCCGCGTGCTTGCTGCTGCTTCCAGCAAGCCAAAACGCTTTTGCAGCCACTTTCCTGCCTTTTCCACAACACGGTCACTGTCTAGCTGATTTACAGTTGCCTCTGCGTAGAGCAGCTAGAGGAGCAGCTCTGTCGGCTTTCCTGTGCTTCTGCATAGCAGAGCTGTCAAGAACGAGAAGCTGCGTTTTGCCGAGAAAGCAGCGCTTCGCGGAAGCACAGCCAGCGGCGTCTTCGGTACAGCCGCAGCTTGTGCGGAGAAGCGAAAGAGAGCCGGGGAAGAACGTGGAAAGCCGAACTCGGTCGCTGCAAGCGGGTGCTGGCGAACAGCTTCTGGTCACCTTGGAGAAACTGTCCCAGCACAGTGCAGAGTCCCCGTGGCTAGTTCCTTGAAATACCTTTCCTGGCAGCACCCCAGAGCTGTACTGAGTGCAGCAGGTGTCAGGCAGTCTCCTCTCGCCGTGTAGGTGCTTCTGTTTTGTGTTTGCAGCGTGCAGAGGAGCCCTCGTGCTTGCTGCTGCTTCCAGCAAGCCAAAACGCTTTTGCAGCCACTTTCCTGCCTTTTCCACAACAGGATCACTGTCTAGCTGATTTACAGTTGCCTCTGCGTAGAGCAGCTAGAGGAGCAGCTCTGCCGGCTTTCCTGTGCTTCTGCATAGCAGAGCTGTCAAGAACGAGAAGCTGCGTTTTGCCGAGAAAGCAGCGCTTCGCGGAAGCACAGCCAGCGGCGTCTTCGGTACAGCCGCAGCTTGTGCGGAGAAGCGAAAGAGAGCCGGGGAAGAACGTGGAAAGCCGAACTCGGTCGCTGCAAGCGGGTGCTGGCGAACAGCTTCTGGTAACCTTGGAGAAACTCTCCCAGCACAGTGCAGAGTCCCCGTGGCTAGTTCCTTGAAATACCTTTCCTGGCAGCACCCCAGAGCTGTACTGAGTGCAGCAGGTGTCAGGCAGTCTCCTCTCGCCGTGTAGGTGCTTCTGTTTTGTGTTTGCAGCGTGCAGAGAAGCCCGCGTGCTTGCTGCTGCTTCCAGCAAGCCAAAACGCTTTTGCAGCCACTTTCCTGCCTTTTCCACAACAGGATCACTGTCTAGCTGATTTACAGTTGCCTCTGCGTAGAGCAGCTAGAGGAGCAGCTCTGCCGGCTTTCCTGTGCTTCTGCATAGCAGAGCTGTCAAGAACGAGAAGCTGCGTTTTGCCGAGAAAGCAGCCCTTCGCGGAAGCACAGCCAGCGGCGTCTTCGGTACAGCCGCAGCTTGTGCGGAGAAGCGAAAGAGAGCCGGGGAAGAACGTGGAAAGCCGAACTCGGTCGCTGCAAAGGGGTGCTGGCGAACAGCTTCTGGTCACCTTGTAGAAACTCTCCCAGCACAGTGCAGAGTCCCCGTGGCTAGTTCCTTGAAATACCTTTCCTGGCAGCACCCCAGAGCTGTACTGAGTGCAGCAGGTGTCAGGCAGTCTCCTCTCGCCGTGTAGGTGCTTCTGTTTTGTGTTTGCAGCGTGCAGAGAAGCCCGCGTGCTTGCTGCTGCTTCCAGCAAGCCAAAACGCTTTTGCAGCCACTTTCCTGCCTTTTCCACAACAGGATCACTGTCTAGCTGATTTACAGTTGCCTCTGCGTAGAGCAGCTAGAGGAGCAGCTCTGCCGGCTTTCCTGTGCTTCTGCATAGCAGAGCTGTCAAGAACGAGAAGCTGCGTTTTGCCGAGAAAGCAGCGCTTCGCGGAAGCACAGCCAGCGGCGTCTTCGGTACAGCCGCAGCTTGTGCGGAGAAGCGAAAGAGAGCCGGGGAAGAACGTGGAAAGCCGAACTCGGTCGCTGCAAGCGGGTGCTGGCGAACAGCTTCTGGTCACCTTGTAGAAACTGTCCCAGCACAGTGCAGAGTCCCCGTGGCTAGTTCCTTGAAATACCTTTCCTGGCAGCAGCCCAGAGCTGTACTGAGTGCAGCAGGTGTCAGGCAGTCTCCTCTCGCCGTGTAGGTGCTTCTGTTTTGTGTTTGCAGCGTGCAGAGAAGCCCGCGTGCTTGCTGCTGCTTCCAGCAAGCCAAAACGCTTTTGCAGCCACTTTCCTGCCTTTTCCACAACAGGATCACTGTCTAGCTGATTTACAGTTGCCTCTGCGTAGAGCAGCTAGAGTAGCAGCTCTGCCGGCTTTCCTGTGTTTCTGCATTACAGAGCTGTCAAGAACGAGAAGCTGCGTTTTGCCGAGAAAGCAGCGCTTCGCTGAACTACAGCCAGCGGCGTCATCGGTACAGCCGCAGCTTGTGCGGAGAAGCGAAAGAGAGCCGGGGAAGAACGTGGAAAGCCGAACTCGGTCGCTGCAAAGGGGTGCTGGCGAACAGCTTCTGGTCACCTTGTAGAAACTCTCCCAGCACAGTGCAGAGTCCCCGTGGCTAGTTCCTTGAAATACCTTTCCTGGCAGCACCCCAGAGCTGTACTGAGTGCAGCAGGTGTCAGGCAGTCTCCTCTCGCCGTGTAGGTGCTTCTGTTTTGTGTTTGCAGCGTGCAGAGAAGCCCGCGTGCTTGCTGCTGCTTCCAGCAAGCCAAAACGCTTTTGCAGCCACTTTCCTGCCTTTTCCACAACAGGATCACTGTCTAGCTGATTTACAGTTGCCTCTGCGTAGAGCAGCTAGAGGAGCAGCTCTGCCGGCTTTCCTGTGCTTCTGCATAGCAGAGCTGTCAAGAACGAGAAGCTGCGTTTTGCCGAGAAAGCAGCGCTTCGCGGAAGCACAGCCAGCGGCGTCTTCGGTACAGCCGCAGCTTGTGCGGAGAAGCGAAAGAGAGCCGGGGAAGAACGTGGAAAGCCGAACTCGGTCGCTGCAAGCGGGTGCTGGCGAACAGCTTCTGGTCACCTTGTAGAAACTGTCCCAGCACAGTGCAGAGTCCCCGTGGCTAGTTCCTTGAAATACCTTTCCTGGCAGCAGCCCAGAGCTGTACTGAGTGCAGCAGGTGTCAGGCAGTCTCCTCTCGCCGTGTAGGTGCTTCTGTTTTGTGTTTGCAGCGTGCAGAGAAGCCCGCGTGCTTGCTGCTGCTTCCAGCAAGCCAAAACGCTTTTGCAGCCACTTTCCTGCCTTTTCCACAACAGGATCACTGTCTAGCTGATTTACAGTTGCCTCTGCGTAGAGCAGCTAGAGTAGCAGCTCTGCCGGCTTTCCTGTGTTTCTGCATTACAGAGCTGTCAAGAACGAGAAGCTGCGTTTTGCCGAGAAAGCAGCGCTTCGCTGAACTACAGCCAGCGGCGTCATCGGTACAGCCGCAGCTTGTGCGGAGAAGCGAAAGAGAGCCGGGGAAGAACGTGGAAAGCCGAACTCGGTCGCTGCAAGCGGGTGCTGGCGAACAGCTTCTGGTCACCTTGTAGAAACTCTCCCAGCACAGTGCAGAGTCCCCGTGGCTAGTTCCTTGAAATACCTTTCCTGACAGCAGCCCAGAGCTGTACTGAGTGCAGCAGGTGTCAGGCAGTCTCCTCTCGCCGTGTAGGTGCTTCTGTTTTGTGTTTGCAGCGTGCAGAGAAGCCCGCGTGCTTGCTGCTGCTTCCAGCAAGCCAAAACGCTTTTGCAGCCACTTTCCTGCCTTTTCCACAACAGGATCACTGTCTAGCTGATTTACAGTTGCCTCTGCGTAGAGCAGCTAGAGGAGCAGCTCTGTCGGCTTTCCTGTGCTTCTGCATAGCAGAGCTGTCAAGAACGAGAAGCTGCGTTTTGCCGAGAAAGCAGCGCTTCGCGGAAGCACAGCCAGCGGCGTCTTCGGTACAGCCGCAGCTTGTGCGGAGAAGCGAAAGAGAGCCGGGGAAGAATGTGGAAAGCCGAACTCGGTCGCTGCAAAGGGGTGCTGGCGAACAGCTTCTGGTCACCTTGTAGAAACTGTCCCAGCACAGTGCAGAGTCCCCGTGGCTAGTTCCTTGAAATACCTTTCCTGGCAGCACCCCAGAGCTGTACTGAGTGCAGCAGGTGTCAGGCAGTCTCCTCTCGCCGTGTAGGTGCTTCTGTTTTGTGTTTGCAGCGTGCAGAGAAGCCCGCGTGCTTGCTGCTGCTTCCAGCAAGCCAAAACGCTTTTGCAGCCACTTTCCTGCCTTTTCCACAACAGGATCACTGTCTAGCTGATTTACAGTTGCCTCTGCGTAGAGCAGCTAGAGGAGCAGCTCTGCCGGCTTTCCTGTGCTTCTGCATAGCAGAGCTGTCAAGAACGAGAAGCTGCGTTTTGCCGAGAAAGCAGCCCTTCGCGGAAGCACAGCCAGCGGCGTCTTCGGTACAGCCGCAGCTTGTGCGGAGAAGGGAAAGAGAGCCGGGGAAGAACGTGGAAAGCCGAACTCGGTCGCTGCAAAGGGGTGCTGGCGAACAGCTTCTGGTCACCTTGTAGAAACTGTCCCAGCACAGTGCAGAGTCCCCGTGGCTAGTTCCTTGAAATACCTTTCCTGGCAGCAGCCCAGAGCTGTACTGAGTGCAGCAGGTGTCAGGCAGTCTCCTCTCGCCGTGTAGGTGCTTCTGTTTTGTGTTTGCAGCGTGCAGAGAAGCCCGCGTGCTTGCTGCTGCTTCCAGCAAGCCAAAACGCTTTTGCAGCCACTTTCCTGCCTTTTCCACAACAGGATCACTGTCTAGCTGATTTACAGTTGCCTCTGCGTAGAGCAGCTAGAGGAGCAGCTCTGCCGGCTTTCCTGTGCTTCTGCATAGCAGAGCTGTCAAGAACGAGAAGCTGCGTTTTGCCGAGAAAGCAGCGCTTCGCGGAAGCACAGCCAGCGGCGTCTTCGGTACAGCCGCAGCTTGTGCGGAGAAGCGAAAGAGAGCCGGGGAAGAACGTGGAAAGCCGAACTCGGTCGCTGCAAGCGGGTGCTGGCGAACAGCTTCTGGTCACCTTGTAGAAACTCTCCCAGCACAGTGCAGAGTCCCCGTGGCTAGTTCCTTGAAATACCTTTCCTGGCAGCAGCCCAGAGCTGTACTGAGTGCAGCAGGTGTCAGGCAGTCTCCTCTCGCCGTGTAGGTGCTTCTGTTTTGTGTTTGCAGCGTGCAGAGAAGCCCGCGTGCTTGCTGCTGCTTCCAGCAAGCCAAAACGCTTTTGCAGCCACTTTCCTGCCTTTTCCACAACAGGATCACTGTCTAGCTGATTTACAGTTGCCTCTGCGTAGAGCAGCTAGAGGAGCAGCTCTGCCGGCTTTCCTGTGTTTCTGCATTACAGAGCTGTCAAGAACGAGAAGCTGCGTTTTGCCGAGAAAGCAGCGCTTCGCCGAACTACAGCCAGCGGCGTCATCGGTACAGCCGCAGCTTGTGCGGAGAAGCGAAAGAGAGCCGGGGAAGAACGTGGAAAGCCGAACTCGGTCGCTGCAAGCGGGTGCTGGCGAACAGCTTCTGGTCACCTTGTAGAAACTCTCCCAGCACAGTGCAGAGTCCCCGTGGCTAGTTCCTTGAAATACCTTTCCTGACAGCAGCCCAGAGCTGTACTGAGTGCAGCAGGTGTCAGGCAGTCTCCTCTCGCCGTGTAGGTGCTTCTGTTTTGTGTTTGCAGCGTGCAGAGAAGCCCGCGTGCTTGCTGCTGCTTCCAGCAAGCCAAAACGCTTTTGCAGCCACTTTCCTGCCTTTTCCACAACAGGATCACTGTCTAGCTGATTTACAGTTGCCTCTGCGTAGAGCAGCTAGAGGAGCAGCTCTGTCGGCTTTCCTGTGCTTCTGCATAGCAGAGCTGTCAAGAACGAGAAGCTGCGTTTTGCCGAGAAAGCAGCGCTTCGCGGAAGCACAGCCAGCGGCGTCTTCGGTACAGCCGCAGCTTGTGCGGAGAAGCGAAAGAGAGCCGGGGAAGAACGTGGAAAGCCGAACTCGGTCGCTGCAAGCGGGTGCTGGCGAACAGCTTCTGGTCACCTTGGAGAAACTGTCCCAGCACAGTGCAGAGTCCCCGTGGCTAGTTCCTTGAAATACCTTTCCTGGCAGCACCCCAGAGCTGTACTGAGTGCAGCAGGTGTCAGGCAGTCTCCTCTCGCCGTGTAGGTGCTTCTGTTTTGTGTTTGCAGCGTGCAGAGGAGCCCGCGTGCTTGCTGCTGCTTCCAGCAAGCCAAAACGCTTTTGCAGCCACTTTCCTGCCTTTTCCACAACAGGATCACTGTCTAGCTGATTTACAGTTGCCTCTGCGTAGAGCAGCTAGAGGAGCAGCTCTGCCGGCTTTCCTGTGTTTCTGCATTACAGAGCTGTCAAGAACGAGAAGCTGCGTTTTGCCGAGAAAGCAGCGCTTCGCGGAAGCACAGCCAGCGGCGTCTTCGGTACAGCCGCAGCTTGTGCGGAGAAGCGAAAGAGAGCCGGGGAAGAACGTGGAAAGCCGAACTCGGTCGCTGCAAGCGGGTGCTGGCGAACAGCTTCTGGTCACCTTGGAGAAACTGTCCCAGCACAGTGCAGAGTCCCCGTGGCTAGTTCCTTGAAATACCTTTCCTGACAGCAGCCCAGAGCTGTACTGAGTGCAGCAGGTGTCAGGCAGTCTCCTCTCGCCGTGTAGGTGCTTCTGTTTTGTGTTTGCAGCGTGCAGAGAAGCCCGCGTGCTTGCTGCTGCTTCCAGCAAGCCAAAACGCTTTTGCAGCCACTTTCCTGCCTTTTCCACAACAGGATCACTGTCTAGCTGATTTACAGTTGCCTCTGCGTAGAGCAGCTAGAGGAGCAGCTCTGCCGGCTTTCCTGTGCTTCTGCATAGCAGAGCTGTCAAGAACGAGAAGCTGCGTTTTGCCGAGAAAGCAGCGCTTCGCGGAAGCACAGCCAGCGGCGTCTTCGGTACAGCCGCAGCTTGTGCGGAGAAGCGAAAGAGAGCCGGGGAAGAACGTGGAAAGCCGAACTCGGTCGCTGCAAGCGGGTGCTGGCGAACAGCTTCTGGTCACCTTGTAGAAACTGTCCCAGCACAGTGCAGAGTCCCCGTGGCTAGTTCCTTGAAATACCTTTCCTGGCAGCAGCCCAGAGCTGTACTGAGTGCAGCAGGTGTCAGGCAGTCTCCTCTCGCCGTGTAGGTGCTTCTGTTTTGTGTTTGCAGCGTGCAGAGAAGCCCGCGTGCTTGCTGCTGCTTCCAGCAAGCCAAAACGCTTTTGCAGCCACTTTCCTGCCTTTTCCACAACAGGATCACTGTCTAGCTGAATACAGTTGCCTCTGCGTAGAGCAGCTAGAGGAGCAGCTCTGCCGGCTTTCCTGTGCTTCTGCATAGCAGAGCTGTCAAGAACGAGAAGCTGCGTTTTGCCGAGAAAGCAGCGCTTCGCGGAAGCACAGCCAGCGGCGTCTTCGGTACAGCCGCAGCTTGTGCGGAGAAGCGAAAGAGAGCCGGGGAAGAACGTGGAAAGCCGAACTCGGTTGCTGCACTCGGGTGCTGGCGAACAGCTTCTGGTCACCTTGTAGAAACTGTCCCAGCACAGTGCAGAGTCCCCGTGGCTAGTTCCTTGAAATACCTTTCCTGGCAGCAGCCCAGAGCTGTACTGAGTGCAGCAGGTGTCAGGCAGTCTCCTCTCGCCGTGTAGGTGCTTCTGTTTTGTGTTTGCAGCGTGCAGAGAAGCCCGCGTGCTTGCTGCTGCTTCCAGCAAGCCAAAACGCTTTTGCAGCCACTTTCCTGCCTTTTCCACAACAGGATCACTGTCTAGCTGATTTACAGTTGCCTCTGCGTAGAGCAGCTAGAGGAGCAGCTCTGCCGGCTTTCCTGTGCTTCTGCATAGCAGAGCTGTCAAGAACGAGAAGCTGCGTTTTGCCGAGAAAGCAGCGCTTCGCGGAAGCACAGCCAGCGGCGTCTTCGGTACAGCCGCAGCTTGTGCGGAGAAGCGAAAGAGAGCCGGGGAAGAACGTGGAAAGCCGAACTCGGTCGCTGCAAGCGGGTGCTGGCGAACAGCTTCTGGTCACCTTGTAGAAACTGTCCCAGCACAGTGCAGAGTCCCCGTGGCTAGTTCCTTGAAATACCTTTCCTGGCAGCAGCCCAGAGCTGTACTGAGTGCAGCAGGTGTCAGGCAGTCTCCTCTCGCCGTGTAGGTGCTTCTGTTTTGTGTTTGCAGCGTGCAGAGAAGCCCGCGTGCTTGCTGCTGCTTCCAGCAAGCCAAAACGCTTTTGCAGCCACTTTCCTGCCTTTTCCACAACAGGATCACTGTCTAGCTGATTTACAGTTGCCTCTGCGTAGAGCAGCTAGAGGAGCAGCTCTGCCGGCTTTCCTGTGTTTCTGCATTACAGAGCTGTCAAGAACGAGAAGCTGCGTTTTGCCGAGAAAGCAGCGCTTCGCTGAACTACAGCCAGCGGCGTCATCGGTACAGCCGCAGCTTGTGCGGAGAAGCGAAAGAGAGCCGGGGAAGAACGTGGAAAGCCGAACTCGGTCGCTGCAAGCGGGTGCTGGCGAACAGCTTCTGGTCACCTTGTAGAAACTCTCCCAGCACAGTGCAGAGTCCCCGTGGCTAGTTCCTTGAAATACCTTTCCTGACAGCAGCCCAGAGCTGTACTGAGTGCAGCAGGTGTCAGGCAGTCTCCTCTCGCCGTGTAGGTGCTTCTGTTTTGTGTTTGCAGCGTGCAGAGAAGCCCGCGTGCTTGCTGCTGCTTCCAGCAAGCCAAAACGCTTTTGCAGCCACTTTCCTGCCTTTTCCACAACAGGATCACTGTCTAGCTGATTTACAGTTGCCTCTGCGTAGAGCAGCTAGAGGAGCAGCTCTGTCGGCTTTCCTGTGCTTCTGCATAGCAGAGCTGTCAAGAACGAGAAGCTGCGTTTTGCCGAGAAAGCAGCGCTTCGCGGAAGCACAGCCAGCGGCGTCTTCGGTACAGCCGCAGCTTGTGCGGAGAAGCGAAAGAGAGCCGGGGAAGAACGTGGAAAGCCGAACTCGGTCGCTGCAAGCGGGTGCTGGCGAACAGCTTCTGGTCACCTTGGAGAAACTGTCCCAGCACAGTGCAGAGTCCCCGTGGCTAGTTCCTTGAAATACCTTTCCTGGCAGCAGCCCAGAGCTGTACTGAGTGCAGCAGGTGTCAGGCAGTCTCCTCTCGCCGTGTAGGTGCTTCTGTTTTGTGTTTGCAGCGTGCAGAGGAGCCCTCGTGCTTGCTGCTGCTTCCAGCAAGCCAAAACGCTTTTGCAGCCACTTTCCTGCCTTTTCCACAACAGGATCACTGTCTAGCTGATTTACAGTTGCCTCTGCGTAGAGCAGCTAGAGGAGCAGCTCTGCCGGCTTTCCTGTGTTTCTGCATTACAGAGCTGTCAAGAACGAGAAGCTGCGTTTTGCCGAGAAAGCAGCGCTTCGCGGAAGCACAGCCAGCGGCGTCTTCGGTACAGCCGCAGCTTGTGCGGAGAAGCGAAAGAGAGCCGGGGAAGAACGTGGAAAGCCGAACTCGGTCGCTGCAAGCGGGTGCTGGCGAACAGCTTCTGGTCACCTTGGAGAAACTGTCCCAGCACAGTGCAGAGTCCCCGTGGCTAGTTCCTTGAAATACCTTTCCTGACAGCAGCCCAGAGCTGTACTGAGTGCAGCAGGTGTCAGGCAGTCTCCTCTCGCCGTGTAGGTGCTTCTGTTTTGTGTTTGCAGCGTGCAGAGAAGCCCGCGTGCTTGCTGCTGCTTCCAGCAAGCCAAAACGCTTTTGCAGCCACTTTCCTGCCTTTTCCACAACAGGATCACTGTCTAGCTGATTTACAGTTGCCTCTGCGTAGAGCAGCTAGAGGAGCAGCTCTGCCGGCTTTCCTGTGCTTCTGCATAGCAGAGCTGTCAAGAACGAGAAGCTGCGTTTTGCCGAGAAAGCAGCGCTTCGCGGAAGCACAGCCAGCGGCGTCTTCGGTACAGCCGCAGCTTGTGCGGAGAAGCGAAAGAGAGCCGGGGAAGAACGTGGAAAGCCGAACTCGGTCGCTGCAAGCGGGTGCTGGCGAACAGCTTCTGGTCACCTTGTAGAAACTGTCCCAGCACAGTGCAGAGTCCCCGTGGCTAGTTCCTTGAAATACCTTTCCTGGCAGCAGCCCAGAGCTGTACTGAGTGCAGCAGGTGTCAGGCAGTCTCCTCTCGCCGTGTAGGTGCTTCTGTTTTGTGTTTGCAGCGTGCAGAGAAGCCCGCGTGCTTGCTGCTGCTTCCAGCAAGCCAAAACGCTTTTGCAGCCACTTTCCTGCCTTTTCCACAACAGGATCACTGTCTAGCTGAATACAGTTGCCTCTGCGTAGAGCAGCTAGAGGAGCAGCTCTGCCGGCTTTCCTGTGCTTCTGCATAGCAGAGCTGTCAAGAACGAGAAGCTGCGTTTTGCCGAGAAAGCAGCGCTTCGCGGAAGCACAGCCAGCGGCGTCTTCGGTACAGCCGCAGCTTGTGCGGAGAAGCGAAAGAGAGCCGGGGAAGAACGTGGAAAGCCGAACTCGGTTGCTGCACTCGGGTGCTGGCGAACAGCTTCTGGTCACCTTGTAGAAACTCTCCCAGCACAGTGCAGAGTCCCCGTGGCTAGTTCCTTGAAATACCTTTCCTGGCAGCACCCCAGAGCTGTACTGAGTGCAGCAGGTGTCAGGCAGTCTCCTCTCGCCGTGTAGGTGCTTCTGTTTTGTGTTTGCAGCGTGCAGAGAAGCCCGCGTGCTTGCTGCTGCTTCCAGCAAGCCAAAACGCTTTTGCAGCCACTTTCCTGCCTTTTCCACAACAGGATCACTGTCTAGCTGATTTACAGTTGCCTCTGCGTAGAGCAGCTAGAGGAGCAGCTCTGCCGGCTTTCCTGTGCTTCTGCATAGCAGAGCTGTCAAGAACGAGAAGCTGCGTTTTGCCGAGAAAGCAGCGCTTCGCGGAAGCACAGCCAGCGGCGTCTTCGGTACAGCCGCAGCTTGTGCGGAGAAGCGAAAGAGAGCCGGGGAAGAACGTGGAAAGCCGAACTCGGTCGCTGCAAGCGGGTGCTGGCGAACAGCTTCTGGTCACCTTGTAGAAACTGTCCCAGCACAGTGCAGAGTCCCCGTGGCTAGTCCTTGAAATACCTTTCCTGGCAGCAGCCCAGAGCTGTACTGAGTGCAGCAGGTGTCAGGCAGTCTCCTCTCGCCGTGTAGGTGCTTCTGTTTTGTGTTTGCATCGTGCAGAGGAGCCCTCGTACTTGCTGCTGCTTCCAGCAAGCCAAAACGCTTTTGCAGCCACTTTCCTGCCTTTTCCACAACAGGATCACTGTCTAGCTGATTTACAGTTGCCTCTGCGTAGAGCAGCTAGAGGAGCAGCTCTGCCGGCTTTCCTGTGCTTCTGCATAGCAGAGCTGTCAAGAACGAGAAGCTGCGTTTTGCCGAGAAAGCAGCGCTTCGCGGAAGCACAGCCAGCGGCGTCTTCGGTACAGCCGCAGCTTGTGCGGAGAAGCGAAAGAGAGCCGGGGAAGAACGTGGAAAGCCGAACTCGGTCGCTGCAAGCGGGTGCTGGCGAACAGCTTCTGGTCACCTTGTAGAAACTCTCCCAGCACAGTGCAGAGTCCCCGTGGCTAGTTCCTTGAAATACCTTTCCTGACAGCAGCCCAGAGCTGTACTGAGTGCAGCAGGTGTCAGGCAGTCTCCTCTCGCCGTGTAGGTGCTTCTGTTTTGTGTTTGCAGCGTGCAGAGAAGCCCGCGTGCTTGCTGCTGCTTCCTGCAAGCCAAAACGCTTTTGCAGCCACTTTCCTGCCTTTTCCACAACAGGATCACTGTCTAGCTGAATACAGTTGCCTCTGCGTAGAGCAGCTAGAGGAGCAGCTCTGCCGGCTTTCCTGTGCTTCTGCATAGCAGAGCTGTCAAGAACGAGAAGCTGCGTTTTGCCGAGAAAGCAGCGCTTCGCGGAAGCACAGCCAGCGGCGTCTTCGGTACAGCCGCAGCTTGTGCGGAGAAGCGAAAGAGAGCCGGGGAAGAACGTGGAAAGCCGAACTCGGTCGCTGCAAGCGGGTGCTGGCGAACAGCTTCTGGTCACCTTGTAGAAACTGTCCCAGCACAGTGCAGAGTCCCCGTGGCTAGTTCCTTGAAATACCTTTCCTGGCAGCAGCCCAGAGCTGTACTGAGTGCAGCAGGTGTCAGGCAGTCTCCTCTCGCCGTGTAGGTGCTTCTGTTTTGTGTTTGCAGCGTGCAGAGAAGCCCGCGTGCTTGCTGCTGCTTCCAGCAAGCCAAAACGCTTTTGCAGCCACTTTCCTGCCTTTTCCACAACACGATCACTGTCTAGCTGATTTACAGTTGCCTCTGCGTAGAGCAGCTAGAGGAGCAGCTCTGCCGGCTTTCCTGTGCTTCTGCATAGCAGAGCTGTCAAGAACGAGAAGCTGCGTTTTGCCGAGAAAGCAGCGCTTCGCGGAAGCACAGCCAGCGGCGTCTTCGGTACAGCCGCAGCTTGTGCGGAGAAGCGAAAGAGAGCCGGGGAAGAACGTGGAAAGCCGAACTCGGTCGCTGCAAGCGGGTGCTGGCGAACAGCTTCTGGTCACCTTGTAGAAACTCTCCCAGCACAGTGCAGAGTCCCCGTGGCTAGTTCCTTGAAATACCTTTCCTGACAGCAGCCCAGAGCTGTACTGAGTGCAGCAGGTGTCAGGCAGTCTCCTCTCGCCGTGTAGGTGCTTCTGTTTTGTGTTTGCAGCGTGCAGAGAAGCCCGCGTGCTTGCTGCTGCTTCCAGCAAGCCAAAACGCTTTTGCAGCCACTTTCCTGCCTTTTCCACAACAGGATCACTGTCTAGCTGATTTACAGTTGCCTCTGCGTAGAGCAGCTAGAGGAGCAGCTCTGTCGGCTTTCCTGTGCTTCTGCATAGCAGAGCTGTCAAGAACGAGAAGCTGCGTTTTGCCGAGAAAGCAGCGCTTCGCGGAAGCACAGCCAGCGGCGTCTTCGGTACAGCCGCAGCTTGTGCGGAGAAGCGAAAGAGAGCCGGGGAAGAATGTGGAAAGCCGAACTCGGTCGCTGCAAAGGGGTGCTGGCGAACAGCTTCTGGTCACCTTGTAGAAACTGTCCCAGCACAGTGCAGAGTCCCCGTGGCTAGTTCCTTGAAATACCTTTCCTGGCAGCACCCCAGAGCTGTACTGAGTGCAGCAGGTGTCAGGCAGTCTCCTCTCGCCGTGTAGGTGCTTCTGTTTTGTGTTTGCAGCGTGCAGAGAAGCCCGCGTGCTTGCTGCTGCTTCCAGCAAGCCAAAACGCTTTTGCAGCCACTTTCCTGCCTTTTCCACAACAGGATCACTGTCTAGCTGATTTACAGTTGCCTCTGCGTAGAGCAGCTAGAGGAGCAGCTCTGCCGGCTTTCCTGTGCTTCTGCATAGCAGAGCTGTCAAGAACGAGAAGCTGCGTTTTGCCGAGAAAGCAGCCCTTCGCGGAAGCACAGCCAGCGGCGTCTTCGGTACAGCCGCAGCTTGTGCGGAGAAGCGAAAGAGAGCCGGGGAAGAACGTGGAAAGCCGAACTCGGTCGCTGCAAAGGGGTGCTGGCGAACAGCTTCTGGTCACCTTGGAGAAACTGTCCCAGCACAGTGCAGAGTCCCCGTGGCTAGTTCCTTGAAATACCTTTCCTGGCAGCAGCCCAGAGCTGTACTGAGTGCAGCAGGTGTCAGGCAGTCTCCTCTCGCCGTGTAGGTGCTTCTGTTTTGTGTTTGCAGCGTGCAGAGAAGCCCGCGTGCTTGCTGCTGCTTCCAGCAAGCCAAAACGCTTTTGCAGCCACTTTCCTGCCTTTTCCACAACAGGATCACTGTCTAGCTGATTTACAGTTGCCTCTGCGTAGAGCAGCTAGAGGAGCAGCTCTGCCGGCTTTCCTGTGCTTCTGCATAGCAGAGCTGTCAAGAACGAGAAGCTGCGTTTTGCCGAGAAAGCAGCGCTTCGCGGAAGCACAGCCAGCGGCGTCTTCGGTACAGCCGCAGCTTGTGCGGAGAAGCGAAAGAGAGCCGGGGAAGAACGTGGAAAGCCGAACTCGGTCGCTGCAAGCGGGTGCTGGCGAACAGCTTCTGGTCACCTTGTAGAAACTCTCCCAGCACAGTGCAGAGTCCCCGTGGCTAGTTCCTTGAAATACCTTTCCTGGCAGCAGCCCAGAGCTGTACTGAGTGCAGCAGGTGTCAGGCAGTCTCCTCTCGCCGTGTAGGTGCTTCTGTTTTGTGTTTGCAGCGTGCAGAGAAGCCCGCGTGCTTGCTGCTGCTTCCAGCAAGCCAAAACGCTTTTGCAGCCACTTTCCTGCCTTTTCCACAACAGGATCACTGTCTAGCTGATTTACAGTTGCCTCTGCGTAGAGCAGCTAGAGGAGCAGCTCTGCCGGCTTTCCTGTGTTTCTGCATTACAGAGCTGTCAAGAACGAGAAGCTGCGTTTTGCCGAGAAAGCAGCGCTTCGCTGAACTACAGCCAGCGGCGTCATCGGTACAGCCGCAGCTTGTGCGGAGAAGCGAAAGAGAGCCGGGGAAGAACGTGGAAAGCCGAACTCGGTCGCTGCAAGCGGGTGCTGGCGAACAGCTTCTGGTCACCTTGTAGAAACTGTCCCAGCACAGTGCAGAGTCCCCGTGGCTAGTTCCTTGAAATACCTTTCCTGGCAGCACCCCAGAGCTGTACTGAGTGCAGCAGGTGTCAGGCAGTCTCCTCTCGCCGTGTAGGTGCTTCTGTTTTGTGTTTGCAGCGTGCAGAGGAGCCCTCGTTTTTGCTGCTGCTTCCAGCAAGCCAAAACGCTTTTGCAGCCACTTTCCTGCCTTTTCCACAACAGGATCACTGTCTAGCTGATTTACAGTTGCCTCTGCGTAGAGCAGCTAGAGGAGCAGCTCTGCCGGCTTTCCTGTGCTTCTGCATAGCAGAGCTGTCAAGAACGAGAAGCTGCGTTTTGCCGAGAAAGCAGCGCTTCGCGGAAGCACAGCCAGCGGCGTCTTCGGTACAGCCGCAGCTTGTGCGGAGAAGCGAAAGAGAGCCGGGGAAGAACGTGGAAAGCCGAACTCGGTCGCTGCAAGCGGGTGCTGGCGAACAGCTTCTGGTCACCTTGTAGAAACTGTCCCAGCACAGTGCAGAGTCCCCGTGGCTAGTTCCTTGAAATACCTTTCCTGGCAGCAGCCCAGAGCTGTACTGAGTGCAGCAGGTGTCAGGCAGTCTCCTCTCGCCGTGTAGGTGCTTCTGTTTTGTGTTTGCAGCGTGCAGAGAAGCCCGCGTGCTTGCTGCTGCTTCCAGCAAGCCAAAACGCTTTTGCAGCCACTTTCCTGCCTTTTCCACAACAGGATCACTGTCTAGCTGATTTACAGTTGCCTCTGCGTAGAGCAGCTAGAGGAGCAGCTCTGCCGGCTTTCCTGTGTTTCTGCATTACAGAGCTGTCAAGAACGAGAAGCTGCGTTTTGCCGAGAAAGCAGCGCTTCGCTGAACTACAGCCAGCGGCGTCATCGGTACAGCCGCAGCTTGTGCGGAGAAGCGAAAGAGAGCCGGGGAAGAACGTGGAAAGCCGAACTCGGTCGCTGCAAGCGGGTGCTGGCGAACAGCTTCTGGTCACCTTGTAGAAACTCTCCCAGCACAGTGCAGAGTCCCCGTGGCTAGTTCCTTGAAATACCTTTCCTGACAGCAGCCCAGAGCTGTACTGAGTGCAGCAGGTGTCAGGCAGTCTCCTCTCGCCGTGTAGGTGCTTCTGTTTTGTGTTTGCAGCGTGCAGAGAAGCCCGCGTGCTTGCTGCTGCTTCCAGCAAGCCAAAACGCTTTTGCAGCCACTTTCCTGCCTTTTCCACAACAGGATCACTGTCTAGCTGATTTACAGTTGCCTCTGCGTAGAGCAGCTAGAGGAGCAGCTCTGTCGGCTTTCCTGTGCTTCTGCATAGCAGAGCTGTCAAGAACGAGAAGCTGCGTTTTGCCGAGAAAGCAGCGCTTCGCGGAAGCACAGCCAGCGGCGTCTTCGGTACAGCCGCAGCTTGTGCGGAGAAGCGAAAGAGAGCCGGGGAAGAACGTGGAAAGCCGAACTCGGTCGCTGCAAGCGGGTGCTGGCGAACAGCTTCTGGTCACCTTGGAGAAACTGTCCCAGCACAGTGCAGAGTCCCCGTGGCTAGTTCCTTGAAATACCTTTCCTGGCAGCAGCCCAGAGCTGTACTGAGTGCAGCAGGTGTCAGGCAGTCTCCTCTCGCCGTGTAGGTGCTTCTGTTTTGTGTTTGCAGCGTGCAGAGGAGCCCTCGTGCTTGCTGCTGCTTCCAGCAAGCCAAAACGCTTTTGCAGCCACTTTCCTGCCTTTTCCACAACAGGATCACTGTCTAGCTGATTTACAGTTGCCTCTGCGTAGAGCAGCTAGAGGAGCAGCTCTGCCGGCTTTCCTGTGTTTCTGCATTACAGAGCTGTCAAGAACGAGAAGCTGCGTTTTGCCGAGAAAGCAGCGCTTCGCGGAAGCACAGCCAGCGGCGTCTTCGGTACAGCCGCAGCTTGTGCGGAGAAGCGAAAGAGAGCCGGGGAAGAACGTGGAAAGCCGAACTCGGTCGCTGCAAGCGGGTGCTGGCGAACAGCTTCTGGTCACCTTGGAGAAACTGTCCCAGCACAGTGCAGAGTCCCCGTGGCTAGTTCCTTGAAATACCTTTCCTGACAGCAGCCCAGAGCTGTACTGAGTGCAGCAGGTGTCAGGCAGTCTCCTCTCGCCGTGTAGGTGCTTCTGTTTTGTGTTTGCAGCGTGCAGAGAAGCCCGCGTGCTTGCTGCTGCTTCCAGCAAGCCAAAACGCTTTTGCAGCCACTTTCCTGCCTTTTCCACAACAGGATCACTGTCTAGCTGATTTACAGTTGCCTCTGCGTAGAGCAGCTAGAGGAGCAGCTCTGCCGGCTTTCCTGTGCTTCTGCATAGCAGAGCTGTCAAGAACGAGAAGCTGCGTTTTGCCGAGAAAGCAGCGCTTCGCGGAAGCACAGCCAGCGGCGTCTTCGGTACAGCCGCAGCTTGTGCGGAGAAGCGAAAGAGAGCCGGGGAAGAACGTGGAAAGCCGAACTCGGTCGCTGCAAGCGGGTGCTGGCGAACAGCTTCTGGTCACCTTGTAGAAACTGTCCCAGCACAGTGCAGAGTCCCCGTGGCTAGTTCCTTGAAATACCTTTCCTGGCAGCAGCCCAGAGCTGTACTGAGTGCAGCAGGTGTCAGGCAGTCTCCTCTCGCCGTGTAGGTGCTTCTGTTTTGTGTTTGCAGCGTGCAGAGAAGCCCGCGTGCTTGCTGCTGCTTCCAGCAAGCCAAAACGCTTTTGCAGCCACTTTCCTGCCTTTTCCACAACAGGATCACTGTCTAGCTGAATACAGTTGCCTCTGCGTAGAGCAGCTAGAGGAGCAGCTCTGCCGGCTTTCCTGTGCTTCTGCATAGCAGAGCTGTCAAGAACGAGAAGCTGCGTTTTGCCGAGAAAGCAGCGCTTCGCGGAAGCACAGCCAGCGGCGTCTTCGGTACAGCCGCAGCTTGTGCGGAGAAGCGAAAGAGAGCCGGGGAAGAACGTGGAAAGCCGAACTCGGTTGCTGCACTCGGGTGCTGGCGAACAGCTTCTGGTCACCTTGTAGAAACTCTCCCAGCACAGTGCAGAGTCCCCGTGGCTAGTTCCTTGAAATACCTTTCCTGGCAGCACCCCAGAGCTGTACTGAGTGCAGCAGGTGTCAGGCAGTCTCCTCTCGCCGTGTAGGTGCTTCTGTTTTGTGTTTGCAGCGTGCAGAGAAGCCCGCGTGCTTGCTGCTGCTTCCAGCAAGCCAAAACGCTTTTGCAGCCACTTTCCTGCCTTTTCCACAACAGGATCACTGTCTAGCTGATTTACAGTTGCCTCTGCGTAGAGCAGCTAGAGGAGCAGCTCTGCCGGCTTTCCTGTGCTTCTGCATAGCAGAGCTGTCAAGAACGAGAAGCTGCGTTTTGCCGAGAAAGCAGCGCTTCGCGGAAGCACAGCCAGCGGCGTCTTCGGTACAGCCGCAGCTTGTGCGGAGAAGCGAAAGAGAGCCGGGGAAGAACGTGGAAAGCCGAACTCGGTCGCTGCAAGCGGGTGCTGGCGAACAGCTTCTGGTCACCTTGTAGAAATTGTCCCAGCACAGTGCAGAGTCCCCGTCGCTAGTCCTTGAAATACCTTTCCTGGCAGCAGCCCAGAGCTGTACTGAGTGCAGCAGGTGTCAGGCAGTCTCCTCTCGCCGTGTAGGTGCTTCTGTTTTGTGTTTGCATCGTGCAGAGGAGCCCTCGTACTTGCTGCTGCTTCCAGCAAGCCAAAACGCTTTTGCAGCCACTTTCCTGCCTTTTCCACAACAGGATCACTGTCTAGCTGATTTACAGTTGCCTCTGCGTAGAGCAGCTAGAGGAGCAGCTCTGCCGGCTTTCCTGTGCTTCTGCATAGCAGAGCTGTCAAGAACGAGAAGCTGCGTTTTGCCGAGAAAGCAGCGCTTCGCGGAAGCACAGCCAGCGGCGTCTTCGGTACAGCCGCAGCTTGTGCGGAGAAGCGAAAGAGAGCCGGGGAAGAACGTGGAAAGCCGAACTCGGTCGCTGCAAGCGGGTGCTGGCGAACAGCTTCTGGTCACCTTGGAGAAACTGTCCCAGCACAGTGCAGAGTCCCCGTGGCTAGTTCCTTGAAATACCTTTCCTGACAGCAGCCCAGAGCTGTACTGAGTGCAGCAGGTGTCAGGCAGTCTCCTCTCGCCGTGTAGGTGCTTCTGTTTTGTGTTTGCAGCGTGCAGAGAAGCCCGCGTGCTTGCTGCTGCTTCCTGCAAGCCAAAACGCTTTTGCAGCCACTTTCCTGCCTTTTCCACAACAGGATCACTGTCTAGCTGAATACAGTTGCCTCTGCGTAGAGCAGCTAGAGGAGCAGCTCTGCCGGCTTTCCTGTGCTTCTGCATAGCAGAGCTGTCAAGAACGAGAAGCTGCGTTTTGCCGAGAAAGCAGCGCTTCGCGGAAGCACAGCCAGCGGCGTCTTCGGTACAGCCGCAGCTTGTGCGGAGAAGCGAAAGAGAGCCGGGGAAGAACGTGGAAAGCCGAACTCGGTCGCTGCAAGCGGGTGCTGGCGAACAGCTTCTGGTCACCTTGGAGAAACTGTCCCAGCACAGTGCAGAGTCCCCGTGGCTAGTTCCTTGAAATACCTTTCCTGACAGCAGCCCAGAGCTGTACTGAGTGCAGCAGGTGTCAGGCAGTCTCCTCTCGCCGTGTAGGTGCTTCTGTTTTGTGTTTGCAGCGTGCAGAGAAGCCCGCGTGCTTGCTGCTGCTTCCTGCAAGCCAAAACGCTTTTGCAGCCACTTTCCTGCCTTTTCCACAACAGGATCACTGTCTAGCTGAATACAGTTGCCTCTGCGTAGAGCAGCTAGAGGAGCAGCTCTGCCGGCTTTCCTGTGCTTCTGCATAGCAGAGCTGTCAAGAACGAGAAGCTGCGTTTTGCCGAGAAAGCAGCGCTTCGCGGAAGCACAGCCAGCGGCGTCTTCGGTACAGCCGCAGCTTGTGCGGAGAAGCGAAAGAGAGCCGGGGAAGAACGTGGAAAGCCGAACTCGGTCGCTGCAAGCGGGTGCTGGCGAACAGCTTCTGGTCACCTTGTAGAAACTGTCCCAGCACAGTGCAGAGTCCCCGTGGCTAGTTCCTTGAAATACCTTTCCTGGCAGCAGCCCAGAGCTGTACTGAGTGCAGCAGGTGTCAGGCAGTCTCCTCTCGCCGTGTAGGTGCTTCTGTTTTGTGTTTGCAGCGTGCAGAGAAGCCCGCGTGCTTGCTGCTGCTTCCAGCAAGCCAAAACGCTTTTGCAGCCACTTTCCTGCCTTTTCCACAACAGGATCACTGTCTAGCTGATTTACAGTTGCCTCTGCGTAGAGCAGCTAGAGGAGCAGCTCTGCCGGCTTTCCTGTGCTTCTGCATAGCAGAGCTGTCAAGAACGAGAAGCTGCGTTTTGCCGAGAAAGCAGCGCTTCGCGGAAGCACAGCCAGCGGCGTCTTCGGTACAGCCGCAGCTTGTGCGGAGAAGCGAAAGAGAGCCGGGGAAGAACGTGGAAAGCCGAACTCGGTCGCTGCAAGCGGGTGCTGGCGAACAGCTTCTGGTCACCTTGTAGAAACTCTCCCAGCACAGTGCAGAGTCCCCGTGGCTAGTTCCTTGAAATACCTTTCCTGACAGCAGCCCAGAGCTGTACTGAGTGCAGCAGGTGTCAGGCAGTCTCCTCTCGCCGTGTAGGTGCTTCTGTTTTGTGTTTGCAGCGTGCAGAGAAGCCCGCGTGCTTGCTGCTGCTTCCAGCAAGCCAAAACGCTTTTGCAGCCACTTTCCTGCCTTTTCCACAACAGGATCACTGTCTAGCTGATTTACAGTTGCCTCTGCGTAGAGCAGCTAGAGGAGCAGCTCTGTCGGCTTTCCTGTGCTTCTGCATAGCAGAGCTGTCAAGAACGAGAAGCTGCGTTTTGCCGAGAAAGCAGCGCTTCGCGGAAGCACAGCCAGCGGCGTCTTCGGTACAGCCGCAGCTTGTGCGGAGAAGCGAAAGAGAGCCGGGGAAGAATGTGGAAAGCCGAACTCGGTCGCTGCAAAGGGGTGCTGGCGAACAGCTTCTGGTCACCTTGTAGAAACTGTCCCAGCACAGTGCAGAGTCCCCGTGGCTAGTTCCTTGAAATACCTTTCCTGGCAGCACCCCAGAGCTGTACTGAGTGCAGCAGGTGTCAGGCAGTCTCCTCTCGCCGTGTAGGTGCTTCTGTTTTGTGTTTGCAGCGTGCAGAGAAGCCCGCGTGCTTGCTGCTGCTTCCAGCAAGCCAAAACGCTTTTGCAGCCACTTTCCTGCCTTTTCCACAACAGGATCACTGTCTAGCTGATTTACAGTTGCCTCTGCGTAGAGCAGCTAGAGGAGCAGCTCTGCCGGCTTTCCTGTGTTTCTGCATTACAGAGCTGTCAAGAACGAGAAGCTGCGTTTTGCCGAGAAAGCAGCGCTTCGCTGAACTACAGCCAGCGGCGTCATCGGTACAGCCGCAGCTTGTGCGGAGAAGCGAAAGAGAGCCGGGGAAGAACGTGGAAAGCCGAACTCGGTCGCTGCAAGCGGGTGCTGGCGAACAGCTTCTGGTCACCTTGGAGAAACTGTCCCAGCACAGTGCAGAGTCCCCGTGGCTAGTTCCTTGAAATACCTTTCCTGGCAGCACCCCAGAGCTGTACTGAGTGCAGCAGGTGTCAGGCAGTCTCCTCTCGCCGTGTAGGTGCTTCTGTTTTGTGTTTGCAGCGTGCAGAGGAGCCCTCGTGCTTGCTGCTGCTTCCAGCAAGCCAAAACGCTTTTGCAGCCACTTTCCTGCCTTTTCCACAACAGGATCACTGTCTAGCTGATTTACAGTTGCCTCTGCGTAGAGCAGCTAGAGGAGCAGCTCTGCCGGCTTTCCTGTGCTTCTGCATAGCAGAGCTGTCAAGAACGAGAAGCTGCGTTTTGCCGAGAAAGCAGCGCTTCGCGGAAGCACAGCCAGCGGCGTCTTCGGTACAGCCGCAGCTTGTGCGGAGAAGCGAAAGAGAGCCGGGGAAGAACGTGGAAAGCCGAACTCGGTCGCTGCAAGCGGGTGCTGGCGAACAGCTTCTGGTCACCTTGGAGAAACTGTCCCAGCACAGTGCAGAGTCCCCGTGGCTAGTCCTTGAAATACCTTTCCTGGCAGCAGCCCAGAGCTGTACTGAGTGCAGCAGGTGTCAGGCAGTCTCCTCTCGCCGTGTAGGTGCTTCTGTTTTGTGTTTGCAGCGTACAGAGAAGCCCTCGTTCTTGCTGCTGCTTCCAGCAAGCCAAAACGCTTTTGCAGCCACTTTCCTGCCTTTTCCACAACAGGATCACTGTCTAGCTGATTTACAGTTGCCTCTGCGTAGAGCAGCTAGAGGAGCAGCTCTGTCGGCTTTCCTGTGCTTCTGCATAGCAGAGCTGTCAAGAACGAGAAGCTGCGTTTTGCCGAGAAAGCAGCGCTTCGCGGAAGCACAGCCAGCGGCGTCTTCGGTACAGCCGCAGCTTGTGCGGAGAAGCGAAAGAGAGCCGGGGAAGAATGTGGAAAGCCGAACTCGGTCGCTGCAAAGGGGTGCTGGCGAACAGCTTCTGGTCACCTTGTAGAAACTGTCCCAGCACAGTGCAGAGTCCCCGTGGCTAGTTCCTTGAAATACCTTTCCTGGCAGCACCCCAGAGCTGTACTGAGTGCAGCAGGTGTCAGGCAGTCTCCTCTCGCCGTGTAGGTGCTTCTGTTTTGTGTTTGCAGCGTGCAGAGAAGCCCGCGTGCTTGCTGCTGCTTCCAGCAAGCCAAAACGCTTTTGCAGCCACTTTCCTGCCTTTTCCACAACAGGATCACTGTCTAGCTGATTTACAGTTGCCTCTGCGTAGAGCAGCTAGAGGAGCAGCTCTGCCGGCTTTCCTGTGCTTCTGCATAGCAGAGCTGTCAAGAACGAGAAGCTGCGTTTTGCCGAGAAAGCAGCGCTTCGCGGAAGCACAGCCAGCGGCGTCTTCGGTACAGCCGCAGCTTGTGCGGAGAAGCGAAAGAGAGCCGGGGAAGAACGTGGAAAGCCGAACTCGGTCGCTGCAAGCGGGTGCTGGCGAACAGCTTCTGGTCACCTTGTAGAAACTCTCCCAGCACAGTGCAGAGTCCCCGTGGCTAGTTCCTTGAAATACCTTTCCTGGCAGCAGCCCAGAGCTGTACTGAGTGCAGCAGGTGTCAGGCAGTCTCCTCTCGCCGTGTAGGTGCTTCTGTTTTGTGTTTGCAGCGTGCAGAGAAGCCCGCGTGCTTGCTGCTGCTTCCAGCAAGCCAAAACGCTTTTGCAGCCACTTTCCTGCCTTTTCCACAACAGGATCACTGTCTAGCTGATTTACAGTTGCCTCTGCGTAGAGCAGCTAGAGGAGCAGCTCTGCCGGCTTTCCTGTGTTTCTGCATTACAGAGCTGTCAAGAACGAGAAGCTGCGTTTTGCCGAGAAAGCAGCGCTTCGCTGAACTACAGCCAGCGGCGTCATCGGTACAGCCGCAGCTTGTGCGGAGAAGCGAAAGAGAGCCGGGGAAGAACGTGGAAAGCCGAACTCGGTCGCTGCAAGCGGGTGCTGGCGAACAGCTTCTGGTCACCTTGGAGAAACTGTCCCAGCACAGTGCAGAGTCCCCGTGGCTAGTTCCTTGAAATACCTTTCCTGGCAGCACCCCAGAGCTGTACTGAGTGCAGCAGGTGTCAGGCAGTCTCCTCTCGCCGTGTAGGTGCTTCTGTTTTGTGTTTGCAGCGTGCAGAGGAGCCCTCGTGCTTGCTGCTGCTTCCAGCAAGCCAAAACGCTTTTGCAGCCACTTTCCTGCCTTTTCCACAACAGGATCACTGTCTAGCTGATTTACAGTTGCCTCTGCGTAGAGCAGCTAGAGGAGCAGCTCTGCCGGCTTTCCTGTGCTTCTGCATAGCAGAGCTGTCAAGAACGAGAAGCTGCGTTTTGCCGAGAAAGCAGCGCTTCGCGGAAGCACAGCCAGCGGCGTCTTCGGTACAGCCGCAGCTTGTGCGGAGAAGCGAAAGAGAGCCGGGGAAGAACGTGGAAAGCCGAACTCGGTCGCTGCAAGCGGGTGCTGGCGAACAGCTTCTGGTCACCTTGGAGAAACTGTCCCAGCACAGTGCAGAGTCCCCGTGGCTAGTCCTTGAAATACCTTTCCTGGCAGCAGCCCAGAGCTGTACTGAGTGCAGCAGGTGTCAGGCAGTCTCCTCTCGCCGTGTAGGTGCTTCTGTTTTGTGTTTGCAGCGTACAGAGAAGCCCTCGTTCTTGCTGCTGCTTCCAGCAAGCCAAAACGCTTTTGCAGCCACTTTCCTGCCTTTTCCACAACAGGATCACTGTCTAGCTGATTTACAGTTGCCTCTGCGTAGAGCAGCTAGAGGAGCAACTCTGCCGGCTTTCCCGTGTTTCTGCATAGCAGAGCTGTCAAGAACGAGAAGCTGCGTTTTGCCGAGAAAGCAGCGCTTCGCGGAAGCACAGCCAGCGGCGTCTTCGGTACAGCCGCAGCTTGTGCGGAGAAGCGAAAGAGAGCCGGGGAAGAACGTGGAAAGCCGAACTCGGTCGCTGCAAGCGGGTGCTGGCGAACAGCTTCTGGTCACCTTGTAGAAACTTTCCCAGCACAGTGCAGAGTCCCCGTGGCTAGTTCCTTGAAATACCTTTCCTGGCAGCACCCCAGAGCTGTACTGAGTGCAGCAGGTGTCAGGCAGTCTCCTCTCGCCGTGTAGGTGCTTCTGTTTTGTGTTTGCAGCGTGCAGAGAAGCCCGCGTGCTTGCTGCTGCTTCCAGCAAGCCAAAACGCTTTTGCAGCCACTTTCCTGCCTTTTCCACAAAAGGATCACTGTCTAGCTGATTTACAGTTGCCTCTGCGTAGAGCAGCTAGAGGAGCAGCTCTGCCGGCTTTCCTGTGCTTCTGCATAGCAGAGCTGTCAAGAACGAGAAGCTGCGTTTTGCCGAGAAAGCAGCGCTTCGCGGAAGCACAGCCAGCGGCGTCTTCGGTACAGCCGCAGCTTGTGCGGAGAAGCGAAAGAGAGCCGGGGAAGAACGTGGAAAGCCGAACTCGGTCGCTGCAAGCGGGTGCTGGCGAACAGCTTCTGGTCACCTTGGAGAAACTGTCCCAGCACAGTGCAGAGTCCCCGTGGCTAGTTCCTTGAAATACCTTTCCTGGCAGCACCCCAGAGCTGTACTGAGTGCAGCAGGTGTCAGGCAGTCTCCTCTCGCCGTGTAGGTGCTTCTGTTTTGTGTTTGCAGCGTGCAGAGGAGCCCTCGTGCTTGCTGCTGCTTCCAGCAAGCCAAAACGCTTTTGCAGCCACTTTCCTGCCTTTTCCACAACAGGATCACTGTCTAGCTGATTTACAGTTGCCTCTGCGTAGAGCAGCTAGAGGAGCAGCTCTGCCGGCTTTCCTGTGCTTCTGCATAGCAGAGCTGTCAAGAACGAGAAGCTGCGTTTTGCCGAGAAAGCAGCGCTTCGCGGAAGCACAGCCAGCGGCGTCTTCGGTACAGCCGCAGCTTGTGCGGAGAAGCGAAAGAGAGCCGGGGAAGAACGTGGAAAGCCGAACTCGGTCGCTGCAAGCGGGTGCTGGCGAACAGCTTCTGGTCACCTTGGAGAAACTGTCCCAGCACAGTGCAGAGTCCCCGTGGCTAGTTCCTTGAAATACCTTTCCTGGCAGCAGCCCAGAGCTGTACTGAGTGCAGCAGGTGTCAGGCAGTCTCCTCTCGCCGTGTAGGTGCTTCTGTTTTGTGTTTGCAGCGTGCAGAGAAGCCCGCGTGCTTGCTGCTGCTTCCAGCAAGCCAAAACGCTTTTGCAGCCACTTTCCTGCCTTTTCCACAACAGGATCACTGTCTAGCTGGTTTACAGTTGCCTCTGCGTAGAGCAGCTAGAGGAGCAGCTCTGCCGGCTTTCCTGTGCTTCTGCATAGCAGAGCTGTCAAGAACGAGAAGCTGCGTTTTGCCGAGAAAGCAGCGCTTCGCGGAAGCACAGCCAGCGGCGTCTTCGGTACAGCCGCAGCTTGTGCGGAGAAGCGAAAGAGAGCCGGGGAAGAACGTGGAAAGCCGAACTCGGTCGCTGCAAGCGGGTGCTGGCGAACAGCTTCTGGTCACCTTGTAGAAACTGTCCCAGCACAGTGCAGAGTCCCCGTGGCTAGTTCCTTGAAATACCTTTCCTGGCAGCAGCCCAGAGCTGTACTGAGTGCAGCAGGTGTCAGGCAGTCTCCTCTCGCCGTGTAGGTGCTTCTGTTTTGTGTTTGCAGCGTACAGAGAAGCCCGCGTGCTTGCTGCTGCTTCCAGCAAGCCAAAACGCTTTTGCAGCCACTTTCCTGCCTTTTCCACAACAGGATCACTGTCTAGCTGAATACAGTTGCCTCTGCGTAGAGCAGCTAGAGGAGCAGCTCTGCCGGCTTTCCTGTGCTTCTGCATAGCAGAGCTGTCAAGAACGAGAAGCTGCGTTTTGCCGAGAAAGCAGCGCTTCGCGGAAGCACAGCCAGCGGCGTCTTCGGTACAGCCGCAGCTTGTGCGGAGAAGCGAAAGAGAGCCGGGGAAGAACGTGGAAAGCCGAACTCGGTTGCTGCACTCGGGTGCTGGCGAACAGCTTCTGGTCACCTTGTAGAAACTCTCCCAGCACAGTGCAGAGTCCCCGTGGCTAGTTCCTTGAAATACCTTTCCTGGCAGCACCCCAGAGCTGTACTGAGTGCAGCAGGTGTCAGGCAGTCTCCTCTCGCCGTGTAGGTGCTTCTGTTTTGTGTTTGCAGCGTGCAGAGAAGCCCGCGTGCTTGCTGCTGCTTCCAGCAAGCCAAAACGCTTTTGCAGCCACTTTCCTGCCTTTTCCACAACAGGATCACTGTCTAGCTGATTTACAGTTGCCTCTGCGTAGAGCAGCTAGAGGAGCAGCTCTGCCGGCTTTCCTGTGCTTCTGCATAGCAGAGCTGTCAAGAACGAGAAGCTGCGTTTTGCCGAGAAAGCAGCGCTTCGCGGAAGCACAGCCAGCAGCGTCTTCGGTACAGCCGCAGCTTGTGCGGAGAAGCGAAAGAGAGCCGGGGAAGAACGTGGAAAGCCGAACTCGGTTGCTGCAAGCGGGTGCTGGCGAACAGCTTCTGGTCACCTTGTAGAAACTCTCCCAGCACAGTGCAGAGTCCCCGTGGCTAGTTCCTTGAAATACCTTTCCTGGCAGCACCCCAGAGCTGTACTGAGTGCAGCAGGTGTCAGGCAGTCTCCTCTCGCCGTGTAGGTGCTTCTGTTTTGTGTTTGCAGCGTGCAGAGAAGCCCGCGTGCTTGCTGCTGCTTCCAGCAAGCCAAAACGCTTTTGCAGCCACTTTCCTGCCTTTTCCACAACAGGATCACTGTCTAGCTGATTTACAGTTGCCTCTGCGTAGAGCAGCTAGAGGAGCAGCTCTGCCGGCTTTCCTGTGCTTCTGCATAGCAGAGCTGTCAAGAACGAGAAGCTGCGTTTTGCCGAGAAAGCAGCGCTTCGCGGAACCACAGCCAGCGGCGTCTTCGGTACAGCCGCAGCTTGTGCGGAGAAGCGAAAGAGAGCCGGGGAAGAACGTGGAAAGCCGAACTCGGTCGCTGCAAGCGGGTGCTGGCGAACAGCTTCTGGTCACCTTGGAGAAACTGTCCCAGCACAGTGCAGAGTCCCCGTGGCTAGTCCTTGAAATACCTTTCCTGGCAGCAGCCCAGAGCTGTACTGAGTGCAGCAGGTGTCAGGCAGTCTCCTCTCGCCGTGTAGGTGCTTCTGTTTTGTGTATGCAGCGTACAGAGAAGCCCTCGTTCTTGCTGCTGCTTCCTGCAAGCCAAAACGCTTTTGCAGCCACTTTCCTGCCTTTTCCACAACAGGATCACTGTCTAGCTGATTTACAGTTGCCTCTGCGTAGAGCAGCTAGAGGAGCAGCTCTGCCGGCTTTCCTGTGCTTCTGCATAGCAGAGCTGTCAAGAACGAGAAGCTGCGTTTTGCCGAGAAAGCAGCGCTTCGCGGAAGCACAGCCAGCGGCGTCTTCGGTACAGCCGCAGCTTGTGCGGAGAAGCGAAAGAGAGCCGGGGAAGAACGTGGAAAGCCGAACTCGGTCGCTGCAAGCGGGTGCTGGCGAACAGCTTCTGGTCACCTTGGAGAAACTGTGCCAGCACAGTGCAGAGTCCCCGTGGCTAGTTCCTTGAAATACCTTTCCTGACAGCACCCCAGAGCTGTACTGAGTGCAGCAGGTGTCAGGCAGTCTCCTCTCGCCGTGTAGGTGCTTCTGTTTTGTGTTTGCAGCGTGCAGAGAAGCCCGCGTGCTTGCTGCTGCTTCCAGCAAGCCAAAACGCTTTTGCAGCCACTTTCCTGCCTTTTCCACAACAGGATCACTGTCTAGCTGATTTACAGTTGCCTCTGCGTAGAGCAGCTAGAGGAGCAGCTCTGTCGGCTTTCCTGTGCTTCTGCATAGCAGAGCTGTCAAGAACGAGAAGCTGCGTTTTGCCGAGAAAGCAGCGCTTCGCGGAAGCACAGCCAGCGGCGTCTTCGGTACAGCCGCAGCTTGTGCGGAGAAGCGAAAGAGAGCCGGGGAAGAACGTGGAAAGCCGAACTCGGTCGCTGCAAGCGGGTGCTGGCGAACAGCTTCTGGTCACCTTGTAGAAACTGTCCCAGCACAGTGCAGAGTCCCCGTGGCTAGTTCTTTGAAATACCTTTCCTGACCGCAGCCCAGAGCTGTACTGAGTGCAGCAGGTGTCAGGCAGTCTCCTCTCGCCGTGTAGGTGCTTCTGTTTTGTGTTTGCAGCGTGCAGAGAAGACCGCGTGCTTGCTGCTGCTTCCAGCAAGCCAAAACGCTTTTGCAGCCACTTTCCTGCCTTTTCCACAACAGGATCACTGTCTAGCTGAATACAGTTGCCTCTGCGTAGAGCAGCTAGAGGAGCAGCTCTGCCGGCTTTCCTGTGCTTCTGCATAGCAGAGCTGTCAAGAACGAGAAGCTGCGTTTTGCCGAGAAAGCAGCGCTTCGCGGAAGCACAGCCAGCGGCGTCTTCGGTACAGCCGCAGCTTGTGCGGAGAAGCGAAAGAGAGCCGGGGAAGAACGTGGAAAGCCGAACTCGGTCGCTGCAAGCGGGTGCTGGCGAACAGCTTCTGGTCACCTTGGAGAAACTGTCCCAGCACAGTGCAGAGTCCCCGTGGCTAGTTCCTTGAAATACCTTTCCTGGCAGCACCCCAGAGCTGTACTGAGTGCAGCAGGTGTCAGGCAGTCTCCTCTCGCCATGTAGGTGCTTCTGTTTTGTGTTTGCAGCGTGCAGAGAAGCCCGCGTGCTTGCTGCTGCTTCCAGCAAGCCAAAACGCTTTTGCAGCCACTTTCCTGCCTTTTCCACAACAGGATCACTGTCTAGCTGAATACAGTTGCCTCTGCGTAGAGCAGCTAGAGGAGCAGCTCTGCCGGCTTTCCTGTGCTTCTGCATAGCAGAGCTGTCAAGAACGAGAAGCTGCGTTTTGCCGAGAAAGCAGCGCTTCGCGGAAGCACAGCCAGCGGCGTCTTCGGTACAGCCGCAGCTTGTGCGGAGAAGCGAAAGAGAGCCGGGGAAGAACGTGGAAAGCCGAACTCGGTCGCTGCAAGCGGGTGCTGGCGAACAGCTTCTGGTCACCTTGTAGAAACTGTCCCAGCACAGTGCAGAGTCCCCGTGGCTAGTTCTTTGAAATACCTTTCCTGACCGCAGCCCAGAGCTGTACTGAGTGCAGCAGGTGTCAGGCAGTCTCCTCTCGCCGTGTAGGTGCTTCTGTTTTGTGTTTGCAGCGTGCAGAGAAGCCCGCGTGCTTGCTGCTGCTTCCAGCAAGCCAAAACGCTTTTGCAGCCACTTTCCTGCCTTTTCCACAACAGGATCACTGTCTAGCTGATTTACAGTTGCCTCTGCGTAGAGCAGCTAGAGGAGCAGCTCTGTCGGCTTTCCTGTGCTTCTGCATAGCAGAGCTGTCAAGAACGAGAAGCTGCGTTTTGCCGAGAAAGCAGCGCTTCGCGGAAGCACAGCCAGCGGCGTCTTCGGTACAGCCGCAGCTTGTGCGGAGAAGCGAAAGAGAGCCGGGGAAGAACGTGGAAAGCCGAACTCGGTCGCTGCAAGCGGGTGCTGGCGAACAGCTTCTGGTCACCTTGTAGAAACTGTCCCAGCACAGTGCAGAGTCCCCGTGGCTAGTTCTTTGAAATACCTTTCCTGACCGCAGCCCAGAGCTGTACTGAGTGCAGCAGGTGTCAGGCAGTCTCCTCTCGCCGTGTAGGTGCTTCTGTTTTGTGTTTGCAGCGTGCAGAGAAGACCGCGTGCTTGCTGCTGCTTCCAGCAAGCCAAAACGCTTTTGCAGCCACTTTCCTGCCTTTTCCACAACAGGATCACTGTCTAGCTGAATACAGTTGCCTCTGCGTAGAGCAGCTAGAGGAGCAGCTCTGCCGGCTTTCCTGTGCTTCTGCATAGCAGAGCTGTCAAGAACGAGAAGCTGCGTTTTGCCGAGAAAGCAGCGCTTCGCGGAAGCACAGCCAGCGGCGTCTTCGGTACAGCCGCAGCTTGTGCGGAGAAGCGAAAGAGAGCCGGGGAAGAACGTGGAAAGCCGAACTCGGTCGCTGCAAGCGGGTGCTGGCGAACAGCTTCTGGTCACCTTGGAGAAACTGTCCCAGCACAGTGCAGAGTCCCCGTGGCTAGTTCCTTGAAATACCTTTCCTGGCAGCAGCCCAGAGCTGTACTGAGTGCAGCAGGTGTCAGGCAGTCTCCTCTCGCCATGTAGGTGCTTCTGTTTTGTGTTTGCAGCGTGCAGAGAAGCCCGCGTGCTTGCTGCTGCTTCCAGCAAGCCAAAACGCTTTTGCAGCCACTTTCCTGCCTTTTCCACAACAGGATCACTGTCTAGCTGAATACAGTTGCCTCTGCGTAGAGCAGCTAGAGGAGCAGCTCTGCCGGCTTTCCTGTGCTTCTGCATAGCAGAGCTGTCAAGAACGAGAAGCTGCGTTTTGCCGAGAAAGCAGCGCTTCGCGGAAGCACAGCCAGCGGCGTCATCGGTACAGCCGCAGCTTGTGCGGAGAAGCGAAAGAGAGCCGGGGAAGAACGTGGAAAGCCGAACTCGGTCGCTGCAAGCGGGTGCTGGCGAACAGCTTCTGGTCACCTTGTAGAAACTGTCCCAGCACAGTGCAGAGTCCCCGTGGCTAGTTCTTTGAAATACCTTTCCTGACCGCAGCCCAGAGCTGTACTGAGTGCAGCAGGTGTCAGGCAGTCTCCTCTCGCCGTGTAGGTGCTTCTGTTTTGTGTTTGCAGCGTGCAGAGAAGCCCGCGTGCTTGCTGCTGCTTCCAGCAAGCCAAAACGCCTTTGCAGCCACTTTCCTGCCTTTTCCACAACAGGATCACTGTCTAGCTGATTTACAGTTGCCTCTGCGTAGAGCAGCTAGAGGAGCAGCTCTGCCGGCTTTCCTGTGTTTCTGCATTACAGAGCTGTCAAGAACGAGAAGCTGCGTTTTGCCGAGAAAGCAGCGCTTCCCTGAACCACAGCCAGCGGCGTCATCGGTACAGCCGCAGCTTGTGCGGAGAAGCGAAAGAGAGCCGGGGAAGAACGTGGAAAGCCGAACTCGGTCGCTGCAAGCGGGTGCTGGCGAACAGCTTCTGGTCACCTTGTAGAAACTCTCCCAGCACAGTGACGAGTCCCAGTGGCTAGTTCCTTGAAATACCTTTCCTGACAGCAGCCCAGAGCTGTACTGAGTGCAGCAGGTGTCAGGCAGTCTCCTCTCGCCGTGTAGGTGCTTCTGTTTTGTGTTTGCAGCGTGCAGAGAAGCCCGCGTGCTTGCTGCTGCTTCCAGCAAGCCAAAACGCTTTTGCAGCCACTTTCCTGCCTTTTCCACAACAGGATCACTGTCTAGCTGATTTACAGTTGCCTCTGCGTAGAGCAGCTAGAGGAGCAGCTCTGCCGGCTTTCCTGTGCTTCTGCATAGCAGAGCTGTCAAGAACGAGAAGCTGCGTTTTGCCGAGAAAGCAGCGCTTCGCGGAAGCACAGCCAGCGGCGTCTTCGGTACAGCCGCAGCTTGTGCGGAGAAGCGAAAGAGAGCCGGGGAAGAACGTGGAAAGCCGAACTCGGTCGCTGCAAGCGGGTGCTGGCGAACAGCTTCTGGTCACCTTGGAGAAACTGTCCCAGCACAGTGCAGAGTCCCCGTGGCTAATTCCTTGAAATACCTTTCTTGGCAGCAGCCCAGAGCTGTACTGAGTGCAGCAGGTGTCAGGCAGTCTCCTCTCGCCGTGTAGGTGCTTCTGTTTTGTGTTTGCAGCGTGCAGAGAAGCCCGCGTGCTTGCTGCTGCTTCCAGCAAGCCAAAACGCTTTTGCAGCCACTTTCCTGCCTTTTCCACAACAGGATCACTGTCTAGCTGATTTACAGTTGCCTCTGCGTAGAGCAGCTAGAGGAGCAGCTCTGCCGGCTTTCCTGTGCTTCTGCATAGCAGAGCTGTCAAGAACGAGAAGCTGCGTTTTGCCGAGAAAGCAGCGCTTCGCGGAAGCACAGCCAGCGGCGTCTTCGGTACAGCCGCAGCTTGTGCGGAGAAGCGAAAGAGAGCCGGGGAAGAACGTGGAAAGCCGAACTCGGTCGCTGCAAAGGGGTGCTGGCGAACAGCTTCTGGTCACCTTGTAGAAACTGTCCCAGCACAGTGCAGAGTCCCCGTGGCTAGTTCCTTGAAATACCTTTCCTGACAGCAGCCCAGAGCTGTACTGAGTGCAGCAGGTGTCAGGCAGTCTCCTCTCGCCGTGTCGGTGCTTCTCTTTTGTGTTTGCAGCGTGCAGAGACGCCCGCGTGCTTGCTGCTGCTTCCTGCAAGCCAAAACGCTTTTGCAGCCACTTTCCTGCCTTTTCCACAACAGGATCACTGTCTAGCTGATTTACAGTTGCCTCTGCGTAGAGCAGCTAGAGGAGCAGCTCTGTCGGCTTTCCTGTGCTTCTGCATAGCAGAGCTGTCAAGAACGAGAAGCTGCGTTTTGCCGAGAAAGCTAGACAGTGATGCTGTTGTGGAAAAGGCAGGAAAGTGGCTGCAAAAGCGTTTTGGCTTGCTGGAAGCAGCAGCAAGCACGCGGGCTTCTCTGCACGCTGCAAACACAAAACAGAAGCACCTACACGGCGAGAGGAGACTGCCTGCCACCTGCTGCACTCAGTACAGCTCTGGGCTGCTGTCAGGAAAGGTATTTCAAGGAACTAGCCACGGGGACTCTGCACTGTGCTGGGAGAGTTTCTACAAGGTGACCAGAAGCTGTTCGCCAGCACCCGCTTGCAGCGACCGAGTTCGGCTTTCCACGTTCTTCCCCGGCTCTCTTTCGCTTCTCCGCACAAGCTGCGGCTGTACCGAAGACGCCGCTGGCTGTGCTTCCGCGAAGCGCTGCTTTCTCGGCAAAACGCAGCTTCTCATTCTTGACAGCTCTGCTATGCAGAAGCACAGGAAAGCCGGCAGAGCTGCTCCTCTAGCTGCTCTACGCAGAGGCAACTGTAAATCAGCTAGACAGTGATCCTGTTGTGGAAAAGGCAGGAAAGTGGCTGCAAAAGCGTTTTGGCTTGCTGGAAGCAGCAGCAAGCACGAGGGCTCCTCTGCACGCTGCAAACACAAAACAGAAGCACCTACACGGCGAGAGGAGACTGCCTGACACCTGCTGCACTCAGTACAGCTCTGGGCTGCTGTCAGGAAAGGTATTTCAAGGAACTAGCCACGGGGACTCTGCACTGTGCTGGGACAGTTTCTCCAAGGTGACCAGAAGCTGTTCGCCAGCACCCGCTTGCAGCGACCGAGTTCGGCTTTCCACGTTCTTCCCCGGCTCTCTTTCGCTTCTCCGCACAAGCTGCGGCTGTACCGAAGACGCCGCTGGCTGTGCTTCCGCGAAGCGCTGCTTTCTCGGCAAAACGCAGCTTCTCGTTCTTGACAGCTCTGCTATGCAGAAGCACAGGAAAGCCGGCAGAGCTGCTCCTCTAGCTGCTCTACGCAGAGGCAACTGTATTCAGCTAGACAGTGATCCTGTTGTGGAAAAGGCAGGAAAGTGGCTGCAAAAGCGTTTTGGCTTGCTGGAAGCAGCAGCAAGCACGCGGGCTTCTCTGCACGCTGCAAACACAAAACAGAAGCACCTACACGGCGAGAGGAGACTGCCTGACACCTGCTGCACTCAGTACAGCTCTGGGGTGCTGCCAGGAAAGGTATTTCAAGGAACTAGCCACGGGGACTCTGCACTGTGCTGGGACAGTTTCTACAAGGTGACCAGAAGCTGTTCGCCAGCACCCGCTTGCAGCGACCGAGTTCGGCTTTCCACGTTCTTCCCCGGCTCTCTTTCGCTTCTCCGCACAAGCTGCGGCTGTACCGAAGACGCCGCTGGCTGTGGTTCAGCGAAGCGCTGCTTTCTCGGCAAAACGCAGCTTCTCGTTCTTGACAGCTCTGCTATGCAGAAGCACAGGAAAGCCGGCAGAGCTGCTCCTCTAGCTGCTCTACGCAGAGGCAACTGTAAATCAGCTAGACAGTGACCCTGTTGTGGAAAAAGCAGGAAAGTGGCTGCAAAAGCGTTTTGGCTTGCTGGAAGCAGCAGCAAGCACGAGGGCTCCTCTGCACGATGCAAACACAAAACAGAAGCACCTACACGGCGAAGGGAGACTGCCTGACACCTGCTGCACTCAGTACAGCTCTGGGGTGCTGCCAGGAAAGGTATTTCAAGGAACTAGCCACGGGGACTCTGCACTGTGCTGGGACAGTTTCTCCAAGGTGACCAGAAGCTGTTCGCCAGCACCCGCTTGCAGCGACCGAGTTCGGCTTTCCACGTTCTTCCCCGGCTCTCTTTCGCTTCTCCGCACAAGCTGCGGCTGTACCGAAGACGCCGCTGGCTGTGCTTCCGCGAAGCGCTGCTTTCTCGGCAAAACGCAGCTTCTCATTCTTGACAGCTCTGCTATGCAGAAGCACAGGAAAGCCGGCAGAGCTGCTCCTCTAGCTGCTCTACGCAGAGGCAACTGTAAATCAGCTAGACAGTGATCCTGTTGTGGAAAAGGCAGGAAAGTGGCTGCAAAAGCGTTTTGGCTTGCTGGAAGCAGCAGCAAGCACGAGGGCTCCTCTGCACGCTGCAAACACAAAACAGAAGCACCTACACGGCGAGAGGAGACTGCCTGACACCTGCTGCACTCAGTACAGCTCTGGGCTGCTGTCAGGAAAGGTATTTCAAGGAACTAGCCACGGGGACTCTGCACTGTGCTGGGACAGTTTCTCCAAGGTGACCAGAAGCTGTTCGCCAGCACCCGCTTGCAGCGACCGAGTTCGGCTTTCCACGTTCTTCCCCGGCTCTCTTTCGCTTCTCCGCACAAGCTGCGGCTGTACCGAAGACGCCGCTGGCTGTGCTTCCGCGAAGCGCTGCTTTCTCGGCAAAACGCAGCTTCTCGTTCTTGACAGCTCTGCTATGCAGAAGCACAGGAAAGCCGGCAGAGCTGCTCCTCTAGCTGCTCTACGCAGAGGCAACTGTAAATCAGCTAGACAGTGATCCTGTTGTGGAAAAGGCAGGAAAGTGGCTGCAAAAGCGTTTTGGCTTGCTGGAAGCAGCAGCAAGAACGAGGGCTTCTCTGTACGCTGCAAACACAAAACAGAAGCACCTACACGGCGAGAGGAGACTGCCTGACACCTGCTGCACTCAGTACAGCTCTGGGCTGCTGTCAGGAAAGGTATTTCAAGGAACTAGCCACGGGGACTCGTCACTGTGCTGGGAGAGTTTCTACAAGGTGACCAGAAGCTGTTCGCCAGCACCCGCTTGCAGCGACCGAGTTCGGCTTTCCACGTTCTTCCCCGGCTCTCTTTCGCTTCTCCGCACAAGCTGCGGCTGTACCGATGACGCCGCTGGCTGTGGTTCAGCGAAGCGCTGCTTTCTCGGCAAAACGCAGCTTCTCGTTCTTGACAGCTCTGTAATGCAGAAACACAGGAAAGCCGGCAGAGCTGCTCCTCTAGCTGCTCTACGCAGAGGCAACTGTAAATCAGCTAGACAGTGATCCTGTTGTGGAAAAGGCAGGAAAGTGGCTGCAAAAGCGTTTTGGCTTGCTGGAAGCAGCAGCAAGCACGCGGGCTTCTCTGCACGCTGCAAACACAAAACAGAAGCACCTACACGGCGAGAGGAGACTGCCTGACACCTGCTGCACTCAGTACAGCTCTGGGCTGCTGCCAGGAAAGGTATTTCAAGGAACTAGCCACGGGGACTCTGCACTGTGCTGGGACAGTTTCTCCAAGGTGACCAGAAGCTGTTCGCCAGCACCCGCTTGCAGCGACCGAGTTCGGCTTTCCACGTTCTTCCCCGGCTCTCTTTCGCTTCTCCGCACAAGCTGCGGCTGTACCGAAGACGCCGCTGGCTGTGCTTCCGCGAAGCGCTGCTTTCTCGGCAAAACGCAGCTTCTCGTTCTTGACAGCTCTGCTATGCAGAAGCACAGGAAAGCCGGCAGAGCTGCTCCTCTAGCTGCTCTACGCAGAGGCAACTGTATTCAGCTAGACAGTGATCCTGTTGTGGAAAAGGCAGGAAAGTGGCTGCAAAAGCGTTTTGGCTTGCTGGAAGCAGCAGCAAGCACGCGGGCTTCTCTGCACGCTGCAAACACAAAACAGAAGCACCTACACGGCGAGAGGAGACTGCCTGACACCTGCTGCACTCAGTACAGCTCTGGGCTGCTGTCAGGAAAGGTATTTCAAGGAACTAGCCACGGGGACTCGTCACTGTGCTGGGAGAGTTTCTACAACGTGACCAGAAGCTGTTCGCCAGCACCCGCTTGCAGCGACCGAGTTCGGCTTTCCACGTTCTTCCCCGGCTCTCTTTCGCTTCTCCGCACAAGCTGCGGCTGTACCGAAGACGCCGCTGGCTGTGCTTCCGCGAAGCGCTGCTTTCTCGGCAAAACGCAGCTTCTCGTTCTTGACAGCTCTGCTATGCAGAAGCACAGGAAAGCCGGCAGAGCTGCTCCTCTAGCTGCTCTACGCAGAGGCAACTGTAAATCAGCTAGACAGTGACCCTGTTGTGGAAAAGGCAGGAAAGTGGCTGCAAAAGCGTTTTGGCTTGCTGGAAGCAGCAGCAAGCACGAGGGCTCCTCTGCACGATGCAAACACAAAACAGAAGCACCTACACGGCGAAGGGAGACTGCCTGACACCTGCTGCACTCAGTACAGCTCTGGGCTGCTGCCAGGAAAGGTATTTCAAGGAACTAGCCACGGGGACTCTGCACTGTGCTGGGACAGTTTCTCCAAGGTGACCAGAAGCTGTTCGCCAGCACCCGCTTGCAGCGACCGAGTTCGGCTTTCCACGTTCTTCCCCGGCTCTCTTTCGCTTCTCCGCACAAGCTGCGGCTGTACCGAAGACGCCGCTGGCTGTGCTTCAGCGAAGCGCTGCTTTCTCGGCAAAACGCAGCTTCTCATTCTTGACAGCTCTGCTATGCAGAAGCACAGGAAAGCCGGCAGAGCTGCTCCTCTAGCTGCTCTACGCAGAGGCAACTGTAAATCAGCTAGACAGTGATCCTGTTGTGGAAAAGGCAGGAAAGTGGCTGCAAAAGCGTTTTGGCTTGCTGGAAGCAGCAGCAAGCACGAGGGCTCCTCTGCACGCTGCAAACACAAAACAGAAGCACCTACACGGCGAGAGGAGACTGCCTGACACCTGCTGCACTCAGTACAGCTCTGGGCTGCTGTCAGGAAAGGTATTTCAAGGAACTAGCCACGGGGACTCTGCACTGTGCTGGGACAGTTTCTCCAAGGTGACCAGAAGCTGTTCGCCAGCACCCGCTTGCAGCGACCGAATTCGGCTTTCCACGTTCTTCCCCGGCTCTCTTTCGCTTCTCCGCACAAGCTGCGGCTGTACCGAAGACGCCGCTGGCTGTGCTTCCGCGAAGCGCTGCTTTCTCGGCAAAACGCAGCTTGTCGTTCTTGACAGCTCTGCTATGCAGAAGCACAGGAAAGCCGGCAGAGCTGCTCCTCTAGCTGCTCTACGCAGAGGCAACTGTAAATCAGCTAGACAGTGATCCTGTTGTGGAAAAGGCAGGAAAGTGGCTGCAAAAGCGTTTTGGCTTGCTGGAAGCAGCAGCAAGAACGAGGGCTTCTCTGTACGCTGCAAACACAAAACAGAAGCACCTACACGGCGAGAGGAGACTGCCTGACACCTGCTGCACTCAGTACAGCTCTGGGCTGCTGTCAGGAAAGGTATTTCAAGGAACTAGCCACGGGGACTCGTCACTGTGCTGGGAGAGTTTCTACAAGGTGACCAGAAGCTGTTCGCCAGCACCCGCTTGCAGCGACCGAGTTCGGCTTTCCACGTTCTTCCCCGGCTCTCTTTCGCTTCTCCGCACAAGCTGCGGCTGTACCGATGACGCCGCTGGCTGTGGTTCAGCGAAGCGCTGCTTTCTCGGCAAAACGCAGCTTCTCGTTCTTGACAGCTCTGTAATGCAGAAACACAGGAAAGCCGGCAGAGCTGCTCCTCTAGCTGCTCTACGCAGAGGCAACTGTAAATCAGCTAGACAGTGATCCTGTTGTGGAAAAGGCAGGAAAGTGGCTGCAAAATCCTTTTGGCTTGCTGGAAGCAGCAGCAAGCACGCGGGCTT
Organism: Phylloscopus collybita; assembly: GCA_027886175.1. Taxonomy (NCBI): domain Eukaryota; kingdom Metazoa; phylum Chordata; class Aves; order Passeriformes; family Phylloscopidae; genus Phylloscopus; species Phylloscopus collybita. The sequence goes on along the minus strand of JAJNNQ010000019.1, from coordinate 8,384,979 downwards.
CTCTGCACGCTGCAAACACAAAACAGAAGCACCTACACGGCGAGAGGAGACTGCCTGACACCTGCTGCACTCAGTACAGCTCTGGGCTGCTGCCAGGAAAGGTATTTCAAGGAACTAGCCACGGGGACTCTGCACTGTGCTGGGACAGTTTCTACAAGGTGACCAGAAGCTGTTCGCCAGCACCCGCTTGCAGCGACCGAGTTCGGCTTTCCACGTTCTTCCCCGGCTCTCTTTCGCTTCTCCGCACAAGCTGCGGCTGTACCGAAGACGCCGCTGGCTGTGCTTCCGCGAAGCGCTGCTTTCTCGGCAAAACGCAGCTTGTCGTTCTTGACAGCTCTGCTATGCAGAAGCACAGGAAAGCCGGCAGAGCTGCTCCTCTAGCTGCTCTACGCAGAGGCAACTGTAAATCAGCTAGACAGTGACCCTGTTGTGGAAAAGGCAGGAAAGTGGCTGCAAAAGCGTTTTGGCTTGCTGGAAGCAGCAGCAAGCACGAGGGCTCCTCTGCACGATGCAAACACAAAACAGAAGCACCTACACGGCGAAGGGAGACTGCCTGACACCTGCTGCACTCAGTACAGCTCTGGGCTGCTGCCAGGAAAGGTATTTCAAGGAACTAGCCACGGGGACTCTGCACTGTGCTGGGACAGTTTCTCCAAGGTGACCAGAAGCTGTTCGCCAGCACCCGCTTGCAGCGACCGAGTTCGGCTTTCCACGTTCTTCCCCGGCTCTCTTTCGCTTCTCCGCACAAGCTGCGGCTGTACCGAAGACGCCGCTGGCTGTGCTTCCGCGAAGCGCTGCTTTCTCGGCAAAACGCAGCTTCTCATTCTTGACAGCTCTGCTATGCAGAAGCACAGGAAAGCCGGCAGAGCTGCTCCTCTAGCTGCTCTACGCAGAGGCAACTGTAAATCAGCTAGACAGTGATCCTGTTGTGGAAAAGGCAGGAAAGTGGCTGCAAAAGCGTTTTGGCTTGCTGGAAGCAGCAGCAAGCACGAGGGCTCCTCTGCACGCTGCAAACACAAAACAGAAGCACCTACACGGCGAGAGGAGACTGCCTGACACCTGCTGCACTCAGTACAGCTCTGGGCTGCTGTCAGGAAAGGTATTTCAAGGAACTAGCCACGGGGACTCTGCACTGTGCTGGGACAGTTTCTCCAAGGTGACCAGAAGCTGTTCGCCAGCACCCGCTTGCAGCGACCGAGTTCGGCTTTCCACGTTCTTCCCCGGCTCTCTTTCGCTTCTCCGCACAAGCTGCGGCTGTACCGAAGACGCCGCTGGCTGTGCTTCCGCGAAGCGCTGCTTTCTCGGCAAAACGCAGCTTGTCGTTCTTGACAGCTCTGCTATGCAGAAGCACAGGAAAGCCGGCAGAGCTGCTCCTCTAGCTGCTCTACGCAGAGGCAACTGTAAATCAGCTAGACAGTGATCCTGTTGTGGAAAAGGCAGGAAAGTGGCTGCAAAAGCGTTTTGGCTTGCTGGAAGCAGCAGCAAGAACGAGGGCTTCTCTGTACGCTGCAAACACAAAACAGAAGCACCTACACGGCGAGAGGAGACAGCCTGACACCTGCTGCACTCAGTACAGCTCTGGGCTGCTGTCAGGAAAGGTATTTCAAGGAACTAGCCACGGGGACTCGTCACTGTGCTGGGAGAGTTTCTACAAGGTGACCAGAAGCTGTTCGCCAGCACCCGCTTGCAGCGACCGAGTTCGGCTTTCCACGTTCTTCCCCGGCTCTCTTTCGCTTCTCCGCACAAGCTGCGGCTGTACCGATGACGCCGCTGGCTGTGGTTCAGCGAAGCGCTGCTTTCTCGGCAAAACGCAGCTTCTCGTTCTTGACAGCTCTGTAATGCAGAAACACAGGAAAGCCGGCAGAGCTGCTCCTCTAGCTGCTCTACGCAGAGGCAACTGTAAATCAGCTAGACAGTGATCCTGTTGTGGAAAAGGCAGGAAAGTGGCTGCAAAAGCGTTTTGGCTTGCTGGAAGCAGCAGCAAGCACGCGGGCTTCTCTGCACGCTGCAAACACAAAACAGAAGCACCTACACGGCGAGAGGAGACTGCCTGACACCTGCTGCACTCAGTACAGCTCTGGGCTGCTGCCAGGAAAGGTATTTCAAGGAACTAGCCACGGGGACTCTGCACTGTGCTGGGACAGTTTCTCCAAGGTGACCAGAAGCTGTTCGCCAGCACCCGCTTGCAGCGACCGAGTTCGGCTTTCCACGTTCTTCCCCGGCTCTCTTTCGCTTCTCCGCACAAGCTGCGGCTGTACCGAAGACGCCGCTGGCTGTGCTTCCGCGAAGCGCTGCTTTCTCGGCAAAACGCAGCTTCTCATTCTTGACAGCTCTGCTATGCAGAAGCACAGGAAAGCCGGCAGAGCTGCTCCTCTAGCTGCTCTACGCAGAGGCAACTGTAAATCAGCTAGACAGTGATCCTGTTGTGGAAAAGGCAGGAAAGTGGCTGCAAAAGCGTTTTGGCTTGCTGGAAGCAGCAGCAAGCACGAGGGCTCCTCTGCACGCTGCAAACACAAAACAGAAGCACCTACACGGCGAGAGGAGACTGCCTGACACCTGCTGCACTCAGTACAGCTCTGGGCTGCTGTCAGGAAAGGTATTTCAAGGAACTAGCCACGGGGACTCTGCACTGTGCTGGGAGAGTTTCTCCAAGGTGACCAGAAGCTGTTCGCCAGCACCCGCTTGCAGCGACCGAGTTCGGCTTTCCACGTTCTTCCCCGGCTCTCTTTCGCTTCTCCGCACAAGCTGCGGCTGTACCGAAGACGCCGCTGGCTGTGCTTCCGCGAAGCGCTGCTTTCTCGGCAAAACGCAGCTTCTCGTTCTTGACAGCTCTGCTATGCAGAAGCACAGGAAAGCCGGCAGAGCTGCTCCTCTAGCTGCTCTACGCAGAGGCAACTGTAAATCAGCTAGACAGTGATCCTGTTGTGGAAAAGGCAGGAAAGTGGCTGCAAAAGCGTTTTGGCTTGCTGGAAGCAGCAGCAAGCACGCGGGCTTCTCTGCACGCTGCAAACACAAAACAGAAGCACCTACACGGCGAGAGGAGACTGCCTGACACCTGCTGCACTCAGTACAGCTCTGGGCTGCTGTCAGGAAAGGTATTTCAAGGAACTAGCCACGGGGACTCTGCACTGTGCTGGGAGAGTTTCTACAAGGTGACCAGAAGCTGTTCGCCAGCACCCGCTTGCAGCGACCGAGTTCGGCTTTCCACGTTCTTCCCCGGCTCTCTTTCGCTTCTCCGCACAAGCTGCGGCTGTACCCAAGACGCCGCTGGCTGTGCTTCCGCGAAGCGCTGCTTTCTCGGCAAAACGCAGCTTCTCGTTCTTGACAGCTCTGCTATGCAGAAGCACAGGAAAGCCGGCAGAGCTGCTCCTCTAGCTGCTCTACGCAGAGGCAACTGTATTCAGCTAGACAGTGATCCTGTTGTGGAAAAGGCAGGAAAGTGGCTGCAAAAGCGTTTTGGCTTGCTGGAAGCAGCAGCAAGCACGCGGGCTTCTCTGCACGCTGCAAACACAAAACAGAAGCACCTACACGGCGAGAGGAGACTGCCTGACACCTGCTGCACTCAGTACAGCTCTGGGGTGCTGCCAGGAAAGGTATTTCAAGGAACTAGCCACGGGGACTCTGCACTGTGCTGGGACAGTTTCTACAAGGTGACCAGAAGCTGTTCGCCAGCACCCGCTTGCAGCGACCGAGTTCGGCTTTCCACGTTCTTCCCCGGCTCTCTTTCGCTTCTCCGCACAAGCTGCGGCTGTACCGAAGACGCCGCTGGCTGTGCTTCCGCGAAGCGCTGCTTTCTCGGCAAAACGCAGCTTCTCGTTCTTGACAGCTCTGCTATGCAGAAGCACAGGAAAGCCGGCAGAGCTGCTCCTCTAGCTGCTCTACGCAGAGGCAACTGTAAATCAGCTAGACAGTGACCCTGTTGTGGAAAAGGCAGGTAAGTGGCTGCAAAAGCGTTTTGGCTTGCTGGAAGCAGCAGCAAGCACGAGGGCTCCTCTGCACGATGCAAACACAAAACAGAAGCACCTACACGGCGAAGGGAGACTGCCTGACACCTGCTGCACTCAGTACAGCTCTGGGCTGCTGCCAGGAAAGGTATTTCAAGGAACTAGCCACGGGGACTCTGCACTGTGCTGGGACAGTTTCTCCAAGGTGACCAGAAGCTGTTCGCCAGCACCCGCTTGCAGCGACCGAGTTCGGCTTTCCACGTTCTTCCCCGGCTCTCTTTCGCTTCTCCGCACAAGCTGCGGCTGTACCGAAGACGCCGCTGGCTGTGCTTCCGCGAAGCGCTGCTTTCTCGGCAAAACGCAGCTTCTCGTTCTTGACAGCTCTGCTATGCAGAAGCACAGGAAAGCCGGCAGAGCTGCTCCTCTAGCTGCTCTACGCAGAGGCAACTGTAAATCAGCTAGACAGTGATCCTGTTGTGGAAAAGGCAGGAAAGTGGCTGCAAAAGCGTTTTGGCTTGCTGGAAGCAGCAGCAAGCACGAGGGCTCCTCTGCACGCTGCAAACACAAAACAGAAGCACCTACACGGCGAGAGGAGACTGCCTGACACCTGCTGCACTCAGTACAGCTCTGGGCTGCTGTCAGGAAAGGTATTTCAAGGAACTAGCCACGGGGACTCTGCACTGTGCTGGGACAGTTTCTACAAGGTGACCAGAAGCTGTTCGCCAGCACCCGCTTGCAGCGACCGAGTTCGGCTTTCCACGTTCTTCCCCGGCTCTCTTTCGCTTCTCCGCACAAGCTGCGGCTGTACCGAAGACGCCGCTGGCTGTGCTTCCGCGAAGCGCTGCTTTCTCGGCAAAACGCAGCTTGTCGTTCTTGACAGCTCTGCTATGCAGAAGCACAGGAAAGCCGGCAGAGCTGCTCCTCTAGCTGCTCTACGCAGAGGCAACTGTATTCAGCTAGACAGTGATCCTGTTGTGGAAAAGGCAGGAAAGTGGCTGCAAAAGCGTTTTGGCTTGCTGGAAGCAGCAGCAAGCACGCGGGCTTCTCTGCACGCTGCAAACACAAAACAGAAGCACCTACACGGCGAGAGGAGACTGCCTGACACCTGCTGCACTCAGTACAGCTCTGGGGTGCTGCCAGGAAAGGTATTTCAAGGAACTAGCCACGGGGACTCTGCACTGTGCTGGGACAGTTTCTACAAGGTGACCAGAAGCTGTTCGCCAGCACCCGCTTGCAGCGACCGAGTTCGGCTTTCCACGTTCTTCCCCGGCTCTCTTTCGCTTCTCCGCACAAGCTGCGGCTGTACCGAAGACGCCGCTGGCTGTGCTTCCGCGAAGCGCTGCTTTCTCGGCAAAACGCAGCTTCTCGTTCTTGACAGCTCTGCTATGCAGAAGCACAGGAAAGCCGGCAGAGCTGCTCCTCTAGCTGCTCTACGCAGAGGCAACTGTAAATCAGCTAGACAGTGACCCTGTTGTGGAAAAGGCAGGAAAGTGGCTGCAAAAGCGTTTTGGCTTGCTGGAAGCAGCAGCAAGCACGAGGGCTCCTCTGCACGATGCAAACACAAAACAGAAGCACCTACACGGCGAGAGGAGACTGCCTGACACCTGCTGCACTCAGTACAGCTCTGGGCTGCTGCCAGGAAAGGTATTTCAAGGAACTAGCCACGGGGACTCTGCACTGTGCTGGGACAGTTTCTACAAGGTGACCAGAAGCTGTTCGCCAGCACCCGCTTGCAGCGACCGAGTTCGGCTTTCCACGTTCTTCCCCGGCTCTCTTTCGCTTCTCCGCACAAGCTGCGGCTGTACCGAAGACGCCGCTGGCTGTGCTTCCGCGAAGCGCTGCTTTCTCGGCAAAACGCAGCTTCTCGTTCTTGACAGCTCTGCTATGCAGAAGCACAGGAAAGCCGGCAGAGCTGCTCCTCTAGCTGCTCTACGCAGAGGCAACTGTAAATCAGCTAGACAGTGATCCTGTTGTGGAAAAGGCAGGAAAGTGGCTGCAAAAGCGTTTTGGCTTGCTGGAAGCAGCAGCAAGCACGCGGGCTTCTCTGCACGCTGCAAACACAAAACAGAAGCACCTACACGGCGAGAGGAGACTGCCTGACACCTGCTGCACTCAGTACAGCTCTGGGGTGCTGCCAGGAAAGGTATTTCAAGGAACTAGCCACGGGGACTCTGCACTGTGCTGGGACAGTTTCTACAAGGTGACCAGAAGCTGTTCGCCAGCACCCGCTTGCAGCGACCGAGTTCGGCTTTCCACGTTCTTCCCCGGCTCTCTTTCGCTTCTCCGCACAAGCTGCGGCTGTACCGAAGACGCCGCTGGCTGTGCTTCCGCGAAGCGCTGCTTTCTCGGCAAAACGCAGCTTCTCGTTCTTGACAGCTCTGCTATGCAGAAGCACAGGAAAGCCGGCAGAGCTGCTCCTCTAGCTGCTCTACGCAGAGGCAACTGTAAATCAGCTAGACAGTGATCCTGTTGTGGAAAAGGCAGGAAAGTGGCTGCAAAAGCGTTTTGGCTTGCTGGAAGCAGCAGCAAGCACGAGGGCTCCTCTGCACGATGCAAACACAAAACAGAAGCACCTACACGGCGAGAGGAGACTGCCTGACACCTGCTGCACTCAGTACAGCTCTGGGCTGCTGCCAGGAAAGGTATTTCAAGGAACTAGCCACGGGGACTCTGCACTGTGCTGGGACAGTTTCTCCAAGGTGACCAGAAGCTGTTCGCCAGCACCCGCTTGCAGCGACCGAGTTCGGCTTTCCACGTTCTTCCCCGGCTCTCTTTCGCTTCTCCGCACAAGCTGCGGCTGTACCGAAGACGCCGCTGGCTGTGCTTCCGCGAAGCGCTGCTTTCTCGGCAAAACGCGGCTTCTCATTCTTGACAGCTCTGCTATGCAGAAGCACAGGAAAGCCGGCAGAGCTGCTCCTCTAGCTGCTCTACGCAGAGGCAACTGTAAATCAGCTAGACAGTGATCCTGTTGTGGAAAAGGCAGGAAAGTGGCTGCAAAAGCGTTTTGGCTTGCTGGAAGCAGCAGCAAGCACGAGGGCTCCTCTGCACGCTGCAAACACAAAACAGAAGCACCTACACGGCGAGAGGAGACTGCCTGACACCTGCTGCACTCAGTACAGCTCTGGGCTGCTGTCAGGAAAGGTATTTCAAGGAACTAGCCACGGGGACTCTGCACTGTGCTGGGAGAGTTTCTCCAAGGTGACCAGAAGCTGTTCGCCAGCACCCGCTTGCAGCGACCGAGTTCGGCTTTCCACGTTCTTCCCCGGCTCTCTTTCGCTTCTCCGCACAAGCTGCGGCTGTACCGAAGACGCCGCTGGCTGTGCTTCCGCGAAGCGCTGCTTTCTCGGCAAAACGCAGCTTCTCGTTCTTGACAGCTCTGCTATGCAGAAGCACAGGAAAGCCGGCAGAGCTGCTCCTCTAGCTGCTCTACGCAGAGGCAACTGTAAATCAGCTAGACAGTGATCCTGTTGTGGAAAAGGCAGGAAAGTGGCTGCAAAAGCGTTTTGGCTTGCTGGAAGCAGCAGCAAGCACGAGGGCTCCTCTGCACGCTGCAAACACAAAACAGAAGCACCTACATGGCGAGAGGAGACTGCCTGACACCTGCTGCACTCAGTACAGCTCTGGGCTGCTGTCAGGAAAGGTATTTCAAGGAACTAGCCACGGGGACTCTGCACTGTGCTGGGAGAGTTTCTACAAGGTGACCAGAAGCTGTTCGCCAGCACCCGCTTGCAGCGACCGAGTTCGGCTTTCCACGTTCTTCCCCGGCTCTCTTTCGCTTCTCCGCACAAGCTGCGGCTGTACCGAAGACGCCGCTGGCTGTGCTTCCGCGAAGCGCTGCTTTCTCGGCAAAACGCAGCTTCTCGTTCTTGACAGCTCTGCTATGCAGAAGCACAGGAAAGCCGGCAGAGCTGCTCCTCTAGCTGCTCTACGCAGAGGCAACTGTAAATCAGCTAGACAGTGATCCTGTTGTGGAAAAGGCAGGAAAGTGGCTGCAAAAGCGTTTTGGCTTGCTGGAAGCAGCAGCAAGCACGCGGGCTCCTCTGCACGCTGGAAACACAAAACAGAAGCACCTACACGGCGAGAGGAGACTGCCTGACACCTGCTGCACTCAGTACAGCTCTGGGCTGCTGTCAGGAAAGGTATTTCAAGGAACTAGCCACGGGGACTCTGCACTGTGCTGGGAGAGTTTCTACAAGGTGACCAGAAGCTGTTCGCCAGCACCCGCTTGCAGCGACCGAGTTCGGCTTTCCACGTTCTTCCCCGGCTCTCTTTCGCTTCTCCGCACAAGCTGCGGCTGTACCGAAGACGCCGCTGGCTGTGCTTCCGCGAAGCGCTGCTTTCTCGGCAAAACGCAGCTTCTCGTTCTTGACAGCTCTGCTATGCAGAAGCACAGGAAAGCCGGCAGAGCTGCTCCTCTAGCTGCTCTACGCAGAGGCAACTGTAAATCAGCTAGACAGTCATCCTGTTGTGGAAAAGGCAAGAAAGTGGCTGCAAAAGCGTTTTGGCTTGCTGGAAGCAGCAGCAAGCACGCGGGCTTCTCTGCACGCTGCAAACACAAAACAGAAGCACCTACACGGCGAGAGGAGACTGCCTGACACCTGCTGCACTCAGTACAGCTCTGGGCTGCTGCCAGGAAAGGTATTTCAAGGAACTAGCCACGGGGACTCTGCACTGTGCTGGGACAGTTTCTCCAAGGTGACCAGAAGCTGTTCGCCAGCACCCGCTTGCAGCGACCGAGTTCGGCTTTCCACGTTCTTCCCCGGCTCTCTTTCGCTTCTCCGCACAAGCTGCGGTTGTACCGAAGACGCCGCTGGCTGTGCTTCCGCGAAGCGCTGCTTTCTCGGCAAAACGCAGCTTCTCGTTCTTGACAGCTCTGCTATGCAGAAGCACAGGAAAGCCGGCAGAGCTGCTCCTCTAGCTGCTCTACGCAGAGGCAACTGTAAATCAGCTAGACAGTGATCGTGTTGTGGAAAAGGCAGGAAAGTGGCTGCAAAAGCGTTTTGGCTTGCTGGAAGCAGCAGCAAGCACGCGGGCTTCTCTGCACGCTGCAAACACAAAACAGAAGCACCTACACGGCGAGAGGATACTGCCTGACACCTGCTGCACTCAGTACAGCTCTGGGCTGCTGCCAGGAAAGGTATTTCAAGGAACTAGCCACGGGGACTCTGCACTGTGCTGGGACAGTTTCTACAGGGTGACCAGAAGCTGTTCGCCAGAACCCGCTTGCAGCGACCGAGTTCGGCTTTCCACGTTCTTCCCCGGCTCTCTTTCGCTTCTCCGCACAAGCTGCGGCTGTACCGAAGACGCCGCTGGCTGTGCTTCCGCGAAGCGCTGCTTTCTCGGCAAAACGCAGCTTCTCGTTCTTGACAGCTCTGCTATGCAGAAGCACAGGAAAGCCGGCAGAGCTGCTCCTCTAGCTGCTCTACGCAGAGGCAACTGTAAATCAGCTAGACAGTGATCCTGTTGTGGAATAGGCAAGAAAGTGGCTGCAAAAGCGTTTTGGCTTGCTGGAAGCAGCAGCAAGCACGCGGGCTTCTCTGCACGCTGCAAACACAAAACAGAAGCACCTACACGGCGAGAGGAGACTGCCTGACACCTGCTGCACTCAGTACAGCTCTGGGCTGCTGCCAGGAAAGGTATTTCAAGGAACTAGCCACGGGGACTCTGCACTGTGCTGGGAGAGTCCTCATTTGTATAGAATTTTAGTGGAATTTTAGTAGGCATAAGCCCAGTGTCTGGCAGACAGCATTAGGCACGAACGGTGGTCCATTTCCTTGGGAAACCAAAGTCTCCATCTTACGTGCCTGATGTCAGTTTGTAGGAGGCCTTTGGCACTGCAAGGGCAGACACACTTCCAACTGGTGGTAGATTGCGCCTGGGAGATATCCTCATTTGTGAGGAATTTCAGCAGGCATAACCCCAGTGGCAGGAAGACTGCATTAGACACAAACGGTGACCCTTTTCCATGGGAAACCGAAGTCTCTACTCCACGTTCCTGATGTTAGTTTGTAAGAGGCGTTTGGAAGTACAAGGGCAGAAAAACTTCCATCTCGTGGTAGATTGCACCTGGGAGATATTCTCATTTTTATGGAATTTTAGTGATATTAAAGTAGGCAGAAATCCAGCGGCAGGCAGACTGCTTTACACACGAACGCTGGCCCATATCCATGGGAAACCAAAATCTCCACCCCATGTTGCTGATGTCACTTTGTAGGAGACGTTTTCCAATATAAGGGCAGAGAAACTTCCATCTGGTTGTAGATTGCACCTGGGAGATATCCTCATTTTTATGGAGTTTTAGTGGAATTTTAGTAGGAAGAAACCCCGTGGCAGGCAGACATTATTAGACATGAACGGTGGCCCATTTCCATGAGAAACCAAAGTCTCCACAACAGGTTCTTGATGTCAGTTTTTAGGAGGCCTTTGGCACTAGAAGGGTAAACAAATTTCGAACTGGTGGTGGATTCCATCTGGGAGATATCCTCATTTGTGAGGAATTTCAGCAGGCATAACCCCAGTGGCAGGCAGAGAGGATTAGACACGAACAGTGGCCCTTTACCATGGGAAACCAAAATCTCCACCCCACGTTGCTTCTGTCACTTTGTAGGAGGCGTTTTCCAATATAAGGGCAGAGAAACTTCCATCTGGTTGTAGATTGCACCTGGGAGATATCCTCATTTCTATGGAGTTTTAGTGGAATTTTAGTAGGAAGAAGCACAGTGGCAGGCAGACAGCATTAGACACGAACAATGGCCCATTTTTATGGGAAACCAAAGTCTCCACCCCACGTTCCTGATGTCGGTTTCTAGGAGGCCTTTGACACTACAAAGGTAGACAAACTTCCGTCTGGTGGTTGATTGCATCGGGGAGATATCCTCATTTGTATGGAATTTCAGCAGGTAAAAGCCCAGTGGCAGGCAGACAGCATTAGACACGAACGGTGGCCCTTTTCCATGGGAAAACAAAGTCTCCAACCCAGGCTCCTGATGTCAGTTTGTAGGAGGCCTTTGGCATAAAAAGGGCAGACAAACTTCCATCTGGTGGGAAATTGCATTTGGGAGATATCCTCATTTGTAGGGAATTTTGGTAGGCTTCTGCCCATTGGCAGGCAGACAGCATTAGACACGAACAGTGGCCCCTTTCCATGGAAAAACAAATTATCCATCCTATGTTCCTGATGTCAGTTTTTTGGAGGCTTTTGGCACTGCAAGGGCTGACAAACTTCCACCTGGTGGTAGATTGCACCTGGGAGATATCCTCATTTTTATGGAATTTTAGTGGTATTTTAGTACTCAGAAGCCCAATGGCAGACAGACAGCATTAAACATGAATGGTGGGCCTTTTCTATAGGAAACCAAAGTCTCCAGGTGAGGTTCCGAATGTCAGTTTGAAGGAGGCCTTTGGCACTACAAGGGCAGACACACTTCCAACTGGTGGTAGATTCCGTGTGGGAGATATCGTCATTTGTGAGGAATTTCAGCAGGCATAACCCCAGTGGCAGGAAGACTGCATTAGACACAAACGGTGACCCTTTTCCATGGGAAACCGAAGTCTCTACTCCACGTTCCTGATGTTAGTTTGTAAGAGGCGTTTGGAAGTACAAGGGCAGAAAAACTTCCATCTCGTGGTAGATTGCACCTGGGAGATATTCTCATTTTTATGGAATTTTAATGGTATTAAAGTAGGCAGAAATCCAGCGGCAGGCAGACTGCTTTACACACGAACGCTGGCCCATATCCATGGGAAACCAAAATCTCCACCCCATGTTGCTGATGTCACTTTGTAGGAGACGTTTTCCAATATAAGGGCAGAGAAACTTCCATCTGGTTGTAGATTGCACCTGGGAGATATCCTCATTTCTATGGAGTTTTAGTGGAATTTTAGTAGGAAGAAACCCCGTGGCAGGCAGACATTATTAGACATGAACGGTGGCCCATTTCCATGAGAAACCAAAGTCTCCACAACAGGTTCTTGATGTCAGTTTTTAGGAGGCCTTTGGCACTAGAAGGGTAAACAAATTTCGAACTGGTGGTGGATTCCATCTGGGAGATATCCTCATTTGTGAGGAATTTCAGCAGGCATAACCCCAGTGGCAGGCAGAGAGGATTAGACACGAACAGTGGCCCTTTTCCATGGGAAACCAAAATCTCCACCCCACGTTGCTTCTGTCACTTTGTAGGAGGCGTTTTCCAATATAAGGGCAGAGAAACTTCCATCTGGTTGTAGATTGCACCTGGGAGATATCCTCATTTCTATGGAGTTTTAGTGGAATTTTAGTAGGAAGAAGCACAGTGGCAGGCAGACAGCATTAGACACGAACAATGGCCCATTTCTATGGGAAACCAAAGTCTCCACCCCACGTTCCTGATGTCCGTTTCTAGGAGGCCTTTGACACTACAAAGGTAGACAAACTTCCGTCTGGTGGTTGATTGCATCGGGGAGATATCCTCATTTGTATGGAATTTCAGCAGGTAAAAGCCCAGTGGCAGGCAGACAGCATTAGACACGAACGGTGGCCCTTTTCCATGAGAAAACAAAGTCTCCAACCCAGGCTCCTGATGTCAGTTTGTAGGAGGCCTTTGGCATAAAAAGGGCAGACAAACTTCCATCTGGTGGGAAATTGCATTTGGGAGATATCCTCATTTGTAGGGAATTTTGGTAGGCTTCTGCCCACTGGCAGGCAGACAGCATTAGACACGAACAGTGGCCCCTTTCCATGGAAAAACAAATTATCCATCCTATGTTCCTGATGTCAGTTTTTAGGAGGCTTTTGGCACTGCAAGGGCTGACAAACTTCCACCTGGTGGTAGATTGCACCTGGGACTTATCAGCATTTGTATGGAACTGCAGCAGTCATAGCCACAGTGCCAGGCAGACAGCATTAGACAGGAACGGTGGTCCTTTTACATGGGAAACCAAAGTCTCCACCCTAGGTTCCTCATGGCAGTTTGTAGGAGGTCTTTGGCACTACAAGGGCAGAGAAACATCCATCTAGTTTAGATTACACCTGGGAGATATCCTCATTTGTATAGAATTTTAGTGGAATTTAACAGGCATAAGCCCAGTGGCTAGCAGACAGCATTAGACACAAAGGGTGGCCCATTCCCTTGGGATAGAAAAGTCTCCACCCCACGTTCCTGATGTCCGTTACTAGGAGGCCTTTGGCACTACGAGGGCAGACAAACTTCCAACTGGTGGTAGATTCCATCTGGGAGATATCCTCATTTGTATGGAACTTCAGCAGTGATAACCACAGTGCCAGGCAGACAGCATTAGACAGGAACGGTGGTCCTTTTCCATGGAAAGACAAATTATCCATCCTATGTTCCTGATGTCAGTTTGAAGGAGGTCTTTGGCAATACAAGGGCAGAGAAACTTCCATCTGGTCTTTGATTGTACCCGGGAGATATTCGCATTTGCATGGAATTTTAGTGGAATATTAGTAGGCAGAATCCCAGCGGCAGGCAGACAGAATTAGACATGAATAGTGGCCCATTTCCATTGGAAACCAAAGTCTCCACCCCAGGTTCCTGATGTCATTTTCTAGGAGGCCTCTGGCACTACAAGAGGAGACAAACTTCCAACTGGTGGCATATTGCATCTGGGAGATATCCTCATTTGTATGTAATTTTAGTAGCCATAAGCCCAGTGGCAGGCAGACAGCATTAGACAGGAACCGTGGCCCTTTGCCATGGGAAACCAAAGTCTCTGCCCCAGCTTCTTGATGTCAATTTGTAGGAAGCCTTTTGCTCTACAGGGGCAGACAAACTTCCATTTGGTGTTAGATTGCACGTGAGAGACATCTTCAATGGTATGGAATTTTATTGTAATTTTAATAGGCAGAATCCTAGTGGCAGGCAAACATCATTAGACACGAACGCTGTCGCATTTCCATGGGAAACCAAAGTCTCCACTCCAGGTTCCTGATGTCAGTATGTAGGAGGCCTTTGGCACTACAAGGGCAGACAAAGTTCCGTCTGGTGGTTGATTGCATTGAGGAGATATCCTCATTTTTATGGAATTTCAGCAGGCAGAAAATCAGTGGCAGGCAGACAGCATAGGACACGAACGGTGGACCTTTTTCATGGGAAACCGATGTCTCCACCCCACGTTCCTGATGTCAGTTTTTAGGAGGCCTTTGGCACTACAAGGGCAAACAAACTTCGAACTGGTGGTAGATTCCATCTGGGAGACAGCCTCATTTGTGAGGAATTTCAGCAGGAGTAACCCAGTGGCAGGCAGACAGCATTAGACAGGAACGGTACCCCTTTTCCATTGGAAACAAAGTCTCCATCCCACGTTCCTGATGTCAGTTTGTAGGAGGCATTTGGCACTATAAGGGCAGACTAATTTCCGACTGGTTGTAGATTCCATCTGGGAGATATCCTCATTTGTATGGAATTTCACTAGGCATAAGCCCAGTGGCAGGCACATTGCATTAGACACAAACGGTGGTCCTTTCCCATGGGAAACCAAAGTCTCCACCCCTGGTTCCTGATGTCAGTTTTTTAGGAGGCCTTTGCCACTACAAGGGCAGACAATCTTCCATCTGGTGGTAAATTGCATCTGGGAGATATCCTCACTTGTATGGAATTTTAGGAGGCATACGCCCAGTGGCAGGCACACAGCATTAGGCATGAACAGTGGCTCTTTTTCATGGGAAACCAAATTATCCATCCTACGTTTAAATGTCATTTTATAGGAGACCTTTGGCAATACAAGGGCAGAGAAACTTCAAACCGGGGGTAGATTGCACCTGCGAGATATTCTCATTTGTATAGAATTTTAGAGGAATTTTAGTACGCAGAATCCCAGTGGCAGGCAGACAGAATTAGACATGAATAGTGGCCCTTTTCCAGGGGAAACCAAAGTCTCCAGGCCAGGTTCCTGATGTCTGTTTTTAGGAGGCCTTTTGCACTACAAGAACAGACAAACTTCCAACTGGTGGCATATTGAATCTGGGAGATATCCTCATTTGTATGTAATTTCTGTAGCCACAACCCAGTGGCGGGCAGACAGCATTAGACACGAACGCTGGCCCTTTTCCATGGGAAACCAAAGTGTCCACTCCAGGCTCCCCATGTCAATTTGTAGGAGGCCTTTGGCTCTACAGGGGCAGACAAACTTCCGTCAGGTGGTGGATTACATCGGAGAGATTTCCAAATTTTTTTTGGAATTTCAGCAGGCAGAAGCTCATTGGCAGGCAGACAGCATTAGACATGAACGCAGGTCCTTTTCCATGGGAAATCAAAGTCTCCACCCATGGTTCCTGATGTCAGTTTTTTAGGAGGGCTTTGGTACAACAAGGGCAGAGAATCTTCCATCTGTTGTAGATTGCACCAGGGATATATCCTTATTTCTATGGAATTTTAGTGGAATATTAATAGGAAGAAACCAAGTGGCAGGCAGACAGCATTAGACACGAACGGTGGCCCATTTCCATGGGAAACCAAAGTCTCCACCCCACGTTCCTGATGTCCGTTTCTAGGAGGCCGTTGGCAATACAAGGGCTGACAAACTTCCACCTGGTGGTAGATTGCACCTGGGAGATATCCTCATTTGTATGGAACTTCAGCACTCATAATCTCAAAGCCAGGCAGACAGCATTAGAAACAAACGGTGGACCTTTTCCATGGGAAACCAAAGTCTTCACCCCACGTTCCTGATGTCCGTTTTTTGGAGGCCTTTGGCACTACAAGGGCAGACAAAGTTCCACCCGGTGGTAGATTGCACCTGGGAGATATCCTCATTTGTATGGAACTTCAGCAGTCATCACCACAGTGCCAGGCAGACAGCATTAGATACGAACGGTGGTCCTTTTCCATTGGAAACCAAAGTCTCCACGCCTGGTTCCTGATGTCAGTTTTTAAGGGGGCTTTTGCCACTACAAGGGCAGACAAACTTCCACCTCGTGGTAAATTGCATCTGCGAGATATCCTCATTTGTATTGAGTTTTTGCAGGCATACGCCCAGTGGCAGGCACACAGCATTAGGCATGAACAGTGACCTTTTTCCATGGGAAACCAAATTATCCATCCTATGTTTCAGATGTCAGTTTATAGGAGCCCTTTTGCATACAAGGGCAGAGAAACTTCAAACTGGGGGAGGATTGCACCTGCGAAATATTCCCATTTGTATAGAATTTTAGAGGAATTTTAGTACGCAGAATCCCAGCTGCAGGCACACAGAATTAGACATGAATAGTGGCCGTTTTCCAGGGGAAAACAAAGTCTCCAGGCCAACTTCCTGATGTCAGATTTTAGGAGGCCTTTTGCACAACAAGAACAGACAAACTTCCAACTGGTGGCATATTGCGTCTTGGAGATATCCTCATTTGTATGGAATTTTAGTGGAATTAAAGTAGGCAGAAGCCCAGTGGCAAGTAGACAGCATTAAACACCAACGGTGGCCCATTTCCATGGGAAACCAAAGTCTCCACACCACGTGCCTTATGTCCGTTTATAGGAGGACTTTTGCACTACAAGAGCAGACAAACTTCCAACTGGTGGTAGACTCCATCTGGGAGATATATTCATTTGTGAGGAATTTCAGCAGGCGTAACAACAGGGGCAGGCAGACAGCATTAGACACGAACTGTGGCTTTTTTCCACGGGAAACCAAAGTCTCCACCGCACGTTCCTGATGTCAGTTTGTAAGAGGTGTTTGGAACTACAAGGGCAGAAAAACTTCCATCTGGTGGTAGATTGCACCTGGGAGATATCCTCATTTCCATGGAATATTAGTGGAATTTTAGTAGGAAGAAGCCCAGTGGCAGGCACATAGGATTAGACACAAACGGTGGCCCATTTCCATGCGAAAAGAAAGTCTTCACCCCACTTTCCTGCTGTCAGTTTTTAGGAGGCCTTTGGCACTACAAGGGCAGAGAAACATCCATCTGGTTTAGATTGCACCTGGGAGACATCCTCATTTGTATGGTATTTTAGTGGAATTTTAATAGGCAGAAGCCTAGTTTCAGGCACACATCATTAGACACGAACGCTGGCCCATTTCCAAGGGAACGCAAAGTTTCAACTCCAGGTTCCTGATGTCAGTTTGTAGGAGGCCTTTGGCACTACAAGGGCAGACAAAGTTCCGTCTTGTGGTTGATTGAATCGAGGAGATACCGTCATTTGTATGGAATTTCAGCAGGCAGAAGCCCAGTGGCAGGCAGACAGCATTAGACACGAACAATGGACCTTTTCCATGGGAAACCAAAGTCTCCACCTCACGTTCCTGATGTCAGTTTGTAGGAGGCCTTTGGAACTACAAGGGCAGGCAAACTTCAAACTGGTGGTAGATTGCACCTGGGAGATATCCTCATTTGTATAGAATTTTAGTGGAATTTTAGTAGGCATAAGCCCAGTGTCTGGCAGACAGCATTAGACACGAACGGTGGTCCATTTCCTTGGGAAACCAAAGTCTCTATGTCACATGCCTGATGTCAGTTTGTAGGAGGCCTTTGGCACTACAAGGGCAGACAAAATTCCATCTGCTGATAGATTCCACCTGGAGATATCCTCTGTTGTATGGAATTTCAGCAGGCATATGCTCAGTTGCAGGCAGACAGCATTAGACACGAACGGTGACCCTTTTCCATGGGAACCTATGTGTCCACCCTAGGTTTAAGATGTCAATTTATACGAGGATTTTGGCACTACAAAGGCAGAGGAACTTTCATCTGGTGGTAGATTGAACCAGGGAGATATCCTCATTTGTATGGAATTTTAGTGAAATTTTAGTAGGAAGAAGCCCAGTGCCAGGCAGACAGCATTAGACACGAACGGTGGCTTTTTCATGGGAAACCAAAGTCTCCACCCCACATTCCTGATTATAATTTATACGAGGCTTTCGGCACTATAAGGGTAGACAAACTTCCAACTGGTGGTAGATTGCACGTGATAGATATCCTCATTTGCATGGAATTTTAGTGGAATTTTAGTAGGCAGAATCCAAATGATCGGCAGAGAGCATAAAACACAAACGGTGCCTCTTTTTCATGGGACACGAAGGTCTCTACCCCAGTCTCCTGATGTCAGTTGGTAGGAGGCCTTTGGCACTACAAGGCTAGAAAAACTTCCAACTGGTGGTAGATTGCATCTGGGAGATATCCTCATTTGTATGCAATTTTTGCAGCCATAAGCCATGTGACAGGCAGACAGCATTAGACAGGAACGGTGGACCTTTTCCTTGAAAAACCAAAGTCTCCACCCCACGTTCCTGATGTCAGTTTGCAGGAGGCCTTTGGACTACAAGGTCTACAAAATTCCATCTCGTTGTATATTCCATCATGGAGATATCGTTATTTGTATGGAATTTTATTGGAATTTTAGTATGCGGAAGCCGAGTGGCCAGCAGACAGCATCAGAGAAGAACGGTGGCCCTTTTCCATGGAAACCAAAGTTTCCACTCCAGGTTCCTGGTGTCAGTTTGTAGGAGGCCTTTGGCACTACAAGGGCCGACAAAGTTCCGTCTGGTCGTAGATTGCATCGAGGAGATATCCTCATTTGTATGGAATTTAAGCAGGCAGGAACCCATTGGCAGGCAGACAGCATTAGACACGAACAATGGACCTTTTCCATGGGAAACCAAAGTCTCCATCTCACGTTCCTGATGTCAGTTTGTAGGAGGCCTTAGGACCTACAAGGGCAGACAAACTTCCATCTGGTGGTAGATTGCACCTGGGAGATATCCTCATTTGAATAGAATTTTAGTGGAATTTTAGTAGGCATAACCCCAGTGGCAGGCAGACAGCATTAAACACCAAGGGTGGCCCTTTTCCATGGGAAAACAATGTCTCCACCCCTTGTTCCTGATGTCAGTTTTTAGGAGGCCTTTGGCACTACAAGGGCAGACAAACTTCCAACTGGTGGTAGATTCCGTGTGGGAGATATCCTCATTTGTGAGGAACTTCAGCAGTCATAACCACAGTGCCAGGCAGACAGCATTAGACAGGAACGGTGGCCCTTTTCCATGGAAAAACAAATTATCCATACTATGTTCCTGATGTCAGTTTGAAGGAGGCTTTTGGCACTACAAGGGCAGACACACTTCCATCTGGTGGTTGATTGCATCGGGGAGATATCCTCATTTGTGAGGAATTTCAACAGGCATAACCCCAGTGACAGGTAGACAGCATTAGACACAAAGAGTGGCCCTTTTCCATGGGAAACCAAAATCTCCACCCCATGTTGCAAATGTCACTTTGTAGGAGGCGTTTTCCAATATAAGGGCAGAGAAACTTCCATCTGGTTGTAGATTGCACCTGGGAGATATCCTCATTTCTATGGAATTTTAGTGGAATGTTAGTAGGCAGAATCCCAGCGGAAGGCAGAGAGAATTAGACAGGAACAGTGGCCCGTTTCCTAGGGAAACCAAAGTCTCCATCCCACATTCCTGATGTCAGGTTGTCGGAGGACTTTGGCATTAAAAGGGCAGACAAACTTCCATCTGGTGGGAAATTGCATTTGGGAGATATCCTCATTTGTAGGGAATTTTAGTAGGCATATGCCCACTGGCAGGCAGACAGCATTAAACACCAAGGGTGGCCCTTTTCCATGGGAAACCAAAGCGTCCTTTCCAGATTCCTGATGTCAATTTGTAGGAGGCCGTTGGCATTACAAGGGCAGACAAACTTTCAACTGGTGGTAGACTCCATCTGGGAGATATCCTCATTTGTATGGGATTTTACTAGGCATAAGCCCAGTGGCAGGCACATAGCATTAGACACAAACGGTGGCCCATTTCCATGGGAAACCAAAGTCTCCACCGCACGTTCCTGATGTCAGTTTGTAAGAAGCCTTTGGCTCTAAATGGGCACACAAACTTCCATCTGGTGGTAGATTGCACCTGGGAGACATCCTCATTTGTATGGAATTTTAGTGGAATTTTAATAGGCAGAAGTCTAGTGGCAGGCACACATCATTAGACACGAACGCTGGCCCATTTCCATGGGAGAAGAAAGTCTCCAACCCACGTTCCTGATTTCAGTTTTTAGGAGGCGTTTGGAACTGCAAGGGCAGACAAACTTCCATCTGGTGGGAAATTGCATTTGGGAGATATCCTCATATGTATGGAACTTTGGTAGGCATATGCCCACTGGCAGGCAGACAGCATTAGACACGAACGGTGGCCTCTTTCCATGGAAAAACAAAGTCTCCAACCCACGTTCCTGATGTCGGTTTTTAGGAGGCCTCTGGCACTACAAGTGGAGACAAACTTCCAACTGCTGGCATATTGCATCTGGGAGATATCTTCATTTGTGAGGAATTTCAGCAGGCATAACCCCAGTGACAGGCAGACAGCATTAGACACGAGCAATGGACCTTTTCCATGGGAAACCAAAACCTCCACCCCACGTTGCTGATGTCACTTTGTAGGAGGCGTTTTCCAATATAAGGGCAGAGAAACTTCCATCTGGTTATAGATTGCACCTGAGAGATATCCTCATTTGTGTAGAATTTTAGTGGAATTTTAGTAGGCATAAGCCCAGTGGCTGGCAGGCTGCATTAGCCGCAAACGGTGGCCCATTACCTTGGGAAACCAAAGTCTCCACCCCACGTTCCTGATGTCAGTTTTTACGAGGCCTTTGGCACAAGGAGGGCAAACAAACGTCCATCTGGTGGTAGATTGCACCTGGGAGATATCCTCATTTGTATGGAACTTCAGCAGTCATAACCACAGTGCCAGGCAGACAGCATTAGACAGGAACAGTGGTCCTTTTCAATGGGAAACCAAAGTCTCCGCCCCAGGTTCCTGATGTCAATTTGTAGGAAGCCTTTGGCTTGACAGGGGCAGACAAACTTCCATCTGGTGGTAGATTGCACATGGGAGACATCCTCATTTGTATGGAATTTTAGTGGAATTTTAATAGGCAGAAGCCTCGTGGCAGGCACACATCATTAGACACGAACGCTGGCCCATTTCCATGGGAAACCAAAGTTTCCAATCCAGGATCCTGATGTCAGTTTGAAGGAGGCGTTTGGCACTAGAAGGGCAGACAAAGTTCCGTCTGGTGGTTGATTGCATCGAGGAGATAGACTCATTTGTATGGAATTTCAGCAGGCAGAAGCCCAGTGGCACGCAGACTGCATTAGACACGAACAATGGACCTTTTCCATGGGAAACCAAAGTCTCCACCTCACGTTCCTGATGTCAGTTTGTAGGAGGCCTTTGGAACTACAAGGGCAGACAAACTTCCATCTGGTGGTAGATTGCACCTGGGAGATATCCTCATTTGTATAGAATTTTAGTGGAATTTTAGTAGGCAGAAGTCCAGCGGCAGGCAGACAGCATTACACACGAACGCTGGCCAATATCCATGGGAAACCAAAGTCTCCAACCCAGGCTCCTCATGTCAGTTTGTAGGAGGCCTTTGGCATTAAAAGGGCAGACAAACTTTCATCTGGTGGGAAATTGCATTTGGGAGATATCCTCATATGTATGGAACTTTGGTAGGCATATGCCCACTGGCAGGCAGACAGCATTAGACACGAACGGTGGCCTCTTTCCATGGAAAAACAAAGTCTCCACCCCACGTTCCTGATGTCAGTTTTTAGGAGACCTCTGGCACTACAGGAGGAGACAAACTTCCAACTGCTGGCATATTGCATCTGGGAGATATCCTCATTTGTGAGGTATTTCAGCAGGCATAACACCAGTGACAGGCAGACAGCATTAGACAGGAACGGTGCCCCTTTTCCATGGGAAACCAAAGTCTCCACCCCACGTTCCTGACGTCAGTTTTTAGGAGGCATTTGGCACTAGAGAGGCAGACAAACTTCCATCTGGTGGTAGATTGCACCTGGGAGACATCCTCATTTGTATGGAATTTTAGTGGGATTTTAATAGGCAGAAGCCTAGTGGCAGACGCAAGTCATTAGACACGAACGCTGGCCCATTTCCATATGAAACCAAAGTCTCCACTCCAGGTTCCTGATGTGAGTTTGTAGGAGGCCTTTGGCACTACAAGAGCAGACAAAGTTCCATCTGGTGGTTGATTGTATCGAGGAGATATCCTCATTTATATGGAATTTCAGCAGGCAGAAGTCCAGTGGCAGGCAGACAGCATTAGACACCAACAATGGACCTTTTCCATGGGAAACCAAAGTCTCCACCCTAGGTTCCTGATGGCAGTTTGTAGGAGGCCTTTGGAAATACAAGGGCAGAGAAACTTCCATCTGGTGTTAGGTTGTAGCTGGGAGATATACTCATTTTTATGGAATTTTAGTGGAATTTTAGTAGGCAGAATCCCAGCAGCATGTAGACAGAATTAGACATGAATAGTGGCCCATTTCCATAGGAAACCAAAGTCTCCAACCCATGATCCTGATGTCATTTTCTAGGAGGCCTCTGGCACTACAAGAGGGGACAAACTTCCAATTGGTGGCATATTGCATCTGGGAGATATCCTCATTTGTGAGGAATTTCAGAAGGCATAACCCCAGTGGCAGGCAGATAGCATTAGACAGGAACGGTGGCCCTTTTCCATGGGAAACCAAAGTCTCCATCCCACGTTCCTGATGTCAGTCATTAAGAGGCGAATGGAACTACAAGGGCAGAAAAATTTCCATCTGGTGGTAGATTGGACCTGGGAGATATCGCCATTTGTATGGAATTTTAGTGGTATTTCAGTAGGCAGAAGTCCAGCGGCAGGCAGACAGCATTACACACGAACGCTGGCCAATATCCATGGGAAACCAAAGTCTCCAACCCAGGCTCCTCATGTCAGTTTATAGGAGGCCTTTGGCATTAAAAGGGCAGACAAACTTCCATCTGGTGGTTGATTGCATCGGCGAGATATGCTCATTTGTATGGGATTTCAGAAGGCAGAAGCCAAGTGGCACGCAGACAGCATTGGACACGAACAGTGGCCCATTTCCATGGGAAACCAAAATCTCCACCCCACGTTGCTGATGTCTCATTGTAGGAGGCGTTTTCCAATAAAAGGGCAGAAAAACTTCCATCTGGTTGTAGATTGCACCTGGGAGATATCCTCATTTCTATGGAATTTTAGTGGAATTTTAGTAGGAAGAAACCCAGTGGCAGGCAGACAGCATTAGACACGAACAATGGCCCATTTCTATGGGAAACCAAAGCCTCCACTCCGGGTTCCGGGTGTCAGTTTGTAGGAGGCCTTTGGTATTACAAGGGCAGACAAAGTTCCGTCTTGTGTTTGATTGAATCGAGGAGATACCCTCATTTGTATGGAATTTCAGCAGGCAGAAGCCCATTGGCAGGCAGACAGCATTAGACACGAACAATGGACCTTTTCCATGGGAAACCAAAGTCTCCACCTCACGTTCCTGATGTCAGTTTGTAGGAGGCCTTTAGAAATACAAGGGCAGGCAAACTTCTATCTGGTGGTAGATTGCACCTGGGAGATAACCTCATTTCTATAGAATTTTAGTGGAATTTTAGTAGGCATAAGGCCAGTGGCTGGCAGGCAGCATTAGCCGCAAACGGTGGCCCATTACCTTGGGAAACCAAAGTCTCCACCCCACGTTCCTGATGTCAGTTTTTACGAGGCCTTTGGCACAAGGAGGGCAAACAAACGTCCACCTGGTGGTAGATTGCACCTGGGAGATATCCTCATTTGTATGGAACTTCAGCAGTCATAACCACAGTGCCAGGCAGACAGCATTAGACACGAACGGTGGGCATTTCTTTGGGAAACAAAAGTCTCCACCCCCCGTTCGGGATGTCAGTTTTTAGGTGGCCTTTGGCACTACGGGGGCAGAAAAACTTCCACCCAGTGGTAGATTACACCTGGGAGATATCCTCATTTGTATGGAACTTCAGCAGTCATCACCACAGTGCCAGGCAGACAGCATTAGACAGGAACGGTGGTCCTTTTCGATGGGAAAGCAAAGTCTCCACCTCAAGGTTCCTGATGACAGTTTGCAGGAGGCCTTTGGAAAAACAAGGGCAGAGAATCTTCCATCTGGTGTTAGATTACACCTGGGAGATATACTCATTTGTATGGAATTTTAGTGGAATATTAGTAGACAGAATCCCAGCTGCAGGTAGACAGAATTAGACATGAATAGTGGCTCATTTCCATGGGAAACCAAAGTCTCCACCCCAGGTTCCTCATGTCATTTTCTAGGAGGCCTCTGGCACTACAGGAGGAGACAAAGTTCCAATAGGTGGCATATTGCATCTAGGAGATATCCTCATTTGTATGTAATTTTAATAGCCGTAAGCCCAGTGGCAGGCAGACAGTATTAGACGCGAACGGTGGCCCTTTTCCATGGGAAACCAAAGTCTCCGCCTCAGGTTCTTGATGTCAATTTGTAGGAAGCCTTTGGCTCTACAGGGGCAGACAAACTTCCATCTGGTGGTAGATTGCATCTGGGAGACATCCTCATTTGTATAAAATTTTAGTGGAATTTTAGTCGGCATAAGCCCAGTGTCTCGCAGACAGCATTAGACACGAACTGTGGTCCATTTCCTTGGGAAACCAAAGTCTCCATCTCATGTGCCTGATGTCAGTTTGTAGGAGGCCTTTGGCACTACAAGGGCAGATAAACTTCCAACTGCTGGTAGATTCCGTGCGGGAGATATCCTCATTTGTGAGGAATTTCAGCAGGCATAACCCCAGTGGCAGGAAGACTGCATTAGACACAAACGGTGGTCCTTTTCCATGGGAAACCGAAGTCTCTACCCCACGTTCCTGATATTAGTTTGTAAGAGGCCTTTGGAAGTACAAGGGCAGAAAAACTTCCATCTGGTGGTAGATTGCACCTGGGAGATATCCTCATTTTTATGGAATTTCAGTGGTATTAAAGTAGGCAGAAATCCAGCGGCAGGCAGACTGCTTTACACACGAACGCTGGCCCATATCCATGGGAAACCAAAGTCTCCACTCCAGGCTCCTCATCTCAGTTTATAGAAGGCCTTTGGAAATACAAGGGCAGAAAAACTTATATCTGGCGGTAGACTGCACCCGGGAGATGTCTTCATTTGTATGGAATTTCAGTGGAATTTTCGTAGGTAGAAGCCCAATGGCAGTCAGACATTATTAGACACGAACGGTGGCCCATTTCCATGAGAAACCAAAGTCTCCACCCCAGGTTCCTGATGTCAGTTTTTAGGAGGCCTTTGGCACTAGAAGGGCAAACAAACTTCCAACTGGTGGGAGATTCCATCTGGGAAATATCCTCATTTGTGAGGAATTTCAGTAGGCATAAATCCAGTGGCAGGCAGACAGCATTAGACACGAACAGTGGCCCTTTTCCATGGGAAACCAAAATCTCCACCCCATGTTGCTGATGTCACTTTGTAGGAGGCGTTTTCCAATATAAGGGCAGAGAAACTTCCATCTGGTTGTAGATTGCACCTGGGAGATATCCTCATTTCTATGGAGTTTTAGTGGAATTTTAGTAGGAAGAAGCACAGTGGCAGGCAGACAGCATTAGACACGAACAATGGCCCATTTTTATGGGAAACCAAAGTCTCCACCCCACGTTCCTGATGTCCGTTTCTAGGAGGCCTTTGACACTACAAAGGTAGACAAACTTCCGTCTGGTGGTTGATTGCATCGGGGAGATATCCTCATTTGTATGGAATTTCAGCAGGTAGAAGCCCAGTGGCAGGCAGACAGCATTAGACACGAACGGTGGCCCTTTTCCATGGGAAAACAAAGTCTCCAACCCAGGCTCCTGATGTCAGTTTGTAGGAGGCCTTTGGCATAAAAAGGGCAGACAAACTTCCATCTGGTGGGAAATTGCATTTGGGAGATATCCTCATTTGTAGGGAATTTTGGTAGGCTTCTGCCCACTGGCAGGCAGACAGCATTAGACACGAACAGTGGCCCCTTTCCATGGAAAAACAAATTATCCATCCTATGTTCCTGATGTCAGTTTTTTGGAGGCTTTTGGCACTGCAAGGGCTGACAAACTTCCACCTGGTGGTAGATTGCACCTGGGAGATATCCTCATTTTTATGGAATTTTAGTGGTATTTTAGTACTCAGAAGCCCAATGGCAGACAGACAGCATTAAACATGAATGGTGGGCCTTTTCTATAGGAAACCAAAGTCTCCAGGTGAGGTTCTGAATGTCAGTTTGAAGGAGGCCTTTGGCACTGCAAGAGCAGACAAATTTCCATCTGGTGGCATATTGCGTCTGGGAGATATCCTCATTTGTATGTAATTTCAGTAGTCATAAGTCAGTGGCAAGGAGACAGCATTAAACACCAAGGGTGGCCCTTTTCCATGGGAAACCAAAGCGTCCTTTCCAGATTCCTGATGTCAATTTGTAGGAGGCCGTTGGCATTACAAGGGCAGACAAACTTTCAACTGGTGGTAGACTCCATCTGGGAGATATCCTCATTTGTATGGGATTTTACTAGGCATAAGCCCAGTGGCAGGCACATAGCATTAGACACAAACGGTGGCCCATTTCCATGGGAAACCAAAGTCTCCACCGCACGTTCCTGATGTCAGTTTGTAAGAAGCTTTTGGCTCTAAATGGGCACACAAACTTCCATCTGGTGGTAGATTGCACCTGGGAGACATCCTCATTTGTATGGAATTTTAGTGGAATTTTAATAGGCAGAAGCCTAGTGGCAGGCACACATCATTAGACACGAACGCTGGCCCATTTCCATGGGAGAAGAAAGTCTCCAACCCACGTTCCTGATTTCAGTTTTTAGGAGGCGTTTGGAACTGCAAGGGCAGACAAACTTCCATCTGGTGGGAAATTGCATTTGGGAGATATCCTCATATGTATGGAACTTTGGTAGGCATATGCCCACTGGCAGGCAGACAGCATTAGACACGAACGGTGGCCTCTTTCCATGGAAAAACAAAGTCTCCAACCCACGTTCCTGATGTCGGTTTTTAGGAGGCCTCTGGCACTACAAGTGGAGACAAACTTCCTACTGCTGGCATATTGCATCTGGGAGATATCTTCATTTGGGAGGAATTTCAGCAGGTATAACCCCAGTGACAGGCAGACAGCATTAGACACGAACAATGGACCTTTTCCATGGGAAACCAAAACCTCCACCCCACGTTGCTGATGTCACTTTGTAGGAGGCGTTTTCCAATATAAGGGCAGAGAAACTTCCATCTGGTGGTAGATTGCACCTGGGAGATATCCTCATTTCTATGGAATTTTAGTGGAATTTTAGAAGGAAGAAGCCCAGTGGGAGGCACATAGCATTAGACACAAACGGTGGCCCATTTCCATGGGAGAAGAAAGTCTCCAACCCACGTTCCTGATTTCAGTTTTTAGGAGGCGTTTGGAATTACAAGGGCAGACAAACTTCCATCTGGTTATAGATTGCACCTGAGAGATATCCTCATTTGTATAGAATTTTAGTGGAATTTTAGTAGGCATAAGCCCAGTGGCTGGCAGGCAGCATTAGCCGCAAACGGTGGCCCATTACCTTGGGAAACCAAAGTCTCCACCCCACGTTCCTGATGTCAGTTTTTACGAGGCCTTTGGCACAAGGAGGGCAAACAAACGTCCATCTGGTGGTAGATTGCACCTGGGAGATATCCTCATTTGTATGGAACTTCAGCAGTCATAACCACAGTGCCAGGCAGACAGCATTAGACAGGAACAGTGGTCCTTTTCAATGGGAAACCAAAGTCTCCGCCCCAGGTTCCTGATGTCAATTTGTAGGAAGCCTTTGGCTTGACAGGGGCAGACAAACTTCCATCTGGTGGTAGATTGCACATGGGAGACATCCTCATTTGTATGGAATTTTAGTGGAATTTTAATAGGCAGAAGCCTCGTGGCAGGCACACATCATTAGACATGAACGCTGGCCCATTTCCATGGGAAACCAAAGTTTCCAATCCAGGATCCTGATGTCAGTTTGAAGGAGGCGTTTGGCACTAGAAGGGCAGACAAAGTTCCGTCTGGTGGTTGATTGCATCGAGGAGATAGACTCATTTGTATGGAATTTCAGCAGGCAGAAGCCCAGTGGCACGCAGACTGCATTAGACACGAACAATGGACCTTTTCCATGGGAAACCAAAGTCTCCACCTCACGTTCCTGATGTCAGTTTGTAGGAGGCCTTTGGAACTACAAGGGCAGACAAACTTCCATCTGGTGGTAGATTGCACCTGGGAGATATCCTCATTTGTATAGAATTTTAGTGGAATTTTAGTAGGCAGAAGTCCAGCGGCAGGCAGACAGCATTACACACGAACGCTGGCCAATATCCATGGGAAACCAAAGTCTCCAACCCAGGCTCCTCATGTCAGTTTGTAGGAGGCCTTTGGCATTAAAAGGGCAGACAAACTTTCATCTGGTGGGAAATTGCATTTGGGAGATATCCTCATATGTATGGAACTTTGGTAGGCATATGCCCACTGGCAGGCAGACAGCATTAGACACGAACGGTGGCCTCTTTCCATGGAAAAACAAAGTCTCCACCCCACGTTCCTGATGTCAGTTTTTAGGAGACCTCTGGCACTACAGGAGGAGAAAAACTTCCAACTGCTGGCATATTGCATCTGGGAGATATCCTCATTTGTGAGGTATTTCAGCAGGCATAACACCAGTGACAGGCAGACAGCATTAGACAGGAACGGTGCCCCTTTTCCATGGGAAACCAAAGTCTCCACCCCACGTTCCTGACGTCAGTTTTTAGGAGGCATTTGGCACTAGAGAGGCAGACAAACTTCCATCTGGTGGTAGATTGCACCTGGGAGACATCCTCATTTGTATGGAATTTTAGTGGGATTTTAATAGGCAGAAGCCTAGTGGCAGACGCAAGTCATTAGACACGAACGCTGGCCCATTTCCATGGGAAACCAAAGTCTCCACTCCAGGTTCCTGATGTCAGTCATTAAGAGGCGAATGGAACTACAAGGGCAGAAAAATTTCCATCTGGTGGTAGATTGGACCTGGGAGATATCGCCATTTGTATGGAATTTTAGTGGTATTTCAGTAGGCAGAAGTCCAGCGGCAGGCAGACAGCATTACACACGAACGCTGGCCAATATCCATGGGAAACCAAAGTCTCCAACCCAGGCTCCTCATGTCAGTTTGTAGGAGGCATTTGGCATTAAAAGGGCAGACAAACTTCCATCTGGTGGTTGATTGCATCGGCGAGATATGCTCATTTGTATGGGATTTCAGAAGGCAGAAGCCAAGTGGCACGCAGACAGCATTGGACACGAACAGTGGCCCATTTCCATGGGAAACCAAAATCTCCACCCCACGTTGCTGATGTCTCATTGTAGGAGGCGTTTTCCAATAAAAGGGCAGAAAAACTTCCATCTGGTTGTAGATTGCACCTGGGAGATATCCTCATTTCTATGGAATTTTAGTGGAATTTTAGTAGGAAGAAACCCAGTGGCAGGCAGACAGCATTAGACACGAACAATGGCCCATTTCTATGGGAAACCAAAGCCTCCACTCCGGGTTCCGGGTGTCAGTTTGTAGGAGGCCTTTGGTATTACAAGGGCAGACAAAGTTCCGTCTTGTGTTTGATTGAATCGAGGAGATACCCTCATTTGTATGGAATTTCAGCAGGCAGAAGCCCATTGGCAGGCAGACAGCATTAGACACGAACAATGGACTTTTTCCATGGGAAACCAAAGTCTCCACCTCACGTTCCTGATGTCAGTTTGTAGGAGGCCTTTAGAAATACAAGGGCAGGCAAACTTCTATCTGGTGGTAGATTGCACCTGGGAGATAACCTCATTTCTATAGAATTTTAGTGGAATTTTAGTAGGCATAAGGCCAGTGGCTGGCAGGCAGCATTAGCCGCAAACGGTGGCCCATTACCTTGGGAAACCAAAGTCTCCACCCCACGTTCCTGATGTCAGTTTTTACGAGGCCTTTGGCACAAGGAGGGCAAACAAACGTCCACCTGGTGGTAGATTGCACCTGGGAGATATCCTCATTTGTATGGAACTTCAGCAGTCATAACCACAGTGCCAGGCAGACAGCATTAGACACGAACGGTGGGCATTTCTTTGGGAAACAAAAGTCTCCACCCCCCGTTCGGGATGTCAGTTTTTAGGTGGCCTTTGGCACTACGGGGGCAGAAAAACTTCCACCCAGTGGTAGATTACACCTGGGAGATATCCTCATTTGTATGGAACTTCAGCAGTCATCACCACAGTGCCAGGCAGACAGCATTAGACAGGAACGGTGGTCCTTTTCGATGGGAAAGCAAAGTCTCCACCTCAAGGTTCCTGATGACAGTTTGTAGGAGGCCTTTGGAAAAACAAGGGCAGAGAATCTTCCATCTGGTGTTAGATTACACCTGGGAGATATACTCATTTGTATGGAATTTTAGTGGAATATTAGTAGACAGAATCCCAGCTGCAGGTAGACAGAATTAGACATGAATAGTGGCTCATTTCCATGGGAAACCAAAGTCTCCACCCCAGGTTCCTCATGTCATTTTCTAGGAGGCCTCTGGCACTACAGGAGGAGACAAAGTTCCAATAGGTGGCATATTGCATCTAGGAGATATCCTCATTTGTATGTAATTTTAATAGCCGTAAGCCCAGTGGCAGGCAGACAGTATTAGACGCGAACGGTGGCCCTTTTCCATGGGAAACCAAAGTCTCCGCCTCAGGTTCTTGATGTCAATTTGTAGGAAGCCTTTGGCTCTACAGGGGCAGACAAACTTCCATCTGGTGGTAGATTGCATCTGGGAGACATCCTCATTTGTATAGAATTTTAGTGGAATTTTAGTCGGCATAAGCCCAGTGTCTCGCAGACAGCATTAGACACGAACTGTGGTCCATTTCCTTGGGAAACCAAAGTCTCCATCTCACGTGCCTGATGTCAGTTTGTAGGAGGTCTTTGGCACTACAAGGGCAGATAAACTTCCAACTGCTGGTAGATTCCGTGCGGGAGATATCCTCATTTGTGAGGAATTTCAGCAGGCATAACCCCAGTGGCAGGAAGACTGCATTAGACACAAACGGTGGTCCTTTTCCATGGGAAACCGAAGTCTCTACCCCACGTTCCTGATATTAGTTTGTAAGAGGCCTTTGGAAGTACAAGGGCAGAAAAACTTCCATCTGGTGGTAGATTGCACCTGGGAGATATCCTCATTTTTATGGAATTTCAGTGGTATTAAAGTAGGCAGAAATCCTGCGGCAGGCAGACTGCTTTACACACGAACGCTGGCCCATATCCATGGGAAACCAAAGTCTCCACTCCAGGCTCCTCATCTCAGTTTATAGAAGGCCTTTGGAAATACAAGGGCAGAAAAACTTATATCTGGCGGTAGACTGCACCCGGGAGATGTCTTCATTTGTATGGAATTTCAGTGGAATTTTCGTAGGTAGAAGCCCAATGGCAGTCAGACATTATTAGACACGAACGGTGGCCCATTTCCATGAGAAACCAAAGTCTCCACCCCAGGTTCCTGATGTCAGTTTTTAGGAGGCCTTTGGCACTAGAAGGGCAAACAAACTTCCAACTGGTGGGAGATTCCATCTGGGAAATATCCTCATTTGTGAGGAATTTCAGTAGGCATAAATCCAGTGGCAGGCAGACAGCATTAGACACGAACAGTGGCCCTTTTCCATGGGAAACCAAAATCTCCACCCCATGTTGCTGATGTCACTTTGTAGGAGGCGTTTTCCAATATAAGGGCAGAGAAACTTCCATCTGGTTGTAGATTGCACCTGGGAGATATCCTCATTTCTATGGAGTTTTAGTGGAATTTTAGTAGGAAGAAGCACAGTGGCAGGCAGACAGCATTAGACACGAACAATGGCCCATTTTTATGGGAAACCAAAGTCTCCACCCCACGTTCCTGATGTCCGTTTCTAGGAGGCCTTTGACACTACAAAGGTAGACAAACTTCCGTCTGGTGGTTGATTGCATCGGGGAGATATCCTCATTTGTATGGAATTTCAGCAGGTAGAAGCCCAGTGGCAGGCAGACAGCATTAGACACGAACGGTGGCCCTTTTCCATGGGAAAACAAAGTCTCCAACCCAGGCTCCTGATGTCAGTTTGTAGGAGGCCTTTGGCATAAAAAGGGCAGACAAACTTCCATCTGGTGGGAAATTGCATTTGGGAGATATCCTCATTTGTAGGGAATTTTGGTAGGCTTCTGCCCACTGGCAGGCAGACAGCATTAGACACGAACAGTGGCCCCTTTCCATGGAAAAACAAATTATCCATCCTATGTTCCTGATGTCAGTTTTTAGGAGCCTTTTGGCACTGCAAGGGCTGACAAACTTCCACCTGGTGGTAGATTGCACCTGGGAGATATCCTCATTTTTATGGAATTTTAGTGGTATTTTAGTACTCAGAAGCCCAATGGCAGACAGACAGCATTAAACATGAATGGTGGGCCTTTTCTATAGGAAACCAAAGTCTCCAGGTGAGGTTCTGAATGTCAGTTTGAAGGAGGCCTTTGGCACTGCAAGAGCAGACAAATTTCCATCTGGTGGCATATTGCGCCTGGGAGATATCCTCATTTGTATGTAATTTCAGTAGTCATAAGTCAGTGGCAAGGAGACAGCATTAAACACCAAGGGTGGCCCTTTTCCATGGGAAACCAAAGCGTCCTCTCCAGGTTCCTGATGTCAGTGTTTAGGAGGCCGTTGCATTACAAGGGCAGACAAACTTTCAACTGGTGGTAGACTCCATCTGGGAGATATCCTCATTTTTATGGAATTTTACTAGGCATACGCCCAGTGGCAGGCACATAGCATTAGACAAAAAGGGTGGCCCATTTCCATGGGAAAACAAAGTCTCCACCGCACATTCCTGATGTCAATTTTTAGGAGGCCTTTGGCACTTCAAGGGCAGACAAACTTCCACCTGGTGGTAGATTGCACCTGGGACTTTTCAGCATTTGTATGGAACTGCAGCAGTCATAACCACAGTGCCAGGCAGACAGCATTAGACACGAACGGTGGCCCTTTTCCATGGGAAACCAAAGTCTACGCCCCAGGTTCCTGATGTTAATTTGTAGGAAGCCTTTAACACTACAAGGGCAGACAAACTTCCATCTGGTGGTAGATTGCACCTGGGAGGTATCCTCATTTGTATGGAATTTTAGTGGAATTTTAGTAGGCATAAGCCCAGTATCTGGCAGACAGCATTACACACGAACAGTGGCCCTTTTCCATGGGAAACCAAAATCTCCACCCCATGTTGCTGATGTCACTTTGTAAGAGACGTTTTCCAATAGAAGGGCAGAGAAACTTCCATCTGGTTGTAGATTGCACCTGGGAGATATCCTCATTTTTATGGAGTTTTAGTGGAATTTTAGTAGGAAGAAACCCCGTGGCAGGCAGACAGCATTAGACAAGAAAAATGGCCCATTTGATGGAAAACCAAAGTCTCCACCCCTCGTTCCTGGTGTCCGTTTCTAGGAGGCCTTTGGCACTACAAGGGCAGTCAAACTTCCGTCTGGTGGTTGATTGCATCGTTGAAATATCCTCATTTTTATGGAATTTCATCGGGTAGAAGCCCAGTGGCAGGCAGACAGCATTAGAGAGGAATGGTGGCCCTTTTCCATGGGAAAACAAAGTCTCCAACCAGGCTCCTGATGTCAGTTTTTAGTAGGCCTTTGGCATTAAAAGAGCAGACAAACTTCCATCTGGTGGGAAATTTTGTTAGGGAGATATCCTCATTTGTATGTAATTTCAGTAGTCATAAGCCCAGTGGCAAGGAGACAGCATTAAATAACAAGGGTGCCCCTTTTCCATGGGAAACCAAAGCCTCCTTTCCAGAATCCTGATGTCAGTTTGTAGGAGGCCTTTGGCATTACAAGGGCAGACAAACTTTCATCTGGTGGTAGACTCTATCTGGGAGATATCCTCATTTGTACGGGATTTTACTAGGCATAATCCCAGTGGCAGTCACATAGCATTAGACACAAACGGTGGCCCATTTCCATGGGAAAACAAAGTCTCCACCCCACGTTCCTGATGTCAATTTGTAGAAGGCGTTTGGAACTACAAGGGCAGAAAAACTTCCATCTGGTGGTAGATTGCACCTGGGAGATACCCTCATTTCTCTGGAATTTTATTGGAATTTTATTACGAAGATCCCCAGTGGCAGGCAGACAGCTTTAGACACGAACGGTGGCCCATTTTTATGGGAAACCAAAGTCTCCGCCCCACGTTCCTGATGTCCGTTACTAGGAGGCCTTCGGCAGTACAAGGGTAGACAAACTTCCACCTGGTGGTAGATTGCTCCTGGGAGATATCCTCATTTGTATGGACCTTCAGCAGTCATAACCACAGTGCCAGGCAGACAGCATTAGACAGGAACGGTAGTCCTTTTCCTAGGGAAACCAAAGTCTCCACACCACGTTCCCGATGTCAGGTTTTAGTAGGCCATTGACAGTACAAGGGCAGAAAAACTTCCGTCTGGTGGTTGATTGCATCGGGAAGATATCCACATTTGTATGGAATTTCAGCAGATAGAAGCCCAGTGGCAGGCAGACAGCATTAGACACGAACGGTGGCCCTTTTCCATGGGAAAACAAAGTCTCCAACCCAGGCTCCTGATGTCAGTTTGTAGGAGGCCTTTGGCACTACAAGGGCAGACAAACCTCCATCTAGTGGTGGATCGCACCTCGTAGATGTCCTTGTTTGTATGGAATTTTAGTGGTATTTTAGTACTCAGAAGCCTAGTTGCAGACAGAGAGCATTAAACATGAACGGTGGGCCTTTTCCATAGGAAACCAAAGTCTCCACGCCAGGTTCCGAATGTCAGTATAAAGGAGGCCTTTGGCACTGCAAGAGCAGACAAACTTCCATCTGGTGGCATATTGCATCTGGGAGATATCCTCATTTGTATGGAACTTCAGCAGTCATAACCACAGTGCCAGGCAGACAGCATTAGACAGGAACGGTGGTCCTTTTCCATGGGAAACCAAAGTCTCCACCCTAGGTTTCTGATGGCAGTTTGTAGGAGGCCTTTGGAAACATAAGGGCAGAGAAACTTCCATCTGGTGTTAGTTTGCACCTGGGAGATATTCGCATTTGTATGGAATTTTAGTGGAATTTTAGTAGGCAGAATCCAAGCGGCAGGCAGACAGAATTAGACATGAATAGCGGCCCATTTCCATGGGAAACCAAAGTCTCCACCCCACGTTCCTGATGTCCGTTTCTAGGAGGCCTTTGGCACTACAAGAGCAGAAAAACTTCCATCTGGTGGCATATTGAATCTGGGAGATATCCTCATTTGTATGGAATTTTACTAGGCATAAGCCCAGTGGCAGGCACATAGCATTAGACACAAACGGTGGCCCTTTTCCATGGGAAACCAAAGTCTTCACCCCACGTTCCTGATGTCAGTTTTTAGGAGGCCTTTGGCACTACAAGGGCAGACAAACATCCATCTGGTGGTAGATTGCACCTGGGAGATATCCTCATTTGTATGGAACTTCAGCACTCATAATCTGAAAGCCAGGCAGACAGCATTAGAAACGAACGGTGGACCTTTTCCATGGGAAAGCAAAGTCTTCACCCCACGTTCCTGATGTCAGTTTTTTGGAGGCCTTTGGCACTACGAGGGCAGACAAAGTTCCACCTGATGGTAGATTGCACCTGGGAGATATCCTTATTTGTATGGAACTTCAGCAGTCATCACCACAGTGCCAGGCAGACAGCATTATACACGATCGCTGGCCCATTTCCATAGGAAAACAAAGTCTCCACGCCTGGTTTCTGATGTCAGTTTTTTAGGAGAGCTTTGGTACTACAAGGGCAGAGATTCTTCCATCTGGTTGTAGATTGCACTTGGGAGATATCCTTATTTCTGTGGAATTTTAGTGGAATTTTAGTTGGAAGAAACCCAGTGGCAGGCAGACAGCATTAGGAATGAACGGTGGCCCATTTCCATGGGAAACCAAAGTCTCCACTCCGGGTTCCGAATGTTAGTGTTTAAGAGGCCTTTGGCACTACAGGGGCAGATAAACTTCTGTCAGGTGGTTGATTGCATCGGAGAGATTTCCAAATATCTTTGGAATTTCAGCAGGCAGAAGCCCAGTGGCAAACAGACAGCATTAGACACGAACGGTGGCCAATTTCCTTGGGAAACCAAATTCTCCACCCCACGTTCCTGATGTCAGTTTTTAGGAGGACTTTGGCACTATAAGGGCAGACATACTTCCAACTGGTGGAAGATTCCATCAGGGAGATATCCTCATTTGTGAGGAATTTCAGCAGGCATAACCCAAGTGGAAGGCGGACAGCATTAGACACGAACGGTGGCCCTTTTCCATGGGAAAACAAAGTCTCCACCCCTGGTTCCTGATGTCAGTTTCATAGGAGGCCTTTGCCACTACAAGAGCAGACAAACTTCCATCTGATGGTAAATTCCATGTGGGAGATATCCTCATTTGTATGGAATTTTACTAGGCATAAGCCCAGCGGCAGGCACATTGCATTAGGCACAAACGGTGCCCCTTTTCCATGGGAAACCAAAGTCCAATCCACGTTCCTGATGTCAGTATTTAGGAGGCCTTTGGCACTACAAGGGCAGACAAACTTCCATTTGGTGGTAGATTGCACCTGGGAGATATCCTCATTTGTATGGAACTTCAGCACTCATAACCACAATACCAGGCAGACAGCATTAGATATGAACAGTGGCCCATTTCCATGGGAAACCAAAGTCTCCACTCCAGGTTCCTGATGTCCTTTTTTAGGAGGCCTTTGGCACTACAAGGGCAGATAAACTTCCAACTGCTGGTAGATTCCATCTGGGAGATATCCTCATTTGTATGGAATTTCAGCAGGCATAACCCCAGTGGGAGGCAGACATCGTTAGACACGAACGGTGGCCCTTTTCCATGGGAATTCAAAATCTCCACCCCACGTTGCTGATGTCACTTGGTAGGAGGTTGTTTCCAATATAAGGGCAGAGAAACTTCCATCTGGTTGTAGATTGCACCTGGGAGATATCCTCATTTTTTTTTGGAATTTTAGTGGAATTTTAGTAGGAAGTAGGCCAGTGGCAGGCAGACAGCATTAGACACGAACGGTGGCCCATTTCTATGGGAAACCAAAGTCTCCAGCCCACGTTTCTGATGTTCATTTTTAGGAGACCTTTGGCACTACAAGGGCAGACAAACTTCCACCTGGTTGTAGATTGCACCTGGGAGATAACCTCATTTGTATGGAACTTCAGCAGTGCCAGGAAGACAGCATTAGACACGAACGGTAGTCCTTTTCCATGGGAAACCAAAGTCTCCACACCACGTTCCCGATGTCAGATTTTAGTAGGCCTTTGCCACTACAAGGTCAGGCAAACTTCCATCTTGTGGTAAATTGCATCTGCGAGATATCCTCATTTGTATGGTATTTTAGCAGGCATAACCCTGCTTTGGTGTCCCATGGAAAAGAGCCACCGTTCGTGTCTAATGCTCTCTACCTGCCGCTGGGATTCTGCCCACAAGAATTCCACTTAAATTCCATGCAAATGAGGATATCTCGCAGTTGCATTCTCCCACGAGTTTTGTTTGCCCTTGTAATGCCAAAGGCCTCCTACAAATTGACATCAGGAATGTGAGGTGGAGACTTTGGTTTCCTATGGAAAATGGCCACCGTTTGTGTCTAATGTTGTCTGCCTGCCACTGGGCTTCTGCCTGCTAAAATTGCATACAAATGAGGATATCTCCCAGATGCAATCTACCACCAGGTGGAAGTTTTTCTAGCCTTGTAGTGCCAAAGGCCTCCCAGCAACTGACATCAGGAGACTGGGGTAGAGACCTTCGTGTCTGATGGAAAAGGGACACCGTTTGTGTCTTATGCTCTCTGCCGATCATTGGGATTCTGCCTACTAAAATTCCACTAAAATTCCATGCAAATGAGGGTATCTATCACGTGCAATCTACCACCAGTTGGAAGTTTGTCTGCCCTTATCGTGCCAAAAGCCTCGTATAAATTTACATCAGGAATGTGGGGTGGAGACTTTGGTTTCCCATGAAAA
Source organism: Phylloscopus collybita (assembly GCA_027886175.1). Taxonomy (NCBI): domain Eukaryota; kingdom Metazoa; phylum Chordata; class Aves; order Passeriformes; family Phylloscopidae; genus Phylloscopus; species Phylloscopus collybita. Next base: position 8,347,143 of record JAJNNQ010000019.1, on the reverse strand, counting down.
AGGCCACCGTTCTTGTCTAATGCTGTCTGCCTGCAACTGGGCATATGCCTGCTGAAATTCCATACAACAGAGGATATCTCCCAGGTGGAATCTACCAGCAGATGGAATTTTGTCTGCCCTTGTAGTGCCAAAGGCCTCGTAGTAACTGATATAAAGAACGTGAGGTGGAGACGTTGATTTCCCATGGAAAAGGGCCACCGTTCGTGTCTAATGCTCGCTATGTGCCGCTGGGATTCTGCCCACAAGAATTCCACTTAAATTCCATGCAAATGAGGATATCTCGCAGTTGCATTCTCCCAAGAGATGGAAGTTTGTGTGCCCTTGTAGTTCCAAAGACCTCCTATAAACTGACATAAGGAACGTGAGGTGGAGACTTTGGTGTCCCATTGAAAAGGGCCACCGTTAGTGTCTAATGCAGTCTGCCTGGAACTAGGCTCATGCCTGCTGAAATTCCACAAAAATGAGGATATCTCCCAGATGGAATCTACCACCAGATGGAAGTTTATCTGCCTTTGTAGTGCCAAAGGCATCCTACAAACTGACATCAGGAACGTGAGATGGAGACTTTGGTTTCCCATGGAAAAGGGCCACCGTTCTTGTCTAATGCTATCTGGCGACTTTTCGGATTCTGCCGACTAAAATTCCACTAAAATTCCATTCAAATGAGGATATCTCCCTGGTGCAATCTACCACCAGATGAATTTTCCTTTGCCTTTGTAGTGCCTAAGGCGTCTTACAAACTGACATCAGGAACGTGAGGTGGAGACTTTGGTTTCCCATGGAAAAATGCCACCGTTTTTGTCTAATGCTGTCTGCCGGCCACTGGGCTTATGCCGTCTTAAATTCCATACAAATGGGGATATCTCCCAGATAGAATCCACCACCACTTGGATGTTTGTCTTCCCTTGCAGTGTTAAGGTTTCCAACACACAGACATCAGGAACCTGGAGTGAAGACTTTGGTTTCCCATGGAAAGGGGCCACTGTTCGTGTCTAATGCAGTCTACCTGCCACTGTGGTTCTCCCTTCTAAAATTGCATAGAAATGAGGATATCTCCCAGGAACAATCTACTACCAGATGGAAGTTTGTCTTCCCGTGTAATTCCAAAGGCCTCCTACAAATTGTCATCAAGAACGTGAGGTGGAGACTTTGGTTTCCCATGGAAAAGGGCCACCGTTCAAATCTAATGCTGTCTGCCTGCCACTGGGCTCATGCCTGATGAATTTCCATACAAATGAGGACATCTCCCAGGTGGAATCTACCACCAGATAGAATTTTGGCTGCCCTTGTAGTGCCAAAGGCCTCCTACAAACTGACATTCAGGAACGTGAGGTGGTGACCTTGGTTTCCCATGGAAAAGGACCACCGTGCAAATCTAATGCTGTCTGCCTGCCTCTGGGCTTATGGCTGCTAATATTGCATACAAATGAGGATGTCTTCCAGATGCAATCTACCTCCAGTTGGAAATTTTCCTGGCCTTGTAGTTCCAAAGGCCTCCTACAAACGGACATCAGGAATGTTGGGTGGAGACTTTTATTTCCCATGGAAAAGGGCCACAGTTCTTGTCAGATGCTGTTTGCTGGCTACTCGGCTCTGCATACTAAAATTCCAATAAAATTCCATAAAAAGAAGGATATCTCAGTAATGGAATATACAACGAGATGGAAGTATGTAGCCCTTGTAGTGCCAAAGGCCTCCTGCAAATTGACATCAGTAACGTGGGGTGGAGATTTGGTTTTCCATGGAAAAGGGCCACCGTTCCTGTCTAATGCTGTCTGCCGGCCACTGGGCTTATGCCTGCTGAAATTCCAGAGAAATGAGGATATCTCCCAGATGGAATCTACCACCAGTTGGAAGTTTATCTGCCCTTGTAGTTCCAAAGGCCTCCTACAAACTGACACCAGGAACCTGGAGTGGAGACTTTGGTTTCCCTTGGAAATGGGCCAGCGTTCGTGTGTAATGATGTGTTCCTGCCACTAGGCTTCTGCCTATTAAAATCCCACTAAAATTCCTTACAAATGAGGATGTCTCCTAGGTGCAATCTACCACCAGATGGAAGTTTGTCTGCCCCTGTAGAGCCAAAAGCTTCCTACAAATTGACATCAGGAACCTGGGGCGGAGACTTTGGTTTCCGATGGAAAAGGGCCACCGTTGGTGTTTAAGGCTGTCTACTTGCCACTGGGCTTCTGCCTGCTTTAATTCCACTAGAATTCCATACAAATAAGGATATCTCCAAGATGCAATATGCCACCAGTCGGAAGGTTGTCTGTTCTTGTAGTGCAAAAGGCCTCCTATAAACTGACATCAGGAACCTGGCCTGGAGACTTTGTTTTCCCCTGGAAAACGGCCACTATTCATGTCTAATTCTGTGTGCCTGCCGCTGGGATTCGGCGTACTGAAATTCCTCTAAAATTCTATAAAATTGAGAATATCTTGCAGGTGCAATCTACTCCCGGATTGAAGTTTCTCTGCCCTTGTAGTGCCAAAGGGCTCCTATAAACTCACTTCTTAAACGTGGGATGTATAATTTGGTTTCCCGTGGAATAGGGCACTGTTCATGCCTAATGCTGTGTGCCTGCCACTGGGCGTATGCCTGCTAAAATTCCATACAAATGAGGATATCTCGCAGATGCAATTTACCACCAGATGGAAGTTTGCCTGCCCTTGTAGTGGCAAAGGCCTCCTAAAAACTGACATCAGGAACCGGGAGTGGCGACTTTGGTTTCCCATGCAAATGGGCCACCGTTCGTGTGTAATGCTGTCGGCTTGCCACTGGGCTTCTTCCTATTAAAATTCCACTAAAATTCCATAGAAATGAGGATATCTCCTAGGTGCAATCTACAACCAGATGGAAGATTCTCTGCCCTTGTAGTACCAAAGCCCTCCTAAAAAACTGACATCAGGAACCAGGGGTGGAGACTTTGTTTTCCCATGGAAAAGGGCCAGCGTTCATGTCTAATGCTGTCTGCCTGCCACTGGGCTTCTGCCTGCTGAAATTCCAAAGAAATTGGGAAATCTCTCCCATGCAATCAACCACCTGACTAAAGTTTGTCTGCCCCTGTAGTGCCAAAGGCCTCCTACAAATTGACATCAGGAGCCTGGAGTGGAGAATTCGGTTTCCCATGGAAAAGGGCCACCGCTCGTGTCTAATGCTGTCTGCCGACCACTGGGCTTATGGCTACAGAAATTCCATACAAATGAGGATATCTCCCAGATGCAATATGCCACCAGTTGGAAGTTTGTCTGCTCTTGTAGTTCCAAAGGCCTCCTAGAAACGGACATCCGGAACATGGGGTGGAGACTTTGGTTTCCCATGGAAATGGGCCACCGTTGGTGTTTAATGCTGTCTACTTGCCACTGGGTTTCTGCCTACTTTAATTCCACTAAAATTCCATCCAAATGAGGATATCTCCAAGATGCAATCTACCACCAGTTGGAAGTTTGTCTGTTCTTGTAGTGCAAAAGGCCTCCTAAAAACTGACATCAGGAACCTGGCCTGCAGACTTTGATTTCCTCTGGAAAAGGGCCACTATTCATGTCTAATTCTGTCTGCCTGCCGCTTGGAATCTGCGTACTAAAATTCCTCTAAAATTCTTTACAAATGAGAATATCTCTCAGGTGCAATCTACCACCAGGTGGAAGTTTGTCTGCTCTTGTATTGCCAAAGGCCTCCTAAAAAATGACATCAGGAACATAGGATGGATAATTTGTTTTTCCATGGAATAGGCCCATTGTTTATGTCTAATGCTGCAGCCTGCCAGTGGGTATATGCCTACTAAAATTCCATACGTATGAGGATATCTCCCAAATGCAATTTCCCTCCAGATGGAAGTTTGTCTACACTTTTAATGCCAAAGGCCTCCTAAAAACCGACATCAGAAGCCTGGGTTGGAGACTTCGGTTTCCCATGGAAAAGGGCCACCGTTCATGTCTAATGCTGTCTGCCTGCCACTGGGCTTCTACCTGCTGAAATTCCATACAAATGAGGATATCTCCCCGATGCAATCAACCACCAGACGGAAGTTTGTCTTCCCATGTACTGCCAAAGGCCTCCTAAAATCTGACATCGGGAACGTAGTGTGGAGACTTTGGTTTCCCATGGAAAAGGACCACTGTTCCTGTCTAATGCTGTCTGCCTGGTACAGTGGTTATGACTGCTGAAGTTCCATAAAAATGAGGATATCTCCGCGATGCAATCAACCACAAGATACAAGTATGTCTGCCCTTGTAGTACCAAAGGCCTCCTACAAACTGACATCAGGAACGTGAGATGGAGACTTTGGTTTCCCAAGGAAATGGGCCACCGTTCGTGTCTAATGCTCTCTGCCAGCCACTGGGCTTATGCCTACTAAAATTCCAATAAAATTCTCTACAAATGAGGATATCTCCCAGGTGCAATCTACCACCAGATGGAAGTTTGTCTGCCCTTGTAGTTCCAAAGGCCTCCTTCAAACTGACATTAGGAACCTGGGGTAGAGACGTTGGTTTCCCATGGAAATGGACCAGCGTTCTTGTCTAATTCTGTCTGCCTGCCACTGGGCTTCTGGCTACTAAAATTACATACAAATGAGGATGTCTCCCAGGTGCCATCTACCACCAGATGGAAGTTTGTCTGCCCATGTAGAGCCAAAGGCTTCCTACAAAGTGACATCAGAAACCAGGGGCGGAGACATTGGTTTCCCATGGAAATGGGCCACCGTTGGTGTTTAATGCTGTCTACTTGCCACTGGGCTTCCGCCTACTTTAATTCCACAAAAACTCCATACAAATGAAGATGTCTCCAAGATGCAATATGCCACCAGTTGGAAGTTTGTCTGCTCTTGTAGTGCAAAAGGCCTCCTAAAAACTGAGATCAGGAACCTGGCCTGGAGACTTTGGTTTCCCCTGGAAAACGGCCACTATTCATGTCTAATTCTGTCTGCCTGCCACTGGGATTCTGCGTACTAAAATTACTCTAAAATTCTATACAAATGAGAATATCTCGCAGGTGCAATCTACCCCCGGTTTGAAGTTTCTCTGCCCTTGTATTGCCAAAGGTCTCCTATAAACTGACATCTGAAACGTAGGATGGATAATTTGGTTTCCCATGAAAAAGAGCCACTGTTCATGCCTAATGCTGTGTGCCTGCCACTGGGCGTATGACTCCTAAAATTCCATACAAGTGAGGATATCTCGCAGATGCAATTTACCACCAGATGGAAGATTGTCTGCCCTTGTAGTGGCAAAGGCCTCCTAAAAAACTGACATCAGGAACCAGGGGTGGAGACTTTGGTTTCCCATGGGAAAGGAACACCGTTCGTATCTAATGCTGTCAGCCTGGCATTGTGGTTATGAGTGCTGAAGTTCCATACAAATGAGGATATCTCCCAGGTGCAATCTACCACGAGGTGGAAGTTTGTCTGCCCGTGTAGTGCCAAAGGCCTCCTAAAAACTGACATCAGGAACGTGAGGTAGAGACTTTGGTTTCCCATGGAAAAGGGCCACCGTTTGTGTCTAATGCAATGTGCCTACCACTGGGCTTATGCCTAGTAAAATTCCATACAAATGAGGATATCTCCCAGATGGAATCTACAACCAGTTGGAAATTAGTCTGCCCTTATAGTGCCAAAGGCCTCCTACAAACTGCCATCAGGAACCTATGGTGGAGACTTTGGTTTCCCATGGAAAAGGACCACCGTTCCTGTCTAATGCTCTTTGCCTGGCACTGTGTTTATGACTGCTGAAGTTCCATAAAAATGAGGATATCTCCCAGGTGTAATCTACCACCGGGTGGAAGTTTGTCTGCCCCCGTAGTGCCAAAGGCCTCCTACAAACTGACATCAAGAAGCTGGGGTGGAGACTTTGGTTTCCATGGAAAAGGTCCATTGTTTGTGTCTAATGCTGTCTGCCTGCCACTGGGCTTCTGTCTGCTGAAATTCCATACAAATGAGGATATCTCCTCGATGCAATCAACCACCAGATGGAACTTTGTCTGCTCTTGTAGTGCCAAAGGCCTCCTACAAACTCACACCAGGACCCTGGAGTGGAGACTTTGGTTTCCCATGGAAATGGGCCAGCGTTCGTGACTAATGACTTGTGCATGCCACTAGGCTTCTGCCTATTAAAATCCCACTAAAATTCCATACAAATGAGGATGTCTCCCAGGTGCAATCTACCACCAGATGGAAGTTTGTCTGCCCCTGTAGAGCCAAAGGCTTCCTACAAATTGACATCAGTAACCTGGGGCGGACACTTTGGTTTCCCATGGAAAAGGGCCACCGTTCGTGTCTAATGCTGTCTGCCTGCCACTGGGCTTATGGCTACTAAAATTACATACAAATGAGGATATCTCCCAGATGCAATATGCCACCAGTTGGAAGTTTGCCTCCTCTTGTAGTGCCAGAGGCCTCCTAGAAAATGACATCAGGAACCTGGGGTGGAGACTTTGGTTTCCATGGAAATGGGCCACTATTCATGTCTAATTCTGTCTGCCTGCCGCTGGGATTCTGCCTACTAAAATTCCACTTAAATTCCGTACAAATGAGAATATCACCCAGGTGCAATCAAACACCAGATGGAAGTTTCTCTGCCCTTGTGTTTCCAAAGGTCTCCTATAAACTGCCCTCGGGAACCTAGGGTGGAGACTTTGGTTTCCCTAGGAAAAGGACCACTGTTCCTGTCTAATGCTGTCTGCCTGGCACTGTGGTTATGACTGCTGAAGTTCCATAAAAATGAGGATATCTCCCAGGTGCAATCTACCACCAGGTGGAAGTTTGTCTGCCCTCCTAGTGCCAAATGCCTCCTAAAAACTGACATCAGGAACGTGGGGTGGAGACTGTGGTTTCCCATAGAAATGGTCCACCGTTTGTGTCTAATGCTGTCTGACAGCCACTAGGCTTATGCCTACTAAAATTCCACTAAAATTCTATAGAAATGAGGATATCTCCCAGGTACAATCTACAACCAGATGGAAGTTTCTCTGCCCTTGTAGTGCCAAAGGCCTCCTAAAAACTGACATCAGGAACGTGGGGTGGAGACATTGGTTTCCCATGGAAAAGGGGCACCGTTCGTTTCTAATGCTGTCTGCCTGCCACTGGGGTTATGCCTGCAGAAATTCCTCACAAATGAGGATATCTCCCACATGGAATCTACCACCAGGTGGAAGTTTGTCTGCGCTTGTAGTACCAAAGGCCTCGTCCAAACTGATATCAGGCATGTGGGATGGAGACTTTGGTTTCCCTGGGAAATGGGCCACCGTTCGTGTCTAATGCTGTCTGCCTGGCACTGTGGTTATGCCTACTAAAATTCCACTAAAATTCTATTCAAATGAGCATATCTCCCAGGTGCAATCTACCACCAGATGGAAGTTCGTCTGCCCTTGTAGGTCCAAAGGCCTCCTACAAACTGACATCAGGAACGTGAGGTGGAGACTTTGTTTTCCCATGGAAAAGGTCCATTGTTCGTGTCTAATGATGTGTGCCTGCCACTAGGTTTCTGCCTATTAAAATCCCACTAAATTTCCATGCAAATGAGGATGTCTCCCGGGTGCAATCTACCACAAGATGGAAGTTCCTCTGCCCCTGTAGAGCCAAAGGCTTCCCAGAAATTGACATCAGGAACCTGGGGCGGACACTTTGGTTTCCCATGGAAAAGGGCCACCGTTCGTGTCTAATGTTGTCTGCCTGCCACTGTGCTTATGGGTACATACAAATGAGGATGTCTCCCAGGTGCAATCTAACACCAGATGGAAGTTTGTCTGCCCCTGTAGAGCCAAAGGCTTCCTACAAACTGACATCAGGAACGTGCGGTGGAGACTTTGGTTTCCCATGGAAATGGGCCACGGTTTGTGTCTAATGCTATGTGCCTGCCACTGGGCTTTTGCCTAGTAAAATCCCATACAAATGAGGATATCTCCCAGATGGAGTCTACCACCAGTTGAAAGTTTGTCTGCACTTCTAATGCCAACGGCCTCATACAAACTGACATCAGGAATTTGGAGAGGACGCATTGGTTTCCCATGGAAAAGGGCCACCTTTGTTGTTCAATGCTGTCTGCCTGCCAGTGGACATATGCCGACTAAAATTCCCTAGAAATGAGGATATCTCCCAAATGCAATTTCCCACCAGATGGAAGTTTGTCTGCCCTTTTAATGCCAAAGGCCTCCTACAAACTGACATCAGGAGCCTGGGTTGGAGAGTTTGTTTTCCCATGGAAAAGGGCCACCGTACGTGTCTAAGTCTCTCTGCCTGCCACTGGGCTTCTACCTGCTGAAATTCCATACAAATGAGGATATCTCCCCGATGTAATCAGCCACCAGACGGAAGTTTGTTTGCCCTTGTACTGCCAAAGGCCTCCTAAAACCTGACATCAGGAACGTGGCCTGGAGATTTTTGGCTGCCCATGGGAAAAGGGCCACCGTTCATGTCTAATGGTATCTGCATGCCACTGGGCTTCTACCTGCTGAAATTCCATACAAATGAGGATATCTCCACGATGCAATCAACCACCAGACGGAAGTTTGTCTGCCCTTGTCGTTCCAAAGGCCTTCTAGAAACGGACATCAGGAACGTGGGGTGGAGACTTTGGTTTCCCATAGAAATGGGCCATTGTTCGTGTTTAATGCTGTCTGCCTGCCACTGGGCTTCTTCCTACTAAAATTGCACTAAAATTCAATAGAAATGAGGATATCTATCAGGTGTAATCTACCACCAGATGGAAGTTTCTCTGCCCTTATATTGGAAAATGCCTCCTACAAAGTGACATTTGCAACATGGGCTGGAGGATTTGGTTTCCCACGGAAAAGGGCCACTGTTCGTGTCTAAGGCTGTCTGCCTGTCACTGGGGTTATGCCTGCTGAAATTCCTCACAAATGAGGATATCTCCTCGATGCAATCAACCATCAGATGGAACTTTGTCTGCCCTTTTATTGCCAAAGGCCTCTTACAAACTGACATCAGGACCGTGGGGTGGAGACTTTGGTTTCCCATGGAAATGGGCCAGCGTTCGTGTCTAATGCTGTGTGCCTGCCACTAGGCTTCTGCCTATTAAAATCCCACTAAAATTCCATACAAATGAGGATGTCTCCCAGGTGCAATCTACTACCACATGGAAGTTTGTCTGCCCTGTAGTGCCAAAGGCTTCCTACAAATTGATATCAGGAACCTGGGGTGGAGACTTTGGTTTCCCATGGAAAAGGGCCACCGTTCGTGTCTAATGCTGTCTGCCTGCCACTGGGCTTATGGCTACTAAAATTACATACAAATGAGGATATCTCCCAGATGCAATATGCCACCAGTTGGAAGTTTGTCTCCTCTTGTAGTGCCAGAGGCCTCCTAGAAAATGACATCAGGAACCTGGGGTGGAGACTTTGGTTTCCCATGGAAATGGGCCACTATTCATGTCTAATTCTGTCTGCCTGCCGCTGGGCTTATGCCTACTAAAATTCCACTAAAATTCCATACAAATGAGAATATCTGCCAGGTGCAATCAAACACCAGATGGACCTTTCTCTGCCCTTGTGTTTCCAAAGGCCTCCTACAAACTGCCATCAGGAACCTAGGGTGGAGACTTTGGTTTCCCATGGAAAAGGACCACCGTTCCTGTCTAATGCTGTCTGCCTGGCACTGAGGTTATGACTGCTGAAGTTCCATACAAATGAGGATATTTCCCAGGTGCAATCTACCACCAGATGGAAGTTTGTCTGCCTTCGTAGTGCCAAAGGCCTCCTCCAAACTGACACCAGGAACCTGGAGTGGAGACTTTGGTTTCCCATGGAAATGGGCCAGCGTTCGTGTCTAATGATGTGTTCCTGCCACTAGGCTTCTGCCTATTAAAATACCACTAAAATTCCTTACAAATGAGGATGTCTCCCAGGTGCAATCTACCACCAGATAGAAGTTTGTCTGCCCCTGTAGAGCCAAAGGCTTCCTACAAATTGACATCAGGAACCTGGGGCAGAGACTTTGGTTTCCCATGGAAAAGGGCCAACGTTCGTATCTTATGCTGTCTGCCTGCTACTGGGCTTATGGCTACTAAAATTACATACAAATGAGGATATCTCCCAGATGCAATATGCCAGCAGTTGGAAGTTAGTCTCCTCTTGTAGTGCCAGAGGCCTCCTAAAAAATGACATCAGGAACCTGGGGTGGAGACTTTGGTTTCCCATGGAAATGGGCCACTATTCATGTCTAATTCTGCCTGCCTGCCGCTGGGATTCTGCCTACTAAAATTCCTCTAAAATTCCATACAAATCAGAATATCTCCCAGGTGTAATCTACCACCAGATGGAAGTTTGTCTGCCCATGGTGAGCCAAAGGCTTCCTACAAATTGACATCAGCTACCTGGGGCGGAGACTTTGGTTTCCCATGGAAAAGGACCACCGTTCGTTTCTAATGCTGTCCGCCTGCCACTGTGGTTATGACTGCTGAAGTTCCATACAAATGAGGATATCTCCCAGGTGCAATCTACAACCACGTGGACGTTTGTCTGCCCTCGTAGTGCCAAAGGCCTCCTAAAAACTGACATCAGGAACGTGGGGTGGAGACTTTGGTTTCCCAAGGAAATGGGCCACCGTTTGTGTCTAATGCTGTCTGCCAGCCACTGGGCTTATGCCTACTAAAATTCCACTAAAGTTCTATACAAAGGAGGATATCTCCCAGGTGCAATCTTCAACCACGTGGACGTTTGTCTGCCCTCGTAGTGCCAAAGGCCTCCTAAAAACTGACATCAGGAACGTGGGGTGGAGACTTTCTTTTCCCATGGAAATGGGCCACCGTTTGTGTCTAATGCTATGTGCCTGCCACTGGGCTTATGCCTAGTAAAAACCCATACAAATGATGATATCTCCCAGTTGGAGTCTACCACCAGTTGAAAGTTTTTTCTGCCCTTGTAATGCCAACGGCCTCCTACAAACTGACATCAGGAATCTGGAGAGGACGCTTTGGTTTCCCATGGAAAAGGGCCACCCTTGGTGTTTAATGCTGTCTTCCTGCCCGTGGGCATATACCTACTAAAATTCCCTACAAATGAGGATATCTCCCAGATGCAATTTCCCACCAGATGGAAGTTTGTTTGCCCTTTTAATGCCAAAGGCCTCCGACAACCTGACATCAGGAATGTGGGATGGAGACTTTGGTTTCCTTAGGAAACGGACCACTGTTCCTGTCTAATTCTCTCTGCCTTCCGCTGGGATTCTGCCTACTAAAATTCCACTAAAATTCCATAGAAATGAGGATATCTCCCAGGTGCAATCTACAACCAGATGGAAGTTTCTCCTCCCTTATATTGGAAAACGCCTCCTACAAAGTGACATTTGCAACATGGGGTGGAGATTTTGGTTTCCCATGGAAAAGGGCCACTGTTTGTGTCTAATGCTGTCTGACTGCCAGGGGGCATATGCCTACTATAATTCCATACAAATGAGGATATCTCCCAAACGCAATTTCCCACCAGATGGAAGTTTGTCTACCCTTTTAATGCCAAAGACCTCCTAAAAACTGACATCAGGAGCCTGGGTTGGAGACTTTGGTTTCCCATGGAAATGGGCCACCGTTCGTGTCTAATGCTGTTTGCCTGCCACTGGGGTTCTGCCTGCTGAAATTCCTCACAAATGAGGATATCTCCCTGATGCAATCAGCCACCAGACGGAAGTTTGTCTGCCCTTGTAGTGCCAAAGGCCTCTTACAAACTGACATCAGGAACAGGGAATGGAGACTTGGGTTTCCCATGGAAAAGGTACACTCTTCGTGTCTAATGCTGTCTGCCTGCCACTGGGCTTCTGTCTGCTGAAATTCCATACAAATGAGGAAATCTCCTCGATGCAATCAACCACCAGACGAAACTTTGTCTGCCCTTGTAGTGCCAAAGTCCTCCTACAAACTGACATCAGGAACCTGGAGTGGAGACTTTGGTTTCCCATGGAAATGGGCCAGCGTTCATGTCTAATTATATGTGCCTGCCACTAGGCTTCTGCCTATTAATTTTCCACTTAAATTCCATACAAATGAGGATGTCTTCCAGGTGCAATCTACCACCAGATAGAAGTTTGACTGCCCTTGTAATGACAACGGCCTTTTACAAACTGACATCTGGAATCTGGAGAGGACTGTTGCAGTGCGTGCCTGCTCTGGCCTGGCTCAGTGTCTAGTCTGGCCTACCCGGCAGCTCTCGGCACGCCCCAACCAGTCACTTTGTGGGGGTTCGTGTCTTGTCACTGGATAACGCTGTCAAGGCCGGATTGAAGAAAGAAGGGACTCTCTCTTGAATTTTCTAGGGAACAGAGGCTTTATTCGGGGGCGGGGGGAAGGGGGTCCGGATGATCCCCCCAGCCACCCCAGGCTGGTGCCTCTGGAGAGAGAGACCCTGAGCCTGGGGTGGTGGGCGGTTTAATACTACAATTCTGGGGTGGATTCTAAGTTACAGTTAGTAATAAAACAATCTAAATACATCATGCTAAATTAAGTCATTTAGGTTCTAACAAATCTAGCACAAGTTTTGGGATGGGCCGAGAACAGTTTTGCAAAATGAATGGCTAGCTCTACTGTACTTCAAAGATAAGAATTAAATGATGGACACGAGGATAATTATGCATGACAAAGGAGGTAAGGCAGGGGAGAACTAATAAAAGAAAGATTCTAAGCAGGGGCAAAGCTGTCCTAGAAACTCTTATTGGAACTACAAAAAGTTACATATTAAAACAAGCAATACATCTTAAGACAAAAGGGCTTTCTTGAATTTTGCAGACTATTCTAAACCTAACAATAAAACTCTTCATGCTGAATTTTCAGCTAAGGCCTGCACATATTATTTTTGCAGAGTCATACTTCCCCCTTTTTTTTTTTTTTTTTTTTTTTTTTTTGTTACTGATCTGGTGTGTAAACTTCTGAGCTATTTTCACTGCTGGTAACTTCGTCTAGCGGAAATTCGTTGGCTGGCTCTACTGAATGCACTGAATGCACAGAGGGGGTGGAAGTGGAAAAAACTGCACGCATGATCAAACTTTTTACTAAACTAAAAGCAAAGGCCACAACTAATACAATGAACAACACTAACAGTCCTGTTTTGATCCATGAGCTGGCAACTTTAGAAAGTCCGACACCTGAAAAGATGTTGTCAAACCAGTCTCCTATTTCTTCTTTGATGGAACTGACCATCCCTCGTAGCTGGTGGACAGATTTTCTGACGTCTTCTGCTTTAGATGATAGGTTGAAGCAGCAGAGTCCTTCGAACTCCTCGCACGAATGTTGATTCAACAAAAGCAAGTAATCAATGGCAGCTCTATTTTGGAGCGTTGCCCGTCTAGTTATCTGTTCGTCTGATAAGAGGTCACTTATAGCACGAGATGTTAAATTTGCTTGTTTAGCTACCCAACATTCTAATTGGCCTAATTCTCCCACAGACTTTGCAATTGAAACCCAAGGTAAAAAAACTGACAGGGCTGCTGCTTTTGCCCTGGACCAATGGATAATTTCTGAATTGCAATCCGAATTAAGACTTGTCAAGTCTCTCTTCTGAACTTTTAGAGAGGAATTTTTCTTGTGCCAATTGAGAATTTGAGTCATGTTAGGGGTAAAAAGGCTCAGCTTACTCAGAGTGCAAGGACCTCCAATGAGACGAGCTGGGATCCCAGTAAAGGCTCTGTCACTACAAACAAGGAAAAAACCTTTGGGAAGGGAAAGGGAATTGCTAGCAGAAAAAGTAAGGACATGAACAATTTTTGCACACCAATTTGTTGCCATATAAGAAATTTCAGCTTGTCTCAAATTGTAAAACGACTTTTCTTGCTCTTTGGGTGGGGTATACATAAATTGAACACAAAAAGGAGCTTTGGAGGACCCAAGGAGTTCTAATTCTTGGGGCTCCAGGTGGGGGCGGCCGAGAGACTGAGACCATTGTTTCCAAAAAGCAAGGGGATTTTTAACAACAGTAGAAGGGGGCTCATTTATTTCTTGAAACTCTTTAACTGCGCTAGGTTTCTGATTAAAACTTTGACGCTACCGGAGGAGTGGTTGAGGATACTCTTCTTCTTTTGCAGGGATCCCTACTAAGCAGGCAGACATGGGATTTTGGGCTGAGGCTGAGGCTAGACAAATGTGATCTTGGCCTAGACTCTGTGCAAGGGTTTTCCACACATTGGTTTTTGGCTGTGGGACAATCCAGAAGAAAGCCAGGGTTGGCAAACTGAGCAGCATCACAAATGCAAACACTCTCGAACTACGAATTTCCATGCTGACCACCAGGCCTGTAGTTCTGTAACTTAAAAGAAAAGAATTTAGTTAAACAAACACTGAAAACACTCAGCAAGAGGAAGCAGCTCTTCTGCTTCTTCCTCTTGCCAAAACATCCAGGAAGGAATACTAACTGGACAAGAAGGCTCTGTGTCTGAACCTTCCTGTTCTTCATCTTTTTTTCTCTTTCTCCAGGAGGCGACAGCTGCCTGGGGCACTTTTGCTTCTGATGTTTTGGGGACATAGGGTCTCACACATCGGGAGGGAATCTACCGCAAGCCGGTGGGAGTGGAGACACAGGCGTACCCGCGCCTCCAGGTGACTAAATCATGAGGACTCTGTATCCTCAAAGTTTCTGGATCTTTGACAAGGACCTTTGGCCTTTCATGGGGTTCTAACAGAGAGCTCCCTCGAAAGTGCCTTGTCACCGGCGGGTTCATGGTCTCAAAGGAACAGTTAAGAAAATTCAAAGTGAACAGAGCACGGGCCAATCTCACAGATGGTGGTTCAATTTTGAGGATTGGTTGCTGCTGACTGAGGACTCTTTTGAGGTTAAGATGAGTCCTCTCCACAATTGCTTGGCCTGTGGGAGAGTGGGGAATCCCTGTTTTGTGTTTTACTTCTCATTGCTGTAAAAAGTTGCTGAATTCTTTAGATGTGTATGCTGGAGCATTATCTGTTTTCAAGGACTTTGGGATGCTTAATACAGCGAAAGCCTGGATAAAATGCTTGATAGCATCTCCAGCTTTCTCTCCTGTGTGGGCAGATGCAAAAACAGCTCCTGAGAACGTGTCGACAGAGACATGCACGAACTTTTGCTTTCCGAAAGGGGCAAAGTGCGTGACGTCTGATTGCCACACTTCATAGCTGGACAAACCTCGGGGATTGACACCTGTGGGCAGAGATGAGATTGCACATTTGTTACATTGTGAACAGTTGTTTACAATTGCTTTGGCTTGGTCACGAGTTAAATTAAACTGCCTGACCAGTCCAGGTGCATTTTGGTGATGGAGTTGGTGACTGATTCTTGCTTGCTCAAAGTGATTTGGCAGAGGAGCTATCTCCACGGTGGTGGCAAGAGCATCAGCTCTCTTGTTTCCCTCTGCAATGAATCCTGGGAGTTCTGTGTGTGACCTGGCGTGCATCACAAAAAAGGGGTGTTCTCGGAGAGAAATAAGTTTCACGAGCTTAGAAAGCAACTGAAAAAGTGTGATGTTAGAGACTTCTTGCAGCACAGACTGTTCTGCTCTAGAAACTATCCCTGCTACATAACTGGAATCTGTCACTAAATTAAAGGGTTCAGAAAATTTTTCAAATGCTCTGACAACTGCAGCCAATTCAGCAACCTGAGGTGAGCCTTCCACCTCTGCAACATCAGATTCCCACTGATGTGAATCGGGATCTCGCCAAGTCATTACCGACTTGTGAGATTTACCCGACGCGTCTGTGAACACTGTCAGTGCATTAAGTGGTTTTCTGCTTTGCATAGTTTTCAGCTCTAAATGAAATTGGACATCAGCACTGAACATTTTAAACCTAAACCTATTCTAAACCTAACAATAAAACTCTTCATGCTGAATTTTCAGCTAAGGCCTGCACATATTCTTTTTGCAGAGTCATAGAGGACGCTTTGGTTTCCCATGGAAAAGGGCCACCCTTGGTGTTAAATGCTGTCTGCTTGCCAATGGGCTTATGACTAATGAAATTCCATACAAATGAGAATATCTCCCAGGTGCAATCTAACACCAGATGGAAATTTCTCTGCCCTTGTGGTTCCAAAGGCCTCCTACAAATTTCCATCAGGAACCCAGTGTGGAGACTTTGGTTTCCCATGGAAAAGGACCACCGTTCCTGTCTAATGCTGTCTGCCTGGCACTGTGGTTATGAGTGCTGAAGTTCCATACAAATGAGGATATCTCCCAGGTGTAATCTACCACCGGGTCGAAGATTGTCTGTCCTCGTAGTGCCAAAGCCCTCCTAAAAACTGACATCAGGAACGTGGGGTGGAGACTTTGTTTTCCCATGGAAATGGGCCACCGTTTGTGTCTAATGCTATGTGCCTGCCACTGGGCTTATGCCTAGTAAAATCCCATACAATGAGGATATCTCTCAGATGGAGTCTACCACCAGTTGAAAGTTTGTCTGCCCTTGTTATGCCAACGGCCTCCTACAAACTGACATCAGGAATCTGGAGAGGACGCTTTGGTTTCCCATGGAAAAGGGCCACCCTTGGTGTTTAATGCTGTCTCCTTGCCACTGGGCTTATGACTACTGAAATTGCATACAAATGAGGATATCTCCCAGATGCAATATGCCACCAGATGGAAGTTTGTCTGCTCTTGCAGTGCCAAAGGCCTCCTTCAAACTGACATTCAGAACCTCACATGGAGACTTTGGTTTCCTATGAAAAAGGCCCACCGTTCCTATTTAATGCTGTCTGTCTGCAACTGGGCTTCTGAGTACTAAAATTCCACTAAAATTCCATAAAAATGAGGACATCTCCGAGGTGCAATCTACCGCCAGATGGAAGTTTGTCTGCCCTTGTAGTGCCAAAGGCCTCCTAAAAACTGACATCAGGAACATAGGATGGATAATTTGTTTTTCCATTGAAAAGGGCCACCGTTCGTGTCTAATGCTGTCTGCCTGCCAGTGGGCATAAGCCTACTAAAATTACCTACAAATGAGGATATCTCCCAAATACAATTTCCCACCAGATGGAAGTTTCTCTGCCCTTTTAATGCCAAAGGCCTCCTACAAACTGATATCAGGGGCCTGGGTTGGAGACTTTGTTTTCCCATGGAAAAGGGTCACCGTTCGTGTCTAATGCTGTCTGCCTGCCACTGGGCTTCTACCTGCTGAAATTCCATACAAATGAGGATATCTCCCCAATGCAATCAGCCACCAGACGGAAGTTTGTCTGCGCTTGTACTGCCAAAGGCCTCCTAAAACCTGACATCGGGAACGTGGCATGGAGACTTTGGCTGCCCATGGGAAAAGGGCCACCGTTCATGTCTAATGCTGTCTGCCTGCCACTGGGCTTCTACCTGCTGAAATTCCATACAAATGAGTATTTCTCCCCGATTGAATCAACCAGCAGATGGAAGATTGTCTGCCCATGTAGTGCCAAAGCCTTCCTAGAAATGGACATCAGGAACGTGGGGTGGAGACTTTGGTTTCCTATAGAAATGGGCCACCGTTCGTGTGTAATGCTGTCTGCCTGCCACTGGGCTTCTTCCTACTAAAATTCCACTAAAATTCCATAGAAACGAGGATATCTCCCAGGTGCAATCTACAACCAGATGGAAGTTTCTCTGCCTGTATGTTGGAAAAGGCCTCCTACAAAGTGACATCAGCAATGAGCGCGGAGATTTGGGTTTCCCATGGAAATGGGCCACCGTTCGTGTCTAATGGTGTCTGCCTGCCACTGGGGTTATGCCTGCTAAAATTCCTCACAAATGAGGATATCTCCCAGATGGAATCCACCACCAGTTCGAAGTTTGTTTGCCCTTGTAGTGCCAAAGGCCTCCTAAAAACTGACATCAGGAACCTGGGGTGGTGTCTTTGGTTTCTCATGGAAATGGGCAACCGTTCGTGTCTAATGATTTCTGCCGGCCATTGAGCTTCTGCCTACGAAAATTCCACTGAAATTCCAGACAAATGAAGACATCTCCCGGGTGCAGTCTATCACCAGATATAAGTTTCTCTGCTCTTATAGTGCCAAATGCTTCCTGCAAACTGACATCAGGAATCTGGGGTGGAGACTTTGGTTTCTTCTGGAAAAGGGCCACCGTTCACGTCTAATGATGTGTGCCTGCCACTAGGCTTCTGCCTATTAAAATTCCACTAAAATTCCATACATATGCGGATGTCTCTCAGGTGTAATCTACCACCAGATGGAAGTTTGTTTGCCCCTGTAGAGCCAAAGGCTTCCTACAAATTGACATCAGGAACCTGAGGCGGAGATTTTGGTTTCCCAAGAAAAAGGGCTACCGTTCGTGTCTAATGCTGTCTGCCTGCCACTGGGATTATGGCTACTAAAATTACATACAAATGAGGATATCTCCCAGATGGAATCTACCAGCAGTTGGAAGTTTGTCTACTCTTGTAGTGCCAGAGGCCTCCTAGGAAATGACATCAGGAACGTGGGGTGGAGAATTTGGTTTCCCATGGAAAAGGACCACCGTTCCTGTCTAATGCTGTCTGCCTGGCACTGTGATTATGAATGCGAAGTTCCATACAAATGAGGATATCTCCCAGGTGCAATCTACCACCAGATGGAAGTTTGTCTGCCCTTGTAGTGCCAAAGGCCTCCTAAAAACTGACATCAGGAATGTGGGGTGGACACTTTGGTTTCCCATGGAAATGGGCCACCCTTTTTTGTCTAATGCTATGTGCCTGCCACTGGGCTTATGCCTAGTAAAATCCCATACAAATGAGGATATCTCCCAGTTGGAGTTTACCACCAGTTGAAAGTGTGTCTGCCCTTGTAATGACAACGGCCTCCGACAAACTGACATCAGGAATCAGGTGAGGACGTTTGGTTTCCCATGGAAAAGGGCCACCCTTGGTGTTTAATGCTGTCTCCTTGGCACTGGGCTTATGACTACTGAAATTACATACAAATGAGGATATCTCCCAGATGCAATATGCCACCAGATGGAAGTTTGTCTGCTCTTGCAGTGCCAAAGGCCTCCTTCAAACTGACATTCAGAACCTCACCTGGAGACTTTGGTTTTCTATAGAAAAGGCCCACCATTCATGTTTAATGCTGTCTGTCTTCCACAGGGTTTCTGAGTACTAATATACAACTAAAATTCCATACAAATGAGGACATCTCTGAGGTGCAATCTACCGCCAGATGGAAGTTTGTCTGCCCTTGCAGTGCCAAAGGCCTCCTTCAAACTGACATCAGGAACATAGGATGGATAATTTGTTTTTCCATGGAAAAAGGCCACCGTTCGTGTCAAATGCTGTCTGCCTGCCAGTGGGCATATGCCTACTAAAATTCCCTACAAAGGAGGATATCTCCTTAATGCAATTTCCCACCAGATGGAAGTTTGTCTGCCCTTTTAATGCCAAAAGCCTCCTACAAACTGACATCAGGAGCCTGGGTTGGAGACTTTGTTTTCCCATGGAAAAGGGTCACCGTTCGTGTCTAATACTGTCTGCCTGCCACTGGGCTTCTACCTGCTGAAATTCCATACAAATGAGGATATCTCCCCGATGCAATCAACCACCAGACGGAAGTTTTTCTGCGCTTGTACTACCAAAGGCCTCCTAAAACCTGACATTGGGAACGTGGTGTGGAGACTTTGGTTTCCCATGGATATGGGCCAGTGAACATGTCTAATGCTATCTGTCTGGAACTGTTGTTATGACTGCTGAAGTTCCATACAAATAAGGATATCTCGCAGGTGCAATCTACCACCAGGTGGAAGTTTCTCTGCCCTTGTAGTGCCAAAGGCCTCCGAGAAACGGACATCAGGAACGTGGGGTGGAGACTTTGGTTTCCCATAGAAATGAGCCATCGTTCGTGTCTAATGCTGTCTGCCTGCCACTGCGCTTCGTCCAACAAAAATTCCTCTAAAATTCCATAAAAATGAGGATATCTCCCAGGTGGAATCTACCACAAGGTGGAAGTTTTTCTGCCCTCGTAGTGCCAAAGCCCTCCTAAAAACTGACATGAGGAACGTGCGGTGGAGACTTTGGTTTCTCATGGAAATGGGTCATCGTTTCTGTCTAATGCTATGTGCCTGCTACTTGGCTTATGCCTAGTAAAATTCCATACAAATGAGGATATCTCCCAGATGGAGTCTACCACCAGTTGAAAGTTTGTCTGCCCTTTTAATGCCAACGGCCTCCTACAAATTGACATCAGGAATCTGGAGAGGACGCTTTGGTTTCCCAGGGAAAAGGGCCACCCTTGGTGTTTAATGCTGTCTCCTTACCACTGGGCTTATGACTACTGAAATTGCACTAAAATTCCATACAAATAGGGATATCTCCCAGGTGCAATCTACAACCAGATGGAAGTTTGTCTGCTCTTGTAGTACCAAAGCCCTCCTAAAAAACTGACATCAGGAACCAGGGATGGAGACTTTGTTTTCCCATGGAAAAGGGCCACCGTTCGTGTCTAATGCTGTCAGCCTGCCACTGGGCTTATGGCTACTGAAATTACATAGAAATGAGGATATCTCGCTGATGCAATATGCCACCAGTTGGAAGTTTGTCTGCTCTTGTCGTGACAAAGTCCTCCTAGAAACGGACATCAGGAACGTGGGGTGGAGACGTTGGTTTCCCATGGAAATGGGCCACCGTTGATGTTTAATGCTGTCTACTTGCCACTGGGCTTCTGCTTACTTTAATTCCACTAGAATTCCATACAAAGGAGGATATCTCCAAGATGCAATATGCCACCAGTTGGAAGTTTGTCTGCTCTTGTAGTGCAAAAGGCCTCCTAAAAACTGATATCAGGAACCTGGCCTGGAGACTTTGGTTTCCCCTGGAAAACGGCCACTATTCATGTCTAATTCTGTCTGTCGTCCGCTGGGATTCTGCGTACTAAAATCCCTCTAAAATTCTATACAAATGAGAATATCTCGCAGGTGCAATCTACCCCCGGTTTGAAGTTTCTCTGCCCTTGTAGTGCCAAAGGGCTCCTATAAACTGACATCTGAAACGTAGGATGGATAATTTGGTTTACCATGGAAAAAAGCCACTATTCATGCCTAATGCTGTGTGCCTGCCACTGGGCGTATGCCCGCTAAAATTCCATACAAATGAGGATATCTCACAGATGCAATTTAGCACCAGATGGAAGTTTGTCTGCTCTTGTAGTGGCAAAGGCCTCCTAAAAAATTGACATCAGGAACCAGGGGTGGAGACTTTGTTTTCCCATGGAAAAGGGCTGCCATTCGTATCTAATGCTGTCTGCTTGGCATTGTGGTTATGAGTGCTGAAGTTCCATACAAATGAGGATATCTCCCAGGTGCAATCTACCACCAGGTGGAAGTTTGTCTGCCCTCGTAGTGCCAAAGGCCTCCTAAAAAATGACATCAGGAACGTGGGGTGGAGACTTTTGTTTCCCATGGAATAGGGCCACCTTTTGTGTCTAATGCTATCTGCCTTCCACTGGGCTTATGCCTAGTAAAATTCCATGCAAATGAGGATATCTCCCTGATGGAATCTAGCACCAGTTGAAAGTTTGTCTGCCCTTGTAGTGCCAACGGCCTCCTACAAACTGACATCAGGAATCTGGAGAGGACGCTTTGGTTTCCCATGGGAAGGGGCCACCCTTGGTGTTTAATGCTGTCTCCTTGCCACTGGGCTTATGACTACTGAAATTACATACAAATGAGGATATCTCCCAGATGCATTATGCCACCAGGCGGAAGTTTGTCTGCTCTTGCAGTGCCAAAGGCCTCCTTCAAACTGATATCCGGAACCTGGCACGGAGACTTTGGTTTCCTATGGAAAAGGCCCACCGTTCGTGTTTAATGCAGTCTGTCTGCCACTGGGCTTCTGAGTACTAAAATTCCACTAAAATTCCATACAAATGAGGACATCTCCGAGGTGCAATCTACCGCCAGATGGAAGTTTGTCTGCCCTTGTAGTGCCAAAGGCCTCCTAAAAATTGACATCAGGAACATAGTATGGATAATTTGTTTTTCCCATGGAAAAAGGCCACCGTTCGTGTCTAATGCTGTCTGCCTGCCAGTGGGCATATGACTTCTAAAATTCCATAGAAATGAGGATATCTCCCAAATGCAATTTTCCACCAGATGGAAGTTTGTCTACCCTTTTAATGCCAAAGGCCTTTTAAAAACTGACATCAGGATCTTGGGTAAGAGACTTTGGTTTCCCATGGAAATGGGCCACCGTTTGTGTCTAATGCTGTCTGCCTGGCACTGGGCTTATGCCTAGTAAAATTCCATACAAATGAGGATATCTCCCCAATGCAATACAGCACCAGAGGGAAATTTTTCTTCCCAGGTGCAATCTAACACCAGATATAAGTTTCTCTGCCCTTGTGGTTCCAATGGCCTCCTACAAACCTACTTCAGGAACCTGGGGTGGAGACTTTGGTTTCCCATGGAAAAGGACCACCGTTCCTGTCTAATATTGTGTGCCTGGCTTTGAGATTATGAGTGCTGAAGTTCCATACAAATGAGGATATCTCCCAGGTGCAATCTACCACAAGGTGGAAGTTTGTCTGCCCTTGTAGTGCCAAAGGCCTCCTTCAAACTGACATCAGCAACATAGGATGGATAATTTGCTTTTCCATGGAAAAGGGCCACTGTTCGAGTCTAATGCTGTCTGCCTGCCACTGGGCATATGCCTACTAAAATTCCTTACAAATGAGGATATCTCCCAAATGCAATTTCCCACCAGATTGAAGTTTGTCTACCCTCTTAATGACAAAGGCCTCCTAAAAACTTACATCGGGAACGTGGGATGGAGACTTTGGTTTCCCAAGGAAATGGGCCTCCGTTCGTGTCTAATGCTGTCGGCCAGCTACTGGGTTTATGACTACTAAAATTCCACCAAAATTCTATACACATGAGGATATCTCCCAGGTGCAGTCTACCACCAGATGGAAATTTGTCTACCCTTTTTATGCCAAAGGCCTCCTAAAAACTGACATTAGGAACCTAGGTTGGAGACTTTGGTTTCCTATGGAAACGGGCCACTATTCCTGTCTAATTCTGTCTGCCTGCCGCTGGGATTCTGCCTGCTAAAATTCCATTTAATTCCATACATATGAGAATATCTCCCAGTTGCAATCTAACACCAGATTAAAGTTTCTCTGCCCTTGTGTTTCCAAAGGCCTCCTACAAACTGACATCAGGAACCTGGGGTGGAGACTTAGGTTTCCCATGGAAAAGGACCACTGTTCCTGTCGAATGCTGTCTGCCTGGCACTGTGGTTATGACTGCTGAAGTTCCATACAAATGAGGGTATCTCCCAGGTGCAATCTACCACCAGATGGAAGTTTGTCTGCCCTTGTTGTGCCAAATGCCTCCTAAAAACTGACAGCAGGAACGTGGGGTGGAGACTTTGGTTTCCCATGGAAATGGGCCACCCTTTTTTGTCTAATGCTATGTGCCTGCCACTGGGCTTATGCCTAGTAAAATCCCATACAAATGAGGATATCTCCCAGATGGAGTCTACCACCAGTTGAAAGTGTGTCTGCCCTTGTAATGACAACGGCCTCCGACAAACTGACATTAAGAATCAGGCGAGGACGCTTTGGTTTCCCATGGAAAAGGGCCACCCTTGGTGTTTAATGCTGTCTCCTTGGCACTGGGCTTATGACTACTGAAATTACATACAAATGAGGATATCTCCCAGACGCAATATGCCACCAGATGGAAGTTTGTCTGCTCTTGCAGTGCCAAAGGCCTCCTTCAAACTGACATTCGGAACCTCACCTGGAGACTTTGGTTTCCTATAGAAAAGGCCCACGGTTCATGTTTAATGCTGTCTGTCTACCACTGGGCTTCTGAGCACTAAAATACCACTAAAATACAATAAAAATAGGGAATATCTCCGAGGTGCAATCTACCGCCAGATGGAAGTTTGTCTGCCCTTGTAGTGCCAAAGGCCTCCTAAAAACTAACATTAGGAACATAGGATGGATAATTTGTTTTTCCATGGAAAAGGGCCACCTTTCGTGTCTAATGTTGTCTGCCTGCCAGTGGGCATATGCCTACTAAAATTCCCTACAAATGAGGATATCTCCCAAATGCAATTTCCCACCAGATGGAAGTTTGTCTGCCCTTTTAATGCCAAAGGCCTCTGACAAACTCACTTCAGGAGCCTGGGGTGGAGACTTTGTTTTCCCATGGAAAAGGGTCACCGTTCGTGTCTAATGCTGTCTGCCTGCCACTGGGCTTCTACCTGCTGAAATTCCATACAAATGAGGATATCTCCCCGATGCAATCAACCACCTGACGGAAGTTTTTCTGCGCTTGTACTGCCAACGGCCTCCTAAAACCTGACATCGGGAACGTGGTGTGGAGACTTTGGTTTCCCATGGAAAAGGACCACCGTTCGTGTCTAATGCTGTCTTCCTGGTTCTGTGGTTATGACTGCTGAAGTTCCATACAAATGAGGATATCTCCCAGATGCAATATGCCACCAGATTGAAGTTTTTCTGCTCTTGCAGTGCCAAAGGCCTCCGTCAAACTGATATCCGGTACCTGGCCGAGAGACTTTGTTTCCTATGGAAAAGGCCCAACGTTCGTGTTTAATGCTGTCTGTCTGCCACTGGGCATATGCCTTCTAAAATTCCATACAAATGAGGATATCTCCCAAATGCAATTTCCCACCAGATGGAAGTTTCTCTGCCCTTGTAGTGCCAAAGGCCTTCTAAAAACTGACATCAGGAACGTGCCGTAGAGACTTTGGTTTCCCATGGAAAAGGTCCACCGTTTGTGTCTAATGCTATGTGCCTGCCACTGGGCTTATGCCTAGGAAAATTCCATACAAATAAGGATATCTCCCAGATGGAATCTACCACCAGTTGAAAGTTTGTCTGCCCTTGTAATGCCAACGGCCTCCTACAAACTGACATCAGGAATCTGGAGAGGACGCTTTGGTTTCCCATGGAAAGGGGCCACCGTTGGTAATTAATGCTGTCTCCTGGCCACTGGGCTTATGACTACTGAAATTACATACAAATGAGGATATCTCCCAGACGCAATATGCCACCAGATGGAAGTTTGTCTGCTCTTGTTGTGCCAAAGGCCTCCTACAAACTGATATCAGGAATGTGGAGTTGAGTCCCCTCCATAGCCCTCAATATCCCCTCTGGAGCCCCCAATGTCTCCTCCATAGCCCCAAATGTCCCCTCCATAGCCTTCCATGTCTCGTATGGAGCCCCCAATGTCACCTCCATAGCCCCCATTGTACCACCATAGACCTCAATGTCCCCTATGGAGCCCCAATGTCCCATACGGAGCCTGCCAATATCCCCTCCATAGCCCCCAATGTCCCCTCCAAAGCCCTCGATGTCTTTTATGGAGTCCCCAATGTCCACTATGGCGCCCCCAATGTCCCCTACATAGGCCACAATGTTACACCATAGCCCTCAATGTCCCTTATGGAGCCCGCAATGTCCTCTCCATAGCCCCCAATCTCCCCTCCATAGCCCACAATATCTCACCCATAGCCCTCAATGTCCCCTATGGAGCCCCCAATGTCCCTTATGGAGCCCCCAATGTCCCCTCCATAGCTCGCAATGTCCCCTATGGAGCCGTCAATGTCCCCTCTGGAGCCCGCAATGTCCCCTAAAGAGCCCCTCATGTCCCCTATGCAACCCCCAATGTCCCATCTGGAGCCCCCAATGTCCACTCCATAGCCAACAATGTCCAATATGGAGTTCCCAAAGTCCCCTATGGAGCCCCCAATGTCCCCTCCAAAGCCCCCAATGTCCCCTCTGGAGCCCCCAATGTCCACTCCATAGCCCACAATGTCCAATATGGAGTTCCCAAAGTCCCCAATGGAGCCCCCAATGTCCCCTTCACAGCCCTCAGTGTCCCCACCATAGCCCACAATGACCCCTCCCTAGCCCTCAGTGTTCCCTCCATAGCCCCCAATGTCCCTTCAGGTGACCCCAATGTCCCCTCCATAGCCCTCAGTGCCCCCTCCAAAGCCCCCAATGTCCCCTCCATGCCCCTAATGGCCCATCCAAACCCCCAATGGCCCCTCCATAGTCGCCAATGTACCCTCTAGAGCCCCCAATGTCCCTTCCATAGCCCTCAATGTCCTCTCTGGAGCCCTCAATGTCCACTCTGTAGCCCCCAGGGTCACATCCATAGCCTCCAATGTCCCCTCTGCAGCCCCCCCATGACCCCTCCATAGTCCTCAATGTCCCCTCCATAGCCCCCAATGTCCTCTATGGAGCCCCCAATGTCCCCTCTGGAACCCAAAATGTCCCCTCCATAGCCCTCAATTTCCCCTCGGCAGCCCCCAATGTCCACTCCGTAGCCCACAATGTCCCCTCTGGAGCACTCAATGTTTCCTATGGAGCCCCCAATGTCCCCTCCATAGCCATCAATATCTCCTATGGAGCCCCCAATGCCCCCTCTTGAGTCCCCAATGTCCCCTCTGGAGCCCCCAATGTCCCCTCCATAGCCCTCAATATTCACTCTCTAGTACCCAGTGTCACCTTCATAGCCCTCAATGTCCCCTATGGAGCCCCCAATGCCCCCTCCAGAGCCCCCAATGTCCCCTCTGGAGCCCTCAATGTCCCCTCTGGAGCCCTCAATGTCCCCTCTGGAGCCCTCAAAGTCCCCTCCATAGCCCCCAATGTCCCCTCTGGAGCCCTTAATGTTCCCTCTGTAGCGCCCAGTGTCCCCTATGGATCCCCCAATGTCCCCTCCATAGCCCCCAATGTCCCCTCCATAGCGCCCAATGTCTCCTCTGGAGCCCTCAACGTCCCCTCCATAGCCCTCAATGTCCCCTCTTGAGCCCCCAATGTCCCCTATGGAGCGCCCAATGTACCCTCCATTGCCCTCAGTATCGCCTCTGGAGTTGTCAATGTCCCCTCCATAGCCCCCAATGTCCCCTATGGAGCCCCCCATGTCCCCTCCATAGCCCCCAATGTCCCCTCTGGAGCCCCCCATGTCCCCTCCATAGCCCTCAATGTCCCCTCCATAGCCCTCAATGTCTCCTATGGAACTCCTAATGTCCCCTCCATAGCCTCCAATGTCCCCTCTGGAGCCTCCCATGTCCCCTCCATAGCCCCCAATGTCCCCTCCCCAGCCCTCAATGTCCCCTATGGAGGCCCCAATGTCCCCTCGTGAGTCCCCAATGTCCCCTCTGGAGCCTTCAATGTCCCATCTGGAGCCCTCATTGTACCCTACGGAGCCCTCAATGTCCACTCTGGAGCCCCCAATATCCCCTCTTGAGCACCCAATGTCCCCTCCATAGCCCTCAATATCCCCTCTGTAGCCCCCTGTGTCACCTCCATAGCTCTCAATGTCCCATATGGAGCCCCCAATGTTCCCTCTGGAGCCCTCAATGTCCCCTCTAGAGTCCGCAATTTCCACTATGGAGCCCCCAATGTCCCCTCCTGAGCACTCAATGTCCCCTCCCTAGTCCTCAATGTCCCCTATGGAGCCCCCAATGTCCCCTCTGGAGCCCCCCATTTCCCCTCCATAGCCCCCAATGTCCCCTCCCTAGTCCTCAATGTCCCCTATGGAGCTCCCAATGTCCACTCGTGAGTCCCCAATGTCCCCTCTGGAGCCTTCAATGTCCCATCTGGAGCCCTCATTGTACACCACGGAGCCCTCAATGTCCACTCTGGAGCCCCCAATATCCCCTCTTGAGCACCCAATGTCCCCTCCATAGCCCTCAATATCCCCTCTGTAGCCCCCTGTGTCACCTCCATAGCTCTCAATGTCCCCTATGGAGCCCCCAATGTCCCCTCCTGAGCACCCAAGGTCCCCTTAATAGCCCTCAATGTCCCTTCTGGAGACCTATATGTCCCCTATGGAGCCCCCAATGTCCCTTCTTGAGAACCCAATGTCCCCTCAGGATCCCCCAATGTCCCCTGCACAGCCCTCAATGTCCGCTCCATAGCTCTCAATGACCTCTTCAAAGCCTTCAGTGTCCTCTCCAAAGCCCCCAACATCCCCTCTGGAGCCCCCAATGTCCCCTCCGTAGCCCACAATGTCCCCTCCATAGCCCTCAATGTCCCCTCTGGAGCCCCCAATGTCCACTATGGAGCCCCCAATGTCCCCTCCATAGCCCCCTATGTCTTCTCCCTAGCCCTCAATGTCCCCTCTGGATCCCCCAATGTCCTCTCCGTAGCCCCCAATGTCCCCTACATAGCCCTCAATATCCCCTATGGAGCCTCCAATGTCTCCACTGTAGCCCCCAGTGTCACCTCCATAGCCCTTAATGTCCCCTACAGAGCCCCAAATGTCCCGTCTGTAGCTCTCAATGTCCCTTCTGGAGCCCCCAATGTCCCCTATGGAGCCACCAATGTCCCGTCTCTATACCCCCAATGTCCCCTCACGAGCACCCAATGTCCCCACCATACCCCTCAATGTCCCCTCTGTAGCCCCCAGTGTCACCTCCTTAGCCCCCAATGACCACTCCATAGCCTGCAGTGTCCCCTCCATAGCCCCTAATTTCCCCTCAGGAGCCCCCAATGTCCCCTCCATAGCCCCCAATGTCTCCTACATAGCCCTCAATGTCCCCTCCATAGGCCTCAATGTCCCCTATGGAGCCCCCAATGTCCCCTCCATAGCCCCCAATGTCCCCTCTAGAGCCCTCAATGTCCCCTATGGTGCCCCCAATGTCCCCTCCATAGCCCTCAATGTCCCGTCTGCAGCCCTCAATGTCCCCTATGGAGCCCCCAATGTCCCCTCCATAGATCCCAATGTCCCCTCTGGAGCCCCCAATGTCCCCTCCATAGCCCCCAATATCCCCTCCATAGCGCCCAATGGCCTCTCTGGAGCCCTCAATGTCCCCTCCATAGCCCTCAATGTCCCCTCTGGAGCCCTCAATGTCCCCTCCATGGCCTTCAATGTCCCCTATGGAGCCATCAATGTCCCCTCTGGATCCCCCAATGTCCCCCCCGTAGCCCCCAATGTCCCCTCATGGCCCCCAAAGTACCCTCCATAGCCTCCAGTGTCCCCTCTTGAGCCCCCAATGTCCCCTCTGGAGCCCTCAATGTCCCCTCCATAGACCTCAATGTCCCTTATGGAGGCCCGAATGTCCCCTTTGTAGCCCCCAAAGTACCTTCCAGAGCCCTCAATGTCCCCTCCATAGCCCTCAATGTCCCCTAAGGAGCCCCCAATGTCCCCTATGTAGCGCCCAATGTCCCCTTTGTAGCCCCCAACGTACCCTCCATAGCCCCCAGTGTCCCCGCTGGAGCCCCCAATGTCCCCTCCATAGCCATCAATGTCCCCTCTGGAGCCCTCAATGTCCCCTCTGTAGCCCCCAGTGTCACCTCCATACCCCTTAATGTCCCCTATAGAGCCCCAAATATCCCATCTGCAGCCCTCAATGTCCTCTCTGGAGCCCTCAATGTCCCCTATGGAGCCCCAAATGTCCCCTCTCTAGCCCACAATGTCCCCTCACGAGCACCCAATGTCCCCTCCATAGCCCTCAATGACCCCTCTGTAGCCCCCAGTGTCACCTCCTTAGCCCCCAATGACCACTCCATAGCCTGCAGTGTCCCCTCCATAGCCCCTAATGTCCCCTCAGGAGCCCCCAATGTCCCCTCCATAGCCCCCAATGTCTCCTCCATAGCCCTCAATGTCCCCTCTGGAGCCCTCAATGTCCCCTCCATAGCCCTCAATGTCCCCTCCACAGCCCCCAGTGTCCCCTCTTGAGCCCCTAATGTCCCCTCCATAGCCCTCAATGTCTCCTCCATAGCCCTCAATGTCCCCTCCATAGCCCTCGATGTCCCTTAAGGAGCCCCCAATGTCCCCTCCATAGCCATCAATATCCCCTCTGGAGCCCTCAATGTCCCCTGCAAAGCCCTCAATATCCCATATGGAGCCTCCAATGTCTCCACTGTAGCCCCCAGTGTCACCTCCATAGCCCTTAATGTCCCCTACAGAGCCCCAAATGTCCCGTCTGTAGCTCTCAATGTCCCTTCTGGAGCCCCCAATGTCCCCTATGGAGCCACCAATGTCCCGTCTCTATACCCCCAATGTCCCCTCACGAGCACCCAATGTCCCCTCCATACCCCTCAATGTCCCCTCTGTAGCCCCCAGTGTCACCTCCTTAGCCCCCAATGACCACTCCATAGCCTGCAGTGTCCCCTCCATAGCCCCTAATTTCCCCTCAGGAGCCCCCAATGTCCCCTCCATAGCCCCCAATGTCTCCTCCATAGCCCTCAATGTCCCCTCCATAGGCCTCAATGTCCCCTATGGAGCCCCCAATGTCCCCTCCATAGCCCCCAATGTCCCCTCTAGAGCCCTCAATGTCCCCTATGGTGCCCCCAATGTCCCCTCCATAGCCCTCAATGTCCCGTCTGCAGCCCTCAATGTCCCCTATGGAGCCCCCAATGTCCCCTCCATAGATCCCAATGTCCCCTATGGAGCCCCCAATGTCCCCTCCATAGCCCCCAATATCCCCTCCATAGCGCCCAATGGCCTCTCTGGAGCCCTCAATGTCCCCTCCATAGCCCTCAATGTGCCCTCTGGAGCCCTCAATGTCCCCTCCATGGCCTTCAATGTCCCCTATGGAGCCATCAATGTCCCCTCTGGATCCCCCAATGTCCCCCCCGTAGCCCCCAATGTCCCCTCATGGCCCCCAAAGTACCCTCCATAGCCCCCAGTGTCCCCTCTTGAGCCCCCAATGTCCCCTCTGGAGCCCTCAATGTCCCCTCCATAGACCTCAATGTCCCTTATGGAGGCCCGAATGTCCCCTTTGTAGCCCCCAAAGTACCTTCCAGAGCCCTCAATGTCCCCTCCATAGCCCTCAATGTCCCCTAAGGAGCCCCCAATGTCCCCTATGTAGCGCCCAATGTCCCCTTTGTAGCCCCCAACGTACCCTCCATAGCCCCCAGTGTCCCCGCTGGAGCCCCCAATGTCCCCTCCATAGCCATCAATGTCCTCTCTGGAGCCCTCAATGTCCCCTCTGTAGCCCCCAGTGTCACCTCCATACCCCTTAATGTCCCCTATAGAGCCCCAAATATCCCATCTGTAGCCCTCAATGTCCTCTCTGGAGCCCTCAATGTCCCCTATGGAGCCCCAAATGTCCCCTCTCTAGCCCCCAATGTCCCCTCACGAGCACCCAATGTCCCCTCCATAGCCCTCAATGACCCCTCTGTAGCCCCCAGTGTCACCTCCTTAGCCCCCAATGACCACTCCATAGCCTGCAGTGTCCCCTCCATAGCCCCTAATGTCCCCTCAGGAGCCCCCAATGTCCCCTCCATAGCCCCCAATGTCTCCTCCATAGCCCTCAATGTCCCCTCCATAGCCCTCAATGTGCCCTATGGAGCCCCCAATGTCCCCTTTGTAGCCCCGAAAGTACCCTCCATAGCCCTCAATGTCCCGTATGGAGCCCTCAATGTCCCCTATGGAGCCCCCAATGTCCCCTCCATAGCTCCCTATGTCCTCTCCCTAGCCCTCAATGTCCCCTCTGGAGCCGCTAGTGTGATTCCATAGCCCTCAATGTCCCCTCTGGAGCCCTCAATGTCCCCTCTGTAACCCCCAGTGTCAACTCCATAGTCCCCAATGTGTCCTCCATAGCCCTCAATGTCCCGTATGGACGCCTCAATGTCCCCTATGGAGGTTCCAATGTCCCCTCCATAGACCCCAGTGTCCCCTCCAGAGCCCTTAGTGTCCCCTCCATAACCCCCAATGTCCCCTCTGGAGCCCCCAATGTCCCCTCCATAGACTCTAATAACCCCTCCATAGCCCTCAATGTCCCCCCAATAGCCCCCAGTGCCTCCTCTGGAGCCCCCAATGTCCGCTCCATAGCCCACCATGTCCCCTCCATAGCCCCCAATGTCCCCTATGGAGCCTCCAATGTCCCCTCTGTAGCCTCCAATGTCCATTCCATAGCCCTCAATGTCCCCTATGGAGCCCCCAATGTCCCCTCTGGAGCCTCCCATGTCCCCTCCATAGCCCCCAATGTCCCCTCCCTAGCCCTCAATGTCCCCTATGGAGCCCCCAATGTCCCCTCGTGAGTCCCCAATGTCCCCTCTGGAGCCTTCAATGTCCCATCTGGAGCCCTCATTGTACACCACGGAGCCCTCAATGTCCACTCTGGAGCCCCCAATATCCCCTCTTGAGCACCCAATGTCCCCTCCATAGCCCTCAATATCCCCTCTGTAGCCCCCTGTGTCACCTCCATAGCTCTCAATGTTCCCTATGGAGCCCCCAATGTTCCCTCTGGAGCCCTCAATGTCCCCTCTAGAGCCCGCAATTTCCACTATGGAGCCCCCAATGTCCCCTCCTGAGCACCCAAGGTCCCCTTAATAGCCCTCAATGTCCCTTCTGGAGACCTATATGTCCCCTATGGAGCCCCCAATGTCCCTTCTTGAGAACCCAATGTCCCCTCAGGATCCCCCAATGTCCCCTCCACAGCCCTCAATGTCCGCTCCATAGCTCTCAATGACCTCTTCAAAGCCCTCAGTGTCCTCTCCAAAGCCCCCAACATCCCCTCTGGAGCCCCCAATGTCCCCTCCATAGCCCACAATGTCCCCTCCATAGCCCTCAATGTCCCCTCTGGAGCCCCCAATGTCCACTATGGAGCCCCCAATGTCCCCTCCATAGCCCCCTATGTCTTCTCCCTAGCCCTCAATGTCCCCTCTGGATCCCCCAATGTCCTCTCCGTAGCCCCCAATGTCCCCTACATAGCCCTCAATGTCGCCTCCATCGCCCTAAATGTCCCCTACTGAGCCCCCAATATCCCCTCCATTGCTCTCAATGGCCCCTCTGGAGCCTTCAATGTCCCCTCCATAGCCTTCAATGTCCCCTATGGATCCCAAATATCCCCTCTTGAGCCCCCAATGTTCCCTCCATAGCCGTCAACATCCCCTCTGGTGCCCTCAATATCCCCTCCATAGCCTTCAATGTCCCCTATGGAGCCCTCAATGTCCCCTCTGGTTCCCCAAATGTCCCCTCCGTAGCCCCCAATGTCCCCTCATGGCCTCCAAATTACCCTTCATAGCCCTCAATGTCCCCTCTGGAGCCCTCAATGTCCCCTCCATAGCCCTCAATGTCCCCTCCACAGCCCCCAGTGTCCCCTCTTGAGCCCCTAATGTCCTCTCCATAGCCCTCAATGTCTCCTCTGGAGCCCTCAATGTCCCCTCCATAGACCTCGATGTCCCCTATGGAGGCTCGAATGTCCCCTTTGTAGGCCCCAAAGTACCTTCCATAGCCCTCAATGTCCCCTCCATAGCCCTCAATGTCCCTTAAGGAGCCCCCAATGTCCCCTCCATAGCCAACAATATCCCCTCTGGAGCCCTCAATGTCCCCTGCAAAGCCCTCAATATCCCCTATGGAGCCTCCAATGTCCCCACTGTAGCCCCCAGTGTCACCTCCATAGCCCTTAATGTCCCCTACAGAGCCCCAAATGTCCCGTCTGTAGCTCTCAATATCCCTTCTGGAGCCCCCAATGTCCCCTATGGAGCCACCAATGTCCCGTCTCTAGCCCCCAATGTCCCCTCACGAGCACCCAATGTCCCCTCCATACCCCTCAATGTCCCCTCTGTAGCCCCCAGTGTCACCTCCTTAGCCCCCAATGACCACTCCATAGCCTGCAGTGTCCCCTCCATAGCCCCTGATGTCCCCTCAGGAGCCCCCAATGTCCGCTCCATAGCCCCCAATGTCTCCTCCATAGCCCTCAATGTCCCCTTCATAGGCCTCAATGTCCCCTATGGAGCCCCCAATATCCCCTCCATAGCCCCCAATGTCCCCTCTAGAGCCCTCAATGTCCCCTATGGTGCCCCCAATGTCCCCTCCATAGCCCTCAATGTCTCGTCTGCAGCCCTCAATGTCCCCTCTGGAGCCTCCCATGTCCCCTCCATAGCCCCCAATGTCCCCTCCCTAGCCCTCAATGTCCCCTCTGTAGCCCCCTGTGTCACCTCCATAGCTCTCAATGTTCCCTATGGAGCCCCCAATGTTCCCTCTGGAGCCCTCAATGTCCCCTCTAGAGCCCGCAATTTCCAATATGGAGCCCCCAATGTCCCCTCCTGAGCACCCAAGGTCCCCTTAATAGCCCTCAATGTCCCTTCTGGAGACCTATATGTCCCCTATGGAGCCCCCAATGTCCCTTCTTGAGAACCCAATGTCCCCTCAGGATCCCCCAATGTCCCCTCCACAGCCCTCAATGTCCGCTCCATAGCTCTCAATGACCTCTTCAAAGCCCTCAGTGTCCTCTCCAAAGCCCCCAACATCCCCTCTGGAGCCCCCAATGTCCCCTCCGTAGCCCACAATGTCCCCTCCATAGCCCTCAATGTCCCCTCTGGAGCCCCCAATGTCCACTATGGAGCCCCCAATGTCCCCTCCATAGCCCCCTATGTATTCTCCCTAGCCCTCATTGTCCCCTCTGGATCCCCCAATGTCCTCTCCGTAGCCCCCAATGTCCCCTACATAGCCCTCAATGTCGCCTCCATTGCCCTAAATGTCCCCTACTGAGCCCCCAATATCCCCTCCATTGCTCTCAATGGCCCCTCTGGAGCCTTCAATGTCCCCTCCATAGCCTTCAATGTCCCCTATGGATCCCAAATATCCCCTCTTGAGCCCCCAATGTTCCCTCCATAGCCGTCAACATCCCCTCTGGTGCCCTCAATATCCCCTCCATAGCCTTCAATGTCCCCTATGGAGCCCTCAATGTCCCCTCTGGTTCCCCAAATGTCCCCTCCGTAGCCCCCAATGTCCCCTCATGGCCTCCAAATTACCCTTCATAGCCCTCAATGTTCCCTATGGAGCCCCCAATGTCCCCTCCATAGCCATCAATATCCCCTCTGGAGCCCTCAATGTCCCCTGCAAAGCCCTCAATATCCCCTATGGAGCCTCCAATGTCCCCACTGTAGCCCCCAGTGTCACCTCCATAGCCCTTAATGTCCCCTACAGAGCCCCAAATGTCCCGTCTGTAGCTCTCAATGTCCCTTCTGGAGCCCCCAATGTCCCCTATGGAGCCACCAATGTCCCGTCTCTAGCCCCCAATGTCCCCTCACGAGCACCCAATGTCCCCTCCATACCCCTCAATGTCCCCTCTGTAGCCCCCAGTGTCACCTCCTTAGCCCCCAATGACCACTCCATAGCCTGCAGTGTCCCCTCCATAGCCCCTAATGTCCCCTCAGGAGCCCCCAATGTCCCCTCCATAGCCCCCAATGTCTCCTCCATAGCCCTCAATGTCCCCTCCATAGGCCTCAATGTCCCCTATGGAGCCCCCAATGTCCCCTCCATAGCCCCCAATGTCCCCTCTAGAGCCCTCAATGTCCCCTATGGTGCCCCCAATGTCCCCTCCATAGCCCTCAATGTCCCGTCTGCAGCCCTCAATGTCCCCTCTGGAGCCTCCCATGTCCCCTCCATAGACCCCAATGTTCCCTCCCTAGCCCTCAATGTCCCCTATGGAGCCCCCAATGTCCCCTCGTGAGTCCCCAGTGTCCCCTCCGGAGCCTTCAATGTCCCATCTGGAGCCCTTATTGTACCCTACGGAGCCCTCAATGTCCACTCTGGAGCCCCCAATATCCCCTCTTGAGCACCCAATGTCCCCTCCATAGCCCTCAATATCCCCTCTGTAGCCCCCTGTGTCACCTCCATAGCTCTCAATGTTCCCTATGGAGCCCCCAATGTTCCCTCTGGAGCCCTCAATGTCCCCTCTAGAGCCCGCAATTTCCACTATGGAGCCCCCAATGTCTCCTCCTGAGCACCCAAGGTCCCCTTAATAGCCCTCAATGTCCCTTCTGGAGACCTATATGTCCCCTATGGAGCCCCCAATGTCCCTTCTTGAGAACCCAATGTCCCCTCAGGATCCCCCAATGTCCCCTCCACAGCCCTCAATGTCCGCTCCATAGCTCTCAATGACCTCTTCAAAGCCCTCAGTGTCCTCTCCAAAGCCCCCAACATCCCCTCTGGAGCCCCCAATGTCCCCTCCGTAGCCCACAATGTCCCCTCCATAGCCCTCAATGTCCCCTCTGGAGCCCCCAATGTCCACTATGGAGCCCCCAATGTCCCCTCCATAGCCCCCTATGTCTTCTCCCTAGCCCTCAATGTCCCCTCTGGATCCCCCAATGTCCTCTCCGTAGCCCCCAATGTCCCCTACATAGCCCTCAATGTCGCCTCCATCGCCCTAAATGTCCCCTACTGAGCCCCCAATATCCCCTCCATTGCTCTCAATGGCCCCTCTGGAGCCTTCAATGTCCCCTCCATAGCCTTCAATGTCCCCTATGGATCCCAAATATCCCCTCTTGAGCCCCCAATGTTCCCTCCATAGCCGTCAACATCCCCTCTGGTGCCCTCAATATCCCCTCCATAGCCTTCAATGTCCCCTATGGAGCCCTCAATGTCCCCTCTGGTTCCCCAAATGTCCCCTCCGTAGCCCCCAATGTCCCCTCATGGCCTCCAAATTACCCTTCATAGCCCTCAATGTCCCCTCTGGAGCCCTCAATGTCCCCTCCATAGCCCTCAATGTCCCCTCCACAGCCCCCAGTGTCCCCTCTTGAGCCCCTAATGTCCCCTCCATAGCCCTCAATGTCTCCTCCATAGCCCTCAATATCCCCTCCATAGACCTCGATGTCCCCTATGGAGGCTCGAATGTCCCCTTTGTAGGCCCCAAAGTACCTTCCATAGCCCTCAATGTCCCCTCCATAGCCCTCAATGTCCCTTAAGGAGCCCCCAATGTCCCCTCCATAGCCATCAATATCCCCTCTGGAGCCCTCAATGTCCCCTGCAAAGCCCTCAATATCCCCTATGGAGCCTCCAATGTCCCCACTGTAGCCCCCAGTGTCACCTCCATAGCCCTTAATGTCCCCTACAGAGCCCCAAATGTCCCGTCTGTAGCTCTCAATGTCCCTTCTGGAGCCCCCAATGTCCCCTATGGAGCCACCAATGTCCTGTCTCTAGCCCCCAATGTCCCCTCACGAGCACCCAATGTCCCCTCCATACCCCTCAATGTCCCCTCTGTAGCCCCCAGTGTCACCTCCTTAGCCCCCAATGACCACTCCATAGCCTGCAGTGTCCCCTCCATACCCCTCAATGTCCCCTCAGGAGCCCCCAATGTCCCCTCCATAGCCCCCAATGTCTCCTCCATAGCCCTCAATGTCCCCTCCATAGGCCTCAATGTCCCCTATGGAGCCCCCAATGTCCCCTCCATAGCCATCAATATCCCCTCTGGAGCCCTCAATGTCCCCTGCAAAGCCCTCAATATCCCCTATGGAGCCTCCAATGTCCCCACTGTAGCCCCCAGTGTCACCTCCATAGCCCTTAATGTCCCCTACAGAGCCCCAAATGTCCCGTCTGTAGCTCTCAATGTCCCTTCTGGAGCCCCCAATGTCCCCTATGGAGCCACCAATGTCCCGTCTCTATACCCCCAATGTCCCCTCACGAGCACCCAATGTCCCCTCCATACCCCTCAATGTCCCCTCTGTAGCCCCCAGTGTCACCTCCTTAGCCCCCAATGACCACTCCATAGCCTGCAGTGTCCCCTCCATAGCCCCTAATGTCCCCTCAGGAGCCCCCAATGTCCCCTCCATAGCCCCCAATGTCTCCTCCATAGCCCTCAATGTCCCCTCCATAGGCCTCAATGTCCCCTATGGAGCCCCCAATGTCCCCTCCATAGCCCCCAATGTCCCCTCTAGAGCCCTCAATGTCCCCTATGGTGCCCCCAATGTCCCCTCCATAGCCCTCAATGTCCCGTCTGCAGCCCTCAATGTCCCCTATGGAGCCCCCAATGTCCCCTCCATAGATCCCAATGTCCCCTCTGGAGCCCCCAATGTCCCCTCCATAGCCCCCAATATCCCCTCCATAGCGCCCAATGGCCTCTCTGGAGCCCTCAATGTCCCCTCCATAGCCCTCAATGTGCCCTCTGGAGCCCTCAATGTCCCCTCCATGGCCTTCAATGTCCCCTATGGAGCCATCAATGTCCCCTCTTGATCCCCCAATATCCCCCCCGTAGCCCCCAATGTCCCCTCATGGCCCTCAAAGTACCCTCCATAGCCCCCAGTGTCCCCTCTTGAGCCCCCAATGTCCCCTCTGGAGCCCTCAATGTCCCCTCCATAGACCTCAATGTCCCTTATGGAGGCCCGAATATCCCCTTTGTAGCCCCCAAAGTACCTTCCAGAGCCCTCAATGTCCCCTCCATAGCCCTCAATGTCCCCTAAGGAGCCCCCAATGTCCTCAATGTAGCGCCCAATGTCCCCTTTGTAGCCCCCAACGTACCCTCCATAGCCCCCAATGTCCCCGCTGGAGCCCCCAATGTCCCCTCCATAGCCATCAATGTCCCCTCTGGAGCCCTCAATGTCCCCTCTGTAGCCCCCAGTGTCACCTCCATAGCCCTTAATGTCCCCTATAGAGCCCCAAATATCCCATCTGTAGCCCTCAATGTCCTCTCTGGAGCCCTCAATGTCCCCTATGGAGCCCCAAATGTCCCCTCTCTAGCCCCCAATGTCCCCTCACGAGCACCCAATGTCCCCTCCATAGCCCTCAATGACCCCTCTGTAGCCCCCAGTGTCACCTCCTTAGCCCCCAATGTCCCCTCCATAGCCCTCTATGTCCCCTCTGGAGCCCCTGTTGTCCGTAATGGAGCCCCCAGTGTCCCCTATGGAGCCCCCAATGTCCCCTCCATAGCCCCCAATGTCCCCTCTAAAGCCATCAGCTTAGATGCAGACTTTGAACTTCATGTACTAACGTGCTGTGCAAATGCTACTAAGAGCTGGAATTCTCAGTTATTCCTGTGCTTTTTCCAGGTCCATATCTAACCCTTGAGACTGACTTTTTTCCCTGGAAAGAAATCATCTGTCATTGCAGCAAAACTGCAACTTGAACATTTGGCCAAAATGACCTTGTTCTGTGTATTTCCCAGCGACATGTGTTGGGGTATACACTGAACTGTTTTGATTCCCAGAGTGTGTGTAAGAACAACTCTAAAAACCGAGCCAAAAGTCCCTGGCTAAAAGCTTTGTCTTATGCATTTTTCATGCTCACCTATCTCTTATACAGGGAAGCATTTTAGGGTTCGGAGTAAAACTTGGTTTTCTTTTCTGTGTTGGTTTTTTGTTTCTATGAGCACCTTAATAGTTTCTGGTTTTGAGACCAAGCAATTACTTCACCAGGCAGATCTGCTTTCAGATCTGCTAGAGCAAACCCAAGTGTGTCCCTTTTCATAAATTTAGGAAACTTTGAAGTTTTAGCTTTTTAGGAAACCTTTGAAGCTTCTTCTCTGGAGGAAAATGTTACTTTAGTATGAGGTACAGCTGTCTTGGAGGCTCAGTTCCTCAGCAGTGCCACTGGCTACAGATGTTTCAGCTGAGGGGTCTCGACAGGGCCCTTCAA
This sequence comes from Phylloscopus collybita, assembly GCA_027886175.1. NCBI lineage: Eukaryota > Metazoa > Chordata > Aves > Passeriformes > Phylloscopidae > Phylloscopus > Phylloscopus collybita. Next base: position 8,307,964 of record JAJNNQ010000019.1, on the reverse strand, counting down.
CAAAGCAATGTCATTGTAGAGTACGTAAATCCATGGCAGCGTGGGTGTGGTAACTACCACGTCTTTCTCTTTCAGGCCATGAAGCCATCCAACCACGCCACCATCCAGAGCAGTGTGAGAGCTGTTGGAGTCGTCCCTGGCATTCCCGAGCCTTGCTGTGGGCCTGACAAGATGTCTTCTCTTAGTATCTTATTCTTTGATGAAAACAAAAACGTGGTGCTGAAGGTGTACCCCAACATGACAGTGGAGTCCTGTGCATGCAAGTAATGCCTTGGGAGGCCTTTTGGCAATGCTGGGGTGATTTGCAATAAGCCTGGGTGCTGAGTGCTGCCACTCCCCTGCTCGTTGGGGAGGGGAAGTGGGCAGGAGTCTCATTGTACCTACTTTGTGTTTGCACTGCCAATGCATTTCCTTTGGACAAAAAAAAAAGGAAATGTAAAGAAATGCAATCAATGAGAATGGGAACAGAACGGATTCCAAGTAGCCATTCCAAGGAAAGTGAATACAAACTTAATTTGTCTGTGGTTTTGACCGAAACACAAGGCCAGGAATGGGACCTGACCGTACCTGTTGGAAGCGAGAGGTGAAAGAAGAGTCTGGAGATTTTTGAGACTGCGCAAAGGACATAGTGATCTATTTTTGTACAAGATTTTGGAAGCAGCACAAGCTGGTAATTCCTATCTCTGTTCTAATGGTGACTAATGGCGGGGGAACACTAGAAATGCAATAGTCTTCATTTTAAAACAAAGTTTCTTGCCTTAGGTTTTAGAGTAGTACAGCAAGGTGGCAAAACAAATCTGACATCCTAAAAGCTATAGATGACCCTACCTGACCATGCATCTCCTTGGTACAAGGTTACTCACCTTGTGTGCGAGTTCCACTGACATGTACTCTGTAATTCAGCTCTTTGGAGCCTGGCAGCCCTGGGCAGAAGAGCTGCAAACAGGACTACTGAGTGCATCACTGACTTGTGCTATGGAAACTCAGCCGGCCAGGGGTATGAAAATATCACGCTCAGTGCAGTGCCCGAATGACTTGTTCTCCACGTGTTCTAGAACATACTTGCAAATAATCTGCGGGTTGTCTCCCTGCAAGGACACTGTAACCAGATTGTGGAGTGGCCTCTTCCCCAGGTACCAAGCAACAGGACGAGAGGTCATAGCCTCAAGCTGCACCGGGGGAGGTTCAGGCTGGACATTAGGAAGAATTTTTTCATGGAAAGGATGGTCAGGCAGTGGTAAGGGCTGCCCAGGGAAGTGGTGGAGTCACCCTCAGTGGAGCTGTTCAGGAAAGGACTGGATGGGGCGCTCGGTGCACTGGTTTAGCTGGCAAAGTGGTGATCTGTTCTTCCGTGCTCTGGGGGCCCTGAACTCATCAGCAGCAGTGTCACTCCCGGGGCAGGGCTGGTCCCAAAGATAGACACCCGCAGCCGAGGAGAGGCTTATGAGTTTGCAGGATGGGTTGTTTAGTGGCTCCTTTTTCCTTGTGACACCAGCATTTTTTAAATGATTTCTGGTGAAAGGTTTATCTGTGTACAGACTGTCAATTTAAAAAAATGAAAATCAACCCCAAAAGAAAAGTTATTTTGTATACGGAAAGAAACTCTTACAGATGCTTTTCATTTATTTTATATCCATGGCCCTCCTAATGTATCCTTCTTTATCTCAGCACCCTTTAAACCATGCAGTTTTCTCTGTCAGGGCAAAGATGGACTGCCAGGACTGTAGGGGAGATCCAGAGGACAGGTGCACCCACTGTGTGAAAGGGACGTCGTACTGCTGATTGATAAGCTTCTCTGATCTGTATTGTTTTCCTTCAGTAATACAGACGCTCTGCTTGGAACTCTGGAGAAATGTAAAATAAAATTACTTCAAAATGAAAATGCACGTTCTCCTGTGTGGCATTCAGACGTTTGCAGGAACATGAATGATTTTGTTTGTTTGTTTGTGTTTGATAATATGGTTGAGAGATAGATAATTTCGGGGAGAATGATAGAGGATATCATAATATCATTTTAGGACACTTCAGGCATTTATGATACAAATACCCTCTAATGTCAGAAGGTTAAAAGCACTAACACCAACATGGCACCTCCTTAATTTTTAGCAGCAAAACTTGATCTTAAAACTTTGTTTTTCTGCTCCTACTAACTTAATAAAGGAGTTTATCAGCTTTTGCTGCCCTTCACTGATACTCAAGGTCCTTAAAATTGGCTCTACTGTTCTAAAATAAATACAGATTTTAGACCTCCCTCATTCTCCCCAGACTAGAAACATGTGAATTGATTTTTGATCTTCTTTCTTTGGGTTTCTGTGGCTTTTTAAGCTGCATGGAGAAGGTGTCTTTGGATATGGCACCCAGGGAATGGTGCTGGGAAGGGCAGGATGGGAAGGAACTGCCCAGAAATCCAGAAGCAGCAGTGGACTGGGAGCTGATCCTGCCTCAGTCACACCCTTCTGGACAGTCTGTGTAATGCTAATATTCCTTTTTTCCTTCCTGAACATGGAGTCGGAGAAGAACAGAAGTCATTGCCTTGATGGAAAGGGGAACCCTAGGGAAAAACTGCTGCTCGTGTCCGCAGGGAGCAGAGGGAAGAGCCCGAGAGAATCTTGGCTGGCTGAGGGGCACTTGTGTCCCGTGTGGAACAGAGCCCTGCATCTCCTCAGACCTGCTGGTTTGCAGGACAGTTGGGACACCTTTTGCTGCCGCTTTGGCTCTTAAGAACTGGAGATCCGTGCATTTCTGGATGGTTTCCATAGGCTCTCCTGTTTTGTAGGAGCTGCACGGTGAGGTAGGAATTTTGAGGGAGGCCCTGGCAAAGCTGCCAGCGGCGAGGAACGTGGAGCATCCGGGGGGTTTCTCCCACCTGACTTCATCCTGGAGCGTGCTGGGTGTCCTGCTGGATGTTTAAACTGGGTTTGGGGCGTTCTCCTGCAGGCCCAGCTCCAACTGCTGCCCCTGGGGCCAGGCCTTGCTGTGTCCCGGCACTAAAGCCGGCAGCTGGCTGTGCTTTTCCAGCCCTTGAATGCCATGGGCAATCCCAGATTCCCGGAGCTCCCCGGCGCACAGCCTGGCCTCGCTCCCTGGGAGTTGCGCTTCAGTCTGCTTGAGCCAAGGATGTCCTGCCCAGGTTTGGAACTGTATTCCTGGTTTTTTTTCCTCTTCAGGTAGTTGGCAAAAAAGGAGAGAGCCAAGGAAGCCAGGCCAGTGGAAGGCCTTGTCCCAGTCCAAGGTTCCCACTTTTGTCTCCGACTCCTGGAGAATTGCTTGGCCATGACCAGAGGCTGTCAGTTGGATTTCCCGCCTTTTCCAAATAAATCGTTGCTTTCAGCTGGAGTGTGTTCCTGGTGTCATCCTCCTCCTCCTCCTCCTCCTCCTCCTCCATGGATTTGTAAATAAAGTTCCTGACGTTTGCCAAGTTGAATTTTGTTATTCCAGCAATTGTGGTGGCTCTTTTCTTCTATTGAAACTTCCCAGCTCTGCTAAGAGCTTCAGATGTCAGATACAAGTACGCCTGGAGTTTCTTTGCAATGTTACTCCCACAGAATACAGATGATTGTTGGATAGGAGTTACTTGAGATGTTTAGTTCTCACTTCCCTTTAAAATCTGAGCAGAGGAAGAAGATTTTATGTCAGCATTCCACGAAATTCCACCATGAAACTGCTAACTGTTTCCAAAGTTTTCAGTGTTAGAAATGCCTGAGCTTGTCTTCCAGGCAGGATGAGATTTAGATATTTTTCCTTCCTTTCCTTTGATGTTTTTCCTCTTTTTGATTTTAGTAAGGGAGTATTTATTGCAAATGCCAGTTTTCCATCCTAGTTGGAGTTTTGCCTCATCGTAGGGCACATTTCAAGGACATTTACCAAATTCCTGTTGGTAAATCCCAATTGTTCAGCACCAGCCAACTTGCGAAGTGTTTATTTACCATAATTCATCTCTCTGTAAAGTTATATGTACTGCATTTTTAACTATCCCATTAAAATCCCATTAATACTTAAATCCTAAATGGCCTAATTGCTGTTCCTTGGACACAATGGGGTGGGTCTTTCCTGGCTTGGCACATTTGGATGTTCATCCAAAGTAAGCTTTCCCTGCCCCTGCAGAATCCAGATATTCCCGGAGCTGTGTTAGGCAGTGGCACGAGGGGAGAGCTGCATTTATTTAATTTTGTCTTTTATTCTAGGTATTGTTTGTTTTATTTTTTTATTTATTGCTTTTTGATTTGGGGTTTTTTTAATGCTATATTTTGATTTTATTGTGTTTTATTGCTTCATGTTATTTTATTTCTTGTTCTGTATTTTTAAAATGTTTTTATAATTTATTCCCCCAAATTTTGTTTTTATTTTAGTTTTTTGTTTGTTTTTTTTTTTTTAATTCCTTTTGTACTTTCTTGTTTTTTATTTCTTTAAATTTTTTTATATTATTTGGGTTTTTATTTGCTTTTCGTTTTTTATTGTTTTTCTTTTCTATCTTATTTTTCTTTTTATAGTTTTACTAAAAAAAATTAATTGTGAAATTTTATACTAAAATTTTACTTTCAAATTAATTTTTAAATTTTAATTTTATTTCTCTTTTTTGTTATATATTTTTATTTTATTTTTTTCATGATTCCTTTGTTCCTTTACTTTTTTTCCCCATTACTCCTTCTTGCCCGGAGTGTCTGGAAGTTTGGCTGTTGGCAAGAAAGGAGCTGAAGAACGACACCCATGGCCACTGGACGTCTGGATCGGGTTGAGAGTGCAGTCAGCAAAACCTCTGCGTTTTCTGCTCCATTAAAAATCCTGAACGCGGGCGGTGCCATGTTTTTCTTTGGAACCCCCAACAACAGGTCTCATTCTACCATGTACAGCATCACCAGCAGTAACTTGGTGTCGAGGTATATTTCAGAGACAGCAATAAAAACAAGTAGGCATTTTATGTTGTAACTCTCAGAACCTCATGGTTTACTAACAGAGAAATCCAAACCAAAGCAAACAAAAACACCACAAAACAAACCCCCCGAAAAACAGCCCACCTCCCGAAAAAACCACAAAAAGAGAAAATATGCCAATATTATTTTATTAAAAATGAAATCTTTACCCTTGGAAAACCAGGCTAATTTAATTGTAATTAATTGTCCTTCTGCTGTGTTAGGTTAATGAATTCATATTTAAAAAATTGGTTAAAACATGAACACGAATTTAAAAAAAAATACAGAAATAGAACAATATAAATAATAAAAATAGAAATATAAAACAAAAAATATCAATAATATAAAGACAATATATCATATTACATGTTGCATATATTATATGAGATATAATATAGATAGGAATATAAAAGATAAGTTATAAATAGCAATATAAAAATAAAAAAAAGATTAAAAATTTGGAAATATAACTTAAAGACTTTTTTGATTTCAATTTCATTGGTGACAGGGTTCTCGTAGTTGTGGCTGGGAGACTGTTGTGGCATTTAATTTAGAGAATGTTTGGAAGGGGATTTTTGGACGCCTTTTTGGCCTCCGCTCTCTGCCTGTCCCCGACCCAGGGCTGAGCTCGGGTGCAGTGCTGCCACCGTGTGGACAGAGCGCGGTACTGCAGCGCTCCCGCGCCCGTCCTCGACGCGTGTGACAGCCCCTGGCTGAGCTTAAGGGCAGTGCTGCCACCGTGTGGACAGAGCGCGGTACTGGAGCACTCTCCCGAGCCCAGCCCGATGCGCGTGGCAGCCCCGGACTGTGAGCTTGCCGGCACTGCTTGACGTTTCCAAGACGGCGGCAAAAAGGGCGGGAAAAAAGCAAGGACCCTGGTGGCATCTAGCCAGCTGCCTGCGCAAAAACCCGACCACAGCGCCGGCCGAGAGTGATTTTTCTGGGGTGTTTCCAGGTGCGCGGGTACGAGCTGGAGGTTCGGCGGTGCCCCCGAGGGGTTCCGACAGTCGATTTAGTCAGGCACTTCTGTGTGGAGCCGGGGGGACCATAAGGGTGCCACAAAAAAGATGGCGGATCGACCAGAACTGGCTTCAGCCACAACCAAGATGGCGGCGAGTGGAAAAAAGGGCGGGAAAAATCAAAGACCCCGAAGGCGTCTAACTGACTGCCTGTGCGCAACCCCGACCAGACTGCTTCACAGATTAAATTCTCCGTGGCGTTTCCAGGTGTGTGGGCAGGGTCTGTGGGCTCAGCTATGCCGCGGCCTGGTTCAAGCAGTAGATTTAGTCAGGCGTCTCTGTTTGAAGCCGGAGGGGGCCTTAAGAGTGCCACAAAAAAGATGGCGTCTCAACCGGAAGTGGCTTCAGCCACAACCAAGATGGCGGCGAGTGAGGGCGGAAGTAATGTGACATCCCTCTCAAGATGGCTGCTGGGCTATTGTAATATTTTAAAATATTAATCGCATAACTTTATATTAATAGAGATTTTTGTAGGATCTTTTATGTGTTTAGTGAAAGGATTTTAAAGAGTATTAGTTTTGTTTAGTTTTGTTTTTTTAATATAAAAAAAAGACGCCGCTCTTGACAGCGTATCCATGGTAACTTTGGGGCTTCTCCAGCCTGCATCTCGATGGTAACTTCCGGGACGCTCTGGCCAGCATCTCTATGCTAACTTCCGGGACGCTCTGGCCTGCGTCTCTATTGTATTTTTGCGGGCCGCTCTGGCCCGCGTCTCTATGGTAAGCTCCAGGCCGCTCTATCCTTCGTGTCTATGGTAATTTCTGTGCTTCTCTGTCCCGTGTCTCCATGATAACTTCCGGGCCGCTGCGTCTCTCGTTTCCATGGTAACACCCCGGGCCGCTTTGAACCACGTGTCTCTGTGAAGTTCTGGTCGCGTGTCGGGGCTACAGTGGGGACATTGGAGGCTCCATAGGGGATATTGAGGGCTTTGCAGGGGACATTGAGGGCTCCAGAGGGGATATTGATGGCTATGGAGGGGACATTGGGGGCTCCTTAAGGGACATTGAGGGCTATGGAGGGGACATTGTGGGCTATGGAAGGTACTTTGGGGCCTACAAAGGGGACATTCGAGCCTCCATAGGGGACATCGAGGTCTATGGAGGGGACATTGAGGGCTCCAGAGGAGACATTGAGGGCTATGGAGGGGACATTAGGGGCTCAAGAGGGGACACTGGGGGCTGTGGAGGGGACATTGAGGGCTATGGAGGGGACATTGAGGGCTCCAGAGGGGACATTGAGGGCTATGAAGGGTAATTTGGAGGCCATGAGGGGACATTGGGGGCTACGGAGGGGACATTTGGGGAACCAGAGGGGACATTGAGGGCTCCATAGGGGACATTGAAGGCTATGGAGGGGATATTGAGGGCACCAGAGGGGATGTTGACGGCTATGGAGGGGACATTGGGGGCTCAAGAGGGGATATTTGGGATCCATAGGGGACATTGAAGGCTATGGAGGGGACATTGAAGGCTCCAGAGGGGCCATTGAGAGCAATGGAGGGGATATTGGGGGCTCAGTAGGGGACATTTAGGGCGATGGAGGCGACATTGAGGGCTATGTAGGGGACATTGGGGGCTACGGAGAGGACATTGGGGGATCCAGAGGGGACATTGAGGGCTAGGGAGAAGACATAGGGGGCTATGGAGGGGACATTGGGGGCTCCATAGTGGACATTGGGGGCTCCAGAGGGGACATTGAGGGCTATGGAGGGGACATTGTGGGCTACGGAGGGGACATTGGGGGCTCCAGAGGGGATGTTGGGGGCTTTGGAGAGGACACTGAGGGCTTTGAAGAGGTCATTGAGAGCTATGGAGCAGACATTGAGGGCTGTGGAGGGGACATTGGGGGATCCTGAGGAGACATTGGGTTCTCAAGAAGGGACATTGGGGGCTCCATAGGGGACATATAGGTCTCCAGAGGGGACATTGAGAGCTATTAAGGGGACCTTGGGTGCTCAGGAGGGGACATTGGGGGCTCCATAGTGGAAATTGCGGGCTCTAGAGGGGACATTGAGGGCTCCAGAGGGAACATTGGGGGCTCTAGAGGGGACATTGAGAGCTATGGAGGTGACACAGGGGGCTACAGAGGGGATATTGAGGGCTATGGAGGGGACATTGAGTGCTCAAGAGGGGATATTGGGGGCTCCAGAGTGGACATTGAGGGCTCCGTAGGGTACAATGAGGGCTCCAGATGGGACATTGAAGGCTCCAGAGGGGACATTGGGGACTCACGAGGGGACATTGGGGGCTCCATAGGGGACATTGAGGGCTAGGGAGGGGACATTGGGGGCTATGGAGGGGACATGGGAGGCTCCAGAGGGGACATTGGGGGCTATGGAGGGGACATTAGGAGTTCCATAGGAGACATTGAGGGCTATGGAGGGGACATTGAGGGCTATGGAGGGGACATGGGGGGCTCCATAGGGGACATTGGGGGCTATGGAGGGGACATTGACAACTCCAGAGGCGATACTGAGGGCAATGGAGGGTACATTGGGGGCTCCATAGGGGACATTGGGGGCTCAAGAGGGGACATTGAGGGCTATGGAGGGGACATTGAGGGCTCCAGAGGAGACATTGGGCGCTATGGAGGGGACATTGGGGGCTATGGAGGGGACATTGGGGGATCCATAGGGGACACTGGGCGCTACAGAGGGAACATTAAGGGCTCCAGAGGGGACATTGGGGGCTATGGAGGGGACTTTGAGGGCTCCAGAGGGGACATTGAGGGCTCCAGAGGGGACATTGGGGGCTATGGAGGGGACATTGGGGGCTCCATAGGGGACATTGAGGACTAGGGAGGGGACATTGGGGGCTATGGAGGGGACATGGGGGCTCCAGAGGGGACATTGGGGGCTCCATAGGGGACATTGGGTGCTCAGGAGGGGACATTGGGGGCTCCATAGTGGAAATTGCGGGCTCTAGAGGGGACATTGAGGGCTCCAGAGGGAACATTGGGGGCTCCATAGGGGACATTGAGAGCTATGGAGGTGACACAGGGGGCTACAGAGGGGATATTGAGGGCTATGGAGGGGACATTGGGTGCTCAAGAGGGGATATTGGGGGCTCCAGAGTGGACATTGAGGGCTCCGTAGGGTACAATGAGGGCTCCAGATGGGACATTGAAGGCTCCAGAGGGGACATTGGGGACTCACGAGGGGACATTGGGGGCTCCATAGGGGACATTGAGGACTAGGGAGGGGACATTGGGGGCTATGGAGGGGACATGGGGGGCTCCAGAGGGGACATTGGGGGCTATGGAGGGGACATTAGGAGTTCCATAGGAGACATTGAGGGCTATGGAGGGGACATTGAGGGCTATGGAGGGGACATGGGGGGCTCCAGAGGGGACATTGGGGGCTATGGAGAGGACATTAGGGGCTCCATAGGGGACATTGGGGGCTATGGAGGGGACATTGACAACTCCAGAGGCGATACTGAGGGCAATGGAGGGTACATTGGGGGCTCCATAGGGGACTTTGGGAACTCCATATTGGACATTGTGGGCTATGGAGAGGACATTGGGGGCTCCAGAGGGGACATTGGGGGCTTTGGAGGGGACATTGGGGGCTCCATAGGGGACTTTGGGAACTCCATATTGGACATTGTTGGCTATGGAGTGGACATTGGGGGCTCCAGATGGGACATTGGGGGTTGCATAGGGGACATTAGGGGCTCTTTAGGGGACATTGCGGGCTCCAGAGGGGACATTGACGGCTCCATAGGGGACATTGCGAGCTATGGAGGGGACATTGGGGGCTCCATAAGGGACATTGGAGGCTCCATAGGGGACATTGAGGGCTATGGGTGAGATACTGTGGGCTATGGAGGGGAGATTGGGGGCTATGGAGAGGACATTGCGGGCTCCATAAGGGACATTGAGGGCTATGGTGTGAACATTGTGGCCTATGTAGGGGATATTGGGGGCGCCATAGGGGACATTGGGGACTCCATAAAAGACATCGAGGGCTTTGGAGGGTGCATTGGGGGCTATGGAGGGGATATTGGCAGGCTCCGTATGGGACATTGGGGCTCCATAGGGGACATTGAGGTCTATGGTGGTACATTGAGGGCTATGGAGGTGATATTGGGGGCTCCATACGAGACATGGAAGGCTATGGAGGAGACATTGGGGGCTCCAGAGGGGATATTGAAAGCTATGGAATGGACTCAACTCCACATTCCTGATATCAGTTTGTAGGAGGCCTTTGGCACAACAAGAGCAGACAAACTTCCATCTGGTGGCATATTGCGTCTGGGAGATATCCTCATTTGTATGTAATTTCAGTAGTCATAAGCCCAGTGGCCAGGAGACAGCATTAATTACCAACGGTGGCCCCTTTCCATGGGAAACCAAAGCGTCCTCTCCAGATTCCTGATGTCAGTTTGTAGGAGGCCGTTGGCATTACAAGGGCAGACAAACTTTCAACTGGTGGTAGATTCCATCTGGGAGATATCCTTATTTGTATGGAATTTTCCTAGGCATAAGCCCAGTGGCAGGCACATAGCATTAGACACAAACGGTGGACCTTTTCCATGGGAAACCAAAGTCTCTACGGCACGTTCCTGATGTCAGTTTTTAGAAGGCCTTTGGCACTACAAGGGCAGAGAAACTTCCATCTGGTGGGAAATTGCATTTGGGAGATATCCTCATTTGTATGGAATTTTAGAAGGCATATGCCCAGTGGCAGACAGACAGCATTAAACACGAACGTTGGGCCTTTTCCATAGGAAACAAAGTCTCTCGGCCAGGTACCGGATATCAGTTTGACGGAGGCCTTTGGCACTGCAAGAGCAGAAAAACTTCAATCTGGTGGCATATTGCATCTGGGAGATATCCTCATTTGTATGGAACTTCAGCAGTCATAACCACAGAACCAGGAAGACAGCATTAGACACGAACGGTGGTCCTTTTCCATGGGAAACCAAAGTCTCCACACCACGTTCCCGATGTCAGGTTTTAGGAGGCCGTTGGCAGTACAAGCGCAGAAAAACTTCCGTCAGGTGGTTGATTGCATCGGGGAGATATCCTCATTTGTATGGAATTTCAGCAGGTAGAAGCCCAGTGGCAGGCAGACAGCATTAGACACGAACGGTGACCCTTTTCCATGGGAAAACAAAGTCTCCACCCCAGGCTCCTGAAGTGAGTTTGTCAGAGGCCTTTGGCATTAAAAGGGCAGACAAACTTCCATCTGGTGGGAAATTGCATTTGGGAGATATCCTCATTTGTAGGGAATTTTAGTAGGCATATGCCCACTGGCAGGCAGACAACATTAGACACGAAAGGTGGCCCTTTTCCATGGAAAAACAAATTATCCATCCTATGTTCCTAATGTTAGTTTTTAGGAGGCCTTTGGCACTACAAGGGCAGACAAACTTCCATCTGGCGGTAGATTGCACCTCGGAGATATTCCCTATTTTTATTGTATTTTAGTGGTATTTTAGTGCTCAGAAGCCCAGTGGTAGACAGACAGCATTAAACATGAACCGTGGGCCTTTTCTATAGGAAACCAAAGTCTCCAGGTGAGGTTCCGAATGTCAGTTTGAAGGAGGCCTTTGGCACTGCAAGAGCAGACAAACTTCCATCTGGTGGCATATTGCGTCTGGGAGATATCCTCATTTGTATGTAATTTCAGTAGTCATAAGCCCAGTGCCAAGGAGACAGCATTAAACACCAAGGGTGGCCCTTTTCCATGGGAAACCAAAGCGTCCTCGCCTGATTCTTAATGTCAGTTTGTCGGAGGCCGTTGTCATTACAAGGGCAGACACACTTTCAACTGGTGGTAGACTCCATCTGGGAGATATCCTCATTTGTATGGGATTTTACTAGGCATAAGCCCAGTGGCAGGCACATAGCATTAGACAAAAAAGGGTGGCCCATTTCCATGGGAAACCAAAGTCTCCACCCCACGTTCCTGCTGTCAGTTTTTAGGAGGCATTTGGCACAACAAGGGCAGACAAACTTCCATCTGGTGGTAGATTGCACCTGGGAGATACCCTCATTTGTATGGAACTTCAGCAGTCATAACCACAGTGCCAGGCAGACAGCATTCGACAGGAACAGTGGTCCTTTTCCATGGGAAACCTAAGTCTCCACCCCAGGTTCCTGATGTCAGTTTGTAGGAGGCCTTTGGAAACACAAGGGCAGAGAAACTTTAATCTGGTGTTAGATTGCAACTGGGAGATATTCTCATATGTATGGAATTAAATGGAATTTTAGCAGGCAGAATCCCAGCGGCAGGCAGACAGAATTAGACAGGAATAGTGGCCCGTTTCCATAGGAAACCAAAGTCTCCAACCTAGGTTCCTAATGTCAGTTTTTAGGAGGCCTTTGGCATAAAAAGGGTAGACAAATTTCCATCTGGTGGTAGACTGCACCTGGGAGATATCCTCATGTGTATAGAATTTTGGTGGAATTTTAGTAGTCATAAACCCAGTAGCTGGCCGACAGCATTAGACACGAACGGAGGCCCATTTCCTTGGGAAACCAAAGTCTCCATCCCACGTTCCCGATGTAAGTTTTTAGGAGGCCTTTGTCATTAAGAGGGTAGACAAACTTCAATCTGGTGGGAAATTGCATTTGGGAGATATCCTCATTTGTAAGGAATTTTAGTAGGCATATGCCCAGTGGCAGGCAGACAGCATTAGACTCGAACAGTGGCCCTTTTCCATGGAAAAGCAAATTATCCATCCTATGTTGCTGATGTCAGTTTGAAGGAGGCCTTTGGCACTACAAGGGCAGACAAACTTCCACCTTGTGGTAGATTGCACCTGGGAGATATCCTCATTTGTATGGAACTTCAGCACTCATAATCTCAAAGCCAGGCACACAATATTAGACAGGAACGGTGGTCCTTTTCCATGGGAAACCAAAGTCTCCACCCCAGGTTCCTGAAGTAGGTTTGTAGGAGGCCATTGGAACCACAAGGGCAGAGAAACTTATATCTGGTGTTAGATTGCACCTGGGAAGAAAAATTTCCCTCTGGTGCTGTATTGCATTGGGGAGATATCCTCATTTGTATGGAATTTTACTAGGCATAAGCCCAGTGCCAGGCAGACAGCATTAGACACAAACGGTGGCCCATTTCCATGGGAAACCAAAGTCTCTTACCCAAGATCCTGATGTCAGTTTTTAAAAGGCCTTTGGCATTAAAAGGGTAGACAAACTTCCATCTGGTGGAAAATTGCATTTGGGAGATATCCTCATTTCTATGGAATTTTAGAAGTCATATGCCCACTGGCAGGCAGACAGCATTAGACACGAACGGTGGCCTTTTTCCATGGGAAAAACAAATTATCCATACTATGTTCCTGATGTCAATTTTTAGGAGGCCTTTGGCACTACAAGGGCAGACAAACTTCCATCTGGCGGTAGATTGCACCTCGGAGATGTCCTCATTTGTATGGAATTTTAGTGGAATTTTAGTACTCAGAAGCCCAGTGGCAGACAGACTGCATTAAACACGAACGGTGGGCCTTTTCCATAGGAAACCAAAGTCTCCGTGCCAGGTTCCGGATATCAGTTTGAAGGAGGCCTTTGGCACTGCAAGAGCAGACAAACTTCCGCCTGGTGGCATAATGCATCTGGGAGATATCCTCATTTGTATGTAATTTCAGTAGTCATAAGCCCAGTGGCAAGGAGACAGCATTAAACACCAAGGGTGGCCCCTTCCCATGGGAAACCAAAGCGTCCTCTCCAGATTCCTGATGTCAGTTTGTAGGAGGCCGTTGGCACTACAAGGGCAGACAAACTTTCAACTGGTGCTAGATTCCATCAGGGAGATATCCTCATTTGCATGGAATTTTACTAGGCATAAGCCCAGTGGAAGGCAGATAGCATTAGACACAAAAGGTGGCCCTATTCCATGGGAAACAAAAGTCTCCACCCCACGTTCCTGATGTCATTTTTTAGGAGGCCTTTGGCACTACGAGGGCAGACAAACTTCCACCTGGTGGTAGATTGCACCTGGGAGATATCCTCATTTGTATGGAACTTCAGCACTCATAACCACAATGCCAAGCAGACAGCATTAGATACGAATGGCAGCCCTTTTCCATGGGAAAACAAAGTCTCCACCCCTGGTTCCTGATGTCAATTTTTTAGGAGGCCTTTGCCACTACAAGAGCAGACAAACTTCCATCTGGTGCTAAATTGCATCTGTGAGATATCCTCATTTGTATGGAATTTTAGCGGGCATACGCCCAGTGGCAGGCACACAGCATTAGGCATGAATAGTGGCTTTTTTCCATGGTAAACCAAATTATCCATCCTACGTTTCAGATGTCAGTTTATAGGAGCCCTTTGGCACTACAAGGGCAGAGAAACTTCAAACCGGGGGTAGATTGCACCTGCGAGATATTCTCATTTGTATAGAATTTTAGAGGGATTTTAGTACGCAGAATCCCAGCGGACGACAGACAGAATTAGACATGAATAGTGGCCGTTTTCCAGGGGAAACCAAAGTCTCCAGGCCAGGTTCCTGATATCAGTTTTTAGGAGGCCTTTTGCACTACAAGAGCAGACAAACTTCCAACTGGTGGCATATTGCATCTTGGAGATATCCTCCTTTGTATGGAATTCTAGTGGAATTAAAGTAAGCAGAAGCCCAGTGGCAAGTAGACAGCATTAAACACCAACGGTGGCCCATTTCCATGGGAAACCAACGTCTCCACCCCACGTTCCTGATGTCCGTTTCTAGGAGGACTTTGTCACGACAAGAGCAGACAAACTTCCAACTGGTGGCATATTGCATCAGCGAGATATCCTCATTTCTATGTAATTTCAGTAGCCATAAGCCCAGTGGCAGGCTGACAGCATTAGACACGAACGGTGGCCCTTTTCCATGGGAAAACAAAGTCTCCATCCCTGGTTCCTGATGTCAGTTTTTTAGGAGGGCTTTGGTACTACAAGAGCAGACAAACTTCCATCTGGTTGTAGATTGCACCTGGGAGATATCCCTATTTGTATGGAATTTTAGTGCAATTTCAGTAGTCATAAGCCCAGTGGTAAGGAGACAGCATTAAACACCAAGGGTGGCCCTTTTCCCTGGGAAACCAAAGTATCCTCTCCAGATTCCTGATGTCAATTTGTAGGAGGCCGTTGGCATTAAAAGGGCAGACAAACTTTCAACTGGTGGTAGACTCCATCTGGGAGATATCCTCATTTGTATGGAATTTTACTAGGCATAAGCCAAGTAGCAGGCACATAGCATTAGACAGAAACGATGACCCATTTCCATGAGAAACCAAAGTCTCCACCACACGTTCCTCATGTCAGTTTTTAGGAGGCCTTTGGCACTACGAGGGCAGACCAACTTCCACCTTGTGGTAGATTCCACCTGGGAGATATCCTCATTTTTATGGAATTTTAGAGGAATTTTTGTTGGACGAAGCGCAGTGGCAGGCAGACAGCATTAGACACGAACGATGGCTCATTTCTATGGGAAACCAAAGTCTCCACCCCACGTTCCTGATGTCCGTTTCTCGGAGGCCTTTGGCACTACAAGGGCAGAGAAACTTCCACCTGGTGGTAGATTGCACCTGCGAGATATCCTTATTTGTATGGAACTTCAGCAGTCATAACAACAGTTCCAGACAGATAGCATTAGACATGTTCACTGGCCCATATCCATGGGAAACCAAAGTCTCCACCCCACGTTCCTGATGTCCGTTTCTAGGAGGACTTTGTCACGACAAGCGCAGAAAAACTTCCGTCTGGTGGCATATTGCATCAGCGAGATATCCTCATTTCTATGTAATTTCAGTAGCCATAAGCCCAGTGGCAGGCTGACAGCATTAGACACGAACGGTGGCCCTTTTCCATGGGAAAACAAAGTCTCCATCCCTGGTTCCTGATGTCAGTTTTTTAGGAGGGCTTTGGTACTACAAGAGCAGACAAACTTCCATCTGGTTGTAGATTGCACCTGGGAGATATCCCTATTTGTATGGAATTTTAGTGCAATTTCAGTAGTCATAAGCCCAGTGGTAAGGAGACAGCATTAAACACCAAGGGTGGCCCTTTTCCCTGGGAAACCAAAGCATCCTCTCCAGATTCCTGATGTCAATTTGTAGGAGGCCGTTGGCATTAAAAGGGCAGACAAACTTTCAACTGGTGGTAGACTCCATCTGGGAGATATCCTCATTTGTATGGAATTTTACTAGGCATAAGCCAAGTAGCAGGCACATAGCATTAGACAGAAACGATGACCCATTTCCATGAGAAACCAAAGTCTCCACCGCACGTTCCTCATGTCAGTTTTTAGGAGGGCTTTGGCACTACGAGGGCAGAAAAACTTCCACCTTGTGGTAGATTCCACCTGGGAGATATCCTCATTTTTATGGAATTTTAGAGGAATTTTTGTTGGACGAAGCGCAGTGGCAGGCAGACAGCATTAGACACGAACGATGGCTCATTTCTATGGGAAACCAAAGTCTCCACCCCACGTTCCTGATGTCCGTTTCTCGGAGGCCTTTGGCACTACAAGGGCAGAGAAACTTCCACCTGGTGGTAGATTGCACCTGCGAGATATCCTTATTTGTATGGAACTTCAGCAGTCATAACAACAGTTCCAGACAGATAGCATTAGACATGTTCACTGGCCCATATCCATGGGAAACCAAAGTCTCCACACCACGTTCCCGATGTCAGGTTTTAGGAGGCCGTTGGCAGTACAAGCGCAGAAAAACTTCCGTCTGGTGGTAGATTGCATCGGGGAGATATCCTCATTTGTATGGAATTTCAGCAGGTAGAAGCCCAGTGGCAGGCAGACAGTATTAGACACGAACGGTGACCCTTTTCCATGGGAAAACAAAGTCTCCAACCCAGGCTCCTGATGTCAGTTTGTAGGAGGCTTTTGGCATTAAAAGGGCAGACAAACTTCCATCTGGTGGGAAATTGCATTAAGGAGATATCCTCCTTTGTAGGGAATTTTAGTAGGCATATGCCCACTGGCAGGCAGACAGCATTTGACACGAACGGTGGCCTTTTTCCATGGAAAAACAAATTATCCATCCTATGTTCCTGATGTCAGTTTGAAGGAGGCCTTTGGCACTGCAAGGGCAGACAAACTTCCATCTGGCGGTAGATTGCACCTCAGAGATGTCCTCATTTGTATGGAATTTTAGTGGTATATTAGTACTCAGAAACCCTGTGGAAGACAGACAGCATTAAACATGAATGGTGGGCCTTTTCTATAGAAAACCAAAGTCTCCAGGTGAGGTTCTGAATGTCAGTTTGAAGGAGGCCTTTGGCACTGCAAGAGCAGACAAACTTCCATCTGGTGGCATATTGCATCTGGGAGATATCCTCATTTGTATGTAATTTCAGTAGTCATAAGCCCAGTGCCAAGGAGACAGCATTAAACACCAAGGGTGGCCCTTTTCCATGGGAAACCAAAGCGTCCTCGCCTGATTCCTGATGTCAGTTTGTCGGAGGCCGTTGTCATTACAAGGGCAGACACACTTTCAACTGGTGGTAGACTCCATCTGGGAGATATCCTCATTTGTATGGGATTTTACTAGGCATAAGCCCAGTGGCAGGCACATAGCATTAGACAAAAAAGGGTGGCCCATTTCCATGGGAAACCAAAGTCTCCACCCCCCATTCCTGATGTCAGTTTTTAGGAGGCCTTTGGCACTACAAGGGCAGACAAACTTCCATCTGGTGGTAGATTGCACCTGGGAGATATCCTCATTTGTATGGACCTTCGCATTCATAATCACAGTGCCAGGCAGACAGCATTAGACAGGAACGGTGGTCCTTTTCCATGGGAAACCAAATTCTCCACCCCAGGTTCCTGATGTCATTTCCTAGGAGGCCTCTGGCACTACAAGAGTAGACAAACTTCCAACTGCTGGTAGATTCCATCTGGGAGATATCCTCATTTGTATGTAATTTTAGTAGCCATAATCCCAGTGGCAGGCAGACAGCATTAGACACGAACGGTAGCCCTTTTTCTTGGGAAACCAAAATCTCCGCCTCAGGTTCCTGATGTCAATTTGTAGGAAGCCTTTGGCTCTACAGGGGCAAACAAACTTCCATCTGGTGGTAGATTACACCTGAGAGACATCCGCATATGTATGGAATTTTAGTGGAATTTTAATAGGCAGAAGCCTAGTGGCAGGCACACATCATTAGACGTGAACGGTGGCCCTTTTCCAGAAGAAACCAAAGTCTCCACCCCAGATTCCTGATGTCAGTTTGCAGGAAGCATTTGGCACTATAAGAGCAGAAAAACTTATATCTGGTGATAGACTGCACCCAGGAGATGTCTTCATTTGTCTGGAATTTCAGTGGAATTTTCGTAGGCAGAAGCTCAATGGCCGGCAGAAATCATTAGACACGAACGGTTGCCCATTTCCATGAGAAACCAAAGACACCACCCCAGGTTCCTGATGTCAGTTTTTAGGAGGCCTTTGGCACTACAAGGGCAAACAAACTTCGAACTGGTGGTGGATTCCATCTGGGAGATATCCTCATTTGTGAGGAATTTTAGCAGGCATAACCCCAGTGGCAGGCAGACACCATTAGACATGAACGGTGGCCCATTTCCATGGGAAACCCAAATCTCCGCGCTCATTGCTGATGTCACTTTGTAGGAGGCCTTTTCCAACATACATGCAGAGAAACTTCCATCTGGTTGTAGATTGCACCTGGGAGATATCCTCGTTTCTATGGAATTTTAGTGGAATTTTAGTAGGAAGAAGCCCAGTGGCTGTCAGACAGCATTAGACACAGACGGTGGCCCATTTCTATGGGAAACCACAGTCTCCACCCCACGTTCCTGATGTCAGTTTTTAGGAGGCATTTGGCACTACGAGGGCAGACAAACTTCCACCTGGTGGTAGATTGCACCTGGGAGATATCCTCATTTTTATGGAACTTCAGCAGTCATAACCACAGTGCCAGGCAGACAGCATTAGACAGGAACAGTGGTCCTTTTCCATGGGAAACCAAAGTGTCCGCCCCAGGTTACTGATGTCAATTTGTAGGAAGCCTTTGGCTCTACAGGGGCAGACAAACTTCCATCTGGTGGTAGATTGCACCTGGGAGACATCCTCATTTGTAAGGAATTTTAGTGGGATTTTAATAGGCAGAAGCCTAGTGGCATGCACAAGTCATTAGGCACGATCGCTGGCCCATTTCCATGGGAAACCAAAGTCTCCACTCCAGGGTCCTGGTGTGAGTTTGTAGGAGGCCTTTGGCACTACAAGAGCAGACAAACTTCCAACTGGTGGCATATTGCATCTTGGAGATATCCTCATTTGGATGGAATTTTAGTGGAATTAAAGTAGGCAGAAACCCAGTGGCAAGTAGACAGCATTAAACACCAACGGTGGCCCATTTCCATGGGAAACCAAAGTCTCCACCCCGTGTTCCGGATGTCCGTTTCTAGGAGGCCTTTGGAACTACAAGAGCAGACAAACTTCCAACTGGTGGCATATTGCATCTGGGAGATATCCTCATTTGTATGGAATTTCTGTAGCCATAAGCCCAGTGGTCGGCAGACAGCATTAGACACGAACGGTGGCCCTTTTCCATGGGAAACCGAATTCTCCACTCCAGGCTCCTGATGTCAATTTGTAGGAGGCCTTTGGCACTACAGGGGCAGACAAACTTCCGTCAGGTGGTTGATTGCATGGGAGAGATTTCCCAATTTCTTTGGAATTTCAGCAGGCAGAAGCCCAGTGGCAGGCAGACAGCATTAGACATGAACGCTGGCCCTTTTCCATGGGAAAACAAAGTCTCCACCCCTGGTTCCTGATGTCAGTTTTTTAGGAGGGCTTTGGTACTACAAGGGCAGAGAATCTTCCATCTGGTTGTAGATTGCACCTAGGAGATATCCTCATTTCTATGGAATTTTAGTGGAATTTTAATAGGAAGAAGCCCAGTGGCAAGCAGACAGCATTACACACGAACGGTGGCCCATTTTCATGGGAAACCAAAGTGGCCACTCCCGGTTCCTGATGTCAGTTTTTAGGAGGCCTTTGCCACTACAAGGGCAGGCAAACTTCCATCTGGTGGTAAATTGCATCTGCGAGATATCCTCATTTGTATGGAATTTTAGCAGGCATACGCCCAGTGGCAGGCACACAGCATTAGGCATGAACAGTGCCCTATTCCACGGGAAACCAAATTATACATCCCACGTTTAAGAAGTGAGTTTATAGGAGCCCTTTGGCACTACAAGGGCAGAGAAACTTCAATCCGGGAGTAGATTGCACCTGCAAGATATTCTCAATTTTATAGAATTTTAGAGGAATTTCAGTACGCCGAATCCCAGCGGCAGGCACACAGAATTAGACATGAATAGTGGCCGTTTTCCAGGGGAAAACAAAGTCTCCAGGCCAGGTTCCTGATGTCAGTTTATAGGAGGCCTTTTGCACTACAAGAACAGACAACCTTCCGACTGGTGGCATATTGCATCTTAGAGATATCCTCATTTGTATGGAATTCTAGTGGAATTAAAGCAGGCAGAAGCCCAGTGGCAAGTAGACAGCATTAAACACCAACGGTAGCCCTTTTCCATCGGAAACCAATGTCTCCGCCCCAGGTTCCTGATGTCAATTTGTAGGAAGCTTTTGGCTCTACAGGGGCAGACAAACTTCCATCTGGTGGTAGATTGCACCTAGGAGACATCCTCATTTGTAAGGAATTTTAGTGGGATTTTAATAGGCAGAAGCCTAGTGGCAGGAACACATCATTAGACACGAACGCTGGCCCATTTCCAAGGGAAACCAAAGTCTCCACTCCAGGTTCCTGGTGTCAGTTTGTAGGAGGCCTTTGGAACTACAAGGGCAGATAAACTTCCAACTGGTGGTAGATTCCATCTGGGAGATATCCTCATTTCTCTGGAATTTCAGCAGGCATAAGCCCAGTGGCCGGCAGACAGCATTAGACAGGAACGGTGGCCCTTTTCCATGGAAAACCAAATCTCCACCCCACGTTACTGATGTCAATTTGCAGGAGGCCTTTGGCACTACAAGGGCTACATACTTCCATCTCGTTGTATATTCCATTACTGAGATATCCTTCTTTGTATGGAATTTTATTGGAATTTTAGTATGCAGAAGCCGAGTAGCCAGCAAACAGCATCTGACAAGAACTGTGGCCCTTTTCCATGGGAAATAAAAGTCTCCACCCAACATTCCTGATGTCCGTTTGTAGGAGGCCTTTGGAACTACAAGGCCAGGAAAATTTCCAACTGGTGGTAGATTGCATCTGGAAGACATCCTCATTTGTATGCAATATTAGCAGCCATAAGCGCAGTGGCAGGCAGACAGCATTAGATTTGCACGGTGGTCCTTTTCCATGGGAAACCAAGGTCACCACCTCACGTTCCTGAATGTCAGTTTGTAGGAGGCCTTTGGCACTACAAGGGCAGCAAAAATTCTATCTGGTGGTAGATTCCACCTGGGAGATGTCCTCATTTGTATGGAAATTCATCAGGCATGAGCCCAGTGGCAGGCAGACAGCATTAGATTTGAACGGTGGCCCTTTTCCATGGGAAACCAAAGTCTCCACCTCACGTTCCTGATGACAATTTGTAGGAGGCCTTTGGAATTACACGGGAAGACAAACTTCCATCTGGTAGTAGATTGTTCCTGGGAGATATCCTCATTTCTATGCAATTTTAGAAGGGAGAACCACAGTGGCAGATAGACTGCATTAGACACGAACAGTGGCCCCTTTCCATGGGAAACCAAAGTCTTCACTCCAGGTTCCTGATGTCTGTGTGTTGGAAACCTTAACACTGCAAGGGAAGACAAACATCCAAGTGGTGGTGGATTCTATCTGGGAGATATCCCCATTTGTATGGAATTTAAGACGGCATAAGCCCAGTGGCCGGCAGACAGCATTAGACAAAAACGGTGGCATTTTTCCATGGGAAACCAAAGTCTCCACCTCACGTTCCTGATGTCAGTTTGTAAGACGCCTTAGGCACTACAAAGGCAAAGGAAAATTCATCTGGTGGTAGATTGCACCAGGGAGATATCCTCATTTGAATGGAATTTTAGTGGAATTTTAGTCGGCAGAATCCGAAAAGTCGCCAGATAGCATTAGACAAGAACGGTGGCCCTTTTCCATGGGAAACCAAAGTCTCCATCTCACGTTCCTGATGTCAGTTTGTAGGATGCCTTTGGCACTACAAAGGCAGATAAACTTCCATCTGGTGGTAGATTCCATCTGGGAGATATCCTCATTTTTGTGGAATTTCAGCAGGCATGAGCCTAGTTCCAGGCAGACGGCATTAGACACTAACGGTGGCCCTTTTCAATGGGACACCAAAGTCTCCACCTCACGTTCCTTATGTCAGTTTATAGGAGGCCTTTGGAACTACAAGGGCACACAAACTTCCATCTCTTGGGAGAATGCAACTGCGAGATATCCTCATTTGCATGGAATTTAAGTGGAATTCTTGTGGGCAGAATCCCAGCGGCACATAGCGAGCATTAGACACGAACGGTGGCCCTTTTCCATGGGAAATCAACGTCTCCACCTCACGTTCTTTATATCAGTTACTACGAGGCCTTTGGCACTACAAGGGCAGACAAACTTCCACCTGGTGGTAGATTGCACCTGGGAGATATCCTCATTTGTATGGAACTTCAGCACTCATAATCTCAAAGCCAGGCAGACAGCATTAGAAACGAACGGTGGACCTTTTCCATGGGAAACAAAAGTCTCCACCCCACGTTCCTGATGTCCGTTTTTTGGAGGCCTTTGGCACTACAAGGGCAGACAAAGTTCCACCTGGTGGTAGATTGCACCTGGGAGATATTCTCATTTGTATGGAACTTCAGCAGTCATCACCACAGTGCCAGGCAGACAGCATTAGATACGAACGGTGGTCCTTTTCCATTGGAAACCAAAGTCTCCACGCCTGGTTCCTGATGTCAGTTTTTTAGGGGGCTTTTGCCACTACAAGGGCAGACAAACTTCCACCTCGTGGTAAATTGCATCTGCGAGATATTCTCATTTGTATTGAGATTTTGCAGGCATACGCCCAGTGGCAGGCACACAGCATTAGGCATGAACAGTGACCTTTTTCCATGGGAAACCAAATTATCCATCCTATGTTTCAGATGTCAGTTTATAGGAGCCCTTTTGCACTACAAGGGCAGAGAAACTTCAAACTGGGGGAGGATTGCACCTGCGAAATATTCCCATTTGTATAGAATTTTAGAGGAATTTTAGTACGCAGAATCCCAGCTGCAGGCACACAGAATTAGACATGAATAGTGGCCGTTTTCCAGGGGAAAACAAAGTCTCCAGGCCAGCTTCCTGATGTCAGTTTTTAGGAGGCCTTTTGCACTACAAGAACAGACAAACTTCCAACTGGTGGCATATTGCGTCTTGGAGATATCCTCATTTGTATGGAATTTTAGTGGAAATAAAGTAGGCAGAAGCCCAGTGGCAAGTAGACAGCATTAAACACCATCGGTGGCCCATTTCCATGGGAAACCAAAGTCTCCACACCACGTGCCTTATGTCCGTTTATAGGAGGACTTTTGCACTACAAGAGCAGACAAACTTCCAACTGGTGGTAGACTCCATCTGGAAGATATATTCATTTGTGAGGAATTTCAGCAGGCGTAACAACAGGGGCAGGCAGACAGCATTAGACACGAACTGTGGCCCTTTTCCATGGGAAACCTAAGTCTCCACCCCACGTTCTTGATGTCAGTTTGTAAGAGGTGTTTGGAACTACAAGGGCAGAAAAACTTCCATCTGGTGGTAGATTGCACCTGGGAGATATCCTCATTTCTATGGAATTTTAGTGGAATTTTAGTAGGAAGAAGCCCAGTGGCAGGCACATAGCATTAGACACAAACGGTGGCCCATTTCCATGGGAGAAGAAAGTCTCCAACCCACGTTCCTGATGTCAGTTTTTAGGAGGCGTTTGGAACTACAAGGGCAGACAAACTTCCATCTGGTTATAGATTCCACCTGGGAGATATCCTCATTTGTGTAGAATTTTAGTGGAATATTAGTAGGCATAAGCCCAGTGGCTGGCAGGCAGCATTAGCCGCAAACGGTGGCCCATTACCTTGGGAAACCAAAGTCTCCACCCCACGTTCCTGATGTCAGTTTTTACGGAGCCTTTGGCACAAGGAGGGCAAACAAACGTCCACCTGGTGGTAGATTGCACTTGGGAGATATCCTCATTTGTATGGAACTTCAGCAATCATAACCACAGTGCCAGGCAGACAGCATTAGACAGGAACGGTGGTCCTTTTCAATGGGAAACCAAAGTCTCCGCCCCAGGTTCCTGATGTCAATTTGTAGGAAGCCTTTGGCTCTACAGGGGCAGACAAACTTCCATCTGGTGGTAGATTGCACATGGGAGACATCCTCATTTGTATGGAATTTTAGTGGAATTTTAATAGGCAGAAGCCTCGTGGCAGGCACACATCATTAGACACGAACGCTGGCCCATTTCCATGGGAAACCAAAGTTTCCAATCCAGGATCCTGATGTCAGTTTGAAGGAGGCGTTTGGCACTAGAAGGGCAGACAAAGTTCCGTCTGGTGGTTGATTGCATCGAGGAGATATCCTCATTTGTATGGAATTTCAGCAGGCAGAAGCCCACTGGCAGGCAGACAGCATTAGACACGAACGCTGGCCCCTTTCCATGGAAAAACAAAGTCTCCATCTCACGTTCCTGATGTGAGTTTGTAGGAGGCCTTAGGACCTACAAGGGCAGACAAACTTCCATCTGGTGGTAGATTGCACCTGGGAGATATCCTCATTTGAATAGAATTTTAGTGGAATTTTAGTAGGCATAACCCCAGTGGCAGGCAGACAGCATTAGACACGAACGGTGGTCCATTTCCATGGGAAAACAATGTCTCCACCCCTTGTTCCTGATGTCAGTTTTTAGGAGGCCTTTGGCACTACAAGGGCAGACAAACTTCCAACTGGTGGTAGATTCCGTGTGGGAGATATCCTCATTTGTGAGGAACTTCAGCAGTCATAACCACAGTGCCAGGCAGACAGCATTAGACAGGAACGGTGGCCCTTTTCCATGGAAAAACAAATTATCCATACTATGTTCCTGATGTCAGTTTGAAGGAGGCTTTTGGCACTACAAGGGCAGACACACTTCCATCTGGTGGTTGATTGCATCGGGGAGATATCCTCATTTGTGAGGAATTTCAACAGGCATAACCCCAGTGACAGGTAGACAGCATTAGACACAAAGAGTGGCCCTTTTCCATGGGAAACCAAAATCTCCACCCCATGTTGCAAATGTCACTTTGTAGGAGGCGTTTTCCAATATAAGGGCAGAGAAACTTCCATCTGGTTGTAGATTGCACCTGGGAGATATCCTCATTTCTATGGAATTTTAGTGGAATGTTAGTAGGCAGAATCCCAGCGGAAGGCAGAGAGAATTAGACAGGAACAGTGGCCCGTTTCCTAGGGAAACCAAAGTCTCCATCCCACATTCCTGATGTCAGGTTGTCGGAGGACTTTGGCATTAAAAGGGCAGACAAACTTCCATCTGGTGGGAAATTGCATTTGGGAGATATCCTCATTTGTAGGGAATTTTAGTAGGCATATGCCCACTGGCAGGCAGACAGCATTAAACACCAAGGGTGGCCCTTTTCCATGGGAAACCAAAGCGTCCTTTCCAGATTCCTGATGTCAATTTGTAGGAGGCCGTTGGCATTACAAGGGCAGACAAACTTTCAACTGGTGGTAGACTCCATCTGGGAGATATCCTCATTTGTATGGGATTTTACTAGGCATAAGCCCAGTGGCAGGCACATAGCATTATACACAAACGGTGGCCCATTTCCATGGGAAACCAAAGTCTCCACCGCACGTTCCTGATGACAGTTTGTAAGAAGCCTTTGGCTCTAAATGGGCACACAAACTTCCATCTGGTGGTAGATTGCACCTGGGAGACATCCTCATTTGTATGGAATTTTAGTGGAATTTTAATAGGCAGAAGCCTAGTGGCAGGCACACATCATTAGACACGAACGCTGGCCCATTTCCATGGGAGAAGAAAGTCTCCAACCCACATTCCTGATTTCAGTTTTTAGGAGGCGTTTGGAACTGCAAGGGCAGACAAACTTCCATCTGGTGGGAAATTGCATTTGGGAGATATCCTGATATGTATGGAACTTTGGGAGGCATATGCCCACTGGCAGGCAGACAGCATTAGACACGAACAGTGGCCTCTTTCCATGGAAAAACAAAGTCTCCAACCCACGTTCCTGATGTCGGTTTTTAGGAGGCCTCTGGCACTACAAGTGGAGACAAACTTCCAACTGCTGGCATATTGCATCTGGGAGATATCTTCATTTGTGAGGAATTTCAGCAGGCATAACCCCAGTGACAGGCAGACAGCATTAGACACGAACAATGGACCTTTTCCATGGGAAACCAAAACCTCCACCCCACGTTGCTGATGTCACTTTGTAGGAGGCGTTTTCCAATATAAGGGCAGAGAAACTTCCATCTGGTGGTAGATTGCACCTGGGAGATATCCTCATTTTTATGGAATTTTAGTGGAATTTTAGTAGGAAGATGCCCAGTGGCCGGCACATAGCATTAGACACAAACGGTGGCCCATTTCCATGGGAGAAGAAAGTCTCCAACCCACGTTCCTGATGTCAGTTTTTAGGAGGCGTTTGGAACTACAAGGGCAGACAAACTTCCATGTGGTTATAGATTGCACCTGGGAGATATCCTCATTTGTGTAGAATTTTAGTGGAATTTTAGTAGGCATAAGCCCAGTGGCAGGCAGACAGCATTAGACACGAACGGTGGCCCTTTTCCATGGGAAACCAAAGTCTCCGCCCCAGGTTCCTGATGACAATTTGTAGGAGGCCTTTGGAATTACAAGGGCAGACAAACTTCTATCTGGTGGTAGATTGCACCTGGGAGATATCCTCATTTGTATAGAATTTTAGTGGAATTTTAGTAGGCATAAACCCAGTGGCAGGCAGACAGCATTAGACACGAACAATGGACCTTTTCCATGGGAAACCAAAGTCTCCACCCTAGGTTCCTGATGTCAGTTTGTAGGAGGGCTTTGGAACTACAAGGGCAGACAAACTTCCATCTGGTGGTAGATTGCACCTGGGAGATATCCTCATTTGTGAGGAATTTCAGAAGGCATAACCCCAGTGGCAGGCAGATAGCATTAGACACAAACAGTGCCCTTTTCCATGGGAAACCAAAGTCTCCATCCCACGTTCCTGATGTCAGTCATTAAAAGGCGAATGGAACTATAAGGGCAGAAAAATTTCCATCTGGTTGTAGATTGGACCTGGGAGATATCGCCATTTGTATGGAATTTTAGTGGTATTTTAGTAGGCAGAAGTCCAGCAGCAGGCAGACAGCATTACACACGAACGCTGGCCAATATCCATGGGAAACCAAAGTCTCCAATCCAGGCTCCTCATGTCAGTTTGTAGGAGGCCTTTGGCATTAAAAGGGCAGACCAATTTCCATCTGGTGGTTGATTGCATCGGCGAGCTATGCTCATTTGTATGGGATTTCAGAAGGCAGAAGCCAAGTGGCACACAGACAGCATTGGACACGAACAGTGGCCCATTTCCATGGGAAACCAAAATCTCCACACCACGTTGCTGATGTCTCATTGTAGGAGGCGTTTTCCAATTTAAGGGCAGAGAAACTTCCATCTGGTTGTAGATTGCACCTGGGAGATATCCTCATTTCTATGGAATTTTAGTGGAATTTTAGTAGGCATAAGCCCAGTGTCTGGCAGACAGCATTAGACACGAACAATGGCCCATTTATATGGGAAACCAAAGCCTCCACTCCGGGTTCCGGGTGTCAGTTTGTAGGAGGCCTTTGGCACTACAAGGGCAGACAAAGTTCCGTCTTGTGTTTGATTGAATCGAGGAGATACCCTCATTTGTATGGAATTTCAGCAGGCAGAAGCCCAGTGGCAGGCAGATAGCATTAGACACGAACAATGGACCTTTTCCATGGGAAACCAAAGTCTCCACCTCACGTTCCTGATGTCAGTTTATAAGAGGCCTTTGGAAATACAAGGGCAGGCAAACTTCCATCTGGTGGTAGATTGCACCTGGGAGATAACCTCATTTCTATAGAATTTTAGTGGAATTTTAGTAGGCATAAGGCCAGTGGCTGCCAGACAGCATTAGACACGAACGGTGGGCATTTCTTTGGGAAACAAAAGTCTCCACCCCCCGTTCGGGATGTCAGTTTTTAGGTGGCCTTTGGCACTACGGGGGCAGAAAAATTTCCACCCAGTGGTAGATTACACCTGGGAGATATCGTCATTTGTATGGAACTTCAGCAGTCATCACCACAGTGCCAGGCAGACAGCATTAGACAGGAACGGTGGTCCTTTTCCATGGGAAAGCAAAGTCTCCACCCCAGGTTCCTGATGGCAGTTTGTAGGAGGCCTTTGGAAACACAAGGGCAGAGAATCTTCCATCTGGTGTTAGATTGCACCTGTGAGATATACTCATTTGTATGGAATTTTAGTGGAATATTAGTAGACAGAATCCCAGCTGCAGGTAGACAGAATTAGACATGAATAGTGGCTCATTTCCATGGGAAACCAAAGTCTCCACCCCAGGTTCGTCATGTCATTTTCTAGGAGGCCTCTGGCACTACAGGAGGAGACAAAGTTCCAATTGGTGGCATATTGCATCTAGGAGATATCCTCATTTGTATGTAATTTTAATAGCCATAAGCCCAGTGGCAGGCAGACAGTATTAGACGCGAACGGTGGCCCTTTTCCATGGGAAACCAAAGTCTCCGCCTCAGGTTCTTGATGTCAATTTGTAGGAAGCCTTTGGCTCTACAGGGGCAGACAAACTTCCATCTGGTGGTAGATTGCACCTGGAAGACATCCTCATTTGTATAGAATTTTAGTAGAATTTTAGTCGGCATAAGCCCAGTGTCTCGCAGACAGCATTAGACACGAACTGTGGTCCATTTCCTTGGGAAACCAAAGTCTCCATCTCACGTGCCTGATGTCAGTTTGTAGGAGGCCTTTGGCACTACAAGGGCAGATAAACTTCCAACTGGTGGTAGATTCCGTGCGGGAGATATCCTCATTTGTGAGGAATTTCAGCAGGCATAACCCCAGTGGCAGGAAGACTGCATTAGACACAAACGGTGGTCCTTTTCCATGGGAAACCGAAGTCTCTACCCCACGTTCCTGATATTAGTTTGTAAGAGGCCTTTGGAAGTACAAGGGCAGAAAAACTTCCATCTGGTGGTAGATTGCACCTGGGAGATATCCTCATTTTTATGGAATTTCAGTGGTATTAAAGTAGGCAGAAATCCAGCGGCAGGCAGACTGCTTTACACACGAACGCTGGCCCATATCCATGGGAAACCAAAGTCTCCACTCCAGGCTCCTCATGTCAGTTTATAGAAGTCCTTTGGAAATACAAGGGCAGAAAAACTTATATCTGGCGGTAGACTGCACCCGGGAGATGTCTTCATTTGTATGGAATTTCAGTGGAATTTTCGTAGGTTGAAGCCCAATGGCAGGCAGACATTATTAGACACGAACGGTGGCCCATTTCCATGAGAAACCAAAGTCTCCACCCCAGGTTCCTGTTGTCAGTTTTTAGGAGGCCTTTGGCACTAGAAGGGCAAACAAACTTCCAACTGGTGGGAGATTCCATCTGGGAAATATCCTCATTTGTGAGGAATTTCAGTAGGCATAACTCCAGTGGCAGGCAGACAGCTTTAGACACGAGCAGTGGCCCTTTTCCATGGGAAACCAAAATCTCCACCCCATGTTGCTGATGTCTCATTGTAGGAGGCGTTTTCCAATATAAGGGCAGAGAAACTTCCATCTGGTTGTAGATTGCACCTGGGAGATATCCTCATTTCTATGGAGTTTTAGTGGAATTTTAGTAGGAAGAAGCACAGTGGCAGGCAGACAGCATTAGACACGAACAATGGCCCATTTCTATGGGAAACCAAAGTCTCCACCCCACGTTCCTGATGTCAGGTTTTAGGAGGCCTTTGGCAGTACAAGGGCAAACAAACTTCTGTATGGTGGCTGATTGCATCGGGGAGATATCCTCATTTGTATGGAATTTCAGCAGGTAAAAGCCCAGTGGCAGGCAGACAGCATTAGACACGAACGGTGGCCCTTTTCCATGGGAAAACAAAGTCTCCAACCCAGGCTCCTGATGTCAGTTTGTAGGAGGCCTTTGGCATAAAAAGGGCAGACAAACTTCCATCTGGTGGGAAATTGCATTTGGGAGATATCCTCATACGTATGGAATTTTAGTAGGCATATACCCACTGGCAGGCAGCAGCATTAGACATGAACAATGGGCCTTTTCCATGGAAAAACAAATTATCCATCCTCACGTTCCTGATGTCATGTTTTAGGAGGCCTTTGGCACTACAAGAGCAGACAAACTTCCACGTGGTGGTAGATTGCACCTGAGAGATATTCTCATTTGTAAAGAATTTTAGACGAATTTTAGTACGCAGATTCCAAGCGGCAGGCAGACAGAATTAGACATGAATAGTGGCCCTTTTCCAGGGGAAATGAAAGTCTGCAGGCCAGGTTCCTGATGTCAGTTTTTAGGAGGCCTTTTGCACTACAAGAACAGACAAACTTCCAACTGGTGGCATATTGCATCTTGGAGATATCCTCATTTGTATGTAATTTCTGTAGCCATAAGCCCAGTGGCCGGGCGACAGCATTAGACACGAACGGTGGCCCTTTTCCATGGGAAACCGAATTCTCCACTCCAGGCTCCTGATGTCTATTTGTAGGAGGCCTTTGGCACTACAGGGGCAGACAAACTTCCGTCAGGTGGTTGATTGCATCGGAGAGATTTCCGAATTTCTTTGGAATTTCAGCAGGCAGAAGCCCAGTGGCAGGCAGACAGCATTAGACATGAACGCTGGTCCTTTTCCATGGGAAAACAAAGTCTCCACCCCTGATTCCTGATGTCAGTTTTTTAGGAGGGCTTTGGTACTACAAGGGCAGAGAATCTTCTATCTGGTTGTAGATTGCACCTGGGAGATATCCTCATTTCTATGGAATTTTAGTGGAATTTTAATAGGAAGAAGCCCAGTGGCAAGCAGACAGCATTACACACGAACGGTGGCCCATTTGTATGGGAAACCAAAGTGGCCACTCCCGGTTCCTGATGTCAGTTTTTAGGAGGCCTTTGCCACTACAAGGGCAGGCAAACTTCCATCTGGTGGTAAATTGCATCTGCGAGATATGCTCATTTGTATGGAGATTTAGCAGGCATATGCCCAGTGGCAGGCACACAGCATTAGGCATGAACAGTGCCCTATTCCACGGGAAACCAAATTATACATCCTACGTTGTGGAGAGAATGTGAATTGGAAGGGACAGACTGCGTTTGCGGAAGACGAATCGGTTGTAACGCGAAGCAGGGCCAGGCACATCCCTCTCCCGAGATAACCTTTATCTCAAGGTCACAGACCCCTCTCTCTTTCCTTGCATACCAGTACTTTTCCCACTACTCTTAAGAAACTAGTAAGACCCCCTATGACGTAGCGAAACCCAGAAGGTACTTAAACCCTGTGTTTTAGATAATAAACGCTTTTGACCAAACACATCACATTGGTGTTAACTGAGTCATTTGCCCGAACCCCACGCTCGCAGCTCGTGGTGGTCGTGTCTTCAATTAAACCCAGGCCACCAAGGCGATGGCTGAATAAGCCGCAACACAACGTTTAAGAAGAGAGTTTATAGGAGTCCTTTGGCACTACAAGGGCAGAGAAACTTCAAACCGGGAGTAGATTGCACCTGCGAGATATTCTCAATTTTATAGAATTTTAGAGGAATTTCAGTCTGCCGAATCCCACCGGCAGGCACACAGAATTAGACATGAGTAGCGGCCTTTTCCAGGGGAAACCAAAGTCTCCAGGCCAGGTTCCTGATGTCAGCTTTTAGGAGGCCTTTTGCACTACAAGAACAGACAAACTTCCGACTGGTGGCATATTGCATCTTGGAGATATCCTGATTTGTATGGAATTATAGTGGAATTAAAGTAGGCAGAAGCCCAGTGGCAAGTAGACAGCATTAAACACCAACGGTGGCCCATTTCCATGGGAAACCAAAGTCTCCACCCCACGTTCATGATGTCCGTTTCTAGGAGGCCTTTGGAACTACAAGAGCAGACAAACTTCCAACTGGTGGCATATTGCATCAGCGAGATATCCTCATTTGTATGTAATTTCTGTAGCCATAAGCCCAGTGGCCGGCAGACAGCATTAGACATGAACGGTGGCCCTTTTCCATGGGAAACCGAATTCTCCACTCCAGGCTCCTGATGTCAATTTGTAGGAGGCCTTTGGCACTACAGGGACAGACAAACTTCCATCAGCTGGTTGATTGCATGGGAGAGATTTCCAAATATCTTTGGAATTTCAGCAGGCAGAAGCCCAGTGACAGGCAGACAGCATTAGACATGAACGCTGGCCCTTTTCCATGGGAAAACAAAGTCTCCACCCCTGGTTCCTGATGTCAGTTTTTTAGGAGGGCTTTGGTACTACAAGGGCAGAGAATCTTCCATCTGGTTGTGGATTGCACCTAGGAGATATCCTCATTTCTATGGAATTTTAGTGGAATTTTAATAGGAAGAAGCCCAGTGGCAAGCAGACAGCATTACACACGAACGGTGGCCCATTTTCATGGGAAACCAAAGTTGCCACTCCCGGTTCCTGATGTCAGTTTTTAGGAGGTTTTTGCCACTACAAGGGCAGGCAAACTTCCATCTGGTGGTAAATTGCATCTGCGAGATATCCTCATTTGTATGGAATTTTAGCAGGCATACGCCCAGTGGCAGGCACACAGCATTAGGCATGAACAGTGCCCTATTCCACGGGAAACCAAATTATACATCCCACGTTTAAGAAGTGAGTTTATAGGAGCCCTTTGGCACTACAAGGGCAGAGAAACTTCAAACCGGGAGTAGATTGCACCTGCAAGATATTCTCAATTTTATAGAATTTTAGAGGAATTTCAGTACGCCAAATCCCACCGGCGGGCACACAGAATTATACATGAATAGCGGCTTTTTCCAGGGGAAACCAAAGCCTCCAGGCCAGGTTCCTGATGTCTGTTTTTAGGAGGCCTTTTGCACTATAAGAACAGACAACCTTCCGACTGGTGGCATATTGCATCTTGGAGATATCCTCATTTGTATGGAATTCTAGTGCAATCACAGTAGGCAGAAGCCCAGTGGCAAGTAGACAGCATTAAACACCAACGGTGGCCCATTTCCATGGGAAACCAAAGTCTCCTCCCCAGGTTCCTGATGTCAATTTGTAGGAAGCCTTTGGCTCTACAGGGGGAGACAAACTTCCATCTGGTGGTAGATTGCACCTGGGAGACATCCTCATTTGTAAGGAATTTTAGTGGGATTTTAATAGGCAGAAGCCTAGTGGCAGGAACACATCATTAGACACGAACGCCGGCCCATTTCCATGGGAAACCAAAGTCTCCACCCCACGTTACTGATGTCAATTCGCAGGAGGCCTTTGGCACTACAAGGGCTACATACTTCCATCTCGTTGTATATTCCATCAGGGAGATATCCTTCTTTGTATGGAATTTTACTGGAATTTTAGTATGCAGAAGCCGAGTAGCCAGCAAACAGCATCAGACAAGAAGGGTGGCCCATTTCCTTGGGAAATAAAAGTCTCCACCCCACATTCCTGATGTCCGTTTGTAGGAGGCCTTTGGCACTACAAGGCCAGGAAAATTTCCAACTGGTGGTAGATTGCATCTGGGAGACATCCTCATTTGTATGCAATTTTAGCTGCCATAAGCCAAGTGGCAGGCAGACAGCATTAGATTTGAACGGTGGCCCTTTTCCATGGGAAACCAAAGTCTCCACCTCACGTTCCTGATGAAAATTTGTAGGAGGCCTTTGGAATTACACGGGAAGACAAACTTCCATCTGGT
Source organism: Phylloscopus collybita (assembly GCA_027886175.1). NCBI lineage: Eukaryota > Metazoa > Chordata > Aves > Passeriformes > Phylloscopidae > Phylloscopus > Phylloscopus collybita. The sequence goes on along the minus strand of JAJNNQ010000019.1, from coordinate 8,274,095 downwards.
AGTAGATTGTTCCTGGGAGATATCGTCATTTCTATGCAATTTTAGAAGGCAGAACCACAGTGGCAGGTAGACTGCATTAGACACGAGCAGTGGCCCCTTTCCATGGGAAACCAATGTCTTCACTCCAGGTTCCTGATGTCTGTGTGTTGGAGGCCTTAACACTGCAAGGGCAGACAAGCATCCAAGTCGTGGTGGATTCTATCTGGGAGATATCCCCATTTGTATGGAATTTAAGAGGGCATAAGCCCAGTGGCCGGCAGACAGCATTAGACAAAAACGGTGGCATTTTTCCATGGGAAACCAAAGTCTCCACCTTACGTTCCTGATGTCAGTTTGTAAGAGGCCTTAGGCACTACAAAGGCAAAGGAAAATTCATCTGGTGGTAGATTGCACCAGGGAGGGAGATATCCTCATTTGAATGGAATTTTAATGGAATTTTAGTCGGCAGAATCCGAAAAGTCGCCAGATAGCATTAGACAAGAACGGTGGCCCTTTTCCATGGGAAACCAAAGTCTCCATATCACGTTCCTGATGTCAGTTTGTAGGATGCCTTTGGCACTACAAAGGCAGATAAACTTCCATCTGGTGGTAGATTCCATCTGGGAGATATCCTCATTTTTGTGGAATTTCAGCAGGCATGAGCCTAGTTCCAGGCAGACTGCATTAGACACTAACGGTGACCCTTTTCAATGGGACACCAAAGTCTCCACCTCACGTTCCTTATGTCAGTTTATAGGAGGCCTTTGGAACTACAAGGGCACACAAACTTCCATCTCTTGGGAGAATGCAACTGCGAGATATCCTCATTTGCATGGAATTTAAGTGGAATTCTTGTGGGCAGAATCCCCAGCGGCAGATAGCGAGCATTAGACACGAACGGTGGCCCTTTTCCATGGGAAATCAACGTCTCCACCTCACGATCTTTATATCAGTTACTACGAGGCCTTTGGCACTACAAGGGCAGACAAAATTCCATCTGCTGGTAGATTCCACATGGGAGATATCCTCTGTTGTATGGAATTTCAGCAGGCATTTGCCCAGTTGCAGGCAGACAGCATTAGACACGAACGGTGGCCCTTTTCCATGGGAAACCTAAGTGTCCACCCTACGTTTAAAATGTCATTTTATACGAGGCCTTTGGCACTACAAGGGCAGAGGAACTTTCATCTGGTGGTAGATTGAACCAGGGAGGTATCCTCATTTGTATGGAATTTTAGTGGAATTTTAGTAGGAAGAAGCCCAGTTGCAGGCAGACAGCATTAGACAGGAACGGTGGCCCTTTTCCATGGAAAACCAAAGTCTCCACCCCACATTCCTGATGTAAATTTATACGAGGCTTTTGGCACGATAAGGGCAGACAAACTTCCAACTGGTGGTAGATTGCACGTGAGAGATACCTTCATTTGCATGGAATTTTAGTGGAATTTTAGTAGGCAGAATCCCAATGATCGGCAGAGAGCATAAGACACAAACGGTGTCCCTTTTCCATCAGACACGAAGGTCTCTACCCCAGTCTCCTGATATCAGTTTCTGGGAAGCTTTTGGCACTACAAGGCTAGAAAAACTTCCACCTGGTGGTAGAGTGCATCTGGGAGATATCCTCATTTGTATGCAATTTTAGCAGGCAGAAGCCCAGTGGCAGGCAGACAGCATTAGACAGAAACAGTGGCCATTTTCCATGGGAAACCAAAGTCTGCACCTCACATTCCTGATGTCAATTTGTAGGAGGCCTTTGGCATTACAAGGGCAAACAAAACTCCATCTCGTGGGAGAATGCAACTGCGAGATATCCTCATTTGCATGGAATTTAAGTGGAATTCTTGTGGGCAGGATCCCAGCGGCAGGTAGAGAGCATTAGACACGAACGGTGGCTCTTTTCCATGGGACACCAAAGCAGGGTTATGCCGGCTAAAATTCCATACAAATGAGAATATCTCGCAGATGCAATTTACCACAAGATGGAAGTTTGCCTGACCTTGTAGTGGCAAAGGCATACTAAAATCTGACATCGGGAACGTGGTGTGGAGACTTTGGTTTCCAATGGAAAAGGACTACCGTTCGTGTCTAATGCTGTCTGCCTGGCACTGTGGTTATGACTGCTGAAGTTCCATACAAATGAGGTTATCTCCCAGGTGCAATCTACAACCAGGTGGAAGTTTGTCTGCCCTTGTAGTGCCAAAGGCCTCCTAAAAAGGAACATCAGAAACGCGGGCTGGAGACTTTGTTTTCCCATAGAAATGGGCCACCGTTCGTGTCTAATGCTGTCTGCCTGCCACTGGCCTACTTCCTACTAAAATTCCACTAAAATTCCAAAAAAATGAGGATATCTCCCAGGTGCAATCTACAACCAGATGGAAGTTTCTCTGCCCTTATATTGGAAAACACCTCCTACAAAGTGACATCAGCAACGTGGGGTGGAGATTTTGAATTCCCATGGAAAAGGGCCACCGTTCGTGTCTAACGATGTCTGCCTCCCACTGGGGTTATGCCTGCTGAAATTCCATACAAATGAGGATATCTCCCAGATGGAATCTACCACCAGTTGGAAGTTTGTCTGCCCTTGTAGTGCCAAAGGCCTCCTAAATACTGACATCAGGAACGTGGATTGGACTTTGGTTTCCCATGGAAAAGGGGCACCGTTTGTGCCTACTGCCATGTGCCTGCCGCTGGGCTTATGCCTAGTAAAGTTCCATACAAATGAGGATATCTCCCACATGGAATTTACCATCAGATGGAAGTTTGTCTGCCCTTGTAGTGGCAAAGGCCTCCTAAAAAACTGACATCAGGAACCAGGGGTGGAGATTTTTGTTTCCCATGGAAAAGGGCCACCGTTCGTGTCTAATGGTGTCTGCCTGCAACTGGGGTTATGCCTGCTGAAATTCCTCACAAATGAGGATATCTCCCTGATGGAATCTTCCACCAGATGGAAGTATGTCTGCCCTTATAGTTCCAAAGTCCTCCTAAAAACTGACATCAGGAACGTGGGGTGTAGACTTTGTTTTCCCAAGGAAATTGGCCACCGTTCGAGTCTAATGCTGTGTGCCTGCCACTGGGCTTCTGCCTGCTGAAATTCCAAAGATATTTGGAAATCTCTCCGATGCAATCAACCACCTGACCGAAGTTTGTCTGCCCTTGTAATGCCAAAGGCCTCTTAAACACTGACATCAGGAACCTGGAGTGGAGACTTTGGTTTCCCATGGAAATGGGCCACCGTTCATTCCTAATGCTGTCTGCCTGCCACTGGGTTTCTTCCTACTAAAATTCCACTAAAATTCCATAGAAATAAGGATATCTTCCAAGTGCAATCTACAACCAGATAAAAGAATCTCTGCCCTTGTAGTACCAAAGCTCTCCTAAAAAACTGACATCAGAAACCAGGGGTTCAGACTTTGTTTTCCCATGGAAATGGGCCAGCAATCATGTCTAATGCTATCTGCCTGCCACTGGGCTTCTGCCTTCTGAAATTCCAAAGAAATTTGGAAATCTCTCCGATGCTATCTACCTCCTGACAGAAGTTTTTCTGCCTCTGTAATGCCAAATGCCTCCTACAAATTGACATCAGGAGCCTGGAGTGGAGACTTTGGTTTCCCATGGAAAAGGGTCAGCGTTCGTGTCTAATGCTGTCTGCCTGCCACTGGGCTTATGGCTACTGAAATTACATACAAATGAGGATATCACCCAGATGCAATATGCCACCAGTTGCAAGTTTGTCTGCTCATGTAGTGCCAAAGGCATCCTAGAAACGGACATCAGGAACGTGGGGTGGAGATTTTGGTTTCCAATGGAAATGGGCCACCGTTGGTGTTTAATGCTGTCGACATGCCACTGGGCTTCTGTCACTTTAATTCCACTAAAATTCCATACAAATGAGGATATCTCCAAGATGCAATATGCCACCAGTTGGAAGTTTGTCTGTTCTTGTAGTGCAAAAGGCCTCATAAAAACTGACATCAGGAACCTGATCTGGAGACGTTGTTTTCCCCTGGAAAAGGGCCACTATTCATGTCTAATTCTGTGTGCCTGCTGCTGGGATTCTGCGTACTAAAATTGCTCTAAAATTCTATACAAATGAGAATATCTCGCAGGTGCAATCTGCCCCCGGTTTAAAGTTTTCTGCCCTTGTAGTGCCAAAGGGCTCCTATAAACTGACATCTGAAACATAGGATGGATGATTTGGTTTCCCATGGAAAAAGGCCACTCTTCATGCCTAATGCTGTGTGCCTGCCACTAGGCGTATGCCTGCTAAAATTCCATACAAGTGAGGATATCTCCCAGATGCCATTTACCACCAGATGAAAGTTTGCCTGCCCCTGTAGTGGCAAAGGCCTCCTAAAATCTGACATCGGGAACGTGGTTTGGAGACTTTGGTTTCCCATGGAAAAGGACCACCGTTCGTATCTAATGCTGTCTGCCTGGCATTGTGGTTATGACAGCTGAAGTTCCATACAAATGAGGATATCTCCCAGGTGCAATCTACCACCAGGTGGAAGCTTCTCTGCCCTTGTAGTCCCAAAGGCCTCCTTTAAACTGACATCAGGACGTCGGGGAGGAGACTTTGGTTTCCCATAGAAATGGGCCACCGCTCATGTCTAATGCTGTCTGCCTGCCACTGGCCTTCTTCCTACTAAAATTCCACTAAATTTCCATAGAAATGAAGGTATCTCCCAGGTGCAATCTACAACCAGATGGAAGTTTCTCTGCCCTTATATTGGATAACGCCTCCTACAAAATGACATCAGCAACGTGGGGTGGAGATTTTGGTTTCCCATGGAAAAGGGCCACCGTCCGTGTCTAATGCTGTCTGCCTGCCACTGGGGTTATACCTGCTGAAATTCCTCGCAAATGAGCATATCTCCCAGATGGAATCTGCCACCAGTTAAAAGTTTGTCGGCCCTTCTAGTGCCAAAGTCCTCCTAAAAACTGACATCAGGAACGTGGGGTGGAGACTTTGGTTTCCCAAGGAAATGGGCCACCCTTCGTGTCTAATGCTGTCTGCCTGCCACTGGGCTTCTGCCTTCTGAAATTCCATACAAATGAGGATATCTCCCCGATGCAATCTTCCACCAGACGGAACTTTGTCGGCCCTCAAAGTGCAAAGGGCCTCCTATAAACTGACATCAGGAACCTGGCCTGGAGACTTTGGTTTCCCATGGAAATGGGCCAGTGTTCGTGTCTAATGCTTTCTGCCCGGAACTGTGGTTATGACTGCTGAAGTTCCATACAAATGAGGATATCTCCCAGGTGCAATCTACCACCAGGTGGAAGTTTGTCTGCCCTCGTAGTGCCAAAGGCCTCCAAAAAACGGACATCAGGAACGTGGGGTGAAGACTTTGGTTTCCCATGGAGAAGGTCCATCGTTCGTTTCTAATGCTGTCTGCCTGGCACTGTGATTATGAGTGCTGAAGTTCCATACAAATGAGGATATCTCCCAGGTGCAATCTACCACCAGATGGAAGTTTGTCTGCCCTTGTAGTGCCAAAGGCCTCCTAAAAACTGACATCAGGAACGTGGGGTGGAGACTTTGGTTTCCCATGGAAAAGGGCCACCGTTTGTGTCTAATGCTATGTGCCTGCCACTGGGCTTATGCCTAGTAAAATTCCATACAAATGAGGATATCTCCCAGATGGAATCTACCACCACTTGAAAGTTTGTCTGCCCTTTTAATGCCAACGGCCTCCTACAAACTGACATCAGGAATCTGGAGAGGACGCTTTGGTTTCCCATGGAATAGGGCCACCCTTGGTGTTTAATGCTGTCTCTTTGCCACTGGGCTTATGACTACTGAAATTACATACAAATGAGGATATCTCCCAGATGCAATATGCCACCAGATGGAAGTTTGTCTGCTCTTGCAGTGCCAAAGGCCTCGTTCAAAGTGATATCTGGAACCTGGCCTGGAACTTTGGTTTCCTATGGAAAAGGCCCACCGTTCGTATTTAATGCTGTCGGTCTGCAACTGGGCTTCTGAGTACTAAAATTCCACTAAAATTCCATACAAATGAGGACATCTCCATGGTGCAATCTACCACCACTTGGAAGTTTGTCTGCCCTTGTAGTGCCAAAGGCCTCCTAAAAACTGACATCAGGAACGTGAGGTGGAGACTTTGGTTTCCATGGAAAAGGGGCACCGTTTTTGTCTAATGCTCTGTGCCTGCCACTGGGCTTATGCCTAGTAAAATTCCATACAAATGAGGATATCTCCCAGATGGAATTTTCCATCAGATGGAAGTTTGTCTGCCCTTGTAGTGGCAAAGGCCTCCTAAAACCTGACATCAGGAACCGCGGGTGAAGATTTTTGTTTCCCATGGAAAAGGGCCACCGTTCGTGTCTAATGGTGTCTGCCTGCCACTGGGGTTATGCCTGCTGAAATTCCTCACAAATGAGGATATCTCCCTGATGGAATCTACCACCAGTTGGAAGTATGTCTGCCCTTATAGTGCCAAAGTCTTCGTAAAAACTGACATGAGGAACGTGGGGTGGAGACTTTGGTTTCCCCTGGAAAAGGGCCACTATTCATGTCTAATTCTGTGTGCCTGCAGCTGGGATTCTGCGTACTAAAATTCCTCTAAAATTCTATACAAATGGGAATATTTCGCAGGTGCAATCCTCCCCCAGTTTGAAGTTTCTCTGCCCTTGTAGTGCCAAAGGGCTCCTATAAACTCTCTTCTTAAACGTAGTGTTGCGGCTTATTCAGCCATCGCCTTGGTGGCCTGGGTTTAATTGAAGACACGACCACCACGAGCTGCGAGCGTGGGGTTCGGGCAAATGACTCAGTTAACACCAATGTGATGTGTTTGGTCAAAAGCGTTTATTATCTAAAACACAGGGTTTAAGTACCTTCTGGGTTTCGCTACGTCATAGGGGGTCTTACTAGTTTCTTAAGGGTAGTGGAAAAGTACTGGTATGCAAGGAAAGAGAGAGGGGTCTGTGACCTTGAGATAAAGGTTATCTCTGGAGAGGGATGTGCCTGGCCCTGCTTCGCGTTACAACCCGATTCGTCTTCCGCAAACGCAGTCTGTCCCTTCCAATTCACATTCTCTCCACAACGTAGGATGTATAATTTGGTTTCCCGTGGAATAGGGCACTGTTCATGCCTAATGCTGTGTGCCTGCCACTGGGCATATGCCTGCTAAATCTCCATACAAATGAGCATATCTCGCAGATGCAATTTACCACCAGATGGAAGTTTGCCTGCCCTTGTAGTGGCAAAGGCCTCCTAAAAACTGACATCAGGAACCGGGAGTGGCCACTTTGGTTTCCCATACAAATGGGCCACCGTTCGTGTGTAATGCTGTCTGCTTGCCACTGGGCTTCTTCCTATTAAAATTCCACTAAAATTCCATAGAAATGAGGATATCTCCCAGGTGCAATCTACAACCAGATAGAAGATTCTCTGCCCTTGTAGTACCAAAGCCCTCCTAAAAAACTGACATCAGGAATCAGGGGTGGAGACTTTGTTTTCCCATGGAAAAGGACCAGCGTTCATGTCTAATGCTGTCTGCCTGCCACTGGGCTTCTGCCTGCTGAAATTCCAAAGAAATTTGGAAATCTCTCCGATGCAATCAACCACCTGACGGAAGTTTGTCTGCCCCTGTAGTGCCAAAGGCCTCCTACAAATAGACATCAGGAGCCTGGAGTGGAGAATTCGGTTTCCCATGGAAAAGGGCCACCGTTCGTGTCTAATGCTGTCGCCCGGCCACTGGGCTTATGGCTACAGAAATTACATACAAATGAGGATATCTCCAAGATGCAATATGCCACCAGTTGGAAGTTTGTCTGTTCTTGTAGTGCAAAAGGCCTCCTAAAAACTGACATCAGGAACCTGGCCTGCAGACTTTCATTTCCCCTGGAAAAGGGCCACTATTCATGTCTAATTCTGTCTGCCTGCCGCTTGGAATCTGCGTACTAAAATTCGTCTAAAATTCTTTACAAATGAGAATATCTCTCAGGTGCAATCTACCACCACGTGGAAGTTTGTCTGCTCTTGTAGTGCCAAAGGCCTCCTAAAACATGACATCAGGAACGTGAGGATGGATAATTTGTTTTTCCATGGAAAAGGCCCATTGTTCATGTCTAATGCTGCTGCCTGCCAGTGGGTATATGCCTACTAAAATTCCATACGTATGAGGATATATCCCAAATGCAATTTCCCACCAGATGGAAGTTTGTCTGCCCTTTTTATGCCAAAGGCCTCCTACAAACTGACATCAGGAGCCTGGGTTGCAGACTTTGTTTTCCCATGGAAAAGGGCCACCGTTCGTGTCTAATGCTGTCTGCCTGCCACTGGGCTTTTACCTGCTGAAATTCCATACAAATGAGGATATCTCCCCGATGCAATCAGCCACCATACGGAAGTTTGTTTGCCCTTGTACTGCCAAAGGCCTCCTAAAACCTGACATCAGGAACGTGGCTTGGAGACTTTGGCTGCCCATAGGAAAAGGGCCACCGTTCATGTCTAATGCTGTCTGCCTGCCACTGGGCTTCTACCTGCTGAAGTTCCATACAAATGAGGATATCTCCCCGATGCAATCAACCACCAGACGGAAGTTTGTCTACCTTTGTAGTGTCAAAGGCCTCCTAGAAACCGACATCAGGAACGTGGGGTGGAGACTTTGGTTTCCCATAGAAATGGGCCATTGTTCGTGTCTAATGCTGTCTGCCTGCCACTGTGCTTCTTCCTACTAAAATTCCACTAAAACTCCATAGAAATGAGGATATCTCCCAGGTGCAATCTACAACCAGATGGAAGTTTCTCTGCCCTTATATTGGAAAACGCCTCCTACAATGAGACATCAGCAACATGGGGTGGAGATTTTGGTTTCCCATGGAAAAGGGCCACTGTTCGTGTCTAATGCTGTCTGCCTGCCACTGGAGTTATGCCTACTGAAATTCCTCACAAATGAGGATATTTCCCAGATGGAATCTCCCACCAGTTGGAAGTTTGTTTGCCCTTCTAGTGCCAAAGGCCTCCTAAAAACTGACATCAGGAACCTGGGGTGGAGACTTTGGTTTCTCATGGAAATGGGCCACCGTTCGTGTCTAATAATGTCTGCCTGCCATTGGGCTTCAACCTACGAAAATTCCACTGAAATTCCATACAAATGAAGACATCTCCCGGGTGCAGTCTACCGCCAGATATAAGTTTTTCTGCCCTTGTATTTCCAAAGGCCTTCTACAAACTGACATGAGGAGCCTGGAGTGGAGACTTTGGTTTCCCATGGATATGGGCCAGCGTTCGTGTGTAAAGCAGTCTGCCTGCCGCTGGATTTCTGCCTACTTTAATACCACTGAAATTCCATAAAAATGAGGATATCTCCCAGGTGCAATCTACCACCAGATGGAAGTTTTTCTGCCCTTGTACTTCCAAAGGCCTCTTACAAACTAATATCAGGAACGTGGGGTAGAGACTTCGGTTTCCCATGGAAAAGGGTCACCGTTTGTGTCTAATGCTGTCTGCCTGCCACTGGGGTTATGCCTGCTGAAATTCCTCACAAATGAGGATATCTCCCGCACGGAATCTACCACCAGTTGGAAGTTTATCTGCCCTTGTAGTGCCAAAGGCCTCCTACAAACTGACATCAGGCACGTGAGATGGAGACTTTGGTTTCCCAAGGAAATGGACCACAGTTCGTGTCTAATGCTGTCTGCGAGACACTGGGCTTATGCCGACTAAAATTCTACTAAAATTCTATACAAATGAGGATGTCTTCCAGGTGCAATCTACCACCAGATGGAAGTTTGTCTGCCCCTGTAGAGCCAAAGGCTTCCTACAAATTGACATCAAGAACCTGAGGCGGAGACTTTGGTTTCCCATGGAAAAGGGCCACCGTTCGCGTCTAATACTGTCTGCCTGCCACTGGGCTTATGGCTATTAAAATTACATACAAATGAGGATATCTCCTAGATGCAATATGCCACCAATTGGAACTTTGTCTCCTCCTGTAGTGCCAGAGGCCTCCTAGAAAATGACATGACGAACCTGGGGTGGAGACTTTGGTTTCCCATGGAAATGAGCCACTATTCATGTCTAATTCTGTCTACCTGCAGCTGGGATTCTGTCTACTAATATTCCACTAAAATTCCATACAAATGAGTATATCTCACAGGTGCAATCTAACACCAGATGGAAGATTCTCTGCCCTTGTGTTTCCAAAGGCCTCCTACAAACTGCCATCAGGAACCTGGGGTGGAGACTTTGCTTTCCCATGGAAAAGGACCACCGTTCCTGTCTAATGCTGTCTGCCTGGCACTGTGGTGATGACTGCTGAAGTTCCATACAAATGAGGATATCTCCCAGGTGTAATCTGCCACTGGGTGGAAGTTTTTCTGCCCCCGTAGTGCCAAAGGCCACCTAAAAACTGACATCCCGAACGGGGGGTGGAGACTTTTGTTTCCCAAAGAAATGCCCACCGTTCGTGTCTAATGCTGTCTGGCAGCCACTGGCCTTATGCCTACTAAAATTCCACTAAAATTCTATAGAAATGAGGTTATCTCCCAGGTGCAATCTACCACCAGATGGAAGTTTGCCTGCCCTTGTATTTCCAAAGGCCTCCTATAAACTGACATCAGGAACGTGAGGTGGAGACTTTGGTTTCCCATGGAAAAGGTCCATTATTCGTGTCTAATGCTGTCTGCCTGCCACTGGGCTTCTGCCTGCTGAAATTCCATGCAAATGAGGGTATCTCCTCGATTCAATCAAACACAAGACGGAACTTTGTCTGCCCTTGTAGTGCCAAAGGCCTCCTACAAACTGACACCCGGAACTCGGAGTGGAGGCTTTGGTTTCCCATAGAAATGGGCCATTGTTCGTGTCTAATGCTGTCTGCCAGACACTGGGCTTATGCCTACTAAAATTCCACTAAAATTCCATAGAAATGAGGATATCTCCCAGGTGCAATCTACAACCAGATGGAAGTTTTTCTGCCCTTATATTGGAAAACGCCTCCTACAATGAGACATCAGCAACGTGGTGTGGAGATTTTGGTTTCCCTTGGAAATGGGCCACTGTTCGTGTCCAATGCTGTCTGTGTGCCACTTGGCTTCTGCCTTCTGAAATCCCATACAAATGAGCATAGCTCGCCGATGCAATCAACCACCAGATGGAAGTTTGTCTGCCCTTTGAATGCCAAAGGCCTCCTACAAACTGACATGAGGAGCCTGGGTTGGAGACTTTGGTTTCCCATGGATATTGGCCAGCGTTCGTGTGTAATGCTGTCTGCCTGCCGCTGGACTTCTGCCTACTAAAATACCACTAAAATTCCATACAAATGGCGATATCTCCCAGGTCCAATCTACCACCAGATGGAAATTTTTCTGCCCTTGTAGTTCCATTCGCCTTTTAATGACTGACATCAGGAACGTGGGATGGAGACTTTGGTTTCCCATGGAAAAGGGCCACCGTTCGTGTCTAATGCTATCTGCCTGCCACTGGGGTTATGCCTTCTGAAATTCCTCACAAATGAGGATATCTCCCAGGTGCAATCTACCACCAGATGGAAGTTTGTCTGCCCTTGTAGTTCCAAAGCCCTCTTACAAACTGACATCAGGAACCTAGGGTGGAGACTTTGGTTTCCCATGGAAAAGGTCCATTGTTCGTGTCTAATGCTGTCTGCCTGCCACTGGGTTTATGCCTACTAAAATTCCACTAAAATTCTATATAAATGAGGATATCTCCCAGGTGCAATCTACCACCAGATAGAAGTTTGTCTGCCCTTGTAATTCCAAAGGCCTCCTACAAATTGTCATCAGGAACCTGGGGCGGAGACTTTGGTTTCCCATGGAAAAGGGCCACCGTTCGTGTCTAATGCTGTCTGCCTGCCACTGGGCTTATGGGTACTAAAATTACATACAAATGAGGACATCTCCCAGATGCAATATGCTACCAATTGGAAGTTTGTCCCCTCTTGTAGTGCCAGAGGCCTCCTAGAAAATGACATGAGGATCATGGGTTGGAGACTTTGGTTTCCTATGGAAATGGGCCACTATTCATGTCTAATTCTGTCTACATGCTGCTGGGATTCTGCCTACTAAAATTCCACTAAAATTCCATAAAAATGAGTATATCTCCCAGCTACAACCTAACACCAGATGGAAGTTTCTCTGCCCTTGTATTTCCAAAGGCCTCCTACAAACTGCCATCAGGAACCTAGGGTGGAGACTTTGGTTTCCCATGGAAAAGGTCCATTGTTCGTGTCTAATGCTGTCTGCCTGCCACTGGACTTCTGCCTGCTGAAATTCCATACAAATGAGGATATCTCCTCGATGCAATCAACCACCAGATGGAACTGTGTCTGCTCTTGTAGTGCCAAAGGCCTCCTACAAACTCACATCAGGAACCTGGAGTGGAGACTTTGATTTCCCATGGAAATGGGCCAGCGTTCGTGTCTAATGACTTGCGTCTGCCACTAGGCTTCTGCCTATTAAAATCCCACTAAAATTCCATACAAATGAGGATGTCTCCCAGGTGCAATCTACCACCAGATGGAAGTTTGTCTGCCTCTGTAGTGCCAAATGCCTCCTAAAAACTGACGTCAGGAACGTGGGGTGGAGACTTTGGTTTCCCATGAAAAAGGGGCACCGTTCGTGTCTAATGCTGTCTGCCTGTCACTGGTGTTATGCCTGCTGAAATACCTCACAAATGAGGATATCTCCCAGATGCAATATGCCAGCAGTTGGAAGTTTGTCTCCTCCTGTAGTGCCAGAGGTCTCCTAAAAACTGACATGAGGAACGTGGGGTGGAGACTTTGTTTTTCCATGGAAAGAGGCCACCGTTCGTGTCTAATGCTGTCTGCCTGCCAGTGGGCATATGCCTACCAAAGTTCCATACATATGAGGATATCTTCCAAATGCAATTTCCCACCAGACGGAACTTTGTCTGCCCTTCTAGTGCCAAACGCCTCCTTCAAACTGACATCAGGATCCTGGATTGGAAACTTTGGTTTCCCATGGAAATGGGCCAGCGTTCGTGTCTAATGATGTGTGCCTGCCACGAGGCTTCTGCCTATTAAAATTCCACTAAAATTCCATACAAATGACGATGTCTCCCATGTGCAATCTACCACCAGATGGAAGTTTGTCTGCCCCTGTAGAGCCAAAGGCTTCCTACAAATTGACATCAGGAACCTGGGGCGGAGACTTTGGTTTCCCATTGAAAAGGACCACCGTTCCTGTCTAATGCTGTCTGCCTGGCACTGTGGTTATGACTGCTGAAGTTCCATACAAATGAGGATATCTCCCAGGTGCAATCTACCACCAGGTGGACGTTTGTTTGCCCTCCTTGTGCCAAAGGCCTCGTAAAAACTGACATCAGGAACGTGGGGTGGAGACTGTGGTTTCCCAAGGTAATGGGCCACCGTTTGCGGCTAATGCTGCCTGCCAGCCACTGGGCTTATGCCTACTAAAATTCCACTAAAATTCTACACAAATGAGGATATCTCCCAGGTGCAATCTATAACCAGATGGAAGTTTGTCTGCCCTTGTAGTTCCAAACGCCTCCTAAAAACTGACATCAGGAACGTGGGTTGGAGACTTTCTTCTCCCATGGAAATGGGCCACCGTTTGTGTCTAATGCTATGTGCCTGCCACTGGGCTTCTTCCTACTAAAATTCCACTAAAATTCCATAGAAATGAGGATATCTCCCAGGTGCAATCTACCACCAGATGGAAGTTTCTCTGCCCTTATATTGGAAAACGCCTCCTACAAAGTGAAATCAGCAACGTGGGTTGGAGGTTTTGGTTTCCCATGGAAAAGGTCCATTGTTCGTGTCTAATGCTGTCTGCCTGTCACTGGGGTTATGCCTGCTGAAATTCCTCACAAATGAAGATATCTCCCAGATGCAATATGCCAGCAGTTGGAAGTTTGTCTCCACTTGTAGTGCCAGAGGCCTCCTAAAAACCGACATCAGGAACGTGGGTTGGAGACTTTGTTTTTCCATGGAAAGAGGCCACCGTTCGTGTCTAATGCTGTCTGCCTGCCAGTGGGCATATGCCTACCAAAGTTCCATACATATGAGGATATCTCCCAAATGCAATTTCCCACCAGATGGAAGTTTGTCTGCCCTTGCAGTTCCAAACGCCTCCTAAAAACTGAAATCAGGAACGTGGGTTGGAGACTTTCTTCTCCCATGGAAATGGGCCAGCGTTCATGTCTAATGATGTGTGCCTGCCACTAGGCTTCTGCCTATTAAAATTCCACTAAAATTCCATACAAATGAGGATGTCTCCCAGGTGCAATCTACCACCAGATGGAAGTTTGTGTGCCCATTTAGAGCCAAAGGCTTCTTACAAACTGATATCAGGAACGTGCGGTGGAGACTTTGGTTTCCCATGGAAATGGGCCACCGTTTGTGTCTAATGCTATGTGCCTGCCACTGGGCTTATGCCTAGTAAAATCCCATACAAATGAGGATATCTCCCAGATGGAGTCTACCACCAGTTGAAAGTTTGTCTGCCCTTGTAATGCCAACGGCCTCCTACAAATTGACATCAGGAATCTGGAAAGGACGCTTTGGTTTCCCATGGAAAAGGGCCACCCTTGGTGTTTAATGCTGTCTGCCTGCCAGTGGGCATATGCCTACTAAAATTCCCTACAAATGAGGATATCTCCCAAATGCAATTTCCCACCAGATGGAAGTTTGTCTGCCCTTTTAATGCCAAAGTCCTCCGACAACCTGACATCAGGAATGTGGGATGGAGACTTTGGTTTCCCTAGGAAACGGGCCACTGTTCCTGTCTAATTCTCTCTGCCTTCCGCTGGGATTCTGCCTACTAACATTCCACTAAAATTCCATAGAAATGAGGATATCTCCCAGGTGCAATCTACAACCAGATGGAAGTTTCTCTGCCCTTATATTGGAAAACGCCTCCTACAAAGTGACATTTGCAACATGGGGTGGAGATTTTGGTTTCCCATGGAAAAGGGCCACTCTTTGTGTCTAATGCTGTCTACCTGTCACTGGGGTTATGCCTGTTGAAATTCCTCACAAATGAGGATATCTCCCCAATGCAATCAACCACCAGATGGAAGTGTGTCTGCCCTTGTAGTGCCAAAAGCCTCCTTCAAACTGACATCAGGAACATAGTATGGATAATTTGTTTTTCCATGGAAAAGGGCCACCGTTCCTGTCTAATGCTGTCTGCCTGGCACTGTGGTTATGACTGCTGAAGTTCCTCACAAATGAGGATATCTCCCACACGGAATCTACCACCAGTTGGAAGTTTGTCTGCCCTTGTAGTGCCAAAGGCCTCCTAAAAACTGACATCAGGAACAAGGGGTGGAGACATTGTTTTCCCATGGAAATGGACCACCGTTCGTGTCTAATGCTGTCTGCCTGCCACTGGGGTTATGCCTACTAAAATTCCACTAAAATTCTATTCAAATGAGGATATCTCCCAGGTGCAATCTACCACCAGATGGAAGTTTGTCTGCCCTTGTAGGTCCTAAGGCCTCCTACAAACTGACATCAGGAACGTGAGATGGAGACTTTGGTTTCCCATGGAAAAGGTCCATTGTTCGTGTCTAATGCTGTCTGCCTGCCAGTGGGCATATGCCTACCAAAGTTCCATACATATGAGGATATCTTCCAAATGCAATTTCCCACCAGATGAAAGTTTGTCTGCCCTTTTAATGCCAAAGGCCTCCTACAAACTGACATGAGGAGCCTGGGTTGGAGACTTTGGTTTCCCATGGATATTGGCCAGCGTTCGTGTGTAATGCTGTCTGCCTGCCGCTGGACTTCTGCCTACTAAAATTCCACTAAAATTCTATACAAATGAGGATATCTCCCAGGTGCAATCTACCACCAGTTTGAAGTTTGCCTGCCCTTGTAGTTCCAAAGGCCTCCTACAAACTGACATCAGGAACGTGAGGTGGAGACTTTGGTTTCCCATGGAAAAGGTCCATTGTTCGTGTCTAATGCTGTCTGCGTGCCACTGGGCTTCTGCCTGCTGAAATTCCATACAAATGAGGATATCTCCTTGATGCAATTTCCCACCAGACGGAACTTTGTCTGCCCTTCTAGTGCCAAACGCCTCCTTCAAACTGACATCAGGATCCTGGATTGGAAACTTTGGTTTCCCATGGAAATGGGCCAGCGTTCGTGTCTAATGATGTGTGCCTGCCACGAGGCTTCTGCCTATTAAAATTCCACTAAAATTCCATACAAATGACGATGTCTCCCATGTGCAATCTACCACCAGATGGAAGTTTGTCTGCCCCTGTAGAGCCAAAGGCTTCCTACAAATTGACATCAGGAACCTGGGGCGGAGACTTTGGTTTCCCATTGAAAAGGACCACCGTTCCTGTCTAATGCTGTCTGCCTGGCACTGTGGTTATGACTGCTGAAGTTCCATACAAATGAGGATATCTCCCAGGTGCAATCTACCACCAGGTGGACGTTTGTTTGCCCTCCTTGTCCCAAAGGCCTCGTAAAAACTGACATCAGGAACGTGGGGTGGAGACTGTGGTTTCCCAAGGTAATGGGCCACCGTTTGCGGCTAATGCTGCCTGCCAGCCACTGGGCTTATGCCTACTAAAATTCCACTAAAATTCTACACAAATGAGGATATCTCCCAGGTGGAATCTATAACCAGATGGAAGTTTGTCTGCCCTTGTAGTTCCAAACGCCTCCTAAAAACTGACATCAGGAACGTGGGTTGGAGACTTTCTTCTCCCATGGAAATGGGCCACCGTTTGTGTCTAATGCTATGTGCCTGCCACTGGGCTTCTTCCTACTAAAATTCCACTAAAATTCCATAGAAATGAGGATATCTCCCAGGTGCAATCTACCACCAGATGGAAGTTTTTCTGCCCTTGTAGTTCCAAACACCTCTTACAAACTGACATCAGGAACGTGGGGTGGAGACTTAGGTTTCCCATGGAAAAGGGCCACAGTTCGTGTCTAATGCTGTCTGCCTGCCCCTGTTGTTACGCCTGCTGAAATTCCTCACAAATGAATATATCTCCCAGATGGAGTCTACCACCAGTTGGAAGTTTGTCTGCTCTTGTAGTGCAAAAGTCCTCCTATAAACGGACATAAGGCACGTGGTGTGGAGACTTTGGTTTCCCATGGAAATGGGCCACCGTTGGTGTTTAATGCTGTCTACTTGCCACTGGGCTTCTGCCTACTTTAATTCCACTAAAATTCCATACAAATGAGGATATCTCCAAGACGCAATATGCCACCAGTTGGAAGTTTGTCTGTTCTTGTAGTGCAAAAGGCCTCCTAAAAACTGACATCAGGAAGCTGGCCTGGAGACTTTGTTTTCCCCTGGAAAACGGCCACTATTCATGTCTAATTCTGTGTGCCTGCAGCTGGGATTCTGCGTACTAAAATTCCTCTAAAATTCTATACAAATGGGAATATTTCGCAGGTGCAATCCTCCCCCAGTTTGAAGTTTCTCTGCCCTTGTAGTGCAAAAGGGCTCCTATAAACTGACATCTGAAACATAGGATGGATAATTTGGTTTCCCATGGAAAAAGGTCACTGTTCATGCCTAATGCTGTGTGCCTGCCACTGGGCGTATGCCTGCAAAATCTCAATACAAATGAGGATATCTCGCAGATGCAATTTACCACCAGATGGAAGTTTGTCTGCCCTTGTAGTGGCAAAAGCCCCCTAAAAAACTGACATCAGGAACCAGGCGTGGAGACTTTGGTTTTCAATGGAAAAGGAGCACCGTTCGTATCTAATGCTGTCTGCCTGGCACTGTGGTGATGACTGCTGAAGTTCCATACAAATGAGGATATCTCCCAGGTGCAATCTACCACCAGGTGGAACTTTGTCTGCCCTTGTAGTGCCAAAGGCCTCCAAAAAGCGGACATCAGGAACGTGGGGTGAAGACTTTGGTTTCCCATGGAAAAGGTCCATCGTTTGTTTCTAATGCTGTCTGCCTGGCTTTGAGATTATGAGTGCTGAAGTTCCATACAAATGAGGATATCTCCCAGGTGCAATCTACCACCAGGTGGAAGTTTGTCTGCCCTTGTATTGCCAACGGCCTCCTAGAAACGGACATCAGGAACGTGGGGTGGAGACTTTGGTTTCCCATGGAAATGGGACACCGTTCGTGTCTAATGCTGTCTGCCTGCCACTTGGTTTCTTCCTATTAATATTCCACTAAAATTCCATAGAAATAAGGATATATCCCAGGTGCAATCTACAACCAGATGGAAGATTCTCTGCCCTTGTTGTACTAAAGCCCTCCTAAAAAACTGACATCAGGAACCATGGGTGGAGACTTTGATTTCCCATGGAAAAGGACCTGCGTTCATGTCTAATGCTGTCTGCCTGCCAATGAGCTTCTGCCTGCTGAAATTCCAAAAAAAATTTGGAAATCTCTCTGATGTAATCAACCACCTGACGGAAGTTTGTCTACCCCTGTAGAGCCAAAGGCCTCCTACAAATTGACATGAGGAGCCTGGAGTGGAGACTTTGGTTTCCCATGGAAAAGGGCCAGCGTTCGTGTCCAATGCTGTCTGCCCGCCACTGGGTTGTGGCTACAGAAATTACATACAAATGAGGATATCTCCCAGATTCAATATGCCACCAGTTGGAAGTTTGTCTGTTCTTGTAGTGCAAAAGGCCTCCTAAAAACAGACATCAGGAACCTGGACTGGAGACTTTGGTTTCCCCTGGAAAAGGGCCACTATTCATGTCTAATTCTGTCTGCCTGCCACTGGGATTCTGCGTACTAAAATTCCTCTAAAATTCTATACAAATGAGAATATCTCGCAGGTGCAATCTACCCCCGGTTTGAAGTTTCTCTGCCCTTGTATTGCCAAAGGTCTCCTATAAAATGACATCTGAAACGTAGGATGGATAATTTGGTTTCCCATGAAAAAGAGCCACTGTTCATGCCTAATGCTGTGTGCCTGCCACTGGGCGTATGCCTCCTAAAATTCCATACAAGTGAGGATATCTCCCAGATGCAATTTACCACCAGATGGAAGATTGTCTGCCCTTGTAGTGGCAAAGGCCTCCTAAAAAACTGACATCAGGAACCAGGGGTGGAGACTTTGGTTTCCCATGGGAAAGGACCACCGTTTGTGTCTAATGCAATGTGCCTGCCACTGGGCTTATGCCTAGTGAAATTCCATACAAATGAGGATATCTCCTAGATGGAATCTACAACCAGTCGGAAATTAGTCTGCCCTTATAGTGCCAAATGCCTCCTACAAACTGACATCAGGAACGTGGGATGGAGACTTTGTTTCCAATGGAAAAGGGGTACCGTTCCTGTCTAATGCTGTCTGCCTGCCACTGGGTTACGCCTGCTGAAATTCCTCACAAATGAGGCTATCTCCCAGATGGAATCTACCACCAGTTCGAAGTTTGTTTGCCCTTGTAGTGCCAAAGGCCTCCTAAAAACTGACATCAGGAACGTGGGGTGGAGATATCGGTTTCCCATGAAAAAGGTCCACCGTTCGTGTCCTATGCTGTCTGCCTGCCACTGGGCTTCTGCCTGCTGAAATTCCATACAAATGAGGATATCTCCTCAATGCAATCAACCACCAGACTGAACTTTGTCTGCCCTTGTAGTGCCAAAGGCCTCCTACAAACTGACATCAGGAACCTGGAGTGGAGACTTTGGTTTCCCATGGAAATGCGACAGCGTTCGTGTCTAATGATGTTTGCCTGCCACTAGGATTCTGCCTATTAAAATTACAATAAAATTCCATACCATTGAAGATGTCTCTCACGTGCAATCTAACACCAAATGGAAGTGTGTCTGCCCCTTTAGAGCAAAAGGCTTCCTACAAATTGACATCAAGAAGCTGGGGCAGAGACTTTGGTTTCCCATGGCAAAGGGCCACGGTTCCTGTCTAATGCTGTCTGCCTGCCACTGGGCTTATGGCTACTAAAATTACATACAAATGAGGATATCTCCCAGATGCAATATGCCACCAGTTGGAAGTTTGTCTCCTCTTGTAGTGCCAGAGGCCTCCTAGAAAATGACATCAGGAACCTGGGGTGGAGACTTTGGTTTCCCATGGAAATGGGCCACTATTCATGTCTAATTCTGTCTGCCTGCCGCTGGGATTCTGCCTACTAAAATTCCACTAAAATTCCATGCAAATGCGAATATCTCCCGGGTGCAATCAAACACCAGATGGAAGTTTCTCTGCCCTTGTATTGCCAAAGACCTCCTTCAAACTGACATCAGGAACATAGGATGGATAATTTGTCTTTCCATGGAAAAGGACCACCGTTCCTGTCTAATGCTGTCTGCCTGGCACTGTGGTTATGACTGCTGAAGTTCCATACAAATGAGGATATCTCCCAGATGCAATATGCCACCAGATGGAAGTTTGTCTGCTCTAGCAGTGCCAAAGGCCTCCTTCAAACTGACATTCGGAACCTGGCCTGGAGACATTGGTTTCCTACGGAAAAGGTCCACCGTTCATTTTTAATGCGGTCGGTCTGCAACTGGGATTCTGAGTACTATAATTCCACTAAAATTCTATACAAATGAGGATATCTCCCAGGTGCAATCTACCACCAGATGTTAGTTTGTCTGCTCTTGCAGTGCCAAAGGCCTCCTTTATACTGACATTCGGAACCTGGCCTGGAGACTTTGGTTTCCTATGGAAAAGGCCCACCGTTCGTGTTTAATTCTCTCTGTCTGCAACTGGGCTTCTGAGTACTAAAATACCACTAAAATTCCATACAAATAAGGACATCTACGAGGTGCGATCCACCACTAGATGGAAGTTTGTCTGCCCTTGTAGTGCCAAAGGCCTACTACAAACTGACATCAGGAGCCTGGGTTGGAGACTTTGTTTTCCCATGGAAAAGGGCCACCGTTCGTGTCTAATGCTGTCTGCCTGCCACTGGGCTTCTATCTGCTGAAATTCCATACAAATGAGGATATCTTCCCGATGCAATCAACCACCAGACGGAAGTTTCTCTGCCCTTGTACTGTCAATGGCCTACTAAAACCTGACATCGGGAACGTGGTGTGGAGACTTTGGCTTCCCTAGGAAAAGGACCACCGTTCCTGTCTAATGCTGTCTGCCTGGCACTGTGGTTATGACTGCTGAAGGTCCATACAAATGAGGATATCTCCCAGGAGCAATCTACCACCAGGTGGAAGTTTGTCTGCCCTTGTAGTGCCAAAGGCCTCCTAGTAACGGACATCAGGAATGTGGGGTGGAGACTTTGGATTCCCTATAAAAATGAGCCACAGTTCGTGTCTAATGCTGTCTGCCTGCCACTGGGGATCTTCGTAATAAAATTCCAATAAAATTCCATAGAAATGAGGATAACTCCCAGGTGCAATCTACCACCAGATGGAAGTTTTTCTGCCTATATGTTGGAAAAGGCCTCCTACAAAGTGACATCAGCAATGAGCGCGGAGATTTGGGTTTCCCATGGAAATGGGCCACCTTTCGTGTCTAATGGTGTCTGCCTGCCACTGGGATTATGCCTTGTAAAATCCCATACAAATGAGGATATCTCCCAGATAGAGTCTACCACCAGATGAAAGTTTGTCTGCCCTTGTAATGCCAATGGCCTCCTACACACTGACATCAGGATTCTGGAGAGGACGCTTTGGTTTCCCATGGAAAAGGGGTACCTTGGTGTTTAATGCTGTCTCCTTGCCACTGGGCTTATGACTACTGAAATTACATACAAATGAGGATATCTCCCTAAACAAAATTTCCCACCAGATGGAAGTTTGTCTGCCCTTTTAATGCCAAAGGCCTACTAAAAACTGACATCAGGAGCCTGGGTTGGAGACTTTGTTTTCCCATGGAAAAGGGCCACCGTTCCTCTCTAATGCTGTCTACCTGCCAATGGGCTTCTACCTGATGAAATTCCATAAAAATGAGGATATCTCAACGATGCAATCAACCACCAGACGGAAGTTTGTCTGCCCTTGTAGTGACAATAGCCTCCTAGAAACGGACATCAGGAACGTGGGGTGGAGATTTTGGTTTCCCATTGAAATGGGCCATTGTTCGTGTCTAATGCTGTCTGCCTGCCACTGGGTTTCTTCCTACTAAAATTCCACTAAAATTCCATAGAAATGAGGATATCTCCCAGGTGCAATCTACAACCAGATGGAAGTTTCTCTGCCCTTATATTGGAAAACGTCTCCTACAAAGTGACATCAGCAACATGGGGTGGAGATTTTGGTTTCCCATGGAAAAGGGCCACTGTTCGTGTCTAATGCTGTCTGCCTGCCACTGGAGTAATGCCTAGTTAAATTCCTCACAAATGAGGACATCTCCCAGATGGAATCTACCACCAGTTGGAAGTTTGTCTGCCCTCGTAGTGCCAAAGGCCTCCTAAAAACTGACATCAGGAACGTGGGGTGGAGACTTTGCTTTCCCAAGGGAATGGGCCACCGTTTGTGTCTAATGCTGTCTGCTAGCCACTGGGCTTATGCCTGTTAAATTCCACTAAAATTCTATACAAATGAGGATATCTCCCAGGTGTAATCTAAACTAGATGGATGTTTCTCTGCCCTTGTAGTGCCAAAGACCTCCTACAAACTGCCAGGAGGAACCTAGGGTGGAGACTTTGGTTTCCCATGTAAAAGGACCACCGTTCCTGTCTAATGCTGTCTGCCTGGCACTGTGGCTATGACTGCTGCAGTTCCATACAAATGCTGATAAGTCCCAGGTGCAATCTACCACCAGGTGGAAGTTTGTCTGCCCTTGAAGTGCCAAAGGCCTCCTAAAAATTGACATCAGGAACGTGCGGTGGAGACTTTGTTTTCCCATGGAAATGGGCCACCCTTTTTGTCTAATGCTATGTGCCTGCCACTGGGCGTATGCCTAGTAAAATTCCATAAAAATGAGGATATCTCCCAGATGGAGTCTACCACCAGTTGAAAGTTTGTCTGCCCTTGTAATGCAACGGCCTCCTACAAACTGACATCAGGAATCTGGAGAGGACACTTTGGTTTCCCATGGAAAAGGGCCACCCTTGGTGTTTAATGCTGTCTCCTTGCCACTGACTTACGACTACTGAAATTACATACAAATGAGGATATCTCCCAGGCGCAATATGCCACCAGATGGAAATTTGTCTGCTCTTGCAGTGCCAAAGGCCTCCTTCAGACTGACATTCGGAACCTCACCTGGAGACTTTGGTTTCCTATAGAAAAGGCCCACCATTCATGTTTAATGCTGTCTGTCTGCCATTGGGCTTCTGAGTACTAAAATACCACTAAAATTCCATAAAAATGAGGATATCTCTCAGGTGCAATCTACCACCAGGTGGAAGTTTGTCAGCCCTTGCAGTGCCAAAAGGCTCCTAAAAACTGACATCAGGAACATAGGATGGATAATTTGTTTTTCCATGGAAAGGGGCAACTGTTCGTGTCTAATGCTGTCTGCCTGCCAGTGGGCAGAAGCCTACCAAAATTCCCTACAAATGAGGATATCTCCCAAATGCAATTTCCCACCAGATGGAAGTTTGTCTGCCCTTTTTATGCCAAAGGCCTCCTACAAACTGACATCAGGAGCCTGGGTTGGAGACTTTGTTTTCCCATGGAAAAGGGCCACCGTTCGTGTCTAATGCTGTCTGCCTGCCACTGGGCTTTTACCTGCTGAAATTCCATACAAATGAGGATATCTCCCCGATGCAATCAACCACCAGACGGAAGTTTGTCTACCTTTGTAGTGTCAAAGGCCTCCTAGAAATGGACATCAGGAACGTGGGGTGGAGACTTTGGTTTCCCATAGAAATGGGCCATTGTTCGTGTCTAATGCTGTCTGCCTGCCACTGTGCTTCTTCCTACTAAAATTCCACTAAAACTCCATAGAAATGAGGATATCTCCCAGGTGCAATCTACAACCAGATGGAAGTTTCTCTGCCCTTATATTGGAAAACGCCTCCTACAAAGTGACAGAAGCAACGTGGGGTGGAGATTTTGGTTTCCCATGGAAAAGGGCCACTGTTCGTGTCTAATCCTCTCTGCCTGCCACTGGGGTTATGCCTGCTGAAATTCCTCACAAATGAGGATATCTCCCAGATGGAATCCACCACCAGTTCGAAATTTGTTTACCCTTCTAGTGCCAAAGGCCTCCTAAAAACTGACATCAGGAACCTGGGGTGGAGACTCTGGTTTCTCATGGAAATGGGCCACCGTTCATGTCTAATAATGTCTGTCGGCCATTGGGCTTCTACCTACGAAAATTCCACTGAAATTCCATACAAATGAAGACATCTCCCAGGTGCAGTCTATCGCCAGATATAAGTTTTTCTGCCCTTGTATTTCCAAAGGCCTTCTACAAACTGACATGAGGAGCCTGGAGTGGAGACTTTGGTTTCCCATGGATATGGGCCAGCGTTCGTGTGTAAAGCAGTCTGCCTGCCGCTGGATTTCTGCCTACTTTAATACCACTAAAATTGCATAAAAATGCGGATATCTCCCAGGTGCAATCTACCACGAGATGGAAGTTTTTCTGCCCTTGTACTTCCAAACGCCTCTTACAAACTAACATCAGGAACGTGGGGTAGAGACTTCGGTTTCCCATGGAAAAGGGTCACCGTTTGTGTCTAATGCAGTCTTCCTGCCACTGGGGTTATGCCTGCTGAAATTCCTCACAAATGAGGATATCACCCACACGGAATCTACCACCAGTTGGAAGTGTGTCTGCCCTTGTAGTGCCAAAGGCCTCCTACAAACTGACATCAGGCACGTAAGGTGGAGACTTTGGTTTCCCAAGGAAATGGACCACCGTTCGTGCCTAATGCTGTCTGCCAGACACTGGGCTTATGCCTACTAAAATTCCACTAAAATTCTATACAAATGAGGACTCTCCCAGCACAGTGCAGAGTCCCCGTGGCTAGTTCCTTGAAATACCTTTCCTGGCAGCAGCCCAGAGCTGTACTGAGTGCAGCAGGTGTCAGGCAGTCTCCTCTCGCCGTGTAGGTGCTTCTGTTTTGTGTTTGCAGCGTGCAGAGAAGCCCGCGTGCTTGCTGCTGCTTCCAGCAAGCCAAAACGCTTTTGCAGCCACTTTCCTGCCTTTTCCACAACAGGATCACTGTCTAGCTGATTTACAGTTGCCTCTGCGTAGAGCAGCTAGAGGAGCAGCTCTGCCGGCTTTCCTGTGTTTCTGCATAGCAGAGCTGTCAAGAACGAGAAGCTGCGTTTTGCCGAGAAAGCAGCGCTTCGCGGAAGCACAGCCAGCGGCGTCTTCGGTACAGCCGCAGCTTGTGCGGAGAAGCGAAAGAGAGCCGGGGAAGAACGTGGAAAGCCGAACTCGGTCGCTGCAAGCGGGTGCTGACGAACAGCTTCTGGTCACCTTGTAGAAACTCTCCCAGCACAGTGCACAGACCCCGTGGCTAGTTCCTTGAAATACTTTTCCTGGCAGCAGCCCAGAGCTGTACTGAGTGCAGCAGGTGTCAGGCAGTATCCTCTCGCCGTGTAGGTGCTTCTGTTTTGTGTTTCCAGCGTACAGAGAAGCCCTCGTTCTTGCTGCTGCTTCCAGCAAGCCAAAACGCTTTTGCAGCCACTTTCTTGCATTTTCCACAACAGGATCACTGTCTTGCTGATTTACAGTTGCCTCTGCGTAGAGCAGCTAGAGGAGCAGGTCTGCCGGCTTTCCTGTGCTTCTGCATAGCAGAGCTGTCAAGAATGAGAAGCTGCGTTTTGCCGAGAAAGCAGCGCTTCGCGGAAGCACAGCCAGCGGCGTCTTCGGTACAGCCGCAGCTTGTGCGGAGAAGCGAAAGAGAGCCGGGGAAGAATGTGGAAAGCCGAACTCGGTCGCTGCAAGCGGGTGCTGGCGAACAGCTTCTGGTCACCTTGGAGAAATTGTCCCAGCACAGTGCAGAGTCCCCGTGGCTAGTTCCTTGAAATACCTTTCCTGGCAGCAGCCCAGAGCTGTACTGAGTGCAGCAGGTGTCAGGCAGTCTCCTCTCGCCGTGTAGGTGCTTCTGTTTTGTGTTTCCAGCGTACAGAGAAGCCCTCGTTCTTGCTGCTGCTTCCAGCAAGCCAAAACGCTTTTGCAGCCACTTTCCTGCCTTTTCCACAACAGGATCACTGTCTAGCTGATTTACAGTTGCCTCTGCGTAGAGCAGCTAGAGGAGCAGCTCTGCCGGCTTTCCTGTGTTTCTGAATAGCAGAGCTGTCAAGAATGAGAAGCTGCGTTTTGCCGAGAAAGCAGCGCTTCGCGGAACCACAGCCAGCGGCGTCTTCGGTACAGCCGCAGCTTGTGCGGAGAAGCGAAAGAGAGCCGGGGAAGAATGTGGAAAGCCGAACTCGGTCGCTGCAAGGGGGTGCTGGCGAACAGCTTCTGGTCACCTTGGAGAAACTGTCCCAGCACAGTGCAGAGTCCCCGTGGCTAGTTCCTTGAAATACCTTTCCTGACAGCAGCCCAGAGCTGTACTGAGTGCACCAGGTGGCAGGCAGTCTCCTCTCGCCGTGTAGATGCTTCTGTTTTGTGTTTCCAGCGTGCAGAGAAGCCCACGTGCTTGCTGCTGCTTCCAGCAAGCCAAAACGCTTTTGCAGCCACTTTCCTGCCTTTTCCACAACAGGATCACTGTCTAGCTGATTTACAGTTGCCTCTGCGTAGAGCAGCTAGAGGAGCAGCTCTGCCGGCTTTCCTGTGCTTCTGCATAGCAGAGCTGTCAAGAACGAGAAGCTGCGTTTTGCCGAGAAAGCAGCGCTTCGCGGAACCACAGCCAGCGGCGTCTTCGGTACAGCCGCAGCTTGTGCGGAGAAGCGAAAGAGAGCCGGGGAAGAACGTGGAAAGCCGAACTCGGTCGCTGCAAGCGGGTGCTGGCGAACAGCTTCTGGTCACCTTGTAGAAACTCTCCCAGCACAGTGCAGAGTCCCCGTGGCTAGTTCCTTGAAATACCTTTCCTGGCAGCAGCCCAGAGCTGTACTGAGTGCAGCAGGTGTCAGGCAGTCTCCTCTCGCCGTGTACGTGCTTCTGTTTTGTGTTTGCAGCGTGCAGAGTAGCCCGCGTGCTTGCTGCTGCTTCCAGCAAGCCAAAACGCTTTTGCAGCCACTTTCCTGCCTTTTCCACAACAGGATCACTGTCTAGCTGATTTACATTTGCCTCTGCGTAGAGCAGCTAGAGGAGCAGCTCTGCCGGCTTTCCTGTGCTTCTGCATAGCAGAGCTGTCAAGAACGAGAAGCTGCGTTTTGCCGAGAAAGCAGCGCTTCGCGGAAGCACAGCCAGCGGCGTCTTCGGTACAGCCGCAGGTTGTGCGGAGAAGCGAAAGAGAGCCGGAGAAGAACGTGGAAAGCCGAACTTGGTCGCTGCAAGCGGGTGCTGGCCAACAGCTTCTGGTCACCTTGTAGAAACTCTCCCAGCACAGTGCAGAGTCCCCGTGGCTAGTTCCTTGAAATACCTTTCCTGGCAGCAGCCCAGAGCTGTACTGAGTGCAGC
This sequence comes from Phylloscopus collybita, assembly GCA_027886175.1. Taxonomy (NCBI): domain Eukaryota; kingdom Metazoa; phylum Chordata; class Aves; order Passeriformes; family Phylloscopidae; genus Phylloscopus; species Phylloscopus collybita. Next base: position 8,246,746 of record JAJNNQ010000019.1, on the reverse strand, counting down.
AGGTGTCAGGCAGTATCCTCTCGCCGTGTAGGTGCTTCTGTTTTGTGTTTGCAGCGCGCAGAGAAGCACGCGTGCTTGCTGCTGCTTCCAGCAAGCCAAAACGCTTTTGCAGCCACTTTCCTGCCTTTTCCACAACAGGATCACTGTCTAGCTGATTTACAGTTGCCTCTGCGTAGAGCAGCTAGAGGAGCAGCTCAGCCGGCTTTCCTGTGTTTCCGCATAGCAGAGCTGTCAAGAACAAGAAGCTGCGTTTTGCCGAGAAAGCAGCGCTTCGCGGAAGCACAGCCAGCGGCGTCTTCGGTACAGCCGCAGTTTGTGCGGAGAAGCGAAAGAGAGCCGGGGAAGAATGTGGAAAGCCGAACTCGGTCGCTGCAAGCGGGTGCTGGCGAACAGCTTCTGGTCACCTTGGAGAAATTGTCCCAGCACAGTGCAGAGTCCCCGTGGCTAGTTCCTTGAAATACCTTTCCTGGCAGCAGCCCAGAGCTGTACTGAGTGCAGCAGGTGTCAGGCAGTATCCTCTCGCCGTGTAGGTGCTTCTGTTTTGTGTTTCCAGCGTACAGAGAAGCCCTCGTTCTTGCTGCTGCTTCCAGCAAGCCAAAACGCTTTTGCAGCCACTTTCCTGCCTTTTCCACAACAGGATCACTGTCTAGCTGATTTACAGTTGCCTCTGCGTAGAGCAGCTAGAGGAGCAGCTCTGCCGGCTTTCCTGTGCTTCTGCATAGCAGAGCTGTCAAGAATGAGAAGCTGCGTTTTGCCGAGAAAGCAGCGCTTCGCGGAAGCACAGCCAGCGGCGTCTTCGGTACAGCCGCAGCTTGTGCGGAGAAGCGAAAGAGAGCCGGGGAAGAATGTGGAAAGCCGAACTCGGTCGCTGCAAGGGGGTGCTGGCGAACAGCTTCTGGTCACCTTGGAGAAACTGTCCCAGCACAGTGCAGAGTCCCCGTGGCTAGTTCCTTGAAATACCTTTCCTGACAGCAGCCCAGAGCTGTACTGAGTGCACCAGGTGTCAGGCAGTCTCCTCTCGCCGTGTAGATGCTTCTGTTTTGTGTTTCCAGCGTGCAGAGAAGCCCACGTGCTTGCTGCTGCTTCCAGCAAGCCAAAACGCTTTTGCAGCCACTTTCCTGCCTTTTCCACAACAGGATCACTGTCTAGCTGATTTACAGTTGCCTCTGCGTAGAGCAGCTAGAGGAGCAGCTCTGCCGGCTTTCCTGTGCTTCTGCATAGCAGAGCTGTCAAGAACGAGAAGCTGCGTTTTGCCGAGAAAGCAGCGCTTCGCGGAACCACAGCCAGCGGCGTCTTCGGTACAGCCGCAGTTTGTGCGGAGAAGCGAAAGAGAGCCGGGGAAGAACGTGGAAAGCCGAACTCGGTCGCTGCAAGGGGGTGCTGGCGAACAGCTTCTGGTCACCTTGTAGAAACTCTCCCAGCACAGTGCAGAGTCCCCGTGGCTAGTTCCTTGAAATATCTTTCCTGGCAGCAGCCCAGAGCTGTACTGAGTGCAGCAGGTGTCAGGCAGTCTCCTCTCGCCGTGTAGGTGCTTCTGTTTTGGGTTTGCAGCGTGCAGAGAAGCCCGCGTGCTTGCTGCTGCTTCCAGCAAGCCAAAACGCTTTTGCAGCCACTTTCCTGCCTTTTCCACAACAGGATCGCTGTCTAGCTGATTTACATTTGCCTCTGCGTAGAGCAGCTAGAAGAGCAGCTCTGCCGGCTTTCCTGTGCTTCTGCATAGCAGAGCTGTCAAGAACGAGAAGCTGCGTTTTGCCGAGAAAGCAGCGCTTCGCGGAAGCACAGCCAGCGGCGTCTTCGGTACAGCCGCAGGTTGTGCGGAGAAGCGAAAGAGAGCCGGAGAAGAACGTGGAAAGCCGAACTCGGTCGCTGCAAGCGGGTGCTGGCGAACAGCTTCTGGTCACCTTGCAGAAACTCTCCCAGCACAGTGCAGAGTCCCCGTGGCTAGTTCCTTGAAATACCTTTCCTGGCAGCAGCCCAGAGCTGTACTGAGTGCAGCAGGTGTCAGGCAGTCTCCTCTCGCCGTGTAGGTGCTTCTGTTTTGGGTTTGCAGCGTGCAGAGAAGCCCGCGTGCTTGCTGCTGCTTCCAGCAAGCCAAAACGCTTTTGCAGCCACTTTCCTGCCTTTTCCACAATAGGATCGCTGTCTAGCTGATTTACAGTTGCCTCTGCGTAGAGCAGCTAGAGGAGCAGCTCTGCCGGCTTTCCTGTGCTTCTGCATAGCAGAGCTGTCAAGAACGAGAAGCTGCGTTTTGCCGAGAAAGCAGCGCTTCGCGGAACCACAGCCAGCGGCGTCTTCGGTACAGCCGCAGCTTGTGCGGAGAAGCGAAAGAGAGCCGGGGAAGAATGTGGAAAGCCGAACTCGGTCGCTGCAAGGGGGTGCTGGCGAACAGCTTCTGGTCACCTTGGAGAAACTGTCCCAGCACAGTGCAGAGTCCCCGTGGCTAGTTCCTTGAAATACCTTTCCTGACAGCAGCCCAGAGCTGTACTGAGTGCACCAGGTGGCAGGCAGTCTCCTCTCGCCGTGTAGATGCTTCTGTTTTGTGTTTCCAGCGTGCAGAGAAGCCCGCGTGCTTGCTGCTGCTTCCAGCAAGCCAAAACGCTTTTGCAGCCACTTTCCTGCCTTTTCCACAACAGGATCACTGTCTAGCTGATTTACAGTTGCCTCTGCGTAGAGCAGCTAGAGGAGCAGCTCTGCCGGCTTTCCTGTGCTTCTGCATAGCAGAGCTGTCAAGAACGAGAAGCTGCGTTTTGCCGAGAAAGCAGCGCTTCGCGGAAGCACAGCCAGCGGCGTCTTCGGTACAGCCGCAGCTTGTGCGGAGAAGCGAAAGAGAGCCGGGGAAGAACGTGGAAAGCCGAACTCGGTCGCTGCAAGCGGGTGCTGGCGAACAGCTTCTGGTCACCTTGTAGAAACTCTCCCAGCACAGTGCAGAGTCCCCGTGGCTAGTGCCTTGAAATACCTTTCCTGGCAGCAGCCCAGAGCTGTACTGAGTGCAGCAGGTGTCAGGCCGTCTCCTCTCGCCGTGTAGCTGCTTCTGTTTTGTGTTTCCAGCGTACAGAGAAGCCCGCGTGCTTGCTGCTGCTTCCAGCAAGCCAAAACGCTTTTGCAGCCACTTTCTTGCCTTTTCCACAACAGGATCACTGTCTAGCTGATTTACATTTGCCTCTGCGTAGAGCAGCTAGAGGAGCAGCTCTGCCGGCTTTCCTGTGTTTCTGCATAGCAGAGCTGTCAAGAACGAGAAGCTGCGTTTTGCCGAGAAAGCAGCGCTTCGCGGAAGCACAGCCAGTGGCATCTTCGGTACAGCCGCATTTTGTGCGGAGAAGCGAAAGAGAGCCGGGGAAGAACGTGGAAAGCCGAACTCGGTCGCTGCAAGCGGGTGCTGGCGAACAGCTTCTGGTCACCTTGTAGAAACTCTCCCAGCACAGTGCAGAGTTCCCGTGGCTAGTTCCTTGAAATACCTTTCCTGACAGCAGCCCAGAGCTGTACTGAGTGCAGCAGGTGTCAGGCAGTCTCCTCTCGCCGTGTACGTGCTTCTGTTTTGTGTTTGCAGCGTGCAGAGAAGCCCGCGTGCTTGCTGCTGCTTCCAGCAAGCCAAAACGCTTTTGCAGCCACTTTCCTGCCTTTTCCACAACAGGATCACTGTCTAGCTGATTTACATTTGCCTCTGCGTAGAGCAGCTAGAGGAGCAGCTCAGCCGGCTTTCCTGTGTTTCTGCATAGCAGAGCTGTCAAGAACGAGAAGCTGCGTTTTGCCGAGAAAGCAGCGCTTCGCGGAAGCACAGCCAGCGGCGTCTTCGGTACAGCCGCAGTTTGTGCGGAGAAGCGAAAGAGAGCCGGGGAAGAACGTGGAAAGCCGAACTCGGTCGCTGCAAGGGGGTGCTGGCGAACAGCTTCTGGTCACCTTGTAGAAACTCTCCCAGCACAGTGCAGAGTCCCCGTGGCTAGTTCCTTGAAATACCTTTCCTGGCAGCAGCACAGAGCTGTACTGAGTGCAGCAGGTGTCAGGCAGTCTCCTCTCGCCTTGTAGGTGCTTCTGTTTTGTGTTTGCAGCGTGCAGGGAAACCATCGTGCTTCCTGCTGTTTCCAGCAAGGCAAAACGCTTTTGCAGCCACTTTCTTGCATTTTCCACTGCAGGATCACTGTCGAGGTGATTTACATTGTCTCTGCGTAGAGTAGCTAGAAGAGCAGGTCTGCCGGCTTTCCTGTGCTTCTGCATAGCAGAGCTGTCAAGAACGAGAAGCTGCGTTTTGCCGAGAAAGCAGCGCTTCGCGGAAGCACAGCCAGCGGCGTCTTCGGTACAGCCGCAGCTTGTGCGGAGAAGCGAAAGAGAGCCGGGGAAGAACGTGGAAAGCCGAACTCGGTCGCTGCAAGGGGGTGCTGGCGAACAGCTTCTGGTCACCTTGTAGAAACTCTCCCAGCACAGTGCAGAGTCCCCGTGGCTAGTTCCTTGAAATACCTTTCCTGACAGCAGCCCAGAGCTGTACTGAGTGCACCAGGTGGCAGGCAGTCTCCTCTCGCCGTGTAGATGCTTCTGTTTTGTGTTTGCAGCGTGCAGAGAAGCCCGCGTGCTTGCTGCTGCTTCCAGCAAGCCAAAACGCTTTTGCAGCCACTTTCCTGCCTTTTCCACAACAGGATCCCTGTCTAGCTGATTTACAGTTGCCTCTGCGTAGAGCAGCTAGAGGAGCAGCTCTGCCGGCTTTCCTGTGTTTCTGAATAGCAGAGCTGTCAAGAACGAGAAGCTGCGTTTTGCCGAGAAAGCAGCGCTTCGCGGAAGCACAGCCAGCGGCGTCTTCGGTACAGCCGCAGCTTGTGCGGAGAAGCGAAAGAGAGCCGGGGAAGAACGTGGAAAGCCGAACTCGGTCGCTGCAAGCGGGTGCTGGCCAACAGCTTCTCGACACCTTGTAGAAACTGTCCCAGCACAGTGCAGAGTCCCCGTGGCTAGTTCCTTGAAATACCTTTCCTGACAGCAGCCCAGAGCTGTACTGAGTGCAGCAGGTGTCAGGCAGTCTCCTCTCGCCGTGTAGGTGCTTCTGTTTTGTGTTTGCAGCGTGCAGAGAAGCCCGCGTGCTTGCTGCTGCTTCCAGCAAGCATAAAGGCTTTTGCAGCCACTTTCCTGCCTTTTCCACAACAGGATCACTGTCTAGCTGATTTACAGTTGCCTCTGCGTAGAGCAGCTAGAGGAGCAGCTCTGCCGGCTTTCCTGTGCTTCTGCATAGCAGAGCTGTCAAGAACGAGAAGCTGCGTTTTGCCGAGAAAGCAGCGCTTCGCGGAAGCACAGCCAGCGGCGTCTTCGGTACAGCCGCAGCTTGTGCGGAGAAGCGAAAGAGAGCCGGGGAAGAATGTGGAAAGCCGAACTCGGTCGCTGCAAGGGGGTGCTGGCGAACAGCTTCTGGTCACCTTGGAGAAACTGTCCCAGCACAGTGCAGAGTCCCCGTGGCTAGTTCCTTGAAATACCTTTCCTGACAGCAGCCCAGAGCTGTACTGAGTGCACCAGGTGGCAGGCAGTCTCCTCTCGCCGTGTAGATGCTTCTGTTTTGTGTTTCCAGCGTGCAGAGAAGCCCGCGTGCTTGCTGCTGCTTCCAGCAAGCCAAAACGCTTTTGCAGCCACTTTCCTGCCTTTTCCACAACAGGATCACTGTCTAGCTGATTTACAGTTGCCTCTGCGTAGAGCAGCTAGAGGAGCAGCTCTGCCGGCTTTCCTGTGCTTCTGCATAGCAGAGCTGTCAAGAACGAGAAGCTGCGTTTTGCCGAGAAAGCAGCGCTTCGCGGAAGCACAGCCAGCGGCGTCTTCGGTACAGCCGCAGCTTGTGCGGAGAAGCGAAAGAGAGCCAGGGAAGAACGTGGAAAGCCGAACTCGGTCGCTGCAAGCGGGTGCTGGCGAACAGCTTCTGGTCACCTTCTAGAAACTCTCCCAGCACAGTGCAGAGTCCCCGTGGCTAGTGCCTTGAAATACCTTTCCTGGCAGCAGCCCAGAGCTGTACTGAGTGCAGCAGGTGTCAGGCCGTCTCCTCTCGCCGTGTAGCTGCTTCTGTTTTGTGTTTCCAGCGTACAGAGAAGCCCGCGTGCTTGCTGCTGCTTCCAGCAAGCCAAAACGCTTTTGCAGCCACTTTCTTGCCTTTTCCACAACAGGATCACTGTCTAGCTGATTTACATTTGCCTCTGCGTAGAGCAGCTAGAGGAGCAGCTCTGCCGGCTTTCCTGTGTTTCTGCATAGCAGAGCTGTCAAGAACGAGAAGCTGCGTTTTGCCGAGAAAGCAGCGCTTCGCGGAAGCACAGCCAGTGGCATCTTCGGTACAGCCGCATTTTGTGCGGAGAAGCGAAAGAGAGCCGGGGAAGAACGTGGAAAGCCGAACTCGGTCGCTGCAAGCGGGTGCTGGCGAACAGCTTCTGGTCACCTTGTAGAAACTCTCCCAGCACAGTGCAGAGTTCCCGTGGCTAGTTCCTTGAAATACCTTTCCTGACAGCAGCCCAGAGCTGTACTGAGTGCAGCAGGTGTCAGGCAGTCTCCTCTCGCCGTGTACGTGCTTCTGTTTTGTGTTTGCAGCGTGCAGAGAAGCCCGCGTGCTTGCTGCTGCTTCCAGCAAGCCAAAACGCTTTTGCAGCCACTTTCCTGCCTTTTCCACAACAGGATCACTGTCTAGCTGATTTACATTTGCCTCTGCGTAGAGCAGCTAGAGGAGCAGCTCAGCCGGCTTTCCTGTGTTTCTGCATAGCAGAGCTGTCAAGAACGAGAAGCTGCGTTTTGCCGAGAAAGCAGCGCTTCGCGGAAGCACAGCCAGCGGCGTCTTCGGTACAGCCGCAGTTTGTGCGGAGAAGCGAAAGAGAGCCGGGGAAGAACGTGGAAAGCCGAACTCGGTCGCTGCAAGGGGGTGCTGGCGAACAGCTTCTGGTCACCTTGTAGAAACTCTCCCAGCACAGTGCAGAGTCCCCGTGGCTAGTTCCTTGAAATACCTTTCCTGGCAGCAGCACAGAGCTGTACTGAGTGCAGCAGGTGTCAGGCAGTCTCCTCTCGCCTTGTAGGTGCTTCTGTTTTGTGTTTGCAGCGTGCAGGGAAACCATCGTGCTTCCTGCTGTTTCCAGCAAGGCAAAACGCTTTTGCAGCCACTTTCTTGCATTTTCCACTGCAGGATCACTGTCGAGGTGATTTACATTGTCTCTGCGTAGAGTAGCTAGAAGAGCAGGTCTGCCGGCTTTCCTGTGCTTCTGCATAGCAGAGCTGTCAAGAACGAGAAGCTGCGTTTTGCCGAGAAAGCAGCGCTTCGCGGAAGCACAGCCAGCGGCGTCTTCGGTACAGCCGCAGCTTGTGCGGAGAAGCGAAAGAGAGCCGGGGAAGAACGTGGAAAGCCGAACTCGGTCGCTGCAAGGGGGTGCTGGCGAACAGCTTCTGGTCACCTTGTAGAAACTCTCCCAGCACAGTGCAGAGTCCCCGTGGCTAGTTCCTTGAAATACCTTTCCTGACAGCAGCCCAGAGCTGTACTGAGTGCACCAGGTGGCAGGCAGTCTCCTCTCGCCGTGTAGATGCTTCTGTTTTGTGTTTGCAGCGTGCAGAGAAGCCCGCGTGCTTGCTGCTGCTTCCAGCAAGCCAAAACGCTTTTGCAGCCACTTTCCTGCCTTTTCCACAACAGGATCACTGTCTAGCTGATTTACAGTTGCCTCTGCGTAGAGCAGCTAGAGGAGCAGCTCTGCCGGCTTTCCTGTGTTTCTGAATAGCAGAGCTGTCAAGAACGAGAAGCTGCGTTTTGCCGAGAAAGCAGCGCTTCGCGGAAGCACAGCCAGCGGCGTCTTCGGTACAGCCGCAGCTTGTGCGGAGAAGCGAAAGAGAGCCGGGGAAGAACGTGGAAAGCCGAACTCGGTCGCTGCAAGCGGGTGCTGGCCAACAGCTTCTCGACACCTTGTAGAAACTGTCCCAGCACAGTGCAGAGTCCCCGTGGCTAGTTCCTTGAAATACCTTTCCTGACAGCAGCCCAGAGCTGTACTGAGTGCAGCAGGTGTCAGGCAGTCTCCTCTCGCCGTGTAGGTGCTTCTGTTTTGTGTTTGCAGCGTGCAGAGAAGCCCGCGTGCTTGCTGCTGCTTCCAGCAAGCATAAAGGCTTTTGCAGCCACTTTCCTGCCTTTTCCACAACAGGATCACTGTCTAGCTGATTTACAGTTGCCTCTGCGTAGAGCAGCTAGAGGAGCAGCTCTGCCGGCTTTCCTGTGCTTCTGCATAGCAGAGCTGTCAAGAACGAGAAGCTGCGTTTTGCCGAGAAAGCAGCGCTTCGCGGAAGCACAGCCAGCGGCGTCTTCGGTACAGCCGCAGCTTGTGCGGAAAAGCGAAAGAGAGCCGGGGAAGAACGTGGAAAGCCGAACTCGGTCGCTGCAAGCGGGTGCTGGCGAACAGCTTCTGGTCACCTTGTAGAAACTCTCCCAGCACAGTGCAGAGTCCCCGTGGCTAGTTCCTTGAAATACCTTTCCTGGCAGCAGCCCAGAGCTGTACTGAGTGCAGCAGGTGTCAGGCAGTCTCCTCTCGCCTTGTAGGTGCTTCTGTTTTGTGTTTGCAGCGTGCAGGGAAACCATCGTGCTTCCTGCTGTTTCCAGCAAGGCAAAACGCTTTTGCAGCCACTTTCTTGCATTTTCCACTGCAGGATCACTGTCGAGGTGATTTACATTGTCTCTGCGTAGAGTAGCTAGAAGAGCAGGTCTGCCGGCTTTCCTGTGCTTCTGCATAGCAGAGCTGTCAAGAACGAGAAGCTGCGTTTTGCCGAGAAAGCAGCGCTTCGCGGAAGCACAGCCAGCGGCGTCTTCGGTACAGCCGCAGCTTGTGCGGAGAAGCGAAAGAGAGCCGGGGAAGAACGTGGAAAGCCGAACTCGGTCGCTGCAAGGGGGTGCTGGCGAACAGCTTCTGGTCACCTTGTAGAAACTCTCCCAGCACAGTGCAGAGTCCCCGTGGCTAGTTCCTTGAAATACCTTTCCTGACAGCAGCCCAGAGCTGTACTGAGTGCACCAGGTGGCAGGCAGTCTCCTCTCGCCGTGTAGATGCTTCTGTTTTGTGTTTGCAGCGTGCAGAGAAGCCCGCGTGCTTGCTGCTGCTTCCAGCAAGCCAAAACGCTTTTGCAGCCACTTTCCTGCCTTTTCCACAACAGGATCCCTGTCTAGCTGATTTACAGTTGCCTCTGCGTAGAGCAGCTAGAGGAGCAGCTCTGCCGGCTTTCCTGTGTTTCTGCATAGCAGAGCTGTCAAGAACGAGAAGCTGCGTTTTGCCGAGAAAGCAGCGCTTCGCGGAAGCACAGCCAGCGGCGTCTTCGGTACAGCCGCAGTTTGTGCGGAGAAGCGAAAGAGAGCCGGGGAAGAACGTGGAAAGCCGAACTCGGTCGCTGCAAGGGGGTGCTGGCGAACAGTTTCTGGTCACCTTGTAGAAACTGTCCCAGCACAGTGCAGAGTCCCCGTGGCTAGTTCCTTGAAATACCTTTCCTGGCAGCAGCACAGAGCTGTACTGAGTGCAGCAGGTGTCAGGCAGTCTCCTCTCGCCGTGTAGGTGCTTCTGTTTTGTGGTTGCAGCGTGCAGAGAAGCCCGCGTGCTTGCTGCTGCTTCCAGCAAGCCAAAACGCTTTTGCAGCCACTTTCCTGCCTTTTCCACAACAGGATCACTGTCTAGCTGATTTACAGTTGCCTCTGCGTAGAGCAGCTAGAGGAGCAGCTCTGCCGGCTTTCCTGTGCTTCTGCATAGCAGAGCTGTCAAGAACGAGAAGCTGCGTTTTGCCGAGAAAGCAGCGCTTCGCGGAAGCACAGCCAGCGGCGTCTTCGGTACAGCCGCAGCTTGTGCGGAGAAGCGAAAGAGAGCCGGGGAAGAACGTGGAAAGCCGAACTCGGTCGCTGCAAGCGGGTGCTGGCCAACAGCTTCTCGACACCCTGTAGAAACTGTCCCAGCACAGTGCAGAGTCCCCGTGGCTAGTTCCTTGAAATACCTTTCCTGGCAGCAGCCCAGAGCTGTACTGAGTGCAGCAGGTGTCAGGCAGTCTCCTCTCGCCGTGTAGGTGCTTCTGTTTTGTGTTTGTAGCGTGCAGGGAAGCCATCGTGCTTGCTGCTGCTTCCAGCAAGCCAAAACGCTTTTGCAGCCACTTTCCTGTCTTTTCCACAACAGGATCCCAGTCTAGCTGATTTACAGTTGCCTCGGCGTAGAGCAGCTAGAGGAGCAGCTCTGCCGGCTTTCCCGTGCTTCTGCATAGCAGAGCTGTCAAGAACGAGAAGCTCCGTTTTGCCGAGAAAGCAGCGCTTCGCGGAACCACAGCCAGCGGCGTCTTCGGTACAGCCGCAGCTTGTGCGGAGAAGCGAAAGAGAGCCGGGGAAGAACGTGGAAAGCCGAACTCGGTCGCTCCAAGAGGGTGCTGGCGAACAGCTTCTGGTCACCTTGTAGAAACTCTCCCAGCACAGTGCAGAGTCCCCGTGGCTAGTTCCTTGAAATACCTTTCCTGGCAGCAGCCCAGAGCTGTACTGAGTGCAGCAGGTGTCAGGCAGTCTCCTCTCGCCGTGTAGGTGCTTCTGTTTTGTGGTTGCAGCGTACAGAGAAGCCCGCGTGCTTGCTGCTGCTTCCAGCAAGCCAAAACGCTTTTGCAGCCACTTTCCTGCCTTTTCCACAACAGGATCACTGTCTAGCTGATTTACAGTTGCCTCTGCGTAGAGCAGCTAGAGGAGCAGCTCTGCCGGCTTTCCTGTGCTTCTGCATAGCAGAGCTGTCAAGAACGAGAAGCTGCGTTTTGCCGAGAAAGCAGCGCTTCGCGGAAGCACAGCCAGCGGCGTCTTCGGTACAGCCGCAGCTTGTGCGGAGAAGCGAAAGAGAGCCGGGGAAGAACGTGGAAAGCCGAACTCGGTCGCTGCAAGCGGGTGCTGGCCAACAGCTTCTCGACACCTTGTAGAAACTGTCCCAGCACAGTGCAGAGTCCCCGTGGCTAGTTCCTTGAAATACCTTTCCTGGCAGCAGCCCAGAGCTGTACTGAGTGCAGCAGGTGTCAGGCAGTCTCCTCTCGCCGTGTAGGTGCTTCTGTTTTGTGTTTGTAGCGTGCAGGGAAGCCATCGTGCTTGCTGCTGCTTCCAGCAAGCCAAAACGCTTTTGCAGCCACTTTCCTGTCTTTTCCACAGCAGGATCCCAGTCTAGCTGATTTACAGTTGCCTCGGCGTAGACCAGCTAGAGGAGCAGCTCTGCCGGCTTTCCCGTGCTTCTGCATAGCAGAGCTGTCAAGAACGAGAAGCTGCATTTTGCCGAGAAAGCAGCGCTTCGCGGAACCACAGCCAGCGGCGTCTTCGGTACAGCCGCAGCTTGTGCGGAGAAGCGAAAGAGAGCCGGGGAAGAACATGGAAAGCCGAAGTCGGTCGCTGCAAGGGGGTGCTGGCGAACAGCTTCTGGTCACCTTGTAGAAACTCTCCCAGCACAGTGCAGAGTCCCCGTGGCTAGTTCCTTGAAATACCTTTCCTGGCAGCAGCCCAGAGCTGTACTGAGTGCAGCAGGTGTCAGGCAGTCTCCTCTCGCCGTGTAGGTGCTTCTGTTTTGTGGTTGCAGCGTGCAGAGAAGCCATCGTGCTTTCTGCTACTTCCAGCAAGCCAAAATGGTTTTGCAGCCACTTTCCTGCCTTTTCCACAACAGGATCACTGTCGAGCTGATTTACACTGTCTCTGCGTAGAGCAGCTAGAGGAGCAGCTCTGCCGGCTTTCCTGTGCTTCTGCATAGCAGAGCTGTCAAGAACGAGAAGCTGCGTTTTGCCGAGAAAGCAGCGCTTCGCGGAACCACAGCCAGCGGCGTCTTCGGTACAGCCGCAGGTTGTGTGGAGAAGCGAAAGAGAGCCGGGGAAGAACGTGGAAAGCCGAACTCGGTCGCTGCAAGCGGGTGCTGGCGAGCAGCTTCTGGTCACCTTGTAGAAACTCTCCCAGCTCAGTGCAGAGTCCCGGTGGCTAGTTCCTTGAAATACCTTTCCTGGCAGCAGCCCAGAGCTGTACGGAGCGCAGCAGGTGTCAGGCAGTCTTTTCTCGCCGTGTACGTGCTTCTGTTTTGTGTTTGCAGTGTGCAGAGAAGTCATCGTGCTATCTGCTACTTCCAGCAAGCAAAAATGGTTTTGCAGCCACTTTCCTGCCTTTTCCACAAGAGGATCACTGTCGAGCTGATTTACAGTTGCCTCTGCGTAGAGCAGCTAGAGGAGCAGCTCTGCCGGCTTTCCTGTGCTTCTACATAGCAGAGCTGTCAAGAACGAGAAGCTGCGTTTTGCCGAGAAAGCAGCGCTTCGCGGAAGCACAGCCAGCGGCGTCTTCGGTACAGCCGCAGGTTGTGCGGAGAAATGAAAGAGAGCCGGGGAAGAATGTGGAAAGCCGAACTCGGTCGCTGCAAGCGGGTGCTGGCGAGCAGCTTCTGGTCACCTTGTAGAAACTCTCCCAGCACAGTGCAGAGTCCCCGTGGCTAGGTCCTTGAAATACCTTTCCTGGCAGCAGCCCAGAGCTGTACTGAGTGCAGCAGGTGTCAGGCAGTCTCCTCTCGCCGTGTAGGTGCTTCTGTTTTGTGTTTGCAGCGTGCAGGGAAGCCCTCGTGCTTCCTGCTGCTTCCAGCAAGCCAAAACGCTTTTGCAGCCACTTTCCTGCCTTTTCCACAGTAGGATCACTGTCTAGCTGATTTACACTGTCTCTGCGTAGAGCAGCTAGAGGAGCAGCTCTGCCGGCTTTCCTGTGCTTCTACATAGCAGAGCTGTCAAGAACGAGAAGCTGCGTTTTGCCGAGAAAGCAGCGCTTCGCGGAACCACAGCCAGCGGCGTCTTCGGTACAGCCGCAGGTTGTGCGGAGAAGCGAAAGAGAGCCAGGGAAGAACGTGGAAAGCCGAACTCGGTCGCTGCGAGCGGGTGCTGGCCAACAGCTTCTGGTCACCTTGTAGAAACTCTCCCAGCACAGTGCAGAGTCCCCGTGGCTAGTTCCTTGAAATACCTTTCCTGGCAGCAGCCCAGAGCTGTACTGAGTGCAGCAGGTGTCAGGCAGTCTCCTCTCGCCGTGTAGGTGCTTCTGTTTTGTGTTTGTAGCGTGCAGGGAAGCCATCGTGCTTGCTGCTGCTTCCAGCAAGCCAAAACGCTTTTGCAGCCACTTTCCTGTCTTTTCCACAGCAGGACCCCTGTCTAGCTGATTTACAGTTGCCTCGGCGTAGAGCAGCTAGAGGAGCAGCTCTGCCGGCTTTCCACTGCTTCTGCATAGCAGAGCTGTCAAGAACGAGAAGCTGCGTTTTGCCGAGAAAGCAGCGCTTCGCGGAACCACAGCCAGCGGCGTCTTCGGTACAGCCGCAGGTTGTGCGGAGAAGCGAAATAGAGCTGGGGAAGAATGTGGAAAGCCGAACTCGGTCGCTGCAAGCGGGCGCTGGCGAGCAGCTTCTGGTCACCTTGTAGAAACTCTCCCAGCACAGTGCAGAGTCCCCGTGGCTAGGTCCTTGAAATAACTTTCCTGGCAGCAGCCCAGAGCTGTACTGAGTGCAGCAGGTGTCAGGCAGTCTCCTCTCGCCTTGTAGGTGCTTCTGTTTTGTGTTTGCAGCGTGCAGGGAAGCCATCGTGCTTCCTGCTGTTTCCAGCAAGGCAAAACGCTTTTGCAGCCACTTTCTTGCATTTTCCACAGCAGGATCACTGTCGAGGTGATTTACACTGTCTCTGCGTAGAGCAGCTAGAAGAGCAGCTCTGCCGGCTTTCCTGTGCTTCTGCATAGCAGAGCTGTCAAGAACGAGAAGCTGCGTTTTGCCGAGAAAGCAGCGCTTCACGGAACCACAGCCAGGGGCGTCTTCGGTACAGCCGCAGGTTGTGCGGAGAAATGAAAGAGAGCCGGGGAAGAACGTGGAAAGCCGAACTCGGTCGCTGCAAGCGGGTGCTGGCGAGCAGCTTCTGGTCACCTTGTAGAAACTCTCCCAGCACAGTGCAGAGTCCCTGTGGCTAGGTCCTTGAAATACCTTTCCTGGCAGCAGCCCAGAGCTGTACTGAGTGCAGCAGGTGTCAGGCAGTCTCCTCTCGCCGTGTACGTGCTTCTGTTTTGTGTTTGCAGCGTGCAGGGAAGCCCTCGTGCTTCCTGCTGCTTCCAGCAAGCCAAAACGCTTTTGCAGCCACTTTCCTGCCTTTTCCACAGCAGGATCACTGTCTAGCTGATTTACACTGTCTCTGCGTAGAGCAGCTAGAGGAGCAGCTCTGCCGGCTTTCCTGTGCTTCTACATAGCAGAGCTGTCAAGAACGAGAAGCTGCGTTTTGCCGAGAAAGCAGCGCTTCGCGGAACCACAGCCAGCGGCGTCTTCGGTACAGCCGCAGGTTGTGCGGAGAAGCGAAAGAGAGCCAGGGAAGAACGTGGAAAGCCGAACTCGGTCGCTGCAAGCGGGTGCTGGCGAACAGCTTCTGGTCACCTTGGAGAAACTCTCCCAGCACAGTGCAGAGTCCCCGTGGCTAGTTCCTTGAAATACCTTTCCTGGCAGCAGCCCAGAGCTGTTCTGAGTGCAGCAGGTGTCAGGCAGTCTCCTCTCGCCGTGTAGGTGCTTCTGTTTTGTGTTTGTAGCGTGCAGGGAAGCCATCGTGCTTGCTGCTGCTTCCAGCAAGCCAAAACGCTTTTGCAGCCACTTTCCTGTGTTTTCCACAGCAGGACCCCTGTCTAGCTGATTTACAGTTGCCTCGGCGTAGAGTAGCTAGAGGAGCAGCTCTGCCGGCTTTCCTGTGCTTCTGCATAGCAGAGCTGTCAAGAACGAGAAGCTGCGTTTTGCCGAGAAAGCAGCGCTTCGCGGAACCACAGCCAGCGGCGTCTTCGGTACAGCCGCAGGTTGTGCGGAGAAGCGAAAGAGAGCCGGGGAAGAATGTGGAAAGCCGAACTCGGTCGCTGCAAGCGGGCGCTGGCGAGCAGCTTCTGGTCACCTTGGAGAAACTCTCCCAGCACAGTGCAGAGTCCCCGTGGCTAGGTCCTTGAAATACCTTTCCTGGCAGCAGCCCAGAGCTGTACTGAGTGCAGCAGGTGTCAGGCAGTCTCCTCTCGCCTTGTAGGTGCTTCTGTTTTGTGTTTGCAGCGTGCAGGGAAGCCATCGTGCTTCCTGCTGTTTCCAGCAAGCCAAAACGCTTTTGCAGCCACTTTCTTGCATTTTCCACTGCAGGATCACTGTCGAGGTGATTTACACTGTCTCTGCGTAGAGCAGCTAGAAGAGCAGCTCTGCCAGCTTTCCTGTGCTTCTGCAGAGCAGAGCTGTCAAGAACGAGAAGCTGCGTTTTGCCGAGAAAGCAGCGCTTCACGGAACCACAGCCAGCGGCGTCTTCGGTACAGCCGCAGGTTGTGCGGAGAAACGAAAGAGAGCCGGGGAAGAATGTGGAAAGCCGAACTCGGTCGCTGCAAGCGGGTGCTGGCGAGCAGCTTCTGGTCACCTTGTAGAAACTCTCCCAGCACAGTGCAGAGTCCCCGTGGCTAGGTCCTTGAAATACCTTTCCTGGCAGCAGCCCAGAGCTGTACTGAGTGCAGCAGGTGTCAGGCAGTCTCCTCTCGCCGTGTACGTGCTTCTGTTTTGTGTTTGCAGCGTGCAGGGAAGCCTTCGTGCTTCCTGCTGCTTCCAGCAAGCCAAAACGCTTTTGCAGCCACTTTCCTGCCTTTTCCACAGCAGGATCACTGTCTAGCTGATTTACACTGTCTCTGCGTAGAGCAGCTAGAGGAGCAGCTCTGCCGGCTGTCCTGTGCTTCTACATAGCAGAGCTGTCAAGAACGAGAAGCTGCGTTTTGCCGAGAAAGCAGCGCTTCGCGGAACCACAGCCAGCGGCGTCTTCGGTACAGCCGCAGGTTGTGCGGAGAAGCGAAAGAGAGCCAGGGAAGAACGTGGAAAGCCGAACTCGGTCGCTGCAAGCGGGTGCTGGCCAACAGCTTCTCGACACCTTGTAGAAACTCTCCCAGCACAGTGCAGAGACCCCGTGGGTAGTTCCTTGAAATACCTTTCCTGGCAGCAGCCCAGAGCTGTACTGAGTGCAGCAGGTGGCAGGCAGTCTCCTCTCGCCGTGTAGGTGCTTCTGTTTTGTGTTTGTAGCGTGCAGGGAAGCCATCGTGCTTGCTGCTGCTTCCAGCAAGCCAAAACGCTTTTGCAGCCACTTTCCTGTCTTTTCCACAGCAGGACCCCTGTCTAGCTGATTTACAGTTGCCTCGGCGTAGAGCAGCTAGAGGAGCAGCTCTGCCGGCTTTCCTGTGCTTCTGCATAGCAGAGCTGTCAAGAACGAGAAGCTGCGTTTTGCCGAGAAAGCAGCGCTTCGCGGAAGCACAGCCAGCGGCGTCTTCGGTACAGCCGCAGTTTGTGCGGAGAAGCGAAAGAGAGCCGGGGAAGAATGTGGAAAGCCGAACTCGGTTGCTGCAAGCGGGCGCTGGCGAGCAGCTTCTGGTCACCTTGTAGAAACTCTCCCAGCACAGTGCAGAGTCCCCGTGGCTAGGTCCTTGAAATACCTTTCCTGGCAGCAGCCCAGAGCTGTACTGAGTGCAGCAGGTGTCAGGGAGTCTCCTCTCGCCTTGTAGGTGCTTCTGTTTTGTGTTTGCAGCGTGCAGGGAAGCCATCGTGCTTCCTGCTGTTTCCAGCAAGCCAAAACGCTTTTGCAGCCACTTTCTTGCATTTTCCACTGCAGGATCACTGTCGTGGTGATTTACACTGTCTCTGCGTAGAGCAGCTAGAAGAGCAGCTCTGCTGGCTTTCCTGTGCTTCTGCAGAGCAGAGCTGTCAAGAACGAGAAGCTGCGTTTTGCCGAGAAAGCAGCGCTCCGCGGAACCACAGCCAGCGGCGTCTTCGGTACAGCCGCAGGTTGTGCGGAGAAGCGAAAGAGAGCCGGGGAAGAACGTGGAAAGCCGAACTCGGTCGCTGCAAGCGGGTGCTGGCGAACAGCTTCTGGTCACCTTGTAGAAACTCTCCCAGCACAGTGCAGAGTCCCCGTGGCTAGTTCCTTGAAATACCTTTCCTGGCAGCAGCCCAGAGCTGTACTGAGTGCACCAGGTGGCAGGCAGTCTCCTCTCGCCTTGTAGGTGCTTCTGTTTTGTTTTTGCAGCGTGCAGGGAAGCCATCGTGCTTGCTGCTGCTTCCAGCAAGCCAAAACGCTTTTGCAGCCACTTTCCTGTCTTTTCCACAGCAGGATCACTGTCTAGCTGATTTACAGTTGCCTCGGCGTAGAGCAGCTAGAGGAGCAGCTCTGCCGGCTTTCCTGTGCTTCTGCATAGCAGAGCTGTCAAGAACGAGAAGCTGCATTTTGCCGAGAAAGCAGCGCTTCGCGGAACCACAGCCAGCGGTGTCTTCGGTACAGCCGCAGGTTGTGCGGAGAAGCGAAAGAGAGCCGGGGAAGAATGGGGAAAGCCGAACTCGGTCGCTGCAAGCGGGTGTTGGCGAACAGCTTCTGGTCACCTTGTAGAAACTCTCCCAGCACAGTGCAGAGTCTCTGTGTCTGCAAGTGCAGACAAACTTCCATCTGGTGGCATATTGCATCTGGGTGATATCCTCATTTGTATGTAATTTCAGTAGTCATAAGCCCAGTGGCAAGGAGACAGCATTAAACACGAAGGGTGGCCCTTGTCCTTGGGAAACCAAAGCGTCCTCTCCAGATTCCTGATGTCAGTTTGTAGGACGCCATTGGCATTACAAGGGCAGACAAACTTTCAACTGGTTGTAGACTCCATCTGGGAGATATCCTAATTTGCATGGAATTTTACTAGATATAAACCCAGTGGCAGGCACATAGCATTAGACACAAACGGTGGCCCATTTCTATGGGAAAACAAACTCTCCACCCCACGTTCCTGACATCAGTTTTTAAGAGGCCTTTGGCACTACGAGGGCAGACAAACTTTCACCTGGTGGTAGATTGCACCTGGGAGATATCCTCATTTGTATGGATCTTCAGCGCTCATAACCACAGTGCCAGGCAGACAGCATTAGATAAGAACGATGGACCTTCTCCATGGGAAACCAAAGTCTCCACGCCACGTTCCCGATGTCAGGTTTTAAGAGACATTTGTCACTACAAGTGCAGGCAAACTTCCATCTCGTGGTAAACTGCATCTGCGAGATATCCTCATTTTTATGGATATTTAGCAGGCATACGCCCAGTGACAGGCACACAGCATTAGTCAAGAACTGTGGCCCTTTTCCATGGGAAACCCTAATTATCCATCCTACTTTAAAGATGTCAGTTTATAGGAGCCTTTTGGCACTACAAGGGCAGGAAAACTTCAAACCGGGGGTAAATTGCACCGGCGAGATATTCTCATTGGTATAGAATTTTAGAGCAATTTTAGTACGCAGAATCCCAGTGGCAGGCAGACAGAATTAGACATAAATACTGGCCTTTTTCCAGGGGAAACCAAAGTCTCCAGGCCAGGTTACTGATGTAAGTTTTTAGGAGGCCTTTTAGACTACAATAACAGACAAACTTCCAACTGGTGGCATATTGCGTCTTGGAGATATCCTCATTTGTATGGAATTTTAGTGGAATTAAAGTAAGCAGAAGCCCAGTGGCATGTAGACAGCATTAAACAAAAACGATGGCCCATTTCCATGGGAAACCAAAGTCTCCACTCCAGGTTCCTGATGTCAGTGTTTAGGAGGCCTTTGGCACTACAGGGGCAGACAAGCCTCCGTCAGGTGGTTGATTGCATCGGAGAGATTTCCAAATATTTTTGGATTTTCAGCAGGCAGAAGCCCAGTGGCAGGCAGACAGCATTAGACACGAACGGTGGCCAATTTCTTTGGGACACCAAAGTCTCCACCCTACGTTCCTGATGTCAGTTTTTAGGAGGACTTTAGCACTATAAGGGCAGACATACTTCCATCTGGTGGAAGATTCCATCAGGGAGATATCCTCATTTGTGAGAAATTTCAGCAGGCATAACCCCAGTGGCAGGCAGACAGCATTAGACACGAACGGTGGCCCTTTTCCATGGAAAACAAAAATCTCCACCCCTGGTTCCTGATGTCAGTTTTTTAGGAGGGCTTTGGTACTAGAAGGGCAGAGAATCTTCCATCTGGTTGTAGATTTCACTTGGGAGATATCCTTATTTCTATGGAATTTTAGTGGATTTTTAGTAGGAAGAAACCCAGTGGCAGGCAGACAGCATTAGGCATTAACAGTGGCCCTTTTCCATGGGAAACCAAATCATCCATCCTACGTTTCAGATGTCAGTGTATAGGAGCCCTTTGGCACTACAAGGGCAGAGAAACTTCAAACTGGGGGTAGATTGCACCTGCGAGATATTCTCTTTTGTATAGAATTTTGGAGCAATTTAAGTACGCAGAATCCCAGGGGAAGGCACACACAATTAGACATGAATAGTGGCCATTTTCCAGGGGAAACCAAAGTCTCCACCCCTGGTTCCTGATGTCAGTTTTTTAGGAGGGCTTTGGTACTACAAGGGCAGAGAATCTTCCATCTGGTTGTAGATTGCACCTGGGAGATATCCTTATTTCTATGGAAATGTAGTGGAATTCTAGTAGGAAGAAACCAAGTGGCAGGCAGACAAAATTAGGCACGAACGGTGTCGCATTTCCATGGGAAACCAAAGTCTCCACCCCACGTTCCTGATATCCGTTTCTAGGAGGCCTTTTGCACTACACGGGCAGACAAATCTCCACCTGGTGGTAGATTGCACCTGGGAGATATCCTCATTTGTATGGAACTTCAGCTGTCATAACCACATTGCCAGGCAGTCAGCATTAGACACGAACGCTGGCCCATTTCCATGGGAAACCAAAGTCTCCACTCCAGGTTCCTGATGTCAGTGTTTTAGAGACCTTTGGCACTACAGGGGCAGGCAAACTTCCGTCAGGTGGTTGATTGCATCGGAGAGATTTCCAAATATCTTCGGAATTTCAGCAGGCAGAAGCCCAGTGGCAGGCAGACAGCATTAGACACGAACGGTGGCCCATTTCTATGGGAAACCAAAGTCTGACCCCGCGTTCCTGATGTCAGGTTTTAGAAGGCTTTTGCCACTACAAGGGCAGAAATACTTCAAACCGGGGGTAGATTGCACCTGCGAGATATTCTCATTTGTATAGAATTTTAGGGCAATTTTAGTACGCAGAATCCCAGCGGCAGGCCGACAGAATTAGACATGAGTAGCGGCCTTTTCCAGGGGAAACAAAAGTCTGCAGGCCAGATTCCTGATGTCAGCTTTTAAGAGGCCTTTTACAATACAAGAACAGACAAACTTCCAACTGGTGGCATATTGCATCTTGGAGATATCCTCATTTGTATGGAATTTTAGTGGAATTAAAGTAGGCAGAATCCCAGTGGCAAGTAGACAGCATTAAACACCAACGGTGGCCCATTTCCATGGGAAACCATAGTCTCCACACCACGTTCCTGATGTCCGTTTCTAGGAGGCCTTTGGCACTACAAGAGCAGACAAACATCAATCTGGTGGTAAATTGCATCAGCGAGATATCCTCATTTTTATGGAATTTTAGCAGGCATAATCCCATTGGCAGGCACACATCATTAGGCAGGAACAGTGGCCCTTTTCCATGGGAACCCAAATTATCCATCCTATGTTTCAGATGTCAGTTTATAGGAGCCCTTTGGCGCTACAAGGCAGAGAAACTTCAAACCGGGGGTAGATTGCACCTGCGAGATATTCTCATTTGTATAGATTTTTAGAGCAATTTTAGTACGCAGAATCCCAGTGGCAGGCAGACAGAATTAGACATGAATAGTGGCCCTTTTCCAGGGGAAACCAAAGTCTCCAGGCCAGGTTCCTGATGTCAGTTTTTAGGAAGCCATAGGCACTACAAGGCCAGGAAACTTCCAACTAGTGGTAGAGTGCATCTGGGAGATATCCTCATTTGTATGGAATTTCAGCAGGCATAAGCCCAGTGGCAGGCAGACAGCAGTAGACAGGAACAGTGGCCCTTTTCCATGGAAAACCAAGGACTTCAACCCACGTTCTTGATGTCAGTTTGCAGGAGGCCTTTGGAACTACAAGGGCAGACAAATTTCCGTCTGGTGGTATATTCCA
This sequence comes from Phylloscopus collybita, assembly GCA_027886175.1. NCBI lineage: Eukaryota > Metazoa > Chordata > Aves > Passeriformes > Phylloscopidae > Phylloscopus > Phylloscopus collybita. Next base: position 8,225,781 of record JAJNNQ010000019.1, on the reverse strand, counting down.
TCTGGGAGATATCCTTATTCATATGGAATTTTAGTAGAATTTAAGTAGGCAGAAGCCGAGTGGCCAGCAGACAGCATCAGACAGGAATGGTGGCAATTTTCCATGGGAAACCAAAGTCTCCATTCCAGGTTCCAGATGTCAGTTTGTAGGATGCCTTTGGCACTACAAGGGCAGAAGAACTTCCAACTGGTGGTCGATTCCATCTGGGAGATATCCTCATTTGTATGGAATTTTGCTAGGCATAAGCCCAGTGGCAGGCAGACATCATTAGACACGAACGGTGGCCTTTTTCCATGGGAAACCAAAGTCTCCACCCCACGTTCCTGATGTCAGTTTGCAGGAGGCCTTTGGCACTACAAGGGCAGACTAACTTCCGTCTGGTGATTGATTGCATCGGGGAGATATCCACATTTGTATGGAATTTCAGCAGGCAGAAGCCCAGTGGCAGGCAGACACCATTAGACACAAACAGTGGTCCTTTTCCATACGAAACCAAAGTCTCCACATCATGTTCCTGATGTTAGTTTGTAGGAGGCCTTTAGAAATACAAGGGCAGACAAACATGCATCTGGTGCTAGATTGAACCTTGGAGATATCCGCATTTGTATAGAATTTTAGTGGAATTTTAGTAGGCATAAGCCCAGTGGCTGGCAGACAGCATTAGACATGAACTCTGGCCCATTTCTTGGGGAAAGCAAAGTCTCCACACCACGTTCCGGATTTCAGTTTGTAGGACGCCTTTGGCACTACAAGGGCAGACAAGCTTCCATCTGGTCGTTGATTGCGTCTGGGAGATATCCTCATTTGCATGGAATTTTAGTGGAATTTTAGTAGGCAGAAGCCCAGCGGTTGGAGACAGCATTAGACACGAACACTGGCCCTTTTCCATGGGAAAAAAAAGTCTCCACCTCACATGCCAGATGTCAGTTTATAGGAGCCCTTTGGCACTACAAGGGCAGAAAGACTTCCGTCTGGTGATTGATTGGATCGGCGAGATATCCACTTTCGTATGGGATTTGTGCAGGCAGAATCCCAGTGGCAGGCAGACAGCATTAGACACGAACGGTGGCCCTTTTCCATGGGAAACCAAAGTCTCCACCCCACGTTCCTGATGTCAGTTTTTAGGAGGCATTTGGCACTACAAGGGTCGACAAACTTCCATTTGGTGGTGGATTCCACCTGGGAGATATCCTCATTTGTATGGAGTTTCAGCAGGCCTACTCCCAGTGTGCGGCAGACAGCTTTAGACACGAACGGTGGGCCTTTTCCATGGGAAACCAACGTCTCCACCCCATGTTCCTGATGTCAGTTTTTAGGAGGCCTTTGGTAGTGCAAGGGCAGACAAACTTCCACCTGGTGGTAGATTCCATCATGGAGATATCCTTATTTGTAAAGAATTTCAGCGGGCAAAAGCCCAGTGGCAGGCAGACAGCATTAGATACGAACGGTGGCCCTTTTCCATGGGAAACCAAAGTCTCCACCTCACATTTCTGATGTTAGTTTGTAGGAGGCCTTTGGCACTACAAGGGCAAACAACCTTCCGTGTGCTGGTATATTCCATCTGGGAGATATACTCATTTCTAAGGAATTACAGCAGGCATAAGCCCTTTGGCAGGCAGAGAGCATCAGACACGAACGGTGGCTCTTTTCCATGGGAAACCAAAGTGTTCACTCCATGTTCCTGATGTCAGTTTGTAGGAGGCATTTGGCACTACAAGGGTAGACAAACTTCTAACTGGTAGTAGATTTCATCTGGGAGATATCCTCATTTGTATGGAATTTCCGCAGGCATAATCCCAGTGGCAGGCAGACAGCTGTAGACAGGAACGGTGGCCCTTTTCCATGGATAACCAAAGACTCAAACCCACGTTCCTGATGTCAGTTTGCAGGAGGCCTTTGGCACTAATAGGGCTGACAAATTTCCATCTGGTGGTATATTCCATCTGGGAGATATCCTTATTTATATGGAATTTTAGTGGAATTTAAGTAGGCAGAAGCCAAGTGGCCAGCAGAGAGCATCAGACAGGAATGGTGGCCCTTTTCCATGGGAAACCAAAGTCTCAATTCCAGGTTCCAGATGTCAGTTCATAGGAGGCCTTCGGCACTATAAGTGCAGAAAAACTTCCAACAGGTGGTAGATTAAATCTGGGAGATACCCTCATTTGTATGCAATTTCAGTAGGCATAAGCCCAGTGGCACGCAGACAGCATTAGACATGAACGGTGGCCCTTTTCCATGGGAAAACATAATCTTCACTCCAAGTTCCTGAAGTCAGTTTGAAGGATCCCTTCGGCACTACAAGGGCAGATAAACTTCAAACTGGTGGTGGATTCCATCTGGGAGATATCCTCATTTGTGTAGAATTTCAGCAGGCATAAGCCCAGTGGCAGGCAGACAGCATTATACACGAACAGCGGCCCATTTCCACGGGAAACCAAACTATACACCCTACGTTCCTTATGTCAGTTTGCAGGAGGCCTTTGGCACAACAGGGGCAGACAAACTTCCAACTGGTGGTAGATTCCATCTGGGAGATATCCTCGTTTGTATGAAATTTTTATAATCATAAGTCCAGTGGCAAGGAGACAGCATTGGACATGAACAGGGTCCCTTTTCCATGGGAAACCAACGTCTCCACCCCAGCCTCCTGATGTCAGTTTGTAGGAGGCCTTTGGAAGTACAAGGGCAGACAAACCTCCAACTGGTGGTGATTTGAATCTGCGAGATATCCTCATTTGTAAAGAATTTTACTAGGCATAAGCCCAGTGGCAGGAAGACAGCATTAGACACGAGCAGTGGCCCTTTCCACAGGGAAACCTAATTATCCATCTTACATTAGAGATGTCAATTTATAGGAGGCCTTTGGCACTAGAAGAAGAGAAAAACTTCCATCTGCTGGTAGATTGCATCGGGGAGATATCCTCATTTGTATGGAATTTTAGTAAACATAAGCACAGCTGCCATCAGACGGCATCAGACAGGAACGGTGGCCCTTTTCCATGGGAAACCAAAGTCTCCACCCCACATTCCTGATGTCAGTTCGTAGGGGGTTGTTAGTACTACAAGGGCAGACAAGCTTCCATTTGGTGGTAGATTCCACCTGGGAGACGTCCTCGTTTGTATGGAATTTTTGTGGAATTTCAGCCGGCATAAGCCCAGTGGCAGGCAGATAGCAATTGACACGAGCGGTGGCCCTATTCCATGGGAAACCAAAGTCTCCATTCCAGGTTCCTGATGTCAGTTTGCAGGAGGTCTTTGGCACTATAAGGGCAGAAAAATTTCCAACAGGTGGTAAATTCCATCTGGGAGATACCCTCATTTGTATGCAATTTCAGTAGGAAGAAGCCCAGCGGCAGGCAGACAGCATTAGACACGCACGGTGGCCCTTTTCCTTGGAAAACCCAAGTCTCTACCCCACGTTCCTGGTTTCAGTTTTTAGGAGGCCTCCGGCACTACAAGGGCAGACAAACTTCCAACTGGTCGTATATTGCACCTCGGAGATGTCCTCATTGTTATGGAATTTTAGTGGAATTTTATTAGACAGAAGCCGAAAGGTCGGCAGACAGCATTAGACATGAACAGTGGCCCTTTTCCATGGGAAACCAAAGTCTCCACCCTACGTTTAAGATGTCAATTTATACTAGGTTTTTGGTACTATAAGGGCAGACAAACTTCCAACTGGTGGTGGATTGCACCTGGGAGATATCCTCATTTTTATGGAATTTTAGCAGGCATAAGCCCAGTGGCAGGCAGGCAGCATTAGACACGAACGGTGGCCATTTTCCATGGGAAACTAAAGTCTCCATCTCATGTTCCGGATGTCAGTTTGTAGGAGGACTTTGGCATTACAAGGGCAAACGAACTTCCATCTCGTGGGAGAATGCACCTGCAAGATATCCTCATTTGCATGGAATTTAAGTGGAATTCAAGTGGGCAGAAACCCAGCGGCGGGCAAACTGCATTAGACACGAACGGTGGCCATTTTCTATGGGAAACTAAAGTCTCCACCTCGCGTTCCGTATGTCAGTTACTAGGAGGCATTTGGCACTAGAAGGGCATACAAAATTCTAACTGGTGGTAGATTCAATCTGGGAGATATCCTCATTTTTATGTAATTTCAGCATGCATAATCCCAGTGGCAGGCAGACAGCATTAGACACGAATGGTGGCCCTTTTCCATAGGAAACCAAAGTTTCCACCCCGGGCTCCTGATGTCAGTTTGTAGGAGGCCTTTGGCACTACAAGTGTAGAAAAACTTCCAACTGGTGGTAGATTGCACGAGGGAGATATCTTCTTTTGTATGGAATTTTAGTGAATTTTAGTAGGCAGAAGCTGAAAGGTCGGCAGATGGCATTAGACATGAACAGTGGCCCTTTACCATGGGAAATCAAAGTCTCCACCCCAGCGTCCTGATGTAAGTTTGCAGGAAACCTTTGGCACTACAAGGGCTCAAAAACTTCCAACTGGTGGTAGATTCAATCTGGGAGATACCCTCATTTGTATGCAATTTCAGTACGCAGAAGCCCACTGGCAGGCAGACAGCATTAGACACAAACATTGGCTCTTATCCATGGGAAACCATTGTCTTTACTCCACGTTGTTGATGTCAGTTGGTAGGAGACCTTTGGAACTATAAGAGCAGAAAACCTTCCAACTCATGGTAGATTGCATCTGAAAGATGTCCTCATTAGTCTGGAATTTTAGTGTAATATCAGTTGGCAGATGCCCAACGGCAGGCAGAAAACACTAGAGACGAACGGTTGCTGTTTTCAATAGGAAACCATAGTCTCCAACCCACGTTCCTTAAGTCAGTTTGTAGGAGGCCTTTGGCACTAAAAGGGCAGACAAACTTCCATCTGGTGGTAGATTGCACCTGGGAGATATCCTCATTTGTATGGAATTTTAGTGGAATTGAAGCAGAAAGGAGCCTACTGGCCGGCAGACAGCATTAGACAGGAAAGTTGGCCCTTTTCCATGGGAAACCAAAGTCTCCACTCCTGGTTCCTGATGTCAGTTTGTAGGAGGCCAGAGGCACTACAAGGCCAGAAAACTTACAACTAGTGGTAGATTGCATCTGGGAGATATCCTCATTTGTATGGAATTTTGCTAGGCATAAGCCCAGTGGCAGGCAGACAGCATTAGACACGAACGGTGGCCTTTTTCCATGGGAAACCAAAGTCTCCACCCCACGTTCCTGATGTCAGGTTGCAGGAGGCCTTTGGCACTACAAGGGCAGACTAACTTCCGTCTGGTGATTGATTGCATCGGGGAGATATCCACATTTGTATGGAATTTCAGCAGGCAGAAGCCCAGTGGAAGGCAGACAGCATTAGACACAAACAGTGGACCTTTTCCATGGGAAACCAAAGTCTCCACATGGTGTTCCTGATGTTAGTTTGTAGGAGGCCTTTAGAACTACAAGGGCAGACAAACATCCATCTGGTGCTAGATTGAACCTTGGAGATATCCGCATTTGTATAAAATTTTAGTGGAATTTTAGTAGGCATAAGCCCAGTGGCTGGCAGACAGCATTAGACATGAACTCTGGCCCATTTCCTGGGGAAACCAAAGTCTCCACCCCACGTTCCGAATGTCAGTTTTTAGAACGACTTTGGCACTACAAGGGCAGACAAGCTTCTGTCTGGTCGTTGATTGCATCTGGGAGATATCCTCATTTGCATGGAATTTTAGTGGAATTTTACTAGGCAGAAGCCGAGCGGTTCGAGACAGCATTAGACACAAACAGTGGTCCTTTTCCCTGAGAAACCAAAGTCTCCACCTCATGTTCCTGATGTTAGTTTGTAGGAGGCCTTTAGAAGTAAAAGGGCAAACAACCTTCCATGTGCTGGTATATTCCATCTGGGAGATATGCACATTTGTATGGAATTACAGCAAGCATAAGCCCAGTGGCAGGCAGACAGTATTAGATACGAACGGTGGCCCTTTTCCATGGGAAACCAAAGTCTCCACTCCAGGTTCCTGATGTCAGTTTGCAGGAGGCCTTTGGCACTACAAGGGCAGACATACTTCCAACCGGTGGTAGATTGCTTCTGGGAGATATCCTTGTTTGTATGGAATTTTAGTAGGCATAAACCCAGTGGCAGGCAGACAGCATTAGACACGAACGGTGGCCCTTTTCCATGGGAAACCAAAGTCTCCACCTCAGGTTCCTAATGTCAGTTTGCAGGAGGCCTTTGGCACTAAAAGGAGAGACAAACTTCCAACTGTTGGTAGATTCCATCTGGGTGATATCCTCATTTCTATGGAATTTTAGTGGAATTTAATTAGGCATAAACCCAGTGGCAGGCAGACAGCAGTAGACACGAACGGTGGCCTTTTTCCATGTGAAACCAACGTCTCCACCCTCGATTCCTGATGTCTGTTGGCAAGAGGTCTTTGGCACTACATGGGCAGACAAACTTCCATCTGCTGGTGTATTGCTTCTGGGAGTTATCCTCATTTGTATGAAATTTCATCAGGCAGAAATGCAGTGGCAGGCAGACAGCATTAGACACGAACGGTGGCCCTTTTCCATGGGAAACCAAAGTCTCCACCCCATGTTCCTGATGTCCGTTTGCAGGAGGCCTTTGGCACTACAAGGACAGACAAACTTCCAACTGGTGGTAGATTCCATCTGGGAGATATCCCCATTTCTATGGAATTTTAGTGTAACTTTAGTAGGCATAAGCCCAGTGGCAGGCAGACAGCAGTAGACAAGAACGCTGGCCTTTTTGCATGGGAAATCAATGTCTCCAGCCGACGTTACTGCTGTCAGTTTGTAGGAGATCGTTGGCAGAAAAAGGGGTGACAAACTTCCAACTGGTGGTTGATTCCATCTGGGAGATATCCTCATTTGTATGGGAATTCATTAGGCAGAAGCCCACTGGCAGACAGACAGCAATAGACACGAACGCTGGCCCTTTTTGCATGGGAAACCAAAGTCTCCACCCTAGGTTCCTGTTGTCAGTTTGCAAAAGGCCTTTGTCACTACAAGGGCAGACAAACTTCCAACTGGTGGTAGATTGCTTCTGGGAGATATCCCCGTTTGTATGGAATTTTAGTAGGCGTAAGCCCAGTGGCAGGCAGACAGCATTAGAGACGAACGGTGGCCCTTTTCCATGGGAAACCAAAGTCTCCACCCCACGTTCCTGATGTCAGTTTGTAGGAGGCATTTGGCACTAAAAGAGCTGACAAACTTCCATCTGGTGCTAGAGTGCACCTAGAAGATACCCTCATTTGTATGGAATTTTAGTAGGCATAAGCCCAGTGGCAGGCAGACAGCATTAGACAAAAATGGTCGCCCTTTTCCATGGGAAACCAAAGTCTACACCCCAGGTTCCGGATGTCAGTTTTCAGGAGGCCTCTGGCACTACAAGGGCAGACAAACTTCCACCTGGTGGCAGACTGCACCTAGGAGATATCCTCGTTTGTATGGAATCTTAGTAGGCATAAGACCAGTGGCAGGCAGACAGCAATAGACACGAACGGTGGCCATTTTCAATTGGGAAATTAAAGTCTCCACCCCACGTTCCTGATGTCAGTTTTTAGGAGGCCTTTGGCACTACAAGAGCTGACAAACTTCCATCTGGTGGTAGATTGCACCTAAAAGATATCCTCCTTTGTATGGAATTTTATTAGGCATGAGCCCAGTGGCAGGTAGACAGCATTAGACAAGAACGGTGGCCCTTTTTCATGGGAAACCAAGTTATCCATCCTACGATTCCGATTTCAATTTATAGGAGGCCTTGGGCACTACAAGGGCCGTCAAACTTCCAACTGGTTGTAGATTCCATCTGGGAGATATCCGCATTTCTATTGAATTTCAACAGTCATAAGCCCAGTGGCAGGAAGACAGCATTAGACATGAACGGTGGCCCTTTTCAATGGGAAACCAAAGTCTCCGAGCCCTGTTCCTGATGTCCGTTTGCAGGAAGCCTTTGGCACTAAAAGGACAGACCAACTTCCAACTGGTGGTAGATTCCATCTTGGAGATATCCCCATTTCTATGGAATTTTAGTGGAATTTCAGTAGGCATAATCCCCGTGGCACGCAGACAGCATTAGACACAAACGCTGTCCATTTTCCATGGAAAACCAGTGTCTCCAGCCGACGTTCCTGATGTCAGTTTGTAGGAGCTCGTTGGCAGTAAAAGGGCTCAAAAACTTCCAACTGGTGGTACCTTCCATCTGGGAGATATCCTCATTTGTATGGAATTTTAGCAGGCATAATCCCAGTGGCAGGCAGACAGCATTAGACACGAACGGTGACCCTTTTCCATGGGAAACCAAAGTCTCTACTCCAGGTTCCTGATGTCAGTTTGCAGGAGGCCTTGGGCAATACAAGGACAGACAAACTTCCAACTGGTGGTAGATTGCAACTGGTAGATATCCTCATTTTTATTGAATTTCAGCAGTCATAAGGCCAATGGCAGGCAGACAGCATTAGAGACGAACGGTGGCCCTTTTCCATGGGAAACCAAAGTCCCCACCCCATTTTCCTGATGTCCGTTTGCAGGAGGCCTTTGGCACTAAAAGGACAGACAAGCTTCCAACTGGTGGTAGATTCCATCTGAGGAATATCCACATTTCTATGGAATTTTAATGGAACTTTAGTAGGCATAAGCCCAGTGGCAGGCAGACAGCAGTAGACACAAACGCTGGCCCTTTTCCATGGGAAAACAATGTCTCCATTAGACGTTCCTGATGTCAGTTTGTAGGAGCTCGTTGGCAGTAAAAGGGCTGACAAACTTCCATCTGGTGGTATATTCCATCTGGGAGATATTCTTATTTTTATGGAATTTTAATGGAATTTATGTCGGCAGGAGCCGAGTGGACAGCAGACAGCATCAGACAGGGGTGGCGGCCCTTTTCCATGGGAAACCAAAGTCTCCATTCCAGGTTCCCGATATCAGTTCGTAGGAGGCCTTTGGCACTACAAGGGCAGACATACTTCTAACCGGTGGTAGATTGCTTCTGGGAGATATCCTTGTTTGTATGGAATTTTAGTAGGCATAAGCCCAGTGGCAGGCAGACAGCATTAGACACGAACGGTGGCCCTTTTCCATGGGAAACCAAATTCTCTACTCCAGGTTCCTGATGTCAGTTTTTAGGAGGCCTTAGGTACTACAAGGGCATACAAACTTCCAAGTGGTGGTAGATTGCACCTAGGAGATATCCTCGTTTGGATGGAATTTCAGCAGTCATAAGGCCAATGGCAGGCAGACAGCATTACACACAAACAGCGGCCCATTTACATGGGAAACCAATGTCTCCAGCCGACGTTCCTGATGTCACTTTGTAGGAGATTGTTGGCAGAAAAAGGGCTGACAAACTTCCAACTTGTGGTAGATTCCATGTGGGAGATATCCTCATTTGTATGCGATTTCATTAAGCAGATGCCCAGTGGAAGGCAGACAGCATTAGACACGAACGCTGGCCCTTTTCCATGGGAAACCAAAGTCTCCACCCCATGTTCCTGATGTCAGTTTGCAAGAGGCCTTTGGCACTACAAGGGCAGACAAACTTCCAACTGGTGGTAGATTACATCTGGGTGATATCCTTGTTTGTATGGAATTTTAGTAGGCATAAGCCCAGTGGCAGGCAGACAGCATTAGACAAGAACGGTGGCCCTTTTCCATGGGAAACCGAAGTCTCCACCCCACGTTACTGATGTCAGTTTGTAGGAGGCCTTTGGCACAAAAAGTGCTGATAAACTTCCATCTGGTGGTAGATTGCATCAAGGAGATATCCTCATTTGTATATAATTTTAGTAGGCATAAGCCCAGTGGCAGGCAGATATCATTAGACACGAACGGTGGCCCATTTCCATGGGAAACCAAAGTCTCCACCTCAGATTCCAGATGTCAGATTGCAGGAGCCCTTCGGCACTACAAGGGCAGACAAACTTCCAAGTGGTGGCAGATTGCACTCGGCAGATATCCTCGTTTGTATGGAATTTTAGTAGGCATAAGATCAGTGGCAGGTAGACTGCATTAGACAAGAACGCTGGCCCTATCCCATGGGAAACCAAAGTGTCTACCACACGTTCCTGAATGTCAGTTTGTAGAAGGCCATTGACACTACAAGGCTAGACAAATGTTTAACTGGTGGTAGATTCCATCTGGGAGATATCCTCATTTGTATGCAATTTCAGCAGGCATAAGCCCAGTGGCAGGCAGAGAGCATTAGACTTGAACGATGGCCCTTTTCCATCGAAAACCAAAGTCTCCACCCCACATTCCTGAGGTCAGTTTTTAGGAGGCCTTTAGCACTACAAGGGCAGACAACCTTCCATCTGGTGGTAGATTCCACCTTGGAGATATCCTCATTTGTATGGAATTTTTGTGGAATTTTAGCCGGCATAAGCCCAGTGGCAGGTAGAGAGCAATAGACACGAACAGTGGCCCTATTCCATGGGAAACCTAAGTCTCCACCCCTGGTTTATGATGTCAGATTGTAGAAGGGCTGTGGCACTACAAGGGCAGACAACTTCCATCTGGTTGTAGATTGCAGCTGGGAGATATCCTCATATGTATGGAATTTCAGCAGGCAAAACCCAGTGGCAGGCAGACAGCATTAGACCTGAATGGTGGCCCTTTTCCATTGGAAAACGAAGTCTCCACCTCACGTTCCTGATGTCAGTTTGTAGGAGGCCTTTGGAACTACAAGGACAGACAAACTTCCAAGTGGTGGTGGATTCCATCTGGGAGACCATCTCATTCCCATGGAATTTTAGAGGATGATTGGCAGACAAAAACTCAGCGGCCAGCAGAGACTATTAGAAACGAACGGTGGGCCTTTTCCATGGGAAACCAAAGTCTCCAGCCTAGGTTCCTGATGTTTGTTTGTAGGAGGCCTGTGGCACTTCAAGGGCAGACAGTCTTCCATGCCGTGGTTGATTCCATTTGGGAGACATCCTGATTTGTATGGAATTTTAGCGGTATATCATCAGGCAAAATCCCATTGGCAGGCAGACAGCATTAGACACGAACGGTGGGCCGTTTCCATGGGAAGTCAAAGTCTCTAGCCCAGGTTCCTGATGTCAGTTTGTAGGAGGCCTTTGGCACTACAAGGGTAGACAAATTTCGAACTGGTGGTAGATTCCATATGAAAGACATCGTCATTCGTATGGAATTTTAGTGGAATTTTAGCAGGAAAAATCCCAGCGGCCGGTAATCAGAATTAAACAGAAATGGTGGTCTTTTTAGGTGGGAGTGGGTGTTTCCACCGCTGTGGTGTCACAAAGTGGTTAAACTGGTTCTGCAGGCATTGTGGTGTCACAGAGACTTTGTAGCTGGTGCTGCCACAACTGTGGTGTCGCAGGCAGCACTGTGGTGTCATAGAGAGGTGGAAGCTGGTGCTGCCACTGCTGTGGTGTCAGAGAGAGGTGGAAGTTTCTGCTGCGAGCTCTGCGGTGTCACAAAGAGAAGAATGCTGGTGCTGCCAGAGCTTTGGTGTCACAGAGAGGTGGAAGTGTGTGCTGCCAAAGCTGTGGTGTCACAGAGAGGTGGGAGCGGGTGTTTCCACTGCTGTGTTGTCACAAAGTGGAGGAAACTGATTCTACAGGCACTGTGGTGTCACAGAGATGTGGAAGCTGGTGCTGCAAATGCTGTGGTGTGACAGAGAGGTAGAAGCTGGTGGTGCCAGCACTGTGGTGTCACAGAGAGGTGGAAGCCGGTGCTTCAACTGCTGTGTTTTCACAGAGAGGTAGAAGCTGGTGCTACCAGCACTGTGGTATCACAGAGAGGTGGAAGTCTGTGCTGCCAGCTCTGTTGTGTCACAAGGAGAGGAATGCTGGTGCTGCCACTGCTCTTGTGTCGCAGAGATTTGGAAGCTGGTTCTGCCAGCACTGTGGCAACACAAAAAGGGTAATGGTGGTTCTCCAGCTACTGTGCTGTCACAGAGAGGTGGAAGCTTCTGCTGCAACAGCCTCGTGTAACAGACAGCTGGGAGCTGCTGTTGCTGCCACTGTGGTGTCACAGAATGTTGGACGCAGGTGCTGGCAGCACTGCGGTGTCACCGAGTGATGGAAGCTGGTTTACCAGAGCTCTGGTGTCACAGAAAAGTGGAAGCTGGTGCTGCCAGAGCACTGGTGTGACAGAGAGCTGGAAGCTGAAGCTGCCAACACTGTTTTGTCACAGAGAGGTGGAACCTGGTGCTGCAAAAACAGTGTTTTCACAGCAAGGTGGCAGCTGGGGCGGGCAGCACTGTGGTGTCATAGAGAGGAGGAAGATGGTGCTGCCACTGCTGTGGTGTCACAGAGAGGTGTAAGTTTCTGCTGCCTGCTCTGTGGTGTCACAAAGAGAGGAATCCTGGTGCTGCCAGCACTGTGGTATCTCAGAGAGGTGGAAGCTGGTGCTTCAACTGCTGTGTTTTCACAGAGAGTTAGAAGCTGGTGCTACCAGCTCTGTGGAGTCACAGAAACTTGGAAGTTGCTGCTGCCAGCTCTGTGGTGTCACAAAGAGAGAGAGGAATGCTGGTGCTGCCAGAGCTTTGGCGCCACAGAGAGGTGGAAGTTTGTGCTGCCAAAGCTGTGGTGTCACAGAGAGTTGGGTGCGGGTGTTTCCACTACTGTGTTGTCACAAAGTGGTGGAAACTAGTTCTGCAGGCACTGTGGTGTCCCAGAGACGTTGTAACTGGTGTTGCCGGAACTGTGGTGTCCCAGAGAGGTGGAATCTGGTGCTGCCAACACTATGTTGTCACAGTGAGGTGGCAGCTGGTGCAGGCAGTACTGTGGTGTCATAGAGAGGTGGAAGCTGGTGCTGCAAATGCTGTGGTGTGACAGGGAGGTGGAAGCTGGGGGTGCCAGCACTGTGGCGTCACAGAGAGGTGGAAGCCCATGCGTCAACTGCTGTGTTTTCACAGAGATGTAGAAGCTGGTGCTACGAGCAGTGTGGTATCACAGAGAGATGGAAGTCGGTGCTGCCACTGCTCTTGTGTCACAGAGAGGTGGAAGCTGGTTCTGCCGGCACTCTGGTGTCACAGAAAGGTGGAAGTTGCTGCTGCCAGCTCTGTGGTCTCACAAGGAGAGGAATGCTGGTGCTGCCACTGTTCTTGTGTCGCAGAGAGATGGAAGCTGGTGCTGCGAGAACTGTGGCAACACAAAAAGTGTAATGGTGGTTCTCCAGGTACTATATTGTCACAGAGAGTTGGAAGCTGCTGCTGCAACTGCTATCGTGTCACAGAGAGTTGGGAGCTGCTGTTGCTGCCACTGTGGTGTCACAGAATGTTGGACGCAGGTGCTGGGAGCACTGCGGTGTCACCGAGTGATGGAAGCTGGTTTTACCAGCGCTCTGGTGTCACAGAAAAGTGGAAGCTGGTGCTGCCAGAGCTCTGGTGTCACAGAGAGGTGGAATCGGGTGCTGCCAACACTGTGTTGTCACAGCGAGGTGGCAGCTGGTGCAGGCAGCACTGTGGTGTCAGAGAGGTGGAAGCTGGTGCTGCAGATGATGTGGTGTCACAGAGAGGTAGAAGCTGGTGGTGCCAGCACTGTCGTGTCACAGAGAGGTGGAAGTCTATGTTGCCACTGCTGTGGTGTCACAGAGAGTTGGAAGCTGGTTCTGCCAGGACTGTGGTGCCACAGAAAGGTGGATGTTGCTGCTGCCAGCTCTGTGGTGTCACAAAGAGAGGAATGCTGGTGCTGCCAGAGCTGTGGCATCACAGAGAGGTGGAAGCTGCTGCTGCTTGCACTGTGGTGTCACTGAGAGGGAGAAGCTGCTGCTGCAGCTTTGTGGCACCACAAAAATGGCAATTGTGGTACCCTAATTACTGAGGTGTAACAGAGACGTAGAAGTTGGAGATGTCAGCACTGTTGTGTCCACGTAGGGTTGGAAGCTGCTTCTGCACCTGCTGTGGTATCACAGAGTGATGGAAGTGTGTGCTGCCAATGCTGTGGTGTCAAATAGAGGTGGAAGTGTGTGCTGCCAATTCTGTGGTGTCCCAGAGAGTTGGGAGTGGGTGTTTCCACCGCTGTGGTGTTACAAATTGGTGGAAACTGGTTCTGCAGGCACTGTGGTGTCCCTGAGACTTTGTAGCTGGTGCTTCCAGAACTGTGGTGTCGTAGAGTGGTGGAATCTTAAGCTGCCAACACCGTGGTGTCCCAGAGAGGTGGAATCTGGTGCTGCAACACTGTGTTTCACAGCGAGGTGGCAGCTGGTGCAGGCAGCACTGTGGTGTCATAGAGAAGTGGAAGCTGCTGCTGGAAATGCTGTGGTGCGACAGGGAGGTGTAAGCTGGTGCTACCAGCACTGTGGTGTCACAGAAAGGTGGAAGCTGGTGCTGCCAGAGCTCTGGTGTCACAGAGAGGTGGAATCGGGTGCTGCCAACACTGTGTTGTCACAGCGAGGTGGCAGCTGGTGCAGGCAGCACTGTGGTGTCAGAGAGGTGGAAGCTGGTGCTGCAGATGATGTGGTGTCACAGAGAGGTAGAAGCTGGTGGTGCCAGCACTGTCGTGTCACAGAGAGGTGGAAGTCTATGTTGCCACTGCTGTGGTGTCACAGAGAGTTGGAAGCTGGTTCTGCCAGGACTGTGGTGCCACAGAAAGGTGGATGTTGCTGCTGCCAGCTCTGTGGTGTCACAAAGAGAGGAATGCTGGTGCTGCCAGAGCTGTGGCATCACAGAGAGGTGGAAGCTGCTGCTGCTTGCACTGTGGTGTCACTGAGAGGGAGAAACTGCTGCTGCAGCTTTGTGGCACCACAAAAAAGACAATTGTGGTACCCTAATTACTGAGGTGTAACAGAGACGTAGAAGTTGGAGATGTCAGCACTGTTGTGTCCACGTAGGGTTGGAAGCTGCTTCTGCACCGGCTGTGGTATCACAGAGTGATGGAAGTGTGTGCTGCCAATGCTGTGGTGTCACATAGAGGTGGAAGTGTGTGCTGCCAATTCTGTGGTGTCCCAGAGAGTTGGGAGTGGGTGTTTCCACCGCTGTGGTGTTACAAATTGGTGGAAACTGGTTCTACAGGCACTGTGGTGTCCCTGAGACTTTGTAGCTGGTGCTTCCAGAACTGTGGTGTCGTAGAGTGGTGGAATCTTAAGCTGCCAACACCGTGGTGTCCCAGAGAGGTGGAATCTGGTGCTGCAACACTGTGTTTCACAGCGAGGTGGCAGCTGGTGCAGGCAGCACTGTGGTGTCATAGAGAAGTGGAAGCTGCTGCTGGAAATGCTGTGGTGCGACAGGGAGGTGTAAGCTGGTGCTACCAGCACTGTGGTGTCACAGAAAGGTGGAAGCTGGTGCTGCCAGAGCTCTGGTGTCACAGAGAGGTGGAATCGGGTGCTGCCAACACTGTGTTGTCACAGCGAGGTGGCAGCTGGTGCAGGCAGCACTGTGGTTTCACAGAGAGGTGGAAGTCTATGTTGCCACTGCTGTGGTGTCACAGAGAGTTGGAAGCTGGTTCTGCCAGGACTGTGGTGCCACAGAAAGGTGGATGTTGCTGCTGCCAGCTCTGTGGTGTCACAAAGAGAGGAATGCTGGTGCTGCCAGAGCTGTGGCATCACAGAGAGGTGGAAGCTGCTGCTGCTTGCACTGTGGTGTCACTGAGAGGGAGAAGCTGCTGCTGCAGCTTTGTGGCACCACAAAAAAGACAATTGTGGTACCCTAATTACTGTGGTGTAACAGAGACGTAGAAGTTGGAGATGTCAGCACTGTTGTGTCCACGTAGGGTTGGAAGCTGCTTCTGCACCTGCTGTGGTATCACAGAGTGATGGAAGTGTGTGCTGCCAATGCTGTGGTGTCACATAGAGGTGGAAGTGTGTGCTGCCAATTCTGTGGTGTCCCAGAGAGTTGGGAGTGGGTGTTTCCACCGCTGTGGTGTTACAAATTGGTGGAAACTGGTTCTACAGGCACTGTGGTGTCCCTGAGACTTTGTAGCTGGTGCTTCCAGAACTGTGGTGTCGTAGAGTGGTGGAATCTTAAGCTGCCAACACCGTGGTGTCCCAGAGAGGTGGAATCTGGTGCTGCAACACTGTGTTTCACAGCGAGGTGGCAGCTGGTGCAGGCAGCACTGTGGTGTCATAGAGAAGTGGAAGCTGCTGCTGGAAATGCTGTGGTGCGACAGGGAGGTGTAAGCTGGTGCTACCAGCACTGTGGTGTCACAGAAAGGTGGAAGTTGCTGCTGCCAGCTATGTGGTGTCACAAGGAGAGGAATGCTGGTGCTGCCACTGCTCTTGTGTCGCAGAGTGGTGGAAGCTGGTGCTGCCAGCACTGTGGCAACACAAAAAGTGTAATGGTGGTTCTCCAGCTACTGTGTTGTCACTGAGAGGTGGATGCTGCTGCTGCAACTGCTATCGTGTCACAGACAGCTGGAAGCTGCTGTTGCCGTCACTGTGGTGTCACAGAATGTTTGAAGCAGGTGCTGGCATCACTGCGGTGTCACCGAGTGATGGAAACTGGTTTTGCCAGTGCTGTGGTGTCACAGAGAGGTGGAACGTGCTGCTGCCTGCACTGTGGTGTCAGATGGGGTGGAAGCTGTTGCTGCCAGCCCCGTGGTATCACAAAAAAGGCAATTGTCGTATCTTAACTACTGCGGTGTACCAGAGAGGTGGAATCCGGTGCTGCCAACACTGTGTTGTCACAGCGAGGTGGCAGCTGGTGCAGGCAGGACTGTGGTGTCATAGAGAGATGGAAGCTGGTGCTGGAAATGCTGTGGTGTGACAGGGAGGTGGAAGCTGGTGCTGCCAGCAGTGTGGTGTCAAAGAGAGGTGGAAGTCTGTGCTGCCACTGCTGTGGTGTCAGAGAGAGTTGGAAGCTGGTTCTCCTAGCACTGTGGTGCCACAGAAAGTTGGGAGTTGCTGCTGCCAGCTCTGTGGTGTCACAAAGAGAGAAATGCTGGGGCTGAGAGAGCTGTGATGTCACAGAGAGGTGGAAGCTGGGGCTGACAGCGCTGTAATGTCACAGAGAGGTGGAAGCTGGTGCTTCAACTGCTGTGTTTTCACAGAGAGGTAAAAGCTTGTGCTACCAGCACTGTGGTGTCACAGAAAGATGGAAGTTGCTGCTGCCAGCTCTCTGGTGTAACAAAGAGAGGAACGCTGGTGTTGCCCGAGCTGTGGAATCACAGAGATGTGGAAGCTGTTTCTGCCTGCACTGCGGTGTCAGATGGGGTGGAAGCTGGTTCTGGCAACACTGTGGTGTCACAGAAAGGGAGAAGTTGTCGCTGCATCTTTGTGGCATCACAAAAAAGGCAATTGTGGTTCCTAAACTACTGCGGTGTAACAGAGAGGTGGAGGTTGGAGCTGCCAGCACTGTTGTGTCACATAGGGTTGGAAGCTGCTTCTGCACCTGCTGTGGTGTCACAGAGAGGTGGAAGTGTGTGCTGCCGATGTGGTGGTGACAGAGAGAGGTTGGAGCGGGTGTTTCCACCGCTGTGGTGTCACAAAGTGGTGGAAACTGGTTCTGCAGGCACTGTGGTGTCCCAGAGATTTTGTAGCTGGTTCTGCCAGAACTGTGTTGTTGCAGAGTGGTGGAATCTGAAGCTGCCAATTCCGTGGTGTCCCAGAGAGGTGGAATCTTGTGCTGTCAACGCTGTGTTTTCACAGTTGCCTGGTGCAGGCAGCACTGTGGTGTCATAGAGAGGTGGAGGCTGGTGCTGCAAATGCTGTGGCGTGACAGAGAGGTGGAAGCTGGTGCTGCCAGCACTGTGGTGTCACAGAGAGGTGGAAGTCTGTGCTGCCACTGCTGTGGTGTCAAAGAGAGGTGGAAGCTGGTTCTGTCGGCACTGTGCTGTCACAGATAGGTGGAAGTTGCTGCTGCCAGCTCTGTGGTGTCACAAAGAGAGGAATGCTGGTGCTGCCAGAGCTGTGGCATCACAGAGAGGTGTAATGTGCTGCTGCCTGCACTGTGGTGTCAGATGGCGTGGAAGCTGGTTCTGTTAGTACTGTGGTGTCAGATGGGTTGGAAGCTGTTGCTGCCAGCTCTGTGGCATCACAAAAAAGGCAATTGTGGTACCCTAACTACTGCGGTGTAACAGAGAGGTGGAAGTTGGAGCTGCCAGCACGGTTGTGTCACGTAGGGTTGGAAGCTGCTTCTGCACCTGCTGTGGTGTCACAGAGGGGTGGAAGCAGCTGATGCCTGCATTGTGGTGTCAGGTGGGGTGGAAGCTGGTACTGGAAGTACTGTGGTGTCACAGAGAGGGAGAAGCTGTAGCTGCCAGCTCTGAGGCATCACAAAAAAGGCAATTCTGGTACCCTAACTACTGTGGTGTAACAGAGAGGTGGAAGTTGGAGATGCCAGCACTGTTGTGTCACGTAGGGTTGGAAGCTGCTTCTGCACCTGCTGTGGTGTCACAGAGATGTGGAAGTGGGTGCTGCCAATGCGGTGGTGTCACAGAGAGGTTGGAGCGGGTGTTTCCACTGCTGTCGTGTCATAAAGCGGTGGAAACTGGTTCTGCAGGCACTGTGGTGTCCCAGAGAACTTTGTAGCTGGTGCTGCCAGAACTGTGGTGTCACCGAGTGGTGGAAGCTGAAGCGTCCAACACCGTGGTTTCCCAGAGAGGTGGAATCTGGTGCTGCCAACACTGTCTTCTCACAGTGTCTTCACCTGACAGCTATACTAAATGTAGGACATTTCAGGCAGTCTCCTCTCGCCGTGTGCGTGCTTCTGCTTTCTGTTTTCATGGTGCCGAGAAGTACTCTTGCTTGCTATTGTTTCCAGCAAGCCCAGACACTGGTGCAATGATACTTCTGCCTTTGCCAGCACAAAAGCACTTTCTGGTTGGGTTGGAGTTGCCCCTGCATTCAGCAGCTCAAGCAGAAGCTCTGCTGTCTCTCTGCGTCTTGTGCGCAGCAGAGCTGTCCAGAACGAGAAGCTGCCTTTTTGCCGAGAGAGCAGCATTTTGCAGCAGGAAAGCAGGCATCCTCGGGGAAGCCGCAGGGTGCGAGGAGAAGCGAAAGGAAAGCGGGGAAGAATGTGGAAGGCAAGAAAATATCGCTGAGAGCAGGTGTTTACAAGGACGTTGAGGCAGAAGACGGCAAAGCCAGAGGGGTCGAGGTCCAGCCGTGTTGGGGCGCGGGCGGCGGCGCTGAAGGGGGGTGGTGTCAGTCCCCGAGTCGGCGCCTTGCTGTCCCTGAACATCAACCGGCGCAGTTCGCGTAGCTCCTGCGGGAACCACAACGTGACGCGGGAGCAGTTCATTGCTCTCTACGGTCTGCAGCTGCTTGTGTACATACTGGAGCTGTCGGGGTGCACCAAGGTGGCCTTCGTCCTCATCTGCGTCGCTCGCACAATCACCCCAAAAATCACACTAAATTCACCCCAAGAACCCTCAAAATCACCCCAAAACCACTCCAAAGTCACCCCAAAAATTGGCTTTGGCACCCTCAAAAACCCTTAAAATCCCCAAAATTGTCCCAAAAATAACCCCAAATTCACCCCAAAATTGCATCAAAATCACCTGCAATCACCCCAAAATGAGCTTTGGCACCCGCAAAAACTACCCCAAAAATCACCCCAAAATCATCTTCAGCAGCCCCAAAAATTACCTCTTAATCACCAAAAAAGTCACACCAAAATCGGCTTTGGAACACCAAAAAACAAAGCCAAACCAAACCAAACCAAAACAATAAAAACCAAACCAAAACAAACAAAAAAACCAAACCAAAACAAAACAACAAAAAAAACCCCACCACTGTTGGCAGATAGATTTCCCGGCCGGAAGAATTATCGGGTGTTAGTTAGGGTCCGCGCCTCTCCACAGTTCTTACCAAATCCAGTTGTACCTTGCAGACCCCCACTGGCGTGACGTGACCACGCTACATCCATAAAAGCTACCGCGCGCGCTCGAATACATGCGTTTTGCCATCCACTATATTAGTGTTATGTGTGATTGCCCGGCACGGTCTGTGTATTATAAAAGAGGTGATCGGCCGTGGCCCCATCGAACCAGGTTGCCAATACTGGGCCTCGCCGTGCGCCCACGCACGCCTGGATCCCGGTAATACACCACCAAAAAATCCCACAAAAAAAAAAAATAAACAGCCCAACAAAATCACCCCAAATTTTCCCCCCAAACCCCCAAAATCGCTGCAAAAATCACCACAAAATCATACCAAAGCCACCCCCAAAATTGCCTCAAAAATTACCTGAAAATCATCCCAAATAACCCACAAATTGGCTTCTGCACCCCAAAACTGCACTCAAATCACCTTAAAAATCACCCCAAAAGCATCCCCAAACCCATTGTAAGTCACCCCAACAATCACCCCAAAATCATCCCTAAGAACACCCCAAAAATTTGCTTTGGCACCCCCCAAATGGCCCAAAATCACCCCAAAAAGCCCTCCAAATTGCCCCCAAAACATCCCTAAACTCACCCCAGAATCACTCCAACATCACCCACAATCACCCCAAAATGAGCTCCGGCACCCCCAAAACCTGCCCTAAAAATAGCCCCAAAATCACCCCCAAAAATGGCTTTGACACCCCCTAAAACACCAAAGTCACCCCAGAATCACTCCAGAAATCACCCCAAATTTCCTTAAAAACCTTTGAAATCACCCAAAATCTGCTTTGGAACCCCCAAAACACCTCCAAAATTGTCCCAAAAACCACCCCAAAATCATCTGATATCGCCCCAAAATCAGCTTCTGCACTCCCAAAACCCCCTGAAATCACCCAAGAAACCTTCAAAATTGCCCTAAAAACAAGGCCAAAGTTGCCCCAAAAATCTCTCCAAAATCTCCCCAAATTACTCCAAAACTGGCTTTGGCAATCTTGAAACAAAAACCAATATTGCCCTAGAAACACCCCAAATCGCCCAAAAAATCACCACAAAGTCAACCAAAATCATCTGAAAATTGGATTGAGCTCCCCCCAAAAGTCACCGCAAAATGATCCCCAAACTATCCTCTAAATCGCCTCCTGAATCACCTCAACATCACATCAAATCACTGCCAAATCAGCTTCTGGACCCCCCAAAACCCCTAAAATTGCCCCAGAAACCTTCAAAATTGCCCAAAAATCACTTCAAAAATCACACCAAAATCACCTCAAAATCACCCTAAAATCTCCCCAGAAACCATCCAAAAATCACCCTAAAAAAACCTTAAATCATCATCGGCACCCTCAAAACCCCCCAAAATTGCTCCAAACATCACCCCAAAAATCAACCCAAGAACTCTCAGAATCGCCCCAAAAACCAACCCAAATGTGCCCCAAAAATCGCCCCAAAATCACTCCAAAACTTATTTTGGCACCTTCAAAGCTTCCCAAAATCACCCTCAAAATTTGCTTCAGCCCCCCAATAAATCACCCCCAAAATCACCCCCCAAATCACCCCAAAATCGGCCAAAAATCACCCCAAAAGTGGCTTCAGCACTCTCAATGCCGCCCAAAATTGCCCCAAAAGTCACCCCCAAATCAACCAAAACCACGCAAAATAAACCCAAAATCATGCTGAAATTGGCTTCTGCACCCCAAAAATCACCCCCAAATTTCCCTTAAAAAATTATCCCCAAATCATCCCAAAAATCACCCCAAACCCCCTCAAATCACCCCAAAAATCCCCAAAATCGCCACAAAAATCACCTCAAAATCGCCCTAAACACTCTCACCCCAAATCACACAAAAATGGGCCAGGGCAACCCAAAAATCACACAAATACCACCCAAAATCACACCAAAATCGGTTTTGGCACCCCAAAACTGCCACCAAAACTTCCCAAATCTCCCCAAATTAGCCTCCAAAAGCCCCCAAATAGCGCCCCAAAATCACCACAGAATTGTTCCAAAATCAATGCAAAATAAGCCCAAAATCCGCCCAGAAGTTGCCCCACCGTCGTTCCAAAAACCACCTCAAAATTGGCCTCGGCACCCCCTAAAATCACCGCAAATTTGCTCAAAAATCACCTTAAAATCGGCTTGGCCTCTGCCAAAAATATCCCCAAAATTTGAACCCAAAATCATCCCAAAATGTTACCAACCCCTGCCCCCCCCCAAAATCACACCCAAATCACCCCAAATGACCCTAAAACAGGCTTTGACACCCTCAACCCCCCCCCCCCCCCCAATGGCACTAAAACCCCCCAAAATTGCCCCCCAAACCACCCCCAAAATCACCCGAAAATCAATTGAAGCCACACCAAAATCAACTTTGGAACACCAGAATCGCCAACAAACAACACCCCCCCCCCGCCCCTCCCCCACCCTCCGCCAAGAATCACTGCAAATTTGCCCCCAAAACTGCCCCAAAAATCTGACTCTCAGCTTTCTGAAGTCCTCCGGAAGAATTCTGTATGTGAAGCAGCCTGGGAGCAGGGTTTATATACCAGGGGTGGGCAATTCAGAGCCCTCTTCTCTCCCACGGGCAGAGGGTCTGGCACTTGCCATTTCCAAGGGCCCTGCAGCTGCCAAAGGTGCCTTTTTTGCTCGGTTTGTGGGAATTTTTATTTTTTTTTTTTAATTTTTTTCTGTGTTTGTCTTTGTGTTTATTTTCGTTTTATTTTTCAATCAACTTTTCCCATCAGCTCTGGGTAGAATCTGTATCTGCCACTTGTCTATGGCAGTGTGGAGGTGGCCAAGGGGACCTTCCCCTAGCTGTGTGCAGAGGAATCCAAATCTGCCCAGGCCGGGGCTGGTCAGTGGCCACTTAGTTGTGTTTACTGGATGCAGCTCTGGATGTTTCCCTTGGGTGTCTCCAGGGAGGGAATGTTTGGTCTGCCGGGGCTGGGCTTTCACAGAGAGGGGAAAGCTGTTGCTGCCAGCACTGTGGTGTCATAAAGAGGGGAACACAGGTGCTGCCGATGCTGTGGTGTCAGAGAGAGGGGAGTGCTGGGGCTGGCACTACTCCTGTGTCACACAGAGGGGAATGCTGGACCTGCCCTGCTCCTGCCCTGCCCCCAACAGCTTTGTGAGCACCTTGAGTGGACAGAAGGGCTGAGCCAAAGGTGAGAACTGCAGAAAGGGCTGAGCTGAGAGGAACCCAGTGGGATCATGGAGTCCAGGCAGTCACAAGCCGGGCATCCCTGGGAGCGGTGTCCAAAGGCTCCTGGAGCTGCGGCTGCCTCGGGGCTGTGAGCATTCCCTGAGGAGCCTGGTCAGTGGCTGAGCCCCCTGTAGGGGAAGAAGCTTTTGCTGATCTCCATCCCGGAGTTGCCCTGGCCCAGCCCCAGCTGTTCCCTCGGGTGCAGTCCCTGAGGAGCCTGGGGCCGAGGTGGGAGCTACCCCAGCGCTGGCCCTCGGAAGGAGGCGCAGCCCCCCAGGGAGCTCTGAGCTCCGTCTGCTGGGCTGCGGCCGAAGCGAGCAAGTGCCTGCAGAGCTCCAGGGAAAGGTCCTGCCCTTGTCTGAGGGCCAGGCCGGGGCCACGGGAAGAAAATCAACTTGCAGCTTCTGCCCCACAGCAGGGAGGAGCAGCAATTGCTGGCTAAGAGAGACTCTTGCCAAGGGCCTGCAGGGAGAGGACACAGGGAATGGCTTAGTGCTGCCTGGGGGCAGGCTGAAATGGGATGTGGAGATGGAATTGTACCCTGCAAGGGCCATGGCACAGGTTGGCCCGAGAAGCTGCGGCAGCCCCTGAATCACTGGAAGCGTCCAAGGCCCTCTTGGATGGGGCTTCCTGCCCAGGAGTGATGGCATGGCATGGCATGGCATGGCATGGCATGGCATGGCATGGCATGGCATGGCATGGGGTATTGTAGGGTGGGGATGGAACTGTGGGGGGTGGGATGTATTTTGTGAGGGATGGAGATTGGAAAGCGGGGACATGGGGTGGTTTGCCCTCTTGGAGTGAGGCACTAGAGGGAGGAACAGCAGGGGGCACTTTTGGGGATGCTCCTGCTGCTTTTAGGAATTTTGGGTCCTAGAAGTGTCTTCTGGGCATTTGCAGTTAAATTGGGAAGGCTGAGATAAAGGTCCTGAGCTGTGGAGGGTTGAGGTGAAGAGGCAGGATTTTGGAAGGGTGAGGGTACCTCATTCCAGGAAGGCAGGAAGGGAGTAAGGGAGGGAGGGAGGTGTCATGACCCGCTAATGCAGGCGGGAATCGTGATGGTTCGAGTTTGATCTCAAGGCGCAAATGATATAACAAGGGACAATAATAATTTGCTCAAAAGCAGTACACTTTATTAAGTGCACTTTTGCACAGTACGCGATAGAAAAGAGAGAAAGGGAGAGAGGGGAGAGGGATAAAGTAAAAGAGAGAGAGAAAGAAATGGGTATAGCTACCGACGGAGAGACGATATCCTCGTGGTCCTGCCAATAGATCCGTCTTCTTCCGTGGGGAGATCTCAGAATTCGGGCGATCTTGAGGTATCTCTTATAGTCCTTTCTGAAGCGACAGGCAGTTGGCCAGAAGGTGAGCTCAGCATCAGGTGAATCAGGTGCAGCACTCCAGCGCTTAGAGCAAATAACCACCTCAGGAACAGGTACAGGTATAGGGCAAGCACAGGACAGGCCGGCCCAAGACCAGTCTGCCGTGAAGTCCTATTGTCCAAGCTGGTTCCTAGGGGGATGTATCGGTCCAACGAGCGCACCTGTGGACAATGGCTGGCAGTCTTCCCACCTTAGTCAGGCCAGAACTGCTGCATTGGGGGGGAGGTTTTAGTCCCAGTCCCTTTTGGGGGTCTTCAGTCCTTGGCGATGATCATGAGGCAGATGAGGAATTTAGGGACCGTCCCTTACAGGAGGGAGGGAGGGAGGGAAGGCGGGAGGGGGAGAGAGAGAGGAAGGAAGGGAAGAAGAAAAGGGAGGGAGGGATGGAGGGAGGGGTCCAGATCTGTTCTTTATCTGCAGCTGGAGCCTGTTATCTGGAGTTCGTTGGCACTGCCAGTGCCCGGATCTGGAAATTTCCTAGTGTCGGCGTGTCCCAAGTCCAGCAATTTGCTGGCACAGAAAGCCAAAATTGGGCAATTTTCTGGTTCTGGCACCAGCACTACCCAGATGCAGTAATTTGCTGGTTCCAGGAGTCCAGATCCAGCAAATTGCCAACACTGGCTCTGCCCAGGTGTGGCCTTTGCCAGCACCAGTACCAAGCAGATCTGGTAATTTCCTGCTGCTGGGACACTCAGGGGGTCTGGCAGAGCAGGAAAGGTGACCCTGAAGCAGGAGATTTCCTTGGCTTCAGCAAAGCCTGAGATTTGCTTTAGGGGAGGAGAGACAAGTTTGTCCTCAATCCACAGCTGCAGAAAGTAACTGGGTTCTAAACATACCCAAAACTGAGATTTAAACACATACAAGTTTAAATGTGTGGGTCCAAAGTGATCATAGAACTTTATTTTTATAGAAGAGAAGAAATGAGAGAAATAGAGAAGTAGGAAAACTGCCCAGAGTATCTGTGAGAAACACAGGGAAGGGGTTACCACCACCATGGGTCCAGAGCTGGCTTTTAGAGTGCAATGGGGGAGATCTGTGTAAAGTGGAATGAGTCATTCTCTGGTCACTCTGATAGTAGTCAAGCGAGCCAGAGAGGGAACAGGGCTGTGGCAGCAGCACCAGAGGTGTTGGGGGGTGGTGGTATCTGAGGGAGCATGAGCAGTCTTGCAGGAATAGCCAGGATAGCAAAGGACAACACAGCACAGCAACGATTCTGGCACTGTGCAGATTTTTGCAGTGCTGCCATGTGTGGCTGGTTGGGCACTTGCTTATAGAGGGTTTTGAGAATGGCAGTCTTCACATTCACTTCATGAAGTTCATTGGCCGGCTCACCCGATTCATGGAAAAGTTTACTGCTTGCTCTCAGCATATCAAAAGTTTGCAGTTTGCTCGCCTGATGTACCAAGTCCGCTGTTATCTCAATGTCTTAACAGTTCACTGCTCTCTTGCCTGCTGTACCCAAAGCCTGGTGTTAGCAAGCTTAGTGGACCAACTCTAAACCCTAGTAATAACTTTCAACAAGGTGCCTCTTTTTCTAAAATTAAACAGTTCCTGAAGTTTTGGTTAGAGACAAATTTAATCTTCAAAGAGGCAATGGGGAAACATTCTCTACTTTTTGCTCGTTGTCCGTAGAGCCATAGCTGGAAACCTTTCAGTTTAGATTCAAACTGAAGGAGTGGTTGAAGGCCACAGTATGTAGAACTGAGAAGCAAAGTGCATAGCACTGGTCTTCTCTAGGACCAGCAGTGTCAGCTGAGAATGTCCTTGCTCAAAGTTTAGCTTGCACCTGGTAAACTGCATAACGTATGATGGAAATGTGCACCTTCCCTCAAGCTCCAGGTACCAGCATAGCCTGCCACTCTAACAAATCCCAAAAAACTGAAAGCATTCAGCAGCTGATTCCTTGCAACAAGTCGCACAGCCAAAGGCCAGGCCTGGCCTTCACCTTCCCCTTGCAGCCTACAAACGGTGGGAGACGTACAGGTGACTGTGGGAGCTCAGGACTTCTGTACAACCAGCCAATATGATTTGGCAGAAGCCATTTACTGTTTACATTAAGCTATATTTATACATTCTAAGACTACTTGTTCATGTGATCAGACATTTTTTGATTGGAGGCTCTATCTTGTCCACGCATTCATCATGCACCCTTCAGGAAATATGATTGGTTACAGTCCATCACTTTATGGGCCTCCTTTATCTAGTTCTTTTATTTTAGCACTGTTTATCTCTTAGTAACCTTGAAAAATTCCTGAGGGTTCTGATAAGAATAACTACTGGTGGTTTGGCTAAGGCACATTATGGCCTAATATGTTCAAATACATTGCTACAGGTGACTCTCCCTTTCCTTCTCAGCTACCTGAAAAAGCACAGCATTTCAGTGTTGCAGAATCCTGAGCGAAACTGAACAGCAGTTCCACTTCAAGCAGCTCATTGTGCCAGGACAGAAAGCTTTAGCTGACCTGCCTCCTTGCCTTTTCCTAGCAGCCTTTCATTTTCAGAGCACACACTGAAGCCATGCACTTTGTTTCTCAGCTAAGCGTGGTGTCATACCGGCTGAGTCCCATACGTCCATCTCCTTGCACAGACAAATGGCTTCAGTCAAAACACGCCGATGCCACATGCTTTCCTGCTCAGCTATTTACACCATTACATTCTGTGTCCCACTTGCAATCTGAATCTAAACTGAGAAGTTTCTGGCTACATCTCATACACACAGATACGCCAGGAGGAAAAGGTTGCCTGGACCTTGATCCTTACATTCGAAAATGTCCTCCACAATTGAATGATAACTTGCCTCAATTTACAAACTGTAAACTTCACACACACATTCACAGGTACACACACGCACACGTGCACACACACACGCACACGTGCACACACACACGCACACGTGCACGCACACACACACACACACGCACGCACACACACACACGCGCACGCACACACACACGCGCACGTGCACACACACACACGCACACACACACACGCGCACACACACACACACACGCACACGCACACACACACGCGCACACACACACACACTGGAACTCACCAATCCCCCACCTTGACTTCTCTACCACTTTTGACTAGGTCTGCTGTGGTGTCACGCAGAGTTGGAAGATGGTGCTGCCACAACTGTGGTGTGACAGAGAGGTGGAAACTGGTGCTGCCAGCACTGTGGCGAAACAAAGAGGGGAATTCTGGTGCTCGAGCTACTGTGGTGTCACTAAGAGGTGAAAGCGAATGCTGTCACCACTGTGGTGTCACAGAGTGGCATAAGCTGGTGCTGCCAGCACTGTAGAGTGACAGAGAGGGGAACACTGGTGCTGCCAGCACTGTGGTGTTCAAAGGAGGTGGATGCTGATTCTGCAGGCACTGTAGTGTTACAAAGGGGTGAAAGCGGCAGCTGCTACGGCTGTGTTTTCACAGAGACATAGAAGCTGGTGCTGCCAGCACTGTGGTGTCAGAGAGAGGTGGAAGTCTGTGTTGCCACTGCTGTGGTGTCACAGAAAAGTGGAAGTTGCTGCTGCCAGCTCTGTGGCATCACAGAGAGATGGAAGCTGCTGCTGCCTGCACTGTGGTGTCAGATGGGGTGGAAGCTGGTTCTGCCAGCACTGTGGTGTCACAGAGAGTGAGAAGCTGTTGCTGCCAGCTCTGTGGCATCACAAGGAAGGTAATTCTAGTACCCTAACTACTGCGGTGTAACAGAGAGTTGGAAGTTGGAGCTGCCAGCACTGTTGTGTCACGTAGGGTTGGAAGCTGCTTCTGCACCTGCTGTGGTGTCACAGAGAGGTGGAAGTGTGTGCTGCCAATACTGTGGTGTCACAGAGAGGTGGGAGTGAGTGTTTCCACTGCTGTGGTGTCACAAAGTGGTGGAAACTGGTTCTGCAGGCACTGTGGTGTCCCAGAGACTTTGTAGCTGGTGCTGCCAGAACTCTGGTGTCGCCGAGTGGTGGAAGCTGAAGCATCCAACACCGTGGTGTCCCAGAGAGGTGGAATCTGGTGCTACCAAGACTATGTTGTCACAGCGAGGTTGCAGCTTGTGCAGGCAGCACTGTGGTGTCATAGAGAGATGGAAGCTGGTGCGGAAATGCTGTGGTGGGACAGGGAGGTAGATGCTGGTGCTTCCACTGCTGTGTTTTCACAGAGAGGTGGAAGCTCGTGCTTCAACTGCTGTGTTGTCACAGAGAGGTGGAAGCGGGTTCTGCCAGTATTGTGGTGTCACAAAGAGAGGAATGCTGGTGCTGCCACTGCTCTTGTGTCGCACAGAGGTGGAAGCTGGTGCTGCCAGCACTGTGGCAACACAAAAAGGGTAGTGGTGGTTTTCCAGTAACTGTGTTGTCACAAAGAGGTGGAAGCTCCTGCTGCAGCTGCTATAGTGTCACAGAGAGCTGGAAGCTGCTGTTGCCGACACGGTGGCGTAACAGAATGATGGAAGCAGGTGCTGGCAGCACTGCGGTGTCACGGAGTGATGCAAGATGGTTTTACCAGCGCTGTGGTGTCATAGAGAGGTAAAAGCTGAAGCTGCCAACACCATGGTGTCCCAGAGAGGTGAAATCTGGTGCTGCCAGCACTGTGTTGTCACAGCGAGGTGGCAGCTGGTGCAGGCAGGACTGTGGTGTCATAGAGAGGTGGAAGCTGGTGCTTCAAATGCTGTGGTGTGACAGGGAGGAGGAAGCTGGTGGTACCAGCTCTGTGGGGTCACAGAGAGGTGGAAGCTGGTGCTTCAACAGCTGTGTTTTCACAGAGAGGTTTAAGCTGGTGCTACCAGCACTTTGGTGTCACAGAAAGGTGATAGTCTGGACTGCCACTGCTCTTGTGTTGCAGAGAGATGGAAGCTGGTGCTGCCAGCACTGTGGTAACACAAAAATAGTAATGGTGGTTCTCCAGCTAATGTGTTGTCACAGAGAGGTGGAAGCTGCTGCTGCAACTGCTATAGTGTCACAGACAGCTGGAAGCGGGTGTTGCCGTCACTGTGGTGTCAAAGAATGTTGGAAGCAGGTGCTGGCAGCACTGCGGTGTCACCGAGTGATGGAACCTGGTGTTACCAGTCCTGTGCTGTCCCAGAAATGTGGAATCTGGTGCTGCCAACACAGTGTTTTCACAGCGAGGTGGCAGCTGGTGCAGGCAGCGCTGTGGCGTCACAGAGATGTGGAAGCTGGTGCTGCAAACGTTGTGGTGTGACAGAGAGGTAGAAGCTGGTGTTGCCAGCACTGTGGTGTCAAAGAGAGGTGGAAGTCTGTGCTGCCACTGCTGTGGTGTCAAATGGGGTGGAAGCTGGTTCTTCCAGCACTGTGGTGTCACAGAAAGGTGGAAGTTGCTGCTGCCAGCTCTGTGGTGTCACAAAGAGTGGAATGCTGGTGCTGCCACTGCTCTTGTGTCGCCGAGAGGTGGAAGCTGGTGCTGCCAGCACTGTGGCGACACAGAAAGATGGAAGTTGCTGCTGTCAGCTGTCTGGTTTCACGAAGAGAGGAATGCTGGTGGTTCCAGAGCTGTGGTGTCACAGAGATGTGGAAGCTGGTGCTGCCAGCTCTGAGGCATCACGGAGAGGCGGAAGATGGTGCTTCCAAATCGGTGGCATCACAGAGAGGTGGAAGCTGATGCTGCCTGCACTGTGGTGTCAGATGGGGTGGAAGCCGGTTCTGCCAGCACCTTGGTGTCACAGAGAGGGAGATGCTGTTGCTTCCAGCTCTGTGGCATCACAAAAAAAGGCAATTGTGGTACCCTTATTACTGTGGTGTAATAGAGGTATGGAAGTTGGAGCTGCCAGCACTGTTGTGTCACGTAGGGTTGGAAGTTGCTTCTGCACCTGCTGTGGTGTCACAGAGAGGTGGAAGTGTGTGCTGCCAATGCTGTGTTGTCACAGAGAGGTTGAAGCTGCTGCTGCGGCTGCTATATTGTCACAGATAGCTGGAAGCCGGTGTTGCCGTCACTGTGGTGAAACAGAATGTTGGAAGCAGGTGCTGGCAGCACTGCGGTGTCACCGAGTAATGGAAGCTAGTTTTACCAGCGCTGTGGTGTCACAGAGAGGTAGAAGCTGGTGCTGCCAGAACTGTGGTGTCACACTGAGGTGGAATCTGGTGCTGCCAACACTGAGTAGTCACAGCGAGGTGGCAGCTGGTGCAGGCAGCACTGTGGTATCATAGAGAGGTGGAAGCTGGTGCTACAAATGCTGTGGTGTGACAGAGAGGTAGAAGCTGGTGGTGCCAGCACTGTGGTGTCATAGAGAGGTGGAAGCTGGTGCTTCAACTGGTGTATTATCACAGAGAGGTAGAATCTGGTGCTACCAGCACTATGGTGTCACAGAACGATGGAAATTTCTGCTGCCAGCTCTGTGTTGTCACAAAGAGAGGAATGCTGGTGCTGCCACTGCTCTTGTGTCGCCGAGAGGTGGAAGCTGATGCTGCCAGCACTGTGGCAACACAAACAGAGCAATGGTGGTTCTTCAGCTACTGTGTTGTCACAGAGAGGTGGAAGCTTCTGCTGCAACTGCTATAGTGTCACAGACAGCTGGAAGCTGCTGTTGCCGTCACTGTGGTTTCACAGAATGTTGGAAGCAGGTGCTGGCAGCACTGCAGTGTCACCGAGTGATGGAAGCTGCTTTTACCAGCGTTGTGGGGTCACAGAGAGGTGGAAGCTGGTGGTGCCAGAACTGTGGTGTCACAGAGCGGTTGAATCTGGTGCTGCCAACACTGAGTTGTCACAGCGAGGTGGCAGCTGGTGCAGGCAGCACTGTCGTTTCATAGAGAGGTGGAGGCTGGTGCTACAAATGCTGTGCTGTGACAGGGAGGTGGAAGCTGGTGGTGCCAGCACTGTGGTGTCACAGAAAGGTGGAAGTTGCTGTTGCCAACTGTCTGGTTTGACGAAAGGAGGAATGCTGGTGCTGCCAGAGCTGTGGTGTCGCAGAGATGTGGAAGCTGGTGCTGCCAGCTCTGCGGCATCACAGAGAGGCGGATGATGGTGCTGCCAGGTCGGTGGTATCACAGAGAGGTGGAAGCTGATGCTGCCTGCACTGTGGTGTCAGATGGGGTGGAAGCTGGTTCTGCCAGCACTGCGGTGTCACAGAGAGGAAGAAGCTGTTGCTGCTAGCTGTGTGGCATCACAAGGAAGGTAATTCTAGTACCCTAACTACTGCGGTGTAATAGAGAGGTGGAAGTTAGAGCTGCCAGCACTGTTGTGTCAGGTAGGGTTGGAAGCTGCTTCTGCACCTGCTGTGGTGTCACAGACAGCTGGAAGCTGCTGTTGCCGTCACTGTGGTGTCACAGAATGTTGGAAGCAGGTGCTGGCAACACTGCGGTGTCACCGAGTGATGGAAGCTAGTTTTACCAGCGCTGTGGTGTCACAGAGAGGTGGAAACTGGTGCTGCCAACACTGAGTTGTGACAGCGAGGTGGCAGCTGATGCAGGCAGCATTGTGGTGTCACAGAGAGGTGGAAGTCTGTGCTACCACTGTTATGGTGTCACAGAGAGGTGGAAGCGGCTCCGGCCAGCACTGTGGTGTCACAAAGAGAGGAATGCTCGTGCTGCCAGGGATGTGGTGTCGTTGAGAGGTGGAAGCTGGTGATTCAACTGCTCTGTTTTTACAGAGAGATGGAAGCTGGTGAATCCAGCTCTGTGGCATCACAGAGAGGTGGAAGCTGGTGCTGCCAGCTCTGTGGCATCACAGAGATGTGGAAGCTGCTGCTGCCTGCACTGTGGTGTCAGATGGGGTGGAAGCTGGTTCTGCCAGCACTCTAATGTCACAGAGAGGGAGAAGGTGTTGCTGCCAGCTCTGTGGAACAACAAAAAAAGGCAATTGTGGTACCCTAATTACTGCGGTGTAACAGAGAGGTGGAAGTTGGAGCTGCCAGCACTGTTGTGTCACGTAGGGTTGGAAGCTGCTTCTGCATCTGCTGTGGTGTCACAGAGAGGTGGAAGCTGGTTCTGCCGGCACTGTGGTGTCACAGAAAGGTGGATCTTGCTGCTCCCAGCTCTGTGGTGTCACAAAGAGAGGAATGCTGGTCCTGCCACTGCTCTTGTGTCGCTGGGAGGTGGATGCTGGTGCTGCCAGCACTGTGGCAACACAAAAAGTGTAACGGTGGTTCTCCAGCTACTGTGTTGTCACAGAGAGGTGGAAGCTGCTGCTGCAACTGCTATCGTGTCACAGAGAGCTGGAAGCTGCTGTTGCCATTACTGTGGTGTCACAGAATGTTGGAAGCTGGTGCTGGCAGCACTGCGGTGTCACCGAGTGATGGAACCTGGTTTTTCCAGTGCTGTGGTGTCACAGAGAGGTGGAAGCTGGTGCTGCCGACACTGAGTAGTCACAGCGAGTTGGCAGATGGTGCAGGCAGCACTGTGGTGACATAGAGAGGTGGAAACTGGTTCTACAAATGCTGTGGTGTAACAGGGAGTTGGAAGCTGGTGGTGCCAGCACTGTTGTGTCACAGAAAGGTGGAAGTTGCTGCTGCCAGCTCTGTGGTGTCAAATGGGGTGGAAGCTGGTTCTTCCAGCACTGTGGTGTCACAGAGAGTGAGAAGCTGTTGCTGCCAGCTCTGTGGCATCACAAAAGAGACATTTATGGTACCCTAATTACTGCAGTGTCACAGAGAGGTGAAAGCTGGTTCTGCCAGCACTGTGGCATCACAGAGATTTGGAAGCTACTGCTGCCTGCACTGTGGTGTCAGATGGGGTGGAAGCTGGTTCTGCCAGCACTGTGGTGTCACAGAGAGTGAGAAGCTGTTGCTGCCAGCTCTGTGGCATCACAAGGAAGGTAATTCTAGTACTCTAACTACTGCGGTGTAACAGAGAGTTGGAAGTTGGAGCTGCCAGCACTGTTGTGTCACGTAGGGTTGGAAGCTGCTTCTGCACCTGCTGTGGTGTCACAGAGAGGTGGAAGTGTGTGCTGCCACTGCTGTGGTGTCAGCTGCCAGCAGAGACTATTAGACAGGAACGGTGGCCCGTTTCCATGGGAAACCAAAGTCTCCACACCAGGTTCCTCATATCAGTTTGTAGGAGGCCTTTAGCACTAAAAGGGCAGATAAACTTCCAACTAGTGGTAGATTCCACCTGGGAGATATACTCATTTACATGGAATTTTGGCAGGCATGAGCCCAGTGGCAGGCACACAGCATAAGACACTAACAGTGGCCATATCCTATGGAAAACCAAAGTCTCCACCTCACATTCCAGACGCCAGTTTGTAGAAGGCCTTTGGCATTACAAGGCACACAGAAACTTCCATCTGGTGGTAGGTTGCACCTGGGAGATATCGTCAGTTTTATGGAACTTCAGCACTCACAAGCCCAGTGGTAGGAAGACAACATTAGACACGAAAGGTAGCCCTTTCCATGGGAAACCAAATCATCCATCCTAAGGTAGAGATGACAATTTATAGGAGGCCATTGGCACTAGAAGAAGAGAAAAACTTCCATCTGCTGGTAGATTGCATCTGGGAGATATCCTCATTTGTATGGAATTTCAGTAAACATAAGCACAGTGGCCAGCAGACAGCATCAGACAGGAACGGTGGCCCTTTTCCATGGGAAACCAAAGTCTCCACACCAGGTTCCTCATATCAGTTTGTAGGAGGCCTTTAGCACTAAAAGGGCAGATAAACTTCCAACTAGTGGTAGATTCCACCTGGGAGATATACTCATTTACATGGAATTTTGGCAGGCATGAGCCCAGTGGCAGGCACACAGCATAAGACATTAACAGTGGCCATATCCTATGGAAAACCAAAGTCTCCACCTCACATTCCAGACGCCAGTTTGTAGAAGGCCTTTGGCATTACAAGGGCACAGAAACTTCCATCTGGTGGTAGGTTGCACCTGGGAGATATCGTCAGTTTTATGGAATTTCAGCACTCACAAGCCCAGTGGTAGGAAGACAACATTAGACACGAAAGGTAGCCCTTTCCATGGGAAACCAAATCATCCATCCTAAGGTAGAGATGACAATTTATAGGAGGCCATTGGCACTAGAAGAAGAGAAAAACTTCCATCTGCTGGTAGATTGCATCTGGGAGATATCCTCATTTGTATGGAATTTCAGTAAACATAAGCACAGTGGCCAGCAGACAGCATCAGACAGGAACGGTGGCCCTTTTTCATGGGAAACCAAAGTCTCCACCCCACATTCCTGATGTCAGTTCGAAGGGGGCCATTAGTACTACAAGGGCAGACAAGCTTCCATCTAATGGTAGATTCCACCTGGGAGATGTCCTCATTTGTATGGAATTTTTGTGGGATTTCAGCCAGCATAAGCCCAGTGGCAGGCAGACAGCAATAGACACGAACGGTGGCCCTATTCCATGGGAAACCAAAGTCTCCATTCCAGGTTCCTGATGTCAGTTTGCAGGAGGCCTTTGGCACTATAAGGACAGAAAAATTTCCAACTGGTGGTAGATTCCATCTAGGAGATACCCTCATTTGTATGCAATTTCAGTAGGCAGAAGCCCAGTGGCAGGCAGACAGCATTAAACACGAACAGCGGCCCTTTTCCATGGGAAACCAAAGTCTCCACCCGACGTTCCTGATGTCAGTTTGCAGGAGGCCTTTGGCACTACAAGTGCAGACAAACTTCCAACTGGTAGTAGATTGCACCTGGGAAATATCTTAATTTGTATGGAATTTCAGCAGTTATAAGCCCAGTGGCAGACACACCGCATTAGACACGAACGCTGGCCCATTTCCATGGGAAACCAAAGTCTCCACCCCACGTTCCTGAAGTCAGTTGGCAAGAGGCCTTTGGCACTACAAGGGCAGACAAACTTCCAACTGGTGGTAGATTCCATCTGGGTGATATCCTCGTTTGTATGGAATTTTAGTATGCGTAAGTCCAGTGGCAGGCAGACAGCATTAGACAAGAACGGTGGCCCTTTTCCATGGGAAACCAAAGTCTCCACCCCACTTTCCTGATGTCAGTTTGCAGGAGGCCTTGGGCAATACAAGGGCAGAAAAACTTCCAACTGGTGGTAGATTCCATCTGGGTGATATCCTCATTTGTATTGAATATCAGCAATCATAAGCCCAGTGGCAGGCAGACAGCATTAGACACGAACAGCAGCCCATTTACATGGAAAACCAAAGTCTCCACTCCAGCTCCCTGATGTCAGTTTGCAGGAGGCCTTGGGTACTACAAGGGCCGACAAACTTCAAACTGGTGGTAGATTGCCTCTGGGTGATATCCTCATTTGTATTGAATTTCAGCAGGCAGAAACCCAGGGGCAGCAGACAGCATTAGACACGAACAACGGCCCTTTTTCATGGGTA
Source organism: Phylloscopus collybita (assembly GCA_027886175.1). Classification (NCBI taxonomy): domain Eukaryota; kingdom Metazoa; phylum Chordata; class Aves; order Passeriformes; family Phylloscopidae; genus Phylloscopus; species Phylloscopus collybita. The sequence continues at coordinate 8,190,235 of JAJNNQ010000019.1, read as the reverse complement.
ACCAAAGTCTCCACTCCAGGTTCCGGATGTCAGTTTGCAGGAGGCCTTTGGCACTACAAGGACAGATAAACTTCCAACTGGTGGTAGATTGCACCTAGGAGATATCCTCGTTTGTATGGAATTTTAGTATGCATAGGCCCAGTGGCAGGCAGACAGCATTAGACACGAACGGTGGCCATTATCCATGGGAACCCTAAGTTTCCACCCCACGTCCATGATGTCCGTTTGCAGGAGGCCTTTGGCACTAAAAGGAGAGACAAACTCTCCAACTGGTGGTAGATTCCATCTGGAAGATATCCTAATTTCTATGGAATTTTAGTGGAATTTTAGTACGCATAAGCTCTGTGGCAGGCAGACAGAAGGAGACTTGAACGGTGGCCCTTTTCCATGGGAAACCAAAGTCTCCACCCCAGGTTCCGGTTGTAAGTTTGCAGGAGGCCTTTGGCACTACAAGGGCAGATAAACTTCCAACTGGTGGTAGATTGCACCTAGGAGATATCCTCTTTTGTATGGAATTTTAGTATGCATAGGCTCAGTGGCAGACAGACAGCAATAGACACGAATCCTGGCCCTTTAATATGGGAAACCAAAGTCTCCACCCCAGGTTCCTGATGTCCGTTTGCAGGAGGCCTTTTGCACTAAAAGGACAGACAAACTTCCAACTGGTGGTAGATTCCATCTGAGAGATATCCCCATTTCTATGGAATTTTAATGGAACTTTAGTAGGCATAAGCCCAGTGGCAGGCAGACAGCAGTAGACACGAACGCTGGCCATTTTCCATGGAAAACCAGTGTCTCCATCCGACGTTCCTGATGTCAGTTTGTAGGACCTCGTTGGCAGTAAAAGGGCTCAAAAACTTCCAACTGGTGGTAGATTCCATCTGGGTGATATCATCATTTGTATTGAATTTCAGCAGTCATAAGGCCAGTGGCAAGCAGAGAGCATTAGACACGAACAGTGGCCCTTTTCCATGGGAAACCAAATTCTCCACTCCAGGTTCCTGATGTCAGTTTGCAGGAGGCCTTTGGCACTACAAGGGCAGACATACTTCTAACCGGTGGTAGATTGCTTCTGGGAGATATCCTCATATGTATTGAATTTCAGCAGTCATAAGCCCAGAGGCAGGCAGACAGCATTAGACACGAACAGCGGCCCTTTTTCATGGGAAACCAAAGTCTCCACCCCAGGTTCCGGATGTCTGTTTGCAGGAGGCCTTTGCCACTACAAGGGCAGACAAACTTCCAACTGGTGGTAGATTGCACCTAGGAGATATCCTTGTTTGTATGGAATTTTAGTATACATAGGCCCAGTGGCAGGCAGACACCATTGGACAGGAACGGTGGCCTTTTTCCATGGGAAACCAAAGTCTCCACCCCACGTTCCTGATGTCCATTTGTAGGAAACTTTTGGCACTAAAAGGACAGACAAACTTCCAAGTGGTGGTAGATTCCATCTGGGAGATATCCCCATTTCTATGGAATTTTAGTGGAACTTTAGGGGACATAAGCCTAGTGGCAGGCAGACAGCAGTAGACACGAACGGTGGCCTTTTTCCATGGGAAACCAATGTCTCCAGCCGACGTTCCTGATGTCAGTTTTTAGGAGCTCGTTGGCAGAAAAAGGGGTGACAAACTTTCAACTGGTGGTAGATTCCATCTGGGAGATATCATTATTTGTATGGGATTTCATTAGGCAGAAGCCCACTGGCAGACAGACAGCAATACACACGAACGCTGGCCCTTTTCCATGGGAAACCAAAGTCTCCACCCCAGGTTCCTGATGCCAGTTTGGAAGAGGCCTTTGGCACCACAAGGGCAGACAAACTTCCAAATGGTGGTTGATTGCTTCTGGAAGATATCCCCGTTTGTATGGAATTTTAGTAGGCGTAAGCCCAGTGGCAGGCAGACAGCAATAGACACGAACGGTGGCCCTTTTCCATGGGAAACCAAAGTCTCCACCCCACGTTCCTGATGTCAGTTTGTACGAGCCCTTTGGCACTAAAAGAGCTGAAAAACTTCCATCTGGTGGTAGATTGCACCTAGGAGATATCCTCATTTGTATGGAATTTTAGTAGGCATAAGCCCAGTGGCAGGCAGACAGCATTAGACAAGAACGGTGGCCCTTTTCCATGGGAAACCAAAGTCTCCACCCCACGTTCCTGATGTCGGTTGGCAAGAGGCCTCGGGCACTACAAGGGCAGACGAACTTCCAACTGGTGGTAGATTCCATCTGGGTGATATCCTCATTTGTATTGAATATCAGCAATCATAAGCCCAGTGGCAGGCAGACAGCATTAGACACGAACAGCAGCCCATTTACATGGGAAACCAAAGTCTCCACTCCAGCTCCCTGATGTCAGTTTGCAGGAGTCCTTGGGTACTACAAGGGCCGACAAACTTCAAACTGGTGGTAGATTGCCTCTGGGTGATATCCTCATTTGTATTGAATTTCAGCAGGCAGAAGCCCAGGAGCAGCAGACAGCATTACACACGAACAACGGCCCTTTTTCATGGGTAACCAAAGTCTCCACTCCAGGTTCCGGATGTCAGTTTGCAGGAGGCCTTTGGCACTACAAGGACAGATAAACTTCCAACTGGTGGTAGATTGCACCTAGGAGATATCCTCGTTTGTATGGAATTTTAGTATGCATAGGCCCAGTGGCAGGCAGACAGCATTAGACACGAACGGTGGCCATTATCCATGGGAACCCTAAGTTTCCACCCCACGTCCATGATGTCCGTTTGCAGGAGGCCTTTGGCACTAAAAGGAGAGACAAACTCTCCAACTGGTGGTAGATTCCATCTGGAAGACATCCTAATTTCTATGGAATTTTAGTGGAATTTTAGTACGCTTAAGCTCTGTGGCAGGCAGACAGAAGGAGACTTGAACGGTGGCCCTTTTCCATGGGAAACCAAAGTCTCCACCCCAGGTTCCGGTTGTAAGTTTGCAGGAGGCCTTTGGCACTACAAGGGCAGATAAACTTCCAACTGGTGGTAGATTGCACCTAGGAGATATCCTCTTTTGTATGGAATTTTAGTATGCATAGGCTCAGTGGCAGACAGACAGCAATAGACACGAATCCTGGCCCTTTAATATGGGAAACCAAAGTCTCCACCCCAGGTTCCTGATGTCCGTTTGCAGGAGGCCTTTTGCACTTAAAGGACAGACAAACTTCCAACTGGTGGTAGATTCCATCTGAGAGATATCCCCATTTCTATGGAATTTTAATGGAACTTTAGTAGGCATAAGCCCAGTGGCAGGCAGACAGCAGTAGACACGAACGCTGGCCATTTTCCATGGAAAACCAGTGTCTCCATCTGACGTTCCTGATGTCAGTTTGTAGGACCTCGTTGGCAGTAAAAGGGCTCAAAAACTTCCAACTGGTGGTAGATTCCATCTGGGAGATATCCTCATTTGTATGGGAATTCATTAGGCAGAAGCCCACTGGCCGACAGACAGCAATGGACACGAACGCTGGCCCTTTTCCATGGGAAACTAAAGTCTCCACGCCAGGTTCCTGATGTCGGTTTGCAAGAGGCCTTTGGCACTACAAGGACAGACAAACTTCCAACTGGTGGTAGATTCCATCTGGGTGATATCATCATTTGTATTGAATTTCAGCAGTCATAAGCCCAGTGGCAAGCAGAGAGCATTAGACACGAACAGTGGCCCTTTTCCATGGGAAACCAAATTCTCCACTCCAGGTTCCTGATGTCAGTTTGCAGGAGGCCTTTGGCACTACAAGGGCAGAAATACTTCTAACCGGTGGTAGATTGCTTCTGGGAGATATCCTCATATGTATTGAATTTCAGCAGTCATAAGTCCAGAGGCAGGCAGACAGCATTAGACACGAACAGCGGCCCTTTTTCATGGGAAACCAAAGTCTCCACCCCACGTTCCTGATGTCCGTTTGTAGGAAGCTTTTGGCACTAAAAGGACAGACAAACTTCCAACTGGTGGTAGATTCCATCTGGGAGATATCCTCATTTCGATGGAATTTTAGTGGAATTTTAGTAGGCACATGTCCAGTTGCAGGCAGACAGCAGTAGACACGAACGGTGGCCCTTTTCCATTGATAACCAAAGTCTCGACCTTACGTTCCTGATGTTAGCCTGTAGGACGCCTTTGGCACTACAAGGGTAGACAATCTTCTAACTGGTGGTAGATTCCATCTTACAGGTATCCTCATTTGTATGGAATTTTAGTAGGCATAAGCCCAGTTGAAGGCAGACAGCATTAGGCATGAACGCTGACCCATGTCCATGAGAAACCAAGGTCGCAACCTCACGTTCCTGATGTCAGTTTGTAGGAGGCCTTTGGCACTACAAGGACAGACAAACTTCCAACTGGTGGTAGATTGCATCTGGGTGATATCCTCATTTGTATGGAATTTTAGCAGGCAGAAACCCAGTGGCAAGCAGACAGCATTGGACACGAATGTTGGCCCTTTTCAATGGGAAACCAAAGTCTCCACCCCACTTTCCTGATGTCAGCTTTTAAGAGGCATTTGGCACTACAAAGGCAGATAAACTTCCAACTGGTGGTAGATTCCATCTGACAGGTATCCTCATTTGTATGGAATTTAAGTAGGCATAAGCCCAGTGGCAGGCAAACAGCATTAGACACGAACGCTGGCCCATGTCCATGGGAAACCAAAGTCTCAACCTCACGTTCCTGATGTCAGTTTGCAGGAGGCCTTTGGCACTGCAAGGGCAGACAAACTTCCAACTGGTGGTAGATTGCATCTGGAAGATATCCACATTTGCATGGAATTGCTGTGGAATTTTAGGAGGGAGAAGCACATCGGCACGCAGGCAGAATTAGGCAAGAACGGTGGCCCTTTTCCATGGGAAACCAAAGTCTCCACCTCACGTTCCTGATGTCAGTTTTAAGGAGGCCTTTGGCACTACAAGGTCAGACAAATATCCAACTGGTGGTAGATTACATCTGGGAGATATGTTCATATGTATGGAATTTAACTAGGTATAAGCCTAGTGGCAGGCAGACAGCCTTAGACAAGAATGCTGGCCCATTTCCATGGGAAACCAAGGTCTCAACCTCATGTTCCTTATGTCAGTTTCTAAGAGGACTTTGGCACTACAAGATCAGAAAATCTTCCGCCTGGTGGTACATTGCATCTGGGAGATATCCTCATTTGTATGGAATTTTAGCAGGCAGAAACCCAGTGGCAAGCAGACAGCATTGGACACGAATGTTGGCCCTTTTCAATGGGAAACCAAAGTCTCCACCCCACTTTCCTGATGTCAGCTTTTAAGAGGCATTTGGCACTACAAAGGCAGATAAACTTCCAACTAACTGGTGGTAGATTCCATCTGACAGGTATCCTCATTTGTATGGAATTTAAGTAGGCATAAGCCCAGTGGCAGGCAAACAGCATTAGACACGAACGCTGGCCCATGTCCATGGGAAACCAAAGTCTCAACCTCACGTTCCTGATGTCAGTTTGCAGGAGGCCTTTGGCACTGCAAGGGCAGACAAACTTCCAACTGGTGGTAGATTGCATCTGGAAGATATCCACATTTGCATGGAATTGCTGTGGAATTTTAGGAGGGAGAAGCACATCGGCACGCAGGCAGAATTAGGCAAGAACGGTGGCCCTTTTCCATGGGAAACCAAAGTCTCCACCTCACGTTCCTGATGTCAGTTTTAAGGAGGCCTTTGGCACTACAAGGTCAGACAAATATCCAACTGGTGGTAGATTACATCTGGGAGATATGTTCATATGTATGGAATTTAACTAGGTATAAGCCTAGTGGCAGGCAGACAGCCTTAGACAAGAATGCTGGCACATTTCCATGGGAAACCAAGGTCTCAACCTCACGTTCCTTATGTCAGTTTCTAAGAGGACTTTGGCACTACAAGATCAGAAAATCTTCCGCCTGGTGGTACATTGCATCTGGGAGATATCCTCATTTGTATGGAATTTTAGGAGGCATAATCCCAGTGACAGGCAGACAGCATTAGACACGAACGGTGGCCCTTTTCCATGGGAAACCAAAGTTTACAACTCACGTTCCTGATGTCAGTTTCTAGGAGGCTCTTTGCTCTACAAAGACAGGCAAACTTCCAACTGGTGGTAGATTCCATCTTGGAGATACCTTGATTAGTATGCAGTTTCTCTAGGCAGAAGCCCATTGGCAGGCAGACAGCATTTGACACGAACAGGAGCCATTTTCCATGGGAAAACATTGTCTTCACTCCAGGTTCCTGATGCCAGTTTGAAAGAGGCCTTCGGCACTACAGGGGCAGACAAACTTCCAACTGGTACTAGATTCCATCTGAGAGGTATCCTCATTTGTGTGGAATTTTAGTTAGCATATACCCTGTGGCAGGCAGACTGCATTAGACAAGATAGCTGGCCCGTTTCCATGGGCAACCAAAGTCTCCACCCCACGTTCCTGATGTCAGTTTGTAGAAGGCCTTCGGAACTACAAGGGCAGGCAAACCTACAGCAGGTGGTAGATTCCATCTGGGAGATACCTTCATTAGTATGGAATTTCACTAGGCGTAAGCCCAGTGGCAGGCAGACAGCATTAGACACGAACATTGGCCCTTTTCCATGGGAAAACATAGTCTTCACTCCAGGTTCCTAATGTCAGTTTGTAGGAGACCTTTGACACTACAAGGGCAGACAAACTTCCATCTGGTGACAGGTTTTACCTGGGAGATATCCACATTAGTATGGAATATTAGTGGAATTTAAGTAGTCAGAAGCCGAAAGGCCAGCAGACAGCATTAGACAAGAACGGTGGCCATTTTCCATGGGATACCAAAGTCTCCACCCCAGGTTCCTAATGTCAGTTTGCAGGAGGCCTTTGGAACTACAAGGGCAGACAAACTTCCAACTGGAGGTAGATTGCACCTGGGAGATATCCTCATCTGTATGGAATTTTAGTAGGCATAAGCCCAGTGGCAGGCAGACAGCGTTAGACACGAACGGTGGCCCTTATCCATTGCAAACCAAAGTCTCCAGCCGAGGTTCTTGATGTCAGTTTCTAAGAGCTCGTTGGCAGTACAAGGGCTGACAAAGTTCCAACTGGTGGTAGATTCCATCTGGGAGATATCCTCATTTGTATGGAATTTTAGAGGGATTTTAGGAAGCAGAAACCCAGTGGCAGGCAGACAGGATTAGACTCGAACGATGGCCCTCTTCCATGGGAAACCAAATTATCCACTCTATGTTTCAGATGTCAATTTATACGAGGCCTTTGGCACTACAGGGCCAGACAAACTTCCAAGTGGTGGTTGATTCCATCTGGGTTATATCCTCATTTGCATGAAATTTTAGTATGCATAAGCCCAGTGGAAGGAAGACAGCATTAGACACGAACGGTGGCCCTTTTCCATGGGAAACCAAAGTCTACACCCAACGTTCCTGATGTAAGTTTGCAGGAGGCTATTGGCACAACAAGAGCAGAAAAACTTCTATCTGGTCGTAAATTGCACCTTGGAGATATCCTCATTTGTATGGGATTTCTGTAGGCAGAAGCCCAGTGGCTAGCAGACAGTATTAGACACGAACGGTGGCCCTTTTACATGGGAAACCAAAGTCTCCACCCCACATTCCTGATGTCAGCTTGCAATACGCCTTTGGCACTACAAGAGCAGAAAAACTTCCATCTGGTGGTCGGTTGCTTCTGGGAGATATCCTCATTTGTATGGATTTCAGCAGGCATAAGGCCAGTGGCAGGCAGACAACAATACACATGGACTGTGGCCCTTTTCCAAGAAAAACCAAAGTCTCCACTCCACGTTCCTGATGTTTGTTTGTAGGAGGTGTGTGTCACTATAAGGGCAGACAATCTTCAATCTGGTGGTAGATTGCACTAGGGAGATATCCTCATTTGCATGGAATTTCAGTGGAATAGTATTAGGCATAAGCCCAGCAGCAGGCAGACAGCATTAGACACGAACGGTAGCTCTTTTCCATGGGAAAGCAAAGTCTCCACCCCACATTCCTGATGCCAGTTGGCCAGAGGCCTTTGGCACTACAAGGGCAGACAAACTTATAAGTGGTGGTAGATTCCATGTGGGAGATATCTTCATTTCTATGGAATTTTAGTAGGCATAAGCCCAGTAGCAGGCAGATATCATTAGACACGAACGGTGGCCCATTTCCATGGGAAACCAAAGTCCCCACCCCACATTCCTGACGTCAGCTTGCAATAGGCCTTTGGCACTACAAGAGCAGAAAAACTTCCATCTGGTGGTCGGTTGCTTCTGGGAGATATCCTCATTTGTATGGATTTCAGCAGGCATAAGGCCAGTGGCAGGCAGACAACATTACACATGAACTGTGGCCCTTTTCCAAGAAAAACCAAAGTCCCCACTCCACGTTCCTGATGTTTGTTTGTAGGAGGCGTGTGTCACTATAAGGGCAGACAATCTTCAATCTGGTGGTAGATTCCATCTGGGAGATATCCTCATTTGCATGGAATTTCAGTGGAATTGTATTAGGCATAAGCCCAGCAGCAGGCAGACAGCATTAGACACGAACGGTGGCCCTTTTCCATGGGAAACCAAAGACTCCACCCCAGATTCCTGATGTCAGTTGGCCAGAGGCCTTTGGCACTACAAGGGCAGACAAACTTATAACTGGTGGTAGATTCCATGTGGGAGATATTTTCATTTCTATGGAATTTTAGTAGGCATAAGCCCAGTGCCAGGCAGATATTATTAGACACGAACGGTGGCCCATTTCCATGGGAAACCAAAGTCTCCACCTCAGATTCCAGATGTCAGTTTGCAGGAGCCCTTAGGCACTACAAGGGCAGACAAACTTCCAACTGGTGGCAGATTGCACCCGGCAGATATCCTCGTTTGTATGGAATTTTAGTAGGCATCAGAGCAGTGGCAGGTAGACAGCATGAGACACGAATGGTGGCTCTTTTCCATGGGAAACCAAAGTCTCCACCCCACGTTCCTGATGTTAGCTTGTGGGAGGCCTTTGGCACTACAAGGGCAGACAAACTTCCAACTGGTGGCAGATTGCACCGGGAGATATCCTCGTTTGTATGGAATTTTCATTAGGCATAAGACCAGCGGCAGGTAGACAGCATTAGACACGAACGCTGGCCCTTTTCCATTGGGAAACCAAAACCTCCAAACCCCGTTCCTGATGTCCGTTTGCAGGAGGCCTTTGGCAATACAAGGGCAGACAAACTTCCAACTGGTGGTAGATTGCACCTGGGAGATATCCTCGTTTGTATGGAATTTTAGTAGGCATAGCTCAGTGGCAGACACACAGCATTAGACACGAACGCTGGCCTTTTTCCATGGGAAACCACATTATCCATCCTATGTTTCCGATGTCAATATTTAGGAGGCTTTTGGCACTACAAGGGAAGACAAACTTCCAACTGGTGGTAGATTTCATCTGGGTGATATCATCATTTGTATTGAATTTCAGCAGTTATAAGCCCAGTGGCAGGCAGAGAGCATTAGACACGAGCAGCGGCCCTTTTCCATGGGAAACCAAAGTCTCCACGCCAGGTTCCTGATGTCAGTTTGCAAGAGGCCTTGGGCACTACAAGGGCAGACAAACTTCTAAGCGGTGGTAGATTGCTTCTGGGAGATATCCTTGTTTGTATGAAAATTTAGGAGGCATAAGCCCAGTGGCAGGCAGACAGCATTAGACACGAACGGTGGCCCTTTTCCATGGGAAACCAAAGTCTCCACGCCAGGTTCCTGATGTCAGTTTGCAAGAGGCCTTGGGCACTACAAGGGCAGACAAACTTCCAAGTGGTGGTAGATTGCACCTAGGAATTATCCTCGTTTGTATGGAATTTTAGCAGTCATAAGGCCAATGGCAGGCAGACAGAATTTCAGCAGTTATAAGCCCAGTGGCAGGCAGAGAGCAATAGACACGAACAGCGGCCCTTTTCCTTGGGAAACCAACGTCTCCACCCCATGTTCCTGATGTCCGTTTGCAGGACGCCTTTGGCACTAAAAGGACAGACAAACTTCAAACTGGAGGTAGATTCCATCTGAGAGATATCCCCATTTCTATGGAATTTTAGTGAACTTTAGTAGGCATAAGCCCAGTGGCAGGCAGACAGCAGTAGACACGAACGCTGGCCATTTTCCATGGAAAACCAGTGTCTCCATCCGACGTTCCTGATGTCAGTTTGTAGGACCTCGTTGGCAGTAAAAGGGCTCAAAAACTTCCAACTGGTGGTAGATTCCATCTGGGAGATATCCTCATCTCTATGGGATTTCATGAGGCAGAAGCCCACTGGCCGACAGACAGCAATAGACACGAACGCTGGCTATTTTCCATTGGAAACCAAAGTCTCCACTCCAGGTTCCTGATGTCAGATTGCAAGAGGCCTTTGGAACTACAAGGTCAGAGAAACTTCCATCTGGTGGTCGATTCCATCTGGGAGATATCCTCATTTGTATGCAATTTCAGCCGGCATAAGCGCAGTGGCAGGCAGACACCATTATACACGAACAGTGGCCCTTTTTCATGAGAAACCAAAGTCTCCACCCCACATTCCGGATGTCAGTTTGTAGAAGGCCTTTGGAAATACAAGGGCAGACAAACTTCCAACTGGTGGTGAATTGAATCTGTGAGATATCCTTATGTGTAAGGAATTTTACTAGGCATAAGCCCAGTGGCAGGCAGGCAGCATTAGGCATAAACGGTAGCCTTTTTCCGTGCGAAACCAAATTATCCATTCTAAGTTTCAAATGTCAGTTTATAAGTGCCCTTTGGTACTACAAAGGCAGAGAAACGTCCAACTGGGAAGTTTGCACCTGCGAGATACCGCCATTTGTACGGAATTTTAGTAGAATTTTAGTTGGCTGACGACCAGCGGCAGGCAGACAGCATAAGACATGAACAATGGCCCTTTTCTATGGGAAACTAAAGTATCCAGGCCAGGTTCCTGATGTCAGTTTTAAGAGGCCTTTGGCACTAAAAGGGCAGATAAACTTCCAACTGGTGGTAGATTCCACCTGGGAGATATCCTCATTTGTATGGAATTTTAGCAGGCATAAGCCCAGTGGCAGGCACACAGCATAAGACACAAACAGTGGCCATATCCTATGGAAAACCAAAGTCTCCACCTCACATTCCATACGTCAGTTTGTAGGAGGCCTTTGGCACTACAAGGGCAGAGAAACTTCCATCTGGTGGAAGGTTGCACCTGGGAGATATCCTCAGCTGTATGGAACTTCAGCACTCATAAGCCCAGTAGCAGGAAGAGAGCATAAGACACGAACGGTGGCCCTTTTCCATGGGAAACCAAATTATCCACCCTACGTTAGAGATGTCAATTTATAGCAGGCCATTGGCACTACAAGAAGAGAAAAACTTCCATCTGCTGGTAGATTGCATCTGGGAGATATCCTCATTTGTATGGAATTATAGTAGCCTTAAGCACAGTGGCCAGCAGACTGCATCAGACAGGAACGGTGGCCCTTTTTCATGGGAAACCAAAGTCTCCACCCCAGGTTCCGGATGTCAGTTTGCAGGAGGACTTTGGCACTACAAGGGCAGACAAACTTCTAAGTGGTGGTAGATTGCACCTAGGAGGTATCCTCCATTGTATGGAATTTTAGTATGCATAGGCCCAGTCGCAGGCAGACAGCATTGGACACGAACGGTGGCCCTTTTCCTTGGGAAACCTAAGTTTCCACCCCACGTTCCTGATGTCCGATTTCAGGAGGCTTTGGCACTAAAAGGAGAGACAAACTTCCAACTGGTGGTAGATTCCATCTGGAAGATATCCTCATTTCTATGGAATTTTAGTGGAATTTTATTAGGCATAAGCCCTGTCCAGGCAGACAGAAGTAGACTCGTACGGTGGCCCTTTTCCATGGGAAACCAACGTCTCCACCCTAGATTCCTGATGTCAGTTTGCAGGAGGCCTTTGGTACTTCAAGGGCAAACAAACATCCAACTGGTGGTGGATTCCATCTGGGAGTTATCCTGATTTTTATGGGATTTCATTAGGCAGAAGCCAACAGGCAGACACACAACAATAGACACGAACGCTGGCCCTTTTCCATGGGAAAGCAAAGTCTCCACCCCAGGTTCCTGATGTCAGTTTGCAAGAGGCCTTTGGCACTACAAGGACAGAAAAACTTCCAACTGGTGGTAGATTGCTTCTGGGAGATATCCCCGTTTTTATGGAATTTTAGTAGGCATAAGCCCAGTGGAATTCAGTCAGCATTATACACGAACTGTAGCTCTTTTCCATGGGAAACCAAAGTCTCCACCCCACGTTCCTGATGTCAGTTTGCTGGAGGCCTTTGGTACTACAAGGGCAGACAAACTTCCAAACGGTGGTAGATTGCTTCTGGGAGATATTCTTGTTTGTATGGAGTTTTAATGGGCATAAGCCCAGTGGCAGGCAGATAGCATTAGACACGAACGGCGGCCCTTTTCCATAGGAAAACAAAGTCTCCACCCCAGGTTCCTGATGTCAGTTTGCAGGAGGCCTTGGGCACTACAACTGCAGACAAACTTCTAAGTGGTGGTAGATTGCACCTAGGAGATATCCTCGTTTGTATGGAATTTTAGTAAGCATAGGCCCAGTGGCAGGCAGACAGCATTAGACACGAACGGTGGCCCTTTTCCATGGGAAAACTAAGTTTCCACCCCACGTTCCTCATATCCGTTTGCAGGAGGCCTTTGGCACTAAAAGGACAGACAAACTTCCAACTGGTGGTAGATTCTATCTGGAAGATACCCTCATTTCTATGGAATTTTAGTGGAATTTTAATAGGCATAAGCCCAGCGGCAGGCAGACAGCAGTTGACACGAACGGTGGCCTTTTTCCATGGGAAACCAACGTCTCCACCCTAGATTCCTGATGTCAGTTGGCAAGAGGCCTTTGGCAGTACAAGGGCAGACAAACTTCCATCTGGTGGTAGATTGCTTCTGGGAGATATCCTCATTTGTATGAAATTTCATTAGGCAGAAGCGCAGTGGCAGGCAGACAGCATTAGACACGAACAGCGGCCCTTTTCCATGGGAAACGAAAGTCTCCACCCCAGGTTCCTGATGTCAGTTTGCAGGAGGCCTTTGTTACTACAAGGGCAGACAAACTTCCAACCGGTGGTAGATTGCACCTGGGAGATATCCGCATTTCTATTGAATTTCAGCCGGCATAAGCCCAGTGGCAGGCAGACAACATTAGACAAGAACAGCGTCCCTTTTCCATTTGGAAACCAAAGTCTCCACCTCATGTTCCTGATGTCAGTTTGTAGGAGGCCTTTGGAACTACAAGGGCAGACAAACTTCCATGTGGTGGTGGACTGCGTCTGGGAGACCTTCTCATTTGTATGGAATTTTAGAGGATTATTGGCAGACAAAATCTGTGCGGCCAGCAGAGACTATTCGACACGAACGGTGGGCCTTTTTCATGGGAAACCAAAGTCTCCAGCCTACGTTCCTGATGTCAGTTTGTAGGAGGCCTGTGGCACTTCAAGGGCAGACAATCTTCCATGCTGTGGTTAATTCCATTTAAGAGACATCCTGATTTTTAAGGAATTTTAGATGTATATAATCAGACAAAATCCCATTGGCAGGCAGACAGCATTAGACACGAACGGTGGGCCGTTTCCATGGGAAGTCAAAGTCTCTAGCCCAGGTTCCTGATGTCAGTTTGCAAGAGGCCTTTGGCACTACAAGGGAAGATAATCTTCCATGTGGTGGTAGATTCCATCTGGGGGATATCCTCATTTGTATGAAATTTTAGCAGGCAAAATCCCAGCGGCAGGCAGAAAGCATTAGACACGAACGGTGGCCCTTTTCTAAGGGAAACCACAGTCTCCAGCCCAGGTTCCTGATGTCAGTTTTTGCGAGGAGTTTGGACCTACAAGGGCAGACAAATTTCCAACTGGTGGTAGATTCCATGTGGAGAACATCGTCATTCTTATGGAATTTTAGTGGAATTTTAGCAGGCAAAATCCCAGTGGCAGGTAGACAGAATTAAACAGAAACGGTGGCCATTTTAGGTGGGAGTGGGTGTTTCCACCGCTGTGGTGTCACAAAGTGGTTAAAATGGTTCAGCAGGCATTGTGGTGTCCCAGAGACTTTGTAGCTGGTGCTGCCACAACTGTGGTGTCGCAAAGTGGTGGAAGCTAAAGCTGCCAACACCGTGGTGTCCGAGAGAGGTGGAATCTGGTGCTGCCAACACTGTGTTTTCACAGCGAGGTGGCAGCTGGTGCAGGCAGCACTGTGGTGTCATAGAGAGGTGGAAGCTGGTGCTGCCACTGCTGTGGTGTCAGAGAGAGGTGGAAGTTTCTGCTGCGAGCTCTGCGGTGTCACAAAGAGAAGAATGCTGGTGCTGCCAGAGCTTTGGTGTCACAGAGAGGTGGAAGTGTGTGCTGCCAAAGCTGTGGTGTCACAGAGAGGTGGGAGCGGGTGTTTCCACTGCTGTGTTGTCACAAAGTGGAGGAAACTGATTCTACAGGCACTATGGTGTCACAGAGATGTGGAAGCTGGTGCTGAAATGCTGTGGTGTGACAGAGAGGTAGAAGCTGGTGGTGCCAGCGCTGTGGTGTCACAGAGAGGTGGAAGCCGGTGCTTCAACTGCTGTGTTTTCACAGAGAGATAGAAGCTGGTGCTACCAGCACTGTGGTATCACAGAGAGATGGAAGTCTGTGCTGCTACTGCTGTGGTGTCACAGAGAGGTAGAAGCTGGTTCTGCCAGCACTGTGGTGTCACAGAAAGGTGGAAAATACTGCTGCCAGCTTTGTTGTGTCACAAGGAGAGGAATGCTGGTGCTGCCACTGCTCTTGTGTCGCAGAGAGGTGGAAGCGGGTTCTGCCAGCACTGTGGCAACACAAAAAGTGTAATGGTGGTTCTCCAGCTACTGTGTTGTCACAGAGAGGTGGAAGCTTCTGCTGCAACTGCTATAGTGTCACAGACAGCTGGAAGCTGCTGTTGCCGCCACTGTGGTGTCACAGAATGTTGGACGCAGGTGCTGGCAGCACTGCGGTGTCACCGAGTGATGGAAGCTGGTTTACCAGAGCTCTAGTGTCACAGAAAAGTGGAAGCTGGTGCTGCCAGAGCACTGGTGTGACAGAGAGCTGGAACCTGAAGCTGCCAACACCGTTGTGTCCCAGAGAGGTGGAACCTGGTGCTGCATAAACAGTGTTTTCACAGCAAGGTGGCAGCTGGTGCAGGCAGCACTGTGGTGTCATAGAGAGGAGGAAGATGGTGCTGCCACTGCTGTGGTGTCACAGAGAGGTGTAAGTTTCTGCTGCCTGCTCTGTGGTGTCACAAAGAGAGGAATCCTGGTGCTGCCAGCACTGTGGTATCACAGAGAGGTGGAAGCTTGTGCTTCAACTGCTGTGTTTTCACAGAGAGTTAGAAGCTGGTGCTACCAGCTCTGTGGAGTCACAGAAACGTGGAAGTTGCTGCTGCCAGCTCTGTGGTGTCACAAAGAGAGGAATGCTGGTGCTGCCAGAGCTTTGGCGCCACAGAGAGGTGGAAGTTTGTGCTGCCAATGCTGTGGTGTCACAGAGAGGTGGGAGCGGGTGTTTCCACTACTGTGTTGTCACAAAGTGGTGGAAACTAGTTCTGCAGGCACTGTGGTTTCCAGGAGACGTTGTAACTGGTGCTGCCAGAACTGTGGTGTCGCAGAGAGGTGGAATCTGGTGCTGCCAACACCGTGGTGTCCCAGAGAGGTGGAATCTGGTGCTGCCAACACTGTGTTGTCACAGTGAGGTGGCAGCTGGTGCAGGCAGTACTGTGGTGTCATAGAGAGGTGGAAGCTGGTGCTACAAATGCTGTGGTGTGACAGGGAGGTGGAAGCTGGTGGTGCCAGCACTGTGGTGTCACAGAGAGGTGGAAGCCCGTGCGTCAACTGCTGTGTTTTCACAGAGTTGTAGAAGCTGGTGCTACCAGCAGTGTGGTATCACAGAGAGATGGAAGTTTTTGCTGCCACTGCTCTTGTGTCACAGAGAGGTGGAAGCTGGTTCTGCCGGCACAGTGGTGTCACAGAAAGTTGGAATTTGCTGATGCCAGCTCTGTCGTCTCACAGGGAGAGGAATGCTGGTGCTGCCACTGCTCTTGTGTCGCAGTGAGGTGGAAGCTGGTGCTGCGAGAACTGTGGCAACACAAAAAGTGTAATGGTGGTTCTCCAGGTACTATATTGTCACAGAGAGTTGGAAGCTGCTGCTGCAACTGCTATCGTGTCACAGACAGTTGGGAGCTGCTGTTGCCGCCACTGTGGTGTCACAGAATGTTGGACGCAGGTGCTGGGAGCACTGCGGTGTCACCGAGTGATGGAAGCTGGTTTTACCAGCGCTCTGGTGTCACAGAAAAGTGGAAGCTGGTGCTGCCAGAGCTCTGGTGTTACAGAGAGGTGGAATCGGGTGCTGCCAACACTGTGTTGTCACAGCGAGGTGGCAGCTGGTGCAGGCAGCACTGTGGTGTCAGAGAGGTGGAAGCTGGTGCTGCAGATGATGTGGTGTCACAGAGAGGTAGAAGCTGGTGGTGCCAGCACTGTCGTGTCACAGAGAGGTGGAAGTCTATGCTGCCACTGCTGTGGCGTCACAGAGAGTTGGAAGCTGGTTCTGCCAGGACTGTGGTGCCACAGAAAGGTGGATGTTGCTGCTGCCAGCTCTGTGGTGTCACAAAGAGAGGAATGCTGGTGCTGCCAGAGCTGTGGCATCACAGAGAGGTGGAAGCTGCAGCTGCCTGCACTGTGGTGTCACAGAGAGGGAGAAGCTGCTGCTGCAGCTTTGTGGCACCACAAAAAAGGCAATTATGGTACCCTAATTACTGAGGTGTAACAGAGAGGTAGAAGTTGGAGATGTCAGCACTGTTGTGTCCACGTAGGTTTGGAAGCTGCTTCTGCACCTACTGTGGTATCACAGAGAGATGGAAGTGTGTGCTGCCAATGCTGTGGTGTCACATAGAGGTGGAAGTGGGTGTTTCCGCCGCTGTGGTGTTACAAAGTGGTGGAAACTGGTTCTGCAGGCACTGTGGTGTCCCTGAGACTTTGTAGCTGGTGCTTCCAGAACTGTGGTGTCATAGAGTGGTGGAATCTGAAGCTGCCAACACCGTGGTGTCCCAGAGAGGTGGAATCTGGTGCTGCAACACTGTGTTTCACAGCGAGGTGGCAGCTGGTGCAGGCAGCACTGTGGTGTCAGAGAAGTGGAAGCTGGTGCTGGAAATGCTGTGGTGTGACAGGGAGGTGTAAGCTGGTGCTACCAGCACTGTGGTGTCACAGAGAGGTGGAAGTCTGTGCTGCCACTGCTATGGTGTCACAGAGAGGACGAAGCTGGTTCTGCTGGCATTTTGGTGTCACAGAAAGGTGGAAGCTGGTTCTGCCAGCACTGTGGTGTCACAAGGAGAGGAATGCTGGTGCTGCCACTGCGCTTGTGTCGCAGAGTGGTGGAAGCTGATGCTGCCAGCAATCTGGCAACACAAAAAGTGTAATGGTGGTTCTCCAGCTACTGTGTTGTCACTGAGAGGTGGATGCTGCTGCTGCAACTGCTATCGTGTCACAGACAACTGGAAGCTGCTGTTGCCATCACTGTGGTGTCACAGAATGTTGGAAGCAGGTGCTGGCAGCACTGCGGTGTCACCGAGTGATGGAAACTGGTTTTGCCAGCGCTGTGGTGTCATAGAGAGTTGGAAGCTGGTGCTGCCAGAACTGTGGTGTCACAGAGAGGTGGAATGTGCTGCTGCCTGCACTGTGGTGTCAGATGGCGTGGAAGCTGTTGCTGCCAGCCCTGTGGTATCACAAAAAAGGCAATTGTCGTATCCTAACTACTGCGGTGTACCAGAGAGGTGGAATCCGGTGCTGCCAACACTGTGTTGTCACAGCGAGGTGGCAGCTGGTGCAGGCAGCACTGTGGTGTCAGAGAAGTGGAAGCTGGTGCTGGAAATGCTGTGGTGTGACAGGGAGGTGTAAGCTGGTGCTACCAGCACTGTGGTGTCACAGAGAGGTGGAAGTCTGTGCTGCCACTGCTATGGTGTCACAGAGAGGACGAAGCTGGTTCTGCTGGCATTTTGGTGTCACAGAAAGGTGGAATGTTGCAGTGCGTGCTTGCTCCGGCCTGGCTGAGTAGCCTGGCCTACCCGGCAGCTCCCGGCACGTCACACAACAAGTCACTTTGTGGGGTTCGGCTTTTACATCTGGGTGACGCTGTCAAGGCTGGTTCCAAGAAAGAGGGGACTCTCTCGTAGTTTTCCAGGGAACAGAGGCTTTATTCGGGGGCGGGGGGAAGGGGGTCAGGATGATCCCCCCAGCCACCCCAGGCTGGTGCCTCTGGAGAGAGACCCTGAGCCTGGGGTGGTGGGTGGTTTAATACTACAATTTTAGGGTGGGTTCTAAGTTACAAATACCAATAAAACAATCTAAATACATCATGCTAAATTAAGTCATTTAGGTTCCAACAAATCCAGCACAAGTTCTGGGATGGGCCGAGGGCAGTCTGCGAGGTCACTGGCTAGCTCTACTGTACTTCAAAGATAAGAATTAAATGATGGACACGAGGGTAATTATGCATGACAGAGGGGGTAAGGCAGGGGAGAACCAATAAAAGAAAAATTCTAAGCAGGGGCAAAGCTGTCCTAGAAACTCTTATCGGAACAACAGAAAGATACATATTAACATAAGCAATACATCTTAAAACAAAAGGGCTTTCTTATAGTTGTGCAAGCTATTCTAAACTTAACAATAAAACCTTTCATGCGGTATTCAACGCCAAGGCCTGCACATATTATTTTTTGCAGTCCCACAGGTGGAAGCTGGTTCTGCCAGCACTGTGGTGTCACGAGGAGAGGAATGCTGGTGCTGCCACTGCGCTTGTGTCGCAGAGTGGTGGAAGCTGATGCTGCCAGCAATCTGGCAACACAAAAAGTGTAATGGTGGTTCTCCAGCTACTGTGTTGTCACTGAGAGGTGGATGCTGCTGCTGCAACTGCTATCGTGTCACAGACAACTGGAAGCTGCTGTTGCCATCACTGTGGTGTCACAGAATGTTGGAAGCAGGTGCTGGCAGCACTGCGGTGTCACCGAGTGATGGAAACTGGTTTTGCCAGCGCTGTGGTGTCACAGAGAGTTGGAAGCTGGTGCTGCCAGAACTGTGGTGTCACAGAGAGGTGGAATGTGCTGCTGCCTGCACTGTGGTGTCAGATGGCGTGGAAGCTGTTGCTGCCAGCCCTGTGGTATCACAAAAAAGGCAATTGTCGTATCCTAACTACTGCGGTGTACCAGAGAGGTGGAATCCGGTGCTGCCAACACTGTGTTGTCACAGCGAGGTGGCAGCTGGTGCAGGCGGCACTGTAGTGTCATAGAGAGGTGGAATCTTGTGCTGTCAACGCTGTGTTTTCACAGCGAGGTGGTAGCTGGTGCTGCCAGCACTGTGGTGTCACAGAAGGTGGAAGTCTGTGCTGCCACTGCTGTGGTGTCAAAGAGAGGTGGAAGCTGGTTCTGCCGCCACTGTGGTGTCACAGATAGGTGGAAGTTTCTGCTGCCAGCTCTGTGGGGTCACAAAGAGAGGAATGCTGGTGCTGCCAGAGCTGTGGCATCACAGAGAGGTGGAATGTGCTGCTGCCTGCACTGTGGTGTCAGATGGCGTGGAAGCTGGTTCTGGTGGTACTGTAGTGTCAGATGGGTTGGAAGCTGTTGCTGCCAGCTCTGTGGCATCACAAAAAAAGGCAATTGTTGTACCCTAACTACTGCGATGCAACAGAGAGGTGGAAGTTGGAGCTGCCAGCACGGTTGTGTCACGTAGGGTTGGAAGCTGCTTCTGCACCTGCTGTGGTGTCTCAGAGAGTTGGAAGTGTGTGCTGCCAATGCTGTGGTGTCACAGAGAGTTGGGAGTGGGTGTTTCCATTGCTGTCACACACTGTGGTGTCACAAAGAGGTGGAAACTGGTTCTGTAGGCACTGTGGTGTCCCAGAGACTTTGTAGCTGGTGCTGCCAGAACTCTGGTGTCGCCGAGTGGTGGAAGCTGAAGCTGCCAACACCGTGGTTTCCCAGAGAGGTGGAATCTGGTGCTGCCAACACTGTCTTGTCACAGTGTCTTCACCTGACAGCTATACTAAATGTAGGACTTTTCAGGCAGTCTCCTCTCGCCGTGTGCGTGCTTCTGCTTTCTGTTTTCATGGTGCCGAGAAGTACTCTTGCTTGCTATTGTTTCCAGCAAGCCCAGACGCTGGTGCAATGATTCTTCTGCCTTTGCCAGCACAAAAGCACTTTCTGGTTGGGTTGGAGTTGCCCCTGCGTTCAGCAGCTCAAGCAGAAGCTCTGCTGTCTCTCTGCATCTTGTGCGCAGCAGAGCTGTCCAGAATGAGAAGCTGCCTTTTTGCCGAGAGAGCAGCATTTTGCAGCAGGAAAGCAGGCATCCTCGGGGAAGCCGCAGGGTGTGAGGACAAGCGAAAGGAAAGCGGGGAAGAATGTGGAAGGCAAGAAAATATCGCTGAGAGCAGGTGTTTACAAGGACGTTGAGGCAGAAGACGGCAAAGCCAGAGGGGTCGTGGTCTGGCCATGTCTGGGCGCGGGCGGCGGCACTGAAGGGGGGTGGTGTCAGTCCCCGAGTCGGCGCCTTGCTTTCCCTGAACATCAACCGGCGCTGTTCGCGTAGCTCCTGCGGGAACCACAACGTGACGCGGGAGCAGTTCATTGCTCTCTACGGTCTGCAGCTGCTGGTGTACATACTGGAGCTGTCGGGGTGCACCAAGGTGGCCTTCGTCCTCATCTGCGTCGCTCGCACAATCACCCCAAAAATCACACTAAAATCACCCCAAGGACCCTCAAAATCACCCCAAAACCACTCCAAAGTCACCCCAAAAATTGGCTTTGGCACCCTCAAAAACCCTTAAAATCCCCAAAATTGTCCCAAAAATAACCCCAAATTCACCCCAAAATTGCATCAAAATCACCTGCAATCACCCCAAAATGAGCTTTGGCACCCGCAAAAACTACCCCAAAAATCACCCCAAAATCATCTTCAGCAGCCCCAAAAATTACCTCTTAATCACCAAAAAGTCACACCAAAATCGGCTTTGGAACACCAAAAAACAAAGCCAAACCAAACCAAACCAAACCAAAACAATAAAAACCAAACCAAAACAAACAAAAAAACCAAGCCAAAACAAAACAACAAAAAAAACCCCACCACTGTTGGCAGATAGATTTCCCGGCCGGAAGAATTATCGGGTGTTAGTTAGGGTCCCCGCCTCTCCACAGTTCTTACCAAATCCAGTCGTACCTTGCAGACCCCCACTGGCGTGACGTGACCACGCTACATCCATAAAAGCTACCGCGCGCGCTCAAATACATGCGTTTCGCCATCCACTATATTAGTGTTATGTGTGATTGCCCGGCACGGTCTGTGTATTATAAAAGAGGTGATCGGCCGTGGCCCCATCGAACCAGGTTGCCAATACCGGGCCTCGCCGTGCGCCCACGCACGCCTGGATCCCGGTAATACACCACCAAAAAATCCCACAAAAAAAAAAAATAAACAGCCCAACAAAATCACCCCAAATTTTCCCCCAAAACCCCCAAAATCGCTGCAAAAATCACCACAAAATCATACCAAAGCCACCCCCAAAATTGCCTCAAAAATTACCTGAAAATCATCCCAAATAACCCACAAATTGGCTTCTGCACCCCAAAACTGCACTCAAATCACCTTAAAAATCACCCCAAAAGCATCCCCAAACCCATTGTAAGTCACCCCAACAATCACCCCAAAATCATCCCTAAGAACACCCCAAAAATTTGCTTTGGCACCCCCCAAATGGCCCAAAATCACCCCAAAAAGCCCTCCAAATTGCCCCCAAAACATCCCTAAACTCACCCCAGAATCACTCCAACATCACCCACAATCACCCCAAAATGAGCTCCGGCACCCCCAAAACCTGCCCTAAAAATAGCCCCAAAATCACCCCCAAAAATGGCTTTGACACCCCCTAAAACACCAAAGTCACCCCAGAATCACTCCAGAAATCACCCCTAATTTCCTTAAAAACCTTTGAAATCACCCAAAATCTGCTTTGGAACCCCCAAAACACCTCCAAAATTGTCCCAAAAACCACCCCAAAATCATCTGATATCGCCCCAAAATCAGCTTCTGCACTCCCAAAACCCCCTGAAATCACCCAAGAAACCTTCAAAATTGCCCTAAAAACAAGGCCAAAGTTGCCCCAAAAATCTCTCCAAAATCTCCCCAAATTACTCCAAAACTGGCTTTGGCAATCTTGAAAAAAAAACCAATATTGCCCTAGAAACACCCCAAATCGCCCAAAAAATCACCACAAAGTCAACCAAAATCATCTGAAAATTGGATTGAGCTCCCCGCAAAAGTCACCGCAAAATGATCCCCAAACTATCCTCTAAATCGCCTCCTGAATCACCTCAACATCACATCAAATCACTGCCAAATCAGCTTCTGGACCCCCCAAAACCCCTAAAATTGCCCCAGAAACCTTCAAAATTGCCCAAAAATCACTTCAAAAATCACACCAAAATCACCTCAAAATCACCCTAAAATCTCCCCAGAAACCATCCAAAAATCACCCTAAAAAAACCTTAAATCATCATCGGCACCCTCAAAACCCCCCAAAATTGCTCCAAACATCACCCCAAAAATCAACCCAAGAACTCTCAGAATCGCCCCAAAAACCAACCCAAATGTGCCCCAAAAATCGCCCCAAAATCACTCCAAAACTGATTTTGGCACCTTCAAAGCTTCCCAAAATCACCCTCAAAATTTGCTTCAGCCCCCAATAAATCACCCCCAAAATCACCCCCCAAATCACCCCAAAATCGGCCAAAAATCACCCCAAAAGTGGCTTCAGCACTCTCAATGCCGCCCAAAATTGCCCCAAAAGTCACCCCCAAATCAACCAAAACCATGCAAAATAAACCCAAAATCATGCTGAAATTGGCTTCTGCACCCCAAAAATCACCCCCAAATTTCCCTTAAAAAATTATCCCCAAATCATCCCAAAAATCACCCCAAACCCCCTCAAATCACCCCAAAAATCCCCAAAATCGCCACAAAAATCACCTCAAAATCGCCCTAAACACTCTCACCCCAAATCACACAAAAATGGGCCAGGGCAACCCAAAAATCACACAAATACCACCCAAAATCACACCAAAATCGGTTTTGGCACCCCAAAACTGCCACCAAAACTTCCCAAATCTCCCCAAATTAGCCTCCAAAAGCCCCCAAATAGCGCCCCAAAATCACCACAGAATTGTTCCAAAATCAATGCAAAATAAGCCCAAAATCCGCCCAGAAGTTGCCCCACCGTCGTTCCAAAAATCACCTCAAAATTGGCCTCGGCACCCCCTAAAATCACCGCAAATCTGCTCAAAAATCACCTTAAAATCGGCTTGGCCTCTGCCAAAAATATCCCCAAAATTTGAACCCAAAATCATCCAAAAATCTTACCAACCCCCGCCCCCCCCAAAATCACACCCAAATCACCCCAAATGACCCTAAAACAGGCTTTGACACCCTCAACCCCCCCTCCCCAATGGCACTAAAACCCCCCAAAATTGCCCCCCAAACCACCCCCAAAATCACCCGAAAATCAATTGAAGCCACACCAAAATCAACTTTGGAACACCAGAATCGCCAACAAACAACACCCCCCCCCCGCCCCTCCCCCACCCTCCGCCAAGAATCACTGCAAATTTGCCCCCAAAACTGCCCCAAAAATCTGACTCTCAGCTTTCTGAAGTCCTCCGGAAGAATTCTGTATGTGAAGCAGCCTGGGAGCAGGGTTTATATACCAGGGGTGGGCAATTCAGAGCCCTCTTCTCTCCCACGGGCAGAGGGTCTGGCACTTGCCATTTCCAAGGGCCCTGCAGCTGCCAAAGTAGCCTTTTTTGCTCGGTTTGTGGGAATTTTTATTTTTTTTTTTTAATTTTTTTCTGTGTTTGTCTTTGTGTTTATTTTCGTTTTATTTTTCAATCAACTTTTCCCATCAGCTCTGGGTAGAATCTGTATCTGCCACTTGTCTATGGCAGTGTGGAGGTGGCCAAGGGGACCTTCCCCTAGCTGTGTGCAGAGGAATCCAAATCTGCCCAGGCCGGGGCTGGTCAGTGGCCACTTAGTTGTGTTTACTGGATGCAGCTCTGGATGTTTCCCTTGGGTGTCTCCAGGGAGGGAATGTTTGGTCTGCCGGGGCTGGGCTTTCACAGAGAGGGGAAAGCTGTTGCTGCCAGCACTGTGGTGTCATAAAGAGGGGAACACAGGTGCTGCCGATGCTGTGGTGTCAGAGAGAGGGGAGTGCTGGGGCTGGCACTACTCCTGTGTCACACAGAGGGGAATGCTGGACCTGCCCTGCTCCTGCCCTGCCCCCAACAGCTTTGTGAGCACCTTGAGTGGACAGAAGGGCTGAGCCAAAGGTGAGAACTGCAGAAAGGGCTGAGCTGAGAGGAACCCAGTGGGATCATGGAGTCCAGGCAGTCACAAGCCGGGCATCCCTGGGAGCGGTGTCCAAAGGCTCCTGGAGCTGCGGCTGCCTCGGGGCTGTGAGCATTCCCTGAGGAGCCTGGTCAGTGGCTGAGCCCCCTGTAGGGGAAGAAGCTTTTGCTGATCTCCATCCCGGAGTTGCCCTGGCCCAGCCCCAGCTGTTCCCTCGGGTGCAGTCCCTGAGGAGCCTGGGGCCGAGGTGGGAGCTACCCCAGCGCTGGCCCTCGGAAGGAGGCGCAGCCCCCCAGGGAGCTCTGAGCTCCGTCTGCTGGGCTGCGGCCGAAGCGAGCAAGTGCCTGCAGAGCTCCAGGGAAAGGTCCTGCCCTTGTCTGAGGGCCAGGCCGGGGCCACGGGAAGAAAATCAACTTGCAGCTTCTGCCCCACAGCAGGGAGGAGCAGCAATTGCTGGCTAAGAGAGACTCTTGCCAAGGGCCTGCAGGGAGAGGACACAGGGAATGGCTTAGTGCTGCCTGGGGGCAGGCTGAAATGGGACGTGGAGATGGAATTGTACCCTGCAAGGGCCATGGCACAGGTTGGCCCGAGAAGCTGCGGCAGCCCCTGAATCACTGGAAGCGTCCAAGGCCCTCTTGGATGGGGCTTCCTGCCCAGGAGTGATGGCATGGCATGGCATGGCATGGCATGGCATGGCATGGCATGGCATGGCATGGCATGGCATGGCATGGCATGGCATGGGGTATTGTAGGGTGGGGATGGAACTGTGGGGGGTGGGATGTATTTTGTGAGGGATGGAGATTGGAAAGCGGGGACATGGGGTGGTTTGCCCTCTTGGAGTGAGGCACTAGAGGGAGGAACAGCAGGGGGCACTTTTGGGGATGCTCCTGCTGCTTTTAGGAATTTTGGGTCCTAGAAGTGTCTTCTGGGCATTTGCAGTTAAATTGGGAAGGCTGAGATAAAGGTCCTGAGCTGTGGAGGGTTGAGGTGAAGAGGCAGGATTTTGGAAGGGTGAGGGTACCTCATTCCAGGAAGGCAGGAAGGGAGTAAGGGAGGGAGGGAGGGAGGTGTCATGACCCGCTAATGCAGGCGGGAATCGTGATGGTTCGAGTTTGATCTCAAGGCGCAAATGATATAACAAGGGACAATAATAATTTGCTCAAAAGCAGTACACTTTATTAAGTGCACTTTTGCACAGTACGCGATAGAAAAGAGAGAAAGGGAGAGAGGGGAGAGGGATAAAGTAAAAGAGAGAGAGAAAGAAATGGGTATAGCTACCGACGGAGAGACGATATCCTCGTGGTCCTGCCAATAGATCCGTCTTCTTCCGTGGGGAGATCTCAGAATTCGGGCGATCTTGAGGTATCTCTTATAGTCCTTTCTGAAGTGACAGGCAGTTGGCCAGAAGGTGAGCTCAGCATCAGGTGAATCAGGTGCAGCACTCCAGCGCTTAGAGCAAATAACCACCTCAGGAACAGGTACAGGTATAGGGCAAGCACAGGACAGGCCGGCCCAAGACCAGTCTGCCGTGAAGTCCTATTGTCCAAGCTGGTTCCTAGGGGGATGTATCGGTCCAACGAGCGCACCTGTGGACAATGGCTGGCAGTCTTCCCACCTTAGTCAGGCCAGAACTGCTGCATTGGGGGGGAGGTTTTAGTCCCAGTCCCTTTTGGGGGTCTTCAGTCCTTGGCGATGATCGTGAGGCAGATGAGGAATTTAGGGACCGTCCCTTACAGGAGGGAGGGAGGGAGGGAAGGCGGGAGGGGGAGAGAGA
Organism: Phylloscopus collybita; assembly: GCA_027886175.1. Lineage (NCBI taxonomy): Eukaryota > Metazoa > Chordata > Aves > Passeriformes > Phylloscopidae > Phylloscopus > Phylloscopus collybita. The sequence goes on along the minus strand of JAJNNQ010000019.1, from coordinate 8,164,075 downwards.
GAGGAAGGAAGGGAAGAAGAAAAGGGAGGGAGGGATGGAGGGAGGGGTCCAGATCTGTTCTTTATCTGCAGCTGGAGCCTGTTATCTGGAGTTCGTTGGCACTGCCAGTGCCCGGATCTGGAAATTTCCTAGTGTCGGCGTGTCCCAAGTCCAGCAATTTGCTGGCACAGAAAGCCAAAATTGGGCAATTTTCTGGTTCTGGCACCAGCACTACCCAGATGCAGTAATTTGCTGGTTCCAGGAGTCCAGATCCAGCAAATTGCCAACACTGGCTCTGCCCAGGTGTGGCCTTTGCCAGCACCAGTACCAAGCAGATCTGGTAATTTCCTGCTGCTGGGACACTCAGGGGGTCTGGCAGAGCAGGAAAGGTGACCCTGAAGCAGGAGATTTCCTTGGCTTCAGCAAAGCCTGAGATTTGCTTTAGGGGAGGAGAGACAAGTTTGTCCTCAATCCACAGCTGCAGAAAGTAACTGGGTTCTAAACATACCCAAAACTGAGATTTAAACACATACAAGTTTAAATGTGTGGGTCCAAAGTGATCATAGAACTTTATTTTTATAGAAGAGAAGAAATGAGAGAAATAGAGAAGTAGGAAAACTGCCCAGAGTATCTGTGAGAAACACAGGGAAGGGGTTACCACCACCATGGGTCCAGAGCTGGCTTTTAGAGTGCAATGGGGGAGATCTGTGTAAAGTGGAATGAGTCATTCTCTGGTCACTCTGATAGTAGTCAAGCGAGCCAGAGAGGGAACAGGGCTGTGGCAGCAGCACCAGAGGTGTTGGGGGGTGGTGGTATCTGAGGGAGCATGAGCAGTCTTGCAGGAATAGCCAGGATAGCAAAGGACAACACAGCACAGCAACGATTCTGGCACTGTGCAGATTTTTGCAGTGCTGCCATGTGTGGCTGGTTGGGCACTTGCTTATAGAGGGTTTTGAGAATGGCAGTCTTCACATTCACTTCATGAAGTTCATTGGCCGGCTCACCCGATTCATGGAAAAGTTTACTGTTTGCTCTCAGCATATCAAAAGTTTGCAGTTTGCTCGCCTGATGTACCAAGTCCGCTGTTATCTCAATGTCTTAACAGTTCACTGCTCTCTTGCCTGCTGTACCCAAAGCCTGGTGTTAGCAAGCTTAGTGGACCAACTCTAAACCCTAGTAATAACTTTCAACAAGGTGCCTCTTTTTCTAAAATTAAACAGTTCCTGAAGTTTTGGTTAGAGACAAATTTAATCTTCAAAGAGGCAATGGGGAAACATTCTCTACTTTTTGCTCGTTGTCCGTAGAGCCATAGCTGGAAACCTTTCAGTTTAGATTCAAACTGAAGGAGTGGTTGAAGGCCACAGTATGTAGAACTGAGAAGCAAAGTGCATAGCACTGGTCTTCTCTAGGACCAGCAGTGTCAGCTGAGAATGTCCTTGCTCAAAGTTTAGCTTGCACCCGGTAAACTGCATAACGTATGATGGAAATGTGCACCTTCCCTCAAGCTCTAGGTACCAGCATAGCCTGCCACTCTAACAAATCCCAAAAAACTGAAAGCATTCAGCAGCTGATTCCTTGCAACAAGTCGCACAGCCAAAGGCCAGGCCTGGCCTTCACCTTCCCCTTGCAGCCTACAAACGGTGGGAGACGTACAGGTGACTGTGGGAGCTCAGGACTTCTGTACAACCAGCCAATATGATTTGGCAGAAGCCATTTACTGTTTACATTAAGCTATATTTATACATTCTAAGACTACTTGTTCATGTGATCAGACATTTTTTGATTGGAGGCTCTATCTTGTCCACGCATTCATCATGCACCCTTCAGGAAATATGATTGGTTACAGTCCATCACTTTATGGGCCTCCTTTATCTAGTTCTTTTATTTTAGCACTGTTTATCTCTTAGTAACCTTGAAAAATTCCTGAGGGTTCTGATAAGAATAACTACTGGTGGTTTGGCTAAGGCACATTATGGCCTAATATGTTCAAATACATTGCTACAGGTGACTCTCCCTTTCCTTCTCAGCTACCTGAAAAAGCACAGCATTTCAGTGTTGCAGAATCCTGAGCGAAACTGAACAGCAGTTCCACTTCAAGCAGCTCATTGTGCCAGGACAGAAAGCTTTAGCTGACCTGCCTCCTTGCCTTTTCCTTGCAGCCTTTCATTTTCAGAGCACACACTGAAGCCATGCACTTTGTTTCTCAGCTAAGCGTGGTGTCATACCGGCTGAGTCCCATACGTCCATCTGCTTGCACAGACAAATGGCTTCAGTCAAAACACGCCGATGCCACACGCTTTCCTGCTCAGCTATTTACACCATCACATTCTGTGTCCCACTTGCAATCTGAATCTAAACTGAGAAGTTTCTGGCTACATCTCATACACACAGATACGCCAGGAGGAAAAGGTTGCCTGGACCTTGATCCTTACATTCGAAAATGTCCTTTTGCTCCACAATTGAAAGATAACTTGCCTCAATTTAAAAACTGTAAACTTCACACACACATTCACAGGTACACACACGCACATGTGCACACACACACGCGCACACACACACACACTGGAACTCACCAATCTCCCACCTTGACTTCCCTACCACTTTTGACTAGGTCTGCTGTGGTGTCACGCAGAGTTGGAAGATGGTGCTGCCACAACTGTGGTGTGACAGAGAGGTGGAAACTGGTGCTGCCAGCACTGTGGCGAAACAAAGAGGGGAATTCTGGTGCTCGAACTACTGTGGTGTCACTAACAGGTGAAAGCGAGTGCTGTCACCACTGTGGTGTCACAGAGGGGTATAAGCTAGTGCTGCCAGCACTGTAGAGTGACAGAGAGGGGAACACTGGTGCTGCCAGCACTGTGGTGTTCAAAGGAGGTGGATGCTGATTCTGCAGGCACTGTAGTGTTACAAAGGGGTGGAAGCTGCAGCTGCTACGGCTGTGTTTTCACAGAGACATAGAAGCTGGTGCTGCCAGCACTGTGGTGTCAGAGAGAGGTGGAAGTCTGTGTTGCCACTGCCGTGGTGTCACAGAAAGGTGGAAGTTGCTGCTGCCAGCTCTGTGGCATCACAGAGAGGTGGAAGCTGATGCTGCCTGGACTGTGGTGTCAGATGGGGTGGAAGCTGGTTCTGCCAGCACTGTGGTGTCACAGAGAGGGAGAAGCTGTTGCTGCCAACTCTTTGGCATCACAGAAAAAGCAATTGTGTTACCCTAAATACTGCGGTGTAACAGAGAGGTGGAAGTTGGAGCTACCAGCACTGTTGTGTCACGTAGGGTTGGAAGCTGCTTCTGCACCTGCTGTGGTGTCACAGAGAGGTGGAAGTGTGTGCTGCCAATGCTGTGGTGTCACAGAGAGGTGGGAGTGAATGTTTCCACTGCTGTGGTGTCACAAAGAGGTGGAAACTGGTTCTGCAGGCACTGTGGTGTCCCAGAGACTTTGTAGCTGGTGCTGCCAGAACTCTGGTGTCGCAGAGTGGTGGAAGCTGAAGCGCCCAACACCGTGGTGTCCCAGAGAGGTGGAATCTGGTGCTGCCAATACTGTGTTGTCACAGCGAGGTGGCAGCTGGTGCAGGCAGCACTGTGGTGTCATAGAGAGATGGAATCTGGTGCAGAAATGCTGTGGTGGGACAGGGAGGTGTATGCTGGTGCTTCCACTGCTGTGTTTTCACAGAGAGGTGGAAGCTCGTGCTTCAACTGCTGTGTTGTCACAGAGAGGTGAAAGCGGGTTCTGCCAGCATTGTGGTGTCACAAAGAGAGGAATACTGGTGCTGCCACTGCTCTTGTGTCGCAGAGAGGTGGAAGCTGATGCTGCCAGCACTGTGGCAACAAAAAAAGGGTAGTGGTGGTTTTCCAGTAACTGTGTTGTCACAAAGAGGTGAAAGCTCCTGCTGCAGCTGCTATAGTGTCACAGAGAGTTGGAAGCTGCTGTTGCATAACAGAATAACATATGCATAACGGTGGCATAACAGAATGATGGAAGCAGGTGCTGGCAGCACTGCGGTGTCACCAAGTGATTCAAGATGGTTTTACCAGCGCTGTGGTGTCATAGAGAGGTAAAAGCTGAAGCTGCCAACACCGTGGTATCCCAGAGAGGTGGAATCTGGTGCTGCCAACACTGTGTTGTCACAGCGAGGTGGTAGCTGGTGCAGGCAGGACTGTGGTGTCATAGAGAGGTGGAAGCTGGTACTTCAAATGCTGTGTTTTCACAGAGACGTAGAAGCTGGTGCTACAAGCACTGTGGTGTCACAGAAAGGTGAAAGTCTGGACTGCCACTGCTCTTGTGTTGCAGACAGATGGAAGCTGGTGCTGCCAACACTGTGGTAACACAAAAAGGGAAATGGTGGTTCTCCAGCAAATGTGTTGTCACAGAGAGGTGGAAGCTGCTGATGCAACTGCTATAGTGTCACAGAAAGCTGGAAGCGGGTGTTGCCGTAACTGTGGTGTCAAAGAATGTTGGAAGCAGGTGCTGGCAGCACTGCGGTGTCACCAAGTGATGGAACCAGGTGTTACCAGCGCTGTGCTGTCCCAGAGATGTGGAATCTAGTGCTGCCAATACAGTGTTGTCACAGCGAGGTGGCAGCTGGTGCAGGCAGTGCAGTGGTGTCACAAAGATGTGGAAGCTGGTGCTGCAAAAGTTGTAGTGTGACAGAGAGGTAGAAGCTGGTGGTGCCAGCACTGTGGTGTCAAAGAGAGGTGGAAGTCTGTGCTGCCACTGCTGTGGTGTCACAGAGAGGTGGAAGCTGGTTCTGCCGGCAATGTGGTGTCACAGAAAGGTGGAAGTTGCTGCTGCCAGCTCTGTGGTGTCACAAAGAGTGGAATGCTGGTGCTGCCACTGCTCTTGTGTCGCCGAGAGGTGGAAGCTGGTGCTGCCAGCACTGTGGCGACACAGAAAGGTGGAAGTTGCTGCTGCCAGCTGTCTAGTTTCACAAAGAGAGGAATGCTGGTGGTACCAGAGCTGTGGTGTCGCAGAGATGTGGAAGCTGGTGCTGCCAGCTCTGAGGCATCACGGAGAGGCGGAAGATGGTGCTTCCAAATCGGTGGCATCACAGAGAGGTGGAACCTGATGCTGCCTGCACTGTGGTGTCAGATGGGGTGGAAGCTGGTTCTGCCAGCACTGTGGTGTCACAGAGAGGGAGATGCTGTTGCTGCCAGCTCTGTGGCATCACAAAAAAGGCAATTGTGGTACCCTTATTACTGTGGTGTAATACAGGCATGGAAGTTGGGGCTGCCAGCACTGTTGTGTCACGTAGGGTTGGAAGCTGCTTCTGCACCTGCTGTGGTGTCACAGAGAGGTGGAAGTGTGCGCTGCCAATGCTGTGTTATCACAGAGAGGTGGAAGGTGCTGCTGCAGCTGCTATAGTGTCACAGAGAGCTGGAAGCTACTGTTGCCGTCACTGTGGTGTCACAGAATGTTTGAAGCAGGTGCTGGAATCACTGCGGTGTCACCGAGTAATGGAAGCTAGTTTTACCAGCGCTGTGGTGTCACAGAGAGGTAGAAGCTGGTGCTGCCATAACTGTGGTGTCACACTGAGGCGGAATCTGGTGCTGCCAACACTGAGTAGTCACAGCGACGTGGAAGCTGGTGCAGGCAGCACTGTGGTATCATAGAGAGGTGGAAGCTGGTGCTAAAAATGCTGTGGTGTGACAGAGAGATAGAAGCTGGTAGTGCCAGCACTGTGGTGTCATAGAGAGGTGGAAGCTGGTGCTTCAACTGTTGTATTATCACAGAGAGGTAGAATCTGGTGCTACCAGCACTGTGGTGTCACAGAACAATGGAAATTTCTGCTGCCAGATCTGTGGTGTCACAAAGAGAGGAATGCTGATGCTGCCACTGCTCTTGTGTCGCCGAGAGGTGGAAGCTGATGCTGCCAGCACTGTGGCAACGCAAACAGGGCAATGGTAGTTCTTCTACTACTGTGTTGTCACAGAGAGGTGGAAGCTGCTGCTGCCAACTGTCTGGTTTGACGAAAGGAGGAATGCTGGTGCTGCCAGAGCTGTGGTGTCGCAGAGATGTGGAAGCTGGTGCTGCCAGCTCTGCGGCATCACAGAGAGGCGGATGATGGTGCTGCCAGCTCGGTGGCATCACAGAGAGGTGGTAGCTGATGCTGCCTGCACTGTGGTGTCAGATGGGGTGGAAGCTGGTTCTGCCAGCACTGCGGTGTCACAGAGAGGGAGAAGCTGTTGCTGCTAGCTGTGTGGCACAAAGAGGTGGGAGCAGGTGTTTCCACTGCTGTGGTGTCACAAAGTGGTGGAAACTCGTTCTGCAGGCACGGGGGTGTCCCAGAGACATTGTAACTGGTGCTGCCAGAACTGTGGTGTCGTAGAGTGGTGGAAGCTGAAGCTGCCAACACCGTCGTGTCCCAGAGAGGTGGAATCTGATGCTGCTAAGACTGTGTTGTCACAGCGAGGTGGCAGCTGGTGCAGGCAGCACTGTGGTGTCATAGAGAGGTGGAAGCTGGTGCTAGAAATGCTGTGGTGTGACAGGGAGATGGAAGCTGGTGGAGCCACCACTGTGGTGTCACAGAGAGGGAGAAGCTGTTGCTGCCATCTCGGTGGCATAACAAAAAAGACAATTGTGGTGCCCTAATTACTGCGGTGTGACAGAGTAATGGAAATTGGAGCTGCCAGCACTGTTGTGTCACGTAGGGTTGGAAGCTGCTTCTGCACCTGCTGGGGTGTCACAGAGAGGTGGAAGTGTGTGCTATCAGTGCTGTGCTGTAACGGAGAAGTGGGAGCGGGTGTTTCCACCACTGTGATATCACAAAGCGGTGGAAAGTGGTTCTGCAGGAACTGTGGTTTCCCAGAGACGTTGTAACTGGTGCTGCCAGAACTGTGGTGTGGCAGAGTGGTGGAAACTGAAGCAGCCAACACTGTGTTGTCACATCAAGGTAGCAGCTGGTGCAGGCAGCACTGTAGTGTCATAGAGATGTGGAAGCTGGTGCTGCAAATGCTGTGGTGTGACAGGGAGGTAGAAGCTGGAGCTGCCAGCACTGTGGTGTCACAGAAAGGTGGAAGTTGTTACTGCCATCCCTGTGGTATCACAAGGAGAGGAATGCTGTTGCTGCTATGGCTGTGGTGTCACAGACAGGTGGAAGCTGGTGCTTCAAATGCTGTGCTTTCATAGAGACGTGGAACATGGTGCTACCAGAATTGTGGTGTCACAGAAAGGTGGAAATTGCTGGTGCCAGCTCTGTGGCCCCACAAAGAGAGGCATGCTGGTGCTGCCTGATCAGTTGTTTCACAGAGAGGTGGAAGCTGATGCTGCATGCACTGTGGTGTCAGATGGGGTGGAAGCTGGTTCTGCCCGCACTGTAGTGTCACCGAGAGGGTTAAGCTGTTGCTGCCATCTCGGTGGCGTAACAAAATAGGCAATTCTGGTACCCTACATACTGTGGTGAAAATGATAGGTAGAAGTTGGAGCTGCCAGAACTGTTGTGTCACGTAGGGTTGGAAGCTGCTTCTGCACCTGCTGTGGTGTCACGGAGAGGAGGAAGCTGGTGCTGCCAAAACTGTGGTGTCACAGAGAGGTGGAAGCTGATGTTGCCTGCTCTGTAGTGTCAGATCGGGTGGAAGCTGGTTCTGCCAGCACTGTGGTGTCACAGAAAGGTGGAAGTTGCTGCTGCCAGCTCTGTGGCGTCACAAAGAGAAGAATGCTGGTGCTGCAAGAGCTGTGGTGTCGCAGAGAGGTGGAAGCTGGTGCTTCAACTGCTCTGTTTTCACAGAGAGATGGAAGCTGGTGATTCCAGCTCTGTGGCATCACAGAGAGGTGGAAGCTGGTGCTGCCAGCTCTGTGGCATCACAGAGATGTGGAAGAGGATGCTGCCTGCACTGTGGTGTCAGATGGGGTGGAAGCTGGTTCTGCCAGCACTCTAATGTCACAGAGAGGGAGAAGGTGTTGCTGCCAGCTCTGTGGAACAACAAAAAAGGCAATTGTGGTACCCTAATTACTGCGGTGTAACAGAGAGGTGGAAGTTGGAGCTGCCAGCACTGTTGTGTCACGTAGGGTTGGAAGCTGCTTCTGCACCTGCTGTGGTGTCACAGAGAGGTGGAAGCTGGTTCTGCCGGCACTGTGGTGTCACAGAAAGGTGGATCTTGCTGCTCCCAGCTCTGTGGTGTCACAAAGAGAGGAATGCTGGTCCTGCCACTGCTCTTGTGTCGCTGGGAGGTGGATGCTGGTGCTGCCAGCACTGTGGAAACACAAAAAGTGTAACGGTGGTTCTCCAGCTACTATGTTGTCACAGAGAGGTGGAAGCTGCTGCTGCAACTGCTATAGTGTCACAGACAGCTGGAAGCTGCTGTTGCCATTACTGTGGTGTCACAGAATTTTGGAAGCTGCTGCAGGCAGCACTGCGGTGTCACCGAGTGATGGAACCTGGTTTTTCCAGTGCTGTGGTGTCACAGAGAGGTGGAAGCTGGTGCTGCCGACACTGAGTAGACACAGCGAGGTGGCAGCTGGTGCAGGCAGCTCTGTGCTGACATAGAGAGGTGGAAACTGGTGCTACAAATGCTGTGGTGTAACAGAGAGTTGGAAGCTGGTGGTGCCAGCACTGTGGTGTCACAGAAATGTGGAAGTTGCTGCTGCCAGCTCTGTGGTTTCAGATGGGGTGGAAGCTGGTTCTTCCAGCACTGTGGTGTCACAGAGAGTGCGAAGCTGTTGCTGCCAGCTCTGTGGCATCACAAAAGAGTCATTTATAGTACCCTAATTACTGCGGTGAAACCGAGAGGTGGAAGTTGGAGCTGCCAGCACTGTTGTGTCACGTAGAGTTGGAATCTGCTTCTGCACCTGCTGTGTGTCACAGAGAGGTGGAAGTGTGTGCTGCCAATGCTGTGGTGTCACGGAGAGGTGGGAGCGAGTGTTTCCACTGCTGTGGTGTCTCAAAGTGGTGCAAACTGGTTTTGCAGTTACTGTGGTGCCCCAGAGACATTGTAGCTGGTGCTGCCAGAACTCTGGTGTCGCAGAGTGGTGGAAGATGAAGCTGCCAACACCGTGGTGTCCCAGAGAGGTGGAATCTGGTGCTGCCAAGACTGTGTTGTCACAGCGAGGTGGCAGCTGGTGCAGGCAGCACTGTAGTGTCATAGAGAGGTGGAAGCCGGTGCTGGAACTGCTATTGTGTCACAGAGAGCTGGAAGCTGCTGTTGCCATCGCTGATGTGTCACAGAATGTTGGAAGCTGGATCTGGCCGCACTGCGGTGTCACCGAGAGATGGAAGCTGCTTTTACCAGTGCTGTAGTGTCACAGAGAGGTGGAAACTGGTGCTGCCAGAACTGTGGTGTCACAGAGAGGTGGAAGCTGGTTCTGTCAGCACTGTGGCATCACAGAGATTTGAAAGCTACTGTTCTCTGCACTGTGGTGTCAGATGGGGTGGAAGCTGGTTCTGCCAGCACTGTGGTGTCACAGAGCAGGAGAAGCTGTTGCTGCCAGCTCTGTGTCATCACAAAAAAGGTAATTCTAGTGCCCTAACTACAACGGTGTAACAGAGAGGTTGAAGTTGGAGCTGCCAGCACTGTTCTGTCACGTAGGGTTGGAAGCTGCTTCTGCACCTGCTGTGGTGTCACAGAGAGGTGGAAGTGTGTGCTGCCACTGCTGTGGTGTCACAGAGAGTTGGGAGCAAGTGTTTCCACTTCTGTAGTGTCACAAAGTGGTGGAAACTCGTTCTGCAGGTACTGTGGTGTCCCAGAGAATTTGTAGCTGCTGCTGCGAGAGCTGTGGTGTTGCAACATTGTGGAAGCTGGTGCTCCCAACACTGTCTTGACACTGAGGATTCACCTGACGGCTATACTAAGTGTAGGACGTTTCAGGCAGTCTCGTCTCGCCGTGTTCGTGCTTTTGCTTTGTGTTTGCATGCTGCAGAGAAGCACTCCTGCTTGCTCATGTTTCCAGCAAGCCCCGACGCAGGTGCAATGATACTTCTGCATTTGCCAGCACAAAATCACTTTCTATTTGAGTTGGACTTCCCCCTGCGTTCAGCATCCCAAGCAGAAGCTCTGCTGTCTCTCTGCGGCTTGTGCACAGCAGAGCTGTCCAGAACGAGAAGCTGCCTTTTTGTCGAGAGAGCAGCATTTTGCAGCAGGAAAGCAGGCGTCCTCGGGCAAGCTGCAGGGTGTGCAGAGAAGCGGAAGGAAAGCGGGGAAGAACGTGGAAGGCAAGAAAATATCGCGGAGAGCAGGTGTTTGCAAGGACGTTGAGGCAGAAGACGGCAAAGCTGTTTTCTTCAGTGGGAGCTTCGGGTCGACTTCCAGAAAGTCCCCCAGCACAGTGCCAGACATGATTAGTCATCACTAATCATGTCTGGGTTTCACCTGACAGCTATACTGAGTGCAGAACATGTCAGGCAGTCTCTACTCGCCTTCTGCGTGCTTCTGCTTTGTGTTTCCATGCTGCAGAGAAGCACTCCTGCTTGCTTCTGCTTCAGGCAAGACAACACACTTGTGCACTAATACTGTTGCCTTTGCCAGCACAAAATCACTTGCTAGTTGAGTTGGAGTCGCCCCAGCATTCAGCAGCGTAAGCAGAAGCTCAGCTGTGTCTCTGCAGCTTCTGCACAGCACAAGAAAATTCCCATTGCCAGGAAGACAGCAATAGACACAAATGGTGGCCCTTTTCCATGAGAAACCAAAGTCTCCACCCCAGGTTCCTGATGTCAGGGTATAAGAGGCATTTGGCACTACAAGAGCAGACAAACTCCCAACTGGTGGTAGATTCCATCTCGGAGATATCCTCATTTGTATGGAATTTTAAAAGGCAGTATTTGAGTGGCAGGCAAAAAACACTGGACATGAACGGTGGCCCCTTTCCATGGGAAACCAAAGTCTCCACCTCACCTTCCATATGTCAGTTTATAGGAGGCCTTTGGAACTACAAGGGCAGACAAACTTAAAGCTGGTGGTAGATTCCATCTGGGAGATATCCTCATTTGTATGCAATTTTAGTAGGCATAAGCCCAGTGGCAGGCAGACAGCAATAGACACGAACGGTGGCCCTTTTCCATGGGAAACCAAAGCCTCCACCCCAGGTTCCTGATATCAGTTTGTAGGAGGCCTTTAGCACTAAAAGGGCAGATAAACTTCCAACTGGTGGTAGATTCCACCTGGGAGATATCCTCATTTGCATGGAATTTTAGCAGGGATAAGCCCAGCGGCAGGTACAGAGCATTAGACACTAACAGTGGCCATATCCTATGGAAAACCAAAGTCTCCACCTCACATTCCAGACGTCAGTTAGTAGGAGGCCTTTGCCATTACAAGAGAAGAGTAACTTCCATCTGGTGTTAGGTTGCACCTGGGAGATATTCTCAGTTGTATGGAATTTCAGCACTCACAAGCCCAGTGGCAGGAAGACAGCATTAGACACGAACAGTGGCCCTTTCCATGGAAAACCAAATTATCCATCCTACGTTAGAGATGACAATTTATAGGTGGCCTTTGGCACTACAAGAAGAGAAAAACTTCCATCTGCTGGTAGATTGCATCTGGGAGATATCCTCATTTGTATGGAATTTTAGGAAACATAAGCACAGTGGCCAGCAGACAGCATCAGACAGGAACGGTGGCCCTTTTCCATGGGAAACCAAAGTCTCCACCCCACGTTCCTGAATGTCAGTTTGTAGGAGGCCATTGGCACTAAAAGGCCAGACAAACTTCCAACTGGTGGTAGATTGCATCTGGGAGATATCCTCATTTGTATGCAATTTTAGCAGCCATAAGCTTAGAGGTAGGCAGACAGCATTAGACAGGAACGGTGGCCCTTTTCCATGGAAAACCAAAGTCTCCACCCCACGTTCCTAATGTCAGTTTGCAGGAGGCCTTTGACACTACAAGGGCAGACGAACTTCCTTCTGGTGGTATATTTTATCTGGGAGATATCATTATTTCTATGGAATTTTAGAGGGATTTACGTAGGCAGAAGCCAAGTGGGCAGCAGACTGCATCAGACAGGAATGGTGGCCCTTTTCCATGTGAAACCAAAGTATCCACCGCCCATTCCCGATGTCAGTTTTTAGGAGGCCTTTAGTACTACAAGGGTGGACAACCTTCCATCTGCTGGTAGATTCCGCCTGGGAGATGTCCTCATTTGTATGGAATTTTAGTAGAATTTCAGCCGGCATAAGCCCAGTGGCAGGCAGACAGCATTAGACACGAACGGTGGACCTTTTCTATGGGAAACTATATTCTTCACTCCAGGTTCCTGATGTCAGTTTGTAGGATCCCTTCGGCACTACAAGGGCAGATAAACTTCCAACTGGTGGTAGATTGCAATTGGAAGATATCCTCATTTACATGGAATTTTAGTGGAAATTCAGAAGGCAGAAGCCATGTGGCTGGCAGACAGCATTAGACACGAACGGTGGCCCTTTTCTGTGGGAAACCTAAGTCTCTACTACACGTTCCTGATGTCAGTTTGTAGGCGGCCTTTGACACTAAAACAGCAGATAAACTTCCAACTGGTGGTAGATTCCACCTGGGAGATATCCTCATTTGTATGGAATGGAGTGATTTTGGGGCGATTTTTGGGGCACCGTCAGGTTGGTTTTTGGGGCGATTCTGAGAGTTCTTGGGTTGATTTTTGGGGTGATGTTTGGAGCAATTTTGGGGGGTTTTGAGGGTGCCGATGATGATTTAAGGTTTTTTTAGGGTGATTTTTGGATGGTTTCTGGGGAGATTTTAGGGTGATTTTGAGGTGATTTTGGTGTGATTTTTGAAGTGATTTTTGGGCAATTTTGAAGGTTTCTGGGGCAATTTTAGGGGTTTTGGGGGGTCCAGAAGCTGATTTGGCAGTGATTTGATGTGATGTTGAGGTGATTCAGGAGGCGATTTAGAGGATAGTTTGGGGATCATTTTGCGGTGACTTTTGGGGGGAGCTCAGTCCAATTTTCAGATGATTTTGGTTGACTTTGTGGTGATTTTTTGGGCGATTTGGGGTGTTTCTAGGGCAATATTGGTTTTTTTTTCAAGATTGCCAAAGCCAGTTTTGGAGTAATTTGGGGAGATTTTGGAGAGATTTTTGGGGCAACTTTGGCCTTGTTTTTAGGGCAATTTTGAAGGTTTCTTGGGTGATTTCAGGGGGTTTTGGGAGTGCAGAAGCTGATTTTGGGGCGATATCAGATGATTTTGGGGTGGTTTTTGGGACAATTTTGGAGGTGTTTTGGGGGTTCCAAAGCAGATTTTGGGTGATTTCAAAGGTTTTTAAGGAAATTTGGGGTGATTTCTGGAGTGATTCTGGGGTGACTTTGGTGTTTTAGGGGGTGTCAAAGCCATTTTTGGGGGTGATTTTGGGGCTATTTTTAGGGCAGGTTTTGGGGGTGCCGGAGCTCATTTTGGGGTGATTGTGGGTGATGTTGGAGTGATTCTGGGGTGAGTTTATGGATGTTTTGGGGGCAATTTGGAGGGCTTTTTGGGGTGATTTTGGGCCATTTGGGGGGTGCCAAAGCAAATTTTTGGGGTGTTCTTAGGGATGATTTTGGGGTGATTGTTGGGGTGACTTACAATGGGTTTGGGGATGCTTTTGGGGTGATTTTTAAGGTGATTTGAGTGCAGTTTTGGGGTGCAGAAGCCAATTTGTGGGTTATTTGGGATGATTTTCAGGTAATTTTTGAGGCAATTTTGGGGGTGGCTTTGGTATGATTTTGTGGTGATTTTTGCAGCGATTTTGGGGGTTTGGGGGGAAAATTTGGGGTGATTTTGTTGGGCTGTTTATTTTTTTTTTTTTGTGGGATTTTTTGGTGGTGTATTACCGGGATCCAGGCGTGCGTGGGCGCACGGCGAGGCCCAGTATTGGCAACCTGGTTCGATGGGGCCACGGCCGATCACCTCTTTTATAATACACAGACCGTGCCGGGCAATCACACATAACACTAATATAGTGGATGGCAAAACGCATGTATTCGAGCGCGCGCGGTAGCTTTTATGGATGTAGCGTGGTCACGTCACGCCAGTGGGGGTCTGCAAGGTACGACTGGATTTGGTAAGAACTGTGGAGAGGCGGGGACCCTAACTAACACCCGATAATTCTTCCGGCCGGGAAATCTATCTGCCAACAGTGGTGGGGTTTTTTTTGTTGTTTTGTTTTGGCTTGGTTTTTTTGTTTGTTTTGGTTTGGTTTTTATTGTTTTGGTTTGGTTTGGTTTGGTTTGGCTTTGTTTTTTGGTGTTCCAAAGCCGATTTTGGTGTGACTTTTTGGTGATTAAGAGGTAATTTTTGGGGCTGCTGAAGATGATTTTGGGGTGATTTTTGGGGTAGTTTTTGCGGGTGCCAAAGCTCATTTTGGGGTGATTGCAGGTGATTTTGATGCAATTTTGGGGTGAATTTGGGGTTATTTTTGGGACAGTTTTGGGGATTTTAAGGGTTTTTGAGGGTGCCAAAGCCAATTTTTGGGGTGACTTTGGAGTGGTTTTGCGGTAATTTTGAGGGTTCTTGGGGTGAATTTAGTGTGATTTTTGGGGTGATTGTGCGAGCGACGCAGATGAGGACGAAGGCCACCTTGGTGCACCCCGACAGCTCCAGTATGTACACCAGCAGCTGCAGACCGTAGAGAGCAATGAACTGCTCCCGCGTCACGTTGTGGTTCCCGCAGGAGCTACGCGAACTGCGCCGGTTGATGTTCAGGGACAGCAAGGCGCCGACTCGGGGACTGACACCACCCCCCTTCAGCGCCGCCGCAGCCCGTGCCCAGACATGGCCGGACCACGACCCCTCTGGCTTTGCTGTCTTCTGCCTCAATGTCCTTGTAAACACCTGCTCTCAGCGATATTTTCTTGCCTTCCATATTCTTCCCCGCTTTCCTTTCGCTTCTCCTCGCACCCTGCGGCTTCCCCGAGGATGCCTGCTTTCCTGCTGCAAAATGCTGCTCTCTCGGCAAAAAGGCAGCTTCTCGTTCTGGACAGCTCTGCTGCGCACAAGACGCAGAGAGACAGCAGAGCTTCTGCTTGAGCTGCTGAATGCAGGGGCAACTCCAACCCAACCAGAAAGTGCTTTTGTGCTGGCAAAGGCAGAAGTATCATAGCACCAGCGTCTGGGCTTGCTGGAAACAATAGCAAGCAGGAGTACTTCTCGGCACCATGAAAACAGAAAGCAGAAGCACGCACACGGCGAGAGGAGACTGCCTGAAATGTCCTACATTTAGTATAGCTGTCAGGTGAAGACACTGTGACAAGACAGTGTTGGCAGCACCAGATTCCACCTCTCTGGGAAACCACGGTGTTGGCAGCTTCAGCTTCCACCACTCGGCAACACCACAGTTCTGGCAGAAACAGATTCAAAGTCTCTGGGACACCACAGTGCCTACAGAACCAGTTTCCACCTCTTTGTGACACCACAGTGTGTGACAGCAATGGAAACACCCACTCCCAACTCTGTGACACCACAGCATTGGCAGCACACACTTCCAACACTCTTTGACACCACAGCAGGTGCAGAAGCAGCTTCCAACCCTACGTGACACAATAGTACTGGCAGCTCCAACTTCCAACTCTCTGTTACACCGCAGTAGTTAGGGTACCAGAATTGCCTTTTTTGTGATGCCACAGAGCTGGCAGCAACAGCTTCTCCCTCTCTGTGACACCACAGGGCTGCCAGAACCAGCTTCCACACCATCTGACACCACAGTGCAGGCAGCAGCAACTTCCACCTCTCTGTGATACCACAGCGCTAGTAACACCAGCTTCCATCACTCTGTGACCCCGCAGTGCTGCCAGCATCTGCTTCCAACATTCTGAGACACCACAGTGACGACACCAGAAGCTTCCAGCTGTTTGTGACATATTAGCAGTTGCAGCAGCAGAATCCATCTCTCTGCGACAACACAGTAGCTGGAGAACCACCATTACACTTCTTGTGTTGCCGTAGTGCTAGCAGCACCAGCTTCCATCTCTCTGCAACACAGGAGCAGTGGCAGCACCAGCATTCCTCTCTTTGTGACACCGTAGTGCTGGCAGCAGCAACTTCCACCTTTCCGTGACAACACAGAGCTGGTATCACCATCTCCTACCTCTCTGTGAAAACACAGCAGTTGAAGAACCAGCTTCCACATCTCTGACACCACAGTGTTGGCACCAACAGCTTTCAATTCCCTGTCACACTTCACCATTTGCAGCACTAGCTTCCACCTCTCTATGACATAACAGTGCTGCCTGCACCTGCTGCCATCTCGCTGTGAAAACACAGTGTTGGCAGCACCGGATTCCACCTCTCTGTGACACTGCAGTAGTTAGGATAAGACAATTGACTTTTTTTGTGATACCACAGAGCTGGCAGCAACAGCTTCCACCTATTCTGACACCACTGTGCTGGCAGAACCAGCTTCCACACCATCTGACACCACAGTGCAGGCAGCAGCACATTCCACCTTTCTGTGACACCACAGTTCTGGCAGCACCAGCTTCCACCTATCTGTGACACCACAGCACTGGTAAAACCAGTTTCCATCACTCGGTGGCACCTCAGTGCTGCCAGCACCTGCTTCCAACATTCTGTGACACCACAGTGGCGGCAAAACCAGCTTCCAGCTGTCTGTGACACGATAGAAGTTGCAGCAGCAGCATCCACCTCTCAGTGACAACACAGTAGCTGGAGAACCACCATTACACTTTTTGTGTTGCCAGATTGCTGGCAGCACCAGCTTCCACCTCTCTGCGACGCAAGAGGAGTGGCAGCACCAGCATTCCTCTGTTTGTGACACCACAGAGCTGGCAGCAGCAACTTCCACCTTTCTGTGACACCAAAGTGCCAGCAGAACCAGCTTCGTCCTCTCTGTGACACCACAGCAGTGGCAGCACAGACTTCCACTTCTCTGTGGCACCACAGTGCTGGTAGCACCAGCATCCACCTCCCTGTCACACAACAGCATTTCCAGCACCAGCTTCCACCTCTCTATGACACTACAGTGCCGCCTGCACCAGCTGCCACCTCGCTGTGAAACACAGTGTTGCAGCACCAGATTCCACCTCTCTGGGATACCACGGTGTTGGCAGCTTCAGATTCCACCACTCTACGACACCACAGCTGTGGTAGCACCAGCTACAAAGTCTCTGGGATATTACAATGCTGGCAGAACCAGTTTCCATCTATTTGTAACACCACAGTGGTGGAAACACCCACTCCCACCTAAAATGGCCCCCGTTTCTGTTTAATTCTGTCTACCTGCTACTTGGATTTTGCCTGCTAAAATTCCACTAAAATTCCATATGAATGACGATGTCCTCCATATGGAATCTACCACCAGTTGGAAATTTGTCTGCCCTTGTAGGTCCAAAGTCCTCGTAAAAACTGACATCAGGAACCTGGGCCGGAGGCTGTGGTTTCCCTTAGAAAAGGGCCACCGTTCGTTTCTAATGCTGTCTGCCTGCCGCTGGGATCGTGCCTGCTAAAATTTCATACAAATGAGGATATCCCCCAGATGGAATCTACCACCACAAGGAAGATTATCTTCCCTTGTAGTGCCAAAGGCCTCTTACAAACTGACATCACGAACCTGGGCTAGAGACTTTGACTTCCCATGGAAACGGCCCACCATTCATGTCTAATGTTGTCTGCCTGCCAATGGGATTTTGCCTGATAATATACCTCTAAAACTCCATATAAATCAGGATGTCTCCCAAATGGAATCAACCACGGCATGGAAGATTGTCTGCCCTTGTAGTGCCACAGGCCTCCTACAAACTGACATAAGGAACCTAGGCTGGAGACTTTGGTTTCCCATGGAAACGGCCCACCGTTCCTGTCTAATAGTCTCTGCTGGCAGCTGAGATTTTGTCTGCCAATAATCCTCTAAAATTCCATACAAATGAGAAGGTCTCCCAGATGGAGTCCACCACCACTTGGAAGTTTGTCTGCCCTTGTAGTTCCAAAGGCCTCCTACAAACTGACATCAGGAACGTGAGGTGGAGACTTTGGTTTCCCATGGAAAAGGGCCACCGTTCGTGTCTAATGCTGTCTGCCTGCCGCTGGGATTCTGCCTACTGAAATTGCATACAAATGAGGGTATCTCCCAGATTGAATCTACCACCTGTTGGAAGTTTTTCTGCCGTTATAGTGCCAAAGGCCTCCTGCAAACTGACATCAGGAACCTGGAATGGAGACTTTGGTTTCCCATGGTATAGGGACACCGTTCGTGTCTATTGGTATCTGCCTGCCACTGGGCTTATGCCGGCTGAAATTCCACAAAAATTCCATACAAATGAGGACAAATCCCAGGTGGAATATACCACCAGATGGAAGCTTGTCTGCCCTTGTAGTACTAACGGCCCCTTACGAACTGACATCAGGAATGTGGGGTGGAGACTTTGGTTTCCCATGGAAAAGGGCCACCATTCCTGTCTGATACTGTCTGCTGGCCACTGTGCTTATGCTTACTAAAATTCCATACAAATGAGGATATCTCCCAGATGCAATCTACCAGCAGATGGAAGTTTTTCTCTTCTTGTAGTGCCAAAGGCATCCTATAAATTGACATCTCTAACGTAGGATGGATAATTTGATTTCCCATGGAAAAAGGCCACCATTCGTGTCTAATGCTATCTCCCTGCCACTGGGCCGATTGCTACTAAAATTGGATACAAATGAAGATATCTCCCAGATGGAATCTACCACCAGTTGCAGGCTTGTCTGTCCTAGTTGTGCCAAAGGCCTCCTACAAACTGACATCAGGAACGTGAGGTGGAGACTTTGGTTTCCAAAGGAAAAGGGCCACCGTTCGTGTCTAATGCTGTCTGCCTGCCACTGGGCTTCTGCCTGCTGAAATTCCATACATATGAGGATATCTCCGAGCTGCAATCTACAACCAGATGGAAGTTTGTCTGCCCTTGTAGTGCCATAGCCCTTCTAAAATCTGACATCAGGAACCTGGGGTGGAGACTTTGGTTTCCCATGGAAAAGGGCCACTGTTCGTGTCTAATGCTCTCTGCCGGCCACACGGATTCTGCCTTCTCAATTTCCACTAAAATTCCATGTAAATCACGATATCTTCCAGTTGCAATCTACCACCAGTTGGAGGTTTATCTGCCCTTGTAGTGCCGAAGGGATCCCAAAAACTGACATCAGGAACCTGGAGTGAAGACTATGGTTTCCCATAGAAAAGGTCCACCGTTCTTGTCTATTGCTCTCTGCCTGCCACTGGGCTTATACCGGCTGAAAGTCCACTAAAATCCCATACGAATGGGGATATCTCCCAGGTGGAATCTACCACCAGATGGAAGGTTGTCTGCCCTTGTAGTGCTAAAGGCCTCCTAAAAACTTACGTCAGGATTGTGGGGTGGAGACTTTGGTTTTCCATGGAAAAGGGCCATCGTTCAAGTCTAATGCTGTCTGCCTGCCACTGGGCTTAGGCCTGCTGAAATTCCATACAAATGAGGATATCTCCCAGAGGGAATCTACCACTAGATGGACGTTTGTCTGGCCTTGTAGTGTCAATGGCCCCCTACATAACTGACATTCAGGGACGTGAGTTGGACACTTTGGTTTCCAATGGAAAAGGGCCACCATTCTTGTCTAATGCTGTCTTCCTGCCACTGGGATTATGAGTGCTGAAATTCCATACAACTGAGGATATCTCCCAGGTGCGACCTACCACCAGATGGAAGTTTCTCTGCCCTTGTAGTGCCAAAGGCCTTCCACAAACTGACATCTGGAATGTGAGGTGGAGACTTTGGTTTTCCATGGGATAGGGCCACTGTTAGTGTCTAATGCTGTCTGCCGGCCACTGGGCTTTTGCCTGCTAAAATTCCAAACAAATGAGGATATCTCCCAGGTGGAATCTACCACCAGTTGGAAGTTTATCTGCCCTTGAAGTGCCGAAGGGATCCTACAAACTGACTTCAGGAACCTGGAATGAAGACTATGGTTTCCCATGGAAACGGGCACCTGTTCGTGTCTAATGCTGTCTGCCTGCCGCTGGGCTTCTACCTACTGAAATTGCATACAAATGAGGGTATCTCCCAGATTGAATCTACTACCTGTTGGAAGTCTTCTGCCCTTTTAGTGCCAAAGGCCTCCTATGAACTGACATCTGGAACCTGGAATGGAGACTTTGGTTTCCCATGGAAAAGGGGCACCATTCCTGTCTGATGCTGTCTGCTGACCACTCTGCTTCTGCCTACTTAAATTCCACTAATATTCCATATAAATAAGGATATATCCCAGATGGAATATACCACCAGATGGAAGTTTGTCTGCCCTTGTAGTGCCAAAGGCCTCCTAAAAACAGACATCAGGAACGTGAGGTGGAGAGTTTGGTTTCCAATGGAAAAGGGCCACCGTTCGTGTCTAATACTGTCTGACGGCCACTCGGCTTCTGCCTACTTAAATTCCACAAAAATTTCGTACAAATAAGGATATCTCCCATGTGCAATCTACCAGCAGATGGAAGTTTCTCTACCCTTGTAGCGTGAAATGTTTCCTACAAACTGACATCAGGAACGTGGGGTGGAGACATTGGTGTCCCATTGAAAAGGGCCACCGTTCTTGTCTAATGCTGCCTGCCTGCCAATGGGATTTTGCCTGATAATATACCTCTAAAATTCCATACAAATCAGGATGTCTCCCAAATGGAATCAACCACGGCATGGAAGATTGTCTGCCCTTGTAGTGCCACAGGCCTCCTACAAACTGACATCAGGGACCTAGGCTGGAGAGTGTGGTTTCCCATGGAAAAGTCCCACCGTTCGTCTCTAATGCTGTCTACATTCCACTGGGCTTCTGAGTGCTAAAATTGCATACAAATGAGGATATCTTCCAGTTGCAATCTACCACCAGTTGGAAGTTTATCTGCCCTTGTTGTGCCGAAGGAATCCTACAAACTGACATCAGGAACCTGGAGTGAAGAATATAGTTTCCCATAGAAAATGTCCACCGTTCGTGTCTAATGCTGTCTGCCGGCCACACAGCTTCTGCCTACTGAATTTCGACTAAAATTCCATGTAAATGAGGATATCTTCCAAATGCAATCTACCACCAGTTGGAAGTTTATCTATCCTTTAAGTGCCGAAGGGATTCTACAAACTGACATCAGGAACCTAGAGTGAAGACTATGGTTTCCCTTGGAAAAGGGCCACCGTTTGTGTCTAAAGCTGTCTGCCTTCCAGTGGGTTTCTACTTACTAAAATTCCATACAAATAAGGAAACCTCCGAGATGGAATATACCACAAGATGGAAGTTTGTCTGCCCTTGCAGTGCCAAAGGCCTGCTGCAAACTGACATCATGAACGTGGGGTGGAGACTTTGGTTTTCCATGGAAAAGGGCCACCGTTCCTGTCTAATGCAGTCCGCTTGCCACTGCGCTTATGGCTGCTAAAATTGCATACAAATGAGGATATCTCCCAGATGGAATCTACCACCAGTTGTAAGTTTTTCTGGCCTTTTAGTGCCAAAGGCCTCCAACAAACTGACATCCGGAGCCTGGGCTGGAGAAATTGGTTTCAAATGAAAAAGGGCCACCGTTCATGTCTAATGCTGTCTGCCTGCCACTAGGCTTATGCCTGCTAAAATTCCATGCAAATGAGGATATCTCCCAGATGCAATTTACCACCAGAGGGAAGTTTGTCTTCCCTTGTTGTGCCAAAAAGCCTCCAATAAATTGACATCTGAAACATAGGGTGGATACTTTGTTTTCCCATGGAAAAGGGACATTGTTCGTGTCTAATGCTGTCTCCCAGCCACTAGGCTTATGCATGCTGAAATTATATACAAATAAGGATATCGCCCAGATGGAATCTACCACCAGTTGGAATTTTGTCTGCCCTTTTATAGCCAAAGGCCTCCTGCAAACTGACTTTCCGGAACGTGAGGTGGAGACCTTAGTTTCCCATGGAGAAGGGCCACCGTTCAAGTCTAAAGCTGTCTGCCGGACACTGGGCTTAGGCCTGCTGAAACTCCATACATATGAGGATATCTCCAACGTGCAATCTACCACCAGATGGAAGTTTGTCGTCCCTCTTAGTACCAAAGGCCTCCTACAAACTGGCATCACGAACGTAATGTGGAGACTTTGGTTTCCAATGGAAAAGGACTACCGTTTTGTGTCTAATGCTGTCTGACAGCTTCTCAGCTTCTGCCACTTAAATTCCAATAAAATTCCATACAAATGAGGATATCTCTTAAGTGCAATCCACCACCAGATGGATGTTTGTCTGCCCTTGTAGTGCCAAAAGCCTCCTACAAACTGACATCAGGAACGTGGGGTGGAGACTTTGGTTTCCCATGGCAATGGACCATTGTTCGTGTCTGATGCGGTCTGCCTTCCGCTGGGCTTCTGCCTCCTAGAATTCTACTTAAATTCCATGCAAATGAGGATATCTCACAGGTGCATTCTCACACGAGGTGGAAGTTTGTCAGCCCTTGTAGTGCCAAATGTCTCCTGCAAACTGACATCTGGAACATGAGGTGGAGACTTTGGTTTCCCAAGGAAAAGGGCCACCATTCCTGTCTAGTGCTTTCTGCCTGCCAACGGGCTTATGCCTGCTAAAATTCCTTACAAATGAGTATATCTCCCCATATTCCACCAGATGGAAGGTAGTCTGCCCTTGTAGTGCCAAAGGCCTCCGACAAACTGACATCAGGAACGTGTGGTTTTCCATGGAAAAGGGCCACCGTACATGTCTAATGCTGTCTGCCTGCCACTGGGCTTCTGCCTTCTAGAATTCCACTAAAATTCCATGCAAATGGGAATATCTCGCAGGTGCATTCTCCCAGGAGATGGAAGTTTGTCTGCCATTGTAATGCCAGAGGCCTCCTACAAACTGACATTAGGAACGTGAGGTGGAGACTTTGGTTTCCCACGGAAAAGGGCCACTGTTCTGTCTAATGTTGTCTGTCTGCCACTGGACGTATGCCTGCTAAAACTACTTACAAAGGAGGATATCTCCCAGATGCAATTTACCAGGAGGTGGACGTTTGTCTGCGATTGTAGTGCCAAAGGCCTCCTACAAACTCACGTCAGGAATCTGGAGTGGAGACTTTGGTTTCCCATGGAAAAGGGCCACCATTTGTGTCTAATGCTGTCTGCCTGGCACTGGGCTTTTGCCTGCTGAAATTCCATACAAATGAGGATATCTCCCAGGTGCAATCCACCACCAGATGGAAGCTTGTCTACCCTTGTAGTGCCAAATGCCTCCGACAAACTGACATCAGGAACATGGGGTAGAGACTTTGGTTTCCCATGGAAAAGGTCCACCGTTCAAGACTAATGCTGTCTGCCTGCCACTGGGCTTATGCCTGCTGAAATTCCATAAAAATGAGGATATCTCCCAGATGCAATCTACCACCAGTTGGAAGTTTATCTGCCCTTGTAGTGCCGAAGGGATCCTATAAACTGACTTCAGGAACGTGAGGTGGACACTTTGGTTTCCCTTGGAAACGGGCCACCGTTCGTGTCCAATGCTGTCTGCCTGCCGCTGGGCTTCTGCCTACTGAAATTGCATACAAATGAGGGTATCTCCCAGATTGAATCTGCCACCTGTTGGAAGTTTTTCTGCCCTTTTAGTGCCAAAGGCCTCCTGCAAACTGACGTCGTGAACCTGGTTGGAGACTTTGGTTTCCCATGGAATAGGGCCACTGGTCTTGTCTATTGGTATCTGCCTTCCACTGGGCTTATGCCGGTTGAAATTCCACTAAAATTCAATACAAATGACGACCTCTCCCTGGTGGAATCTACCACCAGATGGAAGCTTGTCTGCCCTTGTAGTACTAACGGCCTCCTACGAACTGACATCTGGAATGTCGGGTGGAGACTTTGGTTTTCGCATGGAAAAGGGCCAACGTTCCTGTCTGATGCTGTCTGCTGCGCACTCGGCTTCTGCCTACTTAAATTCCACTAAAATTCCATAGAAATAAGGGTATCTCCCAGATGCAATATACCACCAGTTGGAAGTTTTTCTGCCCTTGTAGTGCCAAAGGCCTCCTACAAAGTGACATACGGAGACTGGGGTGGAGACTTTGGTGTCCCATTGAAAAGGGCCACATTTCGTGTCTAATGCTGTCTGCCTTCAACTGGGCAGATTGCTACTAAAATTGGATAAAAATGAAGATATCTCCCAGATGGAATCTACCACCAGTTGGACGTTTGTTCTGTCCTTGTAGTACCAAAGGCTTCCTGCATAATGACATCAAGAACCTGTGGTGGAGATGCTGGTTTCCCATGGAAAAGGGCCACCGTTCGTGTCTAATGCTGTCTGCCGGCCACACGGCTTCTGCCTTCTGAATTTCCACTAAAATTCCATGTAAATGAGGATATCTTCCTGTTGCAAACTACCATCAGTGGGAAGTTTATCTGCCCTTGTAATGCTGAAGGGATTCTACAAACTGACATCAGGAACCTGGAGTGAAGACTATGGTTTCCCATAGAAAACGTCCACCGTTCTTGTCTAAAACTGTCTGCTGCACACTGGGAGTAGGCCTGCTGAAACTCCATACAAATGAGGATGTCTCCCAGGTGCAATCCACCACCAGATGGGAGTTTGTCGACTCTTGTAGTGCCAAATGCCTCCTACAAACTGACATCATGAACGTGGGGTGGAGACTTTGGTTTTCCATTGAAAAGGGCCTCCGTTCGTGTCTAATGCTGTCTGCCTGCCAAAGGGCTTATGCCTGCTGTAATTCCTTACAAATAAGTATATCTCCCAGAGGGAATATACCAGCACATGGAAGGTTGTTTGCCCTTATAATGCCAAAGGCCTCCTACAAAATAACATCAGAAAAGTGAGGTGGAGACTTTGGTTTCCCATGGAAAAGGGCCACCGTTCGTATCTAATGCTGTCTGCCTGCCACTGGGCTTTTGTGTGCTGAAATTTCAAACAAATGAGCATATCTCCCAGATGGAATCTACCACCAGGTAGAAGTTTGCCTGCCCTTGTACTGCCAAAGGCCTCCTACAAATTGACATCAGGAACATGGGGTGGAGACTTTGGTTTCAAATGGAAAAGGCCCACCGTTCCTGTCTAATGCTGTCTGCCGCACACTGGGCTTAGGCTTGCTGAAACTCCATACAAATGAGGATGTCTCCCAGGTGCAATCTACCACCACATGGAAGTTTCTCTGCACATGTGATGCCAAAGGCCTTCTAAAAACTGACATCAGGAACATGGGGTGGAGACTTTGGTTTCAAATGGAAAAGGTCCACCGCTCGTCTCTAATGCTGTCTGCCTACCACTGGGCTTATGCCTAGCAAAATTCCATAGAAATGAGGATATCTCCCAGATGGAATCTACCAGCAGTTGGAAGTTTGTCTGCCCTTGTAGTGCCAAAGGCCTCTTACAAACTGACATGAGGAACCTGGAGTGGACAATTTGGTTTACAATTGAAAAGGGCTACCGTTTGTGTTCCATGCTGTCTCCTTGCCACTGGGCTTATGACTACTGAAATTACATACAAATGATGATATCTCCCAGATGGAATCTACCACTAGATGGATGTTCCTCTGACCTCGTAGTTCCAAAGGCGTCCTACAAACTGACATCAGGAACGTGGGGTGGAGACTTTGTTTTCCCATGGAAAATGGCCTCCGTTCCTGTCAAATGCTGTCTGCCTGCCACTGAGGTTATGACTACTGAAATTACATACAAATGAAGATATCTCCCAGAGGCAATATGCCACCAGCTGGAAGTTTGTCTGCTCTTGTAGTGCCAAAGGCCTCTTACAAACTGACATCAAGGATCAAGGCTGGAGACTTTGGTTTCGCATGGAAATGGGCCACCGTTAGTGTCTAATGCTCTCTGCCGGCCACTGGGCTTCTGCCTACTTAAATTCCTCTAAAATTCCATATAAATAAGGATATCTCCCAGATGGAATATACCACCAGATGGAAGTTCGTCTGCCCTTGTAGTGCCAAAGGCCTCCTGCAAACTGACATCAGGAACGTGGGATGGAGACTTTGGTTTTCCATGGAAAAGGGCCACCGTTCCTGTCTACTGCTGTCTGCCTGCCACTGGGCTTATGCCTGCTGAAATTCCATACAAATGAGGATATCTCCCAGATGCACTCTACCAGCAGTTGGAAGTTTGTCTGGCCTTGTAGTGCCAATGGCCGCCTACAAATTGAAATCAGGAACCTGGAATGGAGACTTTGGTTTCCAACGGAAAAGGGCCACCGTTCGTGTTTATTGGTATCTGCCTGCCACTGGGCTTATGCCGGCTGAAATTCCACAAAAATTTCATAGAAATGAGGATCTCTCCCAGGTAGAATCTACCACCAGATGGAAGCTTGTCTGCCCTTGTAGTACTAACGGCCTTTTACGAACTGACATCTGGAATGTCAGGTGGAGACTTTGGTTTTCGCATGGAAATGGCCACGTTCCTGTCTGATGCTGTCTGCTGACCACTCGGCTTCTGCCTACTTAAATTCCACTAAAATTCCATACAAATAAGGATATCTCCCAGATGCAATATACCACCAGTTGGAAGTTTGTCTGCCCTTGTAGTGCCAAATGCCTCCTACAAAGTGACATACGGAGACTGTGGTGGAGACTTTGGTTTCCCATGGAAAAGGGCCACCGTTCCTGTCTGATACTGTCTGCCTGCCACTGTGCCGATGCCGACTGAAATTCCAAAAGAAATGATGACATCTTCCAGGTGCAATCTACTACCGGATGGAAGTTTGTCTGCCTTTTAGTGCCAAAGGCCTCCTACAAATTCACATCAGGAACGTGGAGTGGAGACTTTGGTTTCCCATGGAAAAAGGCCACCGTTCGTGTCTAATGCTATGTCCCTGCCACTGGGCCGATTGCTACTAAAATTGGATACAAATAAAGATATCTCCCAGATGGAATCTACCACCAGTTGCAGGCTTGTCTGTCCTTGTTGTGCCAAAGGCCTCCTGCAAACTGACATCAGGAACGTGGGGTGGAGACTTTGGTTTCCCATGGAAAAGGCCCACCGTTCGTGTCTACTGCTGTCTGCCTGCCACTGGGCTTAGGCCTGCGGAAATTCTATACAAATGAGGATATCTCCCAGATGGACTATACCACCAATAGGAATTTGGTCTGCCCGTGTAGTGCAAAAGGTCTCCTACAGACTGACATTCAGGAACGTGAGGTGGAGACCTTGGTTTCCCATGGAAAAGGGCCAACGTTCGTGTCTAATGCTGTCTGCCTGCCACTGGGCTTTTGCCTGCAGAAATTCCATACAAATGAGGTCATCTCCCAGATGGAATCTACCACCAGGTGGAAGTTTGTCTGCTCTTGTACTGCCAAAGGCCTCCTACGAACTGACATCAGGAACATGGGGTGGAGACTTTGGTTTTACATGGATAAGGGCCACAGTTCGTGTCTAAAGCTGTCTGCCGCACACTGGGCTTAGGCCTCCTGAAAGTCCATAGAAATGAGGATGTCTCCGAGGTGCAATCTACCACCAGATGGAAGTTTTTCTGCCCTTGAAGTGCCAAAGGCCTCTTACAAACTGACATCAGGAACATGGGGTGGAGACTATGTTTTCCCATGGAAAAGGGCCACCGTTCGTGTCTAATGCTGTCTGCCGGCCACACGGCTTCTGCCTTCTGAATTTCCACTAAAATTCCATGTAAATGAGGATATCTTCCAGTTGCAATCTACCACCAGTTGGACGTTTATCTGCCCTTGTAGTGCCGAAGGGATCCTACAAACTGACACTCCGGAACGTGAGGTGGAGACTTTGGTTTCCCATAGAAAAGGTCCCCCGTTCGTGTCTATTCCTGTCTGCCTGGCACTGGGCTTATGCCAGCTGAATTTCTACTAAAATTCCATACAAATGAGGACATCACCGAGGTGGAATCTACCACCAGATGGAAGGTTGTCTGCCCCTGTCGTGCCATAGGCCTCCTAAAAACTGACTTCGGGAATGTGCAGTGGAGAATTTGGTTTCCCATGGGAAATGGCCACTGTTCCTGTCTGATGTTGTCTGATGGCTACTCGGCTTCTGCCTACTTAAATTCAACTAAAATTCCATATAAATAAGTATATCTCCCGTATGGAATATACCACTAGATGGAAGTTTGTCCGCCCTTGTAGTGCCAAAGGCCTCCTGCAAACTGACATTAGGAACGTGGTGTGGAGACTTTGGTTTTCCATGGAAAAGGGCCACCGTTCCAGTCTAATGCTGTCTGCCTGCCACTGGGCTTATGGCTGCTAAAATTGCATACAAATGAGGATATCTCCCAGATGAAATCTACCACCAGTTAGAAGTTTGTCTGGCCTTGTAGTGCCAATGGCCTCCTACAAACTGACATTCCAGAACGTGAGGTGGAGACTTTAGTTTCCCTTGGAAAAGGGCCACCGTTCATGTCTAATGCTGTCTGCCTGCCACTGGGCTTATGCCTGCTAAAATTAAAAACAAATGGGGATATCTCCCAGATGGAATCTACCACCAGTTGGAAATTTATCTCGCCTTGTAGTGCCGAAGGGATCCTACAAACTGACATCAGAACCCTGGAGTGAAGATTATGGTTTCCCATGTAAAACAGCCACCGTTCATGTCTAATGCTGTCTGCCTGCCGCTGGGATTATGCCTATTAAAATTACATACAAATGAGGGTATCTCCCAGATGGAATCTACCACCTGTTGGAAGTTTTTCTGCCGTTATAGTGCCAAAGGCCTCCTGCAAACTCACATCAGAAACCTGGAATGGAGACTTTGGTTTCCCATGTTATAGGGACACCGTTCGTGTCGATTGGTATCTGCCTGCCACTGGGCTTATGCCGGCTGAAATTCCACAAAAATTCCATACAAATGAGGACAAATCCCAGGTGGAATATACCACCAGATGAAAGCTTGTCTGCCCTTGTAGTACTAACGGCCCCTTACGAACTGACATCAGGAATGTGGGGTGGAGACTTTGGTTTCCCATGGAAAAGGGCCACCGTTCCTGTCTGATACTGTCTGCTGGCCACTGTGCTTATGCTTTCTAAAATTCCATACAAATGAGGATATCTCCCAGATGCAATCTACCAGCAGATGGAAGTTTTTCTCTTCTTGTAGTGCCAAAGGCCTCCTATAAATTGACATCTCTAACGTAGGATGGATAATTTGGTTTCCAAAGGAAAGGGCCACCGTTCGTGTCTAATGCTGTCTTCCTGCCACTGGGCTTGTGAGTGCTGAAATACCATACAACTGAGGATATCTCCCAGGTGCAACCTACCACCAGATGTAAGTTTCTCTGCCCTTGTAGTGCCAAAGGCCTCCTACAAACTGATGTCTGCAATGTGAGGTGGAGACTTTGGTTTTCCATAGGATATGGTCACTGTAACTGTCTAATGCTGTGCGCCTGCCACTGGGCTTATGCCTGCCAAAATTCCATGCAAATGAGGATATCTCCCAGGTGGAATCTACCACGAGTTGGAAGTTTATCTGCCATTGTAGTGCCAAAGGCCTCCTACAAACTGATATCAGGAACCTGGGGTGGAAACTTTGGTTTCCCATGGAAAAAGGCCACCGTTCGTGTCTATTGCTGTCTGCCTGCCACTGGGCTTATGCCTATTAAAATTGCATACAAATGAGGATATCTTCCAGATGCAATCTACCACCAGTTAGAAGTTTGTCTGGCCTTGTAGTGCCAATGGCCTCCTACAAACTGACATTCCGGATCGTGAGGTGGAGACTTTGGTTTCCCTTGGAAAAGAGCCACTCTTCATGTCTAATGCTGTCTGCCTACCACTGGGCTTATGCCTGCTAAAATTAAATACAAATAGGGATATCTCCCAGATGGAATCTACCACCAGTTGGAAATTTATCTCGCCTTGTAGTGCCGAAGGGATCTTACAAACTGACATCAGGAACCTGGAGTGAAGACTATGGTTTCCCATGGAAAAAGGCCACCGTTCGTGTCTATTGCTGTCTGCCTGCCACTGGGCTTATGCCTTCTAAAGATGCATACAAATGAGGATATCTCCCAGATGGAATCTACCACCAGCTGTAAGTTTGTCTGCCCTTGTAGTTCCAATGCCCTCCTATAAACTGACATAAGGAACGTGAGGTTGACACTTTTGTTTTCCATAGGAAAAGGCCACCGTTCATGTCCAGTGTTCTTGCCTGCCACTAGAATACTGCCTTTTAAAATTCCATACAAATGAGGATATCTCCCAGATGGAATCAACCAACAGTCGGGAGTTTGTCTGCTCTTGTAGTGCCAAATGCCTCTTATACCCTGACATCAGGAACCTGGGGTGGAGACTTTGGTTTCCCATGGAAAAGGGCCACCGTTTGTGTCTAGTGCTGTCTTCCTGGCAATGGGAATTTTCTTGTGCTGTGCAGAAGCTGCAGAGACACAGCTGAGCTTCTGCTTATGCTGCTGAACGCTGGGGCAACTCCAACTCAACTAGCAAGTGATTTTGTGCTGGCAAAGGCAACAATATGAGTGCACAAGCGTGTTTTCTTGCCTGAAGCAGAAGCAAGCAGGAGTGCTTCTCTCCAGCATGGAAACACAAAGCAGAAGCACTCACAAGGCGAGAGGAGACTGCCTGACACGTCCTGCACTCAGTATAGCTGTCAGGTGAAACCCAGACATGATTAGTGAGGAACTAGCCGCGGGGACTCTGCACTGTGCTGGGGGACTTTCTAGAAGTCAACCCGAAGCTCCCACTGAAGAAAACAGCTTTGCCGTCTTCTACCTCAACGTCCTTCCAAACACCTGCTCTCCGCTATATTTTCTTGCCTTCCACGTTCTTCCCCGCTTTCCTTTCGCTTCTCTGCACACCCTGCGGCTTGCCCGAGGACGCCTGCTTTCCTGCTGCAAAACGCTGCTCTCTCATCAAAAAGGCAGCTTCTCGTTCTGGACAGATCTGCTGTGCACAAGCCGCAGAGAGACAGCAGAGCTTCTGCTTGGGCTGCTGAACACAGGGGGAAGTCCAACTCAAATAGAAAGTGATTTTGTGCTGGCAAATACAGAAGTATCATTGCACCTGCGTCGGGGCTTGCTGGAAACAATAGCAAGCAGGAGTGCTTCTCTACAGCATGCAAACACAAAGCAAAAGCACGCACACGGCGAGAGGAGACTGCCTGAAACGTCCTACACTTAGTATAGCCGTCAGGTGAATCCTCAGTGTCAAGACAGTGTTGGGTGCACCAGCTTCCACCAGACTGCAACACCACAGCTCTCGCAGAAGCAGCTACAAATTCTCTGGGACACCACAGTACCTGCAGAACGAGTTTCCACCACTTTGTGACACCACAGAGGTGGAAACACCTGCTCCCACCTCTCTGTGACACCACAGCAGTGGCAGCACACACTTCCACCTCCCTGTGATGCCACAGCAGGTGCAGAAGCAGCTTCCAACCCTACGTGACACAACAGTGCTGGCAGCTCCAACTTCCAACTCTCTGTTACACCGCAGTAGTTAGGGTACTAGAATTACCTTTCTTGTGATGCCACAGAACTGGCAGCAACAGCTTCTCCTGCTCTGTGACACCACAGTGCTGGCAGAACCAGCTTCCAGCCCATCTGACACCACAATACAGGAAGCAGCAGCTTCCACCTCTCTGTGATACCACAGAGCTGGCAGTTTCAGCTTCCACCTCTCTGTGACACCACTGCTCAGGCAGCACCAGCTTCCACCTCTCTGTGACATCACAGTTCTAGCAGTACCAGCTTCCTCCTCTCTGTAACACTATACCGCTGGTAAAACCAGCTTCCATCACTCGGTAACACCGCAGTGCGGCCAGATCCTGCTTCCAAAATTCTGTGACACCACAGTGATGGCAACAGCAGCTTCCAGCTCTCTGTGACATAATAGCAGTTCCAGCACCAGCTTCCAACTCTCTATGACACCACAGTGCTGCCTACACCAGCTGCCAGCTCGCTGTGACAACACAGTCTTGGCAGCACCGGATTCCATCTCTCTGGGACACCACGGTATTGGCAGCTTCAGCTTCAACCACTCTGCGACACCACATTTCTGGCAGCACCAGCTACAAAGTCTCTGGGGCACCACAGTAACTGCAAAATCAGTTTGCACAACTTTGAGACACCACAGCAGTGGAAACACCCGCTCCCACCTCTCTGTGACGCCACAGCATTGGCAGCACACACTTCCACCTCTCTGTGACAGACAGGTGCAGAAGCAGCTTCCAACCCTACGTGACACAACAGTGCTGGTAGCTCCAACTTCCACCTCTCTGTTACACCGCAGTAATTAGGGTACCACAAATGTCTCTTTTGAGATGCCACAGAGAGGGCAGCAAGAGCTTCTCACTCTCTGTGACACCACAGTGCTGGAAAAACCAGCATCCACCCCAACTGCCACGACAGAGCTGGCAGCAGCAACTTCCACCTTTCTGTGACACCACAGTACTGGCACCACCAGCTTCCAAATCCCTGTTACACCACAGCATTTGGAGCACCAGTTTCCACCTCTCTATGTCACCACAGTGCTGCCTGCACCAGCTGCCACCTCGCTGTGACTACTCAGTGTTGGCAACACCAGCTTCCACATCTCTGTGATACCACAGCACTGGAAAAACCAGCTTCCATCACTCGGTGACACCGCAGTGCTACCAGCACCAGCTTCCAACATTCTGTGACACCACAGTAACAGCAACAGCAGCTTCCAGCTGTCTGTGACACGATAGCAGTTGCAGCAGCAGCTTCCACCTCTCTGTGACAACACAGTAACTGGAGAACCACCGTTACACTTTTTGTGTTGCCACAGTGCTGGCAGCACCAGCTTCCACCTCTCAGCGACACAAAAGCAGTGGCAGCACCAGCATTCCTCTCTTTGTGACACCACAGAGCTGGCAGTAGCAAGTTCCACTTTTCTGTGACACCACAGTGCTGGCAGAACCAGCTTCCACCTCTCTGTGACACCACAGCACTGGCAGCAAAGACTTCCACCTCTCTATGACACCACAGTGCTGGTAGCTCCAGCTTCCACCTCTCTGTGACACCATAGCAGGTGTAGAAGCAGCTTCCAACCCTACGTGACACAACAGTGCTGGCAGCTCCAACTTCCACCTCTCTGTTACACCGCAGTAATTAGGGTACCACAATTGCCTTTTTTTTTTTGTTCCACAGAGCTGGCAGCCACAGCTTCTCCCTCTCTGTGACATTAGAGTGCTGGCAGAACCAGCTTCCACCCAATCTGACACCACAGTGCAGGCAGCATCCTCTTCCACATCTCTGTGATGCCACAGAGCTGGCAGCACCAGCTTCCACCTCTCTGTGATGCCACAGAGCTGGAATCACCAGCTTCCATCTCTCTGTAAAAACAGAGCAGTTGAAGCACCAGCTTCCACCTCTCTGCGACACCACAGCTCTGGTAGCACCTGCATTCCTCTCTTTGTGACGCCACAGAGCTGGAAGCAGCAACTTGCACTTTTCTGTGACACCACAGTGCTGGCAGAACCAGTTTCCACCCTATCTGACACTACAGAGCAGGCAGCATCAGCTTCAACCTCTCTGTGATACCACAGAGCTGGCAGCACCAGCTTCAACCTCTCTGGGACACCACAGCCTTGGCAGCACCAGCATTCCTCTCTTTGTGACACCACTGTGCTGGCAGATGCAGCTTCCACCTCTCTGTGACACCACAGCAGGTGCAGAAGCAGCTTCCAACCCTACGTGACACAACAGTGCTGGCAGCTCCAACTTCCACCTCTCTGTTACACCGCAGTAATTAGGGTACCACAATTGCCTTTTTTGTTGTTCCACAGAGCTGGCAGCAACACCTTCTCCCTCTCTGTGACATTAGAGTGCTGGCAGAACCAGCTTCCACCCCATCTGACACCACAGTGCAGGCAGCATCCTCTTCCACATCTCTGTGATGCCACAGAGCTGGCAGCACCAGCTTCCACCTCTCTGTGATGCCACAGAGCTGGAATCACCAGCTTCCATCTCTCTGTGAAAACAGAGCAGTTGAAGCACCAGCTTCCACCTCTCTGCGACACCACAGCTCTTGCAGCACCAGCATTCTTCTCTTTGTGACGCCACAGAGCTGACAGCAGCAACTTCCACCTTTCTGTGACACCACAGTGCTGGCAGAACCAGCTTCCACCCGATCTGACACTACAGAGCAGGCAACATCAGCTTCCACCTCTCTGTGACACCACAGTTTTGGCAGCACCAGCATCCAACTACCTGTGACACCACAGCCCTGGCAGCACCAGCATTCCTCTCTTTGTGACACCACAGTGCCGGCAGAAGCAGCTTCCACCTCTCTGTGACACCACAGTGCTGCCTGCATCAGCTGCCACCTCGCTGTCAAAACTCAGTTTTGGCAGCACCAGATTCCACCTCTTTGTGACATCCCAGTTCTGGCAGCACCAGCTTCCACCTCTCTGTGACACCACAACGTTGGTAAAACCAGCTTCCATCACTCGGTGACACTGCAGTGCTGCCAGCACCTGCTTCCAACATTCTGTGAAACCACAGTGACGGCAACAGGAGCTTCCAGCTGTCTGTGACACTATAGAAGTTGCAGCAGCAGCTTCCACCTCTTTGTGAAAATACAGTTGCTGGAGAACCACCATTACTCTTTTTGTGTTGCCACAGTATTGGCAGCACCAGCTTCCTCCTCTCTGTGACACCACAGCAGGTGCAGAAGCAGCTTCCAACCCTACGTGACACAACAGTTCTGGCAGCTCCAACTTCTACCTATCATTTACATCACAGTATGTAGGGTA
This sequence comes from Phylloscopus collybita, assembly GCA_027886175.1. Lineage (NCBI taxonomy): Eukaryota > Metazoa > Chordata > Aves > Passeriformes > Phylloscopidae > Phylloscopus > Phylloscopus collybita. Next base: position 8,129,536 of record JAJNNQ010000019.1, on the reverse strand, counting down.
CCAGAATTGCCTATTTTGTTATGCCACCGAGATGGCAGCAACAGCTTAACCCTCTCGGTGACACCACAGTGCACGCAGCATCAGCTTCCACCTCTCTGTGACACAACTGATCAGGCAGCACCAGCATGCCTCTCTTTGTGGCGCCACAGAGCTGGCAGCAGCAACTTCCACCTTTCTGTGATACCACAGTGCTGGTTGCACCACGTTCCACGTCTCTATGAAAAGACGGCCGTTGAAGCACCAGCTTCCACCTCTCTGTGACACCACAGTCCTAGCAGCAACAGCATTCCTCTCCTTGTGATACCACAGGGCTTGCAGTAACAACTTCCAGCTTTCTGTGACACCACAATGCTGGCAGCACCATCTTCTACCTTCTTGTCACACCACAGCATTTGCAGCACCAGCTTCCACATCGCTATGACACCAAAGTGCAGCCTGCACCAGCTGCTACCTCGCTGTGACAACACAGTGTTGGCAGCTTCAGTTTCCACCACTCTGCACATCCACAGTTCTGGCAGCGCCAGTTACCCCGTCTCTGGGACACCCCCGTGCCTGCAGAACCAGTTTCCACCACTCTGTGACACCACAGCAGTGGAATCACCTGCTGCCACCACTCTGCGACACCACAGCATTGGCAGCACACACTTCCACCTCTCTGTGACACAACAGCAAGTGCAGAAGCAGCTTCCAACCCTACGTGACAAAACAGTGCTGGCGGCTCCAACTTCCATAACTCTGTTACACCGCAGAAATTAGGGCACCACAATTGCCTATTTTGTTATGCCACCGAGATGGCAGCAACAGCTTCTCCCTCTCTGTGACACCACAGTGGTGGCTCCACCAGCTTCCATCTCCCTGTCACACCACAGCATTTCTAGCACCAGCTTCCACCTCTCTATGACACCACAGTGCTGCCTGCACCAGCTGCCACCTCGCTGTGACAACACAGCATTGGCAGCACACACTTCCACCTCTCTGTGACACCACAGCAGGTGCAGAAGCAGCTTCCAACCCTACGTGACACAACAGTGCTGGGCAGCTCCAACTTCCATACCTCTATTACACCACAGTAATAAGGGTACCACAATTGCCTTTTTTGTGATGCCACAGAGCTGGCAGCAACAGCATCTCCCTCTCTGTGACACCACAGTGCTGGCAGAACCAGCTTCCACCCCATCTGACACCACAGTGCAGGCAGCATCAGCTTCCACCTCTCTGTGATGCCACCGATTTGGAAGCACCATCTTCTGCCTCTCCGTGATGCCTCAGAGCTGGCAGTACCAGCTTCCACATCTCTGCGACACCACAGCTCTGGCACCACCAGCATTCCTCTCTTCGTGAAACCAGACAGCTGGCAGCAGCAACATCCACCTTTCTGTGTCGCCACAGTGCTGGCAGCATCAGCTTCCACCTCTCGGCGACACAAGAGCAGTGGCAGCACCAGCATTCCACTCTTTGTGACACCACAGAGCTGGCAGCAACAACTTCCACCTTTCTGTGACACCACATTGCCGGCAGAACCAGCTTCCACCTCTCTGTGACACCACAGCTGTGGCAGCACAGACTTCCACCTCTCTTTGACACCACAGTGCTGGCACCACCAGCTTCTACCTCTCTGTCACACCACAACTTTTGCAGCACCAGCTTCCACATCTCTGTGACACCACAGCGCTTCCTGCACCAGCTGCCACCTCACTGTGACAACACTGTGTTGGCAGCACCAGATTCCACATCTCTGGGACAGCACAGCGCTGGTAACACCTGGTTCCATCACTTGGTGACACCGCAGTGCTGCCAGCACCTGCTTCCAGCATTCTTTGACACCACTGTGACGGCAACACCCGCTTCCAGCTGTCTGTGACACTATAGCAGTTGCATCAGCAGCTTCCACCTCTCTGTGACAACACAGTAGCTGGAGAACCACCATTTCCCTTTTTGTGTTGCCACAGTATTGGCAGCACCAGCTTCCTCCTCTCCGTGACACCACAGCAGGTGCAGAAGCAGCTTCCAACCCTACGTGACACAACAGTGCTGGCAGCTCCAACTTCCATAACTCTGTTACACCGCAGTAATTAGGGCACCACAATTGCCTATTTTGTTATGCCACCGAGATGGCAGCAACAGCTTCTCCCTCTTTGTGACACCACAGTGGTGGCTCCACCAGCTTCCATCTCCCTGTCACACCACAGCATTTCTAGCACCAGCTTCCACCTCTCTATGACACCAAAGTGCTGCCCGCACCAGCTGCCACCTCGCTGTGACAACACAGTGTTGGCAGCACCAGATTCCACCTCTCTAGGACACCACGGTGTTGGCAGCTTCAGCTTCCAGCACTCTGCGATACCACAGTTCTGGCAGCACCAGTTACAACGTCTCTGGGACACCCCCGTGCCTGCAGGACCAATTTCCACCACTTTGTGACACCACAGCAGTCGAAACACCCACTCCCAACTCTTTGTGACATCACAGCATTGGCAGCTCGCACTTCCACCTCTCTGTGACACCACAGCAAGTGCAGAAGCAGCTTCCAACCCTACGTGACACAACAGTGCTGGCAGCTCCAACTTCCACCTCTCTGTTACACCGCAGTAATTAGGGTACCAGAATTGCCTTTTTTGTTGTGCCACACAGCTAGCAGCAACAGCTTCTCCCTCTCTGTGACACCGCAGTGCTGGCAGAACCAGCTTCCACCCCATCTGACACCACAGTGCAGGCAGCATCAGCTTCCACCTCTCTGTGATGCCACCGAGCTGGCAGCACCATCATCCGCCTCTCTGTGATACCACAGAGCTGGCAGCACCAGCTTCGACATCTCTGCGACACCACAGCTCTGGCAGCACCAGCATTCCTCCTTTCGTCAAACCAGACAGTTGGCAGCAGCAACTTCCACCTCTCTGTGACACCACAGTGCTGGCAGCACCTGCTTCTACCTCCCTGTGAAAACACAGCAGTGTAAGCACCAGCTTCTACCTCTCTGTGACACCACAGTGCTGGCACCACCAGCTTCCACCTCCCTGTCACAGCACAGCATTTGTAGCACCAGCTTCCACCTCTCTATGACATGACAGTGCTGCCTGCACCAGCTGCCACCTCGCTGTGACAACTCAGTGTTGGCAGCACCAGATTCCACCTCAGTGTGACACCACAGTTCTGGCAGCACCAGCTTCCACCTCTCTGTGACACCACAGCGCTGGTAAAACTAGCTTCCATTACTCGGTGACACCACAGTGCTGCCAGCACCTGCTAACAACATTCTGTGACACCACAGTGACGGCAACACCGGCTTCCAGCTGTCTGTGACAATATAGCAGCTGCAGCAGCAGCTTCAACCTCTCTGTGACAACACAGCATTGGCAGCACACACTTCCACCTCTCTGTGACACCACAGCAGGTGCAGAAGCAGCTTCCAACCCTACGTGACACAACAGTGCTGGCAGCTCCAACTTCCATGCCTCTATTAAACCACAGTAATAAGGGTACCACAATTGCCTTTTTTGTGATGCCACAGAGCTGGCAGCAACAGCATCTCCCTCTCTGTGACACCACAGTGCTGGCAGAACCAGCTTCCACCCCATCTGACACCACAGTGCAGGCAGCATCAGCTTCCACCTATCTGTGATGCCACCGATTTGGAAGCACCATCTTCCGCCTCTCCGTGATGCCTCAGAGCTGGCAGCACCAGCTTCCACCTCTCTGTGACACCACAGCGCTGGTAAAACCAGCTTCCATCACTTGGTGACACCGCAGTGCTGCTAGCACCTGCTTCCAACATTCTTTGACACCACAGTGACGGCAACACCCGCTTCCAGCTGTCTGTGACACTATAGCAGTTACAGCAGCAGCTTCGACCTCTCTGTGACAACACAGTAGCTGGAGAACCACCATTACTATTTTTGTGTTACCACAGTGCTGGCAGCACCAGCTTCCATCTCTCTGCAACACAAGAGCAGTGGCAGTCCAGACTTTCACCTTTCTTTGACACCACAGTGCTTGTAGCACCAGCTTCTACCTCTCTGTGAAAACACAGTAGTTGAAGCACCAGCTTCCACCTCTCTGTGACACCACAGTGCTGGTACCACCAGCTTCCACCTCCCTGTCACACCACAGCATTTGAAGCACCAGCTTCCACCTCTCTATGACACCACAGCCCTGCCTGCACCAGCTGCCACCTCGCTATGACGACACAGTGTTGGCAGCACCAGATTCCAGCTCTCTGGGACACCACGGTGTTGGCACCTTCAGCTTCCACCTCTCTATGACACCACAGCGCTGGTAAAACCATCTTGCGTCACTCCGTGACACCGCAGTGCTGCCAGCACCTGCTTCCATCATTCTGTTACGCCACCGTGTCGGCAACAGCAGCTTCCAGCTCTCTGTGACACTATAGCAGCTGCAGCAGGAGCTTCCACCTCTTTGTGACAACACAGTTACTGGAAAACCATCACTTCCCTTTTTGTGTTGCCACATTTCTGGCAGAACCAGCTTCCACCTCTCTGCGACACAAGAGCAGTGGCAGCACCAGCATTCCTCTCTTTGTGACACCACAATGCTGGAGAACCCGCTTCCACCTCTTTGTGACAACACAGCAGGTGAAGCACAAGCTTCCATCTCTCTGTGAAAACACAGCAGTGGAAGCACCAGCATCCACCTCCCTGTCCCACCACAGCATTTCCGCACCAGCTTCCATCTCTCTATGACACCGCAGTGCTGCCTGCACCAGCTGCCACCTCGCTGTGACAACACAGTCTTGGCAGCACCAGATTCCACCCCTCTGGGACACCACGGTGTTGGATGCTTCAGCTTCCACCACTCTGCGACACCAGAGTTCTGGCAGCACCAGCTACAGTGTCTCTGGGACACCACAGTGCCTGCAGAACCAGTTTCCACCACTTTGTGACACCACAGCAGTGGAAACACTCACTCCCACCTCACTGTGACACCACAGCATTGGCAGCACACACTTCCACCTCTCTGTGACACCACAGCAGGTGCAGAAGCAGCTTCCAACCCTACGTGACACAACAGTGCTGGTAGCTCCAACTTCCACCTCTCTGTTACACCGCAGTATTTAGGGTAACACAATTGCTTTTTCCGTGATGCCAAAGAGTTGGCATCAACAGCTTCTCCCTCTCTGTGACACCACAGTGCTGGCAGAACCAGCTTCCACCCCATCTGACACCACAGTCCAGGCAGCATCAGCTTCCACCTCTCTGTGATGCCACAGAGCTGGCAGCAGCAACTTCCAACTTTCTGTGACACCACAGCAGTGGCAACACAGACTTCCACCTCTCTCTGACACCACAGTGCTGGCAGCACCAGCCTCTATATCTCTGTGAAAGCACAACCTTAGCAGCTGCCGCTTTCACCCATTTGTAACACTACAGCGCCTGCAGAATCAGCATCCACCTCCTTTGAACACCACAGTGCTGGCAGCACCAGTGTTCCCCTCTCTGTCACTCTACAGTGCTGGCAGTACCAGCTTATGCCACTCTGTGTCACCACAGTGGTGACAGCACTCGCTTTCACCTGTTAGTGACACCACAGTAGCTCGAGCACCAGAATTCCCCTCTTTGTTTTGCCACAGTGCTGGCAGCACCAGTTTCCACCTCTCTGTCACACCACAGTTGTGGCAGCACCATCTTCCGACTCTGCGTGACACCACAGCAGACCTAGTCAAAAGTGGTAGAGAAGTCAAGGTGGGGGATTGGTGAGTTCCAGTGTGTGTGTGTGTGCGCGCGTGTGTGTGTGTGTGTGCGTGCGCGTGTGTGTGTGTGCGTGTGCGTGCGTGTGTGTGTGTGCGTGTGTGTGTGTGCACGTGTGCGTGTGTGTACCTGTGAATGTGTGTGTGAAGTTTACAGTTTGTAAATTGAGGCAAGTTATCTTTCAATTGTGGAGCAAAAGGACATTTTCGAATGTAAGGATCAAGGTCCAGGCAACCTTTTCCTCCTGGCGTATCTGTGTGTATGAGATGTAGCCAGAAACTTCTCAGTTTAGATTCAGATTGCATGTGGGACACAGAATGTGATGGTGTAAATAGCTGAGCAGGAAAGCGTGTGGCATCGGCGTGTTTTGACTGAAGCCATTTGTCTGTGCAAGCAGATGGACGTATGGGACTCAGCCGGTATGACACCACGCTTAGCTGAGAAACAAAGTGCATGGCTTCAGTGTGTGCTCTGAAAATGAAAGGCTGCAAGGAAAAGGCAAGGAGGCAGGTCAGCTAAAGCTTTCTGTCCTGGCACAATGAGCTGCTTGAAGTGGAACTGCTGTTCAGTTTCGCTCAGGATTCTGCAACACTGAAATGCTGTGCTTTTTCAGGTAGCTGAGAAGGAAAGGGAGAGTCACCTGTAGCAATGTATTTGAACATATTAGGCCATAATGTGCCTTAGCCAAACCACCAGTAGTTATTCTTATCAGAACCCTCAGGAATTTTTCAAGGTTACTAAGAGATAAACAGTGCTAAAATAAAAGAACTAGATAAAGGAGGCCCATAAAGTGATGGACTGTAACCAATCATATTTCCTGAAGGGTGCATGATGAATGCGTGGACAAGATAGAGCCTCCAATCAAAAAATGTCTGATCACATGAACAAGTAGTCTTAGAATGTATAAATATAGCTTAATGTAAACAGTAAATGGCTTCTGCCAAATCATATTGGCTGGTTGTACAGAAGTCCTGAGCTCCCACAGTCACCTGTACGTCTCCCACCGTTTGTAGGCTGCAAGGGGAAGGTGAAGGCCAGGCCTGGCCTTTGGCTGTGCGACTTGTTGCAAGGAATCAGCTGCTGAATGCTTTCAGTTTTTTGGGATTTGTTAGAGAAGCAGGCTATGCTGGTACCTGGAGCTTGAGGGAAGGTGCACATTTCCATCATACGTTATGCAGTTTACCGGGTGCAAGCTAAACTTTGAGCAAGGATATTCTCAGCTGACACTGCTGGTCCTAGAGAAGACCAGTGCTATGCACTTTGCTTCTCAGTTCTACATACTGTGGCCTTCAACCACTCCTTCAGTTTGAATCTAAACTGAAAGGTTTCCAGCTATGGCTCTACGGACAACGAGCAAAAAGTAGAGAATGTTTCCCCATTGCCTCTTTGAAGATTAAATTTGTCTCTAACCAAAACTTCAGGAACTGTTTAATTTTAGAAAAAGAGGCACCTTGTTGAAAGTTATTACTAGGGTTTAGAGTTGGTCCACTAAGCTTGCTAACACCAGGCTTTGGGTACAGCAGGCAAGAGAGCAGTGAACTGTTAAGACATTGAGATAACAGCGGACTTGGTACATCAGGCGAGCAAACTGCAAACTTTTGATATGCTGAGAGCAAGCAGTAAACTTTTCCATGAATCGGGTGAGCCGGCCAATGAACTTCATGAAGTGAATGTGAAGACTGCCATTCTCAAAACCCTCTATAAGCAAGTGCCCAACCAGCCACACATGGCAGCACTGCAAAAATCTGCACAGTGCCAGAATCGTTGCTGTGCTGTGTTGTCCTTTGCTATCCTGGCTATTCCTGCAAGACTGCTCATGCTCCCTCAGATACCACCACCCCCCAACACCTCTGGTGCTGCTGCCACAGCCCTGTTCCCTCTCTGGCTCGCTTGACTACTATCAGAGTGACCAGAGAATGACTCATTCCACTTTACACAGATCTCCCCCATTGCACTCTAAAAGCCAGCTCTGGACCCATGGTGGTGGTAACCCCTTCCCTGTGTTTCTCACAGATACTCTGGGCAGTTTTCCTACTTCTCTATTTCTCTCATTTCTTCTCCTCTATAAAAATAAAGTTCTATGATCACTTTGGACCCACACATTTAAACTTGTATGTGTTTAAATCTCAGTTTTGGGTATGTTTAGAACCCAGTTACTTTCTGCAGCTGTGGATTGAGGACAAACTTGTCTCTCCTCCCCTAAAGCAAATCTCAGGCTTTGCTGAAGCCAAGGAAATCTCCTGCTTCAGGGTCACCTTTCCTGCTCTGCCAGACCCCCTGAGTGTCCCAGCAGCAGGAAATTACCAGATCTGCTTGGTACTGGTGCTGGCAAAGGCCACACCTGGGCAGAGCCAGTGTTGGCAATTTGCTGGATCTGGACTCCTGGAACCAGCAAATTACTGCATCTGGGTAGTGCTGGTGCCAGAACCAGAAAATTGCCCAATTTTGGCTTTCTGTGCCAGCAAATTGCTGGACTTGGGACACGCCGACACTAGGAAATTTCCAGATCCGGGCACTGGCAGTGCCAACGAACTCCAGATAACAGGCTCCAGCTGCAGATAAAGAACAGATCTGGACCCCTCCCTCCATCCCTCCCTCCCTTTTCTTCTTCCCTTCCTTCCTCTCTCTCTCCCCCTCCCGCCTTCCCTCCCTCCCTCCCTCCTGTAAGGGACGGTCCCTAAATTCCTCATCTGCCTCACGATCATCGCCAAGGACTGAAGACCCCCAAAAGGGACTGGGACTAAAACCTCCCCCCCCAATGCAGCGGTTCTGGCCTGACTAAGGTGGGAAGACTGCCAGCCATTGTCCACAGGTGCGCTCGTTGGACCGATACATCCCCCTAGGAACCAGCTTGGACAATAGGACTTCACGGCAGACTGGTCTTGGGCCGGCCTGTCCTGTGCTTGCCCTATACCTGTACCTGTTCCTGAGGTGGTTATTTGCTCTAAGCGCTGGAGTGCTGCACCTGATTCACCTGATGCTGAGCTCACCTTCTGGCCAACTGCCTGTCGCTTCAGAAAGGACTATAAGAGATACCTCAAGATCGCCCGAATTCTGAGATCTCCCCACGGAAGAAGACGGATCTATTGGCAGGACCACGAGGATATCGTCTCTCCGTCGGTAGCTATACCCATTTCTTTCTCTCTCTCTTTTACTTTATCCCTCTCCCCTCTCTCCCTTTCTCTCTTTTCTATCGCGTACTGTGCAAAAGTGCACTTAATAAAGTGTACTGCTTTTGAGCAAATTATTATTGTCCCTTGTTATATCATTTGCGCCTTGAGATCAAACTCGAACCATCACGATTCCCGCCTGCATTAGCGGGTCATGACACCTCCCTCCCTCCCTCCCTTACTCCCTTCCTGCCTTCCTGGAATGAGGTACCCTCACCCTTCCAAAATCCTGCCTCTTCACCTCAACCCTCCACAGCTCAGGACCTTTATCTCAGCCTTCCCAATTTAACTGCAAATGCCCAGAAGACACTTCTAGGACCCAAAATTCCTAAAAGCAGCAGGAGCATCCCCAAAAGTGCCCCCTGCTGTTCCTCCCTCTAGTGCCTCACTCCAAGAGGGCAAACCACCCCATGTCCCCGCTTTCCAATCTCCATCCCTCACAAAATACATCCCACCCCCCACAGTTCCATCCCCACCCTACAACACCCCATCCCGTGCCATGCCATGCCATGCCATGCCATGCCATGCCATGCCATGCCATGCCATGCCATGCCATGCCATGCCATGCCATGCCATGCCATGCCATGCCATCACTCCTGGGCAGGAAGCCCCATCCAAGAGGGCCTTGGACGCTTCCAGTGATTCAGGGGCTGCCGCAGCTTCTCGGGCCAACCTGTGCCATGGCCCTTGCAGGGTACAATTCCATCTCCACGTCCCATTTCAGCCTGCCCCCAGGCAGCACTAAGCCATTCCCTGTGTCCTCTCCCTGCAGGCCCTTGGCAAGAGTCTCTCTTAGCCAGCAATTGCTGCTCCTCCCTGCTGTGGGGCAGAAGCTGCAAGTTGATTTTCTTCCCGTGGCCCCAGCCTGGCCCTCAGCCAAGGGCAGGACCTTTCCCTGGAGCTCTGCAGGCACTTGCTCGCTTCGGCCGCAGCCCAGCAGACGGAGCTCAGAGCTCCCTGGGGGGCTGCGCCTCCTTCCGAGGGCCAGCGCTGGGGTAGCTCCCACCTCGGCCCCAGGCTCCTCAGGGACTGCACCCGAGGGAACAGCTGGGGCTGGGCCAGGGCAACTCCGGGATGGAGATCAGCAAAAGCTTCTTCCCCTACAGGGGGCTCAGCCACTGACCAGGCTCCTCAGGGAATGCTCACAGCCCCGAGGCAGCCGCAGCTCCAGGAGCCTTTGGACACCGCTCCCAGGGATGCCCGGCTTGTGACTGCCTGGACTCCATGATCCCACTGGGTTCCTCTCAGCTCAGCCCTTTCTGCAGTTCTCACCTTTGGCTCAGCCCTTCTGTCCACTCAAGGTGCTCACAAAGCTGTTGGGGGCAGGGCAGGAGCAGGGCAGGTCCAGCATTCCCCTCTGTGTGACACAGGAGTAGTGCCAGCTCCAGCACTCCCCTCTCTCTGACACCACAGCATCGGCAGCACCTGTGTTCCCCTCTTTATGACACCACAGTGCTGGCAGCAACAGCTTTCCCCTCTCTGTGAAAGCCCAGCCCCGGCAGACCAAACATTCCCTCCCTGGAGACACCCAAGGGAAACATCCAGAGCTGCATCCAGTAAACACAACTAAGTGGCCACTGACCAGCCCCGGCCTGGGCAGATTTGGATTCCTCTGCACACAGCTAGGGGAAGGTCCCCTTGGCCACCTCCACACTGCCATAGACAAGTGGCAGATACAGATTCTGCCCAGAGCTGATGGGAAAAGTTGATTGAAAAATAAAACGAAAATAAACACAAAGAAAAACACAGAAAAAATTTAAAAAAAAAAAAATAAAAATTCCCACAAACCGAGCAAAAAAGGCACCTTTGGCAGCTGCAGGGCCCTTGGAAATGGCAAGTGCCAGACCCTCTGCCCGTGGGAGAGAAGAGGGCTCTGAATTGCCCACCCCTGGTATATAAACCCTGCTCCCAGGCTGCTTCACATACAGAATTCTTCCGGAGGACTTCAGAAAGCTGAGAGTCAGATTTTTGGGGCAGTTTTGGGGGCAAATTTGCAGTGATTCTTGGCGGAGGGTGGGGGAGGGGCGGGGGGTGGTGTTTGTTGGGGATTCTGGGGTTCCAAAGTTGATTTTGGTGTGGCTTCAATTGATTTTCGGGTGATTTTGGGGGTGGTTTGGGGGGCAATTTTGGGGGGTTTTAGTGCCATTGGGGAGGGGGGGTTGAGGGTGTCAAAGCCTGTTTTAGGGTCATTTGGGGTGATTTGGGTGTGATTTTGGGGGGGGCGGGGGTTGGTAAGATTTTTGGATGATTTTGGGTTCAAATTTTGGGGATATTTTTGGCAGAGGCCAAGCCGATTTTAAGGTGATTTTTGAGCAGATTTGCGGTGATTTTAGGGGGTGCCGAGGCCAATTTTGAGGTGATTTTTGGAACGACGGTGGGGCAACTTCTGGGCGGATTTTGGGCTTATTTTGCATTGATTTTGGAACAATTCTGTGGTGATTTTGGGGCGCTATTTGGGGGCTTTTGGAGGCTAATTTGGGGAGATTTGGGAAGTTTTGGTGGCAGTTTTGGGGTGCCAAAACCGATTTTGGTGTGATTTTGGGTGGTATTTGTGTGATTTTTGGGTTGCCCTGGCCCATTTTTGTGTGATTTGGGGTGAGAGTGTTTAGGGCGATTTTGAGGTGATTTTTGTGGCGATTTTGGGGATTTTTGGGGTGATTTGAGGGGGTTTGGGGTGATTTTTGGGATGATTTGGGGATAATTTTTTAAGGGAAATTTGGGGGTGATTTTTGGGGTGCAGAAGCCAATTTCAGCATGATTTTGGGTTTATTTTGCGTGGTTTTGGTTGATTTGGGGGTGACTTTTGGGGCAATTTTGGGCGGCATTGAGAGTGCTGAAGCCACTTTTGGGGTGATTTTTGGCCGATTTTGGGGTGATTTGGGAGGTGATTTTGGGGGTGATTTATTGGGGGGCTGAAGCAAATTTTGAGGGTGATTTTGGGAAGCTTTGAAGGTGCCAAAATCAGTTTTGGAGTGATGAGTGATTTTGGGGCGATTTTTGGGGCACATTTGGGTTGGTTTTTGGGGCGATTCTGAGAGTTCTTGGGTTGATTTTTGGGGTGATGTTTGGAGCAATTTTGGGGGGTTTTGAGGGTGCCGATGATGATTTAAGGTTTTTTTAGGGTGATTTTTGGATGGTTTCTGGGGAGATTTTAGGGTGATTTTGAGGTGATTTTGGTGTGATTTTTGAAGTGATTTTTGGGCAATTTTGAAGGTTTCTGGGGCAATTTTAGGGGTTTTGGGGGGTCCAGAAGCTGATTTGGCAGTGATTTGATGTGATGTTGAGGTGATTCAGGAGGCGATTTAGAGGATAGTTTGGGGATCATTTTGCGGTGACTTTTGCGGGGAGCTCAATCCAATTTTCAGATGATTTTGGTTGACTTTGTGGTGATTTTTTGGGCGATTTGGGGTGTTTCTAGGGCAATATTGGTTTTTTTTTCAAGATTGCCAAAGCCAGTTTTGGAGTAATTTGGGGAGATTTTGGAGAGATTTTTGGGGCAACTTTGGCCTTGTTTTTAGGGCAATTTTGAAGGTTTCTTGGGTGATTTCAGGGGGTTTTGGGAGTGCAGAAGCTGATTTTGGGGCGATATCAGATGATTTTGGGGTGGTTTTTGGGACAATTTTGGAGGTGTTTTGGGGGTTCCAAAGCAGATTTTGGGTGATTTCAAAGGTTTTTAAGGAAATTAGGGGTGATTTCTGGAGTGATTCTGGGGTGACTTTGGTGTTTTAGGGGGTGTCAAAGCCATTTTTGGGGGTGATTTTGGGGCTATTTTTAGGGCAGGTTTTGGGGGTGCCGGAGCTCATTTTGGGGTGATTGTGGGTGATGTTGGAGTGATTCTGGGGTGAGTTTAGGGATGTTTTGGGGGCAATTTGGAGGGCTTTTTGGGGTGATTTTGGGCCATTTGGGGGGTGCCAAAGCAAATTTTTGGGGTGTTCTTAGGGATGATTTTGGGGTGATTGTTGGGGTGACTTACAATGGGTTTGGGGATGATTTTGGGGTGATTTTTAAGGTGATTTGCGTGCAGTTTTGGGGTGCAGAAGCCAATTTGTGGGTTATTTGGGATGATTTTCAGGTAATTTTTGAGGCAATTTTGGGGGTGGCTTTGGTATGATTTTGTGGTGATTTTTGCAGCGATTTTGGGGGTTTGGGGGGAAAATTTGGGGTGATTTTGTTGGGCTGTTTATTTTTTTTTTTTGTGGGATTTTTTGGTGGTGTATTACCGGGATCCAGGCGTGCGTGGGCGCACGGCGAGGCCCGGTATTGGCAACCTGGTTCGATGGGGCCACGGCCGATCACCTCTTTTATAATACACAGACCGTGCCGGGCAATCACACATAACACTAATATAGTGGATGGCGAAACGCATGTCTTCGAGCGCGCGCGGTAGCTTTTATGGATGTAGCGTGGTCACGTCACGCCAGTGGGGGTCTGCAAGGTACAAGTGGATTTGGTAAGAACTGTGGAGAGGCGGGGACCCTAACTAACACCCGATAATTCTTCCGGCCGGGAAATCTATCTGCCAACAGTGGTGGGGTTTTTTTGTTGTTTTGTTTTGGTTTGGTTTTTTTGTTTGTTTTGGTTTGGTTTTTATTGTTTTGTTTTGGTTTGGTTTGGTTTTGTTTTTTGGTGTTGCAAAGCCGATTTTGGTGTGACTTTTTGGCGATTTAGAGGTCATTTTTGGGGCTGCCGAAGATGATTTTGGGGTGATTTTTGGGGTAGTTTTTGCGGGTGCCAAAGCTCATTTTGGGGTGATTGCAGGTGATTTTGATGCAATTTTGGGGTGAATTTGGGGTTATTTTTGGGACAATTTTGGGGATTTTAAGGGTTTTTGAGGGTGCCAAAGCCAATTTTTGGGGTGACTTTGGAGTGGTTTTGGGGTGATTTTGAGGGTTCTTGGGGTGATTTTAGTGTGATTTTTGGGGTGGTTGTGCGAGCGACGCAGATGAGGACGAAGGCCACCTTGGTGCACCCCGACAGCTCCAGTATGTACACAAGCAGCTGCAGACCGTAGAGAGCAATGAACTGCTCCCGCGTCACGTTGTGGTTCCTGCAGGAGCTACACGAACTGCGCCGGGTGATGTTCAGGGACAGCAAGGCGCCGACTCGGGGACTGACACCACCCCCCTTCAGCGCCGCAGCCCGTGCCCAGATATGGCCGGACCACGACCCCTCTGGCTTTGCCGTCTTCTGCCTCAACGTCCTTGTAAACACCTGCTCTCAGCGATATTTTCTTGCCTTCCACATTCTTCCCCGCTTTCCTTTCGCTTCTCCTCGCACCCTGCGGCTTCCCCGAGGATGCCTGCTTTCCTGCTGCAAAATGCTGCTCTCTCGGCAAAAAGGCAGCTTCTCGTTCTGGACAGCTCTGCTGCGCACAAGACGCAGAGAGACAGCAGAGCTTCTGCTTGAGCTGCTGAATGCAGGGGCAACTCCAACCCAACCAGAAAGTGCTTTTGTGCTGGCAAAAACAGAAGAATCATTGCACCAGCGTCTGGGCTTGCTGGAAACAATAGCAAGCAAGAGTACTTCTCGGCACCATGAAAACAGAAAGCAGAAGCACGCACACGGCGAGAGGAGACTGCCTGAAATGTCCTACATTTAGTATAGCTGTCAGGTGAAGACACTGTGACAAGACAGTGTTGGCAGCACCAGATTCCACCTCTCTGGGAAACCACGGTGTTGGCAGCTTCAGCTTCCACCACTCGGCGACACCACAGTTGTGGCAGCACCAGGTTCAAAGTCTCTGGGACACCACAGTGCCTACAGAACCAGTTTCCACCTCTTTGTGACACCACAGTGTGTGACAGCAATGGAAACACCCACTCCCAACTCTCTGTGACACCACAGCATTGGCAGGACACACTTCCAACTCTCTGTGACACCACAGCAGGTGCAGAAGCAGCTTCCATCCCTACGTGACACAATAGTACTGGCAGCTCCAACTTCCAACACTCTGTTACACCACAACAGTTAGGGTACCAGAATTGCCTTTTTTGTGATACCACAGAGCTGGCAGCAACAGCTTCTCCCTCTCTGTGACACCACAGTGCTGGCAGAACCAGCTTCCACACCATCTGACACCACAGTGCAGGCAGCAGCAGCTTCCACCTATCTGTGATGCCACAGAGCTGGCAGCAACAGCTTCCACCTCTCTGTGACACCACAGCTCTGGCAGCACCAGCTTTGACCTCTCTGTGATACCACAGCGCTAGTAACACCAGCTTCCATCACTCTGTGACCCCGCAGTGCTGCCAGCATCTGCTTCCAACATTCTGAGACACCACAGTGACGACACCAGAAGCTTCCAGCTGTTTGTGACATATTAGCAGTTGCAGCAGCAGCATCCATCTCTCTGTGACAACACAGTAGCTGGAGAACCACCATTACACTTTTTGTGTTGCCGTAGTGCTAGCAGCACCAGCTTCCATCTCTCTGCAACACAGCAGCAGTGGCAGCACCATCATTCCTCTCTTTGTGACACCGTAGAGCTGGCAGCAGCAACTTCCACCTTTCCGTGACAACACAGAGCTGGTATCACCATCTCCTACCTCTCTGTGAAAACACAGCAGATGAAGCACCAGCTTCCACATCTCTGACACCACAGTGTTGGCACCAACAGCTTCCAATTCCCAACACCTCGACATTTGCAGCACTAGCTTCCACCTCTCTATGACACCACAGTGCTGCCTGCACCAGCTGCCACCTTGCTGTGACAACACAGTGTTGGCAACATCGATTACACTACTCTGTTCTGGCACCACAGTTCTGGCAGCACCAGCTACAAAGTTCTCTGGGACACCACAGTGCCTGCAGAACCAGTTTCCACCACTTTGTGACACGACAGCAGTGGAAACACCCGCTCCAATCTCTCTGTGACACCACCGCATTGGCAGCACACACTTCCACATCTCTGTGACACCACAGCAGGTGCAGAAGCAGCTTCCAACCCTACGTGACACAACAGAGCTGGCACCTCCAATTTCCACCTCTCTGTTACACCACAGTAGTTAGGGTACCAGAATTGCCTTTTTTGTGATGCCTCAGAGCCGGCAGCAACAGCTTCTCCTTCTCTGTGACACCACAGTACTTCCAGAACCAGCTTCCACCCCATCTGACACCACAATGCAGGCATCAGATGCTTCCACTCCTCTGTGACACCACAGCAGGTGCAGAAGCAGCTTCCAACCCTACGTGACACAACAGTGCTGGCAGCTCCAACTTCCACCTCTCTGTTACACCGCAGTAGTTAGGGTACCACAATTGCCTTTTTTGTGATGCCACAGAGCTGGCAGCAACAGCTTCCAACCCATCTGACACCACAGTACTACCAGAACCAGCTTCCACTCCATCTGACGCCACAGTGCAGGCCGCAGCACATTACACGTCTCTGTGACGCCGCAGCTCTGGCAGCACCAGCATTCTTCTCTTTGTGACACCACAGAGCTGGCAGCAGCAACTTCCGCCTATCTGTGACACCACAGTGCGGGCAGAACCAGCTTCCAACTCTCTCTGACACTACAGCAGTGGCAGCACAGACTTCCACCTCTCTGTGACACCACAGTGCTGGCAGCACCAGCTTCCACCTCTCTGTCATGCCACAGCATTTGCAGCACCAGCCTCCACCTCTCTATGACTCCACAGTGCTGCCTGCACCAGCTGCCACCTTGCTGTGAAAACACAGCGTTGACAGCACAAGATTCCACCTCTCTGGGACACCACGGAATTGGCAGCTTCAGATTCCACCACTCTGCAACAACACAGTTCTGGCAGAACCAGCTACAAAATCTCTGGGACACCACAGTGCCTGCAGAACTAGTTTCCACCACTTTGTGACACCACAGCGGTGGAAACACCCGCTCCAACCTCTCTCTGTCACCACCACATCAGCAGCACACACTTCCACCTCTGTGACACCACAGCAAGTGCAGAAGCAGCTTCCAACCCTATGTGACACAACAGTGCTGGCAGCTCCAACCTCCACCTCTCTGTTACACCGCAGTAGTTAGGGTACCACAATTGCCTTTTTTGTGATGCCACAAAGATGCAGCGACAACTTCTCCCTTTCTGTGACACCACAGTGTTACCAGAACCAGCTTCCACCCCATCTGACACCGCAGTGGAGGCAGAAACAGCTTCCACATCTCTGTGATTCCACAGCTCGGGCAACACCAGTGTTCCTCTCTTTGTGACACCAGAGAGCTGGCAGCAGCAACTTCCACCTTTCTGTCACACCACAGTGCTGGTAGCACAAGTTTTACCTCTCTGTGAAAACGCAGCACTTGAAGCACCAGCTTCCACCTCTCTGTGGCACCACAGCTCTGGCAGCCCCAGCATTTCTCTCTTTGTGACACCACAGAGCTGGCAGCAGCAACTTCCAACTTTCTGTGGCACCACAGTCCTGGCAGAACCAGCTTCCAAGTCTCTCTGACACCAACGCAGTGGTAGCACAGACTTCCACCTCTCTTTGACACCACACTGCTGGCAGCACCAGCTTCCACCTCCCTGTCACACCACAGCATTTCCAGCACCAGCTTCCATCTCTTTATGACACCACTGTGCGGCCTGCACAATCTGCCACCTCGCTGTGACAACACAGTGTTGGCAGCACTGGATTCCACCTCTCTGGTACACCGCAGTAGTTAGGATAAGACAATTGCCTTTTTTGTGATACCACAGGGCTGGCAGCAACAGCTTCCACCCCATCTGACACCACTGTGCTGGCAGAACCAGCTTCCACCCCATCTGACACCACAGTGCAGGCAGCAGCACATTCCACCTCTCTGTGACACCACAGTGCTGGCACCACCAGCTTCCAACTCTCTGTGACACCACAGCGCTGGCAAAACCAGTTTCCATCACTCGGTGACACCGCAGTGCTGCCAGCACCTGCTTCCAACATTCTGTGACACCACAGTGACGGCAACACCAGCTTCCAGCTGTCTGTGACACGATAGCAGTTGCAGCAGCAGCATCCACCTCTCAGTGACAACACAGTAGCTGGAGAACCACCATTACACTTTTTGTGTTGCCAGATTGCTGGCAGCACCAGCTTCCACCACTCTGCGACACAAGAGCAGTGGCAGCACCAGCATTCCTCTCCTTGTGACACCACAGTGCTGGCAGAACCAGCTTCCACCTTTCTGTGACACCAAAGTGCCAGCAGAACCAGCTTCCTCCTCTCTGTGACACCATAGCAGTGGCAGCACAGACTTCCACCTCTCTGTGACACCATGGTGTTGGCAGCTTCAGATTCCACCACTCTACGACACCACAGTTCTAGAAGCACCAGCTACAAAGTCTCAGGGACACCACAGTGCCTGCAGAACCAGTTTCCACCACTTTGTAACACCACAGCGGTGGAAACACCCACTCCCACCTCTCTGGGACACCACAGAATTGGCAGCACACACTTCCACCTCTATGTGACACCACAGCATTGGCAGCACACACTTCCATCACTCTGTGATACCACAGTAGGTGCAGAAGCAGCTTCCAACCCTACGTGGACACAACAGTGCTGGCATCTCCAACTTCTACCTCTCTGTTACACTGCAGTAATTAGGGTACCACAATTGCCTTTTCTGTTGTGCCAAAAAGCTGCAGCAGCAGTTTCTCCCTCTCTGTGACACCACAGTGCAGGCAGCAGCAACTTCCCCCTCTCTGTGATGCCACAGCTCTGGCAGCACCAGCATTCCTCTCTTTGTGACACCACAGAGCTGGCAGCAGCAACATCCACCTTTCTGTGGCACCACAGTCCTGGCAGAACCAGCTTCCAACTCTCTGTGACCCCACAGCAGTGGAAGCATAGACTTCCACCTCTCTGTGACACGACAGTGCTGGCACCACCAGCTTCTACCTCTCTGTGACACCACATCATTTGCAGCACCAGCTTCCACCTCTCTGACACCACAGTGCTGCCTGCACCAGCTGCCACCTTGCTGTGACAACACAGTGTTGGCAGCACCCGATTCCACCTCTCTGTGACACCAGAGCTCTGGCAGGACCAGCTTCCACTTTTCTGTGACACCAGAGCGCTGGTAAAACCAGCTTCCATCACTCGGTGACACCGCAGTGCTCCCAGCACCTGCGTCCAACATTCTGTGTCACCACAGTGGCGACAACAGCAGCTCCCAACTGTCTGTGACACGATAGCAGTTGCAGCAGCAGCTTCCAACTCTCTGTGACAATATAGTACCTGGAGAACCACCATTACACTTTTTGTGTTGCCACAGTTCTCGCAGCACCAGCTTCCAACTCTCTGCGACACAAGAGCAGTGGCAGCACCAGCATTCCTCTCCTTGTGAGACCACAGAGCTGGCAGCAGCAACTTCCACCTTTCTGTGACACCAGAGTGCCGGCAGAACCAGCTTCCACCTCTCTGTGACACAAGAGCAGTGGCAGCACAGACTTCCGTCTCTCTGTGATACCACACTGCTGGTAGCACCAGCTTCTACATCTCTGTGAAAACACAGCAGTTGAAGCACGGGCTTCCACCTCTCTGTGACACCACAGTGCTGGCACCACCAGCTTCCACCTCCCTGTCACACCACAGCATTTGCAGCACCAGCTTCCACCTCTCTATGACACCACAGTACTGCCTGCACCAGCTGCCACCTCACTGTGACAACACAGTGTTGGCAGCACCAGATTCCACCTCTCAGGGACACCACGGTGTTGGCAGCTTCAGCTTCCACTGCTCTGCGACACCACAGTTCTGGCAGCACTAGTTACAACGTCTCTGGGACACCACAGTGCCTGCAGAACTAGTTTCCACCACTTTGTGACAACACAGTAGTGGAAACACCCGCTCCCACCTCTCTGTGACACCACAGCTTTGGCAGCACACACTTCCACCTCTCTGTGGCGCCAAAGCTCTGGCAGCACCAGCATGCCTCTCTTTGTGACACCACAGAGCTGGCATCAGCAACTTCCACGTTTCTCTGACTCCACAGAGCTGGTAGCACCAGCTTCTAACTTTCTGTGAAAACACAGCAGTTGAAGCACCAGCTTCCACCTCTCTGTGATACCACAGTGCTGGCAGCACCAGGATTCCTCTCTTTGTGACACCACAGAGCAGGCAGCAGAAACTTCCACCTCTCTGTGACACCACAGCAGTGGCAGCACCAGCTTCCTCCTGTCTATGACACCACAGTGCTGCCTGCACCAGCTGCCACATAGCTGTTAAAACACTGTTTTGGCACCAGCAGGTTCCACCTCTCTGGGACACCACGGTGTTGGCAGCTTCAGCTTCCAGCTCTCTGTCACACCAGTGCTCTGGCAGCACCAGCTTCCACTTTTCTGTGACACTAGAGCTCTGGTAAACCAGCTTCCATCACTCGGTGACACCGCAGTGCTGCCAGCACCTGCGTCCAACATTCTGTGACACCACAGTGGCGGCAACAGCAGCTTCCAGCTGTCTGGTACACTATGGCTGTTGCAGCAGAAGCTTCCACCTCTCTGTGACAACACAGTAGCTGGAGAACCACCATTACCCTTTTTGTGTTGCCACAGTGCTGGCAGAACCAGCTTCCAACTCTCTGCGACACAAGAGCAGTGGCAGCACCAGCATTCCTCTCCTTGTGACACAACAGAGCTGGCAGCAGCAACTTCCACCTTTCTGTGACACCACAGTGCCAGCAGAACCAGCTTCCACCTTTCTGTGACACCACAGCAGTGGCAGCACAGACTTCCACCTCTCTGTGATACCACAGTGCTGGTAGCAGCAGCTTCTACCTCTCTGTGAAAACAGAGCAGTAGAAGCACCGGCTTCCAACTCTCTGTGACACCACAGTGCTGGCACCACCAGCTTCTACCTCTCTGTCACACCACAGCATTTGCAGCACCAGCTTCCACATCTCTGTGGCACCACAGTGCCTGTAGAATCAGTTTCATCCACTTTGTGACAACACAGCAGTGGAAACACCCGCTCCCACCTCTCTGTGACACCACAGCTTTGGCAGCACACACTTCCACCACTCTGTGACACCAAAGCTCTGGCAGCACCCGCATTCTTCTCTTTGTGACACCGCAGAGCTCGCAGCAGAAACTTCCACCTCTCTCTGACACCACAGCAGTGGCAGCACCAGCTTCCACCTCTCTACGACACCACAGTGCTGCCTGCAGCAGCTGCCACCTCGCTGTGAAAACACAGTGCTGGCAGCACGAGATTCCACCTCTCTTGGACACCACGGTGTTGGCAGCTTTAGCTTCCACCACTTTGCGACACCACAGTTGTGGCAGCACCAGCTACAAAGTCTCTGGGACACCACAATGCCTGCAGAACCAGTTTAACCACTTTGTGACACCACAGTGGTGGAAACACCCACTCCCACCTAAAATGGCCACCGTTTCTGTTTAATTCTGACTACCTGCCACTGGGATTTTTCCGGCTAAAATTCCACTAAAATTCCATACGAATGACGATGTCCTCCATATGGAATCTACGACCAGTTGGAAATTTGTCTGCCCTTGTAGGTCCAAAGTCCTCGTAAAAGCTGACATCAGGAACCTGGGCTGGAGGCTGTGGTTTCCCTTAGAAAAGGGCCACCGTTCGTGTCTAATGCTGTCTGCCTGCCTCTGGGATTTTGCCTGCTAAAATTTCATAAAAATGAGGATACCCCCCAGATGGAATCTACCACCCCATGGAAGATTATCTTCCCTTGTAGTGCCAAAGGCCTCCTACAAACTGACATCAGGAACGTGAGGTGGAGACTTTGGTTTCCAATGGAAAAGGGCCACCGTTTGTGTCTAATGCTGTCTGCCTGCCACTGGGCTTCTGCCTGCTGAAATTCCATACATATGAGGATACATCCCAGCTGCAATGTACAACCAGATGGAAGTTTGCCTGCCCTTGTAGTGCCATAGCCCTTCTACAATCTGACATCAGGAACCTGGGGTGGAGACTTTGGTTTCACATGGAAAAGGGCCACTGTTCGTGTCTAATGCTGTCTGCAGACCACACAGATTCTGCCTTCTGAATTTCAACCAAAATTCCATGTAAATCACGATATCTTCCAGTTGCAATCTACCACCAGTTGGAAGTTTATCTGCCCTTGTAGTGCCGAAGGGATCCCACAAACTGACATCAGGAACCTGGAGTGAAGACTATGGTTTCCCATGGAATAGGGCCACTGTTCGTGTCTAATGCTCTCTGCCTGCCACTGGGCTTATGCCGGTTAAATTCCACAAAAATTCCATACAAATGAGGATATCTCCCAGATGGAATCTACCACCAGTTGGACATTTGTCTGGCCTTGTAGTGTCAATGGCCTCCTAAAAACTGACATTCAGGAACGTGTGGTGGACACTTTGGTTTCCCAAGGAAAAGGGCCAGCGTTCGTGTCTACTGCTGTCTGCCTGCCACTGGGATTATGAGTGCTGAAATTCCATACAACTGAGGATATCTCCCAGGTGCAACCTACCACCAGATGGAAGGTTATCTGCACTTGTAGTGCTAAAGGCCTCCTAAAAACTGACCTCAGGATTGTGGGGTGGAGACTTTGGTTTTCCATGGAAAAGCGCCATCATTTAAGTCTAATGTTGTCTGCCTGCCACTGGGCTTATGCCTGCTAAAATTCCATACAAATGAGGATATCTCCCAGATTGTACCTACCACCTGTTGGAAGTTCTTCTGCCCTTATAGTGCCAAAGGCCTCCTACGAACTGACATCTGGAACCCGGAATGGAGACTTTGGTTTCCCATGGAAAAGGGCCGCCACCCCTGTCTGCTGCTGTCTGCTGGCCACTCGGCTTCTGCCTAAATAAATTCCATTAAAATTCCATATAAATATGGATATCTCCCAGATGGAATATACCACCAGATGGAAGTTTGTCAGCCCTTTTACTGCCAACGAGCTCCTACAAACTGACATCAGGAACGTTGGCTGGAGACTTTCGTTTGCCATGGAAAAGGGCCAGAGTTCGTGCCTACTGCTGTCTGCCTGCCACTGGGCTTATGCCTACTAAAATTCCACTAAAATTCCATAGAAATGAGGATATCTCCAAGATGGAATCTACCACCAGTTGGAAGTTTGTCTGCCCTTGTAGTGCCCAAGGCCTCCTGCAAACTGACATCCAGAACCTGGGGTGGAGACTTTGGTTTCCCATGGAAAAGGGCCGCTATTCGTCTCTATTGCTGTCTGCCTGCCACTGGGCTTACACCTACTAAAATTCCATACAAACAGGGATATCTCCCAGAAGCAATCTACCACCAGTTAGAAGTTTGTCTGCCCTTGTAGTGCCCAAGGCCTCCTGCAAACTGACATCAGGAACCTGGGGTGGAGACTTTGGTTTCCCATGGAAAAGGGCCAGCGTTCGTGTCTAATGCTGTCTGTCTGCCAGTGGGCTTCTGCCTAATGAAATCCCATACAAATGAGGATATCTCCCAGATGGAATCTACCACCAGTTGGAAGTTTCTCAGCCCTTTTTCTGCCAACGAGCTCCTGCAAACTGACATCAGGAACGTCGGCGGGAGACATTGGTTTCCCATGGAAAATGGCCAGAGTTCGTGTCTACTGCTGTCTGTCTGCCGCTGGGCTTATGCCTACTAAAGTTCCACTAAAATTCCATAGAAATGGGGATATCTCTCAGATGGAATCTACCACCAGTTGGAAGTTTGTCTGTCCTTTTAGTCCCAAAGGCCTCCTGCAAACGGACATCAGGAACATGGGGTGGAGACTTTGGTTTCCCATGGTAAAGGGCCACCGTTCGTGTCTAATGCTGTCTGCCTGCCACTGGGCTTATCCATACTAAAATTCCATACAAACGAGGATATGTCCCAGGTGCAATCTACCACCAGTTGGAAGTATTTCTGCCCTTGTAGTGCCCAAGGCCTCCTGCATACTGACATCAGGAACCTGGGGTGGAGGCTGTGATCTCCCATGGAAAAAGGGCCGCTGTTCGTGTCTAATATTGCCTGCCTGCCACTGGGCTTATGACTGCTGAAATTCAATAGAAATGCGGATATCTCCCAGGTGCAATCTACCACTAGTTGGAAGTTTGTCTGCCCTTGTAGTGCCAATGGCCTCTTGCAAACTGACATCAGGAACCTGGGGTGGCGACTTTGGTTTCCCATGGAAAAGGGCCAGCGTTCGTGTCTATTGCTGTCTGTCTGCCAGTGGGCTTAGGCGTAATGAAATCCCATACAAAGGAGGATAACTCCCAGATGGAATCTACCACCAGTTGGATGTTTGTCTGCCCTTGGAATACCAAAGGCCTCCTGCAAACTGACATCAGGAACCTGGGGTGGAGACTTTGGTTTCCCATGGAAAAGGGCCGCTGTTCGTGTCTAATGGTGCCTGCCTGCCACTGCGCTTCTGCCTAATGAAATTTCATACAAATGATGATATCTCCCAGAAGAAATCTACCACCAGATGGAAGTTTGTCGGCCCTTGTATTGCCAAAGGCCTCTTGCCAACTGACATCAGGAATCTAGGGTGGAGACGTTGCTTTCCCATGGAAAAAGGCCACAGTTCGCGTCTACTGCCGTCTGCCTGCCACTGGGCTTATGACTACTAAAATTTCACTAAAATTCCATAGAAATGAGGATATCTTCCAGATGGAATCTACCACCAGTTGGAAGTTTGCCTGCCCTTGTAGTGCCAAAGGCCTCCTGCAAACAGACATCCGGAACCTGGGGTGGAGACTTTGGTTTCCCATGGAAAAGGGCCGCTGTTCGTATCTAATGCTGTCTGCCTGCCACTGGGCTTCTGCCTAATGAAATCCCATACAAATGAGGATATCTCCCAGATGGAATCTACAACCAGTTGGAAGTTTGTCACCCCTTTTTCTGCCAACGAGCTCCTACAAACTGACATCAGGAACGTCGGCTGGAGACATTGGTTTCCCATGGAAAAGGGCCAGCTTTCTTGTCTACTGCTGTCCGCCTGCCACTGGGCTTATGCCGACTAAAGTTCCACTAAATTTCCATAGAAATGGGGATATCTCTCAGATGCAATCTACCACCAGTTGGAAGTTTGTCTGTTCTTTTAGTGCCAAAGGCCTCCGGCAAACTGACATCAAGAACATGGGGTGGAGATTTTGGTTTCCCATGGAAAAGGGCCGCTGTTCGTGTCTAATCCTGCCTGCCATTGGCCTTATGACTGTTGAAATTCAATACAAATGAGGATATCTCCCAGGTGCAATCTACCACCAGTTAGATGTTTGTTCGACCTTGTAGTGCCAAAGGCCTCCTGAAAACTGACATCAGGAACCTGGAGTGGAGACTTTGGTTTCCCATGGAAAAGGGCCACCGTTCTTGTCTAA
Organism: Phylloscopus collybita; assembly: GCA_027886175.1. Lineage (NCBI taxonomy): Eukaryota > Metazoa > Chordata > Aves > Passeriformes > Phylloscopidae > Phylloscopus > Phylloscopus collybita. Next base: position 8,104,404 of record JAJNNQ010000019.1, on the reverse strand, counting down.
TGCTGCCTGCCTGCCACTGGGCTTATGCCTACAAAAATTCCATACAAACGCGGATATCACCCAGATGGAATCTACCACCAGTTGGAAGTTTGTCTGTCCTTTTAGTGCCAAAGGTCTCTTGCAAACTGACATCAGGAACCTGGGGTGGAGACTTTGGTTTCCCATGTAAAAGGGCCGCTCTTCGTGTCTAACGCTGTGTGTCTGCCACTGGGCTTATGCCTGCTGAAATTCCATACAAATTAAGAAATCTCCCAGGTGCAATCTACCACCAGTTGGAAGGTTGTCTGCCCTTGTAGTGCCAAAGGCCTCCTGCAAACTGACATCAGGAACCTGGGGTGGAGACTTTGGTTTCCCATGGAAAAGGGACGCTGTTCGTGTCTAATGCTGTCTGCCTGCCACTGGGCATATGACTGCTGAAATTCAATAGAAAGGCGGATATCACCCAGATGGAATCTACAACCAGTTGGAAGTTTGACTGCCCTTGTAGTGCCCAAGACATTCTATAAATTGAAATCGGAATTGTAGGATGGATGATTTGGTTTCCCATGAAAAAGGGCCACCGTTCTTGTCTAATGCTGTCTACCTGCCACTGGGCTCATGCCTAATAAAATTCCATCCAAATGAGGATATCTCCTAGTTGCAATCTACCACCAGATGGAAGTTTGTCAGCTCTTGTAGTGCCAAAGGCCTCCTGCAAACTGACATCAGGAACGTAGGGTGGAGATTTTGGCTTCCCAATGGAAAAGGGCCAGCATTCGCGTTTAATGCTCCCTGCCTGCCACTGGTCTTATGCCCACTAAAATTCCATACAAACCAGGATATCTCCCGGGTGCAATCTGCCACCAGTTGGAAGTTTGTATGCCCTTGTAGTGACACAGGCCTCCTACAAACTGACATCAGCAACCTAGGCTGGAGACTTTGGTTTCCCATGGAAAAGGGCCACCGTTTGTGTCTAATGCTGTCTGCCTGCTGCTGGGCTTATGCCTATTAAAATTCCACTGAAATTACATGCGAATGAGGATATCTCCCAGGTGCAATCTGCCACCAGACTGTAGATTGTCTGCCCTTGTAGTGACACACGCCTCGTACAAACAAACATCAGGAACGTGGAGTGGAGACTTTGGTTTCTCATGTACAAGGGCCACAGTTCCTGTCTAATACTGTCTGCCAGCCACTCGGCTTCTGCCTACTGAAATCCCATACAAATGGGGATAGCTCTTAGATGCAATCTACCAACAGACGGAAGTTTGTCTGTTCTTGTAGTGGCAATAGCCTCCTGCAAACTGACATCAGGAACGTGGGGTGGAGACTTTGGTTTCTCATGGAAAAGGGCCACCTTTCACGTCTAATGCTGTCTGCCTGCCACTGGGATTTTGCCTGTTGAAATTTTATACAAATGAGGATATCTCCCAGATGGAATATACCACCAGGTGGAAGTTTGTCTGCCCTTGTACTTCCAAAGGCCTCCTACAAACTGACATCAGGAACATGGGGTGGAGACTTTGGTTTCCCATGGAACAGGGTCACCGTTTTTGTCTAAGGCTGTCTGCCGCACACTGGTCTTAGGCCTGCTGAAACTCCATACAAATGAGGATATCTCCCTGGTGCAATCCACCACCAGATGGAAGTTTGTCTACCCTTGTAGTGCCAAATGCCTCCTACAAACTGACATCAGGAACGTGGGGTGGAGACTTTGGTTTCCCATGGAACAGGGCCACTGTTCATGTCTAATGCTCTCTGCCTGCCACTGGGCTTATGACTACTAAAATTCCATATAAATGAGTATATCTCCAAGGTGCAATCTACCACCAGATGGAAGTTTTCCTGTCCTTCTAGTGCCAAAGGCTTCCTAAAAAGTGAAATCAGGAGAATGGGGTGGAGACTTTTTTTTCCCATGGAAAGGGGCCACCGTTCGTGTCTAATGCTGTCTTCCTGCCACTGGGATTATGAGAGCTGAAATTCCATACAATTAAGGATATCTCCCAGGTGCAACCTACCACCAGATGGAAGTTTCCCTGCCCTTATAGTGCCAAAGGCCTTCTACAAACTGACATCTGCAATGTGAGGTGGAGACAGTGGTTTTCCATGGGATAGGGCCACTGTTAGTGTCTAATGCTGTGTGCCTGCCACTGGGCTTATGCCTGCTAGAATTCCATACAAATGAGGATATCTCTCAGGTGGAATCTACCACCAGTTGGAAGTTTATCTGCCGTTTTAGTGTCAAGGTCTCCTAAAAACTGACATCAGGAACCTGGGGTGGAGACTTTGGTTTCCCATGGAAAAGGGCCACCGTTCGTGTCTAATGCTGTCTGTCTGCCACTGGGCTTATGCCTACTAAAATTCCATATAAATGAGTATATTTCCAATGTGCAATCTACCACCAGATGGAAGTTTTTCTGCCCTTCTAGTGCCAAAGGCCTCCTACAAGCTGACATCAGGAACCTGGGGTGGAGACTTTGGTTTTCCATGGAAAAGTGCCACCGTTCCTGTCTAATGCTGTCTGCCTGCCACTGGGCTTATGCCTACTAAAATTGCATACAAATGAGGATATCTCCGAGATGGAATCTACTACCAGTTGGGAGTTTGTCTTCTCTTGTAGTCCCAAATGCCTCTTATAACCTGACATCTGGAAAGTGGGATGGAGGCTTTGGTTTCTCATGTAAAAGGGCCACCGTTTGTGTCTATTGCTGTCTTCCTTGCAGTGGGAATTTTCTTGTGCTGTGCAGAAGCTGCAGAGACACAGCTGAGCTTCTGCTTACGCTGCTGAATGCTGGGGCAACTCCAACTTAACTAGCAAGTTATTTTGTGCTGGCAAAGGCAACAGTATTAGTGCACAAGCGTGTTGTCTTGCCTGAAGCAGAAGCAAGCAGGAGTGCTTCTCTGTAGCATGGAAACACAAAGCAGAAGCACGCACAAAGCGAGAGGAGACTGTCTGACACGTCCTGCACTCAGTATAGCTGTCAGGTGAAACCCAGACATGATTAGTGAGGAACTAACCACGGGGACTCTGCACTGTGCTGGGGGATTTTCTAGAAGTTGACCCGAAGCTCCCACTGAAGAAAACAGCTTTGCAGTCTTCTGCCTCAACATCCTTGCAAACACCTGCTCTCCGAAATATTTTCTTGCCTTCCACGTTCTTCCCTGCTTTCCTTTCACTTCTCTGCACACCCTGCGGCTTGCCCGAGGACGCCTGCTTTCCTGCTGCAAAACGCTGCTGTCTCAGCAAAAAGGCAGCTTCTCGTTCTGGACAGCTCTGCTGTGCACAAGCCGCAGAGAGACAACAGAGCTTCTGCTTGGGATGCTGAACGCAGGGGGAAGTCCAACTCAAATAGAAAGAGATTTTGTGCTGGCAAATGCAGAAGTATCATTGCACCTGCGTCGGGGCTTGCTGGAAACATGAGCAAGCAGGAGTGCTTCTCTGCAGCATGCAAACACAAAGCAAAAGCACGCACACGGCGAGAGGAGACTGCCTGAAACGTCCTACACTTAGTATAGCCGTCAGGTGAATCCTCAGTGTCAAGACAGTGTTGGGAGCACCTGCTTCCACCATGCTGCAACACCACAGCTCTCGCAGCAGCAGCAACAAAGTCTCTGGGACACCACAGTACCTGCAGAACGAGTTTCCACCACTTTGTGACACTACAGAAGTGGAAACACTTGCTCCCACCTCTCTGTGACACCACAGCAGTGGCAGCACACACTTCCACCTCTATGTGACACCACAGCAGGTGCAGAAGCAGCTTCCAACCCTACGTGACACAACAGTGCTGGCAGCTCCAACTTCAACCTCTCTGTTACACTGCAGTAGTTAGGGTACTAGAATTACCTTTTTTGAGATGACACAGAGCTGGCAGCAACAGCTTCTCCTGCTCTGTGACACCACAGCGCTGGCAGAACCAGCTTCCACCCCATCTGACACCACAGTGCAGGCAGCAGTAGCTTCCAAATCTCTGTGATGCCACAGTGCTGGCAGAACCAGCTTCTACCTCTCTGTGACATCACAGTTCTGGCAGCACACACTTCCACCTCTCTGTGACATGAGAGTTCTAGCAGCACCAGCTTCCACCTCTCTGTGACACTACAGCCTTGGTAAAACCAGCTTCCATCACTCGGTGACACCGCAGTGCGGCCAGATCCAGTTTCCAACATTCTGTGACACCACAGTGATGGCAACAGCAGCTTCCAGCTCTCTGTGACACGATAGCAGTTCCAGCACCAGCTTCCACCTGTCTATGACACCACAGTGCTGCCTGCACCAGCTGCCACCTCGCTGTGACAACACAGTCTTGGCAGCACGAGATTCCACCTCTCTGGGACACCACGGTTTTGGCAGCTTCATCTTCCACCACTCTGCGACACCAGAGTTCTGGCAGCACCAGCTACAATGTCTCTGGGGCACCACAGTAACTGCAAAACCAGTTTGCACCACTTTGAGACACCACAGCAGTGGAAACACCCGCTCCCACCTCTCTGTTACATCACAGCATTGGCAGCACACACTCCCACCTCTCTGTGACACACAGCAGGTGCAAAAGCAGATTCCAACTCTACGTGACACAACAGTGCTAGCAGCTCCAAATTCCACCTCTCTGTTACACCGCAGTAATTAGGGTACCACAAATGTCTCTTTTGGGATGCCACAGAGAGGGCAGCAACAGCTTCTCCCTCTCTGTGACACCACAGTGCTGGAAAAACCAGCTTCCACCCCATTTGACACCACAGAGCTGGCAGCAGCAACTTCCTCCTTTCTGTGACACCACAGTGCTGGCACCACCAGCTTCCAACTCTCTGTTACACCACAGCATTTGTAGAACCAGTTTCCACCTCTCTATGTCACCACAGTGCTGCCTGCACCAGCTGCCAACTCGCTGTGACTACTCAGTGTTGGCAGCACCAGCTTCCACCTCTCTGTGACACCACAGCACTGGAAAAACCAGGTTCCATCACTCGGTGACACCGCAGTGCTGCCAGCACCAGCTTCCAACATTCTGTGACACCACAGTAACGGCAACAGCAGCTTCCAGCTGTCTGTGACACTATAGCAGTTGCAGCAGCAGCTTCCACCTCTCTGTGACAACACAGTAGCTGGAGAACCACCGTTACACTTTTTGTGTTGCCACAGTGCTGGCAGAACCAGCTTCCAACTCTCTGCGACACAAGAGCAGTGGCAGCACCAGCATTCCTCTCTTTGTGACACCACAGAGCTGGCAGCAGCAAGTTCCACCTTTCTGTGACACCACAGTGCCGGCAGAACCAGCTTCCACCTCTCTGTGACACCACAGCAGGTGCAGAAGGAGCTTCCAACCCTACGTGACACAACAGTGCTGGCAGCTCCAACTTCCACCTCTCTGTTACACCGCAGTAATTAGGGTACCACAATTGCCATTTTTGTTGTTCCACAGAGCTGACAGCAACACCTTCTCCCACTCTGTGACATTAGAGTGCTGGCAGGACCAGCTTCCACCCCATCTGACACCACAGTGCAGGCAGCATCAGCTTCCACATCTCTGTGATGTCACAGAGGTGGCAGCACCAGCTTCCACCTCTCTGTGATGCCACCGAGCTGGAATCACCAGCTTCCATCTCTCTGTGAAAACAGAGCAGTTGAAGCACCAGATTCCACCTCTCTGTGACACCACAGCTCTGGCAGCACCAGCATTCCTCTCTTTGTGACACCACAGTGCTGGCAGAAGGAGCTTCCACCTCTCTGTGACACCACAATGCTGCCTGCATCAGCTGCCACCTCGCTGTCACAACTCAGGTTTGGCAGCACCAGATTCCACCTCTCTGTGACACCACAGTTCTGGCAGCACCAGTTTCCACCTCTCTGTGAAACCACAGCGCTGGTAAAACCAGCTTCCATCACTCGGTGACACCGCAGTGCTGCCAACACCTGCTTCTAATATTCTGTGACACCACAGTGACGGCAAAACCAGCTTCCAGCTGTCTGGGACACTATAGCAGTTGCATCAGCCGCTTCCACCTCTCTGTGACAACACAGTAGCTGAAGAACCACCACTTCCCTTTTTGTATTGCCACAATATTGGCAGCACCAGCTTCCTCCTCTCCATGACACCACAGCAGGTGCAGAAGCAGCTTCCAACCCTACGTGACACAACAGTTCTGGAAGCTCCAACTTCTACCTATCATTTACACCACAGTATGTAGGGTACCAGAATTGCCTATTTTGTTATGCCACCGAGATGGCAGCAACAGCTTAACCCTCTCTGTGACACCGCAGTGCGGGCAGAACCAGCTTCCACCCCATCTGACACCACAGTGCACGCAGCATCAGCTTCCACCTCTCTGTGACACAACTGATCAGGCAGCACCAGCATGCCTCTCTTTGTGGGGCCACAGAGCTGGCAGCAGCAACTTCCACCTTTCTGTGACACCACAGTGCTGGTAGCACCACGTTCCACGTCTCTATGAAAACACGGCAGTTGAAACACCAGCTTCCACCTCTCTGTGACACCACAGCCATAGCAGCAACAGCATTCCTCTCCTTGTGATACCACAGGGCTGGCAGTAGCAACTTCCACCTTTCTGTGACACTACAGTGCTGGCAGCTCCAGCATCTACCTCCCTGTCACACCACAGCATTTGCAGAACCAGCTTCCACATCTCTATGACACCACAGAGCTGCCTGCACCAGCTGCTACCTTGCTGTGAAAACTCAGTGTTGGCTGCTTCAGTTTCCACCACTCTGCCACACCACAGTTCTGGCAACACCAGCTACAAAGTCTCAGGGAAACCACATTCCTGCAGAACCACTTTCCAACGCTTTGTGATATCACAGCAGTGGAAACACCCGCTCCGACTTCTCTGTGACAGCACAGCATTGATAGCGCACACTTCCACCTCTTTGTGACACCACCGCAGGTGCAGAAGCAGCTTCCAACCCTACGTGACGCAACAGTGCTGGCAGCTCCAACTTCCATAACTTTGTTACACCGCAGTAATTAGGGCACCACAATTGCCCTTTTTGTTATGCCACCGAGATGGCAGCAATAGCTTCTCCCTCTCTGTGCCACCACACTGGTGGCACCACCAGCTTCCATCTCCCTGTCACACCACAGCATTTCTAGCACCAGCTTCCACCTCTCTATGACAACAAAGTGCTGCCTGCACCAGCTGCCACCTCGCTGTGACAACACAGTCTTGGCAGCACCAGATTCCAACTCTCTGGGACACCACGGTGTTGGCAGCTTCAGCTTCCACCACTCTGCGATACCACAGTTCTGGCAGCACCAGTTACAACGTCTCTGGGACACCCCCGTGCCTGCAGAACCAGTTTCCACCACTTTGTGACACCACAGCAGTGGAAACACCTGCTCCCACCTCTTTGTGACATTACAGCATTGGCAGCTCACAATTCCACCTCTCTGTGACACCACAGCAAGTGCAGACGCAGCTTCCAACCCTACGTGACACAACATTGCTGGCAGCTCCCACTTCTACCTCTCTGTTACACCGCAGTAATTAGGGTACCAGAATTGCCTTTTTTTGTTGTGCCACACAGCTAGCAGCAACAGCTTCTCCCCCTCTGTGACACCGCAGTGCAGGCAGAACCAGCTTCCACTCCATCTGACACCACAGTGCAGGCACCATCAGCTTCTACCTCTCTGTGATGCAGAGCTGTCAAGAACGAGAAGCTGTGTTTTGCCGAGAAAGCAGCGCTTCGCGGAAGCACAGCCAGCGGTGTCTTCGGTACAGCCGCAGGTTGTGCGGAGAAGCGAAAGAGAGCCGGGGAAGAATGTGGAAAGCCGAACTCGGTCGCTGCAAGCGGGTGCTGGTGAACAGCTTCTGGTCACCTTGTAGAAACTCTCCCAGCACAGTGCAGAGTCCCCGTGGCTAGTTCCTTGAAATACCTTTCCTGGCAGCACCACAGAGCTGTACTGAGTGCAGCAGGTGTCAGGCAGTCTCCTCTCGCCGTGTAGGTGCTTCTGTTTTGTGTTTGCAGCGTGCAGAGAAGCCCTCGTGCTTGCGGCTGCTTCCAGCAAGCCAAAACGCTTTTGCAGCCACTTTCCTGCCTTTTCCACAACAAGATCACTGTCTAGCTGATTTACAGTTGCCTCTGCGTAGAGCAGCTAGAGGAGCAGCTCTGCCGGCTTTCCTGTGCTTCTGCATAGCAGAGCTGTCAAGCACGAGAAGCTGCGTTTTGCCGAGAAAGCAGCGCTTCACGGAACCACAGCCAGCGGCGTCTTCGGTACAGCCGCAGGTTGTGCGGAGAAGCGAAAGAGAGCCAGGGAAGAATGTGGAAAGCCGAACTCGGTTTTGTGGAATTTCAGCTGGCATAAGCCCAGTGGCAGGCAGATGCCAATAGACACGAACTGTGTCACTTTTCCATGGGAAACCAAAGTCTCCATTCCAGGTTCCTGATGTCAGTTTGTTGGCGGCCATTGGCAGTACAAGGCCAGTAAACTTCCAACTGGTGGTAGATTGCATCTGGGAGATATCCTCATTTGTATGGAGTTTCAGCAGGCATAACCCCAGTGGAAGGCAGGCAGCAGTAGACAGGAATGGTGGCCCTTCTCAATGGAAAACCAAAGACTCCGACCCACGTTCCTGATGTCAGTTTGCAGGAGGCCTTTGGCACTACAAGGGCAGACAAACTTCCATCTGGTGGTATATTCCATCTGGGAGATATCCTTACTTTTATGGAATTTTAGTGGATTTTAATTAGGCAGAAGCCTAGTGGGCAGCAGACAGCATCAGACAGGAATGGTGGCCCTTTTCCATGGGAAACCAAAGTAGCCATTCCAGGTTCCAGATGTCAGTTCGTAGGAGGCCTTTGGCACAATAAGGGCAGAAAAACTTCCAACTGGTGGTAGATTCAATCTGGGAGATACCCTCATTTGCATGCAATTTCAGTAGGCAGAAGCCGAGCATCAGGCAGACAGCATTAGACATGAACGGTGGCCCTTTTCCATGGGAAACGATAGTCTTCACTCCAGGTTCCTGATGTCAGTTTGTAGGATCCCTTCAGCACTAGAAAGGCAGATAAACTTCCAAATGGTGGGAGATTCCATCTGGGAGATATCCTCATTTCTATGGAATTTCAGCAGGCATAAGCCCAGTGGCAGGCAGACAGCATTAGGCTTGAACGGTGGCCCTTTTCCATGGAAAACCAAAGTCTCCCTCCCACGTTCCTGATGTCAGTTTGCATGAAGCCTTTGGCACTACAAGGGCAGACGAACTTCCATCTGGTGGTATATTTCATCTGGGAGATATCCTTATTTATATGGAATTTTTGAAAAATTTAAATAGGCAGAAGCCGAGTGGGCAGCAGACAGCATCCGACAAGAATGGTGGCCCTTTTCCATGGGAAACCAAAGGCTTCACCCCACATTCCGGATGTCAGTTTGTAGGAGGCCTTTGGAACTACAACAGCAGACAAACTTCCAACTGGTGGTAGATTCCATCTGGGAGATATCCTCATTTGTATGCAATTTCAGCAGGCATAATCCCAGTGGCAGGCAAACATCATTAGACACGAACAGTGGCATATTTCCATAGGAAACCAAATTATACACCCTACAGTCCTTATGTCAGTTTGCAGGAGGCCTTTGGCAGTACAAGGGCAGACAAACTTCCAACTGGTGGAAGATTCCATCTGGGAGATATTTTCATTTCTATGAAATTTTACTCATCATAAGCCCAGTGGCAGGCAGACACCATTAGACACGAACAGTGGCACTTTTCCATGAGAAACCAAAATCTCCACCCCACATTCCGGATGTCAGTTTGTAGAAGGCCTTTGGAACTACAAGGGCAGACAAACATCCAACTGGTGGTAGATTCCATCTGGGAGATATCCTCATTTGTATGGAATTTTAGTAATCATAAGCCCAGTGGCAAGGAGACAGCATTAGACACAAACGTTGGCCCTTTTCCATGGGAAACCAAAGTCTTCACCCCACGTTCCTGAAGTCAGTTTGTAGGAGGCCTTTTGTACTACAGGGGCAGACAAACTTCCATCTGGTGAAAGATTGCACCTTGGAGATGTACACATTTGTATGGAATTTCAGTGGAATTTTAGTACGCAGAAACCCAGTGGTAGGAAGACAGCATTAGACACGAAGGGTGGCCCTTTTCCAAATGAAACGGATGTCTCCAGCCCAGGTTCCTGATGTCAGTTTGTAGGAGGCATTTGGCACTACAAGGGCAGACAAGCTTTCAACTGGTGGTAGATTCCATCTCAGAGATATCGTAATTTGTATGGAATTTCATTTGAATTTCAGTAGGCAGAAGCCCAGTGGCCAGCAGACAGCATTGAAAAAGAACGCTGGTCCTTTTCCTTTGGAAACCAAAGTGTCCACTCCAGGTTCCTGATGTCAGTTTGTAGGAGGCCTTTGACACTAAAACGGCAGATAATCTTCCAACTGGTGGTATATTCCACGTGGGAGATATCCTCATTTGTATGGAATATCAGTAGGCAGAAGCCCAGTGGCAGGCAGACAACATTAGACACAAACAGTGGTCCTTTTCCATGGGAAACCAAAGTCTCCACCTCATGTTCCTGATGTTAGTTTGTAGGAGGCCTTTAGAACTACAAGGGCAGACAAACTTCCATCTGGTGTGAGATTGAACCTTGGAAATATCCGCATTTGTATAGAATTTTAGTGGAATTTTAGTAGGCATAAACCCAGTGGCTGGCAGACAGCATTAGACACGAACTCTGGCCCATTTCCTGGGGAAACCAAAGTCTCCAGCCCAGGCTCCTGATGTCAGTTTGCAGGACACCTTTGGCATTACAAGGGCAGACAAGCTTCCGTTTGGTCGTTGATTGCATCTTGGTGATATCCTCATTTGCATGGAATTTTAGTAGAATTTTTGTAGGCAGAAACCCAGCGGCTGGCAGACAGCATTAGACATGAACGCTGGCCCTTTTCCATTGTGAAAGAAAGTCTCCACCTCACAATCCAGATGTCAGTTTGTAGGAGGCCTTTGTCACTACAAGGGCAGAGAAACTTCCGTCTGGTGATTGATTGCATCGGGGAAATATCCACATTTGTATGGAATTTCAGCAGGCAGAAGCCCAGTGGCAGGCAGACAGCATTAGACACAAACAGTGGTCCTTTTCCATGAGAAACCAAATTTGCCACCCCACTCTCCGTTCGTCATTTTGTAGGAGGCCTTTGGCACTACAAAGGCAGAAAAACTTCCAGCTGGTGGTATATTGCATCTGGGTGATATCCTTATTTGTATGGAATTTTTTGGAATTTAATGAGGCAGTAGCCGAGTTGCCAGCAGACCGCAACAGACAGGAACGGTGGCCATTTCCATGCGAAAAGCAAAGTCTCCACCCGACATTCCAGATGTCAGTTCGTAGGAGGCCATTAGTACTACAAGGGCAGTCAAGCTTCCATCTGGTGGTAGATTCTACCTGGGAGAGGTCCTCATTTGTATGGGATTTTTCTGGAATTTCATCCTGCATAAGCCCAGTGGCAGGCAGATACCAATAGACACGAACGGTGGCCTTTTTCCATGGGAAACCAAAGTCTCCATTCCAGGTTCCTGATGTCACTTTGTAGGAGGCCATTGGCAGTACAAGGCCAGCTGACTTCCAACTGGTGGTAGATTGCATCTGGGAGATATCCTCAGTTGTATGGAATTTCAGCAGGCATAACCCCAGTGGAAGGCAGACAGCAGTAGACAGGAACGGTGGCCCTTTTCAATGGAAAACCAAAGACTCCGACCCACGTTCCTGATGTCAGTTTGCAGGAGGCCTTTGGCACTACAAGGGCAGACAAACTTCCATCTGGTGGTATATTCCATCTGGGAGATATCCTTATTTATATGGAATTTTAGTGGAATTTAAGTAGGCAGAAGCCGAGTGGCCAGCAGACAGCATCAGACAGGAATGGTGGCTCTTTTCCATGGGAAACCAAAGTAGCCATTCCAGGTTCCAGATGTCAGTTCGTAGGAGGCCTTTGGCACAATAAGGGCAGAAAAACTTCCAACAGGTGGTAGATTCAATCTGGGAGATACCCTCATTTGCATGCAATTTCAGTAGGCAGAAGCCCAGCGGCAGGCAGACAGCATTAGACATGAATGGTGGCCCTTTTCCATGGGAAACCATAGTCTTCACTCCAGGTTCCTGAAGTCAGTTTGTAGGATCCCTTCAGCACTACAAGGCCAGATAAACTTCCTTCTGGTGGTAGATTCCATCTGGGAGATATCCTCATTTGTATGGAGTTTCAGCAGGCATAACCCCAGTGGAAGGCAGGCAGCAGTAGACAGGAACGGTGGCCCTTTTCAATGGAAAACCAAAGACTCCGACCCACGTTCCTATGTCAGTTTGCAGGAGGCCTTTGGCACTACAAGGGCAGAAAAACTTCCATCTGGTGTTATATTCCATCTGGGAGATATCCTTATTTATATGGAATTTTATTGGAATTTAAGTAGGCAGAAGCCGAGTCGGCAGCAGACAGCATCAGACAGGAATGGTGGCCCTTTTCAATGGGAAACCAAATGCTTCACCCCACATTCCGGATGTCAGTTTGTAGGAGGCCTTTGGAACTACAACGGCAGACAAACTTCCAACTGGTGGTAGATTCCATCTGGGAGATATCCTCATTTGTATGGAATTTTAGCAGGCATAAGCCCAGGGGCAGGCAGCCATCCTTAGACACGAACGCTGGTCCTTTTCCGTGGGAAACCAAAGTCTCCACCCCACGTTCCGGATCTCAGTTTGTAGGAGGTCTTTGGCACTACAAGGTCAGACAAACTTCCATCTGGTGGTCGATTCCATCTGGGATATATCCTCATTTGTATGCAATTTCAGCAGGCATATGCCCAATGGCAGGCAGACACCATTATACACGAACAGTGGCCCATTTCCATGAGAAACCAAGGTCTCCACCCCACATTCCGGATGTCAGTTTGTAGAAGGCCTTTGGAACTACAAGGGCAGACAAACTTCTAACTGGTGGTAGATTCCATCTGGGAGATATCCTCATTTGTATGGAATTTTAGTAATCATAACCCCAATGGTAAGGAGACAGCATTGGACATGAAAAGGGACCCTTTTCCATAGGAAACCAACGTCTCTACCCCAGCCTCCGGATGTCAGATTGTAGGAGGCCTTTGGAACTACAAGGGCAGACAAACTTCCAACTGGTGGTGAATTGAATCTGCGAGATATCCTCATTTGTAAGGAATTTTACTACGCATAAGCCCAGTGGCAGGCAGACAGCATTAGGAATGAACGGTGGCCTTTTTCCATGCGAAACCAAATTATATATCCTAAGCTTAAAATGTCATTTTTTAGGAGCCCTTTGGCACTACAAGGGCAGAGAAAAGTCCAATTGGGAAGTTTGCACCTGCGAGATATCGCCATTTGTTTGGAATTTTAGTGGAATTTTAGTTGGCAGAAGACCAGCGGCAGGCAGACAGCATAAGACATGAACAGTGGCCCTTTTCCATGGGAAACCAAAGTATCCAGGCCAGGTTCCTGATGTCAGTTTGTAGGAGGCCTTTGGCACTAAAAGGGCAGATAAACTTCCATCTGGTGGAAGGTTGCACCTGGGAGATATCCTCAGTTGTATGGAATTTCAGCACTCATAAGCCCAGTAGCAGGAAGACAGCATAAGACACGAACGGTGGCCCTTTTCCATGGGAAACCAAAGTCTCCACCCCACATTCCTGATGTCAGTTCGTAGGGGGCCGTTAGTACTACAAGGGCAGACAAGCTTCCATCTGGTGGTAGATTCCACCTGGGTGATGTCCTCATTTGTATGGAATTTTAGCAGGCATAAGCCCAGTGGCAGGCAGACATCATTAGACACTAACAGTGGCCATATACCATGGAAAACCAAAGTCTCCACCTCACATTCCAGACGTCAGTTTTTAGAAGGCCTTTGGCACTACAAGGGCAGAGAAACTTCCATCTGGTGGTAGGTTGCACCTGGGAGATATCCTCAGTTGTATGGAATTTCAGCACTCATAAGCCCAGTAGCAGGAAGACAGCATAAGACACGAATGGTGGCCCTTTTCCATGGGAAACCAAAGTCTCCACCCCACATTCCTGATGTCAGTTCGTAGGGGGCCGTTAGTACTTCAAGGGCAGACAAGCTTCCATCTGGTGGTAGATTCCACCTGGGTGATGCCCTCATTTGTATGGAATTTTTGTGGAATTTCAGCCGGTATAAGCCCAGTGCCAGGCAGACAGCAATAGACACTAATGGTGGATATTTTCTTTGGGAAACCATAGTCTTCACTCCAGGTTCCTGATGTCAGTTTGTAGGACCCCTTCGGCATTACAAGGTGTCTTGGGTTGTGGAGCTGGGTTTTGTGTATTCTATTTACATCTGTTTTGGGGCCTGATGACCCACCTTGATAGGCCATTGTTACCTTCCCCAGCCTGTGCGGTGCATTTGCATTTCTATACATCTCATGCCCTGGCGGTGGGGGGTGGGGGGGAGGGGAGGTGGCCGGGTGGGGTCGGTGCTGCTCGGTTGCAGGAGCGGGGTGCGCGGGGCTTCCTTCGCGGCGGTGTGGGAAGAGCTTCTTCGTCTCCTGTGCTCGTCATCCTGTCTCCCTCCTGGCCGTCCCTGAACCGGTTTCTTCGCAGAATCATCTCTGCTCCAACAGGATCACGTCTGCCACTCCAGAAGTGTTTGGACTGTTTACGTTTGGACTGTTATCAACATCCTGAATCACAGGGTCAGATTGAAACTCTGACTTTGTCAGGGTTTTCTTCTAAAATTATTGTTTATTTGTTTATTTGTTTGTTTGGTTGGGTGGTTTTGTTTCCTATCATATTTGTATTGTTAATAGCTCCTAGTAAAGAACTGTTATTCCTATTCCCAACATCTTCGCCTGAGAGCCCTTGATTGCAAAATTATAATTCGTCGGGGTGCGAGGGGTTGGTATTCTCCATCCTAGGGGAACCTCAGTTTCCCTGGCAGATACCTGTCTTTCCAAACCAAGACAGATTTTGGCGCCCAACGTGGGGCAGGAGGGCATTGAGAGAGAGGAATAACAGTTCTTGGGTATTAGATAAAAGCCCACTGGCCAGAATAATGTGGTCTAGCTTTCCCTGGTTTGGGTGGCACGTGGTGGTGGCTGTATTTCTGCCATTTGCTACTCCTTATGTTAATATGGGTCCTATGACTAAGGCTACTGTGGCGGGCATTCAGTTTGTTTTGTGGATTAATAAGGTGAGAAATTCATGGATTTTTAACTTCCTCTGGAAAGCAAGCACATGGATTCATAGCTATCATAGGCTAACTCTGTGCTTCTGGGGTTACTTTAACAATGGTACCTATTGTAAGGAAATGGCACCGGGGGAAATTTTCTCCCAGCCCTTCACACAGTTTTTTGGGTCCACCCCACCAGTTTTTGAAGGGTTGAAATCTCTGAGTGCTAATGATATCATACAGTGGCTGGTGTTGCTGGTATGCCTGTTCTGTTTGGCATTCAGAGATAAGGGGAAATTGGCCTGGGTAAGCACCTTAATAAGTACCCCAGAGAATAATGCAGCCCAAGAGTCCGCTCCTGCCCCACAGCCTGCCTCAGAGATAAACCACCCGGTTTGGGTGGGGGCTCTGATTAAGGAGATGCAAGAAAAGATGAGCCAGATGCTGAGGGAGTACATCTCCCCAGCTAGTGGGAAATCCTTCCCCTGCCCTGACAAAAGAGAGCCTGATGGTGCAGCAATGAAACCCACAGAGATTACAACTGCTCAGGTCCCAGCTGAACCACAGGGGCAGTCACAGCCAGCGGCAGTTGCCCCTGTGGAAACAAAGAAATCTAAGGTGAAAACAGCAAACCCAGACAATAAGAAAGGAGGGCCCTCACAACCTGCAGGGGAATCACACGTTCAGATCATCACCGAGTCCCTGTCGTACGAAAGTCTCCGTAACCTGCAAAAAGATATCGTACGGCGGGGGCGTGAGGCTTACACAGCCTGGCTACTTCGGGTTTGGGACCTCATGGGTACTGGTGTGCAATTGGACAGTGGTGAGGCAAGGAATTTGGGACCCTTGACCCAGGACTCAGGTATAAATCAGGTATTTGTAAGAGAGCCAGGACCCCTTTCCCTTTGGGAGCGGCTTTTAATGAGTGTGAGAGAGAGATTTATCCACAAAGAAAGAATGCAGGAGCACCACCATAGAATGCGCTGGAAAACTCTGGAGGAAGGGATCCAACAGCTGAGGGAAGTGGCGGTGCTGGAGGTACTTTTTGGGAGGAGTGGACAGCATGATAATGACCCTGACAAGGTTAAATGCACAGGGCAGATGTTGTGGAATCTGGCAAATCTAGGGCCATCTCAGTACACCACCTTTATTGCAACAATTAATGCTGAGGACAATCGAGAGACAGTGGGGTCTGTTGCCAATAAGCTTAGGAACTATGAAAGTATGATCAATGGCCCGATGCAGGCTCATATCTCTGCCGTGGTTAAAGAACTCAAAGAAGAGATAAGGGGGGTGAGGGAGGAGATGAGGACAAACAGTTCCAATGTGGCACCAGTGCGAGTCACAGGCCCCAGAGTTAGAGCCCAACGACCCCCAGCTCGAGAGAGAGGGTACACCCCAAGAGCTGACCTGTGGTTTTATCTGCGTGACCATGGGGAAGACATGGGAATGTGGGATGGGAAACCCACTTCTGTCCTGGCAGCACGGGTGCGTGAGCTCAAGGAGAGGAACAATCACCAAGGGGGATCTACGAAAATGAAAGTAGCCTCAGCCTCCTATAACCAAGCTGCCAATGCTGTGTTGAATCCCCTTGAAGGAACCTCTAGTATGTATGCTCAGGGAGGGGATAACCAGTGCTAGAGGGGCCCTGCCTCTAGCCAGGTAGAGGAAAGGGATAATCGGATCTATTGGACTGTGTGGATCCGATGGCCTGGCACATCTGACCCACAAAAATACACGGCTTTGGTTGACACTGGTGCCCAATGTACCCTGATGCCATCAGGGTATGTAGGAACAGAACCCATTTCTATTTCTGGGGTGACAGGAGGGTCCCAGCAGCTGACTGTAGTGGAAGCCGAAGTGAGTTTAACTGGGAATGGGTGGCAGAAACACCCCATTGTGACTGGCCCAGAGGCCCCGTGCATCCTCGGCATAGACTATCTCAGAAATGGATATTTCAAAGACCCAAAAGGATATCGTTGGGCTTTTGGAGTAGCTGCTGTAGAGACGGAAGAGATCAAACAACTGAATACCTTGCCTGGTCTCTCAGATGACCCTTCTGCTGTGGGACTGCTAAGAGTTGAAGAACAACAGGTACCAATTGCCACAGCAACAGTGCACCGTCGGCAATACCGCACTGACAGAGACTCTGTGACCCCGATCCATGAGATGATTCGTAAACTGGAGAGCCAAGGGGTGGTCAGTAAGGCTCATTCACCTTTTAACAGCCCCATCTGGCCTGTGCGTAAGCCCAGTGGGGAATGGAGACTGACTGTAGATTATCGTGGTCTGAATGAGGTCACGCCACCACTGAGCGCTGCTGTGCCAGACATGTTGGAGTTGCAGTATGAGCTGGAGTCCAAGGCAGCAAAGTGGTACGCGACCATTGACATTGCCAATGCCTTCTTCTCCATTCCTGTGGCAGCAGAGTGCAGACCCCAGTTTGCTTTCACCTGGAGGGGTGTGCAGTACACCTGGAATCGGCTGCCCCAGGGGTGGAAGCACAGTCCCACCATCTGCCATGGACTGATCCAGGATGCACTGGAAAAGGGTGAGGCTCCGGACCTTCTACAGTACATAGATGACATCATTGTGTGGGGGAACACGGCAATGGAAGTCTTTGAGAAAGGAGAGAAGATCATCCAAATTCTCCTGGAAGCCGGTTTTGCCATCAAGAAGAGCAAAGTCAAGGGACCTGCCCAAGAGATCCAGTTCCTGGGAGTGAAGTGGCAAGATGGACGGCGTCAGATTCCCACTGAGGTCATCAATAAGATCACTGCCATGTCCCCACCAACCAACAAGAAGGAAACACAAGCTTTCCTAGGGGCCATTGGCTTTTGGAGGATGCACATCCCTGAGTACAGTCAGATTGTGAGCCCTCTCTACCTGGTTACCCGCAAGAAGAACGATTTCCACTGGGGCCCTGAACAGCAACACGCCTTTGCCCAGATCAAGCAGGAAATCGCACATGCGGTAGCCCTTGGCCCAGTCAGGACGGGACCAGAGGTAAAGAACGTGCTCTATTCTGCAGCCGGGAGCCATGGTCTGTCCTGGAGCCTGTGGCAGAAGGTGCCAGGTGAGACTCGAGGCCGGCCACTGGGATTCTGGAGCCGAAGCTACAGAGGGTCCGAAGCCAATTACACTCCCACAGAGAAGGAGATCTTGGCCGCCTACGAAGGAGTTCAAGCTGCCTCAGAGGTGATTGGCACTGAAGCACAACTCCTCCTGGCACCCCGACTACCGGTGCTGGGGTGGATGTTTAAAGGAAAGGTTCCCTCCACCCACCATGCCACCGATGCTACATGGAGCAAATGGATCGCCCTCATCACTCAGCGCGCCCGTATTGGTAACCCGAATCGCCCTGGGATTTTGGAAGTAATCACCAACTGGCCAGAAGCTGAGAACTTCAGTCTCACTGACGAAGAAGAACAAGTAACCCGGGCTGAAGAAGCTCCACCATACAACCAACTGCCAGCAGAAGAAACACGCTACGCTCTTTTCACTGATGGTTCCTGTCGCATCGTAGGGATGAACCAGAAGTGGAAAGCAGCCGTATGGAGCCCCACAAGACAAGTTGCACACGCCACTGAAGGAGAAGGTGGGTCAAGCCAGCTTGCTGAACTCAAAGCTGTTCAATTGGCCCTGGACATTGCTGAAAGAGAGAAGTGGCCGAAGCTCTACCTCTACACTGATTCGTGGATGGTGGCTAATGCTCTGTGGGGCTGGCTGGAAAGGTGGAAAAAAGCCAACTGGCAAAGTAGGGGAAAACCAATCTGGGCTGCTGATGAGTGGAAGGACATTGCCATCAGGGTAGGGAAACTACCTGTGAAAGTCCGTCATGTGGATGCCCATGTCCCCAAGAGTCGGGCTAATGAGGAGCACCGGAACAACGAGCAAGTAGATCAAGCTGCGAGGATAAAGGTATCCAAGGTAGACTTGGATTGGCAACACAAGGGAGAGTTGTTCCTAGCTCGGTGGGCCCATGATGCTTCAGGTCATCAGGGCAGAGATGCCACCTATAAGTGGGCACGAGACCGAGGGGTGGATCTAACCATGAACAGTATTTCACAGGTTATCCACGACTGTGAGACGTGTGCTGCCATCAAGCAGGCCAAGCGGGTGAAGCCCCTCTGGTACGGTGGACGGTGGTCCAAGTACAAGTATGGGGAGGCCTGGCAGATTGATTACATCACCCTGCCCCAAACCCGCCAAGGCAAGTGCTACGTGCTGACCATGGTGGAAGCCACCACTGGGTGGCTGGAGACCTATCCTGTGCCTCATGCCACCGCCCGGAACACCATCCTGGGCCTGGAAAAACAAGTCCTGTGGAGACATGGCACCCCTGAGAGAATTGAGTCGGACAACGGGCCTCATTTCAAGAACAGCCTCATAAACACCTGGGCTAAGGAACACGGCATTGAATGGATATATCACATCCCTTATCATGCACCAGCTGCCGGGAAAGTTGAACGGTGCAATGGACTGCTTAAGACCACCCTGAAAGCACTTGGCGGGGGGACCTTCAGAAATTGGGAAGTGAACTTAGCAAAGGCCACCTGGATGGTCAACACCCGAGGGTCTATTAATCGAGCTGGTCCTGCCCAGTCTACCCCTTTGCACACAGTGGATGGAGACAAAGTCCCTGTAGTACATATGAGAGGTATCTTAGGAAAGACTGTTTGGGTAAACCCCACCTTGGGCAAAGGTGAACCCACCCGTGGGATTGTTTTTGCTCAAGGACCTGGTAACACTTGGTGGGTGATGCAGAAAGATGGGAAAACCAGTTGTGTACCACAGGAAAACCTAATCCTGAGTGAGAACTGAGTGTGAGGGTTCATTCTGTATAGTGGAGTTTATTAATTTAGGTATGATACAGATGGTAATAGAATAAGGGGTGGAACGTTGTCTTGGGTTGTGGAGCTGGGTTTTGTGTATTCTATTTACATCTGTTTTGGGGCCTGATGACCCACCTTGATAGGCCATTGTTACCTTCCCCAGCCTGTGCGGTGCATTTGCATTTCTATACATCTCATGCCCTGGCGGTGGGGGGTGGGGGGGAGGGGAGGTGGCCGGGTGGGGTCGGTGCTGCTCGGTTGCAGGAGCGGGGTGCGCGGGGCTTCCTTCGCGGCGGTGTGGGAAGAGCTTCTTCGTCTCCTGTGCTCGTCATCCTGTCTCCCTCCTGGCCGTCCCTGAACCGGTTTCTTCGCAGAATCATCTCTGCTCCAACAGGATCACGTCTGCCACTCCAGAAGTGTTTGGACTGTTTACGTTTGGACTGTTATCAACATCCTGAATCACAGGGTCAGATTGAAACTCTGACTTTGTCAGGGTTTTCTTCTAAAATTATTGTTTATTTGTTTATTTGTTTGTTTGGTTGGGTGGTTTTGTTTCCTATCATATTTGTATTGTTAATAGCTCCTAGTAAAGAACTGTTATTCCTATTCCCAACATCTTCGCCTGAGAGCCCTTGATTGCAAAATTATAATTCGTCGGGGTGCGAGGGGTTGGTATTCTCCATCCTAGGGGAACCTCAGTTTCCCTGGCAGATACCTGTCTTTCCAAACCAAGACACAAGGGCAGATAAACTTCCAACTGGTGGTAGATTGCAACTGGAAGATAATCTCATTTACATGGAATTTTAGTGGAAATTCAGAAGGCAGAAGCCGTGTGGCCGGCAGACAGATTTAGACACGAACGGTGGCCCTTTTCCATGGGAAACCAAAGTCTCCACCCCAGGTTCCTGATGTCAGTTTGGAGGAGGCCTTTGGAACTAAAAGGGCAGATAAACTTCCAACTGGTGGTAGATTCCACGTGGGAGATATCCTCATTTGTATGGAATTTTAGAAGGTATAAGCCCAGTGGCAGGCAGACAGCATTAGACAGTAACAGTGGCCCTATCCCATAGAAAACCAAAGTCTCCACCTCACATTCCAGATGTCAGTTTGTGAAAGGCCTTTGGCACTACAAGGGCAGAGAAACTTCCATCAGGTGGTAGGTTGCACCTGGGAGATATCCTCAGTTGTATGGAATTTCAGAAGGTAGAAACCCAATGGCAGGCAGACAGCATTAGACAAGAACGGTGGCCCTTTTCCATGGGAAACCAAAGTCTCCACCCCACGTTCCTGATGTCAGTTTGTAAGTGGCATTTGGCATTTGGAGGGTAGACAAACATCCATCTGGGGGTGGATTGCACCTGGAAGATATCCTCATTTGTATAGAGTTTCAGCAGGCCTAAGCCCAGTTTGCGGCAGAAAGCTTTAGACACGAACGGTGGGCCTTTTCCATGGGAAGCCAAAGTCTCCACCCCATGTTCCTGATGTCAATTTGTAGGAGGCCTTTGGCAGTACAAGGGCAGACAAACTTCCAACTGGTGGTAGATTCCATCTGGGAGATATCCTCATTTGTATGGAATTTCAGCAGTCATAAGCCCAGTGGCAGGCAGACAGCAGTAGACAGGAACGGTGTCCCTTTTACATGGGACACCAAAGTCTACACCACAGTCTCCGTATGTCAGTTTGTAGGAGGACTTTGGCACTACAAGGGCAGACAAACTTCCAACTGGTGGTATATTGCATCTGGGATATATCCTTATTTGTATTGAATTTTAGTGGAATTTAAGTAAGCAGAAGCCCAGAAGCCAGCAGACAGCATCAGACAGGAACGTTGGCCCTTTTCCATGTGAAAACCAAAGTCTCCACCCGACATTCAAGATGTCAGTTCGTAGGAGGCCGTTAGTACTACAAGGGCAGACAAGCTTCTATCTGGTGGTAGATTCCACCAGGGATAGGTCCTTATTTGTATGGAATTTTTGTGGAATTTCAGCCGGCATAAGCCCAGTGGCAAGTAGATACCAATAGACAAGAAGAGTGGCCCTATTCCATGGGAAACCAAAGTCTCCAACCAGGTTCCCGATGTCAGTTTGCAGGAGGCCTTTTGCAATAAAAGGGCAGAAAAACTTCCAACTGGTGGTAGATTGCACCTGGGATATATCCTCATTGTTATAGAATTTTAGTGGAATTTTAGTAGGCAGAAGCCCAGTGGCAGGCAGACAGCATTAGATACGAATGGTGGCCCTTTTCCATGGGAAACCAAAGTCTCCACCTCACATTTCTGATGTTAGTTTGTAGCAGGCCTTTGGAACTACAAGGGCAGAGAAACTTCCATGTGGTGGTGGACTCCATCTGGGAGACCTTCTCATTCCTATGGAATTTTAGAGGATGATTGGCATACAAAATCTGTGCGGCCAGCAGAGACTATTAGACACGAACGGTGGGCCTTTTCCATGGGAAACCAAAGTCTCCAGCCTAGGTTCCTGATGTCAGTTTGTAGGAGGCCTGTGGCACTACAAGGGCAGACAATCTTCCATGCCGTGGTTGATTCCATTTGGGAGACATCCTGATTTGTATGGAATTTTAGAGGTATATTATCAGGCAAAATCCCATTGGCAGGCAGACAGCATTAGACACGAATGGTGGGCCGTTTCCATGGGAAGTCAAAGTCTCTAGCCCAGGTTCCTGATGTCAGTTTGCAAGAGGCATTTGGCACTACAAGGGAAGATAATCTTCCATGTGGTGGTAGATTCCATCTGGGGGATATCCTCATTTGTATGAAATTTTAGCAGGCAAAATCCCAGCGGCAGGCAGACAGCATTAGACACGAACGGTGGCCCTTTTCTAAGGGAAACCACAGCCTCCAGCCCAGGTTCCTGATGTCAGTTTTTACGACAACTTTGGACCTACAAGGGCAGACAAATTTCCAACTGGTGGTCAATTCCATGTGGAGGACATCGTCATTCTTATGGAATTTTAGTGGAATTTTAGCAGGCAAAATCCCAGCGCCAGGTAGACAGAATTAAACAGAAACAGTGGCCATTTTAGGTGGGAGTGGGTGTTTTCACCGCTGTGGTGTCACAAAGAGGTGGGAGCGGGTGTTTCAACTGCTGTGGTGTCACAAAGTGGTGGAAACTGGTTCTGCAGGCATTGTGGTGTCCCAGAGACTTTGTAGCTGGTGCTGCCACAACTGTGGTGTCGCAAAGTGGTGGAAGCTAAAGCTGCCAACACCGTAGTGTCCGAGAGAGGTGGAAGCTGGTGCTGCCACTGCTGTGGTGTCAGAGAGAGGTGGATGTTTCTGCTGCGAGCTCTGCGGTGTCACAAAGAGAAGAATGCTGGTGCTGCCAGAGCTTTGGTGTCACAGAGAGATGGAAGTGTGTGCTGCCAAAGCTGTGGTGAAACAGAGAGTTGGGAGCGGGTGTTTCAACTGCTGTGTTGTCACAAAGTGGAGGAAACTGATTCTACAGGCACTGTGGTGTCACAGAGATGTGGAAGCTGGTGCTGAAATGCTGTGGTGTGACAGAGAGGTAGAAGCTGGTGGTGCCAGCGCTGTGGTGTCACAGAGAGGTGGAAGCCGGTGCTTCAACTGCTCTGTTTTCACAGAGAGATAGAAGCTGGTGCTACCAGCACTGTGGTATCACAGAGAGGTGGAAGTCTGTGCTGCCACTGCTGTGGTGTCACAGAGAAGTGGAAGCTGGTTCTGCCGGCACTGTGGTGTCACAGAAAGATGGAAATTGCTGCTGCCAGCTCTGTTGTGTCACAAGGAGAGGAATGCTGGTGCTGCCACTGCTCTTGTGTCGCAGAGAGTTGGAAGCTGGTTCTGCCAGCACTGTGGCAATACAAAAAGGGTAATGGTAGTTCTCCAGCTACTGTGTTGTCACAGAGAGGTGGAAGCTTCTCCTGCAACACCCATCGTGTAACAGACAGCTGGGAGTGCTGTTGCCGCCACTGTGGTGTCACAGAATGTTGGACGCAGGTGCTGGCAGCACTGAGGTGTCACCGAGTGATGGAAGCTGGTTTACCAGAGCTCTGGTGTCACAGAAAAGTGGAAGCTGGTGCTGCCAGAGCTCTGGTGTGACAGAGAGCTGGAAGCTGAAGCTGCCAACACCGTGGTGTCCCAGAGAGATGGAACCTGGTCCTGCCAACAGTGAGTAGTCACAGCGAGGTGGCAGCTGGTGCAGGCAGCACTGTGGTGTCATAGAGAGGAGGAAGATGGTGCTGCCACTGCTGTGGTGTCACAGAGAGGTGGAAGTTTCTGCTGCCTGCTCTGTGGTGTCACAAAGAGAGGAATCCTGGTGCTGCCAGCACTGTGGTATCTCAGAGGGTTGGAAGCTGGTGCTTCAACAGCTGTGTTTTCACAGAAAGGTAGAAGCTGGTGCTACCAGCTCTGTGGAGTCACAAAGAGAGGAATGCTGGTGCTGCCAGAGCTTTGGTGTCACAGAGAGGTGGAAGTGTGTGCTGCCAAAGCTGTGGTGTCAAAGAGAGCTGGGAGCGGGTGTTTCCAATACTGTGTTGACACAAAGTGGTGGAAACTGGTTCTGCAGGCACTGTGGTGTCCCAGAGACTTTGTAGCTGGTGCTGCGTGAACTGTGGTGTCACAGAGTGGTGGAAGCTGAAGCTGCCAACACCGTGGTGTCCCAGAGAGGTGGAATCTGCTGCTTGCCAACACTGTGTTGTCACAGCGAGGTGGCAGGTGGTGCAGGCAGCACTGTGTTGTCATAGAGAGGTGGAAGCTGGTGCTGCAAATGCTGTGGTTTGACAGGGTGGTGGAAGCTGGTGGTGCCAGCACTGTGGTGTCACAGAGAGTTGGAAGCCCGTGCTTCAACTGCTGTGGTGTCACAGAGGAGTGGAAGCTGGTTCTCCCGGCACTGTGGTGTCACAGAAAGCTGGAAGTTGCTGCTGCCAGCTCTGTGGTCTCACATGGAGAGGAATGCTGGTGCTGCCACTGCTCTTGTGTCGGAGAGAGGTGGAAGCTGGTGCTGTGAGAACTGGCAACACAAAAAGTGTAAGGACGGTTTTCCCGGTATTATATTGTCACAGAGAGGTGGAAGCTGCTGCTGCAACTGCTATCTTGTCACATACAGTTGGGAGCTGCTGTTGCCGCCACTGTGGTGTCACAGAATGTTGGAAGCTGGTGCTGGCAGCACTGCGATGTCACCGAGTGATGGAAGCTGGTTTTACCAGCGCTCTGGTGTCACAGAAAAGTGGAAGCTGGTCCTGCCAGAGCTCTGGTGTCACAGAGAGGTGGAATCGGGTGCTGCCAACACTGTGTTGTCACAGCGAGGTGGCAGCTGGTGCAGGCAGCACTGTGGTGTCAGAGAGGTGGAAGCTGGTGCTGCAAATGATGTGGTGTCACAGAGAGGTAGAAGCTGGTGCTGCCAGCACTGTCGTGTCACAGAGAGGTGGAAGTCTATGCTGCCACTGCTGTGGTGTCACAGAGAGTTGGAAGTTGGTTCTGCCAGGACTGTGGTGCCACAGAAAGGTGGATGTTGCTGCTACCAGCTCTGTGGTGTCACAAAGAGAGGAATGCTGGTGCTGCCAGAGCTGTGGCATCACAGAGAGGTGGAAGCTGCTGCTGACTGCACTGTGGTGTCACAGAGAGGGAGAAGCTGTTGCTGCAGCTTTGTGGCACCACAAAAACAGCAATTGTGGTACCTTAATTACTGCGGTGTAACAGACAGGTAGAAGTTGGAGATGCCAGCACTGATGTGTCCACGTAGGGTTGGAAGCTGCTTCTGTACCTACTGTGGTATCACAGAGAGATGGAAGTGTGTGCTGCCAATGCTGTGGTGTCACAGAGAGGTGGAAGCGTGTGCTGCCAATTCTGTGGTGTCCCAGAGAGGTGGGAGTGGGTGTTTCCACCGCTGTGGTGTTACAAATAGGTGGAAACTGGTTCTACAGGCATTGTGGTGTCCCTGAGACTTTGTAGCTGTTTCTTCCATAACTGTGGTGTCCTAGAGTGGTGGAATCTGAAGCTGCCCACACCGTGGTGTCCCAGAGAGGTGGAATCTTGTGCTGCAACAATGTGTTTCACAGCAAGGTGGCAGCTGGTGCAGGCAGCACTGTGGTGTCATAGAGAGGTGGAAGCTGGTGCTGGAAATGCTGTGGTGTGACAGGGAGGTGGTAGCTGGTGCTACCAGCACTGTGGTGTCACAGAGAGGTGGAAGTCTGTGCTGCCACTGCTGTAGTGTCACAGAGATGAGGAAGCTGGTTCTGCTAGCACTTTGGTATCACAGAAAGGTGGAAGTGGCCGCTGCATGCTCTGTGGTGTCACAAGGAGACGTATGCTGGTGCTGCCAGTGCTTTTGTGTAGCAGAGTGGTGGAAGCTGGTTCTGCCGGCGCTGTGGTGTCACAGATAGGTGGTAATTGCTGCTGCCAGCTCTGTGGTGTCACAAAGAGAAAAATGCTGGTGCTGCCAGAGCTGTGGTGTCACAGAGAGGTGGAATGTGCTGCTGCCTGCACTGTGGTGTCAGATGGTGTGGAAGCTGGTTCTGTAAGTACTGTGGTGTCAGATGGGTGGGAATCTGTTGCTGTCAACTCTGTGGCATCACAAAAAAGGCAATTGTGGTACCCTAACTACTGCGGTGTAACAGAGAGGTGGAAGTTGGAGCTGCCAGCACGGTTGTGTCACGTAGGGTTGGAAGCTGCTTCTGCACCTGCTGTGGTGTCACAGAGGGGTGGAAGCGGCTGATGCCTGCATTGTGGTGTCAGATGTGGTGTGGAAGCTGGTTCTGGAAGTACTGTGGTGTCACAGAGAGGGAGAAGCTGTTGCTGCCAGCTCTGAGGCATCACAAAAAAGGCAATTCTGGTACCGTAACTACTGTGGTGTAACAGAGAGGTGGAAGTTGCAGATGCCAGCACTTTTGTGTCACGTAGGGTTGGAAGCTGTTTCTGCACCTGCTGTGGTGTCACAGAGATGTGGAAGTGTCTGCTGCCAATGCGGTGGTGTCACAGAGAGTTTGGAGCGGGTGTTTCCACAGCTGTCGTGTCACAAAGTGGTGGAAACTGGTTCTGCAGGCACTGTGGTGTCCCAGAGAACTTCGTAGCTGGTGCTGCCAGAACTGTGCTGTCGCAGAGTGGTGTAATCAGTGCTGCCAACACTATGTTGTCACAGCGAGGTGGCTGCTGGTGCAGGCAGCACTGTTATGTCATAGTGAGGTGGAAGCTAGTGCTGCAAATGCTGAGGTGTGACAGGGAATTGGAAGCTGTTGGTGCCAGCACTGTGGTGTCAGAGATGTGGAAGCTGGTGCTTCAACTGCTGTGTTTTCACAGAGAGGTAGGAGCTGGTGATACCAGGTCTGTGTTGTCACGGAAAGAT
This sequence comes from Phylloscopus collybita, assembly GCA_027886175.1. Lineage (NCBI taxonomy): Eukaryota > Metazoa > Chordata > Aves > Passeriformes > Phylloscopidae > Phylloscopus > Phylloscopus collybita. The sequence goes on along the minus strand of JAJNNQ010000019.1, from coordinate 8,077,110 downwards.
GGAAGTTGCTGCTGCCAGCTGTACAGTGTCACAAAGAGAGGAATGCTGGTGCTGCCACTGCTCCTGTGTTGCAGAGAGATGGAAGCTGGTGCTGCTAGCACTACGACAACACAAAAAGTGTAATGGTGGTTCTCCAGGTACTGTGTTGTCACAGAGAGATGGATGCTGCTGCTGCAACTGCTAATATGTCACAAACAGCTGGAAGGTTCTGGTGTCATCACTGTGGTGTCTCAGAATGTTGGAAGCAGATGCTGGCAGCACTGCGGGGTCACAGAGTGATGGAAGCTGGTGTTACTAGCGCTGTGGTATCACAGAGAGGTCGAAGCTGGTGCTGCCAGAGCTGTGGTGTCACAGAGAGGTGGAAGCTGTTGCTGCCAGCTCTGTGGCATCACAGATAGGTGGAAGCTGCTGCTGCCTGCACTGTGGTGTCAGATGGTGTGGAAGCTGGTTCTGGCAGCACTGTGGTTTCACAGAGAGGGAGAAGCTGCTGCTGCCAGCTCTGTGGTATCACAAAAAAGGCAATTCTGGTACCCTAACTGCTGCGGTGTAACAGAGAGTTGGAAGTTGGAGCTGCCAGCACTATTGTGTCACAGAGGGATGGAAGCTGCTTCTGCACCTGCTGTGGTGTCACAGAGAGTTGGAAGTGTGTCCTGCCAATGCTGTGGTGTCACAGAGAGTTGGGAGTGGGTGTTTCCATTGCTGTCACACACTGTGGTGTCACAAAGAGGTGGAAACTGGTTCTGTAGGCACTGTGGTGTCCCAGAGACTTTGAACCTGGTGCTGCCACATCTGTGGTGTCGCCGAGTGGTGGAAGCTGAAGCTGCCAACACCATGGTTTCCCAGAGAGGTGGAATCTGGTGCTGCCAACACTGTCTTGTCACAGTGTCTTCACCTGACAGCTATACTAAATGTAGGACATTTCAGGCTGTCTCCTCTGGCTGTGTGCATGCTTCTGCTTTCTGTTTTCATGGTGCCGAGAAGTACTCCTGCTTGCTATTGTTTCCAGGAAGCCCAGACGCTGGTGCAATGATACTTCTGCCTTTGCCAGCACAAAAGCACTTTCTAGTTGGTTTGGAGTTGCCCCTGCATTCAGCAGCTCAAGCAGAAGCTCTGCTGTCTCTCTGCGTCTTGTGCGCAGCAGAGCTGTCCAGAACGAGAAGCTGCCTTTTTGCCGAGAGAGCAGCATTTTGCAGCAGGAAAGCAGGCATCCTCGGGGAAGCCGCAGGGTGCGAGGAGAAGCGAAAGGAAAGCGGGGAAGAATGTGGAAGGCAAGAAAATATCGCTGAGAGCAGGTGTTTACAAGGACGTTGAGGCAGAAGACGGCAAAGCCAGAGGGGTCGAGGTCCAGCCGTGTTGGGGCGCGGGCGGCGGCGCTGAAGGGGGGTGGTGTCAGTCCCCGAGTCGGCGCCTTGCTGTCCCTGAACATCACCCGGCGCAGTTCGCGTAGCTCCTGCGGGAACCACAACGTGACGCGGGAGCAGTTCATTGCTCTCTACGGTCTGCAGCTGCTTGTGTACATACTGGAGCTGTCGGGGTGCACCAATGGGGCCTTCGTCCTCATCTGCGTCGCTCGCACAACCACCCCAAAAATCACACTAAAATCACCCCAAGGACCCTCAAAATCACCCCAAAACCACTCCAAAGTCACCCCAAAAATTGGCTTTGGCACCCTCAAAAACCCTTAAAATCCCCAAAATTGTCCCAAAAATAACCCCAAATTCACCCCAAAATTGCATCAAAATCACCTGCAATCACCCCAAAATGAGCTTTGGCATCCGCAAAAACTACCCCAAAAATCACCCCAAAATCATCTTCGGCAGCCCCAAAAATGACCTCTAAATCACCAAAAAGTCACACCAAAATCGGCTTTGCAACACCAAAAAACAAAACCAAACCAAAACAAAACAAAACAATAAAAACCAAACCAAAACAAACAAAAAACCAAACCAAAACAAAACAACAAAAAAAACCCCACCACTGTTGGCAGATAGATTTCCCGGCCGGAAGAATTATCGGGTGTTAGTTAGGGTCCCCGCCTCTCCACAGTTCTTACCAAATCCACTTGTACCTTGCAGACCCCCACTGGCGTGACGTGACCACGCTACATCCATAAAAGCTACCGCGCGCGCTCGAAGACATGCGTTTCGCCATCCACTATATTAGTGTTATGTGTGATTGCCCGGCACGGTCTGTGTATTATAAAAGAGGTGATCGGCCGTGGCCCCATCGAACCAGGTTGCCAATACCGGGCCTCGCCGTGCGCCCACGCACGCCTGGATCCCGGTAATACACCACCAAAAAATCCCACAAAAAAAAAAATAAACAGCCCAACAAAATCACCCCAAATTTTCCCCCCAAACCCCCAAAATCGCTGCAAAAATCACCACAAAATCATACCAAAGCCACCCCCAAAATTGCCTCAAAAATTACCTGAAAATCATCCCAAATAACCCACAAATTGGCTTCTGCACCCCAAAACTGCACGCAAATCACCTTAAAAATCACCCCAAAATCATCCCCAAACCCATTGTAAGTCACCCCAACAATCACCCCAAAATCATCCCTAAGAACACCCCAAAAATTTGCTTTGGCACCCCCCAAATGGCCCAAAATCACCCCAAAAAGCCCTCCAAATTGCCCCCAAAACATCCCTAAACTCACCCCAGAATCACTCCAACATCACCCACAATCACCCCAAAATGAGCTCCGGCACCCCCAAAACCTGCCCTAAAAATAGCCCCAAAATCACCCCCAAAAATGGCTTTGACACCCCCTAAAACACCAAAGTCACCCCAGAATCACTCCAGAAATCACCCCAAATTTCCTTAAAAACCTTTGAAATCACCCAAAATCTGCTTTGGAACCCCCAAAACACCTCCAAAATTGTCCCAAAAACCACCCCAAAATCATCTGATATCGCCCCAAAATCAGCTTCTGCACTCCCCAAACCCCCTGAAATCACCCAAGAAACCTTCAAAATTGCCCTAAAAACATCGCCAAAGTTGCCCCAAAAATCTCTCCAAAATCTCCCCAAATTACTCCAAAACTGGCTTTGGCAATCTTGAAAAAAAAAACAATATTGCCCTAGAAACACCCCAAATCGCCCAAAAAATCACCACAAAGTCAACCAAAATCATCTGAAAATTGGACTGAGCTCCCCCCAAAAGTCACCGCAAAATGATCCCCAAACTATCCTCGAAATCGTCTCATGAATCACCTCAACATCACATCAAATCACTGCCAAATCAGCTTCTGGACCCCCCAAAACCCCTAAAATTGCCCCAGAAACCTTCAAAATTGCCCAAAAATCACTTCAAAAATCACACCAAAATCACCTCAAAATCACCCTAAAATCTCCCCAGAAACCATCCAAAAATCACCCTAAAAAAACTTAAATCATCATTGGCACCCTCAAAACCCCCCAAATTGCTCCAAACATCACCCCAAAAATCAACCCAAGAACTCTCAGAATCGCCCCAAAAACCAACCCAAATGTACCCCAAAAATCGCCCCAAAATCACTCCATTCCATACAAATGAGGATATCTCCCAGGTGGAATCTACCACCAGTTGGAAGTTTATCTGCTGTTTTAGTGTCAAAGGCCTCCTACAAACTGACATCAGGAACCTGGGGTGGAGACTTTGGTTTCCCATGGAAAAGGGCCACCGTTCGTGTCTAATGCTGTCCGCCAGCAACATGGCTTCTGCCTTCTGAATTTCCACTAAAATTCCATGTAAATGAGGATATCTTCCAATTGCAATCTACCACCAGTCGGAAGTTTATCTGCCCTTGTAGTGCCTAAGGGATCCTACAAACTGACATCAGGAACCTGGAGTGAAGACTACAGTTTCCCATAGAAAAGGTCCACCGTTCGTGTCTAATGCTGTCTGCCTGCCACTGGGCTTATGCCGGCTGAAATTCCACTAAAATTCCATACAAATGAGGACATCTCCCAAATGGAATCTACCGGCAGATGGAAGGTTGTCTACCCTTGTAGTGCTAAAGGCCTCCTGCAAACTGACATCAGGAACCTGGGGTGGAGACTTTGGTTTCCCTTAGAAAAGGGCCACCGTTCGTGTCTAATGCTGTCTGCCGGCCACTGGGCTTATGCCTGCTGAAATTCCACAAAAATTCCATACAAATGAGGACATCTCCCAGGTGGAATCTACCACCAGATGGAAGCTTGTCTGCCCTTGTAGTACTAACGGCCCCCTACGAACTGACATCAGGAATGTGGGGTGGAGACTTTGGTTTCCCATGGAAAAGGGCCACCGTTCCTCTCTGATGCTGTCTGCTGGCTACTTTGCTTCTGTTTACTGAAATTCCATACAAATGAGGATATCTCCCAGATGCAATCTGCCAGCAGATGGAAGTTTTTCTCTTCTTGTAGTGCCAAAGGCCTCCTATAAATTGACATCTCTAACGTAGGATGGATGATTTGGTTTCCCGTGGAAAGGGCCACTGTTCGTGTCTAATGCTGTCTTCCTGCCACTGGGCTTGTGAGTGCTGAAATTCCATACAACTGAGGATATCTCCCAGGTGCAACCTAACACCAGATGGAAGTATCTCTGCCCTTGTAATGCCAAAGGCCTCCTACAAACTGACGTCTGGAATGTGAGGTGGAGACTTTGGTTTTCCATAGGATATGGCCACTGTGAGTGTCTTATGCTGTGTGCCTGCCACTGGGCTTATGCCTGCCAAAATTCCATGCAAAAGAGGATATCTCTCAGGTGGAATCTACCACCAGTTGGAAGTTTATCTGCCCTTTTAGTGCTAAAGGCCTCCTACAAACTGATATCAGGAACCTGGGGTGGAGGCTTTGGTTTCCCATGGAAAAGGGCCACCGTTCGTGTCTATTGCTGTCTGCCTGCCACTGGGCTTATGCCTACTAAAATTGCATACAAATGAGGATATCTCCCAGATGGAATCTACCACCAGCTGTAAGTTTGTCTGCCCTTGTAGTTCCAAAGGCCTCCTATAAACTGACATATGGAAGGTGAGGTGGAGACTTTGGTTTCCCATGAAAAGGGGCCACCGTTCATGTCCAGTGTTTTTTGCCTGCCACTCAAATACTGCCTTTTAAAATTCCTTTCAAACGAGGATATCTCCGAGTTTGAATCTACCACCAGTTGGGAGTTTGTCTGCTCTTTTAGTCCCAAATGCCTCTTATAAACTGACATAAGGAACATGGGCTGGAGACTTTGGTTTCTAATGTAAAAGGGCCACCATTTGTGTCTAGTGCTGTCTTCCTTGCAATGGGAATTTTCTTGTGCTGTGCAGAAGCTGCAGAGACACAGCTGAGCTTCTGCTTACGCTGCTGAATGCTGCGGCGACTCCAACTCAACTAGGAAGTGATTTTGTGCTGGCAAAGGCAACAGTATTAGTGCACAAGCGTGTTGTCTTGCCTGAAGCAGAAGCAAGCAGGAGTGCTTCTCTGCAGCATGGAAACACAAAGCAGAAGCACGCACAAGGCGAGAGGAGACTGCCTGACACGTCCTGCACTCAGTATAGCTGTCAGGTGAAACCCAGACAGGATTAGTGAGGACTAATCATGTCTGGCACTGTGCTGGGGGACTTTCTAGAAGTCGACCCGAAGCTCCCACTGAAGAAAACAGCTTTGCTGTCTTCTGTCTCAACGTCCTTGAAAACACCTGCTCTCCGCGATATTTTCTTCCCTTCCACGTTCTTCCCCGCTTTCCTTTCGCTTCTCTGCACACCCTGCGACTTGCCCGAGGACGCCTGCTTTCCTGCTGCAAAACGCTGCTCTCTCATCAAAAAGGCAGCTTCTCGTTCTGGAGAGCTCTGCTGTGCACAAGCCGCAGAGAGACAGCAGAGCTTCTGCTTGAGATGCTGAACGCAGGGGGAAGTCCAACTCAAATAGAAAGTGATTTTGTGCTGGCAAATGCAGAAGTATCATTGCACCTGCGTCGGGGCTTGCTGGAAACAATAGCAAGCAGGAGTGCTTCTCTGCAGCATGCAAACACAAAGCAAAAGCACGAACACGGCGAGAGGAGACTGCCTGAAACGTCCTACACTTAGTATAGCCGTCAGGTGAATCCTCAGTGTCAAGACAGTGTTGGGAGCACCAGCTTCCACCACGCTGCAACACCACAGCTCTCGCAGCAGCAGCGACAAATTCTCTGGGACACCACAGTACCTACAGAACGAGTTTCCACCACTTTGTGACACTACAGAAGTGGAAACACTTGCTCCCACCTCTCTGTGACACCACAGCAGTGGCAGCACACACTTCCACCTCTATGTGACACCACAACAGGTGCAGAAGCAGCTTCCAACCCTACGTGACACAACAGTGCTGGCAGCTCCAACTTCCAACTCTCTGTTACACCGCAGTAATTAGGGTACCAGAAATGCTTTTTTCTTGTGCCACACAGCTAGCAGCAACAGTTTCTACCTCTCTGTGACACCGCAGTGCTGGCAAAACCAGCTTCCACCATATCTGACACCACAGTGCAGGCAGCATCAGCTTCCACAACTCTGTGATGCAGAGCTGTAAACAACGAGAAGCTGGGTTTTGTCGAGAAGGCAGCGCTTCGCGGAACCTCAGCCAGCAGCGTCTTCAGTACAGCTGCAGGTTGTGCGGAGAAGCGAAAGAGAGCCGGGGAAGAATGTGGAAAGCCGAACTCGGTCGCTGCAAGCGGGTGCTGGCCAACAGCTTCTGGTCGGTCACCTTGTAGAAATTCTCCCAGCACAGTGCAGAGTACCCATTCCTAGTGCCTTGAAATACTTTTCCTGGCAGCAACCCAGAGCTGTACTGAGTGCAGCAGGTGTCAGGCAGTCTCCTCTCGCCGTGTAGGTGCTTCTGTTTTGTGTTTGCAGCGTGCAGAGAAGCCCTCGTGCTTGCTGCTGCTTCCAGCAAGTCAAGACACCTTTGCAGCAACTTTCCTGCCTTTTCCACAACAGGATCAATGTCTAGCTGATTTACAGTTGCCTCTCTGTTGAGAAACTTAAGCAGAAACTCTGCCGGCTTTCCACTGCTTCTGCATAGCAGAGCTGTCAAGAACGAGAAGCTGCGTTTTGCCGAGAAAGCAGCGCTTCGCGGAACCACAGCCAGCAGCGTCTTCGGTACAGCCGCAGGTTGTGCGGAGAAGCAAAAGAGAGCCGGGGAGGAATGTGGAAAGCCGAACTCGGTCGCTGCAAGCGGGTGCTGGTGAACAGCTTCTGGTCGGTCACCTTGTAGAAACTCTCCCAGCACAGTGCAGAGTCCCCGTGGCTAGTGCCTTGAAATACCTTTCCTGGCAGCAGCCCAGAGCTGTACTGAGTGCAGCAGGTGTCAGGCAGTCTCCTCTCGCCGTGTAGGTGCTTCTGTTTTGTGTTTGCAGCGTGCAGAGAAGCCCTCGTGCTTGCTGCTGCTTCCAGCAAGTCAAAACGCTTTTGCAGCAAATTTCCTGCCTTTTCCACAACAGGATCACTGTCTAGCTGATTTACAGTTGCCTGTGCATAGAGCAGCTAGAGGAGCAGCTCTGCCGGCTTTCCTCTGCTTCTGCATAGCAGAGATGTCAAGAATGAGAAGCTGCGTTTTCCCAAGAAAGCAGCGCTTCGCGGAACCACAGCCAGCAGCGTCTTCGGTACAGCCGCAGGTTGTGCGGAGAAGCAAAAGAGAGCCGGGGAGGAAGGTGGAAAGCCGAACTCGGTCGCTGCAAGCGGGTGCTGGTGAACAGCTTCTGGTCGGTCACCTTGTAGAAACTCACCTGGCACAGTGCAGAGCCCTCGTGGCTTGTGCCTTGAAATACCTTTCCTGGCAGCAGCCTAGAGCTGTACTGAGTGCAGCAGGTGTCAGGCAGTCTCCTCTCGCCGTGTAGGTGCTTCTGTTTTGTGTTTGCCAGGTGCAGAGAAGCCCTCGTGCTTGCTGCTGCTTCCAGCAAGCCAAAACGCTTTTGCAGCAACTTTCCTGCCTTTTCCACAACAGGATCAATGTCCAGCTGTTTTACAGTTGCCTCTCAATTCAGAAACGTAAGCAGAAGCTCTGCCGGCTTTCCTGTGCTTCTGCATAGCAGAGCTGTCAAGAACGAGAAGCTGCGTTTTGCCGAGAAAGCAGCACTTCGCGGAACCACAGCCAGCGGCGTCTTCGGTACAGCCGCAGCTTGTGCGGAGAAGCGAAAGAGAGCCGGGGAAGAACGTGGAAAGCCGAACTCGGTCGCTGCAAGCGGGTGCTGGCAAACAGCTTCTGGTAACCTTGTAAAAACTCTCCCAGCACAGTGCAGAGTCCCCGTGGCTAGTGCCTTGAAATACCTTTCCTGGCAGCAGCCCAGAGCCGTACTGAGTGCAGCAGGTGTCAGGCAGTCTCCTCTCGCCATGTAGGTGCTTCTGTTTGGTGTTTGCAGCGTGCAGAGAAGCCCTCGTGCTTGCTGCTGCTTCCAGCAAGCCAAAACGCTTTTGCAGCATCTTTCCTGCCTTTTCCACAACCGGATCAATGTCTAGCTGATTTACAGTTTCCTCTCAGTTCAGAAACGTAACCAGAAGCTCTGCCGGCTTTCCACTGCTTCTGCATAGCAGAGCTGTCAAGAACGAGAAGCTGCGTTTTGCCGAGAAAGCAGCGCTTCGCGGAACCACAGCCAGCGGCGTCTTCGGTACAGCCGCAGCTTGTGCGGAGAAGCGAAAGAGAGCCGGGGAAGAACGTGTAAAGCCGAACTCGGTCGCTGCAAGCGGGTGCTGGCGAACAGCTTCTGGTAACCTTGTAAAAACTCTCCCAGCACAGTGCAGAGTCCCCGTGGCTAGTGCCTTGAAATACCTTTCCTGGCAGCAGCCCAGAGCCGTACTGAGTGCATCAGGTGTCAGGCAGTCTCCTTCCGCCTTGTAGGTGCTTCTGTTTTGTGTTTCCAGCGTACAGAGAAGCCCTCGTGCTTGCTGCTGCTTCCAGCAAGCCAAAACGCTTTTGCAGCAACTTTCCTGCCTTTTCCACAACCGGATCAATGTCTAGCTGATTTACAGTTGCCTCTTAGTTCAGAAACGTAAGCAGAAGCTCTGCCGGCTTTCCTGTGCTTCTGCATAGCAGAGCTGTCAAGAACGAGAAGCTGCGTTTTGCCGAGAAAGCAGCGCTTCACGGAACCACAGCCAGCAGCGTCTTCGGTACAGCCGCAGGTTGTGCGGAGAAGCGAAAGAGAGCCGGGGAAGAACGTGGAAAGCCGAACTCGGTCGCTGCAAGCGGGTGCTGGCGAACAGCTTCTGGTCACCTTGTAGAAACTCTCCCAGCACAGTGCAGAGTCCCCGTGGCTAGTGCCTTGAAACACCTTTCCTGGCAGCAGCCTAGAGCTGTACTGAGTGCAGCAGGTGTCAGGCAGTCTCCTCTCGCCATGTAGGTGCTTCTGTTTTGTGCTTGCAGCGCGCAGAGAAGCCCTCGTGCTTGCTGCTGCTTCCAGGAAACCAAAACCCTTTTGCAGCAACTTTCCTGCCTTTTCCACAACAGGATCAATATCAAGCGGATTTACAGTTGCTTCTGCGTAGAGCAGCTAGAGGAGCAGCTCTGCCGGCTTTCCTGTGCTTCTGCATAGCAGAGCTGTCAAGAACGAGAAGCTGCGTTTTGCCGAGAAAGCAGCGCTTCGCGGAAGCACAGCCAGCAGCGTCTTCGGTACAGCCGCAGGTTGTGCGGAGAAGCGAAAGAGAGCCGGGGAAGAATGTGGAAAGCCGAACTCGGTCGCTGCAAGCGGGTGCTGGCGAACAGCTTCTGGTCGGTCACATTGTAGAAACTCTCCCAGCACAGTGCAGAGTCCCCGTGGCTAGTTCCTTGAAATACCTTTCCTGGCAGCAGCCCAGAGCTGTACTGAGTGCAGCAGGTGTCAGGAAGTCTCCTCTCGCTGTGTAGGTGCTTCTGTTTTGTGCTTGCCACGTGCAGAGAAGCCTTCGTGCTTGCTGCTGCTTCCAGCAAGCCAAAACGCTTTTGCAGCCACTTTCCTGCCTTTTCCACAACAGGATCAATGTCTAGCTGATTTACAGTTGCCTCTGCGTAGAGCAGCTAGAGGAGCAGCTCTGCCGGCTTTCCACTGCTTCTGCATAGCAGAGCTGTCAAGAACGAGAAGCTGCGTTTTGCCGAGAAAGCAGCGCTTCGCGGAACCACAGCCAGCGGCGTCTTCGGTACAGCCGCAGCTTGTGCGGAGAAGCGAAAGAGAGCCGGGGAAGAACGTGGAAAGCCGAACTCGGTCGCTGCAAGCGGGTGCTGGCAAACAGCTTCTGGTAACCTTGTAAAAACTCTCCCAGCACAGTGCAGAGTCCCCGTGGCTAGTGCCTTGAAATACCTTTCCTGGCAGCAGCCCAGAGCCGTACTGAGTGCAGCAGGTGTCAGGCAGTCTCCTCTCGCCATGTAGGTGCTTCTGTTTGGTGTTTGCAGCGTGCAGAGAAGCCCTCGTGCTTGCTGCTGCTTCCAGCAAGCCAAAACGCTTTTGCAGCATCTTTCCTGTCTTTTCCACAACCGGATCAATGTCTAGCTGATTTACAGTTTCCTCTCAGTTCAGAAACGTAACCAGAAGCTCTGCCGGCTTTCCTCTGCTTCTGCATAGCAGAGCTGTCAAGAACGAGAAGCTGCGTTTTGCCGAGAAAGCAGTGCTTCGTGAAACCACAGCTAGCAGCGACTTCGGTACAGCCGCAGGTTGTGCGTAGAAGCGAAAGAGAGCCGTGGAGGAATGTGGAAAGCCGAACTCGGTCGCTGCAAGCCGGCGCTGGCGAACAGCTTCTGGTCACCTTGTAGAAACGCTCCCAGCACAGTGCAGAGTCCCTGTGGCTTGTGCCTTGAAATACCTTTCCTGGCAGCAGCCCAGAGCTGTACTGAGTGCAGCAGGTGTCAGGCAGTCTCCTTTCGCCTTGTAGGTGCTTCTGTTTTGTGTTTGCAGTGTGCAGAGAAGCCCTCGTGCTTGCTGCTGCTTCCAGCAAGCCAAAACGCTTTTGCAGCAACTTTCCTGCCTTTTCCACAACCGGATCAATGTCTAGCTGATTTACAGTTGCCTCTTAGTTCAGAAACGTAAGCAGAAGCTCTGCCGGCTTTCCTGTGCTTCTGCATAGCAGAGCTGTCAAGAACGAGAAGCTGCGTTTTGCCGAGAAAGCAGCGCTTCGCGGAACCACAGCCAGCAGCGTCTTCGGTACAGCCGCAGGTTGTGCGGAGAAGCGAAAGAGAGCCGGGGAAGAACGTGGAAAGCCGAACTCGGTCGCTGCAAGCGGGTGCTGGCGAACAGCTTCTGGTCACCTTGTAGAAACTCTCCCAGCACAGTGCAGAGTCCCCGTGGCTAGTGCCTTGAAACACCTTTCCTGGCAGCAGCCTAGAGCTGTACTGAGTGCAGCAGGTGTCAGGCAGTCTCCTCTCGCCATGTAGGTGCTTCTGTTTTGTGCTTGCAGCGCGCAGAGAAGCCCTCGTGCTTGCTGCTGCTTCCAGGAAACCAAAACCCTTTTGCAGCAACTTTCCTGCCTTTTCCACAACAGGATCAATATCAAGCGGATTTACAGTTGCTTCTGCGTGGAGCAGCTAGAGGAGCAGCTCTGCCGGCTTTCCTGTGCTTCTGCATAGCAGAGCTGTCAAGAACGAGAAGCTGCGTTTTGCCGAGAAAGCAGCGCTTCGCGGAACCACAGCCAGCGGCGTCTTCGGTACAGCTGCAGGTTGTGCAGAGAAGCGAAAGAGAGCCGGGGAAGAACGTGGAAAGCCGAACTCGGTCGCTGCAAGCGGGTGCTGGCAAACAGCTTCTGGTCACCTTGTAGAAACTCTCCCAGCACAGTGCAGAGCCCCCGTGGCTAGTTCCTTGAAATACGTTTCGTGGCAGCCGCCCAGAGCCGTACTGAGTGCAGCAGGTGTCAGGCAGTCTCCTCTCGCCATGTAGGTGCTTCTGTTTTGTGCTTGCAGCGTGCAGAGAAGCTCTCGTGCTTCCTGCTGCTTCCAGCAAGCCAAAAGGCTTTTGCAGCATCTTTCCTGCCTTTTCCACAACAGGATCAATGTCTAGCTGATTTACAGTTTCCTCTCAGTTCAGAAACGTAACCAGAAGCTCTGCCGGCTTTCCTCTGCTTCTGCATAGCAGAGCTGTCAAGAACGAGAAGCTGCGTTTTGCCGAGAAAGCAGCGCTTCGTGGAACCACAGGTAGCAGCGTCTTCGGTACAGCCGCAGGTTGTGCGTAGAAGCGAAAGAGAGCCGTGGAAGAATGTGGAAAGCCGAACTCGGTCGCTGCAAGCCGGCGCTGGCGAACAGCTTCTGGTCACCTTGTAGAAACTCTCCCAGCACAGTGCAGAGTCCCCGTGGCTAGTGCCTTGAAATACCTTTCCTGGCAGCAGCCCAGAGCCGTACTGAGTGCAGCAGGTGTCAGGCAGTCTCCTCTCGCCATGTAGGTGCTTCTGTTTGGTGTTTGCAGCGTGCAGAGAAGCCCTCGTGCTTGCTGCTGCTTCCAGCAAGCCAAAACGCTTTTGCAGCATCTTTCCTGCCTTTTCCACAACCGGATCAATGTCTAGCTGATTTACAGTTTCCTCTCAGTTCAGAAACGTAACCAGAAGCTCTGCCGGCTTTCCACTGCTTCTGCATAGCAGAGCTGTCAAGAACGAGAAGCTGCGTTTTGCCGAGAAAGCAGCGCTTCGCGGAACCACAGCCAGCGGCGTCTTCGGTACAGCCGCAGCTTGTGCGGAGAAGCGAAAGAGAGCCGGGGAAGAACGTGTAAAGCCGAACTCGGTCGCTGCAAGCGGGTGCTGGCGAACAGCTTCTGGTAACCTTGTAAAAACTCTCCCAGCACAGTGCAGAGTCCCCGTGGCTAGTGCCTTGAAATACCTTTCCTGGCAGCAGCCCAGAGCCGTACTGAGTGCATCAGGTGTCAGGCAGTCTCCTTCCGCCTTGTAGGTGCTTCTGTTTTGTGTTTCCAGCGTACAGAGAAGCCCTCGTGCTTGCTGCTGCTTCCAGCAAGCCAAAACGCTTTTGCAGCAACTTTCCTGCCTTTTCCACAACCGGATCAATGTCTAGCTGATTTACAGTTGCCTCTTAGTTCAGAAACGTAAGCAGAAGCTCTGCCGGCTTTCCTGTGCTTCTGCATAGCAGAGCTGTCAAGAACGAGAAGCTGCGTTTTGCCGAGAAAGCAGCGCTTCACGGAACCACAGCTAGCAGCGTCTTCGGTACAGCCGCAGGTTGTGCGGAGAAGCGAAAGAGAGCCGGGGAAGAACGTGGAAAGCCGAACTCGGTCGCTGCAAGCGGGTGCTGGCGAACAGCTTCTGGTCACCTTGTAGAAACTCTCCCAGCACAGTGCAGAGTCCCCGTGGCTAGTGCCTTGAAACACCTTTCCTGGCAGCAGCCTAGAGCTGTACTGAGTGCAGCAGGTGTCAGGCAGTCTCCTCTCGCCATGTAGGTGCTTCTGTTTTGTGCTTGCAGCGCGCAGAGAAGCCCTCGTGCTTGCTGCTGCTTCCAGGAAACCAAAACCCTTTTGCAGCAACTTTCCTGCCTTTTCCACAACAGGATCAATATCAAGCGGATTTACAGTTGCTTCTGCGTAGAGCAGCTAGAGGAGCAGCTCTGCCGGCTTTCCTGTGCTTCTGCATAGCAGAGCTGTCAAGAACGAGAAGCTGCGTTTTGCCGAGAAAGCAGCGCTTCGCGGAAGCACAGCCAGCAGCGTCTTCGGTACAGCCGCAGGTTGTGCGGAGAAGCGAAAGAGAGCCGGGGAAGAATGTGGAAAGCCGAACTCGGTCGCTGCAAGCGGGTGCTGGCGAACAGCTTCTGGTCGGTCACATTGTAGAAACTCTCCCAGCACAGTGCAGAGTCCCCGTGGCTAGTTCCTTGAAATACCTTTCCTGGCAGCAGCCCAGAGCTGTACTGAGTGCAGCAGGTGTCAGGAAGTCTCCTCTCGCTGTGTAGGTGCTTCTGTTTTGTGCTTGCCACGTGCAGAGAAGCCTTCGTGCTTGCTGCTGCTTCCAGCAAGCCAAAACGCTTTTGCAGCCACTTTCCTGCCTTTTCCACAACAGGATCAATGTCTAGCTGATTTACAGTTGCCTCTGCGTAGAGCAGCTAGAGGAGCAGCTCTGCCGGCTTTCCACTGCTTCTGCATAGCAGAGCTGTCAAGAACGAGAAGCTGCGTTTTGCCGAGAAAGCAGCGCTTCGCGGAACCACAGCCAGCGGCGTCTTCGGTACAGCCGCAGCTTGTGCGGAGAAGCGAAAGAGAGCCGGGGAAGAACGTGGAAAGCCGAACTCGGTCGCTGCAAGCGGGTGCTGGCAAACAGCTTCTGGTAACCTTGTAAAAACTCTCCCAGCACAGTGCAGAGTCCCCGTGGCTAGTGCCTTGAAATACCTTTCCTGGCAGCAGCCCAGAGCCGTACTGAGTGCAGCAGGTGTCAGGCAGTCTCCTCTCGCCATGTAGGTGCTTCTGTTTGGTGTTTGCAGCGTGCAGAGAAGCCCTCGTGCTTGCTGCTGCTTCCAGCAAGCCAAAACGCTTTTGCAGCATCTTTCCTGTCTTTTCCACAACCGGATCAATGTCTAGCTGATTTACAGTTTCCTCTCAGTTCAGAAACGTAACCAGAAGCTCTGCCGGCTTTCCTCTGCTTCTGCATAGCAGAGCTGTCAAGAACGAGAAGCTGCGTTTTGCCGAGAAAGCAGTGCTTCGTGAAACCACAGCTAGCAGCGACTTCGGTACAGCCGCAGGTTGTGCGTAGAAGCGAAAGAGAGCCGTGGAGGAATGTGGAAAGCCGAACTCGGTCGCTGCAAGCCGGCGCTGGCGAACAGCTTCTGGTCACCTTGTAGAAACGCTCCCAGCACAGTGCAGAGTCCCTGTGGCTTGTGCCTTGAAATACCTTTCCTGGCAGCAGCCCAGAGCTGTACTGAGTGCAGCAGGTGTCAGGCAGTCTCCTTTCGCCTTGTAGGTGCTTCTGTTTTGTGTTTGCAGTGTGCAGAGAAGCCCTCGTGCTTGCTGCTGCTTCCAGCAAGCCAAAACGCTTTTGCAGCAACTTTCCTGCCTTTTCCACAACCGGATCAATGTCTAGCTGATTTACAGTTGCCTCTTAGTTCAGAAACGTAAGCAGAAGCTCTGCCGGCTTTCCTGTGCTTCTGCATAGCAGAGCTGTCAAGAACGAGAAGCTGCGTTTTGCCGAGAAAGCAGCGCTTCGCGGAACCACAGCCAGCAGCGTCTTCGGTACAGCCGCAGGTTGTGCGGAGAAGCGAAAGAGAGCCGGGGAAGAACGTGGAAAGCCGAACTCGGTCGCTGCAAGCGGGTGCTGGCGAACAGCTTCTGGTCACCTTGTAGAAACTCTCCCAGCACAGTGCAGAGTCCCCGTGGCTAGTGCCTTGAAACACCTTTCCTGGCAGCAGCCTAGAGCTGTACTGAGTGCAGCAGGTGTCAGGCAGTCTCCTCTCGCCATGTAGGTGCTTCTGTTTTGTGCTTGCAGCGCGCAGAGAAGCCCTCGTGCTTGCTGCTGCTTCCAGGAAACCAAAACCCTTTTGCAGCAACTTTCCTGCCTTTTCCACAACAGGATCAATATCAAGCGGATTTACAGTTGCTTCTGCGTGGAGCAGCTAGAGGAGCAGCTCTGCCGGCTTTCCTGTGCTTCTGCATAGCAGAGCTGTCAAGAACGAGAAGCTGCGTTTTGCCGAGAAAGCAGCGCTTCGCGGAACCACAGCCAGCGGCGTCTTCGGTACAGCTGCAGGTTGTGCAGAGAAGCGAAAGAGAGCCGGGGAAGAACGTGGAAAGCCGAACTCGGTCGCTGCAAGCGGGTGCTGGCAAACAGCTTCTGGTCACCTTGTAGAAACTCTCCCAGCACAGTGCAGAGCCCCCGTGGCTAGTTCCTTGAAATACGTTTCGTGGCAGCCGCCCAGAGCCGTACTGAGTGCAGCAGGTGTCAGGCAGTCTCCTCTCGCCATGTAGGTGCTTCTGTTTTGTGCTTGCAGCGTGCAGAGAAGCTCTCGTGCTTCCTGCTGCTTCCAGCAAGCCAAAAGGCTTTTGCAGCATCTTTCCTGCCTTTTCCACAACAGGATCAATGTCTAGCTGATTTACAGTTTCCTCTCAGTTCAGAAACGTAACCAGAAGCTCTGCCGGCTTTCCTCTGCTTCTGCATAGCAGAGCTGTCAAGAACGAGAAGCTGCGTTTTGCCGAGAAAGCAGCGCTTCGTGGAACCACAGGTAGCAGCGTCTTCGGTACAGCCGCAGGTTGTGCGTAGAAGCGAAAGAGAGCCGTGGAAGAATGTGGAAAGCCGAACTCGGTCGCTGCAAGCCGGCGCTGGCGAACAGCTTCTGGTCACCTTGTAGAAACTCTCCCAGCACAGTGCAGAGTCCCTGTGGCTTGTGCCTTGAAATACCTTTCCTGGCAGCAGCCCAGAGCTGTACTGAGTGCAGCAGGTGTCAGGTAGTCTCCTTTCGCCTTGTAGGTGCTTCTGTTTTGTGTTTGCAGTGTGCAGAGAAGCCCTCGTGCTTGCTGCTGCTTCCAGCAAGCCAAAACGCTTTTGCAGCAACTTTCCTGCCTTTTCCACAGCAGGATCAATGTCTAGCTGATTTACAGTTGCCTCTTAGTTCAGAAACGTAAGCAGAAGCTCTGCTGGCTTTCCTGTGCTTCTGCATAGCAGAGCTGTCAAGAACGAGAAGCTGCGTTTTGCCGAGAAAGCAGCGCTTCGCGGAACCACAGCCAGCGGCGTCTTCGGTACAGCCCCAGGTTGTGCGGAGAAGCGAAAGAGAGCCGGGGAAGAATGTGGAAAGCCGTACTCGGTCGCTGCAAGCGGGTGCTGGCAAACAGCTTCTGGTCACCTTGTAGAAACTCTCCCAGCACAGTGCAGAGTCCTGGTGGCTAGTTCCTTGAAATACCTTTCCTGGCAGCACCCCAGAGCTGTACTGAGTGCAGCAGGTGTCAGGCAGTCTCCTCTCGCCGTGTAGGTGCTTCTGTTTTGTGTTTGCAGCGTGCAGAGACGCCCTCGTGCTTGCTGCTGCTTCCAGCAAGCCAAAACTCTTTTGCAGCAACTTTCCTGCCTTTTCCACAACAGGATCAATGTCTAGCTGATTTACAGTTGCCTCTGCGTAGAGCAGCTAGAGGAGTAGCTCTGCCGGCTTTCCTCTGCTTCTGCATAGAAGAGCTGTAAAGAATGAGAAGCTGCATTTTGCCGAGAAAGCAGCGCTTCGCAGAACCACAGCCAGCAGCGTCTTCGGTCCAGCCGCAGGTTGTGCGGAGAAGCGAAAGAGAGCCGGGGAAGAATGTGGAAAGCTGTCCTGGGTTGTGGAGCTGGGTTTTGTATATTCTATTTACATCTGTTTTGGGGCCTGATGACCCACCTTGATAGGCCATTGTTACCTTCCCCAGCCTGTGCGGTGCATTTGCATTTCTATACATCTCATGCCCTGGCGGTGGGGAGTTGGGGGGAGGGGACGTGGCCAGGGGTTGGCAGTTCGGCCCTGCTGCAGGAGCTGGTTGCTCGGCGCTTCCTTCGCTGCGGTGTGGCAAGGTCTTCGTCTCCTCTGCTCGCCATCCTGTCTCCCCCCTCGCCGTCCCTGAACCGGCTTCTTCGCAGAATCATCTCTGCTCCAACAGGATCACGTCTGCCACTCCAGAAGTGTTTGGACTGTTTACGTTTGGACTGTTTCTCAACATCCTGAATCACAGGGTCAGATTGAAACTCTGACTCTGTCAGGGTTTTCTTCTAAAATTATTGCTTATTTGTTTATTTGTTTGTTTGATTGGGTGGTTTTGTTTCCTATCATATTTGTATTGTTAATAGCTCCTAGTAAAGAACTGTTATTCCTATTCCCAACATCTTTGCCTGAGAGCCCTTGATTGCAAAATTATAATTCGTCGGGGTGTGAGGGGTTGGTATTCTCCATCCCAGGGAAACCTCAGTTTCCCTGGCAGATACCTGTCTTTCCAAACCAAGACAAAAGCCGAACTCGGTCGCTGCAAGCGGGTGCTGGCAAACAGCTTCTGGTCACCTTGTATAAACTCTCCCAGCACAGTGCAGAGTCCCCGTGGCTAGTTCCTTGAAATACCTTTCCTGGCAGCAACCCACAGCTGTACTGAGGGCAACAGGTATCAGGCAGTCTCCTCTCGCCATGTAGGTGCTTCTGTTTTGTGCTTGCAGCGTGCAGATAAGCCCTCATGCTTGCTGCTGCTTCCAGCAAGCCAAAACGCTTTTGCAGCCACTTTCCTGCCTTTTCCACAACCGGATCAATGTCTAGCTGATTTACAGTTGCCTCTGAGTTCAGAAACGTAAGCAGAAGCTCTGCCGGCTTTCCTGTGCTTCTGCCTAGCAGAGCTATCAAGAACGAGAAGCTGCGTTTTGCCGAGAAAGCAGCGCTTCGCGGAACCACAGCCAGCAGCGTCTTCGGTACAGCCGCAGGTTGTGCGGAGAAGCGAAAGAGCGCCGGGGAAGAATGTGGAATGCCGAACTTGGTCGCTGCAAGCGGGTGCTGGCGAACAGCTTCTGGTGACCTTGTAGAAACTCTCCCAGCACAGTGCAGAGTCCCCTGGCTAGTTCCTTGAAATACCTTTCCTGGCAGCAGCCCAGAGCTGTACTAAGGGCAGCAGGTGTCAGGCAGTCGCCTCTCGCCGTGTAGGTGCTTCTGTTTTGTGTTTGCAGCGTGCAGAGACGCCCTCGTGCTTGCTGCTGCTTCCAGCAAGCCAAAACGCTTTTGCGGCAACTTTCCTGCCTTTTCCACAACAGGATTAATGTCTAGCTGATTTACAGTTGCCTCTGCATAGAGCAGCTAGAGGAGCAGCTCTGCCGGCTTTCCTCTGCTTCTGCAGAGCAGAGCTGTCAAGAACGAGAAGCTGCGTTTTGCCGAGAATGCAGCGCTTCGCGGAACCACAGCCAGCAGCGTCTTCGGTACAGCCGCAGGTTGTGCGGAGAAGCGAAAGAGAGTCGGGGAAGAATGTGGAAAGCCGAACTCGGTCGCTGCAAGCGGGTGCTGGCAAACAGCTTCTGGTCACCTTGTAGAAACTCTCCCAGTACAGTGCAGAGTCCCCAAGGCTAGTTCCTTGAAATACCTTTCCTGGCAGCAGCCCAGACTTGTACTGAGTGCAGCAGGTGTCAGGCAATCTCCTCTCGCCATGTAGGTGCTTCTGTTTTGTGTTTGCAGCGTGCAGAGAAGCCCTCGTGCTTGCTGCTGCTTCCAGCAAGCCAAAACGCTTCTGCAGCAACTTTCCTGCCTTTTCCACAGCAGGATCAATGTCTAGCTGATTTACAGTTTCCTCTCAGTTCAGAAACGTAAGCAGAAGCTCTGCCAGCTTTCCTCTGCTTCTGCATAGCAGAGCTGTCAAGAACGAGAAGCTGCGTTTTGCCGAGAAAGCAGCGCTTCGCAGAACCACAGCTAGCAGCGTCTTCGGTCCAGCCGCAGGTTGTGCGGAGAAGCGAAAGAGAGCCGGGGAAGAATGTGGAAAGCTGAACTCCGTCGCTGCAAGCGGGTGCTGGCGAACAGCTTCTGGTCACCTTGTAGAAACTCTCCCAGCACAGTGCAGAGTCCCCGTGGCTAGTGCCTTGAAATACCTTTCCTGGCAGCACGTGTAGTGATTTTTCCAGCACAGGATCACTGTCGAGTTGAGTTGGAGTTCTGCTTACACCAGAAGAAGCTCTGCTGACTCTGTGTTACTTTTGCATAGCAGAGCTGTCGAGAACGAGAAGGTGTCTTCTTGCCGAAAGACCGGTGCATTGCTGCAGTCCCGCCAGCGTCCTGGAGTCAGCCGCACGGTGTGCGGAGGAGACAAAGGGAGCCGGGGAAGAATGTGAACGGAAAGACACTGTCCCGGCGAACAGGTGTTTGCGGGGAGATGCAAACAGTAGCCGGCAGAGCTGCTGCATGCTGAGAACGCTTCAGGCAGACATGGAGCAGCTCCCCAGCAAAGTGCAAGGTCCCAGAAACTAGATCCCTGCCAAACACGCCCTGGCTGCAGCACGAGAGGTGGAGTGAGTGCAGGACGTGTCAGCTAGTCTCCTCTTGCCGTGTGCGTGCTGGTACATTGTGTTGGCAAAGTGCAGAGCAATCCCTGTTCCTGCCAGTGTTCCCAGCAAGCCAAGACACTTTTGCAGCACGAGTCGTGCTGTTTCCAGCACAGGATCACTATCAAGCTGAGTTGCAGTTGCCTCTGTTTAGACCAGCCCAGCCAGAAGCTCTGCTGCCTCTTTCTTGCTTTTGCATAGCGGAGCTGTCAAGAATAAGAAGCAGGCCTCATTCTGTTAGATCGGTTCTTTGCTGCAGGGACACCAGCGTCTTGGGAGCAGCCTCAGGGTGTGTGGGGAAGCGAAAGGGAGCCAGGGAAGAAAGTCAAAGGCAAGGCTTTATCGCTGCGAGCAGGTGTTTGCGGGGCGATTCAGGCAAGAACCAGGCAGAGCTACTGAATGCTGAGAACGCTTCAGGCAGACATGGAGCAATTGCCAAGAACAGTGCACGGTCTCAGACGCTAGTTCCGTGCCAAACACGCCTTGGCTGCCGCCCGAGATGTGGAGTGAGTGTAGGACTTGTCAGACAGTCCATGCTCACCTTGTGCATGGTTGTTCATTGTGTTGGCAAAGTGCAGAGAAATTCCTGTTCCGGTCTGTGTTCACAGCAAGCCAAGAGACTTTTGCAGCACGGGTCATGATTTTTCCACCACAGGATCACTGTCGAGCTGAGTTGGAGTTGCCTCTGCTTTCACCAGCTCAGGCAGAAGCTCTGCTGGCTCTGTGTTTCTTTTGCATAACAGAGCTGTCAAGAAGGAGAAGGTGTCTTCTTGCCGAAAGACCGGTGCTCTGCTGCAGTCCCGCCAGCGTCCTGGAGTCAGCTGCACGGTGTGCGGAGAAGGGAAAGGGAGCCGGGGAAGAATGTGAACGGAAAGACACTGTCCCTGCGAGCAGGTGTTTGCGGGGAGATGCAAACAGAAGCCGGCAGAGCTGCTGCATGCTGAGAACGCTTCTGGCAGACATGGAGCAGCTCCCCAGCAAAGTGCAAGGTCCCAGAAACTAGATCCTTGCCAAAAACACCCTGGGTGCAGCCCGAGATGTGGAGTGAGTGCAGGACGTGTCAGCTAGTCTCCTCTTGCCATGTGCGTGCTTGTACATTGTGTTGGCAAAATGCAGAGCAATCCCTGTTCCTGCCAGTGTTCCCAGCAAGCCAAGACACTTTTGCAGCACGAGTCGTGCTGTTTCCAGCACAGGATCACTATCAAGCTGAGTTGCAGTTGCCTCTGTTTAGACCAGCCCAGCCAGAAGCTCTGCTGCCTCTTTCTTGCTTTTGCATAGCGGAGCTGTCAAGAATAAGAAGCAGGCCTCATTCTGTTAGATCGGTTCTTTGCTGCAGGGACACCAGCGTCTTGGGAGCAGCCTCAGGGTGTGTGGGGAAGCGAAAGGGAGCCAGGGAAGAAAGTCAAAGGCAAGGCTTTATCGCTGCGAGCAGGTGTTTGCGGGGCGATTCAGGCAAGAACCAGGCAGAGCTACTGAATGCTGAGAACGCTTCAGGCAGACATGGAGCAATTGCCAAGAACAGTGCACGGTCTCAGACGCTAGTTCCGTGCCAAACACGCCTTGGCTGCCGCTCGAGATGTGGAGTGAGTGTAGGACGTGTCCGACAGTCCCTGCTCGCCTTGTGCATGGTTGTTCATTGCGTTGGCAAAGTGCAGAGAAATCCCTGTTCTGGTGTGTGTTCACAGCAAGCCAAGACACTTTTGCAGCACGTGTCATTTTTCCAGCACAGGATCACTGTCGAGTTGAGTTGGAGTTGCCTCTGCTTTCATCAGCTCAGGCAGAAGCTCTGCTGGCTCTGTGTTTCTTTTGCATAGCAGAGCTGTCAAGAAGGAGAAGGTGTCTTCTTGCCAAAAGATTGGTGCTCTGCTGCAGTCCTGCCAGCGTCCTGGAGTCAGCTGCATGGTGTGCGGAGAAGGGAAAGGGAGCTGGGGAAGAATGTGAATGGCAAGAGAAGGTGGCATCGAGCAGGTGTTTTTGGGGAGGTTCCGGCAGTAGCCGGCAGAGCTCTTTTCTTCTGGGCGAGCTTCAGACAGACTTTTAGAAACTGCCCCAACACACTGCGGAGCTTCTGTGTTTAGTTTCTTGCAAAGCATGCCTTGGTTGCAGTGGAGAACTGTAAGGAGTGCAGACGGTGTCAGGAAGTCCTCTTTTCGCTGTGTGCATGCTTGTTCTTTGTGTTTGCAGGATGCAGAGAAGCACTCGTGCTTGCTTCTGTTTCCGGCAAGCCAAGGCGCTTGTGCAGCATGAATGCTGCCTTTTCCAGTATAGGATCACTGTAAAGTCGAGCTGGAGTTGATTCTACTTGCAGCAACTGAAGGAGAAGCTCTGCTGGCTCTGTGCTGCTCAGGCATAGCAGAGCTGTCAAGAACGAGAGGCTTCCTTTTGCCGAGAGACGAGTGCTTTGCTGCCACGAAGCGGGCGCCCTCGGTGCTACTGCAGGGTGTGCGGAGAAGTGAAAGGGAGCCGGGGAAGAATGTGAAAGGCAAGAAAGGTGGCTGCCAACAGGTGTTTTCGGGGAGCTTCAGGCAGAAGACCGCAGAGCTGTTTTCTTCTTTGGGAGCTTCAGGCAGACTAGAAGAAACTCCCCCAGCACAGTGCAGAGCTCTCGTGGTTAGTTCTTTGCAAAGCATGCCCTGGTTGCAGTCGAGAGCTCTAAGGGAGTGAAGGCGGTGTCTGGCAGTCTCCTTTCGCCGTGTGCGTGATGGTGCTTTGTGTTTTCAGGATGCAGAGAAGCACTCGTGCTTGCTTCTGTTTCCTGCAAGCCAAGGTGCTTGTGCAGCATGAATGGTGCCTTTTCCAGAACAGGATCACTGTCCAGTCGAGCTGGAGTTGATTCTGCTTTTTGCAACTGAAGCAGACCGTATGCTGACTCTGTGCGGCTCTGGCATAGCAGAGCTGTCAAAAACGAGAGTCTTCCTTTTGCCGAGAGACGAGTGCTTTGCTGCAGCGAAGCGGGTGTCCTCGGAGCAGATGCAGGGTGTGCAGAGAGGCAAAAGAGAGCATGGGAAGAATGTGAAAGGCAAGAGAAAGTGGCTGCGAGCAGGTGTTTTCGGGGAGCTTGAGGCAGAAGCCGGCAGAGCTGTTTTCTTCTGGGCGAGCTTCAGGTAGACTTGTAGAAACTCCCCCAGCACAGTTCAGAGTGCCCGTGGTTAGTTTCTTGTGACTCATGCCCTAGCTGTACTCGAGAGCCATACGGAGTGCAGGAAACGTAAGACAGTCTGTTCTCGCAGTGTAGGTGCTTTTGCTTTTTGTTTGCAAGTTGCAGAGAAGCACTCGTGATTGCTTCTGTTTCCAGCAAGCCAGGACGCTTGTGCAGCAGGATCCCTCCTTTTAAAGCACAGGGTCACTTTCTAGTTGAGTTGTAGTGCACCTTGCTTTCAGCATCTGAAGGAGAGGTGCTAAGAACGATAGGCTGCCTTTTGCCGAGAGACGAGTGCTTTGCCGCAGCAAATCGGGCGTCCTCGGGGCAACCGCAGGGTGTGCGGAGAAGTGAAAGGGAGCTGGGGAAGAATGTGGAAGGCAAGAGAAGGTTGCTGCGAGCAGGCGTTTGGGGGAAGGTTCAGGCAGAAACCGGCAGAGCTGTTTTCTTCTGGGGGAACTTCAGGCAGACTTGTAGAAACTCCCCCAGCACACTGCAGAGTGCCCTTGGTTAGTTCCTTGTCAAACGTGCCATAGCTGCACTGGAGAGCCGTAGGGAGTGCAGGAGGTGTCAGGCAGTCTCCTCTGGCAGTGTAGGTGCTTGTGCTTTGTGTTTGCAGGATGCAGAGTAGTACTCGTGCTTGCTTCTGTTTCCAGCAAGCCGGGAAGCTTGTGCAGCAGGATCCCTGCCTTTTAAAGCACAGGATCACTTTCTAGTCGAGTTGGAGTGAATCCTGCTTTCAGCATCTGAATCAGAGCTGTTAAGAACGAGGTCGCTGTGAACAGGTGTTCGTGCGGAGGTTCAGGCAGAAGGCGGCAGAACTGTTTTCTTCTGGGCGAGCTTCAGTCAGACTTGTAGAAACTCCCCCAGCACAGTGCAGAGTGCCCATGGTTAGTTCTTTGTCAAACGTGCCCTGGTTGCCGTTTAGAGCTGTAAGGGAGTGCAGGCGGTGTCAGGCAGTCTCCTTTTGCCCTGTGCGTGCTTGTGCTTTGTGTTTGCAGGATGCAGAGAAGCACTCGTGCTTGCTTTTGTTTCCAGCAAGCCAAGAGGCTTGTGCAGCAAGAATGCTGTCCTTTCCAGCACAGGATCACTGTCGAGTCAAGCTGGAGTTGATTCTGCTTTCAACAACTGAAGCAGAAGCTCTTCTAGCTCTCTGCTGCTCTGGCAAGCTGTGGGTCTCAAAACCCGAGGACCAGAGCGGCGTTGGGGCCAGGATTGGCACCGGGATGGCAACCGGCGGCAGGAGGCGCTCCAGGACAGGTGCTGGGGCCGAGCCACTCATGCTCCGCTGTCAGCCAGCGCTGCGCTGGGGTCCTGCCCGGGCTCCGGGCACGGCAGGATGGCGGCGGCGAGTTCCTCGTGCTGACTGGGACCGGCCGGGGCGCGGGGGCCCCCCATCCCGGCACCAGAACCTCGCTTCTCCTCGCGGTGCCGGGAAATCTTTTTTCCAGCATAGGCAGAGAGTTCTTTACGAGAAAACTCTAATCTCAAGGATACGGGGTCTGAGGGGAGAGGAGAGATTCTGGTCTAAGTTCAAAACACACTGGGAAAAATAAATCTATGGAACAGTTCATTTCCTCTCCCACATTGGCTTCTGTGTGATCATCTGTGAATGCAACTGCTCTGGTGGGATTTTCATCCTGTGGGGCTATAATGACCTGCCAGGTTCTAAGCATGACAGAAAATAAGGAGAGAACTCTCTGGATCTGGCAGTGGAGCCTCTCAGTAGTGTCCCAAAGGGCCAGCAGTGCCCAGCATCTCTGGCTGGAATTTGAGGGGTCCCAGCACAGCCCCTCTGTAATGTTCCCCTGGAGCTGACACTTCCCAGCGTCCCTGACCAGGGTTTGGGGGTCCCAACGCAAGCCCCCAACACACCCTGCTGCTTCTTCAAGTCCTGTTTAACCAGGATGATTTCGTGGGGGTAGGAGCACGCAAAGGCAGCAGAACTGGCCTTAACCACTTTTTGGGGATCTCTCCTCTTTCTTCCTCCCCGCTGTCAAAACCCAGCCTGAGACTCAGTTCCCCATCCCCTCAATTTTTCTCAGGAACAGGGCTTGGATTTCCCAATCCAACAGGGCAGAGATGCTGTTGTCCTTATTCTATATCTTAATTGCAGTAATTGCTTAAGAAATAATTGAAAGACATTAAAGGAATAAAGGAAATTAAAGGAATTAAAGAAGAGCTGCCAACTCCAAGGGCAATGCAAGGGATGTTCAAACCCCTTATCAATGATTTCCTTTATTATTTGCTTATTTAACCAACTCAAACAAAGTAAATAACACCACATTGATATAGTAGGATTCTTTTTAATTGAGCTATAGATAAATATTGCAGACTGTAGAAACCTTTCTAAACTCAGAAACTCTTAAAAGAGTTATACAGGGCACAGATGCAGTCTTGGGATTCAGGGAAAAAAACCCAAAGTTCTCAGTCTTTAGCATCTTCCACTATGTTGTCACTGATAAACATGGCCTCAGCCTCAGGAAGACACGGAGAGCCAGAGATTTTGCTGGAAGGCTGGTCTTACCTCAGCCTTCCAGCTGGTACAGTCTGCAAGGAGAAAGAAGAAAATGGGTCAGAATGGACAGCCTCCTTCCAGAAAACCATCATCATTCATAAAGCACAGAGTAGAGCTGTAAGACCTTCCCCAAAGGTTCATTTCCCTGTGGACTGAGCGCTCTAAGTTGAAGCACAAGCTGGACCTGCCACAGGCAGACTATGGAAACCCCAGAAGTAAAAGCTTCTCGGCCAATTCCATAAAGCATTCCAAAATCAGGCTCCTGGGATGTGACCATCTCTTCTCTCACCTTCAAACATCCAGAATGAGGTCTATTGCTGTTGAGCAGCCTTCAAAAACTTGTCAGAGCAGAAACTGCCTCGCAAATTACACTGGAGTAATGTAAGCTCCTCTGGCAGGTATGTCAGTAACAAAATGTTTGAGTTACCTGAACAGAAAAAAATAACCAGAGAAACATACTTGGTTACACACAGAATTTGACACAGAGCATGTGTGGACATCAGAAAGGGCTCAGCTCTGATCTCACACCACCAATTCTTGTCATTTGATCCTTTCCTTGCTACTTTCATCCTCTGAAAGTTCACCTGACTTTAACATTCACTGTCCACACAGTAACTCTTTCCAGCCTTGGTAGGTGTCAGAGCCACACACTCAGCTTTTGCTGGACAACCTTCAGCTTCCACAGTCAACTTCCTTACGCTATTTGCTCCCAACTCTCCCTACCTGCAGTCACAAGATTTTAGTAGAGCAAAACATCAACTGGATTTATCATGATTAGTTTATGATTACTATTTAGAGGCAAAGTTACAGCAAAAACATTAAGTCCATTTGCACAAAGGGCAGAAGAAATGTGACTAAAAGTTAAGTCAAGATCTGGAGAAGTGAATCAGAACTAACTAGAAACAACATATCAAATTACTGAGACATATATAAGAACCTAATGCTTTGCTTGATAAGCAGAAAACACTAATTGCCATGAAAATTGAAGGAAAATTACTGAAAACCTTGCATAACACAAGATACCAATTACACAAAGCAGTCCAATACATGTTAAAATGCACTGAATTGCTCTGGGTGAAATAAGCTGTTCCTGCAGAAATTATTGAAACATATTAAAGTTTCACAGATGTGATTTAAACAAAGAATGATATAAGGTTAAATCTCACTCTTGCAGCACCTCTTGCAAGACAGCTCGACTTTGAAGAGTTAGCGGTTCCTCATGAACAAGAGCTTGCTTTTCCAGGGTTCCTAGAACATAGCTGAGATGCCACAGTTTAGATCATGCACTTCCCACTCTGAAGCCAAAAATCCAAATACAGCACTCTTTCAGAACCCTGAGAGACAGCCATGGATTCTGGGGCTACAGGATACAGTGAAAAATTGCACCAAGACACCAAGAACAGTGCCCTGGCTGGGAGAAGCAACATTACTCTCCAAGAAAATGCCATTCTGCAGCCAGTTGGTGCTTTAGAGAATTTTACTGCCATGGAAAAAAAAAAAAAGAAAAAAGAAAAAAAAAAGTGCTATAGCTGTAGAATGAAGAAAAAGAAAATCCCAAAACCACTGACCAGAGTACGAGGGTGAACATCCACAGCAATACAGCAAAATAAATGGGAAATTCAGAAAAAAAACCAGAGACATTAAAACCAGTCCAGATGAACAACCACTGTCTATAAGAACAATACTTTCACATTGTTCTAACTCTAGCATGGAGCTTTCACTCGGGATACGGTTATTGAAGAATATTTGAAGACCACTTTTAAGTGCCAGACACCAACTAAGCCCAAGCACACTTTCATTTTCTAGACAGATTTTAAGACAGCTGAGTGAGTCTCAGGCATGTACTCACTTGTCAGATTTGCCTTTGCGCACCTCAGCAAGGACAGAGCAGATGTGGCCAGTACAGGTCAGAGCCACCCCAAGTTCTTCCTGAGCCCCTCTGGCCATACTTCCTGCTGATAATGCTGACCCCTGACAGGCTCTAGCCAGGCCTGTTTGGTGCTTGGTTTGTGTACTCTTCTGATCAAGCAGGAAGGAACCTTCCTGTGCCCTGTACCTGGTGACATTTTCTTGGCTGGAATGTGATTTCTCATACAAAAGGCAAACCCAGCTGTTTTGTTTGGTTGGTTTTTTCTTAGGATTTGCCTTACACGGGCAATGTTCCTCACAACTGAACACTACAACAGCAATACAGAAAACCACTCTGGGACAGAGCAGCAGAAAAAGCTACTTCCAGACTTGCCAGAGAGCACTCTCAGAGCAATACCTGGAGAGTAAAGTGGAGCTAGCTGGCTGACCCATAAACATTCTGCATTTACTTTTCAACAGAGTCAATACCCAAACAGAACAAATCTCTCTTATAGTTGAGATTCCTTGAGGTGTACCTGGAGATGCTGCCAAGTGTCCTTGAGCAGCCAGAGCAGAACAGCATCTCTACCATGCTGTAAGTAAGGAATAACATCTATTCAGAAGAAAATTAAAGGAAGCACCTCTACCCACCCCTTAAAAAAAAAAAAATCATGCATTAGTATTTTTTAAGCATTCGTTGCTTTACACAGTGTAAATTACGAGCACTCATCTTTCAGCCTGATTTTGCAACAGCTCCTCAGGCTGACGGACCTCAGCAAGACCATCAGAATCACTAAATTGTGGAGGGGACCTTAAAGCTCATCCAGTTCTACTCCCCTGCCCTGGGCAGGGAAACCTTCCACTGTCCCAGGCTGCTCCAAGCCCCATCTGACCTGGCCATGGGACACTGCCGGAGATCCAGGGGCAGACAGAGCTTCTCTGGGCACCCTGTGCCAAGGCCCCAGCACGCTCACAGGGAAAAATTTCCTCTTAATATTTAATCAAAACCTGCCTCCTTTCATCCTAAGGCTGTTCCCCATGTCCACTGCCACCTGTCCTTATAAGAATCCTTCTCCCTTAGGCCATAAACGGCTTGTACAGACCATCACAAATAAGTGTTCCAGGGGTTGTCGGGAGCATACAAGCACTCCGGCCAGTTTCGTAGGCTTCTGCAGAGTGCCCTCCCTGGGAACCCCGCAGAAGGAAAACCTCTTTCAGAGCACATGCTTGTGCTTTGTGTTTGCTGTGTGCAGAGAAGCCCTCGTGCTTGCTTCTGTTTCCAGCAAGCCAAGATGCTTGTGCAGCAAGAGTCCTGCCTTTTCCAGCATAGGATCACTGTCGAGTCGAGCTGGAGTTGATTCTGCTTTCAGCATCTGAAGCAGAAGCTCTGCTGGCTCTCTGCTGCTTTTGCATAGCAGAGCTGTCAAGGACGAGAGGCTGCCTTTTGCCAAGAGAGCAGTGCTTTGCTGCAGAGAAGGCAGCGTACTGGGGGAAGCTGCAGTGAGTGCCAAGATTCTAAAGGGAGCCAGGTAAGAATGTGGAAGGCAAGACAAGCCTGGTGCGAGCAGTTGTTTGCTGGGAGCATATTTTGGAAAGCAAGGAAGCAGGGCAGTTGCTCAAATCTTTAAATTAGTAATATCAATTAAGGAAAAAGGACCCCTTTTGCTTGACAAAGCAGTTCCATACTTTTCTGGTTAAGAAGACTTGCACAGCCTCTCTTTTCTGTTTTAGAAAAAACATGTTTACATGGCTGGTGATTTCACTGTGTCGGGAGAGTCAAGGCAGCCCCACAGAGCTCTGCTTTGTGGCTGCAGGAATCACAGGAGCTGAAGCAGTCAGGTGTAGGTTAAGGTAGAACATGAGGCGTGCCCTGAAGAGTAAACACTTTTCACTACCTGCGAATCATTTGTAGCCAAGGGAAGCAGAGAAGTCATTTCAGCAATTTCAACAGGTTTGAGATGAGGTCACTTTTTGTAAATCAACCCTTTTAACTCCAAATACAATTTAATGCAAGGCCAGGAACAGGGAAATACAGTTACTAGTGATTTGCCCTACAATCTGTATGATGTCTCTGCTCTTATTGCTTCAGCTAAGAGGACAGATAATGCTCAAAGAAAATGAAAGTTTCTGTAAATCCTATGTTTATCCTCTCCATGTAGGTAAGTATTAACAAGAAAAGTTATCTGTAAAATAATCTGCATTGTGCCTCTCTTTGCATGCAAAAAAGCTGGCTAAATCTGCACTAGATGCAATGGCACACTTCCATTGCCTACAGCTATAAGATTTGTTTATATTTTAAGGAATAACCATTCAGATGCTGTTCATTTTTAATGCTGTTTGATTACTTGTCATGTGCAATCATAGTAATAAAATAAGGATATATGAAAAAACAAATGTCCATGCTAACCATAAACCCAGACTCTATCTGCAGTATTTAGGTGAGAGTTTATTCCCATTTATTTGCTCCTGACACACCTGGATGCCTTTCACAATGAACATCACAACACTTCAGTCCACGATGCCAGACTGGCCTCCAGGTTTGGCCCTTTATTTATGATAGGAATGAAATATGCTGAAACACATCTGGCTTGTTTGTTAATAGAAGAGCCCCTAAATGAGGTGTCTGTTACCAGCACAAAGTGGAGGGAGAAGAAAAAGAAAAAGGTACAGGAAAGGATGTATGAACAGAGGACATGAAGGTGGCTCCAGGCTGTACCTGATGTAGCTAATGGCTAGTTCAAGGGAAGGTGCTGGGAAATTGATCTCAAAAGAAGTCTGTCTGTGTGATATAGTGCATAAGCTCAGCAGGATCATTATGAGAATGAAAGACCAAGCTTTTCTAGCCAACAATACAGGCCTAAGGGAATGTGAAAGGGGCTGTCAGCATCTAAGTCAGTCTAATGAGCACTTGCCTTCCAGAACAAGGCTTAGAAAGCCAGTCAGAGAGGGAGCCTGATGACATTGGTCTCAAGTGGAAAACACATGGCAATGCTGCACAAAAGAAAAGTGACATCTCCTCTCACCATGGGATAATAAAGACAGTTCTTTGCCATGGACCTGCAACTTAAGAGAAAGTTGTCAGCACTTGGAGGACTGAAGCAGCACAGATTAGTGCAGGCATTGGAACTTCTCTCAATTGATTCCCACTAATATGAATAAAAGGGAGAGGAGATGATTATTAACTCCTTAAATGCCTTTATTAAAAAGGGGAAAGCTCGAGGGTTGAGCTACACCTCTGCTGCTGCTGCTGTTGCTGCTGCTGCTGCTCCCCCCTCTCAATCACTGCCGAGGAGGAGGCCTGAATTGATTCTGCTGCTCACACGGCAGAGCCGGGAATCATCCTCACAAAAATTCCCAGAAACTCATTAGGCACATTTTTGTCCAGGGATGTCTTTCTTTCTGAGTACCTTTGAAGTTATGGTGAACAGGTGAAAAGCCTCCACACATAGCCTGATGTCTTGCTAGCTGGGTGGCATCCTTTGTGGGTCTGGATTATGTGCTGACTCGTTGTTGCTAGGGGTTTTTGGTGTTAATTGTACTAAACATTCTGCCAAGGCTTCATGGGGGTCTCTGTGATTTCCAAAATAGGCATTGATTTCAGCTTGATGAGCAGACAGGGAGCCAGCAGGAAGTAGGAAGCAGGAAGCGCAGAGTGCAGGCAGGGAGCAGCAGAAACTCAACAAGAGATAAGGGCATACAAAACTGGGACTTGAGTAACAAACTGGGTACAAACCATTCAAGATAACAATATGTATAACCATCAGCAGAACATCCAATGTATTATTAGGAGTCTTTAACACTCTTAAAGTGACCATCTACAGAGCATTCAACATACAACTAGGAGTCATGGAGTTCCACCCACATCACACTTAACTGTACTTAACTTTTGTTTTCAAAGATGACACAAAATAGCTTTGATCTTGTTGTGTAGTCCTGGTCAGGCTCTTGTCCTGCCCAAGGTGTACCTTCTAAATGCCCTTCAATAAATACCTACTTTATTCTCTAGCTCTGTCCAGTCTCTGTTTCAGGTCAGCCTTTCCAAGGCATCAGTTTATTTTGCTGAAAATGAATCGGTGGTGAACTCTTCCTTCTCTAACTTTCTTTTGCAAGCCAGAAACTCTATAAAAAGGCAACTTTTGCTAGACCTTTCTTAATTCTTTTCTAGAATTCCCTTATACAGGTAATCTACCCAGGGCATGGAGCGTCTGCCCTATACAAAATCTAATTTTGCAGCATTCTCCGTGGTGCTGTGGTTTCCCTATGAAACATCTATCTCTGTGGGGGTGGGAAATGTTGCCAGAACAGGCTTCCATATTCTTATTGCCTTCTTTGGATACTTTTTGGTAATTTCTTATGTGACTGATTAAAGCAAATTGTTGCTATTCAGTGTAATATTGCACAAAGGGTCTATTACCTGTGCTAGTGAGAAAGCTGTACTGGGCAATTTAAAATAGGTTGGAAGAGAAATTAATACTTATCTTACACTTGGTCCCTCTGTTAGACCTTAATTGTCATTGTTATTCATATTTAAATTGCAGAGGCTTTTTTTTTTTTTTGCATCCAGTTAGCTGAGTGCACCTTAGTGGCCTCCATGACCTTATCCAAGTAGCCTCGCCAGCCAGGTTTTGTGGGATGGAATTCGGTCACATCTCTGGCAAGAGTAGTTGTACCGCTGGGAAATGGGTCTTCAGGAGCCTTCTGTCCTCCCAGTGAGTTCAATGGCAGAAGTTTGGAAGACTACTTTTCTGTTTGAGCTTTGAGGAGGGCCTGTAGTGCATCAAGGGGGCTGGAAAGGCAGATAAAACCCCTGTGCTCTCTCGTTTGGGCTGGGCATGGTTATAAATGTGCTGCCCAATTATCCAATAATAAAAGCCAAAAAAAATTTAAATGTAGCAGCAATTTTAATTAAGCATCTTGATTATACGAAATTGAATACAATCAAACAGTGAATAATAGTAAATAATAAATTGGTTCAGTTAATAATGCATAAGCAAAAATATAAACCGCGGGGTACAGAGCAGGACCTTGGAATCCCACGTCATGTACAAACAAGATAACCTTGAATTGGTCCCTTTATAGTGTAAGCTAATGTGTGCCACCAGCCATCTCCTCCTATTTTCGATTCGTAAGATTTGCATCACCATCTTTACTACGCATGCTTCATCATCTCTTCTAGGGGGTCGTGCCACTTTTTGGGGGTCTTCTGAGGAAGGCTCATCCTCTTCATCACGTGTCCTTTGAATAACCTTTCTTGTTGCTCATGCGTATTTAGCTACCTCTTTAGTTACACATGCGTATTAAGCTTGTATTATGTAAGCAAATACCAAGTTTGAACATTTCGGCAATAAATCTCATATAATTAACAATTTTCTTGGAGTTTCCCCAACTTTCCCATTTCACAGACAAATTTAGCTAGTCTTATCTCAGTTTCTTCCTGTATCTCATGAACATCTGCAGGAGAAGGGGGAACACCCTCCCTCTCCTCTTTGGCACTACTGGTTACTACTTGGTACTACTTTGTTATTTTAAAGTATTGATTACTGTTTCAATTTTATCAGCACGAATCATACCTAGTTACCACAGCATGAACCAGCAGCAGCCTCACCTGCTGTGGATGGCATGAGTCTCCACGCACACGGGAGGCCATGTTCTGCACAGCATCATTTCTTTCCTTTCCTTCTCAGCCTGATTTGAACGTGAGGAGAGGTTGGTTTGGGAGTTTCAGTACCCACCTTGAGCATTTCGAGCCTGGGCTGTGGAGACACCGGTGAGCGGCATGCAATGCTGTGAGGGGGTCCCAGCACTGTGAAGGGGGCAGCGATGTGAGGGGCAGCTGAGAGGGGGTCCCAGTGCAGTGGGAGGCTGGGGGGCCCAGCACGGTGACAGGCTGAGAGGGGAAGCTGTGAGAAGGTCCAGGGACTGTGAGGGGGGGGGGGGGCAGCTATGAGGGGAGGTCCCCGCGCTGTGAGGGGCAGTTGTGAAGGAGTCCCAGGGCTTTGAGGGGCTGTGGGAGAGCAGCGGCGCTGTGATGGAGACAGCAATTTGAGGGACTCCCCGTGCCCTCCTTCCGCACACAGGCCGCTTCGTGGCCGTCCGGCTCCACAGTGCTGGGGCCGGGGCGAGCACGCACTCGGCACTGATTGACTGCCGCCCCCATTCCCCCTGCCCGCCGTGGGCGTCGCTCCAAGTTTGTGTCCGGACGGAGCCGCCGCCGCCCGCGGGCTGCTCCCGGCCCTGCGCACTCCCACCGCTCCCGCTGCCGCCGCCCCTCTGTGGGGTCTGGCCCAGCCGAGCGCCAGAGGGGTCGTGGTCCGGCTATGGCGGGGCGCGGGCAGCGGCGCTGAAGGGGGGTGGTGTCAGTCCCCGAGTCGGCGCCTTGCGGTTCCTGAACATCACCTGGCGCAGTTCGCGCAGCTCCTGCGGGACAACAACGTGACACGGGAGCAGTTCATTGCTCTCTGCGGTCTGCAGCCGCTGGTGTACATCCTGGAGCTGTCGGGGCGCACCATGGTGGCCTTCGTCCTCATCCGCATCGCCCTAACAGTCACCCCAAAAATCACACTAAAATCACCCCAAGAACCCTCAAAATCAGCCCAAAACCACTCCAAAGTCACCCCAAAAATCACCCCAAAAATGGGCTTTGGCACCCTCAAAACCCCCTAAAATCCCCAAAATTGTCCCAAAAATAACCCCAAAATTGCACCAAAATCACCTGCAATCACCCCAAAATGAGCTTTGGCACCCACAAAAACTGCCCAAAAAATCACCCCAAAAAACCCCACAAAAACAAAAACAAAAACCAACCAAAAAAAACACCCCAAAAAACAAAAAAAAAAACAAAAAAACACCAAAGCCACCCACCAAAACAAAAAAAAACAACCAAAAAAACTGCAATCAAACAAAACAAAACAAAACCACAAGAAACTACAAAAAAACCACCACAAACCAAACCAACAAACAACAACCCCCCCAAAAAACCCAACAAAATTACCCCAAATTTTACCCCAAAACCCCCAAAATCGCTGCAAAAATCACCACAAAATCATACCAAAGCCACCCCCAAAATTGCCTCAAAAATCACCTGAAAATCATCCCAAATAACCCCAAATAGGCTTCTGCACCCCAAAACTGCACTAAAATCACCTTAAAAATCACCCCAAAAGCATCCTCAAACCCATTGTAAGTCACCCCAACAATCACCCCAAAATCATCCCTAAAATCACCACAAAAATTTGCTTTGGCACCCCCCAAATGGCCCAAAATCACCCCAAAAATCCCTTCAAATTGCCCCCAAAACATCCCTAAACTCATCCCAGAATCACTCAAAAATCACCCACAATCACCCCAAAATGAGCTCCGGCACCCCCAAAACCTGCCCTAAAAATAGCCCCAAAATCACCCCCAAAAATGGCTTTGACACCCCCTAAAACACCAAAATCACCCCAGAATCACTCCAGAAATCACCCCAAATTTCCTTAAAAACCTTTGAAATCACCCAAAATCTGCTTCGGAACCCTCCCAAAAAAACCTCCAAAATTGTCCCAAAAACCACCCCAAAATCATCTGATATTGCCCCAAAATCAGCTTCTGCACTCCCAAAACCCCCTGAAATCACCCAAGAAACCTTCAAAATTGCCCTAAAAACAATGCCAAAGTTGCCCCAAAAATCTCTCCAAAATCTCCCCAAATTACTCCAAAACTGGCTTTGGCAATCTTGAAAAAAAAACCAAAATTG
Organism: Phylloscopus collybita; assembly: GCA_027886175.1. Taxonomy (NCBI): domain Eukaryota; kingdom Metazoa; phylum Chordata; class Aves; order Passeriformes; family Phylloscopidae; genus Phylloscopus; species Phylloscopus collybita. The sequence continues at coordinate 8,042,010 of JAJNNQ010000019.1, read as the reverse complement.
CCCTAAAAACACCCAAAATCACCCAAAAAATCACCACAAAGTCAACCAAAATCAACTGAAAACTGGATTGAGCTCCCCCCAAAAGTCACCGCAAAATGATCCCCAAACTATCCTCGAAATCACCTCATAAATCACCTCAACATCACACCAAATCACCCCCAAATCAGCTTCTGAACCCCCCAAAACCCCTAAAATTGCCCCAGAAACCTTCAAAATTGCCCAAAAACCACTTCAAAAATCACACCAAAATCACCTCAAAAATCACACCAAAATCACCTCAAAAATCACACCAAAATCTCCCCAGAAACTATCCAAAAATCACCCTAGAAAAAACTTAAATCATCATTGGCACCCTCAAAAGCACCCAAAATTGTTCAGAACCTCCAAAAATTACCCCAAAAATTACCCCAAAAATCAACCCAGGAACTCTTAAAATCGCCCCAAAAACTAACTCAAAGGTGCCCCAAAAATCACCCCAAAATCACTCCAAAACTGATTTTGGCACCTTCAAAACTTCCCAAAATCACCCAAAAAATTGGCTTCAGCACCCCAATAAATCACCCCAAAACTGTCCCAAAAATCACTCCCAAAATCACCCCAAAAGTGGCTTCAGCACTGTCAATACCACCCAAAATTGCCCCAAAAATCACCCCCAAATTAACCAAAACCATGCAAAATAAACCCCAAATTATGTTGAAACTGGCTTCTGCACCCCAAAAATCACCCCCAAATTAACCAAAACCATGCAAAATAAACCCCAAATCATGTTGAAACTGGCTTCTGCACCCCAAAAATCACCCCAAATTCCCCTTAAAAAATTACCCCCAAATCATCCCAAAAATCACCCCAAACCCCCTCAAATCACCCCAAAAATCCCCCAAATCACCACAAAAATTACCCAAAAATCACCCTAAACACTCACACCCCAAATCACCTCAAAATGGGCCAGAGCAACCCAAAAATCGCACAAATATCACCCAAAATCACACCAAAATCGGCTTTGGCACCCCAAAACTGCCACCAAAACTTCCCAAATCTCCCCAAATTAGCCCCCAAAACCCCCCAAATAGCGCCCCAAAATCACCACAAAATTGTTCCAAAATCAACCCACAATAACCCCAAAATCTGCCCAGAAGTTGCCCCAGAGTCATTCCAAAAACCACCTCAAAATTGACTTCAGCACCCCCTAAATATCAGAAAGCACGCTGGTTGTGTCCAACGAGAGAGATGATCTGAAGACCAGGATACTCTTTGGGACACGTGCTTTATTAGTCGTGGGGAGGCAGCCTAACTGGGGAAGAGTCCAGGGATGCAGGAGCAGGAGTGCAAAGAGTCCAAGAGGGCAAGAAGCAAGAGGGTCCAAGAGAAGGGGCAAGAGAAGGGGCGCAAAGAGGCAGAGCTCCTTGTTACATTCCATTTTAACCCTTTCTATCATCAATATTCTAATGAGCATTAACCAATCACCTTAAGATACAAAGCCTACAGAATCTATATATAGCCTATGGGAACTACAACATTACAATACTACTCTACATACCAAAACCTGTGAAACCCACCTTATCCCTGATACCTGAGAAGGTCCAACCTTTTATTCATTCTTTTGTCTTGGCAGGGGTGTCACTGACTCACCCAGCCAAGTCCTTTCAGCTATCTAATCACCTTCTTCCTGTCCATGCTTACAGTTCAAATTTTGCTTTTAATTCTATTCCTCTTGTAGGTTTCATACTTTTAGAGTCTTTTACTAGTAAATCATCTCTGCAGGGCCTAGCTACTTCATCCTCTCCAACACTCGAATCTCAGTTTCCTATTTTCCAAGTTGTGTATTCCCTTCCCCCAATTTCCCAATTCCCCTTACCTTCCATCTGGTAAGGCCTCCACTGCTCCTCACCTGCTTGTCTAACTGCTGACACTGCCTAATAGGGAAATCAAGGGACTCCCATGATGCTCTGCTACAAGCAGAAGTCCAATTAATGCCAAAAAACTCCTAAAAACAATGAACCAACACAAAATCTGGACCTATGAAAGACACTACTGTGTGAGCAAGACATCCAGCCATCTGCAGATGTTTTCCCATCTTCTCACTATAACTTGGAGAGTACTGGAAAAAGGTGGCACCCCTGGACCACACGAGCCAAAATTGAATTCCTGGGAACTCCAGTGAGGAAGGAATCCCGACTCTGCAGTGCAAGCAGCAGATTCGACTTGCACCTCCTCCTCCGTGGTGTCCAGTGGGAGCAGCAGCAGCGTGCGCAGCCCCTCAAGCCCCCTACCCAGAGCTGTCTTTTAATAAAGACGTTTCCAAAGGAGCTGGTCTCCTGGCCCATTCTTAACAGTTGCCACTGAAGTTTATTGAGGGTTCTGAGGAAGCAACCTCACTCCAGGGAAAACTGCCTCAGCAGGGCAAGAATTTTCCTGGGCTGGCTACTTTTAACAGGGGGAGGAGTGGAGGGAAGGATCAGGGAAGGAACCAATCAGGGAGGACCAGGGCGTGCCCATGGGAATGAGAGACTTCTCCAGGAGCCAATCCCTGGGGGGACAGAGGGACTTCCTCAGATCCTGGCCTATCACACGATGCCCTCCCTGGAACTTTCTAGACCCAGGGAGAGGCCTTGATAAGATGGACAGGTCCTTGAGGGTAGGGAGCAGGAGGCTGACGTTTAACTGAAACTGGGTAAACAACTATGGTAAGAACCAAATGGGGTTTGAATGGGGGTACATGGAACGAACCAAATAAACAGTATGAACAAACATTTAACAGAGAAAATTAAACACACCACTACAATCTCACATCTTCTGCGATGCTTCCTCAGCTTTTGTTTCCCAGCTCCCGGGAGGCTGAGAGCAATGCCCCATACACAATCCAGGAGCAGTGCACTCAGCCTGGGAGGGCAGCAGCAGGTGCAGAGCACACCTTCTTGGGGAATGTTCCATGGGTGTAGCTCTGCACTGCCCTCGTGGCTGTGCTCAGCCTGGAACACAAGTAAGGTTTTCCTGGATCAGCCCAAATTTCTTCTGTCAGAACAAATACAAGGGGGAAAACACACAAAGAAATTTGGAAGTGTGTGTATAGAGAAGCCTATTACACCAGCTCAGTCACAGCAGTTTAAATGCATATCCTGGTGAATGCTGGCATTCCTTTCCCATGTTTACTGGATTCCCAAAGCTAATACCCTGCAGTGTTCTGTACCCACTGATTTTGTTGTGGCCATCCCAACCATGCAGGCAAAGACAATATCAGTCACTTCCATTCGAGCCTCATTGTCTCTAAGGAAAATTGGGGGAACAAACACCTGTCTGGCCTTGAGAAAGGCCAATGCAAGGCCTGTTCAGATTCTCTGCTTCCCTTCGCTCTTTGCCTCCTTCCAGCCTTTGAAGGCTCAGGTGACAAACTGACCTTGAGCAGGGAGTGGTGGGACAGGGTAGGGCCAAGTCCTGCGTTCCCCTACAACCACAGCACTGTGCCTGCTGCTTCTGAGGGCAGGCAGCCCCCTCTCCTGATAAAGGGTTACCTGCATCTGCAGCTCACCTATGGATATAGTTTCATGAGGACCAAGTTTCCCAGTCCCATGAGAGTTCATCTGAAAAGCACAGACTGACTTCTCTGCATAAAACCAACAATCTCCAGACAAAAAGCAAAAATAGGAAAAAAATAGAAGACAGCGTGTGGTAAATCTTTCATCAAAACCAGATGGCCCTCACCCTGCAGTTCTACCAGGCCAGGTTAGTTTACAAATATTCCTTCTAGGTGAAGGAAATGCTTGGAGAAAAAAGGGATGGTGAGTTTTCTGCATTTCAGTCAGCCCCACTGGATGGTGAGGCCCCATTCTTCACACACACCCAGTGAAAAACTATCACTGCCGCATGTGGCTCTGTTTGAATTGAGAAAACACAAGGTGCAGTAGGAATCCACACATAGCAGATGGGGGCTGTGACACACAGCAATTAGATGACACCCTAAAGGTGTCACTCTAAGTCTGTGGCACAGCCAAGGACTGAATAAAGATGTCAAATACCAGTGACACTCCTGTGTTTTCCTTAGGGGACTATCTAAAAATCAAGGCTATAAAAATTCACCTAGGTGATACAGGCATGGATGAAAATACATTCCCTGGCAAATTGTATCCCTGACTCCATTTTTCAGAAGCTCTCCCTGTCCATCCCTCCCCTGACCTCTGGTGGCTTAGGTTCTGTTCAAAGAGAAGACTTAATAAGCTGAAGTGACAAGTGACTCTGCTAGTTCTAGCCCAGTAAAATGCAGTCTCTCTCTACTGAGAAAAAGTGTATGAACAGGAACTGAATCCTAACCACATCCAAATGATATTTGGAACCTGTAGAGTTTGAACTAGACAAACCTGCTTGTTTTTATTATTTGTAAGCCTGTTCCTGTAGAAAACAAAGAAGGCTTTTCAGAGGAAATACTAACCTTGGCTTAGTCCTTCCTAACATGTGCAGGTTTCTAAGGGATTTGTGTGTTCCTCCTGCAGACTAAACATGGGAGGAAAAAAATGGAGAAGGCGCCTTACAAACCCAGATAACACAGGGGCAGAAGCTGGAAGAGTCTCCCAGAGACCAGCACAGCAATGGCCAGGTGAAACATTCATGTTCCTATAACCCAGATGTGGTTGCTTAGGAGATATTCTTGCACAGGTAAATGGGTGAAAACATGGCATGCTTTAATTTTGGGTGGAGACACAAAATCCTGTTGGCTTCTGCAGTATGTAGGGCACTTTATGAAGTCTGGATGCTTTATGAAGTACTAAGACTCGAATCAGAACATGCCCAATAACCAGTAAATAAAACAACAAGGTCATTGTGCCTCAGCAATCAAAACTACGTGGCACAAATACAGACATGCCAATATGTGGGAAAGATTACAGAAGAAATTGATTCTGTGTTTTCTAACCAGAAATAATTCCAGATAGTCAATGTCTCATAAGTTGCTATTGACTTAGGAATGGATTTCCCATAATTTCCTTTTACAGAAGATGTAGTAAATAGCAAAACAAAAGTGGGAAAAGGAATGTGGAAAAGATGTGTTATTGCTTAGTAAAAGACAAAGGAGATCTTTCCTGTATTTGTAACCCCAAGGACCAGCTCTTCTTCCCAGCTTCAAGTCTGGAATTTCAGCCAAAAAAAGCAGATCCCAGACTACCTTCAGAGCCCTTCCAGATGATGTCTAAAACATTAAGATATCAGCAGGAGGCCCTGCATGCACTTGTCAGTAATGCTAAGAATAAAACCATTTACAGGATTGAGTTCTGTTTGTGAATGGAAAGAGAACAAAAAATTTCCCCTAAATTTCTTTGCAATCAGTTTTTCAAACTCTCCCTGTTCCTGGCATCCCACAGGGTTCCTTAAGGTAAGTAGGAATTATCTTCCACTACAAAGTACATTTTCTGATGTCAGAATAAAAGACAATAAAAGGGTGGGAGCTGATGCAACAGCCATCCAGTTTGCTTTGAGTCACACACCTGCAGAACATCCAGGTGTCACACAGGACTTGGCAGGTGCCACTGAACATCACATATGTAATAAATAAATCATCCAAGGTGAGGGCAGGAGGTGCATAGAGGAGCACAAAATATTTCAGCTTTCCTACAGAAATTAAAAAAATCAAAGTGTTGGTTAAAACTGTTTGGTTTACAGCAATGCATTTTATTAGTTTGCCTTCATCCATGAACTTCCCTGGAAGAGATTATTTTCAACTTTCTTCTACTCAGCCCATTGAGGTGGGTGAGGGCCACTATATTCTCCTCAAAGCTAAAGCTTCTTCCTCACAAATTGATCCCCAGCCCAGGTTTGCAGAGTGGAAGCCAAGCCAGAGCCCTCGAGGCATCTCCATTGTTCAGATCTCTTTGTGCTGTGACCACCCCGGAACTTTCCCTAACTCTTGGATTCAGATCTACAGAAATTGGTAATTGCCCATCAGTCTCCATTCCCTCTCAGAACTGCCCTGCATCACATGCAGAAATTCTGAGATTCACTTGCCTGTTCCTAAAACTCTTCCTGTCTCAGTTGTTGCAGGGCTGGTTTGCTGATATGTGCTTTTTGAAAAGGAAAACCTGTATTTAAGACCAAATGGGATTTTGACATGTGCCAAGTTTCCTGCTACTTTTTTTTTTTCCCTCAGGACACAGCTTTGAAGCAACTAAAATAATCTATTTGGGTTCAAGGTAACATCATTTTTAGATATCTGTGATTATAGAGAGAGATGGATAAGAATGTCACCACTCCAAGGGCCACTCACTGACATGTGGCCCAGCTGCCAGATCCATTCTCTGCTGTATCCACTCACATCACACACCCCTCCAGGGCAGACCCAAAATTTGACTACAAACCTGTGTCCCTAAGAAGACAGAAAGAGTCAGGTTGTTGCAGGGGCCTTTGGTCTCTGAGGCACTGCTGAACAAGCAGTCCTGGGACAGCTCAAGGACATTTTTTGCTGTGGGGGAGACAAGCTTCAATGGTACCAGTTAATGGGAGCATTAAAATTTGTTTCTAACTTGAAACTCATGATTAGTTTAACCTAGAGTATCCAGAATACACCCACACCTACAAGAGTTTAGCATCACTCACAGCAGTGGCCTGTGCAGGAGATTTAGGGTGTGCCTGTACACATTTAACAGGCAGAAAATATCTTGATTTCACAAAGAGGATCTACAGAATTAGATCAGTTAATGCTGCCAGTAAGATTTCACCACTACAAATTACTATAGAGACCTTGAGTCTGATTCAATTGTCACATCTACAAAAAGACTCTCACTGGTCTCATTCTTTAAAATCAGAGAGGTTCCCTGAGACTTTAGCTCGGGATTTTCCTGATGCTCCTCATGGGAACACGTGTCAGTCATTAATGCTTTCGCAAATACCACTTCTCACATGCCATTGCATTTTGTTACTAAACCTCAGCCTCATTTTCTTACTGCTATTTACACAGGGTTCATTACCTTTGCCATGGTGTGATTCTTGAGGCTGTCCTTTGCAGGATCAGGAGTTGGGCTTTGCTGAGCCTTTTGAGTCCCTTCTGACTCAGAGGATTCTGAGACTCTCCCTTAGCTGCTGTCCAGCTCACACTTTTGGATGTGTTCCCCTCACAAGCTCCCAGTGACATTGGTGTCCCCTCACTGCAGAAGTGAGGCCCAAGCCATGCTGAGCACATCTCTGCTGTGCTGGGGAGGGACTGAGGTGCCTTGGTGGCTTAGAACAGGGTTTGAGACACTCAGCACTGTCCCATAGGAAGGGTGCTGCAGAGAGGGTTTCTCCAAGTCCAAGTCCTTAGTATTTTTATGCCATGAGTCTTGGAGGAAAGCCTACTCAATCTATTAGGGAGTTTTCCTAACTGTCAACTTGGATGCTATGGTGGGGATACTGCTGTTCTTACACGTGTACAGCTCTTCATCACAGAAACACAGAAGGAGACCCAGAGACCTACATACAGAATTAAGAATGTAGAAACAATTTTCTCCTCACTTGTCTTTCTTCTGGGGGTTTCTTGTTTGGGTCCATTTTGTCATGATTGTTTTGGAGTTTAATGCTAGTAAGAATGAACTTGTGGCAATTCGACATGAAAGAAGAACACTCATGCACTGAGATGTCCAAGGCAAAGAAAGGGCAGTTTATTTACAGACCTTGACATTTATAGAATTCCAACAGTGACCATGGATTGGAGGAAGAAAATTGTCCTCTCCAGCCACACTAGTCAACCCAACAGTCCATCAATTCTCTCCTCCTCCAGAAAGGAATGCAAAACAATCATCATTTACATGAAAAGTGCGTGAGAAACTCCACCACAAAAAGTAAATATCAGAAGGCTGAAAAGAACTTTAGAAAAACAGAGAAGAACAGGTTGTTATAAATAGTGAGAGCCAATCCAAAATAAAATAGAATTTATTGCCAGTGAAAAATCATGGACAAAAAATTTACAAAGCCAATACAGAAATTGACAGAGTCATCAAAGCAAAGAAATGAGCAGTGTGCACTGGGTGAGCCTCCAAACATGCCCTCTACCGCGACACGTTCCCCCTGAGGTCTCACAAAACTGAGCCCAGGTCTGCTAGTCTTATACCCTCAACTCAGTGTACGTGACTGGACATGTATCTGTGGTCGTGGTATCAAGGGGGACTTGAAACTTCCAGGGTTGGAGCCACTGCTCAGCGCAGAATTTCTTTAGGGATGAACATCCTTAGCTGGATGGAGGAGCAATGCCTCTGTATTGGTGGTGAGGCTGGTTGTGAAAAGAAGCCTGATTTGTAATGTGACTGTGTTTGTGAAAGTGTTCACTGCAAATGCTGCTTATGTATGCTGACCCTTTAAATGCAATTACTGACTATGATTACAGCTCAGATTGATAATATTTTGTGTTTAGCCTTCAGGGAAATAATCAAGAACAGAAAACTGGAATTTTGTCTTCTTACTGAAGCAGAAAAGTAGTCTGCTTTTTGGGCTAACATAAAATGCTTCTATTATCAACTAACTTACCAAGGGAATTCTGGGTGGCAAAAGAATTACCAGGCATTAAGGAAAAAGAGTGGATCTATATAGGCTAAAGTAAATCCCTCCTGAGTAACCAGAACAGTGTCTAGGCCAGACAAACCCCCCCATAGTTTTCCTTTTTACTAGGGCAAAATCAGATTCTTTGGCAGAAGAGCTGAACAAGTCTGCTCACACCGAGGCTTCGGAGCTTTGTTTAGATCCCAGCACTCGCACCTGCTCTCACACTTCCTCAGGGCGCCAGCAGGGAGCACATCCACATCTGTCAATAGACCATGATAGTCCCTTGGAGAAGCCATCCTTTGGGTGGAGCTGCAGGTGGACCAGATTCCCTGGCAGCCTGGAAGAAGCTGTGGTGATGCAAACACTTACAAATACAGGGCTGCTCCTCACAGGAGTAGTGGTGAACAAGAACATTGCAGATTTACACACAGGGGCATCCCAGAGAGCGTCTGGCAGGAGTTCCCTGTGTCTCTACTGAAACTGTTTAGCTTTAAATGTGATACACCCTAGAGTCTCCTGCCTTGCCTCTGCCAATTGGGATCCTCCAGGGATGCCAATATTTAAAGCAATAGTGAGCAGACAAAAAAGCAGAAAGCCTGATTCAAAGGCTATGGTAGCACAGATGTTTTACTCTCACCCCAAGATATTTTACTCTCACCCCATTCTGATGCTTTGTTGGAAGTCAGAGAAGTTCCTCATCACAAGGAAGACCAAGGCCTTGCTCAGGGCTGTGATGAACAGCTGCTCACATGTGGTACAGTAATGCTGTCAGTAAAAGTCTGAAGTGCTTCTGTGTCACAAAATTTAGCCTGTCAGATTAATGATGAACTTAATGCTCTGAAACTCTTAGGAGACAGCAAGGACTAACTTAGACATAAGCACAATGAGGAGTTAATTTCTGCAGCATGAAAATACTGCCTCAAATTGTAGTTCCACACACAGTGCAGGTATTCTCAAATGCTTGGGATTGCTCATCATGGCAAAGGCTCTCCACATGGCAGATAAGAAAGAGCTGAGAGGGGAGAACTTGGTTGCTCATGGGCCTTGCAAGTCAGGGCAGTGGTACAAAATGAGGATACCTGGATAATTAATTTCCTGTTCACAGCTCAGAGCAGCCCAGTTCCAAAGAAAGAACCTCTCCTACAGAACTGCTGCCAAGAAACCCTGAGTGAATCAGCCTCAGACACGTCCTGGCCAGGGTATAAGACAGATTCTGACAGAAGCTCTAAAACCCACATTATTAATGACAGAAAGTGAGGGTTTATTGGAGTCTTTTTCCATTGGTTTCTCCCTGTGAGACTTTATCCTGAGTCCCAAGACCATTTAAGCACTGCAAAAACCATAGAGAAAACCCAGGAGGAATTCCTCGGACCACATCTTTCAGCTGTTTAAAACAGCCAAGTTTAGCTTGGAATCCAATAATCACTGTGCCCTGGAAGGATGGATGGGGCCCCTCTAAAACATCAATAGTACAGTCTCTGTCATTTAAGCAATTACTTAATTTATCTTGCTACTGTCTGGAAAAGAAATCCTTCAGCAACAATGGATCTGAGCTTTGTGCTGTTTCACTCAGGACTTCAATCCTGTTGTTTTTTCACTCGGACTTCACCTTGCTGCTCTGCATATCAAAGCCAAAGTTTATCCCAGAGGTCATTGTTTTAATCAACGTTTTTAAATCCCAATTAATGGAAAACACTTCAAGTGTCAGGGGTTTTTTTTCTCTCATTTTTCTCTTTTTTAATAAACTGATGTTCTGTTTCTTAAATAGGTTTAGTTCTCACCAGTGCTCAATTCTTACCCATTTGTTAAGTCTAATTAGTCAGTATTCAAATGTGCCATGCATTAATTTGGCCACTGCTCAAATCTCACACAGATTTCATAGGAAAATGGATTATCTGAATTTTAAACACAGTCTGTTCCACCAATTCTGACACATTAAGCAAACTTGCAAGCCATTAGGGCCATAAAATGCCAGTTGACATAACAGCCTGCAACAGCATGGAGTGAAAAAGCTATTTATGTTATTAACTGATGCTCAGAAGTGAGAGCTGCACACAATGATCCTGTACCGTTTGATTGCTGCAAGATTTGGGTGAAGCCCAGACACTTGGCTATTTCAGCCTCAGCACAGAACTGTTGGCCATTAGACATAGAGCCAGGACTCACTCCAGCCTTCTCTGGAAGCCACAGAAAACAGATCATCCTGCCTGCTTCACCTGTTTGATATGATAATTAAGTCATTTAAGCTAATGGGCTTTAAATACATCTTTTAGGGTAGTCTAGACAATTCCTTAGCATTGTCATCAGAGCAAGGAAAGATCTCTATTTCTGGGCCAATTTGTGTTGGAGAAAAGAGAGAGGCTGATGTCTTGGTTTGGAAAGACAGGTATCTGCCAGGCAAAGCTGGAGTTTCCCTTAGAATAGAGAATGTAAACCCCTCACCCCCGCCAAATTATAATTTTGCAATCAAGGGCTTTCAGGCAAAGATTTGGGAATAGGAATAACTGTTCTTGACTAGGAATATTAACAATACAAATGTAGTAGAAAACAAAACCACCCAACCAAGCAAGCAAACAAACAACAATTTTGGAAAACACTGACAGAGTCAGAGCTACAACCTGACACCCTGTTGGTCAGGGTGTTGGAAGCAGTCCAAAAGTGAGTCCTCCTGGAGTGGCAGATGTGGTTCTGTTGAAGTAGAGATGATCCTGTCGAAAAGGGTCCAGTGGGTGAGAAGGATCCAGTCTTCCTCCAGGAATTGGGTGAAGCTGGATACCTTGTGTTCCTATGTCTCAGTTTTATCCAGGTAGGAATGGTTGGCTCCCCCCACTGGGTGGAGCATCTCACAATGGAATGTGGATGTACTGCTTTGGGGAGGGTATAGTTTGGGGAGGGTATTGTGGATGTACTGCTTTGGGGAGGAGAACAGCTTGGGGAGTCTTAATGGCCCATTATCAAAAGGCACCCGCCCCCCTCCTCCCAGAGTTACAAGAGATAAAGAAAAACATCTCCCCAACTGCTTTCAGCAAATGAAATAGAATACACATTTTTGGTTCCATAACCCAAGACAGCTGATCAGAGCTTGAGGCAACCAGTTTAAGCCAAGACTAAACCCCCACTCCTCCTCTCACTGATGGGTACTGCTGTAAAGTTTACCAAGGGTTTTTGCCTTCACTTAGAACACTCAAATTCTCCTTTTAGAGCTGAGGGAACAGTTGGATGCACCAGCCTCTCCAGGTTCCCCCACTGCCTCTGGCACACAGATCTGTGGCCATTAGTTTGTCTGGACAGGGATGTTGAGGTGGAAGCTGGGCTACTGTTAGCATAGGAAAAGGAAAGTGCATTTGAACACCAGCACTGAAGTCTGCTCTGCCTCTGCTAAGGCACTTCAGTGGCACAGCACAGCCACTGTCCCCTCAGCCAGTGTAGACAAGGCCACAGGGACTCAGGGATCTGGGCTGAGCACTCAGCTGACATTGCCCTAAACTGCAATAGCTTTGTTGTAATTCAGCACGACAGCACCTTCCATACACAGCAACCTGTGAAATAAATGTTTCAGGGTTCAAATCAGGGTTAGCCTGACTCCTTTGGCAACACTTCCTCCTCCAAATAAAGTGCAGAAATTACAGGAGAAAAGCAAGTCCACCCAAACCATGGCAACAATGCAGGACAAGGCTGATTAATAAAATCACCTTAAGGTGAAAAAATGCAGGACTGCCAAGATCTTCATAAATACAAGTTCTGAAATTCCACCACTGAAGCTTCCATAAGGCAGCAATGCTCAGAAGTGTGACAATATCCTCACAGTGGGCAACAGCAAATGAAAGGGAACCTTCCAGCTCTGCCTCTCTACACAGGGTCAGAAAAAACCCAAAGGACAAGAGCAAGGTTTGGCTGCCATGGTTTTTGAGCATCACTGACTTGATAGTTCTGCTCAAAATGAACATAGGACCAGCAGAGAAGGGATTTGGAAAATCATCCACAAAACTCTTCTCAACACTGCCCTGGCAATGGGATCAGTTCCATCTCTCAGCATGATGTGAAAACTGATTAAATTCTTCAGGTTCTACAGACCCAGAGATGAGCAAATAAAAGTTTTCTCTTTTAGTCCAATAGTGAAATTGCACAGACATATGAGAAATGAGAGAGTGAGAGAGACAAATTTTCAGAGTGAGGAGGTGTAGAGACAGATTTGCTTGGGGATAAATGAAATTTTTCAGGTGCATAGAGCCTGTAGCTTTTGACTGAAGAGCTTTCCAGCCTAAATGAAGTATTTTGCTTTGCCTTTGTCTGATGCAAGACTTATATTATTTTATTTCCCCCCCCCATTTCAAACTTTATATTTCTTAAGTAGAAGTCAGTTCTTCAACTGGCAGTCTTAGGGCAAAAAGCCTTGGTATTTTTAAAGTGCTGTCCTTTGTTCTTTTGAGTTAAAATTATTTGCAAACTGCTTCAAAGGCTGGCATAGCTGTCAGGCATGTAGTGCTGAGCACAGCCATGGTGCTTCTAGTTGCAGTCCCAGTTGTCTGGGTTGAGGCCCAATGTAGCACAGACACATCCTTTGTATTCATGTCTGATGACATTTTTTAAGTTATCAAGGACTTTGAACACTCAATATCTAAGGACACCCTTGCAATTTCTGGTTTGGTCTGTTTTAAAACTTCTGCTCAGCACAACAGGACTAAGAAGCCTGAATTGAAGAGGAATGACAAAGAATGGCTGTGTTTGAATGCACGCCATTGTGTCTTTACTGTCCAGGATTTTCCGCAACTGTCCTTCCAGCACAGTCTTTATCTGGATATAATTGAGCTGGTAAGTGGCAAAAGAACCCAAAGAGCTCTGTCCACCACAGCAGAGATTAAACTAAAGCTATTGTATCACAGGCCACTGGGGTTTTTTTCCCTCAGGTACTGGATGCAAACACTTTCCTAATGAGTGAAAGCCTGACTTCTGTTCACAAGGAGAGAAAACACCAAGATTTGGTGATTATTTCTGAGAAATGGGCAGTGACAAGACAACAGAGCCTTTGCTGTGCTGCTGTGCCTGACTCAGAGCAGCTCTGCACTGACCCAGGTGATGGGGCTGGAAGGGAGTCATTGAGTCACTGCTCCTTCCCCAGCTCCAGGTTCACTCATCTGTGTTTGCCTGAGGCAAAACCCACAGCTTTACCCTTAGCACCACCCCAAGCTGCTCCAGGATCAATTTCCCCATAAACTGTAGGGAAAATACACCTTTCAGGGGAGAAGAGAGACTTGTGAGAAGTCATTGGGAGACTGTGAAATGCACAGAGTGCAATGGCTGTGAGCAACTGCTCAGGCAGCCCCTGCTGGACACCTACACAGCCTTGCTGCTGTTGCTGCTGCCCTCCTTGCACTGCCACTGCACCTGTGCCCTCATCAGAACAGCTCATCAGAACCACAGTCACACCCACCTTCAGAAATACCAGCTTTTCCCTCCACTCTCTGAGTATCAAGAAGCATTTGGAAATACTGATAGAAGAAAAAGGGAAAAAAATCTTTCCCTTCAGAACAATCCCAGCAGGAGCCTTCTGTGTCTCCCTCTGAGAAGAACCAGTTTTGTGTTACATTTAATGACTGGGAAACCACACAGTGCAACAGGCAGAGGCAACAAGCAAGATCCTCTGCAGTTAGAGAAGATCTGCCTCTCAGTGCATCCCCCATCCAGACCCCTGTTGTATTCCTCTGGGGAATTGGTTTTTCCCCAGAACCACCCCCCCCCCCCACCCCCAGAGACTGGAACCATTAGTTTAACCCTACCTTCCCCTTATCTCTGACCTATGGCTCTGTACCAGCTATCCCATCCTGAGACAGAAACTAGATAAAAACCCCTGTTCCTCCTTGTTCTCCCTCATTGCTCCCAGGACTCCTTCAAGAATAAAGCCTTGGAACATTCCTTTGAGGTAGGAGCCTCTTGAATCTTTTACCCTATCCTTGGAGCATACTCCTCTAAAGCTCCCCAGAATCTGAGCTAGCATAGCAGCCAGGGGGGCAGGCAGGAGGGTAGTGCTTCAGTTGGCGCCCACGTGGTATAAAAAGCCCATGCAAGAAGCTGGAGTCCCTTATCTAGAGATCTCAAAAGCTTTTGGAGCTGCTCAACTACTTCACCGATTCAGCCGTTTTTTGCGCGGCTGGAGGGGTTGTGAGACAGATCGGTAGCTTGCTTCATACCAAAACAGGTCAGTCTCGCATAGGGACTTATGACGCAAGCACGGCCCCCGAAAATTATGGGATCCCTCCTCATTTGCTACCTAGTTGGGGGACGAGTGTGCCTGTGACTCAGGAAAAACTCTGCCCCCGGAAGGTGAATTTAGGACACAGCACCGCAGATCCAGCGTGGTGGCTTTTCCCCAGGACGCTTGGTGCCAGCAGTCCCAGACAGCCGTCGTTTTGGGGAGTTTGCAGGGTTTGTGAAGGATCCCAGATAGTGGAGGGACCCCTCCAGAGCCCCAGAGTGGGGAACAGCAGCAGAGTGCCGTCTCCCCAGCCCTCGGTGCACCCCCCGCCCCGTCCCGGGTCTCTGGAAGAAAGCGGGATGGGGAAGCCATGTCTGTCTATCTTGCTCAGAAGTTCAGATTTTGAACAGATTGCACTCTAAAACATCAGAAACATGGGTAGGAATCTTTCTGTTCATCTAAAGAGCTTATTAAAACAGCTTAAACCTGTTTTAAATGACCTTAAAATTCCTAATAAATTACTAATGAACTTTGTTCACTGGCTGTCAGCTCAGATTCCAGATTCTAACTTGCACAATATGAATTTGGTCTCATTTTGGGATGAAATTGGGCAATTACTAACCTTAAAAGTTGAAAAATGATGATCAAAAAGCTTCTCAATTTATTCCAATATTTTTAAAAGCACTCAAGCACCTCTTGGAATTGGAACATAGCAGACAGCCACAGAAATCCTCTCTAAACAATCCTTTCCTTCCCTCTCAGTACTCTGTTCTCAATGGGGACAGACTGCCGCAGCCTCCCCAGTACAGCAGGGGGGCAGAAGATCAACATGGCGAATGCCATGTGCTCCAGTCTCCTTCTTCCCACAACCCATTCTTTTCCCAAATCCCTGCCCCCATCCCATACCCTTTGCCCAATCCCCTACCCCACCCCTCCTCCCCCCGCCTCCCCTCCCCCTGCTTCCCCGTCCCCTGCCCTCCCTCTGCCCCAAGCAGCCATGGCAGCAATGAGAGGGGCGTGCCCCTTGCCAGCCCCCATCCCAGCATGGAGTGGGGGGAGGGGGAGGGGCGCAGCTCCCAGCCTGTGGTGGCAGTGGGGAAGCTGCTGTGCTCCCTGGCCGTGGCGGCGGTGGGGAAGCTGCTGTGCCCCCCACCCGCGGTGGTGGGGGGGAGGTGGGGCTCCCGCCCTGCGTAGGCAGGGGGGGAGCAATTCCCTCGTGGCACAGGAACAGGAACTGCCTATCTGGGGACCCCTGGGGAGGGAGTTGCCTGTTACCGGAACCCAGACTGGGGGGGGGCACAATGCCCCCTGCCTCTCTGGAACATGGAACAGCCTCAGAAGTTTCAGAAACCCAAACTGATCCTAATGAAAGCATACCATTTGTGGCCCCCGTTGTATATCTTGGCAGGAAAAATGGCAGAAGAGATCATAAGCCATTTTCCTATCAAGATAAAAAGAAGATTTGCAAAATACAGAGAGAATTTGGGACATCCAGTGAGATTTTTAAAAGTATGATCACAGCCACATTCAGTTCAAATGAAATGGTATCAACTGACATTAAAGATCTATTCAGATGTTTATTAACACCCTCAGAGTATGAATTATGGAAATGCATGTGGAAAAAATCTTTGAGAACAGTATTACAGGAGATTCAACAAACTCCTGAAGCAGCACAGGACAATGAGGACAATGATATAACACTGGAACATCTGTGTGGTGAGGGTGAATTCCATTGTCCTGAAAAGCAAACTCGGGTACTATCAAAGCAAGTTTTAGATAAAATTTGTAATGCAGCAGAAAAAACATTTTACCTGTTACCAACAACTGAAAGAAAAGGCAGTTACATTGATATTAAACAGTTTCCTTCAGAGAATTTTTTGCAGTTTGTGGACTGTCTCAGAACACAGGTGGAAAGACAAGTGCAACAACCATCTATACACATCAAGCTAATCAAGGAGATGGCTCAGAGGAATGCTAATGAGACTTGTCATAGAATTATCCTTAGTCTTCCCCTAGACCCATCGCCAACCTTAGCTCAGATGATTGAAGCTTGTACCAAGAAAGCAGAGCTGTTCAGTGCACCTGAAGGAAATCCAGGACTGGCACACCCCAGAGCTGCAGCACCTGTGCGACCAGAACCAAGGAGGCAACCAGTGTCACCAGATCGTCTGCAGCACATCATCTGCCACCTCTGCAAAAATCCTGGACATGTTGCAAGAGCCTGCCCACAGAACCAGAACCAGAAAAAGAAGTCCAACCAACAAAAAAACTAACTTCTCCGTGTGTCCCCATCATTAATACAATTATGGGAGCAAACATAAATATATGGGGTCCCTCACCGGTTGATACCTTGCTCTTAACAAAAAAGGGGGAGGGGGTGGGGGTGCAGAAAAATGAAAATTTCAAATGTTCAATTAACAAGTTTTGGCAGCCGTGAGGCCGATACAGGCTTGTGACTACCAAAGGTTTTCATTTCAGATCTATTGATTGGACAGTCATTACAGTGGACCTGTCAAACATCTCACAGGGCCTGACAGTTAACCACATGGAACTGGACAGTGAGTATTTTGTTATTGGGGATACTGCACACACACCAGAGGAGATTGAAGTAGCCCCCATGACCATTAAGGGAAAGATAACATGCCTCATGCTGTTGGCACGCTGCAAGCACCCACCATTCTACCTGACAGAGAGGCAAATCCTTGCCCAGGCCATTCCCGTTCCAGCAGAAATAGTAGCAGATGGAAAATCACCAGAAGTCTACTGGGCGGAGGTGGTGGGAGAGGACAAACCTTTCATGGCATGCGATTTGGCCTATGGGTCAGAGTGCCTCCATAGTGGAAAGAGTCCTGGATACAGGCACAGACGTAACCATTTTGCCAGAGAGCAAGTGGCCATCACATTGGGATTTGCAACCTGTGGCAGGCAAACTTCAGAGCATAATGGGAATCACATTGGCAAAAATTTCAGAAAACATTGTGCAAATTGAGGGACCTGACAGAAAATTGGCAAGTGTCCGTCCATTTGTTGCAAACTTGTGCCCCCTTGTGGGGGAGAGACACCATGTCCCAGTGGGGAGTCCAATTGGTCATGCTTAAGACACCCCAGGATTTTTAGAAATAGCCACTGTGACGTGCCCTACCCACAAGTTAACATAGTTAGATAACACCCCAAAATGGGTAGCACAGTGGCCATTGAGCAAAGAGAAGCTCAAGGCGCTTGAGGAGCTTGTGGAGGAACAAGTGGCTCAAGGCCACCTAGAGGAAACAACAAGCCCTTGGAATTTCCCAGTCTTTGTAATAAACCGGGAAAGGACAAGTGGAGGTTGCTTGAGGTTATTGACCTCAGGGAAATAAACAAAATGATAGAGGACATGGGACCACTCCAAACAGGGATGCCTTCTCCAACAATGCTCCCTCAAGATTGGCATTTGGCTGTTCTAGATATCAAAGATTGTTTCTTCCAAATTTTATTACACCCAGAAGATACCCCAAGGTTCGCATTCTCAGTGCCCACCATCAATCGCCAAGCCCAAATGAAGAGATATCACTGGACAGTGCTGCCGCAGGGTCTAAAATCGTCTCCGTTCATATGCCAACAGTATGTAGCATCATTACTGTCACCTGTACGTGCTGAGAGACAGGACACCACCATCCTTCACTACATGGATGATGTGCTGGTGTGTGCCCCCAATGACTCTATACTCCAACACACGCTGGACCTAGTGGTTAAAGTTTTAACCTCTGCTGGATTTCAATTACAGGAAGACAAAGTTCAAAGGATGCCACCTTGGAAGTACCTGGGCTTGCAAATTTCCTCAAGGACCGTTGTTCCTCAGAAATTGGAAATTGAGTGCAATCCTAAAGCCCTAGCAGATCTCCACTCCCTGTGTGGGTCTTTGAATTGGGTGAGGCCCTGGCTAGACCTCACAAATGAGGATCTAGACCCTCTTTTCAATTTATTGAAAGGGGAGAGGGAGCTGGTTTCCCCCAGGGAACTGACCCCAGAGGCAAAGACAGCAATCAAAAAGATACAGAAGGCCTTGTCAGAGAGACAAGCTCATAAATGTGAGCCAAACGTACCTTTCCCTTTCATTGTTCTAGGAAAGCTGCCACACTTGCATGGGTTGATTTACCAATGGATCGAGGGGCAGAGAGATTCACTCTTAATCATAGAGTGGGTCTTCCTCTCTCACCAAAGATCCAAGACCACCACTGAGCCACAAGAGTTGATAGCTCAATTGATTTGGAAGGCCAGGATGAGGTTGTATGAACTGGCTGGTTGTGACTTTACATGTGTTCACCTCCCAGTCAAACTCTCAGAGGAGGGAAGGAACTCTCCAAAGAGACTGACCAAAGAGATGTTTGAGCATTACCTCCAGAGCAATGCCAGTCTCCAATTATCTCTGGACAGCTACAGGGGACAAATATCAGTCCATGCCCCATCTCACAAGTTGTTTAATGAGGAATTCCACCTTATTCCTCGTGAGAAAAGGAGTCGGAGACCACTCAAGGCTCTCACAGTGTTCACGGACGCATCTGGGGCTTCTCACGAGTTGGTGATGACTTGGAGAAATCCTCAGACTCAGCATTGGGAAGCTGACGTTGAGTTTGTGGAGAGATCCCCCCAGATGGCTGAACTGGCTGCAGTGGTAAGGGCTTTTGAGAAGTTCTCGGAACCAATTAGTTTGGTGACCGACTCTGCATATGTGGCTGGGGTGGTGTCCAGAGCAGAGCAGGCTGTGCTCAAAGAAATCAAGAATGAGCATCTCTTCAGATTGCTTTCAAAGCTGATTTGTTTGATTTCTCATCGGGAACATCTGTTCTATGTGATGCATGTAAGGTCACACACTGATTTACCAGGTGAAATTGCAGAGGGGAATCGTCAGGCAGACTCCCTTGCTGCACGAGTTGAAAAAGCACGTCTCCCTGACGTCTTCCAACAGGCAAAGCTGAGTCACCAACAATATCATCAAAATGTGCCAGGTCTGATCTGTCAGTTCCAGCTAATACGGACTCAGGCTCGAGCTATTGTGGCCACTGTCCCAATTGCTAGCTCCAGGCCATGCCATCAATGGGTATGGGGGTTAATCCCTGAGGCCTTGGCAGTTGTGAGGTGTGGCAGACGGACATCACACACATTCCTAGTTTTGGTCACCTCAAATATGTTCATGTAAGTATTGACACACATTCAGGTGCAGTGTATGTCTCTGCCCACGCAGGAGAGAAGGCTGTGCATGCCAAACAACACCTAGTGTAAGCTTTTTCAGTGTTGGGGATCCCAAAAGAAATTAAAACGGACAATGGCCCAGCATACGTGTCCAAGGAGTTCCTAGAATTTGTCCAGCAGTGGGGAGTGGAACATAAAACTGGCATCCCTCACTCCCCCACAGGCCAAGCTGTGGTTGACCGTGTGTGCTGGTTTGAAAGCAAAACCAGTGAGACTCCCAGTCAGAGATACAATTTAATAGAAGAAGAGAGGAAAAAAGGTGAAATAAATGGAATGATACAACCTAACACCCTGTTGGTCAGGGTGTTTGAAGCAGTCCGGAAATCCTCCTGGAGCGGCAGATGTGGTTCCGCTGGAGCAGAGATGATCCTGAGAGAGAAGGGTCCGGTGATGATGAGAAGAGTCCAGTCTTCCTCCAGTAATCCAGATGAGATGTTCTTGTCAAAGCAGTGATTCCTGTAGAAACGTCTGGTAGCTCTTGTCTCCTCTGAGAGTTCAGTGGATAGAAGCTGCTTGTGAAGTCTCAAACCCTGGATTATATCCAGGTGGGAATGCTTGGCTCCTCCCCCTGAGCAGAGCATCTCACAATGGAATGATTTCATCCTATGAGTCATGCAATGGGTCCTTGATGGCCCATCAAACAGAGATAACTTCTTCCTGGAAGGCATTGTTGGGCTCATTGACAGAAGATAAGGAAAACACTGCCCCACCTTGGCTCCAACGGGTCATGGGGATAGAATACATACCTTGGGCACAATTTACATTATAACCTAGGACAGCGTGCACACCAGAAGCTCAAACAGGTCTTGGCTAAACAGAGCAGCACAACTGTGTGGATGTCTCCACAGCAGAAGCTCTGCAAAGCCATGTTTACCATCAATTTTCTGAACCGTTCATTTGAAAACATGAGTCCACTTGTGGTACTTCATTTTAACAGTGGAAATCAGTTCAAACTGTCTCAACGTCCCCTGGTCTTGATAAGGGTTCCAGAAACTTGGGAAACCAAGGGTCCCTATGAGCTCGTGGCTATGTGTGCGTGGCTACTCCCTCAGGCCCTAGGTGTATTCCCCAGAAGTGGGTGAAACCTTTTGTCCCCAAAAACCTAGCTCCAGCAGAAGGGGATGAGAGGCAAGTAGCCACTGCCTCCAAGAGAAGACACCATCAGATGGAGAAAAAAGAATCTTCCTAGGTGTGGACTCCTTCCAGCAGAAGCAGAAATCTTTAACATTAATCTTAAATGTTTTAACAATGTTTGTTTTTCCTTTTAGAGAAAACCTACCTCCCACTCAACCCTGTGATGAACCCCATCCAAGTTGTCATCTTATTAATGCTGAACAGTCTGGCAGCAGCATGGATTGTCCCTCAGCCATGTCAAAACATCTGGGTGACCCTGGCACAGACACTTAAGCAGGAAAACATATGTTTGTCTACTGCTTCAGCAAAGAATCCTATGTCCACCTGTCTGGTAGGAATTCCATTGCAGGCTGGTGTTGTATCCCTCTGGCATTGGTCTCCCCTGTGAAACCCTACCTGCCCCTTGACTCTGACCTATGGCCTTTGGCCATAGGTAACCCCGCCCCCTACCCTGAAATGGATGAAACCCCCCTTCCATCCAAGTTCTCCCTCTTTGGCCTTGAGATCCCTTCATGGAATAAACCTTGGAACACATCTCAGGGTAAGAGCCTCTTTTGGATTTACTTCCCTATCCTGAAGATTCCCTCATCCAAACCTCCCTAAATTCTGAGCTAGAAGCTGGCCTCAGGAGGCAGAGGGAAGGGGAACACTTCAGGCTGGAGAATTTCCAGCGGGATTGGACACACATAGATCCAATGAAATTCCAAAGTCACCTCCCCTCCAACCACACAAAGATCATGAGCAGAAAGCTGTGGTAACTGTGAACCCCTAAGTGGAGTGGTTGCCAGGTTTGCCCAAGATGGCTCAGGAATCCCAAGAATTAGAGTTATTAGGTTCCTCCTCTGCATCATACTGCATATGTCACTGTGGGACACAAAGAAGGGGACATGGACTCATCAGAAGGCTGCGGACTCCTCAAAAGAGGAGCTGTCAGGTTTATTGTCCAAACCTATTTTATACCTTTTACAAAACACCCACCTTAGAGGCGGGACCCCTGGAACCATTGGTCACTTGTAGAGACCATCACGCGAAGTCCCTCCCATGGGAAAGTGCACGGAAAACATCTTAAGTTTACAAATAGCATGACCTTGCTTAGAATTCTGTCCTGGGAGCAGAATTCTCAAAAACCAAAACATGACAGGCACAAACCGTGGCAACATCTCACCCTTTCTGTTTATATAAAAAAGAAAAGGAAAAAAGAAAAATGCAGATTTTTGTGTCTGCTTGTGGAGAGGTCATTCGAGTGATCACTCGCAGGTTTCTCCACTTGTCGGCTTTCACTCTGGTCATGGTCTCCAGGTTGCCTGTTGGCCCAATTCTGCAGGGACTTTCCCCACATTAAACCCGTGTGGGTGGTTTGTTTTTTTTTTTTTTTTTTTTGGGGGGGGGGGGTTGTTTTGTTTTTGCTTTTTTTTTTTTTTTTAAAACCTGGGAGAATTTGTGACCAGCCCTCCAATCTTCCTGTCGGGTGAGATGTTGTGCCATTCAACGCAATGGCCCTCATTACAATTCATCCTGATTCGCACCCCCAAAACCTCCCACCCCCAGAGGTTAATAGCAGTTTCAGTGGCATGTGGTCAAACCACAGCCAAGTGTCCCTCTGAGTTCAGAATCATCACGGGTCACTGGCTCCCGAAGCATTGCTTCGTTCCCCCCACCATCAGACCTCGAAGATGGGTCTCTGGAGGGATGGCATCAGGGAGATGCAGGATACACCACATCTCGGGCTGTTCGGCAGGCCAGGACTGCTATGCAGTGAACTTGAGGTGCTTGGTAAATCCGAAGCAGTCGTCTCATCGCCACCGGTTCTCAGTCCTGAAAACAGAGGGCTGTGAAGGCACATGTTGCACGGTCAGAGTTTCCCTTGGGAATAATGACGGGGGGGGGGGGGGTGGGGGGGGCGGGTAGAGACCATCGCATACATGTCTCCTGTGAATCTGCATCACGGGACTGTATGCGGCTGCAGATGTCAACACTGGCCTGGGTGAGGGCTCGTTAAGCAAGCCTGCATCTGCGTCAGGACCTGGGGAAAGCTTGGGGTCTGCATGCTCCGCTTCCCATTCCCTGAACCCGAGAACAGCTGACCAGTAGCAGCAAGTCTAGTGGTACAGATGTCTGCCATATGATTTGGTCTCAAGTACCAAACACAGAGGAACAAGGGAGCTTTTGCTTTTCGTTTTCACTTTCCCTGTCTCTTTTCAACCTGTGCTCTTCCCCGTTTTTGTCGTCCCCTGTTCTGGGGTTTCCAAGGTAATTGCAAGACGGCAACAGGATCTGTGTGAGCCTGCTATGTGAATATCATAGAAGCAGACAGAGAGACCTGTCCTGCTTTCTGGGCACCTGCTATTACGGCGCTTCTAGGGCCAGCAGGGCCAAAAGGATCCTCTGCGGTTCCCATAAAGCGTTCCATGACTCCCCAATGCCTCATTCCCAAAGCCATAGATTTTACTTCATTCCAGGAAAACCTCAGCTTCCTGGACTGAACAGTGATTTGGCATGGGGGCAGCGTCCCACTCTGCGCTGGGGGTGGGGCTGGCCTTGGGGGGTGCAGAGCTGCCGGTAGTCCAGCTCCCCCCTGGGTGGGGGCCATGGAAACAGATGGAGGGGGAGCCATGGCTTGTGCGGTCCTCACAGTGTCGCTAGGCAACACAAAAGCTGCAGGGGGAGCACAGGGCGAAGCGGCGGCCAGCGGGGCCGCTGCCTTGCTTCCGGCTCCCGCCGCCAGAAAATACTGTCGGGGCTTTTTTCGCGGGTACACCGGTGGGAGAGGGGGCGGCTGTTTCTGGTCTGCTGCAACGGCAGCCTGTGCTGCCCCCCCGCACATGTGGGCAAGCTGTTTCGCCAGCCACGCAGGTGTGACGGGCACTGTGGGGCAGGAGGGGGATCAGGCCACCCCACCCACCCCGCTCTTGCGGCGGCCCTGCGGCGTGGCCGCTCTGTTTCCAGTGTCCGGAGAACACATGTTCACGTTTTCTGCCTGGAAAGAAAACTGCGCGTGTTCTCTGCAATGTGGCCATCTGAACACAATTGTCTTGCTCGAAGTGACGCACACTGGCCACGTGGTCACTCTCGTTTGCCGTGGTTCCGCGACGAAAACGTGGGGGATGGGCGATTCCCTCCCCCTCTTTTTCTTTCCAGGCTTCCTTGAGCCTGGTCCCCGCTGGGCAGGTTCCCGGGGTGGTGTCGAGTTACAAGCCCCACCCACTCTTGTGCGCGACCGCCCACCATCAGATGCAGCGGGCTTTCAGGCTTTTGGGGTGGGTAAATGCGGCACGGCACCCGTGGCGCAGGGCGCGGGGGGGTAGCTTCAGTTTCAAACCCTATCCAACCCCGCCCATGGCCACCCGTGCCGGGGAGTGGGCTCGCCAGCTCGCGTGGAGAGTCCGAGGTGCGCATGGTCCAAGGCGTGGGGTGTGGCGGGGCCCCGGGACTGCCGATCTCCTCTCCCCATCTCCACGCGGCCGCTCGTTGGGGGGGGCTCAGGGGAATTGGGAGAGACCTCTTCCGCGGCACGGGGCTCTGCGGCGTTCCGGGAAGCCCCGTTCCTCCCCCCTCCCGCTGCACCACGGCGTGGAGGGAGCTCGGGGGGACCGGGACAGAGCGCTTTTGCTGTGCAGGACAGGGCGGGGCCCCGGGATTCCCAGTTTCCCTGGGCTGCCGCTGGTCGCCTGCGCCAGAGGGACCCGCAGGAATCGCGGTGGGGGGCACTTGTGCAACGGGAGCAGGAACTGATCCGATGCCTCCGGTCCCTCCCCCTTTCTGTTTCTCACCTCCACCCGCGAACCAGGAGCTGACCCTCCCACCCCCACACCAAGGCTCAGATTCATGGGGAGAGGCGAAAAGGAAACCTGGTACTTTTTCAGCAGGTGGAGAACCCTCCAATCTGCTGCCATCCACCGTCCCGGGTTGTCCATCTTCTATCTCAGGTTTGGCTGAACGTGGGATTAAACTGGAAAAAGAACTTTCTCTCGAACTTTTGAAAACTGTTATAAATTTTTCCCAAGCTATGAGTAACTTGGCTATTTTTTCTTGCCCTGAATTCAGTTTTTCACGCAAACAAACTCCCAAAAGAGACCACAATGGCTTAGACAGTGCTCTATCAGCGCTTGGGAAAATAGCATATGATTTTCCCCAAGAGTAAACTTCTATCAGATCCTCAATGAGAATGCCGGTTCTCCTTTTTTTTAGAAGCTTGACCCACATCTCCAGTACTACAACTTCTTCAGGGTCTAGCAAGGAGGCCATTTTTCTGAATTTCATCTCCTTATCAGAGAGAAACAAATTGGCAAAGCGCACGGGTTGGTTTTTCACCGAAAAAACCCGAACCTTCTTTCTTTAAAAAAAAAGGCGAGGTATTTTTTTTTTTACCTTTGTCCCGCGGCTGCCATCACGTCGGCGTCCACCAGATGTCGTTGTGGGACACAAAGAAGGAGATGTGGACTCATCAGAAGGCTGCAGACTCCTCACAAGAGGAGCCATCAGGTTTATTGTGCAAACCTATTTTATACCTTTTACAAAACACCCACCTTAGAGGTGGGACCCCTGGAACCACTGGTCACTCGTAGAGACCATCACGCGAAGCCCCTCCCATGGGAAAGCGCACAGAAAACATCTTAAGTTTACAAATAGCATGACCTTGCTTAAAATTCTGTCCTGAGAGCAGAATTCTCAAAAACCAAAACATGACAGGCACAAACCGTGGCAACACTGTATACATTTTTCTGTCTATTCAAAACCTCCTAGCGTTGATGAGTACCACAACGTAAAACAGTATCATGGGGAGTTTACTGCAAAAAGGTGGTGTCATAACCTAAGCCAGAATGCAGCAGACAACACACCTCACTCAAGTCCCAAAAGCCTCCCTAAGAGATTGTTCGTATTTTGTGGGGATTCAGCATGGGCAGGAATTCCGTCTCGGCTTTTAGGAGGGCCACGTACCATAGGGTGGTTGTCTGTATTGACACCTAACCAAACTTTAATTGGTGAAGGGACTCACAAAAACAAATCGGCAAACAAAATTCAAAAGAGAAGTGCTGACAAATTGGACCCAAATTGTAATTCAGACATTTTTCATTGGGCAAAGTCAAAAAGAGTTGCTGTGTCTCTGTTCCTTCCATGGGTCACAGCAACCAAAGCTCTAGGTGAATTGGACCATCTAGAGTGCTGGGTAATCAAAGGGGCAAATTTGACATCTACTGCCATCAGCTCCCTCCTAGAGCATGAGGAAATTACCAGACAGGCCACGCTGCAAAACCGCGCAGCGATCGACTTTCTCTTGTTACTTCATGGACATGAATGCCAGGAATTCAAAGGACTCTGCTGTATGAACCTGACCTCGAAAGCTCCAAACATCCATGCTGCCCTTCGAAGCATGAACAACTTGATCGGAGAAGTGAAGCAAGAATCTGAGGACTGGCTCAAAGAGCTGTTCAAGGGCTGGGGATTCACAGGGTGGTGGATTTCTGTAGTTAAAACAATTTTGTTATTTCTTGTTATCCTTTTCCTTGTAACTATAGCGTTCAGGATCCTACGACGTTTAGTTTCCAAAGCTATCAATGGTCTCATACCTTCTACCTCAGAAATCAACCATGTAGAATTGGCAAATCTAAAGCAAACTGATTTCCCCACCAATTTTAAGTGGTGGGAAAGAGAAACTCCACGTTCTGTATAACCTAATGCTTTTCTTCTAACTTTCTTAAACAAAAAAGGGTGAGATGTTGTATTCCTCTGGGGAATTGGTTTTTCCCCAGAACCACCCCCCCACCCCCACCCCCAGAGACTGGAACCATTAGTTTAACCCTACCTTCCCCTTATCTCTGACCTATGGCTCTGTACCAGCTATCCCATCCTGAGACAGAAACTAGATAAAACCCCCTGTTCCTCCTTGTTCTCCCTCATTGCCCCCGGGACTCCTTCAAGAATAAAGCCTTGGAACATCCCTTTGAGGTAGGAGCCTCTTTTGAATCTTTTACCCTATCCTTGGAGCATACTCCTCCAAAGCTCCCCAGAATCTGAGCTAGCATAGCAGCCAGGGGGGGCAGGCAGGAGGGTAGTGCTTCAGACCCCTTCTGGGAAGCCTGTGGGAAGCAAAGGCAGACAATTTGATTGTAACTCAGACAAATCAGTGCCAAAATGAGTCCACAGCTTAGATTTCTAAACTGCTTTCTCCATTGTCACCAAAACCTACTTTTCAAGCAAGACTTGACAAAACTTCAAATCTTAACCAAACGAATCAATCTAAATGATGAAATTGGAAAAAAAATAGAAACTGAAGAAATCTTATAAAGCACAAAGCCGTTCTACAACACAGGCAGATGAGGCCACAGGTATAGGAAATACACTTTGCTGTCTGAAGTGGAAAATTGATGAGCTATGGGATGTGTTTTTCAGTGGAAGATCAAGTTTTCATTACCCTTGTCATTCATAGGTCAAAGTCATTGAAACTCTACAGCAAAAAGGAAAGAGATGCACCTGTGCTGCCAGAGAGTGAAGGATGAGGACAAAGATAGAAAATCAGAGACAGAGCGGCCTTTGACACTCCTCAGGAGAGAAAGGCTTTTTCATGGATTTAAATTAAAACTGTGCAAAGATAGCACTTTGCTGGTAAGCAAAGACGGACAGCTGCCATTAGCATGCACAAGCTTGTCTGACACATTTTGTCTGTGACCCTTTGCTGTGACAGGGAAGGCAGAACCTCACCAGATTGTTGTGGCTAAAAAAATTATAAAGCACCAGAAGAGTGGTGAAATGAAGTAATTTAAAACAATTTTTTTAAGAATCCACTTACCATAAAGGATTCAACACCAGCACGTATTTCCTTTATAGAAACAGGGAAAAGTTTATTTTTGCCCAGCTTAATGTATTGGGTTTGTGTAGCAAGGTTTTGGTAGCAGGGGTACAGGATGGCTTCTGTGAGAAGCTGCCAGAGTTCCTGTGTCTGAGGGAGCCAATGCCAGCTGGCTCCACAAGGGACCCACTGCTGGCCAAGGCTGAGGCAAACAACCCCATGTTCAGCATGATATTTGACCCAATACATTGATACCAGCAAAGGGCATCAGATGTCTCTGATCCATATTGCTTCCACACTGAGTAGTAGAGCAGGGAGGAGCAGGGCAGTGTTGGGTGCAGGCCTGGCCAGAACAAAGACTCCTGCATTTTCCATGACCTTCTCACCCTTTGGACTCTAGGGCAGCTGCTGACTCAGCAGGCCAGTCACTGCCAGGGTTGAACACTGCCAGGTACCAGAAGGGTTTACACTCTCAAGCTAGCTGCTTCTCTCTTCCATAACAGCATTATCTCCCAAACTGACTTTGCCCAGCAATCCAGCCTGGGTCCAACCCTGATCCTGTATGTGACAGTTCACCATTTCATTGCCAAAACACTCCCTAACCCCTCCAGCATGCTTCATGATGAATGAAGCACTACATTTGTTCTCTGTAGTTAAGCACTTGAGGCAGATACTGTATAACATGAGAGATGAGGGTGTATTGAACTTGTAACAGGCCACAGCCTTCCCCTGTTTGCATGGCCAGGTGTGTGAGAGAGGTGTCCAGTACACACCACATCAGAGTGATTTGATGGAGTTCCCATCACTGTGGAGCAATCCTGGAGCACAGCCTCTCCTGCAGAGAGGAGCGCAGAGGCAGGCTCAGATAAGCATGTTTAAGCAGAAGCAGGAGTATTTCCACCTAACTTCATTAAATGTGTGTGAAGACATAAACATCTGGTGTTCTGGAGGAGGACAGCTGTTCCTCCCGTGCTACGAGCAGCTGTTCCTTCGGGAGCCAGCAGCTCTCCAGAGCACCTTGTACCTCTCCAGCTTTCAGCCTGCTCCCTGCTGGGCAGTCTGCTCCATTCATATCTGATTCTGCTCCCTTCAGGACAGCACTGGGAATATTCCCTCTGAAGGGAGGGAGTGATGAGCACAAGCACTGGGTTCAGGCCTCAGCCCAGCAGGCACTGGAGAGGGGCTCAGCTGGAGAATGGTCCTGACCAAAGTTTCCTGCAAACCCCCAGGATCACAGCCACAGAGTCTGAGGAAGGCAAAAGTTTAACAGTAATGGGAGAAAAGCTCAGGACTCTCCAGATGCTCCAGTGCTCTGGAAGTCAAAGGTTAAAAAAAAAAAAAAACAACCTGCAATGTATTAGAAGTGTTAGTTCAACTGAGTCTTCTGTGAGGTCAATCATTGGTGCTAGTGTGACTAATAACCAGCAACTCTAGATCATTTATTAAGGTCTCAAATGTCCATGGGTGATGGATGTGAACCCAAATCCACTTTATGCAGGGGTTGAGACCAACTTACACCCATAAACTAATCTCAGAAAGCTAAACCAAAAAACTATAGAAAAAAGTTTTGATTAAATCCAACACACAAATCCACAAGAACGGTGTACTGAGCTGTGCTGTACAATAAACCCCTTTTCAATAACTGTGAAGTCTCCTGAAATCTAATTCACTTCTTTTAATTATTAAGATGTTTTCCAGGAAATAACATCTAAAGCTGATGTCAGACATTGGAGTTGTTTGGATTGCTTCTGAAACAGCCTCATGTGGCAGAGTCCAGTATTTTGGCAGTCAGCAGTAACAGGTACTGCATGAGAGCTCAGAAATCAGTTCTTTCCCGTGATCTCATCCCCCTGATGAGCAAACCCTTTAATTAACCAAGCAGTGCAGTTGACTCACTCCTGTAGCAGCACCACTCACTGACTGTGTGAAGAAAAGCTGCTGCAGAGAGGACGAGTCCATTAAAGAAAGAGAAAACTGCCCTGCACTCTTTCAGGGAGATTATACAACTGCATCAAAATTAAATTGACATGAATCCAATTCTCATTTCACTGTTTGCCAACAAAAGCTCGTGTGTGATCTGGAATAGTCTCTTTACTTTTTAACCAAAGTCTGGAACGCAAATTCAATTTTTATTTTGTCTTTGGTCTAACCTTAGAAGAAGCCTGCACAAGTCATTCTTTCAGGTTGAAATTCATTAGTGCTCCACCCAGCCTGGGTGGATCCCCTTCCCTGCCAGCTGCTGGTCACTCCTATCAACTGGACAGGGCTATTGCTCTGCTGCCCCCCAAGAACTTCACCCTCAGAAAGCCATCGGTTTCTGTCCCATGTGCTGGGGATCAGTGTGAGACCCTCCAGCTCCCTTCCCCTAGCCCCAGGTTTGTCTCAGCAGTTCCAGAGCTGAGCAGAGAACACACCCAGCACCATGGCTGTGCCCCAACTCCTGCCACACAGGACAGAGGCTCCTGCTGCTCTCCACGGCTCCTGCCCACCTGCTCCGGAGATCACAGCTGGGCAGTCAGGAGCAGCACTGACAGCTCCACCAGCGTGGCAGGAACTCAGCCAGGTTGGCACCAGCCCTTCCATGTGAAGATGCCACCATAGCCTGCCGTGGGGGGAACGATACCCAGCTCATTTCTGGAGCCATCAGCTCCTGCTTTGCCCCATCTTTGAAACCAATGAGAATGGGACCAGTAGGGAGTTGTCAAACCTTCAATATTTAATTTGGGGCACTATGATAAGACTCAAAATTAAGCTGGATCGAGGGCAAAGTAATTAAAAACATGACTGGGGAATGGTCCTACTCGCATATGCCTCAGGCACCTTAATCTGCCGCAGAAACAAGTCAGCATCCTCCCTGCGGGATTCAGAGTATGAGCGACCCTCCTCAGCAGTGCACGATTGGAGACTTTGAAGTTGCAAAAGCTACACGAATACCAGAGGGAATCCTTTTGTTCATCCTGATGGCACTGACTGCAGGGATTATCGCTAGGAGCGCAAATGAGGTGAGCCTGGGTGCAGTGACAATTTGTAATCTATGCTGATGTCTTTGCTTCACCTCCCTGCTTGGAACAGCCCCGGTGCCTGTATCCAGTGCCTGATAACAGCAGCAGCTTTCAGCCTTCTGTTTCATCTACACAGTCGTTAAAACTCACTCCTCAGCAATTACCTGACACAAGTTTTAGAAGTTTGGGCTGTTGTATCCCAGCCAGCTGATTAAATGTGTAGAGTCAGAGCCCCACAGTGCTCCGGGTTCCTTCCTTTGGACTCAGAAAGATCTTTCCCTTCCATGGCCTGAGCAATGGTAGAATATTCATGTGGGTTGTCCATACAGAACCAAAACTGAAAATTCATTCCTGGTAATTCTATCTGGAGAGGACCTGCCTGACATAAACCATAGGAGAATCCACAGCTGAAGCCCTTTCTACCAAAGCATCATCAGACCTCTTTGCAAACTCTACACAAGTGCAGTGATTTGAACAGGGAGCATTGTCTATCTCCACTAAGCAAGAAAAATACAATAAACTTGGCAGATTTTTATTTTAAAAAGTCCAGGAATACTGGATTCCAGCACATTTCCAGCATATTTCCCCAGCCAGCAGCACCCCCGCTCCTGCTGTTCAGTGACAGCACACACAGAGCAACGTCTAACAGCTGCTGCATGGGGGAATTATTGGGGAAAGCTGTTTCAAGGATGGTTTCAAGCTGAAGCAGAATGCAGTGTAATTTCCAGTTATCTGTTACTATTCCTTATGAAAGAAGAGCCTCTCAGTGGTCACTTACACAGTGAGATGTAACAGAACTAACAGGGCTGACTCCCAGGGCAGTCAGCAGAGCCCAGCACAGGCACCAGCCCCTTCATGGTGCTCCACAGTTGGAAAGCACATCCCAGCTCCTTGTCCAGGTGCACAGGGGACCCAGAGCTAATGGGACTGTGAAAAGTCCTATTTTCTTATGTTACCCGGTTCATGCCCTGCCCACACTTCAAGGACCTTGCTGTCATTCAGAATGAAAGCATTTTGATGTGTGTGCACTTCATTACAGAAAATCATGCTCAGAGCAAGTCTGTGGTAAACCACATGGGAAAAAAAAAATTATCTGCAGGAGAAGAGATTCCCAAAGCACCCCAGCCAGCCCTGCAATTATTTGACAGCTAGTCTGGGGAGAGAAGGGAGCTAAACAAAGGCTGCAGCATGTGCAGTGCTCTCACTTCCAGCACAAGTTAAACATGTTACAGAAAATGGGCCTGTCAGCCAAACAGGGATTTCAGGCAATATCTTAATTCCCAAAAACAGCCTATTGACAGTGATTTACATGTGACAGGAAGGCTCCCGAGCAGATGGGAAGCTGGCAGGCTGTTTGGATAGCTGCAGTCCAAGGAAGATTGCCACTGAATGCTCCAACATTTCTATAGAGCAGAGTCAAGCTAAATATGCAAACTGTAAATGTAATTAAAAAGACTGGAGGGATTGGTTAGGAAGGGAGAAGGAGAACGGCTTGAAAGGTATATGTGGAAATATTTAGGCTAACACGTGGGATTTGTATGACAACATTAGGAATGATGAGTATCAGACAAAGAATAAATTTATGGGGAAATCCACAAGGCTGTTTACTAATGCTCCTGTCTTGGTTTGGAAAGACAGGTATCAGCCAGGCAAAGCTGGAGTTTCCCTTAGAATGGGGAATGTAAACCCCTCACCCCCACCAAATTATAATTTTGCGATTAAGGGCGTTCGGGCAAAGATTTGGGAATAAGAATAACAGTTCTTGACTAGGAATATTAACAATACAAATGTAGTAGAAAAACAAAACCACCCAACCAAACCAGCAAACAAACAACAATTATGGAAAACCCTTGACAGAGTCAGAGCTACAACCTGACACCCTGTTGGTCAGGGTGTTGGAAGCAGTCCAAAAGTGAGTCCTCCTGGAGTGGCAGATGTGGTTCTGGTGGAGTAGAGATGATCCTGTAGAACAAGAGTCCAGTGGTGGTGAGAAGAGGTCCAGTCTTCCTCCAGGAATCGGGTGAAGCTGAATCCTTTCTTGTTCCTGTGTCTCAGTTTTATCCAGGTAGGAATGGTTGGCTCCCCCCACTGGGTGGAGCATCTCACAATAGGATGATGTAATGTGGATAGTCCATTTTGGGGATGTGTGCTATTAGGGGTGTCTTAATGGTCCATTAGCAGAAAATATTCCCCAGGCGGTGAAAGAGATAAGAAACAATGCCCTACCTGGTTTGAACAGCTGACCTATTATCAAAAGGCATCCGCCCCCCTGCTCCCAGAGTAAAGGAGAACAATTCTCCAACTGCTTTCAGCAAATGAAATAGAATACACATTTTTGGTTCCATAACTCAAGACCGCTCCTGATACACTTAACTAAGATAATTAAAAAATATAAGCTGACATGCCATTTAAGGAAAAAAGATTATAGGAAACAGCCTGGCACCAGCAAAGAATAAATTGGTCCAATATACATTTCATTAACAAGTCTCACAAAGGATGCACTGCAAACCATGGATCCAATACACACACACACACAGAGTCCTGCTTTGCCAGCCTCACACTTACTTGAGTTCTACATTTTTAGGTCTCCCAGTTCAGCACTGATATCATAATTTCTCGTGGAATATTAGGAGTTGTGTCCTCAGAGTCAGCATTTAGTGCTGTCCCTTAGGAACTCATATTCCAACTTCACATGTGCCAGTGGGAGCAGGACTGGAGCAGCCATCCTGAGGGCCAGGTAACCCCACAGTGTGTGCCTCAGGGCACAGCCCAGGTAGCACTGTGCCTGTGCAGCAGCCCCTGCCTGGCACAGCAGCTCTGGTTTGACACCTGCTGCAGGGAATGGCCCAGCCCAGCGACACTCAAGGTGCTCTGCAAAACCCCCAGCATGTCCAAACAGCCCAGTTACAGGGAGATGCTGTCACTTACAGCACACAGATGACAAAAAATGTCCCTCCCAAAGTTTCCTTTCAGCTGGCAAATGACAAACTGACTTTGTGCCATTCTGGGGATCTATCAGTTGTCCATCATCCTGCTCCTTAGGGATCACTTTTACAGTACACAACTAAGTGCCAGCCATGTCTGATTCCCAGGCCCCTGTCTAAAGGGAAGAACACCAAAGGGAAAGGGGGCAGAAACCCTAGGGCTATGCTCTCTCCTAAGCACCAGTAAGGTCCCCCCATCCACAGATTTTGTATTCCAGATGAAGCCCGCACAGACCAACAACATTCAAAACACAGTAAACAACCAAAAACTTACCAGCACCACCACTGATTCCCTTCCATGTCTCCTCATAGATGGAGAGATGCTTTTCCTGACGGAGGCTTTATTCTCTTCCCTCCCAGGATTGTTCTTTGTTCCATGACACTTCTTACACCTTCTGTCTCAGAAGGGACAAGAGCTCAAAGCCCTTTGATTTCCTACTTCACTCTGGAGACTGAAATCTGATGCTTCAGGGGGGTTTGTATATCTAAAACCAGCCCTGAGCATCCCAACATACCCCTACTGCTGGAGGCTCAAGTGAGTGAGATCCTGAGTGTGCCCAACCAGAAATGTTTCCTCAGTGGATCAACTGCAGTATTTGTGATTTACAATAAACCCCTTACTGCTAAGGCTGACATGCCCACAGGTGTTGGGGAGGATGAAGTAGCTAGGCCCTGCAGAGATGATTTATTATTAAAAGATTCTAAAAGTATGAAATCCACAAGAGGAATAGAATTAAAAGCAAAGTTTGAACTGTAAGTTGCTGGACAGGAAGAAGGTGATTAGGCAGCTGAAAAGACTTGGCTGAGTGAATCAGTAACACCCCTGCCAAGACAAAAGGATGAATAAAAGGTTGGACCTTCTCAGGTATCAGGGATAAGGTGGGTTTCACAGGTTTTGGTATGTAGAGTAGTATTGTAATGTTGTAGTTCCCATAGGCTATATGTAGATTCTGTAGGCTTTGTATCTTAAGGTGATTGGTTAATGCTCATTAGAATATTGATGATAGAAAGGGTTAAAATGGAATGTAACAAGGAGGTCGGCCTCTTTGCGGCCTCTCTTTGCACGCCTTCCCTTGGACCCTCTTGCCTCTTGCCCTCTTGGACTCTTTGCACTGGATCCCTGGACTCTTCCCCAGTCAGGCTACTCCCCACGACCAATAAAGCACGTGTTCCAAAGAGTATCCTGGTCTTCAGATCATCTCTCTCGTCGGACACAACCAGCGTGCTTTCTAATACACAGGAAATACAAAAAGCCCAGTTAAAACACTGTGACCTCCTAAAAGACTTAGAGAACTGCCAGCACTTGAGACAAGACAAAAATAAAGATGCAGTGATGTAATTTAAAATGAGAGAACATCTGGTTGTTATTTATTGCTGTGGGGGACACACAGGAACGAGGCAGAGAGTGCATTCTGAAAGCTGCGTGATCTCTCCAAGCAAGAGAGAGACCCCGGTTTATTTTTCTAATTCCTATTATACTTTCTCAGATGTGCCCACCTCAGAGGTGGGACCCTTGGGAACCATTGGTCCGTTCCAGAGACCACCACAAAAGTCCCTCCTCTGGGAACAGATGTGGAAAACACACAATAGTTTACATTGCATGTCCTTGTGTATCAAGACCGTGCCTGGGAATGGAATTCCCAAAACCAAAACATGCAGGCACGAGCATGGCAACAGTTATTAAAGGCATCAGCAGCATCACTGGTAACCTTTGAGCATTTAGAGAACCTGTAAAATATCAAATAAGGCTGTCTGAGCACCTGTGTTTTTACAACCCATTCCAAAGTTAGCGTTTGATAAGACAGTGTGTTTGATAAAATTTTAAAATAGGAGTAATGCAAGTGCAACATAAAGTGACTGATGCACTAAATACAGGCAAAGTACATTGCCCAGGTTTACAAGTATATAAAATATGCAATACATGTATTAAAAAGGTGCACTTCTGGTTTCAGCATTTTTCTGCAAATTCAATGCAGAATACCCTGAATATTCCTGTGACATCCCTATTAAGCCAAGGAGATTGGGATGCTGCAATGGTTGGGGTGTGTATGTCAGTGACCAGAGTTTAACATTCCCTTTCTGCTTTCTGCTGTACAAACAAAATGTGTAGCATTATTTTTGTGGAACTTTTTGGAAGTGACATGCAATTAAATGACCCATTGAATGTCTCTGACTGGCAGCACTCGGAGAAGCTGTTTTAAGGAGAATGTCCTGTACTAAATGCACTGTAATTAAACACAGTGAGTTGCTCAGAGCCTCTCAGTGGCACAGAGAATCCAGAGCTGTCACTCCAGCAGAGGTAGGCCAGGATTTTGTGCCACTCTGAAGAAGAAGTGAATCGCATGATAGACAACTTCATCGATTCTGCTCCATCTGTTCGGCTCCAAAAAAGAGCGTTCATAGCAGGTGCGACAGTAGCAATGCTACTCGGTCTGAGAGCAACTGGTGCCGCCACAGGTGTTTTCTGCCCTTGCAACCCAGCATCACGGTTTGCAGGAACTCCAAACGGCAATTGGCAAAGACCTGCAGAGAATTGAGAAATCTATATCCTTTCTAGAAAAATCACTGTCTTCCCTTTCTGAAGTTGTTTTGCAGAACTAACGAGGTCTTGACCTTGCTCATGCAACAAGGAGGTCTTTGTGCTACCCTGGGAGAAGAGTGTCGTTTTTATGCTGATCACACAGGTCTCGTTCAAGACACGATGGCAGAACTGAGACAGAGACTTGCCCGCAGAAAAGAAGAAAGAGAAGCCCAGCAAGGGTGGTTCAAGTCCCTGTTCGATCAGTCACCGTAGCTTGTCACTCTGTCGTCCACTTTGATTGGACTGATCGTGATCATTCTGCTTGTGTTGATTTTTGGGCCTTGTGTACTGAATAAGTTAGTGCAATTCGCTAGAAATCGCTTAGAGAGATTTGACGTAATGCTAGTGCAACGCCAACAGCTTTTTTAAGTGATTAAAGATAAGTGATAAGTACCTACTAGTTTTAAGAATGTTATAGTTATTTAGTTTGAAGTTAACCAATTTTGTAGTTTACTAACCATTTAACGATTTAGTCATTTTAGATAGTCATTTAGTCATTTAGATGCAAAAAGTTTTGCATTCATAAGTTTTAGCATGTTTAGTTAATCATGGGGGGGTGAAATGTAGCAGCTAGGGGCAGGCACTTCGGAAGACCTCAGGTGTGCGGGTAGATGATAAGTTTAGGCTCTTCTATTGGTTGGCCTGCTGGGTCAGCCAATCACATCTGAAGGATGACCCAAGCAGACAGGTGGAGTTTTGGTAGCAAAAGTTATAAAAACTCTGTGCAAGTTTCAATAAATCACCATTTTGCCATCCACCATATTGGTGTCTTGTGAGCGAGCTAAGTTTAGCAGCCATGCCGTCTACTCGAGTTGGGCCCCGCTTTGTGCCCATGTTGGTAACACCAGGCCTTTGTCACCCAGGTGAGGAATTCTGACCCTGGAGAGCCCCTGTGTCTCACACAGGGATGTAAAATATCACTCCCCTTGGCTTGCTGGGAGCGTGCAGCTCTTTCCATCCCTTACAGCTAGGTCAGTGTCTTGAAAAGAGGTGGATATATTTGCCTTGTGTCATTTCAAGCTTTTTAACCACAGAACACAGCAAGACAATTTTTTAAAGTAGAGTGCTGAGTGACACTGGGCTTAACCAGTCTCCCAGCAGACACAAGGGTTGTTTTGTTTATTCTTGTTTATTCTTTTGTTTGTTGTCTCAGACTGAGACACACTCCAGCACCTGTGGAAAAGACTTTGCATTCCTGTTTCTTCTTCCTACTTAGCTAATTCCCTTTCTCCTTCAGATCACTATATGTATTTCTAAAATTAGTCAACACACATCCTTTATTGTGTATTCTATCCTGTAATTTCCTGTAAGAAAATGGGCTTGTTGCCACTGAAGCTGCTCTACAAAATACTCCTAAAGCAAATTTTCACCAGATGAGACTTTTTAGCAGCCGGAGCTGTGCTAGGCCA
This sequence comes from Phylloscopus collybita, assembly GCA_027886175.1. Lineage (NCBI taxonomy): Eukaryota > Metazoa > Chordata > Aves > Passeriformes > Phylloscopidae > Phylloscopus > Phylloscopus collybita. The sequence goes on along the minus strand of JAJNNQ010000019.1, from coordinate 8,004,198 downwards.
AGAGACACTTCTCTGTGTTCCCTGTGTCCCTGCTGCTGTCACAGAGGGACAGATGGCCCATCTGAGCACCACCAAGAACTAAGAGTTTGCTTTGCTCCAGCTGTTTGAAAGCAACAGTCAAGAATCAGTTCCATCTACCTCCCCTCAGTTAATGGGATCAGATTTTCCCAACTCCTCTGCAGAGTACCTCCATCCTGTAGGAATGCTGACCTTCCCTTCCTCTGAAGAGACAAAACATTATGGAACACTCAGGATGTCTTTAGGTAGCTCCTGGGGGTTGTTCTATGAATTTTCTAGTGGTTGAATCCATATTCTTCTTATATGTGTCTGTCTTGGGTTACGGAAAACAAAAATGTGTATTCTATTTTCATCTCCTGAAAGCATTGTTCTTCTTTACTCTGGGAGGAGGAGGGCAGGTGCCTTTTGTTAATGGACCAACTGTAGGGCATTGTTTCTTATCTCTTCCACCACTGGTTTTCCCTCCAGGGAGATATTTTTCTGCTAATGGGCCATTAACACCTCCCCAAACTAACACATCCCCAAACTATACCTCCCCAAAGTGGTACATCCACATTCCATCATCCTATTGTGAGATGCTCCACCCAGTGGGGGGAGCCAACCATTCCTACCTGGATAAAACTGAGACACAGGAACAAGAAGGCATCCAGCTTCACCTGACTCCTGGAGGAAGACTGGACCTTTCTCACCACCACTGGACCCCTTCTCATCACTACCTGGACTCTTGTTCTACAGGATCATCTCTACTCCACCAGAACCACATCTGCCACTCCAGGAGGACTCACTTTTGGACTGCTTCCAACACCCTGACCAACAGGGTGTCAGGTTGTAGCTCTGACTCTGTCAAGGGTTTTCCATAATTGTTGTTTGTTTGCTGGTTTGGTTGGGTGGTTTTGTTTTTCTACTACATTTGTATTGTTAATATTCCTAGTCAAGAACTGTTATTCTTATTCCCAAATCTTTGCCTGAACGCCCTTAATTGCAAAATTATAATTTGGTGGGGGTGAGGGGTTTACATTCCCCATTCTAAGGGAAACTCCAGCTTTGCCTGGCTGATACCTGTCTTTCCAAACCAAGACAGTGTCAGAGTCATTTAAAGTAGAGATCTTGCACCTTGTTCGGCAGACCATGATAATATAAAATAACTCAAAGTCAGTCTCAAACTGTACATCATTGCTAGGTATCAGCAGTTTTTGCAGATATTAACAAAAAATCCTGTTTTCACTGAAATTTTGCAGCATCTTCAGTCAGGGAGATGAAGGAGTAGTTTTATCAGATCTTGCCTCCATCAGGGACCAGATGGAGTTACTTCAGGAAAAAATAAAAGAAACAGGGTTTAAAGGTGCCGGGTTTAAAGCTAGTGCCTAATTTTAGATTAAAACACTTCTCTAAGGATCTTTAAAGTAACTTTCATTCATATCAGGGATTTTTTGTTGTTGTTGCCCACCAAAACCCTTTGGAAATTTTTACTTGCAGTGAACACAGCACTGCTGGGCTGTAGGAAGGTGTCCCATGGGTACAGCAGGTACAGATGTATTTTACAGCTTTCCACTGGCTCAAGGCAAGCTGGAGTCCCAGTGTCTCCTCAAGACTGTATTTTCTATATGCACGTGTTAAATATCTGACTGCAATGTTTAATGTACCCATAAAATTATAATGCAACCAGTAACAGACATTGAACAACATCCTGATTTTATAAACACACCTGAATTGTCTCCAAACTTCCTACCTCACTTCAAAAAGCAGTGTCACAGACATCACTTTTTACAACCAAACCCAGCCCATGGTTATCACAAGGTTTGAAGGAAAGCAGTGTTTGGGCAGCAATTATAACCTTCCTCATTGTTACCTGGAAGTATCAGAGGAATACAAAGTGCTTTGATCTAAGGAAGAGGCAGTGCAGGATTCCACGTAGAGTTTAGCATAAATTTATTTCATTAAAAGCTTCATTAACCTGAATTATTTTACATCTCATTAGCTTCAGACATTCTGGTTTAGTGTATGTTCACCTTCTTCCACTTTTGCACTCCTTCCTCCTCTGTCAGATGGTTCCTGAGTGCTTTGCTATACACCAGCAGGAGCTTCCACCACGACTTCTGGACACTGCTCTGATAAAACATGTTGATTCTGGAAACACTTCAGCTGGTACTAAAGCCTTCCAAGGCAAGGCTGAAAGCAGCATTCCTCTTGGCCACAGAAAATAGATTTTTGTAAAGTTTAAATTTACTTGCCATTCTGGAGAGAGTTCCTGTCCACATCCCTCATGACACAGGATCTAGTCAAGAAAAATTGGTGAAACCTCCATGTCCCACAGTCCCAGAGATCACATGCTCCAGGGACAGAGGCCATCAAACCTTGTCCTGGCATTCCTGTGTGAAAGCCAACAGCTGCCCACATCACCAGAGCACATCTTTTACTCAGACATGTGGCAGCCCTTTTTCCTTTTTCTGTGGATCCCTCTAATCCAAATTCCTCTCCTTTGATTTTTGCATCTTCAGCTTTCTTCTTATTACAGTGCCAATCTCCTGTGCCATTTCCTACTTTCAGGTTATAGCACTCTAAGTATTTTAAATTCCTGCCAATCAAACCTGCAGAGCAGATGGTTCTCCTGAGAACACTCACCTGTTTTCTGCTGCTTTAAGCTGCAAGAACTGAGCATTTGAAATCTCTGTTTTGGTGTCCTTGAAGATCTGACCTTGGAGATGGCACTGTCTGAGGGCCCCTCACTGACACATCCTTGCCGTGGTGGCTGTTACCTCAAGGCCTTTCAGAACAGCCTTGAGAAGATGAAAAAGAGAAACTGAAGAAGAAATCTGGAGAAAAGTCAGCACTTTAGTCAGCACTTAAATGCCATTAAATAGTCATGGCTCAGGTAGTTCATCTCAACTCATTTCAGGACACTCCTCTAGTCCTAAAAGGAATAGCAAAAGAATTGAAATCTCACCTCTTCTGGCAACATTATCAGTGAATACCATTGGGAATATTTTTAATTAGCACTTTAATTATCAGCATCTACTCTGTGTAGCCATGGTTCGTGCTGTGATGTTTTAGTTTCTCTGAAACTTTTTCCCAGACACTGTTCTGTCAACAAGAGACATGTTTTCCTAACTGTAACCTATGTTTACATTCCTTTCCCTAGGAGGGACTTCTTCTTGATGTCCCTCTGACTTGATCAATGTAGTTGAAGAAATTTTTCTTCCACCCCTTTGGGTGGTTCTTTGTAAAACAGCATAAAGGGAAGAAATTCCTGGGTAATAAAGATTTGGAGTCTTTTCAGCCTTCTGACCTTGGGAGTCGGTGTCGTTGTAATCTTGAACAGCATTAACTCTGGAACCCTCTTAAAACCTTTCTAAACAGATCTGTGCAGAGCGCCTTAAAAGAACATGATGATGCAGGGCTGGATCAGAATTCTGAGCTCCCCTCCCCACCAGGCACAGGCAGTTTGCTGAATGGCACTAAAACTCCATTGCTGCTCTCATCTGTGGCAGGAAAAGTTCTGTAAATCCAAGGGCACCACTGCCAGGGACAATCCTAAGGGGGCACTGTGAACCTATCTGTGGCTGCTGCCACAGTGTGAGCTCTGGACACTCCTCAGAGGGAAGCACTGAGCAGAGAACAAACAGCCTGAGAGTTCAGTCAGTCAGGTTCAAATCCCAGCTCTATCTGATCAAGAAACTTCTCTGGGCTTTGCTACCATTAAAAACAGCCTTACAGATGACACTGTTCCCTCTCAGTAAAGTACTGCTCAGTTGGGAATTTTTGGTTACTTACAAGTAAATTGAGTATTATACTCTTCCTTCCCTCCCATTTAATTCTTTTTTCAGGAGACATGATTTCAAAAGATGGGAGAAAACTGCAATACTGTGTTGCTTTCTTTTGCTTTCCTTCTTGCCCGGCTAGCAGCTGCAGAAGAACCAGCAACAAGTCTCTCTGGGTCCAAGAAGGGAGGTGAGGTACAGGAACCTTGCCAGAGCTTTCAGAGAGGATTCCCTTGGCAGCATGTAGCAGCTAATGGCAGCACACAGGCAGGCAAGACACGACACAGCTTCCTAGGGTGTTGATTAGACAGGGTTTATTTGGGGGTCCTACACCAGGGGGGAGTGGCATGGCTCCCACAGGAGAGAGGGGGAGGGAGAGAAGGGGGAAGAAGGGAGAGAGGGGGCAAGAGCAAGAGGCCCAAGAGCAAGAGAGCAACCAAGAGGCCTTCTGCCTCGTGTCTTCAGCTTAAAAGGCTTTTCCAGCTAGGGGGCAGACCTAAGGCTCAGACCAATGGGATACTGAGGGTAGGAGGGGTTGGGTAACAATTGGGTTACAATGAATGGTAACTTAGGGGGTGTTTTACAACATTTTGGTAATGAACCATACATGTTGGGGGAGAACAGAACCATTTAGGAAAAATGAATCACCACAATACTGGTGCTGAAGCCCTCCTGTTGGTCTCTTCAGAACCTGAGAACTGCTGGCAGTAGCCCAGGAAAAGCAACAAAGAACAGGAGGAGTTTGGAGAGCAGCTAGACTTGCAAACCTCAGAGCACTGTAGAATAAACAGAACACAAAACAGAAAGATGATTGGCAGGGATGGGATGATGCTGATGCTGGAAATGAAAGTGCTATGAATAATCAGGCACCTCTGACCCAGGAAAACATCGATTTCATTGGCAGCACAAAACTGACTGCAGATGGTATTTGGGGAGAGGAATCCAGCTATTCACTGTGCTTTCCCCTCACCAGAAAAATTCATTTCCTCTGTACTGTTGAGCAATGAAATGCCCCTGATTTGATCTGCTGAGACAGCTGCACATAGAAGACCTGAAATGAAAAGTTAGAGCGTCCATGAGGTTGATGCTAAAGGTAATCCTATTAAAACAGTGGGCTGAGAGGGAAATGCACATAGAACTCCTAATTTAATAAATAATTAAATCCCTTAAAGGAAAAAAATTACTTGGACATTTTTTTGAAATCCTAATGAGATTGTTACTGAATTGGATGCTGTGTATCAGTGCACGAACAAGGACATTTCTCATTCCCCACTACTCCTCCCATTTGTTCTTATTACCGCTCACTTCTTCCTGCACTTCCAGCTGCTCCCTGCCCTCCTTCCCTGGGTGCTGGGCACATCTGCCAGCCCTCCCTGCTCTGGCTCACATGCCTGTGAGTGCTCATTCCTGTCCAGCCTCTGCAGGGACAGGTGATGCTTCACGTGGGGCTCTCAGCAATCCATGCCAGCTCTGGCACGTTTCTCATGGGCAGGACTCCAGGAGAGAAGGAAGAGCAGCAGCAAAGGCTCATCCTTACAGCAGGCTGGTGCCTGGGTGCTCCTTCAAACACCTTGTCCCGTCCACTGCTGACACCAGGAGAGTGAAGCAGCTCTGAGTGGGAAGAAGCCTGGAGATACAGAATAACATTATCCCTCCTTACCCTGGGGCTCAGCCTTTGGGTAGTGGAGAACAGGAGGGAGCAAAGCCTGACTGGGAATCAAATGCAAACAGCTCAGACTGTCCCTGGGGCAATCCCCATTGCCTTCAGCATGTCCATGTCTGACACACACAGCTCAGGTGTCACAGCCCCTCTGACAGATGCTGCCTCTGAACAAATGAGTTTTAACACTGGCTTTCCAGGGCAATTAGAAATAAAGTCTGGAGGTAAGGAGGAGGAGGAGCAGGAGGATGCACTTGGATTTTTTCCTTGCACTTCCCCAGCATCCCTGGAGGGCAGATATTTGTCACATCAGGAAATAAAATGGGGAAAGGAGTAGGAAGCTCAGTTTGGGTTTAAGGCAGGTTTGCCTCTAGAAGCAACAAGGTACTTGTAGTTAAAGAAGTCTGCTGTGGAATTATTTGGATAACAGAAAAGCCAACCACTTGTTATAGCCCCATCCCATTGGCACACCTCCTCTCTAAGTTCTCTACTAGATCTCTCTTCACCTAAACAGGCTATTCTTTTTTGGTCAAACATTTGCATTTTATGGAACATCAGCAAATGGGAATCTTTCCCCTTTCCTCACATACTCTGCCCTTAAAAAGAGACAGAAGCTCCTCAACTAAGTTGGCAGGACCAGGCAATCCCAGTAAGCAGCACCCTCAGATCTGCATTTCTTGAAGTGATGTTTTCATTAAGCAGGATATTTTCATTTCTTTTCCTGAAGAAAATACCTACAACCAAGATTTCAAATGTATGTGCCTAAGATTAGGCATCCTTCTGCACAGCCTTTTGTCTTGGCAGGTTATACTTTCAGTGCATGAACTTCCTGATTCCTAAACCAATAATTAAATCTTTCAGCAAATGGCCTGATCTCCTTCAGTGTTGATCACACAGTGACTTATCCTGCCTTTGTTAGGAACTGAGGGGTGCAAGGCTCTTGGGAAAACAGGAATGAAAAAAGAAAAACATCAGGTCCCTTCCTAGGGTACATGCTGGTAGAATTAAATAGGTAGCTTGAAGTCAGCACTTTGAAAAATTATTCCCTCCATCCTTTTATATAATTTTCAAGCCTACTGCCCGACTGAGGCCGCGCCTATCCCTGCCTCGTGGTCTGAGCCTTGCCTGCTTCCGGCTAGCCCTGGCGACGGCTTCAGGCAAAGGGTACAGCCCAGTAGGCTGACCAACCAAGCTGATCCAGTGGGCTCTTTTCAGCCCAGCCGCTTGATGTAGATGGTGATGGTGGTGAGGAGAGAAGGAGGACTCTGCTGAGGGGTCACCACAGGAGTTTATTGAGGGTCCAAGGGAAACAACCTCACTCCCGGGAGTCTGCCCCAGCAGAGCCAAGACTGCTCTGTGACAGCGCTTTTTACCCAGGGGAGGAGTGAGGGGAGGTGACAAGGGAAGAACCAATGAGGGAAGTCTAGGGAGTGGCCACCGGATGGAACCAATCCCCATGGGGGAGGACAGACCTCCTCGGATCCTGGCCTATCACTCGACGCCCTCCTAGGAACTTTCTAGAACCAGGGAGAGGCCTCGAGGAGGTGGACAGGTCCTCCTCGGGGGTAGGGAGTACAAGATTGACAGATAACCGAAATTGGGTAAACAACCAGGGTAAAAACCAACTGGGGTTTAAACAGGGATACATGGAACAAACCAATGAACAACATGAATAAACATTTAACAAATAGAATTAAACACACCACTACACCCAACATATTTGATACTGAAAAGCAAATTATACCTGCATACATGAATGCATAAATTTATCTCTAAATTCAATTTTAAGGTATTTTTCACAATAACATAGAAAAATATGAACTGAGTGTATGAGCAGATGAAGTCAGACCTTGATGGCACAGTGTGAGCTAAGTGCTGAGCAGGTTGGGTTTGCTCATTGCACAGACTCCTGGTTTTAGGGACACAGGGTGTGTTTCCCAAGCCTGTTCCAGCTCCCTTGGCAGGGTCAGATCTGCTGAGATACAGACACATTCCAAATGTGGACACTTCTAACAGGGCATTTACAAAGCACCTTCCTACAATGGGATTTGAAAGCATGTACGTTAATCTTTCCAATCACAGCCATTTGGCACTTGCAGGGTATGTAGGCAATTTACATGCTAATAACAAAACTGTTAGGAAACATGAAATTACACAAAGTGAGACCCACACAATTTTCATCAGCCACACAGCATCAGGATCAAGAGTCTCCTCCTATTAACCTTTGCTTCCCTTATAAGCCACAAGCTTTCTAAAAACCTTTCCAAGGCTTTATTGTGTCACTGTGGGACACAAAGAAGGAGACGCAGCCTCGTTCAGAAGGCTGTTGGACTCCCAGGAGGGAGCCCGGACTTTTATTGTCCAAACCTATTTTATACCTTTTTACAAAACACCCACCTTCGAGGTGGGACCCCTGGAACCATTGGTCACTTGTAGAGACATCACGCGAAGTCCCTCCCATGGGAAAGCGTATGGAAAACATCTTAAGTTTACAAATAGCATGACTTCACTTAGCAATTCTGTCCTGGGAGCAGAATTCTCAAAAACCAAAACATGACAGGCACAAACCATGGCAACATCTCACCCTTTCTGTTTATATAAAAAAGAAAAGGAAAAAAGAAAAATTCAATCAGCTTTCACTGTGGTCATGGTCTCCAGGTTGCCTGTTGCCCAATTCTGCAGAGACTTTCCCCACTTTCCCCCTGTTGTTTTTTTTTGGGGGGGTTTTTTGGGTTTTTTTTTTAAAAACCTGGGAGAATTTGTGACCAGCCCTCCAATCTTCCTGTCAGGTGAGATGCTGTGCCATTCAACGCAATGGCCCTCATTACAATTCATCCCGATTCGCACCCCCAAAACCCGCCAAGACCTCAAGACCTCCCACCCCCAGAGGTTAATAGCAGTTTCAGTGGCATGTGGTCAAACCACAGCCAAGTGTCCCTCTGAGTTCAGAATCATCACGGGTCACTGGCTCCCGAAGCATTGCTTCGTTCCCCCCACCATCAGGCCTCGAAGATGGGTCTCTGGAGGGATGGCATCAGGGAGATGCAGGATACACCACATCTCGGGCTGTTCGGCAGGCCAGGACTGCTATGCAGTGAACTTGAGGTGCTTGGTAAATCCGAAGCAGTCGTCTCATTGCCACCGGTTCTCAGTCCTGAAAACAGAGGGCTGTGAAGGCACATGTTGCACGGTCAGAGTTTCCCTTGGGAATAATGACGGCGGGGTGGGGGGTAGAGACATGTGCCCCGTGAATCTGCATCACGGGACTGTATGCGGCTGCAGATGTCAACACTAGCCTGGGTGAGGGCTCGTTAAGCAAGCCTGTGTCTGCGTCAGGACCTGGGGAAAGCTTGGGGTCTGCATGCGGCTCCGCTTCCCGTTCCCCGAACCTGAGGTCGGCTGACCAGTAGCAGCAAGTCTAGCTGTACAGATGTCTGCCATATGATTTGGTCTCAAGCACCGAGCACAGAGGAACAAGGGAGCTTTTGCTTTTCGTTTTCACTTTCCCTGTCTCTTTTCAACCTGTGCTCTTCCCCGTTTTTGTTGTCCTGTTTTGGGGTTTCCAAGGTAATTGCAAGACAGCGACAGGATCTGTGTGAGCCTGCTATGTGAATATCATAGAAGCAGACAGAGAGACCTGTCCTGCTTTCTGGACACCTACTATTACGGCACTTCTAGGGCCAGCAGGGCCAAAAGAACCCTCTGCGGTTCCCATAAAGCGTTCCATGACACCCCAGTGCCCCATTCCCAAAGCCATAGATTTTACTTCATTCCAAGAAACCTTCAGGTTCCTGGACCGCATGGTGATTCAGCATAGGGGCAGCGTCCCACTCTGTTCTGGGGGTGGGGCTGGCCTTGGGGGTGCAGAGCCGGCTGTAGTCCAGCTCCCCCCTGGGTCGGGGCCATAGAAACAGACGCAGGGGGAGCCGCGACTTGTGCGGTCCCCATGGTGTTGCTAGGCAACACAAAAATCACAGGGCGAGTGCGGGGACAATCCCATGGGTGGGTTCACCTTTGCCTGAGGTGGGATTAACCCGAACAGTCTTTCCTAAGATACCTCTCATGTGTACCACAGGGACTTTATCTCCATCCACTGTGTGCAAGAGGGCAGACTGCGCAGGACCAGCTCGATTGATGGAGTCTCGGGTGTTGTCCATCCAGGTGGCCTTCGCTAAGTTCACTTCCCAATTCTTGAAGGTCCCCCCACCAAGTGCCTTCAGGGTGGTCTTAAGTAGTCCATTGCACCGTTTAACTTTCCCGGCAGCTGGTGCATGATAAGGGATGTGATATATCCATTCAATGCCGTGTTCCTTAGCCCAGATGTTTATAAGGCTATTCCTGAAATGGGTCCCGTTGTCCGACGCGATTCTCTCAGGGGCGCCATGTCTCCACAGCATTTGTTTTTCCAGGCCCAGGATGGTGTTCCGGGCAGTGGCATGAGGCACAGGGTAGGTCTCCAGCCACCCAGTGGTGGCTTCCACCATGGTCAGCACGTAGCGCTTGCCTTGGCGGGTTTGGGGCAGAGTGATGTAAACAATCTGCCAGGCCTCCCCATACTTATAGTTGGACCACCGTCCACCGTACCATAGGGGCTTCACCCACTTGGCCTGCTTGATGGCAGCACATGTCTCGCAGTCATGGATAACCTGTGAAATACTATTCATGGTTAGATCCACCCCTCGATCTCATGCCCCCTTATAGGTGGCATCTCTGCATTGATGACCTGAAGCATCATGGGTCCATCGAGCTAGGAACAACTCTCCCTTGAGTTGCCAATCCAAGTCTATCTTGGACACCTCTATCCTTGGAGCTTGATCTACTTGCTCGTTGTTCTGGTGCTCCTCATTGGCCCGACTCTTGGGGACATGGGCATCCACATGGCGGACTTTCACAGGTAGTTTCCCTACCCTGGTGGCGATGTTCTTCCACTCATCAGCAGCCCAGATTGGTTTTCCCCTATGCTGCCAGTTGGCCTTTTTCCACCTTTCCAGCCAGCCCCACAGAGCATTATCTACCATCCACGAATCAGTGTAGAGGTAGAGCTTTGGCCACTTCTCTCTTTCAGCAATGTCCAGGGCCAATTGAACAGCTTTGAGTTCGGCAAGCTGGCTTGACCCACCTTCTCCTTCAGTGGCTTGTGCAACTTGTCTTGTGGGGCTTCATATGGCTGCTTTCCACTTCCAGTTCATCCCTACGATGCGGCAGGAACCGTCAGTGAAAAGAGCATAGCGTGTTTCTTCTGCTGGAAGTTGGTTATATGGTGGAGCTTCTTCAGCCTGGGTTACTTGCTCTTGTTCTTCCTTGTCAGTGAGACTGAAGTTTTCAGCTTCCAGCCAGTTGGTAATTACTTCCAAAATCCCAGGGCAATTCGGGTTTCCAATACGGGCATGCTGAGTGATGAGGGCAATCCATTTGCTCCAAGTTGTGTCGGTGGTGTGGTGGGTGGAGGGAACCTTTCCTTTAAGCATCCACCCCAGCACCAGTAGTCGGGGTGCCAGGAGGAGTTGTCCTTCAGTGCCAATCACCTCTGAGGCAGCTTGAACTCCTTCTCAGGCGGCTAAGATCTCCTTCTCTGTGGGAGTGTAATTGGCTTCGGACCCTCTGTAGCTTTGGCTCCAGAATCCCAGTGGCCGGCTTCAAGTCTCACCAGGCACCTTCTGCCAAAGGCTCCAGGACAAACCATGGCTCCCGGCTGCAGAGTAGAGCACGTTCTTTACCTCTGGTCCCATCCTGACTGGGCCAAGGGCTACCGCATGAGCGATTTCCTGCTTGATCTGGGCAAAGGCGTGTTGCTGTTCCGGGCCCCAGTGGAAATCGTCCTTGTTGCGGGTGACCAGGTACAGAGGGCTCACCATCTGGCTATACTCGGGAATGTGCATTCTCCAAAAGCCTATGGCCTCTAGGAAAGCTTGTGTTTCCTTCTTGTTGGTAGGTGGGGACATGGCGGTGATCTTATTGATGACCTCAGTAGGAATTTGACGCCGTCCATCTTGCCACTTCACTCCCAGGAACTGGATCTCTCAGGCGGGTCCCTTGACCTTGCTTTTCTTGATGGCAAAACCGGCTTCCAGGAGAATCTAGATGATCTTCTCTCCTTTCTCAAAGACTTCCATTGCCGTGTTCCCCCATACAATGATGTCATCGATGTACTGTAGATGTTCCAGAGCCTCACCCTTTTCCAGTGCAGCCTGGATCAGTCCATGGCAGATGGTGGGACTGTGCTTCCACCCCTGGGGCAGTCTGTTCCAGATGTACTGCATGCCCCTCCAGGTGAAAGCAAACTGGGGCCTGCACTCTGGTACCAAAGGAATGGAGAAGAAGGCATTGGCAATATCGATGGTCGCGTACTACTTTGCTGCCTTGGACTCCAGCTCGTACTGCAGCTCCAATATGTCTGGCACGGCAGCGCTCAGTGGTGGCATGACTTCATTCAGGCCACGGTAATCCACTGTCAGTCTCCATTCCCCACTGGGCTTACACACTGGCCATATAGGGCTGTTGAAAGGTGAATGAGCCTTGCTGACCACCCCTTGGCTCTCCAGTTTATGAATCATCTCATGGATATGAGTCACTGAGTCTCTGTCAGTGCGGTATTGCCGACAGTGCACTGTTGCTGTGGTGATTGGTACCCGTTGTTCTTCAACTCTTAGCAGTCCCACAGCAAAAGGGTTGTCTGAGAGACCAGGCAAAGTGTTCAGTTGTTTGATTCTTCCGTCTCTACAGCAGCTACTCCAAAAGCCCAACGATATCCTTTTGGGTCTCTGAAATACCCATTTCTGAGATAGTCTATGCCGATGATGCAGGGGACCTCTGGGCCAGTCACGATGGGGTGTTTCTGCCACCCATTCCCAGTTAAACTCACTTCGGCCTCCAATACAGTCAAGTGCTGGGACCCTCCTGTCACTCCAGAAATAGAAATGGGTTCTGCTCCCACATACCCTGATGGTATCAGAGTACATTGGGAACCAGTGTCAACCAAAGCCATGTATCTTTGTGGGTCAGATGTGCCAGGCCATTGGATCCACACAGTCCAGTAGATCCAATTGTCCCTTTCCTCTACCTGGCTAGAGGCAGGGCCCCACTAGCACTGGTTATTCCCTCCCTGAGCATACATACTAGAGGTTCCTTCAAGGGGATTTGACACAGCATTGGCAGCTTGGTCATGGGAGATTGAGGCTACTTTCATTTTTGCGGAACCCCCTTGGTGAGTGTTCCTCCCCTTGAGCTCACACACCTGTGCTGCCAGGACAGAAGTGGGTTTCCCATCCCACATTCCCATGTCTTCCCCATGGTCACGCAGATAAAACCACAGGTCAGCTCTTGGGGTGTACCTTCTCTCTCTCTAGCTGGGGGTCGTTGGACTCTAACTCTGGGGCCTGTGACTCGCACCGGTGCCACACGGGAAATGTTCCTCCTCATCTCCTCCCTCACCTCCCTCATTTCCTCCCTCACCTCCCTCATTTCCTCTTTGAGTTCTTTAACCACGGCAGAGATATGAGCCTGCATCGGGCCATTGATCATACTCTTATAATTTCTAAGCTTATTTGCAACAGACCTCACTGTCTCTCGGTTGTCCTCAGCATTAATTGTTGCAATGAAGGTGGTGTACTGAGATGGCCCTGAATTTGCCAGATTCCACAACATCTGCCCTGTGCATTTAACCTTGTCAGGGTCATTATCACGCTGTCCGCTCCTCCCAAAAAGTACCTCCAGCACCACCACTTCCCTCAGCTGTTGGATTCCTTCCTCCAGAGTTTTCCAGCGCATTCTATGGTGGCGCTCCTGCATTCTTTCCCTGTGGATAAATCTTTCACACTCATTAAAAGCTGGTCCCAAAGGGAAAGGGGCCCTGGCTCCCTTACAAATACCTGATTTATACCTGAGTCCTGGGTCAAAGGTCCCAAATTCCTTGCCTCACCACTATCTAGTTGCACACCAGTACCCATAAGGTCCCAGACCCGAAGTAGCCAGGCTGTGTAAGCCTCACATCCCCACCATACAATATCTTTTTGCAGATTACGGAGACTTTCATACGACAGGGACTCAGTGATGATCTGAACGTGTGATTCCCCTGCAGGTTGTGAGGGCCCTCCTCTCTTATCCTTACTATCTGGGTTTGCTGTTTTCACCTTAGATTTCTTTGTCTCTACAGGGGCAACTGCTGCTGGCTGTGACTGCCCCTGTGGTTCAGCTGGAACCTGGACAGTTATGTCTGTGGGTTTCATTGCTGCACCATCAGACTCTCTTTTATCAGGGCAGGGGAAGGGTTTCCCACCAGCTGGGGAAATGTATTCCTTCAGCATCTGACCTATCTCCTTCACCAGAGCCCCCACCCAAACCAGGTAGTTTATCTCTGAGGCAGGCTGTGGGGCAGGGGCAGGCTCTTGGGCAGCATCCTTATTATCTGGGGTACTTATCAAGGTGCTTACACAGGCCAATCTTCCATTATCTCTGAATGCCAAACAGAAAAAGCATACCAGCAATACCAGCAACACCAGCCACTGTATGATATCATTAGCATTCAGAGTAGATTTGAGCCCTTCAAAAACTGGTGGGGTAGACCCAAAGAGCTGGGTGAAGGGTTGGGAGACAATTTCCCCCAGTGCCATTTTGATAGTATAGGGTTAAAATTATTTTTGTAGAACTGCAAGCTGGTAACTGAGGGGGTGGTGGTTAGGAGAGGTAACGGTTGAGAAGGGAAAGGCCCGGGCTGGCTGGTCAACCAGACCTTGAAAATAGAATGTTGGCGGCTTTGCTATAGTTGCAGTAGCTAAGGTTATTGTTTTAACTAAATCAAGTATGACTTTGGTTGGGGAATCGAATATGATCACTGTTTGGCTAAATTACAAGAAATTTTGCTTAGGAACAATCCAGGGTAACCAATCAATTTGTAGCTGTGTGGCAGAGGGGTATAAAATGTGTGTGTTGTGAATCACTGTCGGAGTCAGATTTGGGTTTGCCTGTGTACCCCGGCTCCCGGAGCTCCTCAATAAAAGCACCTGCATATAATCATTCCGTGATTATGTGTTTCCAAGGCTAACAATTTCCTCACAATAGGTACCATTGTTAAAATAACCCCAGAAACACAGAGTTAGCGTATGATAGCCCTGAATCCATGTGCTTGCCTTCCAGAGGAAGTTAAAAATCCATTAATTTCTCACCTTATTGACCCACAAAATAAACTGGATGCCAGCCACAGTAGCCTTAGTTGTACAGACCATGTTTAGATAAGGGCCTGCAAATGGCTGAAATACAGCCACGACCACATGCCACCCAAAACAGGGAAAGCTAGACCACATGATTCTAGGTTGTGGGCTTCTATCTAATAACCAAGAACTGTTATTCCTCTCTCTCAATGCCCTCATGCCTCACATTGGGCACCAAAATCTGTCTTGGTTTGGAAAGACAGGTATCTGACAGGGAAAGCTGGAGTTTCCCTTAGAATGGGGAATGTAAACCCCTCACCCCCGCCAAATTATAATTTTGCAATTAAGGGCGTTCAGGCAAAGATTTGGGAATAGAAATAACAGTTCTTTACAAGGAATACTTACAACACAAATGTAGTAGAAAAAAAACAAAACCACCCAACCAAACCAGCAAACAAACAACAATTATGGAAAACCCTTGACAGAGTCAGAGCTACAACCTGACACTCCGTTAGTCAGGGTGTTGGAAGCAGTCCAAAAGTGAGTCCTCCTGGAGTGGCAGAGGTGGTTCTGGTGGAGTAGTGAATGGTCCTGTAGAACAAGGGTCCAGGTAGTGATGAGAAGGGGTCCAGTCACAGTGAAAAGGGGTCCAGTCTTCCTCCAGGAATCAGGTGAAGCTGGACATCTTCTCATTCCTGTGGCTCAGTTTTATCCAAGTAGAAATGGTTGGCTCCTCCCACTGGGTGGAGCATCTCACAATAGGATGGTGGAATGTGGAATGTACTGCTTTGGGGAGGGTATAGTTTGGGGATGTGTTAGTTTGGGGAGGTGTTAATGGCCCATTAGCAGACAACTATCCCCCTGGAGGGAAAACCAGTGGTGAAACAGATAAGAAACAATGCCCTACAGTTGGTCCATTGACAAAAGGCATCCGCCCTACTCTTCTCAGAGTAAAGAAGAACAGTGCTTTCAGGAGATGAAAATAGAATACACATTTTTGTTTTCCATAACCCAGGACACTTGACCCACATCTCCAGTACTATAACGTCTTCAGGGTCTACCAAGGAGGCCATTTTTCCGAATTTCATCTCCTTATCGGAGAGAAACAAATCGGCAAAGCGCATGGGTCGGTTTTCACAAAAAAAACCCACCCTTTTTTTTCCTTTAAAAAAGGCGAGGCATTTTACCTCTCTCCTGCGGCTGCCATCACGTCGGGATCACCAGATGTCGCTGTGGGACACAAAGAAGGAGACGCGGCCTCGTTCAGAAGGCTGTTGGACTCCCAGAAGGGAGCCCAGGCGTTTATTGTCCAAACCTATTTTATACCTTTTTACAAAACACCCACCTTCGAGGTGGGACCCCTGGAACCATTGGTCACTCATAGAGACCATCACGCGAAGTCCCTTCCATGGGAAATCATGTGGGAAACATCTTAAGTTTACAAATAGCATGACTTCACTTAGCAATTCTGTCCTGGGAGCAGAATTCTCAAAAACCAAAACATGGCAGACACAAACCGTGGCAACATTACTGGATTACAATGAGGGTAATTATAGCACTGAGATGAATCCAGTGGCACTCTTGTAATGGAATAGAACCAGTTCCAGCTACTTGAATGCCAGCCTGACTTGGCAGGGCCCCACAGAACTGTTCTTTCATGGGTTTTTTGCCTATTCCAAGGGATGAGGTTACTGCTCCCCAGTCCCAGGCACCCTCACAGGCAGAATGGGAGAACCCAGTGCTCAAGGGAGGCTTGAAGAACGGACAGTGTTTGCAAACCAGCAGAAGAATCTCTCAAGAAAACATTTGCCATAAAAGTTTGGGGATAATGAAGAAATGAATAATGAATCTTTTAGCTTTCTTAGTTATTTCAGAATTTATTTCAACAAACACTGCACGTGTATTGTATTGTGGGGAAGGGAAAGAAAAAGCAGAAGTGATGGATCTGCTAAGAAAAAACTAAAAAGCAGCTATAGCATGGCTCATTGGGCCTTTCTGCACTCACATGATGCTATTCTCAGGTGGAGAGTGTCTTTCTCCTTTAGCTTACTTTCCATACAGGAATTCTGCAGATCCTAAGCCAAGAGACACATGTACCCACCAATGGTAAAGGCACCAGGTAAGCTCCAGTCACTGGGCAGTGCAGGGTTGCAAGGGGACAGGAAAAAGAAGAATTCAGCCAACTATTCTGAAATGGATTATGGGGGAAAGCACCAATTTTCACTGCTGGAGTGCAGCCCCAGGGCACCTGTGCAGGTGCTGAATTTTTCAGTGGAAGTTAGAAATTAGTTAGTAAAAAACCAGTGTTGTATTCCTCTGGGGAAATGGTTTTTCCCCAGAACCCCCTAAAAACTGTAACCTTTTAGTTTGACCCTACCTTCCCTTATCTCTAACCTATGGCTCAGTGCCAGCTATCTGTCCTGAGACAGAGAGTCTCAGACACAGATAAACCTGTGCTCTTCCTTGTTTGGTCTCTTTTGCCTCTGGGACCCCCTTGAGAATAAAGCCTTGGAATAACCCTGAGGTAAGAGCCTCTTTTGAATCTTTTACCCTATCCCCTGAGGTATTTCCCCCAAAACCCCCCAAATGACTGAGCTAGCACAGGAGCCCAAGGGGGGCAGGCAGGGGGGAAGTATGTCGAACCAGCCATCAGGGCTGGTCCGACTCTGAGCAGTCATAACTGACCAGGCTCAGCCTAGACCCATCAGAACCATCCCCTGAGCCTTTTTCCCCCACTTCTGACACCCATAGCTACATCAGGAGCATAATAAAGTTCACAGCTGTTCTGCAAAACAGTTTGCAAAAGACAGTTCAGCTGCAGAAGTAATGAGGGCAAAGACGAATAAACCACAAGATACTCTTAGGAGAGAGCAACCCAGACAGGATCTGCAAATCTGTTGCCCGGGAGGCCAAGCTCTGCCATCTGCACCTTCAGCACCTTCAGCACAAGGAGTTCCTGAGGTGCTGTGAAATCCCTTTCCAGAGCAGAATACAGGGCTACTGGTTTGGGAAGGAGAGAAAAAGTAACATGCAACATCCTTTGAAGTGTTCCCCTTCCCTCAGCCCCCCGAGATCAGCTGCTAGCTCAGATTTAGGGAGGTTAGGGTGAGGGGAATCTTCAGGATAGGGACATAAAACCAAAAGAGGCTCTTACCCTGAGATGTGTTCCAAGGCTTTATTCCAAGAAGGGGATCCCAGGGCAAAAGAGGCCCAACCCCGGAGGGAAAGGGGGTTTTATGCATTTCAGGGTAGGGGGCGGGGCTACCTATGGCCAAAGGCCATAGGTCAGAGTCAAGGGACAGGTAGGGTTTCACAGGGAGGGGATACCAAAGGGAATACAACATCTCAACCTTTTTTGTTTAACAAAGTTAAAGGAAAAACAAACATTTTTAAAACATGTTAAAAGTCTCTGTCACTGCCGGAAGGAGTCCACACTTGGGAAGCTTCTCTTTTCTCCCTCCAACGGTGTCTTCTCTTGGAGGCAGTGGTTACTTGCTTTTCATCTTCTTCTGCTGGAGCTGGATTCTTGGGGACAAAAGGTTTCACCCACTTCTGGGGGATCCACCGAGGGCCTGAGGGAGTAGCTACGCACGCATAGCCACGACCCCAGGTCACGAGCTCATAGGGACCCTTGGTTTCCCAAGTTTCTGGATCCCTAATCAGGACCGGTGGACGTTGAGATGGTTTGAACTGGTTGCCACTGTTAAAATGACGAACTACAGGTGGACTCATGTTTTCAAATGAACAGTTCAGAAAATTGATGGTAAAAGTGGCTTTGCAGAACTTCTGCTGTGGAGACATCCACGCAGTAGTGCTGCTCTGTTTAGCTAAGACCTGTTTGAGCATCTGATGTGCACGCTCAACCACAGCTTGGCCTGTGGGGGAGTGGGGGATGCCAGTTTTATGTTCCACTCCCCACTGCTGGACAAATTCTAGGAACTCCTTGGACACGTATGCTGGGCCATTGTCCGTTTTAATTTCTTTTGGGATCCCCAACACTGAAAAAGCTTACACTAGGTGTTGTTTGGCATGCACAGCCTTCTCTCCTGCGTGGTCAGAGGCATACACTGCACCTGAATGTGTGTCGATACATACATGAACACATTTGAGGCGACCAAAGCTAGGAATGTGTGTGATGTCTGTCTGCCACACCTCACAACTGCCAAGGCCTCGGGATTAACCCCCATACCCATGGATGGCATGGCCTGGAGCTGGCAATTGGGACAGGTGGCCACGATAGCTCGAGCCTGACTCCGTGTTAGCTGGAACTGATGGATCAGGCCTGGCACATTTTGATGATACTGTTGGTGACTCAGTTTTGCCTGTTGGAAGATGTCAGGGAGACGTGCTTTTTCTACTGGTGCAGCAAGGGAGTCTGCTCGACGATTCCCCTCTGCAATTTCACCTGGCAAATCGGTGTGTGACATTACATGCATCACAAAGAACGGATGTTCCCGATTAGAAACCAAATAAATCAGCCTTGAAAGCAACCTAAATAGGTGCTCATTCTCGATCTCTTTGAGCACACCTGCTCCGCTCTGGACACTACCCCAGCCACGTATGCAGAGTCAGTCACCAAGTTAATTGGCTCTGAGAACCTCTCAAAAGCTCTTACCACTGCAGCCAGTTCAGCTATCTGGGGAGATCCCTCCACAAACTCCACATCAGCTTCCCAATGCTGAGTCTGAGGATTTCTCCAAGTCATCACCGACTTGTGGGAAGCCCCGGAGGCGTCTGTGAACACTGTGAGAGCCTTGAGTGGTCTCCGACTCCTTTTCTCATGAGGAATGAGGTGGAATTCCTCATTGAACAGCTTGTGGGATGGGGCATGGACTGATATTTGTCCCCTGTAGCTGTCCAGAGATAATTGGAGACTGGCATTGCTCTGGAGCAAATGCTCAAACATCTCTTTGGTCAGTCTCTTTGGAGAGTTCCTTCCCTCCTCTGAGAGTTTGACTGGGAGGTGAATACATGCAAAGTCACAACCAGCCAGTTCACATAACCTCAACCTGGCCTTCTGAATCAATTGAGCTATCAACTCTTGTGGCTCAGTGATGGTCTTGGATCTCTGGTGAGAGAGGAAGACCCACTCTATGATTAAGAGTGAATCTCTCTGCCCTTCGATCCATTGGTAAATCAACCCATGCAAGTGTGGCAGCTTTCCTAGCACAATGAAATGGAAAGGCAAGCTTGGTTCATACCTGTGAGCTTGTCTCTCTGACAAAGCTTTCTGTACCTTTTTGATTGCTGTCTTTGCCTCCGGGGTCAGTTCCCTGGGGGAGACCAGCTCCCTCTCCCCTTTCAATAAATTGAAAAGAGGGTCTAGATCCTCATTTGTGTGGCCTAGCCAGGGTCTCACCCAATTCAATGATCCACACAGGAAGTGGAGATCTGCTAGGGTTTAGGATTGCACTCGATTTCCAATTTCTGAGGAACAACGGTCCTCGCTGAAATTTGCAAGCCCAGGTACTTCCAAGGTGGCATCCTTTGAACTTTGTCTTCCTGCAATTGAAATCCAGCAGAGGTTAAAACTTTAACCACTAGGTCAAGCGTGTGTTGGAGTATAGAGTCATTGGGGGCACACACCAGCACATCATCCATGTAGTGAAGGATGATGGCTTCCTGTCTCTCAGCACGAGCAAGTGACAGTAATGATGCTACGTACTGTTGGCATATGAAAGGAGCTGATTTTAGGCCTTGGGTAAGGGATTTCCAGTGATATCTTTTCATCGGAGCCTGGCGATTCAGGGTAGGAACTGAGAATGCGGACCTTGGGGCATCTTCTGGGTGTAGAGGAATTTGAAAGAAACAATCTTTGATATCTAAAACAGCCAATTTCCACTCTCGAGGGAGCATTGTTGGAGAAGGCATCCCTGCTGAAGTGGTCCCATGTCCTCTATCATTTTGTTTATTTCCCTGAGATCATGGAGCAACCTCCACTTCTCTTTTCCCGGTTTCTTTATTACAAAAACTGGGAAATTCCAAGGGCTTGTTGTTTTCTCTAGGTGGCCTTGAGCCACCTGTTCCTCCACAAGCTCCTCAAGCGCCTTGAGCTTTTCTTTGCTCAATGGCCACTGTGCTACCCATTTTGGGGTGTTATCTAACTATGTTAACTTGTGGGTAGGGCGCGTCACAGTGGCTATTTCTAAAAGTCTTGGGGTGTCTTAGGAATGACTAATTGGACTCCCCATTGGGACATGGTGTCTCTCCCCCACAAGGGGGTTTTGTAGTTTGCAACGAATGGACGGACACTTGCCAATTTTCCGTCAGGTCCTTCAATTTGTAAGATATTTTTTGAAATTTTTGCCAATGTGATTCCTCCTATACCCTGAAGTTTGCCTGCGATGGGTTGCAATTCCCAGTGTGATGGCTACTTGTTCTCTGGTAGAACGGTCACGCTCGCCCCTGTATCTAGGACCCCCTCCACATGGAGGCGCTCTAGCCCATTTGCTATATTGCATGCCATGGAAGGTTTGTCCTCTCCCACCACCTCTGCCCAGTAGACTTCCGGTGATTTTCCATCTGCTATTACCTCTACCGGAACGGGAATGGCTTGGGCAAGGATTTGCCCCTCTGCCAGGTAGAGTGGTGGGTGTTCGCAGCGTGCCAACAGCATGAGGCATGTTATGTTTCCCTTAATGGTCATGGGAACTACCTCAATTTCCTCTGGTGTGTGTGCAGTATCCCCAATAACAAAATACTCACTCTCTTGTTCCATGTGGTTACTCGTCAGTTCTTGTGAGATAATGTGGTAGATGCACTGTAATTAATGTCCAGTCAGTAGATTTGAAATGAAAACCTTCGGTAGTCACAAGCCTATACCGGCCTCGCGGCTGCCAAACCTTGTTAATTGAATATTTAACATTTTCACCCTCTTTCACCCTCACCCCCTCCCCCTTTTTTGTTAAGAGAGAGGTATCAACTGGTGGAGGACCCCTCATATTTATGTTCTCGCGCGTGATCGCATTGACAAGGGGGGGGCGCTGAGAAATTAGGTTTTTTGTTTGTTGGGCTTCCTTTGCTGGTTCTGGTTCTGGTTCCGGTTCCCATTTCGAGGGCAGGAAACTGCAAAATGTCTGGGCTGTCTGCAGAGATGGCAGATGATATGCTGTAGGTGGTCTGGTGGTAGTGGTTGCCTTCTTGGTTCTGGTAGCACAGGTGCTGCAGTCCTGGGGTGTGCCGGTCTTGGATTTCTTTCAGGTTCGCTGAACATCTCTGCTTTCATGGCACAAGCTTCGATCATGTGAGTTAATGATGGTGGTGGATCCAGGGGAAGGCTAAGGATGATTCTGCGACAGGTTTCATTAGCATTTCTCCGAGCCATCTCCTTGATCATTGTGGTCTGTATGGAAGGTTCAGGCACCTGTCTTTCTACCTGTGTCCTCAAGCGATCAACAAACTGCAAAAAACTTTCTGAAGGAAACTGTTTAACATCCATAAAACTGCATTGACTTTCAGTAGTTGGTAGTTGATAAAAGGTCTTTTCTGCTGCAATACAAATCTTATCTAAAATTTGCTTTGATAGTAATCTGGTCTGTTTTTCAGGACAATGCATTTCACCCTCCCCACAGAGATGGTCTAATGTTAACTCATTATCATCATTATCTTGTGCTGTTTCAGGGGTTTGTTGAATGTCATGCAATACTGTTTTTAAAGTTTTTTTCCACATGCACTCTCACAATTCATATTCTGAAGGTGTTAGTAAACATCTGAACAAATCTTTGATATCAGTTGGTACTAATTCATTTGAACTGAATGTAGCTGTTATCATGCTTTTAAAAATTTCACTGGATCTGCCGAATTCCCTTTGTGTTTTACAAAGTTCTTTTTTGTCTTGGTAAGAAAATGGCTTATAATCTCTTCTACCATTTTTCCTGCCAAGATACACTACAGGTGCAACATGGGGAATGCTTTCATTAGAATTAGTCTGGATTTGGGAAAGTTCTGTTGCTGCTGTATGAAGCAGAGAGGCAGAAGGCATTGTGCTTTCTCCCCTTTGGGCTACAATGGCAGGCAGTCCCCTCCCCCCACCCGGGATTCCCGTGCTGGACTGGTCTTGGGTTGGAGCTGTGAGGGAGCTGCCGTCCCCATCGTGGCTGTGGGGAGGCGGGGGTCACGCCCCCCCCCGCCGCTCTCGGGAGGGGGAGCGGGACCGCCGCCGCTTTCGGGCGGGGGGGCAAGCCCCTCCGCCGTGCCTCAGGCGCCTGCCGTGCCGCCGCTGCCACGGGCGGCCGCGGGACCCCCGCGCGCCGCCATGCAGCAGCCACAGGTGCTGCTGGTGCCCGCACCGCGGGTCTCGCCTGCCGCCACCGACGCGGGGCCGCCCGCGCTGCCGCCCGCCGGCACGGGGCCGCGCGCCGCGCCGCCCGCACCTGCCTCGCCAATCGCCCTGCCGCTGCCACGTGCGCTGCTTGCACAGAGCGCGCTGGAGTCCGCCGGCGCAGGGCCGCCCGTGCCACCGCTCGCCCCGGCACCAGGCTCGCTCGCCGCCGCCGCTGGCACTGTGCCGCCTGCTCCGAGCAGGGTCCAAGCCCCTCCCACCCCGCCCCGTCCCGTGCCGGGCTGGGGGCTGGGGAAAAGGACGCTGCACTCGTTGCCAGGGCAACAGGTGGCGGAGGGAAGGCAGGACGCAGGGTTGCAAGGCACAGGGTATGGGAGAGAGTGGGGGCTGTGGGGGAGGAATGGGCTGTGGGAAGGAGACCCGACCACGTGGTCGCAGCCATTGTCCCCCCCCCCACGCCACAGTATACTGCGGTGGTTGGGGGGTCTTCTCGTAGGGAATAGGGGGCTGGGAGGGGAAAGAGGAGGATGAGGTTTTTTGTGGCTGCTTGCTGCGTTCTAATTCCAATAGATGCTTGCGTGCTTTTAAGAAAATTGGGATAAGCTTCGAAGCTTTTGTGTCTCCATTTTCAATTTTCAAGGTGAGTAATTGCCCAATATCATCCCAAAATGCCACGGAATGAACATTATGGAGGTTAAAATTTGGAAACTCAGCAAACAACCAACGGATAAAACTCTTTAATAAACTATTAGGGATTTTAAGATCTTTCAAAACAGGTTTAAGCTGTTTTAAAAGGCTCCTTTGGTTAGTGGAAAAGTTAGAACCCATATTTGTGATGTTAAAGCGTTAAAAAAAAAGAAGAAAAAAAAAAACCACACACACACGGCTCTGTCCCAGCCCCACTCTCACTTCCGAGAACTCTGGGACATGGGGGGTGTACTCCAAGGTGGGGATTCGGCACCGTGCCGAGCTTCTCCGGCTCCGGGGGCTGTGAGGGGGTTGCCCGGTTGTCCGGGGTTCTCCTCAAAGCCCACAACACCCCAAGACACCGTGGATCTCCGGGACAGCCTGCGCCTGGCTTCCCAGAGATGAATCACAATCACAACTTCTGAGATGTTGACTGGGTCCTAAAAGGGCTTCACTGTGTGGCTGGGGGCACAATGCCCACCCGCAGCAAAAGATCTTTCTTTTTCCCAGCCACACTGAGACTGCCCTCCCCCCTTTTTTGCCTGAGGGGAGGATCTCGTGCTTTTGAGGTGCCCTGCTCTTTTCCTATAAAAAGACCCTACCAAATCAACCTATGTAGATACACAGGCTGCTGATCCTTCTTCAACCCCCACCAACTGCAAAAAGCAGCTGGATCAGTGGAGAAGAGTTGAACAGTCCAAAAGCTTTTGAGATCTCAAGATAAGAGACTCCAGCCTTTGCGTGGTTTTCAGGCCATGTTGGACGCCAACTGAAGTGTTCCCCTTCCCTCAGCCCCCCGAGATCAGCTGCTAGCTCAGATTTAGGGAGGTTAGGGTGAGGGGAATCTTCAGGATAGGGACATAAAACCAAAAGAGGCTCTTACCCTGAGATGTGTTCCAAGGCTTTATTCCAAGAAGGGGATCCCAGGGCGAAAGAGGCCCAACCCCGGAGGGAAAGGAGATTTTATGCATTTCAGGGTAGGGGGGCGGGGTTATCTATGGCCAAAGGCCATAGGTCAGAGTCAAGGGGTAGGTAGGGTTTCACAGGGAGGGGATACCAAAGGGAATACAACAATCCTTGGCAATTAAAATTCTGCTGGCAGCAATGTCATACCACATCACTAGTGGATGAAGTGAACCCTCTGGAGAAGTGATTATACAGCATGGTATTGTGACTTAGACATGTCCTGCCCACTGGACAACTTTACAGGCATTTGGCAGAATGCAGAAATAATCACAGCTCTGTTGGCAATTTTTATGCAAAGCAGAGCTCTAAAACTTTTATAAACTCTGTTTAAAAAAAAAATCCACAAACAGCAATGTTACCAGCATGGGCACAAAGCGGGGCCCGACTCAAGTAGACGGCACGGCTGCTACGCTCAGCTCGCTCAGTCCACTGCTCACAAGACACCAATGTGGTGGATGGCAAAATGGCAATTTATTGAAACTTGCACAGAGTTTTTATAACTTTTGCTACCAAAACTCCACTTGTCTGCTTGGGTCATCCTTCAGATGTGATTGGCTGACCCAGCAGGCCTACCAATAGAAGAGCCTAAACTTATCATCTACCCGTACACCCGAAGTCTTCCGAAGCGCCTGCCCCTAGCTGCTACATTTCACCCCCCCCATGATTAACTAAACATGCTAAAACTTATGAATGCAAAATTTTTAAATTAGTATCTAAAATGACTAAATCGTTAAATGGTTAGTAAACTACAAAATTGGTTAACTTCAAACTAAATAACTATAACATTCTTAAAACTAGTAGGTACTTATCACTTATCTCTAATCACTTAAAAAAGCTGCTGGCGTTGCACTAACATTACGTCAAATCTCTCTAAGCGATTTCTAGTGAATTGCACTTATTCAGTACACAAGGCCCAAAAATCAACACAAGCAGAATGATCACGATCAGTCCAATCAAAGTGGACGACAGTGACAAGCTACGGTGACTGATCGAACAGGGACTTGAACCACCCTTGCTGGGCTTCTCTTTCTTCTTTTCTGCGGGCAAGTCTCTGTCTCAGTTCTGCCATCGTGTCTCGAACGAGACCTGTGTGATCAGCATAAAAACGACACTCTTCTCCCAGGGTAGCACAAAGACCTCCTTGTTGCATGAGCAAGGTCAAGACCTCGTTAGTTCTGCAAAACAACTTCAGAAAGGGAAGACAGTGATTTTTCTAGAAAGGATATAGATTTCTCAATTCTCTGCAGGTCTTTGCCAATTGCCGTTTGGAGTTCCTGCAAACCGTGATGCTGGGTTGCAAGGGCAGAAAACACCTGTGGCGGCACCAGTTGCTCTCAGACCGAGTAGCATTGCTACTGTCGCACCTGCTATGAACGCTCTTTTTTGGAGCCGAACAGATGGAGCAGAATCGATGAAGTTGTCTATCATGCGATTCACTTCTTCTTCAGAGTGGTACAAAATCCTGGGAACGATAACAACTTGCACACAGATATCGTTAGAGACGTCAAAAGATGAGAGAAGCACACAAGGACTCACACTTGTTCAGTGGCAAACCCAAGTACCTGACACAAACGGGATAGCCCATTTGTGACGTTTATTGATGCTGACAAAAGTTTTGCAGCTGCAGGTACTTCGCTTTGCCAGGTCTTTATTGCCAAAACACAGTCCTTGACCTACCACATGGCTCAAGGTGATTCCTCTCCGTGGTGAATCTCACCTGCACCGGACTGGGTTACTAGTGTCTGAATAAGTGAAAAAAGCGTCAAAAGCAATGCTTTCATAAAAGGGTGGTTGTGCATCGAAGCACAGCCAGCAAGAACTCGTAGAATTGGAATTGGTTTGGTTCAGTGACAAAAACGTTATGTTCAACATGTGGTAAAGCACATCATAAGGGGCTATTTGTAGTTCTTGCCAAGCTGGCAATGCACCAACTGGGCCAGTGGCCTTGGGCCAGTCCTCTCTTAGAATTTTGTTGGGCCTAATCACTTTGGGAATTTGAGGTACAATTTTGATAATTTGCACTAACATGCCTGGATCTTGAAAAGGGTGATAAATGAACACTGACCACGTTTTCCCCGCCATCTAACCAGGGTCCTCTGGATGCAATATATCTACCTCAAAATGACGGCAGTTGCCAAACATGCGCGCCCTTCCATTGCTAGCAAAGTCTGGAAGTGCACAACCTCTTGGTCTCCACTTGGCTTGTAAAAACTCATCTCTCTTCTCCGGCTTCCATGAACGACTACTACTCAGGATAATCGTTTCACATCCCTAATACCCACAAAAATAATACCCTGGATAATTGCAGTAGCTCTTCCCTGGATACACACTGCGACACCAATAGATTTCCCAACAAACTGGATGGAGGGCAATAGGTGGCCTCAAGGAGGACATGACACTACAAGTTTTCTGGCCAGGAAACAAGTCCTCTATTGTTACCATGAATTTAGGGGCACCTGCGGTCATGATTTCTTTTATGATTCTGTTCCCTGAAAGGTCTCGAAAAACCCACTTCACTGGCTGGTAAGGATGGTGCTTGGGTTCTGCTTGCACCTGGACCACTAAACTCATTAACAAAATGACACAAAAATGTCGGTGTTGTTTGGGCTTTGGTGACGGGGGTTACTGGTGGAGGGCTTTCTGCCTTGGAACAGTTTGCTGCAATGTGACCCGCTTGGCTACACTTGACACATGTCATTACACTGGCTATTGCGGTACAAACTGCTGCTTGAATTGGTGCTAGGTGTTCCTTGCTGGTGACATGTTTGATCATGGTTGCACTGCTTGACCCTGCTGGCAGTGAACGCAGGATTTCTTTTGTAGCTGAATTGCACTGTTGGCATAGGCACTCTGCCACAACTGGGTCTTTGGCTTCAGGAGGCAAGGCTGAGGAGTCAACTGCAGCCTGAAGCCAATCTACAAACTGCGTAAAACTTTCACTCTTACTTTGCCTTATTGTGGACCAGGGTGCTGGCTTAGCAATAACTCTGCAGGCTGTGTGAATGGCTTCTCTGGCAGCACGAGTGGTTGCTGCTACCTCCTCTGCACGCATGTGCTGTGCCTGTGCTTGGGATGTGATCATGGCTGGATCTGTGCCCATCAGCCTCTGCAGGCTAGAGTTTTGCAGTGGGTGGTCAGGGCCAGCTACCTGGGCTAGCAGTTTTAAGCAATTGTCTTCTCACTCTTGTTTATATACAATCATCCCAGCCCCTTCAAACATTAGCTTGCATGTTTTTTTAATATCAAATGGGAGCATATCATCTCCTCCAAAAATACTGTCAACAAGGGTAGAAATCATGGCAGAGTTAATACCTTTATCAGCAATTGCCTTAACAATTGTCTGTATATCTTTAGGGTTGACAGGTGTATAGGCTCTTTGCTCATTTCGCCTAGCACCGGTTACTCGGACTGGAAATAGTAGAGCAGCTGATGGAGCCCAGTTAGCACAACTAGCTTTTATTTTTCTCCAATCTGTGAGGGGAATTTCTCTTAAGTATCTGTCTTTAAGTACAAGCTTGGTGGGTTGCATTTTAGGTTTGCTTTTGATTGGTTTTTCAATGTCAGAGTCAGAATCGGTAAGCGTCCACTCACTCAGCCATTCATTTCCGATGTCGTCTGTATCAGAGACAGAAGTTGAATGAGCTGACAGTTCGGGGCTCCTGGACCTTTTTGTTGGACTCCGCCCCCGCCCGCTGCCCCTGCGGGTGGAGTGTTCCTTCTCCCTCTGCTCACCCCGCCTTCTACTGACTGAAGCCCCTGCCCTACAAGGCGGTGCTTTGACACAGACACCTCTATTGTTTTCCACCTCCGGGCAACCCCCTGCAGCTTCTCTGCGATTAGCATTGGAATGTCTCTCCTCCAGCTTATCTAAAACCAAGGCCACATCGCTTAGCAACCTCTCTTTCTCAGGAATGTCAGAAGCATTAAAGGTCCCTTCAGAAGCATGCTTCCCCTGCCCTTCTCCCCGCAGCTCGGCTCTATCTTTGGGGTAGTAAGGACGGGGTCGCGGGGGGTGCTCCCAAGCTTCCTGCAGCTCACTCTCATCAGAGACCTTCCTAGCTTCCTCAAGTAACTCTCCCCATGCTGGTTTTTGTTGCTCCTCGGGCGGGTCGGTGGCAGGGGAGTGCTCAGGAGCAGGATCGGGTGGATCAGGAGGCGGCTGGGGATCTCCCCCTCTTTCTCCCCGTTCCCTCCCGGCTTGGCAGAGCTGCCTTCAGCGGAGGTCTGGGTGGCTGCTCCAACCCCCAACTTGGGGATGGCATACAAACATGTCTGGGCAGCTTTCCACATTTGCTTTTCTGTCAAGGCTTTTTGTAAAGCCTGCATAACCTTTCCCCACGCTTTTAGATTTTTTCCCGTGCCAGAAGATATAACATCCTCTGCCAATGCCTTGGTACATTTATCCCAAATATTTGGATGTAACACATCCACTGGTTGCTCTATAGCACCTATCTCTAGCAATCTCGAAACCGAAGAAACAAAATCCTTAGACTTAACCTCAATACCCCATTGTTTATGAATCTGAGACACGACCTTAATCAGGGCTTCCATCATCCCACGCAGTCACTCCGAGGGCGCCCCCTCCGCCAGGCAGTCCAGCTGTCCTGGCCGCAGCTCACTCGGTCGGACAGCTCCCGACCCTGGTCACGCTTTCCGGCCACAGCTTTCCTGGTTTGGCACTGGGTCCTCCTGCTGGCATTCGCATGCTTTTTCCCGGGTTTTTCGGCACCACTTGTTACCAACACGAGCACAAAGTGGGGCCCGACTCAAGCAGACGGCACGGCTGCTACACTTAGCTCGCTTGGTTCACTGCTCACAAGACACCAATGTGGTGGATGGCAAAATGGCAATTTATTGAAACTTGCATAGTTTTTATAACTTTTGCTACCAAAACTCCACTTGTCTGCTTGGGTCATCCTTCAGATGTGATTGGCTGACCCAGCAAGCCTACCAATAGAAGAGCCTAAACTTATCATCTACCCGTACACCCGAAGTCTTCCGAAGTGCCTGTCCCTAGCTGCTACACAGCAATAAATGTCACCTGTCCCTGCTTTGGGAATAAGGGAAGGGGAGGAAAAGATCAGAAGGATTACCTGAATGGACTTATAAAATCCCACCTTTTGGAGCTGTTTCAAAGTGCCTCTTACTCTCCATTTTGATTGGAAAGAGCAAAGAACAAATATTAAGGGTAGGAGGAGAATATACAAACAATTACAGAAAATACACATTTTGACAATTTGATTATCATTCATTGCTGCAAGGGGCAGATACTCTGCAGCAGGAATGCTGCAAAACAATCTCAATAACCAGCAGGTTCCAGCAGCAGCTCTTTCCAATGTAGACTGAGCAGCTGATTTAATGACTTTATTTAAAGCCTTCCATTTTTCTCTTACTTGTACTTAATTGGAACCATAGAAAACAACTGGTATTTCAGTTGAAGCCTGAAAACCTCAGTTCCTTCACTGGCCATGTGCCAGGACTGTGACTTTCCCTAAGGCAAGTTGTTGGTGGCATGAAAAGACTGTGATGTCTGAAACAGCTACAGTGCAGCACAGCCCCCTCCAGCACTAAGATAACCCCTTGTGCTGGTTTGAAAGCAAAACCAGTGAGACTCCCAGTCAGAGATACAATTTAATAGAAGAAGAAGGGAAAAAAAGGTGAAATAAATAGAATGATACAACCTAACACCCTGTTGGTCAGGGTGTTTGAAGCAGTCCAGGAATCCTCCTGGAGCAGCAGATGTGGTTCCGCTGGAGCAGAGAGATGATCCAAAGCAGTGATCCCTGTAGAAACGTCTGGAAGCTCGTCTCCTCTGAGAGTTCAGTGGATAGAAGCTGCCAGTGAGGTCTCAAACCCTGGATTATATCCAGGTGGGAATGCTTGGCTCCTCCCCCTGGGCAGAGCATCTCACAATGGCATGATTCATCTTATCAGTCATGCAAATGGATCCTTGATGGCCCATCAAACAGAGACAACGTCTTCCGGGAAGGCATTGTTGGGCTCGTTAACAGAAGATAAGGAGAACAGTGCCCCACCTTGGCTCCAACGGCTCATGGGGATAGAATACATACCTTGGGTACAATTTTACATTGTAACCCAAGACACCCCTCCATGCAGAATTTGGTGACACCCACTAAGAAGCAAAATCAAGATATGCAGAAAATGTTAAGCAATTCTACTCTTCATACAAATCCTAGTGAGGAAGTTCCATCTTTAAGGGACAGGACCAAGCAGCTGATGGAAACAGCTCCCCTGCCATGGAGGCAGAGGCTCCCTGGGCTGTTCCATGCACGTGCTGTATCTCTCCATGGCCTCTGCCAGCAGCTCTCAGTGAGACAGGACAGGGCAGCTCCAGGGAGGCCCATGCACAGCTCAGATTATCCAGTTGTTAGCCCTGCTAAATGCAGGGAAAAAACCCCCAAAAATACACATCCTTTGCCCATAAATGGCAATGCAAAGAGAGAGGCATCTGAAAAGATGGGATGACTAGTCAGTGTGATCCTGCTCATTTCTCAGAGGCCCTGACTTTCATAGAGGAGATTGGAGTAGGAGTAGGAAGGAGTTTGCCATGGACTGCTTGTACCATTTACAGAACAGCATTTGGCATCTCTTGCTCATATGTCAAATATGTGCCTGCACAGTGTGTCAGATGCAGCTTCTGATGAATTTTTAAAGAGGAATTTAATGCTGACATAACAAAAGTGATAAACTGCTCAACTGTTTGCAGGGTAAATCCTGAATGTGCCCATAGAGAAGCACATGGAGCTGCTGAAATCCTGCCATGGATGAAACACTCAGGACCTTTGCAGTTTTATGCATTCATATCCAACAGCAAAAGTCCCTTCTTGGATATGGGCTCTCTGGCAGCACAGGAGTTTCCAAAAGGTCAGTGGTATAATGGCCATGGCTGGTTTTTACAACCGGAAGAAGTTGCTCAACCTTCCAGAACATGAACTTTTATTTTAAAGACAGTTATTACACTCTTACTGAGGATCACAAAATTTCTCTTTTAATTCCCATGATGGCGACATTTCACTACCTAGGTTTAAGTCAGATTTCAGAACAAATTTTTTAAACATTAGGTAGAGGGAAGAACAAAAACCTGCAGTAGCTGAATTGTACTATTTACAGTGACATTAGGCATTCACAGACGTTCCAGGAATATTGTGCTTTATGATCCTTACGATTTACTGGGAGAATCATGCAAGATTCACTATACTTTACAACTCACTTGACAATATCTTCCTCAGGCTTTGCATTTAAGGTGCTACTATGAACTAAGCCAGGACAAACAATGGAAATTGGCCACACCGGTCATGTCCTTTTTGGTACTGTGACAACACACACCACATCCCAAATCCCCTTCACTTTGGAGATAAGAGTTCAAAGCGACAGTTATATTGAAGTGGTTTTACAGGTACTACTGCTTGCTCATGCGAGGAGATACCTTTAACAGGGATGAGAGTCTGCTCTCAAAGTTTGTCAAACCCAGTACCCAGCACACCTGTACTCCATTGCCCTCGCCTTTTCCTGCGCAATCTACTGCGCAGGCACCTTGCTCCCCTACCCCTCCCCCAGCATCATTGGGTGTAACTGCAGCGGGCCTCTCCCCTTGTGTCGCAAGCGCCTCCCTTAACCCCATCTCCTGTGTGTCCAGCCATGCCCCCAGTGACCCAGCATGCCCCTGGTAACTCCTCCCCCTGTACCCCTCCCACTTCCGGTCCCTGAAGTGAGGAGAGTGGTGACTGAAAGGAAGCCATCTTGGCTTCCACTGCCAACAAACATCAGGCAGCCCTGGTCTGCAAGCCAAAGACAGACACCCACACTAAGCAGCCTCCCTCTCCCTCAGGAGATGAAGACAGTGACTCCTCACTGTCAGATATTGAAGACCATTGGGCCAAAACCCGGGAGGAGGCAGCTAGGGATGGCGAGTGGGAAATAGCAAATAAAATCTCTGCTTTTCCCATTACTGTTGGCCGTAGTGGGCATGTTACCTGGCACCCCACCCCCTATACAGAAATCAAAGAACTAAGCAAGGCTGCTAGAGAGCATGGGCGAGGATCACACTATTTTAGGAGTCTCCTTGAAGCTACCTTCATCTCACACACCATGATTCCGCATGACATCAGAAATATTATGGGATGTCTCCTTTCCCCTGCAGAATATATGCTGTGGGAAAGGCAGTGGAAAAAACAATTAGAAACATCGGCCGGAATTTACCAAAAGGACCCAAATAGACCAAATTTGATTTTAGAACAAATTGCAGGTGAAGGTAACTTCATGAAGCTGCAAAACCAGACAAACATCCCAGAAGCTGCCCTATTAGACATTGCCAATGCTGCCAAATCAGCTTTGCTCCGTACACTGGATGACGCTACTCCCACACTGAACTTTACCAACATTAAACAAGGGGTTGATGAATCTTTTCTAAAGTTTGTGGACAGATTGAAAGCTGCTTTAGAGAAACAGGTTGAGAGCCAAGAGGATCAGAAGGAAAAGCTAGTGAAGCTAGCGATGATTAATGCCAACTTGTCCACAAAGAACATTCTAGGGACATTACCCCTTGAGCCTGAACCGACAATAGACCAGATGATTGAGGCGTGCATAATGCACACCTCCACAGAGAGCACAGTTGCCCAGGCTGTTGCGCAAGGTACAGCTAAAGGAGTTTTGGAAGTATTTGCTGTTGTGGCTGCCAAAGACAGGCAGCGATGCTTCGTTTGTGGAGACTTTGGACATTTCATGGCCAAGTGCCCAGAAAAAAAAGCCGGTCTTGATCACAGGTAAGACCATCAGTGGCTGGAAGCCAACCCTAACCGGTTGTGGTGGCCGGGAAATTCACAGCGCAGCGCAGAGCGTCCCCGAGCGAAGACATCAAGTTCCTGGCTGGCGAAGTTCACGCACCCCACTTGTACCTCAGAGGAGCTAGAAGGAAAGACCGGCTCCTGCATGGCACGAAAGTGCCCTCCCCGCAGATTCCGAAGGAGGTCAAGCAGACCCGTTTTACTCCGAGGTACAGGGGGCAACCCGCCGTGAACTGGTGAGCGACATCTCTATCAAACTAGAAGAAGACGGCATCCATCGCATCGCCACTGGAAAACACCCTCTCACCAATGGACCCTATGATATTCTTATTATTGGACATTTTTTTAAACTTACAGAGGTTGTGGTCATCCCCAAAGTGCAGACGCTAGAGCCAGGAGAGGAGATTTTCATTTCAGTTATCTGCCTGGATCCATCCTTTTTTCTAGCTGCTGATATCCCTCTGGCACAAGCCTTTCTCCTCCCCAAAGACTTGCTGGATTGTGTGTCAGCCCAGTCTTCGGTCTTCCAGGCTCAACTTATGGGGGCTCACAAACCTATCACCAAGTGTACCCTTTTCGCTAAAGGAGAAAAAAAATCAAGTGGTGGGGGATGTTAGACATTGGAACCGACGTCACAGTCATTGCTTGGTCAGAATGGCCTTCAGATTGGGATTTAAAGCCAGTTGCGGGACTCATTTCGGGCATTGGAGGAGTTGCCACTTCCTGGCACTCCAAAAGGAACATTGTTATAGGGGGCTCGGAAGGAAAGATGGCAACTGTGAGGCCATTTGTTGTGAGAGCACCTATCACCTTGTGGGGTCATGATGTCCTTTCTCAATGGGGAGCCTCAATTTGCATTAGCTGCAGGGATTTCTAGTTGGGGCCACTGAAGAGTGCACATTAGACATCCCTCAACTCAGCTGGAAGCAAGACTCTCCATCTGGGTTCATCAGTGGCCCCTTCCCGAAGAGAAGAGCTGCATGCACTAGAATCTCTTGTTGCTGAGCAGCTGGCCAAGGGCCACATTGCTACTGGAATACCCCAGTCTTTGTAATCAAAAAGCCAGGAAAAAACCAATGGAGGCTCCCACAAGACCTCCACAAAGTGAATGAAGTTACAGAGGACTTTGGACCCCTTCAGCCCGGAATGCCCTCACCAATCATGCTCCCAAGGAACTGGCCATTAGCGGTCATTGACATCAAAGAGTGCTTTTTTAATATTACTCTACACCCTTGTGATGCTCCCTGTTTGGCTTTCTCTGTGCCATTCCTCAACCGCCAAGCTCCCCTCCAGCGCTACCATTGGCTTGTGTTAATGCCAGGAATGAAAAACTCACCAATTATATGCCAATGGTACATTGTAAAAATCATCTCGCCAATCCATGGAAGATTTCCAGACTGTGTTCTTCTCCATTACATGGATGACCTTCTCCTCTGTGTGCAGACTTGTGCTGACCTGGACAACCTTCTCAAGATTACTACCTCTGCCCTTGAAATGGCTGGTTTTGAAATCCACCCTGACAAAATACAGCTTACTAGGCCCTAGAACTATCTCAGCCTTTGGGTCAGAGAACAGACTGTCACACCACAGAAAATATCCATCCAGGACAACCCGAAGACTCTTCAAGAGCTTCAGCAACTCTGTGGATCCATCAGCTGGGTCCGCCCTCTCCTTGGAATTTCATCAGAAGACCTGGCCCCTCTCTTCAACCTCCTGAGAGGAAGCGACGCACCAGGATCCCCGAGGACCTTGACCCCAGAGGCCTGTGCAGTGATCACTTGTGTCCAAGAAGTGATGACATTGCGACAACTGCACAGTATGAACCCGCTTTGCCATTTCTGTTTGCCGTCCTAGGCAAGGTCCCCCACTTCCAAGGACTGATTTTTCAGTGGAACTGTGATCTCAAGGGCCCCCTTTTGCTCCTTGAGTAGATTTTCCTGTCCTCACAGCCAACAAAAACGGTAACTACATCCCAAGAACTCATAGCAGCACTGATTCGCAAAGGTAGGACATGCCTCTGCTCTCTTGCAGGGTGTGAATTCTCATGCATTTACATGCTGATTGGGCCTTCTGAAGAATTGGCATTTTTGCTCCAAAATAATGAGGGTCTTCAAATCACCCTTGATAGCTACCCAGGAAAAATTTCAATTCATTATCCAGGCCACAAATTGTTCAAAAAACTTTCCATTTGGTCCACAAATTTATTCAAAGTAAATTTTCTCTTGAAGCTGTGACTTTTCACAGACGGCTCTGGATCCTCTCACAAGTCAGTCATGACTTGGAAAGACCCAAGGATCAGAATTGGCAGTCTGATGTCCATATTGTGGAGGGTTCTCCACAAATTGCAGAATTAGTCGCCGTCGTCAGGGCATTCGAGAGATTTAAGGACCAACCTTTTAATCTAGTGACTGATTCAGCTTATGTTGCTGGAGGAGCTATGAGGGCTGAGCATGCTTTCTTGAAAGAAGTCTCAAATCAGGGCCTGTTCCTCTTGCTTTCTAAATTAATATTCCTTTTCTCTTACAGGAAGCAACCTTTTTATGTAATGCATATGAGGTCACACACTGACCTCTCAGGTGCTATTGTAGAAGGAAACAGGGGAGCGGACGCTCTGGCCATGGCAGTGCAAGCCTCAACTTTACCCGACACTTTCCAACAGGCGAAAATGTCCCACCAATTTTACCATCAAAATGTGCCTGGCCTCATGCAGATGTTTCACATCACACGACAACAGGCAAAAGCCATAGCTGGAATGTGCCCTCACTGCCAATCCTACCAAGTCCCATTTTTAAACAAAGGAGTCAATCCCCGTGGGCTGCATAGCTGTGAGTTGTCGCAAACTGATGTTACCCACATTCCATCTTTTGGAAGATTAAAATATGTGCATGTCATGGTTGATACCTTTTCTGGGGCAGTCTTTGCATCTGCCCATGCCGGAGAAAGTGTTCATTTTCCCAAAACACATTTTCTCATGGCATTCGCTTCCCTGGGAGTTCCTTGAAAAACAAAAACAGATAATGGGCCAGTCTATGTCTCGAAGGCATTAAAGACATTTTTTCAAGACTGGGGAATCAAACACGACACTGGCATTCCCTACAACCCCACAGGTCAATCAGTTGTTGAAAGGACACATCAGACCCTCAAAAGAGTCCTTCATCAAGAGCAGAGAGGTACAGAGGTCTTACCTCCCATTGAGAGGCTCTGTAAAGCTCTGTATGTTATAGATTTCCTAAATTTTTCAGACCAAGAGCCAGACACCCTGTTATCAGGTACTTCTCCAATTCGGCCTGAGCTAAGCTCTCGGAGAAGCCGCCTGTGTTGATCAAGGACCCAGAAACACTACAGATAAAAGGTCCTTTCCAATTAATTACTTGTGGAAGAGGATATGCTTGTGTGTCCACCCCCTAAGGCCCTCGCTGGCTCCCAGCAAAATGCATTAAACCATACCTATCTCCTACTGATAACTTACCTATTAACTCAAGTCTTCAAGAGCA
This sequence comes from Phylloscopus collybita, assembly GCA_027886175.1. NCBI lineage: Eukaryota > Metazoa > Chordata > Aves > Passeriformes > Phylloscopidae > Phylloscopus > Phylloscopus collybita. The sequence continues at coordinate 7,967,384 of JAJNNQ010000019.1, read as the reverse complement.
TACAGGTTCACCAGTGTGCCAGAAAACAGCTGCATGGAAGTGGAGAAGAAGAAAGCCATCCTTGTTGCAAGTATCTCGCCATCCGGTCACCAGATCCCAGATGGCAAGACAGACCTTCTCCTCCTGACTGACTATTTCCCTTCTATTCCTTTCCTTTCCCTATTCCCCATTTCCCTTTACCCCTTCCCCACTTCTTTTAAATAAAGTGAGGGGGGGGGGGGGGGGTGGGGGCAGGGAAAGTTACAGAATAGGGAAGCAAGTGATGATACAAATAAGGTTTATGGTTTATGCTACTGCTTACCATTCATGTTATTGTTCCATTTAAAGGCACCCATCATGACCCCCTTGAGCACCCTGTCCACTTTGTGTTGGACCCTTTGGATGATGGCATCACCTACTACAGATACATGGCTGGTCATGCAACCACATGAGAACGTGTGGATCACCTTCGCTAAATCCTTGCAGCAACAGAACATGTGTCTGTCCATGGGCAAGATAATCCGTTAGCCTCCTGTCTGGTAGGAATTCCACTTCACCCAAACAAATATCCCTTTACAGGTAAGGTACCCAACCCTGTTGTTATAGATACAAGAAAACTGAAATTGACTACCTGTATGTCTCATTTTCTACTTGTAACTGTTTATTTTGCAACGAGTTCTGAATTGTTGGGGATATTCACTGTTGTAATGTTGTTCACTAGTTCTTAGATATTGTTACAAGTGTTTAGTTAAGAAGTTTGTAAGAGTTCTGTGCGGCTGCCTTCCCGACTCTAGTTAAAGGGACAACACCAAAGAAAAGGGGAATCTTCCACCCTTCCCCCAAACAACTCAAAACTGAGACCACCACCCAGAGCCTTCATTGGAACATGACCACCCAATCAAAACATGGCGGGAAGGAATGATTGGTGTGGAAAGCACCCCGCTAACAGCCAATGAGAGCCCGAAGAATACACCAATCCGGGAAAGGATCCAAAACGGACCAATCCCTGAGGGGACAGAGGCTTTAAAAGGGACTGACCACCCTCAGGGGGGGCTTCTCTCTCAGGAACCGGACTGTCCTGGGGGAGGGGGGGGCCCGTGCGCCCGTGAGCACGTTTTTTTTGTTACTCTGACTTGCCATGTGAGGCTGGGACTAGCCCAGCCTCCTGTTCCTGTAGCCAAGTTTGCAACAATAAACGATCGGCCATTCCTTTTTAACACCTTTGGATTTACGGCCTCGTTATTAACGTTGTAACATTTGTAACACTGTGGACATTTGGGATGAATGGACAACGATTCTGCCGCATGCACCAGAAGAACCCCAGGAATTGGATCTTTTGGGGTCTTCCCTAGCAACATATTGTATAAATTTTTTTTATCAGTGAAACAGTAAAGTTCAGTAAATTTTCTGAGCTCGGAAAATCTGTATTCTGTAAAGACGTGTCTCCAATTGGCAGAACCTATAAGAACCAAAATTGGTGCAATTACACTGCAAAACCACTATCTGTCTCCATTCGATACCCAAGACAGCTTCCCAGGGGAGTTTTCCTTATCTGTGGGGATAGGGCCTGGGCAGGAATCCCATCCCGTCTCCAAGGAGGTCCATGCATGTTGGGAAAGCTTTCTATTCTAACTCCAAATATAACCTTAATGAAAGACTGGAAAATAAATAAGGAGAAATCAGCACGCATAAAGAGAAACCTCAAAGATTTGGATGAAAATTGTGATAGTGAGGCGGTAGATTGGCCTCATAGCAAGAGAGTCCTGATGTCTATTTTTCTGCCTTGGGTTATGGCTGCGAAAGCCCTGGGAGAGCTTTCCCACATGGAGTGCTGGATGGGAAAAGAGGCAAACCTAACCTCTGCAGTTCTCAGTGACCTCCTCCAAGATGAGGAGACTACCAGACAGGCAACGCTCCAAAATCAAGCTGCGATAGACTACCTCCTATTAGCCCATGGACATGGTTGTGAAGAATTCGATGGACTTTGCTGCTTTAACCTTTCGTCGCATGGCAAGAGCATCCACATGCGCATTCAAGCCCTTCAGAATGCTGTTCATGAACTTAAGACTGAAAAACCACAAGAGTGGTTTGAAAACTTGTTTGGCCACTTTGGACTCAAAGGATGGGTTGCCTCATTCCTCAACAGTTTTCTTTGGATTCTGATTGTTATTATCACAGTTTTATGTACCCTTGTCTGTGTTTCTACGTGTTCCCAACGATTTCTAAAACAAGTGTTCATTTTAAATAAAGGGGGAATTGTGGTAACCCCTGAGGTTACCACAAGGAAGCTTGCCCTCTCATGGACAGAGCACAGCATATAAGCTGTATTCACAATGGCAAACCTCCCCACAGGGAAATCTCCTTGGGAGACTGTTTCTCAAGTTAGGGAGAGCAAAATGTTTCACCCCATGGGCCCTTGAGGCTCTGTGTTAATTTGTTACCCTGCATTGGTTGTTTCCCTACTTCCTAGTTTTTCCCCTTCCCTGACTGGTGCATTTTGGATCCTCTCCCCAACTGGCTGTTATCCCAATTCTCCCCATGATTAGTCACAGTTGCTAGCCCTGCCTATCCCGAACCCCATATAATCCAGCACCCTGAGCCCAGTACTTGCATTCAGTCGCCAGTTCCTGCTGAATAAAGGATCTTCCAGACTGGACACCTGCCTCCTGCTTTGTTCCTGCGCCACCTGAAGGAGCTGCCAGAGCCAGCTGCCTTGTGCAGCCTCACAAAAGAGGTTATCACTACTGAGTGCCTGTGCCCCTTGGAAGCCTGAGACACCCATTCTGGGACGGTCTCACTGGGGAAGGTTGCGGCACCGGAGTGGCCACCAGAGAGGCCACCGGCGGTTGGCAGCATCCATACAAACTAAACTTTAAATCAACAACAAGGACCCAATCTCTCATGTCAAGTAAAGCAGAAAACTCAAAATGGGTGCTTTGTTAGCTAATGTGTCTTAAAAATGAATGAAGAAAGGAAGACTGACAGATATAGTTCATTGGAACTAAAATTAATGAACTGAACAGAGGAAAATCAGTATGAGGTTGGTTTGTGCAGAAGCACCTAAGATCAAGTAAATGTAGGAAGGGCAGAGAAATCGGGTCTCAAGGAATGTGAGAATTCAGGGTTAAGGTGATTTGAGACCAGAACTTTAAAGGTCAAGTAGTATCTAAAGACAATCATTGCCCCACTTTTGTTCTGAGAGACCATTGACGGATTGTAAGATTTCAAACTCCAGGATTTGAACTAAGTCTTGAGTTTTAACAGATTGAATTAATTTCCATGAAACTCCTCACAAATTTAGCAGAAAGTGCTTAAATCCCATTGTGCTGTCTTTGCAAAAATGTATAGCTCTAAAAAATATGAGTCTGCAAATTTAAAATAAAAGTAAATTTCTACACATAGAACTATTCACACCTACAAGCAGTGTCACAGGACCAAGTGCTTCGTGCAAGTAAAAACATTTAGAAAAATGTCTATGTGTCCTAGACTCAGGGTCAGCAATTTGAGTAATTTCTGGTTTTGGACCAGGTAGTACCTGTGATTCTGTGAGTGTCTGTCTTTTAGTTTCTGGAAGTTTTATCCAAAGGAAAGCTCAATAAGGAGAGAATTCACTTACAACCCCAATGAGGTATGGGCTGCCTGCATCTCCCAGCAGGTGGCTCTCCAAAATCTGCAGGGTGATGGCTGTGGACTGTCACCTTGGCGTCACCATGTACTGAAAAAAAGTACAGCCAACAAGAGAGGGAACATTAACACACAGAACTTCATGAGTGTCCAACTGCTTCTAGCATATCCCAGAGCAACTTCTATGTATTTCATATTCAAACACTGTTTACAGCTTTGGAGACAGAAAAGTTATTCTGAGCAAAAGGGTATACTGCATGTTTTGCTGGGGAAAAAAAACATTCAAGAAAGGAAGACACAGGAGAAAATAACAATAAAGTATTTAAACTGTGACTGCTATATTTCCATACACAGCTGAGAGAAGCTTGTACAGAACCATTTGGCCATGCAACCAATGGAAGCCTCCAGCCAGTATCCCTTGCAGTTACAATGCTAATGTGCTAGTTAGCTAATTGCTAATAAGGATTCAGGGCTGACAATCTCTTGGAAAAATATCTTATGACCTGTGTCAGCAGGCCTGGTCTAGACTGCTGGGGGAAAGCAGGGTACCTACAACCTGGAGGAGTTGTAGGTCTTGCAGACCCCTTGAAGACTGAGGGTGAGGACCCAACCTGCCAGACCAGAAGCATCTGAGACAGGAGGTACTGTAGTAACAACACCTCACACTAATTTTGTTTTTCAGTGCACACAGTTTAAATAACAAGCTGGAGAAGAAGATGTGATGCACATCCAGAACATGGCAAATCACATAGAAGAATTATTTTGTCAAATGAAATAAAGTAATTTGGGGGTAATAAGAGCTCTATGTCTGTGCTACTGAAGATCAACTGTGCCTGAAGAAGCCTTTCAATAATACATTTGCAAAAAGCATTCACAGTCAGAATGCTTCAGAAGCAATTTCAAACCTTCATACTTTGTTTTCCAATCACTTGCTCATATCAGAAACAAAATGCTTGATATTGTCTCAGTCCTCTATTCCACAATTTAGGGTTTTGTTTTGTTTTTTTTTTTTTTTTTAACTCACCTAAATGTCACTAAGTATGTCTCAAACACTAATTAATAGAGTGATTGGTGTTTTACCAAGGGACAGACTCTAGGTGCATGATCTATACTGTGGCTCTCTCACTGCCTTCAGGGAAACATTAACATGCATGGTAAGTTGGGCTTAAAACTAAAAAGGACCCTGCTCTCACATTTATTTTAGAGTTTTGGTCCTACTTACCACATACTCAAGCAGTAAAGAAGCAGAGAACACTGGCAGTGTCCCTCTTAGGCACTTGGCCTTACCTTGGATACACAAATCACTCTTAAACCAGCATTTCTGCACCCAGTAAGAGAGCTCTGAGCAGCTGGATTAGAAGACACAATCTCCTTCCCTCCTTTGCACACGTGCAGCTAATGCATAACCCACTCCATTCCTAGTCCCTCCAAAGTAGGTATTTCTAAGCAGGGATAGAACATTTCTTTTTCATTAGGAATATTTAGGTAGAGTGCTTCAACAATAGTAAATATTAAACCAGGGATGCTTTGGAAATCTCCCCAGAGTTACAGAAAACCACTGTGATGTCAGGTTGCCATGACACTGCATCCAGTCTGCAGACAGTGTAAGAGCAGAGTTATGTGAGATTGGCTGTTTTGAAATCCTTGTCACTTGTGGGATGAAGGAACAATTCCACAGCTCCTTCTCACTGATGCCAAAGCACACTATGGTCTAGATTGAGGGTGTGCAGTCTACCCACTTTTTTTTTCTCTCAGAAGCTGCCTGGATGATGAGCATGCACACTTCGCGAACAGGCTCTCTTGCACAGAAACAAAAAAAAAAAACTACAGTAGAAAAGTCTGAGCTTGGGAAGCAGACCTGGCCATGACAGACTGTACTAGACTGGAGACTGCCAGCTCTTGGCTCTCCAAGGTTTTCATGTCATCTTTCCTAGACTCAAATTTCTTTTATGGATAGTGACAGGCTGTTTGAGAAATGCAAATCAAATATCGTCACACACTGACAATGTCATGGGCATTGCAAGCATGAGAAAAGCTAAATGTACTTTGGCTCTCCCAGTGCCTTGTACCACTTCCCCACTACCTTTATTTAATGTTCCATATCTTCAACTACAAGAGAGGGAACAAAACTGTAACAAGAAAAATACAAGAGAAGAATGGCATGTTTCCTATAGTTTCAGGGCTCATACAAACTCTGCCTGTGCTACTACTCAGGTTCTTCTGCATGACAGACACTATACTCAGGGGCTTCAAGGCACTGTGGAATTCACTAGGAAAAGAAGAAACAAAAGACACCCTCCCATAGGGACTCTGAAGCACCCATGGGGTCCTGCCTGGCCACAGTGACTGCCCAGGACCCCACACCATGGCAGGAGTGGAGGTGACATCCTGGACACTCCTCCACCGAGGAGATCCAGCTCAGGTGCCTGGACAGAGAAGCAGGTGCCCCAAACAGGTGCAGTTTGCAGATCCTTCGTTCTGCCTCTGGAGGTTTCAGAGATCCCCTGCAGACTCTGCCATGAAGCTGTCTGCTAAAAAAAGGAGGTGGAACACACAGGCTAGTGAATACTTCTGTACGTCCCAGGGCACTTCCAAAGACAGAGGTATGTTGGTAGCCTTCTGCTGCCTACTCCCATTTTCACCATGTCTGGTTTATTGTCATCTCCAGGAGCTACTGCTGCTTTCCTACCGCAGCTCTGTTTGCTGTAGGTTGTCTGACACCTGCATGTGGCTCATTTGAGAGCTGAGCACCCTTACATGGTTCAATTCCCTGTGTGGGAGGGGAATTCTGCAGCACTGTCCTAGTCCCAGGGCTGCACAGGGGAGCAGGGAACCCCCTTTGCAGGCATCAGGACACAGCTCCTTGCATTCCCCTCCCCACACTTTAGGAGAGAGACCTGTGTTTTGACTGTGCTGTATCCAGCTGGTGAGGCATGAGAAAATTTGCATGGATGTGAAATGGTTCATGCTGCTCATCCCTGGAGCATCCACTCCATCGGCTTCAGAGCAAGCAAATCACAGCAGTGCAGCAAGGGAGGCGACTCCTCCGGTCACGATGCTTCAAGGACAAGAAGCTGGAGGTTAAGGAAAAATAGGCCACATCAGCGATATTTCAATTCCTCTTGGAAAAACTTTGATGTGAATAGATACAGAGTGCTTATTTTAGCTGCCTGTTCTCACAAGAGATTCAAGCACAGCATAACAATAACTCAGTTCTAACTAAAGAGCAACCCTTGCAGTTTAAATGCACATCTCAGAAATAATAGAGAGAGTTTAAAACAATCTGGAAACATTTCCTCTCCCTCATCTCCACATGTTCAGTCACATAAGAAATTAAAATGAGCTGTTTTAAGTGCTGCTGTGTCTCTAAGTGTTTTACAGGTCTCTTCTGAAAACCTCTTCAGGTTTCCCTCTGCCCACCTGACAAAACTGGGATGTGTTCCTAGCAGAAATTAGATCTGGGAGGTTATAGAGATGCTTTCCCATCTTAATCTGCACTCCTCTCAGTAGGAAGAGTCCTGAGAAATGAGCAGGCATGTGAATGTTTTGGGGATTTAAAGAAGGCCTGGGGCATAATGTAAAAGCCAAGTAGGGAAGGCTTTAGCTGTGTGAGGGGGAAGATACTGTACTGGAGGAAGGTGGAGAGAAATCCACTAATTTGATTTTGCAGAAGTGAAATAATAAACTGGTTTAGATTCCACCATCAACCACCCTTCCCCACCCAATGCTGCAGTTGCTGCAACCTAAACTTTTTCCTCCAAAGAAAGATCTTCCCAGAGCATTAATGGCAATGCTTTACAGGAGTTCTGTGCCTATTAATAAGCTGACAGATGGCTGTAGTTTCTGATGAACTGGATTTGGTTTCATTGATTAATCTGTTTTCTCCCTGCCCCAAAGGACAGGGACATCTGTACCAACCAGCAGTTGCTCTTGCACAGACCAGATTTCCACAGGCACATCTGTCTGCCTGGGATGGAGGTGATCCCGGTGCTGCTGCCATGGGGAGGCCAGGAGGGAGCTGGTCTGAAGTCTCTGCTAGGGCAGGATGGAGAAGCAGGGCAGCCAGGGGGTCTCCATCTGAGAGCTGAGGCTCTGGGAGGAGTCTGACCTCCTGGTCCCCATTGCAGTCACACTCTTAAAAACACACGATGTGGGTGCAATCAGGGAGTTCAGTGGGAAATTCAGAGAGCTGACCTCTGCTCTTGGTCCCCAAGCCTGTGTATTACTGGAACTGATCCACATGAGGAGAGCCATTGGAGGCAGCAGGTTTGTAGCACATGGGACTGGGACTTGGGGACAAGCAACCCTTAGTCCTGTGCCTCTTTTACAGGGTGGCTGCCAAGGTCCAGGTCAGGAACTCAAAGTACCCTAGAGCAACATCAATAGGGTGTCACAGCTGGGATCTCATCTACTCTGTGCTTCCTCTCCCAGTTATGATCTTGATGAGGCACAGCGCCATATAATGTTGATATCCTCCCCCACACCCCTCTGGATTTGTGTTTATTCATATGCCATGTTCTCCTTTCCCCTTCCCTATGGCTTCTCCAAGAAGATTGCTTGTACTAGTTTCCTGACAATGTAAAGGTCAGCAATGAAAAGAGCTGTGGGTTTGGGCTTTTTTGCCTTGAGGCAGAGGAAAAGCTCTGTTCCAGACTCTCAGCTTGCAGAGAGCTGGGATGTTTTGAAAAATTGTTTCTTATTTTGGACTGACTTGGGATGGAGCTTGTGATTCTCTGCTATGACCTCTCCCTGGAGCACAGAGATGCTGCCATGTGTGGTTAAAATTTAATATGCTTGAAATAGTTCCTCCAGGCAAGCTGTGGAACTCAGCCTCCCTCAGTTCTAGCCCTGTGCCAGGTGCCTGTTCCCCTGGAATCGCCTCTGAGCTCTAGAAGAGAGACCAGAGTCCCCTTGCTGTGCCTTTTGTGGGGTATCATTTGAACTGCAGACAGATGAAGTGTGACTGTTCCAAAAGGGACCTCCATCAGCCCTGGGACTGTGCATGTTTGAGGTCGCTGTCTGGATAAAAGCTCACAACTTCCTTCACACAAAAATTGGTGGCAGGGAGTCATAGAATGGTTAGGACTGGAAAGTATTTCAAAGGTATTCCAGTTCCAACCCCTGCCATGGGCAGGGACACCTTCCACTATCCCAGACTGGTCGAAGCTTGGTTCAGCCTGGCTTTAAACACTTCCAGGGATGAGGCAGCCACAGCTTCTCTGGGCAACCTTTGCCAGGGCCTTACCACCCTCACAGGGAAACATTTCTTCCTAATATGTGAAATCTACCCACCATTTGCCAATTTGAAGCCAATCTCTCTTGTCCGGTCACCACCTGCTGTTGTCCAAGTCCCTCTCAGCTGCACCACTGGAGTGTTGTTGTAAACTGGGTTAATCAGCACTTTCTTGTCTTCAGTCTGGGGTCAGAGCTGAGCTCAGCTGCCAGCAAGAGAGAAAGCAGAGAGACCTGCACAGAGCTGGCAAGGCACCTTCTTGTGCCAGGCTCAGCTCTTCCAGTTTATTAAAGTAGCCAAGCTGTTGTAATCCCACCCTCCGCCCTCCTCGCCCTGACTGCTAGCTCAGATTCTGGAGGGCTTTGGGCCAAGATCACTACAGGAAAGGGGGAGAGACCCAAAAGAGGCTCCTTACCTAGGATTGTTCCAAGGCTTTATTCTTGAAGGGATTCCAGGGGCAAAGAGAACGAACAAGGAAGAACATGGGTTTATGTAGACCCTCTGTCCGAAGACAGATAGCTGGCACTGAGCCAGTTGGTCAGAGATAGCAGGGGAAGGTAGAGTCACACCACACAGTTACAGCTTTGGGGCTCCTTTTGGGGTAAACCATCCCCAGAGGGATACAACACCAAGCGGTTTGTGCACGTAGCCAAGAGCTGCTCAAAATGCACTTTCAGGTGTGCACTGGAATGGCTGGGCTTGGCACAACCTGAATCCACCACTGTGCTCCCAAATCACCCTGTTCTTCATGAGCCCCTTGTGCAACTGGGCTGGAGAACATGTCCTGATATGGGGAAACACTTCTGCCCTCTTCTGCAGGATGCAGTCAGAGCTATGTGTGAAATGAATGACTTTAATGCTCTCTTGGTTTGCCATTAATTAATTGAAAGTTTTGTTCTTGCTGGTTTTTTTTTTTTCAGCCTGGACTTCCATGATGTTGGAATAACGAATGTCGTAACCTCATCTCTTGTTTTCCTCTTGCAGCTGAATTTAAAAAAAAAAAACAGTTTCCTGTGGGGTTTTTTGTTTCTTTTTTTCAAGTCCCGCTTGGGTTTTAACTCTGAACAAACTATTTATTGTGGTGAATAAAGTGAAACAAAGAAAATGTTCTCTGTGCACCTGCAGAAAGAGAACCAGGATGGACCAGACGTGGCTGGGACAGGCTCTGGACCCAGGCACCTGCCCATGTCCTGGGTCTAATCTCTGTTAAACTCTTGGCAGCAATCTTGGACTGTTTGATAGCAATCTTTTTACAAAAATATATAGAACCAAAACAACAACAAAAAAGCAAAACTTTATAACTTCATTTTGAAATCTGATTACAATTTTAATCTTAGTTTGCCTTTTTATGATGCATGTTCTTATACAAAGGTGCTGCCACATTCCAGTACAGGAGGAACAGGTGTGTGTGGCTTGATGCCATAAGGACCTGAGCTTTTTAAGCTTTGGGGTTTGCCAGGAATATTGGATATTGCCTGTCTGCATAACATAATGCTTTTGTGCATAAGTAAACGTCTAGGGCTGCAGCCAGACAGCATCACAGAAAATGAGGGTGCTTGCCTTTGGGCAGCTGGAAGCTGCTTGAAAAATAGAGCTGGAGTCTCCTTCCTGTGACCCCAGCAAAGAACCGTGAGCACACCTCAGCTTCTCTGGCTCGTTGCAGGCTGGAATTGAAGGTGGCATCCCCCTCATGCTGCCCCCAGCGCCGGGTCTGGGGGGCTGGGGATGCCGGGGCCCTGGAGCCCTTCCTGCTGGGACAGCTGTCAGACTGACGGGGATGTGTGGGAAGGGGGAAATGACCTTTTTTTCCTCTCCTCCCCAGAGAAGAGCAGTGCTCAGCCAATCTCCCGCTAGATGTCATGGTTGGGGATGGGTTGGGGCTGCTGGCACTGCTGGAGCCGAGACTCCCGGAGAGGAAAAATCCCACCCTTTTTTCAAGCTTTGTGACAGTGTGTAACCAACATCTTATAAAGACAAGCCATAGAATGATTTACATCCTTAAAAAGGGGGCAAAATACATGTGTGGAGGAATATTTGAAAAAACGACAGGCTCCTGGCAGGAGAGGGCACTGTGTGCTTGGCTATATCCGAGGGAGTGTGCAGCTGGGATGAGTGCATTTTAGGTGGAAAGCTGTGTAGCCGCGGAGCAGGCACCCCACCGCTCCTGAGGTGTGACCAGCCCAGTGCCATGGACAACAGCTCCAAGGACAAAGCTCCTGCTCCTCTTCCCACACCATGCTGGTTTGGGTTAAAATCTGCTTTGTACCTGGTGCTGGGTTCCAGGGGCAGAGGGGCTGCTGAGGGAATGGGCTGGGATGAAGGCAAAGCCAGCATGGGGAGGTGGGAAATAAGGCTGCATCATAGGCAGCATCTGCATCACTCTGCAACAAAAGCATCCTCACCAAATATATGCAAATACCTTTAATTTGAGATGCTTTTCTCCCTCAGCAACTGTATTTTGTATCATAATCATTTTTTACCTGTTTGCTTTAATGTAGGGTTTCCATCTGGGGGAGATGGAGTTTCACTGGAAATGTGTGTTCAAATTAACTCTCTTATCCTTTGTTTTCTTCCGTAAAATAACTCCTGTTGTGTTATAATGGGAGGAAAATTGTTTGGAAGGAACCCTTCCGAACTGCCTATCTCATGGACTTGGCTTTTAATGGAGGCAGTTTTGATGCAATTCCCTACTTTAGTTTTATTTTAGCTCTACAGACCTGCAAGGAAAGATGTCAAGTATTTGGTTTATTCAGCACTAAAGGCAATCAGTGCTTTCAGAATGACCCTCAAACCCTCACAGGGAACAGCCTGTTTAGTTCAGTGTTTGTATTTCTGGTAAACACTACTGGGAGCTGCTGGTGTTCAGGCTGTCATTCAGTTTTAAGGATTTTATTTCTCTTTCAGGTTCTTCCCAAGGCGTGTTTCCATGTGGGACTCTTGTCTTTGCATAAGGATGAGGCTTTGACCTCAAAATAGGGGAAATGCTGAGAGCTCCTGCAATCCCTCTGGACATGATCACTGTAACAAATGCCTGATGCTCAGCTTGAAGCGAGCTATCATGTTTAGCTGCATTTTGGATGGTGTCTATAAACACAGCAGCTGTCTGCATGAGAACGGGACTTTCCAGCAGTGGATAATATGAAAAGAATCTTATTACCAGTAAAAAAAAAAAAAAAAAAAAAAAAAGGTGATGTGCCTGAGGCATTCACAGCTCTGCATGCCTTGAAGACAGGTGGGAACAGGGAGCTCTCCTCCTGGGATGGGCACAGCTCCCCAGGGCTCCTGCTGTCCCCTGTCCCACTTCTCACCTACTGCTTTCTCTCCTGCCTGGGTTGGGACACCAGAAGTCACCTCTTCAACGAGGCACGTGATGATGAATTTCTTTTAGTGCCATTAACCTCACTGACACTTTGCCCAAACCCTAGGGGTTTTGCAAATGCTCCTGGGGCAGGGCTGTGGTCACTTCATTTTGGCTGAGCCCTGTGGGAAGGGCTGAGACTGTGGGAGCTGCAGGGACACTGTCAGGAGCTTGGACACCTCCACTGTTCCCTGCCCTGGGCCTTTCCTCAGGGTGGTGAAGGAACAAAGCCAACCCCACTCCCAACATTTTCCCCAGCCACACGCTGCTCTTCCATCTGCTCCAAAAACTGCTGTGCTGGGACACCCCAAGATAGGGTAGCTTGTTCTGCCAGGGACCATTTCTGAGTCAAGTGTCCCCACCACCTCCTGAGCCAGGCCGCTCTTTGGGGTAATAATAAACCATCTCTCAGTTGCAGGATTCAATTTGTAAAACATTACAAAATTTTGGGGCAAAAACCCCCCAATGCCTTGCTCTTTAGCAAGTAATTTACTTACTTGAGTGCAAAGCCAGGGATCTGAGTGGGTTTTCTTCCATCTCTTGTGACCAGCTGAGCTGTGGGCGGTGGATGCCTTGGCACTGCCTGCGCTGAGGAGGTTCCCAAAAAAGAAATACCAAAACACCAGAAGAAACACTGCTTTCGTGATAACTTCTGGCCCATCCAGAGGGAGAAAATGTCAGGAATTTCCCAAGAATATCTCTAGTCTTTGACTTTCCAGCTGAACTCTAGAGCTGTCTGGGATGGAGGAGCACCAGAGACTGCAGGTGTCCTGCTTCTCCTCCAACACCCAGACCTGGCATTTCTCAATTTTTTTAACAAGATTCAACAAAATTTATTTGGTGCTTCTGGGTTTTTTAGTCTTGTGGTTTGCATTGACAGGAGCATCTTGGGCTGGATACACAGCTTCATTGTTTGCACGTTACAGGGGAAAAAGCAGCAAGAAAATGGTGAGGCTTATGGTAAACCAGCAGTTCTTTGCTATCATTTTTTGGAAAATACAGCACAAAATTCATTAGTTCCTAGCAAAGGTACTGAAGAAAGAGGGAAGGAGAGAGATATATCACTTCATGTGTTATTTTCCCTAGGCAAAGCAAGCAAGTAGCAGAAAACAGTGAAAGGAATAAATCCATGTTCTTACTCAAACTGATAAGTAAAATGCATATTAGAAATACTGTGAGTGATCTCTTTAGGGGGCTTAAAATTATGGCCCTGAAAAGCCCTGACAACTTACTGGCTTGAAGGCACATGACTGAAAATGGTTCCTGTGTAATCACTGCCCTGTGAACATGATTTTGCCCTTCTTCTCTGAGCCCAGTGCTGAAGTTTAGTGCTTCATTGCAGGGTCAATCTCCCCTCAGCTCGGGACCCTGCCTGCAGGGTCAGGGATACTAAGGGTGGTTCAGTCCCTTCCTCTCACCTCACCCCCATCCATGGAAGGTTTTCATGCCTGGAGGGGTGCCTGGTTTTGTCCACATGAGGACAAAATCTTGGTGAGAATAAACAGTGAGTGAGCCCTGTCCCACTCTGGGCCAGGGAGGCCCAGCACAGGGGACAGAGAGGGACAGCAGCATATTTAGACCTTCTGATTCAAACACTTGTTCCTAAATGTCACTTGAAGAGAGTGGTCATAATGTTGAGTCATTACCAGCCATTTGCATGTACAATTACAACAGGGAAAAAGATAAAAAAATCAATACCAGGATCAATGGAGAGCTCCCTGCTCTGGGTCTTTTGCCTGGAGCTTGTCATTAGCAGACACTCACAGAGCAGAGCACTATTATTAGAGGAAGCATTTGCAGTCCACAGGAAGTGACTGGAAGGTGGAAAATCCTTGGAATTTTTTTTAAACTGAGTTCTTGGGGGTGGGTTTTTTCCCCTTTCACTTCTGGATTCTTCAGTGTCCTGAGTGAAGCCTCTCCTTCCCACTTGTATTCTGAGGAAAGAGTTCTCTCACCTCGAATTATGGGAAAGGATGACTCTCCAAAACGTGTGAGTAAAAGCTAGGGACAGCTCTGCTTGAGCTTAACCCCTCTCAAATCACTGGGTAGTGAGCCTCTGATCCTCCTCTCTTGCACCCTTTCCCCTAGCACTGCTCACAGCCTAGTGCAGCACATAAATAACAAACATTTATCTTGTTTTTGCAACAGCAGGTAATGAATTTCCAGGACAGGGGGCTCTGGGCAGGCAGAGCATTCTCCAAGTGGTGCTGGAAGCCTCAGCCCTGGCCTGAGCAGGACCAGAGCAAGGTTGGTGAGCACTAACCTCGGCTTCCATGCAGTTTGAGTGACTTGCATTGAACCCCAGGAAAAAGCCTTGTCCCCATAGCTGTCCCCAGGCTGTGGCCTCCTGCTGTCCCCAGCTCATGGCACCATCCAAGGCAGGGCTGGTGCTGTGGCCTTTGGCTGCTCCTTCCTGACCACTGGGAAATGGCTCTGTGCCAAAATTCAGCTCCAGAGCCCCCAGCCCACCCACTGAGAAGAGCAGTTATAGATCAGCAGCACGGAAAGTACACAATTAACTAATTTAATTGTTAATTTAATTAACAAATAAAAAAATCAAATTATTTTGCTGAATTTTGACAGCTCTGTGAGCTAAAATGAAGACAAAATGAAGCAAATGTGTTTAGGGACAGCTGTGTCATGGCTATGCTGAGCTGAAGCTGTGCCAGGGCAGGGCAGGGACTGCCCACAGCTTTGTGCTCAGGAGAACACCCTGGATCTCAGGCTGAGGGTGAAGATCTCAGCAAGATTTATTTTTTTTAGTATTTTGGGGCAGTTACAACAACTTTAAGTGTGTGAGAGTGTACACAATTCTGTCAGGACTGGCTGGGTTGTGAGCCTGGCTCTTGGCATTCTGTTTGCTTTATTGTCTGTGGTTGTGCAGTTACTTTAATTAAGAAACAAATGCTGAAACCACATTTGAGATACTATTCCTCCTCTGCATCATGGTTTAGCTGATCCCAAGCAGCTTCTATTAAGTGGCTTTGTATTTTGGGGATTTTTTCTTACTTGCTATTACTACCGTAAAAGCATTTCCAGGCTCGAGGGAAGATGGGGTGGGAAAAAATCTCTTTAAAAACAGCAATTATTCTTAGTAAAATATTCTAAATAATTAATTGCTTACTGTCTGTAGTGCAGCATTAAATGCCTTTTAGCTACTGCTTGTATAAACTCTTAAAGCCCTGGTTCAAAGCCAGGCTCAGGTTAATGATACAGTGATTTCTGTGGGAAACTCTGTGTGTCCAATAGAGCAGCTCCTGCAAAAGCCCCTCAGAACTGGACACAGACAGGTCTGTGTGGGCAGTGTCAGTGTCACTGGACTTGGTTTTAACCATATTCTCAGGATTTCTGGACCTAGGAAGTCTCCTCATTCCTGCCCAGCTTCTGGAGAAGCTGGGTGGACAATGTACTGTATTGGTGCAATGCTCTTCCAACAGAAACCCAGGAGACTTAAAAACATGACAACTGTCTGTAAAGCATGGAAGAAAGGGCCAGAGATGTGAAACCAGCAATGCCTCAGTTCACCTGCCTCTCCAGGAGCCTGTTCTCCATCTGTGCCCACTGGAGAGTCCCCAGCAGACTGGGCTCACTGCAGTACCCATCAGTGTAGTGTGAGGGTGTTTTTTCTTTTATTTATCATATGCCTGCACTCCTCTGTCATATATTTATTTGGTTCAATCCCAACCCAGCACTTCAGCCCCTAAATCTGAACCAGGTGAGTCCTTACTTGTCTGACAAAAACTTTACCTCAACACTGGTAAAAAACTGTGTAAGAGGACTGACCTGGGCACAGCATTACACCCAAGGCATCTACCTCCAGCTCACTTTTGGGTGCAGCTATAAAGAAAAGGCTGAAAGATACTGAAGATTTAAATTTATATTTCCTATATAAAGCTTTTTTTTAGTTGCCTATTAGCAGGTACTCACATCTCTTTGCATCTTTAACACCTGGGTAAAAAGGAAAAGCTATGACATAGCTCAGCAGCCAGCAGGTACATCAGATTCCAAGGTCATTTCCATCAGCAATTCAAGTAGCTCCTGTGCAGACTGTAGGATGGGACGTGTTTCCAGGAAAAAATTGCTAGCAGAATCAATTAAAGGTTTTCCAGTTTCATTCCTGTTTAGATGATGAACATTGCAGAGTTTCAGCAGGCATTGAACTGTTTATTTTGTCATTTCAAGTGAAAGTATTTCAATTCATGATTTAAACCTTGGAACTCTTTGCAGAGCTGATCCAGGTTAGTTCCCAAGAAACAGTGATTTGTTGCCAGACCTGACAAACACCCATCTCAGCTGCTGGCTCTCATCCAGACACTGCTCATCCCATGGCACTGGATCTCTTCCCTCAGACCAGCCACACACCCCAGATTTGCAGGGTTTGGCTCAGGGTGCTGTTTGGGAACCAGCAGACACGACCTGAGCTCTCTTCCCCCGAAGATCTCCAAGTATTTCACAAATGGTGACCTTCACTTTATCCCTTGGAGGTAGGTAAATAGTAATATACTAATTTTACAGATGAGTAAACAGCATAGAGAGTTTAAATGATTTGGCCAAGGTCAGACCAGCCAGCAGTGGGACTAGGAGGAGATCCAGTCCTGCTAAATCCCATCACCTCCTCTCACAGCTCTGAGCAGGCCCTCCCTTTCACAGAGCTCAGGGGCATGGGGTTGAATTTAAATGGAACTCAATTTCATTTACAGCAAACTCCAGGATATAAACTGGGGGTTTCAGAGCAAATCTTTTATCTGGGCATTTTTTAAGGACTGTGTAATTTAAAATTGCATTTGGCAGAAATCAGGCTCTTAGAAATCAGAAAATAAACTGCCTCCTGAATGACAGCTATGAGGAAACAGGCGAGTTAGGGGATTAATTTGTTTGATTAAATCTTTAAAGAGTTTACTGAGAGACCAGACAGGCCTGCAGATTATAGCATGGGTGCAGTGATGGGCAAAGGAGTTATTTAGATAGAGTCCACATGCTATCTTTCATTTTTTCTCAGCCTGTAATTACTTATAAATAAAATAAAAGCAAAACCACAACTGAAGCTGCAGAATTAGTTACTGTGCTATTTTTGCTCCTCCAGGATAATAAAACAGTGTGAATGACTGATGGCAACAGTGCTTCCTTCAGCCACCAGCACCCTGACATGGGAGCTCCAGGGAGAAATCAGTGCCACAGCCCAGATGGGCCTTTGGTAAAATCATTTTTTACATTCCCAAACATTTAAAGCAATCACTGAAATTGCACATTCAGGATAGGAACAGGCTGAAGACACTGAAGTTTTTGATCAGGGTAATGAACTGTTTTCATTAGGGCTGAGAGGCTGGAATGCCCTAGTTGTCTCCAGGTTCTGCTGAGCCCCTGGGAAGCTCTGCTGAGGGTGAGGTGTCTGTGTCACCGGCCACTAGCTGCTGCCATCAGGAAACAGAAGCACATTTATTTAAGCCAACAGTAATTAATGTAGTGTTTTTCTTAATTTTTTTTCTGTGATATGCAATGCAGCAGGAACCCAGGAACACAAGTTTCTACTTTATTTAATGACTCTGAGTGCAGCAGTTCCTTGCCAGCCCTCGGGCTGTGAGGCAGTGGCTGTGGCAGAGCAGCAGCTGAAGGAGCTGGTTCTTGACTGAGTCTTCTTCCCAGGACTAGGAGGCTTTTCACAAAATGCCAACCACGGGGTAAGGTGCTGCTAACAGGGACACCTTCCCTCGATTGGCCCTTCATGGGACACATTAGGGACAGGTGGGGCTGGATCTTCTCTGCACCCTCTGGTATAAATAAGGGACAGCCCCTGTAACAAATAGTGAAAGCCAATCTAAAATAAAATATAATTTATTGCCACATTGCCAGTGAAAAATCACAGATGTGAAATTGACAAAGTCAGCGGAGCAAGGAAAGCGGTGCACCAGGTGAGACCACCGTGAAGTGTCGCGTGACACTACCCCCCCCCCCCCCCCCCCCCCCCCGGCCAGGTCTCACAAGGGTCTCGGGTCTCGGTCCAGGTCGGCTATTCTTATACCCTTAACTCGTCAGACGAGCCCGGGCAAGTTCGGTGGTCCTGGTATCGAGGGGAGCTTGAAACTTCTCTGGGGTTTACGCCATTGCTCAGTCCAGAATTTATATAGAGTTTTTGTTCCATGATGGTGCTGTTGATGAAATCACGGTTTGTAGACCAGCATGAATGGGCTTTCCGGATGTGCAAAGTGTATCTTGAGAACACCTGATGTCCCGGTCAGGATCTATTCTTTTGGGCCATTAGCTCTTATCAGATACCAACTGCTCCCGGTTTCTGTGCCTCCACTCCTTCATTGGTATTGTAATTTCTTTGTCCTCTTCCCGTATCTGGAGAGTTTCTCTGTGCTGAGAAAGTTTCTGTGACACTCCTTAAGATTACATGTTTTACTATCACCCACACCAGTAAGAATTACATGTATATAAAATATAGTCTATGAACATGAACCAACATACACTGCAATAATGTGAGAGGTCTCTTGGAGAGCTGCCAGCTCAGTGCCTGCCTGAGCCTGCAGTGTCTCTAAGCTTTATGAACTTTTATTCTTATAACACAACTATCACAAAGAACATATTCTACCCTTCACCAATATCACTTTATTAGGAAAACATGAATTAATTCATCACAACAGCCCCTAAAATCCAAGGTTTGCAGTGTGGCTGAGGTTGGAGGTGGGCTGAGTTTATGATTTATGAATAAAGACTTCTGTCTCAGCTGCAAGTTTTGAAGGACTGTGAGGCTGCTGAGTTGGACCCTTAAGCTGCCTAAAGGAAATGCCAGGTGAGAAAAATGAAGATTTTAACATGAGAAACTACAGAGGAGCTACAGGTATTGAAATGCCTCACCAGGCACTTGGCAGTCTTGCGCTGGGCTTGTGAAAGGCTTGTGTGTGTGGTGAGTATCTGCCTTGTGAGAATGATAGCTCAGGTGGGGGCCTGAAGTCCCCCTAGCTTGGTGGCCACATGGTGAAACATTCAGAGTGGGATCCACACAGGATGTGTCCCTGGGGACAGCTGTAGGAGTGGTGTCCTCAGCAGCTCCTGATCCCTGCCCAGTGTCCTGACAGCACTCCCTGTCCCATGCCCTCAGGGAAAGCTCTTGGAGGGATTCACTGTGTGTGGTTTGCTCTGCTAAAAGGCTGCAAGTGACTGCTCTGAGGAAACTGGTGCCAGGTGTGGGGGAAGTGCTGGCATATCCTGAAAGTTTGGGAGCCTGCCCTAAAGCTTGAAGACACCACGGAGCTGAGGGGTTGGGTTCTTTTTTTGAAATATTTGGCATGGGAAAGGGTGGAAGTGGCCAAATGATGCTGTTGCTGTCATAGGCTTTCAGAAACCTTGGAAGGACTTTGTTGCAGGTGGCAGCTCAGAGCCTCTCCCTCTGTCCTGAGGTCCATCAGCCCCTCCTGCTTTGTTCCCTTGTGTCTGATTTATGAGGTAGGGCTTGGTTGGAGCCCCCCTGTGAGCCCTGTCCACACAGATGTGCTGTGTGCCAACCTACTGGGCTAGACTTGCTTGGTGGGGTTGATGTTCCCCAGCAATGCTGAAACATCACTGCACTATTGACAGGGCAGCTGATGGATGTGAACATCACTCTTGCTTTTTATTTGTAATTAATGCTGGGTTTGTGCCTTGAACTCTTGATTTTTTCAATGCACGCAGACCTGTTCTGAGCCATTAACCTGACAGCCAGTGAGTAGTAGCCTTTATTTTGTTGTTTTCAAAACAATAGAAGACCTTTTCTGGAAAATGAATGGATCAGGTTATTAAAATCCTGCAGGAGCACTGTGGTGAGGCACTGAAAAACTAAGGTCCAGCTTTTAATCCCAGCTGAGGACAGTGGAGCTTTGCTGGCCTGTGTCAAGGCAAGAGTCTGACCTACTGTTCTGGGTTTTCTCTGGGACAGGATGTAGCTGGGTTGGTGTTTGAGAAATTCCCACTTTCTTCATGCACTGATTACCTAGGGGTACCATGCAGCTTGGTTGACAAATGCTGTGTTGACTGTAAACTGGCAGATTTTCACCACCAGCCCTGTCCTGTATGATTTCCCACATCTGATGATGCACAAGTCTGCTACCTTCGTCAGGGGTGAAAAGGAGCTGGGTACACAACACGTATAAACTTACATAAATTTGAAATTTCTAGTGTGAAATTTAAAATTTGAAAGCAAGTTCCCATTATCCTTGTCACAACAATGGTGGTAAGACAAATTCAGAATATCTCTCCTGAAGAGTGGCAGAGGCTCCAATTTCACATGGTGTTAAACATGATGAATCTTAGCAGCAAGTCTTTGCAGAGCAAAGAGTTCCTGTGCAGCAAATGGCCCTGAGCTGTAATTTAATTGCAGTTCTGATTTTTTTATTGTTATTATTCCAGAAGCAGCTTGGACTCCTGTGCTGTCCTGCTGTTAAATGCATAAATAGGCAACAGTCTGGCAAGAGCAAGCGTGTGGTGCAAAAAGAAATGTCCTGGGGGTCTGAGTATCTCTGGGATAAGGTTTAAACTCCGTTTCTTCACAAGTTCTCCCAAGACCTTCCCTGAAGGAAGGGATGGGGCAGAGAAGCAGCAGGTAACATCCCTGCTTCCACTGAGAACATCGCTGCCATTCCATAGCTTTGGGTTGTAGGGAGAGCTTGTGAGACTTCTGGGTGGCACAACACACATATGCACAATATACTGCATGGAGGTAGAAACAAATACATAATATTTTTGTTGTAAAGGCTGAATTACTTGAAGAGAGAAAGGGAGTTACAATATTTTGTCCTTGTTTGCAGTTTTAAGTATAGCCCCCCTCTGCTTTTCCTGTTACTGCAGCATAAGTATTTAGCAAAGCATTAATCTTGCTTGTCAGTAATAACATGCAAATTAAACACCTGCTCTAGGAATCTGTAGTGCTTTGTTCCATTAGATGGTATTGACATGTCAGGTATTTGGACTTTAATTCAGAAAAATGGTGCCATTTTCATTTATCTCCCCTAATGAAGAATGAAGGTGTGCACTGATACACGGCTGCCCACAGCAATGCAGCTAAAAGTGAAAAACAATACTTAATATAGCCACTAAATTACATGTGACATCTCATTTAAAGATAAACAGCCTGAAGGCGTATGTCCAAGTGGCACTGATGAAATTTTTAAATGTTCCTTTGAATTTTCACTTAACCACCAATTTGGTAGTAGTGAAGGTGGTGTGCTGGCTGGGAGATGTAATGTGTTGCTGCTTTAAATGTGAGCTGGAAGGAGAAGTAGGAGAAACCTGCAAGTCCTTGAGAAACATGGATATGGATTGGCCCAGACATTCCCCTCTGCACACATGGGGAAATAGGAGCTGTGGCCATGAGATGGATGGAAGCAGTTCTTGTGCTGGGAGATGTCAAAGCTCCCTTGTCCCCACCTGCACAGTGACACTGGTGCCAGAGGCTGGGCACAGCACAGGGGGGCTTCAGCCTTGCAGGGCTGTGTGTGACTGTGAATGTCCCCTGATCTCATGAGCTGCAGGCTGGACACGGCTGAGTCCCCACTCTGTCACATTGGACCCCCTCTGCAAATCTTACACTTCAGCTTTCCAGCGTTTTCTGGAAAAGCTCAGATTTACATGGAAAAATGTGGATACAAGGGGGAATGGCTTTAAACTGAAGAAATTTCATCTGTGAGAGTGTTGAGACACTAGCACAGGTTGCCTGGAGAGCTGCAAGTGCCTCATCCCTGCAAATGTTCAAGGCCAGGCTAGATGGGGCTTGGAGCAACCTGGGATAGTGGAAGGTGTCCCGTCCCATGGTAGGGGGTCAGAATTGGATGATCTTTAAGGTCCCTCCCAGCCCAAATCATTCCATTTTCTATTAAATGTTCCTTAGCAATTTAAACATGGAAATGAGGTCTTATTTTCCATCTCAGCAGGGAAGCCCTCTATGCATTTGAAACTTGTTCCTTGCTTGCCCTTTCCCCCCGCCATCTAAATAGTCCAAATTTGTTCACTCTTTTTTTTTTTGTGAGTTTTTTGGGCAGGTTTTGTTTCTCCCTGGACCTGATTGGCTTTGCTGTGTCATGCCCAGATAAACACAGTAACTGAGTTGAGGTTCTTCCAGTGCAAAACAGAAGGAAGATGCCTTTTGTAGGGTTGTGTTCTGGCAATAGAAAGACAGCATTTTCAGCAGAGCTTCATCTGTGACTTTGGTGGTGTGGGCAATCTGGGCTGTTGAGAAGCAAATCTTGTTTGTGTGTGCAGCTGGGGCTTTCAGGAATCTTCCACAGCCGGTTCCTAGAGGCAAGCCCTGGGGCAAAGCATCTTGTGACAGAAACAAAGACTTCCAGAGGGAAGGCACACAGTGCCATATTTCCCTGCCAATATTTGCGCATCTCAAGTGACTGCTTGAATTGTGTCTCTATAATGTATTTCTATTGCTGTTTTTGGATGAGAACCTTTGATTTACTTTCAACTAATTTCTTTTGAGACTGCTCCAGAGATGAGCTCTGTGATTTATTTTTGTCCAGATCTCCTGAATTTGTACCAGAGATTTTGTTTGTTTGTTTGTTTGCTTGTTTTCCCCCAGAAGGTAGCTGGCAACAGTGGGAACAAGCTCATGCAGAGGGTGCTTTTGTGGCCAGACACTGAACACACAAATGACCAGACTGCAGATCTTCAAAAGCATCCAGCAGCATGAAAAAGCCATGCTGGAGGCACTGCTAGACCATTCCCTCCAAATCTTTTGATTAGTCACATTTAATGGAATTTCTTCTCATGCTTTTGAGCTGCTCAGCAATGCTGGAGTTTGACCAGCACTCATGGCCACCTATTACTGGCTCCAGCCAACCTCTGTACAGTCACTGAATGTTTGTTTGTGTCTCCTTGGTAGATGTCACGCTCCATATAAGCTCACAGAATTTCCTGGTATGGGGTCACTAGGATCCAGCTCTGGGAAAGATTGCATACTTCTACTTGTTCAGTCCTGATTTTGATCAGGAAAAGAACTGATGTCATTGCATCATTCCTAAAGCTCACCCTCCCTGTTGTATCCCTCTGGGGATGGTTTACCCCAAAAGGAGCCCCAAAGCTGTAACTGTGTGATGTGACCCTACCTTCCCCTGCTATCTCTGACCAACTGGCTCAGTGCCAGATATCTATCCTCGGACAGAGAGCCTACATAAACCCCTGTTCTTCCTTGTTCGTTCTCTTTCTTTGCCCCTGGAATCCCTTCAAGAATAAAGCCTTGGAACAATCCTAGGTAAGGAGCCTCTTTTGGGTCTCTTCCCCTTTCCTGTTATAATCCTAGCCCAAAGCCCTCCAGAATCTGAGCTAGCAGTCGGGGCATAGGAGGAGGGCGGAGGGCCGGGGATATATATCAGTTGGCGTCCAAACGTGGTCTATCGAAAACACGTGCAGGGCTGGGGTCTCATTTCTGAGATCTCAAAAGCTTTTTGGACTGTTCAACTACCTGAACACTTTTCAGTTGCTTTTTGCGCGGCTGGAGGTGTTAAGGATAAACCGGGAGCCTATATTTGCTAATATGGGTCGGTTTGGATAAGGGGACTTCTGTAGCAAGAAGCAGGACACCTCGCTAGCGCTAGAACCCCCCTGTACCTTGGTTGAAGGGGGAGGGTACTTTTCCCTGCGGCAGTAGGAACACCTTGGGCTGTGGGTGGACAATAGGACCCAGCTCGGCGTGTGGTAAAGATTGTGTACCGCGGGCTTTTTGAAACTTTTTCGGGTTCGCCAGGCACCGGCGTCCCAGAAACTCCACGTTTTTGGGGGTTTGCAAGCTTTGGTCAGGGTTCCCCCGGCAGCGGCGGGACCCCCCATAGCCCTTGGAGCCAGGGAGTCCGGCACGGCGTCGGTTCCCCCCTGGAGCACCCCCACCCCTTCCCCGGGACTCTCGGATAGCGGGGGAGGGGAGAAAAGTCCTGCTTGTCTGTTATATTTCGCTTAGAAGTTTATAGAGATTGGACAAGACTGCACCCTAACAACATCAGAAACATGGGATTAACATCTTCTTCAGCTTGTCCCCCAAAGAGTTTAATAGAACATCTTACACCAGTTTTTAAAGATCTAAAAATTTCTAAGAAGCTGCAAAGAAACTTTATCACATGGTTAGCGGCCGAATTCCCAGATATTAACTTGCTAAATGTTACATCAGTGCCTTTTTGGGATGATATTGGGCATAGACTAACTTTAAAAGCAGAGGACAATGATAAAACCGCTCCAAAATTCATACCGATATTTTTGAAAGCACGCAAGTATTTCCGGGAATCCAAACGCAGCAGCCAGCTAGGAAAATCAACCCAGCCGCCGGATTACATACCAGAGACTGTAACTGCATGCCACAATAATGGCGGCCACCACGCGGTCTTCTTACCCTCTTCCCACAACCCCTCTCTCTCCCCAAACCCCGCCCCTCACTCCTACTCCTTCCCCTGCCTTCCCTCCGCCCTGGGTTACCCTGGCGACCGCGATCGTGGCACGCCCCTCTCCAGCCCCAGCCCGGGCTTGGGCGCGGGCGGGGGAGGGGCGGCGCAGCGCGGCGCGGGCGGGGAAGCAGCAGCGGCGCAGCACGGCGCGGGCGGGGGAGGAGCGGCGCAGCGCGGAGCGGGCGCGGGTGGCCCTGGTCCCAACCCGCGCAGCAGCGGAGCGGGCACGGGCAACCCCGGCCCCGCCCCGTGCAGCAGCAGCGGGGGGGGGCGGGGCCCCCACCTCCCCCCAGCCGCGAGTGGGAGGGCGATTCGCTCACAGCTGCAGACCCGAGGCAAACTACATCGGAGTCCCCGGGATCGCGCAGAGAACTGCAGGCTACTTACCCTTGCAGGGGGGGAGTGAATGTACCTTTTCTTTCACTAACCCAAACTGAATCTGATTAAAATATCCCTTTTGTTGCCCCTATAGAATACCTTGGTAAGAGAAATGGAAGGAAACAATATAAGCCTTTCTCTTACCAAGATAAAAAAGAGCTATGCAAAATTCAGAGAGAATTTGGAAGATCTAGTGAAATTTTTAAAAGCATGATTACTGCTACTTTTAGCTCAAATGAATTGGTACCAACTGATATTAAAGATTTATTCAGATGTTTATTAACACCCTCAGAATATGATTTATGGGAATGCATGTGGAAAAAAACTTTAAACATAGTATTACAGGAGATTCAACAAACTCCTGAAACAGCACAGGATAATGATGGTAATGATATAACATTAGACCATCTTTGCGGTGCAGGTGAATTACACTGCCCTGAAAAACAAACCCGATTATTATCAAAGCAAATTTTGGATAAAATCTGTAGTGCTGCAGAAAAATCTTTTTACCAATTACCAACACCTGAAACTAAGGGCAGTTATACAGGTATTAAACAATTTCCTTCAGAGAATTTTTTGCAGTTTTTGGACCGTTTACGAACACAGGTGGAAAGACAAGTGCAACAACCATCCATACACAACAAGCTGATTAAAGAGATAGCTCAGAGGAATGCTAATGAAACTTGTCGTAGAATTATCCTTAGTCTTCCCTCAGAACCATCACCAACCCTAGCTCAGATGATTGACGCCTGTACCAGGAAAGCAGAGCTGTTCAGCGCGCCTGAAAGAGATCCTGGACTGTCTCATCCCAGGACAGCAGCACCTGTGCGATCCGAACCAAGGCGGCAACCAATATCACAGAATCGCCTACAGCACATCATCTGCCACCTCTGCAATCAGCCAGGACATTTTGCTCGGGTCTGCAATAAGAACCAGAACCAGAAGAAGAAGCCCAACAAACAAAAAAACTAGCTTCTCAGCACGTCCCCATTGTCAATACTGTCACGCGCACAAAAACAAATATGAGGGGTCCCCCACCAGTTGACACCTCTCTCTTAACAACAAAGGGGGAGGGGGTGGGGGGGAAGAAAAATGAAAATATTAAATGTTTAATTAACAAGGTTTGGCAGCCGCGAGGCCGGTATAGGCTCGTGACTACCAAAGGTTTTCATTTCAGATCCGCTGACTGGACAGTCCTTACAGTACATCTATTAGACATCCCACAGGATCTGATGGATAACCACATGGAACAAAAGAGTGAGTGTTTTGTTATTGGGGATACTGCACACACACCAGAGGAGATTGAGGTATTTCCAATGTCCATTAAGGGAAAGATAACAGGCCTCATGCTGTTGGCACGCTGCAAACACCCACCATTCTACCTGGCAGAGGGACAAATTGTCGCCCAGGCCATTCCCGATCCGGCAGAGGTAATAGCAGATGGAAAATCACCGGAAGTCTACTGGGCAGAGGTAGACTGCCCAAAGTCTACCATGGCATGCAATATAGCAAATGGGTCAGAGCGCCTCCATGTGGAAGGGGTCCTAGATACAGGAGCCAGTGTGACTGTTCTGCCAGAGAGCAAGTGGCCATCACGGTGGGAATTGCAACCTGTCGCAGGCAAACTTCAGGGCATAGGAGGAATCACATTGGCAAAAATGTCAAAAAATATAGTACAAATTGAGGGACCTGATGGAAAAGTGGCAAGTGTCCGTCCATTTGTTGCAAAATAAAAAACCCCCTTGTGGGGGAGGGACACCTTGTCCCAGTGGGGAGTCCAATTGGTCATTCCTAAGACACCCCAGGATTTTTAGAAATAGCCACTGTGACGCGCCCTGCCCACAAATTAACATGGTTAGATAACACCCCAAAATGGGTAGCACAGTGGCCATTGAGCAAAGAAAAGCTCAAGGCGCTTGAGGAGCTTGTGGAGGAACAGGTGGCTCAAGGCCACCTAGAGAAAACAACAAGCCCTTGGAATTTCCCAGTCTTTGTAATAAAAAAAACGGGAAAGGACAAGTGGAGGTTGCTCCATGACCTCAGGGAGATAAACAAATGATAGAGGACATGGGACCACTTCAACCAGGAATGCCTTGTCCAACAATGCTCCCTCGAGAGATTGGCAATTGGCTGTGTTAGATGTCAAAGATTGTTTCTTTCAAATTCCTCTACACCCAGAAGATGCCCCAAGGTTTGCATTCTCAGTTCCTACCCTAAATCTTCAAGTCCCCATGAAAAGATATCACTGGAAAGTTCTTCCCCAAGGTCTAAAATCGTCTCCTTTCATATGCCAACAGTACGTAGCATCGTTACTGTCACCTGTTCGTGCTGAGAGACAGGAAGCCATCCACTACATGGATGATGTGCTGGTGTGTGCCCCCAATGACTCTATACTCCAACACACGCTTGACCTAGTGGTTAAGGTTCTAACCTCTGCTGCATTTCAATTACAGGAAGACAAAGTTCAAAGTTCTGACCCAAGGATGCCACCTTGGAAGTACCTGGGTTTACAAATTACAGCGAGGACCGTTGTTCCTCAGAAATTGGAAATCGAGTGTAATCCCAAAACCCTAGCAGATCTCCACTCCCTGTGTGGGTCACTGAATTGGGTGAGACCCTGGCTAGGCCTCACAAATGAGGATCTAGACCCTCTTTTCAATTTATTGAAAGGGGAGAGGGAGCTGGCCTCCCCCAGGGAGCTGACCCCGGAGGCAAAGACAGCAATCAAAAAGGTACAGAAAGCTTTGTCAGAGAGACAAGCTCACAGGTATGAACCAAGCTTGCCTTTCCATTTCATTGTGCTAGGGAAGCTGCCACACTTCATGGGTTGATTTACCAATGGATCGAAGGGCAGAGAGATTCACTCTTAATCATAGAGTGGGTCTTCCTCTCTCACCAGAGATCCAAGACCATCACTGAGCCACAAGAGTTGATAGCTCAATTGATTCAGAAGTCCAGGTTGAGACTATGTGAACTGGCTGGTTGTGACTTTGCATGTATTCACCTCCCAGTCAAACTTTCAGAGGAGGGAAAGAACTCTCCAAAGAAACTGACCAAAGAGATGTTTGAGCATTTGCTCCAGAGCAATGCCAGTCTCCAATTATCTCTGGACAGCTACAGGGGACAAATATCAGTCCATGCCCCATCCCACAAGCTGTTCAATGAGGAATTCCACCTCATTCCTCATGAGAAAAGGAGTCGGAGACCACTCAAGGCTCTCACAGTGTTCACAGACGCCTCCGGGGCTTCCCACAAGTCGGTGATGACTTGGAGAAATCCTCAGACTCAGCATTGGGAAGCTGATGTGGAGTTTGTGGAGGGATCGCCTCAGGTAGCTGAACTGGCTGCAGTGGTAAGAGCTTTTGAGAAGTTCTCAGAGCCAATTAACTTGGTGACTGACTCTGCATATGTGGCTGGGGTAGTGTCCAGAGCGGAGCAGGTGTGCTCAAAGAGATCGAGAATGAGCACCTATTTAGGTTGCTTTCAAGGCTGATTTATTTGATTTCTAATCGGGAATATCCATTTTTCGTGATGCATGTAAGGTCACACACCGATTTGCCAGGTGAAATTGCAGAGGGGAATCGTCGAGCAGACTCCCTTGCTGCACCAGTAGAAAAAGCACGCCTCCCTGACATCTTCCAACAGGCAAAACTGAGTCACCAACAGTATCATCAAATGTGCCAGGTCTGATCTGTCAGTTCCAGCTAACACGGAGTCAGGCCCGAGCTATCGTGGCCACCTGTCCCAATTGCCAGCCCCAGGCCATGCCATCCATGGGTATGGCGGTTAATCCCCGAGGCCTTGGCAGTTGTGAGGTATGGCAGACAGACATCACACACATTCCTAGCTTTGGTCGCCTCAAATATGTTCATGTAAGTATTGACACACATTCAGGTGCAATGTATGCCTCTGCCCATGCAGGAGAAAAAGCTGTACATGCCAAACAGCATCTAGTGCAAGCTTTCTCGGTTTTGGGGATCCCAAAAGAAATTAAAACGGACAATGGCCCAGTGTACATGTCCAAGGAGTTCCTGGAATTTGTCCAGCAGTGGGGAGTGGAACATAAAACTGGCATCCCTCACTCCCCCACAGGCCAAGCTGTGGTTGAGCGTGCACATCAGACGCTCAAACAGGTTTTAGCTAAACAGAGCAGCACAATTGTGTGGATGACTCCACAGCAGAAGCTCTGCAAAGCCATGTTTACCATCAATTTTCTGAACTGTTCATTTGAAAACATGAGTCCACCTGTGGTTCGTCATTTTAACAGTGGCAATCAATTCAAACTGTCCCATCGTCCACCGGTCCTGATTAGGGATCCAGAAACTTGGGAAACCAAGGGTCCCTATGAGCTCGTAACCTGGGGTCATGGCTACGCGTGCGTAGCGATGCCCTCAGGCCCTCGGTGGATCCCCCAGAAGTGGGTAAAACCTTTTGTCCCCAAAAATCCAGCTCCAGCCAAAGGGGATGGAAAGCAAGTAACCACTGCCTCCAAGAGGAGACGCCGTCGGATGGAGGAAAGAGAATCTTCATAGGTGTGGACTCCTTCCGGCAGTGACAGAAACTTTTAACATATTTTGAAATGTTTGTTTTTCCCTTTTAGAGAAAACCTTACCCCCATTCATCCCTGTGATGAACCTCAGCCAAATTGTCATCTTGTTAATGCTGAACAGTCTGGCAGCTGCATGAACCTGACGTCGAAAGCACCAAATATCCACGCTGCCCTTCGGAGCATGAACAGCCCGATCGGACAAGTGAAGCAAGAATCTGAGGACTGGTTCAAAGAACTGTTCAAGGGCTGGGGAGTCACAGGGTGGTGGATTTCTATAGTTAAAACAATTTTGTTATTCCTTGTTATCCTTTTCCTTGTAACCTTAGCATTCGGGATCCTACGTCGTTTAGTTTTCAAAGCTATCAATGGTCTCATACCTCCTACCTCAGAAGTCAACCACATAGAGTTGGCAAACCTAAGGCAAACTGATTTCCCCACCAATTGTAACTGGTGGGAGAGAGAAGCTCCACATTATGTGTAACCTAATACTTTTCCTCTAACTTTCTTAAAACAAAAAAGGGTGAGATGTTGTATCCCTCTGGGGATGGTTTACCCCAAAAAGAGCCCCAAAGCTGTAACTGTGTGATGTGACCCTACCTTCCCCTGCTATCTCTGACCAATTGGCTCAGTGCCAGATATCTATCCTCGGACAGAGAGCCTACATAAACCCCTGTTCTTCCTTGTTCGTTCTCTTTCTTTGCCCCTGGAATCCCTTCAAGAATAAAGCCTTGGAACAATCCTAGGTAAGGAGCCTCTTTTGGGTCTCTTCCCCTTTCCTGTTATAATCCTAGCCCAAAGCCCTCCAGAATCTGAGCTAGCAGTCGGGGCATAGGAGGAGGGCGGAGGGCCGGGGATATATATCACCTCCCTCCCTTTTGACTTGCCTTTTTTTTTTTTTTTTTTTTTTTTAAGAAGATAAAGCAATTTAACACAACAGGCTGTGCTTTGTTGAGTCTTATTTTTGCATCTTGCTATGTGACAATATCCATAATAAACAGAGGCTGGGATTGCTTGTGGAGAATCTACCCTTGTTTTGAACAGATCCTATCCTTTTCCTCCGAAGATGTTTAAACCCTGCCTATTATTAAAAATAATAGAAATGTATTTCCCCTCACATAAAATATTAAAAGCAGTTTGATGGGTTTTATTGCTTAATAAATAGTTTGCACTCCCAAGGCTCTTTGCAGCAGAGAATATGAGTACTTCACAATCCTTTCTGGTGTCTGGCCATGCGAGTTGCCTCCAGCAAAGTGAGTTCTTAATTCACAAAGCACCTTCCAACAGTGCGCAGTTGTCAGCCCCAGCCCAGAGCACTCTAATCGCAGCTGGCATGAGCTGGCCCTGCTGCTGCTCCAGCTGTAGGGAAGGCAGACACTTCCATACCCACTGAATCTCTGGGTATTTCCTCATGGACACAGCAGCCCATTAGGAGCTGGACCTGCTCCACAAACCAAGCAGGAATTGGGTATTTCTAAGAGCGGCCTCATTTATTTACACCACTAAAGTATCCGTGTATTTCATAGCTGTTCGCTTACTTGCCTCCCCTAGACCACAGGACATGAGGTTTTTCTGTGTTCCTCTTGTCCAGCTGGGAATTGAGGCACAGAGAGAGGAGGAGGCTGCTCAAGAGAGCCTGAGGCAGAGCCAGGAAGCCACGGAGGGGCACTGGCACTGCAGCTCCATCCCTGCTCCAACTTCTCATTCACGTTTCCCTTAGCTGAGCATCTCTGTGACAAGTGACATTTAGCAAATCATGTCAAACTGAGAATTTGTTGATATGATTCTTCTGGCTTGATGGGAGGGGGTGGGGAGGAGGAAGCCCCTTGATTAATGTGGTGAATAGTAATTATTATTTTCATAATGTTGTTATTATATAGTTTATGTTTGTACAATGTTTTAGTTAGTATAAATCAGAAACCAAAGTGTACCCTTAAGAAAGCCAAAAAGCCCCCCCCCCCAAGCAGGGCAGAGGGCTTGGAAAATTTTGCAAGGACTTTTCCTGTCTCTGGAGAGGAGAACAAAGAAATTACAATTCCAATGGAAGGTGGAAAACATCCTGGACAAGGATGCTCCGAACCTGGTAAGGACTAATGGTCCTGAGATGATATCTCATCTGGGACATTAGGAGGTACTCAGGAACTCCCTCCACCCAGGAAATCTTTTCAAACCGAAGATCCTGCCACAAGAGATTTTGACATCCACC
Organism: Phylloscopus collybita; assembly: GCA_027886175.1. Classification (NCBI taxonomy): domain Eukaryota; kingdom Metazoa; phylum Chordata; class Aves; order Passeriformes; family Phylloscopidae; genus Phylloscopus; species Phylloscopus collybita. The sequence goes on along the minus strand of JAJNNQ010000019.1, from coordinate 7,935,650 downwards.
GAAACCAAGGCAGCGAGAGCCAAAAGAACTTATAGAAATCCTGGACTCACATAAGCCCTGCCAGAAAAGGTATAAAAAGCTGGCTTGGGCTCAGGTTGGTGTGAAACCAGGGGGAATGTAATGCAGTAGAGGTTAGTTACGCTCGTGGTTTCACCCAGTGCAGGCACTGTTTCCTTGTTTTGTTGGCTTTGTTGATTGTCTCTGTCCGAAATTTTCGTTGGCAAATAGATCGTTTTTGATGGAATTGGCTCTTTAAATTTATAACAATTAACAAGAAGAACTAGCAAGAAATCCTCATTTCTTCAGCAGCAAATCCTTGCAAAAGCAACAGAGCTGTGCAGGGGAATTTGGGCTCTGCTGAGCTTCCTCCACCTCTGTTTATGCAGCTTCATGGCAGCTGTTGCTGTGGGTCACAGATGATGACATAATGATGCAATATTTTGGTGACCTTTCCTCCTTTCCTCAGCACAGTGCAGGTTATTTGGGAATGTTGAGATGCAGCCCCTGCCACCACAGCCTGAGGATGGATCTGTGTGATCCCACCACTCAAGGAAACTTAGATTTCATAATAATATGCTTAAAAGTCACTATTACACAGTCGGTTTATATTTTGTGTATATTTTCTGATTCACATCACTCCTCTGGATGGCAAATCCAGGGCTCTCTTGGCCCACAGACTGGCATCCTTTAGCTGGGTGTTTATGGGTGATGGCTGCTGAAGATGCTGAAGAAGGGGGGGGGGGGGGGGGGGGCGGTGGTGTAAGCGGTGATCTCAGCTCTCTGAGCTAAGGGAATGGGTTATTTGAGACTGCTGTAATGAGAAGTGAGCGAAAATGGCAGCAGGGAATAGATTCTTAATTTAAATAATGAGTACCCTTTGTGGCCTGACAGATGGTCATTTTCTGAGAAATGCAAAGTCTCTTTGGAGGGGTCAGATTGCTTGTACTTACATGGAATAATGAGGGAGAGGCACCGGTCCCAACACATGCTGTGTTTTTCACATTTTTCCAGGGGTATTCCCAGCTGTTTTTGAAAAGAGCATATTTGATCCTTTGCAAACCTTGTGTGAATCTGACCAGGAGCTATTATTGCACAAGGAAATAAAATACTGATGGGAATGTCTCTGATATTCAGGCAGCTATTATAATGCCCTTTAAGCATCTTTAATTGCTAGAAAGGAAGCTTGATATTGATGCCAGAAAACATCTTGGGCCTGAATGTCCCTTTACTTGTGTAGGGCTGGCTGCAGTCCAATATCCAGTTATCTGCACGCTGGTGGTGTCTCTGGGATTTAACTTGTGGGAAGGCAGATTGATGGCAAAGGAGTTGCTTGGGGTAGGGTACGTTCCTACACAGTCCCTCCCTTGCTGCATCCACTTTTAGTGTAAGAACTAAAGATCAGGCACCCAATACTCTGTTTTAACCATTATTTATTCCACCAGTTCTGGTGATGGGCAGCAGGGGTTATAGAGCAGGAGGGGTTTGGGGTACACCAGAAACTCTTTGCTGCTTCATGATATTTTAACTGGGATGATGGCAGCCCTGTTGGGCATCACATCTGCTCTGACTGAGGTGTCTCACTTGTCCATCTGCTTCTCTGATGTGTGCAGGTTCTTGCTGTCTCATCAAACAGAGCAGAAAGGGAAGCAACCTAGCCCAAGCCAGTGGTCAGGAGACTAAGATCCTGGTTGAAATGGCTCATTCTCCCATGATGTTCAAGAATTTGTTGCTTCCTGGTCAAGGTCAATATTTTGTGTACGCAAGCATTTAAAAGAGGCACAACACAAACTAGCTTTTGAAGGAGTAGTTTGAGCATCCTTGAGCCTCCACAGAGGAACTATTAATGGCAATTGGTGACCCTAGCATGGTTCTCTTACTGTTCATCAATCCCCACTTAAGCTGAGGATTTAGCCCAAGTAAGCCCTTACATTCCTATTAATAGCAAGGAAAACAGACAGTAGGCTTGAAGCCCAAATTTTCTTAGTGGCACAGACTGTCCTTGGGTGTTGGGTTTCTGCCTCTTCCTGTGTGTGGGTCCCCATTCTTCCCTATTTCTTCCAATGCCAAAGAGGGATGAAGACTTTCTGTGGGTGAATGTGCAGTGATGACCATGTCCCAGACAAAGGAGAATTCAGCTTGCTGATATACCCAACCAATCCTCTTTTGTACTCCCTGCAGCAGTGCAGGGATAGGTTTTGCTATCACACTTTAAAAAAAAACAAAACAACCCTAACCCCTTCCCAATCTCCTGATTCTGAAAGTCTAGGAAGGCACAAGTTTGAAAACACTAAAGGCAGTGTCTTCGGTTTTGTTGCTTGGCAGCTGAGATGTCCCCCCATAAAATTAGGCAGTTTTGTACCTCCTCACCATGTGTTCTTTAATCTCTGGGGAGCAATATGTTTGGAAGAAGCCAAGGCAATCAATATCCATTTTTCACAGTGAATCAACTACTGGTGTCAAATTCTGATCTGTGTTTTGTGCCAGCGAAGGCTTGTTGTCACCTAAATTTGGAATATGCCATGTCAGCCTGCAAAATCACTTGTTTCCTGGACATGGCCCTTAATTATATACACCCTGTCAAGTCTTGGACACTGAAACCAAAACTGTATTGGCAGGGTTCTTCCCCCTTTGGGTTAATTCTTTGCCAAAGGTGGTTGCCTGCTGTTTTCCATGTACCCTGTGCTCAGACTAACAGACAGAAAACAGATTTGGGCAGCATGGTGTCCCTGTCAAGGTTTTTACCATTCTGTTGACTGATGCTCCTTGCCAAGAGCTCCGTGCATCTGGGAGGGAGCTCCCAAGGACCTCAAATTGCTGGACAGTTTGCAGAACACTGTCCTGATCTGCGTGGTTTTCTGGCAGTGTATGGAGGCATTGGCTTTGCTCTGGCATGGATAAGCTGTTACAGCTTATAAAATATTTTCTTTTAAAAAAGGTGTTTTGTCTGGTTGACCTGCAGAGAACTAAACAAGTGTGTTTACCAGTGGCATCCACATGGACAGGACTTATTTTCAGGGCTGGGAAGAAAAGGAGGAAGAGAGGAGTGGCACAGCAGTTGATAGTGTGTAGTGTGACAGGGAGTGAAACCTTGAACCAAAACCAAAGCAAAGATAATTTTTAGAGGTGAGTATTCTAAATTTAGCTTCAAAGACGCTAAAAGATGGGCAGATGATACAACTGGTCAGTGATCTCACAGGCAGTGAAAAATGTGTGTTAATCCAAAGAAGATGTTCATGATCTTCTGCATCCCCTCACCCACACAGGTTGCATTTGTGCTCAGGGATGACCACTGTGTGTACATGGGGTGGTGATATACAAGGCTGATCCACTGGGGTGCAAGGGGATGCGCTGAAAGAACCTGGCCAGCTCTGTTGTGCTGTGTGTGAATGCAGGTAATGAAATGCCAAGGGATTTCATTACACTTCCAAATATAAAGGAAACCTTCATTTTACCATGCCTGGAGAATCAGAGAGAGAATCAGCATCAAAGAGAGCCTCCTACTGAAACCATTTGATTTTATAAAGGATAAAGAGTATCTGGCAGAGGCATTAGAGGAGGAAAATCTGACAGGCACTCAAGTGCTACAAGAAGTCCAGCCTTGTAGCCTCCAGTAAAAAGTGCTCCAAGACTACAATCATAATGCACAGGGGCATTCAGAGCATAAATTGATGTTTTGTCTTTGCCTTTTTTTATTTTACACTAAGAATTTGCCCTGCAGCTTCTGGATTAATTAAATGCTGACAGTCTACTAGAATAGGGGTGGAGGTGCTCTCCTGCCCTTTGGATGTGTTGTGCAGAGTGGAGTACACAGTGCCCCAAGGAAATTAGCTTGTTCCATTAGGCAAAATCAATAAGGCAGAAATCTCTGTGAAGTTCTCCTATTAAATTACATATAGACTAAACCCGTAAACTAGGTGACAGTGATCATCGCTTTTATGTCCAGGACAAATTCTTGTGGGAGCACTTTGGTCAAAAAGGCATGCGCACTTCTGCAAACATCAGCTTTGGGCTGCTTCCTGTGGTGGCTGGTTTTTCACTCCTTGGGCTATAAGAACAAAACTTTATTTTGCCTCTGTGCCCATCAGCTGTTTTCTGGGGTACTTACTGTAAGTGGTATACCCATTCATTTACCATAGAGGATCATATCATGACAATAAGCTCATGCTGTCTCCCCAAGAACATTGTCCTCAATGTTTCATTTTCCTTGGTTGCGGCACAGAAGTTTTCTTGTCATGCCAGTTTTATCTTGGATCCAAGCTTGGTGGAGCACGAAGACCTCAAACAGCTCTTTAGCAAGTGCCACCAGTGCCCAGGCACTGCCTGAGATGAAGCAGCAAACATGCCATGCATTTACTGTCCTCGAGCAGTCCAGAGGACACATGGCCTGCCACCAACTCTTTTGTCATTAATCTTTTAATTTTTGCAAACACCTCTTGGACTTCTCAGCTGGAGCAAAAATCAACAGGTTGTTTATCCCTGAAATGGTTGGACAGGTTGATCAACCTGTCTAGAGAAAGGTGTCACTACTCATGGCAGGGGCTCGGGACAAGGGGACCTTGAAGGCTTCTTCCAACCCAAACCATTCTGTAATTCTATGTCACAGGAAACCTCGTCTGTAAAGGCAAGAACTTGGACACCAACAGGTTTTGACAGCTCTGAGACTTGCCAGGCCTTTCACTTTCTCTCACAGGTCCTGTCTCCAGCAGCTCAGGAGCTGTTAAAGCAGCAGATGCCACAAAACTTGATCTTCTTAGGACATGCAACACAGGAAAAAAATTACAAGAAAATCGTGATCCTTACTGGTGTCATTTTCACAGGAGATTAGTCTCCTGCTGTCCCAATTCTGAAAAAATTCATTTTACCTACTAGATGCATGTTGGTTTTCTTACCCCCTGGTGGGAGGAGAAGGGAACAGTGAGAGTTCAGCTGTAGCACCTGAGGCACATATTGGGCATTGGAAGTGTGGGCAGGGACTGGGTTTCTTTGGTTGGATGGGAGAGTCTCGAGAAAGTCTCTTAAGAACAGTTGGATAAGTTTAGTCAGAATTGTTTTCCCTGACTGACAGCCCAAGGAAAGGGTTAGGTCACATCTCCTCGTTCTTCCCAGGGTTATTTGCCACCAGTGCTGAAGGTTCTGTGCTGTGTCAGAGTGCTGTGTTCCAAACTACTTGTTTTTTGGAGGTTTCCAGAATTAAAGTCCTCCTTGCAGTTCCTGGAAGAAATAGCTTTTGGGAAACATACTTTGTTATGAGGGCCAGAGACTAACACCCTTCCCAGCATCCATAGCAACCTGCCTTAAGAATCCCTGCTTGGAAATCTTGTAATCTTGCTTGGATGCTTTTTGAACAATTTCCAGGAATATTCTGCTCTTTCCCATTCACAACTACTAAATATATGCTCTGTTTGGACGGCAGACCCGGTCTATTTTTATATTTATTTCCAACATATTTTATTTTTTCTACCCTGGGTAGAACAATTTGGTCTGTTCTTAAACCCAAGACCTTGCTGCCCCCTCTCCTGCCACTGCCTGATTTTGGCATCACTTACAAGGAGTTTATTATTCTGGGGTACTTCTGTGTGGACAAGGACTGTGCCCGCTTCTGACTGACTGGAGACAGACTTAAAACCAGAAAAACATATGGGCAAGAAAAAAGGAAATCAGTTGTTCCTACACAAAGGAGTAATAAAGAGCACAGAAGTGTTTTTATCCTGTTTGTAAATGGTTAACTGAGTTTTGGGGCAGAAAACACTGTAATAGAGCAGTGAAACTTGTGGAACATTTCTCATTCCTCTTGGTTGAAACGGCCAAAGGTTTTCATGTGCAAGGCAGAAAACAAGTGGCTGCTTGCTTTCTTGTCTTCTGTGTGCTCATATTTAGCAAGGCTTTATTTGATTAGGTGCAAGGAACATGGCCTCATTGTTTACACTGAATGAACAAGGATGGCAAAAAAAATACAGATTTTTATCAGTGCTCCTTTTGCTTTTGGTTACTACCCTGGCCTCTGAAGTGTTTATTTCTGCATCTGGTGAAGATTTAAAGGTGGGAAGCAGGATTTCAGAAAATATTCTCAGGCATGTGGGTAGTGAAGGACTATTTAGTTTGTGCTGTGTCTTGATTAAGCTTATATTTCTCCTTATAACCTTGGAAATTCCCCCTTTAAATAATTTTTATAGGTCTCCAGGGTCAAATCCAGGCTTCTGTAATGGAAAACATGACTAATGAAATTACTGTGTCCTGAGCTGACAACATCTTGCTGGGCCCTAAATGGCTGAGCCTAGAGCAGTGCTGGGATGTCCCAGCTCTGCTGGGAACCTACCTACAGCCTTTGGGAAGGGGTTTAAATCCAGAAACAATGACGTTTTTAAGTGTGGGTTGAAGCATTGCAAAGCTCCAGTCCCACAGGGACAGCCATGGTTCTGTCCCATTACTCCTCACTATCACAGCAGCTGGCTTGGCTCTGCTCAGTTATTTTTCCTCCAGACAAGGACTGTGACCTTTGCTAGTGACAGAGGGCAACTCTCCCAGCAAAACTGGTGCCTTAGAAATGAGGGAAAAGGAACCCAAGCCCTGAGTCTGTTACTACAGGAACAAAATCCTTCATCCACCAGGGCTGGATGGTGCAGCAGGAATGCTGACTGGAGTTTCGAGCAGAAAAGCAGGTGAAGGGGTTAAAGACAAATCTGGTACTTGTTTCTCCGTGGCATTATCTGTATGATTGCTTTTCATATCTTGTTTATTGTGGTTAGCTGAGCAGCTATAATACAGAGTGCTAGATGCAATAAATCTTGTCATTGCAAACAGCACACTTTTTATCAGAACTCCAGGAATTGCAAGGTAAGCATTCAAAGGCAATCTATAGATTTAATTATATAGAAAGCCTAACCCCTGTGTAGATCTTACAATAAATTATAACTGTGAAAACTACATTATGTGCAGTTTTATTTGTATTATGTGTATTATCTTGTTTTAGTTGTTATAAGGACACGGGGAATGGCATTGCCAACAGTGTCTTCTGTGGTTTTGTATCAGCACTAAAAGCCAAGGATGCTGGTAATTTAAGGGATGAGATTTTTTCAGCCTTTCTGACAGCTGTGTCTATAAGTTTACACTCCTGAGTTTTAAAGTCTTCTCAGATGCTAATTGTAGCATCAAGAAATCCCATGGGGTAAAGGAAATAATCTCCGATTTTATTTACTGAGAGAGGCCTGTGACCACAAAGCAAAAAGAGTGTGCATCTAAGTGACAGGTCCAAATTGTTCTAATCTCCACACTCAGGTCCTGGCACTGGGCTGGGCTGCTGTCCCCATCCAAAGGACACTCTTCTTGTCACCCTGCCTGGGGCAGGATTGAGGGGGTGACTTACCCTGCCAGCAAAAAACACCCACCTGAGTCCTGGCTGTTTGGAATTATAGCCGTTTCAGCAACTTTCATTTTTTTCCTGACTTGTAGAACCCCCAGCTTGGTGGTGTTGATGTGTGGGCCTGGGTAGGTTGGTTGGCCTTTGCTGTGGCATCTCAGTGTGGGACTTTCCTCCCCCAACATAAATTTTGTGAAGGCTGCAGGAGTGCAAGGGGTACTGTGGGATGGTTTTGCTGAGACTGGTGTTCTTGGGAGATGCCAGTTCAGTGAACCTAACAAGCTTCTGGGGGGCTGAGATGCTCTGCTTTGGGCAAGGTTCAGTGATGGTTTCCCCAGCTGAGGCCTGAGGGAGGTTGTTCTCCCTGGGAGAAGCAGAAATAGGACTGCTAGAAATTGAGAGATAGATTTATCATGGCAAATTAGTCATGAGACCAAGCTGGGTGAGAACAACCAGCTCTGTGGCAAGCACCAGGACATGATCCCTGGCTGGCATCACATGTTCTGGCCTTCCCAGCTCAGGAGCAGGGCTGGGGAGCTGCTGGGTGATAGGTAAAATGTGATGTGTCACTCAAGTGTTTCACCTGGACACTGTCGATGATGCTTTTGGAGCACTCCTACAGACCATGATTCAGGAGAAGGTTGCCCAACATGCCCTCAGGGTGCATGTTGCTCAGACAGGTTTGTCCAGGAAGGAGCACCAAAAAATTCCTGCTGGAAAGAGGCAGGGCAGGCAGTGGATGTGCTCCAAATTCTCCACACCTTTCTCATCAGCAACCCTAAGCAGAACTGAAAGGTGTTTGTGCCCATTTCACTGACTCATTGGTCACTCTGGACTTCTGCTGGGGAAATGAGGTTCACAGCTCTGCAGATGAAAACTGTAAAATTGCTGCCAGTTTTTTTCACTATCTTAGGCTGTAAAGTGTGACTAAGGAGTTACTTCACAAGGGATTTTGCTTTTGGCAGCACAAAGAGACTCAGGAATGGTGCCAGGCAGGAGTGGAGGGGTCCCCACAGCACCAAAACAGGACTAGGTTTAGGTTCTAGTCCTGTTTTTCACTCATGGCACTGCTCAAACTCCCTTGGCTCTGCAAACTGCTGAGTTTGTCCAGTGCTTCCATTCATCATCCTTTGTTGGACACAAGGATTTCCCTATTTCATAGTGAGGGCTGAAAGAGAAGTAATTGCTAGCTGTAAGGGACTCTGTTAAATGGTAAAAGCAGTGTCAATATGACATAGAAACTAAAAAGTGCATTTTCTTCCATTTCACTTTGCTGAAGCAAACCACATCTGACTAGAAAACGTAGTACAAAATCAATAGCAGCTAAGCCTCAACAACAAAATACATGTACTTAATTAACACAAAAGCACAAATTTATTTCCATTCATAAGCAAGATGCTGAGGCTTCACTCCTGCTTCATTGTCAACAGTATCACTCTTGTTGTGCCCCCCCCTCCCCTTTGCCAAATCCCCTGAGGTCTGGGGACAGCAGCATTTTGGATTTAACACAGTTAAGATGCTGTATGGCGTGAACTTAAAATACAGTAATTGTCTGGCAACTGTGCCAGGCTTAAAATTTTGAATAACTATTTTCAGCTGTGTGCTGGAGTGATGGGATGGGATAGACAGAACATGGCTCAGTCCCCTCCATGGCAGGAGCAGGGGCAGGTCACTGCCTGATCTCAGTGTCAGAGGAACCACCTCGGTGGGAACTTCTGCAGCTCAGCTCTCTGCTTCCCTTGCTGTGCTTTAACTTCAGGGATTAGTTTTTTCAGCCATATTAGTATATATCTGAGCAGCAGCACAAGCCCAGAAAAAAGCTCATTTGTTCATACACACAGCAGGAGCAGAGATGTATAATTTGTTTGCGTGGACTGGGAAAATCCTGTCCCATGTTGTTTTTAATGAGATGTCCTTAAAGCTGGGTTTTGTGCTGATGGCAAACCTGTGATCAGGGCTGGTGACAGCAGCTGTGCACACAAGTTCTTGCGCTTATTAATTCAACACAGGCATGTAATCATGAAGAAAAAGCCTTTCTCAAAACTCTCCCAGAACCTGTCTGTACCCACCTCACCTCTGCAACTCCTTTTACCTCTGCTGCTATGGTGGGGAAAGCAAATCTTCTGCTGTGACCTTCCACCTGTCCTGGTTTCTGGCAGAGCAGGAAAATCTCCCCTGCAGCTCTGATACAGATCCAGGTGGTTTCTCCTGTGCAGGATCGACAGCACTCAGAAGTTGGGGGTTGAACTTGTTGCTTGCACAAATCTACATTCTTCAAGTCTCCAGAGGAAATCCCAGTCCTCATTCACCCAGACCATAGCTGGGGTGGTGCTGAGCTATCCTAATCTGTTAACTTTCCAGGGGCTTCTCCAGGGCCTGAATTCAGGATTGGACCCTGGGGACTGGTGCTGTCCCTGCTCCCCCTCTGAGCAGGTGTTGGGTTGGTGACAAATGGGCACAATTATGGCACGTGTCTTGCTTTCAGAATGCAGAGCTGGTTTATAAATGGAGTGTTCTGCTAATGCAAGAGGAAATGGATGGATATTAATTGCTCTCTGGCAGTTTGTCATTTTTCCTGCTGGTTATTGATGAAATAGCAGTGGCCTGAGGGAAAACAGCAGAAGAGACACAAACGTTAGGAACAACCTGAAGTCAGAGGAAAAACCCTGTATTGGCTGGAAGCAGAAGTAGGCTGCATTTTAAACTGAACTTTTCCCAGTAGATTTACCAGTATCCAAGTATTTCATCAATTCTTGGCCTCACCACACTGCTGTTTCATACCACTGATAAAAGAAAAACTTCTCAAGGTCAAAACATCCTTTCAGTATTTCAAAATGAGCTATTTTGACCATTCTTTCAATCACTTTACATTCTAATTATTATGAAAGCAACAAATTTTGGGGGAAGAAACCCCCCAAAACCTAAATCTCATTCAGCCTCAGACTGAGAGCAGAGCAATAAAACTTTAGTTTAAATAGAGAGGAGCATTTTGTTGGTGTAACTGCCCTGCCTCTTGCCTTTGCTGTCTGTGGCCTTGCCTGCCCTGGCTAGCCCTGGCATCAGTTACAGAAAGTTGGTATAGCTCGGTAGGCTGACCAACCGAGCCGATCCGGTGGGCTCCTTACAGCTCACCTTCTCGTTGGTAATTGTGACGATGGTGAGGAAGAAAAGGAGGACTCTGCTAAGGGGTTGCCATTAAAGTTTATTGACATCTCATAAGAGCAGCCTGACTCCAGGAAGAACTGCCTCAGCAGGGCTAGGATTTTCCCGGGCTGGCTACTTTTAACAGGGGAAGGAGTGGAGGGAAGGATCAGGGAAGGAACCAATCAGGGAGGACCAGGGCGTGGCCATGGGAATGAGAGACTTCTCCAGGAGCCAATCCCTGGGGGGACGGAGGGACTTCCTCAGATCCTGGCCTATCACATGACGCCCTCCCTGGAACTTTCTAGACCCAGGGAGAGGTCTTGATAAGATGGACAGGTCCTTGAGGGTAGGGAGCAGGAGGCTGATGTTTAACTGAAACTGGGTAAACAGCTATGGTAAGAACCAAATGGGGTTTGAATGGGGGTACATGGAACGAACCAAATAAACAGTATGAACAAACATTTAACAGAGAAAAAACAAACACACCACTACATGTTGGATTCCTGAAAGTTTTGCAACTTCTCTTGTCTTTTTCTTTCAGCACATCTGCTTTCTTTTGGGGGATTGCAAACAAACTAAAATAATAATAATAATAATAATAATAATAATAATAATAATAATGTCATTATTTTCTCTGCTGTGGATGAATTCCTGTGTTGCAGTGGAGATGGTGGGGTTATAGATGTTGGACCCAGCAGAGCCTGGAGTGGACAGAGCTTAGATGAAAAATGCTGGTACCAAACATCATTGTGATCATCTTGGGCCAGCTCTGTGGAGGGAAATCTTAATTACCCAAGTGAGGTTTTCATTTATCAACTCCTCCAATTTAGCATAATAACCCTGAGGAGGCAATGCTCCTTTTCCAGCAGTGGCACTCTGTGCTACTCCTGATTCAGAGCAATAAGCAGGTACAAATATTCAATGAAATTTATTAATTTCCTATAAACAGCAGAAGAAACCAAATTATTTTATCCTTTACAGATGGAGTTACAGCTTTGAAGAGCTACATCTTTTGGTTGAGGGAAAGTCCAGGGGAGAACAGAGTGCACTTGAATTGGTTTTGCTGTGAACGTATGGAAAACCTGGACCAAAAAGGGAATATTAATGCTTTGCTCTGTCTGTTTGCACGTTGCATTGTTCAGTGATGCTGCCTAGCTCTCAGCATGCTATTTCATTTATACATGCATTTCCAATAATCCTCATTCTGTGCTTCAGCCTCTTTTCCATTTTTCTTTTTTTCTCCCCGTCCCCACATTCCTGGCAGTTGGAGTAGGTTGGGCTGTCCAAGAGCTGGTAGACAAAACAACACGATGTTCTCATCGCCTTTAAACACAGGGAAGATAGAGGCTTTTCTAATTCTTCTCTTTTCTGAGGAGAAAAGGTTCTGCATTAAGTAACATTTGAGTTTCACATCCCAAAAATGAGATTCTATCCTTCTCCCTGAGAGCAAAGCTGGGAAAAACTCTAAATAGACATAGAGCAAACAGTCACTGAAATGCATCACTATTTTTTTTTTCCCACTGCTTCCCTACCCCCCACCTCTGATGTAAACTGTTATTTGGTTGACACCTGGTGCCTGCCACTTACATCCTATGTGCCATTAACATCCTTTGCACCCACTGGGCCCCTTATCCCCAGGAGGGATGGCTGCACTGGGATGTGTGTCCCAGGTCTGTGTTCCTGGGCAGGGGGAAATTCAGATTCCCCAAAACACAGACTAGGAGGAATGATGCATGGGGTTCATACAAACTCAAACTGAAAGTATTCACTGCAGCCAGGATTTTGTGCAGGTGCTGAGACATGGAGGGTTTGTAGGTGATAAGGAAATGCTGGCAAACCTGGGTTTTTGTTTTTTTTTTTTTAATCATATACTTGTGTGGGGAAACTGTTTTTCAGAGTCTTGGAAAGAGTGGCTTGGTGGGTGTGGTGTGATACCATTAAAGAAAGCCAAGTTTAGCTGAGCTTCTGGCTTGGAGTGGTGGCAGGGGCTTCTCAAACAGGGACAGACAAACACCAAAGTGACCACACAAGTGACATCCTCTCCTTTTGGGGTGTCCTGAGGCAACCCCAGCTCAGCTTTCACACCCCAAAGTTTAGGATCTACTCTGATTTTTCTGCAAACACTCCAGAGAAGCAGTTCAGAGGGATCTCTCCCAACCCCCGGAGTGGGACCACAAGTCCTGTGGATGTCACTGTCACAGGTGAGAGGCTCAGCACAGCCTCAGGAACAGACCTGGTGCGCAGCCTCCGAGAAGCTCCTGCCACCAGCATGTTCCTGACTTCAAAGGCAGGAACTGAGAGGTTTCTCAGAGCCTCAGCTTTGTTGTTCATCTTCTCCAATGTTGATAAATTATCAACAAACAACCTCAGCAAACAATCAAGTCAGTGAGGAGGACTGGGTAATTATGTTTGTGGTTCAAAATGAGGGTTGTCAATTTTAATTAGGAAAATCTGAGGGCACAGGGAATTTTTAATGTTACTACCTGAACTCTTGAGTGCTGCACAGAAAATAATTGTAAATGAAAAATTAATCAGAGCAGGTAGGGAGTGCAAGGGGTGCTCCTTTCCCTCTTATTTTATAATTTTGTTTTCTTTGAATAAAATTTGGGTCTAGTGATACAACTGCCATAAAATTTGACTTTAATTACAATAAGGAAAAGGTGTAGGCCTGTGCCAAAGAGTGATTTCAAGGGGAAATAAGGTTTTTAGAGCCCAACAATCACTAATATCTGAATATATTTCTCAGGTATGAGTTTCAGAACAAATCCATTATCTGATGGGTGCTGCTCTCTGGGGTTCTGGTATCAGCATCACAATTCTGAGCTGGTCTTTGTGGCCCTGGCCATTGCTGCAGGTTTTTCTTGCCCTGATGCTCTGCCCTGGTACATGCAGGATTTGGGCTTTGCACCCTTCCTGGGCAGGGCTTAGCACTGTGCATGGAGGAATCTTAGGACTAAACAACAGCAAGTGTCACTCCCATCATCCCTGTTACTTCTAAAATCTGGGGAGTTTCATCCTTTAATATCACCAGCAGCCAGAGGGGCTGTGTTTGTGTGACTACAGTATCTGAAGAGCAGGCAAATGTCAGCCAATGGTGGGGGGGTGTGTGCTAAGTTTTAATCAGCAGGCCAGTATCTTCTCCTAATTTATTTTCCTTCATTTAGACAGGATTTTCTGTATTGCACATGATGCTGTGAATATTTATGATGAGAATTTTTTTTTTCTCTTACTGCTGCTGTGATTAACTAATTTGGTACTTCCCAAGGGTGAGCAGAGTGAAGGTTAAACTGATCAGGACCAATCCTTACCTGGCATTTTCCTTTGAGCATCAGCGGAATGATTAGGTGTGATTTTGGCACTAAGGACTCTTTTTCTCACCCAGACGACACTGCCTTACTCCAGCTGTGCTTGGTACCAGCAGAGTTGTGTCCTAAATAGTTTCAAGACAGGAGAAAGGTGTTTAAGTGGGCATAGATCAGCCCAAGGGGATTCCAGGTGCCTACCACATAGCTCACAAATTAAGGGAGGAAAGGAGGGGAGCTTGTGCTCCCAAACCGCCTGGTGCTCAGACTTCTGGGGCACTTGCACCTCACTTGGATGCTCACTCTGTGTTCCTGAAAACTGGAAAGTGTCTGTGGTCTGGGAGAACTCCTCAGAGGATTTTTGTTTTGTTTTGTTTTTTTACCAGGCAGGGTGACCCAAACATCACTAGTGTATCATCCCAAATCATGCTCTGGAGGCAGCTGCCTTGCTGCCTTGCATTAATTTTGACATCTATTGCTGCAGTTACTGATTTGCAACCAGGCTTGAGGAATGTTTATATCAGGGAAGGCTGCAGCCAGGTGGATTTGTTCTCATGCCACTGTAGCCACAGTCAGCTCTTTAACTGTTTGGTACTTCAGCATTGGGAGGGAAGATAGGCATGTGAGAAATACACTCCTGACAGCCTCCACATTTGGGGTGATTTTTGCAAATTGCAGGTGTTTCAGGCTTTGCTGTGATTTGGGGCTGGGAGGTCAAAGTCTGTCAACAAAACAATTTGGCCCAAAGATTTTGAGACCTGGGGACATGATTAAGGCACTGTTACTTGGTTCCTATTTATTATTCTTGCTCAGTACAACTCCATCCTAAGATCTGGCCTATATATGGATTTCTTATGCTATGAAGAGACAAGCTGGGGGATGCTGCCCTGTAAATTGTTTCGTGCCCTCAATTATTTCTCTCCAGCAGCCTTCTTTGTTCAGCTGCTTCCCAGGTGAGTGCCTGGCATTGTCTGGAGGGCAAAAAGTGCCATTGTTCATCTGCACCACGGTGGAGAGCTTGTAAACTGTCTGGCTGCAAATGGGATAGAGGGTGGTAATTAAAATGTGCTCTCAGAACACAGAAAGAGGTTGCAGACAAGTATTTATCGTCTCCCAGGCCTTCAACAGGCTGGTAAAACATCAGAGCACATTTAAAACAACAGCTTAATTAAATAGTACTACAGTCTTAATCTTGCCTGGGAAAATCATTGGCTTATTTCCTCTAAACTGCGCTTTTAGAGAAAGGGAAGGACAAGAACATGCACAGTCAAAAAATTGCTTGTCAAAAATACCTAAAAATGCAGAAAGGGGATAGAGCATTTGGCTGGGCTTTAGGAGAATAACCCTGGTTCTGCTGATGGCAGCTTCTCTAAGTCCCCCCTGCTCTCTGGGTCTCCTTCACTCTGTCCATGCAGGAATAAAGCTGGTTTGCAAAGAGCAGAGCTGCAGCAGGCATCTGACACTGCCCTCAGTCCCACCTGGGCAGCACTGCCTGTGCCTAGAGCCTGTGGGATGGGTTCATCTAAAACAGGCACTATGGGGAATAAATGGCAAAAGAGTGAGGCTGAACCTACAGTAAAACAGGGAGGAGGGGACTCGGTGCTTCAGTCCCAGGCTGGTGCCACCCTGTGCTCTCCCCACAGCCATGGCAGATACAATTCAAACTCTGTTAAACCAATGGACAATGCCTGCTCGCCTCAGCCATCCAGACACAGGTGACAGAGGGATAACACAGCTTTATCAACTAGATTTAAAAAATGCTAATGAGCCGAAATTGAGCCTGGCTTTTTCCTCTGTGTCCCGAAGTGCTTCTGTTTCTCTGAGTGCTGTTCACTGGGCTGCTCTGCAGAACATCAGCTTTGAGCAGGGAGCTCAAAGTGTTAAGGGAGCTCAAAGAGTTAAACCAAGTGAAGGGTCTGATCCCAGCTCCTGCAGTTTGATGTGTGGTTTATTTTTGGAGTTTCACGCAAGTGTGGCAGTGGGCTCTGGAGCAGAGCCTGTGGATGTGCAAGGAGAGTGTGCTGGCCACAAGTGATGCTCAGATAGGAGCACCCCAGCAGGCCAGCTCTCTGTGCCTGGGTGCAGTGCTTTAGGGGGTTTGGTGCTTGTTACAAAGCTAATCCCAAAGATGACTGTAAAGAACCGCAAGCACCTTCCTCCCTGTCTGTTTGCATTTTTGGGATCTGACCTACTTCTTATTTGTAACACAAAAGCCTACCTTGTTTTTTCTGACTTACAGTAAGCTTCTGCAGGAGCGCTCAGTGCTTGGGAGTCCCAGTGTCCTGCAGTGCAATGAGCTTCACCTCAGAAAAACCCCCAAGGGAAGGGAGGTGGTTTTATGGGAAACTGAGTTAACTGCATATGTGCCAGCACATGTCCCCAGCCTGCCATCTCTGTCCTGCCTCTCCTTGCACCCGAGCTCAGAGCCAGCCTTCCCACTGTCATGGCTGTCAGGGTGTGGGGGTTGCTGCCTTTCTGCTCCCAAAACCCAGAAGTGCAAACCCTCAGCAGTAAATCCTGCAAAATCATTCTTTGTGTATATGGCCACAGCCTCTCCTGTTGGATGGTTAAACCCCCTTCGGGTGGGGGAACTCTTCAGTCCCTGTGCAGCATCACTTGGCAAGGCAACAGTGCCAAGAGAAGAGGGGTAAGTGGAAGGGCAGGAGGAGCTCCCATGGCTGTGCCTCAGTGCAGGGCGGCAGCACATGCTGCTCCTCCTGATCTGCAGCACCAGCATCCTGTGGCTGTGTGTGTCCCCATGGGGAGATCAGCCTTTTTTTCTGGACACATACATTTTGTTTTCCCTGCTGCCCATCCACCAGCACTCCCTGGCTGCTCTCTCTCTGGGGCAGAGGCAGCTGATATGAGCCAGGGAGGAGGCACTATGGATTTTAGAACTAAGCCTGAACAGCAAGGCAACATTAATATATGCTCTTTCCCCTCGTAAATATTGTTCAAAAGATACTGCAGCTATCCGGGATGTTCCTACACAACAGCAAGTCATTAATGATGGCTTTCTTCAAGGAGAGTAGACTGGAAGTTCAGTTAAATACATCAAATTAACTGTCAAAATAATCTTCCAGGGGTTGATGAGCCCAAAGATTAAATGGCATGTTATTTCTTCTCTCTGCTTTTTTTATCTTAGCAAAAGGGATTTGCAGTATATTTCAGAATCCATATTTTAAATGAATTGCAAATAGTTTCTTGTAGACTTGGCCTATATGAAAAGATTATTACCCAAAACAACCCTTCTGCTAGGGGGAATGTAGGTTAAAGAAAAACAGGAATGTAAATAAATGTAAAATCTTTACAGTGAATTCTGCATGGGGCATGTTTATTTTCTCTTGAATCCCCAAGCCTGTCTTCCTATGCAATTAAAGGCTCTAGCTCTTCATTGCAAAACATACCAGCATTTTTGTGTATGTGTGTGTGTGTCATCAGTAAATATTTGGGCTGAAACTGTTTAAACATAAGCTTTCAATAATCTTTGTTTCGCTTCTTTCCCCTGTTTGCTGGCTGAGTCTTAGTTTGAATCTCCATAGACTAAAAATACATGATTTTATTGGAAGAGCTTAGGCATCTTGTTCATTTTGCTGTTTAGCTATTACCAGGAAAGTCCTAATCCTCCTTGGACTGATGTTCAGCATCACGTAGTCAAACAGGGATACAGGATGTGCAGCAAGAAGTTGCTATCCTGAACCACTCCTGAGCCCACTGCTGACATCACTCATCTACCACATATTCAATTGCAGGGCCCTAACAAAACCTCCTGCCACAGGCTGGAAGCAGAAATGGTAACAAATAGATGCAGAAAGGTGATAAAAGCCAGCAGTGGCATGGGGTATGAGGAGGCACAGGGTGAAGAGAGAGAGTGGTAGCAGTCAGTCCTGATTTTCAAGAACTGGCTCTGAGGCGCTGTTCCCACATTGTTCCTGTGTGAACACTGTCAGGGAAGGATGGCATGTGCCCAACCCATGGCTTCAGCCTTAGCTGTGATGCTTATCCACATTTTTATCTGGAGCTCTGAGTTTCATTTCCCCTTCTAGGATGTTTTATAGACAATGGCTAGTGATCTCTTTAATTTATTGAAAGACCTGTAGGGCAAGTAAGCAGGGAGAGGAAAAGAAATCCAAAGCTGCTGGAGGATTTCCCCATTTACTGTGCTCCTGGATGTTCATGTCCAAGTTTAAAAGTAGCATTAATTACAGGCATCTAGAGAGAGCCATAATCATCTGTCATTCATGGTGACAGGATGACATCTCCTGTTTGGATGTTTCAGCATTACCATTTGCAAGCTCAAGAGCCCAGGCTCTGATGATAACTATTTCTGACAAGCTCGGGAGAGGAGTTGGACATTTGAGATGTGTGAGTGTGTGCAGAGGAGGTGGTGTGGCAGCACAGGTGTGTGTTAGGGCCGTCCACAGATGAAGAGCAAGCAGGTATTTTCATTATCAGCAATTGTAATTTGGAGAAAAGGGGAAATAAACACAGAAGAAAGAAAGCACTGAAGATAGAGGTACCTTTTGTACTCTCCATACAGCCCCTATTGCAGATTCACCACCACATCCAGCATCCCATTAAGCCAGATGCTGTACCAACCAATGACATTAAACTCTTCCAAACAGCCAACACACAAAGTTGTTAAAATTTGGTAGCTCAGTTGTGCATTTTATTCTTGCTCAATTTCCACATTTATCTGGGAGTACATGTGAAAACAAAGGCTCTCCTTTCCATGGACCAGGGTCACAGGCTGCTCAGTGACCTGGCTAGAAGGGACTTCTGTGGAGCTTAACTTCACCCTTTGCTTCTGGAAATCTCATGGATTTTCTTGCTCTCAGTATGAGTTCCAGGAGAAATGCTTGTTTGTAAAAATAAACAAACACTAGTAGCTATTAAGAAATGGTCTGTTTATTCCCTCCATCTATGGTGTTATGATTGCAGCTGTCATCAAAATCTTGCTTGTGAGTGCCTAAATTGAGTAAATGGGACTGGAGAGCAGCAGGGGCAGGAATGCCAGACCCAAATAATGGGTTCAGCATGCTGAGCCTCCCCAGTTCAGGACTGGTAGGCACCCATGTGCCGATGAACAGATGGCCAGTATCACATCTCTGCAGAGCAGGACCTCAGAATTGCAGGTCTTTTTTTGTCTGGGTGGGTATTCTCCCTCCTGTCAGATATCAATCTCTTGGAGAGCTGACATCCCACATATCCTTCCTGGCTTTGGCTTCTCTGTGTGTCTGCAGAAAGTGGGTCTGCTGGCTCCTGCTCTCTTCAGAGCTGTGTAGGAATTGGGACACCCTGCTTGCATTGCTGCCTGCCCCACAAAATATCCCTGTCTGCCCCACAAAATGTTCCTGTGTGCCCTTGTCACCTGTGTGCTGCTGTGGCTCATCCCTGCAGTGCACTGCAGGTGTAATTCACAAGCCTGGGCTTGGTCACGTAGCTCAAGTGTGAGGGTTGCAGCATCTTCATCACTCTTGATTAATAACGTGTCAAGAGAGACAAGAGTCACTTACCTGTGAAATTCATTAATGATGTGTTGTATTAATAACAGCACAAATGAAGAATAAAGAACAAAACAAACAACAAAACCATCCCCATCCAACCTCAAATCCAAGTTAAATAATGTAAGGAGCGTCTCCTGTGATCATCTCACTGTAGATTAGATCAATAACAACCTCTGAATAAAGCCAGGAGAGTGGCACTGAGCCCAGAGCTCTGCAGCACTGGCAGTATTCTCAGCCCTTATTGTGGTTTACCACAGAAATGTTTTCCCTGTGCATCACAAGATTCCCTGACTGGGTAATATACAGCCATTGTTGAAATAAATATTTCGTTAATTTTTTCTTGTTGGAGGAGAGATCAAGCATTACATCTTTGCTGCCACCTGGAAAGAATATGCAAAGCCAGTTCTTCAAAAGGTCAGACTTATACCAGACACTGAATATAGATAGAAAAGGAAATCTGTGCTGATTCTCCCTTTGGAGAGAGCATCCCTTTGGATGGATGCTTGACATCACAAAGTTTGGTGTGCAAAGTATTTTTTTTATACTTATGGAATAAAGTTTTTACCCTGAACTCTTGAGAAAGCTTGCAAGAATCTCTTCTGGGTCTTGACATGACATTTCTAACTAACATGATGAATGACTTTGTTTGCTGTGTTTATTTTTCTGCCTCAACTGAACCAGTCTTAGTGTTTATTGTGTAGTTCATTATTTATACCGCAGCATTCAGCTGCCCTCATCGGATCAGCTCCCTCCGTGCAAACACACAGTGGGAAAGTCCCTTCTCTAAAGAGCTTTCGCCGTCGGTGCTAATTAGAAGACAAAGGTGCCTGCTGCTCTGCCGTACTTTGTTCTCGCTCACAATAACAGGCGGTTTGTTTTTGCTGATGTCCCCGGAGAAAATGGAATTGTGCCTCCCACGGGTCCTTTGCCAAGAGTCACCACCCCAAGAGTGCAGGTTCAGCCGTGGAACATTTACCCACCCCGTGAACAGATGAGGATTTGCAACACACTCCTTGCCTGTAGGATGCTGAAGTTCTGGCATGTCTTTGGGGCTTTTTTTTTTTTTTTTTTTTTTTTTTTTTAAACATAAAATAAATATCCCAGCCGTGGGAGGTTGTCATTTAGGTGCCTTTCTGTTGGGCAGCCAGAGAAATCTGACTTTCCCTGACAGGAATGGGGCAGAAGGTGGGGCCATGGTAGCACCTTCCAAACACTGCTTCATTTCAAGGACTCAAAAGGATTTGAGCTGCAACTTCTTCCATCTTTTTTTATCTTCAACATTTCCAGTCTTTGTTTGGGAAGATATGAGGGAATGGTTTCCCACGTTTCTGATTATTACACAAGGGGAGTGCAACATACAATGAGAGTTACAATGATTTATAACTTAGAATGCTCCAAAGGATACACAACACAGAGAATGAGAGAACTGCTGGAACACAATCTTTTGGCAGTGCATGAAAGCCCAATAATGATCTTGCAAACCTATTGATTTAGGGATTAGCATGAAAGGCATCCAGCTACGTGCTTTGTTCTGTTTTGGGTGGCATCACTGGAGACCTTGAGGAAGGTCAAGCAGATCACACTGACTCTGAGTCATTCCAGCTGGAAGTTGGGCAAGAAGCAAAGACCTCATGGAGGACCAGATGTTGTATCCACACTCATTGTTCCAGGATAAATAAAAGAAGAAAATGCTTTTCATTTGTTTGAGCAGCTGTTGTTCTCCAGTGAATCTTCCTCTCCGTCATTTTCAAATGCAAATTGGCTAACTGTACATATTTTGAATGACAAAGATAAAAAATAATTTAAATACACAGAAAAGGCCAGTTGTGCTAGCCAGGCACATCTCCTGACTGCATTACACAAGGATTTTGAGAGAGAACAGAAAAGTAACACCACGAAATAAGACCTGGAGGATCTGAAATGGTTTTAGTTTTACAGTACAGCTGCTGTGTCATCTGCTTCCCCATCTCCCTCCCGGCTATTTCTGCAGTGGTGGCCATTAGGTGTGGCCAGAAATGCAGACTTGGCAGCAGAGATTGGGTGCAAAGAGCCCTCTGCATCTTAGAGGAAGATAAAGCCGTGTCAAGCTGGAAGCAGAAAGCTGCTCTGTGGTGGTGTAACTCTCCCGTGAGCCCTGCACAGCCTGACGGGGTGGGATGGGTGATGCTGAGAGCACACGAGCTCCGTGGGCAGCCCTGGACAGGACATTCCTGCCTGGCAGCAGCTGGAGCAGCTCACTCACTGCTTTTTAGGCAGTTTTCACAATACACCAAGTCTGACTGCAAACTGTACAGCTCCTTAATTAATGACTTGCTGGCTTCCTTCCCAACTCACGGCTTCTCCACTTAGACTATTCCAGTCACATACACTCTTAAAGCAGCTTTTGGCTTTTACAAAGGCAATCCAACAGATGAATAAATAACAATAAGCTCCAGCTGAATGCATTCAGGAAATTTTTGATAGGAACTAATTTATTTTACTCTATTATTTAGCAAGCCAATATATAAAATTACCTGTCACAACAGCAGATGAGCTGATGCACTCACTTCCTTTTAGCTTTTGGTTGCTGCTGTTGAAAGGTTCAAATATATTTTTTGCATGGCAGTTATGTAAGAAAGAGGTTTTTTAAAAAAGATATTTTCAGGGTTTCCTGACTACTGAAATAGCCCTGCATCATCAAGCCTTTGAAGTATCTAAGCTTCATCTTGAAAAGCTTACACCCTCAACTGGTTTTAAGAAGACATCACTGAAAACCCTTCCATAAAGATTACAGCTGACACCACCTGTCCTCAGGCACAGTCAGACATCCCACCACATGGGTGAAGTATTCCCAGGGGATGGCTGTGCCCCCCAGGAATGGAGCACCAGCTTAGATCTCCCTGCCCTCAGGTCTGGAAGCAGAGCCCATTGCATTGACTCCTCTAACATGAAAAGGGAGCAGCACACACAGCAAGAGTGAAACCCCAAATTAAATACCAAAAAAGCAAAATATTCCTTGCACATACAGTCCTTCACTTGGGAAGATAATAGAATGTGCATTATCTCTGCTGGCTGTGCTATCCTTGAAGGGCACTGGTGCTCCAGGCAGTTTCTGGGCTTCCCCCTCCTGCCAGAGGCTGTAGCATGGTGCTCAGAAAAACTCATCACAGGCATGTGGGTAATCCTAGAAAGCAGAGGGGCTAAAATGAATCTCCAATAGTTTGGCTGTCCATGCACCACACTGACTCTGCTCTGACAACACGGTGTGGACAGACTCCCTGGAGTCAGAGGAAAACAGGGCAGCAGAAGGAGCAGCCAAATATATCCCCCTGGCTGTAAATAGCCACTACTACATAAAACATTTTGGTGGATACAGTGAGTTTGTATTCCTGAAAAATACTGTTATAATGGTAAGGGTGAAAACTGGAAGAACAGGGAAGTCACTGGTTTTGGATCCCCAAGATGTCCATGAAAACAAATCTTCAGTAATTCCAAATATGGTGGAGGTTGTGGGGTGTTTTTTTTTGGTTTTGTGGGGTTTTTTTGTTTGTTTGTTTGGTTGGGTTTTTTTGTGGGTTTTTTTTGTGTGTGTGTGTGGTTTTGGGGTTTTTTTTACCTTTTCTATTGTATTCTGACCTCTCTGCTAGGCAAAAGAAACAGTTTGAAATACTTAGGCCCCATTCCTGAAAATGAGAATCAGTTAAAGGCCTCAGTACCTGAAAAAAAATGTGTGAGTCATTGCAAGAGCCATAACTATATTTCTATATGGTCATATTCTCTGAAAGTCTTGTTTTGTAGAAACAAAAAAAAACCTGAGCATGGGTAACTCTGAAAATTTTATGGTGAGTCCAGACAGTAAAGAATTATTAATGGAAATCTGTCTATGGCATACCAGGAGATACTGAAAGTTGAGTGTGTCACATGCTTGAGCTGCTTTATTTATATAGTCATTTATTCAGCATCATCCTGGTAGTCTTTCTACCCCTTCAACTTTGTGAAAATGTAGAACATGACACAGTTTCTTTACATAGCTTTGTGTGGTTATATAGAAATTAAACTCATCATTCCTTAAAAAGGCCACAATATGCAAGGAATTTGTTGGTATGTTAAAGAATTGGAATGACATTCTGTTCAATTTCAGAACATTTAGCAATTAGTTCTTCAAGAGGTGTGTCTAAAAAGTCAGGAACCTGAAGCTGAGGGTTTGGTAAGCAAAGGCAAATATACAATTCTTGGAAAGAAAATAAATTGAGAAGAAATCAAGAGCTTAGTAAAAGAAATCCACAATGGTGTATTTTCTTCTAATGTGTTCAAGAGGGCACTTAAATGGCTAAGACTGGCCAATGTGTAAAAAAGAAAGTATTCAGATACAGACAAGTCAATTTGAAGACAGGGTAGGTAAAGTGACTGAGTACTAACAATGTCCCCAGGGTTCAAGGGGATAAAAAGAAGAGAGAAGCATATTGGAAGTAAATAGAATATTAAGTGTAGTAGAAAGAGCTACCACCAATTAATTTCTGGAGTTAATGGTAATGCAGAGCAGTGTGATATGTGTCTGGGAGAACCTGTGGAAGAGAAGAATGCCTGGCAGGGAAGGGTAGAGGGTAAAAAATTCTCCTCCTCTGTTGCCATCAAATGCTTGTCCATCTCTCCACATCCTTCCTAGCTCCAAAAGGCACAAATGCCAAGCTGTGCCTGTGCCAGCTTGGCTGTCAAACTGCCTGAGTAACAAAGCAACTCCAAATATATATATACACATATATATATACACACTTATATATTAAATGTCTTCCTTCCTCTCCCATATACAAATATAGGCAACAGTACCCAGCTCAGATTCTTAAACTGGTTTCCTATTTCTGTGATTCCCTCCCTGAATACAAGCTGGATTATTTTTTTTATATTGACCAAAAATATTTTTCTACCAACAATTTTCTGAACAAATTTCTGTTGTATTTTAGTGCTGACCCTTAACACCCTGAGCACCCCATAAGCCCTTCTTGCTACCCCAGCAAAGCCAGGCCGTAACTGAGGTGGTGTCTCCTGCTCTGCAGCACAGAGTATGCACTTGCGGTGATAATTCCCAAGACAATCTAGCTGTGCTTTGAGGAATTAGTTAAACCGCCAGCTCTACCTAGAGCTGAGGAGTTTGTGGGGGTGGGCATGCTGCATGAAAAGTAGGCAGCATGAGACAAATATAGAAGCTGTCAAGGGAACCTTATTTCAAGCCTGTCCCCCCAAACCCACCAGTCTATTATTCCAACCATAAATTTGTCCTTTGGTGTTTGTTTTTCTTGTGTTAGAGTCTGAAAGGCCTATTTCTAACATTGTGAAGCCTCAGCTGTCATATCTGCTTTCCTCTTATTGCAAGCTATGCATTGAAGCACCGTGCCCTTTCATATCAAATACATCATTAAAACAGAGCCTTTTTCCCATCAGAAGAAAGCTCTGGGTACAGCTAATCAAGCATTTTCTCATGCAGCCGAGCCAATCTAAGACATTCCCACCTTCCTGACCTGTTTCTGCCCACAAGTACAGTTTCCATCCCCTCACACGTACCTTGGGAGGGGGAGTGCAGGGGGGTCCCCATGAATATGATCCTTGTGGATTAAACCCAGAGCTTTGAAAACACATCTCAGCACATCAGAGGGGGGCACTGACCCCTGCCATGGAGATGGGGAGTGTGTCCTTGTAACCACATCTTCAGACACAGCTAAAGGCTGTTTCTGCTGCTTACAGACACTTCCCAAAGCAAAGTCTGCAAGCAGTGAAAAACCTGACCTGAAACCTTTTTACAATTCTCCAGCAGCCTGCTGGATCTCCAGCAGCCAGCTAGAGACCAGAACCATTTTTTTATCTTTAATGGCACTCTCTTTAGGCATTTCCCCAAACAAAATTGACACCCTTAAATCCTCAAATCAATTCATCTTCCACATTTTGCTACGATTAAGCAGCATGCTGTTATTTATTTAATCCTCTTTGGAAACAGCAGAGTTGCTCTGAAAAGAAGAGCCATATTTATTTTCAGGCATTTTAAATTCATTACAACCCCGTACTCATAGATACATATGAAGATTTCTATCTAAAACACAATCCAGGGTGACTCTCCAAAGCTGCACTGCAGTCTCATATCCTCCTTGCAAACACAAACCTCCCAAAAGACTACAGCCCCCAGCATGCACCAAATCCAATGGCATTTCTGGAACCAGGGTGACAGCTTGCATGAAGAAGAAATTAACCTGCCTTGGCAAAATAGGGGGGAGTGGGGAGATTCATGCCCACAGCTGCTACTATTCCTGAAAATTCAGTGCAGCTGCCAGCTTGCAAGACAACCCTGCACTTTCAGCTAGTGAAAATTCGTAGGCTGTTTGATGTGCTGGTTGTCAGTAGGAAAAAAGATGCTAAAAATCACTGGTGGAGGGCTTGGTAAATGCTGTGATATCCCAGGAAGGTTCTTAAAATGCAAAAAAACCCTCTGTGAGCAAATGTGTGTTTGTTTTGGAGAAAATGCTTTAAGTTAAACTTGCAAAGGAGCAGAACAAAAGCTGAAATGTGTCACAATGGGCGTTCACATCCAGAACGCACTAATGAGCTGTTCCACCTAATGAATGAACTCGTGTCCGATGTTTTGGGGACAATGCCAACAAGCTGCAGCTCTGTGACACACATGCTGACACCCCCCCCCCCCCCCCCAAGGGGTTTTGTGCTGCTGCCAAGCTTGGGGCCAGCCTTGCCAACCAGCTGGCAGCACAGGGCACACCGAGGGCTCCAGGAGGGAACGGGGGCCCTTTAAGACAGTATGAAAGTTCAGCTTCATGCAAACCTGAGTGTTTGGGAAGAGAAACAGCCTTGCCGGTGCTCATCCCCTCAGCAGAGAAGAGCTGGGTTAATTAGATTTGCCTCACCAGTTGCATCTGCTAAATCAAGTCTCTTTAAGCCGTGCCTGCTCTTTTCCCTGGGGTGAAGATGCTAGAAGAGAGGTGACTTAACTGGAGACAATAAATCCTCTTTATTTTCACATTTTTGTAAAATCTTAAAAATAGAAGTACCCATTTGTTTTTCCTCTAGTCCTGTCAGAGTTAAGGACTGGGGTGTGTATTTGTGCAAGAGACTCATGAACTTCTATAAAAACCTTCACCTCCTCTTCTCCCCCACACATACGGACTCATTACAACACTTGAAATTCTTCAGTTGCTTGCTAAAAAAAATGCTCTGAAGAGTGATCAAAGGTTAATGAAAAGTTCAGCCAAGGAGCAGACCCCAGCAGAGACAGCAGTCCTTTAAAGCTTTCAAACAGCTGACAAGAAACCATCAATAAGTATTTGTGGTCAGGGATAAAGAGAAACATCTTTTTGAACATATCCAAACTCCATGGTAGTTTCCTTATAATAGTTTCCTATAAATGACATGTCAAACCATGTCATTTTTGTGAAGAAGACTGATTTATATATGACAGCAACAACTTTTTACAGCCCTCAGGGGCTGTGACTTCAATAGCTAAGATCCAAGTAGTAGTAGAGCTGTAGTCTACTACTCCCATACCAAATGGCAGTGGGAGGAAGATGATTGTTGTATTTTTAATCCTGTTACCAGACTTTAAAAAGTATTGCCTGCAAGTGCAGTCAATTTGCTTTCATGTCTCAATGAAAATGTACTTCGTGGAGCAGTGCTTTTTTTATTATTATTTTTTTACTTTTTTTCCTTATGTTTCTCATGTTTTAAAATAGAACTCTCTTGAAAGTAAGTTTTTGCATAGATGCCTGGGAAAATTTTAAGGACATTTATTTATGTTTTGCAAATGTTCATGTTTTAAAATGAGTGTACTTGTGTTGTTCATGTTCCTTGAGCACTGGGAGCACTATTCACATGCACAGGGGTACCTCAGTGTTCTCAACAGCAAGTCATGAGAAAGAGTTATCACCTCTCATGGGCTCTGGTTTGTGTTGTAACACCACGGTCAGAGGGTAGGGGCCCATGGTGGGGGGAAGACCTTGGATAATGTGTTCTGGAGGAAAAGACTGATTCACATTCTCTGGGGTTAATTATATGGTGGATGCTGATGGACTGGACAGAGACCTTAATATCTGTAAGGTATTTGTAATGGGAGTTTATCATTATACCTATCCTGTTATTGATTGAAATGGTAGTGACAAGACATCCGGATCCTACTGATTAATTTAGATATGTTAATTGAGTATGTGTTCTAAACAGGGTTTGATGCACTAGTGCACTTCTTCCTTGACTTTATTTTCCCGTTGCCATGGTGCTGTACATGTAAACATGCCTTCTTTAAAAATAGCAAACATGAAAGCAGATTTAAAGCATTTTTGAACTTAAGTGCTGGGATCAGAAAAACATGTGTGGTGTTTTGACATGAACTGAAAATATATCCAAAGGCTCCTTTCCAGCATGCTGACAAAATATATAAATTAGCCTGGCAAAGGTCTGGCTCCCACCAGAGCTCCCAGCTCCATGCAGATCCCTGATCCAGCAGAGCAGCCAAAGCCACTGGTACATGGTGAATAATCATATTTCTAGCAAAGATTGTACCTGTAGTTGTCACAAGGACCACAGGGAAGGCAGCAGCTCACTGCCCCTAAATTCAGTGATAAATTAGGATTGCTCTGTGCCTGGCTGCTGAAGTGGTGGCTGAGAAGCCCCCATGGTGGCCTTGGCTATTCCACCAGTGGGAAGAGAGGGACCAGAGCCACCCCTCAGAGAGCAGCAGGGAAGGACAGCACTTCCTAAGGAGGAGCCCTGAGCATCACATCTCATATGCACCTGCACTTCCCTCTTAAGGAGTCATTCAGTGTTTCTAATTTTAGGTCCAGCTTTAGCAGCACTGAGAACCCTGGCCCTGATTACACCAAAGTCACACAAGCACCACAAGAAGGAAGTTATTAACATTAGGAGTGTAATTCCTTTTAGAGCATTACAAATTCTGTAATTTACACTACTAATTCCTACAAATATTCTGGAAAAGGCCACTTAGAGTGTTTCTCAAGCATGCTAGGACTGCTGGTGAGAAGTTCAAATTCAAAGCATTAATATTATTTCTTAGCTATTGTGCCTAAAGTACAATGGGGTCGTGTGGTCTTTAAAAGTAATTTGAAAAAAAGAAATCTTCCCCTAGAGAGATCAGCTTGTTTCTCTCAGGAATTCTCTGCTCCTAGGCAGATCTCCAGTATTGATGGGACACCCATTCACATTCACATCTTGTCTGTTCTGACAGAGGCTGAAGGAAAATCTCCCAAGGGAATGTGTGTGGCTGCTCTGGTTCCTGTGTTTCATCACTGCACCTCGTCTATGCTGTCCTGCAGCTCAGGCTGGTGCACTGCTGGCAATAAAATACCAAAGATCAAGCTGGAAATCAGGTCAGCCACCGTGTCTCAGTTTCAGCTGTTTTAATTGCTGCCTAGGACAGCCAGGCACAGACACCCCAGAAGATTCTTCACCTTTGCCTTGGCAGTGAACCTCCTCTCCATGTTGCTGGATCTAGATGGATTACATTTGGCTTCTGAGAGCAATTAATTGGGTAAATTATTCCACACTCTGTGAACAACCCCTCACCTGGGTCACTCCATCTCCCTCCCAGCAGCTGGAGGTGGAGGGGGGAACATCTCTTAGCTGATGAGGAGCCCTGAATCACTGCCAGCTGTGTACTGTCCCCATCCTGCCACCCACCTGTCCTAGATGCTTTATCCTTTTAGTGGCCTTGCAGTTAAGGGGGTGTAGCTGCCCTAATGTGTGTCTGAGGGGGGTTTCTCCCTTTATTACTGCAGTGTGCACTTTCTGAAGCTCTCTTACAGCATGTGTGGCTCTTCAGTCATGGGTAAGCAGCAGTTCTTGGGTAAATTGAGAGCTTTCAGTTAGTGTTCCACTTCTGTGAGTTTTGAAGTGGATGAGATCAAGCGGGTTGTTTCCTCAGTTTGCTCCAAGACTCTTGTGAGTTCTGTGTGACCATCTGCCAGGGAAGCATGTCTGTGTCCTAGGAAAGGTAAATGTGGGATGAAGTTCTCCCCTTCTTCATGGACAGCTAAAAACCATGAGACTTGTTCTTACTTTTTGTTATGATTGCATATCATCTTCCGTAAAACTAAACACAGATAAATGTTTGTGGGTTACTTGGGCATACAATGAAGCTTAGTGACATATGGTCAAATTAATTCAAATGGAATTTTCTTTGTCATGCTTCTACTGGTTTCTTGCCCACAACCATTATATTTGAACTTTGATACAGTGCCTATAAAATAACGATCACTTGGGAAGTGGGTGAAGTTATGAAAACACTTAGCAGCTCTTGAGGGGCAAGTACCTAGTGATTTTCCAGAAGTGCTCAACATGTACTGTACTGACAGCTCTGAAAATACAAAAAGTTGAGCAGATGAAGAAAGATGTTTGATCCTGAAGTAGGGAAGTGACCTTTTGTGTCTGTTGCACCCTCCTGTCACTCTGGGCTGTCTCTCACTGCTGTGGAATATATGACACATTTACAAAGGACCTGTTTTACACCTGAAAAAAAAGGGGGGAGTTTTGTTGGCTTCTTTTCTTATATTCTGAGTTTGTAAGCTATTCAGGTCTTCTTTTTATTTATAACAGTTTTCTCTTGGTGGAGTTCATAGCAGTTTGTGGTGGTTTGTCCTGGTATAGGAACAGACAATTTATATAGGACAAGGACTGGGAAAAAAAAAAAATTTGGAGAAGAAGTAAATCTTCACCTGGTTTGTTGTGACTCTGAGTTTCTTGGCGGGGGCAGGGGTCAGGGTAAGGTGCTTGGAATTGGCAGTGAAGTGTTTCTTGGTCTATAACTAGTGACTGAGGAGTGATCTAAATATTTGCTGGAACTCTCCTTGCCTTGTTGAGGACCTCTAGCTCACAGCAGAGCTTCTCCAAGCCCCAGAACAAAGGGCTCAGTGTCTCACTGCATAGAAATTACGTCCTTCCCAGTGTCTTATCCGCATATTTCAGGTGTGTGGCAGCCAGGCAGGGGCTGTCTGGGCTCTGTGTCCTGTAACCCTGGGATTCTTCCAAAGGTGGGGGACTGTCACTTAACTAACTTTAATGAAATGACATCAGAAAGTAAAAATGGAGGCCTTTGCCTACAACCTCAAAGTTCCTTGTTTTGATGCTAGGAATGGACTTCACATGAGATGTTCAGGCAATTCCTCTACTTAGGACAGCAGAAATCTGTGTTTGAACAACAAAGCAATATGTGATAAGCACTGAAATGATTGGCTGGAGAAACACAAGTAATCCATCAGAATCAGGTGATTTGTGAGAATTCTGGACCTCAGTTAGACATGTGGATGTCAAAATTCCAGCTGACTGGTAAGGATTGTGGGAGCATCCAAAAAGTTGACCTCTTGAAACATTTGCTTTATATCAGCCTAATCTCTCTGGACAGTAAATATCTGGTGTATTCCCTGCTCTCATAATCAGGTTGCTTTACCTTGGTGAAACTGAGAAGACAATCCAACCTTTGTTTCTGATGGTAACTTTTCATAAAAGATCATCTATCTCCAGCAAAATCAATTATATTCTTCCATATTACATTTCCAGTAATTTCACAGTTGTCTTTTGTACCGTGTAAAAGCCTGCAGGAAGTGCCAGTTCTGGTAAAGTGTGTCCTGTTTCAGTATATTATGGTTGATTTGCAGTGTTTCTTGCTGTTACTATACATTTCTGTCAAGGAGGAGGAGGTGGATATGCTCTATTGCCAACTACTGAGGTATTACAGGTTTAGCATTGTAGTTTCCACTGACAGCAAATGTTGTAGTGAGGGATGCAAAATAAAATTCTGACTCAGAGTTCTCATCGTTAGCCTTGTGTCCTAGGTTACAATGTAAAATTGTGCCCAAGGTATGTATTCTATCCCCATGAGCCGTTTGGAGCCAAGGTGGAGCAGTGTTTTCCTTATCTTCTGTTAACGAGCCTAACAATGCCTTGCCACATGACTCATAGATAACTTCCTCAGGGAGTTATCTCTGTTTAATGGGCCATCAAGGACCCACTGTATGACTCATAGAATGAGATCATCCCATTGTGAGATGCTCTGCCCAGGGGGAGGAGCCAAGCATTCCCACCTGGACATAATCCAGGGTTTGAGACATCGCAAGCAGCTTTTTTCCACTGGACTCCCAGAGGAGACAAGAGCTACCAGATGGAATCACTGCTTTGACAAGAACATCTCATCTGGTTCCACTGGATTCCTGGAGGAAGACTGGACCCTTCTCACCATCACTGGACCCTTCTCTCTCAGGATCATCTCTACTCCAACAGAACCACATCTACCACTCCAGGAGGACTTACTTTTGGACTGCTTCAAACACCCTGACCAACAGGGTGTCAGGTTGTACTGTTCCATTTATTTTATTTTACCTTTTTTTTTTCCTCTCTTCTATTGAATTGTATCTCTGACTGGGAGTCTCACTGGTTTTGCTTTCAAACCAGCACACCTTGGGATGAAAGTTGTCTCCAAGCAGAAATGAAAGCAATAAGAAAATAAATTATTTGTCCTACCACATCCCTTTTATTGTGAAATTTACTTCAAGTCCTCTGCCCAGTTATTGAAACCTAAACTTTTCATAAACACGGGGAACTGCAGCAAGATACTCTGCAAGCAGCAGAACTAATATAGAAGAGCTTCTCATCAGTGAACAGAAGGTACTGAGCTCTGAGAGCAGCACGGGATGGTCCTGTGAAGCCATCAGTATTGTCATACTCCAACTATGTTGCACCTCTGCTAATGAGCCCTGGCTCATACAGGCTGGCTCCACATCTGGGCCATGGCTGTCCTGGGGGCCCATAAGGTGCCCAGGGCAGCAGTGTTGATAGCAGTGTATGGGAGCAGTGTTGATATAGTGTATGGCAGCTAGAGCAGCACATACAGGTTTAGGAACATGGAAGAGATGTGACTGAGAAGGCTGTACATGAAAAACAGATCTCTGGTGGCACAGATGAACTTATTTTGGTCCTGGGCTTCTTCGTAAGATCGGAGCTTACTATTCATGGAACATTCTCATTCACTGTTCCCTTCTTATAGAAGAAAGGAACCAATTTTGTTGCCCAGGGCTGCCTTGCCCTACTTCAATTTGCCCTGCTGAGCTGGTTGTGGGTAGTGGAAGAAGTGGTTGGATGCTTCCACACTGCTTGGCTGATGTGCCAGTTTTCATTCTATTTGTAGGGCAGCTTCCTTCACATCAGGATCTTGCTTTCACTACAGCAATCCAGAGATCAATACTGTCTTCCCAAAGTCAAGGGCAGGGCAAAGGTAACTGGAGCAACAAGGAGATAGTTCTTAAGCAGGGGTTAGAGGGCAATGAGAGGATGAGTGTGTGGTGTGCTGCAATGGCAGGGCAGAGGGCCTGGGTCTGTTTCTACTCTCAGTGACCTACTCTGTCTCTGGGAAACCTGGGCTGCTTCAGTCCCTGTTTGTAGGGAGAGGGAAACACTCCCTCATCTTCACCAGTCTAGCAAATACAACAGCCTTTTCTTCAGGGGCTTTTCTTCAATACCATGATGCTTCTTATCCTCTTTCCTCTCAGCTCTAGCTGCACAGGCAGGCTTAAAGGAGGGAGAGGATCATCCTTTCTCCCCTCTTCCTCTTAGTGCCCTTACCAAAGAGGGGAAGCACTTTCATGAAGGCAAGGAACTGCTGTGCTGCTCTGGACGTGCTTGATCCAGAAGAGGCTTTGTTAGCTGACTCGGCTTCAGCAGCACTGAAATGATATTAGCAGGTGTTAAGCCTGTTTTGAAATGCTGCATCACTATGACCTGATTAATAACAGCCTAACTCCTTTAAGCTGCCTCTTTGGCCCTCTATGATTAAAATTTTGCCAATACATCATGTTGTTCCCTTGGTTTTTCTTATGCCAAAATGAAATTCACTTTATTGCATTAGCCTTGGTGGCTGGAGGATACTTGTTATTGAAGGCAGCCAGAAATCTCGTCCTGTTCCTGCAGAGAGCAGAGTGTGTGCAGCTCCTTGTGGAGCACCATAGGTACCAGTGCTGCCTCATACCCAGAGATGTGCAAAGCTGTGTCTTACCCATGGCAGGAACTGACCACTGCTAGAAACTTACTTTATCTGGATTGTTTTGTTTGAGATTCCAGACTCAAAGCTTGCAGTCCTTTCCTGGCCTGTTAAAACTCATCCTGTTTGGAAATGATGGGTTTTGCTTGCCTCTTGTGCCTTCTGACTCGCTTTGGAGGTACAGAGAGATCCATAATCTCTGCTCATTACTGTTGTGGCAAATAGCAAACAACACTGCATTTTTATTTTGTTTTTAATGCTTAGGGTGCAAACCTGTCATGCATTCCTCATGTTGTGTGTGTGATGTAGACTTTTGTCCACTTCTTTGCTGCAGATGCTATTGGTAAAGCAACTCTTAAGGAAACTACTGGGTGCAATGAATTGGGGCACCTTTCTTGAAAGATGAGAATGGTATCACTCCTCTTGTTACCTTCACCTTCCTGGACTACTATTTTCCTCCCTCAATTTGTTTATTTAGCCTATATGTTTCCAGGGCAGGGCATGGCTCGTCTCTTCCAAGCTGCATTCAGCAGAGCCTTGATCCTTTGATAATGCAACAATAAATCTCCTGGAGAGTTTCCTGACTTGACAATTGTGTGCTGAATCCCATCTTCAGACATTCAGGAACCCAACAGGCTCAGGTATCCTGGATGTAACCAGCAAGACAAGAACGAAAACCAGCTCAGCTTTTTGGGAACTAGTGTTTTGATACACTATCATCCTGCAATTACAGGAAATGAGATAACCAAATTTTCAATATCTAATGCACTATCTGTGATAATCTGCCTGCTGTTTTTGATGACTAAATGAGGGCTGTGTGGGGAAGATGTGAATTGGAAAGGGACAGGCGTCCGGAAGACAGTCGGTTTGTCACGGGAAAGGGCAAGGCACATTCCACCCCCGAGATAACTCTATCTCAAGGACACAAACCCCTCTCCACAGGCATACCAGTATTTTTCCGTTACCCTCAGGAAATGTAGTAAGACCCCTATGACGTAGCGAGACCCAGATAGTACTTAAACCCTATGCTTTAGGTAATAAACGCTTTTGACGATCCACCACATTGGTGTCTGCCGTGTCATTAGCCCGAGCTCCACACACAGCTTGTGGAAGCCGTGCCGTCCACCCAACCCAGGCCGCCACAGGTGGTGGCTGGAAAAGCGACAACAGGGCTGACTCTCCAGGTGCTGTTCCTACTTGACTTCTGAGGTTGACTCCAGCATCTGATGTCAAAAGAGATGACATTCATCCATCTGCAGGAGGCCTATATGTCATCAAAACTGAGTTTTAATGTGGTGACTGAAAGTTATCCTGTTCATTACTGCCATCTAAGCATGCTGCTCATCCCCACATGCCTCTGAAAAATGCTATGAATCCCCTAGATGCTTGAGTTGTTGAAGGGTCATATCCTTTCTCTCCTTCCCAACACATCTGCTCGGTGCAGTGTTTACACCCACAAACATGAGTGAGTTGCAGCTCTTAGCTCTGCCATATCCAGTGTGAGGGCATGCTCTGTTAGACTAAAACTGATCTAATCCCATTAAAACCCCCAAACTGTGCAAGTTCAGACAGCCTAGCTCTTTGCTCTGAGTTCCTGAGTCTCTGAACACAGGAGAAAAAAGGCAGATATTCATTGCTGATTTAAAGCACAGACTATGACTAAACTAAAATTGCACTGCTACTAGAAGTGTTTCTGAAGAGAGTTTTGTTGGGATTTTTTTAGTAAAGAATTTCTTTGGCTTGCTGTGATTTCCTTAGTTTGTGCTATTTTCATGCAGATTCAAGGATTTGTTGTATAACCAGTGTTTGCACATGTCCTGTATTTTGATACAAATTGTCTAACACCAGAGCTATCTGAAATGGTCATCACAGTAAACAAAGGCCAGTCAATGTGTGTTGGGTAAAAGGAGCAGATTTGCAGTGGAACAGCTGACAGGGGAAGAGACAGTGTGAGACTGCAGCCCTGAATCATGTCACTGACTTCAGGCAATGCAGATCAGCAGGAGACAGGACTGCAGCAGATGGTCTGAGTTTGATTAATCAAATGTCCTGAATTAAAGCCTGATAGTTTTTCTTTTTAAAAAAGTAGGTTAAAAAATAAAAGCAAGCTGACAATGTAAATGCCTGCACTATCTATCGCTGTTATTAACTTCAAATAACTGAAGGCTGAAGGAATCGTTGTTTACCTGACAGATCTCAGCACATGGAACATCAGAGTGTTTAAAGAGATTTAAAACATTGTGGGGATCAAGCATAGGTACCGCAAATTCTGCATCCTCTGGAAAGGCTGAGCATGATCTGGGAAGCTGGTGAAGGACAGGCAGGACTGTGCTAAAATACACAGAACCCCACCAGTCCCTCCAGGAGCTGCTCTAGGCCACAAAACCCTGTTCAACCCCAGACATTCCCCATCCTGTGCTTCAGTTCAATGTAGTTGAGGGGCTGAGCCTTCCAATGTGACTTCCAGAGAAGGAAACCAGACCTCAGTTCTCCATGGCTGAGACTGCATGTTTATTTTTTGCTTTTAAATAATGCACATTTCATTATAATTAATCATCATAACCCAAGAAATGGGGAGAATTTGGAGAAGTGGTAAAAATCATATTCAGCTCTGATTTTCTGTCTCTGAAATAGCAAAAGCCACCCAACATTTTAGGAGTGCAGAACTGAATTAAAACTATAGATTGATCATAAGTCTTTTGGCTCCAAGCCAAGAGTGGAGCTATTAATTTGACGCAAATTAATCTATGCAAATTTGCACACTGATTTAATGAAGAGACAGACATGCAATCATTTCATTACTCCTCAGATTTTCAATTAGATTGAATTCAGTAGCTGGCCACCATCATAGTCACAGAGTTTTGCTAAAAGGTTATTTGATGAATATTTATGAATTTGTGACTCTGCTACAGCTGGGCTTAATAGCAAGTATCATACTTTCTGGGTACATGCAAACAATTCTTCAAATATCCTAATGCAGTGATTGATTTACGTTTGTTTTTTTTTTGTCTTCACTGCTCTATCTTTAATCCAGGTTATTACTCTGGTGTTCTAGTCGGAGACAAATGACTTGCTTATGGGTAAGTGACTGTTTTAAATTATTACAAACACTGTCTTGTTTCATTGCCATTTCAGTGTGAGATGTGATGTTCTGAACAGCTGGAAATGTGACAAATCTCGCTCAGAGTGCAAACAGATAAAAATTGAGACAACCCATAATACTGCCCTGGGCAAAAAAAATTGTCACTTCTACAGATGTCTGAGATTAGAGGGATGGATTCCTTTCTCATGGAGTTCTATAATGATATTCAGCTTGCAATCACACCTAAGGATGTGTTCAGCTGGAAGTCTGAGGCTTCCCCATTCCAATGAAGCCAGAACCTGCTTAAACATTGTTCCAGTTTGAAGTGGTGCTTCTGAACCTCATCCAGCTTTTGCTGAAATTAAAGGAGCTAGGGAAAAAATCTGTGACTGGAAATAGCAGAAAGTTCAACACATCCTATTCCTGCTTTTCAGTGTTTCAAGTTCTCAGTTGTTGTAAGGATCCAGATTAAAAACTGAATGCACAATGCACTCAGGTACTGCAGGACCATTTTTGTGCTAGTGGGTGTTTGGGGAGCAAACCAGGTGAGGAAGTTAAAGCTGTAATGTGCACACGCATTATTCCCTCAAGAGTTCAGAAATGTTTTCCTCTGGACTCATTTAGGGCCACAGATGATCTCTAGCTTTAAATCTGAAGGTTCAGCCACTTAGTTCCTCCAGGCAGCTACTTTTATTTTTGATAGGCTTTGGGGTTTTTTTCTTTCCATCTTTCAACCTGCCTGTTCACAAGACATTAGCTTGGAGTTGGACCAGATCTCTTCTGGAGACAGCTAGAATCAGCAAAACTTGTGCAAAATACTGGCTGCCCTGACGTGGCTTTTACACCCCAAACTATAGACAGAATATCAGATACTTAGAGTAGAAAACATTTCATTTGGTGACAAAATAGCAGAGAATGAAGAAAAGGTGACCACATCATTATGAGGACTTTGAATCTCCATTTTTCTGTGTTGATCCATGTAGGCCCTTACAAAACCTCCAAAAACAGTGTCAGAACACCTTCCTGTAACCACAAGTGTGCTGTTTAGCATTTGGCATGAGAGACTCAGTGTGTGTCTCTGCATCTCTTCTCAGCTGTGCTACAAATGGGATTTGCTTCAGCTGCTCCTGAAGTCGGCCTGGAGAATACAAAGCTGGTAGTTTGGGTAGGAGATGGTGGGGGGGGTTCATGCTCTTTAGTTGCCAAAGAAAACAATTCTGATGTCTCAGGTCAGCATCTTCCTGTTTATCACAAACAGCAAGCTTTGCCTTGGACTTCAGCCCTTTAGTGGTGCAGTGCAAGTGAAAGCACAGGTAAATGTGAAAGGAAAATAATTTGTGAGCTTTGCAAAATGAGATCTTGAACTGCACAAGGCAACATGGAAATAAGCCCTATATTTTATCCAGTCAGAACTGGAAAGAGCTGGCTAGCAGGAGTGAAAACATACTGATGTCTTAGTAAACTGTGATGGAAGTGACAATGGTAACTTCACAACTAAGCCCAAATTGGTGTCACTTACACCTTCTGCCAGACTGCAGTGTGCCAGTTAAACCAGTTCTGTTGCCCTCTGGTGAAACCCACATATATTATAATTACTCCCACATAACTACAAAACTGGCTCATTTTAACTGAACAAGAGTATTTTCTGTATGAAGAGCCAGAAGAGCAGGATATATCTAGAAAGACAAGAAGTGGTGATAAGGAAGTGTTGACTGAAGGAGGCTGCACCTCCTTTTAGATTTCACTCTCCACTGGAGCCAGGGTGTTAAGTTTATTCCTACAAACACTGTGTTATATCTTCCCACTGACCTTTGTGTGATATCCAGGCTATGAATCAAATCTTCTTTGTTTTGAGGAGTTTAGCTGGGAAAATGGGAGAGCAGCAGACTTCAGAGGGTTAGGAGGTTACCAGGACAAGGAAGGCATGTTCCCATTCTGCTGAGAGGGAGTCCTATTCTCTTTCAGAGGCAAGGAGATTCACTATTCCCTAATAGCTCCTGAAATAAAGAATATTTATAAATTTTTGCAATCCCTTTACTCAACAAGGTCAAAAGAGTGCTGCTTTCATTGCAGCCTGTTTCTTGCACTACATAAACACCTGCAGGTTGTGTCAGGCAGGACTCAGCTGCTCTGTGAGGAAATGCTGTAGGCCTGGACTGCTTGGGAAGAAAAGCTCACTCAATATAGGCTTTGATAAAGTTTGTAGCAAATGTCATTGGCAGGGTTTGTCTATCAGTTATGTAAATTGGAGTACATGGAAAGGAGGATTATCAAACTGGCAAAGCAATACTATCACCAGGATGTAACCTAAGGCTGAACCATTGCAGGGAGGCTGGGCTGAGGTGGGGCTGCAAAATTTGACTCTATTAAGGGCTTTCTGATTTCCACACCAATTTATTTGCATGATGTCTATGAGCGTCTAATCCTCTCCTGCTTATTTATGTTTTTCCCTGCTCTGGAGAATATCTCCCCTGAGCTTTTACTTTAATGTAACAAAAGGAGGTTTCATCACTAGCCAGAGATGTGACCATACAACTTGGAGCGGTGTTGCTGCTTTCACAGCTCTGTTATTTGACAGTGTGTGATGTTTCTGCACTTAACTGGAGAGCTTGTCCAATGCCTCAGCGCTCTCCTGAAAATCGCCTTTCCACTGAGCAGTGACAAATGACCATCACAGGGCCCTTGGAGCGAGAGGGGAACTGTAAAACTCAGTGGAAATTAATTTCCTGAAGCAACAGACTAAACCCCACATTTGCACAGCCCAATACATTCTAGCCCCTGGCAGGGTTTCTGCCTCCCTGTGGAAGCAGTTGAGGTGTGTCTCCTGTGCTGATCTGGGAGCTGGTTTCCTTGGCTTCTGTGGCTCACTGAAAGGACACAGCATGTCCATCTCAGCACAGTGAGATGTCTCTTCCAAACCCTTCCTCTAGGACTGAGCAAGTGACAAACACCACAACCCTATTTTCCCTTTAAAAAGCAGGGATGTACAAGAAACTGGACCAGTTTCTAAGGGACTGGGAAAGTTTTGTCCCCAGTCTTGTTATTGACCCACGCTGGTGTTTCTGGCATGTCCCTGCCCTTGTCTTTTCCTTGGAAGGGGGTCCTGAATTGGCAGGAGGCTTCCTGGGAGCTGAGGAGATTGATGTGAGGGAGGAATACCGGAGATCTGTGTGTTGTCATGGATAAGGCACCCCTGGCTTTACCTGAGGTAACACCCCTGATGCCATTTGTGGTCAGGCACGTTATTATTACCACAGCTGCCTTCAGGAGGAAGGCACTGGTGCACCCCTGAGTAAAGGAAAATGGAGAAGCAACATTAAAAAGGTGCTTTTCCTGCCCAGGGCACAATGCTGAGGGGCTGTCTCTGGGGGACTATCTATCTGGGGGCCAGGAGGAGACCCCTGCCCTGTGACAGGCCCCTTGGGCAGGATTGGATGCTCTGTCCTGCCCTTGTCCCCCACTGGGCCTTCAGCAACCCCTCCTGAGCAGGGCTGGCACCAGCTGCTGGAGCAGTCACAGAGAAGCTCTTCCCATGATGCAAACATAGCAAGGGAAATACCTTGTTTAAACAAGGAAAAAAAGTTGCCTTCTTTCCTGTGGTGTGTAGCCCGTTGCTCTATGGAGAGGCTTCTACTGCAGGGTCTAATCTTCTCCTGCTCCTGTTACTTGTCTGGATTTTGGGGATGCTTCTCTCATGCCTTGGCTGCAGGTAACACTGTGCCTGCTTTGTTGTGCTTCACTTGCACCCGTGTAACCCTCTCCAAACTGCCCCTGAGTGGGGAGATGGCTCAATTTATTGTCTCGTAATATTAGGTCTCTCAGACATACTGCAAATAAATCTCAGAGAGAAATCAATATAGCCCACCCTTAGTACATTGATTTACACCACTTTGATTTTCTGATGATGGCTCTTGCAACAAATGCAAAAGGGGTTTTAAAGACTGATCTGAATGCAAATGTCTTCCACGTGCAAAGCACAGCCGTCTGGGGTGGTGAGGAATTTGTGGTCCTGAAACAACTTACACAGGGTCACACAGGCTCATGCAGGGTTGACTTCTGTGCATGTGAGTGCATGTTTGAGAGATGCAGCCCACAGTCTGGGAAGAAGCAGTAAAACAGTGGGATGCTGCCTCAGCATATGGGCTATAATGGAACTAGGATGGTGACAATACAGGATGACAATAAAAAAATAAATATATAAATACAGGCAGTGACAAGGTTTGAACCCTGAAGCACTTTGTGTCAGGAGAAGAGCAGAGCTGAACACAAAGAAGCAGCACATGCCATGCTGTGCTTTTGAGCTGCCTGAATTTCGGTGCCAAGCAGCTGAGTGCCTTAAACTTTTGTGTGAGAGCCTCAGTCAGATGGTTACAGTGCCAAAATATTGGCCTTTTAGCTAACAGGGTTGCAGTGAAACTCCCTGCTCTGGGTCAGGCAGGGTAAGAGGAGAGGCTTCATACCTATCTGGGGTTGATCAGGGGCTGCAGAGGTGGGTCCTGTCAGTATCAGAGCAACGTTCGCCACACTTGCTCACACCCCAAAGCCCTTCAGTGACCTGAAAGCCACCCAGGATTGTGTCTCTGAGCGTTCTTTCAATTTGCTGTTTAGAAAGTATCATTTGTATGGTTACGTGTTGTGTGAAATCCAGGCATTGCTTAGCCACAGCCAGCCTTTGTGTTGAGCTGCATTTTGGGGAAGTACAGCAGCATCAGTACCTGGTGTGAACTTTCACATGGCAGAGCACCCAGCAGATTCAGCAGCTGAAGTCACCACTCAGAGGAGGTGTAGGGGCTTCACAAGCTGTTCTGTGCCCTGGCAGAGCAGCATCAGGTCATCCATGTAAGCAGCCAGACAAGCACTGGCAGCACAGCCTTGAGAAAATGCTGAATGCAGTTTTTTGCTGGCTGAAAAAGGACTTGGAGCTCTCTCCTGCTGCTTCGTTCCCAGTGTGTGAAGCGAAACAAGGCTTTGTACATAATTTGAAAGCAAACAGGATTGTGTCAAAGATATCAGACTTTACTATTAATTATTTCTGCAGACTGGAATGACCCGTGGGAGTCAGATATTTTAGCCAGCTCCTCTGGGCAGGTAGATAATACCATGAGGTGTTCTTATCTGATGGAAGTGGGCATCACCTCCTGAATGACACACAGATACACCCCAGCAGAGAAGCTGACAAAAATAAAAGGAAACAAATTCTATTAGACTTGGAGCTGAGCAGCACATGAATTTAAATAGCTACTTTCAGTTGGCTACTTAGTTTATTAAGTACATAATTTTCCTGCTCCATTACTCCACTGTAAAACAATCACTAATGAAGATAGAATTAAGAGTTTGAAAAAAATGCTTTCAAATATTTTGCAGTTTGACTCAAAGTGTTTCTTTGTCTAAAATCTGATAGCTCATAGAGCTGCAGGTATTGCTGATATGCACTATATAGTTGCTTTAAAGGTGTCAGCATTTCAGAACTGTTGGGCTGTACATCTGCATTGCTGCGGCCTATGAGCCCCCTTTAGGGCAGTTTCCAATGTTTTCCAAGCTTCATCTCCTGTAAAATTACACAATTCCTCAATTGTGCTTGAGAAGGAAGGCACAGAGAATAATTTCTTATGTGTTTATACAGTATCTACCCTGATAGGACTCCAATCCTATCTGAAGACTTTGGGTACTGCCACAATATAAATAATCTTCCAAATGAGAAATAACTCTTCCCAATGCTGTTTAGAGGGCACTTTAGGAGGCTGTGTAGCATGTCTGAGTCCTACTGTACTATTTCCCTGGACCAGGGACGTACTGTTGATAATTTCATAGGATGGGTGCTTGGCACATGGTAAGAGCTGGGCATCTGGCAGTGTTGCCTTTCTCTTGAAGTCCCCAGACTCAACCAGAGTTGCAAAACCTAAACACAAGCCTCGACATCCTTCAGCTCTAGGGCTGTATTGGTTTGTGTGAGCTTGTCCTCAGATGTCCTTAGGAATGTGACCTGCTGGGGTCTCAGCATCTCCTTGGGTCCAGCAGGAGCAGAGGGTTAGGCTAGCTCAGGATCTCATTCATAGGCAGACTCAGCAATGCATTTTAATGGTGTTGGTTCAATATGTAAAATGTTTGTTTCCTGAAGGAAAAAAAAAAAATCTGTCTTAGAAACAGGATTTGTAATAATTCTTTGTAATTTGGATAAAATTGGCACCTTTCACTTGAATGACCCTCTGTGCAAAGATTATTTTA
Source organism: Phylloscopus collybita (assembly GCA_027886175.1). Taxonomy (NCBI): domain Eukaryota; kingdom Metazoa; phylum Chordata; class Aves; order Passeriformes; family Phylloscopidae; genus Phylloscopus; species Phylloscopus collybita. Next base: position 7,893,022 of record JAJNNQ010000019.1, on the reverse strand, counting down.
TTCACTGAACATCATGATTTCCCATCAATTCCCAGAAAGAGCACTGCTGAATCAAGGCACCTCTGCCTGCATGGCAGAACAGTGCTGCAGCAGTGGTACTTTTCATGGTCAGTGAGCTGTGTTTATGGTGCACATTTGATGTTCCAGCCATAGTCCCATATCATACATAAAACAACATGTATTTTCCCAGCAAGGAGCTCTGCTGTACCACAGATCTGCTGTGCAGCTGCCTCTGTCCCCCAGCTCAGCTCTCAGTCCCAGCAACACCTCAGAAAGTGCTATACTTTAAATAGGATGGTTGTATGTCCATCAGCCCAGACTGATTGTATTCATAAGCTGCCACTGCTCTGGGCATGTACAAAGACAGGCATGGCACCAAAAAATGGAACAAAAAGCCACAGAGGCTTTTATACTTCCAAATACTTTGGCAGTAACTTGGATATTGGGAAATGCACTTCATAGGACAATGCACGACCTCTGCACTGAGACCCATTTGCATGATTTGTCTCTTCTGTATTCATGAACAGCTCTCTCCTTATGGCTATTTCTCACATTTATTTTATTTCTAATTACAGTGATTTATGATTGGGTTTTAATTAACTTTTCTTGTCTGGATCCTACCTATATACTTAATTGAGCCTTGCAATCTAGGCTTCACACTGGTGGAAGATGTACATGGAAATATTCTTGTAGCCACCAGCTTTAAATTAATCTCAGATTAGATTCTGGAATGGAACAGCTACTGAAGATGATCTCAGCTTTTGTGATACAGAGGAGGTGAATAACTTGTCCAAGGTCTCTTCTGAGCCCTGGTCTCCCAACACCAAATTCATGCTCAGACTTCTATTCCATGAATTGAGTGCACTGTGCCTGTGGATGCACCCTGTTCCTGGAGGGTTGGCTTTGTGGATGCTGTCTTTCACCTTCATGGCACTCAGCAGCTCTAGTGAGACCTCATCAGTCACTTTGGAGGGTGCTGGGACCCCCCAGCAGAGACAGGAGGGCAGCAGACAGTGTTGTGGTGTCAATTCCTGGGAGGCTACTGTCTGAGGGAGCCACCGTGCAGTGCAGCCCTGGCTGCAGGGACACTGTGCCATGAGCTAACTTCGATGTGACATCAGACTTCCGGTTTAGTATGACAGTCCCTCAATTTTCTAATAAATTTGGGTCAATGTTCTGGGATAATTATGGTTGATCCATTCTGCAGGGCAAGCAGGAAGAAAATTCATTACTGCACAAGGAGGTCAGAGAGGGCTAGGGTGGAGAATATCGGTGTTCCAAGCACCGCTGTTTAGTGCTGCATCCTAATTGATCAGTGAACTGTGTAAAAGCTGAACAGGTCAGGCTCTGCATTTTATAAAGTGTCAGAACTTTTGAGGCTTGCTTTGAAAATTTACCTTCCTGTGCTGCATGCTGCCGAGAGAATAGGAAAATGGGATCTTTAACAACTGTTCATTTTTAATTCATGGCAAGTTCTTCTTATGATCACTGTGCTTGGCCTGCTGAGCATAGTGATTGCCCCTGTAAACAAAATACTCACAACACAAATAAAACAACAACCAACCCTTCTCACCTCTTCCCCCCTCATGCTGGGTGTTGTGCAAAGCAATAGCAGAGCAGCCATGGTTTCCCATGATTGAAGATGACCAAGCTGCTCTGTAATAAGATTTTTTTAGTTGGTCTTGGGGGCAGGCAAATTCTGGAGCTAAAATCAAAGCCTACTGAGGCTGCTGTTTCACACTCCCTTGGGTGTGGAATACCTTTCCTTGTTTTTTTTTTTAAGAACAGAAACCTGATCCCAAGCACAGTCTCCATCTTACTTCTCCCTGGGCTCCAGGATTCTGGGTAGAATGTTGCTGTGAACGCCACTGTCCTGAACAGTAGAGTACAGGAGCATCTCACAGCAGAGCTGGGTCCTTGTATGGCACTTCTAAGCTGGAATTCCAACACTGGGAGTAGGAGATTTGCTATAAATACAGGGCTTTGTTTGCAGAGCTTTAACTTGCAGGATTGTGTTCAAGTCCCATAGCCTGAGCACTCTGCTAGAACAAATTGCTCTGAGAGATCTCAGTGTTTTTCATTTTACTATGATTGGAGGAATGCCAAGTTCTTTTCATTCACTTGTAGCAAAGAAACTTACCTGTCCTCAGGGCTTTACAAAGTGCAATGAGTTAGAATCATCCAGGAATGAGAACTTCCTATGAAGCAAGCTGCATGTTCATTTTTACAAGTGGTGCAGGAACAGAATTCCTGCTTGTTTCATTAATCACTTTTGTGACAGGTCCTCCACCACTCCTTCTTATCAATGCTAAAGCTGGGAAAAGTTTTTCACAATGAGAGAGGCAAGAAGTGGATCCGTAATTATGAATACTATTACATAGCAGAAGCAAATCACTCAAGGCTGTTTTAAGTATCATGCAATGGAAATCATCACTCAGGCTCAGACAACATGCATCTGTTACTGAGATTAGAATTGTTAATGTGAGTATGTCATGGTTTTCCTTTGTGATAAGACTGTGCAAATTAAACAAAAAAATATTAGAGGATGCTTGAAATTCTGGTTCCTGCAGGCAGAATTCCTCTGGTGGGCCCTGGGCTGTTCACTGTTTGAAAGAGTAGAGTGGAGACTTGCATCCCAGTCTGGGACAGGTGTGCTGTGAGTGATGGTCTTGTTATGAAGAAAAACGAATTTCTGATCCTAAGAGAAGGAGGTTGAAGCTCTCAGAGGAGCTCAGCAGCTCACAGGAGAAAGTTTGGGTTTTACTGCTTTGTGAAGTGAGAGAATGTGATTATTGACTATAAATTCAAGAGTAATAGATAGCAGGAAGGAGAAGAACTGTTGTTGGCCCATGTATCTCCCAGTTGGCCCAGTGCTTTCCCATTGTATGAGTGGATTATTGAAAGATGCTACTTCTCCTAGAACACTCTGGTTTTCTTCTAGTCTTGTACCCTAGCAGTTGTGGTACTTCTATGCTTGGCACTAGAGTGGAACACTTATAGTCAAGTTGAGATAAATTTAGTTTCAGTGAAAGGAGGAGTCCAAATATGAGAACTGCAGGGATCTGGGAAAGGCTCACAGTGTTCAGGCAAAGCACCTGAAATAGCCATAAATTGGCTTTTGATTAGTATCTGAAGGATTGCATGACATGGGAGCATGTGATAGCTGAATTGTGGTGGCTCAAAATCCTCTGCAGTCCTAAAGGAATGTGAGCTGAAATAAAGAGACTGGGTAACATCAGTGAAGTGGGGGAAAATCTACATGAGGAACATCAGCAGATTTACTAGCCAATGGTTTCTATTTAATGATTGATAGTAATCCAAGTACTTCTTACTCTGTCTTCTACTATTTTACAGTGTTTTCCTCTGTGTATTGAATGTCTGATTTACTAAGGAACTATATGCCTTGGAGTTGTGTAAGAACAATGAATGTATTCATCAGCTTTCATATAAAGCAGCTGTAAGATCTCACTGAGGAGGGCTTCTGCAAGCAGGTAAGCTGGGGGATGAAGGGACATGTAATAGAATTATACATAAGATTGGCACATCCATCTAATGTGCTACATGGGCTGTGTCATAAGATTGGTTGTTTTGTTCTCCCTCTGTGCTTAGAACTTACAAAAGCATTTCAGAAATTCAGCATCAATATCTAGGGTAAGACTTTAGCTCCCACTTAGGCCCTATACAAAGGGGCCAGGGTCTCAAATGGAGGGCTGTGCTCAGCACTTTCTCCTTGGCTGTGCCATGGAGAAACACTGCTCACCACACTCAGCCAGGAGGAACAGGGCACACAGATCAGTGCCCTGGCCTTCCAGGCTCCCAGTGCCTGCAGTGAGGGAGGCTGGCTACAGACATTTTGGGGAATTACAGTGCAAAGGCACTGCAGTGTTTTGAATTCTGTAGCAGTTTCTTCAGTACAGCCAGTGTGGGATGGCACAGACCAGGGAAACTTTCCATGAAAAAATTTACCTGAGTGAATTGCCAAACTTCCATCCAGCACAAACAACCAGGGAATATCAGATTGTTTCTTTAAGTTAACCTCTGCCAGTGGACTCACTGAAAGTACCAGGGAAACTATCATCCTTCCTCTGCACTGCACTGTATCCTTGCTTTGTATTGGGAAGATGGAAATTTCCGCACCTGGAGCCTTAATGGTTCATTGTGCTACCAAAGACCTCATGCACAGGTTTAACTGAAAGGAGGTTGCAGTGGGGTGGGGATTGGTCTCTTCTCCCCTGTAACAAGTGATAGCACAAGGGGAAACACCTTCAAGTTGTGCCAGAGGAGGTGTAGATTGGATATTAAGAAAAATTTATTCACTGAAAGTGTGGTCAGGCACTGGAACAGGATCTCCAGGGAAGTGGTGAAATCCATGTCTCTGGAAGTGAAATGTGTAGATGTAGAGACATGGCTTAGTGGTGTCCTTGGCAGTTCTGGGTTAATGGGTAGACTCCATGATCTTAGAGATAATTTCCAACCTTAATGGTTCTGTGATATTATAAAATTGCCTGTCTAAATTGTTCTTTGATATTCCACTGGAAGGGGTAACTCATGATGGAGGGCTGGTAAAGTAGGATAGAAGACCTCACTGGGCCTCCCTGGAGGAATGTGTGGGCTCAGAAGAACAAATAAAAACACTTCCCACATCCTCTCCAGGCCTGTACTCTGGACTTGGGCTGTTCTTCTTGACAGCTTGAGCAGGTTTGGATCAACCCTTGATGGGAAGTGTATTCCCAGAAATTACACAGCAACACTCTGGTGAGATGCTACTCACCAAGACTAGTTAGGAGCCATTGCAAACAACTGGATGCACACAGGATGATGTTTTACACTGTCCTCAGCTATCATCCCTCTCCTGCTGTAAATGCATCTGAAGGGCGTGATTCCCACTTAGAGTCCATTATAGAACCAGGTCAAACATGAGGAATTCAGGGTTTTACCTACCTGCTAACCTGACAGTCCACATAGTTTGATCTTGTGAAGTTATCTGACTAGACATGGCACTCTTCAAAGTAGAGAATTAGGAACCGTTTAGACAAAGGAGAAGAGAGGTGTCTTAAAACACAGTGATAAAAGTTGCTTACCCTATATTTACAGGGAAAATTAAATTAAAGAGGGAAGTGTTACTTATTTGACACTGCATGTGGGAATTATTGGGGAAAGTGTTACTTTTTTGACTGTGAATGTGTATTACTAATTGCAAGAGTAATTTCTTGAAAATGATGCTGTAATGATTCTTTCTATTACAAGTGGTAATGCTGTCATTGCTACATTACTCAAACTCAAATCCATGGGGGAAGCTCTGTAGGGTGAGCAGTGATTGAATGTTCCACATTAAAATAACTACACTCAGTCTTAAATTTAGAATATGTGATATATATATAACACAATCTCTGGATTTCTTAAGGTTCCTCCTCCACAAAGATGCTTCTCTTATCTGCACTGTGAACTGGCTAGTTTGTTCTTTTTATACTAATTTGTTGTTCAGGACATGTTTAATGATAATATTCAGAAATGAAAGTTTTAGCATTCATACAATGGTAAAAATCAAGCAATGATTTCCTATCTATAATGCTATGTGGAGAAAAATTTGTCAGTCCTATCCAGAGCTTTCCTGTTTTTGCTGCCTCTTCAAGATAGGATTTAAGCATCCTGGTAGAAACATCCTGTGGCAGTGTGAGAAATATGACAGAGGTAGGTGCAACAAATGCTACTCCAGGTCTCATTTTGATTCTGTAAGTCCTTGGTGAAGTGGGCAGAGCATGTGAAGGATCAAGAAGGGCCCTTCTGATCAGAGTAAAAGTTATGAAGTTGGGCTTCCACACAGCCTCTCTCTGCTAAGTGTCTGTCTCACTGAGCCAAGGCTACCCCCAGAATTTTCTAAGGAAGGCAGGGCAAGCCCTTCCTCTGGGAAATATTGTTATTTCAGTTCTCCCAGAGGTGAGGAGCCTGCTTCATCTGGAATTTTAACCAGTGTCTTCTGTACTACTTAAGAGTCAATACTTTGACAGCCAGATGGAGGCATGTGGCTGCTGTGTACAGACATACCTTGGTGTGGCAGAGACCAGGGAACACTTCTGAAATGCAGGCAGGAAATAAGGTGCTTTCCTCTCCTTGCTCCTGATAGCAACTGGGAACTGAGCTGTGCCCTGCCCTTGGGTTGGCTTTCAGTGGAAGGTTTTGCTGACCTAAGTGTTAAATGCTATTGTAGGAATGGTCTGAAGGAGAGTTTTATTCTGGCTTCTCTTCACTGAACAAAGGGGAAGGAAGCCCCCAAACCAATTTTTGGTTAACTGTATAGAAATCAGGTAGTCATAGAAAAACACAACCCACTTCAACTAGAAGGTGAAGGGGCTGTGGGAGATGGACTGTCTCCTGCTCTGGAAGCACTTGCAAAGCTTCTGCTCTCTGTTTCTCACAAGGTCCTGAGCAAGGGCTGCTGGCTGGGACTGCTGAGGGGCCTTGGATCCCACATGAGGGTGGTGGATGGCTCTGTGTGAGCTCTGAGGGCTCCTCCCTGATCCCACTGCTCCTCACTTCAGTGATGATCTTACTTCTTCACTGAGCTTGTCCCAGGTAACTGTAGTTGGGGATTTGTCTGGATCCTCCTCTGGCAGAGAAATTTTAGTCTTGGCTGTTCCAACATACTCTCCTTTGTAAAAACGTTCAGAATGTGTTTTCTTTTTAAGTGTAATTTTGAACACATTAATGATATTGGCAATAACTCAAAGAAAAACATGTAATCAATGAATGCTTGCTGGTCTGTGGGATGATAAATTTTAGAAATACAGTCTGTGCTTGCCTGGAATTTATTGCTTCAGGCAAGGTGATGGCTGCAGCAGTGCCGCTTCCAAAGACTGCGCTGTGCATTTATTTTCTCATTAGCATCTAGTTTCTATTGTATATTTTGAACAAAGGTAACCTTGGAGTAGGAATACATTCCTTTCTGTCAGGAAGAACTTGTGATGCTGTTTCAAAGGTGCATGCATGATTGAGCAGCAATACATCACAAGAAGCTCTGCAAAGAAGATAATTCTCCATGGGCTGTAGTTGAAGAAAAGGAAAATCCATTGTTTTAGATTATCGTACTTTGGGGGGAGGGAGGGTTAATTTATGTGTGTTGTGACAAGATCTCAGATGGCAAGTAGACTGTTTGTCAACTCATAACTATCATTCTCCAAAATTGCAAAGATTCATTGATTTGCATTTTAGTAGGCTTTGATAAAAAAAAAAAAATCTATATTCCTTTTTAAAGGAAGGAAGCTGTTGTCAGTGAAAATTCTTTAAAAAGCAGAAATTCATGGCGATTTTTGTCATTCAGGAGAGGAATCTGAAACAGTGACTCTAAACTTTAACTGCAGCATCCACTGTACAGTATAAAAGCCTTGGTATATTGCTGTCATTTAATGCCCATGATACAGACAGACTACACTGAGCTGGAAGTTCAGGAGCTTCATTTCTGAGGATGGAGAAGGAGATGTGGTGGGGAAGTGAGGAAGGGCAGTCCTGTGGCAAAGCACTGAGCTGTGCCCTGAAGGAAGAGGAGGGAGTGGTGGAGGGAAAAGTATTTGTGGCCAAGAACATCAAATGTCAGTGGGAGGCCAGGAAATTGCCTCTCAGGTGCTCCTGTTTTGGAAGCACCTGCATGTCAGAAACATTAGACCCAGCCCAAGAAAGTAACTACAGGAGTGGTCCTTTCTGTAGCTTGGAGCAGAGCTGGGATAATGATCACTGCCCAGCACAGGAAAGACCCATTCACATCCCTCAGCAACCACAGGGCATCGCTAGAACAGGAAAAACACTGGCAGCAGAGCCAGGTATCAACCAGGGTGCTAATCCCAGTACTCTCATTTTACAAAACACAAGCTGAGACCTTCAGCAACTCTGCTTAACCTCAGTCTCATGTGCTTCAGCAGAAATGTGATCCCACATCTGAGGTGAGCACTGTTGCAAGGGAGTGGCTTCTGCTAAAATCCCACTAAATACTGTAAAACTCTGGTGTTTGGAAAGTCCATCAGTGCAGGGGCAGCTGCCTCGAATGCTGCCAGGATTTTGACTTAATGTGCCCCTGGAGCAGATCTCAGTGCCACCAGCACTCTGGGAACAGCCTCAGGGGTGAGCTGAGCTGTCCCAGGAAAACAGAAGCACAGACAATGAGTTGTGGAAGGAAAGTGGTGTTCCTTCAGGCTGCTGTTGTGGATGAGTTTTATGAGAGCTGAGCTGGCCCTGTGTGCTGGGGATGCTGTGTGCTGAGTGTGGGGCTGAGTACAAACTGCTCAGGCTCATCCCACTCCAAAAAGAGAGCAGTGCCTGGGGAATTCCAGAGATTATAAAGGGCTACACCAGCCAAAGCAGCTGCTGGTTTGTGGCTTTCAGCTCTCAGTTCCAGTGAGCTGTGCTGTTGGCCCTTGCTCTTGTGTGTTATAAATGGGCCAGGAGACCAGCTCCTTTGAAAAGGCCTTTATTAGAAATCAGCTCTGGGTAGGGGGCTCGAGGGGCTGCGCACGCCACCGCTGCTCCCAGTGGACACCACGGAGGAGGAGGTGCAGTCGAATCTGCTGCTGCGGCTGCTGCTACAGAGTCGGGATTCCGTCCTCGTGGGAGTTACCAAAGAATCCCTTTGGCTCGTGTGGTCCAGGGGGGTCACCTCTGTCCAGTTCCTTTCAGGTCATGGTGAGAAAGTAACAAAAAATACCTGCTACCTGCAGGTAGCTAGACGTGTGCCTCGCACAGCTTTGTCCTTCTTAGGTCCAGTTTCTGTGTCGGCTCGCTGTCCCAGGGGCTTTTCTAGCTCCAACTGGACTCCCGGCCGCAGCCAGGCACCATGGGAGTTCCCTTATCTCCATACTGGGCGGTGTCCCCAGCTCGGCGGCAGGCAGCAGGAAGCAGCAGGGGGGTAGCAGGAAGTGGCGGCGGGCTTTAGTCAGTGGAGAGGGGAAAACCCAGAATTCAGGGAGAAAGGGTACAGAACTTGGGACATAACGAGCAGAAATTCAGGGGTACAGATTCAACATGAACAGTTTAAAACAGGCAAGTAACAGTGCAACTTTAATTTTACAGCAAAACAGTATAACAGTACAACTTAGGAGTGCATAACCTGGGGCTAATTTCTTTCAATCCCCCCTCTATTTCTTTGATCGGGCTTTTGCCCGCATCAATTGGCCATGTCTGATTCAAGGGAATAAATCTGTTTTAATTCCTGGTATTGGTTATAAATTCTTTTTGCTGTGCTTAGTTCTTCTTCTTGGGGTTCTAATCTAATTGTATTTGTAGGTTTCTGAATCTTTACTTTAGGGATTTGGAGAGTAGCTTGAACAGTAGTGGCTATAGTTCGAATTAGACAGGGAAGTATGCAGGGGAGAAGTAGGAGACTGGCAAAGGCACTTATTGCAATGAACACTACTTTTTTCCACCAGGCCCCTTCAAAGGACCAGAAGTTGTCCCACCAGTCTATATTAATTAAGGGCTTCCATTTTGGGGTAGCTACACATGTAATTTTTTGTATTTCTTTGGAAATATTTTTATTACCTTACTTTCGTAATCGACTGCTAGTTTGATTTGATAAACTACTGCTCTTGTTTGTGCCAATTGGTTACTGATATGATCAAGGGCAAGGGCTGTTTTGTTTGATATTCTTTTTAATACTGCTTGTAATCTGATAATTCTATTCAACATGTAAATTGGAGTTCGGCACCCCCATGATCTATCTTGTGTCCAAGTTGCTGGCCTATATGTTTTTACTATTTCTTTTGGTGTCCATATTTTACTCTTCCATGTTTGTGTGCTGCCCCTCCTCTTTCGGTATTTTCTTTTAAAATTTTCATATAAGGGTATGCCTAAATGGTTTCCTGATTCTCGTGGGAGGAGGGAGAAAGCTGGTTTGATGATTCCTATGGTGCAGCTACCCGCCCAATCTCCTGGGAGATGGGTGTAGGTTTTGTCACTACAAATCCAAAAGAGGTGTTTTGGGGCTTTCCAGGATGTGTTTTTTGTGTCATAGGGGTGTTCCCAATATTTTGAAATCTCTCTGATTCCCCAAAAAGGATTGGTCCCTTTATTAGTGCACTCATGTAGACCATAACTTTTATTACAGACGCACCCTGATTTTTTTTCCCAATAGACCAATATTTCTCAGGTTCCATGGGGATCCATTTTTGTTTTAACTCTTTTATCAGTGGGTACCTTTTACAAGCCATCCTTCCTAGGAAGGTTTTATACTTTTTCCCCGTTATTAACTTCCATCTCAGGATGTCTAGGGGTGATAAGCTTGTCCCTTCCCAGGGCCATACATCAGACATTTGTGTGCTTTTACATATCCAGCAGTTTGTTATATTTAGTTTATGGCTGATTCCCTCTACTAGATTGACAAATAGACTTTTCCCAAGGGGTTCATCTATTTCATTCTTTTTCACTACCAGTGGTTTTTCTTTTATCAGATCTGCTACTCCCTCTGTATTTCTTAACTCTTTAAAACAGAACCACTCTCTGATAGGGCACTCCCCAGTCAGGCACTGCTTAAATGTGGCAGCATTTTTTGCAATCCAATATTGTTTTTCCTCTTTTTGACAGGTGGATAATTGGGTCATGTCAAAACATGTGGGATTCACATGGGTGTGAACTCTCATAAGGGATTGTAGATTCTCCCCATCACAAACTGAATGACAGCATTTGGAGCAAGCCCCATCTGTAAACTTGCTTATCAATAGGACTACTATCAGTCCCTCCAAGAGTCCAGTATGAACCATTCTATTTGTGGATCCTTTGGTCTCACCTGGCCTTGCCTCTTGGGTCGGGGGGCTCTTTCTCCTCATCATATCAATAGGACTACTATTAGTCCCTCCAAGAGTCCAGTATGAACCTGCCCCCATCTCGCTCTGAGGGTTCTCTTTGGTCTCACCTCATCTTGCCTCTTGGGTCAGGGAGTTCTTAGGCTGGATTTGTGGAGTTCTCCCTTGTTTATTCCCACCTTCCACCTTTTTCTTAGTTTTAGTTAGCTCCCTTTGGGTGTGCCCTATGAGAGATTTAATTTTTTAAATTAAGAATTACTGCTACTTATCACTTTTACATTAACACTTTGTGGCTCGTTATAACAATTTATAACCTTGGATTTAACCATTATTTTACACTTTTATATTAACACTTTTTAACCTCTTATAACAATGTGGATTTTTAACAATGGTAACAACAGTTTGTAATAACTGTTATTGTCTCTTATTGGCTTTAACTGGTTTTTGGTTGTTTCCTGAGAGTTACTTTGAGGGTGTCTGGATCTCGAGTGGCAGTCCACTCAGAGGGAACTCTTGTTGGGGTTTCAGGGTCAGAGGGATCTGACCCCTTGTTGGGGTCAGAGGGATCACTTGGGCGTGGTAATGGTCCTTTCACTCTAGTGATGTGGGTCCAGCCCTTTTCCTGGGTTCGCACTGCAGTATGAGTAGTGAACAGAACTTGGAACGGGCCTTCGAATTTGGGAGTTAGTGGGGTGGTATTCCAGGACTTAATTAAAACCCAGTCTCCTGGTTTTATTTGGTGCATGTCAGTGTCCAAGGGAGAGGTTTGAGGAAGATACCCTCTTCTTTTAAGATCTGCTAATGTATTTCTAATTGTTTTTACATATTCCTGGGTAGCGGCCTCTCCTTCTAAATAATCCCCAGTGCTATAGGGGGTTAGTAAGAAGAGGAGTCCAAACATCATCTCATATGGTGAAGCCCCTATGTCAGATCTTGTCGGACCCAGATTCGCAGAAGGGCCAGGGGCAGACACTTGAGCCAATTCATTCCCGTTTCGGTTATCAATTTAGTTAATACATTTTTGAGGGTTTTATTCATCCTCTCAACTCTCCCTGAACTTTGGGGATGCCAGGGTGTATGCAACTGCCACCTGATTCCTAAGGCTTTATTGACATCATGTAGAATTTTGGCCACAAAATGAGGGCCTCGGTCTGAACCAACACTATTCACTAGCCCATACCGGGGGATGATGTGTTCTACTAATACCTTTATTACCACTTGTGCCATCTCCTCCCCAGCAGGAAAGGCTTCCACCCAATGGGCCAATGGGTATCAAATATAAGAAGTAGATACCTGCAACCCTGTACTGAAGGCACCTCGGCAAAATCCACCTGTATATTTTGAAAGGGTTCCAATGCCATCCATCTTCCTCCTGGGGCACTCCCCCCCATCGCTTTCTGATTTACCTTTTGGCATATAAGGCATCCTTCAGTTACTGCTTTGGCCAGACCATATATCCCAATACATAAATATTCTCTTAAAAAAAAATGATCACATACCCCTTGGGTGCCCCAGTGGGTCAGGCTGTGTATTTCTGTTAGCATTTTTCAAGCTAGGGCTTTATTTAAAAACTTTCATCTATCTGGGGTTAACCATTCCCCTTGCTTCCCTTGGTACAACCCTAACTTCTTTATTTCTCTCAACTCATGTTCATCATATATTGGTTCTCTTCTTTTGTCAGCTAGTAGGATCTTGGATGGCAGTCCACTTGGGGAGACTCGTGGGGGATTTTTCTGGGTTTTTTCCACAGTTAGGAGGCGATACTGGTCCTTTTACACGGGAAACGTCAGTCCACTCTTTTTCTTGGGTCCAGACAGCAGCATGGGTTACTAATTTCTAGCTTTTTCCTGATATCAGGCCAGGATCCAGCACAGAACTGCACCTCTAGCAGCACTTGGCCCTCAGGACTGTCGGGATCCACATAACCAAAAATCTCCTCCAACTTGCTTAACTAGGTGGCTGGGGTCCCATTCCCCCTGGGTCCCATCAAAGGCCAGCCTGGTGCCGCTACCCCGGGGAACAGACCTTCCGATGCCCCTCACCACCAGGGTTCCACAGTCTCCCACATTCTGCCCTTCCCCTTTTCCACCTGGATTCCACCCTGGATCCGCCCGCGGGAGCCCATCCCCTGCCCGGGGCCTAAACCTGCTCCCCTGCTCCAAGACTCGCATTCCTGCGACATGGACCATGGCCATCTCCTTGGGGCTGAACAAGGCACCCAAAATAGAGTTCATCTCACTCCAGGTGCAAACATTAGGATTCAGGAACCGATCCACCCAGCCAGCCACCCCCACCAGGTCCCCAACCAGGCCTCCCAGCTCTTTCTTAAAGCCCCCAACTTCTGAAGCTGTCAGAGGTGCATCCCCAGCTGCCCCACTTATCGGGACTTTCTTTAGGGGGAAGAGCTTTGTTCTTGACCTGGTGCCACAGTAGGGTCCTTTTGGGGTTTCTATATTATTGGCTGGCAAGTCCAGCTCCCAGTTATGTGGGAGTGCAGGGACAGTAGATGGTGAAGGGGAGTGGACTAGGCCAGTGTTAGGAGAGGTCGAGGATAGAGCTGAAGAGTAGAAGGGGTTAGTACTTGGGATAGTCGGGTTAGATTGAGGTGGTAGAGAGAGTGGAGCTGTTGGGGGTAATCCTGTTGGGGAGCAAGCTGAAGAAGGAATAGGGATCATGGTTTGGAGAGATGGGGAGGGGTTCACAGGTAAAGCTGGAGGGTTAGCAGGGACAGTTTGGGGTATCCCAGGGTAAACGGGAGGAGGGGGCAAATAATCAAGAGGGTCCCAATGGTGACTGCTTTCCTCCCTTTTCTCTTTTTTATGTTTCTTCTTTCCCTCTTGTAGCTTACAAATCTTAGCTGTTTCACCTTCGGTTCTGTGTTTCTGCCAGCAGGCAGCATAAAGGATCTGCTCAGTATCTGAGTCCCCTCGGGATTTCAGATACTGGTTTAATTGCGAGCACATCCAGGGGTCCTTAGTTCCACACCACGGCCATTCTCCAGGTAAATTTAAAGTGGGCCAAACCTCAATACAATAATGAATCATTTTAACTTTACTCAAATTTTTAGTGGCCTCATCAGTATCCCATAGTTCCAACATTTGTCCTAGTGGACTATCTGGAGGAATGTTCTTTATCTTCCCCTTTTCCTCCTCAGGCGGTTTTTGCTTACTCATGTATGCTCCCATTCTCACTAGGTAATCTTCACTCACTCTACGAACACTCGTCAGTGGCTCCAGTGACCCGCCCTCAGGGTCTGGGCACCACTCCTGCCAGTGCTCAGAGTGCCCTGTCGGTAGCCTGATATCCCGCCCTTAGAGATTCAGTCACTACCCCAGCCAGCACCCCTCTTCCTCTCCTGTATATCAATCGAGTTTCCGTAAGCAGCCGGTCAACCTGGGCCCAGAGTTCCAGTCACCACTTACAGCCAGGACTCGGACGTACAGTGTGCGACTCACTCACTCTCCCTATTGTTAAATCCCTCGCACTTTGGGACTTCCCTAACTCTCATTCATCCTACACCCAGGCGGTATACTCAAAAGACCCCCGGCCCTGTAGGCTCTCCGCACCCGGAACGCATACCCCTCACTTCTAGGTACCCCCGACCAGTACGCCCACTCCTGTACCCTGGCAGGCTACCCCAGCCAGTGTCCCAAGCCAGTGCTCAGACTGCCCTGACTGTCAGCCAGCACCCCTTCCTCGCCTGGACACCCCGGGCCGTAACCTCGGCCAGTACCCTCTCTCACTCCCCACACCCTGCCAGCTACCCCCGCCAGTGTCCCAACCCGTGGACACCCCGGGCCGTAACCTCAGCCAGTGTGGTGCGTGCTCCACACACAACTCTAGGCTTTCCACATGTTTGGATCAGCCTGAGCAGCCTGCCTCCGTAGATTCTAGAATGGGGGTGGGTCTATCCTACAATCATACACCCTGTGACGTGCCACTCACTCTCTAAATTACCTCCGCATGCCCGGAGGGGGGCCCCTGTGCCCCTGGAGACGCCTCTTTCACACTGTTCTCCTTTCGCTTCCCTTCATTCCCGGCCAGTTCCCTCGCGGGAGACTGGTACCGCGGTACTAGAAGGTCCACACTCGCTCCAAAGATCCGAGCTGCCGGCCTTCGTCTCACTCACACACCACTCGCTCGTCTCCACTCCCGCCACCGGCTATACTTTACCGGTGCTCCTCCGTGCTGTCCGATCCCAGGCTGTCTTCCTTGGGTCCGGTGTGACCAGCTGTCCGGAGATCCAAAGGGCGGTCGGCCATCCCGTCCTTGGTCCTCTTCGGGCGTGGTCACGTCCTGGCGAGCCCCCAATTTGTTATAAATGGGCCAGGAGACCAGCTCCTTTGAAAAGGCCTTTATTAGAAATCAGGTCTGGGTAGGGGGCCCGAGGGGTTGCGCACGCCGCCGCTGCTCCCAGTGGACACCACGGAGGAGAAGGTGCAATCGAATCTGCTGCCGACGCTGCAGAGTCGGGATTCTGTCCTCATGGGGGTTTCCATAGAATCCCTTTGGCTCGTGTGGTCCAGGGGGGTCACCTCTGTCCAGTTCCTTTCAGGTCATGGTGAGAAAGTAACAAAAAATACCTGCTACCTGCAGGTAGCTAGACGTGTGCCTCGCACAGCTTTGTCCTTCTTAGGTCCAGTTTCTGTGTCGGCTCGCTGTCCCAGGGGCTTTTCTAGCTCCAACTGGACTCCCGGCCGCAGCCAGGCACCATGGGAGTTCCCTTATCTCCATACTGGGCGGTGTCCCCAGCTCGGCGGCAGGCAGCAGGAAGCAGCAGGGGGGTAGCAGGAAGTGGCGGCGGGCTTTAGTCAGTGGAGAGGGGAAAACCCAGAATTCAGGGAGAAAGGGTACAGAACTTGGGACATAACGAGCAGAAATTCAGGGATACAGATTCAACATGAACAGTTTAAAACAGGCAAGTAACAGTGCAACTCTAATTTTACAGCAAAACAGTATAACAGTACAACTTAGGAGTGCATAACCTGGGGCTATTTCTTTCATTGTGTATTCATGATGATGGGGGCGGGGAACTGACACCCTGGAGTTTCTCATTTTCAGGATTTTCCTCTGATGGCAAGTTTGAATCCTCAGCTTTCCTAAGACACCAGGGTCCCAGGAATGTGCTTCAGGGGGAAATGGGGCTGGTCAGTCTTGTGCCAGATTGATCCTAAAGGTGAAACCTCCATCAAAGGAGTGAGGGTTTTAAGGATAAACTGCTGGTGAGAGGCACTGTGTAATCACAACATGGAAAGACAGTTCTTGGCTTGAGGAGCTTCAGCTCTGCAGTCAGCTACAGCTGTGCTGGCTCAAAGGATCACATTAAATCTGTGCCTGTTCCTATTCATAAAACTTGATGGGTTTTGAACATAACAAACTTTAATGTGTTTGAAAGTGCCTGAAATTAGTAATGATGATGAAACACAAAGAATCATCCAAATTTCTTCTGTTTACTTCTATAGTATAAACAGCTTTATTCAGTAGTTCCTGCATGATATTCAAGATATTCAAGACAACAGAAATCCACATATAGCTCAGAAAATGTTGGCATCCTCTTGTGTGAAGTTTGTTAAAATTGTATGATAGACATCTTGTTCTTTAAAAATCCTTTTCCTTTCAAACAAATTTATTCAGTGGTTTAAAATCTGTGTTTTAAAAGCTAATTGGACAAGGCCAGGGTTATAATTAGATTTCTACTCATACAGAGTAGTCTCCTAGGACTATTTTGTAACTCCATGTCTGAAACTGAAGTTTGTCAGGGTGTTGAAATTTATTTAAAAAATTGTCATCTGCTGTAAGTGATAATTGCAGTTGTATCAGGAATGTTTCAGTATCAAAGGCAGAGATGATCTCAGATGGGGATTTGGGAAAATCTGCCATTATTTACCATCTACCTGGTCAAGCTGGTTTCTTCCCTTCTCTCCTGGAGGTGATGCTGATGGCCAAAACTGCCCTGCTGGTGGTTTCTGTAGGATTAAGAAGGTTAAACCAACATGAGGTCACTCACTGAAGGCTGATTCATAGCAGTTAACAAGTCCATTCAGTAATCATACCCTTTCTCCCAAAGCAATCACATCTTTAAGAGGAGCAGAAAATAATTTGTTTAGGACATAAGAATCTTCAAAAGCAGCCTAAAGTTTACTTCATTTTTTTAAGGGAATTTAAGTTCTCTCTCTCTCTTACACAGAAAAGTCTGCCTTTGCATCATTTCATGGCTGGGAGGTGTCTGGGCTCTTTTAGAAAAGCACAAATGTTTCATTCAACTTACCCTGGACTTGTAACTGCCTTTCCCACCCACACTCCAGCTTTGTTAGTTCTTCCGTTGTGCTTTTACCTGCTGTTATCACACATCAGAGATACATGCTGGGTCCTGGCTGAGCACAAGGTGTGCTCTGGGTCCTGACTGAGCACAAGATGTGCTCCAGGTCCTGGCTGAACACAGGGCTGCTCCAGTGGGTTCTCTGTGAAGTTCTGCCCTCAGCCCCTGCTGTGTGACTCTGCTTTGCTGTGGCAGGTGCTGTGTGCACAGGCACCTGGGGGAGAGGATCCCCTTACCTGTGCTTGGCCTCCCCTCCCTCCTGATTATTACAGGAAGCAGCAGCTTTTACAGTGTAAATGAGAGGCTGCTGCCAACAAGTTCCTCCTGATTCCATGGTACACATCCTGCATCTTAAAGAAGCTGTTCCTCACTAGAGACACGCTATCATTTAGCACATGGAGCTATCAAAGGCAGGTGTTCCTTTGCTAACAGCTTCATATTTGGGTAGTCAGAGTTCATCTCTGTCCTGAGGAACTTGCAGCTGGAGCTTGTACACAAGACCCACAGGGAACTTCTTGAATGGGGAATTTTCCAGCTGTCAAACCTGAGTTTAACAGGTTTGTGGAAATGACTTGACTTCCCAGACCTCTGACAGAGCATATCCCTGTCTGAATGGTCACTGTTTCCTGCTTTCCTAGAAGCCCCAGCCCTTCCAAAGTCCCATACAAATGGAATAAATAATAAAGGCTTTCAATTTCATTAAAAGACTGGGGGTCTTGGACAGAATTGATCCTGGAAATTTTTGTTGTTGTTTTTTACTTTATGTGTTAAAGTCTTGTTTTCTGGTAAGCTCTATTTATCACCTAATAGAAAAGGTGGGGGAAATGTGCCTTTGAGAACAAACCCATTAAATTACTTCCCCATGTGCTCCAGAAGCAGAATTGAACTTACAGCTCCTGAGTATTAGTGGGGCCTTAACTGCAGAATGATCTCAGTCTTGTTATGTGAACATAATCTCAGCTATATGCTGGCTGACTTAAACCTCTAAAAATAAAAGCAATGCTCAAGCTCAAAAATGAAATAAAATGCTGGAATCCCTTCAGTACTAGTGAATTATTAATATTAACCATTTAAAGAGAAATGTTGCTGTTGTAAAGGAATAGCATTTTTTAGAAGTGTTTTCAAAGGACAAATGTTTATATTCAATAACCAGACTGCAGGGAATAATCTCTGAGAAAGCTGCTTTGAGTCTTTACCCATAATTTGCCAATGAATTTCATCTTAAGTGCAGTTAAAATCTAAGACTTTGACTAGGGATTGAAAATAATTTTTTTTCTTCCTATTTTCTCTCTAGGCACTTGTTAAGAAATGTTTGAACACAATGAAGTGTTAAGAGACTGAGAGCTTGTTAAAATAGCAGAGGGGCAGCTTTTGGAGGGGAGGCAAAGAAGAAAGTAAGGAATGCATCTGAAAAATCTTTCTTTTCAAGGAAGATTAAAAGCACTTCAATTTGAGGAAAAATAAATGTTCTTTCAGATCTTCCTGTTACACACTTTAAAATCAAATGAGGCAGAAAATTTGTTTGGCTGCTTCTGTGAGCATCAGTCTTTTATGTCTGCATTGGGACACTGGACCTGGTGTGCACGTGCCCAGACTAATTGCACTGGTAATGGTCTCCTGCAGCAACTGATCCAAAATTGGAGGGATATTTAGGAATAATGGATGTACTCATAGTAACTGGGACTGGCTAAAACCAGGATAAAGTGCTCAAATATCTAGGTTGCAGTGGGTGATACATTCCATTTTGATAAGGAGGCTTTGCATTAAAAAGGCTTTTCTATCTTCAAAAATTAATCAACTTCTTTATTTATTTCTCAATGGCCATCACTCAGCTCTGGTTAAGCATCTTCAGAGATGGCTTCTCCCAGTGCTTCTGCATTGCCTGCAGCCTTCCCAAATGGTGTAACCAATGGGATCAGATCAGCTTTAACAAGGAGGGACAAACCCAGCAGCTCTAAAGCAGAGAAGTGTCTCTGTCCTGGTGTTTGCTGGCCTGGGTAGGGGCTGAGTTCAGGTTGTGTCCGTCTGTAGGAGCACCCAGCCAGGCTCTGCAGGGCAAAGTCCCAGGATGAGAGTGCAGCAGGTTAGAGCCTGGTGCTGACAACACCAAGGTGATGGGTATAATCCCCACATGGCCATTCCCTGAGGAGTTGGACTTGATGATCCGTGTGGGTCCCTTCCAACTCAGAACATTCTGAGATAAGAATCTGTGATAAGAAAGCTGCAGCTGGATCATCACAGGGACTGTGGGGATGAGCACAGGCAGCAGCTGCAATTGTTCACTGAAAGTCCTCTCAAATAAGAACCAGTTCATGTTTGTCTACCAGGATTGGCACAAGGGTGAGTGCCTGGGATGTCTCTGTGTTTGCCACATACTAAAGGAGGGGCAGGTTCTCCATGAGTCCAACCCACTGGTGCCAAACAGGAAAGGACTGCTTGGCCTGTGCCCTGTTCCCTTCTCCTCTCTCTGCCTGTGCTGGGTTGGATCTGATGCTTTTTGGACCCTGCCTGGAGCTGAATCTTTTTGTTAATCCAACTGAAAATTAACCTTCCCCTCCCCCTCAAACAAACGAACAAACAAAATGTGGTGTTTGGTTTGGTTTTGGTTTTTAATTTGTTTGATATGGTTTTGGCAGAATTGCCCCAGAGTTGGCTCAGCACAGGTTCCAATGAATTCAGAGCTGAAGGAAGGCAGGGAGCAGGACCTCTGCCTTCAGAGCTGCTGTCTCAGTTGTTGGTTCCTACACTGGGAAGTGAAGTTAACAAGGAAGATTTTTTTAAGTGAAGTGTCTGAATTTTTGTGAGATTATTACAAGTTTACAGGACAGTCTGTGGAGTAGATATCCTGCAATGGGAGCAGATCTGAGCTGACTCTCTGGAAAGGTGGCAATGCACCTTTGCTTTTGAAAATCTGTGCTGATGTGTGTGCAACGTTAGCTTGTTTCATGGTTTACAGGCACAGATACTGAAACAATTCAATTAGATTGCCTGTGATTAAAGACACTTTTGCTGCTAATCAGTGTGGATTAGGAGGATAGGTTTAAGAGTTTGAAGGGGGAGCTACAAATATAGAAGGGGATTTATTAATATTTGAAGTGCAGACTGTCATTCATTCAGCTGTAGGGTTTTGGGATCCCCAGAAGCCCCTGTTTCATTTCCCAACAGCATACAGATGGGAAAGTCTGTTGACAGATGCATCATATTCTGTGGGACTTAGTGGGAATGTTTGCCCTGGACTTTTAGTATTATTCATATATAGTTCTTATTTAGAGTGGATTTTAAGCAACAGATCTGCCTCCATTCTAGTCTAGTTTGCATTTCAGGTTTTACCTGTACTTGTGCTAGTGCAGGCTGAGCTAATGCCACTGAAGCCCTGAGTGGGATGTGGGGATGGAGCAGGCACAGGGGCTGAGCTGAGCTCCTGTCCCACCCCAGCTGGTGTGAACACACAGGTACAGATCACCAGTGTGCTGGGACAGCCCATTGCTCTGACTCTGTCACACCAGGGAATCAAAGGAGACATCTGGCAATGACTTTGTAACCAGACCCTCAAATTAAAGTACCCTGAGCTCTGAAACTCTGCAAAACCCCCAAACATTGCTTGGCTGATATGCACCTTGCTAGGCAAAGATATAGATAACAAGGCAACTAAAGAATATCCTGGCATGTATTCGTGTTGCTGGCTTTGAAAATTATAGTGTTTGGGTTTTTTTAGAGGCTAAATTAAGCCATTTAAATCATCCAGCCAGACTTTGTTAATATCAGAGTTTTTCCTTACATTCTGATTTAGAAAAAATGTATCTTTTAGCTATAAGGACCAGTCTGTCACATCCCTCAAGAGGGCTGTTCACCTACAAATTGTCTTTAGTCTTAGAAATGCATTTTGTTGTGCTGATGCCTTTCAGCCGAGTAGGCAAGTCCATAAAACTGGCTTTGATGTTCAGCCTAATGTGCTAAATTGAGCCTGGACACTGAAAACATTGTCCAAGAAGGGCACAGAGGTGACCTGGCTTAAAATTTGGCTTGTCTTCACCTTAAACAAAACAAAACAAAACAAAACAAAAAACAAAACAAAACAAAAAAAAAAAAAAAACCAAAAAAAAAAAAAAAAAACCAACACCAACCTAAAAACCCAAACCAGGTAAACAAAAAGTCCCAAGCAAAGAAAAAATACACACAAAAATGATTGCCATCTAGTTTACACATGGTCACAGCCATGTGTATGGTTGCTATAGTGTTGCTAACACAAGGGGATCAGGAGTACTGCTACCTACTTTTCTGGCTGAGCAATAAAATAATCTACGTTGGGGTACGAGCAGTAATTTTCTGCTACTACTTTTCTGGTTGAGCAACTAAATAATCCATGCTGGTGAATGAGTACTTTTCAGCACACAGCTGAAAATGGCTTTGTCAAAATCCTCAATTAAAACAAACCCTCCCTTAGCCTCAAATATGAAATCCTATTCATTGGCAAAACTCGTTAGCTTGTCAGTTTGTTAAGTATTCCCAGGACTAAACTCACACTGCAAAACGTAGAGTTTTAACAAAGCCATGAGAGGGATGGAAGCTCTCCTTTCTCCTGCTAATGTATTTCCAGCTCTGTTTTGCATCCTCATAACTCTGAGGAGCAGAGTCTGTGAAGTACACGATTAAGCATTATCACTGTGATTTCAGAGCCACCCTCTTACACCCAGTAATCACTCATTTTCCACCATGGTGCACACCAATATTGCTGTCAGGGCTGAGAGCCTGGCACTGGCACTGCAGGGGAAGGGAAGCTGCAAACCAGCAATAACCATTGTGGGCACTTTGACACTTGGTAAAGCCAAACAGGCCCATGGACCAGAACTGCAGGGCTGCTATAGGCTTGGCAGGCTGGGCAGAACAAGGCTATTCTGTTACTCCAAGGCATTTTGGTTTATGGTTATAGTTTTCTGTGGGTTTATAAGGCAGTATTATGTTTTCCTGGAGGCACCATTTTCATTTTCAGGTCAAATCATGACCAGTGTTGGATTTTCTGCTTAATGAGATCGCTCCAGGTAGAAGTTGCTCTCTGTTAATTAAAACACTCACTTGAACTCAAACCTGAAGTACTGTTTGGAAGCAGGAGAGCAGCAGCTGCTGGGTGTGGATATGAGAGGGAGGCTGAGGTTGGTGGGAAGGTGCAGCTTTGGGGCAGAAGATGTGCTGGTTTGAAAGCAAGACCAGTGAGACTCCCAGTCAGAGATACAATTCAATAGGAGAAGAGAGGAAAAAAAAAAAAGGTAAAATAAAATAAATGGAATACAACCTGACACCCTGTTGGTGTCAGGTTGGACTGTTTGAAGCAGTCCAAAAGTAAGTCTTACTGGAGTAGTAGATGTGGTTCTGTTGGAGTAGAGATGATCCTGAGAGAGAAGGGTCCAGTGATGGTGAGAAGGGTCCAGTCTTCCTCCAGGAATCCAGTGGAACCAGATGAGATGTTCTTGTCAAAGCAGTGATTCCATCTGGTAGCTCTTGTCTCCTCTGGGAGTCCAGTGGATAAAAGCTGCTTGCGATGTCTCAAACCCTGGATTATATCCAGGTGGGAATGCTTGGCTCCTCCCCCTGGGCAGAGCATTTCACAATGGGATGATCTCATTCTATGAGTCATGCAGTGGGTCCTTGATGGCCCATTAAACAGAGATAACTCCCTGAGGAAGTTATCTATGAGTCATGTGGCAAGGCATTGTTAGGCTCGTTAACAGAAGATAAGGAAAACACTGCTCCACCTTGGCTCCAAACGGCTCATGGGGATAGAATACATACCTTGGGCACAATTTTACATTGTAACCTAGGACATAATCCACCCCTTATTCTATCACCATCTACATCATACACTCTCACAGATACATACATATATACATACATATATACACAGAATGAAACCCTACACACTAATTTTAGTTCTCATTCAAAATTAAGTCTCTTTGTGGTACACAACGGGTTTCTCCATCTTTTTGCATTACCCACCAAGTATAACCAGGTCCTTGAGCAAAAACAATCCCATGGATGGGTCTGCCTTTGCCTGAGGTGGGATTAATCCAAAATCCCACCTCAGGCAAAAAAATCCCAGTCTCCTAAAATCCCTTTCATGTGTACCACAGAGACTTTATCTCCATCCACTGTGTGCAAGGGTTCAGACTGGGCAGGACCAGCTCGATTGATGGAGCCTCGGGTGTTTACCATCCAGGTGGCTTCGGCTAAGTTTATGTCCCAATTCTTGAAGGTCCCTCCGCCAAGCACCTTCAGGGTAGTCTTTAATAGTCCATTGCACTGTTCAACTTTCCCGGTGGCTGGTGCATGATAAGGGATGTGATATATCCATTCAATACCATGTTCTTTGGCCCAGGTGTTTATAAGGCCATTCTTAAAATGTATCCCATTGTCTGACTCAATTCTCTCCGGGGTGCCATGTCTCCACAGGACTTGTTTTTCCAGGCCCAGGATGGTGTTCCAGGCAGTGGCATGAGGCACAGGATAGGTCTCCAGCCACCCTGTGGTTGCTTCTACCATGGTCAGCACATAGCGCTTGCCTTGGCGGGTCTGGGGAAGGGTGATGTAGTCAATTTGCCAGGCTTCCCCATACCTGTACTTCAACCATTGTCCACCGTACCACAGAGGCTTTACCCGCTTGGCCTGTTTGATTGCAGCGCAGGTCTCACAGTCATGGATGACCTGTGAGATGCTGTCCATAGTAAGGTCACGGGCCCTTGGTCACGGGCCCATCGGTATGTTGCATCTCTTCCCTGATGACCAGAGGTATCATGGGCCCAACGAGCTAGGAATAATTCTCCCTTGTGCTGCCAGTCTAGATCCACCTGTGATACCTTCACCTTGGCAGCTTTGTCTACCTGCTCATTGTTGAGATGCTCCTCATTAGCCTGACTCTTGGGTACGTGCGCATCCACGTGTCGAACCTTCACGGTTAGCTTCTCTACTCGGGTGGCAATGTCCTGCCCAATCTCAGCAGCCCAGATGGGTTTCCCTCTGCGCTGCCAGTTGGCCTTTTTCCAGCGATTCATCCATCCCCAAAGGGCATTAGCTACCATCCATGAGTCGGTGTAGAAATAGAGCCTCGGCCATTTCTCTCGTTCAGCAATATCCAAAGCCAGCTGGACAGCTTTAAGCTCTGACATCTGACTCGATCCACCTTGTCCCTTGGTAGCTTGTGCAACTCGTCGTGTGGGGCTCCATACTGCAGCTTTCCATTTCCGGTCAGCACCTATAATTCGGCAGGAACCATCAGTGAAGAGGGCATATCGTTTTTCAGTCTCCAGTAGCTCATTATATAGTGGGGCCTCCTCAGCACTTGCTCCTCCTCTTCTTCAGAGGATAATCCAAAAATCTCACCTTCAGGCCAGTTCATTATAACTTCCAGAATCCCAGGGTGGTTTGGGTTTCCAATACGGGCGCGCTGTGTAATGGAGGCAATCCATTTGCCCCAAGTAGTGTCGGTGGCATGATGCATGGAAGGAACCTTTCCCTTGAACATCCACCCCAGCACCAGCAGTAGGGGTGCCAGAAGTAGCTGCGTTTTAGTGCCAATTACTTCTGAAGCGGCTTGAACTCCTTCAGAGGCAGCCAAGCTTTCCTTCTCTGTGGGAGTGTAGTTGGCTTCGGACCGTCTGTAGCTTTGACTCCAGAATCCCAGTGGTCGACCCCGAGTCTCACCAGGCACCTTCTGCCAAAGGCTCCAGGACAGGCCATTGTTCCCAGCTGCTGAGTAGAGCACATTCTTCACCTCTGGTCCTGTCCTCACTGGGCCAAGAGCTACCGCATGAGCGATCTCCTGCTTGATCTGGGCAAAGGCGTGCTGCTGTTCAGGGCCCCAGGAGAAATCATTCTTCTTGCAGGTAACCAGGTAGAGAAGACTCACAATCTGGCTGTACTCAGGAATGTGCATTCTCCAAAAGCCTATGGCACCTAGGAAAGCTTGTGTTTCCTTCTTGCTGGTTGGTGGAGACATCGCGGTGATCTTGTTGATTACTTCTGTGGGGATCTGGCAACATCCATCTTGCCACTTCACTCCCAGGAACTGGATTTCTCGAGCCGGTCCCTTAACCTTACTTCGCCTAATGGCAAAACCAGCTTTCAGTAGAATCTGGATAATCTTCTCTCCTTTCTTGAAAACTTCCACTTCTGTGTTCCCCCACACAATAATGTCATCAATATACTGGAGATGTTCAGGAGCCTCGCCTTTTTCCAATGCAGTCTGGATCAGTCCATGGCAGATTGTGGGGCTGTTCTTCCACCCCTGGGGCAGTCAGTTCCAGGTGTACTGCACACCCCTCCAGGTGAAAGCAAACTGGGGCCTTCACTCTGCTGCCAAAGGAATGGAGAAGGCATTGGCAATATCGATGGTCGCGTACTACTTTGCTGCCTTGGACTCCAGCTCGTACTGCAGCTCCAACATGTCTGGCACGGCAGCGCTCAGTGGTGACGTGACTTCATTCAGGCCACGGTAATCCACTGTCAGTCTCCATTCCCCACTGGACTTACACACAGGCCAGATGGGACTGTTGAAAGGTGAATGAGCCTTGCTGACCATCCCTTGGCTCTCCAGTTTACGAATTATCTCATGGATCGAGGTCACAGAGTCTCTGTCGGTGCGGTATTGCCGACAGTGCACCGTTGCTGTGGCGATTGGTACTTGTTGTTCTTCAACTCTCAGCAGTCCCACAGCAAGGGGGTCATCTGAGAGACCAGGCAAGGTATTCAGTTGTCTGATGCCTTCTTTCTCTACAGCAGCTACTCCAAAAGCCCAGCGATATCCTTTTGGGTCTTTGAAATATCCATTTCTGAGATAGTCTATGCCGAGGATGCACAGGGCCTCTGGGCCAGTCACAATGGGATGTTTTTGCCACCCGTTCCCAGTTAAACTCACTTCGGCCTCCACTACAGTCAGCTGCTGGGACCCTCCTATCACTCCAGAAATAGAAACAGGTTCTGTTCCTACGTACCTTGATGGCATCAGGGTACATTGAGAGCCAGTGTCAATCAAAGCCGTATACTCTTGTGGGTCAGATGTGCCAGGCCATCGGATCCACACAGTCCAATAGATCCGATTGTCCCTTTCTTCTACCTGGCTAGAGGCAGGGCCCCTCTATTCCTCCTCACGATGCACGTTGCTATCTTCCTGTAAATATGTTCCTGAGGTCCTTTCGAGAGGATCAGTCACATCATCATTCCTATACTGTCTGGAGTTCTGTGCACGAGAGACTGGAGCAGCCTTGACTCTAGATGAGCTCCTCATGGTAGGTGTCCCTCTTTTCAGTTCAGGTACCCGGGCTGCTAAAGAGGAGGTGGGTTGTCCATCCCACTTCCTCATGTATTCTCCATGTTCCCAAAGAATAGACCAGAGGTTACCTCATGGAGTGTATCCTCTCTCTCTGGCTGGAGGACGCCTGCTCCTAATGGCAGTGATTCTTATTGGTTCTGGTGAGATGTGGTAAATTTCTTCCTTAAGTTCTTTCTTCAGTTTCTGATGGCCTTCTTCAATCAAGCTCTGGACTTGCTCAGCCAGCCTTGTTTCCACAGATGAGACATGGGTACGAAGTGGGGCGGTGACAGTGTCCTCATAAATTCTTAGTTTGTTGACCAAGACGCCCACCCTGTCCTTGCCTTCCCTCCATTGCAATGTTGCCAGGTAATGGGAGTACATCTCTGGTCCAAGTCGTGCAAATCTCAGCCACATCTGCGATGTGCACTGGACATCATCTGGGCTTTTAGGAAATCTCTCATCCTCTGAGAAAATGATCTCCAGCACACCCTCAGGCATCGGATACCTTGTTCCATGGTGCTCCATTTTCCTTGGTGCACCTGGAGGTCTTGTTTACAAAGGTACCTGTCCTTCACACTTGTCAGCAGTCGCCGCCAGAGGCTGAGAGTTCCTTGGGTCCTTCCAATGCCCTGGTCAATGACCACATCCCAGGACAGTGATCCCAGTTTCCTGGCCTCACTTCCATCCAGAATGTTGTCATTGGCTGCAGCGTCCCAGATGCGGAGCAGCCAGGTCAGGATGGACTCGTTTGGCTGACGAGTGAATTCCCTCTGCAGGTCACACAGCTCACCCAGGGACAGAGAGCGAGTGATGATCTCTGGCTCTGTCTCCTCTGCTGGGTGCAAAGGTCCTGCTGCATCCTCGTCAGTCACTATGCGGACTGATTTGCTCTTTGACTTCTTCTTCTGAACAGGGGCAACTGCTACTGATTTAGGCTGTTCTGGTTCAGTGACGGTTTGCATGGAGGTGCTGACGGTGCCTTTGGTTCCTTCCTCCTCTGTGACAGCCTGTGTAGATGTGGATGCTGTTGCTTTGCCTTTGGTTCCTTCCTCCTCTGTGACAGTCAGTGTAGACACGGACACCATTGCTTTGCTTTTGGCTTCTTCCTCCTCTGTGACAGCCTGCGTAGACACAGACACTGTTGCTTTGCTTCTTTTTCCTTCTTCCTCAAGAAGACACTGCATCACACCATGTGGTGTTTTGTTTCTAAGCATGGTGATGGTGCAAGCTGTGCAGAGAAGACAAAGTAGAACTAACAACAGCATTATGTTGACCTTGGCATCTAGAGAGAACTCAGTATTTTTGAAAACTGCAGTGCCGGGCCGGAAAGGCTGGAAAAAATCATTCTTCACCCCTTCCCACAGAGGCTTGCTGAAGCTCCAGACATAGCATCCTAGACTAGGACAAGAAAACAAAATCAAGTATATATTCTGAAGGATGTTCATTGCCTTGGAGGTTAGCATATAATAGACCAACAAAGCAATCCTAATACCATACCCTGGTCTACACAGGAGTATTAAGGTCGGCAGATAGTGCCCCATGTGCGGAAAAATATAGAGAGCTAGGTACAAGACACATGTAAGTACGTTGAGCAACATAGCTAACAAGTGTCTTTTCCAGTACAAAATTGTAACTCTGATTTTTCTCAGTACCTCGTGCCGCATGTTGGGTGCCAAAGGATGTGCTGGTTTGAAAGCAAGACCAGTGAGACTCCCAGTCAGAGATACAATTCAATAGGAGAAGAGAGGAAAAAAAAAAGGTAAAATAAAATAAATGGAACAATACAACCTGACACCCTGTTGGTCAGGGTGTTTGAAGCAGTCCAAAAGTAAGTCCTCCTGGAGTAGTAGATGTGGTTCTGTTGGAGTAGAGATGATCCTGAGAGAGAAGGGTCCAGTGATGGTGAGAAGGGTCCAGTCTTCCTCCAGGAATCCAGTGGAACCAGATGAGATGTTCTTGTCAAAGCAGTGATTCCATCTGGTAGCTCTTGTCTCCTCTGGGAGTCCAGTGGATAAAAGCTGCTTGCGATGTCTCAAACCCTGGATTATATCCAGGTGGGAATGCTTGGCTCCTCCCCCTGGGCAGAGCATTTCACAATGGGATGATCTCATTCTATGAGTCATGCAGTGGGTCCTTGATGGCCCATTAAACAGAGATAACTCCCTGAGGAAGTTATCTATGAGTCATGTGGCAAGGCATTGTTAGGCTCGTTAACAGAAGATAAGGAAAACATTGCCCCACCTTGGCTCCAACGGCTCATGGGGATAGAATACATACCTTGGGCACAATTTTACATTGTGACCTAGGACAGAGGTACAAGAACCTTTACTCTTTAAATCCTTTCTCTTTCAGTCTCCCTGTTGGACCACCTCACATGCAACGAAATGATGGCTGAGATGTCAATTGATAGAGTATTACAAAGGGCTCTTGTTGCTTATAATCCCTAGACACAAAACTGGAGATGTAGTCCCCATTTCCCAAATAGGCAGGAATGTTTTCATTACTATGTTAATTCAATCTCTCCTAAAATAGTGATACTTTAATTGCTTCTCTGTTGTCCTCAGACATAATCCTATTCCCTTTGGCCTCCCAGTTTATCCACGCATTAATTAGGTTATTGCCTTGTAAAACAGAAGGGCAAATATATAGCTTAAATTTTATGACAGACACTTAATAAGCACGACTGAGATTTTTTTAAGTGCCCCAATGCAATTATGTGCCAGGCTCACAGGAATTTCAGTGGGATCTGGGTGCCTTCCTGCATCCCACTTCTCAGAAATTCCCATCCCAGATATGTAAGGATGCCTATATTTCTTTACTGTACACTGAATACTTCAAAGTTTCTCCTTTTCAACCTGAATTCTTGATCCTACAGTCTTTAATCCTGTAAATCTGCTTTTGATTTAATCTAGTAAAATTCCTTTTGATTTCCTTGATTAAGGATTGTGGGGTCAAATCCTCTGAAGTACAGCTGAAGATTTTGAAGTACAAAAGAGGCAGACCCAGGGCTTGGGGACTGGTAAAGGGACACCCAGGTTCTCACATTCAGGGCTGCAGTCCCTGTCAAAGATGACTCTGTGCTTCCCCAAGCTCATGGCTGCAGAACTAATGCCCATCCCCTGAAATCCGAGGGAGCTGCTGAGCAACAGCCTTGTTCAGCAAACACAGAAAGCTCTGAAGCTTTCCCATCTCCCCATACCACCTTGCTGTGGCAAGGAGCTCACTCTGTCACAGCCAGGTCTGTGCTTGGTTATCCAACAAGCAGCTGCCTCTGAACCCCTCATGTCTCGTGGGCACTTTTGTCCTGTGAACTTCTATTAACTGTGTCAAGAAGCACTGGACCAGGACAGCAGCAATGAAAATTGTTAGAAAAAAACAGAGACTGTCAAGGATGGCCTTAATTCATTTTGACTTGAACAGTGCAGTAAAACACTAGGACTGAGCACACTGTGAGGATCTTCCCCCCTCCTTGTCTGTTTCATGCACTGCTTGCAGCAGCAGGATCAAAAATAACCTTCACTCATAATCAAGCACATCCTGAGACTCCTTTGGCTGGCTCTCCTGGGAGGCTACAGCTTGCAGTAGAAGGGGAAATGGCTGCTGCGCCCTCCCATGAGTTCCTGGTGACACCAGGCTTGGGAAGCCATGAGCTAAGAGCCACCGGTGTGACAAAAGCTTTATCAAGGAAAAGCCTGGGCTCTTTAGTGTCACTGACCTGGATTTGAATCAAACAGCATAAAAGACAATAGGAAATGATCAAAGGGTGAATACTAATGATAAGAACATTACATTAATTAATGGAATATCTACCATGCCCTAAACCACAGCACACCTGTGGAATGGCAGTGATCGATTTTCTTCAAGCTGGCAAGGAGGAAATAAGAATTGCCAAAGCAATACAGGCTTCGGCCTCTCTATTCCTTTAAAATATGGAGTGAATAAAACTGACAGGGATCATTTTGCTTTGATTAGTTTTTAGATAAGAACACTTTCCATCCAACCTTACAGAGTGTGTTATAATGGCCAGGAAAAAACAGATATTTCGTAGAGCATTACAGGAGTTGCTGAAAATTGGAACGAGAAATAAGTCAATAATTTGCAAGTGGTGGGAGAGAGCTGGGGGCAGGTGCTCCTCCAGTTCAAGCAGGGACTGAAGACCCAGGGCTGAGCTGAGCTGGAACCTCTGAGTCCTGATGAATGCAAAGCAAGATGTGTTTTGGTAAAAAAATTATTTTCTTTATTGGAATCCTTCTTGTTTAAAGTAATTTATGGATTTAGAATCAGTCTCAAGTAACTTTCACTGGCATGTGAACTGGGGTTATTCAGGAAGTGCCATGTTCCTAACCTCAATGGACAGAGGGATAATGAACATCCTGGTTCACTTGGGTGTGTCATGGAGCTGGGCTCAATGTTTCCTTCTGCTTCTGACTCTTCCATGAGGAAAGTCAGCCCTATTGCTGGCTGGGCTTCCAAGTGCCTGTTGATCAAAAATTACTTTTATCTGGAAAGTGTCCCATGTAAGAATATAGAGATATCCTAACCTGGGAGAGCTGATCAAAATCTCTGGAGGGGCTGGATTCTCCATCAATTACAGACAAATTCACAATATTTTAAAGGTACAGTTGTCTAAACAAGCTGAGAGCTTTATGTGGAATGCTTCTGATCTGTTACACTATATTGTCTATGACCATCATAAGTATCAGCTTAAAATCTACAAACAAATCTTGTGCTGTTTCCAGGAAACACCTTTAATTTAAATAGAAAACATCTGGGTTATTAAGGCAAGCAAAATGCTGTAGCGAGGAATGTGCCATCCAGCTGTGATTGTGCTAAGTACCCTTGCTTCCTTTCTCCCTTCCCAAGAAATTAAAGGAGTTCCAGCCTGGTTTCAACTTGGTTCCAGTCCCCAAAGCTGGCTGTGTCCATTTCCCAGTGTGGGCTGGATCCACAGACAGCAGCTCGGTGACTCTGTTCAAGATTACAAGGACACAGACTCCGACTCAGAAGGCTGACAATGACTCTGTTTATTACCCGGGAATTTCTTCCCTTTATACTATTCTACAGAGAACAACCCAATGGGTGGAAGAAAGACAAACTTCTTCACTCACATTGGTCAAGTCAGAGGGACATCAAGAAGAAGTCCCTCCTAGGGAAAGGAATGTAAACAAAGGTTATAGTTAGGAAAACGTGTCTCTTGTTGACAGAAAAGTCTCTGGGAAAGAGTTCAGAGAAACCAAAACATCACAGGCACGAACCAGGGCTACAACTCAGGAGCACCTGAGCCAAGAGCCGAACCAGGGGAGCTGTGCCAGCGTGGCTCGGCTGAGCTGTCCCCAGGCTCTGCTGCTCCTTGGCCACGGCTTTGCCCCTCCTCAACCCAACCAGCCAGCTCGGAGCTGTGAGTTCTCCCTTGGGGAGACTTCCCTGTGTTTCATCTGGGAAATAACAAAAGTGAAACGTGGAGATTTCCCCTGCAGTGTGGTGGATTTGGAAAAGACAGAAATGACTGCAGCAGTGCTCTGTTAAATGCTCACTGCCACAGGGGAAGAGATGCTGTAGCTGCTGAATTTGGGGTAGATTAAAACTCCCTTGTAGTGTAGGGCAGAGTGTTTTCATTTGGAGCTTGGAGTCCATCCAAAACAGAAATGCAGAAATACAGAAATACAGAAATAAAGAACAAGCTGTGATTCTGAAAACTGCTCAACCCTGTCCTTCCCTCCCTTCTCCCTGTGCAGAAAAACAACACAAGTTTTGGTCTCAAACCCTTGGTCTTGCTTTTCCTTTTACCTGAGGACTCGTTTTTTCAGGTAAATCTTGCCGCCAAGTTCTATTTCTTGAAAACCCAGAAGCCCACAGATAAAAATAAATAAATAAATAAATAAATAAATAAATAAATAAATCTAATTTTAGAAGATCTTTTCCTTCATTGCAGGCTTCAAAATTAACATGAAGGGCCAGGATATACTAGTTAGGCTTTTTAGTTACAAAAGTATCTTAAATAATGTCTTTTTTAGTCTCATAATCTTTATTTGTTGTTGGTCTTTTCTAATACCTTTCAGGACTTATTAGCTGTATATATAGAAAACACCCTAAAATCTGATAATATGTAATATTTTTACTCAGGCTATTGAGTTGATTGCACCTTATGAGACTTGGTGACATCTTAAGTACTTCATTGAAACTACAGCCATAAGATGATTATTGCTAGGTTTTTGGCATTAAATATAAAAGTAGACACAAGGGTTTAAAACTGTTGCATGCATTAGAAAGGGGATAAAATATGTTGATTACACTGGAATTTATTCACAGTTCTTTAAGACTGCCCTGTGCCCACATGAACTGGGAAAATGCTGATCTTGATGATGGAAGCTGAGCTCCCATCAGCTCTGCACCAACAGAATCAGGCCCACAGAAAAAGCCTGAGATGGGAGCATCAAAATACACTTAAGCTGCTGCTGCTGTCTCTCTTATCTACATGGGATGTGGGCTCCAAATTCAAAGAAGAGGGAAGTGCAGCACTGATTTCCTCAAACTGATTCCCAAATGACCAACAAGTCATGTAGGTTTGGGTGTTTTCCCCCAGTGAAGTTCCTGGTTTGCTCTTTGAGATATATTGTCTTGGCCCCATTCCCTGTAGAAGAGCTGCATGGATTGAATGGTCTAAAACCTTTAAGATCAACAAGAAATTGGCCAGCACAAATGGCAACTTGGGTCCTGTCACTAACTTTGAACAAGCAGTGTAAGATCTCAGGGATAAATAAGAAGGCTTAAGGGAAATGTTGTGCTTAAAGAACTTTATTGCTTACATTCTGTAGCACTGATTTTGATTAATAGCTCTCTAATGCTGGAAGCATCATATCCAGATCAGAGGGGGCTCCACACACAAGCTACACAGGACCCCAGAGCTCACTCTAAGGGGCATGATCATAAAATAATTTGTGTGGTTGAAAAAATAAGATGGTAGAAATGGGAAAGGGGGCAAAGGTGTTAAAAATGCAGATATGGGTTATCTTTTAGCTCCATTTCAGTGAGGCTCAGCTGTGGTGCATGCTGAGTGTTCAGAGGTGTCAGTCTGGGTTGTTCACCTGGGACTCTGAATGGAGTTGCATCTGGTGTGCTGAAAATCATGATGTCATACAGATTGAACCACTCCTTTGTGTGCCATAACAAAATTTCCCTGGCCCAGAAGGACCATCCAAGGCTGAGAGGTCATTTGACTCCCAGGGATGCACAGACTGTAACTTTGCCATCTACAAGTGCTCTGTCACTCTGAAAAATCAGGCCTGTGCCTGGCATGAGATCTGAATTTTCCCTTTGTGCCAGCTGGTGCAATCCAAGTCTCAGGACTGTTCTAACTGGAGAGATCTGTGAAGGTGGCAGTAGCAGTTGAAGCTTTATCAGTTCTTTCAGATGTGTAGGTAAACGGTTCAGACTCTGTGACCTTGAACTGAACAGGACCACTCTCTTTACAGCCTCAGCATAAACCTTATCAGGACCACATGAAAAAAGCATTATCACCTTTTAGAACTGAGAAGGCTGAGGACTGTGATCCTGAGCTGTCCTGCAAGCCAAATCCAGCTCTGCTTTCCCTGGCCACAGCCAGCCCAACTCCAGAGAGATTAATGAGCCAAGTTCTGATCTCAGTTATATTTGTGGACTTGTCCCATATCCATCCTATAAAAATCAGTCTTACCCTGCTCAGGAAAGCCAGCTGGGTTTTGGTCCCAATTAAGTCAACGGGAATGCTGCCACTGACTGCAGAGAGTTTGGGTTTCATTTGGGGTTGAGAGCTTTTTGTCTCATTTAACTGTTTCCTACTGGAAAAGGCAGTGTTGTCCCACAGCTGAAATAAATATTTGGCATCCTCTAAGAAAGGCAGCTCTCATGTAAAGGTGCATTACATTTCCCATAAAAACTGCTGCAACATTTGGTTGGCCAGGATGCTTCCCTTTCATGCTGAATCAAGGGCTCTAATAAGCATGATGACAAAATATGAGGAATTCTGTGTAATTATGGCAATGGCACCACCTGCCTCTAATTAAGCTGCCAAAACATTTGGTCTAAAATGATGCAACAAATAATAAAAAAAAATCTAATATTTTGGCAATGCAACAAGAAGCTGGCTTTCCTCACATAATTAGTTTTAACAAAGTGTTGTTAATCTGATTTTTGATTAATAGACTATTTAATCTTATTGCAGGCTGACATGACTCTGATCTGCCTCTGGTTTAAGTTTTTTTCCACCAAAAAGGCTAAGATTTGTAAGAGTTTTAAGACATATACTTGCATAAGAAACATTAGATTTTCTTATTATTTTCATTGTTCTTCATGAGAGCCCCAAAGGTTACATTCTCTGA
The DNA here is from genome assembly GCA_027886175.1 of Phylloscopus collybita. NCBI lineage: Eukaryota > Metazoa > Chordata > Aves > Passeriformes > Phylloscopidae > Phylloscopus > Phylloscopus collybita. The sequence goes on along the minus strand of JAJNNQ010000019.1, from coordinate 7,858,261 downwards.
ATTCACTGAACTTTTAAGCCTTTCATTAAATTGGAAGCCAGAGGAAAAGCTCTTTTTCTTTCCCTCTTCCAAATTCCTTGTACAGAGAAGTCACTGGTATGACTAATTGGGGGGAGGAGGGGTGCCCAGAAACCTGACAAGCTCTGCACATTTCAGCGCTGCTGGTCAGCTGGCAGAAAGTATCAGCTTTGTGGACTGCTGTGATGCCCTGGGGTGTTTGGTGGCTAATGGTCTCTCTCCCCTAGAAGTGCTTCTCCAGTTGGATTTAGTGACAATGAGGAGGGGAATATAATGTGTAACAACAGCAAAGCAGCCCAACCGCTTTTGCAGGACTTGCGTGGCCATTTGGGTTTCAGAGCTGTTAATGTAACCTGGCATGTTAAATCAGACATGATCAACACTGTAAAAGAGCCAAGCATACCAACAGTACAGATGGGTGGCAGATAATGAAAGCAGCCATGGCTGCGCAGTGTAAAACTGCTGATCAAACCATGTTAATATGTGGGTCTTATAATTCTGAAAATCAGCATTTGAATACACCAGGATGCAAACAGGTAACTGTGTATTCTCTGTAGGCACCATCTATAAAAAACACGATTTTAGCAACTTGCTTGTCTCTTTCCCTGGGTGCCTTAAATGCATGATTTTTCCAGTATCTTGTGCCCCCTGTAACAATTGGTGACTCCATAAAGTGTGTGTAAATAGTTTCTGCCAGCTGCAGTTTGATGTCTGTTGTCTCACCCTGTTGAGTTTCTTTCCCATAGCAGTGTCTAGGCTGGATTATCTACTTCCACTCCAGCTGCAAAGTCTTGATGAGCTTTAAAATTCAGAAGAGTTTCAAGAAAGTCCAAGAGCTTGACAGCTCTGGGCTATTTGTAAAGATGACTGTTAATTCAAAAGATTTGTTTCACTTTTCCCACCCTGAAGTAATGACACTGTTCTTGTATGTGGTATATTACTAGGCCAGTGTTGAGATTTCAGCATTTGAGAAAAGGTTTTCTAGTGCAGTTCCCTGCTCTGACACCAGAGATTTGATGACATGAGTGAAACTCTCTTTAGGGGTCAGACAGCCTTTATGTCTGTGAGCTCACACACCCTTCAGAGCTGGGTGCAGAAGTCCATTTTTTATCTCCAGGCTGCCTTTGTGCAAGTAGTAGTTTGGTTTTGTAGCAAACCTTAACAGATTTGCTAAATAAAAACTGAGTTGATGTGTGGTACCCTGACCTTCCTGGCATGAGGCTGCAGCATGAAACCACCTCCAGATTCCACCTCCTACCAGCACTGGAGATGTGGAGCATCCTCAGGAAATGCTTCCTGTACAGCTGCTGAGAAGGGAAGACAATGAGGGCCAAAGGTCTCACTGAATGCCCATCAACAGTGATCCACAACCCCAATGGTAAGTGGCCCACACGATCTGCTGAAGCAGCAGGAATTTGAGGTTACTCACTGTTCACTGGCACACCAGACAACAATAAAAACCAGGATCTCCACTGATTCCCAAATCTTGCCAATAGACTGCCCTGCTCCTCCAAAACAGCAGCAACAGCCCTTAGGTGGCCACCTCACCTCTATTACACATTGGACTGGCAGATTAAATGCTTACGACTATTTTTTTTTCTTCCACTCTCTATCTCATTCATCAAATAAGTTTTCAGACATGGATTTGGGAATGCCCTGTGTTTGCTTTTAAATGCACTTGGTAACATTTGTTTTCTTAAAAGCTTATCCAAGAACTGAACAAATGGGCTCCTGAGCCAGTCTGTAGAAGGTGGCTAGGGTCAGTTTAATATTTGCCATGATTAAAGTACACACTGCTGAGTAAATACAGAGAGGAATTATATGTTATTTGACTAGTTGCTAATTACGGGGAGCTCTTCCTGTCTGTGCTTCCTGTTTAAAAGAAGAAAGTCAGATCCCTCAAAATTCTCATATTTAGTTCCTTTGGAAAAAATGGTCTGGTAAATAAAACAAGTATTACTGCTCTAGTTTGTATCATGCTTCTTTTGCATGCTAATCCAAAGTTCCCCTGAGATATTTTGACAAGAAAGCCATTAATGCAAATTTAAACGTGACCTAGAAAGGACTTACTTTTCATGTACCACATTGATTCTCTGCCATTGTTATTTGTTCTTCTTTGTTTTAAACTGCCTGGTGTTTGGAGTTGCCTTTCCTTCTTTTTTTTTCCCTTTTTCCCTCATGATTATAGTAGCACAACTCAGAAGAAATATATCGCTTTCAAATAAAATGCTAGAGTCAGATATGAAAGCGTTGCATGTAAAGAACATAATTTCTCTGGCAAACACTAGATATAGTTTGGGAAAACTGCTTTTGTAGGCAATTAACAAAAGTTGACTTTAATTTCTTTCATTTTACTGGAGAACTTGTGTGTAAATTTGCATTTTAGATACCTGAGCTTTCCTAGAAGGTGTGGTCTCAAAGTCCTTCATTGCCTAACCACGCCAACTGGCCAGCAGAATGAAGCAAATGCTAACAAACCAAAATTATGGCAGATGCAAGGATTAAACATTCTCTTTTCTTCAATGGTTTGTTTTAGTAATTTCTAGGCAAAACATAATTTTTGGAAACTCTGGCTCCGGCATTCATGTAAGTTATCTGTTGTAGAAGAAAGCAGGGAACAGACCCTAACACTCCAGGATCTCAATACTTCTAGGTTTGGTTATACCTTGTAAGGAATAAAAAGGTCAGAGCTACCTGCTTCCCTTTAGCCCTTTACAGGTCACTTCAGGGCTCTTGCTATTTTTATAGTATAATATATATGGAAATAAAGTATGCAACGTTTTCCAGAGATCTCAAAGCTCTGTGCCATCTTCTTTCACTAAGCCCTTGAAAAATACACAGTCAGGAAAAACAAATCTAGCTGGTTTCCAGATAAAATGTGGCTCGTTAGTGTGTCGTAGTCGAAACCTCTCTCTCTGAGTTAAGTAGGAGAAAACTGAGAAAGTTTTCGTGCTTTGGACTGGTAATGGCAGAAGGAAAGCCTTTACTTTCCCTCCAGCTCCCGACTGCGCTGGGAGGGCATCGCTGGTGCACACAACAGGCTCCGGGGTTAGTTAATATTTCTGCTTTCCAGGTCGATTTGTCTGCTTAATATTCGGCTGGAGCGAATGCAAAACACTTCCTCGTGTGGCGCAATGGGGCCGGTGCTCAGTCCTGAGGCGGAAGGAAGTTCAGCGGCTCGGGGTTACGGGGTAATTGAAGCGGAGGCTGGCGGAGGTGCGAGTCCCGCTGGAGCCGGGGCTGTGCCCGCTCTGCCCTGCCCTGCCCTGCCCCGGGCGCGGTGCCAGGCAGCGACACACGCTGACACCGCGCCAGCCTCTGCTGCCCCAGAACGCATCGAGCGTCCAGCCCGCTTGACCCCCGTCTAAGTAACTTGTCTTGCCATTTGTCACTGCGAAATGTTTCTTTATTCTGCCTCGCTCACTTGGTTTGCCACTCATTTGACTCCCTGCATAATTAACTTTGCCAGCCAATTGACTCGCTGTGTAATTATCTTTGCCAGTCGCTTTGGTCTCTGCATATTAATCACGGTGTGTAATGGGCCTCGGGGCAAGCTGCAGCTCGGTGGGGCTGGCAGAGGGGGCTGGCCAGCCCTCACACCCACCGGCGCTGCCTGGTGCAGGCAGAGAGCCCAAGGGCTGCCGGCGCAGACGGGACCTGGCGGGACTGGGCCGGCAGCAGGGCTGGGACAGCTGCAGAGACGTGCTGCCACTTGCTGCTTCTCTTCCCTGACCCGAATTTAACTCCGCTTCCTAGCAGTGCCCCCCTCCAGCCCTGCCCCTCCTCATTTAATTGCTCTCATTTCACATCTCATCTGCTCGCCTTTGTCGCCGTTCCTCACATACTTCCCCATATGCTTTATCACAGTCCGCTTGTGCAGCCGTAGCCCTTTGCTCCCCCAACAACCTGCAAGGCGTCCCCAAATTCTTTGTTCGGCTTCAGCTGGGGGGCTGTTCCTGCAGGATGCCTTGGAAAAATTATCTGACTTAGAGTGATAAGTGTGAAGAGCAGTTGCAGACAGTTTATACATCCTCCTCGAGAAAAATAAACCTGCACCATATGCTGCAAAGAAGTGGCTCTCGGCCACTTCACTTCCAGCTGAAACACTGGAGCCCTTCCTTGACTCTTTGTCTGCTTGTCTATTTGTCTTCAAAGCAGGAGCCCCTTACAGCTGACACTTCCTAAGCCCTGTTTACCAGATAGCTGTGGACTTTGTAAATAATGCAGATAAAAGTTTTGGATGTTTTTGGGAAAAAATAACATCATGTCTAGATTAATCGCAGGATAATGTACTTTGGACAACTATCTTGCCTGCCTGCCTACCTTTCAGAGAGGGTTTTTTTTTCTTCATTGGTGCAGTTTGCTTTTAAAATATCTTTAGACTGTGCTTTGTTCTGCCCCTTCTGTCCGATTTCAGTCTAGCCCCTGTATTGCTTGACTAAATTTCAAACAACTTCATTCCCTATTGGATGTGCTTTAGCTCTAAAAACACAATTTAGCACCAAAACCTAAGACTTCCAATCTATTTTTCCCTGATGGTGTTTTCTTGTTTGCCTGGATGGATTAAAATCCATTGCTGGGATTTTGGCCCCTCTGCATCCTTTTGTAGTGATGGTTATTTCATGGTCCAGTCATTCTCCTTGCTTAGAGTACCTGTAACAAATCCTTGTAAAGAGCTTTTTAAAATCCTCTCCCATTGCTCAGTGTTTTGCATCTGTATGTAACCAACAGTGTCGTGCATGAAAGAAATTGATAGCCCCAGGTTATGCACTCCTAAGTTGTACTGTTACACTGTTTTGCTGTAAAATTAAAGTTGCACTCTTACTTGCCTGTTTTAAACTGTTCATGTTGAATCTGTACCCTGAATTTCTGCTTGTTATGTCCAAGTTCTGTACCCTTTCTCCCTAAATTCTGGGCTTTCCCCTCTCCACCGACTAAAGCCCGCACGCCGCCGCCTTGTCGCTCCCCCCTGCCACTTCCTGCTGCCCCCTGCTGCTCCCTGCTGCTCCCTGCCGCCTGCCCTCGAGCTGTGGACACCGCCCAGTATGGAGATGAGAGAGCTCCCATGGTGCCTGGCTGCGGCCAGGAGTCCAGTTGGAGCTAGAAAAGCCCCTGGGACAGCGAGCCGACACAGAAACTGGACCTAAGAAGGACAAAACTGTGCGAGGCACACGTCCAGCTACCTGCAGGCAGCAGGTATTTTTTGTTACTTTCTCGCCATGACCTGAAAGGAACTGGAGAGAGGTGACCCCCCTGGACCACACGAGCCAAAGCGATTCTATGGCAACCCCCGTGAGGAAGGAATCCCGACTCTGCAGCAGCACCAGCAGCAGATTCGACTGCACCTCCTCCTCCGTGGTGTCTACAGGGAGCAGCGGCGGCGTGCGCAGCCCCTCGAGCGCCCTACACAGAGCTGATTTCTAATAAAGGCCTTTTCAAAGGAGCTGGTCTCCTGGCCCATTTATAACAGTGCACGGCTTATTTTTCTGAAGTGTCAAGAAATATAAACTCCCAAATGCATTTCTGAGATACAAAGGCACAGGTCCGTATAGTGCAATCAAGAATGGTGGTGTTATCTCACCTAATTTTATCTGATCTCTCCAACAGGAGCTTTCCAGCTGCTGGGGTTAGCACAGCTCTAACCTGAGGTTAGAGCTTTAGCCCCTCTGCCCAGCCCCATGCAGCCTTGCTCAGAGGTTTCTCATGGACCTGGACATGGTGGCCTTTGGGGTGAGTGATGTGAATGTTTTGCTCCTGTCAAAGGGAGAAAAGTATTCCCTCTCCTCCCAGCTTGTCTTTCAGTCTCCAGCCCTTGCATTCCCTGGCATGTTCCTTGGAGAGGCTGAATTATTGTTGGTAGTGGTTTTGTTTTGCAAGAGGACGAGTTCCTTGGCTGACTAATGCACCGGCTAATCATCTGTCCTGGCTTGGTCTTCCCTTAACTTCTGCATAACAAAAGGAAAAAGAGCGATCCCGTCTCAGCTGTCCTCTGCTCTCGCTCCTGCCTTTCGGTCTGGGGCAACATAACTTCTCTGCTGAGAAGAGATCTGAAGTTCACAATCTGGAGTCTTTCTTCTGGGGCTTAGCAAGCTTTTTTTCTTTTTTTCAGGAAACAAAAACCCGTTCATGTGTGAAGTAACGACTGCTGTTTATTACTATTTTTTTTTCCTGAAGTGTCTCTGCTCTCCTCTCCTGACAGCTCTGAGCTGCAGTAAACCCACTCAGAACTGCACCAAGAGCCAGTTCTGACTGGTGCAGGCAGTGAGGCTGCTGAAATTCGATTTTGGCACAGGAAGTGACATGGCTGGAGCACATTCCTCGCTTGATATTTAAGAGCAAATATAGCATCATTGGTGGTTTGGCTTGGGTTGCTGTTGTTTTGGACAAGGCTTGGGTGAATGGGAAACACAATGACAGAGCCTCACCCTTACCTGCTCAGGGACAGTCTGAGGGACAAGGGCACATCTTTGCATTTTCCTCAAGTCAGTCCCTGCCTTTGTACAAACTCAGGGCTCCATGCACAAGGAAGTCCAGCAGAAAGGAGGAAAGAAACAGAGTCTTTGCACAAACCTCTGGCTAAAGATTAACCTTGCTGACTAATTGAATGCTGGATATGAAAATGTTAAAACTAATAGACTAAAAAAATGGGCTGCATTTTTCCTCTCCACCGGCTGATGGAGGGCAGTGTTGCAACCTGTTTGGGCCAATATTTTTAAATATTAAATAAACCTGGTCTCTTTCTGTGAAGCACTACTGAGAAGTTAATTCAGCTCTATTAGAAAAGTCTACAGCACCAAGTGACCCAATAACAGCTTTGGGTATGTCCTTAAAGCTATGTTTCACACCCATCCAGAACACAGAGATAACAGTGTTGACTATCACTTTGTAACTTTGGGTGACTAAATCAAAAAGTAATGAAACTCAGCTGCCTGCTGTGTTCGTCTTTCCTCTTTAATTTATACATCTTTCTGTAAGAGAGCCCAGGGTCTGTGATCCCCTCCTCTGGGAAAATCAGGAGTAGGTTCCCCTCTGGGGAAAGCCTGGCTGCATCTGGGGAGATGTGGAGGAACAGAATGCTGCTCCTGGGGGATTTCAGCTTCACTGACAGAGTGGGCTTTGCTCAGCACTCCGAGTTTAGCCTCCCCACTGAATAATCCTGCCACCCTCCAAACCCAGTGCAATATCCCTCCTCTCTATCAGTACTGACAACAGACTGTCAGAGGGAGGAAAAAGAGACAACAGTAGAGGAAGGAAACAGGGATGCTGTTAGAAATCATTGGCCTTTGAAGACCTTTTTTAAAGTCTCTCTATTATTGCAAAGATGAGCTTGCTATAAACTCCCGAATGGACAGACAGAGCCTGATGTGCAAGAGAATAGCCTGAGACAGTTTTCTATTAGCTGGGAGATTTCTGTCTTAATAGAAGCTTTCAGAGCCAGCATGAGAGTTGAGCTCTAAAATTATGCCCCCACAGGAATATAGTGTGTTCTGATGGAAAAAGCAAATAAACTGTGTTTTATGATATTGGACACACACAGTATTATTCTGCTGGTTCTCAAGTCACACAGACTCCATCACAGACATCAAGCCTAAATGTCTTGTGTGGCAAAAATCAAAATCAGTTTCTGTTCTCACTGAGAAAATATAATATGGGGCAATACCTGGTGAAGGTGGCTGCTGTGTTCATCTCACAGAGCTCTCCACAGAGCTTTCTTCTCCTCTATGCTTCTCAGCCCTTTCTACTCTTACGCACTCATTTTTCTTTTAATTTTTCTTTTGACAGTATCTACTTACTCAACCTGTTAGTGTGAAAATCAATGTTTACATAATTTGAAGCAGTTAAAACTAATTAAAGCAAACCATCACTTTCCAGGCTGGGCTGAAATGGGGAATAGTCTTTGCCCCAATGCACACACCACTTCAGTCCCCTGCCTGTCACACAGCAGGAGAAAATGGTAACAAATCAGAATGTCAACTTAGATGAAGTTCTGCTATCACACCACTACTCTGTGCTGTGATTCCAGCCATCAGAACAGAACTCTCTCCACAGTCAAACCTGTGGTTTATTAAATAGATTTTGTATTTGCAGTCTTGCCACTACTTTATTTATTTTACTACTTTCTTTACTTGCCACTTGTGGGTGGTGCCTCCTTTGGGAATGCTGGCCATAGCTTCCATTACTGGCTGCACTATTTATCATAATTCCACATTATTTTATTTTCTGCCAATGGCAATCATATTGTAGCAATGGATTAATTACCTCCTTTCAGCTTAAATATGATCTATATATTTCAGCCTAGCTTAATAGCTCTTACATTTACTGTGTATTTTTTTAAGATTTTAAACAGATGCATGCTCCAATAATTCCCACAATATTTATTTTTCTAGCAAAACCCAGGATTCAATGAAGAGGCTGCCTTCATGTTTTACAGGTTATTAAAAGGAAAGAATCTCATTAGTGATTTTTGGTGTTATACTTTTTTTTTTTTAAATCTGCAATTAAGGGAATATAATTACTTTTCACCTTGTGTTCTGTTTGCTTTTTCATTCCACTTCTGTGCTTGGGGTATGAATCATGTTTTATTTCATAGTTGGAAAGCAGGCATGGGTGTGCTGCTGATTTCATGTCTGGGCTGTATTTTTGGTAGAGACACTCAACTGCTACAAATCAACAAAGGAGTCACTGAAGCCAAGTTGGTTTAGATGAGCAAAGGATGTAACCTTTTATCTTCTGCAAGAAAAAGCCCTTGACCCTACTCTTTTGAAAACTCTAATTTCAAACAAAAAAGTACAGGACTGTCAATCAAACACATACTATTGTCTGGGTGAGGGTTTGCCCTTGCAGGCTTTTTTCCTCCTCCAAGGAATGCAGTCGACAGAATTCAGATAAAAACCTGATAGCTAAGAAAGACCCTTCAGCAAAATGTTTGTCCAGCAGTGTTAGAACTTGCCCTGGATGATGAGTTAGATCCACCTTTGTCATTCCCTCACAACTCTCATGCAATTAGGTAGCTGACTCCAGCACTCGTTGGAACTCACTGAGAATATCCAGCCTGGATCTGCTCCTGCTGACAATCAGTTTGACACTGCTGGAGCAAAGTGGGCCTGGGCCCATCTCTCCCAGGCTGGCTGCTGGTGTCCTGTTCTCCTTTCCAAACCTCAGTGTGTGTCACTGATGCAATAACTCTGGAGGCTCAGCCAAGCTTTCCCTTGAACCTGCTCTGTAATTAACTCTGCTTTAGGTTCTTATCAGTAGATTAACTTACTGCAGAAACATTCTGCATTTCCATAGCTTCCAAGCCACAGAGGAACTTGGCCACAGCCTTGGCATTACTCAATATGTCAGCTGAAGTTTTAGAAGTTTCCCAGACCTTTTAATCTTTACTCCTCACATAATGTTGTTCCCTTCAAATAGATGTCATTCCATCCACAGACACTTTGCCTTGTGGGGATCTAAAGCAGACTGGGTTGAGTAAAGACCCATTTCACACATGGAGGAAAACACAAGAAAGATAAAGCCTCTAAATATAAACCTCCCTTTAGGAGGACAATAAAGGCTATGCTTAAATCCATTCCTGTTGTAATTATTTGTGTTATGAGAGCTATAGAAACTACAGCCCTATTTGCACTTGATGTTGTATGAATATATTATGAGGAGGAAGTGGTGTGTCCTGAAAGACTGCCTGGCAATGAAAGGATAAAGCCAACAGGGAGATCCAAGCAACAGACAGGAGCACAGGAAAGTTGACAAAACCTTTATCTACAGAGGGATTCACTGGCCAAAACAAATTACCTCTTCAACAGCACTGTGATCTCTGTGGGTATGGTGGCATATCCTCAGCCCTAAGCACGTATTTAAGTCTAATTGAAGAAATTAAAGTTTAGCATGTGCTTCGGTGCTTTGCTGAATCAGGGCCACAATGCTGCCACCAGCCATTTTAATGCTGGACAGAGATGAGCTCAAGACTCTGTGATATCACTGGCATTCCTCAGCGGCTCCCAAATCGGGGATGTCGTGTCCAGCCAGGAGAACTGAAGCCCCTTTCTGTGCTGTGATTTTCAGCTCTGATTAAACCATCTCAATATAGATTCCCGAGGCCACTGATGTAATAGATTCCTTCCAGATTAAAAATGGGTAAAGAAATGCTGCCAGGAAACGGGAGCTCTCACACTTGGTGCCTGTATTTATTGTAAATATCCTGACTGCAGTCTTTTGTGTGATAGTTTGAGAAGCAGCTTGTTGTTGTCACCCTCTTCAACTGCACCATTGTCCAAGTCTGAAAAGAAATCGGGATCTCATCTGTGGCGAAAAAAAATCCATCTTAGAAAAGGAGATGAAATACAGTAAAGACAAAAATAGCCTGAAAATGGGTTTTCAGTGGGAAAGTAAGTTTCCCGGAGTTCTTGTCAAAATAATCTTCATCAACAAAAAGTTCTTAAATGCTATGGGATTTTCAGGGAGTATTTTCTGTAACAGTAGATTCAATACATGAATGCTCATTCCCAAAAGTGGTGCTCTCCCTGACCGTATGGTCACAACATGATCCCTAGCCCCTTGCTGCAAACAAACTCAGCAGCTTGGCAGCCTTCTATGCAAGGGGCCATCTCACTTTACCCTTAGTCAGTTCCCAGAAGCAGCAAAAATGAAGGGGAGTTTTGCAGCTGAGGAGGATAAAACCCTTGAATGTTTGTGCTAGGTACTCCACCATGCCTGTACCAAAGGCTTGAGAGCTTTTCTGCTAGAATCAACAAGTCCCTTTTCCCAGACCTCCAAATTTGCAAGGCTCCTTTATGCATTAAAGCAGCTAAACTGTAGACAAAAGAAGAGCCAGTTTTTTGGCATACTAATAGCATTAAATGTCATTATATTGTTAAAGATCAAAGAAACTGAGCCTGGACCAGAGTTCTCCCTTGCTGAAACCAGTCAGTGACTGCAGGCTATGGCATCTGGGCAGGCCAGCACTAACCTGAGGGGCACATCTGTTGGCTGTGCCTGGCTGGGAGTCCTCAGCCACAGAATCAGCATCCACAGCTGCTTTCCAGCAACTGCTGAAACTTGTGGGTTTTCCCTGACCACTCACCAGATCCTCATTAAGGTGTCAGAGCTAAAGACAAGGAATGCCAGGTAAAATATGGGGCAAGGCTATGGCTCAGTCACCACTAAATGCTCCAGACTTTGACCCTGGGGACACGTGGGGACACTGTTCCAGGGATGATAACTGCTGTGGTGGCTGTGGACAGCCACATCGTCCTGTGGCTGCTGACAGGCCTCACCTGGTTAAAATTATCCCAGCACTAACAAAAGAACACAGCCAATTACCAGAATTGAGAGGGGAATGTCTTAGTGAAAGCATACAGCTCACTGGGTGCGCCTCTCAATTCACTGAGTAAATCCCTCAGTGGAAGCATCATCAATCTGCCACCGCAGGTACCTTTCTAATTAAAGTGAAAGCATCCCACATACATTTCTCAATGTCCAGTGCTCTTTCTCCACTTGCAGTGCTGGTTTTGATCTAGGAGCTCCTCATGTGATTTGGGTAAGGGCTGCCTTGGAGTGTGCTCCTTCTCCCTCCAGCCACCACAGCAGAGAACAGGGATGCTGTGACAGGGACTTGCTGAAGCCAAACTGCTGATAGAGTTTTGGGCAGTTCTCTCTTACTGGAATTAGTTCCCCTGTTGAGTCAATAAAGTCTGGATGTTGACGTTAGCACAGAGTGTAACATTGAGCCAGCTTGTGAGTGAGAACCCAAGAGTGTTTCTTAACTGAGGAAACCATGCTGGTGACTGTCAGAGGACACATTTTTCCTTTCACAAAAAAGTAGGCAATGAATCAGCTGCTGATGAAAAACATATACCCCTGCCACCTTTTTTCTTTCTATCTGAGAGTCACATCTAAATGTCAACTCAGGTGAGTGAGAACCCTACCCTAGCTTCAGAACCCCTCACTTCCTTGTGCAACCTGCTGGCAACAGAGGAAATGTGGCTCTGTTGTCTAGAGAGACAGCAGTGATGAAGATGTAGAACATCTGAAGACCAGAAACTTCTCTCTGGATTTTCTCCATGGTGTTCTATAGATTCTACCACCATCCTCCCTCGCCCGTGGGAGAAGGTTATGGTGTGACAGGGAACAATGCTGTCACACAGCTGGGTGAAGCTGCACCTTTATGTGCTAGCACCAAAAGGTTCTTTTGTAGGAAGACAGAAATAAGGAGAGATTGGGAGACCAATTCAAAAGTATTCTGGGATTTCTGTGGTTTTGTGATGTTTCTTCACTCTCCCAGGTGTCTTATTAAAAATTAATAAAAATGAGACAATTAGCAGCTACAGAGAATTTACAATGCTGCTGCATCGAAGTACTTTGGAGTACTCACTAAATAAGAGCCAGGTAATTTGTACCTATCTCTACTACCTGTCATAAAAACAATGGACATGGCGAGGGTCCTGGAGAGATGTGGTCTGTATTGAAGAAAGAAAATGAACACTTAAAACACCAATTATAAACAACATATATAAATTAATATGATTAGCAGTAGCTTGATTGGCTTTTTTTCTTTTCTCTTTTTTTTTTCCCTGCTTCCTTCCACACAGTTTTGTTCTGGTTGGCTGTAGAATGGGTTTCCTGGTGAACAAATAAGGAAAAGCAGAAATAATACTACTTTCACAAAACTGCAGTTGAAATGCCCTTGTGCTTCTTAAAAATGGGAGCACATCAGCTGGAACCCACTGCCTGACAGTGTCTGCAGGACACTTGCAGCTTCTTCTGTCTGTTCTCTCTACCTTGATGCTTCTCCTGTTAGTTCTGGAGCAGAATTCAGGTCTTGACTACCATCAGGACCAAAATTAAGGCCAGCATTTGCCATGTCAAACGTAGTGTGAGTGCAGCAGCAGTCCCTGTGTGCTTGGGGCACACACAGCATGGCTAGGTCCCCCTCTGGCACAGGCATGTTTGATCCCTGCAGCCAGAGCCACCAGCCTGGACTGAGGGATCCTGCCAACTCTCTGCTGTGAGCCAGGATTTACTGCTTTTCCACATCTTCAGAGTGGTCTGGCCGCTTCTGCCTCCCCAGCTCTCTACTCTGCAGGATTTCTCCCCAACAAAAGGAGGAAAGAAGCAGAAAAAGCAGTAAGGCAGGGGAGTGGCAGGAGAGAATTTTTGATTAACTCGTTTTTACAGGCTCCATTTTTATTTGAGACTATACCCATTACAGTTTTCATAACAATGCATTTTTCCTTTGACAAGTACTTATTTCATTTCATATAGTTGTCTAAATAGTTACCACACTGCTAATGTTTCCAGCCAGAAATTATTCCCCAGTGTGCTAGATCCAGACCTTCCAGTAATTTGTGTATGCAAATTTAGATGATGATGATGATGATTATTATTATTATTATGATGTTCACATGTAATTCTACGGTAACAAAATGAAAGAGCAGGTACAAATTATCTGCACAAAAATCTGCATAAAATATTCACATAGAGAAACATATTTTTTCTTGTTTGTAGAAATGTCTGAACATGTGAGATCTATTAATCAATCTCACTTGCACCCATACAGCTCATATTTTTGGTGTGAATCCTAACACCATCTTCCAGCAGTTCATAAAATATGATCACTGTGAGGAGCTGAGCAGAATTCAGAACTGTATGATTATTTGGTTACTACTCTGGGTCTAAAATGTCTTTTTTTTTCTCATTTGACAGCCAGCTCAACTATAGTGATCTGGGATTTAGCAGCTGATGGCTGTTCAGCATTGCAGGATGCTTAATGCAATTAGCAAAGTTAATAAAATGTTGGACAGGTGCCTTGTACGGGGGGAAAAGGCATTGTTATTTGTTTAGGATTGAACAGTTATGTTACCTTGTTTCTTTTAAGAAAGCATTTATTCTAAAAATGGGATGAAATAAAGAACAGAATCAATGATTGTCTCGTTATTGGTTGAATTTTACAGTAAGTGTCTCTGTTTTCTGCTTCCAGGAAAATACAAGCACAATGCTTTCAGGAAACACCACCTACCTATTTGCAGAGGGGCATAGAAACAAAAAGTACACTGCAAAGGGCAAAGCCTGAAGAAGATCACCCTGGAATAGCTGAGGAATAAGCTGGAGCCAGATCTCAACCATCTACCTTTAATAATGGGTGGAGGACAGGAAATATAAGAGAGGTCAGAGAGGAGTAAGTCCACTGTTCCTCCTCTCTTTGACAGAGTTGATCCTTGGAAATCACACACTTATCAGCTTTACACCTGAAGAGACTGCAGAGAAACTCAGTCAGTGAGAGAGAGCTGAAAAGTGCTTATCTGTAGAACTGGGGAGAGCAGAAAGCTCCTGCTGAGAGGTCAGCCATGAAGCACAAGAAAAGCAAGGATAAGGAAAGTGTGAGAGTTTGCTTGTACCTTCACTGGAAAGCTCACTGGAGAACTCTGTTTAAGGTGAATGCTCTCCTGCATCTGTCCTTGAGGGAAAACTAAACTAGGTAGTTCTCTGAAGTAATTTCTGTGTTGGTTTTTGAGGAAGATTGGGAAGTCTGAGTCTGTAATTATGATGGGCTGGTTTTTAAAATTTTAAAAAAAACCCCAAACATTTAAAGAAAAGACCTTGAAAGAGAAATTGCGGAGTCGGTCTGTCAGGTTGTTTGTCCTCTGTTTCAAGTCGTGTTGTTCCAGGTTGTATTGCTTTTGTGCTTCCCTCGCCTCTTCTGTATTTATACCCTTCTAAGAAAAGATTTTTCTATGGCTGAAGTGAGACTAGAGGAGAAGATAGTCTTAGTTTCTTTGTCTCCATCCTGCCTCCTAAGCCATCCACTGCAGAGGCATCTGCTCTCAGGGAATACACACAGATGCCTCTGACACTACACATTCCCCATGCCTTCACCTCTGGGATCAGAACTGAATCAAGAACAAAAAGCAGACATGAAAAATAGTGTCTGGAAGACCAGCATCACTTGTATCTCTGTGATTGTGTTGGATTCTCTGTCTCCTGAACAGCCATTGCCGCATCACTGGGGGAGCAAAACCCCAAATAGGCCCAGCTGAAGGTAAACCAAGGATGCTCCAACTCCTGTCCAGCTTGTGAAACCCTCTGTCTGTTTTGGTCCCTCAGAAATCTGCAGAGCACAGGTGTGAAAACAAGGAGCATTTTACTGTTCCTGCTGAGGCAAAGGCAGAGCTCCTCATGCTGAGACCAGGATTAACACTGATGTAGCTCCAGATGCTGCATAGAGCCACCCCTTTACCCTTTTCATAGATCCAAAATGATTCTCTGTTCACAGGTGTCCCCTTGATACCACTGATACCACTGATAAATATAAAATGGGAGTGTGACTATTGTGCATTCGAGCTGAGAAGTTTGTAATTGCTTGAGAGAACTGTAGTTGCTTGCCTTCACTTAAATTGATAAGAGCTGGTGGTTAAGATCCTGGACTGGGCAAGAGGAGTGGACAGGACAGAATCTCTTTTGGGGATGGGGGAGCTGACTTCCAACCTGCACTTTGCGTTAACAAGCAGGACTGCCCATCCCCTTAGACCCTGCCGAGCTGACAGGAGAGTACAGATGCAATAGCTCTCTGCAGCTCCCCTCTGCAACCCTGGGCTAAAAGAATCCCCTAATCCTGCTTATCTGAAGTATTTACACACCTCATAGTGTCCAGGTGTCAGCAGGAATGGCATGGCTGGGTTTCAGGTTTGAGTCATTGGGTGAAAGCAGCGTGGTCTGGGGCCTGTAGTGACTAGAAATCATTACCTTGTGTTGGCTGCTTGTCCGTTGCAAGATGAATTTGTGGGCTTGATTCGTTTTCCCCACATAGATGCATAAAACACCCATACATCTGGCTTGTATTAGCGTGTCCTCATTGGCAATTTCCCTAAAGACAAACCATACTGGGGAGAACTGGAGTGTTTTAACCATCTGCAGCTCACCTGGCCCGTTGAGAGCACAGGTACAGCAAGGGAGCTGCACAGGGGGAGCTGGTCCTGCTCAGCTGGCCAGGAGACATCCTCTGCTACTGAGCTCCTGTTCAGTAACAAGGTCCTTGTTCCCCCAGTGTGTGCAATAACCTTTCCGTCCTACAACCACGTTGCTTCATCCTCGCCGACTACGGGCAGCCCAGTTACAAAGCAAGCCCACGCTCTCTGAGGACACGCACTTTGAGAAATTAGTAAATAAGCGTTGCTCCTCATCCTCGCCGGCTATGAGCCAAAAGCTTCCACTAAAATCGCAGGTCTCTGAGCGCGGGCTCTAGGGAGCAGGGCCCAGGCCATGCGGGGTCCCCTGCAGCCGGGGGTCCCCAGGGCAGTGCCCGGGCGCGGTGTCGGGGGCGGCCCCGGCTCTGCGGTGCCAGCGGGGGGAGCGCACGGCAGCCGCGCCGGGGGGATTCGATCGACGCGGTTGTCAAAGCCAATTATCGGGGAGAGGACGATATAATTATATTAGGGAACATCTGTACTTCATTAAAAGCCCTCGCGGGGCGGATTCGCGCCCGGCCACGTTACACACAGGCGCTTCCAGCCGCTCCGTGCACGCCACCGCCAGCCCCACTCCGGCAGCCGCGCCGCCCCGGGGCCGCACCCGGCTCCGGCGCCGCACCGCCCCCCGTCTCTGGCGGCTGCACCTGCCCCCGCGGCCGGGCCCCCCCGCCCCGCCGGGAGCCCATCCCATCCCATGCCATCCGAACCCATCCCATCCCGGCGCGGCGGGCAGGCGGCGCTCTGCGGCCGGGCTGTGCGGTGCTCCGGGGCGGCGCGCTCCGCTCTTCCTCCTCCTCCTCCTCCTCCTCCTCCTCCTCCGCGGCGGCGGCGCCGGGCAGATGCGGCGGATCGCAGGGCGGCCGTGGCCCGCAGCGGGCTCCCGTCCCCCCGTCGCCCACATGGACGACAGCGGGGGCAGCAGCAGCAGCTGCGCGTAGCTCGGTGAGTGCCGGTCCCGTCCCCTCCCCCGCCTCTGCTCGCACCGCGCTGCCGCAGCCGCGGCTGCTGCTCCTCTGCTGCGCCCCTCCGTCTCCTCCTCTCCGACGAAAAATCACCCGCGGCCGAGAGCCCCACGTGTGCAGGCGGCGGGGCCCAGGCTGGCGGCGGCGCCAGGGCTGGGCTGCGGCGACTGGCTCTGCCACCTGCTCCCTGCGGCGGCTCCGGCTCCCCTCGGGGCTGCGGGAGCGCCGCCGTCGCCGGCTGCGCCCTCCCGCCAGGACGGGGCTTGGGGAACGCTCCCCGTTCGTGCCGCGCCAGCGCCCTGCCTTCCTCTCTGTCGGGAGTCCCGGGCTGGGGTTGCGGCTAGGCTCCCGAACGTTTGTTTCAGGGTAGGACTTTACCAATATCAATTTTGGACTTATTTTGTTTTAGTTAAATTTGGTTTAAATTGACCCAGCGGTTGTGTGAAGCTGAGAGGAAAATGACAGTTTGAGGATTTTCTTTACCTTGCCTTTAAAGATCCCTCTCTGTATGTTCGGTAGTGATTTCCTTTTGTAAAATAATTTTGTTGTGCTTTATTAACTCCTGGAGTTTAACAGTCCTCCAAGACAGGCTTGTTAGAGGCTGAAATAATCAGCTCCAAGGTGCAGACAGTGCCCTTGGTCATAACAGGTGCAGCGTGCATATTCTTATGAACAATGAAATGGTCTTAGCATTCAGGTTTATTTGTATGCTCTGCATTTCTGTGACTCTGGGAAAATTGTCATGCTGTGTTATGTCAAAGATGTGCTTACAGCGTGAGCATATCCGCAGTACCCAATTAGCAGGACAGGGGAGCAGCTGCACAGCCCTCCTCAGTGGTGGCTTTAATACCCAGGATGTTCCTGGATGACATCGCATAGCCTTAGGTGCTTTGGTGACTGTTTGAGGACTCACACTGGGCACTGCTCCTTCTGGCACAGCATAAAACACTGGGAGATGATGAGGAAAAAGTGCAGAGGAGGAACCATTTGGGCTTTGATTATATTCTCTAGACTTGATGGTCTCTGCCCTTGTGTTGAGTAGGGTGGTGATGGCACATCATATAATGTTACTGAAACCTGAAATACTGATATTTTCTATGTCACAGGAAAAATCTCCTAGACGTGTATTTTCCAGATAAAAAGATAGTTATTGTTTTAGTACCTTCCTGGGCTCCTTATTTAAGGCAAACACCCTGAGTAATACCGCAGTTGGGAATTGGCTTAATAGGAGTCACTAAGGAGTTAGAGGTGTAGATCAGGAGGAAATTAGACTGGATTTAATTATTGTTCTCAAGCCACTGTAGCTGAAAAGGTGCATTCCAGCAGTCCTTGCCCAGGTTCAGCTTTTGCTGTGGGATACCTGTGCTCTGTGGTGCAGCCAGTGGCACCTCATGTCTAGAGGTGTGTCTGCCCTCCTGAGCACTGAAAGATGCCCCTTGCTGGTGCTCTGTTTCCCAGGACTCCCTCAATCTCACTGTTTTGTTAGGGATGGGAGAAAGAGTGGGCTGCCTTTGAGGCATGGGTAAAGGAGTGAGGATGGGGAGTGCATTTCTTTGTTACACTCTGGCTCTTTGTGGACTTCAACGAAGAGGTGGTATAGCAAAAGAAGAGTCAAGACAGGGGAAAGTGTCTGGTAATGAAGTCCTGGGTGATATTAATGGAGGCACTGGACAAAGCAAAGGCACCAGAGATGTCTAAGAGGTCTGAGCTTATTGTGAGAGATGCCCTACCCTGCACAGGCTTAGATTTATGCCTTGTAGCTACCCCATCATAGGAGACAGTGCTTCTTCCTCCAGGAGATTGGTGAAAGAAAGTCACGGAGGTGTCCTCTGGGGCTTTCAGTCCCCTCCAGAGGGTTTCCGCAGTGGTGGGGTCTGCCAGGTCATGCTGATAAGCTGCAACAGTAGTGAACTTTGTGTTGTTTTGTTATGTCTGCAGACCTTGGGACAGCAAAGTGTCTTGCAAAGGAGGTGGAGAAATATAACCAGGATTCCTTGTGGTGTCTTAACTTCCCTTGGACTTCTTACAGCCTCACTCAGCATTTTAATTCCATCCCTCGTGCTTCTTGGTTTAAGGGCAGGTGAAGCTAGGGATACATTCCGCCTCCTTTGAGTCGGGCATTTTGTGTAGTTCTAATTCAGCCAAACAAGGAAGATTAACACCTTGTTAACCCTTTGTAAGGTGTGACTAGTACAGCTCCCTCTGGTTTATTAAGGTAAAAGTGCCGTGCACTATTAAAATACAACACGCTTCTCAAAAAGCCATTACTTAAGAAAATGGTACTTTTATATCATCAAGTCAGTTTCATCTAATGATGTTTAGTTGAAAATATTTATAGCTTGAATATATTTATAGTTTTTAAATCAAATTTGGGGACAGCAGTCTTAAAGGATTCTTTAAAAATCCTTAGAAATAATTAGCAGCTTTATTTAACTTCTTGGACAGTTTATGCTGGTGAGAGAGTGATTTGTCCTTTTCACATCGCTGGCAAAACGTGATGTTGCTGTGAGTAAGCTGGGTAATATTTATGGGTCTGCTACAGCAATGAAGCTCTGCATAGTGGCCCTTTGGTTCCCTGAGGCTTTTCTTGCTATACATGCTTGTTTAACAGGGTTTTGAAAATCATCTCTGGAAGCCAGCTATATGTTTATGCTGCAGATGCTGGTCTGGCTAGGGCTGTGTCCATGCTGCAGCTGTGGTTGTAGCTGGAAGCGCTGTGCTCTGCAGGAGTGTCTGACTGCTTGGAGCTTGCTGCATCCTAACGTTCAGCTCCCTCCCTGCTCTGGCTCTGCCGGGCTCACCTGCACCAGGGGAGCTGTGTCCTCACCCACAGACCTGATCCATCTGCAGGAAAGAACTCAGGATGACCTGAGTGAAAGTAGGGTTGATGCAAGAGCAGAGACTCCTGGACACTCTGGCCAGCTGATTTAGCAGACTGGTAGCCCCATGGCATTAGCTAGCCCAGGAGTTTAGCAGGATGTAAATTGAGTTAGATGTTCCAGATAGTGAGGATGAGGGAGCACCATGTTCTGAAAATGAACAAGGCTTTAAGGGGGTTACATTCCTTTTGCTCAGTATTGGTCCTTTCTGATGCAGAGTTAAGAGAAGATGCTTTCTAGGTGCTGCTGAAGGCAAATGGAAATTGTGAGAATTGGGTGGCAGTGCCTGTTCTCTGAGGAAAGCCTCTTCTCTCTCAGTAGACAGTTAATAAATGAATGCATTCATTTGCAACTATAAATTCCTAGTCAGAAGTTCAAATCTGTGTGGTGAATTTCTTAATAAATTTCATTTATTCTGTTTTCTGATTTTCTTGTTCAAGGACTGCTCTGCCTGCGTAAGAATAGTAGGTCACATGCTCTGGGGTGCTTCTTTCAAATATGAAACCTTTCAGAAAGGTTTTGTCTAAGCAAACTCATTCTGGAACCTTTTCCCACCTGCAGATTTCCTGAGGGATGCAGAAGCTTAGCAGGTGTATAGTGAAGGCTTTTCCTTTGCTGGCCAAATGTTTGCTCATGTCCCAAATATAACTTCTGGGAATTGGTGTTTGTTTTGGAGCTGGGGAACACTTTCCTCTTTTTCTCTCTTTATAGATTCAGAGAATTTAAGCATATGATTAACATTAAACATGTGAATATTCTCCATGGACTCATTTTTTGGATCAAAGGCAGAGTGCTCAGTCTGTTGAGAGGATGGAGCCCACAACCACTAAATGCAGGGAGCTGATCTGCTGCTATGCTTGTCTAAAAGAAGTATATGATATGAGTGCTTTGGATTTATGTCTGTCTGTGCCCCAAATCCCTCTGCTAACTGCTGTCTTGATGTTGCTTATCTACAAAGTGCTTACAAGCATTAACAAGCCTTTGTGATGCTGCTGAGACATGTTCTTATCCCCCTTTTCCATAAGGGGATGCTGAGAGAGTTTGGTGATCTCCTGAGACCACTGTGGGTTATGGACAAAGCTGGGCATTGAATGTGGGGCTTTGAATTCCCAGCCCAGTCAGGCAGCAGGAAGGGGCAGCAGCAAGGCTCTCTGGCAGTACTGATTCAACATTGCCATCTCTCACACTGTCAGAATGCTTCCCAGATTTCCATCCTGACACAGAAGCTTCTCATATCATCTGCTGGATCATGCTGCAATGCAAAATACAGCCTCTCTGCAGAACTGAGCAGTGGCCTGTTAAGGGAAGGAATCTCAGAGTGAATTGTATGTCCGTGCTGGCTCTCAGCCTTGCTGCATGCTACAGGCAGAGCTGATATGTCAGGATTCCACTAATCTGAGCTTACAGAAAAGGGAATTTTTCCATCTTCTCTAAGTACAATGATTCTTGATTTCTGGCTGATTTAAAAATACTCAGAGTGCCTCTACCAAGCAGGGAGCCTGAGTCCATGCATATAAATACAGACACACTAGGTGTGTGTGCCTATGAGCTGGCAAATGAATCAGTTTCCAAATCTGGCATGGTGTCTTTTTTGGCTCTAAGGTGGTTGTTTTTCTTCTTCCTGGTTTTATTGTGTTTCACTTACTTAAATTAGGAAAATTTCTTGAAAGAGAATGGGCAAACTTCAAACGTGGAAGGACATGCTTTGCGCTGGTCTCACTGTGCTTGTGCAGAGGTGAGAGGCCAGTGCCTGCCTCCCTTCTTTGCCCCTGCTCTGTAAGACTCTCCTGGACCACTGCAGGATTCCGGGACATTTGGGAAGCCATGCTGGCCAGACAGGCTTTTGCTGGGTTCAATAATAAGGCTTTGCCGTGACAAAGGCAAGGCTCTGTGTTGAGTTTTTCCTTTAGGAAATCCATCAAAATCCAGTGTTCTGTAATATAAGGCTGGTGACAAATTTGCGCCTATTCTCAAGTTTTCCACAAGACAGCCATCTACTGTACCTGCACACAAAAACGTGTGAGGAACAGACAAGCCCTAATTGAGAATATACTACTTTTATGTGCTGGGTGAATGAACCATCCTGAGCTTTTGCATGTATATAACAGCATCTTTTCTTCTTTCCTTTTATCCTCTCTAGGAAACCTCTGTTCTTCTGAACTAATGATCCCTTCCATAAATGACCCAATCAGCCTTCATGGCTGCTTGTTAGATCAGAAACTTACTAGGTAATAGCAGCACTGTTCTTCCTTTTCGTTCCTTCTACAGCTAAGCTCATGGCATTTACAGACAGACTTGTTAGTCATTAATATTCTTTATATTCTTCATCTTTGGCTTCAGAAGTGAAGGCCTTTCATCTTTTGCCTTGCTTTGTTTTTTTAGAAGAAGCCAATTTTGACTGGAGGAGAAAAGAAACCAAAAAACCATTTCTCTGCTGCTTTCTTACAAGCTTCCAAGCAGTCTCCCCTGCTGACTTTGTACTTTTGCAGTAGACAAACATTGACTTTGTTTTCACAGAATATAGCTGATTTTTTTTCCCTAGTTTGCCTTTTTGGTTATGCCTCAGTAGCTTGACAGGACAAGATTAATTAGTCAATGACTGCGTCTTTTCCTGAAATTCTCATTCTTTTTCAGTTTTTCCATCAGGTTTATTGTACCTGAAATCAAGTTGGTGTAGAAAGAACATGTAGCATGTGTCTAAATTTAGCAAAATTGTGAAGGATTTCCCTGGTTTGGAGACTAAAAAATTACTGAGATTGATTTGTGGATTCTTGTTCTTTTCTTTAAAAGAAACCCAAATGCTGATACCCAGGAATGTTTCAAGTCTGTGCACTGGGAGTGACGTGGGTGGGCAGGTACATTAGCAAATCATGTTTCTCAGATGGGGAAGATGGGTCTCTGTTACTTCTCACTACTTGTAAGTGGTCAAATCCTCTGCAGTGCTAACTAGAAGGGAAACACAGAGAACAGCCTTTGCTGTCTGTGATCACATGAAATCTTGCACCTCATTTCCGAAGAGCAGGATCAAAAGATAAAAAACTTGCTGCCTGAGTTATGTGTTTTGTTCTTGAGGTTCTTAAATGCGTTTTTGAGTGTGCCAGTAGTTCATATCCATTCTGCTCGGGTTTCCTCACTCCCAGCTCTGATGTGGTGCACATCACAGTGTGATCATTAAGTGTGATTACTGCATTTTTGACCTATTTAAAAGTGTCTGGCTGTGAAATTCCAAAGATTCTAATTTAAGCTATAAAACAGATTATTAATGTGCTGCTGCTTACACATTTCATGGCTCATTTCCTGATTACAGCAGTTTTGAACATGTCTGTGTAGGCTGTTCCAATGCATGTGTATAAACCTCCTACACTACATTCAGCCTGGTCACCTGGCTCGGGGATCACACTCCACGTACCTTCCACAGCTTAAAAACAAATAGAGGAGGAAGCCACAAGTGCAGGAAGTTGGGATGTTCCACTTTGGTCCTTCAAAGGGCCTGATGCTTTCTACAGGGCTGGAACTGAGGACAGGGTGTAGGGATGGGGATCATGCAGGAGTGTGGAAGCTGGGTGAGAATGTCTTCAGACAGCCCCCTGCTGTGCCCTGTGGATGGGAGAAGGTGCCCTCAAAAGCATCAGGGATCCATGGCTGTCCCTGGACTGCTGCCAGGAGACTTCAGCTCTACTGAAACTGGAACATGGACAAGACTGCTGAATGCAGTCAGTGGATCTGCAGAGAGAAAAGATGACTGTTGAGATCTTTAATCTTTTCCATTGCTTCATTCAAATCTGTCAGCTTGTTCATGGAACTGAAACTCTGCAGAGCCTCTGGGTGCACAGAAAGAGTTTGGGGTTATGGTAACGTGGGTCACCTATGATTCAGCCATTAGGATGAGCCAGCATGGAATAATTCACCAGGGTTACAGGTGCACCTGCAAACAATGGGTTCAATAGAGAAATTCATGTAGAAAGATCAAGTGAAAGTGTTGTAGAAAATATCCTGTGAGGCACTTCTGTGCAGTTACATTGAGTCTTCTTCTGGTGAGGCTATAAAGAAAAGCTTTTCTTGCTGTGTTTTGTAGGATCAGTTACGTGCTGCAAACTGCACCTGGAGATTTCTCTCTGGGCTGGGAACATGTGTAAAGCTAGGTGCGTGACTGGCTGAGTTTGGTGCTTTATTCCAGTGGGGGCTGAACCTGGTCCTACATGAGCTGCCAGACACAGATATCTGCCTCTGGGTCAGATTAGCAGTGATTTTGTACAAGTTTGGGATGCAGGATGAAAGCAAGGTCTAGAGCAGGTGTGATGCTCTGTATCGGGGTGGGATTTGTGCTTCTGCTCCTGGCCTGTGCACATGCTAAACATTTCAGTGTGTATTGCTTCAGAACTTTATGAAGGCAGGGTTGCAGCCATTTGTTACTCAGTTGCTGGAACTGATCTGGATCCTTTGGATCCGTCTGTCTTTCTCCCAACTGGAAGGCTGGTAGCAAGGCTGGCTGAGCCCTGGTGGAAGGTATCATTGCATAGTGTACACAGCTGGGAGAGCATCAGCTTGTCGTTTGCAGTTGACTTATTTCTTAATGTGGTGTAGTAAATTATACATGTACACAAACATCTACGGAGTGTTTCATTCATGAGTTGCCAGACTGCACTGTGCTTTTTGAAAGTGCTGGTTTGGGGGTTGTTTTTGTTTTGTGAGATAATTTCATAATCTGATACCAAGCATTTCCTAAAAGTAAATTGATCACATGAGGACTCTGTGTCCATTAGTGATTCTGGTAATAAAAATTTGGCTTTTTTTTTTTTTTTAATTCCATAGAAGACCTTCTGTACTACACCTTTTTTATGCTTTCTGGTCGTTATTAGCTCTTACTAGGTCATTTTAGGAAGGTCATGATTTGCTAATGGGTGTGCTGTGGGGCTTGTAAGCATATGCCACAACATCCTGTAGGCCAACAGAAGTATTTGAAAGTATAGATTGTTAGGAAAATGCACAGGAGGGTTGTATAAATAGGGATGGTTACAGGGAGTCCCTCTCGTGGCATAACTCATATGCCTCTCTTCTGGGCTGCAGCAACTGCTAACAGCGATTAAAGCAAGGATCTTCTGAAGTGGAACCACAAATGACAGCAGAATTATGATTAAAGGGCGGTCAGTACTGATGGCAAGCTCAACATAACGTGCAAGCCTGGCTGCGGTTAAGAGAATGTGCCCATCTAATAAGCAGCTTAACTTGGTATATTACTGTGAAATAGAAAGAACCATGGAATATGTGATGTGAATAGTAGGCTGGATTTCCCTGTCACTTTGTATTTATGTTCCTGGAGCTGCCCTGGTTTCGCCAAGGTTACTTCTGAATTGCACCCAAAGGAATGAGCGGTGGGTTTCCACTTCTCAACACCTTTCTTTTTAATCTGGAAACCATAATTTCTTCGGTTTAGCCCTAGATTTGAAGTTTTCATATCAGATAAATTGTTCGCTAAATATCTTAGCAGTAAGACTAATTGGTCCAAATGTTTTATTTTTCCAGTTCAGCTGCTAACTGATACAACTTCATCCAACTCTATTGAAGAAAATGGGTGTTATTCCTTTCTTACTAATAGCAGTGGAGTTGGGCCATTAAAGGCCAATTCCAGGAGAGATATTAGCAAATACTAAGGCTTGATCCATAGCACTTTGCAGTCAGTAAATCAGCAATTGCTGTCTACACAATAGCAGCTCTTGCAGGGTTTGAGTGTCTTTGAGATTGAGAGCCCTCGTCTTGAGTATTGCTTAAGTTTCCTGAAATCAGTTAAATTGAGATAAAGCCAGTGACGACTTCTTGTCTGTTGGAGTTGCTCAAAATTTATGTTCCTCACTGAGAATAGACTGTGCTCTGCTGGGGGTTGGGGAAAGTGGAAACTTTTTCCCTTGAACTGCAAATAGCCTGCTGAATATTTGTATTCTAAAGGTGTTCAACCAGCCACTGAAACAGCATTTCCAAATTGCCTTAAATCATCGTTTCTGTTACAGGTTTTGCTTTTTGTAGGCTTTTACCTGTGTGAAGCTTCCTTTTAAGATTTCTGTGTCTCTCTTTTTCCCTCCCTCAGGATTCTTTACAACCACGTCTCAGGGGTGTGTTGTGGAAAGAAAAGCCTGATGGGACCAGGCTGTGTGTTTGGGTGTTTCAGCAAAGACCACAAGAAACCGGAGGTTCTGTGCTGCACACCTTCCATCTTGATGTTTTGACAAGCCCCATTTAAAAGCTCTTATGGCAAGTGATTTTTACGAGCACGTGTGTATAGGAATGCGCAAAGTGCTTGGGATGGTAGGGCCTGAAAGAAGAAGCGTGGCAACTGCTTTGTGTAAGATGATCTGTTGTTCGGAGGAACAAATGGTTCATTGAGATGACAAATGGAGCAGCAGAGGTGCAGCTGGGCTGCTCCGTAGCGGGGGTACGGCCAGGCAGTTCCATGGAAGGAGTTTGTAGTCGATATAAACAATTTCCTGTTAGCTTTGGGCTTTCTGATGAATTAGTGATATAATTCTCATTGATTTAATTAAATCAGATCAGATTCCAGGGGCTCGATTTGCAGAGTTTTCTGGTAGTAGTTTTATAACTAGCTGGACAAATATATGGCCTTTATTTTCTTGCTGGCTGGGGTGTCTGGTGATAATTACTGCATTTATCAAAGCGTCCTTCCATGTCGGAGACAGGTTGGTTTCCACTTGTGATAGACAGAAACAGGGACAATGAGATTCTGGGACTTGTCCAGCAGCTGCAATATGACTGGTCAAAGCACAAGAGTTTAGTGCTGGCACCCTAAAAGCCAGACTGGTCCCACGACTTGTGCATCGCTCATCCTTTGGGCCACACTGTCCCTTTGCCCTTCCTTGGGAGGGCAGGGAAATACCTCACAGACCTGGCGCTGCTCCCTGCCCAGAGTGTTGCTACTGCCACCAATTAAAGCTCGAGTGCAAAGACTTGAGTTTTCCGGACCATCCCAGTTTGGCTTTTCACCTGGTGAGACAACGTGCTGGTGTCACATTGCTCTGATTAGTTTTGGTTTCTCTCACACGAGTTTGAATGTGTGTTGACTTTTGTCAGGAGATCAGGAAGGAATTAAAGCTGCATTCTACTTAATTGTTCCTCAACAGTTCGATCATGACAGAAGTGCTCCAACCCAAGTAGTAAAATAACACTTAAGGAGACTTATTAAGAGTAAATATCTGAATTTTATTTATATTTACCTTTTTATTTCTACTAATTACTGTGCTGAGTAACAAGTTTAATAAGAGCAGCTTGTAAAATGAATGACAATAAAAACATGGGAAGAAGAGAATGCTCGAGTTTTTTCTGTAACAGGACTGGAGGAATTTGTACCCATTGGTTGGATTTGCAAAGCCTCCAACCCTCCCCTATTGTTTTGGGTTTTTTTCCCCTGAAAACAAAGATGCTGTCAGCACAAGTCACCACATCTCCAAGAGGGTTGTTTACCTTTCATAAATAATAATAAAGGCCTGTATAAATACTCTCCATATGCTGCTGGATTGTATTAGTGAAATATGTCAGTGTTTGTGGCATGTGCAGCCCCATGTTTCATGGCACTGCTTGAAAAATGCAAGACATTCATGTGAGTTGTTTGGAAGACAGGGACAAACCTATTTGGCAAAGCTGTGTCCTGAAGAGAGGTTTCCAGGCTCCACTAGAGGTAGATGTGTGTGACCAGGCATCACCAGTGCTCCATGGGGGAGCTTCACCCCACATGCTGCTGGAAGGATGGATGGCTGTGGGGCTTTCCAGTTTGCTGGGTTTTCCCAGTGTGACCTGTGGGACCAAGTGCTTACAGGCACCAAGCAGAGGGCCATGGAGATCTTTTCTGCATGACTTACAGAAATTTGAAACCAAGGAAAGCAGGGTGGTTGTTTTGAGCGGGGGGTTGACAGCTTAGGTACTGTTTGGTCTCTATTATACCTTGGCATTTCTTAGCCATGTCTTTACCAAGCTTCTTGGATAAATCTGTGTGTTGCCAAGATATGCTGCAGAGCTCAGCAGACACAGCAGAATCCAGGGCTGTGGTCAACCTCTAAAGCAATGTAGACTTCCATCTGACAGTGCTGGCTGAAGCAGGTTGAACCCCAGTACATCTGGTGTTCTGTACTGCTGGGTGACCAGTTTGTTTTTTGAGCCAGAAGAACAGGGGTGCTCAGGGACAAGCTGGGTTTGGGTTTGGGCAGCCAAGGAGAAAGTCACCCCAGCCACCCATCCTACTGAGGCTGTTGTGCTCTGCCTTCCCCATCCAATACAACAGAGACAACTGATAGTAAAGAGCAAGCAAGAACCAGCTTTTGCCTGCATCTTTTTATGATTTTATCTAGTCCCTGAGCCTCCACTGTATTATCTCCTTAAATCTCTGTGCCTGACACTTTTGCTTTAGCACAGTTGAATGTATTACTGTCCTGGGTTGTAAAAGAAAAGCGTGTGCTTGCAAGCTTCCGTAGGCTTCCTGGGAGGGTTTGGAGTAAATCTCCCAACGTGCTTCAATTCTCTCTTTTCATGTCATCTTTTTTTAGCAATGATCTATTGTGAGGATAAGTTGCTATATGCAGATTTGAAATTAAACCTTTTGTGTTTCCAGCATTTTCTGTTTGAATTGCTCAAAGAGCAGTTGCAGGTTCCCAGCTTTGGGCTCTGGCTGTGCAAATGCCCCAGCTGAGGGCTGGGAGTGTTGCTGCATTCGAGGCTCAGCGTTCCTGGGACAGTGAGTGACAGGACTGATAAAACCTGTGGGTGGGTGATTTGTACTGCAGGCAGCAGCAGCACAAAGTGGGGGCTCTTTTGCTTGATGAATATTCAACTTCTCCTGTGTAACAGCAAGTGTCTTGCTCTGCAAATGAGTATCTTTGCAAGAGGCTGAGCTGCAGGCAGGGGGAACTGCTTGGGAATTCATGAATTCCTGTCTGGGTGATGAGTATGCTCCAAACAGGGCTCTGCTGGTCACCCAACACTTGGTGCCATACAAGGTGACTTTTTCTTTTCTCAGTTGTTCAGTTCTAATTATTTTCCTCTGAAACATCTTTACTCAGGGCTGGATGCTTTTCTGTGGATGCTTTTCTCTAGCTGCCCACATTGCATTTTCTACATGACAATTGTTATAAATGGGCCAGGAGACCAGCTCCTTTAAAAACGCCTTTATTAGAAATCAGCTCTGGGTAGGGGGCCCGAGGGGTTGCACACGCCGCCGCTGCTCCCTGTAGACACCACGGAGGAGGAGGTGCAGTCGAATCTGCTGCTGCGGCTGCTGCAGAGTCGGGATACCTTCCTCACAGGGGTTCCCATAGAATCGCTTTGGCTCGTGTGGTCCAGGGGGGTCACCTCTCTCCAGTTCCTTTTAGGTCATGGCGAGAAAGTAACAAAAGAATACCTGCTGCCTGCAGGTAGCTGGACATGTGCCTCGCACAGTTTTGTCCTTCTTAGGTCCAGTTTCTGTGTCGGCTCGCTGTCCTAGGGGCTTTTCTAGCTCCAACTGGACTCCCGGCCGCAGCCAGGCACCATGGGAGCTCTCTCATCTCCATACTGGGCGGGGTCCACAGCTCGAGGGCAGGCGGCAGGGAGCAGCAGGGAGCAGCAGGGGGCAGCAGGAAGCAGCAGGGGGCAGCAGGAAGTGGCAGGGGGGAACGACTAGGCGGCGGCGTGCGGGCTTTAGTCGATGGAGAGGGGAAAGCCCAGGATTTAGGGAGAAAGGGTACAGAACTTGGACATAACGAGCAGAAATTCAGGGTACAGATTCAACATGACCGGTTTAAAACAGGCAAGTAACAGTGCAACTTTAATTTTACAGCAAAACAGTATAACAGTACAACTTAGGAGTGCATAACCTGGGGCTAATTTCTTTCAATCCCCCCTCTATTTCTTTGATCAGGCTTTTGCCCGCATCAATTGGCCATGTCTGATTCAAGGGAATAAATCTGTTTTAATTCTTGGTATTGGTTATAAATTCTTTTTGCTGTGCTTAGTTCTTTTTCTTGGGGTTCTGATACTTTAGGGATTTGGAGACTAGCTGGAACAGTAGTGGCTATAGTTCGAATTAGACAGGGAAGTATGCAGGGGAGAAGTAGGAGACTGGCAAAGGCACTTATTGCAATGAACACTACTTTTTCCCACCAGGTCCCTTCAAAGGACCAGAAGTTGTCCCACCAGTCCATATTAATTAAGGGCTTCCATTCCTGGGTACTTACATATGCAAATTTTTGTATTTCTTTGGAAATATTTTTTATTACCTTACTTTCATAATCGACTGCTAGTTTGATTTGATACACCACTGCTCTTGTCTGTGCCAATTGGTTACTGATATGATCAAGGGCAAGGGCTGTTTTGTTTGATAATCTGATAATTTTATTCAACATGTAAATTGGAGTTCGGCACCTCCATGATCTATCTTGTGTCCAAGTTGCTAGCCTATATGTTTTTACTATTTCTTTTGGTGTCCATATTTTACTCTTCCATGTTTGTGTGCTGCCCCTCCTCCTCTTTCGGTATTTTCTTTTTAAATTTTCATATAAGGGTATGCCTAAATGGTTTCTTGATTCTCGTGGGAGGAGGGAGGAGGCTGGTTTGATGATTCTTGTGGTGCAGCTACCCGCCCAATCTCCTGGGAGATGGGTGTAGGTTTTGTCACTACAAATCCAAAAGAGGTGTTTTGGGGCTTTCCAGGATGTGTTTTGTGTGTCATAGGGGTGTTCCCAATATTTTGAAATCTCTCTGATTCCCCAAAAAAGATTGGTCCCTTTATTAGTGCACTCATGTAGACCATAACTTTTATTACGGACGCACCCTGATTTTTTTTTCCCAATAGACCAATATTTCTCAGGTTCCATGGGGATCCATTTTTGTTTTAACTCTTTGGTCAGTGAGTACCTTTTACAAGCCATTCTTCCTAGGAAGGTTTTATACTTTTTCCCCGTTATTAACTTCTATCTCAGGATGTCTAGGGGTGATAAGCTTGTCCCTTCCCAGGGCCATACATCAGACATTTGTGTGCTTTTACATATCCAGCAGTTTGTTATATTTAGTTTATGGCTGATTCCCTCTACCAGATTGACAAATAGACTTTTCCCAAGGGGTTCATCTATTTCATTCTTTTTCACCACCAGTCGTTTTTCTTTTATCAGATCTGCTACTCCCTCTGTAATTCTTAACTTTTTAAAACAGAACCACTCTCTGATAGGGCACTCCCCAGTCAGGCACTGCTTAAATGTGGCAGCATTTTTTGCAATCCAATATTGTTTTTCCTCTTTTTGACAGGTGGATAATTGGGTCTTGTCAAAACATGTGGGATTCACATGGGTGTGAACTCTCATAAGGGATTGTAGATTCTCCCCATCACAAACTGAATGACAGCATTCGGAGTAAGCCCCATCTGTAAACTTGCTTATCAATAGGACTACTATCAGTCCCTCCAAGAGTCCAGTATGAACCATTCTATTTGTGGATCCTTTGGTCTCACCTGGCCTTGCCTCTTGGGTCAGGGAGTTCTTTCTCCTCATCATATCAATAGGACTACTATTAGTCCCTCCAAGAGTCCAGTATGAACCTGCCCCCATCTCGCTCTGAGGGTTCTCTTTGGTCTCACCTGGTCTTGCCTCTTGGGTTGGGGAGTTCTTAGGCTGGATTTGTGGAGTTCTCCCTAGTTTATTCCCACCTTCCACCTTTTTCTTAGTTTTAGTTAGCTCCCTTTGGGTGTGCCCTATGAGAGATTTAATTTTTAAATTAAGAATTACTGTTACTTATTACTTTTACATTAACACATTGTGACTCATTATAACAATTTATAACCTTGGATTTAACCATTATTTTACACTTTTATATTAACACTTTTTAACCTCTTATAACAATGTGGATTTTTAACAGTGGTAACGGACAGCTTGTAATAACTGTTATTGTCCCTTTATTGGCTTTAACTGGTTTTTGGTTGTTTCCTGAGAGTTACTTTGAGGGTGTCTGGATCTCGAGTGGCAGTCCACTCAGAGGGAACTCTTGTTGGGGTTTCAGGGTCAGAGGGATCTGACCCCTTGTTGGGGTCAGAGGGATCACTTGGGCGTGGTAATGGTCCTTTCACTCTAGTGATGTGGGTCCAGCCCTTTTCCTGGGTTCGCACTGCAGTATGAGTAATGAGCAGAACTTGGAACGGGCCTTCGAATTTAGGGGTTAGTGGGGTGGTACTCCAGGATTTAATTAAAACCCAGTCTCCTGGTTTTATTTGGTGCATGTCAGTGTCCAAGGGAGAGGTTTGAGGAAGATACCCTCTTTTTTTAAGATCTGCCAATGTCTTTCCAATTGTTTTTACATATTCCTGGGTAGCGGCCTCTCCTTCTAAATAATCCCCAGTGCTATAGGGGGTCAGTAAGAAGGGGAGTCCAAACATCATCTCATATGGTGAAGCCCCTATGTCAGATCTTGGTCGGACCCGGATTCGCAGAAGGGCCAGGGGCAGACACTTGAGCCAATCCATTCCTGTTTCGGTTATCAATTTAGTTAATACATTTTTGAGGGTTTTATTCATCCTCTCAACTCTCCCTGAACTTTGGGGATGCCAGGGTGTATGCAACTGCCACCTGATTCCTAAGGCTTTAATGACATCATGTAGAATTTTGGCCACAAAATGAGGGCCTCGGTCTGAACCAACACTATTCACTAGCCCATACCGGGGGATGATGTGTTCTAATAATACCTTTATTACCACTTGTGCCATCTCCTCCCCAGCAGGAAAGGCTTCCACCCAATGGGCCAAACAATCAACCATAACAAGTAGATAACTGCAACCCTGTACTGAAGGCACCTCGGCAAAATCCACCTGTACATTTTGAAAGGGTCCCAATGCCATCCGTCTTCCTCCTGGGGCACTCCCCCCCATCGCTTTCTGATTTACCTTTTGGCATATAAGGCATCCTTCAGTTACTGCTTTGGCCAGACCATATACCCCAATACATAAATATTCTCTTAAAAAAATGATCACATAACCCTTGGGTGCCCCAGTGGGTCAGGCTCTGCATTTCTGTTAGCATTTTTCAAGCTAGGGCTTTATTTAAAAACTTTCATCTATCTGGGGTTAACCATTCCCCTTGCTTCCCTTGGTACAACCCTAACTTCTTTATTTCTCTCAACTCATGTTCATCATATATTGGTTCTCTTCTTTTGTCAGCTGGCAGGATGTTGGATGGCAGTCCACTTGGGGAGACTCGTGGGGGATTTTTCTGGGTTTTGTCCACAGTTAGGAGGCAATACTGGTCCTTTTACACAGGAAACATCAGTCCACTCTTTTTCTTGGGTCCAGACAGCAGCATGGGTTACTAATTTCTAGCTTTTTCCTGATATCAGGCCAGGATCCAGCAAGGAACTGCACCTTTAACAGCACCTGGTCCTCGGGACTGTCGGGATCCACGTAACCAAAAATCTCCTCCCCTGCTTAACTAGGTGGCTGGGGTCCCATTCCCCCTGGGTCCCATCAAAGGCCAGCCTGGTGCTGCCACCCCGGGGAACAGACCTTCCGATGCCCCTCACCACCAGGGTTCCACAGTCTCCCACATTCTGCCCTTCCCCTTTTCCACCTGGATCCCACCCTGGATCCGCCCGCGGGAGCCCATCCCCTGCCTGGGGCCCAAACCTGCTCCCCTGTTCCCAGACTCGCATCCCCGCGACATGGACCATGGCCATCTCCTTGAGGCTGAACAAGGCACCCAAAATAGAGTTCATCTCACTCCAGGTGCAAACATTAGGGTTCAGGAACCAATCCACCCAGCCAGCCACCCCCACCAGGTCCCCAACCAGGCCTCCCAGCTCTTTCTTAAAGCCCCCAACTTCTGAAGCTGTCAGAGGTGCATCCCCAGCTGCCCCACTTATCGGGACTTTCTTTAGGGGGAAGAGCTTTGTTCTTGACCTGGTGCCACAGTAGGGTCCTTTTGGGGTTTCTATATTATTGGCTGGCAAGTCCAGCTCCCAGTTGTGTGGGAGTGCAGGAACAGTAGATGGTGAAGGGGAGTGGACTAGGCCAGTGTTAGGAGAGGTTGAGGATAGAGTTGAAGAGTAGAAGGGGTTAGTACTCGAGACAGTCGGGTTAGACTGAGGTGGTAGAGAGGGTGGAGCTGTAGGGGGTAATCCTGTTGGGGAGCAAGCTGAAGAAGGAATAGGGATCATGGTTTGGAGAGATGGGGAGGGGTTCACAGGTAAAGCTGGAGGGTTAGCAGGGACAGTTTGGGGTATCCCAGGGTAAACGGAAGGAGGGGGCAAATAATCAAGAGGGTCCCAATGATGACTGCTTTCCTCCCTTTTCTCTTTTTCATTTTTCCTCTTTCCCTCTTGTAGCTTACAAATCTTAGCTGTTTCACTTTCAGTTCTGTGTCTCTGCCAACAGGCAGCATAAAGGATCTGCTCAGTATCTGAGTCCCCTCGGGATTTCAGATACTGGTTTAATTGTGAGCACATCCAGGGGTCCTTAGTTCCACACCACGGCCATTTTCCAGGTAAATTTAAAGTGGGCCAAACCTCAATACAATAATGAATCATTTTAACCTTGCTCAAATTTTTAGTGGCCTCATCAGTATCCCATAGTTCCAACATTTGTCCTAACGGACTATCTGGGGGAATGTTCTTTATCTTCCCCTTTTCCTCCTCAGGCGGTTTTTGCTTATTTATGTATGCTCCCATTCTCACTAGGTAATCTTCACTCACTCTACGAACATCCGTCAGTGGCCCCAGTGGCACCACTCCTGCCAGTGCTCAGAGTGCCCTTGCGGTAGCCTGATATCTCGCCCTTAGAGATTCAGTCGCTACCCCAGCCAGCACCCCTTCCTTACTCACTCCACGAACACCCGTTAGTGGCTCCAGTTACCCGCCCTCAGGGTCTGGCCACCACTTCTGCCTGTGCTCAGAGTGCCCTGTCGGTAGCCTGATATCCCGCCCTTAGAGATTCAGTCACTACCCCAGCCAGCACCCCTCTTCCTCTCCTGTATATCTATCGAGTTTCCATAAATGGCCGGTCAACCTGGGCCTAGAGTTCCAGTCACCATTTACAGCCAGGACCCGGATATACAGTGTGCGACTCACTCACTCCCCCTATCGTTAAATCCCTCGCACCTTGGGACTTCCCTAACTTTCATTCATCCTACACCCAGGCGGTATACTCAAAAGACCCCCAGCGCTGTAGGCTCTCCGCACCTGGAACGCATACCTCTCACTTCTAGGTACCCCCAACCAGTGCGCCCACTCCTGTACCCCGGTAGTTACCCCAGCCGGTGTCCCAAGCCAGTAGTGGTTGCAGTTACCCGCCCTCAGGGTCTGGCCACCACTTCTGCCAGTGCTCAGAGTGCCCTGTCGGTAGCCTGATATCCCGCCCTTAGAGATTCAGTCACTACCCCAGCCTGCACCCCTCTTCGCCTGGACACCCCGGGCCGTAACTCGGCCAATACCCTCTCTCACTCCCCACACCCTGTCAGCTACCCCAGCCAGTGTCCCAACCCCTGGACACCCCGGGCCGTAACCTCAGCCAGTGTGGTGCGTGCTCCCCACACAGCTCTAGGCTTTCCGCACGCTTGGATCAGCCTGAGCAGCCTGCCTCCGTAGATTCTAGAATGGAGGCGGGCCTATCCTACAATCATACACCCTGTGACGTGCCACTCACTCTCTCAATTACCTCCGCACGCCCGGAGGGGGGCGCCTATGCCCCTGGAGACGCCTCTTTCACACCGTTCTCCTTTTCGCTTCCCTTCATTCCCGGCCAGGTCCCTCGCGGGAGACTGGAAATGCAGTACTAGAAGGTCCACACTCGCTCCAAAGATCCGAGCTGCCGGTCTTTGTCTCACACACACACCACTTGCTCGTCTCCACTCCTGCCACCGGCTATACTTTACTGGCGCTCCTCCGTGCTGTCCGATCCCAGGCTGTCTTCCTTGGGTCCGGTGTGACCAGCTGTCCTGGAGATCCAAAGGGCGGTCGGCCGTCCCGTCCTCGGTCCTCTTCAGGCGTGGTCACGTCGTGGCGAGCCCCCAATTTGTTATAAATGGGCCAGGAGACCAGCTCCTTTAAAAAGGCCTTTATTAGATATCAGGTCTGGGTAGGGGGCCCGAGGGGTTGCGCACGCCGCTGCTGTTCCCAGTAGACACCACGGAGGAGAAGGTGCAGTCGAATCTGCTGCTGCGGCTGCGGCTGCAGAGTCAGGATTCCTTCCTTACGGGGGTTGCCATAGAATCGCTTTGGCTCGTGTGGTCCAGGGGGGTCACCTCTCTCCAGTTCCTTTTAGGTCATGGTGAGAAAGTAACAAAAGAATACCTGCTGCCTGCAGGTAGCTGGACGTGTGCCTCGCACAGTTTTGTCCTTCTTAGGTCCAGTTTCTGTGTCGGCTCGCTGTCCTAGGGGCTTTTCTAGCTCCAACTGGACTCCTGGCCGCAGCCAGGCACCATGGGAGCTCTCTCATCTCCATACTGGGCGGGGTCCACAGCTCGAGGGCAGGCGGCAGGGAGCAGCAGGGAGCAGCAGGGGGCAGCAGGAAGCAGCAGGGGGGGACAACAGGCGGCGGCGGCGGGCTTTAGTCGGTGGAGAGGGGAAAGCCCAGGATTTAGGGAGAAAGGGTACAGAACTTGGACATAACGAGCAGAAATTCAGGGTACAGATTCAACATGACCGGTTTAAAACAGGCAAGTAACAGTGCAACTTTAATTTTACAGCAAAACAGTATAACAGTACAACTTAGGAGTGCATAACCTGGGGCTAATTTCTTTCAACAGTGTCCTCAAAGAATTGATGTAACAAATTTGTGCACTCAGCAGTCCCTAAATTCAGCGCTATTTGTGGCAGGAGTTCCAAAGGGCAAATGCATCTGAGAAGCATTGGGACTCTTGCATGAAATGGTAATTGTAATGCATGGAAGATCAGCTGCTGATTTATTTTTATTAGTGCAGATGAAAATTACTATGATGTTTCAAGTAGGGCATAAAATAATACCTTTAATCTCATTCCAAGAGGAATATTAACTTCATATTTTGTATTTCTTTTCTTTCTCAAACCACTGAAAAATACGTAGTGACTTGAATGTCTGTTCTATCATGTTTATGTAGGAAGGTTTCTTTTTTTTTTAAGCTTATAATAAGAAAAATGTATTTTGAGTTGTTGTGTTTTATGTAGTATAGACGTTCCAGTTCCTTTGATTAGAAAAGTCTCAGTTTTTAAGCAGGAATGTGCATTTTTCCTCAGACAAGAGCACATTAGGGTGTACATTTCCAAACAGGTCACTGCAGGTGAACTTCAATTTAAAGGAGTTGCTATCAGCAGGAATACCTGGGCAGCCAGGCTTGTGGAAGGGACAGTTCCTACTCTTGGTTTCTTACAGGTGAGAACCAGTTTGTTCCTGGAGACTTCATAGATACACAAGACGTTCTCTGGAAGGCTGTGACTGTAAATTGAGGTTCTGAGCAATGTCTGTGTACTTGAGTCTCCACTTCTGGAGTTTCCCCAGCTATCTTGGCACAAGCTGCAGGGAGGATAAGCCCTTAGTAGACTTCAGCTGTGTCCTGTCTGTGACAGGTTAATCTGCTGCCCACGTCCCTGCCTCGGGGTTGTTGGCAGAATGAAACCACCCTGGAAATGGGAAGTAGTGCTTCCTGCTGCCATTCCAGGGTTGGCATCTCATGAAAGGTGAGGGGCACGATGTGTCCCAGCTCCTCTAATACCCCTGCATGCTGTGCTGCTGCTGTACAGCCCAGGTCACTCTGTGAGTGTTAGCTGATGGCTCTGGCCACGCCAAACATCCCTGAAGAAAGAGTGATGATTCTGCCAGCATGACTCAGCACTCCTGCTCTGAACTACCAAAACAGAGAGGGGTAAGCAGAGTTGTGAATAACTAAGTGTTTTCATCCCTAGATAAGTTAACAAAAACATGGTTATGGGCAAGCCAGGGCTTCACACCTGCATGTGAGGACGTGAATGTGTGCTTCTGTCACATTGTCCTGTCTCTGAGTGCTATTGTAAGAGCATTAGGTAGCAGTGATGTTTCAGAGGGGTTAATTGCTAGTCTAAATAGCATTGTGGGGAAAACTGTAAAAGGTCTTGAAGGGAATATTAAAGGAGTCAAGTATTGCTTAAAGTATTAACAGAAGATGCAC
Organism: Phylloscopus collybita; assembly: GCA_027886175.1. Taxonomy (NCBI): domain Eukaryota; kingdom Metazoa; phylum Chordata; class Aves; order Passeriformes; family Phylloscopidae; genus Phylloscopus; species Phylloscopus collybita. The sequence continues at coordinate 7,820,315 of JAJNNQ010000019.1, read as the reverse complement.
ATGTAGGTGTGTGCATGCATGTGTGTAATTGACAAAGCAAAGCCTTTGAATTGGAAATCATTGGTACAGAAATATAGTTAAGGGTGTAAAATGGACTTGGTTCAGACAGCCATAGGGAGAAGTCAGCAGTAAAAAGATGTATGGCAAGGCATTCACTTCTTTATCAATATATTGATTGTGCTGAAGGTGGAGTGTGTGCAGATATGGGTCTTCTGGTAGGAAAGGAAAATGTATTTTGGGAAATGGGAAAAATCACTGAAGGTGCCGTAAGACATTCTTAATACTTTTTTCTAAAAGTCTGAAGAGGGTTCTTGTGAGTTTTACTCTGTGTTTCAGGAAGTTGAAGACTGTCCTCTGTCTGGGAAAAGCTTTGCCCAGGTGAAGAAATTGGTGTGGTCTAAGACTCCACAGGTATAAGAGAAAGAAAGTAATGACATGAAAATATTTATAATGACAAGAATTTGTACACTGCAGAAGTGACACTTCTCTGTGAATAATTTTCCATAATGAAAGTCAAGAATTGGGCATCCTGGTGAGTTGACTTAGACTGTTAGCAGTGAGAATGCTCAGAGATGTTCCTGAGGAGGCCAAGTTGGTGCTTATTATTCCATAGAACAACTCAAATAGTCTTTCTCTGGCAGTAGCACATAGCTTGCTAAGGGTTATGATCAGCTGGTCTGGGGAGTGAACACTTGGAGTTGTGTGGTCAGGATGTTGTCTATCCCAAATATCTGCCTTGGAACCTTCTGTGTGCAGTGTTGGTGAGCATCCCCTCATTTGTGGGTGTAAAGCTTTTTGTAGGCAAACTTTTGGAAGGAGTTTGGAGGAAGTGGCGTTGGGAGTGCTACAAGTTGAACTGGGCAGAGACCTGATAACCCACACTGCTCCTGTGACTGGTCTGTCTGCTGTTGACCTTGTTAGTGCTGTCCCTGCCGTCTCTCAGCAGGTTTAGGGTGTCTGGGGGACTGTGATGGAAATCTGCCACCGCTGTGTGCTCCAGAGTGAAGTGGGAACAGGGATCCATTAGCACTTCTGTTTGCTCAAGCTGTGCACTCACCCATTATTGTTGGTGCCCAAAGCCACTGTGGGTTTCTGCACATTGCAAGGGGTGCTGAGCGTGTCCTGTCCATACCCTGAAGTGGACACACTGCACAAATGCCCACTGCACAAACACTGTTGACTCCCTTTAAACCAGCTCACACTGTGCCTCACTGTTCACATGAAAGTACGGGGTGGCCTGCAGGTGCTGACAGTGTGAGAGATGCGATGTCTGTGCAGTGCAGGGTATGGAGCCAGTTCATTGCGTTGTACTCCAGAGCATAAACGTGCCCCAAGAGCCTTCTGGTCACAGGAGGCAGCTCATCCCTGTCTCCTGAGCTTTTGTGTAACCAATGGGCTGAGCTACTGTTGGGGGTTTTTTACTGCTAAGGGCTAAATCTTTGAACGTACCAGCTCCTGTAGGAGGTATTGGTATTTTTAAGGATCGCTTGGTTTCCGCTTGCAAATACACTGCTTGTATTCCTGGATGAAGATATTCTTGGAATACTTTAGTGTGAACCCTCCAGTGGGCAATCTTTTATTCCAGAAAAATGGGCCTTTGTCCAATTTAGCATAATGTACTTTGGAAGTAGAAGCCTGCAGTTTGTTGCGCAGGAAATGCAGTCATTTACCAAATCTCATTAATTAACTGGCACCTATTTAAGGGAAGTCTCTTCTCTCATGTGGTGTTTAAAACCTCATCTATCATAAAAAGTAGTTCTTCAGGTTTTTAGAATTCATCTTTGATTTTACAAATTATTTCTTCTGCATATTAAAAGTAATTTTTCTGCTGTTTCTTGTTATGAAAAAGGGACGTCAGCTTTGAGAATTACAGTTTAAGCTGCTCAGAGTTGTGTGGCAGGTCTGTGCTTGCTGCCAGAAGCTGGAACTGTGCTCAGGACACTGCATCTCTGCCATTCAACATAATATTTTACGTGATGAAAAACTAAAGTAGCTATTTTTTTTCTTCTGTAGCCCCCACCACTTCTGAAAGGTACAAGATAAATCTTCTGGCTGCCAATCTACAGAACTTTGCCCACAGCAGAGACATCCAGCAGCACCTGCACTGTACCAACTGTGTCAGACAAACCTCGTCGCCTCTCCTCAGCAGGCTCTGTAGAAATAACTGTGCAGACATTTCTCCTCAGCCACCTCGTCTTTGCTCCTTCCCTTGCTTCACTTTGTCATTTCCAGGTCACTTGCCTTGCCTTTGTCAGCATGTTTAGCAGTGCTCCATGTAGGCACTGCCCTCAGGAGCACTGTCATGCATACTAAATCCATGTCTGGGGCCATGGCGTGGAGTGGCCCATCCACTCAGGAGTAAGATACAGCCATAGGGGAGAGCAGGCAAGCTGCTGACCTTCTGGAGGCCAGCTCTCTGCAGCCACACAGGCACCCTTCTCCTGTCCTCCCAGAGCCAGAATGGCCTTTGTGCAGGTGGGTGCACTGCTTCTGCCACCCCTGGCTGCCGTGACTTATCTTCAGTGGTGCCTGAGCCAATCTATTTCAGTAATGCAATTATTCACACTGAGCTTAATCAATGAGCCACAGAGCAATCTACTGGTGGCTCCAATCAGTGGAATTAGAAGGATCAAAATGAGCTGCTCTTTCTGAAAATGAAGCTGTCGTTCACACAGAAATGAGTTTGAGGGAACCTTGTTCTTTATGCAGGGTGTGCTGTGACTCAGAGTACCTGTTCATGGAAGTCCTTGTCTTGCTGTAAATGTAGGAGTAGAGGTCTGTGCACATTTGGGAGGATGAGGATCCCAAAGCAGAAGGGCCAGGGTGATAACCTTACTGAGAGAATATGAATAAAGGGCTGCAGAGAATCCTGCAGTTTGCTGTCTCCCTGCCAGCAGCACCAGTGCAGTGGGTAAAAGATTATTCCGTGGGACCCAGCTGAGTGTCTTGAGGACAGTGTGGCACAGCCCAGACTGTGATCACTGCCTGAGGTGGAAGTTTGTGCAGCTGTCCAGCTGTGAGCTGCTGTGTCTGGTACCTGCTGGCATGAGTCTGCTGTCCCCATGCAAATGTTCCTTATGCCTTCAGCACCAGCCACTGAACACACAGCATGTGGGCAGCTCCTCCTGCCTTTCTCACATGTGCTTGTCCTTCCAAATTACAAGAATGCATGGAGGATTTCAGGGAGTGGGGAGGGATTTGGTGTGAAAGCTGGCACTCCTCTGTGCTTGGCAGGACTTTGTCCAGGCTCACAGCTGAATAAGGGGAGGCCAAATGTGCACCCCCTGTCTGAGCGTGCCTCGGCACAGCTGTGGGGAGGAATCCTGCTGATTGTCAGCCCCGTGCTGGGATTTTTATGTGCACATCTCTGCCTGCACTGGTGATGTGTTACTCTGCAAACCTGCCTGTGTCTGCCGACTGGACCCAAAATCCCACAGCGCTGTCTCCTCCCCAACATGTGCTGGATGCCACTTGCTCACTGAGAGTGTGACTTGAAGGTTTTACCCTGCCCATGAACTGATGCCGAAAGGGAACCTCTTCCCTCTTTTGGAGATGTGAATCTCCTCCACCCCTCTCCCTTGCTTCAGGTTTGCAGGTTATGAGTCTGACAGAAGCAGGCTCCTTGGGCTCATTCTGTGGGCAATGTTTGCTTTTGATGAGGGGCAGGGCAGTCCTTGGAGGGGGTTTTACCTCTTGGTGTGTTCATTTTCTGCTAGATCAGCAGATTGAACAGCCTCATCCCAATTTCTGCCAGTTGCTGTCTGTTGCAAGGAAAGCAACAGGCAGCAGTGGGAGAGCAGGATCTCTCCTTCACTCTCTGCGTGGTCACACCACATTATGTTTAACATCCAAATGCTGTCTTGCCTACTTCTTACTTTGGATGTGACTACAAGTGGAAACTGCTGAGCTTTTACATGATTATTTTCGAGTTCTGAGTATCAAAATGCAGCCACAAAAAGCTGTTTGGCTGTATAAAGCTAAAATGTTGGGTGAATGTAGTGATTATTGTCAGACTCAGTCTGGCTAGGGTAAGTGAGAAGCTGATGGTGAGATCCAAATACTTCCACACTTTCAGAGACCTCAGTTCTCAAGTTGGAAATTAGGCCCAAATGTTCACGGTGATCCTTCCCAAAATGCCTCATCCCAAAGGGATGCCCATCTTTGGGCCTTCAGCTTAAGTTCTTGAGTTCCTTTCCTGTCCCTGGTCATCCCATGCTGTCCTGCAGAGGTAAGGGGGAGACAAATCTGAAGACATTTTGAATTGCCAGAGTCATTTGTATCTTGTGTATTTGAAATCTAGCTGGGGAGGAGGGTTTGTTCTACACTGCATTACTGTTATTTTAAGGTATCAATTTTGATGTTTGGACAGTTTTTGTGCTTTATTTGTCTTCTTCTCAATAGATGTTTATGTGATACAAAGAGCCTAGTTTAGGATTCCTGCTGCTCAGTAAAAATAAAGGCATAACTGAAAAACATGAAGTTGGATCCAGTTTTTCAAATTAGTTCAGATCCCTGATTGGGGAACCCAAAATGTGGATGAGAAAGCCAAAGTGGACAAGTAACCAGTGTCTCCAAGACACTAGACTGTCTCTGGCATTGCAGTTTCTCTTGATTTATAGGAGTAAGCGTGGTAACGTTGTGACGTGTTGGCAAAATGGTAACTTCTCGTGGCAGCCTCTGCAGGCTTTAGGCATCCGTTCAGCAAAACACAAAACCATCTGAGCAACCCATGGCTGCTGGATGGGACATTTATATGTTTACTAAATTTCAAGCACATGAGTAGCTTTGTTGGCTGTTGCATTTTGAAGCACACATTTAAATGATTTACTGACCTGGGGCCCACATGCAGATGTGAATATTAAAAATGAAAATTAAAGCTTCCAGTCCAGATTGCAAATCTGAAATGCATCTTTTCAAGGCAGTCTTGAGGATTTAAGCAAACATTTTTCATTAAGTTTAATGGGAGATACATGCCTTAACTCCTGTAGACTGCTTTGAAAAGCATTGAGTGTTCCAGTGTGAAGCCCTGAATGCTGGATGTCTTTGCATTGCAGGTACATTCTCAGCTCTGAGGATCTTGTAACATCTCCTGGTTACTGTTTTGCATCAGGATTCTCACTGTCCTTGTCACATGGTGTTGTCAGCCCCTGCAATTTTATCTTCAGCTTCATGGTACTTAGTTAGTTTTATCTTAAAACAACAATTCCTCATCCTGATCAGTAGTTTCAGTTTCTAGTCTTATTTCTACTTAGCATGTGTTGCAGTGCGAGATGAACATTTACAGCCTTTAAATTCCTGAGGGAAGCACTTGAAACACTTGACAGCATTAACCATAAGCACTCTTATGGTTAGGGAATAGGAATTTTATAGACTTTTGCATGTGTTTTTAAATCTCAAGGCTTTGACATCAATCTTCTGACCTGTTGCATCACTGGGGGAGCATTTGGTGCCAACCTGGTACATGCAGCTTCACTACCTCCCACATGGGCATCAACCAGACACGTGCACTGGGAGATTGGGTCTGTCCTGCTCTGTTTTTAGCTCTGTGGACCTCAGCTGGATGACTCTTCTACCTGTCTTTCTGAAAAGCACTCACAGTTGTCCCAGCTTCTCACGTTTCTAGATGCTCTGCCTTCTTTATAGTGGTGCTCCAGGGATTCCAGATTGGTGCAGCAAGTGTAATTTCTGTGTGCTATTTGTAGAACTGCTTTGGTTTTTTGGAGGTAAAACTGTTTTCCTTCAACTCTACCTTTTGTTCATAGGCACGGTGCTTGAGGCAGAGCGTTTCATTAAAGATTTATGTAAAGCAGGGGCTGGTCTCTGAAGCAGGAGGATGAAGCTGTGCATCAGAATGCTAATGCAGAACTGGAGCAGTTTGAGACATGCATAATGCAGCACTGGTTGGCACGGGCTGATGTCCCATCCAGGAGAGAGAAACTTGCACCATGTTGATCTTTGCCACCCTGTAACTTGAAGGATCATTCACATTTCAGTGTAGGTGAGGAAACAGAAACATCCTGCAGGCAGGCCCTGCCAGGAGCCCTGAGAGTGCACAGGCTGGGAGGAGTGAAGGGGGTTTGGCTCCAGAGCTGGGGTGGCAGCAGCCACTGCACTGAGCTCCATTTATTGGAAGGAACCACAACCATGTGATTTTGTTCTCTCTCTGCCCAATCCTCCCTTTTCCAGCTGGCATGGGCAGAATGTGGAGGTGAAGCTCAGCTTATGTTTCCTTCACTGAAATCTCTCTGATAACTTCTGTAGTGGCTGAAATGGATAGAGAGTGGCCTTTCTTCTGTCCCTGGTTCCCCAGTGCTCTCATGGTAGGGAATCCAGGGAGTCTGTCAAACATTGAGACACTTGTGAAAATTTACAAGTGCACTCAGAAGCACTGGTGTAAGTGGCTTCACTGAGCCAGCTGCTGCAGTGCTGCTGGAAACCTGCCTTGTGGGAGAGCACGTGTGTTCCTACAGAGCTGGGAGCAGGTACGGTCCCAGCCCCATCCCCAGCAGCTTGTACAGAGCCAAGCAGCCTCTGTCTGACAGCACTAACCAGATATTTCAGAGTATATGGAGCTTCCCCTGGGCTCCACAGTTGTGCACAGGAACCCACAGTACCCCTTCAGAATGGTTTTACTGTTTACTGTTCATGGCAGGTGCAGCTCCTGTTCCCCAGTTTGCAGGCAAAGCTCCTTCCTGTCAGGAGGCACCCAAAGCTCCCAGGGACTTACCAGCCTTCAGCCATGCATTAATGTATTGCTGAGCTGTTTCTTTGGATGTAAAGGCAGAACAGGAAATGGGGCTTGTATTCATGGAAATGTAATTATGTATGTTGTGTAAACTAACTAGTAAAAGTAATTCTGGAATTCATAAGAGGACAAGATTTGAATACTTATTAACCAAAACAATGGCAGTTACTGTGTGGGTTGGAATAAACATCGTTATCCAATAGGAAAGACTGTGTTGTCCCGTCCTCCTTTATAGCCCTGGCAGCTGGAAATGACCATCCTGCAGGCCTTGTGTAGGAGGCTTTGGCAAATGTGGTTCTGGATTGTCTCTGCTCTGTGGAGATCCTGCAAGTTACTGAATAAAAGACTGGAACAAGCGTGCCTGCACAGGTGATGCCCTTCCAGCTAATCTCCTGAAGATAGGATCTATCTATCCCTATGAAGTAATTCATGGAGAGCCATGATAATGTGGAAATCTCTTGGACTGTCTCCTTCTGCCAGCAGCTCCATCTGGGCTCACATGCCAGGCTGCTGCACTGAATGTGTGAGTGAAGCAAATGCTGCTGGAGCACTCTGGGCATGCTGAGGATCATGGTGGTGCACAACCTAGCTGAGGGATGAACAGGGTAGGGTTTGACACAAGGCTGAAATGTCAGCCAGAGCAGCATTAAGGGCTCAAGTGTAGATAAGTTATAGAGCCCAAAGGTGTGGTTGCACATGGTCCTTGTGGTGTGAGCTCCCAGCTACATCAGCTGTATGGAGCAGTTGCACTGCCTTTCACTGACCTGTCAGACCCAGGACTGATTGGTTTCACTAATTTCACCGTGTACCTAAGTATAGCAGACTGTGACACTCTAATTTGCAGTTTGTGTTGAAGTAAGGCTGTGACAAATTGCAAAGTCCAGTCCCAGTCCTCTTCACAGCAATCATCTGCAAGGAGGACGCCAGACAAGTGTGTATTTTAGCAAGAACACACCTAGAGAAACAGCTGGTGGATTTTGCTCTGCATCTGCCAGAGGCAGGTAATGCCAGCTGCTAGCTTTTATAAGGGAAAGTTCTGAGAAACTTGAGTTATTCTGGTGCACATCAACTTGGTTGCAATGTGAGTAGAGCTATAGATAAAGATTGGCCAATTGTAGTTCATCCTAAGCAAGGGATAATTTTCTAGTTCTCCTAAACTGTAGAATACAAATTGAAAAAAAACCACCCAAATCTATTTCTTCATTTTTGTGGGCTCTGTTTTTGGGCAGTGCCTGTGATGTAGGACAGCTAAATGTCACCTGGCTTACCTGTTGTCTTCAGCAATGAGTACAGGCAGCCATCAGCTTCCAGTGACTTTCAGCATCTCTGCAAACAAGCACTGGAAATGGCTTTGCTGATGTGCAGACAATGTTGGATCTAGGAATAACAGGTTGGCAGTGTCACCTTGTTGTTTCCCAGCAGCTTTGGAAGACAGGGGAAATCTGAAATAAGTCTACCAGGTAGGATTTCAGATTGGCCAGGACTGTAAGTAACAGTTTATTTGGCTTATTTATGATGTGGCACCTAGGAAATTAAATGGAGAAATGTCAAGTGCTTTCAACACCAGCCAGCACAGTTTAATGTGCGCCCCCGCCCCCCCACCTTGCTTGGCTGCTCTGCCTTGGCTTCACGCCAAAAGCATATTATTGTAATAAAACACATTCACATCTAGGTGGTAAATGGAATTTACCCAATAATTAAAACTAGAAATAAAATAAATTCATTCATCATCTTCATTCCCAGCATAGCTGACGTTCTTATCACTATATATGGTATAAAAATGTTCACCTTGGGCTTTTTAGCTGTTCATGGTGTAATGACCAAATCCATCTGTGAGGGCCTTGGTAATTGAAGCTGAAGCAAAGCCACACAAAAGCTAGATCTGAGCAGTTCCCATAAAGGATGTTTCCACAGTTTCTTCTCCTGAATTTGGACTTTGGCCCGGGCTGAAGCCCATCTTCTTTCCAGACTGCCAGGTGTTGCCATTGTACAAAGACAGACCAGCCTCAAGTTCCTCAGCTGAGTAACCATCTGTCTGTCTTCCCACACAGGCACCTGAAGATGAGATAATGTTGAAAACAAAACAAATAAATTGAATAATTTTAAAGCCTCAAATGCATCTTTCTGCAATCTTTAAAATTTTTAATGTATTTTTTTAATGTGTTAATAGGATAGTTATGTTCTTAGAGGTTTAGTTTGCTTGTTGCATTAGAATTATGCATTCAGTTTGATAGAGTTGTTTCATAATTGGGCGGAAGGTCTGTGCAAATGCACAAATGAGTTGGATTCAGTCCTGAGGGCCAACAGCCCTTCTGCAAACCTGGGGCCTGAGAAGAGTGACATGAGCCCTGCAGTCTGCTTTGCAAGCTATGTCTCTTTGTGCAGTGTAAGGCTGAGTAAAGCCTTAGTAAGCAGTCAAATAATCCAGTACAAGCAGCACAACTGAACACAGCCGTTTCTTTTCAGAGGAGTGCTTCCTAATATTAGGATAAACTTACACAAAATAGAAAAATTAAAGGCAATCCTGAAATGCAGCTGGAGGGATCTTGGATTAAAAACCTCTTGTGTGCTGCTTTATGAACAAACAACTTCATCCATGATAGATTGTGAGCCCTGAGCGTATATAACAAGGCAATTAAGAGAAAGCACAGTCAATGGAACAATATTGCATTATCTTTTTGTTTCACATAAGTCCTGTATCTCCTTTCCACTGCCAGTTTGCTGTAAATTGCACCTTGTCATTAATAGGATTATTGATAACTCTGCCAAACAGCTTCTCCACAATTTAGTGTTCGCTAAAATGCCTCCTTCACCATTTTAAAGTGTTACTAAAATGCTTTAAACATAAATCTTGTGCTGTTAATGCTCTAGGTTACAGCCAGCAGCAAGTAGAGCTCCATGGATCACTAAAGCAGGAAGGCAGGGACGCACTCCTGCTGTGGGATGCAGTGTGTCCAGCTGGTGGAATTTTTTTCAAGTCTGTATGCTTAAAAGTGAATTTGCCCTTCTCCCATGGGGCAAATTCATGGGTGAATTCCACCCTGGATAAATTGTCTTGTGCCACAATTGACTGTTCACCAGACAAGTGGTATTTTCTTTGCTTTCACCCTCTCCTGCATCTTCCTTGGAGGCAGCAGCTGTGGTGCAGGTGGCCCCAGGCTGTGCTGCTGGTGTTGGTTCTGTGGGTGGCTTGTGCTGGCCTTGGCCATAGGGACAGGGGCATGCACAGGTTCAAAGTCTGATGGCCTCTGGGTCAGCTGAAGGACATGTGTTCACATCCAGCAACAAAAAGTGCTTCATCTCCTGCCACAAGGCTGTCAGCAGTGGGGCTGCATGTCACACATGTCACACACTGTCACCCTGCTTGGGCCCAGGGTGGATGACTGCAGGGCATGGGCTCATTTGGGGATAAAAGACAGAATTGTGGCTGGAACTTTCTCCAAACCACTTTTTTTTGCAGAGTAGCATCACATCTCTGCAGCTTGGGTCTGGGTTTCAGCCAGCCTCTTCTGCTCTTTGTCATCCTGTCCTGTGCAGGGCATCATCGTGGCACCTGTAGTGTGGCTGTGCAGGGGAAAGGGTCAGTGGTACTGGGACTCCTCTGCCCTTTGACACCTCCCCAAATCCTCCCTGCCTGATGTGGTCCCACAGGTGCTGAGTGGGGTTCCAGAGGAGGGCTAGTAAGCAAAGGTGCCATTGCCCATCACTGCAATTTATTAGGAAGCATTCTGTTGCAGGAGTATCCTGGACTACTTTGCTTCCTGCTGTGAACTGCTTTATTACTGACAGGTCTGAAAGCTGCAAGAGGATTTGTAGAAATGAAAATAAATTACTCTCCCATCTCTGGTGAGAGCCAGAGATCATCTGTCACTGCTTTTGGTGTCCCACCTCCAGCTTCAATCCAGATTGTCTGGACCATGAGCTCATTCAGGTAATTCACAGCACCCAGTGTGCCCTGTCTCTGTGTAGTATTCTCTAGTGCACAGTCCAGCTCAGACTGAAATAACACAAATGGATTTAATTGTTTTTTGATGGAGCTGTGTGGTATCAATTTAACATTGTAATAAGACGCAAACAGGTGTGCTGTGGTACCATCCTGATGTTTTCAGGACAGTGAGCAGATTCAGACCAAGCAAAGATGGTGCAGAGCAATTCCTTGAGATTTTCATTACCAGTGTGGTGATGTTCAGGTATGGTTGAAGTCTGTGGCCTCTGTGGAATTGGAGCAGTGACCACTATCTGTTCCTACAGTCCCTTCTCTAGCTTGTGTAAAGCAGTGATTGAGGCATCCTGCTCAGTCATTTAGGAGATGGTTGTTCTCTCAAAGCAGCAGTTTGTCAGACTGTAATTTTAAAATTACATTGTGTTTTTCTAGGACTTGGCAGAACTTCTCCAAAACTTTTAAAATAGTACTCCAGAAAAGCTCATTCCTGGTGCAATTAAAAACAAAAAGAAGGAGGAAGAGTGGTTTGAAAAGAACTGTTTGTTTGGGAGCTGGATTTTAGGGTTTTTTTGTTGTTTGTTTGTTTGTTTGTTTGTTCCTTTCTTTTTTTTGTTTTTGTTTTTTGTTTTTTCTAAGAGAATGGTGCCTGAAACTCTTGCTTTTGAAGATGTATTCCCACGCTGAGTCATGTGCAGGGTTCCTGCAGAACAGCCTGGCTGGTGTTTTAGAGGTCAATACTTGTTGACTATTTCAGTGGTGTTGCTGGTGCACAGCAGTGGTGTCTTGCAGAGGAGGGCTGCAGGCATGCCCTGAGATAAATTGATTCAAAAGGTAGGCACTGCCTCTTGGCTGCTTTAATTTTTCTCCTGCCAGGTTCACTGTGCTGGTGTGATTGCAGGACACACCAGGCTGGAGTAGCCGTCTTTCACTGGGTGACAAGGACAAACATTTCTGCCTTCAGAAAGACTGAAGGTTTCTCTATTGTATGTCACTGTGTCTGGGGAGCATGTCACCTGTGACAAACGCAGCATTGGAAGTAAGTCTGTGGTGGGTTAAGAACCTCTATCTGGAGGTTATGTGGCTGTTATGCTACTAAATGTCACTTTAACTTACAGAGCCTCACTCCAGCCTTATTTCTCAGTGCTTTGGTTGGTGAATGCGTGGTTTTGTTGCTGCTCCTCTTGAAGTGCATAACTCAGCGTGAATAAACACACCCATCTGAAACAATAATGTACAACTACATTAAGCCCCATTAGTTAAAGAGTCAGACTGGTTACAAATGGGGGTAAAATGGCCGTTTCGTTGCCGTATCTCTTTTCTGTGTGCATATTTAATTCTTTGAGCAAAGGGTGGGGAATTAAGAGACACCTCTGTGATACATTTGGTGCCATTTTGAGCCAGGCCAGGTCTGGGAGAGCAATCACAACAAGTGCTAGCTCAGGTTGATTGCTGAGATTGCATTGTTGCTGAAGTGTGAGATGTGGAGTAGAAGGAACACAACGTGGTATTTAGCTGCAAGACTGAGCTCAACATGCTGAAAATTTGAAAAAGCTCAGTTTTGACTTTGTGTGCCAAACAAATTTACTGTCAGAAGAACATGTTGGCCACACGATGTCATTTTCATAGAGTCACTTTACAGATGGTGCCCACAGGTCAGCAGAGGGCTTGGTCTGAGTACAAAGACCTCTTCAGGGTTCTTCTAATTCTACTGGTTGGAAGAAAGCCAGTACTGATCTGATGCTGAAATGCAGGTAGTGAAACTACTCATCCAGTAAAATTCCTGCCTGAACTCACTTGCAAATCAAAGGTGTCATTTAGCTGCCTAGAGCAGGTGAAAATTATCAAAGGTTTGCAGATGCAAGAGAGAAGAAAAAACAATCTGAGGATTCTACAGAGGATGGAGACATGGTGCTGGACCAAACTCTTTCTTTGTGGAAGAGTCATTTGGAACATGGAAACTCCTGGATGCTTTTGTAGAAATGAGCATTGAATAATGATGGACTGAGCTCCAGAATAACCTCTTGACTCTGGCTTCTCATGGTGTGTGGTGTGGCAGTGAAGCAGAATGAAGAGCTGGTGTGACATGAGAAGCTTTAAAAGCAGAGGATTTTGGAGGATTGGGAATTTTGAAATTGAGTTCTCACAGAGAAGTCACTCAGCTGGCAAAATGGACTACAGTCCTGAAAAATGGTGGTGGATTGTACCATATGTGAGATGGAGCTTTTTTTGCCCCCAGGTAATTGTGGCAGCCATCTAACTGCTCACTATGTTAATACAAATTTTAAACAAGAAAGCAATTAAATATTTATGAATGGCAGGCACACACTAAAAAATGCCCTGGACAATCAAGAAGAATGTTGGTCATTAGTGTGATAAAAGATGTATAATAAGCTAAATCACTTAATTTCCCACACATTTCCGGATTTGGCCAGTGGGAAAGATTTCTCTGAAATGATCACAAAATGGGCTGAGATAATCTTGGCCAATATCCTCCTCTTTGACAAAATGGATTCTAATAATAAAATCCTATGTTTGATCACTTATCCCAGTGAAAGGCTTTTTTGTGGTCCTTCCTTTTCATAGTGTTTAATAGGCTGTAGTACCACTGCCAACCAGCCCAGAGCAGGAAGGGAAGGAGAGCTTTGTGCTGGCCTTGGCAGGGAGGTCAGGGCACAGATCTGGCCAGAGTGCAGTGGCATTTGCAGGGACCAGCTTGGGGGTTTATTAAATGTGTGTGGGATGGAAGTGAATGGGAGCACCGGTGTGCAGAGGGGATTTTCACAGTTTTAGAAGATTTTATTTAGAAGATATTGCTTGAACAACATGCTTGTTGCAGTATGGATGGCATTCAGATGTGGGTGAACTCCTTCTGTTTCCCAAAAGGGCACTGATGGGCACTCTTGGCCCACTGAGATACATGGAGCTCTCCAGGTGAGGTGATGTGACTGCAAGTGTGCACTGCTGAGCAGATAAATAGCAAATCTGCTTTTGGACACTGCAGCTTCTCTGGAGTTTAATCTGCTAAAACTCTTTGAAGAACTTAAATATGCAGAGCTCTGTCTAAAACTGAATTATGTCTTGTCCTGTTCATGTAGCACAACGTGGTGTTTTCAAGCAATCTCTGAGTTGCTGGGTTGGGTTGTTTTTTTTTTCACTGACTATTAAAAGGCACCCGATTCTACCATGTTGTTTTAAAGCTTGAGTATTTCAATTTTGTGGATATTTTAAGCCGGCATCCTTGAAATCCCTAAGAAACCAGCCTGTTTCTCTGAGTCCCAGGCATGTCTTCTGTAAACACTGTGAATGTCATGAGAAGTGATTTCACTGTATGGTTGCCCAGAGCAGACATATTGATGTTATTTAGCCTTCACTTGCCAAGCTGAGTGTTAGGATTGGGTTTTCACATGTGAGGCAGCTATCGGCTTTACAGATAGCCGTATTTTCATAAGCTGCATTTGGCTGTCACACCTTCTCCTGTAGTTTCTTGATATGCAAACAAGTCTCAGTTATATATGCTCCTGGCATATAAACTGATATCCCTGAAGAGTTCCTGATTATCCTTCCATTAACTTTTACTCTCCTCTGTCTCCCTTGGGGAGGTAACAAGTAGTCATGGGTTTCCAGCTGGTTACCTCCCTGCTTCTCTCCTAAATAGATTCTCTCAGTAGGAAAGTACAGTCTGTGAAATTTCAGTGCCGTCTAAAAGTACAGCAGGGACTGCTGAAATGGGAATTTCAAAGTTTGAAATTCAAGGAGAGCATCCTGGATCTGAAAGTGCCCTCCCAAAGAACACAATAACCATACATGTATAAATGCAGAGTTGTAGTGAAGCCAGGAGCAGGGGCTTTGCTATTTGTACATGGTGTTTCAACTCCTCAGCTGTGCTGCTGGAAACTTTAATGGAGGTTCTGCCTCCACACAACATCCAGATTGTGTGAAGTTCTGCTATTCTTATATTTTCTGGCCTAATTAGCGTTGTTTACAAACCAACATTCAGCCCCACTTATTGGTTTCACTCAACGTTGCACACTTCACAACATTCCTCAATTCCATGGTTTTCTATTTATGGAGTTCAGGTTATTTCTTAATCAGATACCCCATGTCCATCATAGCTGCAGCTGGGGACATCCTAGCTAAGCATTCAGCAATGAAATCTTCACTTGTGCTTGTCCATCCTCCTGCAAACTCATGCAACAGTAATACATGTTTGTGAGTACAACTTGAGTCCTTTTCCAAAGTCTGGGTCCCTGGAGGCTGTATTGTACTGGGAACTCTCCCATGCAGGTTTTTGCACATGCTGCTGGCTTAACCCCTAATCTCTATGATTATTTGAATTCTAAGTGTTCCTAAAACAGTACTTGAGGCCACTCTGTGCTATCACATATTCCCACTTGGATTATATCCAGTTGATGAAGGGCTGTGTATATCTTCTGGTTACTGCCTTAAATTGAGCACAAAGCAGGATTCTTGTCAATATACTTTGTTTGCAGCAGGATGCTGCCTCAGCTTCTTTAGAATTATTCAAACTGAAGTAATTATTTAGTTGAATGAATGTTTCAAGACAAGTTGCACATTTCTGGTCTGCATTAACGCTCATAGAAAATTTGCAGATACCAGAGGCTGGGTTTTTAAATGTGATCTCTAACTTGTTGCTGTAAATATTGACTGAACCTTCAGTTGTATCTGGGGAGCAAAGGTGACTCCCCTTACCCACATAAGCAGAAGCATACTTGTGGAATATTCACACTGATTTCAAGAGCTTTTTGTGGCCACAGAACAGAGTTAAGATAGCAAGAATATGGCCCCAGCTATGAGGTGATGCCAGACCCCATTTGAGCTTGTGATTCATCCGATTTCCCATGCAGAGTGGAAAGTCAAGGGTTTTCTTCAATTGCATGTATAAATCTACATGTTTGAGAGATTACAGGTGACATTAGACTCTTCCTTTTGCAAATACTCCCTGTTTGCATATCTGTAGATGCATAGTTTACCAGAAATTCCCCTGTGGAATTTAAAGTGCTGTGTCTGTCTGTGCAGATCTGGAGCCCGAGAAGATTAAGTCAGGGTGAGACATTTAGCCACAGGGTAACAACTCTGGTGTACATTCAAATTTTGTATCAGCCAATTTGTTATATTATTAAAATAGAGCAATTTTATAACAGTGAGAGTTGCTGCTTTTAAAACCTCACTATTGCTCAAATAATATGCAAAAAGAAGGAATGAATATAGTTTTTATATGCTGGGTGCTATCTGTAGACACAAATTGGAATTTTCACTGTCCCTGTACAGCATATCCTTTTCCAAGCACTCCAGAGGGGTGTCTATGGCTGGGCTGCCATCTGGGCTGCCTAAACCTTAGGCAAGCCGCTGCCCTGCAGTCTTGGAGGCTGGGGGGAAGAAAACCCATGTGTGTTGTTTGGGGCTTCTCTGAGCACCAAAATAATAAGTAATTAAAGCTCTCTGCCTTCTGACAGGTCACATATCTTTTTGATCTATAGGATTTGCACCCTTGACACCATCTTTTGAGGAGCACTCCCAAAAAGTATGGAATGAATGTAGATTATGTGGGAAATATCTTGGTAGTGTGCTCACACAGCTCGAGTCAGCACAGTCTCCCACTGTTAACTGGACATGTCCTTTATGGAAATTGGCTTTGTAGCCCACATTTCAACTGCTGAAGAGTTATGAGGTCAGCAAGCGCAGTTCAGAATTCAGCTCATTTTATGTATATCTTGGACCATGCTCACCCCTGGGTTTTCTACCACAAAAATCAGTGGAATGATGCCAAGAAAAAATAATCTCCTAATATTTAGAATCAGTTCCTCTGACAAGAGTGTTTTTCACTGAGCTCCCTGCCACAGCTCTAGGAAGGGTTCTGGTCCTGGTTCCTGAGGGTTATAATTTCTGCATGGGTACTGAGAATCACTAACAAGAGCAGGTTTTGGATGGATATTAAGACACGTGCTTCAGGGTATAAACTATTTAACTCAGGAGCAGAAAGAGGCTGCTGTAGTGGGCCAAGTGTTGTATTTCTGCCCCCTGCAGTACTCTTGCCTGTCGGAGCTGCACCCAGTGGTGGCCAGCCTGAGAGGCTGGTGGGTGAGCTGGATGGGCTATGGGCAGTTCCCATGTTTCTCTGAGAGGAGGTTGTTAATCCCAAAGCCAGGGCATCACATTGCTGGTGCTTTGATTGGAAGCTAAGAACTAATGTCTGCTGTCCTTTTTAATGACAGACTTCTAGCAGTGATCATAGAATTGTCTTGCAGAGTTAATTTCAGCTAATGAGCAATTAGTCAGCTCAGCAGTGACTCTCCCTTGCCCGTGTCCCCTGGGGAGGGGGTGGTCATGGTACTTCCCTGGGGTGTTGGGAACCCCAGCATGTGGCTCCAGCACCTTCACCTGCGCTGCTGCTTGGGCTGCAGCTCTGATTTCCTCCTTCTGAAGCTGAGGGATTTATTTTCCAGCTACAGACTTGCAGTGTTATCCTGAATGTCAGCAGTCTCTTTTCTTTTTTTAATACTTAATGCAGCCAGAGAAAATCTGTCAGCCAAAGACTGCTTGCCTGCCCAAATGAAGGTTGAACTTCTGTGGGCTTGAGCTTATTCCAACATGGATGTGTTTAAATTTGTGGACAGCCAGAGATGCTGCTGCTGCTTCCTGAGCTTGTGCGGGGCTGCCTTGGGTCACGCTGCGGCAGCGGGTGCTGGGACTGGGAGCGGGCACAGATGGTGCTCCAGAAGGGGAAATCCAGAAGCTCATGAGCTCATTTCTTTTAGGGAGATGTGTCCATATGTCACCCATAGAGGATGAGAGCCTGCTCATCAGTCTGGAGCACTCTGAGGCTGCTGGGGTGGAATAACCTGGGTCTGTGTCTAAGATGGAGCCTGGTGCTGATGGAGCCCCTGTGCTCTGCCCACCCTCCCTGCCAGGGAGGGAAGTCCTGAGTGTCTGAGCGTTCAGTGCCTCTCCTGCCCAGGGCTGAGAGGGGGGCTTTGCTAGAGAGCCTGCGTGGCTGGATCCATCACTGACAGGCTCAGCTCTGACCTCTCAGTTTCCCTGTCCACAGTCCTGAGCACAGCTCCTGGAGGTGAGTTGAGGCTCAGGCATGTGAGTACCATAAATCAGGTGCTTGGTTTTCTGTCCCCTCAGCCAGGCACTGCACACCGAAGTACAGAGATGCCTTGCAGCTGGACATAAATCTCAGGGATGCCTCCAGATCCTGGTAATTGGCACAAATGTCTCTTAAATTTTTGCTCCTAATCTGGTACTGAGCATTGCTTCACCACAGTGTAATAATGAACAGTGGTGGTAAATTGTCATTGGTGACAGTCAGAGTTTATGCTGCTCTTCAGAATGTGTTGATGTTTTCTGAGATAAAAATGAGACTCTCTTCCATTTAATATTTTAGCAATTTTGGGGAAGAAAATAGGTCAACAGAAATATTGTCCCACTCAAATTGGAGCAGTGATAAGGAAGTTACTTGAATTTCTGTATTTACATATTGAGGAGGAGTGCACTCACATGAATGTGTGTCTCTATATAACTGCATTTACGTATGTAACACCCAACATACATCATTATGCATTCATATCCACATATGGAGTCTGTCTGAGGATATATGTGTATGTATAAAAATATGATTTATAGGTTTTTAAACCTTCCTGACAGATTCCAGGAGACCAATTTCTAAATGTATGCCCGGATTTTTGACTAAGAGACGGATAGCAGTAGATGCTAATAAATGAAAGAACTTCAAGTAAAATGTTGTGACATCCACCTCTCTGAGCACCCTGCAGAGCGCTGGCAGAATCATCAAACCGAGCTGAGAGTAATCAGCAGGGACTGATAAAGCTGCTCTTATAATTATTTGCTTGATATACAGCTTTCCATCTTCTTTCTGCATAAATAGCAGAATTGCTTTGCTTAGTGTGGGAGGTTTTTTTTATTCCTGTCAGGACTTGTTCTCACCAAGATGTCACGAGAGGAGGACTGAGATCTGCATTTTTGTTTTATTTACAGGCTTTCCATTGTAATTCTGACAGCATGCGGTGGAGACAGCATTCATTTAGCTGGGGAGAGGCGGCCTTGCTCCTGCAAAGCTGTTGGTGTTGCAGGGGCCAGATTCTGCCATGCTGCTTTTAAGCCTCTCTGATTCCTCCAGGTTTGGCCTGGAAGAAGCTGTGCCTGGGAGGAGGTGGCTGCTGAGGTCTGAGGGCAGTCGCGATATCATACTCGGATATTTGGGTATTAAATACAATTTCCACAGTGGCTCTCTTGATTTTAGGTGTGAGTTTGATGATGCCACAGCCCAGGCTGCCCAACAAAACCACACAGCCCTGCAGGTTGACAAGTGCTAGTTATCCTTAAATAACTTCCTCTCCTCACTGCTTCCACTGCTGAAGCAAGAAAATCCAAGCATTGACTGATTTCCAGACAGTCACAGTGATGGCCCATCAGTGATGACTGAACTGAGCCAAAAGGCTCCTGTTGATGTCAGTTGTTTCTGGGAATGCTGCCTGTGTGCTTTTGTTCCAGGATTTCCCTCTCTGTCCATGCCTGGTTGAGCTCTGACTTCACTCAGCACAAAGTTTGCAATTTTGTGTTTAACAAAAGGTACAGTAATTCATTCCCACCCTAAGCACTCTCATTTTCCTTTTCCCATTTATATTCTATTTAGCCTCTTTCTTTCCTTAAAAAAGGGAGGAAAAGGGTAATGGATAATTTCTAAGCAGATAAAGAAAGGTTAACTTCTACTTTAAAAAAAAAAAATTCCATGCCCCAGAATAGCTTTGATATTGTCCAAGGGTTTTACCAGGATACCAGGAACTCAGGAGGAAGGGGAGGTCTGAGGGGAGAGAGAGGCACATTAGAGCAGAAAATAGATTTCCTAGCCTAAAGAGAGAAATCCAGACTGCTGCCTTTGGCTTGCATTTGAATATTGTCAAGGGCATCTGGAATATGTTGATAGCTGTTCTCCTAATAATAATTATAAAAATCTGCTAATGATAAGGCACAGATTTGCCACCGGCTGTGTCTGCTGTGTGCGCACCCACCATTGTGAAGGGGTCTGAGATATCAGAGGCTGCGTTGCTCTCCTGGCAGGGTCAACACCAACTCCCTGTTACTCAGGAGAAATACTTCAGACTTGAACCAGATTAATGAAAAGAGAAATTGCTCTGAAACTAAAAAAAAAAAAGCTCTATACACATTGCAGTGCTGTAGGGGGGTTGTTCTTGAGCGATTACAGCTCATCCTTTCAATACCTTCTGGTTCCAGGCAATGATGGCATTTTAAGATAAATAAAGTGTTCATGGCTCTGCTTGTTATTGAGGGGCTTTTATTATTGCTGATGTTACATGAAAAAGAAAATTATTAAAAGAATGTGGCACTAACAAATTGAAGCCCCCAGGGAACTGTTGCCTGAATGGGATTTTGATTGGAGCTCAATTTAATTGGCCATAAATCGTCTCTTTTCTGATTTATGTTCTACTTCAGACCAGTCTACCAAATTCATGATAATCAGGTTTTCATTTTTCTCTATTGAGCAAAATACTCTGACATGAGCATAAACAGAAATATTCCTTCAGCAAGGTGACCTTGTTCTTGTTTGCACTGTGCTGGTAATTAATTTAATGCCTCCTTACCTATAAATTGGGCTTCTTTCTGAGGCATGTCTGTCAGATTTCGAGATAATTGGTTAGCATGGTTGTTTTTCTGACTGAGAAGATATTTTTCATAAACCTCTAATACAAGATCATTTTACCTCTAGGATTATTTTACTGACATGATGGAATGAATTCAGTGGGCAGATGTACACTGGCTCTGCTGCAGCCTTGAATGCACTTATGTGCATTTCTTGGAGAATTACAAAAGATCTTGTTCTAGCCTGGAGTAAATCTGTGGAGCCATAGAGCCTAATAATTTCTGTGGAGTTCAGTTTTCCAGAAGAAAAAGAAGAAAAGTTTTCCAGGCACCCTGGGGCTCCTGGCCCACATCCACTGCTCTGGAATGTTGTGTTCCACAACACATCATCGAGCTGTCCTGTCCTCTCTGCTACTCAGCTCTCCTTCCCTTCCTTTGCCCAAGGTTGCTTTCTGTGATTGCTGGTTTAGATTTGTGAGTTTTCCTTCCCCTCCTCTCTCAGAAGGCTTCACCAGGTGAACTCTTTAGGGAAGTGATACGTGTTGGGTGGATGAGTAAGAGGTGAGAACCAGGTGGGATCAAAGGAAACAGAATTGTCATCTAATTCTGATTAGATATCCAAAGCCATAAATTCACTTGCTGCTCTTGCAGCCTCATTCATGGGAATCTCAGTGAAGTCCTCAGCTGCTGCAAGGAGTGGGTAGGAAAAGGGAGGGAACCTGAATTGTGATGTAATCATCATTACTGGGATTGGAGAATATTGCAGTTAAATGTTTTTTCCCCACTGTTCTTATCCCTTGTGCTTCCTTTGTGTTTCTAACTCATGTAGAGACTTCATTATATTGCTCATTTAACCATTTCCAGCAGTACTGGGATTGACAGGTTGAATTTTCAGCAATCTCACAACTTCATGGGCTGTAAATTGAAGTTTTAGGGCCTGGTGAAAAGGTGATAAGAAAGTTGCATCTGCTACCAGCTTTCTAGTTACTTCATCATCAAATACATTGAGTTTGTTAATGCCAGGTACTCTTGCTGAAAATACAATTTATAACCATGGCCTTTGCAACTGGAAGCAATTACTTTGCATTGGTTTTCCTTTCGTATTCTGAAACACCAGAATTCTATTCTCATCTTTCCTCTGCTTTCTTCCCTACAAAAGAGGCAGAGAAAAATCTGAATGTTAACTTGTTATGATTATCTTCTGATTTTTTCTCTTTTTTTTGTCAGCAAAGATGGATAGCTGGAAAATTACTGAAAGTAATGTAAAGAAAAATGAGCATCTGCTACTGAAGTTTCTGATGAGAGCTCAGTTGTACTTGGGGCTTGTATGACAGTGGTGGGCAGGTACTGAGGCTGATGAGACCTGTGTGTCTTGTGCTATTCTGACAGGAATTGTGGACATGGTTTGTTCCCCTTATGGCTGGGTAGTAAACCTGGTTACTAAAACTTGTCAAGATGTTTTTCCAAAACGTTTTGTTGTGAGCTATCTTCCTGTAGCTATGGTTTTGGTGATTGTTTGATCAGAAAAGACTTTTCCAGGATTCAGATGGGATGGGAGATGTCTTTTATCTTGATTCCCAGCTCACTCTGGTTTAGATATTTTTGTTAATGTCTGTGCCTTGCCAAATTAATGCTTGGCTTGGGTCTCCCATACCCTTGGTTTGTCTGCTGCCCTTGCTCCCTGAATGCTGACTTGCTTGAGTGACACTGGAGCCTCCCTCGTGGCACAGATGGACACTCCAGCCTCCACACCTTCCCTTACCACCCGCTCTAGCTCCTGTAATTCTGCTGGGAGATTGTCAAAAGCTTGTACCTTTCATCCCTGAAGTGGGAAAGCTTTTATTTATTTGGTTAATCCAAGAGTTAAGTGGGTGGGCAGATAAGTCGGCAGCCCCGTTCATTTCGTCACATGGTACCAACTCTTGTTTCCCCTTGAGAGAGGCAGAGCAGATGGAAGGCAGAGATGAAATGAAGATCAAAAGTAAACATTGTTATTAGGTTTTTGATAAAGGATAAAACACTTGTCACATCAAAGGTGCTGAAAACCACATTAAATGTTTCCTGAACATTTCGTGTCCACGTAAGCATTAACAGTACTTGCCGTGGGGACACTTGTAACAGCAAGTGGTGGAGCTGGGGGATGCTGGTGGGTATTTACCCTCATGGCTGTGCTGCAGGTCACCTGCCTGGCCCAGGAAGGCAGAGCTGGCAGCCTGCAGCTATCCTTTGTTATCCTGAACCTCTGGCCACAGATCAGTGGGCCCATGTGCTTGCTTAGAACTCCTTTAAGACTCCTCAGTCTGCCAGGTCTGGGCACTGCTTTCCCAGAGATTTCAAGGTATTTGCAGATGTAGGTAGGTGTAGAGTTTGTTGGTAACTTTTCTCCCAAGCACTGGTGATCTTTTGGTTCCATGCTTTAGCTCAGTGAATCAAGCCCTGAAATGTTTTGTGTAAGCAGCATCATTTGTAGTGAGAAGTGTCTATGTCTCTTTTCATCACTGTGTTGAAATACTGGGCAGTGCTGGCCAGTGGAAAAAGATAAAAAGGTGTATGTCACATTATTTTTTAAATGGTGGTGCTGATTGCTCTGACCACTGCTGGTGGACATAACATTTTGGCAAAATTAATGCAAAATGTTACCAGCCCAGCCCAGCAGCCTTTGGTGTTCCTTTTTCCAGGTGGTGCTTGTTCCTTTTTCCAGGTAGTGCTGAGTCCAGTCTGCCTTTGTTTCCAATTGATCTCCTTGTTTTTCTGTAGGCAAAGAAGGAGGCACATGCCCTGCCTTCTGCCACATAGGAGGTTCTGTGTAACAGAGATCAGTCCCAGAAACAGTCTGCCCCTAGATTTTCTTTTTTTTTTTTTTTTTAGCCAATGCAGAAACATTTCCCTGCCTCCTGGTTTCAGCTCTTCAGAGCACAGAGGTAGTTTAAATGCTGTGTGTGTAGCCACACACAGTGTATCATCAGTCATTTTGCATGTTGGGGGTGGAAATTTGCCCTTCACTAACATTTCACCATCTCACTTCCTCCAGAGTGCCATTTATCAACTGAAATTGGCATCAGATTTGCTTCTGAAATGAGAGGAACAGCAAAACATTGTTGAATTGGATGAAAGTTCATGGAAGCACCTGCTGAATGTTCACATGCTTAAATCTCATTGACTTCAGATTAAGTCCAAGAGGTTTTCAAGTGAGGTTTTGAGTCATTTTTACCACATTTGAACTGTTGTTTCCAGGAAAAGTGGAAAAAAGTTTTTACACCAAGATGAACTTCCTTAGAAATATCTAATAATCTGGGCTCAAGTTTTACTTGCCAGAGTTTATATTAAAAAGCTCAGAAATGGGGCAGTACTTGAATGGAAATGTGTGTGTTAGAGTCACAGAGAAGCTCATCAGAAGCTTGCACTCATTAGTCCAAGCTCCCACATGAAGCAGGGCTTGAAGTTTGCTCAGGGTCTTGTCTAGTTGAGTTTTGAAAACCTCCCAGGATGAAAATTGAACATCCTTTCTAGGTCCCTCTTCCAATTTCACTCAGTGCTCAGGGGCTGATTTTCTCTTCAGCTGGAATTTCTCTGCTGCAGCCTGGGAGTGCTGCCTCTCATCCTGTCACTGTGCTCTTCAGGAAAGGCTCTGCCTCT
Organism: Phylloscopus collybita; assembly: GCA_027886175.1. Taxonomy (NCBI): domain Eukaryota; kingdom Metazoa; phylum Chordata; class Aves; order Passeriformes; family Phylloscopidae; genus Phylloscopus; species Phylloscopus collybita. The sequence continues at coordinate 7,796,349 of JAJNNQ010000019.1, read as the reverse complement.
GTCTATTCTGCCTTTTCCATCATCCAAAGAGTTCAGTAAGACAAATCTCCTTGGTTGTTTGCTTGTTTGTTTTCCTCTCATGCTGCCCTTGTTTCTGTATTCTGTGAGTGATTGATAGCAGAACCTTGTCTGTGCATTTGGGCTCTTTCAAAGAAAGATCTATTTTCTATTTAGTACTCTTGAAAAGAGAACTCTGGAAATGTATGAAGACAAAAAGAAATTAGGTGGTGTAGAGAAGTCCCTGTCCTGAATTCATGTCTGCCAAATGTTAATGTTAGTTGTTTTTGAGCTTAGTAATGCAAGAGGCTTTTATCCTGTGTACAGCTGGCCTCATCCTGCGGTGAACGTAACATAAAAGGGAGCAAAAGGCATCTGTTAAAACTTCAGGTCTTCTTTGGTGGCAAGTAAGGTGGCAATCATGCACCAGCTCAGATATGACAGAGGCTTTGCCTGAAAACTTGAGGTTAGACCAGGAACTTCATAATAAAAAAGTCAAGTTTAATTTCTTGACAATACCCAAGACAGATGTCTCAGTGACAATTGTACAGCTGTTTTATTTCCTTTTTTAAAAAATGTTACTTTTTCTTAAAAAGCATTACAATGTATTTCAGCAAGATTTCTCATTTAATAAGATGCAAAAGTTCAGGCAATATCCTGTTTAGATTGTTTCTATTTGATAATAAAAATGGCATTGACAGTGAGAGACTGCACCGAATAAATCATTACTTGTGAGTTCTGTTTTATGCTGCAGCCAGGATGTGTCCTGTAAGTTCACAGCTATTTTAACTTTTCCTCATATAGACAGCTGTATGTCCATGAGATTTATTTCTTGATCCATGTGGACATGAAATCCTTCTTGGGATTATTGCCATAGAAACAAGCCATAACATAGAGTATGTTAGGAGTAACAAATGGGATTTGGCAGTCCTTCCCGTTTACTACACGCAATCTGAGCTATGTAGTACAAAAAGCAACAGTTATTTGCTCTCAGAGCTTTATTAACAGGCACACCTGCACTTTCATTAGAACTAGATGCTTCAACTTCCATCCTGGCTGGGATGGCATTTACAGATTCGGGTCTTTAAACTAAAATCCAACATCAGGTTTATTTTCCAGTCAAGGTAGGAATTGGTCAGGTTTGACATTTTGGTTCCCTTTTGTTGGTTGCAAATCCCAGAGGCAGCCCTTGTGAGCCTCCCAGGAGATAAGTGATCAAACTGCTGGCTCCAGGGAACGGTCCCTGCTTTGAAGGATGAAATCACCCAAGTTGTGCTTGTAAAGCCTGATCTCCCACGGAGCTGGGACTCAGCTCCCAGCCTCTCCCAGGGCTTCACACCCTGCCTGGCTTACAGGAATGATTCCCTTATCCTTGGTGGCCCAGGGTGGCTCTGAGCTGGGGGAGTAGATGGGTTGTACCAGGCAGGGAAGGTTTTTTTGCAGGAGTGAGCAACAAGCTGTACCTGAAGCTGAGGCTGAGCTGATTGTCTGGGTCACAGCACAGCTGCTGATACACAGGAGGGAGAAAGGCAAACTCCAAATTTTATGCCAAATCTATGGGTCAGCTTTTGAAATTGTATGGGATAGTAAAGAGACAGAAAAGCAGAGGGAACAGAATACAGAAAAGGGCAGAGGAACATATTAAACCCAAGGTGTGTCTGCTGGCTGTCTGCTGAGCCCTGGCAGCGCTGTCACTGTGGCCCTGGGCCTTCTGCTGTGGGAGGTCAGTGCTGCCTCAGCAGGGCACAGGGTGCAGATTTTGCTTGGCTCTGGTGCTCTTACCTCTTTCCTATCCTCCCTTTTATGAGGTAAAATCAAACATGGAAACAAATAGTCAGGTCACAGAGGGGTCCCTTGCTCTGGATGATGCATTTGCAGACCTGGAAGGGAGCACACAGTGTTCTTTTCCCATCCATGTCCTATAATGCTGCCTCCAGCTGAGAGAGGAGCAGCTTCCAGGGGAGATTTCAGAGGCAGCTGGAGATGCTTTAAAGTTCTCACAGCAAAATCTCTCATTCCAAAAACAAAACAACTTTGCTCAACAGAAGGAATATCAAAAGCTGATTGTAAACCACAAAATCAAGATGAAACCTAGAATGCAACGTGAAAAACCCAGATAACTGAAATATAGGGATTTGAATCTGGGCTATGCTCATAGTCTGCCTGGCCTCCTTTTCAAAACTGCTGAGTACTGAACAGCTCTAGTGAAGGCGATGAGTGCTCAGGATTTCTTTGAAACATTTATTTAGTACCTAAGTATAGATCTAGGACTGACTAACTTTAGGCTCCAAATATAGTTCAGGTGTCTGCCTTCTCACTCTTCCTCATTTCTCTTTTCCTTGCTATTTAATCTCTTCATCAGCTCCCACATTCTCTGTTTCTTTCAACACTCTTAACTTTAACATCCTCCCCCAGTTGACTTCTGCTTCTATCACCTCAACCACTCTGACAGCTTTGCTGTCCCATGGGAGCCACAGGGCATTCTCCAAGGTCCATTCCAGGCAAGCTCTAGGAGGCAGCCCTTTTCTCTCCCTCACACCCTAAACTCTCCCTGCCTCATTCTCAGGAGGGCAGAGGTTCAAACAAACTGCTTTATCCTGTTCAGGAACCTTCTGAGATTTAAGTCCCAAGTATCTCTCCTCTCCTGTGTGGGCCTGACCAGAGATGACAGTGAAAAGGGAATCATCACAGACACTCTTGATTGGGAGAGAGCCCAAAGTAGCTGCCATCACTTTCTGTCCCAAAAAGCATAAATCAAAATGTCCCATTTTCTGTGTTCTGCCCATTGCAGGTGTGATCTGCCAGTGCCAGCAATGAAAGAGATGTGAAGGTTATCAAGAAAGGATCATGTTAATTTTGTGAACAGGAAGCCTTCATTAATGGCTGTGTTGTTCCAATCAGCCAGAAGAGAGATGTGGCTGTTGTTCTGATGGATCTTGTCTTTGTCTGTGTTGCAGGAAGGCATGCCCCAAACGCTGAGTTCTACCAGTATGTTTACCCCATGTGGCTTCAACCCTCATCTACATACTTCAAAAGAAGGCGAACAAGGAGGGCTGATCTTCCAGGATGGAAACCTTACCTCAGCATCTCTGGATGCTCTGATCCAGCATTTGATACCTACCACTGATTACTACCCTGAAGTAAGCAATTCACAGTATAATAAATGGTTTAATTTTGATGAATTAGGGCAGTGCTTTATGCAAAAGTGTAAATGTGTTAAATTTTGAATTAAGAGGGCTCATTTAAAAGCTGCATACAATTAAAGCTTGGTAAATTGATGCATTGCTTTAAATGCTGTTTCACTGCTCTATAATTGTTTCCATGAAAAAGCAGATCTCAAAGATGATACTGCCTTTAAATAGGAGAACAGGGTATGGAGGGGAGCTGTAGTGGTGATGAATTAGTGATGTAGCAGTTGGAGCATTTCGAAAATAGCAGCGCTTCCCAGAGAGGTTTAGAGGAAAACTGAAGCAAAAAACTCCCAAGTCTGAACTGGCATTAAATTAGCTGAATTTCAGTGGCTGCTGAAATCATCCAGGTTTGCCTGTATGTACAGAGCATTCTGTTGGTGACAACAGAGATGCTTCTTCTGGTGGGTTTATAATTTACCTGGCATTGTATTCACAGCTTGGCAGTCACCGGACAGCGTAGTCCAGATCCTAATCCTTGCTCCATCAGTGGAAATTGTTTCCTCACCAGGAGTGTGAGGATCTAAACTGGAAGCAGGTTTATGTTCCTGCAAGCTATTAACTCCACTGGATTTTGCGCATCCTTAGTGGAATTCAGACAGAGTTTGACTGGAAGACTTTTAAGTGCTAATATATCTCCATGGCTTGTATTTCAAAGCACAGAGGAGCATTGACTTCTGGGTACTTGAGGAGACTGGGAAAGCTATCAATGCAGAGCAGGCAGCATGATTTAAATTACCCAGAGCTCAGTTTCTGATCAGCTAAAAATAGGTAATAAAGAAGCATCTCAATTAAAAAAAAAAAAAAAAAAAAAAAAAAAAAAAAAAAAAAAAAGAAGGAACAGAAAGGAAAAAAAATAGGTAATGGACAGATCAGGCTGTGAGATTTTCATTAGGCAATGTGTGATATATAATATTATACCTGCTGCTGGAGAGCATGGCTAGGGCTGAGGGAAGGGAGGTAATTCAGGTGCAAGGATGCAAGGAGGGGTCAGCATGCAAACAACTGAGACTTCATGCACATATTTTGAATTCACTACTGGAATGATCCAAGGATTTATCCAGCAGACCTGCTTCCCACAGCTTCACAGATGTGGAACTGCATATGATATGACTTGGCTGATAGTAGTGAAATTTGGGAAGTTAATAGAATAAATGAAATATTGATTAAAATAGGCCGGGTGAGATCTGCAGGGTAATAACAAGATGTGGCTGATGTGGGGGTGTCTGCAGCTCCCAACCCAGTACAACACAGATTCCTGCCCATTTAGCTTAACTGTCTCCAGCATCCTGGTTGGCCTGTCTCCTGTACCTGGGCTTGCTCCTGCACACTGTCTTCACTGGATGTTTGCCCTGGTTTTAAGCAACCAAGGGCTGGAAGTGGATGCTGTATAGGAAGGAGATGCTGCTGCCTCCTGCACCCAGTCTAACCAGTTCCGTATTCAGAGTCAGGAATTGTTATGTCCTTTAGACAAAAAGGTCTTGCCAAGTAGAAATGAAAAAGCTGTTCAGGGCTTTTACAGTCAATATTACCCACTGTGTGGCTGCTTACAGTAGGTCTACTTGTCTTTCTCCTGCAGAAAGCCTATATCTTTACATTCCTGCTGAGTTCCAGACTCTTCATCGAACCCCATGAGCTTTTGTCCCGGGTTTGTCACAAGTGCATTGAGCAGCAGCGGCTGGATGACCCTGTGCTGGACAAGGTTAGTTTATCTTTACAGCAGAAAAATGTGAGTTATTTTCAATGGGTAGAGGATTCTGGGGCTCTTGTGTGTGTCCCTTGCGTCTCTTTAGGTTGAATGAAGCTTTTTCATAAAGGATTTGCCACTGAGATCCTGACACTGAGGCATCCTGATATCCATGTCTGAGAGCAATGCTTCAGGCAGTAGTCACTTCAAATCTTCTAATTTTCCCTTTCCCCCTGTCTCAGTTTTCCCAGGTGACTTTCCCTCTTTAACTTCTTTAAGGCTCTGGTGAAGCCTGCAGGATGCAAGGAGGTAGGACATAACCCTCACACACTGTCAAGTGCAGATGTTCACACACCGCTCTCTCTCCTATTTTTACTTAATGTCTCTGCTCCTTTCCTTTCTTGCTCCTGGTACAGTAATATTTCCTCTTGCTCTTCCTGTCACTTTGAGCACCATGGAATAGGGGGCAGGTGCCCACCACCCTCCTGCCCTCTGTGCTGCAGAGCAGCACCAGTGGAGCACCGGAAATGGGCAGGAGCACCATTCATTGGGGCTCTGACAGATGAACAGAATGAGAAAATCTGAGCTGTTTCTGCCTCAGCACTCCTCCCATTTTGTCCCAGGGACTGTGCAGACTGGTACACTGTATAGCAACACATATGTATCTTCTGGCGGTGCCACCGACAGTGTAGTGGTGATGGATCCCACTGGATGCTGTTCAGTGCTGGATTCTGCCCAAGCTCTCCTTGCTGCATTGATGAACACTTGTCTGGTACATTATCTGGAACATATTATCTGGAGCAGGAGATGCACCTTCAGAACAGTGGAGGGGGAAAGAATGTGCGTTTGTTGCAAATTTCCAGAAACCCCAAAATTCTGAAATGGTTTTCGGGATCAGGCTTTCCAGCTTTGAAACTGTGAGTTTGGCATCAGATACTGGGTCACCAACATCTGACCATGTGCTTGGTTTTGAACAGGCAACTGGTTCCATGAGTAACAGGAGCTCTGCCTTCACTGTGGAGAGCAGTTCTCCAGAATGTTCAGCAATCCCAGACTTGGGTTACACAGTCAGTGTAAATAGAAATAGCTGTATGGGGTGAACTATGCAAAACAAGATTTCTAACATGTGAGGTTCTGTTCTCCAATTCTATGACAGATAAAAGTTTAGGAGGATTAAATGTGGGCATTGCTCACATTTTTGCAGTTTTGCTGCTCATGAAACTTTCAAGAAATGAGAAACACTGTCTTATTATGAAGACCTCTTATGTTCCTGAAGTGCATCTGGGTTTTGTAGCAACACAGGGTTGGTGGGACACAGCTGATTTTGTGTTCCCCAGAGTGGGGCTGATTTTGAAGCTTTGTACACAAGCAACCTCCCATCCCATGTCCTGTGACTTGCACGAAGTCCTCTCCATCAATTCATAATGCAGTTTACACAGCTGGAGCAAATGTCTCCCCAGACCTTTGTAGTTTCCAATAAAGCTTTCCCTTTAGCAGCCACCTGCTGGTCTTTGAGCCCAAGCTTAATGCTAGCTGACAGCAGTTATTTTTAGAGATGTGGTTCATTGAAACCTGTTGTTGGTGGAAAGCTGAAATATGCATTTTAACCACCTTGTTTGGAAAACAAAGAGCCAGGGAGCTTAAGAGTGTAATTTTTTCTGATTACAGGGTATACTTTAGATGCAGTACATGTGGATACAGAAGAAGGCTATTTGTTTCAGTCTGTGTTTTCTCTAAATAAAAAGGCAGTTTGTTGTTTAACACCATTTCCTTTTCACATAATGGAAGATGAAAGCTTTGGGAGCAGCCACACTGGCTGTCTTTTGAGATAACACTAATGCACCAGTTGTGCTATTCCCTGCATTTCCCTCCTTGCCCCATCCCGACTACTTCCACTGCCACATCTTCAGATAAATCTCCACCAGAAGTGGGCATCAGCTGTATGCTATGAGTGTCCTTGTCCTATCATGACCTTGAGCTCATGTGGGAAGAAAGCAACATTACCAGCAGCCCAAGTAAAGTTACAGAAATGCTGCTGTTTTGTTCATCTTTTCTTCACTGTACATCTGCCACTGGTCACTAAGCAGTTTTTTTCATACAGCCAGAAAGCAAAGGAGCAAAAAAACTTCTTTGTTGATCAAGAAATTCATTGCAGTTTTTCAGAGGATGAAAATATAGAAGAGTTGTAAGTACGAAAGAGAAGAACAAATGGTTCAAATGAGCAAAAAGGCCAGATGTTTTTAAAAAAGGTATAAAGGTTGCACTAACAAAATGTCCATCCAACCATAAACAGGCCTATTGCATGTGCAGAATACTTAAATCTGCATGTAAAACAGGCAGTTGTGCATGCACCTGAGTTCTGGTACATTCTGCGTGCTGAAATGTATTATTTGTGCACTACACTCTTTGTATGCATGTGTGCAGGTTTTGCAGGTGCAACAGAAATGCCTTCTTTGAAAACCTGGCCCCACATTCACTGACACACAGTGAGAGACTTCAATGAGTAACCATGTTTCAATCCCTGTCCCTCATTCAATGGTTTGCATTTCAGGCTCGAATCAGAAAATTTGGACCCAAAATCTTACAGTTGCTGACAGAGTGGACAGAGACATTCCCGTATGACTTTCAGGAAGAGCGGATGATTGGCCATCTGAAAGACATGATTCACAGAATAGCCCCATGTGATGAGGTGAGGATGCCTGACTTAGGATTTTCTGCTAATACGTTCATTTTCCTGCCTGGTTCCTCCTTTTCCTCTTTTTTCTGCATTCTGTTACATGCCTCTTCCTGGATACTCTTAAGAGTTTTGTTCTCCAATAATGTAAAAATGTAGGATCTTCCCTGAAAGACACATCTCTCTTTGGGTGCTCCTGGAGCAGTGAGCACTGGAATTTATCTCCTGCACATCAAATTGTAGGATAACAACACTCCCATTTTATAGAAGGAATATATGAAGGCATAGCATAAACTGAATGTGCTGGTGACAATTCAAATAGCAGCAGAGCTGTGATCTCCCAAGTTAGAATCATAGAATCACAGGCTGCTTTGGGTTGGAAGGGATCTTAAAGACCATCTTGTTCCACATCCCTGCCATGGGCAGGGACACCTTCCTCTAGACCAGGTTGCTCTAGGTCCCATCCAGCCTGACCTTGAACACTTCCAGTAGTGGGGCATCCACAGCTTCTCTGAATCCAAGTTCTTGTATTCAAAGAAAATACTAGTATTAGTAGACATGTAGCTTGTCTGGGAGCATGAAAGTGGCAGAAGACAGCAGTGTGTGGCCTGCTGAGCACAGCCTCAGGCTAGATGTCTGTATGATCCTGGTGTTCAAATATGTGAGCTCTGTGTGTGGCACAGTGGGTCACAGTGAATGGAGCTTCTGGGAGACCTGCTGGCAAATTCAGGTGGGTGAACCCCATAAATTAATTTGGAAACATTAAAAAGACCACAAAGTTCATGAAAATAATAAGCAAATAGTACACTGAGAGTCTCTAATTACTTTTAGGTTAACCATGGGATGTGGAAAAATTCAGTTCTACTGGCTACATGAAGGCCTGGCCTCAAGCCACAGAGGGGTGCAGTCCAGTAGAAAAACAAGAACATACCCATGAGGATGACAGAGAGGAGTGGAGAGAGGACAGAAGGAATTAGCAGGGCTGCAGTACAACAAAAATGAAATTGGGCTCTCCTATGCACATGAAATATGTCATAAATGCGAACAGCTGCTCTTGGACTGGGTTGGAATCATGTCTGGCACTTTCAGGGAGCTGTAGGCTGGCATGGATTGACTGGAAGTCCATGGGAGAGAAGGGGCAGGACAGGGAAGCTGTGAGACACAGCAGTGGAAGTGAAGGCAACAAAAAAACTCAGAAAGAGCCAAGTGGATTTAGTTCCATTTAGCAGAGCAGTAGAATTCCTTTAAGGGAAAGAGGCAATGGACTTGTTCCTGGCCAGCCACAGCAAAAGATGCCTTGCAGCCTTTCAGCATCAGAAATGAGGGAAACCATACAGACCCACCAGAATTGTGTCTACTGGAAAGAAGGAACCAAAGAATAAAGGACAGGGACTTGGTGTGTGCTCTTTAACAGCAGTAGTTGCCCTGGTGAAGAATCATAAATGCTATAAATCAACTTCCTGCATGCAAAGTAGTGGTTTATTTGCCTAACCTGAGCAAACACTGCACACCTTTGCTCTGGAGCATGCACAGCTGTGTACAAATGCTTGTGGGTGCCCTGGGGGGCCTCAGACTACATTAGTTTCAAATCACTGTTCTTCAGATATTACTAGGCACTGTAATTGCTAGTGATTATGCCTGAGCAAAATCAATAATTAATTTAAGAAACACCTCATACCTCCGAATGCAAATTTCCTTTTTTTTTAAGGGACAGCACAGAAGAGTAATGTTAGTTTTTTGGAAGAAATTTGTTCCCATTGTGAGCCACAGAAATTAAAGACTGAAGGATTTGTGATGTCATCTAATCCATGTAGGTCAGTGCAGGATTTTCCCCTGCAGTGTCTGCTCCTGTCCTTTGTAGAGTCCACTTTCTAAAGGCTGTGATGTGCTTATATAAAGGTGTCCATGCTGAGAAGCATTTCTTAGTAAGTGCTGTGATTTGCATTTAGAGTTAGAAATTTTAATTAAAATTTGAGCTCCTAAGCCACCTGCTGAGGCCTGCTGTCTTCAGAGGAACTTTCCTAGTTAAGAAAGAAACATTTTCTTTAAATATTAAACAGTAGTGTGCTTCTTTTTACTTTTAATGTGGCAGTGAAGTGAAATTGGTTGATAAAGTCCAGCATGCAGCCCCTGTACGGTGGGGGGTCACTTTGTGGCAAGATAATTACCAGCATATTGAAGGTAATGAACAATGTTGTTTTCAGTTAGTGGATGTAGTTTAAAGAAGGCAGGAAAGGCTTTTTGAAGGACAAAAGCAGGGGTTTTTTTATTATTATTTCTCTCCCAATGTGCACAGAAAAGCTTTCTAGGCAAGGGTGCACCCAACTGATTTCCAGTGCTTCTCTTTAAAGCTCTGATTTCTGTGTAATTGTTTGTGCCCTTTAAGTGTCTCTCTTTTTTTTCATTCTTTATTAGATGGTTGACTTACCTGAGTCTGTGTTTACTGTTGTCTATATCTATTTTTTGTGCCATATTCCCTACAAAACGAGGTGAAACTTGATATCTTGATAAAGATTTATTGAAAGACTGGCTAATATGCGTGTCTTTCAAGCAATTTCATGCAGCTTTTCATCCAAACTATCACAAATTTGATACTGCATAGACATAGCTAGTCTAAGAGTTTTCATCCAAATGCCTTCTAGAAAGAGGAGCTGGGTTTCCAGGCAAGCCTTTCACCACATGTTTTATATTCATTAGAAGGCTTGGCTTTCAGTCCTGCCCCCACCCCCAAAAAACTGAGTTTCCCATTTACAAATTAAGTTCACAAAATGCCAAATATTTCACTATTTGAGTTTTCACTAAAAAAAACACAATATGTTCACAGAGCTTCATAAGCTGTGTTGAGATTTGCAAACACACCTGGATGTAAAACAGAGAAATATTTAGATGGTGGTCAGTGGTTTGGGTCCAGAACAGTCTTTGTAAATCAAAAGTGCGACCATCTGTTGACATGAGGATTTACGTGAAGAAAGCCTTTCTTGGAGCTAATATACATCACTTACAGATAAAAACTGAAGGAGTGGGGTTTTACTTTCTTCAGTCAATTCTCACTTTGGGATTTGATTCCAAATACATTTTGTGTTGTCATTCTGCAAGACATGTCCCTCCTGCCTTCTGGGTATTTTCTTCATTTCAGACTTGACATCTCTATTTTACAAAAAAAACCAAACCCTACTACTATCTGGTACATGTTCTAGCCCAGCTCAAGAGAGCATCTTCCTTAAGTGAAAGGAAACAATGTGAGTCCAAGAGAGCAATGTGAAATCTTTTGTTAGATGAGCTGCATCCAAGTTATAAAGTGCTGTGGCAAAAGTTGAAGCACTTGGGACGTTCTAAAGGTCTCCAGCCTTTCCTACCCTATAACGAAGACAGAGTAGATGTGAGAAGTTATTCTTCACTGCAAAGTAGGAGGAGGTGTATCTCCAATGTGCAGATTGGATTCTGTGCAGGTGAGAAGAGCACTAAGTCTGGTTTCTGGTTCCTGGAACACTTAAAACATGAATGCTGTCAATGCCTAACGCTGAAGACTCTCCACAGCCTACAAAACCCTGAAGACAGGGGCTGGATCTAAACCATGGGATTACTTCCCAAAGGCTCACTTGAGCTGCATACAGCTTGGGACATGACACAGGTGTGTGTCGTTCTTTGTGGGGAGGCACAGTCTAGCCAAGGACATTTCCAATTAAGCTTGTCCTTAGAACCCATCCACCAGTTCTGTTATCTCAGTTTTGTGATGTCTGCATATGTCAGTCGTGAGGAGTTGAAGTAATTTTTTCTGCCCATCCTCCATGGCCAGAGATTCCACTCATTGTCTGTAAAGAGTTGCTCCAGCTCTGAGAACAACTTGGGCAAGTTGGTAATGATGATCCTCTTGAGCACATAGCTGGGCTTGGAATACGATATGAGCTTCCTTCAGTAGAAATTAACATTTGGATATTAAATACTCAAAGCTACACAATGCTCCAGTCACTCCAGCTGGGTAGCAAGCAGCTGAGAGCTTCTTCTGCATTCAGATCAAAAGATCTGAGAATGCAGAAGGATGGAGAAAATAGCATTAGGAACATTTCATATTCTTAGTCAGAGTTGACAAGGCAGCATTAGCAGGTAGAGTTCTCAGCCAAAACGTAGCTGACATAAAAGATAGGTACCAAAAGCTGCTGTGCTCCAGAAAGCTGCAGTAACTCATGTTGTAGCATTGCCTCTCCTTTGAACCTGATGTTGGCAGTTGTCTTGGTTTGGAAAGACAGGTATCTGCCAGGGAAACTGAGGTTCCCCTAGGATGGAGAATGCCAACCCCTCACACCCCGACGAATTATAATTTTGCAATCAAGGGCTCTCAGGCAAAGATGTTTGGAATAGGAATAACAGTTCTTTACTAGGAGATATTAACAATACAAATATGATAGGAAACAAAACCACCCAACCAAACAAACAAATAAACAAATAAACAATAATTTTAGAAGAAAACCCTGACAGAGTCAGAGTTTCAATCTGACCCTGTGATTCAGGATGTTGAAAACAGTCCAAACGTAAACAGTCCAAACACTTCTGAAGTGGCAGACGTGATCCTGTTGGAGCAGAGATGATTCTGCGAAGAAAACCGGTTCAGGGGCCGCGAGGAGGGAGACAGGAATGGCGAGCACAGGAGACGAAGAAGATCTTGCCACACCACAGGGAAGGAAGCGCGGAGCACCCAGCTCCTGCAGCCCAGCAGCACCGCCAACCCCCGGCCACCCCCCCCTCCCCCCCACCCCCCACCGCCAGGGCATGAGATGTATAGAAATGCAAATGCACCGCACAGGCTGGGGAAGGTAACAATGGCCTATCAAGGTGGGTCATCAGGCCCCAAAACAGATGTAAATAGAATATACAAAACCCGGCTCCACAACCCAGGACAGCAGTAATCTGGAATATCAGTGCCAGCCCAACCCACCAGTCCTGCCTGCCTCTTCTCTTGTAGTCTCTGTGTCTAGAGCACAGAACTGTAATTAAGCCAGCTGGTTATTCTGAAATAGGCTTGTTGGGAATAAAATGGTAACCTGTTGCTGGCTGGGTAGAATTTTGCAGAAAGGATAATTCAGCACAAAAACCACTCCTATGTCAAGTTTTTTGGGTGGCTTATGTTTCTCTCCCTGTCTCCAGGCTTACTGGAAAAAGATGAATCAGCTTTTGCAAGCCCTGAATCAAAAGCTTGCAACCCTCAGCCATGGGCAAGAAGGGATTGTCAAGATCAATACTGCTGTCTCTGATAAGCTGGTTGCCTTTAAAACTAAACCTCCATCAATTCAGAGAGAAATCCTGAGCGTCTGCAGTGACCCTTACACTCTGGCTCAGCAGCTGACACATGTGGAGCTGGTAAGTGGGAATGGTTCCCAACTTCTGCAGCCAGAGATGTTATTTTAAGTCATCAGCTTCTAAGTATTCCAGATATAACTAAAAAATGTCTGCACTGCTGCAGCACATCCCATGCTGTATCAGCACTGCAGCAGGAGGCAGGGTTTGACAGGTTAAGAGATGCTAGGAAAGCAAATTATATATCAGTGTCCCTGTGCAGCTTGGGGCAGGTCACTGTACTTCAGTTTGCTTATTTGTGAAATGAGAGTCCTATCCCAGCAAAGTCCCAGGAATGTCACTTCTATAAGATGCTCAGTGCCCCACAAGCTCTCCAGGTGCCATTGAAATGCCTGCTCATTAACCCTTTTATAAATTTGGAAGAAATTTTAGCAGTTCAAATCCATTTCTCCAGATACACAAAGCATGTGAGTTGCCTGATGCGGCTTTCATCCTTCCATTTGGGATTTTGTGCATGAGCATATAAGGGTGTGCAGATACCATCCCCACAAACTCCTGCTGTGCTGGGCTGCAGTCTGCTCCCAAACAGACTCTTTTGTGAAAAATTGCAGTGCAGAAACCTTGGATGTGCTGTTGTGCTGCACACCCTTCTCCCAGGATCAGGTCCTCCCCAGGGTCCTCCTGGATGTGCACAGAAGAACACAAGGCATTGCTGCCATCTGCAGATCTCTTGTTGCTCTGGTGCCCTGCTACTTGTCCTCCCGTGGACTCTGCTCATCCTTCAGGGGAAGGATGAAAAAACAAAATATGAAACGCACTGTGGGTTGCAGTGAGCATTAGCAAATCAGCCTTTGAATTTCTGAAGACAGTTTATATTCTGTTTGTCAGGAAGTGGAATGGTTTAGTTTTCTGAACATGCAGCTTTCACTCTCTTTGTTTTATATGACTTAAGCCAGAGAGTAGGAGTCCTTTTGCATGGAGTTTTTTCTTGCTTTTGTTTTTTTCCTCTTCCACAGTACAACTGTCTTCCAAGGAAAAATTCCCTGTAACTGAGGCATCACTGCCGTTTTAAAACACGTGCAGCTAGAGATTTTAATTCCACTGTACTGTAATCAATTCTTTCTACCTTCTCTTTCATTGCTGTGTCCGATACATCAAGTACTCTGCGCTGAAACTGTCTGATGCTTATTTATTAGTAAGAATTATTTGATAATTATTTGAAACAGTTATTGATTAGTAAGAGCCCTATACAGTTATCAGTGTTAAGGTGAGAGGCTCAGAGAAAAAAGCATAGGACTAGACATAAAATTTTCCCTTGAGCAGAATTACCATTTATTTCATTGTTGCTTGAATATTTTAAGTTTGGGCTATAGAAATTCCAAAATACCTGCTTTGAAATCCCTTTGTGGCCTACAACCTACTGAAAATATTTATTTTTCTAATAAACATGTTTAAGGAGAGTGAAAAGCCTAAAAGTTGGAGCTGCCACGTTTTTTCTGGAGCTGCTGGAGGTGGCCTCTCTTTTACTAAGAGAGATATGGATACTTTATTTATTCATTTTGCTTAGTGCCTGGGACACTCTCCAGTGTAAGCAAAGCCTTTAGTGTGTCACGTGCATCCTCAGTGCCTTCCTTATCCAGTGACCCAGAGCCAGCACCCCGGGGCACCTGAGGGTCAGTGGAGCCAGGGCAGAGCCCTGTGTGGGCAGCTGAGCAGTGGATTGCTGTGGACAGCAGATAACAGCATTACTGCCATTGTAACAGCTGGGAAACAAGGCTTTTGAGCCATGCTGCACCACAGCAGGTCTGAGGGAGCATCAAACAGAACTGATGTCCGCTGGGACCCAGGTGAAGCCCTGTGCATCCAGTGCAGTGGAAGGGACTCTTACTGTGGCTTGTCAGTAATGAGACATATTTATTCCAATTTTGATCTTTCTGCTGACATCGTTCTAATTGTTATTATGAATTTTAATGTCTGGTTAGTTGGCTGTCTACCTGTTCAGTGACACCACTCAGAGCTGACAGAAAATGATGATGTTTTATCAAGAGGAACAGAAGATATTCTGAGGTGCTGTCTTACTTTTCCTTTTCTCTTCCCACTCCCCTCCCCTCAACAGGAAAGACTAAGTCACATTGGACCTGAGGAGTTTGTGCAGGCATTTGTACATAAGGACCCTCTGGATGGCACCAAGGTATGTTTTCTTCATATACAAAGTGTCTCCTGTGACCACAGTTTGTCCAGTTGTGATAAGGTCCCCAAGAGCAGGGCCTGAGTGACAAGCTGACGTGGGCCAGGCCAGCTGGTGACCTATGTTGTCATGGCAAGGATGGGAACCTGTTGGCAGAGCTCACACTGGCAGGTCACTGCCATTCCTCCCTGGTGACAAACTGGCTACCACTGTGATGTGCTTTCAGGCTTGTTCCTCCCAACCTGCTTTGACTGGGACAGATGTTTGTGGTTGTACACAGCCAGGAAATGTCTGCTGCTCTGTTGAAGGACTAAAGGCTGGGGATGTGATGTAATGGCCTCAGCGTGTGCCCAGATACCACAGCAATGAGTCAGGGCGTCATGAATCAATTCTTCTCTCTTACACAATGGCTTTTAACCCAAAGCACCACAGGGAATGGAGCCTGATCAGGGCTTCCTCCAAAGGCTGTAAAAGCCACTTGGAGTCTTTCCACTGTGTCTTAGTTTGGAAAGACAAGGTATCTGACAGGGAAAGCTAGAGTTTCCCTTAGAATGGGGAACCCCCGCTGAATTATAATTTTACAATTAAGGGCTTTTAGGCAAAGATTTGGGAATAGGAATATTAACAATACAAATGTAGTAGAAAAACAAAACCACCCAACCACACCAGCAAACAAACAACAATTTGGAAAACCCTGACAGAGTCAGAGCTACAACCTGACACCCTGTTGGTCAGGGTGTTGGAAGCAGTCCAAAAGTGAGTCCTCCTGGAGTGGCAGATGTGGTTCTGGTGGAGTAGAGATGATCCTGTAGAACAAGAGTCCAGTGGTGGTGAGAAGAGGTCCAGTCTTCCTCCAGGAATCGGGTGAAGCTGAATCCTTTCTTGTTCCTGTGTCTCAGTTTTATCCAGGTAGGAATGGTTGGCTCCCCCCACTGGGTGGAGCATCTCACAATAGGATGATGTAATGTGGGTAGTCTATTTTGGGGATGTGTGCTATTAGGGGTGTCTTAATGGTCCATTAGCAGAAAATATTCCCCAGGCGGTGAAAGAGATAAGAAACAATGCCCTACCTGGTTTGAACAGCTGTCCTATTATCAAAAGGCATCCGCCCCCCTGCTCCCAGAGTAAAGGAGAACAATTCTCCAACTGCTTTCAGCAGATGAAGTAGAATACACATTTTTGGTTCCATAACCCAAGACACACTGATTCCACTGAGCTTTGAAGTAACATTTCAGAGAGTGCCTCAGTCAGGAAAGAGGCTTCCTAGCTGGAGAGGGAGAACCAGAGATTTCACATGCTGTCTGAAAGAAAGGGTGGAAAATTCTTCCCCTCAATTGCTCATGTGCTCCCACTGAGATCATAACATCAATGGCAAAATTTCCTCATTGGATGCCAAAGGTATCAGGAAGACCTGTGTTTGTACTGCTGCACAAAAAGCACTAAAATAGGTTGTAATGGTGAAAAGATGGATGGATGGATGGATGGATGGATGGATGGATGGATGGATGGATGGAACATGCAACACTGGGCTCTTTCCTTCTTTTCTTGGACTTGTGGAGATTCTGCAGTTTGTTTCAGGATGAGGGAAATAGGCAGAGATGGAGTTCCATGTATTCTGAGCATTGATCACATTCTTTAGAAAGGAACCCCAAGGCAGCAAATGTGTGTCAGAAACACAAGATACCAAACCAGCCACAGTGAGATTTCAGCCACCTGGGCTTCAAGTCAGCAAGGCTGATCACGGTGCAGGTAGTCTGGAGCTTCTCTTCATGCTCTATGTGGTTGATTTAGAAAAGCTTCTGTGCCAAGATATAGCCCAGGGGGAGAGCATCACAAAATAGTTTAGGTTGGAAAAGACCTCCAAGATCATTGACTCCAGCCCATAACCCAGTACTGCCAAGGCCACTACTAAACCATGTCTCCAGGTGCCACATCCATACATTTTTTAAACACTTCCAGGGATGGTGATTCCACCACTTTCCTGGGCAGCCTGTTCCAATGCCTGACTACCCTTTCACTGAAGAAATTGTTCCTAATATCTAATCTAAACCTTTTCTGGCACAACTTGAGGGCATTTCCTTTTGTCCTGCTGCTTGTTACTTGAGAGAAGAGACCAACTCCCCCCTGCCCTACAGCCTCCTTCCATGGAGCTGTGCAGAGCAAGAAGGTTCCTCCTCTTTGTCTCCAAGCTGAGCTCCCTCAGCTGCTGCTCATCAGATTTGTGCTCCAGACCCTTCCCCAGCTCCTTTGCCCTTCTCTGGTCATGTCTTTGGACAAAGTAGCACAAACCTTATGTGGAATCATATTCCCTGACCCATGAAGAACATCCCTGTCAAACACAGGGAGCTGGCTCAGGTCTGAATTCCCTCCAGCTGGAGATAATATTAAACATCTTTCTTGCGTGAGGGCTTCAAAAGGATTCACTTACGAATGTTTATCAAGCATTCTGAGCTGCAGATGGAAGATGCTTGGGAGGTGCTAAATGTTGCTGCCATTTATAAAGCTTAACCTTTAAAAAGCAGTCTGTCTCAACTTTACTGTTGCACATTTTTCACAAGTTTTGCATTATTAGCTGTGACTCTTACGCCCTGGCACAGGACAACAGTTCTGAGATGAAAATACTATTTTCAGAACAAAACCTGGGTTTTGTGTACTTTTTGCTGTAATAGGAAACAAGAAACAGAGCACATGAAAAGCAGCCACTGTGGTTAGACTGGGGCTGATTTGGGTTTCCTTTGAGTTTTTGATATTTACATGCTGCTTGCTAACATTTACTTTTGAGGTGCTTTAAAAATACACTTTTATTGTGTTTGTAGTCTATTCATAAAGTGGCTCAGAATTTCAGTCTTGTTAGGTTTTGCTCCTCCATAGCATGGTACTGTGATTTCTGTTTCTAAACATGTCTGTATACAGAATCACAGATGAATATTTTCTTACTTTGAATTACCTTGGGAATCATATTAAGCCACATTTCTGAAGGGGTTCTTACATAATATGGGTGATCCCATTGACATTAATAGATCTTTGCTTGTGCATTATGATTTTCCTGAGTGGCATATGTTCATGGTACCTCTGGGAAACAATCATCCTAGTAAAACAAAAATCAGTATTCTCTGGTACCCTCTAGTGGATGTTACTGAATGTTCAGACAAATCTCTTGAACTTTAGAGAGCTGAGTGTCCTAGACGGACTGTCTAAGAATTTAAAGCTGGGAAAAGCACTTGAATTCTTACTCTCCCACGCAACATATTCAGGCTGTGTGAACTGCCCTATCACTCCTCTGAAGTCAAATTTTCTGTTGATGACAAAGGAACTGGAAGAGTTCAGCCAAGTATCTACTCATATAGCCTGTATCAGTTTTGGGAATTTATGTTAAGTTTTATATAAATAAGTGAAAAATACCTTGTAATGGCTCTTACCAGTGGAGTGCCTCTGGTATGTAAGTGGCCTGTTCAAGCACAGCCATCCAGGCAGAGCTGGTTGCTAAGAACCTCTTTTTCTGAAAACTCACTAAGGAAGATAATGTGTTTTTTTTCATAAAATATCAACCAGAACTGTGTTTTCTCTTGTTTATCTCTTGTACACTTCACTAAATTCTGGTCCCTCCCCTCCAGAAATGTCTGTGGGTGATTTTATTTACTGAAGTAGAGGAAGTCTTGGGATCAAAGGCACAAACTGAGTCTGCTGTGGAAGACTCTGCCTGTCTTATTATTTTTTCTGCATGTCCTTGTTGATGTCAGAATCCTGCAATGCCTCAGCTGTTCATATCCCAGGGAACAAGGGTCAGTGCAGACTCTCAGTGAACACTTGCTGCAGGCAAAATGGGGCTGTTTTCTGGACAGCAGTGTGAATTGTTCAGTGAGACACACCCAGCTAGACCCCCATCTGCCACTCACAGGGTTTTTAAAAGGGGCCCTTAAATGCACAGTCTTCTAAGAGCATGAAAGGGATGTGGCAAGTAATTACCTTTGTACAGTATTTATCTTAATGATCCACTGACTGGAGCACAGTTATATCTTTCTGTGCTTCCCCACCCCCCCCCCCCCCCAGACTTGTTTCAGTGAACAGAAGAAGACAAGTAACCTTGAAGCCTATGTGAAATGGTTCAATAGACTCTGCTATCTTGTGGCAACAGAAATTTGCATGGTAAGTTTATAAGTATGTGCCATGTTTTACCACATACCTGAAGCACCACTCTGAGATTTTATATTAATAAACAGTCCTGGGGATTTATTTCTTATGACCCAGCTAAGCATCTGATGGTAAGTTTTAGTAGTGTTGCGCTTGCAGAAGCGACCTGATAAATGACAAACATTGTAAAACAGGCGGTGGCACACAGGGGAATGCACTGTCCTCTTGATGTAGTAGGAGCACAGTGTGGAATAATGAACTCTGCAGGGAAAAAGTAGAGGAAAAAATGCCTTGAGCTATCCTGTGAGATTTCTGCCAGCAAAGACTCTAGTGGAACGATATTTGTTATCTGTCATCCTAAAGATCTGCTGTGTGTGTGAATTCCCACTGCATGGCTCTCTTTCCTGCTGCCCATTAGTGTAGCTGTGGCTGTTGTTTCTTAACTTGGTGGTGGTTTTAGTTTGTTTAACTTGGTCCCATCAAAATGAAATTAATGTTTTCCTCTTTGAAAAGGGTATGGAAGGGAGGAATAATAATAGTTTAAAGAGCCTGGATAGCCTGTGACACATAAGAATTACCATTTGAAGATCATTTTTGGAAAAGATAGGGTGACTCCAGTCCAATTAAAATGTATATTTTAAATGCTGTCTTTTGGCCTGGCCATATTGCTAAAGGGACAGAAGAGGGCAAAGGGATTAATGCAATGAAACAAGCTCTTTCTGGGACAAGGATGCTGCTGTTATAGGAGTGTGAAATCCTGCCCTTAGGAAAGTCTGTGCTGACGAGCCCACTGACTCAAGGGAAGCCAGCAGGGAGCTGAGGCTCTGCTTCAGGGCTGCTTGGGCTGCCTGTTTCAGCACTGAGACAGTCGCTGGGGCTGGGAATTGCCATGAATTTCTTCTGTGTCACTGCAGTGAAAGCTTTGATTTCAGAGGCTGCCAGTCACCAGCATCCACTGGATTGCTGGAACACAGTTAGGGCCAGTGACTGAAAGCAGACGGCCCAAGCTGTGCATGAAGCCACGCTATGCATGGAACAAATGCTTAGGATGACCTCCAATTATGCATATGCTCATTACAGATATTCATTCATTTTAATTTACAGCCTGCAAAAAAGAAACAGCGAGCACAAGTCATCGAATTCTTCATTGACGTTGCCCGAGAGTGCTTTAACATAGGGAATTTTAATTCACTGATGGCAATCATTTGTAAGTACAGCTTCTAACTGGGTCTTCCATCGGCTGTCACAGATGAAAAGAAAACCCAGCTCTTACCAATGGCTCTGTTTTTTTCTCTCTCACTCATAGCGGGAATGAATATGAGTCCAGTTTCCAGGCTAAAGAAGACTTGGTCAAAAGTGAAAACAGCCAAATTTTTCATTCTCGAGGTGAAAAAAAAAAAAAAAATCCTGATACACTGCTTTAATTGTATTTAGGATATTTTTGATTGGGAATTTTACATTGTTATCCAGGTATGAGGTGTCTGGAGACACATTTCATAGGCAGAAGGTCTGATTCTAAGCGGAAATATCCCAGGTGTAGTGAGGAGGGTGTAAAGCTGATTATATGTAAAGGGAATCAGAGTACTCAAATAAATAAGAGGAATTTATAAAACCCCGAAGTATGAACCTATATGCACGCCACAGTGCTTCCACTGATGCATGTTTTATTTAGCCATTGACACAATGCTGAATGTAAAGCTCCCCATCTATACTTTGGAGGTTGAATGAAGACCCAAGGCTGTATTTTGTATTGAGGATTCCAGGATTTGGCACACATGGAATGTGCAGTGCTTATTCTTCACATAAAGCTCAGTAAGCTGTCAGTAGAAATATCAAAAGTATCAACAGCCGTGAGCTGTAGACCTCTCATTGTATCCTTGGTGCATGGGGTTCTGCAGGCATGTGGATTTTCAAGATGTACATTTTGAAGATGGAGGCTCTGCTCTGCTCATGGTTTGCTACAATTGAGTGTAAAATTGTCTTTAGAGGGCTCAGGCTACTTTCTAACCAATGTGTGTTGTTTTGTGCATGTAGCACCAGATGGACCCTACTGGCAACTTCTACAACTACCGGACAGCGCTGCGGGGGGCTGCCCACAGGTCCCTGACTGCACACAGCAACAGGGAGAAGGTGGGTGTGACCGCATCCCAGGCATCTCCACGTGGGTGGGATGCATTTCTGCTGGAAGTCAGTGGCTCAAACACTTGATGCACGTGCTCTCTTCCCTTTCATGGGTCACCAGTGCAAGGCCTGTGTGCTTCAAGATGCAACCAGAAATGTAAAATGTAAAAAAAAAATGTGATTGAATTGGTCTGGAGAGGATCAAACAAATCTTTGTGGACTAGCTGTCAGACATTCGGAGAGTCAGAGAGGGCAGAACACATAGCATGGAGAACTTTGTTGCAAGTGTCTCTACACTCCTGGATAACTCACATTGTTTAGCTTGATAAACCTGATGGAACAGGTATTCCAGACTGAAATGACTTTTATTTTGGTGATGGAGCATGAGCCTGGCAGACAGCAGGTCTTTGTTACAACTTTTTTAAACAAGCTTTGTTGCAACTGTGCCCCGAGGCTCTGGCACAGAAGCCCCTATTCTGTGATGTGTGAGGTGAGATGGAGAGCAGAGGGCACAGCAATGGAGACTAGGTGGATTTACATTAGGCAAAGATGATTTACCACAAGTCCTGCAAGGGAGTCTAGTCTGAATCCATTGCAGCAAATTTTGGGGTGATATTCTGTCCTTGTGAATTTTCCTTTCATTTGGTTGTTGCTGCCATTTCAGTGAGCAAGAATTGAAGTGTTTTATCAGTGTTCATGACAGATGTGGAGCTTTCTGACATACCACTGATGCTGCAAAAATCAGATTGACAAGATGTTAGAGTGTAGGATCCTCCTGTTTTGTGCCCTGATATGTTTCTTGTTAATTTTCTTATTCCTCCATTCAATTCTGTATTTTTTTGGTATATGAAAGAGGGTTTGTGTTTTACACTGTAATTGCCCATAGTCATAAATGGGTAATCTCTGCACTAAACATGGCAGAGCTAAAGTAGATACTGCATGAACAAGCACAATATGCACTTAGTATTCATTCACTAGAGGAGCCAGGCCAGATGCTAATCTCACACCCCTGTAAATTTGATGTAAATCTGCTAAAGCTAATGGAATCTCACAGCATTTACAGTGAAATGAGATCAGCATCTGGTGGCAGGCTGACTCAGCTGCAATGGGAGTACACTGAGTTGTTCTGAAAAGCACTTCTCTATGCAAAGGAGAGATGATTTGGATGTTTGTGACTGGAAAAGCAATTCTTTCAACTCTCACTGCAGCAAGGACCTGTCAGTCTGGGACACTTTTGCAGTTTCGTTCTTCTGCAACCATCATAGATATTCAAACCACTTGCTTTGTTTGACTTAATTTCCTGTGAAGTAAGCAATCTCTGTCGTATCTCTACCCTCAGCTGGTTAATACTGATGGCAGAGAGGTTATTAGACTGAAAGGAATCTATTTTACATCAGAAAAAGGCCATATTCTGTTTTCCTTATGTAGACAGCATTATCTCAGGAAAATGTTCCAGGATATGATTTGGTAGCTACTCCTACTGGGCATTTTACAGTGTCAGATACAGTAGATCATGTAATGCTTTCTGTAGGATAAAGGGATTTTGTTTCTTTTTATAAGCAAGATTATAATGTATTTTAAGGAACTTGAACACATCCAAAAGAACATGATCACTTCATTTTGATATAAGATTGTTTCTTGGCAAACTCACAGCAAAGCTAACTCTGAAGAATATTTTTATCTTCAAACTGAATTGTGCTTGCAGAGGAGTGTGCTAGTTAGTAAGTAAGTCTGGTTTTGTCTGTGCAGTCGAATGACCTGTGACAGCTCCAAAATGAAGTCATTCCACTGTGAAACTCTGCATTGCACTCATGGCATGGCTGTGGCTTTGAAATGTTGGGAGAATGTACAGCACAGCACTATGTTGTTGCTGTCTGATACTGTGGAGCAAGAACACATCAGATCTCATTAACTTTTTTATTTCTGCAGGAAGCAATTGTCCTTCAGCATGTGGGTGGGTTGGATGGCATGGAAGAGGGATAAAAATGGAGAGAAATACGAGTTTCTGGTACTAATCCAGGTTTTATGCTAGCAAAGTGCCTGGAGTGAAGCCAGTATTAGAGTATAATTGTAACCACTTTTGTTGGTTTTCCTACAGATATTTGGAAAGCAAAACATACAGGGTAATATATTTTTATAGGGGAAATAAGTGGTGACCAAAATCCAGCAATTCCATGGAAATGTGTAGAGATTTGGTATCCTCAGGTATGTCTTTAGAGTCTTTTGGATGAAATGAGAATGAGCTCTGCCATGTTCTGAGCTGACTGGGGGCTCTGTAGCTGTGTTATTACCCTGGCATACAGTCCACATTTGTGTACCTTTCCTCTCAGCAAGGCTTTTCCTTCATGTTTAGTACCACTAATGGTGCTGACCTTGCTCCCAGGCAGTGGAGCAGGACAGAACAAGTTCACATCTGCCTGCAAGCAAATATGTAGACAGAACCTAGCAGTGATTTCTAGCTGGGCATCAGTGTCTGGCTCCAGCTCTCTGTGTCTTTCCACCTTTTGAGACCACACTGTTTACAGAGTCATCATCATTTTTGGTAGAACACAAACCACATAGAGTGAGTTGTGTTCTTTACTACAGATTGATTGATCTAGTTTGGGTAATATGAATATAAATCCTGAAACACACTTAGTTTGACTAGAAATTGCTCCAGCTGACCCTGATAGGAGGGTTCAGCATTTTGGAAGGATAAGGCTGTGCTTTGTTTTCATTCCTGAGTTTTATCAGTGGAATATATCAGGATAAGTATCCAGTGGCTCTTGGAGTGTCAGTCCAGGCTTTTTTATGGCTGTTTGCAGTGACATTACAGAGTTTATCTGTGGCTGTCCCATAAGAAAGCCAGCAGAGATGCAGATCTTTAAAACTGGATGTGGTAATTTAGATGGAACAGAAATTGGCTTCCATTTTCACAATACACTCTGGCAGTAGCTTGTGGACTCCTTGCCTCAGTGTTTTCACTTCCATGACTTGTTCACACTCATTGGAGCATCACAGCATTTTAGCATCCATGTAGACTGAAAAATAACAGCTGCCAATCCTGTTCTGGGTGCATTTCATATCCTGTTACAGTTGATGTACAGCATGAGATGGAATAACATTCAATACTTAACTAAAGGATTACTCTCTCGGCTGTTCTTGCTTGCCACGAGGGCTCTTCAGCTCTGGTGCTGATTAATAAGCTCCAGATCAGTTAATACACAAACAGACCAGTGGAAACATTTGGATACTGCCATGCAGTGTGTTTTCTTTTATGTTCGTGGTGGTTAAGTTTGTACTTGGTGGTTTAAAAGATAGACATTGGTGCCACAGGAAAATTCTGACAGGGGCAGCTGCTGACCTTCAGCTCAAACCCTTCAAGAAGCCTTTTGCTGTCACAGTGTCACTGCTGGAAAGGTAGGCAGACTGAGGTTTGACTGTCATGGACTGGTCCTTTGTGTTATCTTTCTTTTCTCTTTGAGTTGTGAGACAAAGGACCCTGAGGGAGTCTGCTTCACTCTGTTGAGGTTGAGGATGCACTTCAGGAGTGTTGTTACTTCTTTCTGCTGGAGAACATCTGGCATAAAATTTATTTATCCCTGCTTGTAATTCCATCAATTTCAGGAGTCCTACCCAGACTTTTTTTATAGCAAATTTTTACCCAACTCTGATGGGTTAGAAGGAAAGCTTGGATCACTGCTATATGCCACTCTGCCCTGAATGATGGCCAGGGCTAATTTTGAGAACTACAATGGTCTCTCTGGCTACTGTTAGCAGTTTCCTGTCAACCAGCTTAATATTTTCGATCCTGTTGTCTGCAGGTTGTACTAATTTGGAGAAGCAGGTTGTACTAATCAGGCACCAGGAAGGAAATTACATGCCTCAAGAGGTAGACATGCATGAAATAAAACAGCTCCTGGTTAACTGTTTGTAGACAAGTCCTTGGTCATCAAATTTTATGCTGTCTTTCCTTGTCCAGGGACAATATTGGTTCTTTGGTTCCCACCTGTGTTTAAATTGCTCAGTTTGTGTGTTCAGCATCTCTGCTTATAAGGACACAATAGGAAAGGGAGGAGTTCTGCAATGTTATTTTGCTCTTTGCTGTCTGATGTTTTCATCAGTTGTTGATAATAAACTGAGCTTTTATCATTTTCTTAGTCATGTTATTGTGCTCAGTGAAATTTGTGTTCAGTTCACTTTTATCTCAGCATACATTCTCCTCCTGGTGGCTGAAGGTCTCTCTAGACACTACTGCCCTTTTGCCTGCCTGTTGCTGTACTGCTTTTTAAGTGCACAGCACACTGAAGAGTTAATACTTCTTTATTCTCATCTCTCCCAATTGAGTTGTTCTTTCATGCAGAGAAAATACTGAACTGAAAAGATAATGGTTATGTCATTTCTCTCCACAGATTGTGATCCCCTTCTTCAGCCTACTGATCAAAGACATTTATTTTTTGAATGAGGGATGTGCTAATCGCCTTCCAAATGGACACGTCAACTTTGAAGTAAGATCTGAAAAATGTTTTTACCTATCACATTCTGATAGCCAAGGAACTGTCTGAGACTATTGGCTTGCAATTTTCAGTGCAGACCATCAAAGACTGAATACGAGGTAATCTTACTATATCTGAATGGAGTGATTTTATGTTTACAGAAATTTCTGGAACTGGCTAAGCAAGTAGGAGAATTTATAACATGGAAACAAGTGGAGTGTCCATTTGAGCAAGACCCTAACATCATCCACTATTTGCACACTGCTCCCATTTTTACTGAAGATGGTAAGACTCTGTACAGTCACTCAGCACTGAAAATATCTCTCTTCATCACTACTAATGAACACCCTGATCCATGCTTTGGTGGTCTCTCTCACTGACCAGTCCCAGCTGTTTCCTGGATTTCCTGCCAAACAGCTTGTTTATCCCCAGTCTATCAATGTGTTTTGCAAATACAACCTTCTAGCACATGAAGCTGCTGCCTGATGGCTTTTCTCTTGTCTGTAGCTTCTCTATAAGTCACTGTCTAGGAAGCTGTCATTGTGGCCCTATTTTTGTAATCGCAAAAAGAGGCCACACAAGCATGTTATGGGATGCTGTGAATGTCAGCTGTCCCTTAGCCACTCATTCTGTGATTGATGGAACCAGAGTTAATCTCTTTCACAAACCAATGCTGTCATCTCTTCAGTAAACACAGCCCAGGGGGATGGAGTCCAGCTGACCTCCTCCTCTACAGCAATGACACATGTTATGTACAGAAAAGAATTTTTAAGAAAACCTTTTCCATTAATTTCAGCTGTAGCTATGAAAGCCCTGTTCTGAAATTATTTCTCTGATTGTGTTTTTATACTTTTCTGTCCTCATCAGTTTGGTATCCAGCATGTCAGACTGTGTCATTTCATACTGGTCTGTGTCAGCTGCCTCTCTATACATTGTCACGCACAGAATTGTCTATAGCAACCTTCCTGTAAGCTATTCTGCTGGTGGGTTTATTTTTTCTTCATTCTATAGGCAGTTTTCTGTACTAATCCAAGGTAATCAGACCAGACAGCTTCAGACTACTTCAGAAAGCAAAATACTGCTTTTAAATCCTGCCGAAGTCTTAAGAATGACTGCCAAAATAGAATAATTAATGTGATTAAAGTAATATGTATCATAAGGAGATAGGATGAAGGCATTTCTTCTTGTTTTAGGCTCTAAAGGGACAGAAAATGAAAGGGTAAAAGCACAGTTTTCAGGCTACTGGACTCAAAAAGAGTGACCTCAACCCACTAATTGTTTGCAGATTTTTCCCCTCACGTCCTCCCCTATATTCATACTGCTTTTGTGAAATGCCCTTTGCAGAAGCCACAGGAAGCCTCCCCCATTACCCAGGGGCAGTGCAGAGTAGAAAGAACTGCCCTGAATGAAAGGTGAGAGGATATCTGAGAGAGATTCAGCAGTGGTATGTGAAATGCAGCTGTAATGTGCTTGTCACAATGTGGAGGAGTGGTGGCCAACACTTGAATATTAAAGACAGTGCATT
Source organism: Phylloscopus collybita (assembly GCA_027886175.1). Lineage (NCBI taxonomy): Eukaryota > Metazoa > Chordata > Aves > Passeriformes > Phylloscopidae > Phylloscopus > Phylloscopus collybita. Next base: position 7,769,071 of record JAJNNQ010000019.1, on the reverse strand, counting down.
TGTAGCACAGACTTGAATGCTAAGATGGTTCCAGCATTAAAGAATAAAAGCATCATGGAACAGTCAAATGAGGAAATGTGTGTGAACACAAATTACAGCCTGTGATTCCATGAATACAGTGAAATATTAATGCACTGCCAGCTTTTGCATAGGAGACTCTACAACCTAGACTCATTTTGGTGTCATAAAATGCATCCTACAGTGTAAAGATTTGCAGGGGGAGAAAAGGACAGCTTTATTTTCTTCCACTGCATTCCTTCTCTAGTTTCTGTAACTAACTCTTACCTTGAGGGTATTTGTATCCATTTAAGATACCATGTCCCCATAAATCTTTAAAAAGATTGAGGAACATAAAGTTGTGTTATGTGATGAGAATATCCTTAATTTTTAAAAGCTTATGTGTTTAGGTGTCAGTTCTGTCTCTTTTTTTAAAGTTCATCTAACTCTTGAGTAGCAGTGCTGTGATGGGGGATAATGAGCCCAGATCTCTATTCAAAACCAGAGACCATTCAACTGCTTAATGTTGTAATGAGAAGGTCACGCTAGCATATTTTAACTCTGGGCTCCTTTACTGTTTCATCAGAATTAATGTAGCAGCTTTCCAAGGTAGACATGTGAGCTAAACATCAGCATCCCACTGATTACCAGCTACCTGAGGGATCATGAAGTTTTAAAATTTCTCTTTTTGTGTGGTACAAAAGCATGTACAAGGATGCAGACGGATGGAGATTACTGATGCTGTTGGAAATAATGCATATTTGTTTCCAGGTTTGTATCTGGCGTCCTATGAAAGTGAAAGTCCAGAAAATCAGACAGAAAAAGACAGGTGGAAATCCTTAAGGTAACCTCTCATTTTATCAGCTCATTTCTAAAGTATCTCCAAACAGCTGCTCTGATACCAGAGCTTGTGAAGTGCAGGTATTTAAGCTGTGACCTCTGAGGGAGGTCTGTTCCATTAAAAACTAATTTGCAGAGCTGAGGCTGCACTGATAAAACCTCATTTTCATCTCAAATTGTCCTCCCTGTAAAGAATACTCTCAGTTTGCTGTACCCATGCAAAAGCCTGATGCAGATGAAGAATGTCCCAGATCAACTGGATCTTCCAACAATTTACAGCTCTTCTAAGAGATGTGTAATGGTTTGATATATGAGAATGTGAAGAGAGTAATTAAAACAACCCAAACCTTTAAATTTGTTTTTTTTAAAAATTGTCTGTATGTTTTATATTTACAGATCCACTATTTTAGGAAAGACTTGAAGACTGAGAGATTATTGCAGTAGGTCAAGGAAAAGAAATCCTCGAACATTTTGCACTACTGATTCCAAAGATGCCTATTTGGGATTTAGACAATTTCTTTTGTTTGAGTTTTTTTGTTGGGTTTTTTTGACTGCCTAACATGATGGATGAACTGGATTCATCCACTGAAAACAACAGAACTGTGTGCACAATGATGCTTTTCTAACTACGAGAAGAGAGAGGAAGGACAAGCAGACTTTTTGTGGCTGTGCCCAAACTGCGTCAGGATCACTGTAATTTTGCCTCTGAAGGAAAATGCAAGAAAACCATGAGCAGGGAGAATCATGGTACTGCAACAGAGAATGGAAAAGTATAAAAAAGGAAAGCAAAAATACAAAAAAAATACAAAAAAAAGAGTATTTCGGAAGCAGGTGCTTCAGACAGCAGTTCTTTAAACCTCTGAGGATTGTAAAATTAAATCAAAGACAGACAACAGCAATCTGGTTAATTGCTGAATGAAAAAAAAAGAACTTAATCTTACATTAACAGTCCTCCAGTCTTGTTGAACAAAGCACTGACTGCTGCGGGTTTGAGCTTGCAGAGGTGAGGACTGACACCTCTCACATACATGTCTGTCACATATAGGCCACGTCAGCATGGGATCATCATCCTGACCCCGTGGATTTTTACAGAAAACAGCCAGGAGTGTGACTCTTGCTTAGTTAATCTTCCCACCGGTGTTGTTGCTTTCCTAATCGTGAATCTGGGCTGGTCTGAGGAGAGCACAGAGGGTTGATGGTGCTGCTTAAAGACACCCCCACCACTTCTGAGGTTGAATGAAGAAGCAAATGACTCTTGGACTCAACTTACCTCTATTTAATGTATGTAGTGTATTCCCTAAATTTATTGATGCCGAGTTGCATCCTTTAAGGCGTTTTATCACACTCAAAGTGTGTGATTTCTCAAAGGAAAAAGATACTGCATTACCATTTCTATCAGGTTCCAATTAATACAGTGTTGTTTATTTTGTAACATGATACTTAGGAGGATGGGGGTAATTGCTCTGAACTTGGGAACTACATGGTATGCTTTAAAAGGACAAAGGGTTTCAGACTGGAATGAATGCACTAAAGAATTTGTCATTCATGAGAGATAACCATTTTTGTCTTTTTTACCTTTAGGATGTAAAGTTCACAGTTTCCTTACAGATAACATAAAATAGGGACTATGTCTTGTGTTTAAAGTTGTACAATAATCAAGGTGCTACTGTAATAGATACATTAAATGACAATGAACTAGATTCAAAACTAAGCCCTAACAGTAGACTTACCGTTTGTGTGTGGAAGGAATGTTCCTAACTGCCCCAGAAAATATCTCAAAAAGCTTAAATGAAATTTAAATGCCACATCATACTGAACTTTGCATTTTTATTGCTGACTTGGTGCTACCTTTTCAGATGTTTCAGTCCTTCTCTCCTTATAACAGAAGGATGTAACCTTTTCTTTGAAATCAGTAAGAATTTTATTTCAGCACAGAGCGATTCCAAGTGGCTGTAGTGTTTCGAAAAATTAGGGTAATCACAAAATCTAGCTGTGTTGGCCTATTCAGCCAGAAAAGTGGAACTGTTCCTGCCCTCTGCCAGGCCTCGAAGTTGTCTGTGCCTGAGTGAGCTGTTGACCTGAAGGCATTGGCAGGCTGGTGTTTGGTGCACGCCAGGTTAGATGTGTCTGCAGAGCAGTTTTGTGTTGGGTTATGGCCTGTGGAAGCCCAGTCTGGCTCACTGAATCCACTTGTGTTTTCTGAGCTGAGCAGGATGGATTCTTCTGGATTTGCAAACAGGGCTTGAGGCAGAACTTCAGGTCTCCCTTTCCCTATCAGCACATGAATTCAGACGGGGGGACATAAAACTCTAATGTGTTTATTCGAGCTTTGTGTGGAAGAACCAAGTGTAAGGATGGTACAGCATCATTGCAGCGATGGAATGATGACTGTTCTGCTGATACTGTGAATCTGCTGTTTGTTGATTTTTGTACATGAGCTGAGAGCTATACAGAGAAACAATACACATATAGCTGTTCCTTCAGGCAGAACCATTTCCAAAATAAAGCCATTAAAAGCCTGTTAAATTTCAGATGATTCCTGAGCAATAACCATAAACATATCTACAACAATGCTAATGTTTAAGTGTGTTTGCTAAATGATTTTTTTTTTCTTACTATCTGTATATTTTTTCAGGCACAGTGTGACTTCACAGTGGAAATATGGGGGTTTTGCTTATCTGAAACCCAGTGCAGGTGGATGGGCTCTTTCTTAACACCTGCTTTGTAAAATGAAAATCCTCACTCCTTTTCTAATGAGCCACTAAAGGCTGATACTGATGAGATTATGAAACCATGACAATTAATTAAAATGTGATTTCTCATTATAATTCCTTATATTTGGGGGCACCTTCCATGAACTCGGGCAATTTTGTAAGTACAAGTTAAATTAGATCTCCTAAAGTTTATCACTGTTGCAAACTAAATCACTTTTGTAGTCCAAAACTTTCAAACCTCAGTGTTTAAAATGGAAGCATAAAGGTCAGATTTAGATGGGTATTAAGGGCTTAGTGGGACTGTCAGAAGCACTAAATTATTCTTAAACCTTTATGTAGTCACACATTTAAAAGGTCTTTTTTCAGAGGTGCTAAGCATCCCCATCTCTTGGGGAGTAGTGAAGCAATTGTTGCTTTATAGGGGTGTGTGGCACATTAATCTGCAGTATTTAATCTCCAGAGACACTCACTGCTCTTTGCAAAATGACTCAGAGATAAGAGTGCAAAACAACTTAAAATGAGAAGACAATGCTTTTAAAAAACAGACTTCGGGAGCCATAGCTTGTCTTCTCATAATTTTGTAGCTAAATCCTATTGAAACAGAGACAATGTAAGCCTTAAATTGCAGCTGTCGGTTGCATTTCTAATCGATCTGTGGCCTAACCAGGGTGAACAGCCCCTGGCAGGAGCCAGGTTAGAGCCTTGCTTCAACAACAAACACCGGTACAACTGAAAACAAAGAATGATAACTTGGGGAATAGATTTCTTCTAAAAATGTATTACTATTACATGAAAATGAGAGCATAAACAGGTCCAGTAATCCATTTCTCTTGCTATAAAGGCATAAAGAACTCCTGCCATGCTGAAATGAAAGGGTCACTTCCCACCAAGCACTAAACCACTGTAAGTTTTGCAGTCATTGGACCAACATCTAGACAAGTTACTTGTAGTCGTGTGGCTTTCTAATTCTGCTTCTTTGGGTGGATTCACTCCCTGACATCTGCTTGAACTAATGCTACCCAGAGAGCAGAGCAAAACTAGACCTGTAGGTCTGCAGTGTTGGTATCAAACCCCTAAGCTGGTAAGATGTGAACATGACACAGCCTTGCAGAAGCACTAACTTAGCCTCTGGTATATTGCAGTATTTTAAAAGACCAAAATACATTAAATCACTTCTGCACTTCCTCCAGTGTAATCAGAATAGCAAAACTCCCATTTTTCTATTTCTTGAGTGTGCCATCCTGCAGTGCAGGGCTAGGTATAAAGCAGTGGAAAGCAAGAAGGGAATTGTGTGCCTTCAGGTTGTGTAAAGTCAGTAGATGAACTTGCTCAATGCCTTTCAAAAGACACAAATTGTTGCCCTCAGCATTTCACATCAGTGTTGATCACATTACTGAATTAAAGGTGCATAGATGTAGGGCAGCTGGACATAACTAAATTTTCAGGGCAGAAACTCAAGATGAGTCAAGCACTCAAGCATGCTGTGCACCAGAGTACCCTGATTAGATTGTCATTATTCCCTCTCCTAGGCAATGAACACAGTCCTGTTGTATATCTCTGGAAGTTCCCCATGTGGATAGAGCAAACTGTGATCTCAGCTTCTGCTGAGGTGTCACTTTAAAAAAGTGTGGACAGCTGCTAAAGCACTTCAGATAAGAAATAATTTAAATGTAGTGATATTTTTCTCAGCTCGAGGATAGTTTTTGATGTGGTCAGTGGTGATAAGATAATCACTACTTAAAATGAGGCCTGTCCCTTCCTGATATCTTGGTTATTTTATCATGTTTTATTGCAATAGTATATGCACCTTTTCTTAAAGCACATGAGCACTGGTTTGCACATGACTGTAAATCCAGTTTAGAACAGAGCTCAGATCACTGAATTTGTAATTGGAATTATCAACCTAAAAGACATGTTAGTAGAAAAGATAGTTATGCATATCAATGTAAAAATGTTACACAGTTAATGGTCTCTGGCCTAGCAATGACTGTGTTCCATGGAATGAGACTGATTCCAAGCACAGCAACATGCCAGAGGAAAAACTCCAATTAATTTTGATGGGCTTTGGAGAAGCCTTGCAATTATTAACTGTAGTACAGTTTTTAGCTATTAATAGGTATTAAACTGTATTGCCAGTTGGTGTAGTCTCTATGCCAGGTGCAACTCATAGATGGGAGGTGCACTTAATAGGGTGTAAGTCCAGCCTTAGCAGAAGTTTTCTTTGACATTGTTGAAATTTCAACAGTTCAAGAGCTAAATCTGATCCAATTAATTAATTCATGTCTGAGAGCAAAATTTGACTTTCTGGCTTTAAGAACCCTTTTCTCTTTTTATACTAGTAGAAATTAGCCTTACTGTTTCAGCTTACTCTCTCTTTGGAAATTAAACCCCCTTTGATTGTTGTAGTTGCAGAATGGGGTTAGGGAGTGACAAGGGAACAAGGAAAAGGCCCTTTGTTACTGCTCACAGAATCAACTGTGGGCCAAAGCTGTCTTTTCTTTCGTCCTTTCTAACATTGCCTGTCGAATGGAATTCCCTCTGTAGATGGTGCAGGGCATTCCTGAAGTGTGGCTGCGGAGCAGCCCAGCTCGGGATGGCAGCACAGGACACACTGGGGTGATGGGATGGTCCTGTACAAAGCTGAGTGCACATTCACATCTGAGCCTGCATTCTGCTTTCTTGGAAGTTTACCTGAGGCAAAGCCTCACTATACTCCCTTATCCACTCAGCAGAATGATTATGAGAAAGTTCTTTGAGCTAAAAGAGGCTTTCTCTAGTGGACTTAAAACAGTGAAGAATTTGTTACTTAGTTGACAGAGATTTTAAGATCTAAGAAAAATAAGTATTTTAAAAATTATGAGAAACACTTTGATGGTTGTCCACTTTCATATTTCACTGCATGGCAGCAGAGTGGAACAAAAATATCTTCTATTAATACCAATGGTAGCTGGGCAGGTGAAGGCAGGAGAGAATACAGTGAAATACGGTGCAGAAAATGTTACCAATAATTTTGTTTTAGTATTGGCTAGAGCGTGTCCCTTCCCCTGAAACCACTGCTCCCTGCTCTGTGGAACAGCTGAACCAGTTACGCGTTTTAAATGGAACAGATCTGAAGTTTAATCTGGTTTGTATTAATTTCTTTTACAATTCCTTCTGCATATTTTCAGATAGGCAAAAAATACTAAGTACACTAAAGCTAATGCTTATACAATGCATTGTTACATTATGCAAGTGTAGCTAGGGAGCAAATGGTTTGTATGGCTGGTATTTCATACACTCTGCATGGGTGCAAGACGCTGAAACTTAGGCTGCAGCCTCAGCTGAAGAAAAAAGCTAAGTATGAGTAACTCCTGCCTAGCTCTCCTGCCCTGCTCTGTGGCCAGCAGAGGCTGTAGTGCTGTAAATTCAGAGTGGCTTGGACTGCTCACTCCTCCCTTGATGCCTTTCCCTCCACAGAAGTGGTATTCTGCGTCATAAACAGCTCTTGTGAAATTCCAAAGGAGCATTTTTCTAGCTCTCTGCCATACAAAGGCTCTGTATTCATACTCTAGATCTGTCATAACAGAATAGTAATCCTTCTCTCTTTCCATCCCAATGGCCTTAAAACTGCCACCCCAGATTAATATTGCAGTGTAGCAATGTTCCCAGGCCTCCTAGAATGCAGAAGACTTAGGATTTCAGAGCTCAGGAGTCCTACAAGTTAAATGTTTGTAAAGGAACCTTTCTTCTAAAAGGTGCAAAGCCACATCTGATTGAATTCTGAACAGAAAATTCCATACTCCAGCTACCTTTTAGAGAAACAATCCTCAGTGAACTATTACTGGTCAGTACTATATCACTGCTTTCATTATTGAATTATGCTTCTAAAATTCCAGTCTTTTTGAAATGAACATATGGGGGTTTTTTGATGATTGGTCTGTAGGCAAACAGAATAGAGAAAAAGAACTGTAGTTTAGACTGTTGACGTCATCTGTATTTTGTTAGCAGCCCAAGTTGGGTTGTCACTTACTGTCTGTCCTTGCCTTGAACCAGAAGGAATTGTTCCAATACAATTGTCCAAATTATTAAAACTTAGTGAAAGATGCACACACAAAGCTATTAAATTCAAGTGTTTCAAAGTCTGATTCTTAAAAATGTACAAGTACTTCCCTTAGGGATCTGTCGGTAAAATCACCATTACTAGTAGACAACGTAGATGGAAAATAAATTATCCTCTGGGTTTCAGAACTTTTAGCAATCATTCATCAGCTTATAAAGGTGAAAAATTGGATTTTAAGATTTTTTTCACTTTTAGCAACAGTGACTATCAACTGTCTTAAACCTAAACTCCAAGAACATAGTATTCTAAAGCTATTGGAATGATACTATTTAGTCACAGACCTAAAAGCACAGAGTAAAAATGGGTAAGCAGAACTGTCTTTTTTTTCAGTCTGAGAAATTCAAAGGTTGCATGACAGGCCCAGGGTTACTGGGAAACACGTCCTTTCAAAAAACTACCCCAGAAAGATATCCAAATTTTGGGTTTATATTTCTTCTGGTGTTACTGCTTTTTACAGCTGTGCTTCAATAAATGGGAACTAAATTATCATTTTAGGTTTTAAAAAGCATCAAGCTAAGAAATAAATATGGCTTAAAAGAGTGGTATATATTAATCATGTGAGTGATAGCAATGAGGAACTGCTTTTCCTGTGTGTTTTTCATTAAATTAAAAAATTCATGTTGTGACTAGCATTTTCAGGTCAAATTGAAATCCATTTATCATGGAATCATAAAATTGTAGAATCATTTAGGTTGGAAAGGACCTTTAAGATCGAGTCCAACTTTTAATCCATCCATAATACTCAAACCATGTAGCTTTGTTAGAAATTCCCAAAACAAATACCAACACTTTATTAATTGCACAGGCAGGAAACAGTAAAGTTACTTGAAAGTGGCTGTTATGATTTTGTGACTGTACATAGATCTTGCAAAGTGTTATTGGTAATGTGCATCCTGTAGCCCACATAAACACAGCGAGAATAGCATGGTCATTGTTATGCTTTATAGCTGTTGTGAAAAATGTCTTAACCTGCATTCATGATGGTAGTGCCCATCCTACTCCCATGCCCTTTTATACAGTTGTGGTAAGATTGTTATGAAATCCTTTTGTCAGTCATGTTCCAGCTAACTTACCTATGTATAGAATTTATATATTAAACCCCCCTAATTTATACTGTGTTTTAACAGTTTGCCTGAACTGTCTATGGTTTCTAAATTTTGTAATGTGAGTGTCAAATAAGAATAATAATTTAAAAAAAAAAAAGGCTGTGTGGGTTTCTTTCTTTGGTTTTATATGTAGTAAAAATTTCAACAACTGCAAATCTACATGATAGGGTGAGAAGAAACTCACATTGCTTTGAAACTCCAAAAGTACAAAGAGATGTCCGTGACTCGGCCCAACAATTCATGAATATGTGTGTAGGAAGAAACCTGTGATTTCTGCTCTTTCCCATTTCCACTTTACCACTTCTCTGTTCATCCTCACAGATACAGAATATTGCATGTACATTGCCAGGAAAGGAGACAGATTCACATAATAAAATATTCTCCCAAATAAGAGTTGTAGAATGGAAACTTCATAATAATAGGAGGGAAAAGCTGAGACTGGGTCTGAGTATTTTTAGGCTGTTTCTGTAAAACTTTGTGGTATGACTGATGTTTAAATGTGTTCTTTTAATATTTGTATTGCTGACAGCAATACAAATAATAAACTGAGAGGTGCTACTGAGATGAGGACCCCATTTCAGTAACAATGTACAGTAAGAGACATCGTTGGTTCAAGCAGCTTAAAATTCGTTTAAATAAAGAAGAAAGGCTCAGAGTTGAAACTTGTGTAGACAGAAGTGGTGGAGTTCCCTTGATGTAAAATTCTGCACCTGCACCACGATGCTTCTGTGTGTAACTGCTGTTCAGCACAGCTGGTCCTGCCTGTTGTCACCAAGGGAGAACAGCTCGATCCGAGTGGTGTCACTGACTCCCTGCAGAAGTGAGATGTGCAACCTCCTTTCTCAGCAGTGTTCTTACTCACAGTGCCAGAGCTCTTGCCAAAAGGAACTGTTGAGTCATCTGGCTGAATTTCCTGTAAACTGTGGTTTATTTGGGCTTTCCCATGTAAAAAGCCCCCAATTCTCTATAAGGCTAAAATATTTCAATCCTCAGGAGGCCCAGCTGCATCACAGAGAGTGAGAGAAGTCCAAGTTTCAGCCATCCCTGTGAGCTTCTCAGTTAAAGGGAGTGGATCAGCTCAGCTCAGCCCAAGGTGATCCCAGCTGGGCTGTGTATCACCAAAGTGAAACCCAGTCTGCTCGCTTGAGGGAGCACTCCTTGCTCCTGCTGAGCTGCAGCTGTTCAGGGCACGGTGTCCCGATCTCCCTCAGCACAATGGGAACATGCTGAGGGCAGCAGAGGCCATTCCAGTCTGCCACTGGCCACAGCTCAGGGAGAACCATTGTACTACCTAGCCACAGCTTTTCTCAAATGCACATGGGAATGAACAGAAGTGCCCATGGTCACACAAAGTTTCTGTGTCATTGCTTTTCTAAGAAAAATTCTAATAACTCTTGAAGAAGGAAAATGTGTCCCTAAGCCACAACCATACTTTGTTCTTTTTCACCTGGCTGAATATATTTGCATTTTTTTCCTATTATAATCTAAAAAGAATAATAAAAAGAAATCTATTTTAAAATTTCCCTTTATAAAAAATAAACTCTTGTGGAATGAAAATACAACTGTCAGTGGGTTCTCACTTTGCCTTTCTGCTGATCCACATATCCAAACTCCTATTATCTCTTTGAATTTACATATGCCACAACAATCTGGGACACTGGCTTCCTTGATCAGTAGTTACAGTGATTTGTGAAATGAATAATATATTTTGCCTGATATATCTCAGAAATTCTCGTGGTGGTTTTTCCATCTCTGTTCAGTTCAGTCCCTTATAAAGAGACAGTATTGTCATTACTCTGTCCCTGAGCTCCCAAGAAAAGATACAACTGCTCCCACACAGTCGAGGGAACCTAAGAAAACTTCTCTGTCAGTATAAAAATCAAACCATGGAACTGTAGAAATCCATAAACAGCTAAAGGCAAAGCACAACTGCTAATCAGCCATACTCTGACACTAGCCAGAAGGAGGAAAAACAAAACCAATACACCTGTAATTAAAAGAAAGCAAGCACAGCACTGGAAGTACTGAAAGCCAGGAATTTTTGGCTCTGCCTCTGAATTTTTATGAGCTTTGGGCAAGGAAGATGACCCTTGCTTTAAATTTTGTATTCAAACAATGAGAAAACTAGATAAGATCTGTATCTCCTGAAGAGCTGCTGTGAGGATGGATCACCTCCTGTGGTAAGGCATTTGAAAGAGGGACCTTACAAAATAGCATTTTGAAGCAAATGGTTTGAGTATATCTTTTAATACACTCACAAATGTGTCCCAGCAGTACAGTAACACTGAATTGTAATGTAATCTGCTATACAAAGCAATCTAAAACATAGTTGCATTGTGTTTTGCTCACTCCACAAGCTGTGCATACATATGGCATTGCAAGTCTAATGAAAAAAGGGTATCTCTTACATAAATGAAAATAAATACCATAAGGGCTGACAGCAGAAGTGGCTGTAACTACACTCAAATGAATTTCCTGAGTTTTGTAAAGACTACATTTCTCTAGTTGGATTCTTCAGTGTTCTTCACCTCATTCCTGACTTAAAAATGGCCATTTCTAGAAGGGACTGTCACGTTGTGCTACATATACTGGTCATGGCCAGCAAATTTCTCCTGACTTTATCCTGCTCTGAGACACCACCTAAATTCCAGCTGACATTCCTCCACTGCTGTGTCTCCACTGCCACCTCCTGAACAGGAAGGAGAATTAACTTCTTCCAATTCTGCTTTTCTTTTAAATATCTGCAGAGGTGGTTTTGAAAGTGCTTTGTTCAGCACACAGAGCAGGAGCTGAAACTGCTTTGCCATCTGTCTAGAGAGGGCATAATCTAAAAAATCCATTGTAAGGCTTTTGCTTCAGAGGGAAATTTCTTCATGGATGTTTCATATGAAGGTGGTTCAACTTTTATACACTGCTTTTCTTCTTCAAAAAGGTCCAGTTATTAACTCCTGATAGGTTTATTCCTCTTTCAACTGTCAGCTAAAAGGTTCTGACTGAAACCAGTAAATTTTTACAACTCCCATTCATTCTGTTTTCACAATGTACAGTAGTTATTTCTACCTTTTCTATTCCAGGCTGAAGATTCTTAACAGGAGAGAACCAAAATATCTTAGAACCTAAAATTTTCCTGCTTCCAAAGTTAGTCAGTTCTGAGAGTCTCTTCTGCATTTCTCCTTTTTTTTCCCATTAGATATGACTTCTCAAAATTGTCCCTGAACTGCTATACCCTGTTAGAGGCCCTGTCATCCATTTATAAGGGGAGATTAGCAAAGGTAAAACCCAGTAAAAACTTAGAAGAGGCAGGAAGGCAAGAAAGGCAGACAGCGTGATCCTGTCACATCCTATCTTCTCTGCCCTGCCAGGAATACCAGCCACTGGTTTGTCATCAGCCTTCCAGCAAGAGACTTTCCACAAAATCCAGGTCTTCCTGACGCACCTCTTGGATTAAGAAACTAGAGAAAAATTGTAATTATGTGGTACAGTTGGCTAATATCAGGTACGTGGATATTTTCTGCCTTTTCACAGGTGCATGTTCACTCTCTGGAAATTTAATTTTATGCTTCTATCTTTTTTCTGCTGCTTGTAGTATTGTCTGAGAGAATTCCTCAGGCAGTATTAGTGGACATTGGGAAAACTCTAAATGCTTGGCAGATAATACTAGTTTTTTAAAAATAATAACCAATCATTTAGGTGCTAAATGAGGAACAGTGAAGCAATGGCATCAAAGCCATATATGGCATTAAGAGATTTGGTATACAACATGAATTATGAGGTTTAAAGATTTTTAAAAATACAGGAGGCAACAAACAGGTGGCAATGTTCTGTATCTTAGTTTCTCTTCTTTAAAAAAGAAAAAAAAGAAAGAAACAAGAAAAAACCCCAAGAAGAGGAACAGGATTTCCACTCTAGTGCAAACCAGGTTTAAATGGTTACCTTATGCTTCTTGGCAAATGAATTTTAATGAAAATTTTAAAACCACAAATACAAAAGTATGCTCTCATTTTAGAACAATTTACTAATGTTATTGGGGACTGACATTAAAAAGACAGCAGCACTCATTAAATTATAAGTACATTATACCTTAGCTATTCTGGATTATGCTTCAGCTGCAAAACCTTGGTGTGTTAGAGGTAACTCTAAAATTATCCTGGGAAACAATCACTGAATTCAGGAATTTATCAATTTACCCATTAACCTTCAGAGACTGTGATTTTCCCCAGATAAAACATTGTGAGCTTCTAAATCTGAAGCTTGGGTTTCAGTTAATCGTTCCCTATTTTGAGAGTCACTTTTCTTTACTTTGTAACAATCTCTTCCGGCTTATTAAATTGTGTGAATGAGGGCAGGAGGAGTTGGTGATACCAAGTTTCCCCTGTGCAGTCCAGCATTAACCCGGCAGTAACTCAGGCCTGGGACACTGGGATTAACTTTTGCCAGGACATGACTCAGCTGGATCCGCCATCCCCCCCCGGGAATGAGTCAGGAACAGCACATCAATCCATGCCTCTGCACACAGCGGAGAGGGCAGTTCCAAGTTGCAGGCTCGAGCAGATGAAATATTTTTTTGAGTTTTTAACGTGAGCATCACACAGCAACGGCTCGCACTCAGAACAGTGAGCCTGAAGCCAGGCCTAACTGCAGAACCAACCCACACACCAAACTGCTTAAACGCTGCATTTGGGGAACTCATTAGAAAGAATTAATTGACGGTTGGGACTAATTGGTGATTTCTGCACTGCTACTACACACGTTTGATGAGGCACAAGAGGCGGGCAGGCCCGCACCTCTGGAGTGGCCTCTGAACTGGCCCTCAATACCTGAACTCCATGAGGTTGGATTACAAAACCATGAAGATTCGGGTAAAGTCGATGCCCAGCCTGTGGGGTGGGACGGGAAGAACAGCACCCCGCCCCCCTCAGAGCTGTCGCCATGGCGGCGGCACCGCCTTAGGGGCGGGGCGTGGGGACGGGGCCTCTCCCCGGGTCTCCAGCCCTGCCGGCCTTTACGTTCTACGTTTGACGTCACAGCGAACAGACGCCGCGAGAACGAGGGAGAAGGAGGAAGCAGCTTCTCCGCGTTCACAGCCGCCATTTTGTCTATACGCGCAGGGTGGGCGCGGAGCTCGCTCGCTTTCTGTTCCAGCTGTAAGTGGTGAGGGCGGCCTTTCTTTGTTCTCTTTTCACCTTCTTTTTTTTTTTTTTTTTTTTCCCCTCACTCCTTTCTGTTTCCACGGAGGACTAAACAGTGGGGAAACGGAGGGGGGCGCAGGGTGGGGGGGGTAGGATGGGAGAGCTTCTTCCGTTGTGTCCGCGGTGCGGGGCGCATCAAGCGCTGCTTCAGAAGGTGTTGAGGTGGGAGGAGGATTCTCGGTTCAGGTCGGGGTCTCTGCGGAGGTGCGGAGGGCAGGGGCGGGCTGAGCTGGGCTCACCCGGCTCGACCGTGCCTGGCGCCCGCCCGGGTGGCAGCAGGGACCGGCCCGCCCTTCCCCGCCGGCCCCGGAGGCTTCCCGGGGGAACGTGGCGTGGAAGTGGGCACGGTGCCCCTGGCTTGGGATGGCGGTTGGCCCCTCCAGGATCGGACTTTGGCCATACCAAAGGATTAAGCCTTTGACCTCCTCCGCCTGCCAAGATTTTGAGGAGAGGCATTTAGAAATTGCTGTGTAGGCAGCATACGGCAGGGCTTTCGCGGCCCTTATGTGTATGTATCTGTTCAAAAGGGGAATGGCTCCTGCTTGAGGAACCTTATGGCAAAATGTGGGAGTGAAAACTGCCTGTGATATGGATTAGTTCCACATGCTGCAGGAATGCATATGCTCGTGGCAGCTGTCAGTATTACATAAGTTCTTCAGCGCATAACATCAGACAGAGCACAGTAGTCAAAATTTTTAAGGTAGCTTCTACCTTAAAATGAACTCAGACCGATTATGTCCATTTTCTCTTTATTTAAATTTACTTTAGGGACAGAATTTGTAATTTTTATCTTAATTTCAGTACTGCTATGTGGATTTGATTGTCGTTAAGCAGCAGTTAGTCTTCAACAAAGCATTTTCTCCAGTTTCCTGTGTCAAATATCCATCCTTCTTGCCCCCAAGCCCTGCTCTGCGGGACAGTTTAATGATTTTATTGAGATAGTTGTTCATTACAGAGCTTTAATGCAGCCTGCCTTCTGCCAAGTAAGGAAAGGAAAAAAAAAATCTCAAGCAACCATAAGTAGAATTTTCAGTTCACCTGTAACTGAGTGTGTGTATGGAGCTCTGCACCTCAAGAGT
Source organism: Phylloscopus collybita (assembly GCA_027886175.1). Taxonomy (NCBI): domain Eukaryota; kingdom Metazoa; phylum Chordata; class Aves; order Passeriformes; family Phylloscopidae; genus Phylloscopus; species Phylloscopus collybita. The sequence continues at coordinate 7,754,047 of JAJNNQ010000019.1, read as the reverse complement.
AACTGGAACCTGAGTTATGTAAGGTGAAAATAGAGGAAAATTGCTTTGGAGCTGTGTAAGAAGAGAGGAAATTAAAGCACATAAATGAAATACCAAGTGGGTTTTAATTTTTCCGGTGTTTTTGTGTGTTATTTGCTACATTAATATTTTTATTTTTTATTAGAATTTCACAAGCGAGTACGATTTTGTGAATCATGACTCACCCAAAATGTATACAAGGCATTTATTTTGCATAGTTTAGTAATATGTGTTTGATTTTGAAAACATTGTTGCAAATGTCTGTAGGGGGTTTTAGGTTTTTTTTTAATTACCAGCCTCTCACATATTTTCTGAAAGTAGCAAAAGAACCTTTATTTCCAGAATAGGCCTGTCATTTGCATGTTCTAGGAGTTTCCATCTTAATGCCTTCTCTTTGTATAGAGACATTGTTCTCTGTAAATTTACACGGAATTGCACAATTTACACATGATTTACAGTCGTGATTTTTCTACTCTATTGCTATATTGTCTCTAAACTACTGCTTTCCACTGTCGCTGCTTACTGCAGAAACTTTTTATTATCTTTTATAAATTCATTCTTTGGAATATACTGGAATAGGTACAGAAGGTTATTCTTACTTTCAAAAAACATCTGCACATGAGTAAACAAATAACTGTTGGTTTTATTACACTCTTTAATTCTACAGCCGTGTTTGACTTTGCCTTTTTTTTTTTTCCAGTTGTGCATGTACCTGTTTGAACAAAGAGTTCCTGCACCTAACATCCAGCAACAGAAGCTGGTGGGTTTTGTCTTTGGCAAATCAACTGAAGTGTAGAACATCCACAGTCCTGCATGCTAATAGGGTGCAAGTGTTGTGACTTGGCTCCGGGCGCTCCGAAGTTGTGTTAATCCATCAGAGTTCACAGTGGTTGTTGCTAAAAGTGACTTGTTTCCTGGTGTTCTGTAAATAGTTTAGTGAGAGAAGTTTTTAGACTGTGCATACTTGATTTTCATGTAGAAACTTTACAATGCAGTACGAAGACCTAAATCCAGGTTTTCTTGTTAGAGGATGTTTGGAGAGGAAGGTTTCTTCCAATAGAAGGCTCTTTAAGAATGCTATTGTGTTTAGTCACTTGAGAGTTTATTTAAAACAGGCTATAATGACATGTTTGAAGCTATTAAATGAGGATGAGTTGGCCTATTTAATCTTGATTTGTGTTTCATAAGAGCATTAGTTTTGGGATGAGGGAGCTGTGTCTGCTTGCCAAACTGAAATAATGGGGGGAGGGAGCTGAAGAAAAATGGGTCTTGTCATACTTGCTCAAACTACCATTGTTGACTTGCACCTACATATGTGTTTATTGATTTTCTTTTTAAATTATTATTGTATTTTCCAGTGGGAGATGAGGCATTCAAAGCAATCTCATTGTCCTGAGTGGGACGACAGAAGGAGCTGGGATCAGAGGAAACACAGTAGCAGCCGCAAACGCAGAAAGAGGTCCCACAGCAGTGGTCAAGAGAGCAAGCACTATAAACCCAGTCGCGTTTCAGAAAGGTATAAGACTCTGAACTGAGTAGTGCAAATGTTCCTTACCATGTCTAAAGTAAATGTGTTTCAGGGTAGGAGTTTTTGAATGCCCGGAGTTGTCAGTTCCTTACGGTTTGGCTCACTTAAGACAAGTCTGATTGTTACACAGCGCCTGAACCATTAAATAGACGTTCTTGAATAAAAGCGAGTAAATGTTACTAGTTTGTCTCAATGGTGTCAGTTAAAGATTGGTTTTGAATACAATCAATATTAAATTTCAAGTGAAAAAGGATGCCTTTTAATTTAACGTGAACAAAAGGAGGAGAAGGTTTGTTTAATCATTTAATACAATGGTAAGTATGAATTTCTCTTACTAATTTGGAAGTGATTTGTGTTTTCTCCTACACTGCTTTCCCTGGAAAGATGTATTTTTCTGTTTTGTCTTGATTTTTTTTCCTTGACAAGATCCAATGGAATTCTTTTAAAAGCTCATACTCATGCTTATTAAAATGCTGGAAGGAGTAGGCATACAAGCAGTAAGGGAACTCTGTGCCTCAGCAGCTTTCTTAATGGTCTGTTTTCTGTGCATAAGATCCTTGTTCCAGATAATCTCTGAAGTTTTAATGTTGGTTGCAGAGCACTTAGAATGATGCTGCTTCTCTCAGTCTCTAGGTTTTATTTAACACCTGGAGCTTTGAAAGCATAGAAGGGATGATTTCTGTGTGGAAAGTGGTTTATCATGTGACTTACAAGGTTGTAATGAAGTTGCTCAGTATATTTTAGAAAGTGTTTCTCCTTTTTAAGTCTGAGTTTCTTACTATACAAACTGTGGACAGGTGGTACATTGTTCATATGGATGGCTGCCATGTATTTGAGACTGACAATGTTGTTAAATTCCTAATAAAGTAACATCAAAAGCTCCACTGTTTTTGGGGAGGGATTCAATTAAAAAACATTTCTGCTGTAAAGACAGATACTGTGTAACTCAGCTCAGGTCACTTATCTTGTTGGAACCTCGAGTTTTTGAAGTGGAGAACATTCACTTAAAATATATTTTCAGTCATTATTTGGACGATAGAGCCATAGATGAAAGAGACCATCATGACCGGAGATATGTTGAGGAATACAGAAATGACTTCTGTGAAGTGTATGACCACAGGCATTATCACAGAGACTATGAAAAGAGTCACCATCATCACTATAGCAAATCCTCTGGTCGGAGCAGGAAAAGTAGTCATAAAAGGAAGCATAAGAGACATCATTGCTCCAGTCACCAATCACATTCGGTATGAGTAATTTTTAACTTTATTATTAATGAATTAGTGGTAATAGACTTCTTAAATGACTGCTAGAGCTGCAATTCCTGATCCACGGTACTTTAAGAGATACATTATTAAAAAAGGATTTGTATTTATTTGAGTCTGTTTTGGAGCATGTGAATATGTTGTTAGTGGAGATTCTTGGATCAGTGTTGGGTGGGGGGTGGGATCATCAGTACTAGTTGTACACTGGGAATGTAGGTGGTTGGTAGTCAAAATCACTGGGATTGATTTGAAAAATGTTGTCTTGAAATTGAAGACAGGTAGCTGTCCTGTTGTCACTTAGCTTTGCAGCATAGTGAACTGTGTTTTCTCAGGCAGGTTGTGAGATGCTATCCACCCAATTGCTAAAAATAGTTGAGATGACATGCTTTTTTAACGTGAATTGAAAGTATGAATGTGCATGTCTGGTAAATTGACGTGAACAATTCTACACCTAATTCCAGAAAGCTTTGATAAGCCCTGTGCCCAGCTAGTGGCACCTAATGTCTTAGTGAGATGGGATAAGTTTGCTGCTTGCCTTCTTTGAAGTGTGCTGAATTTCTCATGATTATGTGATGCCCACTGATGCATCTACAGTTCCAGGTGTTTTATACCACTTTTCTGCAGTAGAATAGCAAGGTATATTAGATTCTATAGTGCAAATTAAGGACTGCAGAGTAGTTTTTCTCCCCTCTCTAAACATGGGGGCAGTAAAATTGTTTACATGAGTGGATGTTTCAAGAACAGAAACATTTCACCTGAGAGCTTAGGTATGTAAATAAATACTGGTTTTTGCTATTTGCTAGCAAAGTATTAGAAATAGCAGTGTTGCAGTTTTAATCTGTCTTCAATTAAGCCACTGTTTGAGAGACAAAATTGTGTTGTTTTTTTCTGTTGCTTGTATCACTTTAAGTATTTATCTGAAAATCTGTTCCTTGCCATGTTTTTCTTCTGTAACATAAACTGTGCCCTGTGAATTTCTGGGGACTGAATTTGAAATTGCTCCTGCCAACTGTTCGTGGCCTGGTGTGTAACTGAATGCCTGAATATCTCCCCGCTGAATGAATTGCGTATTCTGCCCTGAATTCACTCTGATATATTGATTGGCTGGACGATCTTGGTGCCGTTTCCAGAAGAGTCACCGAAGGAAAAGATCCAGGAGTGTAGAGGATGATGAGGAGGGTCACCTGATCTGTGAAAGTGGAGACGTTCTAAGAGCAAGATGTATAGAACATTTTTCAACACTTTTAAAAAACTTTTCAGAAAAAAATCTGTTTAGAATAGTATGTCAGAGGAGGGGGGCTAAAGAAATCTCATTGCTCTTTTTGTTCTGTTTTTTTTTGTGCTTTTTTGTTTTTTTGCATATCTTCTTTTCTGTAGAATTTAAATACTGTGTTCAAAAAGTTCCAATTAGTAAATGAACTTGAGATTAGAGCAAGAGATAGCTTTTTGGCTAACTGTTTTCATGACTCCTGTCCAATAAAATAATGCATTCTGATGCTGAAATTTAAAGTAATTATGCTTTTGTAATGGCACATTTAAAAATCTACATTAATATGTTCATTCTCCTTTAAGTAGTTGTATAATTCTAACTTACCTTTGTTCTTTTTAGATGAAATTGTTGCGACTTTAGGAGAAGGAGCTTTTGGAAAAGTAGTGGAGTGCATAGATCATGATATGTAAGTGTTGGGTTATCTTTATCAGTGGATCTCTTGATAAAAGATACTTATATCAGGAATTAAAGTTTGAGGATATTTTATTTCAGAGAAAGTTGCAGTCCAAATGCCCTTTTTAATGATTAAGAACTCTGTTTTGTTTCATTTTTCTGTTTCTGTTAAGTGCTGCTGCTGTAACTGGAGAATGTGAGAGCAGCTAAATAGTGCAGAATTAGTTTGAGATACTTTCAAAGATGGTCCATTGAGATACTGAAAATGTAATTTTGATTCTTAGTGAAAGTAGTTTCTGGAAAGCAGTTGCTTGTAATTGGTTGAGCAGTCAATTGCTTTCCTCAATTTCATAATCAAAATTATCCTTTATTAAGTTTTTTTGAATTAACAGTAACCTAGTATCCAGTACTTTTTTAATGATTAGAATGATTGCTTCCATATGGTGGCATGTCTTGTGAAGGAGAAGAAACTTAACCGTTGTTAGACTGTTTTAACTGTTTTATATCAGCAGTTCTATAACATGGTTTTAGTACCTTTAGTACCTTTTCCTCTGCCTTTGGTTTGTTTGTTCCGTCATTTCATAAGTTAAGTCTGTTCTGGAGTTTGAGATCATGTTGTGAGGGCAGAGAGTGTTCTGAAGTGGTTAGAATTGAAAGAGCTCTGCAGAGACAGAAATTGTCTAAAAGTGAATGGGACACAAGGAGCTGTGTCTGTGTTCCATTTAAGTAACAGCCTTACAGTCTGAATGCATGCAGGCATTTAGTGCAGGGCAGTTTTCCCTGGTATAAAATGCTCATAATCCAAACTTCAGAAATTACTCAATTCCCCTGATTCCGTAAGAGCACTGGAAAAGAGCCAGGACAAGTTGTGCAAGTTGCAGGGAAAAAAACGCATCAAGTTTTTGTAGTATTTTTTGTTCAAATGAGAACTTTGTTAATTTTTTAATCATTCTGCTGGCAGATTCCCAATGTTTATTCTTCTTCAGATGAGATAATAACATTGAGAAGTCATTAATAAATTATATAGAATAATTATTTGAGAAAGGAAAGATCAGGATTACTTTTCTTTTATAAAAACTGTTTTGGTTGAGTGCAGCATGCTTAAATCAAATTCCCCTAATCCAACTCATAATTCTCCATGACCTTTAATCTTCCTGTGTTTCTTTTATTAAAATCAAGCTCCTTTGGGGTTGTGGGTATTTAACAATAATTGATCCAGTTTGCCATGCTTTACTTCCTTTTCAAGGAGAGGAATGCATGTAGCAGTTAAAATTGTGAAAAATGTTGGTCGATACCGGGAGGCAGCCCGTTCAGAAATACAGGTGTTGGAACACTTGAACAACATGGATCCAAGCAGCAATTTGTAAGTATGAAATTTGAGTAGTCAGCATACCGAGGATTTTAGGAAAGTAATTATTCAATAGATTTTCTTTTTTTCTCTCTTTTTAAGCCGCTGTGTCCAGATGCTGGAGTGGTTTGATCACCATGGCCATGTCTGTATTGTTTTTGAGCTACTGGGGCTCAGTACTTACGACTTTATTAAGGAAAACAGCTTTCTGCCATTTCATATTAATGACATTAGGAACATGGCCTATCAAATTTGCCAGTCTATAAACTGTAAGTAAATTTCAATACTCCTTTCAAATATATGAATGTGTTTTGGTTTTTCCTTTAGGAATTTAATGTGTAAATTATGGAATGCTTTTTCTTTTTCCTTGTAGTTCTACACCATAATAAACTAACTCACACAGATTTAAAGCCTGAAAATATCTTGTTTGTGGAGTCTGATTACATAGTGAAGTACAATGCCAAAATGGTAAGTTTGTTCTTTGTTTCTCCCAGCTTGAATTGCACTACTTCTGTCTTCACTGAAACTTCTCCTTTAAAAAAAAGAGATAACAAGTAACTGAAGTTAGCTTAAGGTTAACAAAGGAGGAAAAGAACTCTTGTTACTGCGAATGGTCTTTATTCAACTGTTTTGGGTATTGAGATTAATTCACTTTGTTACCCACTCTTCTTGCTCAGAGCATTGAGCTGCACAGGAATTAAAGTGTTTGGAGGAAGTGTTTTGTTACACGTTTTATGCTAGCTGGTACTTTGAAGATAATGTGATAATGCCTTTTGCCTAAGCATGCTTTTTAAAAGTATTAACGGCATTTTGATTTCTTGCAGAAACGAGATGAACGCACTTTAAAAAACACAGACATCAAAGTCGTTGATTTTGGAAGTGCAACTTTTGATGATGAGCATCATAGTACATTAGTGTCTACAAGACATTATAGAGCTCCTGAGGTTATTTTAGGTCAGTAAAGACTCATAAATCTTCTGAAAGTTCATTGCAGTTCAGATGTCTTTACTTCATAAACTGGAGTAGTTGCTCATGGTTCTGGTAATCAGTCGTCTCTCAGATGGTGGCGGTAAAATTGCTGAGAGCAGTGGAAGAAATATTCTAAAACCAGAAACAAACACCAGGGTTTGAGTGGCATGTGGAGGCTATGTTGGGCATCAGTAAATGTGTGAAAACTGGGCGTGTGCTTTGTGGGTTACAGATTTTGAGAATATACTAAAAAGTAAAACCAACTTTGCCTATTTTGCAGCACTGGGATGGTCTCAGCCGTGTGATGTGTGGAGCATTGGTTGTATTCTGATTGAGTATTATCTGGGATTTACAGTGTTTCAGGTATGTACATAAGCTTAAATAGAAAGTGTTTATTTTATTGACATGCACATAACTATGTAAAAGGTATAACCTCGTGGGCTTTTAAGGATTATATAGATGAGATGGGAAAAACAGCATCCATACAGGAAGACATTACATCTTGGGTATCTCCTTCAGAGTATCTAAGATGATCTTTTCTGGCATTTTGAGTGAAGAAGACTGTCATGATACTGCTGGAATTAAGAGTAAAGAAAACATTCGTACAATATTTGGTTTGTGAACTGTTGTTCAAGGGTCATCCTAACTGTGGAAAGTGTTGTAAAATCTGCATTGCATAATCTGTTTTTAATAATTGAAGGTGGCAGTGTTTAAAGATATTGTGACAGTGCTCTGGCAAAATCTTGTTTGCAGTTTGAGTGTTGTTACCAAGTAGCTCAGAGGAGAAAAATGTGCTAAGTGCTTTCATTGCTTTTTCCACACAGACTCATGATAGTAAAGAACACCTGGCAATGATGGAAAGAATACTGGGACCTCTGCCAACTCACATGATCAAGAAATCCAGGTATGTTCATTATAGAAGTGGTAAGTTGCCTAGTATTTTCTCTTGCAGGAGAAATTCCAAAGTTGCCATTGTAAGCTATGAGTTGCTGCAGATCAACAGAGATTCATGGGCTTTCATTACCTTAAGTGGTTGACAGTAGTCCTCCTTTGTGTTTCCTAAGTCTTTAAAGCTAAGTTTGGTACAGTCACCAGAACAGTATTAGACATCATTGTTTCTTTAAACTTTGGTAATAAAGAACATTTTGTCATCACAATAATTATTGTGAGGAAGAAGAGGGTCCTTGCTTGCTAATGCAGCTGTCATCGTCTTCCTGCTGCCCCTCTTTATCCCTCAGACATGAGTTATTCATTCAGACATGAGTGCTTCAGTGATCTGTCTCTTCCTCAAAGATAACTCCACGCAGCAGGAGTTTCTCACTTCCTTGGTAAGGAGAAGCAGCCAGCACAGGGTTCTCCCCTGACCCCTCTATGTCTAAAATCTAGAGGTCCTGGGATTTGATGGTTTGTTTTCTTTCTTAATTAAGCTGTCCTCTTGCCAGCTCATATAAATAATTCTGTAACTCATGTTAGAGAAGAATTCCAATAATTCTGGGTTGGGTAATTTATATTGTTAGTTAGAGTTGTCCAGTTGATTATAGTGCATTTTAAAAAACAGAAAAAAGCTTGGAAAGCAGCAATTGCAATAGATTCAAGTAGTACTAAGAAAAAGTTATTGTTTTCTAATTATTGTGGCAGCAGTAATAAAAAACCAGCAGATTTCTCTGAACAAATACACGCTGAAAGAAGTATTAGCTCTCAAATGCAGAGATACATGCAGGAACACCTAATGGTGTTTTAAAACTTCTTGGAAAAGCATCTGCTTGCTGTGTGCACTGACACCAACTTACTGTTACTTCCCTTGTCCTGCAGAAAACATTATTTTCACCATGACCAGTTGGACTGGGATGAGCACAGCTCTGCAGGCCGGTATGTCAGGAGACGCTGTAAGCCTCTGAAGGTAGGAGACAGCATTTTTATTGCTCTGTTATGCAGTTGTGAAAGTGCTCTCTAAAATACCTCCTGCTTTTTTCTTTCAGGAATTCATGCATTGCCAAGACACAGATCATCAAAGTCTGTTTGACCTTGTTCGCAGAATGCTGGAATACGACCCAGCCAAAAGAATTACTCTTGATGAAGCCTTGCAGCATCCTTTTTTTGATCCATTAAATAAATAAATTCAAAGATCTTCTATGCTTCTTCAAGGAGATTTCCTAGACTGTGTCAGTCAGTCAGCAGAGGTTGCATGAAACTTTTGTAAGCTTTAAATTATTTTGTACAGTTAAGTCTGTAAATAATTACATATGTTTTGTATAACTGTTATGTTTACCTTGTTGAGCAGTTGTAGTCTTATGGGTATCAAAGTGAAAAATAAAAGTAATTTTCATTTTTGAAAGCCTGCATCACTCTCCTTCTACAGATGATGCTAGTGGACCCTCTGACTGTAGGTGAGGAGTCTGGGCTAGCTGAAGATATTCTGGAAACATTCCCCAAAACTTCCTTTTATTAGTCCTGAAGAAAACTTCTGTGTATATGCTGTGTATAACAATTCAATGGCATTTTGAAACATGGCTGGAAACATTATATATCCTAAGTAGGTAGTTTTTGTGGGTCACCTTTTTCCCAGATTCTCTGTTGGAAAGCATGCATTGCTCCCCAGGCAGCTAATTAGCTCTTGCAAACTTCTCTGATGCTTTTCGTGTTGAGTATTCATAGCTAATCTTTTTAGTTAAGGTCTGAAAAGTAACATTTCCTACTTTCAGTATTGTTACTAGTCATTAAAGATGAACATCTCCGTAATGAGTTTTTAGAAAGACTGAGCTGCTTCAGAGAAATACAGCCTGCCACAGAATTGTGGCCTATTTAGGCGCTTGCAGTAATAAGATCATTCTCAAGTCTTCAGTGTGTATTTCTGTGGAGCTTTAATTGTAGTTACTGGTAAATGAAGTGACCTTGGGAACTGAGAAATGCTGGCATTGAGACTGTACAAGCTGGAGGTGGCCAGGTTCTCAGTTGTGACTCCTGAACTCTGGTACTGGATTGAGAAGCAAATGGTGCAACTTTCACAGACCCATTAATGTACTTAGGTAGTTTTGGGGTTTCCATGTCTATAAGTTTATGGTTTTTACTCCAACTCTCTTAGTCTATTTGACACCGTATGGGTGGCCTGCTGAGCAGTAGGAAGGGAGCCTTCGATGGAAAATTTCATTCTGACTGCAGTAAACAAGTTTTCGCTATTATTTGTCTTGCGTTTACTGCACAAGCCTTTCTTCAAAGGAAGGAAACTAATTATTTCGGCTCCACAGGAGCCTGACTTCAGGTTTTCTGCTTGCTGAGTTAGCCCTTAATGCACAGTAAAATTTTAAACTGATATCGAGGTGGCTTCATTTGCAAGAGGCTCCAGATATGCCTATCTGAGCTGGGGGTAGAACAGAGCTGGGCCAGTCCTTGAAAGCTTATCTTCTGTTACCAGTGCCACCTCCTGGGCTTGATTACAGCTCATCATAGCCACCTCTTTTCCTTGGATGTCAGTGTTGATGATACTGTTTCTGCTTGACACGACAGAAAATGTAGCAGTCTGTGCCATGTGGGTCAGCTCGGTAGGGCTAACCAGAACAAGAGTAAATTCCTTCTTCCCACAGTGCTTTCCATCCCACAGCTTCAGAGGCAAAGCAAGGACTTGGCTGAGTGTATCTGCTAAGCAATGCAGATGAAAGGCAGATGGGGAGAGAAGTTTATATGCTGCTGTAACAATAAAACTAATCATAAAACAGTTCTATCGAAATTAGGGAAAGATGCTGTGCTCTTGCTTATGGAGTGCGTCTAGCTGGTGATGTAGGTACTGAAATTTGTTGTGCTTGGTAAAAGCGATACAGCTTAGCCCTATTATAAAGCCATATTTAAATTGACTTGACTTTGTCCAGTAAATTTAAAAGCACTATCAGGATTAGTGTGGCACCTGCAGTGCCAAGTGCTTGTGCAGTGAGGTGCCAAGTGCTTGTGCAGGCCTTGCAGCATCTACACCAATGTTGGTTTGCAGCCATACGAACCCAAGGGAAGGTGTGGGGCTCTGAGCAGCACCCCGGGGCAGGGTCTGGTGCTGTGGGGCTGCCCTCAAGTGCTTCTGTCTAGTAGGGGACAGATTTTTATGTGCACACATCACTACCCCCTATTGTTGTCTTCGTACTTGAAGTTTGTAGTCTTTGTGTGTTTGGATCAAGCTGTAGCCGTTAAATAATTGGAAGAGCATTCCCATCTATTTTTGTACTTCAGCTTTCTAGCTATTGTACCTTCAAAATAGTGTGTGGCTGGGTCAGCCGGGCAGACCAGACTAACAGTGTGCGTTTTCATAATGAACCAGTCACACTTTTTACTAAACATGGAAGACAGGACAGAATAAGGCTGTCTTTTAAGTGGGCAGCCTAGGCTTTTATCACTGAAGTGCAGAATGTGAGATCTAGGGCTCCAGAAGCTGATCCAAGTGAGGAAGAGTTGAACTGGGGGCTAAACTGCACGAGAAAGGGGTTTGGATTTCTGGGGCAGGAATTCATCTGCTGCAGGAGTGATCAGTCCCTGCCTGTTCTTCAGTGTCTGGATATCAGGGCTGCCTGGCGGGCTCAGGTCACACAGGACAAGATGCTTTGCACCCAAGCATCTCTCTCAAAACGATGGCACTGTGCGTGTTCTACCGCTCTCATGGAGCTTGTAAGGAAAGTCTTGGCAAGCTCATACAAAGGAGAGGAGGGAAAGGAGGTAAGAAAGAGGGTCTCACAGAAACCTGGAGTTCTTTTTATCTTCAGGATGTATAAGAGAGCGGGAATTGGTTGTTAGCAAATGCTATAGATTTGCCTGGTTTAACTGCTTGGGAAATAGCTACAAGAAGCCTATGTCTATCCCTCTGTGTGTGTGTGTGTGTGTGTGTGTGTGTGTTTTATTAACAAACTTAATTAGAAGCTGACATTGTTAATGTTACTGACATTGTAGCATTTCCTAACTCTGTCCTAGGCTTCAATCATTGTTCTAGAAGTAAAAATTACTCCTCGAAGGCTGAGTTCTGTGCATAGGGGACAGAGGGTACCTAGGAATTTGTATACCATGTGCTTAGAATCTAGACAAGCATTAAGTTGCAGGATGTTTTATGGGTAAGTTAAGAGTTGTGATGCTCCGTGTAACAGCAAGGAAAAGGCTCGACAGAATGTGTGGATGCTCGGTGCTTATCTGTGAGCAGTTTTCTCTCGGTCAAAGGCTCACGAAAGTGGATGGAGCACTCCACTGAGGTAACAGTGAGTTACAGTGCGAGGTGGGGTTCCGGGTACGGTCTCTTTTCTAAAACAGATCGCGGTGCACAGGGTCTGTAAGGGCAGAAGGTAAAAAGCTCCCTGGTCGGCTGACACCTCTCGCAGGTCGCACGCTCCTGGGGAGCCGGGGCCTGGCGCAGCAACCGCCCTCCCGCTCTCCGGCGGGGGGAGCCCGCTGGAGGGCGCCCGGCCCGCGCCGGTCGCCGCCCCCGCCGCGGGCAGCGCTGCTGCCGGCATCGGAGCGGGGAGCGGAGCGGGGCTGCTCCGCCAGCACCCTGCGCTTCGGACTGGCTCTGGCAGCGCCCCGCCTGTGCAGCAGGGACGGGACCCCGAGGGGCGAGGGGTCCGCGGGCGGGAGGGGATAGGGCCGTGGGGGAGCGGTCCCCGCGGGGGGCCGGGAAGCGGGGGTGGGATTTGCTCCGCGTAATCCCCCATGGGGGGCGGCGGGCCGCGCTCGGAGCATCCCCCCTTCCCCAGCGCGGGGGGAGGCGGCGGGGGAGCCGCCACCCCCCGCTTCCTCCGTTTAAGACCCGGGCTGGCGGGGCGAGCGCAGGAGAGCGGCCGATCCGCAGCTCCGGCCCCACGCCCGCGGCGCGCACGGGGCGGCGCTGGATGCGCCGGCGGCGGAGGGAGGCAGGCGGCAGCCGAGCGGGACCCCGCGCAGCGGCGCGGAGCGCGGTGCGATGAGCGCGGGTAGCGGCAGCGGCGCCGCCGGCGCGGCGAGCACCGCCACCTCCGCGCTGTGCCTGCTGCTCTCGCTCACCGCCGTGGCCGTGTGCCTGCTGCTGGGCGCCAAGACGGCGGAGCTGCAGGGCCGACTGGCCGCGCTGGAGGAGCGGGGCGCCGCGGGCCACGGGCCGCTGCTGGACGCGCTGCAACCCCGCGTGGAGCAGCTTTTCCGCGAGGTGAGTGAGGGGCGGCGCGGGCGGCCCCGCAGCCCCGCGGGCGGGTGCGCAGGAGCGGCAGCACCGCGGCGGAGCGACAGGATCGGGGAAGGTGCTCCGGCCCCGCTCCGTCGCGAGGTTCCCTCCATGTGTCACCGGCTTCTTCTCCTCCTCTGAAAAAACTTTCTTTTACCAAACTTTCCCCTTTTTGCTGCCGTTTCCATGAATCAGGCGTAGGGCGAGGCGTGGCAGAGCCCACCTTGTTTAGAAGGGAGAACGCCCCAGGTGAAGGGCCGGCAGTCGAGGGTTAGACTTTCCCCCTTATTCTATTCACTAACACAGGTAACCCGAGTAGTTTAACTATTTATCTTGGGATTTAATGGACCACAATTTCCTTGTTAGAAATTATGAACATCATCCCCGCTACCTGGACTGTCACAGAGTATTGTGGTCTGGCAGTGCAGAACTGATTTACGGCAGGCAGAGGAGACCCACTACTAGTTACTTCACTTTCAATCCTGGGGTTTTCTGAAATTATTCAATAAATATTTATGTGCTGAACAATTTACCCTACTTGGAGAACTATTATCCACACAGATGCCCTTCTCGGTCACTAACTAAACCAAATCTCTGGGAGAAGCTGCACTTTTTCCCAGGATTATCTTTTTCCCGATTCTGGTGTTTAGGTTTGGGGCTTTTTACAGGCAAGGGGGACATGAAGGGCTCCATCACTCATAGGAAATGCTTGAAGATCCCACAGTTGGTTTGCTGGATTTGTATAAACAGTAGTTCATAAAGTTCAACACGGCTTGTGGGGCTGCAGAAGGGCACCCCTGAGTGATCAGTTCTGACATCTGGGGAAGGTTTTACACTGGGATATTATAAATTGCCTGCCTGGGATGCAAAGCATGCATTAAAATTATGACAGCCATGAAGCCTAAATCACGCAAAAATGTATTTGTATGTGGAGCTCTGTGAAAGCTCTGCGGCTGTGAGCAGGAATGGAGGCAGTGCTGAGGGCATGGGGAGACAACTCCTCATGCTGTGTGTTGCTGCTGGAGCTAGGGTGAGGGCACTACTGGCACCACCACAGCATGTCCTTTTGCCTGGAAACTTGGTTGCATTGATGTGCCTCGATAAAAGTGAAATGTTAAAATATTTTTGTGAAAATCCTGAATACCAGAGCGGGGGGGTGCCTGTGAGGCGTAATCACGGCCTCCAGTTAACGTCTTTTCTCCAGGCAGGAATTAGCCTGCCAGTTATGGCAGTGGTTCTGTTCCAGTTACTCCAATAAATGTGCCTAGCAATGGGAATGGTTTCTGTGGCACTTCCTAAGGTCATGTGCAACCTCTTGCTGAGATTTAGTTAAGTGTGGAAAGCTTGTTTTGTACTGGGAATGCTCAGATGGAGTTTGTACAGGGGAAAATGAAGCAAAACCACATAATTGGGTTTCTAATGGAAGAGTGAGCTTGTTGAAACATTCAGTATGATGAAACGTTTGTCAATACTAAAGCAAATTTTGACTCAAGCAACAAATCCAAGGAATCCATAGTAGTAATTGCGTTATCTATTAATGGTCATTTTAAATGAACCTCTTAATTTATGATAAAGTTTCAGAAAGTGTTTCTTGCCCAAACCCTGTTACATAAGACAGCTTACTTGTCAAGCAACTCCTGCCCTTTCTGTGCTTGAGAGTTTCTGGAGAGCCAGAGATTATTTCCATGGTCATGAACATCAACTGATGCCTGGGGTCAGTTTTTTTGTTAAATTCTGCGTTGGTCCTCCTTTGAAGTTTACCACAGTATTTCAAGAAGTGAAACCAAAGCTCCATACACTCTCTGTGCATGACCCAGCATCCTTTGTTCTCTGCCACGACCCAAAGAGCTTTACTCCATGTACCAATCAAGGGGTTTGCTGGCATAATTTATGGCAGTGCTGTGTATAGAGAGCAGAAAATATAACACCAGCACACTGGCTCTGTTCCTTTTAGTGCTGTTTAAATGTTTGGCAAGTAAAAGAGGATAGGAAATAACAAAGGAAGGGTAAGTGTGTAGTTAAGGTAATGAAAGCCAATTTGGACAACTAGGGTTTAGTTTCTGGCTCTGTGACAGGCATCTGTGTAACTCTGGAGAAATTGCTGATTTGACTGTGGCAGAACCTTGCCCTTCCCTTGGCTTGTCCCATTAGTGGGACATGCTGCAGGCTCCAGCTTAGATGCCCTCTGAAACATTGCCAACTGCACAGTCCAGACGTGGCAGCATCTCCACTTGCTCTGTGTCAAAAGCCCCAACTCCAAGTGTGTAGTTTTCCTACTGGAGGGAAAATATTAACAGGAGGATTATAGAAACATCCAATTGTTGTAAACAAAGCTGGACCGTTTTGTTCACAAAACATTTATTGTCCTCAGTGTCCAGATTAATTACTTTCATGTCAAGAACAATTCAATGGGAGAACAGAGGACTTGCTCCAGGATTCAGATCTCCTCTGCTGTTCCCAGTGATGCCTGCTGAACTAAAAATGTGGGAAAGCTTACTTTCATTTCCTCGAGCATCTTCATCATCCAAATTATTTTAAAAGTAAACAGATAAAACTTGAGCAACTCAGTAACATTTAGACTTCAGGTGGCTGTCAGAAAAATCTCCTTAGATGGTTTTTTTGCCACATTTTCTCAAGGAAAGTGTGTGTTTTCAGAAGGCAGCTGGATTGTTCTGATATTTTTACTTCCCTTAGGACAGCTTCTCTGTCAGGTACTATGAAACCGTGTTGATACTTTCAGGACCTCTCAGTGTCACAGCTAAGCAGATAGAGGAAGCATAGGATTTCAACAACAGATAAAACTATTTAATCCTCAGAATAAAAAGAAAATAACCTAATTCACAGGTAGCCTAATTCCTGAATAGTCCACAGTGTTCAAATATTTGAAAAGGGACTGGGTCATCAGTTGTACAATGTCAAGCCTTAACACCCTAAACTGAACAAGTACTTTTAATTTTCTCTCTTTGAAATGTAGCGACTCCGGTTATCAGGTTATTGGTTTGTCTTTTGGCAAGCACTTTAGGTAAGACAGGGCATGCCTGGAGGACTGAGAGAATGAAGATTGTGGATGAAGATGAGCTGTTTCCACCCTTGCTGGGCTGTCCCAGGCAGGGAGTATGCCTGATCTAATGTAATGTACCTGTCATCAGGCTCATTAACTTGGGCTTGGCAGTGGGCTGAATGCAGGCACAAACAGTCTCCTTGGCATAGGGAGCAGGCAGAGTGTGTGCACACAATATGCCACGTAGACACTGCTCTAGTTTTGTGAATTTTTATGCGTTCTAGTTGTCCCATTGATGAGTTTTTCACTTTGCGGATGGAAACTTTGGGCTTTGAATAAGCACTCTGGTCTTGACTGTCCTCCACCTCATCCCTCTGCTAAAGAAATCTCTAATAGCCCACAGAGCATGAATTTTAAGTACAAAGTAAAGCAAATCAGGTCCCGTCTGAACATGGGACTTGTAAAGGAGCTCAGGATGAATCCTGCCAATGGAGCTTGGTTCCAGGGACTTTGGGATGTGCAGGAGTGTCTGCCTGCTCCATGTGAGGGCTGTAGGCTGCCACTTGCTCAGAAACATTTAATATTTATGTACCACTGTAGCATGGAGTATTATCTAAGGAGGCTGAACACCACAGTGTGAAACCATTACCCTCCTCACCCGAAGTAAGCGGGATGGTTTGGATGTTGGCATGCCTGCACAGTGTGTGTTTAGGTATAATGTACTCTCTAAAGGGCTGTTTTCATTCCCCCTCCCAACAGAAACTCGGTGAAGGACTCACGAAGCTGCGGACAGCGCGAGAGGCCCCATCAGACTGTGTGTGCCCCCCAGGTAGGTGCCAAGGCACCAGCACAGCCACGCTGCCCACGCCACTGAGCTCCTCCTCTCCTGCCCTACATGTTCCTTTTTATGGAAGAAAATGTATTAAGAAGTGTTTTTCCCGAGCTGAAGCACTCTGGTGCTTGAGACTGTTAATGTCTCCCAGTGCCTTGCTTTGGCCTGTTTACAGATCAAGGAGGTTGAGGTTTGGACAAAAGCGACTTTGGCTATAAGAATAAAAGAGTGAAGAACTGGACTGGGTTGTGAGGCCTGGGTGTTGGGCCAAAACAATTTAGAAGTAGTAACAAAATCACTGGGGCTTAATGCAAGTGTGATAATTAAAAGCTGCAGCCTCTCTGCCTTTTTGGAGGGCAGTGACTTCTCTTGCTGTAGGAAAGCTGTCACCGATTGTTTAAATTTCCTCCCAGAGTTTAATGAACTTCTAAAACTGTCAAAACTTCCTGTTCTGCTGTGGAAGTACATGCTCCTTGGAAGCAATAAACAGCTTAGATTAGTTTGTAAAGGAACCTCATTTATAGAAATGTTCTCTGAAGTGCTCTGCTGTCACACTGAAGGGAGCGAGTGGCTTAGAGCTGGGGCACTTCAAGCCTTTATTTTCCTTTTTTCTTCTCACAGAAGTAGCAAAAGATGGGTGAAAGATGTGCAGTGCTTTGATGCAGGAGAATTCACAGGCGTGTTACAAGGACTTCCAAGCAGCAGAGAGTTCCATTCTAGCATTAAAGAAAATAAACAAACAGTAAATGCTACCTAGGGATGGCAGAATAGGCAAAGGGGCAGGGTCAATTTTTCCTGCCACCTTGGATACAAATCCAACAAAATACAGTTTTTAGTTCTTACTCACAAGACAAAAATAAAAAAATAGGGCTTTTTTCTCCCCATAAGATTATGTTTAATCTCAGAAACATTTCACTAGTGATGCTCTTAAATGTACTCGCTGCTTTCCTAGTGGAAGGCTCCCTGTGTGCCTCACTGCCTGGTAACAAAATCCACCAGCTGAGAAACAAATCCTGCTTGTTTTCAGCTCTTTGCAAGGTGGTCAAATCAGATTTCTCTGTTATGATGCACAGACCCAACAAGTCCACCCACCTCACAGGACTCTGGGGTGTGTCTTTCTCTGGCCTGGGCAAACAGTGCGCTACTGGTGTGCTTAAGTAGTCAAGAGGCTTTTCCTTTGTTCTGCAGAAAGCAATTGGGATTGAAGAAGCTTCTTTTGTCCATGAAAGTCCCAATTCTGTTCCAGGTCACTGGGTTGCTGGTTGCTGGGGGGAAGAGAGGAAAGGGAAGGTCTTCCCACGTGCTGATGAAATGCTCATTACAGTCATTAGTAATTTGTGAGCCGAGGGAAGGAGAAGTGGTTTCCTGGTGGGTAGGAAATGTCCCATCGGGGGCTGCTCCTGGCAACCACTGTGGGGAGCTGAGGTAAGGATGTGCTGCTGGACTGTCTTGAAGCCCTTTGCCTGTTTTTGAGCAAATCACAGACATCTTTAGCTGTGTTTCATTTTTTTCCTCTTTCTCCTAAGAAAGGCTGTATTGCCTTCTGCTCTGTAGTTAAAGAGCTTGATCTGGAAACTTCTGAGAGCTTGTGGCCCTCACTGGCATTCGCTGCTGAGCTATGCCAGCTTGCAAACCAACAGCTAAAGCTTCAATTTGCCTCTGCACAGAAGAAGCAGCCCCTGGTGAAAGGAAAATATCCTTGTGGAGGGGATGGGGAAATGCTGCCAGCCCCGCTCCTGCTTCTCATGGGCAGCTGTTGGGTATCCTGAACACCTGGGCTGGGGGGCTTTCCTCTGCCAGTAACCCTGCTAGGCTTAAGAATTCCTTATTACCACTGGATTTAAAGCAATCTGTGGAGAGAGAGCCGTGGATGAGGATGCTCTCTGCATTGTCGTGCAGGCGTGATCCCTCCCTCGGTGCCTCTTTGGAAACACTGGATCGGCTGCCACACAGACCCACCCCTGGGCAGTGGCAGGAGCAAACACATGTTCAGAGCTGGCCATCCCAACTGGGCCTGTTTGAAACAAGCCCTGATTTTTCCTAGAAGTCAGTTTGGGGCTTGGTTGGATTTAAGGGGGTGGGGGTTGTTTTTAGGGCACTGTTTTGATACAAGTGACTTGCTACACATTCAAAGCAGTTTGGAACAAGTTGACAACGATCCACTTAAAAGTTAAATGAAGGTCAAGTTATTCTGACTACAGAGAAATCCTAAACCACTGCTTGTAAAACACACACGAAAGACAACACCCTTCCCTCCCAGGAAAACCCCCAACCCAAACGGACCCGTTTTGCGCTCTGTGCTGCGCAGGAAGTAACCTATTTGGCTATAGGGCACGGCTGGTTTGGCTTCTAGAATGGGACCCTCGGGCCTTTTTGAGGCTGCGGGGCGGCGAGGGGCCGGTGGCCGGCAGAGGGGGCCCGGCCGTTTCGCCAGGGCCATGGAGAGATCTCGATCGTCAAAAGAAGTGGTAGAAGGACTCTTAAAATCATCTAGTCCAACTGCTCTGCGGTAATCAGGGACATGTCCAGCTAGATCAGGTTTCTCGGAGCCCTAGCCAACCTGACCTTGGAAGTAATAACAATTTGGAGGAAAAAAAAAAAGATAATTAAAAAAAATATTTTTAAAAGCTTAAAAAAAATTAACTTTTCTGTCTCTAATGCTGAGCATGCTGCAAAAAGTTGCCTCTGCAGTTGTTCTGAGCATCTATGTGCTTCGTTGAGTTGACTCGTTTTGCTTTATTCATTCAACCAAGGCGATGCGGGGGAGGATGACAACTTTGTGTCACTTTGAGTCCTTTGTGGTTTGGGCATTCTTGTGGCTGAGGGAGAGGAGAGCATCCTTTGGGGGGGGGTTGAGGCAGCTGGACTGAGTGTGGCCCAGGCTCAGGAATGCTGTGACAGGCTGGTGACCCCACTCCGGGGATGAGCGTGGCCTTTGAGTCCCCTCAGCTATTTGGGACGGGGCAGCAGTGGTTGGATGCTGCGGGCACCAGGCAGGGCCAGGGCAGGCTGTCCCCATATGTTGTCTTCCAGGGAAATAGCAGCTTAATACTTGTGTTATTGTCATTCCCTAAGCCAGGCCTGTAATAGTTTGCAGAGAGGCCCCCTCGTCCCCACGTGTTCAGCCTCTTTCTCTGGTGGGATCCTCACAAAGCCTTTGCTGCAGGACGAAATGCAGCAGGTGCAGGAACACTGGCATATGTGGCATTTGGAACAGCCTGCTGATGAGCACTGGGAGGTGGGTGGAAGGCAAGACTAAAAAACTTCACGCTAGTAAACAATTTGTTTATCAGTTGTGTGTGCTCTGGCTGCCTTCTCATATATATTTTCATTAAGGATTATTCCCACCTTGTGATTTTAACAGTCCTTTAAAACCTCAGGTGCAAAATGCTCTTGAAGGTATTTGCCATGCCAAAATTCTTCAATCTCTGTGAGAGCAGGTCCCTTGAGATGCACCATGGTAGTGCCTGAGAGCAAAGTTTCCTTAAATCCAGTAAAAAAAGGCTTGAACCAGCCCCAGTCCACAGAGCATGCCTTGCCCTGCAGCTGGTCCTTGCTGAATTGTGGACTGAGGGTGTGAAAAGCTCCAGCTCTGTTGGCTGCTCTTGCACTAGGTATTTTTACATATGCATTGTGTTTCCTTGTGCCTTTTTATTTAACAGTACCTCTGGAACCTTAACTCCAAATTCCCTGGCCTCTGGATGATGCATATCCCTGTTTCCATCCTGAATTCACGCTGAGACGGTGTCACATGCTTTTGAATGTATGGCTATGTTACAAAACAGCGTTAAATGTTCAGTATAGTAATCTGATCTTCCAGCTAATATGTGACAAATATTTCCCAATAATGGCTTGGCAGCAGCAGGAGTCCAGTGGTGCTGCAGCCGGCAGGACGGTGGATTGCTCCATTTCTTGGCAATTCAAACCATGTGTACTAGGGGAAGCCGAGCACTGCAAACCCTCTCTACCTCTGCAGACTCAGCAGCTCCACAGGCTCTCTTGCTTAGATTATTTATAGATTTTTTTTTATTATTTTTTGCTTTTTTAATATTTACCCTAACTTTATACCCAGGGACCAGCGTTCTCCAGCTTGTCCCAGGAGGCTGCTGTGGGATTTCGAGTAACTTGAAATATCTGCCTGATTTTTACTGGTGTAAATGTTGCCTTTAAGTGTCACTCCCTATCTACTTTCTCCCCTGTATTGTCTCCCCAGGTAATTAGCACAACAGAATTTCCCTAATTGCTGGAGATCAAGGGAGAGAGGGCTCTTCTGGCTTTGTAGTTCTGACAAACGGCAGATGCAGATGTTTTCCAGGAGGCCAAATGGGATGCTCCCAGCTCTGCTGATTCTGGCTCTTTGTTTTGAGCTCTGCCATGATAGCAGCTCTGTTATTGCATCTTCAGGGTTTGGACGTGTTTCTGAGGCCACATTTCTGAGTCCTTCAGGGTAGTTCAGTAGATACTATTCAGAGTTGCTTTATGTCTACTGACCTTAAACCTCTGAGGTATTCCTTATGCTCACGTCAAGACACCCTTTTCTGCCTACTGAAGTCATGAAAATGCAGTATTTTTCTGTAATTTGTATGATATAGAGTGAGACAAAGCACTTTACAAAACCTTCAAGTTTTAAAATGTCTTCTGAATCCCCTTTGCCTCAGTTTTCTGTACCCTGCCAGTCACTTCGCTTCATCAGGATTTGCTTTTTCCATCTGCCTTTGCCCACGGTAAGCTGGGGCATTGGAATTATGGATTAGTATAAACAGGATTTTTTTTGTCTTAAACTTACAAATGCAATCAGAATTCTCCTGCACAGAAAAGGCTGTGCCAGGATTTTAAAAAACAAGCCAGAAGCCAAGTGTTAAAGCATCTAAGTAACAAAGACCAACTGGCTGAGAAGGACTTTTGACAAATGGTGCCATTTAAATGCAGGCACTTTCTTTCTGTTTCACGTGTTTTCAAATCTTGCTCCTTCAAAAATCCAATCTGCAGACCTTAGCAACTTTTGGAAAAATGCTTTTTGAGCATAGAAATGACTGCTGGCTACCTTCCATCAGCTCCTTCCTGGCAACCATTCCCCAGTCCCTTTTGGATATTTGTGGAAAGCCCCAAGGACATCTGGAGCTGTGTTCTGCACGCCACATGTGCTGCCAGTTCCTTCTCCCAGGAGTTACCTGGGATGGCCACTGGCACCCTCCATCATCTTACTGGAAGGTGCTGGAAAGCAGCTGCCACAGAGTGGTGGGTCCCCACCTCATCCTTGGGACCTCAAAGCTTTGGCTTCAGGATTCTTTGTTGATGGAAACCTTTAGGTCAGGGGTTGTTTTCCTGAGTGGTTGCAATAAATGGAAATAAATGGAGTAGAGGGAGTCTTGCTTGGTTTGGCATCTCCTTCCAGCCATGTGGGTGCCAGCCAGCAATGGGGAAAGGAGCCCAATGTCCCCCTGGAAAGAGGAATTTCTTTCTGGTGGTCCTGTGTATTGCTGTGTGTTGTGAGGGGGTTGCTGGAGCGGTGGCAGCAGCCAGGTGTGTCATGGGAGTGTCAGGGGGGCTCTGCTCACAGTTTTGGTACTGCTCCACACCCCTGCTGAGGAGCTCATGGTGGTGGGAGCAGGAGGCCAGGTGTGCAGCGAAGGGGAGGTTTGAGTCTGGGAATTTGGGGGCTGCTCGCAAACTGAGTTGCCCCATGTGCTGGCGTGTGAGGGAGGGCACATCCTCTGTTCCACACCCAAACAACACCCTGCCAGATCAGCTGCTGTGTCAGCCAGCAGTGACATTTAACGTCCTACTGAGGTGGCTTTAAATGCTGGATGTGGTCAGGACCTTCTGAGGCAGGAAATAGCACAGTATCATTGTTATTCCCAGAGCTGACGGCGTCTCTAACACAGAGGCAGAGCACGAACTAAAAGGCAGTCTGGCCTCAAAACCACTGTCACAGGGAAATGAGCTGGAGGCATCTTCCAGTGAGGCTGAGGCAGGATTTATCCTGGTGGTGTTTGGTGCAGACCCAGCATTTGAACACGGAGGCCTGGAGCAGTACACCAGGAACCAGCCCATCCCAGCAGCATTTGCCTTTAGACCAGTTCAGCAAAAAATAATTAAAACTGGTGACATCAATAGGAGAAGGCTTTGAAAATTTATTTTTTCTAAGTCTGCCAAAGTTATTTTGAGTGTAATGAAAACTACAAAAATAAACCTGATGACCATGACCTCCACAAGAGGCTCTGTGTAACTTTATATTTGTCTCGACATATGAAGTCATTTATCCAGGCACAGATATTTTTTGCTGCCAACCCCTTCAGTGCTGCCTTTCCAGAGAGAAGTCTCTGGAGCAGGTTGGTTCAATATTCATGGACTGACTCACCTGGAAAGTTCCTGTTAGTTTCCAGTTGTTTTCTTCCTCTTTCTTGTTCAAATGTTGGATCAATGTCACCCAAGTGAGCAGTGACTTGGCTGTGCAGAGCTGATTATTGAAAATAGACAGAGCTGACATGGTACCTACTGTACCTCCATCCCTCCTCATCAAGTCAGTAGTGCTGTCATCTCCTGTCCACCCTGGGTGTGGCCGGGTGGGAATGTGTCTCACCCCAGCAGGCCTTAGGTGGAATTTTTCAGTCATGCAGTGTTGGTAGAAGCAGATTTTAGCACAGAAATGATTTTGGGACAGTGAGCTACCACTGGTGTACTCTTGAAGCAAGAGCCACCTTATTTCTCTGGTACAAGAAGCTCCAGACTGACATTTCATGACTCACATTGCACAAACACTCTCTGCACAGGAAGCACCATCACCTGTGGCTGTGGCTGGGGGCATGCAGGTGACAGCAACCAAAACCAGACTCAAGCAGAAGGGCTGTATAAAAGTTTTTAATCTGCTCTCACTGCACTGGGTGGGTGCAATGTCATTCATTGACAGGTACCATTAATTAACCTTCCCTCTGGCCTCTTTCAGGGAGTGCCAGCCCAGACAAAGGCTGGACAAATCTGCCTCACCAGCTTCTTCCTGTGGCTTCCTGCTTGAGAACTCCTGGACTATCTATAAAACTGGTGTCTCCTGATTTCCATGACCAGAAACACTTCTCTTCCCTGGTGTTGTTTGTTTGCTACTGTTGTATTGCTCCAACACATGGTCATTTGTTTGGCTTTGTAGGCTGCAGGGGCAGCAGGTGTAGTGCGCTTTAAAGGATCCAAATGTAACCCCATCACTACTGACACTCCAATAGACGCTGGAGCATCCAAGGGCTGAGTGGTACTTAGTTGCCAGCTGGGGTCAAAACATGAGCAAATCTATCAGTAGCTTTTTTTTAGTTATTTTGAAGACTCCTGAGTTAGACAGTCACTTTCAGCACTTGTTAAAAAGTGCTCTTTTAACTCTTGTTAAAAAGAGTTTTCTTAAAGGAAAGTGTTCTGAGCTCCAACCCCTGAACAGTGGTGTCTTTGCATTGCGAAATTGCTCATGCTTTGACCACCACGTTTCCATGGGAGGGAGGAAGGTGAACTGGAGAGTGATACCCATAGTTGGCTGTAGCTGAGAGTCCTAACAGGATTTGAACCAAGTAATTACGTTGCAACAGTTGCTCGCTGAGAAGTGTTGCTTGCCTGGATTATGGAGACAAGGGTGTGAATCCAAATACAAGCCACAAGCGTGGATTGCTCACCCTCCCACTACCACCCAAACCAACACAAGCCAAACCACTGATTGTACCAGCTGTGATCATACTTAAGGCTCCAGGTGTTATTTCAGACAGAAAACAGGGAGAGATCAGGAAATTTTTTCTGTTATTGTCTGTTACCTCATTTTTCATGAAGCCAAGCTGGCTGTACAAAATCACCGAATAGATATTTTAAAAGCAGCCAGAGTGAAAAATTCGGCCACAGGTTTGTCCATCCATGGTTGTGAGGAGTCTGGAAACAGCATTGCTGCAGTGGTGTCCCTGAGTCCCTCAGCCTAGGGGTGCTGGGTGGGGTGGCAGGGTTGCATGTGGTGGCTGGAGTTGGTGCTGGATGTGCAGGAACCATCAAATGAACTCAAGATACACCAGTGTGAGTGACAGGTCCTCGTGGTGATGCATTGCAAGGAGAAGCAGCACGAGGAGACATTCAGTTGCTGATCTTTTTTTGCATTGCACCTGTCCTACCATAATAAACTAGACTGTAAAAAGGCTGGATTTCTTCCTGCTTTTCTTAATCTGACTCAGAAGGCAACAATTCTCCTCACTTCCCAGCATGAGCCTAGGGTAATCCCACCCAGCATGCAGCCTGGGGTGAGCAATGGTCTCTGCAGGCTGTGCCTTCCCACCCCAGCATGGACTGGTGGCTATGAGCACTTGGGTTAATGCAGCTTTACAGGATGCACTCACGTGGTTAATGACCTAATTAAGCCTCCACCTGTTCTTTGTTGTCATCATCAGTCTGTTTTATCATGTGGCAGAAGAGGTGCTGGTGCCAAAATGCCTCTGGACACCTGGCTTTGGCAGCCTGTGCATCACAATGTGCTTCTTGGGTTTCATCCCTGTGGCAGATGGAGCAAGCTCACGGCCTCATGTAGGAGTGAGGCACAGAGCTACTGGAAATGCAGGAATGACAGATCCCCAATGTCCCCCTGCCCCCAGCATGTGCTTGTTTGCTTTTTAAAACGTGACCATGTGGGGCAAGAAGGAGAAAAAGTTGCGTGTGCTGGAGGAATTGAGTGAAGACAGAGGACTGACTGAAGAGGGCTCTGGAGAGCCCATCACTGCCTTGAATGCTGATTTGATGGCAGGAATTCACTCTTTTTTTTCTACAAATTTGACCTGGGGGTGTTCACATTCATCTTGTACTCCATACAGAATCTCGGTTGGGATAGGGATGTGGGGCTGTATTGGTTGCAGTTGAAGCTGTTGCTCATGTTTCTGGCTCACTTTTAAATTTGGTCTCTTTATGTAATTATGTATTGAAGGCATTAAAAGAACTTGGCTTTTGCTGAATGGGGACAGCCCATGCTCATTTATTTTTTCACAATGATTGCCCTCATGGCAAGACATGAAGGCCAAGAAAAGCCAGTCCTTACCTGAGGCTGATTGTGTGATACAAATTACTTTTTAACCCACTTGAGCAACCCTAAGACAAAAGCCACTGACTTCAGGACTTTGTTCATCTGAAGGTTTCTTTCAGTGCAAGTTTACTGGGATCATTTATGTCAAGACAACTCTAGTGATGGACTTGGCTCCAGCCCATGTGTAATACTTCCTGCACATTGCAAGAAATCCCACATTTCTCTCTTTGTTTCTGGCTCTCAGTGGCGCAACTGTGGATGTTGGCTGTACAAGCAACAGAGAGACCATGTGCCCCTGCGTGGATCTATTAAATTCTGTGCATAAAAATGTTACCCCTCATATCCCAATCTCTTGGGTGGCTTCTCAGCAAGGGTGACATGATGGAGAGAGAACTATTCACAATGAAAAATTAAATAGGTTCAATGATGTTCCTGGCCATCTGTGTGTTTGTGGTCAGACTTCTGAAAAAGTACTCGTAGAGATGAGATCTGTCAGTGCAGTACATCTGGAAATGTTTCTTTCTGGCTCAAGTTTGTCTGGGTTTTCTCCCCATTTTGTGCTGTCTCTGATCTGTCCCCGTTCATGCTGTTCCAACACACTCAGTGCAGGAGGATCAAGCAGGTTTGTGCTGCTTCACTGCTCAGAGACATTGAAGAACTTGGAGGAGATGTCGAACAGATTTTTCTTTTTCTGGTTTTTTTTTTTCCCCCAGCAGATCTGTCTGGAGGATGAGAACAGTTGGTATTGATATGATCTGCTTCATATTTTGGGAAATCTTGGCAGTAACTACTACCAAATAATGATGCTTCTGGGGCCCTATTTTGCAAACATTTAAATATGTTCAACCGTGTTGTGCAGAAGCCCTGTCAAGAGACTAACATGCCATCCCAGAGGGACTCGAGGGCATGGCTGATAGCAAAAATGGGCCTCGATAGGGAATTGGGAATGTATGTTCTCATTTCTTAAAAGAAATCCTGGCTTTTTGGCTACTGGCAGCTGCTGGTAGCTTGCCTGAAAGCTGCTGGTTATTTACTGGAGGTGGATTAGATAGGAAGCACGCTGTTGGTGGAGGGTTGGGTCCTCTTGGTGTGGACAGTGCTGCAGTCCACAGGTGCAGGGACTTCCTGTGTTCATTTGCTTCTTTCAACTTTTCTCCTAAACTTTGCCTCATAAACCACAGCTTGTCCAGCTTGTCCATCTCATTACTGGAGTGATCACTGCGTGTAGGTCTGCCCCATCCCTCATGTTATAAATGGGCCAGGAGACCAGCTCCTTTAAAAAGGCCTTTATTAGAAATCAGCTCTGGGTAGGGGGCCCGAGGGGTTGCGCACGCCGCCGCTGCTCCCTGTAGACACCACGGAGGAGGAGGTGCAGTCGAATCTGCTGCTGCTGCTGCTGCAGAGTCGGGATTCCTTCCTCACGGGGGTTCCCATAGAATCACTTTGGCTTGTGTGGTCCAGGGGGTCACCTCTCTCCAGTTCCTTTCAGGTCATGGCGAGAAAGTAACAAAAGAATACCTGCTGCCTGCAGGTAGCTGGACATGTGCTTCGCACAGTTTTGTCCTTCTTAGGTCCAGTTTCTGTGTCGGCTCGCTGTCCTAGGGGCTTTTCTAGCTCCAACTGGACTCCCGGCCGCAGCCAGGCACCATGGGAGCTCTCTCATCTCCATACTGGGCGGTGTCCACAGCTCGAGGGCAGGCGGCAGGGAGCAGCAGGAAGCAGCAGGGGGCAGCAGGAAGTGGCAGGGGGGAACGACTAGGCGGCGGCGTGCGGGCTTTAGTCGATGGAGAGGGGAAAGCCCAGGATTTAGGGAGAAAGGGTACAGAACTTGGACATAACGAGCAGAAATTCAGGGTACAGATTCAACATGACCGGTTTAAAACAGGCAAGTAACAGTGCAACTTTAATTTTACAGCAAAACAGTATAACAGTACAACTTAGGAGTGCATAACCTGAGGCTAATTTCTTTCACCTCATCCTGGGCAAGGCAGTGATTCTTCTGGCCCTGAACCTGGCCAGAAGTTGCACACGCTTCTCTTTTCTGCCGCATTTTCTCTTTTTTTTTTTTTTTTAATTTTTTGATTCTATACATTTTGTAGATCAGGACTGCATGAAAGTGGGGTTTTTTAATTCCAAAGATATGGTTAAATTCTCCAAGAAGTTCAACTTGGGAGCTTATGGAGACCAGTTGACCTTAGGGATAAAAGCACTGTATTTGAGCTCCTCGAGGGTTGCTTTAATGTGAATTAAGCCAGACTTCAAGGAGCTCTGCTTCATTTTCAGTATGACAAGGTTCCCAGTCTTTAAACTATTTCTTCACATAGACATGAGGTCAGAGTGCATGGGTGCCTTGTAGCATCCCCGGTGCTGGGACAGGCAGCTGTGCTGGAGATGATCAGACACACCAGCTCTGCTCTGTGTGGAGCAGCAGCAGCACAACCACCCCCCTGGTTTGATTCCCTTTGGTTGTAGTGACACAAAGACACATTCAGGCCCTTTGATAAAAGCCAGGCTTGGCTGCTTTTACAAACACGAAACAAAACAGAAAAACAGCAGAGGAGAGAGGCTGGGTTTTATTAAAGGGAGGACTTGGTATTTAGCAAGAAAAGAAAACCCAAACCTCCACTTCTTTCTGAATTAACTACGGAGTCTGAAGTTGGAAGCACCCTTTTCCATCTGTCCCCAATCAGTGGACATTTCCAGACCCCTCCCTGGGAACATCATTTCCTCTTCAGCCCCATGGTGGTGTTTATAAGGAAGGAGTTTTATAGAAATACATCTCTTTCTCTCTCTCAATATATATTTATATCCCTTCCCATATATAATCCCATAAATATTTATATTTAATGCTAGTTAAGTGGCAAAGCAAAATGCAGTGAAAACCAGCAAGTGACAAACACATTCTTTCTCCTTGGTAACTGAATGCCCACCCTCTTTTAATGGGGCTTATTCTGGGCTTTGCTGATTGCAGGTTTTAGCTCCTCTTTGCTCCAGACTGGCCCTGACTGCCAGCCCAATGCTGAGAGCTCATCCCCAGGGGATTCCACTAGTGGGAATGGGTTAAATTAGGTGGCTTCATCCTGGTTTGGTTTGTTTGAAGCCAGCATTTTGTTGAATTGTTTTGCTTTAAAATTTATTTAATACCTGATTTTGGAAGTTTTTTCTTGCAGTAGTTGGGGGTTACTTACAGCTGTGTGTCTATATTCCATTACTACCCTGAATTCCAGAACCCTCTAAAGAGTGAATTCACTGGTGGCAGGAATTCCCCTGTGCAGAGCCACTTTAATGAACTAGCCATGTCAAACCTTGCAATGATGCCCTGAGGAGATTAGCCTTTGCCACCAAATGCTGAAAATGTTTCCTTTTTCCTGGATATAAAACTGTGCATTGAGGGCAGAGGGAACACACACACTGAAGATGTGTCACTTAAGATGTGACAGCTCATCTGAGAGGGCGGTGAGGCCCTGGAACAGGGTGCCCAGAGAAGCTGTGGCTGCCCCATCCCTGGGAGGGTTCAAGGCCAGGTTGGACAGGGCTTGGAACAACCTGGGATAGTGGAAGGTGTCCCTGCCCATGGCAGGGGGTTGGAGTGAGATCAGTTTTAAGCTCCCTTCCAACCCAAACCGTTCTGAGATTCTACAAAAACTCTTCTTTGCTGAGGTCCCTGAGGGAGGTTGTTCACAACACTGCAGCTCTGAGAGGCTGAAACCATAACAAATGAACATGTATTGGCAGATTCTTCCCTCAGTCACATGCCCTCTGCCCCCAGGAATGACTCCAAAACTGGCCTCTGCCTGAATGCTGAGGAACATCTCTCCTTGTCCTGAATATCTTAGGGATGGGAACAGAAAAGGCAATAGAGCTGTTCCCCTCTTTTTGCTGAGAGGAGCATTGCTTAGTTCGTGCCCTCTTTCTGTACAGACACAGCCTGGGAAGAATCAGAGCTGCCAGGTGCCTTGGCAAGTAACGAACGGGGCACAGCTGCTGCTCCTGGTGCACCACTCACCACAGGTGTGTCTGTGGTCCTCCCCTTCCATAAATAAAGCCTGGGTCAGGGGATGCTCTGAGGTTGTTTACTGAGCCTTGTGGGGTGTCTTAGCAGCAAGTATGGGGCTCCAGGCTGAGAAGATGCAGCTCTGTGCTCTCTATGGCTGAGGTGAGCATTGTGCTTTTCACTCTTTCTCAGTTCTCTGCAAGGTGCAGCAAAGAGACAATTTGGAAGTATGTTTATTCTGGTGTGAGCTGGGATTGCTGGTCAGCCTGGTGATGACAGCGATGTGCAGGTGAAAATATCAGAATCCCCTTGCCTTTTGAACTGCAGGGCAGGGATTAAGATGTCCTGGAGTGGAGCAGAAAGGCAGAGATGTGTGTATGTTTATGCATATGTGTGTGGGAGAGCTTGTGTCAGGTCTGTCTGGGAGTGGCTGCTGAGGTAGCTTGGGTATCCTCTCAAGAAAACATTTATGATTTTGTTTTTGGAGATGTGGGGCTGTAGCAGAACTCTCCATGCAGTCTTTGTTGCAGGAGGTGGTATAATGCTCCAGGGGCTTTTGGTCTGACCAGGGGCACAAGTGTGTCATTTCTAAGTTAATTTTAACTCATCTTCCCCAGAACTGGATATCTGCTTGACTGTGCTGTAACTGTTGAATGTGGGAAGTGTCTAAAAATTGTGCACCTTAAGGAAAAATCCTGTGTAGAAGGGTGAAGTGGCTCAGCCTCAAGACATTAAATCACAGGATGCTTCTCAGTCCTCATCTTTCTGGCTGTTATTTTTAGTGCTTTTCTTGCATAAAGTACTGCTTTTATATACAGGCTATGAAGCTGTTCCAGTGCAACAGAGGTGTGATGGGGAGCAGGGGCTGAGCCAGATGACACACTGGGATGTAATCCCAAAAAGGTGACTCCTAGAGATGAGAAGATTCATCAGGCAGTGGGGGCAAGGTTAGTAATAACACTAATTGGCTTCTGTCTGTAGGAGTCTCTCCAGCTCAATTCTCTGCAGTATTGTCTTTAGTGTTTATTTTCCCTGTGATTTTTTTTTTTTTTTAAATTTTTGTAGAGTGCCTCTGTTGGGGCAGGGTGGAGGCAAACCTTTATGGATGAAGGAAATGTTGTCTTGGGTAACTGTTGCAGAATGCAAAAGGAGAGGAACCCCAAAATTCCTCCAAGGACAAGCCCTGATTTGAAGAGGCATCTCACTCTGTTCTGGGCAGTGACTGCTGATGGTTCTGCTGCTCAGCCACGCTGAGAAGCACGAGCTGATGGGTGTTGGTGGAGCTGGGGGATGCTGATGTTGCTGCTGATGGGCCCCAGCTTTTGTGGAGTCGGTGCCAAATTCTGCCTTTAGATCTCAGTGCTTGGTAGAATTTAGCAATAGCCTGGCTTAATGTGAAATGGGGCCTTGGGTTTGAGCCATTCATCTCTCCTGCTTGGGGCTGTGCCCTTGCCAAGGAGCCACCAACAGCCTGAGGAGTGGGGGCAGCTGAGGTACAACCTTCAGCTGGGAGGTGGAGAGGGATCCCTCTCATCAAGGCCCCTGACTCAGGCTGTTTCCACTCTCAGGACATCCCTGATAGCACCTGGGATGCAGAATAATAATGCCTGTTACAGGCAATTTGTCCTTATCTGATAGCCTGAAGTGCAAAAGCTGCAAGAAGGAAGATGAAGGGAGAGAGGCTCAGCCCAGGACCAGAGGGTTTGATTTCCCTCTCCCAGCTGCCAGCATCTTGATGGGGAGCCAGGAATGCTGTGGGCTGTGAAATGTTTTTGTTTCTCTTCATCAGGTTTGTGCAGCCAAGTCCTAATCAGGGCTGTCATTTCCAGAGGGGAAATGGGAGGTCTGTGTTTGGAACACCTCTGTGGGACTGCAGTAGGGGAAGGATCCTTCCTGGCAGTTTTAAGAGCTAAACCTTACTCGATGTTTGAGGAGGTGGTGGTTGTTGTTGTTTTTTGGTTTGGTTTTGTTTCCCTTCTTAAAAAGTTTTTTTTTTTAAACAACTTTGAATGGCTGTTTAGAGTCTAAGTGATATAAAATGGGACTGAACTGAAGCTTTCCAGTGCCAAGCATCACACACAGCTCTGATCAGCTGGAGAGCTGCAGCCACAACTTGCTCCTTTCAACTTAGCCAGGTAAAAACACGTCTGTGATTAACATGATCCCATCTGCATCTTTCTTAGGGACCAGCCTATAATATCAACATCACTAATGTGTTATCATTTAAGTCTCTAATTTCTGTTCACATGCAACTCTTCAGCTCTCATCTGTGAATAATTCATCTGAAATTCGGAATAGCAAACTGACTTTATTTGTTTGCAGATATTCTTGGAGGAGCCCTCCTTGGTTTTCTTGTCTTCCTTACCAGTTTATGTATCTTGACATGTCATTTCCTTCGTGGTTTTCCCCCCTCCCAAAATGATTTGCATATGAATAATTAAAAACAAAAGGAGGCAAATCCCCATTATAAATGTCTTTCATATTGGGTTAGACACATTTTTTGGGGAAAGATGACTGATGCCTGCAATTCAGACATCACAAACTACATACCTGTGCATGAAAGGGGAGCCTGCTCCTCTCAGCTCTTGCCTTGCTTCCATCTCATCCTCTCTTGCTCAGTGCTCTGCTGACCTTTCTTGAATCTTCTCTTGAAAGAGCAGGAGGGAACCATAATAATTCAATTAGACAGGAATACATATTTTTGCAGCAGGTTACTTGAGGACATTAATTTAGTCATCAAGGCCATCCTTCTCCTACAGCCTTCAGTGCAGCCCCTGCTTGCTGAGCCTTTATCCTACTCTGCTGAGTGAATCCCTGCTCCCTCTGCTGAATGCAACAAGACAGTTGTCATTTTAAGGTAGCTCTTAAAGGGAATGTAACTTTACATCCTTGGGTTGCAGTCAGTCCCAGCTCTAGTTTTTGTTGGTCAGTATTATTTTGGTTATTGTTAACAGATTTTTTTCTTTATTATGATTGAAAGTTTTTATTAGGACAGAGATTTTTATTAGACTCATGTATGCATTTGTTATAAATGGGCCAGGAGACCAGCTCCTTTGAAAAGGCCTTTATTAGAAATCAGCTCTGGGTAGGGGGCTCGAGGGGCTGCGCACGCCGCCGCTGCTCCCAGTAGACACCACGGAGGAGGAGGTGCAATCGAATCTGCTGCCGACGCTGCAGAGTCGGGATTCCATCCTCACGGGGGTTCCCATAGAATCCCTTTGGCTCGTGTGGTCCAGGGGGGTCACCTCTCTCCAGTTCCTTTCAGGTCATGGCGAGAAAGTAACAAAAAATACCTGCTACCTGCAGGTAGCTAGACGTGTGCCTCGCACAGCTTTGTCCTTCTTAGGTCCAGTTTCTGTGTCGGCTCGCTGTCCCAGGGGCTTTTCTAGCTCCAACTGGACCTCCGGCTGCAGCCAGGCACCATGGGAGTTCCCTTATCTCCATACTGGGTGGTGTCTCTAGCTCGACGGCAGGCAGCAGGAAGCAGCAGGGGGGTAGCAGGAAGTGGCGGCGGGCTTTACTCCATGGAGAGGGGAAAACCCAGAATTCAGGGAGAAAGGGTACAGAACTTGGGACATAACGAGCAGAAATTCAGGGGTACAGATTCAACATGAACAGTTTAAAACAGGCAAGTAACAGTGCAACTTTAATTTTACAGCAAAACAGTATAACAGTACAACTTAGGAGTGCATAACCTGGGGCTATTTCTTTCACATTGATTTGCCCAATGTTCCAAACAGATCATCCAGAAGACGATCATATTTCCTGCACGTGGTTTAACTGTAGATTCTGTAGTGTTGTGGTATCGCTCCTGAAATAGATTGACCTTTCAGTTTCAGTTCTGCTCAATTCTGCCGAAATTATTTCCTCCTTACTCTGGTTCACATTATCAAATTGCAAAGCCATTAGTTCTAGTTCTTGGTAAGGATGCTGTTGTCCACATCTGGCCATCACTTAGGCTGAGTGAAACTCGTGATTATTTATTCAGCCTGAGGCAAAGTACGGGGGAAATGAGATGCAGCATTGGATTGAATGAGTCCCATCAGTAAGAAATCAGTGTATTTTTAAAGTTATTTCAATTTTATTTGAACTACAGCAATGTGTGCTGGAGAGCTTGGGATGTGGTGCCCACAGAGACAAAGACAATGTGAATCCTCTTTAAGGAGCTGTAGTGGTGCTGGCTGACACTGGTTGTCCTTTTGGGGGGCTCAAGGGCATCTGCTCTGTCGCTGTCCAGTGTGGGGATAGCAATGATTTGCTTTTCAGGAGGAAATAAATTGATTGCATTTGGTAGAAATTGAGGTGTGTTTGAAATAGATGTTTGTTTGGGGTTTTCCCCCCAGAGTTACTGGATAAGAATTCTATTTGAAAATGTACAAGTTTTATTTCAAACATCTACATAAGTAAACTTTTCTTGAGCTTGAGTTCATCACTCCCCTACTATTGCTTCATACAAACACAACCAAAATGAACAAGTGGTCCTGAAGGAACCCAGCCTGCTCTGGTGCTCTGGATTCTTCTGGCTTTGCAGGTCACTGAGTCACATCACTGGAGCAGAGGTGCTGCTGTTGTGACTTAGCATTGCACCTCCTCTGTAGCTTATAGAAGAACCTGTGGAAACCATGAGCCTACTAGGATCTAAGGTGTCCCTGTAGTTGATTTGGTAATTTTAGAAAACCCAAATATGCTACCTACAAAACAACCCTCTTCTGCAGTTCCACACTTTAGTATTCATTTTCTTTGGCTCTGACTGCATTATTTCAATGTTGTCAGCATCCCCCTGCAAGTCTGCAGGCAGCAGTGCAGAACTGCAAAATGTGGGTGGGAACCTGCTGCACTGAACAGCTGAACTTGTTTCTTTTGCGTGGCAATAGCTCTGATCTAAAAGTGTTACTGAGAGTTCAAGAAACACAGTCCTTGTGCTCCACGTGTGAATAACTCAGATGCATTTCTCCAGCTGATGTCAGACACCAGACATTCTGCAGGTATTCACCTCCTGGATCCAAATTTCTCACCCAGAAAAGGCAAAGGTGTGTGCTGGTGACATTGTGTGTTGTGCTGAAGGATGCTCCAGGCATTGCTGCAGATGGGGCAAAAGAAATCTGAGGTGGGAAGGGGGCAAAGTGGCTAACAGAGTTTAAAAACTGGCTAGATCCTGGTAATAATTGTAGCAGTACATGAAATATTGGCTCACACTGAATGAGGAGATAGTCTTGTCATAATTCAGCAAAAAAATTACTCTTAAAAATGTGTGGCTTTTCTTTAGATTTACTCTTAATACCCTAAATAATCTCCAGCTTTGACATTTTAATTGTACAGTACAGATGTGAAAACTTTCCACCAGGTCCTGGCAGAAATCCCAGCAAACTTCTTCAACTAGAAAAGTTTAAAAGGGGGAAAAATTGTTTCTTACACTTGTAAACCCTATTGTTTCAGAATTTATGAGGTAATATTGACCTCTCCAGGCTTTATAAAAAGCAGAATAAAAATATTGCAAGTGATGGTGTGAAGGGGATGTGATGGAGGCACTTTGTGAGCATCAAGTAGTTTATTTGGTCCTGAGGAAATAGGAAGCTTTTGACATTTGTTTGGTTTTTGTAAGATCAGAGGGAGGCAGAGATTCAGTTGATGGTGCTCAATACTGGCCTAGATGTTACAGGTTTAGCACCCCTGCTTTGGATATTATTCAGTGGTACTCTCTTGCAGGGGACAGACTTTTTCCGTCTGTTTAGCAAGTAATCCTAGACCTGATTCCTTTTGTATCCACTCTGCTGCCAGGAAAGATAGGAAATACACATAAAATCTACAGACTATGCGGAAAATCAATTATATAGGGTATGGGGATTTTTTTGAGTCTGTCTGTTGTAATGGACAAGCTCCTTGAGAGGGGCCAGTATAGCCCCAGATCTCTCCTTCTTATGTCTGGGGAGGTGGAGGGAGCTCCTGCAGCTACTCCTTCCCTTAAAACAGTGTCCTGACCCTGTGTGTGCATGGTGAGGCCTCCCCTTGCCAGGGCCCTCTGCTTTGGGAGATGAAAATGGAGTTTTAATGCAGTTCATGGATTGGCTGTGACACCTTTGGGGTCAGTGGTCAATCACTTGGTGGGCAGGGCTGTGGTTCTGGAGGAGGTGGCTCTGTCAGCCCAGCATCCACAACCTCCATCTCCCTCTGCTCCTATGGGGTCAGGAGCAGCCCTGTCCCTTGGCAGCTCTTGCAGGCACTCCTGGATGCTGGGGTAACCTGCTCCAGAGCCTGCCCCCATCCCCAAAGTGCTCTTTAATATCAGCTCAGCTGTGATTACAGGAGTGTGGGCATGGCCTTCCCTGTCTCTTGAGGGGAAGCTTGTGTTGGGCTGAGCCAAGCAAGACTTTGCCTGGAGTGTGATGCCTTTTAAGTGCTGGGTCAAATCAGTTCAGCAGCTCCTGGGGGAATTGTAGGCATCCACAGATTGAGCCTTTGTTGCCCAAGTATCTACCCTGTCCCAGTGGAAAACTGTTACAGAAAGACAGAACATGGAATCCTTGCAGCTGGGCTCAAAGAACATCCAGACCTCACCCAGACATCCTCCCCTTATCACAGAGTTTGAACTGATGAATTGAGTCTGCAGAAGAGGGATGAGTGAGCACAGAGGGGCTGTAAATTAAATTCCCATGTGGGAATGTGAATGCTGAAATAAACTGGCAGGGAGGATTGGTGCACACGTGGCCACTGCTGTAGGTGAGGGGGTCTGGAGCTTGTGAGGGCTCATTTACAGAAGCAGAGAAACATTGCTGGGAGTTCAGTGCTGCTGTAGCAGGGAAAAGAGAACAAGTTTAAGTTCTCAGATATCCAGGGCCACAGCCAGCCCACTCATGATAGTTCTCCACTGTCATTCTGGCACACTAGAGCTCATCATATCCCTTTGAGGGCACTTGGACCAGCAGCACTATTTATGGAGGCAGAAGCACCAGCAGTGCCCTTTGGCTTGTCTGTCTCTGCTCTATACCATGTGGTTTGCCTTTTATGCCAGTAAAGTATTTTTCTAAAATTTGATGGGTTTTTTATGGCTGCTGTGGTCTTTCACAGAAGTCCAACATCTGAAATTACAGCAAGGCATCTCTGGAGCTTTGCTGATGTCTCAGAATTTCATTAGCTTGGAATTACTGGTAGTGCACTAATTGTATTTCCCCCCATCCTTTTTTTTTTTTTTTTTTCCTTTTTGCCTGCAGGAAAATGTATGGTTTTTACAAATGCTGTTTGTTATTTAGCTCTGGCTTTACAGAATGCCTGTGAAGATTGGTCTCCATGAGAATCAGTTGCAGATAATTTTCGTTGCAAACAAGATCCTGCAGTACATACATGTGCAGCTGAGTTGGCTTCTCCTTGGAGCATATGTAATGGTTCCTAGATGGAAAGAGAAGTCTGAGATGAAATAGATCAAGATATGACATTTTGAAAGTTTATGAAACAATAAAACACAATAATCATGGTTAAAATTTGAGAAATGTGTGGTGGTGTTTTTCTAGCACAGAATACAGTTCTGCAATAAACTCTAATTAATACAGTCTGTGGTAAACAGATTAATTCCTGTTAAAATCAAACTTTCCATGCCCTGAACTGAGACAAGCATGCATTTTAGCAGCCAATGTCTAAAGAGGGGAGTAAAAATTTTTCTGGTGGTTTTTTTTGGGGTTGTTTTTTTTTTTTTAATTTTTTTTTTTTTAATTTTTGTTATATTCATTGTATGCCTTGAGCAAGGCCAAAAAAAAAAAAAAAAAAAGGAGCTCTGAAACTGCCCTGGGTGACATCAGGCCCTGGCTGTGTGTGCACAAACCCATCTTCCTTGCTGTGAAACACAACTTCATGCCTGCCTGTGCTGGATTGTGTGGATTTATTTTCTCAGGGAAGGGGTGATTTCTTTACCAGTTTGGATATATTTTCCCCAGCAGGCACAATTTCCTTTTTTCCCTGGGCTGAAGTGAGTGGCTGTGGGAAGGGGCACAAATGTCCTCAGAAAGCATCACCTTGAGTGGAGGTGTGCTGGGAGACTTTGAACTGAATTTAATGTTGATTTCAGCTGCGAAGATGCATGCTTGCTTTATTTAGAATTAATTACCGTGGTGAGTCATCCTCTGGTGAATCAGGATCTGGGAATCTGAGATACAGAGTGTCAGTGTGGAGTGGTTCCTGTATGAGGGGACCTGTGTTTTGGGAGCAGGAGAACATTTCCCTTCCCAGGTCTGAATTTCTAAGGCTACTTATGAATCAATGATTACTGGATGACAAAATCTGAAATTGTTGTTGTATCAAGCTTTTAATTTCTTGAAAAGTGGAAAATGGCCTAAGTTTTTCCATTTTAATTAAATGAACTTCATCCTTACAGCAGAGGATCTGCACTGAAAATGCACCTTTTCACCTCTGTCCAGCTGTGATTTTCTTAATGTGTTTCTGAAATAGACCTGACTGCCAAGGAAAACATCAACTATCACTCTTGCTGGGAGGAGAGGATTAAATTCGGCTTCCTGATGACTGGATTTCACACAGGTAGTTTAGGCCTAATAAAATTCCATTCTGATTTTTACAAAAAAGGAGAGAATTTTGTATTGGCACCGAGTTGTGGCTTGGACAGTGTGTGCTTTGGCTCTGATCCATGTGGGTTCTGTTTCACTGGAGCAGGGATGCCCAACTTCCTATACCACCAGCACAAGAAACCTCTCAAAGCCTCTCATGCAGCTCCTGATCTAGTCTCCAGAGAGGATGGTCTGCTGAGAAATTCATCAGTAGTATTGGTATTTAAAATTAAAAAAAAAAAAGAAAATTAAAATCACTGAGGTGAATGAAAACTTGACAGAATTAGGATGTATTTATCTAAGCTCCCACAGTTTTATTGTGATTACTGAAAGCAGCAAGAGCCAACTGTGGTGCATCTTCCATGTGGCAGCAGTGCCTGGAATGTAACTCTTGGAAGAAGCCAGACCAGACAGTGAAGTTGGACATA
Source organism: Phylloscopus collybita (assembly GCA_027886175.1). Taxonomy (NCBI): domain Eukaryota; kingdom Metazoa; phylum Chordata; class Aves; order Passeriformes; family Phylloscopidae; genus Phylloscopus; species Phylloscopus collybita. The sequence goes on along the minus strand of JAJNNQ010000019.1, from coordinate 7,715,267 downwards.
ATGGGGTCTTTGCCCCACTTGAGCAGGTTCAGTGGAGCTGAATAATGCCCTGGCTTATGGGGCTATGGGTACAACAGCAGTGGCTGCTCCCCCACAGCCAGGAGCCCCAGCAGCCTGAGGGGCAGCCTGCCATGGAGAGCCAAAGGTAGGATTCCTGCTGGGAGTAGGGGCTGGAAATAACGATTTAAATGGTTGTTCCTGTGAAGTTCAGCTTACTGAGCTGGCTCTGGGCTGTCTCTGCTCCACAGGCTTAGTTATTAAGTTGTCCCAAGAGCATGGGATTTGCTGCAGAGGAGTTCTGGGTAGCTATGGGATTAAAGAGGAGGGTGTGAAACTTTACATGCAAAACCATCTTTGTTTGTTAATGTAGGATACGTGACTCAAAACCAGATAATGTGCCACTGAAGGTTTTCTAAAGTGAATATATTAGTGACTTGTTTACTGAACTAATTGAGTTTATCATGTCAACAGTGTTTATGGCTGTCCCTGGGTCCTTTCTGGTAGGCATATTAATGTGTTTTCACATACCTAAAATTTTTAAAACCAATTGTTTATTGAGCACTTGAACATAAACAGTTGTGCCAGACTGAGTTTTCACACTGATGTTTGTAAATACCATGAGCATTTCAGCTCTAAATACCTTCTCTGTTACAGCACCTCTTAGCCTGGACTGATTTCTCTGCCTTTAAAATGCAGTTACTTCCTCTCACTTATGGCTCCTTGCACAGAACTGCCTTTGAATTGGGTGTGTATTGTATGTAATGTACATGTGAGCAGATGTGTGTGTAGCCATATTAAAAAAAAAGATAAAAAATATGTGCTTTTCCCTCTTGAGAGGGTGCTGCTTGAGTTAGGCTATTTCAAAAATGAGAAAGAATCCACACCTGGTTAGGTGCATATTTTTCAGTAGTGAGATAAACTCAGCAAGTAGGTCTTGCCTCTATACTGCCTTCTTTTCTTTTTTATGTAATACCCTGTAAATGCAAGGGGTAGGCACCCAGGTGGGCTGTGTTTTACTATGAAATAGTCCCAAATATTTCAGACTGGACTGTTTAGGAACTGATATATATTGGTGTTTGTAACTCAGGGGGAAGAGACCAAATGGTCTTAAATATCTGCATGATCAAGTCCCAAGCCCAGGGTGAGCTGTGTGCATGCTGGGCTTTGGGAGGGCACTGCAAGGTCTGTGGCCAGGAGGAGTTTGCTGAGTTAGGATCTCTGTGCAGATGACAATCTCGTGAACCAGAGAGGTTCCTGGTATGGGGACTGCAGAACTGAGCCAAGATGTGTAAGTCTCAGACTGTTTATGAGCAGTTATCCCCAGGAAGCAACAGGTAGTGAGAAGTCCAGTGACTGAATAATTCCTCCGCTTAGGATGGTTTCCAGTTTTCTTTCTCCTCTGAGCACCAGAAGGCCTTCTGACCTGAATTATGGTCAGAGTGCTGTAATTAATGTGTGTATCTGTTGCCTAACCATGAGGAAAATCAGGTTGAAAAAGGTTTGGGCTTGTTTGGAAAGCTCTAAATGGCCTGAATAGTTTCAGCCTGAAAACATCCATGTTCACATTATCACAGCTCTTACTTCCCCAGCCTCCTGCTCCTTTTTTATTAGGAAGTGCAGAACTAGAGAGGGGCTTTGGAAATTAAATGGGTGGCAATGCAGACTCTTTGCCTGTTGAGATGAAACACAGCCCTGAATTTCCTGATGAAAGGGATGATGGTGTGGGGTTTTACCCAAAGGTCAGATGTGCATCTCTCTGTCCCTGCACATGTGTGCGCAGTGGCAGAGCACAGTGCTACTGGAGACTCGAGGGTGGGATGAAAACGGGCTCAACACAGCAAAAACTCCTGTCAGGAGGTTCACACCTTGCTCCTGGAGTCCCTTTAGGAGGTTTCACACATTCAGCTGCAAAGCAGGTGGAGATGTTTTAAATGCATGAAAGCGCCTTTGATCACCAGGAAGGTTTCACTGCCCTAAATGTTCCTCCTTCAGTGGTCGGTTACTGCAAATTTGAAAAGCAGGTGACTTATCCAGCCTTTAAATCCCTCCTTCTCCACCTCCCTGGGTGAATTGGAAAAGGAGGTGGGGAAGTCTCACATGGCATCCTTGAATGCCTTGAAGTTGCCCACCTGAACTGAAGTTTTCCAGGCATTAAGTGATGGCCCTACTTGAACATCTCTGCTCTGATTGTATTGATGGCACCAGCACAATTCTCCAGCCGAAGTCCTTTTTCTCCCTATATTTCTGTAATTAAAAGATGAATAACAAAATTATTTTATGCATGTAAAGGGATTACCCCTTTTGAGTAATTTTTACTGAAGAGCAGATTGTTTAAGTAACTGTTTATGGTGATTAGTTGTGAGTTTTCAGACTGAATCAATAGCAGATGTTACTTTAGAATGGCATTTCAATGTGGATGTGTTTTCATGCTAAGTTGACTCTTCAAGGTACCCTTGAAGTAAATCAGATGTCTTAAAAACCCCTAACCTGTGCTGTGCCAGAATGCCACGCACTTAGGAAATAAATGACAGACAACTCTGCAGGCCAGAGCACCTTGGGATCTGCATAAGTGATTTTATGCAGCCAACAAACATCAGGATGTAGTTTTCATACAGGTTTCCATGCTAATTGAGTTATACACCGAAAAGCCAACATGATAAAAAATCAGCTTCTATTTTTATTTTTTTTAATAACCTCTGGCCAGGTTTGGTTCTTGGTATTTTTTCAGGCCATTATCTCTGTGGTTTGTTTTAGAAGCTGATAATTTAGAAAATAGGAAGACTTTATTTCTAATATATGTAGTTGGCTGCTCATTAACAGGTTTATAGATTTTTGGCAGTGTAATTAGCAGGCATCCATGTAACTGGAAAGATCAGACCTTTATTTAGATTAACATCTAAAAATCTGTTCTTTGTCAAAAGCATTTGACTTTGATTTGTGTGATTATTCATCAGGTTTTATTTGACTGCTGTGACAGGTGATGCTGATTTGGTTACTCTGAAACCCAGCATCATCATCATCTACACCAGAAATGTGATGCTTGAGTTGGGTTAGCCTGCCTTGCAAAAACGTGTTTGAAGTGGATAATCAGTGAATATGCATTTCAAAATTCACACTCGGTGTGTGAATACCTTGTGTGTTGGGGACTGGGGTGAGACCAAGCACTCTGGGAGTCTTTGTTTTGCTTGCAAGCAACAGACACCATGCAGAGGTCTTCATTTAGGGATGAGACCTCTTGGTATGCTGCACTCAATCTGCAGTTACCCGAGTTTCTGGAAGGCTGCAGTGACTTTTATCTGTGTGTCTGTCCCACCTCCATCCCCCCCCTGGAGTTCTGTCTCAAACCAGAGAAGAAATTACATTTTCAGATCAACAGTGATTTTTTTGAATCAGTTATTAGGCTTTGTTTTGACTTAATTGCAAGATTTACTTCCAGGTAATTATTGATATCTTCTTTTGAATAATATAAAAATTTGGGTTGTTTCATTGTTCATGGCTTTTTTTTTTTTTTTTTTTTCTCCTGCCTCTAATGCTGTTGAACAAACAACATTCATGATCTTTAGCAGGTGAAGATGTTTCCTGACCAGTATCTTTTTCTTAGTAGGAGACTATCCAGACCAACTGTAAAACATGGGTGAAATCACAGGTCCATTTCCTCTGGAATGACTCTCTTTTATGATGAGCACTGAACACATTTGCAGTAGAGTACCAACTGGCTCCCATTTGCAGAGCACATCCATGCCTGTGCATGGTTAACTTCCAATGAGAAATTTTCCAGACACATTTTTTCCTTGGCTGTGTGATACATTATCATGGGAGTGCTCAGCAAAACCTGTCCATGGTATTTGAGGCTAGAGAGCTCAGGGGGATATTCCAAGATTGCTCCCGAGGTACTTAAATCTCAGCTGTGGAGGGGTAATGGGAAGGAATAAAGGGAAAATACAAATAAGTCCCATAGGATGATTTCTCTGCGAACTTCTTTGTCTTGGTTTGATGGGCTGGGCTACTGGGTCTGAATGTAGAAATGCAGAAGCACTCAGAGCTCACTGGCTGGGGTGTTTCTGAACCTGAAGAAAAAGACAATACAGTAATTATAACTGTTGCTGAAGCTTTTGGTTAGATCAGTAATTGAAATGAATCATGTTGAAGCTCTGGCATTTTTCTGTAGAGTGTGGGTGTGTGTTTTGAGAGAGGCAAGGTATGCATTGTTATTTCTTGCACATCTAGTGATATGTATGTAGCACCCAGAAACTTCAGTTAAGGACCATTATTATCCACAGCCTGGAAATGTAGTGCCCTGGAGGGCTTGCAACTCACCTGACTGTTACTGAGGCAGGTAAAAAAAAAAAAGTGTGAGTTATAGTTCCTGACATTTTTGGTTATGTGAAATAGCAATGTAGAAAGCACTTGACAAATTAGTTTCTGCCATAAACAGCAGAAGAGGATAATGAGATCTGCCAGACACACGTGCGGGTGTTTCACTCTTGTCTGTCCTGAGCATGCACATTTTAGTTCACAATGTAATTGTGTGTAAGAACAAGATGTTTAAGTGTACTTGTTCTCTGACAATCTGGCCCATCCTCTCGGCCTGGGTGGAGATCAGGAAAGGAAATCCATCTGGGTCTCATTTGGAAGGTGTGTGCTGCAGTGCTGGGCTGTTTCTCTCCAGCACAGGCTGCTGGGCACCTCCTGCTGCCCTGGCCTTTCTCCTGGCTGCCTTCCCCTTTGTTTCTCACTATATATATCAATTTTGTAATGTTAAAATTCATTTCCAAAAGCTCAGTTTTAGCCCAACGTCTAGAAAGAAATAATGGTGCTACAAGTGGGACTAAGTGAAAAATGGATTTTTAAATCGCAATGAATTCTGGTGGTGTTTGAGTCTTGGTCCCTCTCTGTTCTAGTTGTGAAAAGTTGTGAACCATGGAGAAAGTTGTGCTGTTGTGATTGCGAGACTTGGAAGTCAATGAGATGCACAAATTATATGCTTTTGCCTCTGCCTCTTGCAATTTTATGTTCTATTCTATATGTATTTTGGAAAAATATTTTTTGCCTCACCTTTTTTTTTGAGGAAACATAGTAATGTGACTTTCACATCTACTTGGGGTGACTTGCTGAATCCTGCCTGGTGGTGTAAGACCTATTTCACATAATTTAAAGTGAAAGCAGGTGTATTTGAGTAATTTGAATTTTTTTAAAGAAGCATTTTCTTAAGAATGGATAAAATTAATTAAATGGAAGATGGATTTTTTTAAAATTTTATTTTTATTTTTCTTGGGCTCATGTACCATTAGCAGGGTTTTCCCACCCTGTAGGAAGGACCTAACTTGGCTTCTTGGGCTGGCCCTGGGGGATGTGAAACACTTTCTATTCTTGATATCTATAACTGTGAAATTAAGTCAAAACCCCCAGATAAGGTTTAAGTATCTTCTCTTCATGCACATCAGTGAAACAGAACAATAATAGAGAAGCTTCTAAAGTCTTGCTGACACGAACAGCTCCATAGATTGTTCTTAATCAAGACATATAGGCATAGACATAATCCCATTCTGGCTTGGCAAAGTCAATATTTAGAATAAGTTCTCCCAAATGAGCCACAGGAGGCCGTCCTGAATGAGATTGCAGCAGTGTGAACAGCTGTGGTAACAGCTGCACCATCCAGATTGTCATGCTTGGGCAGAGTGATGAACATTCCCAAAGTGCCAAAAAACACTTCAAAAGTGAACAAACACTTTATGGCAATAAAATCTTGGAGCCGGCCCGCCCCTTGGCAAGGGCACAGGCCGCAGGCTGGCTGCAGGGCAGGCGCCTTTGAAGAGCTTGAAATGAATCTGCTAAGAAAACTACAAAATAGTTGGTCAGCCCAGGAAAAACCTTGGTTTACTTTTTGCACTGCAGTGGTTTCTTCCTAAGAGAACTTTGAATTGTAAGAGCATTGGTGGGAAGGGATGGATGAAGGGTTCTTGTCAAGGCTCTGGTGCAGAAGGGTTTGATCACCATCCCCCTTGATCTGGGGGCCCAAAGCTGAGTCCAGCTCCCATCTGCAGCTAATGCCAGCCTTGGCAGAAGGGGCGTAGTGCTGCTTTCAATCCACTACCCTCTCAGTGCTATTGAGCAATGCAAACCAATAAATCCACAGTGGATGTGGCTCCTCCAGCCAGCCCCACCCCGTGCCTCCCTGGGTTGGGATATTGGTTTGTCAGGCTAAGCCCTGCTGTCAAAGGATGTGACATTTAGCAGTCTGCCTTGTAAAATCCATCATTTCTGTTTGGACATCCTCAAATGCCTGCAGGAGAACACAAGGTCACCCATTAGGTTCACAGTTGTGCTTTCTGTTCAGCTCCCCCATGCTGGAGGGGCTTTTTTCCTTCCTTTTTTGCACATCACAAACTGTTGCTGGTCTGTGGACCCCCACCAGCACTACTGGGTTTTATACTGTGATAAGCCACAGCAGTTTAATTCTCTTGTGAAAGGCATTGTTTAAGTGTGTTTAGGCTGAAGGAACATTTACAATTGTTTCATGTGGTCTGATTATGAATTTAATGTGTTGAAAACGTAGACTACTTTTTTTTCTTTTGAGCACACAACACATGGTGTGGAAGGTGGAAAGCTTTTGTCTTCTATGGTCCCACCCCAGTATGGGGGAAAAACTTAGTCTGATGCTTGTGATGACTCTAAAGTTCACTTCAGGTAGCTGTTCAGAGGTTTCCTTCTTGCTGGCTTGTTTTTGAAAGAGCCTTCAGGGAAAAACTGGATACTGCTTCATGAAACTGCATGCACGAATCATTAAAACAAAACAAATGGGAAAAGGAGTACCAGCCATTCCACTAAATTTGGGCTTTGAAGTGGATACTTTCTGTATGGAAGTCTCTGCTTTTGTCAAACCCCGTGTTCTGTGTCTCTGCTTGTTTTCCCCACAGCACCATCTCAGTTTCTTGGTCTGTTTGCAGAGAGGTCAGTGTTTGTGTCACTGGGGTAGGGCTGTGTGTAATGGTCACCACTCTTTACAAATGATGAACTTTATTAATCAGAAATTTGCATTTTTACAAGAGATCAGGATGGAGAAATAGGCAGAGAGGGAGAAATGTCTCCAAGTGTTCGGCTTGTGGAAAGATGGCAACTGATATATCAGTTGGGCTGGAGCAGCTTGGCTGAGGTGGGACAGGACATTGATCCTGGAGGCTGTTGGTTTACTGCAATATTGCTGTGATTTACAGAAGCATAAACCGAACATGACTCCCTCAACACCTGTGAATTTTTTGCAGATTAGGCTGCACCTTAAATCCTGTGTTCAGTTTTGGGCTCCTCACTGCAAAAAAACACATCGAGGTGCTGGAGCGAGATGAGAGGAAATGGCCTCAACTTGTTCAGGGGAGGTTCAGACTGGACACTAGGAAACATTTCTTCACTGAAAGGGCTGCCATGCCCAGGGATTGGTGGAGTCCCCTTCTCTGGAGGTGTTCCAAAGACAGATGTGGCACGTGGGGACGGGGCTTAGTGGTGGATCTGGCAGCACTGGGTTAGTGGTTGGACTCTATGATCTTGGAGGATTTTTCCAACCTCAATAATAATGATTCTAGGCATAATTCTGAGCAAAGTTGGATCTGCTGAATCTAACCTGAAGACTAGGAGAATAGTCCTGGGAAACTTTGGTACTACAAAGCTAGTCACATTGGTTTTGGTATGCATTTAGGATATTTTAATCACTTAAAAATAGTCTTTTTTTTAGTAAGAAGGTTTTTTTCAATAGGAAGGTAAGATTTCTGCAAAAACCTACACATCAGCAAAGTCCATGGAAGAACTGGTAGGTAATTCAAAACCCTGGCCTTGCTTTTGGTTGTTGAAGCTATTCTAATTGTATAAAAACACTTTGATTAACACAATCTTGGATTTTCAGATGGTTCTGGAAAGGAACAAGCTTCTGTGGGAAGTGAACTCTTCCATGCTGCCTGAGCAGACCAAAGAACAGGGGAAACGGGGATTCTCTGGAAAAATACTCTTATGATTAATTCAGATTCTGTAAACGAATATGGAAAGGGCTTAGTCGTCCTAAAATCCAGTGTGGTAACACCTGGTTTTAGTTTTTAAAGGAGCTTGTTGCCTGTGCTGTCTATCAGCAGAGCATGACATTTTCCATTACCTTAGGCAAGAGTTTTAACATGTTTGTTTAGCAGATGTACTACTGTGATTTTTTCCAGTTTCTAAAAACATGAATATTCTGTTTTCTAGTAGGAGAGGACCAACTACACTCTACTATTTTGCCTTGTAGCAATAGTGTGTATATGTTCTTTTTCCAAGGAAAACTCAGAGCCAAAATATCAAGGAAAGAAGCACAAGCATGAATTGTCACAAGTACAAATTGCTGCTGCTCTGTTGAATATTACCACTCTGCACACATGGAGAGACTTATGTCCACTTTTGTAATTATGATCTGGTCCTTAGAGTCTGCCTTAACCTATGTATTACACTTAATTATATCTTCTTTTAAAACTTATAAACATCTGAAATAACTCACCATTAGGCTTTGCAAATGATTTGAGGGGACTCGCCAAATTCAGAGACTGAATACTGACAGCAGGAATCAATTATGAAACCTAATATGAGATTAAAAGGTTCCTGAGTATATCTGTAATTGAATTGTACTAAATGCCTGATTTGTGCACTGGACACAGCACACAAGAGACCACAAGCCTAAATGAAGCAAATTATAATTTAATTATATAAATGCTTCCAGAGCAGTTCAAATCCCATCTTTAAGACCACTTAATGTGGAGAAAATGCTTTTGCTTCTTTCTCTTAGGATATAAAAAATAAGCCCTGATCTGAAGGGTGTCCTCTGCACCACTTCTGGCAGCAAACTGGAGTGTATAACCACACTGGCTACAGTGATGATGTTGGTCTCTAAAAGAGAAAGAACATAGATGTTTTGTAGAGAAATTGGAGAAAATTATGATAATTTGTAGTGGTGAAAAACAGTCCACTGAAACTATCTTGCAAGCTCAGCTTGAATTTTCCCATTTTTGTGAGGCATTCATGAATTCAATCCCCTTGTACAGCTTGTCACCAACTAAGTCCAGCCTGACTTAAATTTAATTCAACCCAACTTGTGCCTCTCTTGGGATATCTGTTTGTTTCTTTCCTACAATCAAGGTATGCTTGGCAGTTTCAGTGCTGTAATGTTTAATTAACCCTCTCGGTTGCTTTGTTTAATTGCAGGAGAAATTTAGTCCTCGCTACATGTCCATATCTACAGCTTACCATAGCAAAGCAAAAAGCCCTAATTTTCAACAGAAGAACCTAAAATGTCAGAAATTTGTAAAATATGAAGGTTTCAAGTCACTTCTGCGTCTTTTTTCTTATTTTTCAAGAGGATGATATTGGAGTCAAATGTTACCCCCCAGCCAATAAGCAAGAGTATTGCTGTATCCAAAATTTGAAGAGAAATCATGGATAAGGTGTGAAACAAGTTGAGTTGGTGATTGCAGGAGTCTAGAAAGCTTAGTTGGGATTAGTACACTTGGCAAGTAACAGGAGAAATAGGAGCTTGTTTGCTTGACGTAAGTCTGACACTAATTCTCATAGTTTTCTATAAAATTACTTTTATTGGGGATTTAATTTCTTTTTTCTAGTGGGGCAGATGAGCATAGCATTCCATTGGGCTTCTGCAGAGCCAGCAGCAGGAATAACTCTGGCAGCAGTCAGGTTGTGCTTTCTTGTCCAGACTTCTCAGCTGTTTGGGCATTACTATTAGTCACTAAAACCCCATTAATAATAATAGTAATAATAATAATAATAATACACCTTTAAAAACTTGTGGGGCTGGGAGGGATCTGGCTGCCAGGCATGCTGGCAGACTGTAGCCACTCAGTAAATACCACAGGAAATTGCTTAATGAGAGCAGATATAAGAATATCTCTGCCTCTAAAAAATGTTTGGCTTGGCTGCTCCCGGATAATGTTGCTGTGTGCTTTGTGAGGCCCAGAGGGCAAAATTGGCATGACTTCCCTGCCCGTATTAGGAAATAATTACTGCCTAGATAAGAGAGGGCAAGGTTGCAGTGAATGGGCTTGCTGGTTCCTTCAATGTATGCTATGGAAAAACCTCTGTTCCTCCATCAGTGGTAGCATAAAACAGATTTTTGGAATGGTTTGCCACATTTTATCCTGTCTGGAGAAGCTTTGGCTTGGGACGCTCATGGTGTTCTCCTGGTTCAGGAGACACTTGTCCAGGAAGACCTCAATTGTCCCAGTGAAAATCACTGACCTCTATTTCTATACAACAAATTGCTGTGTAAGCAAAAGCAGGCTCAGAATTAGGTCTCATGTGTAGGTATTTACTACAAGTCCCCTGTGTTATCCAACAGAGGAGTGTTGAACACAGCAGTCACATTAACATTTGTGCAAGTTTTGGGTAGCTGTGGCCTATCCAACAAGTCTAAATTGCTCTCTCACCTGCATTCTTTAAGCATTTTCATTAAAAATCCTCCTCTGTATAAATCTGCTGATTTTAGGATGTGATGATACAAATACTGTTCCATGGATGTGTTCAGAACAACAGACCAGATTTGCCTGTCTCAAAGCTGGGAGAGTTGTACCAGAGATTAGTTGAGCTTGGTGCATTTAAGACAAATTTCCTTATGTTTGATAGTTCTGGTGTTTGTGATAGGCACTTCTCAATGTAAATGTCTTGCTCATTTTAGTTTCTTCTTCGAAAATTCTTCAGTCTGAAAGACTGTGTCATGAGTTGCCAAAGTTCACATTTCAAATTACATTCCTTCTGGGCTATATAGAAGAATAAATGAGCATCATGCTGCTTGTGTATTTCTTGTTCTTTATTGTTTTCTGGTTTCAAAAGAAGTGATTTTTTTTTTTTTAACTTGTGAAGTGAAACGAAATGTGCTCTTTTGCCAAACTAATGCATGTTCAGATTTACTGGAGAGCAAAACTCTGCTCTGGGTTTCCAATACATCCATTTGGACAGGCTAATGGGGAGATTAAAACACAATGACTCATCCTTCCCCAACTTCAGTTCAAGGTACCATCCATGGAAACTATTTTAAAGAGGAAATTGAGATCCATCCAAATGCTCCTATAATTATCTTTCTTTCTGGCTGGATTCTGTTCCTTCAAGCAGACAGTTTTTCTCAACCTGTAACCCCAGCTCTCTACTGGTCTTTTCTCTGGCAACAGCTGCACGAATTAGTCAAGCTCTTTGGTTGTCCCCGAACTTGTTGTGGCCCATCCACCCTTCTCTCATTCCCCAAGGTGAGCTGCAGCAGGACACATGCCCTGGGGACTCGGACCTGGGGGTTTATTTTGGTCCCTTGGGTTTTCTCTGAATGCACACTTGTGGGTGGATGGTGGGAAGAGCTGTGGGATTTATTATAGCATCCTGCACCAATAAGGGGAACACCAGTGTGTTTGAAGTGCCTTGAAAATACAATTACTAAACATTAATTTTTGTGGTCAGGCTGAAGGAGCCACATTGCTCTTGAGTGTACTTTAACACCAAATGCCCCAGTTTGCTGACTCTACCAGCAGCACATCTGCAGAGAGCAGGATCTCTGCAGGATCTCTGTGTGCTGGGGTCTCTAAAAGGCTGGTGGGCAGCTTCCTGTAAAACCTCCCTTTTGGAGTTAAGATCTGCCACGAGCTGGGATCTCAACCCTACACTTCACATAAATCTTTCATGGTCCAGCAGGGAAAACTATAAGCTCCTTCTGGTCTGAAAAAGACTTGCTTCTAAACCGCTCTTCTATTACTCTTGGCTCAGTCTTTCAGAGAAATAATCCCATCATAAAAACAAGATCTTTATTTCTTAGAACTCTCTTTTTCTGCTTTCCTGAATTTGTCATCTTCTTCAAATATGGCCCAACCAGGCAAGAGACTCTCTGTAAATCCACTAAGAATCAACATTTCTTGTTTCCTCTTAAAAAACTCTTCTCACTTTCTATGCTCGCACTACCTCAGTTATTTATGACAATAGGTGCAAATTCATAGGCTTTGTTTTCTTAGCTTGGATCTGTTTCCTTTTATGAATATTACATTTCCTTAGCTCTGCTGAACTGAACATTATCTTTACCATCAATAAAACCCCCAGTGCATACCATGATGAATTCCTCTTTTGCACTTCTTTCTATAGGAACTACAGTTATTGTTTGGGAGTTCTCAAACCTAAAATTAGGGGGATTTACTAGCCCTGTTTCTTGAATGGTTAATTAAAAAACAAAACAGCCCTAAACTCAGAAGCCAAAAGAAATAATGAAACTATGAATGAGCAAATTTAGGAAACGGCCCTAAAATACCTTTTGGCAAACTTCCTGAATTAGCATCTTGCCATACTTGTCTTTGGAGACGCAGGAAATTTAATCCTGTAGAGCTGATCAAATTTGCAGAACTTTGAGCTTTTAATAGCTTGTTATTTGTAGTAAATAACTGGGCTGAAACAAACTGTGTCTCCTTGGCCTTTTTTTGGGCTAAAAAGAAGCAAATTTATCCAGCACAGAATGAATGCTGCTGATCTTGGCTGTCCCAGCTCTGTGTTTTAGGGTTGCTCTGGTGTGGTTTTCAGCTGTTTCCTGAAATTTTTACTTGTAACATGTAAGGGTGTCTGATTTAGTGTGATACAGCAGGTAGCAGAGGTTGAGCTGAGTGAGTGTGGAAGTGATGGAAAAGTCAAGGCACAGGACACAAGTGCACTCTGCATCAGGATCAGCCCTTGTGTGAGGGGCTTGAGGTCTGGGAAGGGAATGGTGGATGGGTTTGATTATTTTTCCCAAACCATGCCCTGTGCTGGCTGAACTCCAACACAGCTCAGTAGTTTGGGGAGGTGAGGGCTGGGATAAGGCATCGAAGTTTAGCTCAGTGCAGCATGGTGGGGCTGCACTCTGGATTTGCTTCTGTGTGCAGGAGTGGTGGCTTTCATCTAAATAAAAATGTCTGAGTAATTCAGCATGTCTCTTTTTGTTTGTAAGCGGATCATCTATTCCCAGTACTGGCTCTCCAAAGTCTTTACCTCTGCACCTTCTGTCATTTCAGAGCAGGGAAGGCAGTACATGCACTACTATGTCTTTTCTTTAGAGCACGTGAGGAGGGCAGAAGGGGACAGGATGATCATCACTACCCGTGGTGTGAGGTAGTGAATCAACTCCCGTCCATCCATCCGTCCCCCAGAGACCTGTCTAGAGCAGGATAAGAGGATGTGTAAGAAAATGAGGCAAACCAGACCCTGACCTGCTGCTTTTTATCTGGTTGCTTGTCGAATCTTGATTGTCGAATTCTGCGTTCCTGAAGTTGACTTGTTTATCTGTGCAGAGGCCAAATCAAACAGCCACAAAATGTGCCTTTAATCTGCAGTGATAAAGAATACCTTGGAGAGGAAATTACATTGTAATGTTGGAAGAAGGGGAATAACTGGAGAGAAATGCGTGTGAAAGCATTGCTCTGCTTTCCTTAGAAGTGTTTTTTGCCCATCACATTTTTCTCCCAAAAGAAGAAAAATGAGGGAGAGAAGGAGAGCTGTATGGAATGGCTGATTCCCACTTGCTGTTTCAGAAGAAAATTGCAAAATATTAATTAGAAAGCTAAAATTTGAGGGGGAATTAAGAATTATTTTGAGACATTAGTTTCTTTCCTAAATGCTTTGATGGCATTGCTGTCTTTCTTTAATAAGAATCTTAAACTTTGTCTTTACTTAATATAATATGTGTTAATTATGTTAATATTTTCTGTTCTTTCTCCATATTTCAAAATCTTGGCTGGGAGTGAGTTATTTTGATGTTTTCTGCCTTGCCTGGCTCTCTGGGTTTAGCCCTGATTGTCAGGCCTTTGAGGAAGGGATCGTATTTCATTACGTGTGGACTATCTAGCCCAGAGGTTTCCCTTCTCCCAGTTGGAATGCAGATGCCCATATGTTCAGAAGTATTCTGCTTTTTAAGTAAAAATAATTGTGAATAAATTTTGCCATGAGTTTGTTTCCCCTCCTTCAACCAATAGGTTCTCTAAAACCTGGTTTGTGTTTTCTTATTTTCTGGTGCTCATAACTCCGACTTAACGTCACCTAAAGTTTTACACAGAGAACTGCCTTTGGGCTTTGACAGTGCATGGAAAATTTTAGTCCTTTGCAAAATTTGTTTAATAAAGCTATTTTCAGTTGAAATAATTAAATTAGAAATGCCATCTAGTCCTAATGCTCTCTGCAGTAACCTATGCCTGCACACACGTAATACCTTGTATCTTTACCATAACCTTCTGCCTTACTGAGTGGCTTATCTCAGTGTGAAATTCCTGCTTAAATATTTTCAGTGAACAAGTTTAAATAAACTGATGGATAATTGCTTTCCCTCATTCCTTACAGCTTTCGGTGCTCCTAGACTTTGCAGTGTTTTATGAGGCGTTTTAGCCTCGTACTTTAAACAGGTAACCTGAGAAGAAAGCTGGTGTATGCTTCTTTTAAGTGAAATCAGAGCATTTTAATTATCCATTTCTTGGGCTGTGATGGGGACTGACAGAGATGCAGACCACAATCAGCCATTAGTAAAGCAAATTATGCAGATCTTTGCTTTGCCCATTTCTCCCTACACTGTACATCAGCCCAGCATTGATGCTGGTAGTGAATCCCCAAATTCTGACTTGTTTCTGGTTTTGGTTTTAGTTTCAGTAAAATTTTCAGTGTTTTTGGTTTGTACAAACCAACTGATGTATTAATCTGGTCTTCTGGGTTCATAGGCAGCCTAGAAGTCTGAGGAAAGTAGCTGTTCCCTAAAGAAAACCCTCATATTACATTACTAAGTGCTGTGAACCAAAGCTGGTCTTGGAAACAGACCATAAAGCACAGCTCTGGTGGCTCTAATCCCTGGTTTAGGATGGGGTAGAAACTGGTTTCCTGTGGTGTACTGGGAAGTGCTTTCACTGGGGAGCTTATTTGATGGCTAAGAAGATAATTTGGTATTTCAAACCTGTTCAGCTGATTTTGCTTGATATTTCACGCTCCCTGGGAGTTCATCACATGGAGCCAGAGCTGTATCACAGCCCCAGATTTCTGTGGGGGTCTGAGAAGAAAATGTTATCCCTCCCCTTGTTGCTTTTGAGCAATAAATCCCCATAGTGATTTATGTATTTCATCTCCTCTGGCTCCTCAAACAGAATGAGTTACATGCTTAGTGGTATTTCATAGCCAGGAATGGGAAGAAGACACACAGATTCCCTAATATGATGTCTTTGGTGTATTTCTGTTGAGTTTTTGGAGGATTGGAAATGAATATGCAGTTGTCCTCTTTAATCTAGGTCTTGTGACACATTGCAGATTAAATATCATAACTCAGAGCTTAATGCTGCCTGAACATGACAGTTTCAGCCATAAGAAATGAATCATCTTGCAATACAGCCTTGCAACACATAAAATGCCCCAGCAATTACATTCACATGCATTGCTTGGACTCACATATTTTAAAAAGTTGCTATTTCTGTACTCTGTTGGAAAGGAGGAACTGGTTGCACCAGTACTTTGTGTTAACACAGAAAATGTATTACTACTTGATTTAGGTACAAAGTCCCTCATGTCTGGCCTTGAGATGTGTGTTTGACTGATCAGTATATGTTCATTTTTTGACACTGAAGCTGGGAGTGACACAAGTAATTAAATCTAAGGAAATTTACAAGGAAACTTTTTTCATGGAAATAGGGAGAAGTCTTGCAAAATACCATGATCAGTATGGGTATAAAATTATGGCATCTAAAATACTTGTTCTCTGAATGGACTGTCCACACTGGACTTTGTAAATGATCTTTTTTCTTAATCCAGAGTTGAGAATTGTCCCTAAACAAGCAAGGAAATAGAAAAAAAAAAAGTTATTCTTGCACAATGAGTAGTTGAAGATTGAGGATAAAGCCGTGTGAAAAGCTGGTTCTCTCAGTGCTGCTGCTCTTTTGTTTGGATTTGTTTTGGTCAGTAAAAAAGACCACAACTGCACTATTGATAGCTCAGAGTGAACATGGAAGAGTGGATACTGTTCTCTGAACTGGCACTGTCACTGAAGTTTCCATGATGTCTTCTGAGGCAGCGGGAGGGTTGCAATAAAAAACTGTGGCTGGGCTCTTGTTTTACATAGAGAGAAAGAGAGGAACCACATCTACAACTTGAAAAAAAATACAGAAAAGCTTTTTGTGTTCTAGTTCATTAGTAAGTACAGGATTGAGTTTAATACCTTCTGATCTGTTTGGATTCATGTCTCCTTCCCTGTTGATTTAAAAGACAATTTTATAGTATGTGGGCTTAGATGGTGCTATTGCTGTTGTTCTTTCCTAAAGAAATTTCTGTTGTTGAAGAACTTAAAATTTAATAGTTTGAGCAAGTAAATATGTTTGAACTAGATGGTTGTGGTTTTGTCCAAATCGGAAATGACAGTTTACATCTTGATAAGCACAAGTGCTGCAGAGCTGAAGTCTGTGTCCCCCAACAGCCTTTTTTTCTGCCGAACCTTTGACCCAACCTTTTCTTTTATTTTGGGAATTAGTCATTGCATCCTTCTGTTTTTAATCAACCTAATTGGTAAAAAAAGAAAATTAAAGGGAAGCTGAGACTTGTACCATTCAGTCTGCTGATCACAATTGTGGTGTATGGTTTGCTGTAGGTACTCAGCTGTTGTTGCTGGTTGTCTCTGCAGTTGTTCTTCTAATGGCAAGAAAAAAGGGGCTTTTATTTGATTGTAAGATCTTTCCAAACCAACCAAAAATGGCATTACACCCCAGTCTCTCTGCCAGGTGGTGACTGGGACTGAATTAGATTGCCATGGCAGGCTCATACCCTGGCATTTGGCAGGACTCAAAAGGGGGGTGAATGTCCAGTTCATTGCTGATGGCAAAGACTTGGGCTGTAATAAGGATCATGAAACACTTCCCTTACTTAGCTGGATGCTTGCCATTAAAAATATTTTGGTGTAATATGTGCTGAATTCTGATATGTGGGCAGTGGCATTGGTGCCATCAGTCACAGAGACTGGGTTGCTTGAGAGCCACAAGCAGTGGTGTCAGCCTGTGTTTAATCTCTTTAATCAGATTGGGTGTTGTAAAATCATTTTGGGCAACCAGAAGAGCTCAAATGCCCAAGAGGGCGCCTGAGGGAGCTCTTTTTGACCAACCCAGTCAGCTTAAATATACTGCATTTTGTGCTTGTCGTTACCAGGACAGCCTAATTACTGCATTGGTGACAGCCAAAGTCTGCTGAAAGAAACAGCAGATGCCAAACCCTGCCTGAGCTGCTGAGCTGAGTGTGGCTTCCTCACCAATGTGGCTTGGCCAGAAAGGATAAAACCATGTGGCTGAAGACCCTACAAGTCTGTGTTTAGAGACCACATTTGAGGCAGTGAATGGCCCATCCCTGGAAATATTTAAGGCCAGTTTGGACTGGGCTCTGAACAACTTAATCTAGTGGAAGGTGTCCCTGCTCATGGGAGGGGATTGGACTGGATGACCTCTAATGGTCCTTTCCAACCCCAGCCATTCTGTGATTCCATCTTCAGCTCCTGCCTTGACAACACTGATCAGGGATTTTGATAACAAGACTTCCACAGAGGTAATTAGCACTGTGCTTTGTTAAGAGGACAGTTTCTTGTCCAGTGGTTGTGGGGACAAATGTGGTCTCTGTGTGGCTCATGAGACACAGGTGAAGTTCATGTCATTCCCGTAACTGTTTGCAAGGTATGGGCAATTATCTTTCCATTGCTTCAGTAGGAGTGTTCATGAAGAACACACCTTTGGAACAGGCAGTTTCCATCCTGCAGAGACCTCCCCTCCACAATCACTGCCGTATCCCTGCTGCTGCTTGTACCACTAGCTCTTCACTCGAGTGGCTGAATATCCTGAGTCCAAGTGGTTTTTTTGCTGATGCCTTGGAGTGGTGACCTAGAACAGAGGCTAGACAAGATTAAGAGAATAAAGTGGATATTTATAAAAGGCCTTCAATAGATACACCTTGGGCAGGAATCTCTCAGAGGCTACCCCCAGGCTGGACAACAGTCATGATTTTTTCAGACAGATATAAGTTTGGCCCATTTACATATCAGGGGTTAATCCTCCAATTACAGCTTCAGGTAATGAAGTCATATTCCCCCAGTTCCCTCCCCTCCAATCCACTTTTGTTTATACTTTTTGGGACCTGAGGCAGCCAAGTGTCCCTGAGCCTCAGGCCCAGAGGAACTGCCCTGTCTGACCAAAATGTGAAGAGAGTAACCAACACCCCATATGGAGTTCAGAGTCATGCACCAATGCACCATGGGATTTGAAAAATAGAAAGGCTAAAATCTTAAGGCATCATTGCAACCTCAATGTTTTTGGTGTAGAACAGTTGATGTGATGTTGAATGATCAGTGCTGTGGGTGGCCATGAAATGCTGTTTCTGTTCTGTCGGAGCAGTGCAATAACACATCCTGTAAAGCATGGAAAGAAGGTGTGAGATATGCCGCTCTGCCAGCTGTAATGCTGAATGAAAGGCTGGAGTGGTTTTGGACTCAGGATAGCAAATAGCCGATAAGCCAGTAGAGGTGATGCTTTTTTGCTGCTAGAAACTCTCTTGGAACATCATGCAATTGCTGAAAAAGAGTATTAGGGATGAGCCAATTTCCCAGGTGATGTTGGGGAATATCAGGGAAATTCTTGAAGAGAAGGAAGCTGTTGGGAAGGGGAATTTCCACAAAATTCTGTCAGTTTGTGTTTTCAAAGACTATAAAGCAAATAGAAAAAAGCATGTGGATTCATAGATGTTAAAATCTCTGTGCAATGCAATGTTTTGAGCTATGAAAAAAACTTTGTGCTGAAATAGTAGATGTAATTTCAAGCAAAGGGATTGCTCTGACACACACAAGGTGGGTTTTAGGACATGTTGACTAGGACAGTGGCTGAGCTCTGCAGAGTGAGATGGAGAGAGGAGAGCAAATGGCTTCAGGAGAGAGTTAATGGCAGTTGTTTACAGCTCACATCTGAGCTCTCAAGCTGGAAGATTGGCTTTCCTCAGAGAATGATGCTTGTTGCTGGAATATCTTTTCAAGCCTGAGGACAAGTCGGAGGGCTGATGAGATATTTGGACTTTTATTAGTATTATTTTTAACTCAGCGTAGGTGGGTGACAGGAGGCAATTGGTGTCCCTGGTATCTCTGCCCCTCATGGCACTTTGCTTCCTGGGAGACCAGCTGCATGGTTCAGGATGGCTACCAGCAGACTTTGTGATTTAGAGTAAACCATGCAAAAATGTAAAGGGTAAATCCAATAGCACACAGTGCTATTCTCAAAGGGTTTAACTTAAAACATTTCTGAAAAGAGTAGCTCTTACTCTTGGACTACAAGAGCTGTCTTGGAATATGGAGGGCTCATAAAAATCAGGAAAACCTCTGAATTTCCAGGACCATGGAAATGTGTTCCTGTTAAAAACCTGGTTTTGTGCTGCCTGGTATCTGTGTGGAAGCTCCTCTTGTGTTTGATAGATTCTTAATGATAGCAGCCTTCATGGTGGCTTTGCTGTTGTTTAAAATATGAGAATTAGTACCACTGAAGATAGAATGTGGTGTCTCATTTCCAAATTCACTGTCAGTGGGCTGGGAAAGTGTGAGGCTACCAGTCTTATGGAGAAGTGATTCCCAGTGTCCCTTCTCCACTTTTTACAGGAGAATGAGAAGTGTTATTAAATAACTGAAAAAAGTATTTTAATAAAAAGAGTAAATACCACTGTTTGTAATATGATGGCTGGGTGCAGCTCACAAGGAGGGCACGGACTCACCCTTTTCTTTATGCCTGGCTGTGGTGCATATTTCCAGACCCTTTTGAAGGTGCTCTTGGTCTTTGGAGAGCTCAGTGGTGCCCTGAGTATTATGGGGACATGGGGGGAATGTTTGCTGTTCCCATGTCATGGGATGACAAAATGTGGTCAGAAAAACTTCCCTTGTGCCCTTAGAGTGATTGGGAAAATACCTCCAAGTAACAGGAGTCCAAAATGATCAATTCTTGCCCTTTCCTAAAAGAATTGGAAAAAAGATGAGAGCAGATGCTGAGCAGCAAGCAAGGAGGATTAAGGTGTGTGTGGGTGTTTAGTGTTTATTGTCTTTCCTTCAGCAGCTGCTGGTTCTTCAGGCTATTTTATATCCATCTGTGAGACTTGGTTTACTAACGCTTTTAATTAGGAGATACTTCTAAGCTGAGTTGCCTCTTCTAGTTTATAGGGGATTTCAGAAGTCCATCTGGTTATGTAAACTGAAAATGTCCTCACTCTCCTGAAACGCTGCAGCTTTCCTGGAAGTTTGCAGTTCTCATTGATAAATGTTGTATGGGACATTGAGGTAGTAGGAGCCTCTGGTGTCAGTCTTTACTTTGTGCTTGTTCAAGCTGGGGACAAACCAGATGCCTCAGTAAATGCTGCTCCCCAGCTTTGGGCAGGCACAGCCCTGGCTGTTTCCAGGCATGTGGTGGTTGGATTGTCGAGCCTCTGTCCTGATCTTGACTACAGTTGAACAATGCCCTATTTTAAACCACATCTGGTCTCTTAGAGCCTTGTGTGTTCCAGGTTTTTATGGGGAAGAAAGACAAGGAGGAGCATCCTGCTCAGATTTGGTGTGTAAGAAGCCTTCCAAGGAGACCATCCCAGAGGCTTCCACCAGATTCAAGTTCTATCTGTTTATTTTTCTGTAGATGTGTTTACACATGCAAATGCATGTGTACAGATATATGGGGTCATGCATGAAGGCACCTCAGCCCTGAGTGCAAGGCAGAGCCTCCAGTCTGAGTTCACATGCAGCAAATTGATGAGCAGTAAGCTGCCACCAAAAGGTCCCTCTGCCCTTAGTGGTGCATTTGGTGTAGGGGGTCTCTGCACTGATCTATGCCCAGGTTCCATGACCTGGAAAAAGGGCTATTCTTGGAGAAATCCTGCTCCTAGATCTATTTAGAAACATCATGAAACTTCTCTGTAACACGTTTCCCCAGGCAACACGAACCAAATCTACTCACATTGCAAACAAAGAGTTTTTGACCCTGTGCTGGCTCTTGTACCATCTCTTCCCTTTTGTTGGCATTAACTGTTAGGGATTCAACCCCACTTTGTTCTCTCAATTTGTCCACAGTAGTCTTTCCTGTGGTTCTATTCTGGCTCACCCTGCAGTCATGCCAGCACAGGGTTGGATGAGGCTGGAGATGGGAATGAGCAGCAGAGCCTCTTCCAAGGACAATGCTGGTTTAAACCCCTCTCACAATGGTGGCAGTAGGTTAAATAACGTGTTAAAACATCCATGGGGGAAGAAACTGAAACTACTGCATGTCCAAGGACTTGTGCCTGGCATTAAACATCGTTTCTGATGAGCTGTGTGCATTTTTTTTTTTTTGTTCACATTTTGTTACTGCAGAAATTGTAAATATTTATAACCTACAACTTGGGAAATCATATTTTCCAGCACAATGTGCAACTTAAAACTGTATTAAACTGATTGGGATGGGTTTAATCCAAAGCACTGTTATTAGGTTTTTTCTCTTCAAGTTTGTATATATTAGTGTAAAATTCTGGGGAAAGCCTCTGCACGACAAGGGTGAGAGGCTGCTAGAACTTTACTGGCAACTCACATCTGGTTTTGACCTGGTCTCCTGCCTGTCAAATTGGTGGAAGATCTTCAAATTCAGATCTTCAAATATCTCCTTAAGTTACTTTTCCTCTGGTCTTTAAATTGTTGGGTCTCTGCCAAACCCAGCTAGGGCAAGCACAGGACAAATCCCACTTCCCCCATCTCCTTTGCCACTAAAGGACTGTTATAAATGAATAAAGTCAATTACAATAAAATAGAATTTATTTGCTAGATTGCCAGTGGAAACCCACTAGCACGAAATTGACAAAGCCGATACCGAAACTGACCAAAGTCAGAGGAGCAAGGAAATAGACAATGCCGGCATTGGGTGGGACTTCCGTGAGGCGCTGTGCAGCACTACACCCCCCAGGTCCCAGACCGATCTGCCTCCAGGCCCGCTGGTTTTATACTTTTTAGCTCAGTGTACAAGTCCGAACATGTTGGAAAGTCTAGGTACAAGTTTGAGCATGTTAAAAAGTCCAGGTATCGAGGGGAGCAAAGAATCTCTCAGGGCTGATGCCACTGTTCCACTCTGAATTTCTGTAGCTTCTTTGTTTCTTGATGGTGCTGCTGATAGAATCATCGTGGCAATCAGCTAGCCAGCTGGGTTTTCCTGGGTGGAGGAGGTGTTGGGCCATCAGTCCTTATCAGACATCAACGGCACCTGGTTTCAGCGTTCGGCTTGTTTGTATTGGTACGTTAAGTCCTTTGTCTCCTTCCCGGATTCGGGTAGCTTTCTCTGCCGCAAAGGATTTTTCCTAACTCTCCTAGAAATTGTATTATTCACCATCACCCACACCCGTGGACATTACATGTGTAAAATATAATTTGTGAACATGAACCAACATACACAAGGATAATGTAAAAGAGTTTCTTGTGAGGTTACCATTCAGTTCCCGCCTGAGCTGGCAGTGCCTTTAAAACACATCTACTGCAGGAATGTATCTTGCCCCCCACCACTAATATCACCTCATTAGGTAAACCTAAACTAATTTATTATTATAATCCAGGAACATGAATTAATATATACTACAAGGATGATGTGCAGGTTGAGGTTACAGAAGCTGCAGAATCAAAGACCTCAGCCCTTTCTGGGGGACCCTGTGCTGGGTGCCCCTTTCCCCCCCCCCTTTTATTTAGTGAGGGAAGTGCCTTCTCTTGTCCTTATTGATTTGTCTGTAAAGCAAGAGGGTCATTTCCTTGTTTGATGCTGTGAGAGCATGGTGGAACATGGGCTCTTGCAGTGGGGAGCAGCAGGGATGAACTGGGTGTTCCCCAAGTTCTGACAAATCTGAGCTCTGGGCTGTGTCTTGGTGGACCTTGTGCCCTACCATGCGTGCTGGTGTAGGGGAGGGGGGGTTCTGCTGCAGCCCATGGAGAGCAGCAGCGCTGCTGGGCACTGATGTGCCCAGGTGTGTATTGGTGCCTCCCCATCCAGCCCCTCACTGGCAGTGGTTTTCCAATGTGAATTGCAAGGGTGGTTGCTGTGCTGGTGGGCAGGCAGGACTTTGGGGTGGATAACATTAGGGCCAAATATGAACTGGATTGTATCTTGTGGTGCTGCTGTGCTGCCACCCCATGTTTCTGGCTGGAGGAGAGCATGTCCTTCCCTTGCAGCACTTCCAGACTGTTATAAATTTAAAGAGCCAATCCTAATAAAAGCAATTTATTGCCAACGAGAGTTCCGGACAAGAAATTGAGAAAGCCAAATAGTGCAACTGACAGAGCCAGCGAAGCAGGGAAAGCGGTGTGCACCGCGTGAAAACCTCCGAACGTGGCCTCTACCGTGTCACATTCCCCCTCGAGGTTTCACGAGTGCCCGAGTCCAAGTTTGTTGGCTTTATACGCTTCCGGGTTTTGGACTCCGTGTACGTGTCCTCACTTGTCTCCCCAGTCCTGGCGTGGGGGGATGTTGAAACCTCCAGCGGCCGGGCTTGCAAATTAGGGTAGAATTCTATGAGTTCTTTTGTTTCTTGATGCTGTGGTTGATAGGAGAAACTGCGCGCGTCTGAAAGGATTTCCTGGGTACGGGGAAATTCCTGAAGTACCCTTAATGTCCCAGATAAGATATCGTCTCAGGGGCATCAATCCTTAACAAATGCTGATCATCTCTGGCCCCGGCTGCTCTCCACCTCTCATTGGTATTGTAATTTCTTTGTTCTTTTCCCGGAGCTGGAGATGTTTCTTCTGCTCTCAGGGAGTTTCCTTTTGGTATTCCTAAAACTCTATGTTCACTACTACCCACTATAACAGCAAGTACTATGATAACATGAGGTATCCCTTATTACACATATTATATTATGAAAACATGAATTACTCCTTATTACACAGATAATCTGAGCCTTAAGGCTTTTCTGTTTATTTCTGTTTTATTCTTCCACACTTATACAAGGATCGGTCTTTCTTACCAATATTCTGATGAAAATAAACCACAAAAGTCCCATACGCTAAATACACTTTCAGCCACCTCTGGCTTAGCTAAGGAAGCCTGTGCTTGGGCAAAGTTTTGCAGAGGCCAGCAATTGCTTTGTTTTATGAAATCTGCATTTAAAGGCTACATGTGCCAGTTGGTCGCCAGCTGACTTAGCTTGAAAACCAAAGGCCTCCTTTGACTTCATAAGCTTTCAACTCATGTGTGGCACCTACAGAAACTGACTTAGGAAAGAGAAGTTTTCCAGTAATAATAATTTCATTGTAAGAATGAGGGTATGAGTCACATAGGATTAAACACATGGGGAGAATGTCAGCTTTTCAACTACATGGATTATTTGGAAGCTGATGGATGATTTTTCATAACACGCTCATATTCTTCTGTAGGTAAAAAAAAGAGTGAAAAGCCATTGCCCCATTGATTAAAATAGCAGGCATTTACTGTATTGAACTTGAAACTAATTCGTTTTGATTAAATTGCCTTTCCTTAAACATGTCATGAGAAAAACATGGGTCTTTTGAAGACATCCAAAATCATACTTGAGATATGAGAAAAGATGAAGTTTATATCTGCAAGAAATCAGTCACCTGGGCTCACACTTTGTTTTGCCATTTCTTGCTTGTATCGAATCAAACTTGCAAATGTCACAAATATTTGTAAAACGAGTTATGATAATGCTGTCCCAGGAATAAGAGGGAATCCACGATTCCCAATCCCAGGCTGGAAGAGGCTGTGCCCTTTGAGTGAGTGGTGATTGCTCCTAACAGGGGAGTTATGAAGAAGTGAGGCAGCATCTGCCTGCCCTGACAATAGTTGTGGCTGGGGGAGGCATGAGAACACAGGGCTCTGGTTTCTTTTTGCTGAACACTGATACCTGTTGTTCATGTGAATCAATTCCTACGTTCTAGCTGATATTTTTTAAAGCCTATTTCTATGTATTTTTGTCAACTGGGAGACATCAAAGCTGTTTTACTCGGAAAAAACAAGAGAGATAGGGAATAGCAATTGTTTCAAATTAGGTCTTAATGAGGTGCAGATGTTGAGCTGCGCTTGCTAGAATTTCTTTGAAACTACAGATGGTCTGGTAGTTCAGGGGTAAGAGACGGGCTGGGAGGTTTTTTGGTTTCATTTTCCCTCCTGTGCCATTTGCATGACATGTTAGATTAGGGCTGAATGTAAATGAAGAGCTAATACCCTTCTTGGGTCTCTGGTCTTGCAAAAGCAGTGTGTGTGTAATTTTGTTAGTGAAGCAGATTTTGTTAAGCAGCCTGGGCTTATGTGTAATACATCTTTCTGCTTTCCCCTGGCGTTTTGTATTGCTGAGGGGCTGGAGGTGAATGGTGGAGAGCAGAGGGGCTTTGAAATATGCAGAGACATCCCAACTGTCTAGAAGTACTTTGGACCTTTTCTAATCTAAAACGTATGATTGTATTTTAACAGAACAGGTGTAAAGATGTTTAAAATGCATGTGGCGCTCTCTGCTCCGTTAAACTTGGTAAAATGCAAAATCTGCCTTCTACCACTAGTTCTTGGATTTTACTGCTCTCTGGGGTGAATCTCAATAAATAACTGGGAACCAGATCAAAGGCTCATCTTTAAGACTGTTTATAAATGCTCATGTTATCGAGAACAGAGGATAGTGCACGTTGGAGGACAGGGTTTGGTCTGAACAAAATGATACACGTAAAGCTTGCTTTAAAATACGTCATGTTTTGGTGGCTTTTTTTCTCATCCCAAAGGTGTTGAACCTCAGAGTTTGGCTGAACTCAATGGGGTTTTCAGGCTTTTGGCACATTTGGAAGCCACACTTGTCCATGATTATTGAGCTAAGTAGGAAGCCATGAAGAATGTTTTGAAGCTGCTTCAACCCTTGGTGAATAGAGGGATGCAGTTGCTCTTCTCCTGCCCTGCTGGGTGCTCCCAGCAGATTTTTCTCCTCTGGTTACACTGCTGAGCCCCAAAGCTCCCATTGCCTGCTGTGAAAAGAGGGATTTCACCCCAAAGGCAGGGAACTGTTCAGTGTTTGTGCTGTAACACTCTGTGCAGCCCCATCTCTCCACATTGAATTTCTCCAGTGTTGTTTGCACGTTTGGCATTAGTCCTCCTGCTAATTAATGTGAAACAAAGCCCTTGCAGTCCCTTTGATGTGGTCTTCTGCCTTTCTTCCTCCTCCATGTAATGTTAAGCCTTTTAAATCTAGATAGATAAATGCACTATCTATGACTGTAAAAGCACTAAGATAATTAAACCTTCAGTAATAGGGCTACACTTTGTTAGCTCAAAATTAGGGCTGAGAAATAACAAGTAAACTTCAGCATCTCTGAGCCTTCTCCCTGTTCAGCAGGGATCAGGGAAAGCATGATGTGGCTCATCTGCTGCCCAGAGCCTCCCTGCAATGTGAAATCACATTTCTGGTAGTGGGTTAAAACTGTTGGACGTGGGTTGGGAATGGGTGCAGTTGCATGAATGAAACAGTTGGAGGAAAGAAATGGGATTTTGTGTTTGTGTAGATATTGAGACACCTAATGTCATCACACATTGGGTGACCAGATTCAGCTCAGAGATTTCAAGATCTCCTTATTCCCAGATAAGGAAGGATCATCATGCAGGCTTTACTGAGTTTGGCTGGCTCAAAGGGGAACTTTTTGATCCAGTTTGTAGAATTGCAGCATAGTTCGGTTTGTGAGGGACCTTAAAGATCATCTTGTTCCAGCCCCTCCATGGTCAGGGACACCCTCCAGTACCCCAGGTTGCACTAAGCCCCATCCAATCTGGTCTTGAGCACTTCCAGGAACGGGTCAGCCACAGCTTCTCTGGGCAACCACCAGGTTGGTTGAGGTGCCAGGGCCTCACCACCTTCAGAATAAAGAATTTTTTTTCTCATGTCTAGTCTAACCCTGCCCTCTGTCAGTGTGAAGCCATTCCTACTTGTCCTGTCATCTTGTCAGAAGTCCCTCTCCAGCTCTCCTCTACCATTATGTTGGTGGAAAGCTGACTTTAGGGAAATACAAGTCCAGACAGTCAAGTGTACTCTTGATTTTTTTTTTTAATTTGTCTTTAGCTGATGTTAGTAATTTTTCATTGGATAAAGCTCCTGTGAACTGCAGACTTGCACAGCTCCTCTTTAGAGAGAAGGCTGTAGGGAATATCTGATCTCTGAAAAAATGGTGTCATCTTCAAATGGAAGTCAGTGTGTTCTTGGGATGTTGGGTAGGGGTGTGCATTGCCCCAAATCATGTAGAGGAAGAGTTGTAAGTGAGCACCAGTGGGTGGTCAGGGGTGGAGCTGGGGGGCCACCTGAGGCACTGGGCACATGATGCAAGTGTCTGGTGGCTGCTTAGTCAAGATTTGTCTGGATTTCTGGAAAAAAATGAGCTCCAGATGCAGTGTAGCTTGGAGTGGCCATCTGTTGACCAGCTAGCCAGTAGTTATTATGCATTTCATATTTATCAGCTCTTTTCCTTTGTGAGATTTTTATGTAGGTTTATGTGATTGCGAAGGAGCAGCATGGTTGTAATCTCAGCTCTGGACAACAGATGCTGAATGCTCCCAGATTACAGATTAGATTTATTTTTTAAGGCCAGAAAGAATTATTAGGGTTGTTAAATCTGTGTTTGATACCTCCCAGTGCAGGATTTCTCCCAGAAACCAGATTAAAACCTCTCATTTTGGAGAGGTATCTAATCTCCTTTGTAAGACTCCAAGCAGTGGCAAGTCATCCATCACAGACTGAAATGGTGAAGCAGTGATGGGCCAGCAGCAGGAACTTCAGATTTGGGTTTGGAACAGCACCCAGGCTTCACATTCTTGCTCAGAGCTTATCTGGGAAACCCAGACCTCTGGAGCCTGTGGATTCAGTGTGGAAGCTGAAGTGAACATCCTTCTTCCTTGCATGACTGCACAGAAGCTGCTTTGTCATTTTCTCTGTGTATTTGAGTACAGAATAGAGCAATATACCTGGATTTTGGGAAGGAGTGAATGCAGGTGCTGTCTTGGTTTGGAAAGACAGGTATCTGCCAGGGAAACTGAGGTTCCCCTAGGATGGAGAATACCAACCCCTCGCACCCCGACGAATTATAATTTTGCAATCAAGGGCTCTCAGGCGAAGATGTTGGGAATAGGAATAACAGTTCTTTACTAGGAGGTTTAACAATACAAATATGATAGGAAACAAAACCACCCAACCAACCAAACAAATAAACAAATAAACAATAATTTTAGAAGAAAACCCTGACAAAGTCAGAGTTTCAATCTGACCCTGTGATTCAGGATGTTGATAACAGTCCGAACGTAAACAGTCCAAACACTTCTGGAGTGGCAGACGTGATCCTGTTGGAGCAGAGATGATTCTGCGAAGAAACCGGTTCAGGAACGGCCAGGAGGGAGACAGGATGACGAGCACAGGAGACGAAGAAGCTCTTCCCACACCGCCGCGAAGGAAGCGCCGAGCACACCGCTCCTGCAGCAGGGCCGAACCACTCCTGCAGCAGGGCCGAACCACTCCTGCAGCAGGGCCGAACCGCCAACCCCCGGCCACCCCCCCCTCCCCCCCACCCCCCACCGCCAGGGCATGAGATGTATAGAAATGCAAATGCACCGCACAGGCTGGGGAAGGTAACAATGGCCTATCAAGGTGGGTCATCAGGCCTCAAAACAGATGTAAATAGAATATACAAAACCCGGCTCCACAACCCAGAACATTATCCACCCCTTATTCTATTACCATCTGTATCATACCTAAATTAATAAACTCCACTATACAGAATGAACCCTCACACTCAGTTCTCACTTAGGATTAGGTTTTCCTGTGGTACACAACTGGTTTTCCCATCTTTCTGCATCACCCACCAAGTGTTACCAGGTCCTTGAGCAAAAACAATCCCACGGGTGGGTTCACCTTTGCCCAAGGTGGGGTTTACCCAAACAGTCTTTCCTAAGATACCTCTCATATGTACTACAGGGACTTTGTCTCCATCCACTGTGTGCAAAGGGGTAGACTGGGCAGGACCAGCTCGATTAATAGACCCTCGGGTGTTGACCATCCAGGTGGCCTTTGCTAAGTTCACTTCCCAATTTCTGAAGGTCCCCCCGCCAAGTGCTTTCAGGGTGGTCTTAAGCAGTCCATTGCACCGTTCAACTTTCCCGGCAGCTGGTGCATGATAAGGGATGTGATATATCCATTCAATGCCGTGTTCCTTAGCCCAGGTGTTTATGAGGCTGTTCTTGAAATGAGTCCCGTTGTCTGACTCAATTCTCTCAGGGGTGCCATGTCTCCACAGGACTTGTTTTTCCAGGCCCAGGATGGTGTTCCGGGCGGTGGCATGAGGCACAGGATAGGTCTCCAGCCACCCAGTGGTGGCTTCCACCATGGTCAGCACGTAGCGCTTGCCTTGGCGGGTTTGGGGCAGTGTGATGTAATCAATCTGCCAGGCCTCCCCATACTTGTACTTGGACCACCGTCCACCGTACCAGAGGGGCTTCACCCGCTTGGCCTGCTTGATGGCAGCACACGTCTCACAGTCGTGGATAACCTGTGAAATACTGTTCATGGTTAGATCCACCCCTCGGTCTCGTGCCCACTTATAGGTGGCATCTCTGCCCTGATGACCTGAAGCATCATGGGCCCACCGAGCTAGGAACAACTCTCCCTTGTGTTGCCAATCCAAGTCTACCTTGGATACCTTTATCCTCGCAGCTTGATCTACTTGCTCGTTGTTCCGGTGCTCCTCATTAGCCCGACTCTTGGGGACATGGGCATCCACATGACGGACTTTCACAGGTAGTTTCCCTACCCTGATGGCAATGTCCTTCCACTCATCAGCAGCCCAGATTGGTTTTCCCCTACGCTGCCAGTTGGCTTTTTTCCACTTTTCCAGCCAGCCCCACAGAGCATTAGCCACCATCCACGAATCAGTGTAGAGGTAGAGCTTCGGCCACTTCTCTCTTTCAGCAATGTCCAGGGCCAATTGAACAGCTTTGAGTTCAGCAAGCTGACTTG
Source organism: Phylloscopus collybita (assembly GCA_027886175.1). Taxonomy (NCBI): domain Eukaryota; kingdom Metazoa; phylum Chordata; class Aves; order Passeriformes; family Phylloscopidae; genus Phylloscopus; species Phylloscopus collybita. Next base: position 7,685,246 of record JAJNNQ010000019.1, on the reverse strand, counting down.
ACCCACCTTCTCCTTCAGTGGCGTGTGCAACTTGTCTTGTGGGGCTCCATACGGCTGCTTTCCACTTCCGGTTCATCCCTACGATGCGACAGGAACCATCAGTGAAAAGAGCGTAGCGTGTTTCTTCTGCTGGCAGTTGGTTGTATGGTGGAGCTTCTTCAGCCCGGGTTACTTGTTCTTCTTCGTCAGTGAGACTGAAGTTCTCAGCTTCTGGCCAGTTGGTGATTACTTCCAAAATCCCAGGGCGATTCGGGTTACCAATACGGGCGCGCTGAGTGATGAGGGCGATCCATTTGCTCCATGTAGCATCGGTGGCATGGTGGGTGGAGGGAACCTTTCCTTTAAACATCCACCCCAGCACCGGTAGTCGGGGTGCCAGGAGGAGTTGTGCTTCAGTGCCAATCACCTCTGAGGCAGCTTGAACTCCTTTGTAGGCGGCCAAGATCTCCTTCTCTGTGGGAGTGTAGTTGGCTTCAGACCCTCTGTAGCTTCGGCTCCAGAATCCCAGTGGCCGGCCTCGAGTCTCACCTGGCACCTTCTGCCACAGGCTCCAGGACAGACCATGGCTCCCGGCTGCAGAGTAGAGCACGTTCTTTACCTCTGGTCCCGTCCTGACTGGGCCAAGGGCTACTGCATGTGCGATTTCCTGCTTGATCTGGGCAAAGGCGTGTTGCTGTTCAGGGCCCCAGTGGAAATCGTTCTTCTTGCGGGTAACCAGGTAGAGAGGGCTCACAATCTGACTGTACTCAGGGATGTGCATCCTCCAAAAGCCAATGGCCCCTAGGAAAGCTTGTGTTTCCTTCTTGTTGGTTGGTGGGGACATGGCAGTGATCTTATTGATGACCTCAGTGGGAATCTGACGCCGTCCATCTTGCCACTTCACTCCCAGGAACTGGATCTCTTGGGCAGGTCCCTTGACTTTGCTCTTCTTGATGGCAAAACCGGCTTCCAGGAGAATTTGGATGATCTTCTTTCCTTTCTCAAAGACTTCCATTGCCGTGTTCCCCCACACAATGATGTCATCTATGTACTGTAGATGGTCCGGAGCCTCACCCTTTTCCAGTGCATCCTGGATCAGTCCATGGCAGATGGTGGGACTGTGCTTCCACCCCTGGGGCAGCCGATTCCAGGTGTACTGCACACCCCTCCAGGTGAAAGCAAACTGGGGTCTGCACTCTGCTGCCACAGGAATGGAGAAAAAGGCATTGGCAATGTCAATGGTCGCGTACCACTTTGCTGCCTTGGACTCCAGCTCATACTGCAACTCCAACATGTCTGGCACAGCAGCGCTCAGTGGTGGCGTGACCTCATTCAGACCACGATAATCTACAGTCAGTCTCCATTCCCCACTGGGCTTACGCACAGGCCAGATGGGGCTGTTAAAAGGTGAATGAGCCTTACTGACCACCCCTTGGCTCTCCAGTTTACGAATCATCTCATGGATCGGGGTCACAGAGTCTCTGTCAGTGCGGTATTGCCGACGGTGCACTGTTGCTGTGGCAATTGGTACCTGTTGTTCTTCAACTCTTAGCAGTCCCACAGCAGAAGGGTCATCTGAGAGACCAGGCAAGGTATTCAGTTGTTTGATCTCTTCCGTCTCTACAGCAGCTACTCCAAAAGCCCAACGATATCCTTTTGGGTCTTTGAAATATCCATTTCTGAGATAGTCTATGCCGAGGATGCACGGGGCCTCTGGGCCAGTCACAATGGGGTGTTTCTGCCACCCATTCCCAGTTAAACTCACTTCGGCTTCCACTACAGTCAGCTGCTGGGACCCTCCTGTCACCCCAGAAATAGAAATGGGTTCTGTTCCTACATACCCTGATGGCATCAGGGTACATTGGGCACCAGTGTCAACCAAAGCCGTGTATTTTTGTGGGTCAGATGTGCCAGGCCATCGGATCCACACAGTCCAATAGATCCGATTATCCCTTTCCTCTACCTGGCTAGAGGCAGGGCCCCTCTAGCACTGGTTATCCCCTCCCTGAGCATACATACTAGAGGTTCCTTCAAGGGGATTCAACACAGCATTGGCAGCTTGGTTATAGGAGGCTGAGGCTACTTTCATTTTCGTAGATCCCCCTTGGTGATTGTTCCTCTCCTTGAGCTCACGCACCCGTGCTGCCAGGACAGAAGTGGGTTTCCCATCCCACATTCCCATGTCTTCCCCATGGTCACGCAGATAAAACCACAGGTCAGCTCTTGGGGTGTACCCTCTCTCTCGAGCTGGGGGTCGTTGGGCTCTAACTCTGGGGCCTGTGACTCGCACTGGTGCCACATTGGAACTGTTTGTCCTCATCTCCTCCCTCACCCCCCTTATCTCTTCTTTGAGTTCTTTAACCACGGCAGAGATATGAGCCTGCATCGGGCCATTGATCATACTTTCATAATTCCTAAGCTTATTGGCAACAGACCCCACTGTCTCTCTATTGTCCTCAGCATTAATTGTTGCAATAAAGGTGGTGTACTGAGATGGCCCTAGATTTGCCAGATTCCACAACATCTGCCCTGTGCATTTAACCTTGTCAGGGTCATTATCATGCTGTCCACTCCTCCCAAAAAGTACCTCCAGCACCGCCACTTCCCTCAGCTGTTGGATCCCTTCCTCCAGAGTTTTCCAGCGCATTCTATGGTGGTGCTCCTGCATTCTTTCTTTGTGGATAAATCTCTCTCTCACACTCATTAAAAGCCGCTCCCAAAGGGAAAGGGGTCCTGGCTCTCTTACAAATACCTGATTTATACCTGAGTCCTGGGTCAAGGGTCCCAAATTCCTTGCCTCACCACTGTCCAATTGCACACCAGTACCCATGAGGTCCCAAACCCGAAGTAGCCAGGCTGTGTAAGCCTCACGCCCCCGCCGTACAATATCTTTTTGCAGGTTACGGAGACTTTCATACGACAGGGACTCGGTGATGATCTGAACATGTGATTCCCCTGCAGGTTGTGAGGGCCCTCCTTTCTTATTGTCTGGGTTTGCTGTTTTCACCTTAGATTTCTTTGTTTCCACAGGAGCAACTGCCGCTGGCTGTGACTGCCCCTGTGGTTCAGCTGGGACCTGGGCAGTTGTAATCTCTGTGGGTTTCATTGCTGCACCATCAGGCTCTCTTTTGTCAGGGCAGGGGAAGGATTTCCCACTAGCTGGGGAAATGTACTCCCTCAGCATCTGGCCCATCTTCTCCTGCATCTCCTTCATCAGAGCCCCCACCCAAACCGGGTGGTTTATCTCTGAGGCAGGCTGTGGGGCAGGAGCGGACTCTTGGGCTGCATTCTTATTCTCTGGGGTACTTATTAAGGTGCTTACCCAGGCCAATTTCCCCTTATCTCTGAATGCCAAACAGAACAGGCATACCAGCAACACCAGCCACTGTATGATATCATTAGCACTCAGAGATTTCAACCCTTCAAAAACTGGTGGGGTGGACCCAAAAAACTGTGTGAAGGGCTGGGAGAAAATTTCCCCCGGTGCCATTTCCTTACAATAGGTACCATTGTTAAAGTAACCCCAGAAGCACAGAGTTAGCCTATGATAGCTATGAATCCATGTGCTTGCTTTCCAGAGGAAGTTAAAAATCCATGAATTTCTCACCTTATTAATCCACAAAACAAACTGAATGCCCGCCACAGTAGCCTTAGTCATAGGACCCATATTAACATAAGGAGTAGCAAATGGCAGAAATACAGCCACCACCACGTGCCACCCAAACCAGGGAAAGCTAGACCACATTATTCTGGCCAGTGGGCTTTTATCTAATACCCAAGAACTGTTATTCCTCTCTCTCAATGCCCTCGTGCCCCACCCTTGGGCGCCAAAATCTGTCTTGGTTTGGAAAGACAGGTATCTGCCAGGGAAACTGAGGTTCCCCTAGGATGGAGAATACCAACCCCTCGCACCCCGACGAATTATAATTTTGCAATCAAGGGCTCTCAGGCGAAGATGTTGGGAATAGGAATAACAGTTCTTTACTAGGAGGTTTAACAATACAAATATGATAGGAAACAAAACCACCCAACCAACCAAACAAATAAACAAATAAACAATAATTTTAGAAGAAAACCCTGACAAAGTCAGAGTTTCAATCTGACCCTGTGATTCAGGATGTTGATAACAGTCCGAACGTAAACAGTCCAAACACTTCTGGAGTGGCAGACGTGATCCTGTTGGAGCAGAGATGATTCTGCGAAGAAACCGGTTCAGGAACGGCCAGGAGGGAGACAGGATGACGAGCACAGGAGACGAAGAAGCTCTTCCCACACCGCCGCGAAGGAAGCGCCGAGCACACCGCTCCTGCAGCAGGGCCGAACCACTCCTGCAGCAGGGCCGAACCACTCCTGCAGCAGGGCCGAACCGCCAACCCCCGGCCACCCCCCCCTCCCCCCCACCCCCCACCGCCAGGGCATGAGATGTATAGAAATGCAAATGCACCGCACAGGCTGGGGAAGGTAACAATGGCCTATCAAGGTGGGTCATCAGGCCTCAAAACAGATGTAAATAGAATATACAAAACCCGGCTCCACAACCCAGAACAGGTGCTAATGTTTTACACTGCATGTCAAAGCTCTGTTTGATCTGTCGCTTTTCCATGTGCATATCCCAAGTAATGGTGAAAGCATGACCAGAAACAAAATGTACCTGGAAGCATCTCTTTGTCCTTTCTTTTGGATTTAATCTATGCCAGAGGTGTGTGGGTTTAAATTTTCCCACTTTTCCATTAATCCATTTGTTACTCTTGAGGAGCTGTGATGAAGAAGCAGCTTTGACTGAGTGTACAAGTGTCCTAGCTCGTGTCAGCAGCTGCTTTTGAATTTCCTGAGTGAGAAATGAGAAGCTGCAGTGACAGAACAACCTGCCACCACCAGAGAATGTCACGGTGCCTGTGGGAGAGTAGTTTCATAAGGGAGGGAAAGAGATTTAAAATGAGAAGAGAGAGCATAAATTCAACAAGCTTGACTTAATATTTTTCATTGAAAGTTCAATTTACCCATGGAAAAATCGAGCAGTTCAAAGGGGAAAGGCTGCATTGTTCATTGACAGATAAACTGCATCTGTGCTGTCTGCTATTTTTTTAAATATTAGGTATTTTATAGGGCTTCGAACGATACCTGATTGCAAATAGTAAACTTCAGCCTTAAGTGGGATATGAGTGGCTATCCTTTGAGGACAAGGAGGGCTTAGATGGTGTGGAGCTGTATTTGAAAGGTGGGATTATTGACAGGTTATATAGACAGTGCAGTGATGGAAGTTACCATGTCTACTGACAAGGTTGGGCAAAAATAGAAAAATCAGGTGCTGGTAAAATACAATGATTATGTCGACATTATCTGTTAATGAGGTGTTTTCTAACTGGTGAAAAGCTGCAGAAAGAGGTTTAGTGACACAGGAATCCTTCTCTGCTCTTTGCACAAAGAACTTTTCTTCATAGGAATTTCTGTCATTAGGAGCTGACTTTGGGTTGAGTTTCCCTTTTGTATAAAGTTCTCTGAACCTTTTGTGATTACTAATGATTTCTTTTTTCTTTTTTTTAGCTTTGCTATTGTTTCAAATAAATCTTTGCTGCAGTGGCCTTTAGAGCCTTTTGGTCTCGCTGGCTGACAGCAGACCCGTGTCTCTTTCTCTTGATTAGGTTTCTGCTTACTTTGTTCCAGGCATTGGCATGCTGGCATGGAAAATGGTCAAATATTCAGAAATGCTAAAATCCTGAGTATCTAGTATTGTGGCAAGAGAAACGCTCAAGTCACGAGTGGCTGCTTCATTCCCTTGCCATCCTGGGCATAGAGATAGTCTTGGCTCCGAAAGGATGTCCTGAGATGCAGGTCAGTGCTGGACTTTGGAGAGGTCAACTGGGATGGTGCAGTGGTGGCACGAGCCTGGACAGTCCATTGTGAAAGAGCCTCGTGGCCTCTGGGGCCCTGTCTGAGCCTCATAGGCTGCAGGGCTCGGCTGGAGAGGGACTCCTAATTGTGCTTGCTTTCAAATGCACTTGGGAAGGGTTATGTTGGCTGCCCACAGACATTCCTGGAGCAGGAATGCCAGCCGGACCCACAGTTGTTTTCTCTCCATCACTGCTCAGCTCTGCTCTTGAGAAGGAGCTCTGGGAGAAACAAAGTGTGTTTGGTTCAGTGCTGGTGATCTGAGCTTCTGCATAGCCTGGGCTTGGAGTTAGACACAGGGGGAAGATGTGCTCTTCTCAAAACACAGGATTGTGTAAGGATTCTGTACAGCAGAGGGCTTTCTTAAAAAGTCAATGTGGATGGTATGGATTTCTCTGGTCAAGTCACTAGTGGAGTGGCAGCAAACTCACCAAAACTTGGAGCAGCCACACACAAGGTAAAGATCTCACTCAGCGTTATCAGCTCTGGTCGATTGACAGACCTGTCCTGGCTGACCCTGATCTCTTAAGGGGCTAATCACAAAACCAATTGCAGAGTGAAAACAAGCAGTTAACTTGGAAAGGATGAGACAAGCATCTCCTCAAAGTTCCCACAGGGTGTCAGAACTGGAAGTGCCTCGTTTCATGGCAGCAGCAGCAGCCAGGCACTGTTTCTTGGCCTGTTACTGGTTATTAAACTGTCTACAACCTACGCAGTGGCTGGTTGGCAGCCTGGAGCTTGCATGGCACCCCAGAATTCTTTCTAGCAATTCAAATAATTAACATTTTATTGCAAAACAAACAAACAAAAACCCAACCCATAATTGCAGGAGTTTTAAGTATTTTTCTCATTTTTAGGTTTTTTGTAAGGCTTATGCTAAAAACTAATCAGGTTGGAGTTTTACCTTTGTTTTGCATACTGAATATGACCTATTGGTATTTTCTTCTGAAACTCTGCAACTGCAATCTGTGGTGAGGATGAGCTGTAAGCTTTAAATGAAAGAAATGACTTGTCTAGGATAACTCAATGACCAGGAAGTTTATATGGTGCTTAATGCATCTGTGTCTGCAGTGGGTTGGGAGTTGTCGGGGGTCTGTCTCTGCTGCTGGGAGAGGTTCCGTGTCCCCAAGGATGGCACTAACTGTCCATGCCATGTAGCACCATGCAGTTGTTCCCTGGGACACTTTGCTGCCCTTCTCCATTGTGGTCCCTTCCCATATCACAGCGCTCTGTTCCCGTAGTGCTGGAGAAAGCCACCCCTCTGCTCCTCAGCCCTCTCTGCCTCCAGGGTGCAGGTCTGTGGTCACCAGCCCTTTTCTCCCTTGGGCTCAGCCCTGCTTTGAAGGCTCACTAGCATGGGACAAGTCAGCATTCCATGTGGGGAATTTGGGCAGGTTGGGTGCTGCAGGGCAGAGAAACAGCAACAAGCAATTATCGTCCTAGTTTTTATCTCCATGTCAAGGATGGGAAAATTATGTTTCCTTTTGCCTTCAAGTAAAGATTCCTGTCTCTTCTTCAACTAGGGTGAGTTTGGTGGTTGTGTGGCATTTCCTGTCCTTGCCTGTGTTTTGGGTTAAAGGATGGAAACTGTTATGATTTTTATGTGACCTGGAGAAAAACTGTCTGATCTGTGCTGGGTATGTAAGTGTTCTGCTGCAAAGGAATCTCTTTTGTGTTGACTGCCCATCTTCATCTGGGGGAGGCTGGTGGTTTAGGACACATATATGAAATCGGATGTTCAGGCTCCATCTCTCTAAAGGGCATTGTTAAACTTAACCATATTGTCCCAGCAGCTCTGTTCCATAGTTCAGTAACAGCTCTGGATGAAGTCATGTTCTGACCATGTCTTGTGTTTCATGGTACTGCAGTGCTAAGGAAATGTGCTTTATATGCCTTTCCTGGAGATAATGTTTAAAGGAACAGAAAAAAAAGAAATCTAAATTTTCTACTGAATAGAAAGTAAGGAAATGATGGAAAGGGTGGTATGTTCCTAGTGCCTCCTATTTAACTGGAGAACATTGATCAGGGTTGTCTTTTCTGCTGCCCTGTGACACTTTCCCTCCTTTCCCCTGGTATTCCCATCTTTCCACCAGTGCCTGGAGAATGACAGTCATGGCTGTGACTGATTTCCCATGCTGAGTCTGGGCTTCTCACAGCAGTAATTGGTGAGTGATCGCTCCTTGTCCTTATCTCAACCCAGAGCCTTTAGCTGTATCTTGTCCAGCTGAGGAGGGGAGTAATGGAGCAGCTTTGCTGGGCACCTAGAGACCAGCCAGGATCAAACCCACCACAAAGGGACATGATGCACAAGGGTTGCAGAACAGAATTCATATTTATTATGCATTAAATGAGAATTTGTATAATTGTATTTGAATTTTAACTTGTCAAAGAGGGACAAGATTTTCAGCCATGGAATTGGTAATCACAGAATCCTAAATTCCTGAGCTTTCACCATAGTTCAAGTGTATCTTTGAAGTGTTTTCAAGTTGTTCAGCCCCTGTTGCATTCAGGCCCTCCTTTTCCCAGCCTTGGCCATGAGAATGGGAATCTTCTCTGGTGGAAAGTAAGATTTTTATGCAATGCCCTACTTCCAGGAATCGCTGTCTGCAGGGAAAATTCCTGCTCTAGAATAAGATTTTGAAAAGCAACAGCGATTGCTAACGTTGATAAAACTAAAACACTGTCAGCGTTTGACTGCGGTTGCACAGCTTCCTGTTAGTGGTGATGCCTTAGAGTTGGTTTCCTGGTGCTGCCAGTGCTGAGCAGACAAGACACCAGTGGTGGTGGTGTGGCACCAGATGGGACAAGCACAGGGGATGGCTTTCCCCATGCTTTGTACTCATGGAAAAAAACCCATAAAACCCCTTTACAGATTGCTTTGACAGTGTTTAAAGAACTGGGGCTGGGGTGCTTTGTAGCACCGAAAATACCAGAGATAATGGGGATGTGTGTTTGCCTTTCTTAACTGTAGCTTGTGCTTGTGCCTTTCCAGGACAGCAGGAATCCCTGTAAAGCTACCTCCTGTGCTTATGGGGCTTTCACTTGCAGTGGTACATGTCGGGTGGAAGGGAGGGTCTTTGCATGGTCTCCTAATGAACAGGAGAGGGGAAAAAATGTGCACAGCCATCCCATACCCTTTTTGGTCGGGAGAGGGTGTGGGACAAGGGTTTACACATTGCTACACATCCTTTGCTAGTGCATGGCTGATACTGCCTCTGGGAGTTCTGTTGTTTCCCTGCTCAGTTTTGCACAAGAATTGACAGACTCCCAAAGACCCTCAGCGTTTTTTTAATTTTTTTTTTTTTCCCCTCTATGAAGCTGCTTCCCAGGGAGCCTGAGCCATGTGCTGGGGGTTCCCAGGGAGTGTGGAGAGGGAGGCCCAGCTTTGGGAATCTTATTTTATTTATTTTTCCCCTGTCCTGCTGCTTTCTCAAGCCAGCTATCTCTGAAGTCAGGGCAGGAAATGAAAGGGCTGAGAGGTCAGGGGTACCTGGGGAGTGCTAAGGACCTGCCTGCTGAAAGCCTGCTGTGACTCTCCAGGCTTGGACACAAAAGCAGGAGGCTGCATATACTTAGAAATATTTCTACCTTGATTCATTAATAGCCAAGCCAAAAAAATTAATGTGCAGCCCTTCCAAAAGGGGAATATAACTTTGTGTTGAGCTGGGTGCTGCATTTGGAGTGCAGAGCTGTTGATTTGGGTAGGAGCAGTGCAGGAAATTCCATGCAATGCCATTAAAGGTCTGTAGGGATTACCTTTGGAGCTGTGTCCTTGTTGCTGTCTTTAATTTATCCATCAGCTGTCATCAAAAACTGCAAGATGTTGTTGAGAACTTGAATCTCAAACTGCGAGTGCCCTCATGTATTTTCCTGGTGATATTTACTGTTTGAGAGGATATTTTAAAATATTCTCTGTATAAATACTCAGGAGCTGGGCAACAGAGCTCACAGCATCAGTAGAGAGGGCTTCTGAGCAGCTTCTCAAAGGATTCCTGGTTCTTCAGGGCCTGACTGGAAATGGAGGATGCCTTACTCTGTTTGAGCCTTGGTTTAAGCTCAGACTTATTCAGACACTGTGAGGTGCCAGTGTGTGATACCCTGTCCAAGCTAAAACCAGTTAAACGAGGTGGTGGACAGGGCAAAGGGGAAGGAAGTGCAGTGCCAAGGGCCAGGGTGCATGGCTGGGTAGAGGGGACTGAAAACCAGGAAAGGCTATTTTTCTATGGCACCCTGCTCCTGGCTGGCCCCATCCAAGAGCCCATCTGCATCCTGCTGTGCTGCACACAGGATTTGCAGCCACAACTTCCAGGTGTTTGTCCTCTCCATGCATGCCCAACCCCTTTTGGGCTGGCAAGAGAGCCTTCCCAGGCTGAACACCTCTGCCTCTTTAGAAGACTGGCTGTTATTTGGCTGTTTGACATCTGCCCAGGTTCAGTTTAGGGGTGGACTGAAAAGTGATGAGCTCCTGGTATGGCCAGAGGTGGCCTTGCTGATGTGCTGCAGCTGTTTTGCCCCAGGAGGGAGCTGAGGCTGCCCAGTCATTGCCCCCACCTTGCAGGGATGCAAGTTTAACAAAATCCTCTGAAGGATGGTCCTCAAGGGTTTTGCTTTTTTGTAGTGTAAATATTTGCAAATAGTAATTGTTTGTTTATTTTGAACCCCTGCTCCCAAGCTGGGCTGACATATTGAAGCTTGGAGAGTTTTACCTTACAAGGATGTTTTCCCAAGTGCAAATGAAGCTTTTTTTTTTTTTTCTGCATACTTAGTGATCTTGTGAGAACTCCAGTGAACTACCAGGAAAAAAAAAAAATGGAAATTAATATTTCCATTTTTTTGCATTGCCTTGTAATGGTTTGAAATAATAGGGAAGTGGGCTTTTTAATTAGAATTTTGCTTAGCTCTCCTCTATGAGTAATAAATTTGGTATCTGCTGCACAGGTTTCTCTCCTTGAATTACTTAACTTAGTTCCACATATTTTTTTGCCTGAAATATCTCAGGCTTCTTAATTTTACAAGAAGATTTTTCCTTTGTTTTTCCTTCTGTTATGATTTTTGCATTGTATTACTTAAAAAAAAAGAAAGCAGCATATAGTGTGCTTTTTTGGGCACTGCTAATGAGCAGACATTTGTAAACCATTAGCTTAAGAATTAGTAAGAACAGATAAGAACGGTTTTGGCAGTTCTGTTAAATTAGACATTTACTTTATCTTAGTAGAAGACTTTCCAAGCCGTAAGCAGATCAGGTGCCAAACTGCCATTGACTTTTTGGAGGAGTAAAATGCATTTCTGCCTAACACAGCATCCTCTTCATGGAATGCACCTTCTTGACCTTCTGTGTTTATGTAGATACAATTATAATTGTATGGGATTTTTATTATTTAATTATGATGTTCCAAAGGAGTGGTTAGTAATCACTGGTATTCCTCCAATATCCCTGAAGGTGAGCTCTCCTGTGGCCTTGTACTGAATGCTTTTCGAAGAAGATTATGTGTAAAGTTCTCTGCAGTCTTAAAAGAGGATTCTTTCGTTCTGTTGGTTTCTTTTCACAGAATACCACATGAGGTTACAACTGATTGTCAGCATTTGTAAAAGCTTATTTCTACTTGTATTTAGAAAGAAATTTATGTGAAGTTTTCAGATGCAGAGTTCTAAAATCATCTCACAGAGTAAACATACATTTAGCATTACCTCAGTTTGTGTTGCAACTTCACAGGAAAACAAATGATCTTTGTCAAAAATAATACAGAGCTGGTGCCAGTGCTTCTATTGCACAATTCTCACATTTATTTCAAGCAAGCATCTTCATGCTTGGGAGCAGCTGCACGTAGGCATCTGCAAAACCATGTCATCATTCCTATCCTGAGCCCCATTCATAAATCTATCAATGTTTTTAAAAAATAAATGAAAAGGTGTGGCTGGTAGGACACTTTTTTTTCATTGACCATTAGGACGTTGTGTACTTCTGTCTTGGTTTGGTTGGGCTGGTGCTTTATGAATTGGGAGGTTTTTGTGTAAGGGGTTACCTTTGGCACTGTGTTTGTGCAATAAGTGCCATAGTTTTGTGTGGGATAGGGTAACACTGGAGTACTGAAAAATACAAATGCTTGTAGTAAGGATAGAATTTGCCTGTCAGGGCTCTAAGCTCCCAGCTTTCCAAAGAGTAATGGATTTCCCTTATGGATGGTACTGGCGTGCTCACTTCCCAAAGCTGTTGAGTTTCTTTTCTTCTCTGAAAACCTTATTTTGTTCTGGAGAAACCATCAAAGGAGACCAGCACTTCTCTCCTCCCTGCTTGTTGCTGTGTTTTGAGGATGCCTGACAGAGAGTCAGGGGTTGAGCTGTGGAGAAAGCCATTGGCACAGCTGCTGTGGCTGTTGTTGATGCTCCATGATGCCACAGCAGATCTTGCAGACACCCCTGCTGCTGAAGCCACTCTCTCCTGAGGACACTCATAGCTGAGGAGTGAGCTGTCATTCCTCAAGGGTCAGAGAGGAAACAGTTTGTCTTCTGTGAGTCCAGTGATACTGCCTTTTCATTAATGCATCTCCTGGTGCTGGACATCAGAATGGGTTTTTAAGAATGAAACGAGCGGTCACAACTGTTCTTTGCTTTAGAAGATATTTTAAGTGTTTGTAATATGATCCATGGTTCATGGTCTTAGCTGTAGTTTTCCTGAGTAGCAAAGAGTCAATGGAGGGGTCAATTGCACATGCATGGAGAGGAGGAGTTGGGAGAATAAACACAGGAGAAAAATACTGTGTGTTGCAATAAAAATAATCAAAGTTCTTCTCATGGGCTCTTGAACTCTGTGCTGGGTTTGACGGGCAGCATGAGGTTTGCAGCTGTCATTCTCCAGTCTCTTCATGGGGACAGCTTTGTAACCTGGGAGGTCTTTAAATACAAGCAGCAGATCAAAAGCAAGATGAGGAATTCAGGCTCTCAGCTCGACTCTGCCCATTAGGTTATGTTACTTTTTTAAACCCACTTTTCTTTTTTTTTTTTTTTTTTTCTGGAAGCGTGTGAGGAAACTGTGTGCTGCTAGCACCACAACAGTTTTTGCGGTTTGCAGATGTAAATGCAGTGCTAACAACACTAACTAAAAGGCTCTGGCTGTGATTTATGGCTGGTACATATGGCAGTGAAACAATATTCCCCCCGTGAGCACGCTGGTATGAGCAGGATGCACAGTGAGTCTGCCTGAGGAACAGGTGGTCACGTATTATTTGGGGGCTCCAAATCTCCTGTGCTGTATGTTCTGTGTGGGGTGAAGTTTAATGTTCAGCTGCTGGTTGCATTTGGTGGCTCTGCTGGCTTGCACGGGAGAAGTGGCTGGTGCTGTGAAGGCACAAGGATTCTACCTCTGCTCCATAGTCTGAACCAATTTTATCTCGTGCAGCTTGTCAGTGGTAGCTGTTTTCCCCTGCAGACAAGACAGAGGGATCAATGACTAATAGTTATCCTTAGTTTATGTACAGTCCTCTTCTCTAAAAGGGTTAGTGAATTTTATTACCAATGTGCAGCAGAAGATTTTTGACTAGTATCATCAAACACCAAAATGTTTCTATTCTGCACTGAACTTCAAAGGAGGAGAAGCAGAACAAAGCTAGGAAGAAGATAAAAACAGACTTGCCAACTATCCAGGATGCTGTAAAGCCTTTATTGATTCTGCTTGGGAAGACTTTCATAATTCTACCAGACCTGGACTCAAAGTAATAAAAACTTTAAAGGAATCTGTCCAATCATATGTTCTCTCTATCCTTGAATTTCATAAGCAGTGTAAACATGGAATTTTACCAGGCACTAGTCCCAGGAGGAGGCTCTTACATATACAAATAAGAGCAAGAATATGAGTGCTTTTCCCCTTTTGCATGTTGTTTACCATTTAAATTTCATGGACTCATATATTTTCCTGATTATTATCCAAAAGGAAACCACCGTAATTAGGGAGTTTTTGGTATATACAATCTCCTATCATGTCTCCATAAAAGAGAAAATTATGATGATTCGACTTGGTGTCAAATAATTGTAAATCTCCATCTGACAGTCCTTCCCTTGGAGCTGTGCTCTTCATGGCAGCACTGTAGTAGCACCCTGGGAGTGGGGAAACTCTAAGGCTTCTCGTCCATGATGCATATCACCAGGACATCAGGGTAGTGTTAATTATTTCAAGATCTGGTAGTCTGGAAAACTAAACTGTTTTTGAGGGTTTGGGGGCATGTTTAGTTTTGGGGTTTTTTTTAAGAAAAAAGCAGAAACACTTTAAGATGTGTGTTTATTTGCTCAGGACTCTGTTTCCTATTGAGAACATGATCCAATTGCATGGTTTTAAGTCTTCTACAAATATTCCTGTGCTAGGTTTTGGAGCAGGAATGTTGTTGCTCTGAAGTGCACTTTCATGTCCACATTGAGAAATGAGGTGGTCTGTGGACTTGCATAGAAAGTGAGCTGCTTTTAGATCTTGTGATGATAAACTGAAAAATGGAGGTTAGAAAACTCTCTATGGTATAAAGCACTGTAATCCTGCAGTGTGAAGGGGAGAAGTGGTGTGGTATGAGTGAAAGATGAGTGTGCTTTTCTTGGAAATAAGAAATGGAAAGAGACTCAAACTTGTTGGAAGATGAATTGGTTGGACATAATCCAGATGTGGACTTTGAAGAAAGTGAGATGTGCCATCAACTTGCTGAATTCTCTTCATGTTTGTACATCCAGGAATTAACTTCTGTGCAGACAACTTTTAACATCCCAAATAATAATCTCATGTGGTTTTTGTGAAGTATCTCTCTGAAATGCATGGGTCTGGTCAATCTTGGGTCCTTCCTTTGTCTCTTCCTAACCAGCCTTCCTCCAACTCCTTAAGATACAGCTGTCAAAGTAACTTGAAAGGTGTGGTGGGATGTCTGACAAAGCAGTTTCTACAAAACCAGGACAAGCCTGCAGGACACATCTGTTCAGAGCTCTCCAGGGAGCTTTCGTTGAAGTTAAAGCTCAACATGTGTTGTGAAGAGCTTGGGTGTGGTTGGGTTGGGGTTTCACTCCACTTTGTGGGGTTTTTGGGGGTTGTTTTCTAATGACAAGATACATGTGGTGTGTCCATGTTGTAATTACCCTGCTCGTAATTACAGCTGCTGAGTGCCAGGTGATAAAATGACAGACAAAATGTGGTGCAGATAAATAAAATAGTCTTCTGTGTGGGAGATGGATGAGTAATGATTGGGAAAGATGAGAGACATCTCAGGCTCACCTACAACTTTAGACAGTATGTGTGTCTCCTCCTTTCAAAAGGAGACAGAGGACCTTTGAAGTGTGCAGAGAAGGTGAAAAGGGTGATGAAATTTAAGGTACAGCAAAGAACAACTGAATAGACAGTTCTTGTATGTTTTCAAGTATCTGCCCAAGAGCATGAAGAGTCCCCTGGCTATTTTGGTTGGCGTGATTTGAGTTTTTAGCCAGGAAAGAGTGCAAATGCAATTCCCCTCAGCACAGTTCCTAGAGTTGTTTCCTGCCCCCAAGGTAATCAAGCACAAGGGTTGGTGCAAGTTCCCAAGAAATTATCTTCTCAACCTGGGAAAAGCATTTTCCCTATTCCCCACTGTTGGACATGGGTTAATAATAAAGAGGAGAGTCATCCCACACATGTTCATGCTTCAGCTTCTTGCTAATGCTGTCATGTGCGTCAGCAGAACTGCCAGCAGCAGAGCCCGTAACACCCTCTTCCCCCAGCCCTGTACTCCCTCGTGCAGCACAGAATCCTCCTCATGGCCATGGCATGTGATATAAACCACCGTGGAGAAAGCTGGGTTTGTGGGTTTGGCAGACTGTCTGCTGTGATGGCATGTGAGTATTTGCCCAGGCAAATCACTGCACAGCTGGGCAACAGCTTAAAGCAGCACCTTGCTCCCACCAGGTAGCCCACGCAGGTAGGCAGCGCTCAAATAGCAGCTGTCCTCTGGTAAAAACCTGCTGTAAGCAAATTTTGAGGTGATTGTTTTGGGTATTTGCTGGACTTTATTTTCACAAATATAATCCAGTAGTGATTTTCTGATTAGAATTAAGCTTGCTTTTTCTTTTTTCTCTGAAGTAAGTCTATACGCTGAGTTTTATTTAAGCTATTTTTTGTGTGGCTGTGCCACCCAAACCAAGTAAATATTAGAGTTTTCCAATTGATTTCACTGGAACTCTGATGTGGTCTAAAGTTACATGAGGGCTTTTTGGTTGGGTGATTTTTTGAAATCTTGGTTTTCTCCTACAGAATAAAAAGACACCATCTCAAATTCAGTCAGTTGCAGGCGTGATTTCCTGGTCTTAATTAAAAATCACGTAGCAGCAGAAATAGTTGTCTCTTATGTTGACCCAGGATCTGGTCTTGCTTGTCTGCTGGTGAAGGGAATTCTTTTAATATCAAAGTAAGAGAAGAATTTCCAAGTGTTAGAACCACTGATGTAAGATACCTGGATGCATATAAGACACTTAAGGTTTCCAGGCTCCTAAAATCTTGTTTGTATCTTAGGATCAAAGAACTCCTTGTTTGTAAGTAATCTATGTCACTGATTGGCTCAGAAAAATTTGCTATGCCTGTTTTACTGGTGCTGCTCAGTAACAACAAAATGCCTTTGGTCCTTTTACGTGGTACATTGATATTTCCGGTTAATGTTGTCCAATTAAATGGGCCAGAGATGGGCAGACATGGAACTGAGTTCATCTGCCTTAAGTGTCTTAAGTGTCTCCTCCCCTGGGTCTGAGTTCACAAGATAGAGCTGGTTAGAAGTCCCTGGGGAGAAGCAGCTCTCCTGGGGACAGGGGACCTCTCTAGAGGTGGTCATCAGCCTTTTTTTGGACTATAAAGGGGTTGGGATGAACAACTCTAATAGAAAACCCTCTTTTAAAGGCAAGCCGAGGCAGGTGAAAGGAATCCCACTCTCAAATCCTTACCAAACATGCTAGAATAATATTGCTGTGCTTTGAGGCTTTCCTCTCATAATGCAGTGCCAAAAATAGTGAACTATCTTCAATTTACTCAAGAATTTAGTTTTTATAACTCCTTTCAGACAGAACCATGCGAACACATTTCATAATTTCCTCTACAATTGTGTGCATCCATCTATGCAAATAAACAGGCTGCTGGAATTGTTTAATGTTGGAGTGGTTTGAAAATGTAATGTGCTGTGTAAATGCAAAGTATCAACGATAGAGTCCTACGATTAATAAGGCCTTTTATTAAATAAATGCCAGTTCTTGCCAAAATTCCAGAGAGACTTGTGGTAGAGCATGTGTACTTAACAGGTCAGAATTTGAAAGTAATAACACACATTCTTAAATAGAAAACACATGTATTTGTTTTTAAACTTGGATATATTATTTTAAATTCTTAATACCCTCACCCTTCTTTGATTAAAGGGCCACAGACTAAGTGGGGTTTTGTAAGAGATTTTCTAACAGATGTTCACTCCTGAGAACATTTCAAACTGAAGACAGAACAGATGAAAATCCATAGAGGAAAATATAATATAAAATTGGTCTTTAAACTTGGAAGTCTGTGGGAAATAACAGGCACAGCTTTCTTTCTCTTAGCAGTTGGTGCTTTGCACTGACTGGGCAGTTGCAGAAATCCACGTACAGCAGAAGCAAGAGGAAAAAATGGGAAAATTGCTCTGTATTAAATATTACTCTCATCATACAAAGGAATTAGGCTGTGTGTGTTAATCCCCATGAATGCCACTTAAGTGAGCAGGTATGTAAAATTATACTGTGGCTTAGGTCTCTCTCCTATCTCAGCTGCATCAACTTAAGTGGAAACATTGCTCAGATTGATGGAGCTTGTGTTATTAAATGCTCCTTTATTAGTGTTAGGCTCAATTCTTGTTTCTGTTCCATTTATCAGCTCTTACTACAAACAGATTAGAAGCAACAGGAGCTTTATCTGACCCGAAAGCCGCGAGATTCAGCCATGAATTATACTGTTTTGTTACACAGACCACTGGGAAAAAATTGAACTGATCAAGGAAATAAATTGCATGGACACTTAGAAGCTCGGGCTTTTGAAGGGAGATTACCTTTGCTATTCAGCGGGATGTGTTGTGGTAGATTACTCTGTAGTGCTTTGGCGGAGGGAGGTGGGGATGTGGGCTGGCTTCAGATCCAGGGCTTCAGTGTCCTGAGGTATTTGTTAAGATTCCAAGCATGACAGAAAGGTGCTAAACAGCCTCCCTGCCTGTTTCGAAGTGGGTGTTTTGACAATTGCAAAGGAATCTGAGATCAAAATCTGTTGAAGCACAGCTGTAGATAAGTCAGTAAGCAAACAGAAAAACAACACTAAAAAAATAAAAGGAAAAACCCCAAATAGCAACAACAGAACTAAACAAAAGATGAATCAAACCAAACTAAAAAGCCCTAAAACTAGAGAATGTCTGAACTTCAGTGTTCCAGGCTCCCTTCTCTCTATTTATACCACCACACCACACCCACCCCCCCAAAAAAAACCAAAAACAAACCCAAAAAAACCCCAAAAACAAACGAAAAACCAACCAAACAAAAACCAAACCAAAAACAAAAAAAAACCCACAACAAAACAAAAAAAAAACAAACACCAAACCACAAAAAATAAACTGAAATGAGGCAATGAGGAAAGAAAGGTGGAGGGAGAACTTCCTGTATTTCACTGGTTCAGGACTTCGGGATTCCTTATCAGCGAGGCAAGGTAACCGAAAAGAATGATGGTGCTGGCACATCTGGCTGCTGCATGTCCCCAGAGGCACTGCTGGGAGCACTGTGATTGCAATGTAGGCCGGAGCAGCATATGGAATTAGAAATCTACTGCAGCTGGCTGTGTAGGGGGACAAACGTACACATCCATTGATGAGATATGCCAGATACTAAGTTCTGTCCGTCTTGAAATCTTGTTTTCTGCATTGCTCTGTGTAATAAGTAGCAAAAGCCAAATTAAAATAAAATAGAATTTATTGCCGGATTGCCAGCGAAAAATCACGGATGTGAAATTGACAAAGCCAATACAGAAATTGACCAGAGTCAGCGGAGCAAGGAAATAAACAGTGAACTGGGTGAGCCTTGGGATGTGTCCCGCGCATCTCTGATGGTTCAGCCAGGTCCTATTCTTCTGGTCAATCAGTGACTGATTGCACCTGGTTTCGGAGTTCTGCTCTCTCTATTGGTATTATAATGTCTTTGTCTCTTCCCATAACAGAGGCGTTTCTCTGAGCTGCAAAGGGTTTTTCTTGACACTCTTAGAAATTGTATAATTCACCATCACCCGCTCCAGTGGACATTACATGTATAAAATATAAACTATGAACATGAACTAACATACACTGAGATAATGTAAAAGAGTTTTTTTGTGAGGCTATCAGTTCAGTACCTGCCTGAGCTGGCAGTGCCTCTAAGCTTTATGAGCTTTTTATTCTTATACCACACTTATCACAGAAAACGTATTTTTTCCCTTCACGAATATCACCTTATTAGGAAAGCATGAATTAATCCATCAGTATATTTCGGGAACATGAATTAACATATACTACATTCTGTGAGAGCATGAACAGAGCAGCTGGCAGTGTGCATTGATCTTTAGCCATGATTGAGCTCAAGGACCTTGATTTTTTGTGGCAACTCAACTTTTCTCTTTTTTTCAAGTTCGGTTTGCATATTAAACTTCTTAGCAGCTGCTAAAAATGGTTAGCACACGATATGGACATTCTCATTGTACAATGTATCTCTTAATTAATTTCTACTTCTAGCTGCTTTTATTCTTTTGTTTATCATATGGATTTAAATAGTGAACCAAGAAGGTTAGAAGAGTTTGATCTCTGCCAACCCCCTATACTTTTACAGTTGTCTTTAGACTTAGATTTTACTTTATAGCCTAGTGCAAATATAAAACTGGTTTCTGACTCTGGACAACTTTATTATGTCTTCTTTAAAGAAAAAATTGTTCTGTTTTTCTTGATGCTGTGATTCAGCTGTATCTCTTGTCTCTTTGTTATGTTCTTTCTCCTTTCCCTGTTTTTGTTGCTATTAAATATTGGTAGGCAATATGTTTGGGGGAAGCTTTTTTCCCTGTGTTGAATTTTTGCATTGCAGAGCTGGTGCAAAGTGGTGCAGGTCTGGAACCAGTGCCTCTGCGCATTTTAATTTGAGGAGAGCCTGGTTTTTGTTTCCATACAAAAATTTGTTAAAAGCAGGAGGATTGTCCTTCATCTCATTTACTGAGGGAAGCATGTTTCACTACAAACCAAGTCTGGAAATAGGAGAATATAGTTTGTGGAGACGGAAAATTACCAGGTTTGGGACAGCAATGGCTTTCTGCTTGGGAGGCAGTGGCCCCACTGCTCACTGGCTGCTGAAAAATGGTGACATCTATCAATCCATCAAAGGGCAGAGCAGTAAGGTAAACAACAGCCCTAAACAGGAACATCTGGCTCCCATAAATTAATTGGCCATTTACACAGTGAGGGCTGTTTGCATGTAAAAGAAGGCCTTCCTGCTAACACTGCCGTATGCTTTTGATTCTCCTGGTTCATCCATGAATTAGGATGGCTTGTTTTAGTCAGCTGGGTTTAATTTATTTTACTTTGTCACTCTTGAAATGCAGAGGAACTGGGCGGTCATGAATCATCTGACACTGACACTTTGTCTTTTGATCGTCTGGGATCTTGCTTATATTTTTCCCTTACAATAAGAAACCCAAGAAAAGTGGATGATGAGTCTGTCTGCACGAACGTGAATTCAGACTCCTCTTCCCTTGAGAAATCTTTTTTTTCCCCCTTCTCTGCCACTGCTGTTGAGTGTAATTGATGGTGTCACGGGCTGAAGAGGTTTCCTCCTTGCGAAGAATGTTCTGAACAGTCCCCATATGTGAGAGCAGCCTGGGTTCCCTGGATTGATGTTGGCCTCATGAGTTACTAACTGGGCATGACAAGCTCTGAGGCCTGGACTTGCTCTGGGGCAATCAAGAAGTTTTAGTTGACTGAACTCTTGCAAAATGTGGGGATGGATGGAGGGGTGTGGAGATGCTGCTGTTGGGATGGACGGGGCTTTGGAATGCATCCAGTGGAAAGACTGAAACAAACTCAGTCCAGGGTAAGGAATGGATTTATGTTCCTGGGCCTGCAGCCAGGGCATGCTGAATGCATCCTAGAAGTGTTGTACTACTTATTTAACATGCCTTTTCCACAGTTAAGAGAAGTTTGCCCTTCAGGGTTGCTCTCCTTGATTCATCCATTAAATAA
The DNA here is from genome assembly GCA_027886175.1 of Phylloscopus collybita. Taxonomy (NCBI): domain Eukaryota; kingdom Metazoa; phylum Chordata; class Aves; order Passeriformes; family Phylloscopidae; genus Phylloscopus; species Phylloscopus collybita. The sequence continues at coordinate 7,664,142 of JAJNNQ010000019.1, read as the reverse complement.
TGTTGTAGTGGGGGCGGGGAGGAAAAGCTCTCAATGTGTTGTTTTAGCTTGAATGAAGTAACCCTTGCTGCCACCCGTGGCACTGAGGGTTGTCATCCAAATTTTTGAGTCTGTTAAATAACTGAGGTTTCCTCTCTTCTTCACCCTGAGGTGAAGAACACAGGGTGTGGCTTTTCCAGGAGACTTGTTGAACTGAAATGTTGGGGTTTTTGGTTTGGATTGGTTGTTTTCTTTTTCAGGCATCTGTCAGCAGTGCTGTGGGGTGGGTGGTTGACCCTTTCTGAAGTTCTCAAGGAGGAGATAATTGATTTTAATCACTCTTGGCATAATTGCTGGAGTGTGTTATCTAGAGGAAAAAAACAAAAAAGATATTATAAAGAGGAAAAAAGGCCATTTAAAACTCTGTTTTCATGTTTATACAAAATACACCTGGAGGGGAAGAATTGCTGCTGGCATATGAAACAAGATGGTCTAGAACTGAGAGGCCTGAGGGGACATGTTTTGCTGCTGCTTTTTCCTTTTGACACTATGCAAAGATGCAATTTTTTTTCCTTCAGTTTGGCAATCTCTGCCCCAAGGTACCAGGATTTTAAGCTCAATTGGGTTGTGGTGTGGCTGGGTAGATGGACCCTTTGCAAACCTGTGAGTGTGGTAGATGTTGGTTTCAGGATCAGGACCATCTGGAGTGCAATGAAAAGAAATCTGCCATTGCATCCAATCACTGTATCCAGCTTTTCTTGAAAAAGCACTATGGGAATTTTTTTTTTTGAGCCATTCTGTAAGCCACTTGAGAGAATACTAAGTAAATATGTACGGTGGGATCAGGCAGGCTTTGTACTAAAGAGGGAATTTACTAGAAAGTATTCAGAGAATAATAAACATCACTGAAAATTCCTGGGTTCCTGCCCATGGATTTATGAGTTTATACTTTAGCTGGATAAATGTCTGTGCCTTAGTTTTCCCATTAGGATGCAGTGTCATCCCCAGCCTTCTTTCCCTGCTCATATCATAGAGCTAACAAATGGCATAACCATTGTTCCTGTTAGCCTTCCACCCTATGTCACTTCATGGGTTTATCTGACTCCTGCTGAAAGCGGTGTTGATGGCTGTTGCCATCAGGGTGGAGATTTAGGGAGATCCCTGCAAGGTTTGGGATCTCTGTGAGTTGTTCCCCATGCAGTAACTATTTTGCCTTCTGTCTGGAGTTGCTTCCCTGAGCCATAGATTCCTGTGGTTGCTTTTGGGTACCTGCAGCTCTGAGAACAGAGGCATATTTTCAATGCAGGCATCTAAAAGGAATGAGTCCAAAAGCACTGGCACTGTCTGAATGCTGTCAGAGAAACAAAAAGCCTGTTCTTCAGCTTTGTGAATTACCCTGGTTTTAAATGCTAGTACTGGAGCCTTGGTTTTAAAATGTGCTGATTTTTAATATGGCTAATTGACGTCTGAAGCACTGACTCTGGTTACCTCCCAGGTGCATCTCCTCTCCCCTGAGGATTCCCTGCAGGAATGAAAAACCACCAACCCTTTTGTACCAAATACAAGCTTCTTTTGGGGGATGTTTTCTGAGGAAAAATGTTCTTTCTTCACCTGCCAAATGTAGCTGAAGAGGTTGTTTGTGGCTTCCTGAGCAGTGACAGTTTGAGGTATGGGGATTTTCCAGCCTTGGGAAAGAAAGTAAGAGTTGTCTTAGAGCACTTTACTAGGTGAGGCTTGGAGGGAGCTAAAAAAAAAAAAGCCATGATGAGAGGCCTGGGTTTGTTTTGCCTTGTTTTTAAGTCAAGATGGAGTTAAGTGGAAATAGGAACTCTTCCCCCTACTTCCCACTAAGCAGTGAAGTTTGCCAGTGTCTGAGCCCACCAGACTTCACACTGTGTTTGTGATTTCTCCAGCCAGTGGTGATGGAATGTCAACGGTGAGTTCTCTGCTCTTTTCACCTGGTTCAGGTAAAGCTTTCTATGGTGCAAAGTCACCAGGGTCCAACCCAGAAAAGCCTGATGGGACTGCAGCCATGAGATCTCCAGGAGCTGGGAGATGCTCCTTCCAGTGTGGCCTGTCTCCTTCTCCCCTTCCTTCCTCTCCAGCTCCAGGAAGAAACTGCCCTAAGAACTGCTGCATTTCTGAGGCTATTTGTTTTGCTGAAGCTTCTTGTTGCAGGCCACCATGATGGTAAATGGAGCAGCGTGTGATTCAGGCAGTAGTGTTGAAGGAGGCTTTCCTCTTGTTTTCTTCTCAAGGGGTCCAGGTTGAACCCACTTATCTCTTTTCCTGTGGATTATCAGGAGCTTGTTTGTGTGCTCCCGAGCCCTGTCTCTTGGGCTCCATCCACTTTCCCTAAAATCCAGCAGGCTTTTGAAAACTGTGAGGCATTGATGACAAAACACTGGAGCTGTATTTGGGTTTTGATGGGAAAGATTTTTTTATATGGGGGTTACTTCTGAAGCTCAGAGTAGTGAAGAGTTTCCATTTATGCTTTCAGAAGTTATTTCCAGAAGGAACAATGTAGGTCTTTGTGTGTCTATGTATCAATTCCCTTAGTGTGTTTCTACTCATATTTCATCAATAAAAGAAACATATTTTAATAATATTTTTCTAGTGACATTAAATAATGCATTCTCTTCTGAACAAGTTGAAGTCTATCCATAAATTTTAAGTAGGCTCTTTGTTGCTCAGGGTTGGCTTGAATATTTCAGTCTCTGTCCAGCACTGTAAAATGTAGCAATCATTTTGGGTAAGTAGTTTGGGGCTATTTTTTAGTTCAGTGTGGATGTTTTTTTAGTACCTCTAATTTAAAGAATCAAATTGGTACTCCTTGCATTTCCTAAGAAACATAGTTGTGATGGATGGTGTGCTTTCATAGGAAGATATTAAAGTATCAAATGCTTGCTTTAATGATGTAGCGAGATGCAGTTCGCAGATATTCCTTGTAATTTTAGGATTTGATGAAAGTCCTTCTAGGTTTATAGTGTATCCTTATGGTCTCATTTCCCATTATCTTGTTTTGATAGAGGGACTATGACTTATTAAATGAGGAGCTGGAGCTTAATTTTTTATGGGTAACTCTCCTAAAATCTATTTTCATGTACAGATGGTCTGCAGCACTTCTAAGTGACTGTTGGGCAGAATGATCTATTTATTTTTGTGGCTAGTTGATAGAGAAGAATTTTTCCCCAGGGATGTAGTACTGCACAACTGACCTATTGCATTAAACAAATTCTCTGCTTTCCTTTGGAGTAAGCAAACCAGTCTATTCCCAGAGCAATTATGGATGTGTGCCCCTTCCCTTTGCTGTGATTCATACCACATTGATACGAAGTCTGTAAATAAACAGAGCTGGATTCTTACCTGTTTTACATGGGAACGGTGCTGTTGGGCTGGCTGGGGTGATATGATCCTTTTGCAACTGTGCCTGAGAATTGCCTTGACACGTTGGCCTCGTGGAAAAGGTTTGGAGATGAGCATTGCAGGGGTTGGAGAGGTGGTCACAGCCTTGAGGGCTTGTAAAAAGCAATCAAGCAATAACCATGGCATGGTGGCTTTGAGGAAGAGACAAGTATCATATCAGTCAGTGTGGAGCTGTCATCACTGGGAAGCTGAGGACAGAAATAAAACACAGCTCCATCTCCATGCTGGTGCTGAGCTGTCATACCATGGTAGCACAGGAATGGGTGAAAATAGAGCAGGTTTTGCTCTGTAGCTCAGATGATTAAAGAAGCTCTAATGCTAATTCTCAGCCCTGTTCCAGATTTCCTTTCTAGATTTTACAAACTGCTGTTTGCAGGAAAGCCCAGTTTATCTTGATATCATCTGATTGTTTGACACGAGCACAAATGTTGTCGACAGAAACTCCCTAAGAATTGGCACCAGATCTGCTGCTTTGCCTCTTTATTGTGCCTCCATTCCCCTAAGGAGCAGACCCGGGACCAAAAGGAGCAGTCTGTCCTTCTGTCTCCAGCACACCTGACACATCTGCTGCCACATTCCTTATGGAATGGTTATCCCCAAACACAATTTTGTTCTCATCGCTGGAGTTTTCCTTTGTTTTAATTCCCTTTGACTTCCCACCTTCTGAGAAGTATTTAAAGCAAAGAATTACGCAATAGAGACATGAACAACCTAAGCCTTGTTCCCAACATGGTTTAATGAAGAACAGAAAATGAGAAGGAAGTAAGGCTACTGCCAAACCCTAATGTATGACGTAAGTTCCAAAGAATGTCACAAACTTGAGCATGTAGTCTGAGTCCTCACTTAGGAGTTGAGTCAGGCTTAGGTTTTTATGGGAAATTCTACCTTTGCATCAGTGTTTTTAACACATGATGTCAGAGAGCAGTCTAAAATAGTCACACGATTGTCCTTTTGCTTCAGATGGTGACAAAATTACTCTTAAAGTGGAAACTTGTTAAACTTGGATCCGAAATTGGGTATAGTTACACGTAAAGTATGTGTTCAGCCTATTAAGCCTTGCCTACAGTCACTGGGACTATATGTGGAAAAACTCTGGAAAAAAAATTGTCAGAATCTGTCAAAAAAACCAAACTTGCACCTTGGTTTTGATTACAAAAACCCACCGTCTTTTCTTATAGCTTTAGGTCTTGTTTATATTGCATAGTAGTTACACTTCATAACAATTTTGTAATATACAGAATAGACTTGGCATAAGTACTTTGCTCATAAAAAGAACACTTCAGCCTGCAAGTGATGGTGTTCCTGAGCCTCAGAGATTTTGGTTATTCCGAAATATGCAATGATTTGTCACTCAGTTTTAAACATATGTTGGAAAGAACATCCTTTTCTAAATGTATTTTTGTGTCTATTCTGTGAAATGGAAGTGTTGTTCCTTGTTACCAAAAGGGGATTCTCTGAAAATATTTTTGCATGCAGAAACCTGGGTTTTGGGTGTAAGTGTGAGGGAAATCTTCCACAAAGCATCATAGCTGTGGAGATCACAAAAAGCACTGTGTATTTGATCTGATGGATCACTGCTGTACACAAGTCTAAAGCCTTCAGTGAAATGAGCATTAATGTTGAGCTTTTGTTGTTGAAAAGCAGGCTTTGATTCCAAAATAGATACCCACTGACTTATCCCATAGAGGCCAGTAGAAATCCCATCAGAATCACACTGAAGTATCCATTGCCAAGACTTGCTGTACTATTTGGCTCTCATGGGCAGGAAAGCAGAACATTGTGTGGAATATGAAGGATAAACAGCTCTCAATCACAGCTGCCTGCTTTTACCAGTTTTATCTATTTTCTGTATCAAAATCTGATATTGTCAGAATTCTCTAGTTTTCTATCTGTGACAAGGCAAAACCCATACCTTTGGAAGGACATAGAGTAATTTGTTAGGATTATTTTCAAAATTAATTATTTGCTGGTTTTGTAGTAAAACAACAGCTTGTGCTCTGTCCAAGGATAGCTGGGTCTTTTTAAGTTACGTGTGTAGCCTTGAATTTTTTGCAATTACTAAAAGCAGCTATTGGGCAACTGAAGAGTAAATTAAATCCATTTGTCATATCCTATATCAGTCCTATATCCTTTCATTAGTAGCAGTAGCATTTAATTAAGAACTGTAGAGCCTGAGATAATAACCTAAACCACAGGAAGATATGCCTTGTCCTAAACGAGTTATTATTTACTAATTTAAAAGCACTTCTATGAACCATAGGCACAAAAAGAAATGTCTTGCTGAAGGCTACAGCATTGTAACCTTGAGCAAGTTGCTGCTGAAGGGCAACAGTGGGTAAACCCAAACCTCCTGGGACATGATCAGGCCTTCTGCCCCATGGATTAGGCTCATGGAATCCTAGAATACCCTGAGCTGGAAAGGACCCATAAGGATCATCAATTCCAACTCCTGGCTCACCACAGGATGACCCTAAAAATCATACCATGTGCTTGACAGTGTTGTCCACAAGCTTCTTGAACTCTGTCAAGTGATTGTTCTTTGTTTCAGACCTCTCCCAATGAGTTTCTTTGCTTCTATCTCTTTGGAGTTCTGGTTTTACTGACTTTCTCTTCATACATGTTGCTCTAAACTGTAACTGTGCTGTCTTGAAACATTTCTGACTGTGCAGGAACTGATTAATCTGAGCACTGGAATGGTGCCATTGACAGAAGAACATATGTGCATGTCTGTTTTCATCCGTACAGAAAAAAAGTAGTCATTAGTCATTGGGTTTTTTTCAATAAAGATTTTATTTTGAGACACGTCAAATATCTCTTGGAGCCAAGGAGAGGTTTGTTCTGAGTCAGCTGAAAAATAAGATCCTTGAATACCAGTAGGAAATTTTTCTAATCAGATTTTCTGATCACATGTGATTGTAGCACGCTAAAATGGAGTTCTTTGAAACATAGGCTGTTTCTTGGATTATGGCAATTATAGAGCAGAGATAAACTTAAGCTAGTGGAAAAATAAATTTATACTTGACAATTTACATACTGATGTCCAGAAACAATAAAATGTACTTGATGTGCAAATAAACAGATTCTCCCCTCTGATGAGTTTGAGTGGCATAGCTCCAAGCACAATAGTTTTCCAACAAGGACATTTTCAGGAAAAAAACCCTGGGTGTACTATTTGTTTTCCTTTTCATCCACAGAGAATGTACAATTTGAGGAATTACAAGGGTCTTTCTAGGAATGGTGCCAATAAATGAACCTTGGTTGTGGTGTTGACTTTGGCAGTTTACCAGGGAATAATTCTGAATTAAGTATGAAGGCTCTGATTCTAAGAAGTCCAGCAGACCAAGGTCAGGGTTGAAACAACCCAGTAAGGCAGGATAGAAAGGACATTTTGTATCTGAAATGATGCCTGTTTTAGCATTTTAATCTTACTTTGTGTGGAGCTCTGCTGGCTCTGCCCAGGCACCTGTGTGAGCCAAGATAGTTCTTGTGTGGGCTGGTGGAAAAGGATGCAGCAGAAGTCCTTGGCACAACTACTTTTAAGGAAAAAGTGATAGTTCATGCAGTATTGTTGAAAGATTGTTGAGGAGCAATAAATTTTTTGTGACTTGAATGTCTTGGTTATAATATCCTGATTTAAAGAAGAAAGGGTCTGATTGAAGAATTAGTCAACAGGAAACATTGGTTGATGTAAACAGTGTTTATTTCTTCTTTGGCCATGTAACTCAAGGACACAAAACCACTCCAGAAATGCTCTGCTCCCAACTGTCCAGCAAGAGAAGGGAAGCTGGACCAGCAGCCTTGGCTGCTCAGCAGCAGCAGAGCATCCCAAAAGCCAGTGACGGGTGCCTGGAGGTTTAGCACCTTTTTTCCCCCTCTGTTTGCCCAGGGTCTACTCCTGCAAATGCCAGTGGGGAGGTGTGGAAGGGAAGGAACCCTGGAATGGGCTTTGGGGAGCTCACCAGGAAGAGCTTCTGCTGGGAAACACACAAGCTTCGAGTTCTCCATCTGGGGGGTCATGGAGGTCATTGTTTTTCCCCCACTTCCCATGAAAGCAAAGGAAGGAGTAACACAGGTTATAGCTTTGAATTCATGGCTGAAGAATTAAGTTACCATGTTTTCAATTCACTACTGTCCTCCCCTCTGAGTAGAACCACATTATGTTGCAAAATGCTTCTCTTGCACATACATATGTGACTTTTTTAATATGTAGAGTGGGTGGAATTTGTCTGTATGTGTGTGCAGATGAGATGCTTCCTTATATTAAAAATATGAACACCTTTCCAGAAACTAAAACCATTACTCTCCTGCTTTTTTTGCTGCTTATTTGGTACAAAAGAGGTGAGAAAGGAGGAGTGCTGGCCTCAGCCCCAACTCCACATGCTCCATCCTGCGAGGAAACCCCACTGTCAATGTGGCCCTGCCTACAGCTGGGGCTGCAGATCCGCTTGCGTGATCCCAGCCCACATCTCACGTTTGGGAGGGCTGTAAATCCTGCAGTGTGACAGCCTCCTCCATGGAATACTGTGCTGCTTAAATGCTGAAGTCGTTTTGATTTACTGCATAACGAAATTATATGTGGCTTTGAAATCCTATGTGCGTAGTTTACCAAGAGGTCCTTCCAGGCTTTTTTTTTTTTTTTAATATTGCCACAAAGTGTCACGACACTGGGATGGGTTATGTTTGGCCTGTGGTTTTGCAAATGGGCTCCGAGACTGGGGTTTGAAAGGCAACAACAACAAAAAGCCTCAGAACTTCAACGTGTATCCCGAGCTCTATTTAGGGATGCAGCACTACAAGAAGCGGGAGCCAAGGTCTGCTCCTGGTTACCCTGCTGGAGGAGGGAGTTATTTCAAGCTGTCATCCAAGCAAAGCGGCTCACAGCAGCAAGACCAGCACAAGTAGTGTCTGCAGCTCCGCATGGTGAAATGGGCTGGGAACCAACTTGGTTGCTGAAAACAGCAGATGGAAATGGCTCTTCTGAGCCTGGGCCAGGTCCTGGTTGGGTAGCACTGGAGCTGTCACCCAAGGAAATGCTTCTTGCATTCTTGCATTCCAAGGAAATGTCTTGCATGCTACAGTAATTGCAGCAACCCTTTTACCACATAGTAACCAAGGCTGTATGTGGCCAAATGTTTGTTTTCTAGACAAAAAACAGAACCTCAAGCCTGCTGTTGTGGAAAAAGGGCAAGGGTATTACGTTTTGCAGCACAGAGGGCTTGCTGGGGTGGACTCTTGGTCCAGTTCTGCTCACAAATGCAAGTGTTGGGTGCTGGGCTGATGCTCAGCTGTGCCAATGGTATTGAGGTTCTTGCACTTGATTTATCCAGGAGAGGTCACTTCAGAAATCGCATCTGTTTTCAGCTGAACTTTACTTGGGTTTTCAAGCTGACAAAGGCACAGGGAAGCTTACCACATCTGTCCTGGGCCTTTTTTGTGATCACAGGCCTCTCTAGGTTAGTAGTCATTGCTAGAGCTGTATTAACTTTGTTGAAATACACAGATGTCCTACACTTTAGTGCATCAATTTCCATATTGCTTGGAAATACAGAGAGAAGAATCCAGCTGAATTTCAATATTGTTGTAGTATTGCATTTATAATTATTCAGTTTGATCTCCTTAAAGCACAACATGTTCATGTTTCATGTAGTATGTGAAATATTGCCTGGACTGTGAAACCCAATGACCCAAGGGATGAACTTTTCCTTATGTGTTGTACCAAAGGCAAGTTTATCTCAGAAACACCATCTGAAAGCAGAGCTGACTCTTGCATGGGGGATTTAGGAGCTGTTTTGGTTTTGTTTTTTTTTTAATTGATAAAAGCTTATGGTTAGCACTGGGGTATCCGGTGTTAAGAGGCACGCTTTTTGTGGTTTTTCTTTTGGAAATGTTCCCATGTTGACTGAAAGCACAGACATGCTGCTGTGTATATGGGCCTTTCGAGCTCACGGAGCAAGAGGCTGTGCCATGGTGCTGCAGCTCTGGGAAAAGGATCCAAAGACCCCAGACACTGAAACAAAATCCCAGAATGGTTTGGGTTGGAAGGGACCATAACAATCATCCAGTTTCATCTGCCCCTACCATAGGCAGGGACACCTTCTGCTATCGCAGGTTGCTCCAAGCCTCATCCAACCTGACCTTGAACACTTGCACGGGTGGGACAGGGCAGCCTGTGCCAGTGCCTCACAGTAAAGAATTTCTTTCTAGTAACCCACCTAACCCTCTCTGTTTGAAGCCCTTTCCTCTCACCCTGTCACTCCAGGCTCCTGTCCCAAGTCCCTCTCTATCTCTCTTGGAGTCCCTTTAGGCACTAGAAGGGGCTCTGGAGTCTCCCTGCAGCCTTCTCCAGGCTAAACAGCCCAAGGTCTCTCAGCCTTTCCCACAGCAGAGCTGCTTCAGCCCTCTGAGCATCTTCATGACCTGCCCTGGTCTCGCTCCAACAGGTCCATGTCCTTTTTATGTTGGGGGCTCCAGCTCTGAATGCAGTGCTCCACACTTTGCTGTAGTGTGACGTGGCAAGCAGAGGTGACTGGGCTCTGTCAGATCTTATAGGGAAAAGGAGTTTTACCAAGGCAGCAGCTGGACTGGGACTGGGACTCTCAGCTGACCAAAGGGTTGACATCACTGAGGATGAGGAAATACATCTCAAATCATGTCCAGAAATGGAGTGAGCATTAGCAGGGGGAGAATCTGCCAAAGCAATGGTGTGTTTTGGCATTCTGCAGCACATGGTAGTTTGGGGTCTGTGTGCAGGGATGTGCCTGTCTCTGGTGCAGGATGTGGGTGTTGCTGTGTGGCCAAGCCGGAGCTGAGCCGTGCTGTGAATCTTCCCCAGCTCACAGAATTCAGTTCAGCCACACATGGGTGTTTAGGTTGCTCTGAAGTTGGTTTATTGCTTTCACATGCTGCTTTCATTATACCTTACACCCTTATTCCTTTTATTTTTTTTTCTAGGGAAGGGAAAAAATAGAGGAACAAATCCAAAACTAAAATTAGTCATTTGAGAGTCCAAGTTTGGTTTTCATTTGTTTGTAGATAGGATGAGTTTGAGTTGGGGGAGGTTTGCTGAGGGGAGGGGACTGCAAAGATGAGTTATGGGGCTGATGCATTGCTGCCTCTTCTCCCTCAATGTCCTTCTGCATAGCCCTTCTGCAGTGACACACTAATGTAACACTGAGGTCTTGATGTTTTATTAGCACTTTCTCCACTGGCTCTTCTCTCTGGTGGTGGTTATGTGGTGGAGATGAGTTATGGCCAAACCACCCTCATCATCACTCACAAGTACCTTGGTGTTGGGGTTGCTGATCTTCCCTGGGCTCCTGCTGCTCCATCATTGCTTCATGCTGGAATGACTGGTGGGACAGGCTCCAAAAAAGTTAGAACAAACCAGAATGTGACCCAGCTGTCATCCCCCATTGCTGTGCTGGTGTGTTTTGGTGGGTATTTCTGCTCTTTAGTCCATGGCACGACATGCTCTCCAGATTATAAAACTGGCCTTTCCCCAGAGCCTGGCTTCTGCATCTCTCCTACTGCTGGGCATGTTGGCCAGACTGATTGACATCTCCCCAACAGTGGGCTTGGGGCCAGGCACTCATTAACAAGTACTTCAATCTCTATTGAACAATAAAAAAATATAGTTGTTTCCAACATGTTCTGGCCTCCTACCAATCACCTGGAGTTAAAATGCATGGTGCCTATTACTGTTATTTAATTCTGTGCTTCCCCCACCATTCTTCTCACGTTCTTCTGTGTGAGGGTGCGCTCCATCCAGAATCCCAGTGCTGTTCTGGGCTGCACAGGGAACCCTGCCCATGTTTCTTGCTGGGGTGATATCTCTGCTTGAGAGATTGTTGGGGCTTGGTCCTGCCATGGCCTAAGCAAAACTGCTGGTGGTGAGTAATGATAAATCTCCTTGATCACCCTAATCTTGCTTCAATTCTGGTTTCTCCTGTACAGGATCGTGCCCTCTCACAAAGCTCTTTGGGTGATTTTAAAAGTAGGAAGAAACTGCTTTACTGTTTCTCCCCATGAGAGCTTACATAGTGATCTCGTGCATCTTCCTGGTGGGATGTTTCTCCTGGCTGCCAGCCTGAACTTTTATCTTTTTCATTTTCCTAGGGCTCAGGTAGTGGCATGCACTGGAACATGGCTGTCTTCTTTCTTTGTACCTCCTCTCAGTCAATTTCTTACCAGTCCTTTTGAAAGTTTCATTTAGCTACCTCTTTTTTTTTTTTTTTTTTTTTTTTTTTTTTTTGCATGAAGATACTATGGTTGCAGAAGAACTGAAGAGTGACCTGTTGCCACACTGGCTTCTGGTGGGAGCACACCAAAATGAGAGAGCTTTCATCATTTGCAGCCTTGTTACTCTGCAACCCTTGTCTAATATATAAAAGTTCTTATTCACATTTTCCTTGTGGAGTTAGGGCTTCTCTGTTTTCCTTCTCCCTTTGAAGAAGTTTCTGGGAGTGATGATGCTGGTCCTACCTGGCAATAACCATAGCAAAAGGCTGTGATGTGTTAACTTGCATCTTGTCCATGACAAAAGCTCATCCTGCTGTGCTTTTATGGTGTATCAATTCAAGCATTAGCTTTGTTCATATTTTCTTTTAAACCTTGATAAATCTCCTTGTATAAAATCTAATTTGAGATTTATAGGGAGAGATTTAAAACAGGAAAAACATCTGAGTGTAAGCTGAACAAAAATCCTAATAATGATGTGTGTTATTGAATTTGACGTCAGTCAAGGGGTTGTAAAACACGTTATAATAGAAGTGTGCTGAGAACAAAATTGCTCACTACTTTTTGGCTCTGGTGATTTAGTTCATCATTGCAATCATAACTTTATAATATTGAGTTTGTACATATCTTTATAGATTTTTTTCTTTTTAACTGCTGCACAGCATCTTATAGGATCCTTACCGATCACTTTTAACCCCTTCAGTAATGTTCCTAATAAAAATTTCAGGAGAACAGACTGTTGTGTTTGTTGTCTGTTGTTTCTGATGATGTTTTTTTGAGACATAGAACATATGTCCAAGAGCTGCATGAGTGCCTTTTGGGTGGAAGCAGGCTCCACTGTGAGTTTACAAAAATTGGTCGTGCCTGGGCAGAGAGAGGAGTGAGAAAACACACTACATATCTTCCTTCCTCCCACCCCCTTTTCCTCTTTGGCGTCATATAAAACAATGTCTCATGTGGTAGAGTACACTGTTCCTGATGAGTTTACTGTCTCCATACCACCCAGGATGGGTCTGGTTCTTATTGTGTGTACTTGAACACACACAGCATGGAAAAACAGACTCCTTTGCTGAAAAACAAAGATTTCAAAGCTTAGTTAATTGGCAATTATTCACCTATTACCTCAAGATAGGAGCCTGTAGGTTGGATGTCATTTTCTTCAAGTTGGGTTTGTGCAGCTTGGGATGGAAAACCAGATAGCGAACTCCTTCCTCCTTCAGTGAGGAGTCCAGCTGTGGACTAGAGTTGAGAGCACTTGTGTTTGGTTTCTACCCCAAGCCCAGTGTGAACAAAGCTTGACAAATTGTTGTCTCTTTGCCTCCTATCTATAAAGTGCAGAAATTCTTTGGCAGCCTCAGGGTAACTACTGAAATGTGTGGTATTAGTTCATGGCTGTGGTTTCACTCTGGTACAAAAGCAGGGGAAGGACCTTTGGATGAAATGTCTTCATAGAAAAAGGTTGCTTCACCCTCAGCCCCACTGGTTCTACATAAGTGGCAAAGCCAAGGCAGAGAAGTCAGGCGTTTTACCTCTAGCATGTTGGAAACTGTAGTTTGTTTGTGTTTCCTCCAGGCTCAGAAGCCCAACAATAACAGCTCTGGATTGGCTCAGGTTCAGCCTGAAAGCACTGGCCAAGTTGTGACAGCACATTGCCTCCTCAAAGGCAAGGAAAATAGATGTGTGTGGAAGACATCCCAGCTGTGAGATTGCTTGACACAGTTCACCAGAAAACACCTAAAGTAAATTCTCTGTTTAAAAAAGAGTAATTTTTTTTCCCTTGTGCACTTCTGGATGATAGTTTTATGACTCAGGAGATGCAAAACAGGTCTGTGATGGACTGGACAACTTGGTAGGGCTTTTATCTACCTTTGAATCCAAGATGTTGTAACACTGAAGAGTCCAAAGTGTGCTGTAAATAACTGGGATGAGGGAATGAGCAGGATCTGAGTATTTTTCCCTCGGAAAAACTTTAACTTTTATTTAGAGCAGCTGATATAAAAATACAATCATGTCTGTGCAAAATATTACAACAGTGTAATATTCACTTTCAGTGAATTTGTTGTCCAGAAACTCTATTCCAGAAAATGCTAAAATTGTTTGAAGGTACAAGTTAACCCATCTGTATCTGAGATTCATTGTTGTACTTGTGAGAACATGAACCACAGCAGGTAGGAATTTGTGGGATTTATAGGGATCTTTTACGGGCTTTAGTAAGGGTTCTATTACTGGTTCTAGATTTGTGTTTGGCACCAAGCTGTTGGGAGGGTCTCACCACAAGACTTGTGACATTTGGATAAAACATTAAGCCCATGTTAAGTGGTTTTTCCAGCTAAATTAAAGATTGTTGTAGCATACTTTCAAAAGACAGGGAAGCATCTCTCCATCCCATTTTCACATTGGGAGGCTCTCTCCAGCACACTGTGAACTCCAGAGCTGGACAGGAGCCCTTGCAAAGCACATAATAACAGCTCTGTCTGCCCATGCCGCCAGGGAGTGCCGGCGCTGGCACCACTCACGTGCGAGGGGAAGCACAACTATGCAGAACAAAACAGCTGAACAGCCCACACAGACCTCCTAGACACCAATATACTTCATCAGCCAATGTTTTCATGAGGATTAGGCCAGGTTGTTTGATAAAGCACATACAAGAACCATTGTGTGTTACCGCCGGGCACAGCCAGGCCAGTGCACACAAACGCTGATGTGCTAATGTGCAATGAAAGGCAGCTGCAGAGACTCTTCAGATGCCCAGGGATCTGATGACAAGTGTGCTCACTCAGACCCCTTCAATAAAGCCACTCGTGGGTTGTGGAATTCCCTCTGTGGGCAGTGCTGTTGGATGGGGCCATGGCTGGCAGACAGACTGACCACAGCTGATGGGAAACCCTCTAAGGGATCCAGCGTGGAGTGAAGGAGAAATGAGAGATGTGGGCAGAAACCATTAAATAAACACGGATTATGCTTAAGATATTTTTCTTTCATTTTGATTTATGGCAGCTGTACAGCTAAATCTATATAAATTAATCTCGCCTAATGCAAACAGATTTGTTTATTCTGTGAGAGAAGGCGGTGCTGGGGGAGGGGTGGGGTATGACAGCACAGGGACTCCAGGCTGGGAATGTTTCTTGCTTTTCATGAACTTGGGGTGTTTCCTCCACTGTTGGGGATGGTGGTGTAAAATGTTTGCTGTTCAAAGCATGGAAGCCCTGTCCCAGATCTGTAAGTGCTGTCTTGGAAAGGATGAGAGATGAAATGGCTTGATGTGAGGAACATGCTTCCTGCTGCAGCTGCTTGTGTTGGGTGCACCCAAGGGTGTGAGTGGCTTTTCGTATCAGCCTGGTTTCATCATATCAGATGTTTTATGTGGGTTTTAACACCAATTCCTGGCTCGATACAAGGATTTGTAGGTATGTGTCAAAACAAAAAACTAAAAATTATTTTCCCCAATTGCAGATTAAAACAAAAAAGTTTTGGTTTGGATTTTGGTCATAGCAGAATCAGAGCTTCAGCTGTATAGCTCTGATACATCTCATGTGCTGAGCTCCTTCCTCCTGGTCTGGGCAGTGTAAATCCAGACTGACATCTACAAGCGGGTCTCCCAGGGTTGCCCTTTCCTAGCCAGGTGTTTTCGGTGTAGCGGAAATAAGGAGCTGGAGTGTTGGGAAGCAGCTGTAGGAATTAACTCTCTGAAGCAGTAAATCCATAGCCCTGCTACTTATGAGTACTGCAGGGAGGATTTTCACTCTGTTTTGAGCCACTGGCTTTGCTAGTAAGCGCAATAAAGCTGAGCAGTTCTCCTCAGCTGTGGTTTGAACTCCCAAATGAAAAAATAGCTTATTTGACTTTTTTTTCTAATACTGCTCTTAACATACCCTTTCCAAGAACAAAAATCTGCCTCCTTTGAAAATGACACTGGGGTATTGCATCTGCTGCGCAAACACAGTAATAAATTCCATATTTAGGCCACAGCACAAACCCATGGGCTGTTGTGTTTTCTTCTTTCGCGTGTCTCAAATATCTGTGTGCTCCACCATGGTGTGTCTAGTCCCACTTAAAAGCTTTAATGGTGTCTCTGGGAGAAATGTGGAATGATTTTTGCTCTGTAATGAGGTTTAAACCCATACACACAATTATTTAGTATTAAGCATTGAAGAGGAAGATAATACTACATGAAGAACAACCAAAGCTTGTGTTACAGGGGGAAAGGGAAGGTGTTACTGGTTAAAAAGAAAAGGGTGAAACTTTGATCTTTTCAAACAGTTCCTTATGGTGCAAATCATCAGGGCTACTGAATTACACACAGACATTCCCTAACCCCGAGTTCTGGGGGTGTGATGGCCGATGTGTGCAGTCAGCTGCGCGGCACAGTCTGTGAAATGAGACCCCAGCTCTGAGAAGCATCTGGAGACTTGGAATATCAGATGGGTGAAACTGGACCCCTGACAGTGTCACACTGAGGCTGCAGGGGGCTGGGCAGCACTGCCTGTGCAGCCTCTTGGCTTGCTGCTAAACACCAGAGCAACCTCTGAAGGGAAAATACTCAAGGGATGCTCATATTGATTTTTAAAGTATTAGTCACTATGAGAAAGGGAGCAACTTCCACACTGAGATAAATGCTATGCAGACGGGAATTCTGTGTTGACAGCAGATAATTTTATCTCTTCAGATTACTTTCTAGCTGACTCTTTCAATCACTGCAGTGCTCTTTTAAACTGAGCAGTTACAACCCCCAAATTGTTGTTCCTTTATAGGATTCACTCTAATGTGCCACCTCCTTGGCCTTGGAAAGTTTTTCTTCGTTAAACTCAGTAGTAGGAGGCAGTAGGGATTTCTGAGATAAAAAAGGACTGTGGTGGATCCCTTGATAATAAGGATTTGCTGCCAGTAACTTGCTGCTTCTGAACTTCTTTGGCTTGGGACAGAAGTTCATTTCTGGTCTGGCTGGGAAACCAGGCAGGCCATTTCCACATGAGCGCACTTTGCTACACTTGTCAGGCATGATATCTGTCACTGACATCACCAATGGGGGAAATTTTCTAGGTTTTCTTTTACCAGCAAACAGAAAACCTCCTACTCCTTTGGAAGTGGATTTGGGGAGCACATGGCAGCATGGTAGGATGGGGCAATGGCAGGGTCCCATGGCTGGGATGTGGAGCTGGGGGTTTGAAGAGCTGGCATGTTTCACTGTGTGATCAGGCACTGAGTGTAGCTTGTAATATCTCTGCCAATCCATTGCTCTCTGAGGGTAAAAAAACCCCCAACAAATCACATAAATATTCCATTGTGAGAACTGCACTTCTACAAGGGCATGTGAATATCCTCGTTAGTGTTACAAATGGTAATTAGTGCTTAAAGTCACCACTCATCTAGAGTTGCAATTACCTACTAATGCTGCGAGTGACCTTTCCCTGCTTTTGAGCAGCCTGTGCCATAAAGCCTAAACCAGAATATGCTAAGGCAGGCATCATTCACTATCTATTCTTAAGCCTAAGGGCTTAAGGACCTCTGCTGGAAATGGGTCTTCAAGTAATGGTGGCAAAAAGTGGCAAAGTTTGGCAAAAGAGGAAAAACGTGTTAAACCTCACGTTACACAACATTCTACTTACAGAATCATTTACTATTTTAGTCACTTCTTGGAAGGGAAGCTGTAATTTTTCTTCACTGGATGCTTAGCAGAGGTTCAAATACAACCAATATTATGGAAACATTTTTTCCTGTGTGACTCCTGGTATTTTGTAAGCAGCACCAGTTTGCTCATGAGATTGCTCTTATTAGGGCTGTTTCCTTGGATAATAACAGATGTTTTGGGTTCCTTTGGTTGTAACTGGATGTTCATGTAGTTACAGAACCAAATTCCTCATTTATTTTTGTGTATAAACCATAGAATCTGTTAAACTTTATTGGTCCCAAAGTACACGGTTAGTACCTAGGTTAAGTACAATGTCTTGTAGACATTGACAATCTTGAAGAAAATTTGGCTTTGTGATGTCATTTGAAACTTGCAAGAGACCAAAAGACTTCACAACTGATAGTTGAAAACCCAAAGGATATCATATTTCTACAGTGATTTATTCCCATCAGGGCACTGAGATTTTTCGTGTCTGACCAGTGCACTCTATTTTTATTTTACAGAGTATCAACCACGATTGATATGTAAGGCTGGAATAGTGGTAAAAGACTGATGGATTAGTGCTTCCCTTCCCCTTTGGAAGCCTTAGAGACTGAAATATTGCAGTAAAAGCACAGAAAATAGTGTCTTTTAAGACAGTGTTGGGAGTTGGAAAGTCTTTCTGGGGATGAAAGGTCAAAAGCTGGTGTTCAGAGGCAGGGCATCAGGGTGTCATACAGATACTCTTAAATAGCCTCCACAACTTCAAAGCCCAGACAACTGGGTGCTTGTGCCAGAGGGTCACTTCCTCTATGAATTGCTAAGATGCACTAAGAAACCCTTTGGAGAAATTAATGGTATAGTGCCAAAAGTTTAATAGGGTCATCTTTGTTCTTTGGTTTGGGTTTTTTGTTCCTTATAAAAATATTTTGGAAAGAGAAATACTGCTTTTCAGGATCTTGTTTTTACTTGAGTTTTTGCAACCCCTGGTAATACCTTGCAAGCCTTTATTCTTTCATGCAGAGATAGTGTTAGATTTATTTTATAATCACATCTCACTGGAATGTTTTATTCCTGGTTTGTAATTAAATCTTACACTTGTTTCTTAGGTCATTGTTTAGCCTGGTGTCTGTACATAGGTGTGTGTAGTTGGGAACAGCAGAGTGGGAGGAGGGAAGGAAGGGCAGAGAGTGGGAAATTTTCTCTATTGGCCTCTGCCATGGTCCTGGAGGGCAGCTGGGGAAGGGGTCAGGGAGGAGCCTTGCCTTGAATGTACCAATATCACAGATGTTTTTGGTAAAGACCAGGTTTTTCTCCACCTTTGCCTTGTGCCTTCTGTGTCGGGGACAGTCCAGCCAGTGTCACTACAGAAGATATTCCCTGTTTCATTATAGTTTGAACAGAAGCAGCTATTTGAATTCCCAGCCTAGCAGTGAAGAGAACAGAACAAGTTCTTATTTCTCAATAAGTGAGAGTTGGGAGTAATAAAACCAGGCCTGTTGTTTAAGGGCTTGGCTTAGCCCAACTGGCTTTTATGACTGCAGACAACAGTATCACTTGTTGAGGGTGCTTATTTTAGACTAACATTTTTGTGAGGGTAAATTGTCTTTGTCCCTTCTGCCCCCGCTTAGATACTTGCTGATAATGTGATTTCAACAGCTGGGATGCCACAGCATGGTTTGTGAGCATAAGCAAGTGCATGAGCTTATCTTGCACTCTGCTTTGGGCAGCTCTGTGGAAAGCACCCATGCCTGATGTTCCCATGGTACCTGTAATTCTGGAGTGTGAAAAAGCAACTTGCAAATAAACTGTCACTGAGGAGAAAGCCCAGTATCTCCCATCCCATTCTAACCTGGAAACTTTGCTGCATTTGCCAGCTACTGGGCTTGTTTTATGAGCAGTACGTAGATCTGATGGAATTCTTTTGAGAGATCTCGTGTTCATCTGCACTTGTGCAGCTTTCCAAGAGCTGTCATGTTGGCAGATTCTGTGAGAGTTGCTCAGATTTAAGCTAGACCAAGCTTGCAGGAGGATGTCATTTCCTACAAGAGCTGTGCAAGCAGATTTGAAATTAGTTTAAATTAAAAAAAAAAAAAAAAAGTTAAAGAAATCCACCTGTCCCTGGAAAAGGGAGAAATATAAACCCCTTTGCCAGTAGCCTCCTTATTTGGTGTTTTGCACTCCCTTGCAGTCCAATCTGGACCAGCAAATGCTTTCTTTATAGGACAAACATTTCCTGATGTAATTTTGGTTAAGTGTCTTGCAGGTCACCAGGGTGCAGCTACTGAAACACATCAAAGAGCCACGTGGAGTTTCTGTGAGGGGAAGATTGGTTGTCTCCTTTCCCCATTGCATTGGTGTGCCCTCTGTCACAGGGCCCATCAGCAGTGGTCCTATGGGATCAGTTCTCCAGCCTTTTCCTTCAGAGGGTGGTGGGATGTACTGAAATGTTTGCTCTCTGTCCTCCAGCGGGGTCTATCCAGATACGTTTTCAGCACTGCTCAGGTCTGTTTAAGAGCAGAAAACTAGCTTCCTGCATGGCCTTAAGCTGGTGGACCGCCATGCAGGCTGGAGAGGATCTGCCCTACATTGCTTTCTTTAAACTGGAACTTAATTGAATTATATGGTTTTCTGAACCTCTTTCTAAATTTAAGAGCAGCTCTAGAGTGCACAATGTTTCAGTAGCTTCATGAGAGAGAAATCAACATTTTGGCAAATAAGTCAAAACCTTTTGTGTGTGGTGTGGATTCTGTTCTATCTTAAATGGGCCATTTTAAGTCTGTTGGTATGACAGAAATCATTTCAAGATTGATGGTAAATCTTGCCCCTGCAGGGAGTATCAGAAGCAGTTAGCATTTTCCATACGGTGTAAACAAAAGGATGATCATTAGCCATAATTAGATTTTTATGGGTTTGTAAGATGACTCATGCCCCCTGGAACTTTTGCACAGCGAGCTAAAGACATGCCAAGGTTTAGAAAAGTGCAATTGCCCTTTGGCTCATAAAAACACCAAGCCTGGATGTACATCTGTTGTGTGTCCCTAATAATAATAAGACAACTATGCTGTAACCTTTACTCATCCCTTCTTCCAGCAAACTTTCCGTGGGATTGAGTAAGAGCTGCTGGATATAGTTTGTGGACCCTGGCTGTTAATGTGAGTTTGGAAAGCCAATGGCAAAAATAGCCAAACTCTGATGTTTCCTCAATTTTCGAGGATGCCAAAGATAGCAGGCTTATGAGAGGCCACCAAATCTCAGTCCAAGCTTTAAAGTGATGAAAAATATCAACTGTAACAGCAAGTCTTGGCCTTTTGGAAAACTTAAACAACGTGGTATGTTGTGGTTGAGGAGCAACACATTCTGTAGGGCACTCTCACAGAAAGAGCTGTGGAGAAGTTCCCTCTGAAATTCAACAGGTGGCTGAACACTTTTGAGTGTGCCTTGTGAGTCTGTGCCATCTACCTGTAAGGCTTTTACAGCTTCTCATACCTGTCTGTTGACACAGAGCATACTGGATTAGATAATTCTTCTGATCTGCAGGTCTGTTGACATGAGTTTCTACCTTAAATACCATTCACGAAAGATATCTTCTTGAAATGCATCTTACCCTTGAGGTGGTCCCTGAGGCCACTGGCTGTCACTGAGCCCTTCTGGCTCCTTTGGGGTCAGAAGTTCAGTCTGGCACCTGAGGTTTCCCCAGCTGAATATTCTATGCAGGATTCAGGGACTGTATCAGTGTCCCTTCTTCCTGTGCAGCCTTCTGTCATTACTCTCCCTCTGCCATCACAGCTGTGCCTGGCTAAGGCACATGCCTGACCCTGGGACTGTGCCTGCTGTGTGGGGCTGGTGGCTTTGGGCACTGTTTTCCTTGTACTGTATGTACCTTGCTCAGCTTCTCTAATGCATTAAATTGTACATGTAAGAGACAGGAGAAGTCTCTTAATGGTTGACAAAATTACTGCATTTTTTTCTGAAGAAACACAGAAAAAGTATCAATATGGAACCACCGTCCTTCAAAATGACTGGTGTTGTTTTTAGCATATGGGGACTGTCTCCTCCACAGATATGGAATATTGAGGTGTTTTAAGTGAAGGTGTGCATATACTCAAAGGACTGAGCACATGGATGTGTGTGAATAGGGGAATAAGCAGACTGGTTTCACAGTGCTGATTTCCTTATTACCAGGTGCAGAGGCTGCAAAGCACAGAGCTCTGACAAAATGCACAAATTGGTCTAAGATGCTGAAGTGCTGAGTCTGTTCATGCTGAAATAATATAGATGCTTTGGGATAGATGCTGCTCACTCAGAATAAGGGATCTGGTTTACCCCTCTTTAAAAGCATATTAATAACACAGCAACATAAAACATATTTTATTTAATCCTGTTGGTAATGCTGCCTGTAACTTGGCAAAGCACCTCCTAAGAGAGCACAGGAAAAAAATGATCCTGTGTCATTTGGGGAAAAAAAAATAACAAGAAAATCGACTAGCATTTGTACACTTCTAAAATGTGCTGTTCTGGAAACCTTGAATCAGAAACAGGAGCTTTGAGGTGCGTAGTGTCTGATTTTTGGGTTGTTTTCTTGTCCTTCCTCACCCTCTTGCCCAGAGGCTGCCAGGCAATGCTAAATGCCAGATACCTGAGAGGTGCTGTTTGCAAGTTTGCTGCTGACTTCAGAAGTAGCTGCTGTGCTACCTCGATGGAGACCTTTTTTTTTTTATTTTCTTAACATCTGTTGTGCATTTGTCTATGGCAAGAGTTACAATCCCTGAAGGAATTGTTGGCTGATGTATAGATGATGCCAGATGAGGAAAAGCACCGTTTGGCACATTCCAAATTAAGCAGCTCTCCGTGTACAACACTGTCATTTGGAGATGATTTACACGGCCACGTTTGCCATCAGGATGTCATCTGCCCTCTCTGCACTGCTGAGCTTTAAGGCTTGGATGCAGCCTGACTACTTAAACACATTGCTGTGATTGGAAACACACTGAGGGAAACACATGCATGTGCTTGCCTTTTGTTGCAAACTGTTTTACTTCAATGGAAAGCAGAAAGAGTGGAGTCATTTCCCCGCCCCCCCCACTCCCCCCCAGTGTTGATGTCAGGATTTCAAGCCTGACTGCCTGGATGATGAGAGCCCTATTTCCATAGGACAGAGCCACTGTAAGGTTTCAATATGTTCCCACTAATGCGGAGGGAGAAAACTTGGGATTCCTTCC
The DNA here is from genome assembly GCA_027886175.1 of Phylloscopus collybita. NCBI lineage: Eukaryota > Metazoa > Chordata > Aves > Passeriformes > Phylloscopidae > Phylloscopus > Phylloscopus collybita. The sequence goes on along the minus strand of JAJNNQ010000019.1, from coordinate 7,641,672 downwards.
CATCTTGTCCAGATGTTTCCATGCATTAGCATGGGTATCATGCATGTTCTTCCAGCTGCATTTTGTCCTTAGGAGATTTACATCTTCGTTTTGTACAATGTAAAAATAAGCATGGACAGGTTGTGATCATTAGACTGGATCCTGTGCTGTGTAAATCAGCAGAGCTCTGACTTCTACAAGATGGCCAAATCCATCTCCTCACCATTTTTTTGGCTATGTGTGTTGTAGAGAGGAGTTGTGGGTGGATGTGGTGGTGGCTGGACCAGCAGCTCCTCTTCCCTCCAGCCCTCAGCTGAGCAGCTCATGAAGATGTTACTCAGGTTCAGTTAAAATGGGCTTTATCTGTTTTAGAAGCAACAAAATCCCTGATGCTTATTTAATGTTGTGTAAACAACAAAAGAATATCCAAAAGTTCTTATCCTCTGTCCACAGCTTGGGGCAGAGTTGAAGTCTGTATAGTGATACAGCTGCCCTCTGTAGGAGTTGGCTTTACCACTGAACTCTGTCTGAGGACAGTTTCTTTACTTTCAGCTGTGTATTTAGTGTGTTTTAAATTGTGTGTGTCCAGAAGACAAATATTTCTATCTGTACTTAATTCTAAATGGTCTTTCAAAGACCACGAGGTTACTTATTCAGTATTCCTTGCCTACAAATGCTGTCTTTCTACACCAAAACCTTCCAACTTGAGAATAAATCTACTTCGGCATTTTTTTTCAGTAAAATTCCATTCCCCCAGGATACGCCTGCCCTTGCTGGCTTAATGAAATGTTTGCTGGAGTGAAGCTTATGGCTCTGAGAGGGTGATGTTGGTGACTTTTCCCTTCTGTATGACAAGAAAATACAGGCAGATGTAACCCAAACTTAAAGCCAGAGTTTTCTTTTTCTCTTAAGTAGTGTACTGATTTGAAGCTTAAATTAGGACAACTTAGAATTCTCTTGAAAACTTTCTGTGTTTAGTCTGTGGAAGCTAAAATCACTACTTTGAAATGGATAAAGCAAAAATCACATTCTATTCTGCTCTTGGCACGATGTCAACATTTATGTCGCAATGTTAAAGTTTTAAACTGTGAAAGAAATAATTGCCTGCTCTAATCAGCATTTTCAGAGGAAGGCTTATTAAAGGACTGATACATTATCTTAAACTTTTGAGTACTATTCCTTCCATTTACAAGAACTTGAACTTTCCATAGCTGCTTCGATAAACTTTTCAACAAGGTTCAAAAAATTAACAAATGATCCCATTACACCATATGTTAAAAATCTATTCATCTTATACTAATGAGTTAATGGACATGCATAAAATAAAAATATCTGTTCCTTTTACTTTGTTTAAATCGCTACTGTCATGTACTTCAGCTCCAAATGATAACACGCGCTTAAAAAAACAAACACATTACTGTTTCATGTTATTTTAAAATGCCTCTGACTTTTTTCAAGTGATTTATATTGTGTTTGTGATTCAAGCATGAAAGTATGCTAAGAGGCCTGGGGAGAGAAAAGTTGCTTTAGAATCACAGTATTTTGCATACTCTTACCCCAAACCAGTGCAGTAATGAAATACCATAAAGAAATTGGAACAGATTGCTGGTTTTATCTTTAACAAGTTTATTTAAAAGACAATATTTTATAAAATGACAAATTGGTTTAGTGATGAGACCTAGAACATGGGATGCCTGAAAAATCCCTCTATATTGCACCTCATTTGCTTCCTCTTGTGGTTTGTTTTCGGGACATGCAATTGTAATCTCTCGGAAAAATCAGCTGTGTGTTATTGTAAGCATGTCTTTGCAATGCAGGCAGATCCTCTGTTTGACAGGCATCTCTGACATTAAACTGCAGTGCAGAAAGAGCACTGACCTTTAAGAAACTCCTCATGGGCACATGCACTGAATGCAAAGGGCTTTCAGTAGAAAAAACCCTTTAGGCTTCATTTGTAAGGGAGAGAGCAAGAAGCTCCTATAGAGAGAACTCTGTGGTAGGAAATACATTTTGAGTGTGTCTGTCCATAGAGCTCCTGTTCCACCCGGGCTGTGGGGATTTGCTGCCAGCATCCTGCTGCTGCAGTAGCTGTGTGCTGATGTATTCTGGTTGCCTTCAATGGTCTGATGGGAGCAGGTTTGGAGCCCACTCAAATAGCTGATGTCAGCTAACACTTAAATAAGATATCCAGCAAAAGCTGTGGTTCAGCAGCCAGCCAGTTTCTGTGCTGGAACAGGAACACATGTGAAAGGTAACTACCATGGGACCAGGGGCTCTGATACAGCTCACAGCTGGTGACTGTGCATTGTCAGGTTTGTCCCAAGAGGCTTCCTGCAGGGAACTTGGTGATTTAGCTCCCTCTGTGTCACTCAGAGATGCTCTAGGAAGGTGGAAACTGCAGAGAGTGATTGAACTCCTGAGAACACTTCCTAGTAAGCAATCACATTTGCTTAATCCTTGGCTTAAATCAGTGAAGCTCTGTTTTAAAGCCACTTTTTTTTCTTTTCTTTTCTTTTCTTTTCTTTTTTTTTTTTCTTTTTTTTTCTTTTTTTTTCTGGACTCAGCAATCCAAAAACTACTCCAGATCTTCTGTTGCTTGCAAAATGCCTAATTTTTAACATCATCTTATTCCTGGTCTGTTTAATATTCTCATGCCAACACTGCTCTATAGTTTAAACAACTTTCTGGAAACAAAACTGGGTGTACCTCCCTTATGCTGTGTTTGTAGATGGCAATCTGTCCCATCTGTCTTGGTTTGTCCAGGCTAAGCCTCTTCTGGTCCCTTGGCCAAGGCTGAACCTCCAGTGTCCTGCTCCTCTCTGGCTCCCACTGGCTGAGGAATAGAAGCAGCAATACAAGTTTCAGCTGAAAGCCACCTTCAGAAGGCAATACCAGTCCAGACTTCTCTCTGGACCTTAATTGGCTTAGTTTAATTGTTTCCTGATAACAATTAAACAAAAAAAAACCCAACAAAAGGCACATGTGAGAAAGCAGTTGTGGATCCAAAGGGCTCTCCTGGAAACAAAGCTGGTCTGTGTGTGCTGTGTCCAGGCACTGGTGAAGATGCTGTGGTGTTTCCATGCTCCTCAGGCAGAGATTGTGCTGATGTGTTAATTTGTAGAGAACAAAAGCAAAATCAGATGTGAGTTTATTTCTTCAGCTCTTTGTGTTTTCAGTATTAACTCACATTTGAATAACTCAATAATTCTGAATTATTTGATTTTAATACCTTCACAGTTACCAAATCATACTAACAGTTTTTTTAAAAGGATTTTTTAAAAAAAAATTTGCATGGTTTCTTGAGGCTGATGTGCAAAAACAACTTGAAGCAACCTGTAGACATATCCTTTCCAGAAAATACTTGCAAACATTAGGTTGATGATAGTGTCATGTTTTCTGAAGACACCTGGGTTTGAAACAGGGCTAGCAAAGTCACCTATGGCCCCTGCAGAAGTTTTACTGAGCTGATTTCTGTCACAGCAGTGGAAATGCTGCTTATGGATTAAGACTACTTTTTTAGCTACATGGCTGAAAAACAGCCTATCTTAAGAGCACTGTCTTGAAAAACCAGCTGTGTAAATACTTCAGTACATTTTTCCCTCCTGATTTGTTATTCTTCCCCCACCCCCAGCCCCCTTTGTGATACCAGATTATTCACTTTTCCTTTGGAAAAAGATCTTTGCAGTTTGAAGTTTCCCGGCAGCAAACTCCACAGGGGACCTTCACTCTCCTTTGCAGCAGAGTTGAGCCCTTGCCGTCACACTGGTCAGGATTAAAACTAAATTATGATCCCTGGTATTTTCTTACCAGATGTCACATGCAGCAACCAGGCCATGGCAGGCAAGCCCAGCACCTGACCACCCAAATCTCTGAGGTATCATTCCCATTTTCCATGAACCTGGGAATTGTACTGTAGACTTTGCAGATAGAGTTGTCTGAACCTAGGTGTTTGTTTTAGTTCTGTTTTGTTATTAGCTGTACTGTAATCTATTTTTCAATCTGCTGGAATAATTTGCAGGAAATCAGTGTGACTTTCTCTCAACCAGGATAAGCAGGAAGACTTTGCTTTCCTGTTTTCCAAGGGCTTTCATTCTGCAACTTCAGGAATCCAGTGGGTGTTTCTAAGCTTGTAATAAACTCTTGTCAGTAAAGATTTATTCCACTTCAGTTATCATCTTAATGGGCTCAGAAAAGGTGTCCATCTAAAAGTGTTCCCCAAAACTGGGGATGCTCCTCCAGAATGCACTAAATGGTCTTGGTTGACTGCTCCAGCCATGGCCCGTGACTGATGCTCCTGAGGAATGGTTCTGGAGACAAGTCTGGCTCCTAGCAGGTGATTTATTCATGTCCTTTGGTGTTGGTTTTTTTTTGTTTTGTTTTGTTTCGTTTTGTTTTGGGGTTTTTTTGGTTTTTTGGGGTGTGTTGTTTTTTTTTTTTTTGGGGTGTTTCTTTTTTTTTGTTTGTTTTGGTTTTGGTTTTTTTTTGGTTTTTTTGGGGTTTTTTTGTTGCTTAGTTAGTTTTTGGTTTTGTTTTTCATATGGACCAGTCTGATCTTAAAACCATGTGTAAACTTCAGAGTTGGGAGAAGTGCTGGGAGCAGCCCTCCTCCCTCACTGGCTCTGGGACATCCTTATAACTCCAGCTCAGATTTTTCCTTATTTGATACCTGATACATGCTAATAAGCTTTGGTTTTGTGGCTTTTGTAGTTTTCCACTGTAGTGTATTCCATTTTCTATTCAGGGATGCCATCAGAGCTGTGTTAATAACAGGCCCTGTGGACTCTGTGGTTTGCTCTCAATATCTATTAAATTTTTAATTACAAAGCCTGCAGGAGCTAGACACTGATAGCCTTTTAACAGTGTGGATTCATATAACTATATCCTAAATGCGTAATCCCTACCCAAAGAGCATCTTCCTATGCAGTGCCCTAAAGAATTGTAGTCTCCTAGATGTATAGGTTAATGCCCTGAAATTAAACACAGAAAATCTTGTAGAAGATGGACCAATTATATTCACAACTCTCTGCAAGCATCAGCCACTCAGTTTACATGCCAGATCTTAAAAGCAGAATCTTTGGTTGGGAAACCTTGATTCCAGACTGGGCTAATGTCAGCTGTGTGCATCTGGCTCAGGGGATATTTGTGCAAACAGGGCAGCTACTGCTTAGAAAACAGAGGGGTGTGGGGGATAGAGTGGGTCTAATGTTGTAGCTGTTCTAGTCCAACATGTGCTGGTTTTAAACCTCAGGTGATGTAGGAACTTGAGAAAGGGGATCTGTGGGGTCAGCCACAGATGTGCTCCCTGCAGCACTGCTCTCCACCCTAATGGTGAGCAGCATGGAACTCATTGGGTTGCTACTGAAATGAAACTTGGGACTATTTAAGTCTGTGTTGACTTAGAATAGAAAATAAACCCTTAAATTGTGTCCAGCTGAGGTTGCAGGGGACTCTTTAAATGGGCTGGAAGAAATTCCTCTGGCCAGATCTAGAACAGCTCTTCTCAACCATGCATGTGAGTTTTCCCATCTGCCACTTGCAGAAGATGCATCATTCCATGTCTCCCTTGCACATTCATTATTATGCTCAAGATAGCCACAAAAATACTTTTTAGAAAGTAAGAAAATCAAATTACTACAGCAGGAAAATGGGACTGAGCTCTATGGCATGGCTTGCTGAAGGCTGGAGAAGAGCAGAGCTGAATGGGGGCAGGTTGTGATCTTGGAAGGATCCTAGTGAAGGGTCTGGACTTCCCCTCTTTTAACTTTGGCTTCTTCCTTCCCTTTCACTAACTTTTCATAACCATCCTGAAGTCAGGAGGGAAGTGAACCTCCAGGTTTGTGTCCAAAGGCAGCATTTGTGTAAGCACTGCTCTGGAGGAGACTCAGGATGTTCTAGTGAAGGAGCTGAATGGCCTGGCTCATGCTGAGCTCCTCATCCCTGCAGCTTTGCAGGATCTGAGTTACCCTCTGCATCTGCATGGCACAAATTGCTGTGGGTGCTGCACCTGCAGACAAAAAAGGAAATATTATTTGGGATTAGGCTGATACTCTTCCATCAGCAGTCATCTGGCACACCACTTTTGCATTATTACACTTGGACCTTTTTCTTACTTATTTTAGTGATTATTAGGGGTTTTAGAAGCTTTTCCTCAATAGGTGTATCCAAAGGAGATGGGAGGCAAAAATATTCACATGTCATTCAGGTTCTGCCTACAAGTAAGGACTGGACATGTTAACTCTTGCTAAAAAAAACCCCAAAACTACTCTGTTTTGGAGATAGATGTCAAGCCTGTGTTTAAATTGGCACTCTGTATGTTCTGTCCCCCACTGAGGAACAATCTGCCCTCTGATTTATTTTTTTTTGATTAGTAGAATTAAGTGGATTTTTTTTTCAGAAAGGCACTGATTTTTACAACCATAAATGAAATAATAGCCTGTAACCACTATCATTCCCTAAGCATAATTTGCAAAAAACACTTACATCAACTAAGTAAATGTGATCTGAATCAGAAAATTATTCCGAGAGACTGTTTTAGCTTAGCTTTGACCAAATTAATGTCAGTCAGGTTAGCGGCTTGATAATAAAATTGCTTCTGCTTTCTAAAGCCACTACTGTATAATCTGATTACAGCTGATGTGGCTGGCAGGGAGCCATCCCTAGCTTACAGCAGCCTCCTTCCCCACTGGAATGTTCCAATAAAAAACACAGAATTTGCTTTGAAAGCCACTGGCCGAGGCAGCAGTGCAGGATTCCATCCCAACCAGTGGTTTTGCTCCTTGCCCTCACTCCTGCAAGGTGATGTCTCTGCCTTAAAGGTTTTTTCTGTCTGCAGGGGCAGAGCACAGGGGTGGTAGTGACATGGGACTGAAGGTTCCCTGAAGCCAGGGTGCTCAGCTCAGAGGCTGCATCTCCTGCCCCTGTGGGAAGGGCTGTTCCATCCATCTGGGAATAAAAGATGGTCATTGCAGTGAAGAATCCTGCAGCATAAGTAGAATGTGATTTTTTTCTTGTGACAAGCTCCTTCTGAAACTTAAAAATAAAGTTTTCCAGGTTGGTGGGGGTTTTTTTGGGTTTTTTTTGGTGGTTTTTTTTTGGTTGTTGGGGTTTTTTGTTTTGTTTTGTTGGGGGTTGTTTGTTTGTTTGTTTGTTTTGTTTTGTTTTGTTTTAATGCTGTACTCTTTTTCTCTGCAAGGTTCTGCAAAGTGAGTTGGATACCACGAGAGTGGTTTCCTGGGCAAAGCATCATCTCTTCCAGATAAGAAATATTTTGCTTCTTGGCAGCTGGATTGTTTATAGTGCCTAAACATCTTCGAAGTCTATAAACAGGGAGAGTTGTTATTGTTATTTCAGTAATTTGTCCAAGATGTTTCTCCCCGGATGCTATGTATATACACAGGGTCTGTGTTTTATATTTTCAAAGCTGCTAGCATGAAGGTTAATGTAGGAAATCAGAAATTAAATCTTCTGAAGTGGAAGGAACTAGAAATGCCTTTACCTGAAGGTAGCCAGTGATGAATAGAAGAGTTTAAAAGGAGAAAACAGACAAACAAAACCCCCTAAAGCTATTCCATGCCACTAATAAATTAGTGAATTATTTTGATACTTCAGTTACTGTGAGCTTTTCTTCCACGGACGGCTTCCCCAACCCCTCTGGAAAAGTTCATGAGAGGTGCAGGGTTGACCAAGCTCACATGCTGTGAAATATTTCTGGGACATGGCCCAAAAGCCTGATCAAGACTTAAAAATTGGCAACTTGTGTGTATTGGGCAGTTGTTGGGTTTTATTAGGGGGTAGATTTTGTTTGGGGCTTGTTTGGGATTTTTTTTTTTTAGTTAGGGCTGTGGATAACATGTACACGGATGCTTGATGTTGATCCAGGCTCAAAATTCTTTGAAAGTTTCTGTCAAAACCTGAGAAGTGTAGGTATCTATGGGTGACTAAAGAGCCTGTGGCTCTGCCTATTCACTGTCCTGCACAGTGCAAAAAGTGGCACCTCTTTTACTCCAGGTAGTCATTGTATGTGTGTGCAGGGGGTGAAATTTATTATATATTATGGTGGCTAATAGAAAGCAACTGTGCTCTGTTTGCTCACACTCATTATGCTCAAATAGATGAACTTTTCATATTCCATCTGAAAGGAATTATACCTAGATGATTGACATGCAAAATGGGAGAAGATTGGGATGAGAAAGAAAATACTGTTGACTTTAAAAAAAACTAATTCTAAAATTGCATGTAATTTTGTTTAATGAATTGCTAAGAAAAGCACCTGAAACAATAATTTTGCATAAACTGTGAATCATTACTGGGTTTTTAATAATGGAGAAAGAACAGGAACCTGAAAGAATTTCAGGAAAGATAAATTGACTCATAAATGGGATATAAAATAAGGTACCTCATTTTCTAATGGGATTCATCTCAAAATTTTTCAGATGTTTTAAGTATTCACTGAAGTGCTACAGATACTGAAATCCAGGGAGTGTGCTGGTGTTCTGATAAGTTGAAACTAAATGGGGAGTCTTTCTGCAGCTTCAGAGAGGCCCTTTAAGTTTATTTTGTATGATACAGAATATAGTCTGCACCAAAGAGGTCTGGATTGTGGAGATATTAACTATTTCCTTGTCAAGATGAGGCAATCTGCCACAAAGTTTAGTGGAAAGTCTGTTCTGTCATTCTGTTTTCTGCTTCACATGAGATAACAGGAACTGAAAACAATGGCTGTCCCAGGCTTTCCAATTCACAGTGATTTGGTGATGTTTCCAGGACCCAACTGCTGAATGGGGAAGACACACAAACCCTTGAAAAATATGGACTTTCGGGCAATTTGTATTTTTTTGCCAAGAGGATATCAACTGTTTCAGTAAATTCTTTCAGTAAAAATGTTTGCTTAGCTAAGATGAAATTGGGTCATTAGAAAACGTCCCAGTCTGCAAAGCCTTTACAGATTTTTTTTAACTGGAACCTTTAGGGGACCATAAACCACAGTTTCTTTGTGTTTCTTCTTTTTGTTTTTATAAATACGTATCACTTGCAAAGTGGATGAACAGCTTCAAGGTTAGTAAACTGGAAAGGAAATGTTATTATTTTCCCTCAAAAATGTGCCAGGAAATGAATTTGCTGTGATTCTGTTTTATCTCTGGAGTTTGTTAGGAGCTTGGACTCCTAAAGTGTGCCACTGTCCTGAGCATCATTTCTACCTCCAGGCCTCGGGTCACTCTGTGCTTTCCTGTTCTGCCTGTTTATTTCTCAGGGGCTGCTGTGGCATGGGTGAGTACAGAAAAAGGCAGAGACTGGCATGTCTGCTTAGTCTAGACATTATTTTTCCAGGTGTGATGTGTAAGACACTGTATACATAGAGTCTTGCAGGTGAGCAAGCACCACTTCTGTGTGCAAATGTTTCTGCAAGAGATTTGCCCTGCCCAAACCTATGAGGATTTTAGTGTATGATCAGTTTCTGCTCATCATCTAGGCAGTGCTGTGCTTTCAGAGTAATTTCTGTGTGCCTAACAGGTTGAAAATCCTATCTAAAATGATGATATGGATGTCTTTGTCTCTTTGTCCTGCAGATTAAACTACTCTAGCCACAAACTCTGCTTGGAGTAAAGCACAAGTAACTTCTTATAACAAAAGACATGCACGTGTGTGGTGTGTTTGTATACGTAACTTCTTCTCTTTTCTCTTTTTTTTTTTTTGTTTGTTTGTTTGGTTTTTTGTTTGTTTTGTTTTGGTTTGGTTTTTTTGTGTGTGTGTGTGTGTGTGTTGTTTTTTTTTTTTTGTTTCACTTAAATAAAAGCACAATCTGTTTTTTCTGGTTTTCTTTCATTTCCTCCCCAGCATGCCAGGTCTCTGCAGCGCTCTTGCCTGCACCTCAGCTGTGTTGGATCCGTACAGGAGACTGTGGGGGAGTTATCAGACTGACTTGCTGTGAAACCAGCACTGAAGAACATTATTGTAATGCAATTGGAGACACAGGCTCACCTTGCTTTTCTAAAATACATTTGGCAACTGCAAAGCCAGAGGGTTTCCAGATCAAGCAGAGGGTGGATGTCCTTGCTCAGGAGGTACCAGCAGCTCCCCTGCCTGCCCCCAGACTTCATACTTTTCTTTTGGGGCATCTGCACTCAACTTGCAAGGAGCAGAATTCTTGAATTGAGGCTGGAAGCAGTGAAAGCAACTAAATCAGGTCCTGGTCTTGACCAACCCTTGTCCATTCTGGTCATTTTCTCCCTGCTCCCTAACAAGATGAAGTTCCAGGCAGTTTGGCTGCTGAATGGCCCTGTGTCTGGGAAGGGACTGTGTCTGCATAGGGACTGTGCAAAAACAGAGTGCTTGGCACTGGCTGCCTTTCTGCTCCATCCCAGGGTGGTTGAGCTCTGATTTTGCAAGTACTTGGCTGTAAGGATTTGAGAAATCATGGCAATCCAGTTAATGTTATCTGCCCTGCTTGGAAGAGGGGCCTCCCTGCTGCAGCTAATCCTGAGAAGGAGACCACCCTTTCTCTTTTGTTTAAAATATTTGGGCTGGGAGATGAATGCAGTGGCATCTTCAGCTCCTGACTTCCTGGCCATGCTCCCCTGGGGAGTCACATAAGAAGTCAGGACCTGTGGCAATAATTGCATCAGAAATCATAGTGGAGCTGCTGGAAAAGCGCTTCCCCGTGATAGGAGTCCCAAGGCACTGCCAGTTCCCTGTATAATAATGCACTCCCACAGAATTTGGGTTACGTGTGTTTTAAAATAGAAGAGGAAGGGTTGCTTTCCTCTCTTTTTGCATGGATCTGTGAAACAAGGAGCTGTAGGACTTTGGGGATGAAGGAAGATTGAGTTTTGGTTCTGGGTTCCTGTAGTACCAGGTGCCCCAATGCTCAGAGGTGGGACTGTTGCTTTTAGGATACAACTACCAAAAAGAGCCCATAAAAAGGCCCTCCTGAGTGCAGAGCTGAGAGATTTTGTCCTTTTGTGCCTCTTTCTGACCCTGGAGGTAGCTGTGGACATCCCTGTTCACTGGGGCCTGTTGCCACACATCAGCTGCACATCAGCGCAAAGGGGTGTGTGGCAGTGCTGGTGGTATTGACGGGAGGTTTTCCACCCCTGTGATTTTCCTTATTTTCAAAGCCAGTTGTTGCTGGTGGGGGGGTTTGTGTGCGTGTCTGCATGTTGTGGAATTGCAGAGGATTTGGGGTTCTGTTTTTTTGCAGACTCGTAAAATTCTAGCAGGGTCTTTAACGTGGTATGTACTCTTAGCACTGCTGCTCCACAGCTGTACGGTTATTGAAATGTTTTATTATTTTAATAACATTTTGAAAAGGATGTTTCCCTCCCAGCTTGAGGGAAGAAAATTTAATCCCCTTTCTGTTGCCTCATGGCTATGGGACTAAAACTGATGTGCTCAGACCTCATCTGAAAAGGGTTCATTGCTTGTTCCTGGTGATTAGGCAAAGGGCAGGAAATGTGTCTCAGCAGATATCCTTTGCAAAGGCCAGTTTTATTGGTCTATTTTGCTCAATGTGAGATGATTCTTGTCAATATAAAGGTTTTCTTCCAAGAAATGTTAAGAGATTTGTACTGCCTGGTTTTGTGCCTGTGTTCTAGCAGGAAGCAGCAGCAGGTAATATATTTATACTACACAATCTGTTTAAGAATAGTTTTTTTCCTAGAGATCCTCTGGCTTATGAAATTATAAATTAGAGATGAATTTGTAGCAGCAGATAAAAAAAAAAAAAGGGTCTGAGCTTCTCTTCTTCCTATTGATTATGAAGATATGAATAGAAACAAAATCCTCTTTTTGGTTTTCCTTGTTACCCTGTGGTGCTGTCAGCCTTGTTTCCAGCCTCCCTTCTCTTGGCCTGGGCAGCCTCAGAGCACTGAGATGGTGTCACTCAGGATGTTCTGAGTCATCACAATGTTGGTTGGGCTCTGTGGGTGTTGTGCAAGGAGAATTTTACTTTGAACTCCCTCCTGACTTATGTTCTGTTGAGCAAACTTGTAGCAGGACCTTGTTTTGTTGCTATCCTTTTGTGTTGGATTAGTTTATTCCTGGCTTTGTGTGTCCCAGTGGTGGTTAATGGCTGACATTAGGACCAGGTTTTCCTTTGTACAGCATTCCCTGGTTGATGGGAATGGGCACTAAGGAGAAAGCAAGATCAGTTTTCAGTGGTTTATCCACTATTTTTTTCCTTTCTTCTGAAAGGAAAAGTTCCCATGGATGTGAGGAGAGCTTGTACCCTGGCACTTAGGTTGAGAACTTTCTTCAGTCCTGTGCTAAAGGACTGCTTAAATTTGCTTCCAAAGGCAACACATCCTTCTGGTTTAATACTTACTTGATGGTGAGGAGTAAGAGGGCTGAGCCAGCAGCCACAGCAAAACAGTTTTGAAGCTGCTCAGCCTGCAGCCTAGCCCAGCTCTTCAGGTCTGTCCTTGGGGCTTGAGGTACCAAAAGAAACCAGAAGTTAAATGCATTTATTGAATTTTGTACTCTTTGTGGTTCGAAATGAATTAATTATCTTAAAGCAATAATAAAAAGGTGACTCCACCATGCAGGTCTCCAGCAAGATGATCAGGGTGGACTGGGCTGGTGAATTTGGCAGGGAGAGGTAGCTGTGCTGCTGTCCGGGAGAGAAAGACAAGGGCAGGGCATGTTCCACGAGGATGAATTGTCCACTCTATTTGATTTGCAGGTTGTAAGTTAAATATAAAACCTCTGGAACCAGCAGAGGGATGCTATTTACGAAGTCCAGTTGAGTGGAAAATCCCCAGATGAGGATGTCTGAGGTGGTGTGAGTCTCAGAGCCTTCCCAGTGCCCAGCCAGGAGCCAGTGCTCCAGCTCCTGCCCAGTGTGGACATTTGAGAGGGAGTGCTCCCTTTTGTAAGACTCAGCTGTATGGTGAGCACATGTCCGCATTAATGTCTCTTATTGTGGGTAATATGAGCACATTTATCACTATTTAATATTAAACAGTTGTCATTTGCATTGCTCTCGTGCCTCTGAGCTTCAGCCACAAGCTGTGCCCCATTGTGCCCCTGGCTCAGCAGATGGAGCTGCCAAGGAGCCCATCCACACTGCCACCGTGGGTGCTCCACACTGAACCCTTCCCAAATATATCCATAGCAGAGGCAGGGCTGCTATGCAAGGAAGCATGCAGCTCTGCAATTATGGAGCGCAGATCATGGAAGAAACTGTTTAAGCGGGCTCCAGAAATATTTCCTTATCTTTTGGTAACAGATTACAGCTTTGTTTTCTGAAATAGATTCTGAGAGGGATGGTTAAAGAGTAGGGTGAATTTAAAAGCATATGTGTTACTCCCTTGCCCCTCTGCCAATCCCTTAAAACCCACTCAAAAAACAAGCCAAAAAAACCCCCATAAAAACTCCAAACCAAATAAAATTCCATCCCTCATTAGATTATTAATGAGGCAGAGTACAAAGGAAGGAGAGGCTGAAGACCTGCTTAGGTTGACTTTCAGGCCTTCCCTTGCTTGATTTCTTCTTTCACCCCACCATCCCCAGCAACATTTGAGGAAAAAAATGCCTAAGGTGTGGACTTGATGGCAGAATGTGGGTCCTTTTGTTTGGTGCTGAGCATGGGGTTTTGTGAGAGAGCCAAAGGATTAATGAAACAAGTTCTTATAGACACAATGAGAAATGACTTGATTGCCAAGAAACTGTCATCCTAATGAACTTGGGTAGTCTGTTTGTTGGAGACACCAGAAAATGGAAATGGGCTTGCATAGCTTTATTATATTCAAAAATAGACTTTAACTAGAACATTCTGTATTCTTTCCTGTTTGAGTAAAAACAGGGGCTGATAGAAGTTGAAAGCAGCAGATAAACTGATGTGGAGACACATATGGCTTGAAGCTAGTGTTTGAAAAGCAAGGAAACCATAATCAGTTGAAGGTAAAAAGAAAAATGTTCCTAGTAAAGAGCCCTGTTCTCAAGGCATCGCTTCATGTTGGTATGAAGACAAGTTTCGATTAAGTCCAGATAAATTCTTCTTTTTTTTTTTAATGTGTATCTCATGCAGAATGGATGTTTGTCACTGTCCATCTTTGTTACTAGGGAGGAAAGAATGTGGAAGCATGTTGCTGCTCAAGCTTTTGGGGCCTTAATGCCAGAAATCAGTTCAATGTGGTCATCTTATGAAAATGCTCTAAACAGCCCATGTGCTGCTTGGATTTTTTAGTCAAAATGGATACATTTGCTTCAGAATCAGAACTGTAAGATGGGAGAGAAAACTCAGTTCTTCAGAGTATTCTCTCTGAAGACTGCTTTTTCTAGGGGTGTTCAGTGGATCTGGGAAAGAGATGAGTAAATTATCTTAGATTTGCAGGAGGAGAGAAGACCCATAATGATGGGTAAATATGATATGCATCACATCTTCCCTAGCCTTTCCTCCTCTAGCAAATCGAAATCAAATCTAAATCATCCAGCACAAAGACTTGGCTGGATCTGTGCTGGTAGGGTGTTGAACCATGGTCACTTGTAGCTCATCTCTCTCCTGGAATATTGTTGATATTTGCACATCCACATAGTGAAGAGCAGGATGTCTTCATAAATATGTTGTCTGCCTTGGACACTTTTAATTTTAAAAGAAAAGAGGGAAAACATCTTCCACAAAATCGAGAACAGTTTCAATTTCAATACTGTTTTTGACTGGAAAATGCAAATGCTGGTGTTGAATTCTTCACTATTTAATTTTTAAGTCAAAAAAATCACCAGGGAATACCCCTACTTTCTGTCTGGTACCTGGGCCTCTGTGCTTTGGACAAGGCAATGGTTGTGGACTTAATTTCCTGTGACAGAAGTGCCACCTTAAACAACATTGGCCTTTTATGGATGCTTTGAAGGTCAGAAGCAATGTCATGACATTGGTGAGCCAGCAGAATGATACAGAGTTATGACACATACAGGATTGAAAAATAAAAATACTGTGTAGTTTTGCTTTTGCCCGTAGTTTTCAGCAATCAGATCAGTGTATAAAAAACAAAGGTACTTGCAGAAGATTGACTGCAAATGAGTAATTTGCTGGCTTTCAAAGTTTTTGTGTCTAGAATTTAGTTAGTAAGGAATAGATTAGTTAAATAAATGATTATTAAAGTTACCCAGCAATAGAGCATGTAGATGGGTGAACAGAGCAGTGCAAGCATTCCAGCTGGTCCCCTGGATGAAAATTGTCTTTTGAAGTGAAAATCAAAAAACTTGACATTATTCCTGACCATAACTGCTAATATTAGGTAAACATCTCACATGTTTAGGAGTTGCATTCCCTACATGTAAAATATGAATAACAATATTGTATAAATGTTCTTTGATCTATTCCCATTAAAAGCTCTATGGAAATTCCAAGAATTTGATATAAAATGCTAGATTTAACCTTTGCAAATTTAGCCTAAGTTATTTATAATATCTTTGTTTTTTTAAGTAAAATATTCATTTGGCACAGTTAATGCTTTCTACTATGGTCAAATCTGAGTGGCTAAGAATAAAGTAAGTTCTATAAGTAGCAGTGATTAAACATTATTTTAATCTTTGCATTCCTACAGTATGTTCAGAGGCAGATTAAAAATGCCATGATCCAAGGAATAATGCAGTAATAAGGTCTCGGTGAGTGTTCTGGAGTAACTCTGAGGCAGGACTTGTGGCTGTGACTGTATAGCACTGGAAGAGAGTTGTCCCAACAAGAAAGGAATTGAAATGGTAATTCTCCAAGTCAAACAAGGAATTGGTTGGTTATTGCTGGTTTAACCATCATAAAATGTAAGTCAAGAAGGATACAAAGCAGTTCAGGCTTTGGCACCTAATCTTGTCTCATTTGAACTCATGTGCTCCTTAATTCCCTGCCATCAATCTCCTCTTCAGGAACTGCAAGCTGAAGTTAATGGCTTTCATCATAACAGCAATGAAAATACCATTTACCTATTTAAAATGCTCAGCAGGGAAATATTAAAGAATGATGCCTTGTGCTCCAGGCTATTCATCCAGATTGATGAAATCTCAATTTTTCATTATACCTAAGTGTCTGCATACACTGCTGTCCATTTTGGGGTGTGATTAATTTGTGTCTACACCAGACAGCTTGTTGTGCATTAAGCCCTGCCAGACAACAGATAATTTTTCTAGCATTTAAACCAATTTATGGTCTAGCTGACGTGCTCATTGTTTCCCTAAACCTGGCCAGTCAGAACTGTCTCCACCACAGAGCAGGAAATTAATCTTTGCAGTTGTTTGACTCCATCAGCTTTACCTGCTGCATGCAATTGTGGAGGAATCTGGAAAACTTTAACAGCTACATCCTCAAACTGTGTTTTGTAGCTGTCAGTATTCCTCTCTTCCCTTTCCTGGACCATGCCCTGAGGCATCATCTGTTCTCCCATCCAGCTGGGTGGAACCAGAACACCCAATGCCCACGGAATAGGGTTTGGCTGTGCTTTGTACAACCCAGGAGGGAGCATCTGAGGTTCCTGAGACTCATCCCTTGAGAAGACAGTAAACACATGACTGTGTGATCTGAAGACTCATCTTGCAATCATTGTTTTTAAGAGATGAAAAAAAAAATTGAGAAGGAATTGGGAGGGAAACTCAGGTCAAATTTTCCTTAACGAAGAGTGCAGTAAGACTGGCAAAAATCAGCTCTGTATCCAAGCCCCCTGTAAGTTAAACCTCCATTTGCACAGGGAAGGTGGAGCTGAGCCTTGTTTGTAGCCCTACAGGGCTGAGAGGTGCTGCTCTGCCAAAGCCTCCCTGGCACTCTCATTTCAGTATTCCCGATATCTACCTGTGTCCTTGCCTTGGAAAGAGTCCTGGAACTGATACATGGTTTGAGCTAGTGATTATTTTATGACAACTCTTTGCTTAAAATGAAAGCTTGGAATAAGTTATTTGGCTTATGCTTTGCCTGACTGTGAAAAGGCAGTTTGATTTGGTTTTTTTTTTTAATTTTCAGAGGTTGTGGAGACAGAGCTATCATGTGGAGAAATTCTCAGCAGAAAATGGGATGCATGAAAAAGATGCAGGGAGATAAATTTCAAGCAATCTAAAATTAATTCCAAAATCCCAGGGATTTCTCACTAAGTGACCAGTATTCTGCTGAAACGCCACCATCGCTTTTCTTTCCAATTTTGTTTTCCTTCTGAGCCATATCTATTGCCTTTGAAGTAGTTACAGCTGAGGCCAAAATTTGTAGATGCTGGGAAACCAGCAGTTCTGTGCAAGGAAGAACCTTTGTAGTCTTTTCACAGGCAAAGCAACAGAGTAGGAAAATATTTTTATAATTAATATTTTATTTCCAAGCCTCCGGCATTTGATCCTGAGCTTCAGTCTTGTTGCATTAAAATGCGTGGCGCAATTTAAAAGTCAGTTTGCCAAGGGGCAAAGACCTTCCTGGTCAAGGAGACCTGGCAGGGAGAGTGTCCTCCACACACTTGTACTGCCAAATGATTTAGGTTAAATCAAGGATTAAGTCTTGACTGGCTTTAAAATGCAACGTATTGTCTCTTCCAGGAGTTGTGCTGGTTAATTTGAACTGTGGTTATTGTCAGGAGATCAAGCCTTGGTTAAAACATGTGCAGTCCTTCCACAGACTGACTTAGAGGTAAAATTAGGAACTGTGAGCATTCAGACTATATTCAGTATAATTTGTGATTCTTGGGATTGCCATTGGTGTGTTGTAGATTCTCCATGTTCCCACTTCTTACCTTCACCACCACAACTGCTAAACTGGAGAAATCTCTGGCTGTGACTGATACAGTTCCTATTATCATATGATTTTCAGCCCATGGCATAGGAAGAACTAGTGAGTATTGTGAGCCATGTTGAAAAAAAAAGATAATTAAATCTTGTACAACAGAAGTTGGTATTATGTAGCAAAGTTCTTGCCATGAGAGTGCTGCTGGTGCGAGCAGAAGATGAAAATCCATGGATTTGAAAGTCATTGCATTTTACTGTGATCTTTACATGTTCCTTTCCATGAATTTCAAAAGAAAAGACAAAAAATTCAAATGAAGAAGAGTCTGGATGTCATCTGGAATTTATTTGACCTCTTACATTGGCTCTAAAAGAAATCATAAACAAATAAACAAATACAACTTTTTTCTGAGATAAAAAAGACACTTAATTTAATAACTGGTTTAGAAGTCAATTTGAAACTTAGTGGGAGATCTTGCGTGTGGCACAAAAAAGGGAAGGAGAACATTTCATTTTAATGGAGGTGCTGCCAGTTCTTTTGGTATGAACCCTTTGTCCAGGACATGAAGAAATTCTTGTTGTGGTGAGCACTCCACAGCTGCAGTGACATGTGCCCCTCAAGTTAGTGAAATTGGGATCTTTATATGGAAGGTTGGGATGTTTGACTCCAAAAAAAAAAAAGTAATTTTATTGTGGAGGGAGTGAAATCTTAAAGACAGTATTTAGAAAGGACATCTTTCTTTACTAGGCAGCCCCAGTGGCCCCCTGGTATTTTAAATCTGTATGATAATCATCAGGGTTTGTTTTTTTTTTTTAATTAATAACTAGTCTTCTCCACCTTTAAAAAGGTAAGTTTTATTTAGAACCAAAGGCAAAATTTGAAACACACAGGAGCTACTTCTTTTCTCAGTAGGACACTGTCCCAGCTCTCTCCCCATCTCCCCCAACATGACTTCTCCCTCCCAGAAGTCGCCACTGTAGATCTCTTGGATAAAATGTGCTTCTAGACATAAAACGAGAAAAATATTTGTTTATTCTATGGCAGACAGCTGTTTAGGATGCTGTGGAGGTCTAAGTCTTATAGCAGTTTTGCAGATGTTGTTTGTATGTGACTTTTTCGTGGAAACCATCTGTGTTAGGAAGCACAGAGAGGTTCTGTGCATCTCTTGGCAAGAACAGTTGGGCTCTTTTCCTTCAGTATCTTTGTCCAAGGAATTTGAAGGAGGAGAGGGACACAGAGGAGAGTTACCAATATTTGGTCAAAGTGAGGACGTATTTCAACTTGGGCTGCAAAAAGGTTTTTCTGGACATGTACTGGGATATTCAGTCCGTCCAAAGTCCAACAGGACAGAGAAAAAATCTTCCCTCCTTTCTAGAAAAACGTAGAGCAAACTTCAAGTGATCTGTATGGAAGTGGTGAATAATGTCTAGAAACAGGTCTTTGTTTTTATGCAGAAAAGCTGTTTTGGATGGTCTGTGCTGCCGAGTTCAAAAAATCTGGTTTGGTGAGATTAATCTGCAAATCTCCAGAGCACTGTAAGGAAAAGGGGCTCCCTAGGGTGTGATGGCTGTAGGGCAAGGCAGGTTCCTCTCCAGAGGTGAGGATAAACATGCACTCACATTCGAGTACTTACATATTTCTATTAAGATAATTCAGCCAACAGAGCATATAGCCAAGGGTGATAGGAATTGAGAAATGTGGACTTTTTCTTGGCAGTTTGAATCTGGCTTGGAAGCACTTCAGGGGAGGATTAAATCTCGCTGCTCAGTTGGTCAGGGTTGGGGTAATCGGCAAAGGCAGAGGTTGGGGATGGCTGAACTGGGGATTTGTGCTGCACGACTGCGAGTCTGGGGCTGCTGTAAATGAGGGTGCAGAGGAAAATATGTCAAGCATCTTTCATACTGGGCATTTTCAGATGGGTTGTGGTTGTTTGCAGGAATTTTGAGCCAGTGGAGTGGGGAGGGAAGGATGACAGAGCTGCTACCTGTGCTCAGCACAGGTTTCTGTCAGGAATTAGCTGGGAAGTGATGGTGCTCTGTTTGATCCTGCTTTGTTTGCTTTGTGGGTACTCAAATACCTGAAGTATTATGATGAAAAACTGACTTTTGTGCCCTGACATTTTTTGCTTTGTGAAATTATCCACTCTGTCATTAGTTCACCCAGTTTTGTGCAAGATGTGCATTGTATGCAAATTAATATGGTTAAACCAATGTCAAACACGCTTGCATTTGAGAAGAGTTAATATTTCTCTTGGCACTCCTGATATCCTTTGTTCCTTATGTGCTGAATTAATTTCTTCTGCTGGCTCTTGCTCTGAGCACATGGCCACGATGTCCGAGGGACTTGCTGAAAGGGCTCTGCCTTTCACTGGACAAGGTGGAAATTCCTCTGTTTTGCAAAGTGCATATCTGGGACACAACAGCTTCTGCAAAACTTCCAGATCAAGACAGCAGACCAAAAACAGGGAGTAAAATTAAGCACTTTGTGGTATGAAGCTCCCACAAGCAAAACACAGCCAGCCTTGGCCTCATGTTTGGGTATTTCTGAGCTGGTGTCCAGACTGTGCCGGGGGCTCAGTGCTAGGGTGTGGGATGAGCCCAAGGTGGTGGCTCCGTGTTCCTGTCCCCTTTGCCATGCTGCCAGACATTCCACTGGCAGGGCAATCAGCCAGGCTCCAAATGTGAATTGCAATTTCTGGATGCACAGCTCCAAATCTGGAGTTCATCCACTGTCAACAAGAACTAAAACCAGAGATGATGCTGGTCCGTGCTGCACTCAGCTTCAGTATTTATCACCTCCTTAACTCTGGGCAGGAGCTGCTGCCCTGGTGCAGCAGCACTTCAGAAATTAAGTGCCTCTCAGCCATTTGGTTGTCGCAGGGATTCTGCTTAAACACCTAGTAAAAGAGGTTCGGGTTTGTTTTTTGGGTGCAAATTAAGCCCTCAGGGTCTGTGCGGTCGATTCAGGGGTAGTTAAGATCTGCGGGTCTTTGTAACCCCATACAATGTGTGATTTTAGAGTATGTAAGTATAAATACATGTAAATACCTGAAAGGAGAGTGTCAGGGGGATGGAGCCAGGCTCTTCCTGGTGGTACCAAGTCCTAGAATGAGGCAATGGACAGGAACTGAGGCACAGGAAGGTCCACCTGAACATGAGGAACAACTTCTTCAGTGAGCAGTGATGAGCACTGGGACAGATTGTCCAGAGAGGGTGTGGAGTCTCCCTCACTGGGGATATTTAAGAATTGTCCAAACATAATCCTGTGCCTTGTGCTCTGGGATGACCCTGCTTGGTCTGGGGTTTGGACCAGATGACCCACTGAGGTCCTTTCTGACCTGACCCATTCTGTGATTCTCCAGCACCATCAGTGCAGCCACGTGGAAACAACAAAGCAGCTCTGGGTTCTCAGTTGCTCCAAACTGGGAATTTTATGGACTTAAGAATGATTATAATTCCCATAGTGTTCAGGGGAGCCAAGCTCCCACAGTATCCCTGTGAGCTGCTTCTCTCTCCTGGACTTGATCATCACCTCCTCAAATGAGAAAATGCTTTAGAATTATGGAATCACAGAATTGTTATGGTTGGGAAAGGCCTCTGAGATTGAGTCCAACCATTAACCCAGCACTAAACCATGTTCCCAGGTGCCCCATCCACACACCTTTTCAACACTTCTAGGAATGGAAATCCCACTGCTTTCCTGGGCAGCTGTTTCAATGCCTGACCACCCTTTCACTGAAGAAGTTTTTCTTACTATATTATCTAAACTTCCCATGGGGCAACTTGGGGCCAAACTTTGAGGTTTACAATGACTTGTATGAAGGCACTCACACATCCCAGAACACATCTGTAGGATTGTTGGGTAGGACCAGGGAGATGGGGATGCACGAGCAGCACTGGAGGAAAACGGACTGCTCCACATATGTGCATGAAGGTTTTGGGCTGAACCCATCCATTATTCTTGTGTTTATTTCTCATTCCATCAACTTAAGTTGTGTTTCTGGCATTTGTTTGTTTCCTTTGGGCAGTTATAGTTATATTAGTGTAAATATTTTCTAGTGATTGTCAAGTGTCCAGTTTACATTAGTTGCTTGCAATTTCCTGCTGTAGCTTAAAATATTTCTTTTTTGTAAAAGCATAAAATTACCCTTCCCATAAGCATCAAAAACTGCCTTTTCAGGCAAAACCAATACCCCTGAAATTTTGAAGACATCTTTTCATGATCTGAGAACTGAAAAAAGAGGTGGCATTTACATGATTGAGTGAATTCTCCTTCATGGTTGTAAAATGATTCTATAAAATCTGAGTGAGTCACTACTGCCAGAGTTAAGTAACCATGGGATATTTATGGTCATACTTGAGTTGTTGTTTATCCTTTTTTTCTTACTGCCTATTTCCTATTAAAACTCATTTTTGTTGTCATGTGGGTATATCCAATAGCAGTTCTTTAAAACAGGAGCCTTGTATGCCTGCCCTATGCAAAACTGATAAAAGTCTCCTGGTTGCTGTAGCAGTAATAGCACAATAAATGCTCAGAGTGAACTGTGCTGAATATCTATGATCTGGGAGTATATTTTTCTTTTTACCTTTTTTCCCTCCTCATTGTAAAGGTACTCTTTCTTAACTTCTTTCTGCAGTTTCCCATTCAGTTCATGGACATGTGAGAGCTGGCTCCTGCCCTGGGCTGCCCTACTTCTGCCAAATTAATTTTTCTTGCAGCAATATGAGGAAGGGTTGGATCTTATTTATTTTACCAAAGTAAATTTTTCAATATGAGAACAATTAATAAATGATTATGGAAAAGAAATTCAGCATTTGTTCCCCAACCTCTATAAATAAGATGATTACCTTCTCCAGAGGGAAAGGAGTTGGCAGTCGTTTCACAGGGAACTGTTGAACTGTTGGACATGTTTTCAATGGTTTACCAAGTAAAATCAGTTTTAAAAGGAAAGGGGCTTGTCAATCAGTCAGCTTGTGTTGGGTTGTTGATGTCCCCCTGCCAGTCAGAGCAATAACAGCTTTCAGAGGTGGCTGAGGAATTGCTGGAGGGAGGGGAGAAGCAGCTGTGATAATTTGGGGGGAGGTTAAGACATTCTTATTTTATACAAGTGACACGTAGTTTCTTGGAGCATCTGAGTTATTATTATATGGATTCAGGCAGAGTGTTTGCAAAATTTACTCTGCTTTATGGTACTGCAGCAAATGTAAACACATATAATTCAACAGTGCCAGAAGAAAATGAGGGTGGGAAATAATCTTCAGCAGCAGGAGGGGTTTAGAGAGAGCTGGGAAAAGGAGAGAAATGGCAGAGTTGTTACTGAGAACAAGTTGGGGTTTTTTTCATCTCCAAGAGGAAGACTATGGGTCACTTTTGAGGAAAATAGAGATAAAGCAATAGCAGGGGTTAGGGGAGGCTTGTGCCACATTGGATGGTGCCCAGCACTGGACTGGCTGCGGAGAAGGTGTCCTGGTCAGTTCCCTGCCTGGGACCCAGGGTGCAGAGGGGCCGTGGGGGCTGACCCCTGCAGCAGCCAGTTCCCTCACTCAGCTGGAGCTTGTTTGAGCTCCAAACACAAGCAAGAAGATAAGAAACAGAAACATCAGCAAGAAAGAGGTTTGACAGCCAAGCTGTGCAGAAACCAGATCTCATTCTTCAGAGCTTGCTTGCTTTCACCTGGGAAACCTTGGGTTATTGCACCTCTGGGGTGAGGGAACATCTCCCTCCCAGAAAAAAAGCCTGGTTTAGGACAAGTTTTAGCCATGGTTTCAGTGGGATTCCTGGTTATGGGTCTGTGCAGCCACTCACATGTATACAGCAACACAACCCAAGACTCCCACGAGGTTCCTTTGTGGCAGGAGATGCTTCCTGGGGACACAGGGCCCCCCAGGAGTTCCCTGCTTGGGGGCAGGAGTTCAGTAGATGTCATTGCTCTGCATCAGATTAATTTAGGACCATTTTTTCCCAAAGGCTGAGGACTATGTGGTGGGAAATACCTGTTCTTGCTGCATGGCAGCTGCGCTGGCTGCTGGTGAGGGTGGGATTTGCAGGAGATGTATAGCAGTGGATGGAGCTGACTGGGAGTAGAACTGAGATAATGTTGACACATGGTTGCAAAGCAAAATGTACTTCTGAATTTACTCTGGCTTTGTGGTCTTTCTAATTACCTGGAGAACCCAAACCCAGAATGGATTCTGAGACTGTTGAACAATTTGGGAGTGGGGGAAGGGGAAATGGGAAATGCCATTTTTTGTTATTCTAGGTTCTTACCTTCGTTCTACAGAACCATATTTAGTTTCTATATAACCCTGTTGGCTCCATAGGTATTTCTGTTCTTGGGGTGGGGATTTTTGGAATGTTTTCTGAAGCCTACAATGTGTGGAAATGTTGGGATTTGGTTTCACCTTCAGACTGAGCTTCATTGCCTGGTACTCCCTAAATCCTTCAAAGTCCTGGCTTGCAATGCAAATGGGCTCTGTATTATTCAGCTATGGATGCAGTAAATGCTGAAAGGCTGATTATGGATATTGATGAATAATCAAATTACACCAACACAATTCTTGGAGGAATCTGCCAGATGTCCTAGAAAACTTTCATCTGTTGGGAGGAAAAAAAAAATCTGAAGTGGTTTGAAAGCATGGTATTCCTATGACCCCTACCAGCATGTTTTTTTCCTTTTTTTTCTGCTTTCAGTGTTAGTTTCCATCTGCTACACTTCAATATGTGGTTAACGGCCCTTTCAAAGGCTTCATTTAACTCTATTTCAGAATTCAGTGGCAATATATCTGTATTCATGCAAGACTCCCAAGGTTTCTTCTTGAAATACTTTTCGATCCTCAGGTGAAATTGCATCCAGGATATCAATAGTGTAAAAGAGTATCCTGGAATCCAGAAAGCAAAATTAAAAGCAGGATTTGACTTATTGTGTTGCATTTAAGATCCAGGTGTGATTTCAGTTAAAATCTTGGAAAGATCCAGCAATAGGTATCATATATTAATCAATGTAAGATGAAGGCCAAACCTGCTGCTTCACTTTGAGGAGAAACCTGCCATTTTTCATTGTCTTTCAAGAACAAGGTAAATTTGGAGGCTTGGCAAAGTCTTCATAAAGTACCTAGAGCACATGACTAAGAAAATAGTGGTCTATGGGGGAAAAAAGCTCATAAAATTATAAAGTGCTTCAATCAAGTCTCAAACTGACATATTTGGGAAGTGAAATCTTACCCATTGATGCTCTTTGGCCCCTTACTGTGCCAAAAGGTCATTCTGTCTCTCCTGGATCCACATGATCCCACCACTGTCCTTGTCCTTAACACCAAACCAAAAGAAAGTCAGATGCTTCTTGTCTTTCATAGTTTTCTGGCTTGGTTTCCTTCTTTCACCGTGTTTCGTGCTGTTTTCCCCAAACTTGGACTCTTTAAAATACAAGTGCAAACTGATGGTCTTATCCAAACTTAGTAACATATTGGATAGCTTTGCTCAGAGTAATTGCTTCTTTCTTTTCATCTCATCTCATCTCATCTCATCTCATCTCATCTCATCTCATCTCATCTCATCTCATCTCATCTCATCTCAGTGTTTAAAGAGCAACAATACCTCATCTCTGCTAAACCTTTGAACCTTTCCTGGATATCGTTTGGTAAGTTAAATTGGCCATCCAGCATTTGTTTAGCTGAGCTCTAAAAAGCACAGATGACACAATTCAATTATCCACAGGTATAACTTTTGCACCTTGGGATTGTCAGAAATAATTTAAACTTTCCATTTGATCATCAAGATGCTTTTCACTATTAAAAAAGAAAAATGTTGTGCACTTCCCACACTGTTGCCTTTCTGTCCTATTGATCTTGCTTTTTTGCTTTAAAATGGGAAAGAATAGGTTTAGTTGCCATGTAAAAATATTTATAGACCTATTGCTTTATGGACAACTGAAACTCTGGAGCTGAAAATGGTCTAGGTACCTCTGAAAGATGCATTTGGGTAATTGGCAATGAGCTAAGCATCTGGAAGAAGCAGCTAAGCAAAGTCAGTCACTTCATTATGGCTTTTTGAGCTGTTTGCCAGACTGGTGAGCTCAGATAAACCAGACTGGTCATCAAATAAGATGCATTGAGTAGGCAAATTACCTGATTAAGGAAATTACAGTGTTCCTTTTGGTAATCTGTGGGGTTAATGTGCATTTGCAGAGCTCCCCACTGTACCTGTGTCTTGGAAAGGCATCGGCTCGGCATGTGCTTGGAAGCAACTTGTGGTGCAACACACTGGCCCAAAAGACTTTGGTCTAAAATGAACTTGTTACTGAAACATTTCCCAGATGTGTGAGCAATAAATCATCTCCTCTTTGCACTTCAATAGAAACAACCATAGCCACTGAATTCTGGGCCAGAGCAGGCCCCGAGCATGGCAGAAAGGGGTTGTAACAGAGTTTGCCTTTGCAAATTTGTGAGTGTTGGCTCATCTCATTCACTAATTGCAGCTGTTCCCCAACTTGAGCATGGCTCCTCGGAGGCATGGCCTGTGCCAGAGAAGTGTCAGCAGGCACTCTGGTATCTTAACTCTGCCTTTATATGTGCTAATGCACCTCTTTCTGTTATTCTGCTTTTCCTACAGCTGTTTTGTAGTCAGCCCCGTTGCTAACCATATCCTTTATCATGCACACTCCCAGCCTGGAGTGGGCCTCCTTCACCCTGACACTGATGATCTCTGCAGCCTGGTCATGTAGGGTTGGCCAAAGGGAGGTTTCATTAGTCTGTGGCCAGGTATCTTAGGTTGGAGCTGTCTTGCCTTCCAATGGAAGTTGTGATGAAATTCTGGAGCACTTTTATATTTCATGGGGTTGCTCAGAGGCTTGTGCAATTATTGCCTGTATCCAGCTTGAAAGTGCACTTTGATTTTATTCTGGTTTCTCTTTCTTTTTCCTAATCAGTTCCTTTGTACTAGCTATCATGCTCTTGCCTGTTAATTGAATTCAGATTTGACACGGATTAGCATTATGGTTGGAAGCCTAATTCTTTAAAAGGATATACAAATGCTGCTCTTAGGTTAGTCATTAATTACTTTTATTTATTAGAGCTTATAAGTGTGGCCATTTAGGCCTCATCTGGCAATTTTAAGTGTGACTACCTCAGCTTGTTTCTGCTGGAAGCTGTGCAATGTAGGTCAGGTATATGGCAGTAAAAGGGATTATGTTGTTTTGATCATTCACACTTGCTACAGGAAACCCCATATTCTTTCTGGGGAGTGAATATGGCTGTAGCACGTGCTGGCTCTGCCTATAGAATGGAGACTGTATTTTTCATTAGAGTTCATGTATTCCTTTGTTGGAAGGATCTCAGATGGGTGGGAAAGCAAACTGTTTACACATGGTCAATCTGGTGTTTGCCCAAGGTCAGCAGGGAGAGAAGACACTTGTATTTTTAATTATATTCTCAGTTAAAATAAGAAGTTAATTTTAGCAAGCAACAAGACCCACGTACTTCTAAAGAAATACTTTCTTTTTTCTCTGCATATTTTCTGTAAAAATTTTTCACCACTGGTTTCATTGCATTATCAGGACTCAAATGAGAAACACTGCTGATGAGCAAATATAGCATCTGAATGTGGGCCAGGAATTCCTTTTACAGTATAAGCTTTTGTGTGAAATAAAAGCCAAACAGCTGCTCACAACCTAAGTCTGAGTAAGTGATCTAATACTATTGCTCTGGTCTCAAATTTGAGGCTAAATTGTTTCTTTGCCAAAGACTTTGTGCCAACCTACCTGGTCCCAATTTGTGAGAACAAAGTATATTGTTTCTGCAGCTTTGGGACTGGAATCACTCCATTCGCCTTTTTTTTCCACTACAATTTCAGACCTGACATGGGAAGCTTCCACAAGGTTGGAAGTCCAACAAGGTTGAGAGTCAACTTCTCATCTCCAGTCCTCCAGGAGATATCTCAAGTAGGAAGGTACCTCCTTGCAAGGCTGGTCCAACATGATGTTTAGGGATATTTTATCACACTTGAAGACTCTTTCTGGCTTTTGATTTACTTTACTCTTTTACTCCTCAGATCTTCTGCTCTCAATCTTTTTCTTCTATTTTTGCTGTGCTCTTCATCAGCTGCTCTCCAGGCTTTCCCTGCCTGGAAATGCTGCAAAGAAAAGAACTTTTCTGGTTATAAAAAAGACAATTTCCCACAGCATTAAGCAGAGACTGTATCCCTCAAATATATGGTTATGCACTTGCCCTTTCACAAAAGGTTATAATTCCCAAAGAATTTGAGTTGTGCTCTAAATGCCGAGCTAGAACTTAAGTTCCTGTCCGATTGATGGCAAACATGTTAGCAGAAGGGAGAAGAAAAATGCAGAGGCCAAGAAATGTCATGTCCTCTCCCATGATGGTGACACCCTTATCTGTACCCATAGAAATCACAGAGTGACCCCGGCCTTATTCTTCTCATGGCAAAACTGAGATTTAAATGTTTGTTCTAAAACCTGCTTATTTTAATAAGAACTAAAAATGAGGACATTTGAGGCATGTATATGTTGTATGTACAAGTTTATGTTGTTATTGAATTTTTTTCTACTTAAAAGAGAGAAGACTCTTTTTCCTTGGGTCAGCAAGTCTGCTTGCAGATGGTCTGCTCTCTTTTTGCGGCATTTAGGGACTTAGCAGTGCTGGGTTGATGGTTGGATTTAATGATCTTAGATGTCTTTTCCAACCTAAATTAGTCTGGTTTGTAGATTAACTGCTTGTTGGATAATTCATGGCAGAATGAGTTCACACATCAATTTAATTTTGGGTGTCTGAGAGGATGATCACCTGCGTCTAACTTCCATCACTTAACTCTGTTGAAGGCAGTGTGGGAGGTTCACTGGATGTTTTATATTGGGTAAAATTATTTGGAAACAGACAACCTTGTTAGTATCAGTAACTTAGAGCTGCTTATCTGTGTGACACTGCTGTCATTGGGATAAAATGATGTGATTTTTTTAGTTTTGCTTTGTACAGCTTTTACTCATGTTTTACAAGGCTTCCCTTCCCACATGGAGGGGATTTGGCTGTTTGCATTTTGCTTGGTTCTGTTTCACTAGAATGTGCTTTTTCCTGTCTTTTGAAGCATAAGGCATTATGTAGCCCTGGTCTAGGGTTAATGCAGATAATGGAAGTAGAAACAGCTCCAGAAGCTGATTTCATATTTGCTTGACAGGTTATTCCTGTTCTTCTCTTATAAGATGACAATGCTTGTGGAATAAGGTGTAGAAAACAAGATAGTTCTTACAAAGGTGGAGGAAATGCCTTCTGCACACTGGAGATATGAGGCAGAGAGAGGGTTACACAGGAGAAAAATGTTTCTTTTGAGGACCACAGGAGGAAGAATTTAACAGGTTTATTAAAGATGCTGAAATAGCCACATGTAAGTGCAGGGTTGGATTAATCTGGAAACAGGAAAACTTTGATTTTTATGTTGAATTTGATTTGTAACATAGAAGCAAATTCTCTTGATATTACTGTGATGGTTGCGGGCGTGTTCTTAGGATGTGCTTGGCCCCATCCCTTGGATGCTTTATGGTTTGCACATGGCAGCTTGGGCTCCCCTTCATAGGAAACTGGGAAACAATGAGGGTGGAAAATCCTGCCAGAAGGGGCATTATCCACAGACTGTGTCTGCAAGGGTGGGAATAACATTTAAATACAAAGGGTGCGATTTTTTGCTAAAAGTCTTGAATATATACACTCCTCTATAGTTATTGGGATCTTCCACAGATAACTGTGTTATTCATCTACTCTCGAAGTCTTGATTTGCTGGTTTCTCATTTTTCACATATTGAAGATGAGAAAGAGTATTTTTTTTTTTTTTTCTCTGTGGGATCTTGGCTCTGGAATGGCTAATTCTGATTGTAGATAAGATGCATTAGCTTTGAGTACTTCCGTGCTCCAAAGATGCAATTCATCAAAGCCCAAGTACTTTGTGTCAGATCTGAATGTTTCACAAGAGATTTTGTAATCCAACGTGTCAAACTTGTTTAAATGTGAGATTGCAGCTGAAAGCTGAAGGAAAAGTGCTTTGTTATCTTCCTTACCTTACAGAAGTGTCTTGCAGAAAATTGTCTTATTCCTGCAAGAAATACACAACTACTTCATGTTGTAGAGGTGCTCCTGAGGTGCGCATCTGCTCCTTGTGTTGGTAAACAGGTTGGTGTTTCATCAGGTAGATTTAGTGATTTGAGTAGAGCAATCATTGTCTTCATCTGCTGAGTAAATCTATTGCTGATAACTTCTTGATTCTTCCTAGAGGTGAGTTTTGTGTTAGAAATTATTTGAGCAAGAAAAAACTTCATGGGTGTCTGTCTGCTCATCTCTTGTTCTGGGCAGTGCTGCTTTCAGTTACCTAGTACCAGAATATAATATAAGGATCATGAATTTCAGTCAAATGCAGTGTGAGTTGGGCATCATTTCTGTTCCCCAGCTCTGTCACTACATGGATTTCTAGCTTGTATCCATTGAAGAAAAAGGAGTTTGTGTTCATTTTCCAGATTCACATTGATACAGCTCTGTCTGATTTGCCTAACCAGTAAGTCTCTGAAGAGATTGTGACCTGAATGTTTTTTTAATCTTTCCAAGTGTTTTAAGTGTATAGGAGCATATGGGGACGATGAACAGAGCTGGTCACTGCTCTCATAAAGAAGCATGAAACCAAGTATGTGTGCGTTGTTTGTGCTTGGACACTTTCTGAAAGATGTTCAGAGTTCCCACCTCTGTCTAGGACTTGGGCTGAAGCATCTGTCTCGGTGCAGATGTGGAAAACTGAAATCTGCCACGAAAACTTTTTTACCTTGCATATAGCAGCCCCCACAGCTGCCAAAATATGCATCCTCTTGTTTTAAAAAGAGAGGGGGGTATGCTGAAAACATCTGCTCCTGCCCTGCACTGCAGCTGTGCCAGTGCATTATCTGGAAACGGCCTGAGTAAGACTGGCCATAACAAGAGAAGAAAAATCCCATGTTTGATGTAAGTGCAATTGTGGCTTTATTCCAGTCACTTCTTAATTTATATCTCAAATTCAGTTTATCTTCGTGCCCTGATGACTAAACAAAAGAGCTGCATGCACTTGACTGTTTGAAGAAACTGTCTCTGGGTGTGGGAAAAAAAGAAAAAAATTATTTAGGGGTGGAGGGTGGGGAATCCACACCATCTTGGTTGTTTTTAATGGAACAAAATCAGAGCTTTGGTTTCAGTGGGTGTGCGTGTATCATTTCACACTTTGAATGAGCTTGAATTTTATTTTTATTCCTTTTGCAACAAGCATCCACCTAGGGTAAGAGGGGCCTTCTCTGGCTAAAGGAAAAACCACACTTAAACACCCTAAATTTCTCCCTGGTCTTGAAATATTGCGTCGTCTCAAGCTACTTGTGTGCAGGTTTTATAGATTTGAGGCTTGGATTTGCTCTGCTGCATCTTGTTGGAACAATTTAAATCTGCACCCTATCCGCTCCTGGATATCCCTCATTTTGGGGGTACCCCAATTTTAGCTTAGCTCTATGTAAAGAGGAATTTTAGGCTGAAGTCCTGAGGTGCTTTAGTCAAAATAAATTTTAAATGCTGCCCTGTATTATCCCAATAGTAGCAGCAATGTTCCAGTTTGGCTCCTGGAGAGGATGTTTTGTTCCCTGCTTGAGCACAGCTCCCTCATGCATTGTGAGGAAGACGCCTTTGAAAGTATATGAATGAAAACAATTTCTTGCTTTTTTTGTACCGTGCAACCAACTGGATCAGGTGTGGAAGTGCAAGGAGCTCTCTCCAGCTAACAACTAGAGGTTGCTTTCTGGGTGTTTTTTGCTATTACATAATGTAGCCCAGGATTTCAGAGAGCTTTTGGTGCACTTGGGCCAAATTTGAAATGAATCTAGATATTACTTTTTTTTTGTTTTATTTGGAAAATTTCTGCAGACCATAGGTGCTCCGTGTTTCCAATCTGCATCTGGTATTTGCTTTGGATCTTTGGGTCTGCTGGAATCTGGAGCCAGCAAGGTTCATGCCGTCTGTTGTGACCCAAAACTGTTTAATCTCAGATCTGCAGTCTCAGAGCTGCATACCTGATGAGTATCAGCTGAGCAAGCATGCAGCATCTGACTTCTGCCCATGAACCATAAACATTTTCCTCGGGGAACAAGAAAGTAAATTGGCCTTTGTGCAGGAGCAGCCAGCTAGGCTGGGTCTGCAGTTTCCTCGTCCTCGGTACCAGACCCCACAGTGCTCTGCTGCAAAGTTCTCCTTCCTTCTAAGTGAAGCCATATGGAAAAAAAAAATTTAAAAAAACCCACTTTTTGAGAGTGGCTGAACCAACCAATTTGTTCAAGCCATTCTTCTGGTTGATTCATTTTTAACTGGAAAAAAAAAAAAGCTGATATATTGAAAGCAACTTGAAAAATGCCAAAAGGGAAGAAGGGGAAACAAGTTAAACCATTTGAAGCTCATAAAAGAAAAAGAGAATTTAAGTGCAACCACATGAGTGGTGTAAAATTGGTGTAATACTTAATCCCATGTTAGAGCACAATGTGTTAGATATAAGAAAATAAGGCCCTAAAATAACCTTAATATTTCTGATTGAGAGTTCATAAGATGATCAGCTCACTGTGTCATGCTTGCAAGGGAAAAAACCCTCTGGTTTCAAGATGCACTAAGATAGGTTTTCATTTCTCTTGGCCAAGGTTTTTACTTGAATTCTGTTCCCAACTACTTCTTTGGATCAACATAACAACAACAAAGAAAAAAGTCCCTGAGAGCCCCAGCAGCACATGGCTTGAAGGAAGAGATGGACCCAGATGTATGGAACACATCTGTGTAAGTGTTCTCAGTGGAAAAAGAGAAGTGTAAGGGAAGGGCACAAGTTGGTGCCACAAGTTCTTGGCCAGTATGTTTCACTGGCATAACCTTTAACAAAGCATTGGTATTTTGCTGGACTCGGTTTCTTGCTAACATTTATCCTCGACAAACATTGATTTTACCTTATGCTCAATAGTAATTTACCCAAGCAGAAATTTATCCATCCAGGTGAAGGGAGCCTCCCAGCCATGGGAACATGGGTCAAGGACTGGATTTGGCTTTATTATAAGGGATAAAAATATATTAAACACACATATTGCCTGTTCTCCTGGTCTTGATGGATTATGGTCTTCATTGAGCAGCCCAATTTGCAATGGGTAAATTAGTTCAAACAAAGGTTATTTTCTGTACTGTGGACAAGTACAGGGGTTTGGCTTTTGACAATATTTTATGTGAATAATAAAGTGATGTTGATTTTTAGTATTTCATTTACTTGCCCACAGTAGATGACATAAGTGGCTGCTACCCAGCAATTGTGAGTGTTTACTGTGAACTTTTTACCTTGTTTCTGAGGATCTATTCTTTAGATACATCCATCATCTCTTCCTCATAATACTTTCAAATAGCAATGTATTTCATTCTCTTTCTTTGTCTTGGGGTTACTAAATCTATCATCTTACTGGGAAACTTATGGTATTGTCAGAAATTGCATATTATGCCCTGGATTAAGGCTGTTTAGCTTGAATGTGACAAGTTGTTTAAGAATAGACTGTTATGCTTTGTATTCATTCTCCACTCCAAAACTCTCTTTCATAACAATGTAAATAAAGGACTCCCAGAACTGATACAGTGGGGCTAGCACAGAAGAAAACACCCAGATATTGCCCAATTTACTTTAATGCAACATAAATCTTAATTATATTGAACAAGCATCAGACTGCAAGGTCTTGGGAGATGGAGTCATTAAGTAACAGTTTACAGGGAACATTTATCTTCAAGCGAATTCCCAGGGCTCTTTAATTTCTTTTGTAGTTTCGTAAAGGTGTTGAAAACAAGAGCTGTAATATGGATTCACTTTATACCTGACTGATTTGGCAGTATCTAAAGCTGACCCCCCTAGAAATTGCTAAAATAATAATTTCCCATTGTGCAGAGCATAGGTATTATCACATCTGCAGAGTTTGAGGTTGCAGAATGCATTAATGACTCCTGGGCTGGGAGGTCTCTGTCCTGCTCACCCCCATCTGCACCACAGAACTGACACCTGCAACTCTTGCCCAAAGTAAGTACTGAGTTTGATATTTTTCTTTTTAATGCCCACCAATTTTTTTTTCTCCTCAGAAACATTTCCTAACCCAGCTACTGAATGGCAGCAGGATTCTAAATGTGGTTTCCAAAATGCTACTTTTTTAAAACCTAATTGCTTGCAGATAAAAACAACAGGTGAAACAAATGAGAATGGACTTTTAATTTTTTCCTCTCCCGATTTTGGTTTATCTCACACTTGCCACAAGCAATATCTCTAAAATATATTTGTAATTCCGTATGCTGCACCCACTTTACAGATTTCCTGTAAGACTGTAGGGAAAGAATTATCACAAAATTGTTTTGATTGGAAGGGACCTTTAAAGGTTATCTAGTCCAATCCTCCTGCAATGAGCAAGGACATCTTCAGTTAGATCAGGGGAGTCAAAGCTCCGTCCAATCTGACTTTGAATGTTTCCAAGGATGGGGTATCTACCATCTCTCTGGACAACCTGTCGTGATGTAGGCAAGAGTCAATTTTTCCCACGTGGTGTGAAGTACAAAGAAATTCCTTAAACATGAAGAAAAAACCCAACCTAGTATTAAGGTCCCTTTTTATACAGAATCTTTGGTTTCTTGTAGGTTTCTCACATTCTCAGTTTAATGGGTTCAACCCAAGCTTTATGTGGGAGCTCTGTGCATCCACACTTTGATATCAACTCTCCTTTAAGCTGCCTAAAAGCATCAATACCAACTCATTACTCACTTGTTTAGATACTTGGCCTGCCTCTCCTACACCTCCATCAGGACATTTCCTCCTCCCTAAGGAGCACCCTGTGCTTTATGCCTGCTGCCAGCAGAATGGTTACTGAGTGAGCCACTTCAGATTAAACAGACCCAGGAGGAATCCTTGGAAAGGCAGGGAAGGATTAAGAAAGGCTGGTGTTTAAAGCATCCCCTGCACTCTGAGGGAGGCTGGAAGCTGCTGAGGCTCATGCTCTGCCTGCAGGTCAGACACCCAAAATTAGCCCAGAGGGTGGTACAGGTAGAGGGGCTTTAATTGCTCAGTCACCATTGGTCTCCATGGTCGAAAAAGCTGCTTCATCAGAGCTGTGGTTCCTCTCCAAAGCAGCTTGACTTGGGGGTGGAGGAAGTAAACCTTTCTGCTGGCTGTAAAATGTTTTCAAGGAGGCTGCAAATATGCTTGGGGGTTTTTTTTGTCTCTCCTGTAGAAACCTGTGAGCAAATTACTTAAGGAATAGTGGCAGACATTTCTACTAACTGTTTGTGACTACCCAGGGCTTCTGTCTGCAGGTTGCCAATCCCATAGCAAGGGAACAAGTGGGATTTGGGGCTCCCACTGTAGCCCCTGTGAGGGCAGGGGTCTGCTGGAGCTCTCTGGTGAGCTGGGGAGGGGGAGTGCTGGACAGTGTTTCCAAACTTCAAAGAGGAGAACTCCAGGCCATGGCTGAAATTCTAGGGATGCAGTTGCACGTTTGAGCACAGAAATGTTTATGCAACAGGGGAAATTCTGATAGGAGTGTAGAAATATTTAATGATCTTTTTTTATCATCCTTTTCCAGCAGAAAGGAGGGGGAACAGTGTTGTTTCACAGATAAAAAGCAAGTTCTTGGTTTTTGTTAATGTTGCTATCACTAAGCAAATACTCCAGCAGAGCCGGCTGGCCTGCTGCAGAAGGCTGCAAAAAGGGGCTTTTTCTTCCAGCCTGGCAATGCATGTGTAGTGGGAGAAGTGATGCTTCCGGGTGCCAGACAAGGAATTCTGGCTGCAGCAGAGAGACTGCAACACACTGGCATGAATGACGTGCTGGCATGGCTTTGCCAGGGACCTGGATGCTGTGTGTGCTGGAGCAGTATTCTGTATCAGAATTTATTGTTTGAGTGCTTTTTTTCCTTAATTAAGGGTATTCTGTCACCTATGGAACTTTATTGATCCCTTAGCCATTGCTGCCCTGTAGGGTAAGAATACCAACAAGATTTATATCTGAAATTATAAATGTATGACCAGATCTAAGCTGTGTCAGCACTCTGCACAGAAGAACTTCTGACTCAGATAATGATTAGTACCAAGAGGTTCATGTTCATTGCTTTAATACTTTAAATATTGTGATCTGCAAGCCTTAAACAGCCATTTGCAGCACACAGGGACTGCACAATAGCGCTGCTTGCACAACAAAGGAATTTTTCCAAAATTTTGGATCCTGTTAGTTCTGGGGTTCTCTGCTATGTAAGCTATACTGATAAGTTCAAAACCTGATTCTCAGCTTGCCTGGGTTTTTCACCAGAATTATGTTGTATGGGAAAAATAAAACTGGTATTGAAGTTGTGCAGTGTACTTTGGGAAAGGGGGGAAGACATGGCTCCAAAGGGAAGGACATGTGGTGGATGCTCTCCTGAACTCACTGTCCATGGGTCATCACTAACCCTGTGCTCTCTGCTCCCCACAGGGCCCCCAGGGAGGCGAGGGAAGCCCGGCCGGCGCGGAGAACCTGGTAAGCATTACCTGCCCCTGGGGCACCCAGGGCCCTGGGGCTGTCACTGCCTGCTGGGGTAGTCTTTGGGTAATGGCACCTGTCACCTCCATCTAACAGGCTGTGGAACAGGGGCTTCCTCACCCCTGTGTGCTGGGCATGAAGGGTTTTACTAAAAACTAAAAAAAAAAATACAAAACCAACTCCCAAAACCCTAACAATCAAACACAAATTTTAAAAAATTAAAGAAAAAAAAAACCAACCAATCAAAACAAAACAAAACAAAAAACAAAAAAAAAACCAAAACAAGTATATCCCACTCAAAACATCCACAACTGTTGCACCTTTTACCCATCCTTCCATTTCTCTTTGCATTCAATCTCATCAATGCCCCACCCAACACTGAAGAGGGACAGTGAATTATTAGGAAATAGGGAATTCCCCAGCCATGTTAGATGGGAGGTGTGCACTGGCTTGTTCTCTGCATGTGCACATGTCCACATGTTGCCTGCCAGCCATAGAGGTGTGGTGGTTCTGCCTTTGGGAGTCAAGGATGCCCAAACCTCAGCCACCAGCTTTGGGCACGTCCCCTGAGCATCAGTGTGCCCTCAGCCTGGCTGAAACCACAGAGCATCCTGGCTGAGGGTTTTCATTTGAGCTGACTGTAATTCTGTGTCTCTGTGTGCTGGTTTGAAAGCAAAACCGGTGAGACTCCCAGTCAGAGATACAATTTAATAGGAGAAGAGAGGAAAAAAAAGGTAAAAATAAAATAAATGGAACAATACAACCTAACACCCTGTTGGTCAGGGTGTTTGAAGCAGTCCAAAAGTAAGTCCTCCTGGAGTGGCAGATGTGGTTCTGTTGGAGCAGAGATGATCTTGAGAGAGAAGGGTCCAGTCTTCCTCCGGGAATCTAGTGGAACCAGATATCTTGTGCTCCTGCATCTCAGTTTTTATCTAGGTAGGAATGGTTGGCTCCTCCCACTGGGTGGAGCATCTCACAATGGAATATGTCATGTCCTTAGTGAGCCTTAATGGTCCATTAGCAGAAAATATCTCCCTAGAGGGAGGACAGGTGGTGAAAGAGATAAGAAACACTGCCCCACCTGGTTTGAACAGCTGGCCCATTATCAGAAGGTATCCGCTCCCCTCAGAGTTACAAGAGATAAAGAAAAACATCTCCCCAACTGCTTTTAACAGATGAAACAGAATACACATTTTTGGTTCTACAACCCAAGACACTCTGTCACTTCAGTGTATCTCCTGAGATTTAGGGGTTTGTCCCTGTCATTGAAATTGGAAAGGACTGACCCTGTTTCAGCTGGGGAGAAGTGCTGTTTACATTCTGCTGTTGGGTCTGAGTGCTGGAGAAGGGAGAGATGCAACTGCTATTGTTCTTTCTTAGAAAAACAGACAGGGATGTGCCCAGAAAGCCAAGCTGTTTTTGGGATTGCCTCAGTGTGCCAGAAAGCAGCACATGAAATTACATGTCCCAGCTCTTAGGTTCTTGAACACAGATAGAATGACCAGGAGCCAGTGGATTTTCATTTAGTGAGAAGGATGAATTCTGTTCCCTGCTGCCTCTTGCTATAGAAAATTAACAACTGAGATTTTGAAAAGGGCAGAATAACTTTCTGATCATCAATATTTTAAACATTTTTTTAACTCTGAGGAAAGGAAATTGAGCAGAAATATGCTGCACATCAGCAGCAGCACATGAACTCATGACTGATGGACAAGAAAGGCAGGCAGGCATTTCCCTTCTCCTCCACTGATGGTATTCCAGAGTGCGTTAGGGGTTTTCTGAGATTTTTTTATTTCTGAAGCATCAAGGATTTACTCCCGGCCAAGGGATGGGTGGTGATGGATTCCAGCCAGCTTCATTAATTTGTTTCATTTTCCCAGCAGCTGGGCTGTAGGAATAGCTACCAGACAGCTTTGATTTTTTTTTTTTTTTTTTTTTTTTTTTTTTTTTTTTTTTTTTTTTTTTTTTTTGTTGGTTGGTTGTTTTTTAAATATCGCCTAAGGGCTTTAAGGAGCACAGTGGAATACAGCATTCAACCAAGGGCAGCTGGAGAGTGGAGAGGTCAGCCAATGGATCTGATTTTATATGCAGGCATTTATGTAAACGCAGTGCAAATGTGTCTCTGCTCCATACAAAAATCTGGAAGGTAATGCTGAGCTTGCACATGCCCTTAAATCTCTTCTCCATGCTTCATGCAAAACTTTTGAAAAGCAGCATTTTCCCTCATGCTGTTACACATCTGCAAATGCACTCGAGCATCCCTCTGATGAAGCAGAAAGCTGCCCAAGAATCAATGCAGAGCTAGCAAGAAAACAAGAATTATAAAAGAAAAAAAATAAAAAAGAAGAAGAAATTAATTCATTTTTATTGATGATAAAAAAAATTCAAACCTTAGTAACAACTTTTTTGAAATTTCTGCAACTGTGGAGGAAAATAGAGAAGAGTGCAGCTGCCACCCACTGCACACAGCCACACACTCAGGCTCAAAGGGGCACCTCAGTGAAATCCAAGGAATGCAATGCAGGGCCTGTGGATTGCCCCACTGCAGATCCACAGGGAGCAGACATCCCACTGTGTATTGCTTTTGGCTGAGCTGCCAGATGTTTGTTTCTCCAGATAACTTGAATATGTATTTCTATATTTGTTTGAGAACCTGACCACACATAAACCAGGTCCTTGTTCCTTCACTACAGCTGATAAATGTGAATAAAACTTTGTTTGTGTAGCATGCTGGTGTCCATCCCCAGGGACCCTGGCTGGTTAGGGCTTCACAGCCTCTAGACAAAGGCCGTTGGAGAGCCAGAAGGCTCAGCCCCACCAAGGGCAGGGTTTTTCTTTGGCATTTGTTGAAATGTTGAAAAACCTTTTTAGATTCATATTGAAACTTTCAATGTGTATGTCTAAGAAACAAGCAGAGAAACTGTTAAGAGATATTCCTGTCCCTTTTAATCATACCCTCCTGTTGATTTAAACCAAGACTGAATTTTGCTTTTTTCTTCTGCCATGATGGATTCAGATAAAATAAATTAATCCAACAGCTCTGTTTCTCTAAACTAAGAATTCATCATCATAAAAATGCTTTAGGACCACTGCTCTCTTCCACAGATATGCACCATACCATAAAAGATTAATTTTAAAACCATTTCTGGAAAAAAAAAAATAGCTATTTAGACACAGGACAAGCCTGACAGCACACGCATCAAAAAATACTTGTTAGCCCAGTGGGATGAACCCCCATTGCCCCCAGAACCCGCTGAGGCCAGGCAGTGGGTCCTGCTGTGGCCCTGCCTCTGGGCTTGGTAGTTTATTTTGCTGTAGAGAAGCATAAAGACAACAAGTTTCCCCCTGGGGAGCCCTGGAGGGCAGAGGGGGCTGAACTAAACCCCAGCCTCCCTTTGGGCTGCACATCCCTGGTGGCAGCTGGAGCTCCCTGTTGTGGCACAATCGTCCCCACTGTCATCCCTTCCCTGACCTCAGACACAAGGATCAAGTAACTGGGGGAGTGTTTCTACTACCGTCAGCCCAGCTGAACAAACCAGGCACTAATTGAGTCAAATGGCTCCATCCAACCCATTTGATTTACTCTCTCCATCATCTGGCCCCTTGGGAACCACTGCTGCAGCAAAGGAGAAGTCCTGGAGCTGGGCACAACCACTGCAAAAGAGGCTACTTTTAAAAAACAATTTATCCCACTGTTGCTACCACAAGGCCAGAAAATACACGCCAGCAGCTCCCCTTGGGAGACGTCACTTTGGCTGTGTGGTCTGGTCCAGCACGTCCTGAGCTCCATCCCATCCTGCCAGGACAGATGCAAAGGTCCCAGCACCCTTATTGCTGCACACAATCATCAGCAGTTTCTTTTCCAGCTGGAAAGCAGGCGCAGCTTTGAAGAGTCATGTGCACCCACCCATGGAAGTGGTGTATAAAAAGAAAAAAAACACATTTTAATACAATTTTATGTGCGATTTTCAGCCTTCTCTCACTGTGGGGTGGAAGAAAGGTTTTGCAGCACTTGCTGTCATGGTTGGTCCTGACAGCCCAGCCTACTCATCTCAGATGCAGTTCCTTTTCCTTGCCAAAGGCAGAATCAGGTTTAATGTCATGTTAGCTTATTTTTTCAATGTGATATGTCCCAGCGAGGACACAGCTCAACTGCTGGAGTGAGTGTTTGTGACAAACATGGATTTTTGCCAGGGACCTGGGAGGTTTTGCTTCCTCTCTTGCTGTCAGCTGGTGCTGTGTGAGTGGGATGGGGTACAGATGCACAGCCCTCACGGGGCTTTGTGTTTATTTTTTTTTAAGATTGAGCCATGCGGGGGTGTTCTTGAAGGATGAATGAATAGGATCCAGGATTTGGGAGCTTAGTTTAAGTATTGATTCAAAGGCTTTGCACAACTAGATGGTGGGAGATGATATTCCTATCTCTTGGAATATCATTCTGCTTTCTTCTCCTGGCTTGATGATTGATCCAAAAACTGATCTGAAGCTCAAAAGCTCTCAAGATAAACCAGGAGATAATCCACATGAAATGTTCAGCTTGGGAAGTTTCTGAATAAGGCTTTGCTCTCCTCATATGAAGCAAGAGCTGCCTCAGGACACAAACCCCCAAAGCTGATGGCTGGGGTGTTGTGTGGCACCTGTTTGCATCAGCTGTGCACATCTACAGCCCGGTCGGGATAAACATTAGCTGGTTTAGGCACAAAATTGTCTTTACAGGTGGGCCCTTTTTTGATGAAGTGTTACTTCATTGGAAAATCCTGACTTGGCATAATTATTGGTTTTGGCAGAAAAAGTTTTGTTTACAAAATGTTTTCATTTCAAAAGCAGCTTTTGGGGAAACGTGTTGAAATTGTTGCTGTGGGATAGAAGTCTTCTGCCCACTGCCCATGATTTTTTTCTTTTTCTTTACATTACGCTGCAGGTGTTGCCTTAATTTGAACTTCTAACAAAGATTTATTTCAAAGGGGTTTTTGTTTGTTTGGGTGGGCTTTTTTCTTACAGCTGTTCTGTTTGTGCAAATATCCTAATTTGGAACAAGAAAGAATCTAAAGCTTTTTTAAAAGGAAAAAAAACCCATGTGAATTCTATGCAAGGAAGGCTTCTTTCTCTCCCAGCCCTATATGTACTTAAAATCCCATATTTTACATATCAAGGTTTATACTTTCATACCCATTAGCCATGTGATTGAATGGACAAGTGTAAATATGCAGCTGTTGTTACTCAGTAAGTACACTTACTGGCTGCATTTGGGTAAATCACACAGAAAATAGTAATTATTTGGGGATTTCTATTGCTCCCTCTATTTCTCACTAAGAAGTGGCTGTGACAACCTCATACCCAAGGACTTCTTTTTCTCCTGAACTTCAGGAAAAATCTAATCTGTCCCACACGGGTTCTCAGTAATGAACCTCTGCTAGGAGAGCATGTTCCCTGTGTGCCTCAGCACTGAGGCAGAAATAGGAGTCAACACACAGTGACAAAAAGTTTTCCCCAGATTCTGGGACTTCTTATGGCTGTAAGAGAGTTGTTCTCTGTTGTTACCCATGGCTCAGTTACCCCCTTTACAGCATCCTGAATTAATAGCTCTATGTGTAGGTATGTACACAGTGTGTGTGTTTAAATGCACATAGCCATGTATTAGTATATATTTTTTTAATTATAATTTTTTACATCTTCAGGTGGCCACAGATGCACATTTGCTACCTTGAGGATGGGCTATTTGCCCTTTAGAGTTGCAGCGAAGTCCCCTCTGACTCTTCCTCAGCTGTGGGAAATGTCTAGCTGGTTTTGTTTCCCCTGCTTGGCTCTCTCTTCTTGTGGCAGGAGAGCTTGCATGATAAATGATTTGCAGATTTAACAGAAATATCATCTTATCCCAAAATTTCCAAGCTGAAAAAATACTTGGAAATAAATGACTGTGACCTGTCATTTCCCATATGTTTGTGTACTGCTGGGGATGATGCCACTGTGACCTGCTCAGGCTTTGGATATACAAAACAACATTAATGTTGGTCAATCAGGAAATCTGGGTCATTAATTTTTAATGAGTTTTGATTTTCACCTCCTGCTAGCACAGCTGTGCATGTTAAGGAATCTTTGTGTTTCCAAATATCTCCACGCCCTTGCATGCTTGAGCACAAGGTGTTCACTCCTGGTTAGAGCAGCATTCTCCCTCTTCAGGTAAATCAATCATAGACCAAAAATCTGTGCATTTGCAGGTTATTTTTGTCTTTCTCCTCTTCCTTCTGAAATCGGCCCCCAAGTTAATTTGTAGTTTTCAATACACAAAGGCAGTTTCCAAGTTTTATTTGTTGTAAGAAGATTTTCCAAGTTGTTTCATTCTTCCTTTCAGCCTCTCAAACTGATTCTTGCCAGTCAAAATTATTAGCAGTAAATTCTGGCAAATTTCTTTTAAAAGAGCATAAATCTTGTGCAATGTGCCCACAATGATGAGATGGCTGGATGAGGGGCAGCCCCTGGGTACAGGATCAACTTCTTTATTTATTATTGAATTGCAAAATATTTGACTTTCTTCCATAGGAAACAAGTGTCTTGTGGCTGGGCTGTTGAAAAACACATTCAGCAAAACAGAAAGTGATGTTGCTCTTAGGAGAAAAGATGAGTTCAATAGGTTTAACCTTATGCCTTAATGAAGATTTATTTAGCCTCAATTGGCCAACAGCACAGTGAAAGATTGGTGTAACTCCACTGATGGGGCTGGAGAATATCCAAAGGTGCATATACAGACCATCCCCCCCCCCCCCCCCCCCCCCCCCCGCCATTTGACTAGGATTCCTAGATTTGGGGGGAGGAAGAACTTTAAAGGAGCACTTGCCTGCACGTGTTGGGGAGAAAAAAACAGTAGCTGAGAAAAGGAAAGTAGGCAACAAATTCCAAAGAGATTATAATTGGTACATGATTGAAATCCCATATTAAAATAATTTCCTGCCCACTTCTTTGAGACTTAGTCTTGACTTTTCCACAAAAGGGTTTTTGTGGGTAGCCTGGTGTGAGTTAATAAATCAGGTTTATGATTCTCAGTTAATAAATTGGCATAGAGCCATGGACTTCTGTATTCAGAAGAAATTAAACCAAGGAGAGCAAGTTAAGCCCCTGTGCTCCTGGCCTGAAATGAGAGGTTGAGGTTGTCCCTGCCCCAGGCATAGCTGTGTGGCACTGACCCTCTTAAGGTGACAGACACAGGCAAGTGGGATGCTTCTTGGTGCACTGCCAGTCATTACTTGCTGCCATCCCTCATTCTTGTTTGGTTGGGGTTTTTTAATTCAAATTAACAATGTTTTTAATTTTAAAATTATTATTTTAATCCTTGAAAAGGCATTGACTTGAAATATGCTTCTTGAATAATATTGTTGAATAACATAAGATGAACAAAGTTTTGCTTTTTTTTTTTGCCTCCATTTTAAGCTTTTCCAATTTTTTTTTTCTTTTCTAATTGTGCCTAGTTTCTGGTTTTGATCAGGCAAGAATCAGAGCATGAATAAATCCCAAACAGAGCTATAGGCTGCCTCATGAACTGGAGTGCATTGTGGATTGCTTTGAATTAGGGCTCAGTGCAGCACCAGTTTGGGCAAGCAGTGGGAAAACTGCAGAAATTGGTGTGGCTGGTGGTGAACACCCTGCACTGCTGGGGGATATTGTGGAATGTTTCTTTTCCTGCTGCTGTTAAAGCCAGCCCCAGACTGTGCTTGGGAATTCCCCTGGAGCTGAGGCACTGTGCAGCTGAACAGCAGCAGGGGCCACATGGGGGTTACACAGGGTGACACAGGGCTCTGGGGCTATGGGACATGTTTGGAGGTCAGGGAGAGAATGGGCACTATCCAGCAGCAGCATTTGGGCTCTGTGGAAGCAGCAGCACTGTCCTTGTCAGGTCCCTACTACACTGCTGCTCTGGCTTTTGTGGGCTTATATCTTGTTCCTCCTGCATTACCCAAAGGATAAATAAGGTCCATGGTAAAAATATAGATGTTACTCTTAAAAATTGGCACATTTTTCTGGCCATGTCTGTCTCCTTTTTGCTGGCCACAGATGGTGCCAAGGCCTTGATGCCCTGCACATGGTCCCTGCCTTGTGACGTGCCCAGGCTCTTATGCAGGGAGACAAAACAGAGTGGTTCTGTGAAAGAGGTGGGAAAAGAATGGTTTTACAGCCCTGATAGTGCTGTTGTGCCAGCAGCATGGTTGAGATGGTCCTGTAACAGGAGGACATGGATGGTGCTGAGAGGATTTGGAAAGTCATCTCACAGAAATTGGATTGAAAAGACCCAGATCATTCTGGTGTTTGTTTCTGCTTTGTGTTGCTTTATCATGTTATTCTTTTTCTTTGTAATTGACTCTTTTCTTTTTCTTTGTTTTTCTTTTGTTTTCCAGGACCTGCAGTAAGTATCGTGGATTTTACTGTTGGATCAACAAAGTTAAGACTTCCCCTTCCCCTGCCTTTCAGTGTTCTTGCAAAAGCACAGCATTTTTTGGTAGAGGTGTGTCTGGAAACAAAATCGGTACCAGATGCTGCTGCATTTTTTTTTTTCCATGATTGTAGACAAATTGTGGGGGGAATTTTAAAATG
Source organism: Phylloscopus collybita (assembly GCA_027886175.1). NCBI lineage: Eukaryota > Metazoa > Chordata > Aves > Passeriformes > Phylloscopidae > Phylloscopus > Phylloscopus collybita. The sequence continues at coordinate 7,596,866 of JAJNNQ010000019.1, read as the reverse complement.
TTTAACTTGCTGCCCCAAGGGACTTCCAGTAATTTTAAATTCAGAAAATATTCAGTAAAAAGGAGGTTTCCCTTGTAAGAGTTTTTTAGTCTGCCTCTGTTTAACAGAAGGAGTGCTATACTAATATTTAACATGTTACTACTGGGTTTATTGGTTCTAAATCTCTGTCTTGCTTTTCTTATCTGTTGTGTTTCTAGCATTTAATATGGGTTTGGTTGCCTCACAAGGGGGGCTAGAGGGAAAACCATAGCTTGCTTGCTTCTTTCTTTGAAGTTTTGGGTAGAATAAGGAACATTCCTACCAATACAACCAGAAAATTTATGGGGAAATAGTTGTTTGAAGGGGTAATAGTTGAAAATGTGTCAACTCCTTTCAAATGCTCAGACATGCCTTTGGCTGTCCCACCACATCCAAATCTGTTGTTCTCCTGCTGATTTTGGAGTGAGAATTTATGTTTTCTTCGTGCCCTCCAAGTTGCTGAGGGTTTATTTAAAAAATAAATTATGGAGTTTAGGTGCTTCTGGTTTTCGACCTTTCTTCCTCCAAAGGGGAGGTGGAGGAGGAGAGGTGCAGGCTGTTTGCAGCCACATTTCCTTGTCTGTCATTGCATTAACAGAGGCATTTCTTCATGTTGTTCTTTTCCTATAGAGCCTCGCTAGGTTGAAAAGGGCTTATTTTAGGGAAAATAGATTTGGCAACTATTCCTGGGCTAATAAATTTCCAGTACTCTTTTGGTGACAAGGAGTGGGGGCTGTCCCAGCATCATGGCTTTTGTTCTCCTGGGACTGGCTACACTGCCTGCAGTTTAGTTAAAGGTTTTCATCCCTTTGATTTTTAATTCTATTTCAAGCTCATTTTTTAACATAAATACTTAAGACAGAGTTGAGCAAAGTTATTATTTGGGATGACAACAAAGAGGATACTGGGATACTGCCTATTTAAAACTCCATATATACACCTTTCAGGGACATCCCCCCTTGACTGAAGTATTTTGGCTAGTTTGAAATGGGTTTGTGTAGCTGTTTAGTTGTGCTCAGAGGCTCTTATCAGCCCACACGCAGCCTCATGGGTGCGTTGCTGCCTCACGTGTGCTGTCTGGTCACGTTTATTATGGCGATCCAACACAGGCAACATATGGTGCACTATTAATTTTTCTTTGTCTCTAGTTGGTTTCATTTCCTGGTTCCCATGGCACTATTGAATTGCAAACGGAGCACAGGGGAGATTTAACACAAACAAGACCTTTTATTCCTTTCCTCTCCCCTTGCCCTTCTTGAAAGACAACTCATGGTTTAGTTATTTTTTGAGTCGGGTGGGGTTGGTTGGTTTTGGTGTCTTTTTCTAATCCTGCTTTTTAGCATAAGTAGCCTTTGACAGAGACTTCTTTAAGTATAATATAAAATAAGTCCTAGAACCCACAGAACCACAATATTATTTTATTTCAACAGTACAGCATTTATTGGTTTCTTCTGTTTCTTGATTTAGGCCAGAAGGAATTGATTACTTCTTAGATGTGCAGCATTATACTGCTCTAACTGTATCCTCTATTCTGTTGTTCCTTGGTAGCAGTTGTTCTTGGAATTTTATTCTTTTGGCTGTCTCAAGTTAGTTATGCATATAAAATTATTAGAATTTGTGGTACAGGATTCGTGGCTGATGGATGATTGATTGTCCTGTCTGTGAGTAAGGGGTATTCTGCTCAGATATGCTATAAAACCTCTGTTTTGGAGAGCATTGAAATCACATGCTGGGTAGAAAGTTTCTACAATTGAAATGTAGACTTACCACAGACTGTAATTAAACATTTACAATCACAGTTATTAGCAAACACATTATGTGTTAGTGTGCTCGCTGGGGAACTCACCAGCAAGCGAGGATAGGGTGTTCCAAGTGTTTCCTTTTAATCTGTGTGTGCTCCCCTGCCATACATCTCCATAAAAACCTCCCTGTACACTTTATCCTGAGACTGTAATTGGTGAAATAGGCAGTCGTTGAAGTCAGTGTTGTTTCTGGATGCATCAGGAGGACTGTAGGAGGCATTAAAACTGCAGGGGTGCTTAGGAGAAGGGAGAACCCCTGTGACTGGTGTGAAGGAGCTGTTCCATGCCATGGGAAAAGCCTGACTCTGACTCGGTACCCCCAGCATGCTGACACAAGCTGTGTTTATGGCAGCAGATGACATTGCTGCACCAGATACCTCACAGCCTTTTGTGTACCAGCTAATACTCAACAGCTCCCTCCCAGGAATCTGCCGGGCTGGCTTGCAGCAGGCTCTGCTGGAGCTCACAGCATGGCTAACAGCCCCTTGGGCTGTAAACACCTCTGGGAATCCTCGAGGAGAGCAGGAAAGGTGAAACATCCTAAATGGGCTGTGTTTTATTCTGCTGATCCTGCAGCTGCTACTAGGAACTTCAGTAAGGTCATTCTCAGCAGCATCAGCTGTGCTTTCTGCTTCATTGCAAAGTAAAGCAAAGCTTAGATGTGAGCTGGGAGAGCTGCATCCTGCAAGAAAGTTAATGGATCTTAGATGGGTAAACCTTCACTGAAACAAGTGCTGGAAAAGAAGTTTGAAGCTCAGTGATTGCTGTCCTGGCTGCTGGCTCAGCAGCTGCAGCCTCCACAACCTCTCCCTAACACTGAGTTTTTTTCTTTCCTCTTGGTACCCCTATCCCAAGGCAAGTTTATGCCAGGACCCAGGGTGTGCCATGCTGTCAATGGCTTCAGGGGCAGCAGGGGCTGGGCACAGGCAGCAGGGACGGGTGCAAGTTGGCAAAACTCGTGGTAAGTAGCCAAAGGGGAGCAGGAGATCAAAACCCAGGGAAAATATGCTGTAGATGTAACCACTCTGATAGGAAAGTTGCCCCAAGAGGTTTCTCCAAAGTTTAGTGCCAGGGCTCTCTGGAGAGCTGATGGCCCCATGTCCTGCCTGCTGCTATGTGATGTCAAGCTGCTACAGGTGCATTGACTGACTCATTGCCCTTGTTCCCCCCACAGGGGCAGTCAGGACGCGATGGTTACCCGGTAACTCCACTACTCCTTTTTATTTTTTTTCTTTTCTAATCTGCACTCTGTGGTCCTCTCCAGCTTTTTCCGTGACACTTGATTTTCCTTGCCTGTTTTAAGCTTTTTTTTTTTAATTTCTTCCCTCCTCTCTTTCTTCATTAGCAATAGCTTTTGAGGGATTCAGCCCTAAAACTTAAAAGCCTGAGCAATAATGTCCCTTCATGTTTATAGGGATGAAATACTTGAGGCCTTTTATGGTTGTATTCATGCTCTTGCTTAAGAGTTCACTGGACTGCAAAGTGAGTTAAGGCCCGCTTAGAACTGTAAGAGGAGATACTGATAAAAGTGAAGATTTTGAGATAGATCCTTATTTGCCCATATCCAAAAATTTTTCCATGGGTGCAGAGCTGTTCTGCTGGATGTGCAGGAGGAGGGAGTCCTTGTTCTGGCCAGATCCCAAACCTCAGCCTCCTGGCTGGCTGCCCTCATCCTCACCAATGCCCTTGGATGGCCACAGTGCTCCAGCTCCGAGGGGCTCAGCAGCTCATCAGGGAGCCACTCCCAAGCAAGCATTTGGTGTAAGGGGTTGATAAAAAACACTGTGCAAATTCTCCATGTACATGGCATGGAGAGACAGTTTCCATCTCTGCTCCACATTTTTTAATTAATGCAGTGAGTTCTGCACTGCCTGTTGCACTGGAAGGGGTGTATTGACTGTTCTTAGCCTTCTCCTTCCTTTGATTTTTTTTTTCTCCCCCTGAATGAGTGTGTTAGTATTGGAAGGGAACTCTAGAGCTATTTGCAGTTTTCACTTTCCCTGGACCCCTGTGATCCTCCCTGGGAAGGACAGCAGCATTTCCCTAGAAATGGAGAGGTGGGAGATAGGGTTAATTTTGCAAGACCAGGCTGTGTTGCCCTTGCATCCCTGACACGAAAGCACTTGGGACTGCACCAAATGATTAGGATAGATTAAGTTTTTTGTGAGGGGAGGCTGTGGGTGATCTGTGTCCAGGGAAGGGGTTTGTCTCCCTCAGGTGGCACCTGCCTGCAGCAACCCCAGAGATGCTGGAGCCAGGAGGTGGTACAGATGTCTCAGGGGTCTGTTGGAAATTAAGAATTTAACTTAATAGAAGTTAAGATGTGAACTTTCACTCTAATGGGCTGTTTATTGTAGTTTTTAGGGTGGCTTTTTGCCCTTATGGGGTGTGGCAAACATTACCGGGTTAGCAGTGCCCTTGGCAGGTTTGTCCCTTCTCCTCTCTCAGTCATGTGGTTTGGCTGCAGAGCTCTGAAAGCCAGAAACTCTGGGAGGAAACAGGGACTGCTCCCTAGGAGAGAGCATCACCACTGTCCCCATGGGCAGCCTGCACCTTGCCTGTCCCACCTCCTGCAGAGGGATTTTGGTGATGCTCCAACACTCCTGGATGGTGTCAGGGACTGGGAATGACCTCAGCTCTGCTGCCACATCTGCACTGGGAAAATGGCATTAACATCACCACAAGGTTTTTCCTCCTCTCTCTTACTCCCAGGACCTGCAGTCCAGGTGATGAGCTGTGGGGCTGGTCTTATCCTGACTTTGAAACCAGCAAACACTGAATTACTACATCCACATGTCTGTGGCTGCACTAATTAACTTTATGGAAGAAGGAGGTGAGGATAGTTGTATTTCCAAAGCAAGATGTATCCCTGAAGAAGGAGGAAACTACACATAAAGCAGGCTTGGGAGTATTATTCAGCAGAAGCATATGGACGGCTTTTATTAAATCCAGATGCATATTCAAATAAATTTGCTTACTTAGTTCCATTCAGGGTGATCAAATAAACTCTGAGCTGTTTAAGGGGGTGGATGTGGTGAAAATGCAGAGGTAGAAGATGGATATTAAGTGGTGTGTGGTGACACTTGCATCCCTCAGCCAGCACTGCTTTGCGCTGCTAGTTTATAACTGAGCTACAAACAAAGGAAGCTTTAAAGTGATGAAGTGATCCAGAGCTCTGGAAATGGAGCCAAGAGAGAAAACAGCTTCTATAAGATGACTTCAATATTTTTATCCTTAACATCTTAAGAGGAGAGGTTTGGGCCTTACAATAAAACTTTACAGCAGAAACAGTTTTTTTCTTTATGAAGTTCTGTAAGTTTATTGTTATTTTTGAAATCCCATGGAGGATTTAGTTTCCATTTTTAACCCTATAGCATAGCCTACTAACATTGTCGTAACAGCTATGAAGGGTGTTGGGATTTGTTGCTCTTCTGCTCATTTGATTTGGTTTTGACATCCCTGACATGATGGGACACAGCACATACTTTAGCCTGAATTTCAGTGTAAGGGCTGTATGGGTCTGTCTTCTCTTTCCCCAGTAACATTTGAACTTGGCCCATTTCAGCCAGATTTGACAGAAGGACAAAGACTTTGTAGAGAATAGTTTGACTTTAGATACTGGGGGCAGGTTAAAGGGAAAAACCTTTCTGATGCACATGGTGAGGCAGGAGCCATGATGCCATACAGCTGCCTTTAGCTCAGGTTTGCATGAGGGCAGCGGAGGAAAAAGCAGATGTGCAGCCACCACAATGATGGAAATGTGTTTCTCATTGGGCAGGACCAGGCCCTGGGACTGGAATCCCCTGGGACACATCCCAAGCTGTGCTTCCTGAGGCAAGGGGCATCCATGCTGTGGAGCAGTTCCCCTCCACTTGATGTGCTGTCAGCATGTTGGGGTCATTTGTCCTGGTGAAGCTGGGAGGGGAGGGAGGGGCTGAATGTGCAGAGGGCTGGTGCAGTGAGGCTGTGGCTGCTTTTTTGAGCAGGGCAGGCAGCGGCATCTGGGCAGGAGGAAAAGGAGAAAATGAGGAGCAGATGGGAGAGCTGAACTGTGAGTAGGCTTTGAGCTGACCTTTCAGAACAGGAGGATCTCTGCATTACAGAGCTGTTTAATTGGATATTAGGAAACATTTCTTCATTGAAAGGGCTGTGAAGCATTGGTCTGGACTGCCCAGGGAAGTGGTGGAGTTACTGTCCCTGGAGGCATTTAAAAGATGTGGCTCTTGATTTAGTGGTGGGCTTGGCAGTGCTGGGTTAATGATTGGACTTGGTGATCTTAGAGGTCATTTCCAACCTGAATGATTCTGTGAGTGTAAGCAATGGCTGTGCAGTGCTCTTAGCAGTCTTGTCCCCATGTCTTTCTCTGCCTCATGCAGGGATGGTTCTATACTTGCCTTCAAACTACTCAGTTGTTCTCTTGTATGATATTTCTCCTCTTTCCCAGTGAGATGCTGCCTTTGTAGTTCACCAGAACCATTCCCTTTTCTTCTCCATTTACTGGAGAGGTCTTCTGAAGCCAAAGTCTCTGTTTCTTAAGAGTTTCATCTGCCTCTACTACTCATCCCTAAAATCAGTCTCAGCTACACAACTATGTGACATCTCAAATGCAGGGTTGTCACTTCAAGTGGGAAGAAACCAAAAGAATTAAGTTGATTAATGAGGGGAATTACTTCATGTGCATGTCTTCATTAAGAGAAAGCAGAGCAGGGAAGAGGCTTTACAGAAGAAAAGTACGATATGAAACAGGGTTGTCTCCTATTTTATACATTTCCCTTAGACTACTAGGATTTATTTTTAGTTGAGCAGTGTGTTACTCGTTTTGTCCCTCCAGTGTGTAATGTTTGCCTTCTGAATTTTGTTAATAATGTGTGCCTTGCCTGGAAGACCCCAGGCATCATCCTGCCCAGCTCTTGCAGCAGTGGGAACCTTTTGAGAAGGAAGGGAGAAAAGGCATCATGCTCTGCCTGCTTAGAAGTAATGCAGCTTGTTCCTGAAAATAATTCAGCATTGAGTATCCAGCTCTGTGGTTCTCAGCACAGGAAGGATATTGATCTGTTGGAATGAATCTAGAGGAGCCCACCAGGATAAACAGAGGAATGGAGAACCTCTGCTATGATGAAAGGCTGAGAGAATTGGAATTTTTCAGCCTGGAAAGAGAAGGCTTTGGGACATCCTAATTGCAGCCATGTAGTACCTGAAAGAGCTACAAGAGAGCTGGAGAGGGACTATTTACAAGGGCCTGGAGGACAGGACAAGGGGAATGGCTTCACACTGATGGAGGACAGGGTTAGTTGGGATATTGGGAAGAAATTCTCTTGTGAGGGTAGTGAGGCACTGGCACAGGTTGCCCAGAGAAGCTGTGGCTGCCCCATCCCTGGAGGTGTTCAAGGGCAGGCTGGATGGAGCTTGGAGCAGCCTGAGACAGTGGAAGGCATCCCGGCCCATGGCAGAGGAGCTGGGCCTAGACAGCCTTTAAAGGTTCCTTCCCACCCGAGCCATTCCATGATTCTGTGACTAGTAGTGTCCTTTTTTAATGACAGGTAACTGCATCAGTATAATAAATTAATGGGCTTAAGGTAAAAAAAGAATCATGACACAGACATTGCTCAATGCTGGCTTTCCTTTTTGGGGAATAATTGCTCTGTCAGAACTGAAATACTCCTGTACAGGCCATTCTCACATATTTATAGTCCAACTACTGCTAAGGAGCTATTGGAGCTAAGCAGGTCAGCATCTTCAGAAAATATTATTTTGTGTGCCTTGGACAGTAAGCTAATATCTTCCTTTGGCTGCAATGTTGTAAATCCAGATCTATCTGCTGAAGTCAGCTGTAATATATAAGCCAGAAATCAACTGGTAAGGATGGTAAAACTCTGGTTTTGATTAATTTTCAAGACATAAAGTGAAGCCAAATGTGTTTTCCTAGGCTGATGTCTGTGAGAGGGCTTGAAAAAGCACGTGTAGAAGGGAAGATGGTTCCCTGACATAAAAACCAGCACAGTGAAGCACTGGAACAGTGACTTTGGTTACAGCTCTAGACTCTGACCATAAACAGTGGAGTCTGGGGTTTTCTCCCCTCAGCAGTTAAGAACTTCAGTTAGTAGTCAACTTAGGGAAAGTCTGTGCAAGCTTTTCGTGTGTGACCCATAAATATAATATGAATGCAGACAGGATGATGTGTGGGAAATGAGGAACACATGCCTTAGCTTCTTCCTGGTGGCAGTTCCTCTGTGCCATTGTGGTTCCTTTTTTACCAGAAAGCTCCAAGGCATGCACTTAACCAGGCGTTTTGGAAATGGCAACACCAGAAAACCACATATGGCATTAATAACAAACTATTTTTACAAGGGGAGTAACTTAAAAGTTGAATTGCCTGATGTCTTGATGAGTTGCCTCCACCTATGCAATTACCTCAAAGTGCTGCTTGGGTGTGCTCAAGATGCAGCCTTGGAGAATGGCTGGAGGAGCCTTGTGTAGCTCTGGGATTGCTCTGTGTGCAAACCAGAGCAGCAGGCAGCATTTTAACTCTTCAGGAGAGCTGCAAGAGATCCCATGTGAAGTATGAGAGGCCATGCTATGTGGCCAGACCCCATGGGCTCTGTGGATCCCAAATTTTCCTGGTTTTTTGCAGTAGGCAGTTGTTTTCCAGACCTTGGGTGGTAGCTCGTGCATGGACACAGTTGCCTGAGGTGTTCAAAACACATTGCATGGATATTTTGGCTGATTGTGCATTGCTAGACTTGGATACTTTTAAACATTGTGTGGTGCGATGAATGCTTCTGCTGGTGAGGTATTTCATTTTCTTAGCTAGGCTATTCAAGGTCATAACTGTAATTTAGGTTTCAGTCCTGTGTTTGTTCTCATGTTTTACTCGTAAATATTCAGACTTCAAGGGGTGTCTCCCGTGTGTGAAGTCTTTTGCACACATACCTCTCCCAGTAAGAGCCCAAAAGACAGAAGTAACAAACATTCATTTTACAAGGAAAACTTTGTAGTTCCAGTCTTTTTCATTTTATTTTAATATCAGTTTTGTGGACAATTCACATAATTATTTGCCTAGAGGGAAAATCCTCTTTAAACAGGGAAAGCAGATCCAGCGTGTTTTCCTGCTACATCCATTTGCTGGCTCTCTGATGTGGAAGCAACAATGATTTTGTGAAGACCAGTTCTTCGTGGCAGCAGTTTATTTTCCTTTTGATTTAGAGGTAATTCTTCCACAGGGGTAATAAAAAGTTGCCTTATATCCCACCCAGTAGAGGAATTGCAGATGCATTTGTTTATGCTCTGTGATTCCTGTGGTTCTGGATAGGGAGAGGAGAGGGCCTGGTGAAGCTGCTGACAGGCAATGGCAAGGAGAACTGTGCAGCCCAAATTGCAGTGGCAGGGCAGAGGTTTGGTTTCTGGCTTCTCATGCAGCTTTTCTTCTGGTTTCCTGCTTTGAGTGTTGAGTGCAGCTGGTGGATCTGCATTCCTGTTTCCAGTGCATTTGGGTCCAGCCCTGTGGTACAGAGGTTTGGTGTCGAGGCAGAGCAAAACTGAGAAAACAAAGTTTTCTTATTAATCACCAAAGAGAGGTAATCCAAACAAAAGCTGTCAATGACACTGGTGTGGAAAGACTATAAAGGCAGTAAGCTGCTGAAGTGTTTGCTTGTAACGCCAACGTTCTTTCAAAACTACTTACCTACTTAAAAATTGCATTCCCAACTCAGAGGCCATCACCTCTCTCCTAAGTGGATATTTAAAAAATATATCCAAAGCCCAACTGGACATCAAATGCGTGAAGAAAGCAGTTGTGCAGAACACATGGAACTCATTTAAGCCTCAGTATTTTGGGGGAAGTTGGGGGACTCTTTCTTCCATAAGAGTACTTTGCTGTTTTGGAAGAAAACTGGTGCAATGTGATGCACAAATGAGTGTGTTCTTGCCTCTGAAATGGTGATCTGGCATGTCTGCCCAGGAACCACAGCAGTCTGTTCTGGGAGAAGTGAACAAACTGGCACTGTTTTGGTATCTCCAAGTGACCTTCCTCAAAAACCCTATCACTGCCCTGTGCAGCTCCAGCTGTCTTAGTTTTCCACCGCTTTGGACCAGTCAGTGTTAGATTTGAGTCCAGATGTTTTGCTTGAGCATCTTTGAGAAGACATCCAAAACAAAGAAGAAGCTCTGTACACAGACAGAAGGCGGCACATCTTGTGGTTAAAGAAGAGGCAGCTCCTGCAGGGAAAAAGGTCCCTTATCTCATTTGAAACCCTCAGAATGTGGTTGACATGTCTGGAAGACAGCTGGGAATTGAAGCACTCTGTTGAGCTCAGGCTGGCAATGCAAAGCAGGGGCTGAACAGTGGGCAGAGCCCAGTGCTGCCCCAAAAGCTTTCTGAGGATAGCGCTTGGGTTTGTTTTTTCTGGTTTTGTCAGTTTGTTTCTTTCTTTCCCAAGGCTTTCAGAAGTGCTGGAGCGTTCGTGCCCTGTGGAAGGGAGATGGGCTCTCCCTGCAAAGGCTGGCTCTGCGCGGCCGCTGGATGCCCGGCGGGGCTGGCCCGGCCTCCGAGGTGTCTGCTCCCTTGCAGAGCCGTCTGGTTTGCATTATGGGTGAAGTTTTTAGCAAATTACTGCTCCTTTCTGCTCCATTTCCATCAAAGAATGGGCAGAGGCTTCCCAGCAGTCAGTGGACAGATTTTTTGGAACAGAGCGCAGATCTGAGGAGGGGTTTGTTGCCGTGTTAACACACGCTTGGCTCTTATCAGGCTGCTCTGCACCATTTACCTGACACCTCTGCTGGGAGATTTACTGTCGGCAGCCTGGGCCCTGGGACATGGTTCTCCTCTGAAGAAGTATTTCACAGCCTTAGAGGGTTTGGTGGTGCTGAGCCCTGCCAGATTGTGAGGGCAGTGCACGGGTTTGCTAAGGTGGTCTTTTTGGAAAGAAATGTCGGAGAGGGGTGAAGATTGGTGCCAGCTGGGGGTCTCTGTGGCTGAGGGGGACTGAGCTCATCCCACTGCCCAGAGCAGCCCCATCTTTTGGGATCTCCCACAAGACTGGGATGGGATGTTACATGCAGGGAGAATTAGATTTTGGGGAACCCCTAAATACCCTCTAAATGCCCCTAAATGCCCTTCCTCATAAAAAGAAACGGGGTTTTCTAGCTGAACAAGGACAGCCTGGCTCTCGAGGCCATGCAGGATGTGGCCTGCTTGTGTAAATTGTTTCCAAATGGAAACAATTAGTCTTTCAAGGATTAAAAAATAATCATGTCTCATCAACATTGCTGTTTAGTGCTTGTAAGAAAATTGGAGAAGCTGTTTGGTTTTGGATTTTTTTAAAATATGCAAAAAAATCATCCAGTAATGGAAAAGTGGGTTTCCAGTTTGCATATAGTCATGAAGTAAAGGGCAATTTGTGTTGGACAATACTGAAATAGGTTTTTTCAAACAAAGTAAAAGAAAATTAGCAAAGGTTTGTCAATAATCATGTTTGTTGCTTAAAAAATAATATTTATTTTTAAGTGCAGTGCTGTTCCTGTGTGCAGCACCCCCATCCCATCACAGTGATGCCCTCCATGCTATATATAAAGTTAAACATGAAACTATTGTGATATAAATTATCTTAATGCTTAAACATGACAGCTCCTGGTCGGAATGTTTCCAGTGTTTTGTCATGCTGCAGATTGATAGGATTTTGGGGTCTCACACCAGGGACCCAGAAGTCAGGGCTAATGAAGAAGGACTCTCCTGCCCAGGACTCCTTGTGGCTCACAGCAGTGAGTGGTGTGTGCTTGGGGTAATTCCTTGTATGACCAATTTCATACTCTTCACAAGTTTTTAAATGTAGTAATAAATTTATTTAGCATTATAAATAATAAATAAAAATAAAATATAATAAATTAAATCATGTGTTTAAATGCAATAACTTAAATGCATTTGAAAGGACAAATGATCAGTGCAGCAGTGGTGGTATTGTATGGAGAAGAAATGTTAATTTTATAAGGGTTTCTGATCCTTCTGCACTGAGGACTTCAGGGAGGGAGGAGGAGTAACAGTAACTGGGGATGGGGTGACATCCCAGAGCAAGTCTCTTGGACTCAGTTTATTCACAGTTAGTGCCAGTGATTCTCAGCTGCTATTTAGAGGACTCAGTTCATTTTTTGTCTCCCAGTCCCTTTTCTCCCCTTTCCCTTCAGCTGGGAAGCTGGGAGCAGCCACAGTAACCTGGCTGCCTTCCTCCACTTTCCAATTGTGATGGGCCTGGCAGGGTGTGCTTGGCCACAGCTTTTGCCAGAGCTTTCTTCTCACACAAAAATGGGCTGAGGAACCACATGGCCAGCAGACACTGTCCTGCCTGTGAGGATTTACAGTGTGGCCTATAGGAAGGGATGGTCCCTGTTCCCTGCCTGTGCTGCAGATGACCCAGGGCCCTTTGCAAGAACACTAAAATATTGTCATGCTCTTTTGTTCATGCCTTGAAATATAAGAGTCTACCCTTTTTTGAAACTACAGAGACAGAGATGGAAAGGCAGCCCTTTGAATTTGTCAAAATTTGACTGCAGGGTTCCTTCCGACCCCTGTGCTAATTTTTATCAGAGCAGGAAACATTAAAAATAACCATGAGAGAAGATTTCCCGACTCTGAAGGATTGTCCTCTTAATAATCTCTGGCTTTGTTTTCACTAGCTATTTTCCCCCCTTAAAATTCCTGTAACACTTTAAGAGAAAGTCCATCCCTGCCAGCAGCAGTGAGGGCACTGGAGGGGGACTGCAGAGGGCCAGGTAGCCAGGCGGGCACCTCAGCTTGCTCTGAGCCAGAGGTGAGTGATGTACGTGGGAAATGCTTGTTATTTATTGGAAGAGCTTTTGCACATGAACCAGAGCTTGTAAGCTCCACATCTTCCCTTTTGGGTGAGCTCAAAACTGTTCTCAAGCCTTCAGCTGACCTCAGCAATGAGGTGAATCTCATTTTTGCAATGAGAGGTGGCATTTTGGTGCTATATATCAAGACTTCTGAGCTCCTACTGTGAAACAAAATGAAAAATACATCAGAATGTGTTTTAAAATGCATCTGAATGCGCCCCCTTACTCTGAAATCAAAATGTTGTGTGGCAAAACCAAGGCATGCATCAAGACTACATGATACAGTAACAAGCTTTGCTCAAGCTTCAACATCTTATCTGACCCATGTCTGCATTCTCAGCATCAAGGTATAATTGTATATTATTAAACAATAGATAATCAATGCATACCATAAAATATATTACATTTATAAATAATGTCCTCACCCGGGTGATGGCAAAGTGAGATGTACCATTGAATTATTCCTACAGGAACACCTGTGCCTGTGCTGCTCTTTGTGAGGGGTGAAACCAAGGCATGTAATTGCAATTATCACTCACCTCTGCTCCGTGTCACCAGCTCTCCCACTAACCCAGCTCCTCCTGCTCCAGCAACCTGAGGACTCCAGACAGATGCTGCAGATGTATTTTCTTTGCAAAACTGACAGCAACAATTTTTCTTTTCAAGTCCTACAGAGCTGGTTTGGCCAGGCACTGAATGCAGCTGGTCCTCACTGGTGTGTGGTCAGAAAATAAGATGGGAGTTGGTTACCAGCTGGGAGGGGCCTCTAGGGTCACCTGGGACCCCAACAGTGTGGTCTTCCTTGAAGCACCCATGATTGACAGATTTTGTCCCACTTAGCCAGTGCAGTGATGGTTTTGGTCAGAACTATGTTTTGGGGGAAATTGATTGAATTTTCTCGCTACCTTGTTTTAAAGCATTGAGTTTGTCCTAGGCAGAAAGTTCATCTTCTTTTGATGTAGTGAGTAATGAATTATCTGAATTGTGATCACTGTGTGTGTGATTTAGAGCAAAGGACTGTGATCAAGAGTGAGTGAAGGCAAAAGTGGAATTGCTCCCTGGGCAAAAAGCAGAGCCTAAAGCCACTGGGGTGCTTTCTATTGCTCAGGATGTCCAAGGAGAAAACACTTTTCCTGGTTGTTTAAGCAGAAGTAATTTTTTTCCCCTCAAAGTGAAAACTTCTATAGAGATTGGTTTTAAGTGGGGGAATAAAAGATTACTTGTTGTTTCCCTGTTCCTTATTTATCAAATAAATTAGAGATTGCTTCATCTTTAATTAAAATGACATGGAGGAGAATTCAAATAAAAGACAATAACAATCTCAACATATGGGCACTCCTGAGATTTGCAGGCAATCTTGTCAGGCAGCCCTGATTTCAGATGTCCTCTCTGCTCTACCCATGAGATCTCCTGGCTGCTCTTGGGAACCCTGCCTTGCTCACACAGACTTTTGGCTGGGCAGGTAGAGTCAATTAAATCTCTAGCCCAGACTAGACTAACAAGACATTTAAAAAGTCTGTGTTAGTCTTGTCCATTCAGTGCTGTGGCTGGCCAAGAGCCCCTTTGGAACCCTGATGGATATTGTTTCTTTCAAGCATTAAATGTTTTCCCTCAAATGTCTTCTGAATAGGCCATTGTTTTTACTTCTGGATGTCTCTTTATGGATCAATACAAGAATAGCTAAAAGCTGGAGAACTGGCATTTTATATTTAAAAAAAAATAATTTCTGGGACTTCTACTCCTCTGAGAAGTTGAATGTGCTGCCAGTTCTCTGCTCAGATCCCACGTCTGACCCTCTGGAAGTCAGGGAGTTGCATCAGGAGCTTCAGAAGAATCACCTCAAACAACCATGGTTTTGGGGAAAAAGTTCTATGAACCTGATGCTATTCCTAGCTTTTAGAATCTAAGGAATTGAGGTGAGATAAAGTATAGAGGAGGTATCAAGTTAGTTTGGTTGTGACCTGCAAGCCTTTGCATTAACAGACACAACTTCTTTATGTGTATTTTTCATTATCACTGTGTAGCTGTTGAGTACTTACTGATGGTTCCTTATAAGAAAAAAATACACATCACATGAGGAATATAACCTATGCTCAATCACTTCAGAAATCTCATATGTGTAAAGAAATCCTCATTTATTTTCAAGTGAACTTCTCTTGTACAAGTCCCCCATCCCTTGTAACCTAGCTACTGGGTGATCTGCCCAGGTCATCTGGATTTATCTCTTTTTCCTAACAGAGCTGTGTTCCCCAGAGTTTCATATTCCAGGCCCCATCAGCACAGACATTGCAGACTGATTTATTCCTTATCAATGGCTGTACTCTTTTTAATGCAGCCATTGGCCTCCTCTTACCCACCTTTGCCTCTTTTGCTCAATTTCCTTATCACAGATACAAGATAAACTGAAAAGTACTCACCCCAGCCAGTTCCCTAAGAAATACAGAGATTTTTGGTGCTTTAGCACTGTACCACAGTCCAAACACCATTTGCTTTGGTAGCTCCTCATGGTTCACAGGGATGTAATGTGGGAGATGTTTCATCCCAGCATGTTGGGAGGAGGATGTACATATTCCACACGTGTGGCTGTGCAGGGCAGGTGTAGAAAGGAGCAGGAGCTGATCCCAAGGTGCAGCTTTGCAGGTGGAACCCTTGCATTTACTACAGGCAGTGGATTTACAGTAACTTGTGTGTGTCACTTTCTCCCCAAAAGTATCAGCTCCAGCTGATGACAGGAGCAGCTTTGGTCTTAGAGCACCTTAGAGCTTCCTCCCTCCCTACATCCCTTATCAGAAGCAATGTTTCCTCTGGCCCAACGTGTTCAGTGATTTGGTGTTAATTAAGGGCTTAAGTGCCAGAAATGCTGGGCAATTCTCCATTTTTCATATTGACGCAGCAACCCTAGAAACAGGAGACCTGAGGAAGAACTGGGATAACTGAGTGCTTTCGCAAAAATAAATGGTTCAGATTCAAGGCTGACGTGAATCACTCATGGATCTGCTCAGTTTAACCAAATCAAGCATGTTTTACTGCTGCTGTTTTTGACTTTCAAAACCTCAGGGGGTCCCAGGCAAGGTGCCAGAGCAGTGTCACCTTATCCCTGTCACTAATTCTGTCGCTTCCTTTCACGCTCCTTCACACTCCGCAAATTGTTTGATGCCTCTTACTCTACCTCTGTGAAACCTTCCAGCTGGATTGCATAGATGGAGGATTAGGTAAATCATAGAGTCATAACCAAAGATTGTACTGAACTTAAGTAGAGTCTCTTTCAGAGCATGCCTGATAGTGTTATGTTTGAAATTTTTTTGTCTTCTTTTTTTTTTTTTTTTTTTTTTTTTAATACTACTCTTTTTTCCTTCCTTTTTTTAGGGGCCTCTTGGCTTGGATGGCAAACCAGTAAGTAGCACTAAGTGCCAAATATAACGTATCTTTGTTCATGCTGCTCCACAATAAATAGGCAGTATCTCAAGTATTAGTCATTTATTGCTACATATATAACTGTTTAGGAGGGACAATTGTACTTGGGAAAATTACTCCATGCAAGTTTGAATTCTGAGCCAGGGCTGGCCAGCAAAGCTGGAGGTGAACTTTTCTTTACCTGTCAGCTCATCTCAGCTGCCTCTTCCCCTCCTGACCCAGCTTGGTGAGCTCAGACTGCAGATGGGCATCAGGCCAAATTTGGGGAATAAACTCCAGTAGCATATTCGAAGAGCAAAGTCAGTGATCTTGGTTGTGTGCTTCTGGCACTACAGAGTGATACCATAAAAATAATTGATCCCAAAGCAGGTTCCATTTTCCTCCAAAGGACCTGTGTTGGGAACTGCATGAGGGTGCCCAGTCTCCATTTAATACTTTTTGGAACAGACTGGATTAATTTATGAGCTGTTTTCTTGACTTCATTTTTGCTTGGAAGCCCTTTGGATATTCAGGTGCTTCATTCTTTTCTTACTTATTTTACAGATACACAGACTTCTTTATTTTTATGCTAATTAAACCCTAGCCAGCTCTAATTCCTTTTACTGAACGGTTCCTACAGAAGGTCACAGCTCCATATTTTATCTCCAAACCCCATTCTCTTCCACCACCTTCACTAGAGGGCCTGTATGAAATATTTTTAAATTCTGATCCTAAACCAAGTGATATTTCAAAGAGGATAAAAGTCATTCAGTCTTTGCAATTGAAAAGCTACTCCAGACACTTATTTCTATCCAGTTAGGGAATGTATTGTTATAGCCATACATTGCTGTGGTTGGTTTTTAACCTAACCCTGAGGATAAGAAATCTGAATAAAATCTAGAAATAAAGCATTAGACAAGAAAAGAAGGAAGGGCCAGCTCCCAGCCTGATGCTCAGGGCTTGGCTTTCATTAGCAAAGCCTTGTGCTGGGAGTGCAGTCAGACCCCAGAGCACAGCCCTGCACCCCCAGGCTGAGGTGCCACAGCCAGGCAGGAGTGAGACCCCAAGTGAGAGGTGGGGGAAATCTCAGTGACAAAGCAAACTTATCACACAGTAGACTCAAAACAGACAGTTCATGATCTCTTCCATGACAGTAAGGGGCCAGCAGCCTTGCTCAGAGGAAAACAGCAGGAGGGAGGCTGCCTGGGAATTGCAGCTGCTGCCACCAGCCTCTCTGCTGACCTTCCCCCACTGCATCCCACTGGGTTCCACTTCAGCACACACTGTGCATTGGTACCAATATTTGATACTTTTCTGTGCTGGAAGGCAAATACAGAGCAAACATATCAAAGTGTTGCTCTTGGGTTCTCTCTGGGGCTACAGTGTCTCTGCCTGTCCTACAGACAGCTGCTCAGAGGGAAGATGAATGATGCCTTCAGCAAACAGGCCAAAGAAAGCAGCCCGTCATCCTTGTTTATTTCAAACAGATGTGTAATTGTTGTAATGATATACTGAGCATGTGTTTTTTCTAGAAGTGATTTAATACTTCAAGATATCTTTTGCATCTATTTAGAGTCATGTGTTGGTGAGCTGCTGTCACACTGCCTGCCCTGTTCTAGTCCTTCTTCCTTACTCTCTCCTGGCAGGAGTAGGCAGGACCTTGTGGGTGCTTTTGGTAAAGTACTACTCATGTCAAGCACTGCACAACTTAAAACAATAGCATGTACTCCTTAGAATAACAGAGAATGGGGCTCAGGTTTGTGAATTTATGAATGTGATTTACATGGTTTTAATGTCACATGCATTGGTGATTCTGTTGTTCCTTAACTTGGATTCTTCTCATGTGTTTCCAGGGACCTCCAGGAGCAAAAGGGGAAAAGGTAAAGGCTGCATTAACATGTGGATTTTGGGGAAGCAGTTCCTGTATATTCTCCTGTTGCTGTAATTCTTTCAAGTCCAGGTTACTCCAACAACCCAGCTGGGTTTTGCTGGGATGTGGAGCTGTGAGAGTGCGTTCTCACATTGCCCTTGGAAAAGTTCCAGGAAGGGGAGGGCAGGAAGAATTTGCAAAAAAATGGGGGGAATAAATGTGGTCTTAAAGTTCATCCATGCTACAAGGTTCTGGTAATCCCCTAAGGGTGATGAGAATGACATAAAACTTCTTTCATTCCTCCAAGAGATCTGGACTCCATTGCTCTGTTTGCATGACACCCGTGCAATCAGAGGAGCCAGAGAAGGTCATTACTGAAAGTGAAGTTAATTTTCACATGTGAAGGACATAAGCAGTTGCTAGGAGAGCCTTAGAGTTGGAAACAAACTGTTATTTCTGATTTATTATCTGTTTCATTGCCTGCCAGGGCAGAAACTTCCCATTGTGTTGTCTCAAAACCATCTTCTCCCCCATTTTAAATACATTAAGCAATAGGACTATTGCCACTTCCCCTGTGTGCTGTGCCCGTGTCCAGCTGACCCTGTGCTCAGTCCTTCAGGGTTGAGATTTGAGCTCTGACCCTTTGCTGTTTTTCCTGATTTGCAGGGAGAATCAGGGGACATTGGCCCAAGGGTAAGTAGTGACACAGCACATTGATTTATTCTAAAATCTGGTTGGGTTTAGCCACTGCACAAAACAAAGCTTTGTGCAGCCTTGCTGCAAACTGTATGGTAACAGTTGTGGAAATGTTTAATTTCGCCTCTGGAGCTCTTTGTGGCAGTGGTTTTCCTAGCTTTGGCCATGAAGAAAAAAGAGTCAAAGATCTTTGGGTGCCTCATAAAGGGTTTTGCTGCTACTGAACTTTCTCATTTCTGATTTCCTCTTCCAGTGTCAGAGACAGACTCCATGTTTCTCTTGAAGTTTCTCTTGAGGCTGTGCTTCTTATTTGTTGGCATTAGAGCACCAGTATATGGGGTGGGACCTGGTGTCCCAAGGAGAGGTCCAGCACAGAGTTGTGCAGGATGGAACATTCCTCCTCGCTTGCTGAGCTCCCCACCTAAGAGCAGGATGACATCCAGGTGATATCCAGGCTACTTTTGAAAATAAAGGGTTTAAAGTAACTGTATGATGAGGGAAAATTCTTCTGGCTGTAGCACACAGAAATTAATGGAATTTCATGGAATTTCCTCTCATGGAGCTGCATGGAATTGAGATTTTACTGAAGTAAATCAGGACAGGTCTCCACAAGACACAAGGGGGATGTGGCCTATGTTGGGGATGAGATGGGAGGTTTCACCATGAGGTGTGGCCTCTGTTGCAGAGGTATTTCTGAGGTGTGGTTGTCTGTGGGCTTTGGGCACCTGCTGGAAACCCCACTGTGGAGATGTGTTGGCATCCTGGTGTACCAGTCACTGTAGGAGTCCGGATTTGGAGCTGGCACTCAAGAGTTGGCTGACCTGGGTTAGATGTCATTGCTGGAAACATAACCAGGATGTCAGTGGTTAATGTGGAGTAGAGATGCCTCAGAGACAATTTTTCTTCTTTCCCTTGGAGGTTGTAAAATCACTTTATGAAGTTGGTGTCATATTCTGAAGCAGCTCCCAACTGCCTTGGGTGTGTTTGGAAATGTCACCCTGGGGCTCAGAGAGCCCCTAAAATTTCTCAGATAGATTTATGGCCTGTGTGGTGAAGGAGGGGCTCGGTGTAAGGTCTCACTTGGTCTAAGTGCCCACCCACGTTCTCAGAACAGGCTTTAAAAGGTGATTCAGCAGCACAGGGAAATGAAATTTTCACTTTGTGGCCAGGGCTGGGGTGACTTTGGGTCTGGCAACTTGGGAAAGCTGGAGGAGGTGCTGCTGAGGCTCCAAAGGCTGCCAAGTGCTGTGGGACTCACCTCCTGCTGCAGAAGATGCTCTGGAACAGGCTCTGTCTGGACTTGCAGGGTCCAGCCCTCAAGGTAACACTTGTCCTTTGTTTTCGTCTACCAAGAAAAATGTGCTGGGTTTTGAGGGCATATTTTGTCCTGATTGGCATTTGTCCACATTTTGTTTCAGTTCTTGATTTATTTATGACTTTTCAGAACAGTCAGAAAAAGGCTCAAAAACAATTTGGGAGAAAAAAGAGAGAGAAAAGCCTGGCAGAGCCATGTACAAGTAGACCTAAAAACAGGTGCCTGACTTTGAAAATAGCTTCCTTTATGTCTCCAGCCACTTAGGGTTGTGAATAGGAGGCAAAACTTCTTGATATCATCTGGTCTAGATTACTTCTTGTTTCTGAATATAATCTATCTTATTTCTCAAGTTTCAGTGGTGGCTTTGTTTAGCTGATTTTGAAAGATGTGTCAATGCAACTCACTGCATCAATGGGAAGATAAATAACTAGAACTATATCCAGTGCCCTCTTCCTTGTAAATGGTCATGTCCATGGGTAGTGTAATGAGGATAGAGTGTGTCAGTGAACACTGAAACACTATGATTAGGAATGATGGATTAAAAGAGAAAAATCCTTGCGGTGGCTTTGGAGGGACTGTGTGTGATGGGAGTGAGGTGATGGCAAATAGGGATTAGCTACTGAGTATGTTCATGTCTGCACTGCTTCCCTTTCTGTAATAAACACCTGCCACCAACGTGGACAAAAACAGAGATTATTACATGTGGGAGTATGCCTGGTGGCAGATGCTGGAGGGTGATTTTGGAAAGCTGAGGAAGGAGATCACCTTGGGTCATCTCCATCACTGAATCCTTCTTGTTGTAAGCAGCATGAGGGAGGATGCTGTGCAGCCTCACCTACTCAGGATGGGGAATAAATGTGCCCAAATGTACTGACAGAATACACGGAAGTGTATTTACAGGGAGAAATCAGTAACAGGTCCCCTCTGCTCTTGGGAAGACAGAGGGAGTTGAAGTAGGATGCTTCCAAGGTTGGGACAGTTTGTGCCCAGATATTTGTGCCTGTGCTTGAAAGGATTTGTTTTATAAGCCTGACTTGCTCCCTGAGCAGGCACTGGGCCAAGTGCTCTGGATTTATGAACTTAGCTGCGTGATCTTGTTCATACTGACAGATGAGATGTTTAGACAAATGATGGGGTTGAGGAATCTCTGCACATCTGGGCCAGCGGATGCACAGCGCCTGTGGCAGCAGCACCAGCTTTGCTCTCCAGAGGGAGAAAATGAACTTCATTTCACCATTCTTCAAATGGTGAGAGAAATGCTCTGTCTGCAGTGGCCCACATGGCACATGCCTGCCCATGGCCAGTGCTGATGGAGATGGCTCCAGCACCTCCTGTATGCAGAGCTGCCGGGGGCCAAACACTGGTGTAGCTGAACCAGCTCTGCAGCTCAGTGCAGACAGAAAAGGAGCTTTTTCTCTCTTATTTCTGCAAAATTATAACTGCTTGCCAAGCTCACACTGCAAATAAAAACTCAGCACAGGAAGCATCCTGCAGAGCTCTCTGTAGCAGTCAACAGACATCTATGGATACTTTTATTATTTGCTTACTTTGTAGTGTTACATTGAAATGGCTACATTGAGGACTCTAAAGCTGGAAATCACCAGTGTTCAAAATTTCTGTGCTCCAGTATTCCATTGCTACATGGAGTCAGACCCAACAGACTGTTAGCCCAGTGCCTTACAAGCAGATGCTTTGGAAATTGTGGAGCAGGAATATGTTACTCCATCATACTTAACCCCTCTCCTGGAGCCTGTCTCTCTACAGCCTGGATGTTTCTTGCACCAGGGATGGTGTCTCTCTATTTGATATCCCTCAAGGCTGTTCACCTCTCATGGACCAATCTGTAACAGGGGCTGTTTAAAATTAAACATGTGATGGGTGGATTTGGTGGGATATGGTGTGTTTGGCCTCAGAGCAAATGCAAATTGTTATTTGCCATTAAAACAGACAGAGCTGGGCTTGGAACGTGCTTATTTGGATAATGCTCACCAGTCTGAGGGACAAGAAAAAAAAAAATCAGTTCCTGTTTTGCTCTGCGGGCTTTTATGAAAATCCCACTTTATGCTCTTGTGTACTTTATGCACATAATGAGCCACAGAACTGTATCCCTTCTGTCTACCACAAAACCCTTTGCTCTCACTAGAGTCTTTTTGGTGGTTTCTGTGCTATTTGGAGGACCTGGCCACGTGCAATGGTTCTGTGTCCTCATTAATTGCAATTTCTCAGTATTTTCAGTGCTGTTCTTCCCAAAAGTAGCTGCATTTGACTGTTGAGCTTACAGCCCCTCTCTACATCTGGAAAAAATATCTTTGTAAGGGTTTATTTTCTGGGGTTGTTTAGTTTTTTTCTATCTGACTTTACTTTTTCCCTTCTTCTTGACATGATGGTGTTAAAACATCTGTGCTGGGAGGCTGGGCAGGAGGTGGCCTTGCCAGTGCACTATTCCCCCCAAAACTGAGGTTTGGCATTATCTGTTACTGGTGTGCAAGGTTTAAAAGCTCTTTGGCAATTTGGAAAAGAGGTTTGTTCCCCAGAAGCCTCCAAAAATCTTCATGGAGGCTTTGCTGTGTGTTCCTGCAGGGCCTCTTGTGGCTTCACTCCACCGTCTTGATTCTCCTATGAATGTGTATGGGGATGGGTGGATGGGGGAAAGGGAGATGCACATGGTGCCCTGAGAAAGGAAATGTCTTACTACTTCTCGCTAGATAGATGAGTGGAAAGGCTAAAACACAATAGCAATGACTACTAACACAGTCTAAATACATTGTTTTTGTATCATATAAATCTGGAAGATTTATCTGTAATTTGCAGGCTGGGAATATATCAGTGTTCATTTGAGCCTCTGAAAACAAATACAATATTTGGTCTCAGGGAAATGCTGGGATATATCATCCCCTATGGGATTTACTGGAATAATACTCTTTATTCTGCAGTAGGAAAATCCTTTCCCCAGATGCTTTGAATGTCCTATTGTGCAGTAAACTAGTGAAAAAATACTTTTTTCCTCGGTATGTGTCCTGTTATAAAGTACCCAGAACCTTAAGCTCCAGTGCTGGCTACCTAGGCTGTTACTTTCTAATGTATCAATGAATTATTAAAAAAAAAAAAAAAAGTTATATATTGCTACAGCCTTTAAAACTGACTCTTCTGCTGTGCTTTCATCTTAAACTGCTGCTCTTTCTTCTTCTGCATCCCACTTTCCCTGGATATAGATGGTTTTTCCCCAACTCAGTCATGGATTTCTGGCTAATGATCAGCTTGTCTTTAGCCGGCGAGTGCTCAAGGTAGACACCAAATCTGCTGCCACTGGTTTGCTGTGATTGATTGAGCTGCTTTTGCTTTTCCTTTCTGGCTGATAGTGCACTGTTGCTATTTTAAATTGCCACAACCATGGCTGTGTTTAGAGATGCTTTTTGGGAGCATGTTTGACTGAAATCCCATTGGAATTAAAGGGCAGGCATTATCAAAGTAAAGGGACATAAAACTAATGGGTTTTAGCATTTGGTTCTTTGTGAGATTTGGGGATCAAGTGGCAAAGTCCTATAAATTTGATATAAACAGTGTTGGTATTGTAAAATAAAATGCTTAAAAACTAGAGTCACCTAAATCCTTGAACTCTAAATGGGACATTGTAATTAGGAAAAATTCAGCAGGAGACTCGACATAATTGGTTGCAGTGTTCAGCATTTGTAATTGAGTTTTTTGGAAAAGGATGCAAGTGATTTAGGAGCCCAGATCTTGTTGAAAGGCCATGGGACTTGTGCTGCTAAGTCACTTAAGGACTTCTGAAAAATCCCACACTTGTCCCTGGTTTGAGGGTGGACCGCATATTAAACCCAGCCCTCTGACTGCCTCGGTGGTGACTCTCCCAGATGTTGCTAAAAGATTTACGAGGTGGCCTTTCCATGAGGGGCTTTCCCATTGTGCAGCCACATGGATGGGCCAGGCCACGGCCCCAGGGCTGGGCTGTGCTGGCTGGTGGGGGGCCAGGAGCTGATTCCCAGCCTGGAACCCCACAGGATGCTCCCCTTGGGAATGGCACCCACCAAACCCACACAGCCACAGGGACACAGTGTGTTCTCTGCACCCCAAGTCTGCACTGTGTGAGTGGCCCAGGATGTTCACTTCACACGTGACCTTGGCTGTCTGTAAAGGATGAGATTAACCACTGCCACTTTTTTGTGTGGTTTTCTGGCATGGTGTGCTGAGCCATGGCAGAGAGTGCATGCTCCCTGCCAGCATGTTGTGAGCCTGGGGTGTTCTGGGTGCTGTTGGGTTGGTATTTCCATGCAAACAGTCACTAGGTAAGGGCTTAAGCAAATTAAATCTCGTTGGAAGGCATTGAGCACAATGTTGCTTGAGGAACCAGACCCAAATGGCACAAATCAGCCATGAGCTCACTTTCAGCTTTCCCCCTGTCTTGTGGGACAGCAGAGGCCAGGGTGCTGGTGGCCCAGGGATGCAGTGCATGTGTTGTGGACACCCTGAGACCATCTCTTGCCAACACTGGTTCATCTGACCATGTCTGTGTGAACTTCTTCTAGGGTGATCAAGGTCGAGATGGAGCCACGGGCCCCCCTGGTCCACCAGGACCCCCAGGTCCCCGGGGGCCTCCTGGTGACACGGGAAAGGATGGCCCAAGAGGACCTCCAGGCTCCCCTGTAAGGACGGGAGATGCGCAGCAAGCACATCAGGCAGTTCCCACCCCAGGAAGGACAGGGGGGTGAAGGGTGTCCCCTTCCCCAGTGCTGCCACCACAACCACTGAGTTCCCAGCCTGAGTCACAGCTGGGCTCCAAAGGCTGCTCATAGAGCAAAGCCTGAGGGTGTGGGGCAAGAGAACAGGAGGGGGGCTTCTATCTCAGGTTTTGGAGCAAAGAGCTGGACCTGGGGCATGTATTTGCAGGTGCTGGTTGTAACTCACAGAGCCAGGAGATCTCTTTCCCAATTCATACCCTTTGGATTACCTGTTGCAAATCTGAAGACCAGTAGCAATTTATTGAATAAAAAAAATAGGCTAAAAGCATAACACAGTGGAACATTCTAATTATGGCTGAGCATTTTGGAGAATGAGAGGTAATAGCTTCAATGTTGGTCTTTTTATTTTTTTGCAGGGCTTCAAAGGCGAGCCAGGAGAGGATGGAGTCATGGTCAGTATTGTCCAAAAGTGTTTGTGTGTGTGCCCCTCACCCCCACTGTGCATCACCCTTCAGCTCACTGCAGCAAGTAAGTTTGTGTCATTGCTTATGGAGGACAAAAATCCCCTCATGGAATTATAGGTGCCCTGAAATGGATGTTTGTCCAGGGCTACCTGTGCCCTGTGGAGAAAAGAGGCCTGTTTCTGTGTCCTCTTTGCTCTTCTGGAGGGATGTGGTGCTCCTGCATCCTGACTCCTGCCCCTCTGAAGCCACCTGACATTGTAACTCCAAATTGCTAAGGTTTAAGTTAGATTAAAAGGTGCTTACTATACATAAAATGCATGAACCGTAAAAGGATATTACTTACTGGGAGTACATAGAACTAATTCAGCTCTATTTGTAAGGGAAGATGAGAAGTTGACATCTGTGTCATTTTTTTTCTTGGAATTAAAAAACTCTTATAAATGTTTTTATCCTGTTTTAGTCTGTTGTCAAACAAGTGAACCTATCACTCTTACATTCAACAGGGTGCCAGAGGACCTCCAGGACCAAAGGTTGGTAATAATCTGTTTAATTTATTATGGATTCTTGAAATAATGCTGCATAAGGAGGTGGGGATGAAAATAAGCATTTTGAAGTGGACTTGAACTCATCGGTGTATATCAGACAAAAAATTCCAAGGCATTGACTGGGGGTGTAAATGTCTGAGTGTGTCACTTCCTCAATATCACGTTTACTGCCCATGCTCAAACCTGGAGAATGGGGGTGGAGGGAGCCACAGGGGGCTGGAATCTACTGAACTGTGGGAATGGGCTTTCTTGCATTTGAGGGGAATAAATATGATCAGCACAAGCCAAGTATTTTAATTTTACAATTAATTTTACAATTAATTTTGATTACCCACATAATAGGCCTCATTTTCTGTTATGTCCCTAAATTTTTCTCTCTTCTGTTGATGTTGCTGTTGAAGGGTGAACCTGGTGTCCAAGGGAAAAAGGTAAAATGGTGATTTGTTTTTTAATTGTTAATTTTAATTTCTTTTTCTTTTCTTTCCTGTGTGCTTGGCTAGGGAAACAATTGCCAGAGACTGGTGTAGAAGCCGTGGTCATGGCTGTCCACACCAACCCTTCCCTGTGTTCCCTCAGTTTCCCTCCCATGCAGTCCTGGAGCTGGGCATGGCTTGTGCCTGCAGCCTGGCTTTCATTTCCACAAACAAGCATGAAGCTGCAGCCACATCTGCCCAATAGACAAAGAATAAACCAGCAAATGCCAAGCAAAGCAGTTGGTCTCATGCCCTTTCTCTCCAGTAATTCAATGAGCCAAGAGGTGCCTGGAGGATGTTCTCTGCCAGGGGCCCCTGGGATGGGTTTGAAATTCCTGGGATGGCCATCACCATGCAGCACTGCAGTTCCATGGGAAATGTCCACTGGAGGGCCAGGAATGCTGCTTGGGTGTGGCATTGAAGAGTGTGAGAGATTCATATGCCCAAGCTCTCCAGAAGTGGATTAATCACTGCCTTTAAATGAAGTCAAAGCACTGACAGGACCCAGCCTTTTCCTCTTACTGATTTGGCCCAAAACAGAGGTGGCCATGGGTGTTTTGCAGGCCAGAATTTGGCTTAAACATTTCATAACTGGCTGGTAAAATTAATCTCTTCAGCACCCATGAAGTGTTGTTACTCCAGAACAAAGCACAGGCAAAACTAGAAAACCTCCTCCTGGCAGAGGGTGTTGGTGACATGAGAATGGGTGGCAGCTTACAGGAGGTCTTTGGGACCCCAAGAGGCCTTAAGGAATATAATATTTAGTTTCTGTTGAAGGTGGGAGAGGACCTTTGCCAGGACCTGCTGTAAGCAAATTCTGGAATATGCCCATCCACCTTCTCAGGAGCAGGGGACCATGCTGGAGCCTCCTGTGCTCCTTGCTGCAGCTCTCCCCTGGTTGCCTGCAAACCTGAGTGGGTTTCAGGTCTGTGCAACACTCAGTGAGGTCAAAAGAGGTGTTGGAACCTACTAAGTGTGGATAAGGTCTGCTTATTTCACTTTTTATATTTTATTCCATCAGGGTGATGATGGGATCCCTGGGGAACCAGGACTCGTGGGCCCTAAGGTATGTTCTACTCTGTGTCCATCCAATGCATGTGTTGGGCAGCATCTTTTGCTGTCTGGTTTTTGGCACCGTATCAGAATTGGGGCAGGACGAGAAACATTTCTCCTCTGGTGTGGAAAAAGATCAGGAAACTGTGAGGGTGGTGATAGGCTGGCATAGGTTGCCCAGAGAGGCTGTGGCTGCCCCATCCCTGGAAGCTGGACAGTCAGGCTGGACAAGGCTTGGAGAAACCTGGGACAGTGGAAGTTGTCCCTGCCCATGGCAGGGGGTTGGTACTGGCTGATCTTCAAGACCCCTTCCAACAGCAAACATTGTGAGTTTATTATTCTATGCTGTGATTTTGGGGCCAGCTCCATGGCTGAACACACCACCTGCAGCCAAAGTGCTGAATCTGAAAGCTTCATTTTTATCTCAAAACCTCCCCATTTGCACCTGGGCAAGGTGATGTGTTTTACAGCTGAAAGCAGAGCTCTTCCCCCTCGTGTATGTAAAATGAAGATAAATCAAGAAAATTATAACCTGAAGAAATCTTTTCTCCATCCTCCCTGTATAGCATTTGTCTAAATGGCTTTGTTTCCAGGGAGAAAAAGGAGGTGTGGGTCCCAAGGGAGAGAACGGCACAGATGGCTTCCCAGGACTAAAGGTAAAGGAAAAGCTGGAACTCTGGGCACAGCACTGCTGAGGCAGAGGCTTCCAGCTGAGGTGTTTTGGGCCTTTGCCTTCTGAAAGGCTCATAAAGTGCCAAAAACTGACACAAAAGGAGTGATATTAAGAGTGTTTTAACTTTTCCTGATTTGATGAAAGCTGAGTTCAAGCAGAGATCAGTATAAGAGTTCGTAAGCCATCTACTTGCACATATTCCACTGAATTGCCTTTTTCCTCAAGAGAGGTAGAAGTCTGATCCCATTTTGATCCCATGTGTTTGGGATCAGCCGTGGAATATCTTCAGAGCCCCAAGCAGTTGTGAGCTGTCCTGTCTTCCTGACCTCCAAAACTGCTGAGAGATACAATTAGGCTGGGTTTGTTAAGTGGTGGTGAGGAGACCTGGACAGTACATGTGGGCTGTTATTTACCCCCTCAGCTGCTTTGTATTTAGTAGGATCTGGATGCACTAATATTTTCTGTATCAAAGAGTTGTGATTCCTTACTGGGCAAGAAAGTGTGTGTGAGAAAGAAAGTGGGCTCTGGTGAACCTTAGTAAACTTTTTCTAGAACCATAGTAGCAGTGCTGATTGAATTTAGGGTTTTTTTCTACACATTTTTACCTTTTTTTTTTTACTTTTTGTAGAGCTTTAATTTGGTCAGCAAGGGGATTAACATGAGTGTGACACATGGGACATCTTTTGAATCCTGAATAGAATTTCTGTAAGAGTACTACGACTTTTTAAAACCCTCCAATTAAAAAAAAAAAAAATGGAGGGTAGGGGGGAAAAATAAAAACAGGAAGGAAAAAAGGAAAAATTTGGCATAGAACTTTTCCTTAAACTCACCCTTGAAAATGGTTGAAACATCTCAGCTGAAATTTTCCACATGCAAAACTCAGCCTGAAGCAAAGGGAGCCATGTGGAACCAGCACAAAGAAATGGAGCTCAGCTCACTCAGAGCAGGGAGAGGAGCTGGAGAGCAGCACAGCCCATCCAGGGAGCTCAGCCCTGAGCTGGCTGCTCCACTCCCCCTGCAATGAGACCTCCTCTGACTTCTCTTGTTGTTACACCAACATTGTTTTTTGTAAAATATATTTGCTCTCAGGTAAAATCTATTTTCTGCTAGGAGAAGCAGTCTCTTCTTGGTGTCATAATTTTTCCTAATCTAAAGCATATCTTTATGGGTGGGTACAGTATTTTTAGGATAAATATCTTATATTTTCCTTAGTCTCATTGAAAAATTGTGATTTTTCATTTTCAGGGTGAACCTGGTGAGAAGGGAGGAATTGGCTCCATTGGACCCCGGGTATGAATGTTCAGGATTTCAGTTTGGAGCTGTGTATTTGTCTCAACCTTAGCTGTGCCTCACCCCTCTTTTTGCTCAGTATGTGGATGAATTGCTTCACGATCAGTTCAGTGTCAGAAAACAGAGATGGTGCATATTTAAACAAATGATTGCACAGGTACTGAATGCTGACATGGGAAACCAGTCAAGTCCAATTTTCTTCTCCTCATGACTATCCCGTGACCCTTCTTTCTGCAAGAGAGAAGCTGGGAATAGGGGTAATCAAGTGAGGATTTTTATGCACTTCTCCATTACACATATTGATGACCTTTTGAGGTTTGACAGTTCCAGCTGTCAGACTAAGGACTGGTTAAATCCATGGTGTTTGTAAGGTGATAACCCCCAAATGCTGCGTGTCAGGTCTTTGCTTTCATACCAGCCATCTCTTGGTGCTGTAACATTAAACAGGATTCATCCCTGCCTGCAGGGTCCCCCTGGGCTGAAAGGGGAGCAGGGAGACACCGTCGTGATCGACTACGACGGCCGAATCCTGGATGCGCTCAAGGTAAGCCCTGCACCAGGGCTGGGTCCTGCAGTTTGTGGGAAGGGACTGAAATCTGCCAAGCTCTGCTACAGTGACATTGTGACAATGTGTCCACCCTTGTCCTGTGTCTCCTCCTGGCAGAGAGCTGGTGGGGGGGGAAGAAAGTGCTGATTGCACCTGGGGGCTGAGGATATTTAGGGTGTAGCAGCAAAAGCAGTGGCAGAGATTAATGGCTGCAGTTGGGGTGTGGGAGGAAGGGGAATGACACCTGATCCTTAACCTGCCCAACTGAACAGTCCCCTGACCTTTTCATCAGGATGAAATAAGCTGAATAGAATAAATACTTAATTACAGACATTTTTGAGAACCATCCGAATTGTTTTATAACAGGCTGCAGGGATACACAAAGTGCTGGTAATTTCTGTTTGCCAGATGTCCTCGTGGCATGCAGTTTTGGGAGTGGAGTTTGTGGAGTGCAGTGGTTGGAGAGGCTCCATCAAATGTCTGGAGGCTTCATCTGCTGGACCCAGACTCTATCCCATGTTCTGCATGCAGAGACTGCTGAGGGGAGCATCACTAAACCTCACTAACTTTGCTGTTTTCCTGCTTATTTGCTGTTTGCCATGTTTGTGCATTGGTCTGTCTCATGGACAAGGCTCTTGAAAGGCTTCCAGTGTGACTAAGTGTAACAGCATTTGAGTGTGCAGCCATGGAGAACGGTGCTCCAGGGTATGATACTGGTTTGGCTTTCGTCTGAGCAAGACCACAAATTTTGCTGCTTGAAATAATTTGCCAGTTGGAAAATATTTGTTCATCTCAAGGTGGTTTGTGGTCGTTGCATGCAGCAGTGCCCAGGAAAAATAACTTCTTTAAGTGTGCAAGGTTTTCCTGTTGTTTGTGCTCACACAGAATCCTTTTTTTCCCCTTCTTTAATTGCACCTCCCTGGCTGGCTGACACTGTTTTCAGCACGATGCTGCTTCCCAGGCTGGCTGGCTGGAGTGGGCAGGATGCAAAAAGAGACCATCTGATTTGGGTCCCACCTCCAGCTAAAGGCATTCTGCCTCTTACTCCATGTCTTTGCAGCTGTAAACCTGACTCGTTCCCATTGTGTTGTGTTTTGCATGAACAACCCCATGGCCTTGGTCACTCTGTGTCAGCTGAGCTCATCTTGGTGCTCAGACAATTCTGCTCTCCTGAGTGTCTCTGGCAGATTGTGGTGGAAGTTGTTCATCCCCACAGCACGAGGACAGCCTGTCATGTTCATGTTAGTCATGACCAAGCCTGTTTTGTTTGCTGTGTTTCAGGGTCCACCAGGTCCCCCAGGGCCACCAGGCCCCGAAGGCACTCCAGGTCCCAAGGTGAGCATGACCTCTCCCAAGCAAGACTCTGCCTTAGTAGCTCTCCATTAAGAGTCTCCCAAGCCAAAATAAGGCAGTTGAAGCTGCCTGCAGAGGAGTTTAAGGCTGAAAAAAGGTGGCTTTCACACAAAAGCCAAAATTTTGTTGACCTGTCTCTGGCCTTCAGCCCTTCCAGAGGATGCTGTCCCAGAAATGAGTCCAGTCCCAGTCTCACACCTGGCAGGTGTCATCCCAGCCCCTCTAGTGGGAGAAGCAGTTGTGAGAGGGGCTGGCAGTCCCATGGCTGTGCTGAGCCACCCTCGTTCCCACCTTCCCTGTGTGCTGTTTACTGTCCCAGCACTGTCCTAGGACCTGCTGTCCTCCTGCTTCACAAGCAATAGTCTGTAATCTGGAGCCAGCTGTAGTTTCTTAAAAAGAAGAATGCAATTTGTGGAGAAGTATCTCTTGAAAGACTGGGATGGGACAGAATTTTGGTGCCTTTTGAAGTCTCTGAATCAGTATTCAGATCAGCTGGTGATGCTGGTACATCGCTGATGCCTCCTTGGTTCTGAGCCTGAGAGTGGCAAATCCACAACCGCAACAGTTTTGTGTGAATAACTCCTTTCCTTGCACAATGCTTTCCCAAGATGAATTCTTGATTTAATTTACTATGGGCTCCCCTTTCTTTGTGTCCCTTCAGGGAGAGCTGGGCTTGCCAGGTGCACCTGGAATGGATGGTGAAAAGGTGAGTGAGGCATGGCTGGATCAAGCGAGACCTTGCCAGGAGGCAAATGAAAAGGAAGTTTCCTGTGTGTCTGTGAGAAGCCAATGCAGCCTGCCAGGAGCGAGCTGTGCTGTGCAGTGTCAGCTGTGCCTCCCTGAATTGATGGCCCTTTGCCTGCAGCCCCTGCTCTGCTCTGAGCGTGCCAATGCTGCTCGTGGCCGCGCCTGGAGCTAAAGGGGCTCCTTTCACAAGCAGTTCAGCAGATGCTGTCTCAAATCTTTTTGTAAACCTTCCCAACCCCAAATGGTTGCAATCCCTCCTGCAGCCCAGCCAAATTCTGCTGCACCCTCAAAATTGGCATCTGTGAGGTTGAATGTTAAAACGTGTTTTCATGAGCTCGCGATGTGGAGGGAAACAGCAGAAAGGTAGAAATGGCTGGGGGGAGTGGTATTTTAAGACTTTTCTCCTAAACATGTGGTTTTCTCTCAACTTGCAGGGTCCCAAAGGAGCAAAGGGTGATCAGGGCAGCATGGGGATCATGGGGCAGAAAGGAGAGACAGGAGAAATGGGCTCAGCAGGTCCCCCGGTAGGTCCCTTTGTCTGTCCCTGTCCTGCTGCTCCTGGTTCTTTAATGCACTGATTTCTGCAAATGCTCAGAACAGGGCTGAGTTGGCTGATTTAAGCAATGACCTCTCCACACCACCTTACTGTGGAACTGGTGGTGGATGGGAGAGCTTTGAATTTCTATTTCTATTATTCAGAATGTATCAAGGAGGAGAAAATATTTCTTCAAAGTCCCCTGGAGATGACCATGAGCTCTGCTTGAGCCAAGGCTGGTGTTTAGAGGGAGACAAACCTATTTTTCTTTCATTTTTGCTTTCCTGGAATATGCACCACATCAGTGACATAAAAATTACATTTTTATCTTTCAGGGAGCAGAAGGGCCAAAAGGAGACAAAGGAGAAAAAGGAGACACTGGGTCACCATGTCTGCAGAATCATGTAAGGTCTTGGCAACATAAAGTCTCTTCAATGACACAGGATCAGGCAAAGTTTGGGGATGCAGGATAGACCCACCAGTCCCATATCCATCAGCAAAACCCAACTGTTTTTTAGAAGTGTCTAAATGAGGTTTATTCATTGGAGAAGAGCAGTTCAAACACTTAGCACTAAAAAGTTACTTTAGATTTTGTATTGGTGATTGAGATATTGGATGCTGCTGTTGTAATTAATTGGGCATTAAATCATGATTCTGGTCTTTGTGAGGTTTCCACTTCTGAACCATCTTCTCTCTTGCCCAGTCTTGTTATTGTGCTGTTAAATTCCCTTCTGCAGATCATACCTGAGCCTGGACCCCCTGGACTACCTGGCCCTATGGTAGGACTCTGGAAGTGATTCCTGCAGATTTGTTATTGTATGGGATAGATAAGGACAAGGGTGGTTTGTTCTTTTTAATCATTGTGGGCTGTTTTGAATCTGGGAAGAACATCAGGGAAGTGCTACTGGGTCTGATCTGTCTGGAGAATTTGATCTGTCTGACCAGCCTGCTGGTCTGATCTCTCTGGAGAAGTTAAACCACCCAATTTAGGAGAGTACATCAGAGTTTATGGCTCATTTTACAAAAATCCAAGTTGTTCCTTGGGAGAAAAGGTATAATCTTGCGCGATGGAAAATCTGTTCCCCACCATGATGGTGTCTGTATTCCCCTAAATTGACCCAAGTTATTTTCTGCTGTCAGCTGCACTGGGAGAGGATGCAGGTGGTGATGAGCACAACAGAATGAAGAGCATTTTTAATGGAGAGGGGGGTTTGGTGTCTACAATGCTCCCAAAGGAGCTGTCAAGGACATTGGGGAGTCTGGGGTGCCTCTGCTGGGTCCAAGATTCACCTTGAATAGACCATGCTTCAAAAGCAGGTGGCATTTCAGGTGGCATTCACAGCCTGGGAGGTATCCCAGCCCTGCCTAGGTGTGGAGGACTGTGGTGGCACAATGCCATCCCCAGAGCCTCCTGCCACTTTCTTCAGCAAAGCTTTTGGGGGCTCTCACTCAGAAAGCTTTATTGTACCATGTTACACAGAATGCCCCTTTTCAGCTCCACTGCCCTCTGATTTGATATTGGAGAACAAAATAAACTGCCACCTGTCTTGAAAAGAAGTATTTGACCATTCATTGCCAGCTCATAATTTGAGCAAGAAATGGTTTGGGGAGGAAAGTTTAGGGTATGTTTTTAAATTCTGGGTTTTTTTCAAATGTACCACTGTCTTTCCCACAGGGTCCTCCAGGAATCCAGGGGCCTAAAGTAAGTCAATAAATAAAATGTCACCCAGTTTCCCAGCTGCCAGTGCATTATTTACAGGCTCACAAAGGCCTGTCAGCTCTGGAGACTGAGTTTTTTTGTCACTGTTGTCACAACACATCCCCTGGTTACACTGTTCAGCAGTTGGCATTTTGGAAAACAAGCCATTTTTCCTTTCAAGCATTTCCAATCCAAACCCCTCCTCCAGCACAGAGTCCTGAGGGCTGGTGAGAGTCAGGGTTTCCAAACTAAAAGGCTTAAAACCTTTGTTTTCAGTTATTTTCTTATATGATGTGGTCAAGAGCAAAACATCAACAGCAGTGTGGGTGTAAGCACCCCAGAGAAGGGGTGGGAGATAGTGGGTGCATGAGGGGCTTCCCTGGGCAGAGTTGCCAGGTCTCTTTGGCTCATCCATTTAATTTCTGCAGGGTTTGGATGGTGTAAAGGGAGAAAAAGGTGACAGTGGTGAGAAGGGGGACCAAGGTGACACCGGACCCGCTGTGAGTTGTTTTCCCAAATCTCATTTCTGGCTGTTGACAGAAACCTGTCTCATGGGAAACAATCCCAATGCTTTGTTGCTTTTTAATTTAAGGGTCTCCCAGGTGCTCCAGGGCTCATTGGTTTACCTGGTACCAAAGGAGAAAAGGTAATCACAAGTGTGGGAGAGGAGCAGGGATGCTGGGGTGCAATCCTAAAATAAGGGCTGTAAAATCCTGCTGTGGGGAGTCCAGCCAGAACTGCAGAGCTGGAACAGCACTGCCTTGGTGGGTGGCAAAGAAGCAGCCTCCAATCCCAGGGGCTCCTGGGTGAGCCCATGCTCTCACTACCGTGTTAAACCAACTGGATCTAAGTTTGCCTGCAATACCAAACTCAACATAGCACATCTTAATTTTTATTTTTACATCTGCAGGGAAAGCCAGGGGAGCCAGGATTGGATGTAAGTATGGAAACCATCAATTATTCATGGTAGAAACACAAGTAACTCACACATAACTTGAGATTGTTGGGAAAATATGTAGCTAACCTTGTCAGACTGCTCCTCCTTAAACACAATGCCCATGGAATGATGGCTGTGGGAAAGGGCTGAATTCAGGCCTGTTGCTGGGCTGCTTCCACTGCACAGTGGAACTGCTCACCTAAAGGTGCTGTGCTGCCAGGGCTTCCCTTTCCAACTGAGAATATTTGTACTGGATTCAGTGACATAAAAATTTTTAATAGCTGTAAGGTTACTGGGGTCTGGTGAAGCACTCCAGTTTTCCCAAGAAGTTGCTGATATACCAAGTCAATGGGAAGAAAATGTTGTTATTTACTGTGGCAGAACAGGCTGATGGCTGGAGTTGGCTCATGTTGAATTGAGCCATTCACACACTAAACTTACAAAATCTTCTTTTTTTTCCTTTTTCCCACCTAAAAATTGTGGTGACAGGGTTTCCCTGGTCTCAGAGGAGAGAAAGGAGAGAGAAGTGAAAGAGGCGAGAAGGTGAGTGGGTTATGGCTGTATTGATGCTCGTGGGGCAGAACAGGCTGCTCTTTTTGGCAGGCAGTGCTGCTGGCTCTGGGAGCCATTGCTGAAAGGCCTTCTGTGCAG
The DNA here is from genome assembly GCA_027886175.1 of Phylloscopus collybita. Classification (NCBI taxonomy): domain Eukaryota; kingdom Metazoa; phylum Chordata; class Aves; order Passeriformes; family Phylloscopidae; genus Phylloscopus; species Phylloscopus collybita. The sequence continues at coordinate 7,561,266 of JAJNNQ010000019.1, read as the reverse complement.
CCCAAGGATTTGCACATTCCTAGCACAGAGCAGGACAGGCAGTTAATTCCTACCCACTTTTTTGCAAAAAGGGTTTTTGCAAGCCTGCCCCCAACCCAGCCCAGCCCAAGCATTGTGGGGAAATGGAGCATCCTGACAGCTCCAGATTGCAAAGAATCACTGGTCTTGCTTCATAGACCTTGAAAACGGGTCCATATACAGGGACCTTTAAACAAAGGGATACCCAGGTGGAGCCAGGAGCCCAGCTGAGCACTGGGCTGTAGCTGGAAGCTGCTGCTCCCACTTGCTGTCTGATACGAACCTGGGTTCCACCAGAAACTGGTCATTTAGTCAATCTGTTATAAAATTGTCTATCACAATATTTCCACCCAGCTTTAACTGAAGATTTTCACAGTGATTTCACTACTCAGCTGAGGTCACACGAATGCAAGTGTCCTTACTCTGGGTGAGGACTGGGACTCTGCAATTGCTGTGAGACATGAAGCAAAGGTGTTTCTTCCCCTTGCTCGTGGTATTTTCCTGTTGTGCTGACAGGGCGAACGAGGAATCCCAGGGAGAAAAGGGGCCAAAGGACAGAAGGGGGAACCAGGCCCTCCCGGACTGGATCAGCCTTGTCCTGTGGTATGTCTTTCATTTCACTTCTCCTAAGCACAGGCTGCTGGGGCTGAAAAGGAGACACAGCTTTGCAGCCAGGAAAAGGCAGGGAGGATTTGGGAGTTCTCTCTTTTGCAGTAAATCAGAGCAGATGGTTATTGTTTTCTCACTTTTTGTAATGGTTTATCTGCACTGCTGGAAGTTCACTGCTTGCTGCAAGGGCTCCTCATGGCCAGATGGGAGCAAGCCACAGCAGTAAAAATAAAGCATCTTTGTGTAAAGACCTTCTTATTGTAGTCAGGAACAATGGACCTCAGTAGAGCTCTTCAGGAGATAGTGTGAAGCTGCCTGCCTGGCTTCTGAGCATGTTTGAAATCAGGGAGTAACCGGGTGCAGGAGATGGGAGGCGATTTGAAAACAAGGCCAGCTCCATCCCTTCATCCCTGCAAACCGAGCGAGGGATGAGCCTGGGGAAGCATGTTGGGGTTAATGGCATCACAATTCTGCCAAGCATAAGTGATGTATGAGCTGGAGCTCCCCAGGCTGCTAAGAAGTGCCTCTGGGAGAAGAAACCTCCCCTGATTTCTCTGCCTGTGGCTCAGAGCTGTCCCTTCCCAGACACACCCCATAACCCAGTGGGCTCTCCAGGAAACCTTCTGGGGGATTTGTGCCTGGGGAAGCTGGATCTCCCAAGCCCACTTCCAGAACCTCTCATTCATTACATAGAACTCACTAAAACAAAAAAATATCTGGAGTGGTTTATAAGAAGTTATTTGACTTGATAAAATTCACCTCCTTTTCACTACTGTTTTTCATATAATGACTAAAACTAGAGAGATCCTTTCCCTGAAGTGCTTTTGAAGCTGCAGGATGAGAAGTGTCAAATATTGAACTGAAACTGCTTAAATATAGCTGTTTAGAACTTAGTCCAGAGGAACCTATTTAAGAGTGCCAGCTGCTTGTTCCATGACAATTCAAACACCCATGTCTTCTCTGAACCTGTGACTTTTCCTCACTCCCTGAGCACAGCCAAGGCTGTTGTGTAGCTCCACTCTACCAGCAATAAGCTCCTTTAGTCAATATGCTTTATTTTGCCTGGAGATTGAATGGGAACTACAATTAATTTTTTCCTCTCTTGACATGTTGGGTGATTTACCCTTCACCTCTTTAACTGCATTTTACAAATGTGAATCTCTGGTTTGTGTACAGAAGATCTTTCCCAGGTGACAGACTCTGCATGTCATGTGAATTACCTGCCATAAAACCACTCTGCTGACTCGCTGTGTCATCAGAAATGGAGCTGTGAAGCTCTACACCCATCCTCCTCCCCCTGTGCTGAAACATGGGTGTCTGTCTGTGTTACTCCTGTGTCCTTTATCATTCTCAACAGTTATTTTTCTAAACAGGGAGATCATAGCATTGCAGGCAGCAAAAGGGACCCAGGTTTGCCAGGCCTGGATGGGGTGAGCCTGCCCTGCCCATTGGTACAGTATCTGCTCTTTCTTGCATGGCTTGTGTGTGTTCCTGCTGTGGCCAAGCCCTGTCCCAAGGAGCAAACACCTCCAGGGAGAGGAAGGACACAAGGCAGCAGAGCTGGAATGAGATGTTTCACTCTGACACTTGGGGAAGGATGCCAATGTGTTGTGCCTTCTTCTTCCCAGTTAAAATGACTTTAGATAAGGAGTGTCAATCATGGGAGATCACGCAGGGGATGCCAGTCCCTTTATGGTAACAGATGCTCAGAATTAGTTTTGGTTTCTCTCAGTACCTGGTGGCCCACTTTGGTTCCCCTGTGCTGCTGCAGCCCTGAGTCCCATTCCCAGCTGGGATTTGAAAGGCTTTCCTCAAACAAAGGGCCAGTCCTGCAGAACAGGGCCACTGACACTCTGGGCATCCCAAGGGTTTTACTGTGTCAGCACACAGCTCTGCCCAGAGCTCAGGTTGAGTCCAGTGATGATGCAGGAAGGTTCGTGCTCTGCACCACTAGCTAAGAGAGGTCATTGTTTTATTTTCATTTTTTTAACCATAGAAAATGCTACATGTTAGATGATGTTAGTTGTCCTCAGAGAAACAAAAGGGCAGTAAGCTGTTTCTCTTTCAAAAAGTTAAATTACTTTCAGATATGTCCAAGAAATCAATTCCTAACAGCAGGCCTGCTCCAACTTCATATTTACTCCCCAGAGATGTTGTATTTCCCAAGCATCTCCCATCTTAACTATACAGAAAACACAGGACCCATCTCTGTTGAAGGCACTGTAAACTGCAGTAGGTGATTCCTCCAATTAACTACAACATGACCAGTCATTAAAGCACTTGTGCATCTTCCTGGTTAGTTGCAGGTTGGTTGAAATGCTGACTTTGTTCTGCAGCCCAGGTGCAGTGGAGGCTTGCTGGGCTTTCAGTCCAGGAGCATCAGCTCACGCACAGCCACCAAGAGTCATTTTGGAGTCACTAAAGTGAAACATGGTAGAAAGATGTGGAGTTTTATGATGGCCACAATAAGTGTTTTGAGTGCAGAAGAAGGATAAATAGCTCAGGGCAGAAATCAATCAACACTGACCATTAGTGTTAGGGAGCACTTTAACAGCAAGGCAGGATGTTTTAGCCCAAAAAACCACTCTGCACCTTGTCCCCCATACCCATCACTCCCAGACAACTCTGGCAAATGCACACGTTTTACCTTTTTTTAATAGCTTTGGACCAAAATATTGACTGTGTCTGCAGAAAAAAATGTGTGTTTTCTAACTAAGGTTACAGGAAATGACTTCTTACACTATGAGTAGCTGGAGAGGGTTACCTTACTTCACTGCATCTGTTTTATTGGGCATAGGCTATTTTACATATAAAATCAATACAGAATACAAAAAATGTCGTGACTAACATTTACAGTAAAAAATGTAAAATTGCATTTTGACCTGTGTTTACATGAGCAGTTCTCTCTGCTGCATCTACATCTTCCCACCCCTAGTGAGTCTGGAGGTGGCTCTGAGGGAAGGGTCAGTGCCTGTGTGCTCTCTGTGGCTCTACATGCAGAAATTCATTGGAGATCCAAGAGCCTTAAAAAAAATCCAGCATCAGGAAAGGCAGCTGAGGTCAGCTATTTCTTCTGAAGTGTCTTGAGAGAGCTGGTCGTACAGAGCTCGTTCCTCTTCTAAGGGGTTCTTTCCTTTCCAGTGTTCTCCTCCTGGTCAGTGAGACCTCTTCTGGCTTTCTCATTTTTGTATGTTTCTTGTATCTCCAGTGGAACAAGACACATATTTTCACTCCCTTTGCATAGTCCACAACTCATCCTATTCTCAGTTCAGCAACTCAAGATTTCTTAAAGAAACTAAGTACTGCAGGATCAAATTTAACACAATTAGGATACCATCTAGGAAAAAAATACCTACATCACCTCCCCCCAACAGAAAAGCACATTTTAACAAAAAATACATTCCCACATAATGCTTTCCATATATATGTCTGATTGCAAAAAACACTACCTTATAAAGCAGATTATGAAGTTAATGAACTGTGATTTCAAATCTTTGTATTTGTACACGTTTTCTTTGTTTAAAGGAAAAAAGTGTAGATTTTCAATTTTTTTTTTAACCTGAGGTGTATTTAATTTTCTGTTGTGCGTGACACATGGATTACATTGCCTGCATATTAGTTTTTGTGCATATACAGTGAATGGGTTTTGCATGGTAATTAACAGTGCTGCTAAGCCATTCATTGTGACAAATGAGCTTCAGGTTTTTGGATCTGACACTTAAGTCACTGTCAGGAAAGCTGAATCTGTAAATTCAATTTTGCAGGGACCAGACGGACTGCCAGTAGCAGGATGTTGGCATAAGGTACAGTAACACTAATAATTGTATATCCTTGAACAGGTCCTGAGTAATTTTGCTCCCTGCATGGTGACTGCACTGCTGCACATGCTTTAAGCAGCATCTCAAAGCCTGGCAGACATGATATTATGCCTTGGGAGAGCAGGATTCCAGCAGCTTCAGGTCTTGTTCCCCTCAGCTCTAGACTGGTGCTGGGAACACCAAAAACTTTATAAGCATGCAAATCATTGCTAACACTGTCAATAGAATGCCTTTTTACAAGCTTGCTTGGGCTTTTATTACGGCCAAGGAAGCTTAGGAACCACCCATGGAAAAGCTGCACTTCATGCTCATGTGACTTAGTCCATACTCTCCCAGCTGAGAAGTTAACAACAGTGGGTTGTCCCTGTTGCAGAGTTCCAAACAATTTTTTTCTAACAAAGACTCTTCTGCCATTGTATTTGTAACTCACAGTCATGGCACTGCTTCAGAGCTTGGATCAGCACCCTGGGTGCAGCTGGTCAGGTATTCTGTAACATCTTGTGCACCCAGAGCAGCCAGGGGTTGGAAGTGCTACTGGCAGTCTGGGAGAATGAGAAGAGCTGTGTCCTCCTGTAAGATGAGCATTTGATCCAGACTTGTAGGAGAACCCTCATTCTCCAACAAGAGTATGACACTGAAGCTGAGTGGAATTACTAACCCAGCTGTAAACATGTCGTATGTGGACAGCTGGAGTTAACAGCATGTCACTAACTGGTTGCAAACCCTCAGTTAGAATGTGAGCACACCCTTAGTGTATTAAAGGTTTTAATTCTGTGTGATTTGTTTGGATGTACCAGTAATATTAAAATAAATCTAAATGCCAATCCTTACAGTATTAATAATAAGGTTAGTAAGTGTAATGAATGGAGTATTTCTCTGATTAAAATGTTTGTGTGTTCTTTTTCAGTGATCTCTAAGCATGAAGCATAATATGTAAATAATGTGATATATTTTGATCTTTTTAATTTTTGTATAAAAAAAGGAAAAAAAACCACTTTTGACAGTAATATATTGACCTTTTTTTATACTGGATTCTGACATTTATGGACTTGGAAAATAATGTTAAGCTCCCAAACCCATACCAGTACATGGTAACATCAGGATTTGCTAAAGGTACCAATATCAGTACCTGGGGATGAACAGTGCTCCCTGCTCATGCTGCAGTGTGAACTAACAGTACTGAGCCAGCCTCGTGTGCCTCACTGCACGAAGGAGGGCAAAATCCCTGTCCTAATTTGCTCTCAACTTCATATTTGCATTGCACATGCTCATTAAAAGGGTGAAAAAACCTGGCTGAAAACAAAGAAAAGAAGGATGCAGCCCTAAAAATGAAAGAAGCTGATGTCTGCTGTCTGGTCAAATAGGAGAAGGATTTGCAACCTGCAGAGGAATCAAAGCCAAGCTCCATCCATCGCTACCTGCTGTGCGTGTGATGGAAACAGCAACTCTGGGGCTAAACAGAACAACCTTGACTGCCTGTGGTTATTTCCTCTACTACCAGGAGAAACTTTTTTCCTCAAGAGGAAGCACCTCTGGGTCATGCTCTGAGGTCTGTGCCTGAAGATGTTCAAGCACTTTGTTACTCTGGAACATAATTCCCTTAGGAAGCCTCCACTGCAGAATTTCAGAACAGAAAAACCTGGCAATACTTTCAGTGTAGGGAGGTGCAGGACAGGGAAGGCTCTGCTTAAGTTTCTTCTTAAACAATAGAGCCATAATGTCACTCTTAGGGTTCCCAGAAAATGTGAGTTTGGAGTATTTAATTGTCTTGGTTTGTGGGATTCATTTGCTTTTAATTTCTTCTTGGTTTACATGGTTTTAACTGTAAACTAACTCTGCACTCTTGTTGTCTTATTTCTCTTCACCTTTTTGATCTCTTTTGTTAAATTATCTCTTCTCAGGCACATCCCACACAGAGCAGGGTAATCAATAAAATCATTATTATTTTGATATCTGCATATGCCACTGTGGGATCAATTAAAATTGCAAACTATTCCACAGCTCACATTTTTAAGATGTCGAAAAAACATCAATTGTGCAGCAGAGAACCATAAAAAAAGTATTTCAAAGAGGAAGAAGATGGCTTACAGCTGAGTCTGTTCAGCTTACAATGAAGATCAAGAGGCAACCAGATTCCTTAACAGGGAGGAGATACTTTGTATTAACAAGTTTTCAAACTGGACAGAAAAAGATATACAAATATTCATCCAGTGGGTAGAAGTTGGAGCCGCACAAACTAAAAAAAATAAGCTGTGGATTTTTATTGGTAAAACTGGTTAATCCTAACCAGACCAGCGATGTAATTGCTATCACCTTTTTAATTTAACAGCTCATGTCTGGAGGAAATTCTTAGCTCAGTACAAGTTGCTAGGTTCTACATAGCAGTTTTAGGTGAATTTAAGAGCCTGACCATAATATCGAACATGGTATCATGGCTCTTTGTGGCCTTGATCTTAGAGAATACAGAAGGGAGACAGTTTTGGTGCACTGAGTAGATCCAAAATCTCTGTTAAGATTCTTGCTTCACTGCCACTCTTACTGCAGCTACTGCCAGAGAGGGACTGAGAGAGGGATGGGACCATCCAGGTACAACCTGCCCTGTACAAGCTGACCTAGTGCTGGAGGTCTTGCTCCGATATTCTGAAGAACAGTGGGAGTGTAATTTGTGCTCCACACAGGTAGGGTGATGTCTGGTGTCTGTGAGTTTCCATCTGTGACCAGGCTCTGGGTATCCTTGAGCTTATCCCCAGAGTCAGGGGGAGCCTATGCTCTGTGCTGGTCAATGCTGAAATGGCCAGCAGGCTTGGGAGAAGTGACACAGCCCCAGGGCTGTAGGCAGTGGACTTGTTACTGCTGTTGGCTGCTCAGGGGCTACACCTACACATCACTGGCTTTGTGGCTGTACTTGGCATCTCTACCAGTTACTCACCGTTTCCTTGGTCACCATACAGATTAAATCCATGTTAAATTCAGATCAATTAGCAAATCAAGAAACAACAATTATGTAACTCAAAACGGCAATGAAAATGTATTTTATTTACTTCCATTTCATGTTCTCAGCTATCACTTTTGGTGTAGGGGTTTTTAAAGGCATAAGGAGCAGCTAACAAGCTTCCACCGGCCTTTAGTGATTTTGAAAAACCCCTTTAAATATCCCAAATTAAAGCTAAAAAATTTCTGTGAAAAGTTGAAGGCAAATCTCTCATTGATGTCATCAGGAAGATCTGTAATTGTTCCCTTAATGTACAGTTGCTCTTCCTATCTCCCTCAGTCATTTCCAAACTAAAAGCAGTTCACTATTCCAAACCACGCTGTGGGCTTCTACACTCAAATCCCTGCACATGTCGTATTCATGGAACTTCTTTCAATATCAATGAGAGTTCAGTCCTCAGAATGACTGCAGAAAGCACAAGAATCTGGAAGTGTCCACAAACAATCTACAATGCAGATAGAAAAGTCTTGTTTTACATACGCTGGCAAAAACTAAACAGCTTTCTATCTAGCTCCTACTTGAAGAAGTTTGATATCACTGAAGCTACAAGACAAGCTAACCTCCAAAGCTTATGAAATTATATTAAAATTTATATTTTCTCTGAGGAAATACCCCGAAGTCCTATTATCTTCAGGTAAACAAGTCAGTATTCCGTCTTCAACTTGTGGAATATCCAGTGCTTGTAGGCATCAACTGTGACCACTGTCAGGCCTGCAAAACATTGATACAGAATACCAAAATAGTGCTTTACCCTCTCACCGCTCTGCAAGGCCGCCATCCCCCTCCCAGCAGAGCCTCCGCTGCCACAGCACCCAAGACATTTGTTCGTAATGGAGGAAGGCTGGAATTACCACTCTAGTACAGGAGTGCAGCTGTATCCACCCCCACCAGTGCTGCAGCTCAGCTACCAAAACTTTTTGTCATCCCCTTTGGAAATTCCCAGGCAAAGGCCCTTGGTTCTGTATGTTCAAAGATCATCCATGCATGTGCAGCCAGTCAGGTATGCTCAGGACATTGGACTCACTGCTCCCATGCAGTCACTTCTCTGGACTCCTGCTGCTGCCACTCCCATCAGGAGTCCTGGCAGGTATGGATGCTGCTGCACACTGCTGCCACTTTGGCTATGAGGAACTAACCGTTAGGTCTCCAAGGCCTGGGGGTGGTACATCCACTCTACCAACCCTCATCATCCAGAGACCTGTGGAGAGCAGAGCTTCTGGGAGCAGAGCCGGGAATGGATCCCCCAGAAGAACTCTCACTGGCACCTGAAGTCCTGCCTGGTCCTCAGCTGAGATTTGGCCTTCAGATTCTGAATAGAGTGTACCTGGTTCCTTGCCCATGGCACGGAGTTGGCCCTAGATGACCTTTAGAGACCGTTCCAAGCCCAGCCATTCTGTGATTATCAATCATATTACTCAGATCAGCAGACTTTATTAGAGAAACTGTTGGGTTTTGTACTGATTACACAAGAGTCTAAGAGGAAATCTGTTTAGAGACTTTCATGTGCCTTACACACGCATTTAGAAGAGTAGTTAAATACAGAGCAGTCATGATCTTACTGCAGTGAGTTAAAAAGATGTGCTTTGCTCTGCAAATTCATGCCAGATCAGTTGATTATTTTCTCCTTTCATATGAAAATGTTTATGTGGGTCTTTTTGAATACTTTGATTTTGCGAATAGCTCATGAAGACAAATTTTACTTCTAGGTAGTACTGGCAGTCTTGCTCAAAACTCAGTCATGATCTCAGCCTTTCACAAAGCTTAGGGTGTTTTTCCCCCAGGAAATCTCTCTTCTTTTGTTTTCCCCTCTGGTTTGAAAGAATCTGAGACTGCTTTACAGCAATTCCAAAAAGCAGCTGAACGTTACCACTACATCTCAGCAACAGTGAAGATGACTGATAGAGAGGCTGCTAATGCTTACAAAATGTGGGTCATCTGTGACTGAGCCACTGCTTTTCTTGATCACTAAAATATTTGGTGTAACTTCATGGATCCATCAATAGACATTCTAGGTAACACACTGAAGTTACTGATATTGGGGAAACGTGAAACTCAGACAAATATATTTTTGGTTTTTAGTTGACATAAATTCCTTCCTCTAATTTAACTGCCTGTGAAAGCACAGTGCTTTCCATGAGGTTAAGCCAACCATGTCTGCTGCTGCCTAGGAGCAGAGGACACACAGCTTTCTTTAAGGCTTGTTCCATTTCCAACTGTAGCTAATGACCATCTTTCCAGTCACCACCAACATCCTCTCTCTTAACACACTGTAGCTCAATCAGTTTTGGAAGCAAAGTTCCCAAACTGAATTGTAAGGGCACAAGAACTCACTTGAGACCCCTAAAAGGTTTTTCAGCCACAAAGCTCTGCAGGCAGGGCTGCCTTCCCATGAGACACAGCAAGTGCATTCCATGACTGAGGGCAGAGCTGCTACTGGCTGTGGTTGTGTCATTGCTGGTGCTCCAGGAGTGATGATGCTGCACCCAGCTGTGAGCATGGGGAACGCTCCCTAAACGCTTCTGGGGAATATGGATTTGGGGAAGAAGGGAATAAGGCAAAAAAACCCCATGTGTGTAACTCCACAGCTTGACAGCTTGAGAGGAACCTTGCCAGAGCATGAACCTAATAATTTGGCCTGTTCTGATGGGGACAAATGAGATTAATTAAGTGTTTTTCCAGTCATGGCTTGGCCAGTAAGTTCAGGAATATTTCTTTGGATTACAAAACAGGTAGCAGAGAAATCCTGATCTGACCCCACAGAGAAACTGTTCCCAAGTTCAATTCATTAACATTTTAATTTAAAAGCATCATAATCAAGATATTGCTACATGCTTTGTTTTATTCCCATAGAGTCACCTCCCCTGTATACATTGCTTCTGACACTTCCTGTATATATAATGGTGATGAATTTATTTCTGTAAGGATATTTCTCCTGTGTATTTAAAAATGTTTCTTTTAAATGGTGAGCAACTTTCTGATGTGTTTTCTTTTTAGGAAACCAATAGATAAAGTATTTAGATGAGTTTTTGTCTTCTGTCATTTCATAAATTCAGCATGTGAAATCCTTAAGCAAACCAGCAAAACACAGGGAAGGTTTCAGCAGTTTAAGACATCCCATGCAAGGATGCAAAGTAATCCATGGAAAATGATACCTTGTGGTTTTAAGATTGTTATAGTAACCACTGCCCTGGGTGAAGCTTTGTGTTTGCACTCAGCTAAATATAGCAGGCTCTTGGGCAAGAATGCAAGAACTCACATGTTGTAATGCACAATTGATAAAAATAAGTAATAAAAATTAATTAAAGTATTAAGATGCCAGGAAGTTTCCAGCTTTATCATAATGGTAAATATCCCCCCTGGCCTGTCAATGTAATGTGTGCATGGTAAAGGTGCTCCCTGGTCAGTGAATGCTGCTTCAATGCTGCCCTCTAGAGGAGACCTTTTTTTTTAAATAGAAGTAAATTTTATGTCGTGACTGTCTCTTAATTTACAGCACACATGACTTTCATGTAACTCTACGGTTTGAGTAGATATTTGTAAAACCAGGAATGCATGGATAGAAACGTTATTTTTTTTTCCAAATCTGGTATTTCTTTCTTGGGAAATACCATTGTATTCTCACATTTTTTTCAGTCCCACTATTGCTCAGATAATTTACAGCAAATAAAATCTACCTATAGTAGGCTTCCTGATACATTTCTATTTTTCAAATTTTGACGGTGGGAGCTCGGAATTACTTCCTTTGTAGGCAACAGATTTCTCTTTAAGATATGCAAATTATCAATAATAACCAACGATTAAGATATAAAAATTTAAATGTGCCCAAACCACTCATCCTGGACAAAAAGTGCAGGTATGTTTCTGAATTCAGATCAGTGAGTTTGGTTCCAGTGTGCTCTAGCAGAGGAAGGAGTGCCCTCAGCAGTGTCCAGGGGTGGAAAGAACTTCAGTATTGCTTTGTTTAATTTGAAACTCCTGATTTTTACCTGTTCAGGACAGGCTGACATGCTGAGCAGCACAGTCAGCCTTGCAGAAGTTTAAGCAGAAGATTTTCAAGTGCAAAGTCACATATATGGATAATTTCAAAAGGCCTGTGACACTTTAACTTGCCAAGGCAATCACTGTGGCCTGGCACTTTACAGGACAGCATTTATTTTATGTAAGCGTATTTCTTGACTCTTTTGCAGTAGTGTTTATTTTTTATTTTTTTTTAAAAAAAAGGAGGGGGCAGAGAGAAACATCTGGTCACTCCAGTTAGTCCAGTCTCAATGTCATTTACTGGAGTCCCCTGCTTTTTAACCATATCCCTGGCACTGCACTGGACCTGGCCATAATTAGTTCAGTTTGAAGTACTCCAGAGCTCCACTTGGGGGAACCTATCACAGACTGAAGCAAACCAGTGAGTAAAAAATTCATTTACTAAACTTTATTTTCCCTGGTGATCATTTATATTTGTAAGCTAGAAATTACTTTTAGTACTTTCACATCCCCAGGTGAACTACTGCAACTTTACAATGTGTTTTTTGTACCATTATATGGCACAACACAAGGGATGTGTTACTGTTCTATAACCTGCAGCTAAAGTAAGGGATGAAAATCTGTCACTTAGATATGAATGGAGGAAGGACTTAATAGATTGTATTATTGTATATTACTGTAGAGAGCCTGGGGGAAACCACAGGAAGGCTTTTCCATGCATAAGAAGTTGAATTATTGACAAGAGAGCGGCATAAGAAATAAATTAGTAATATTTATGGTTTTCCTGTGTCTTACGACAAACAATTCATTCCTGTTTTGTTAAGTTCTGCTAGAAGTTGCCTCAAGTGTGGTTTCATGGAACAGTCAGCTCACTTCTGTGTCAGCTCACTTGTGTGGTTTCTTACATAACACAGGAATTAATGAACAGAAACTTAAAACATAGGTGACCCAAGTATCTATAAATGACACTGATCCTATCTACTGCTTTTTATTATACTGTTAAATACTGTATTTGAAAAGTTCATTTTACAGGAATTTATTAAGTGTAGGTGAGTGCTTATCAAACTTGTATTTCTGCAATTACATTAAAAATTAGAGTCTGGTTTTGCAAAGCAAAAGCACCCATGATATCCACTGAATTTGTGAATTTAGCAGGAAAGGTTGTAAGCTGCCATCAGTGCAAATGAGAGCTGGAGCCTGTTGTGTTTGCTGGTTTGTTTCATAGTGTGCAGTTTTGGAAACAATTTCATAACAGCTTTTTGTATTTCAATTTGGGTTTCCTTTTCTGCTATCTTAAAAACAATCAAAAATACTAAATATGAAGAATGTTCAGCACAAATACCACAGTAAAAACTAGAAGCCCCCTGCTTTGTTGCATTACATGACTTTGGACATAGAAATAATACAAAACTGGTGTATACATTAGCATTTGAGAAACTGTACCTGCTGGTATCTTAAATCCGTAAACAGTTTAGAAAAATACATGCAACGTGTGCCTTATCTGTCCATATTTGTTTTGAAATTATGCCAAGAGAGCTTAATCCTTTACCATGTTAAGCGTGTCCCTTATTTATGTGAGCAGTTCCATCACTCCAGGGAGGCTGTTCAGAGGAGAAAGGGCTGTTTGTGTGTTTGCAGTTTCCCAAAAATGAGTTTTGAATGTATTTACGTGGTATTTTATACAAAGCTGGCTAAATCTCAGTATATCACCTTTGAAAAGAAATATATAGATATTAAAATTACAGAAAATGTACTTAGCATCTCCATTTGCAGACTTTTTGTGATTTTTGATCATGTATTTGCCACAAAAAGTATTCTATTTACTCTGCTTTGGGGAACAACTACTTTAAAAATGAAGGCAATAATAACAGTATTTCTTATCCATTGTTTTAATATGTTTAAATGGTATTAATTAGTACTGCATCATGTATTTCTAGTTTAAAGCTGTAATGGACAATACATTACCCTGAGACCTAAAAAACAATTTTTTCTTGTATTTTTAATAAAAGCAAAGATTAGATTAAAAAAATGGTCTCTCTGTACAGATTATTTTACAGTTGTGTGAATATGTATAATGAACTCTGCATTTGTAACCAAGAGTAAACTTTTCAAATTGTAAATGTTCAAGTTATTATTATAAATAGCTAGTAAATATCTTAACCAGACAAGAGTTCAAATAAAGATTAACAGTCATTATTAACTTCTTTCTCCACTGTCTTTTGTTACTTAAAACCTGACCTTTCTGGAACAATGGAGTTAGACTAAGTTCAATCTAAGTATATAGCAATTCAGTTTTGCATTCTCCATGTTGCACAAAATTTAAACTGTTTATCAAGTAATTGCAACTAGAGATAATTATTGGTGGCTTTATCTAGTGAGCAAACTCTGCCAAGTGTAGGTTTAAAATTATCTGTTCTGTTTCTCTAGAGTTTTAGGAGCTGTTTGTCAGTTTAAACCAAAAGAATGTGAACGTGTATTTAGAAGGAAATGTGCCATTTTCTAGAATCAAGTTGGACAAGTTAATGAACATCGTTATGGGATATAACACCTGCAGTAGCAGAACTCAATCCATCCCAGAACCTCCTTTCTGTTTATCAATCTATTTTTCTTTAGTAATTCCAGTGAAACAGGAATGGAAGAAAGATCACTCTAATCTGATTGACAGCATTTCCTCTTTTAATCCTAACTACTACCTGCTTTAGGATTGGCTCTGAAGGAGTCAGTCAGTCAGGTGTCTACTTATCTGTCACCAACCAAACACCGGAGTACATGTAGAAGGCTGGGTTTCCTTCTGCTTAAACAATGAAGTACGTGGAAGAATTATTTCAGTTCTACCACCTTGGCTACCCACTCAAATAATTTTCAATTGATGTTTATCTCAAATGTGCTATTGCTGTACTAATGACCCTGAAGAGCCCGTTCCTCCCACCGAGGTGAGTGGGGTGTGGGTTGGATGCACCAAGCAGTGTAAACCCCTGGGGTGTCAGCTTTAAGGGTGAGCTGCCAGCAACCCCGCAGGGCCCCAGCCTGTCCCCATCTTTCCCCACTCCTGCCTGTGCGGGAAGCGCCGCCCCGCCGGGTCCCTGGTGAGCTCCGGCCCCGCGGGTGCCGCCGGAGCCGCTCTCGGCGTTCCGGCCGGGCACCGCTCGTGTCCCTGCGCGGCCGCCGCCCCTCCCCTCCCCTCGCGGCCCGGCCCCCGCGGGAGGCGGCCGCTCCCTTCCTTCCTCCCTCTTCCTTCCTTCCTCCTCGTTCCTCTGGCGGCCCGCTCGGGCCCCGTGGGTGGCTCCGCGGCCATGCGGCCGGCACAGCCGCGCTCCCGGCAGCAGACCCTGGCCCTGCGGCGGCAGCTCGTCGGGTGAGTGCTGCGGCCGGGCGGGCGCGGGCCCGGGCCCGGGCGGGCGCTGCCGCCTGACGTGGCCGGGAGCGGGGCCGAGCCCGCGGGCCCCGCCCGGCGGCAGCGCCATCGCACCCGGGCTGAAAGCAGCGCCGGAGCGCCGCGCCCGCACAGCCCGGTGCGCTGCTGTAATTAACAGGAATTAGACTTTCTTAAGGAGGGGGATTACGAAACTGCACTATAAAACCCGTATGATACCGAGCGCGCCCGTTTAGAGTCTAAAGTGCTTGGAAAGCGTTTTCTCCGAGTCCGGCGGAGGCATGGCTGGGGCTGGAGGCCGTGCTGGGCCAGGCGAGGTTCTGGCTCACCTACTATTATAGCCCGTCTCTCAGGAAACTAATTATACCAAAACCGTGAAGGAATTAAAAACAAATGTCTGCTCTCTTTGACAGAATGAGGGACAAGACTCAGTTCTAAACTTCCCATTACCGGTTTCAACCAACCTAAAAAAAAGCCTGAATTCTGTAGACCATCAGAATGACAACTCTTTTGTTTAATTGTGGGAATATTTTCATATCATATATATTCAAATCCAAGGCTGCTTTTATGTGTTGTATAAATACAAAAGTTGGGCTGAAAGTAAATTCTGAAAATAGAATTATGCCAGTTACACATACCTGAAAAATACTACATTGGCTATTCAGTCTTTTTCTAACTGATTTGCCCTGCCACTGGCAACAACGACCCAGCCTCTGCAAGCACTTTCTTTTGAACAGTTAGAAGCTTACAAAAACCCCCAACTATTTTGCCAGCTCACACAGAAAGTACCAAGATACTTTGGGGGGGGATAGTGAAGCACTTTCTTACTTCACCATTGTCCTTTGTCATCCATTTGACAATGGCTTTAAATTTATTGTAAATTATTTCTGTGTAAGCCACCTTTTACTAAATGAAGTATGGAAGTTTGGCATTGCCCTTCAGAGTCCAATCTCTGCAACTCCTACTATAGGCAGATGTGTTTCCATTTTATTTGTTTGGCGATTTAAAAAGATAAACAAAACAAATGCTCTTAAGTAAACCCAGCCTTATATAATCACTCAGTGTTCTAAGCTATGGTTAACAAAGCTGTAACAATCACATGCAGCAAACTTCACCTGCGGCAGACTATCTGGAGAATCAGGACGTTGGCAAGCATAGCAAGAACATAATAAGAATAATAAAAAGAACATAGTACAAGAGACACAAAACAACAAAAAGGGCAGACAGCACGGACAGTAAGGAATTGCAGTTAAGACAGGAGAGAAACTACAGAGGCAAGTCCTACTGCTGTGGCTAGATCCTAGAGTAGGATTTTCAGGTTTGCAGTGTGCTTTTTTTCCTGCAGAAGAAAATTTGAGTACAAGGCCTTTGGTTTAGGGGCCAAAAGCAGGATGACTGTGCTAGCAAACAGGAGAAATGTCTTTTACCAGCAGGATAAACTAAACTCACTATGATTTATTCTGATGCTTGTTACAGCTCTTCTTGCAAGCTGTTTTTTTCTAATGATCCAGTGAAGATCGTGAAGGCAAAAGGCCAGTATATGTACGATGAGAATGGGAGACAATACCTTGACTGCATAAACAATGTTGCTCACGGTATGCTGAAATCCCAGTATTGGATGTTATTTGATGCTGTGTTTTTTTAAGCAGAACTAAAAACAATCTTACTAAGGTTGCACTGTGCACTGTGTTTGGGGAGGGGGGGGCGGTGTTTAATTGGAAAAGTGGAAGGAAACTTTCTTGAGCGTGTACTTTGGGGAATTACAGTTTTTTTGAATTTGTGTGTGTGAGCATGCTTTCCAGACTTGCTTCCTGTCCTGTCTTCCTAGAAATGTGTCTAAAACATACAGATTTTTTTCCATGGAAACTCAAGTAAAGCATCTCACTGTAAAACTAACAAATGTTTTTTTTGTAAAAGTTACTGTTAAATGTAAAGTCACAGAACCAGTGCTCAGTGCGGTGCTTTGTGTTTAATTGCTGCTTTCTTACAACAGGATCTGAAATCTCTCTAACCTAACCCCTACCAGAGCTAGTAATTCTTTGATAGTAAAGCTTACCTGCATCTTCTTAAACTTCTGAATTATATGAATGCCTAAATCCAATCATCAAATTGGACACCATTTGTTTTAGCTTATCAATTTCCAGTACAAACCTTAAATACAGGGGGCAACTTCAAACTTTCTGAGGAGCACAAAAGTGCTTTAACAAGATGTACCATTATTAAGCCCTACTGATAATGTATCTGTACTATTAGAGAAATGTAAGTGTTAAGCTGGCATGTGAATTAACACCCTGGGTAATATGAAGAACTCTTAAACCACTCTCCACATTCTCTTGCAGTTGGGCACTGTCACCCTGATATAGTAAAGGCAGCCCATGAACAGAATCAGTTGTTAAATACAAATTCTCGTTACCTTCATGACAACTTGGTTGATTATGCAGAGAGACTTTCGAAAACACTACCTGATAAATTATGCATCTTCTATTTTTTGAATTCTGGGTAAGTTTAGTACATTAGAATTGATACTGGGGCTTTACTAGGTATGTATAGACAAGTACACACTTCCTTATCAACAACCAATTTCAGTCTGGTGTGGATGAGTCGATACTGACAAAAACATGGGTTTGGTTCTGGCAAGCTCTCTGCCTGGGAACTAAACTAGGTTTATTTAAGGGTTTTATTCTATTTGTAAGACTTCAGACCACAAAATAGTAATGTAAATAAATATCTGCTGTATTAGTTTCTTGTCTGATTTGTCTTCTGACTTGATAGTTATTCTCAAAATTAAATATACCAATGCATTGCTTCTGTTGGGGGGAGGGGGGTGGGCATATTCCTAAGCAAGCTTCCATCTGGAAGAAAAAAAGCCAAATTGTTCCTGAAGTAGTACTCTGGCTTTTTAAGACAGATTCTGTTCTAGTGAACAGTCCTCCCTAGTGAGTGCTGATTACTAAGGAATTTGTGCAGAACATGCATTGAGTTCTGTCTGTTCTCTGCAGACACAAACAGCAGTGTGCAAGGGAGGTTAGATTTCAAAACTCAAGACACCCACAATGAAACAATTACTGAATTTTTCCATTGTAGATCTGAAGCCAATGACCTTGCTCTGAGATTGGCATGGCAGTACACAGAACATAAGGATGTTATCGTTTTAGACCAGTGAGTACATTGGCAATTTGGGGCTATAAGGGTCAGTTTTGGCCCACAGTCAGAGCATTTCTGAAATTCTCCTGGAATAGAAAGACTGTAACCAGGAAGCTGAGGGAGTAGTTTTTCCCTCAGTTTCCCTCAGTATTTGCCAGCCCAGCCCTGAGAGCTGTGGTTGGGCTCTCCAATACTTGACAGCTGTTGACACAGTGGAAGGAGGCCAGCAGTGGTGTGCCACAATGGGAAGGGAGCCACAGCAGTGAGAGGTACTGGGTTTGTTCAGCTGCAAGAGGCAGCCAAATAGATCTCAGTGCCACTAAAACTGTCTCATGGGAAGGAGATGGGAGCTAAGTGTGAAGATGTATGGTGACAGGAAAAAAGACCTCAGATCTAAGTTCAAACCTGAGGAATTTTGATGAGATACAGAAAAGTTTTTTGCCGTGAAAGGAGTCAAATATTAGAGCAGGATGCCTACAGTCATTGGAAACTCCATTGTTGGAGGATATTCAGAAATAGGCCCTTCCTGTTGTTCTGCAATCTTGTGATACTGCTCAGGTGTTCCTTGCTGTGATTCCAGTCACTGGTGCAGGCAAACCAGTGATAAGTACTGTCCCTCTGCATCCCTTATATTTAAAAAAAATAAAATCCAAATAGTACTAAGCTTATTGATAGAAAAGACATTGCACAGCTCTTCTCAGCTTAAGTTACTGAATTTCCTACCAGGTGATAGGAGCTGACTACTCTTTACTATTTGGAATGCTAATACTAAAGAACTCTTGATATTGAGAAAATTACTGTTTAGTTCTCCTGATTGTTTTTTAAGCGCTTACCATGGACATCTGACATCTTTGATTGACATAAGCCCATATAAATTCAGAAATCTAGAAGGACAAAAGGAATGGGTCCATGTGGTATGTACTTCAGTCTACACCTATTAATTACTTGTCAATTGAGTGAAATTGTTCTTATGATATATTGAATATAGGATACTGTTCCTTTGCATAGGCTCCTGTTCCAGACACATACAGAGGACTTTATAGAGAAGACCATGAAAATTCAGTAACAGCCTATGCTGATGAAGTAAAAAATATTATTGAGCATGCACATAAGAGAGGCAGAAAGGTAAAACATAATTTCCTTAACTGTTTGTCTTGTCTTAGAAAAGAATGTGCCTGTCAGTGCAATTCAGAGTTACTAAGCTAAGTGGTCAAAAACTTGTCAAAAAGAAAAGATCACATTAATAATCAAAAACCATCTAAGGACAAAGAGTTTGCTCCACAATTTGTATGCTGTGTTTCAGATTGCTGCATTTTTTGCTGAATCTCTACCAAGTGTGGGTGGTCAAATCATTCCCCCAGCAGGTTATTTTCAGAAGGTTGCAGAGTAAGTTGTCATTCATTATCTTTTTTAACTTATTTGGTAAATAGATAATTTCTCTGCCTGCTGTAGAGAAATAGAGCTTGATAGGTAGGAAATTACCCAAACCTTCATGTTAGAATGTGAAGTTTGTATATGGCCAAGACCTGCTTATAAACACACAGTATACAATATAGGCATGTACATGTTTGTTTCCTCAAAGTTTGCAAAGTACCACGCTATGCATGTTCCTAAACAGTAAATGCTCTGTTCTTTCCTTTTAAGAGGCAATCAAATTTGTTGTTACAGGCATATGCACAAGGCAGGAGGTGTCTTTATTGCTGATGAAATTCAAGTTGGCTTTGGCAGGGTTGGCAAGCACTTTTGGGCATTCCAGCTTCAGGGAGAAGATTTTATTCCTGATATTGTAACTATGGGGAAACCGATAGGAAATGGGCACCCACTTGCTTGTGTAGCAACAACAAAAGAAATTGCAGAAGCATTTGCGGCCACAGGAGTCGAGTATTTCAATACAGTAAGTAAACAGTTGCCCACTTCTGTAAAGGAGTCTGAGGATTAAAATGAGACACTCATGCTGTGTTTTTTTTAGTATTTACCACACAGTAACTAAAGACAAACTGTGTTACTGTTCTATGTTTCTCATCTGTGACTGTCTGTATTGGCTCCATCTGATAAAAGTATGCTCCTTGTGTCACTGAGGCTGCACTTTCAGTGACATGATTGCATCTTTCTTCCCTTCCCATGGCTCTGTGTGTTCCTTGCCTGGACTCAGTTTGGTGGGAACCCTGTTTCATGCGCCGTTGGATTAGCTGTGTTAGATGTGATTGAGAAGGAACACCTTCAGGCTCATGCCACAGAGGTAGGCAACTTCTTAATGAAGATACTCAAGGAACAGCAAATCAAGCATCCCATCATTGGTGATGTCAGGTATCAGTGCCTTATTTACATTTTTAGCTGCTGTCTGTTTGGTTCAGTCAGTCCAACAACTCAATCCAACAGATGCTGTTTTGAGAAGTTAATTAAATTTTGTGTTTCCAGCAAAAATAAAGAGCCTCCTGTAAAATTAAGTAAAACAAAGTTGAGCTTATCAGAAGTCTCATATACTTTGCCATTCTGGGCCAGTACTGTTTTATCAATTTATTAGCTGCTAAAGGAGTTCACTTTCCTGTTTGAACTCAAAGTTCAAGTGGACAAGGTACAGAAATTATGAGCTAGATTGAAAACATGTTTAAGATCCTGTCCTGTGCTGCCAGAGTGAGCACACAGAAGTGTGTATTACCACATTTCTTCAGAAGAGCAAAACTTTTTCTAGCAGCAGTTCAAACATCAGGTAATTCTCATGCAGTAGCAGTCTGGTCTTAAAAAACCCTCATTTTTTTTATTTCACTTGTAGTTCCTTCCTCTGACACAGACTGACTTATTTCTTTTACAGAGGTTGTGGCTTATTCATTGGAGTGGACTTAATCAAGGACCAAGCAGAAAGGACTCCAGCCACAGCAGAAGCAGAAGATTTAGTAACAAGGTACACAGGACAAGAATTCCTCAATATGGGAGGCAAGCACAAAATTAAGAACTACCCTTGCCACTCAGGAGTTGCTAAAATAAAACCAACTGGCCAAAACTGAAACCAGTCAGTGTAGAAAGGCACTGTGTGACAGCCTGCAGGCTGGTATTTAGAAGTTTTTCTGAACTACACGAAGAGGTAAATGTAATTCTTTGTTATTGCTCTTTCCAGACTTAAGGAAAAATATATTCTACTGAGTACAGATGGGCCAGGAAGAAATGTGCTGAAATTCAAGCCCCCAATGTGTTTTAATATGGAGGATGCAAAATTTGTTGTGGAGACAATTGACAAAATACTAACAGGTAAAAAATGACCAAACCCTCAGAAATAGAGGGTGATTGTTGAACTTCCTTGAAGACAATGCTGAGCTACTGAGCCTGATTTTCTGAAGTGCTAAAATGGAGCCAAAATGGTAAATGCTGAGCACATAGCCTTCCCTTCTTAATTATTCTGCACTGAAGTTCTCTAACAAAACTACTTCCTCTACAGATTCATGTGCCTTTTTAAAATAGCTTTGCTCTGGCTGAGGTTTGAGTGTTTAGCTTATCTGAACAAGCACAACTTGTAAAAGATGTCCACAGGTTCCTGAAAGCCATAATACATGTACTTCTGCCACTTAAGATTTATTTTTATACAACTTCTACACACTTAGCATTAAGAAAGATAATGTAAAAAATGTCACTAAGTCCTGACTTTTCTAACTTGCTTATTCTCTCTCCAGATATGGAAAAAGAATCTCTGAACCATCAGAAAACACTTAATTGTTCTACCTGAGCAGGTATTTACCTATTGTTACCCATTTAAAAGCCAAGGTTCCTAAACATAACTTCACAAGGACAGTTAGAATGAAGCTTCCTCAGAGATGCTTTCACTCCAAGTTTGCAGGAATTTCTGGGAATCTCCAAGCATGGACCACACTTGTGTACATCCAGCATTCACAACTACCTTCCATCAGTCTAACACTCGCAGCAATACTGTATGCATCACTTGTTTGTAAACTAGGGCCAATGTGTCCCAGACATGACTGTCTCTAGAACATGCAAATGACTGCACATCCACACAAACACAGCTTTTCTGCTTGCTGCTCAGTGCCTTCAGGCTCCAGCCAGAAACTGGTCCAGCTGCATAACCACTTCTTAGCAGATTTCCCCTTAAGTGCCATTTCAGGTTCACAGCTGGTATCTCATCCTTCAGGATCCATTTACCCCTAGACTCAAGTTTGTGGGTATCAGAGTAAGAATGGTCTTGTTAAAGTCTTCAAAGCCTTGTTATGTCTTCATCTGTTGAGGTCCCTCAATAGGTTGCCAAGAGAACATCTAGCTGCATCTCAGTTTGTTGCACACTCATGAGCACAGTGTACACTTACAGTTAACACCTTGGTAACAACAACCTTTGGTACACTTAGTATTTTTTCAAACTACTCTGACTAAAAGACAACCACGTTTAGTAGAACTCTGGATAGCTGGGCAGGAATGCACCCAATGTGATCACTGTGAGCAGTGTAATTATTAGTGGCCTCAGCCACCACGAGATTCACAGTGCTATGGCCCTGAGCTAAGGAGAAATATGTTTTTAGTTCAGTGTAATATTAGTATAGCAGGCACAAGAAAAATGTGTTAATATTTTATTTAGCAAGTTAATGGAAAGACATACAACTGTTTATACTACTTATTCTTAGGAACAGAAAGATTACTTAGCAGTGCCAGTGCAAATTAGAGGCCTAATGACTTAATGTGCTTGTCTATGATCAAAACTAAGCAAGAAAAATGCCTTTATTTTCTACAGGAAACCAAGAATGCAAAAAGCCTCTTACTAAGTACAGTACTAGTAAGACACTTACATGTAATGTAAGCGAAAATGAGGCATTAAAGTACTTTCTTTTAATGATACTTTTACAAAAAACCCATAACATTATTTTCTTTCCATAGGTTTCAAACAATGTTCAAGATCTACTACTAAGAAACATTATTCTACTATAATAATGCACATTTAATCTTCATCCTAGCATGTCTTAGACCAGATAAGTCACCTTTGATTTTACTGTTTTCATTTATCTTGTTTTTAATAAAAGCTCTAGGAGAAATAAATTTTACAAGAGCTTGTCTCAACTCTGGCAGTGTGGAGTTGGCTTTTATTTAAAACAGCATATCTAAAACTGATCATAAAGAAGGATCTTTCTAGCGGCCACTACAACATACATTTTCTAAATTTGCATACTTTCAGGTTACGACTTTTTCAAATTAGGATGAGCCAATGGGTGTTCTGATATTTTTAAGTCTTCAGCTACCTACGCAAACACTATTCCCGGTGCCAGTACACCCAGTTCTTCCCAGGCTCCTCTGAGCAGTTTCAGCAGCCAGTCCCTAAGTAGCACTGTATACAACAAACACTTTCAGCCACCAGGTTAAGTCAAAAACTTCAGTTCCAAATTCCTAACATCAAACACATGAGGGACAGACAGCTAGGGGCTATGGCTCCCAAGCCACTTCTTACAAACACGGTCTGTCCTCAAGAAATATTCAAGTAAGATTAGTAAATTAAGAGTAGATTACAGCCATAAGCAACAACCTTTTGTACAAGCCTATACTTTCACCGAGCAGGTCTTTGTATCACAAACTTTTCATGCAAAAGAGAAAGGGAAAAGCCAGCTCTGCATTTAAGTACCAGTATCCTCAGTTTCTGCCTAGAGCCACATCACCTGGGGTAAGGGAGCTTGCTTACCTGAGCACACACAAAAACCACCACAGTAACACCAGCTGACAAACTCTTGCTGGGACACTACTAGCCAGAAGGACTGCAGCACAATGATCCTGGTACCATGCAATTTTCCCACTGGATGGCCAAGTGTTTGCTAGAAAAATATTCTGCTACCCCTTATTTCACAGAAAATAGTTAAAGTATGTCATAAAGTATTTTAAATCTTGAGACAGTAATACTTTTAAATACTGTACTCACTTGTTTCAGTGATCTGCTGGGTTTTTTTATCTGCAAGTAAGTTGGGTTGGAGGTTACATGGTCCAGCTGTAAAGTTGTCCACTACAAGATTTAAAATCTGATTTTTTTTTTAATACTCAAGACTTCCACTTAACACCGGAAGAGTCTTACAGACTTCTAAATTTACAAGCAAGTTTTTCTTTTCAAGGACAGCCAGCAGGGAGCAGCAGACTATAGTCCATGCAGAAATAGCACCATCCCTTGTTTAAAAAAAATGGAAAGGTTACTAGTAACGCTTTGTTTCTTGTCTGTTGCTTGGTTTGATTCCACTTCTGGGTGTTACTTGTTTAAACAGTATTTATTACAAGGAAAAAACCTCTCATATTTTAGCTTTAAAAGATTAAAAATCAAATTGATCCCTGCAACAAAAGATTAGAAGTTTATTTTGTGCAGTAGAACTTGCTACTTATATTCTGCAACAGACAGGCAAATCACATGACAGTTATTGCCTTAAAATAGCAGTAAACAGTAAAGTCAAAAAAGGAGAGTATTTCTAGCTGGTCACTCATCTCTAGAGAATGAGATTTTTTTCCACCAACAACTGCAGTGGAGGGTCTTTTAGCCTTTTCTGTTATGCAAAAAAACTGCAAAAATTCAGATTTTGCACTGGTAATTTAAGGTCTGTCCAACCTGCCTTTCAAGGCAGATATATACATCCTATTAACAACTTGCAGATATGTCTCAGACTCAAGAGAGTGAAATATGAAGTAAGTGCAGCCAGCTTCTTGCAGACCTCTTGGCTCCCCCTCCTAGGCCTACCTGAAACCTACAGCTCTGGCTCCTCCTAGCAGAGCCCAAAGCAGACAGTTACTCTGAGCCTCTGCGCTTGCCTAGAACACGAGCCACCACCTCACCAGCACAGCCCCACCACAGCTGGGGCTTCTCACCTGAGCTCTCCTCCACAGCCTCGAGGCAGAAGCGACAGCAGGTTTTAGCTGCCACTTAACTGCAAGTGAGCACAACTACCAACACAGTCTTCTAGTTTTAAAACTAAAAACATTTAAGCACAACTCTTAATCTATCAAGGTACTGCCATGAACTAAATTCTGAGAACAGGATACTGATGTTTTACTAACACATGAGCTGAAGAATGGCACAAGACACTAGATTACGCCTTTTTTATTTCAAAAGCTAGGATAGCTTCAATATCCATGTCATGGTGAATCAGAACACATGTAAAATACCTTACAATACATTAGATTCCAAAAAGGTACCAAAAAGTACAGTAAAATTAACACTTCCATTACAGGAAATGTATGACACAAAAACAATACAAAATAAAAAGGTGGAAAGTGACACTGGTTCCCTAAGATGCATCTCATCTGTACAACTGGAGTAATGCAGAGTCCATAGTTAACTCCAAGAGGCAGTCCCTAGATGCAGAGCTGCAGCTTTAAGCAGACCCTCAAAATCAGTTTCAGTTTAACCTATTAATAAAATCATTAATTAATATCTTCAGCAATGCTGAAATTTACACACCACACTGTCTAGACAACTAGTTATTGGTAAGTATTAAACATGTAAAACATTTCCAGGGAGCTCTTCCAAGTAAGATGCACATTTAACAGGCCATAGAAATTTATTGTAAAGTTAAATTTGGTACAGAACTGAAGTATCCATCTACAGCATTGTATACAAAACCTATGCAGTCATTTTCCAAAAGAGACCATGCCACTGCATACCTGAATAAGTTTGATCAATATGGCTTGTAGTTATTCTGATGACCACCACGTCTTGGTGTCTTCCCATAATTTGCACTGCCTTGACCTATGAACAAGAGAACAAATGCATTAAACTGCTAATTAGTTATGCTTGCTTATACCCAATACAGTTCTCTTTACTTACTGTAATCATAGCCTGGTCCATATCCATAATACCCATATCCTGAATAATCATAGCCTCCATAGCCACCATAACCTTGCTGATAGCCGTATCCTTGATTCCCATAACCCTGGTTCCAGTAATTGCCATAACCTTGATTCCAATTTTGACTTTGAGCTATAGAAGGGAAAACCATCCACAAAATCCCATTTTAGTACACACAACTTATTTAGAATGTGTCCATACTAAAGTAGTGTGTGTGGTACTTACCGCCGCCTCTTCCACCTCTGCCTCTTCCTCCATAGCTACCTCTTCCTCCACCACTACTGAATTGTTGCTGCTGGTACACTTCTTTTGGCTGTGCTACCTTAATCTCACACTGCAAATAAAAAAAAGGAAGAGTATGTAAAGTGTCTTAGAGCAGCACCACCCAACCTGAGCACCTGGAGAAGCTAGAGGTTCCTCTGGAGGCAAAGGAGGTATACTTGCTGTGCTCTTGGTTAGGTGAGCAGCACTAATGCATATCCAGGGACATCTAATTTATTGTGCCATCTGGGCAAAGGTCACACTGTCAGCCTTTCCAAGACACCACTGCTTCCAGGGCATTTTATCCTGCCAGTTCCCTACCATCTGTTTCAACATGGAAGAGGTGCTGAGGCCACCTCTCCTACAAGAGCCACAAGGCTACTCTCTCTCACCTGGCACAACCTCCAGGACAAGGCTGTTGCTATCAAGACTGCTTCACCTGACGTGCACTGAATGAACAAGGCTCTGAGAAATGTCACCAGAACAAGTTTTCCTGGCAGCCATTGTACACCCTACACACTGTGCATGTGGATGTACTGTACTATACCCCTACCAACACCTGAAATGACCATTTATCAAATACTAACAGGTAAAACCAACCAGAACTGACATTTCCAAGACAGGTTCCCAGGCTGAAGTTCAAGCTGTCAGCTAACCACCAGATTCCTGGATTTGTGCACCATCCAAGATTAAAGCTACAGCTGCTGCAAAAGGAACAACAGCACCTGAGCAAGTCTGGCTCGAAGTTCTTCACCATAGGACCCTTAATGTGCTTTTTATTATCTATGGCTACAACACAAAAACATGTCATAGGTATGATACAGAAATTTCTCAGTTCTCTTGGCTTTTAGGCATTCACCTCTCCTTAAAACAAACTTCACTGCTAACCAGTGATTTTCCCACTGCATTAGGTCTGCCAAAACTTGTTCCATGTTGTGTCAAGACCAGTCTTAAACCAAATGCAATCCAAGTGAGTGTCAGACAGTACAACCAAGTGTTGTAGAGCTCTGAAGTTATGTGCCAAGCACTAGCCTCAGAGCAAGGGAACAGGGACACCTTGAGCCAGTACACACAATTTGCCTCCAGTCTCTCTTCATTTGTCGATCCATGAGCCTCTCTCCATTAGCTACTCCCACAGATAAGCAGCCAGCTGCTTAAGCATCTCACACCACCATTACAGCAGTTCCCATAACCAGCTAACCAGGCACAAGCTTCTCTAAGTGTATATTCACTCCCTGGATCCTTGGTAGTGGGTTTACATGACAAGGTTTTGGTAGCAGGGGGGCTGCAGGAACTGGCTTCAGAGAGAAGAAAGCAGAAGCTGCCCCCCAGCAGACAGAGCCAGTTTCAGTCAGATGCTTGCAAAGTTAAGCATCTGTAAGGCTTTTATTTAAGCAAGTGCTTATGCTGAAAATAGGCATCTACCTGTTGGAATGGCTTCCACTGCTACACAAGCCAATTCCTCCACATACATTTAATAAATGCAATTAGATATCTTACATACAAAAGGCCCTAAAATACAGCAATGAAAGCCACAAGTATTGTCAAAGAGCCTTGATAGCCTCTGTGACAGAACTTACAGCAAAACAATGCTATGGTAAACTTCAAGCTGTCCTTATTGTAAACTGGTACTTTGACACAAGAGGTCTACAAAAGCCTTTTCAGGTTACAGATGTAGAATTATTATCCTTGGACAAAGAGTTACAAGTCAAAGTTTCTACCTTGCTTCCACTGACGTTATGGAATTTCTTCTCCAAAACCTTCTTCACTGGATCCTCTTCCTTGAAAGTGATGAACACAAACCCCCTCCTTTTGTTGGTCTTTGGATCCATTGGCAGTTCAATTGCTTCAATCTGAATATGTGAAACAATATTTTCAGACTCATATGTTTTATATGAACAGTTAAATACACAGAAATTGGGACAGCAAAATTACATTTTTTTCTCTGTGCATATTAGGCAACATGAAAGTTGCAAGCCATTCTATCTAACACTGGCTTTCGGATCAGAGATTTCCATTTTACAATTCTTCAAACTGATTTTAACATCAGCTAAAATGCTTTGAGTTAAAGACAAGGGTTATCTAACAATGGAAACACCTAGTGCAGTAAGTGCCACCTTTGCTCTCAAGCTGAGAAACTTCTGGATGTTACAGAAGGCTTGACACATCTGAAGTTAGCTTACTTGAAACTTGCAAATTATTAATAAACTAAACAGCAACTGGGGACTACACCTTCAGAATTTACCAAGACACCATTACACACCTCTCCAAACTCTCCAAAGTATTCCCTGATTTTCTCTTCTGTGGCTTCTGGGTTTAGTCCACCAACAAATATTTTCTTCACTGGATCCTTTTTCATTGCCATGGCCTTCTTGGGATCAATTAGTCGTCCATCTAGTCTGTGTTCTTTCTGTTCCAGAACCTAAAAACAGTTTGGTATGATTAACTTAAACAGAACTTTCCCCTAGAAGTTAAAGATCTAAAATACGAAGCTTAAATTCACCTTTTCAACACTCCCAGGTTCTTTGAAGAGAATAAATCCAAAGCCTCTGGATCTTCCTGTGTTAGGGTCCATCTTTATCGTACAGTCGGTTACCTCACCAAATTTGGTGAAGTAATCTTTCAAGTCTTTTTTGCTTGTATCCCAACTGAGGCCACCAACAAACATCTTCCTGAAATTTCAAGGAAAGAGCTATTCAGATTCAGGAAGCACTAGAGAAAAGCACATGCAGTAAGATGCTCAGTGGTACACACCTCAGCAGCATTGTCAGAACAGGACCAACTGTTCCAAATGCAACGTCTGCAACTTGTGAAAAGCTACTGATATTAAAGGAGTGCACAAGGATGGGCTTCTCCCCCCTTTTTGAGGGAATGCCACAATGCATCCTAGCATTTATTAGAGGATAAAAGAAATGGTAAGAATAGCCTTAAGTATTCCCTGCCAGTAATTTATGTTCTTAACAGAAATATTCTATAATTTGCAAGAAAGCAGTATTGATTATCAAGTACTGCCAACTCAGTTTTTGCAAAGAACTTAGGATCATTCCTACTGCTTTGAAACCATTCAGCAAAAAATAAGGTATCAAAAATAAAGTATTTGAGCTCTCTTAGGTTTTAGTTAAACATCTGTAAAAATTTTAGTCCAGGTATCTGTGACCTCCAATAACAATCACATACAACAGACAGGACTTTGGACCTGCCTTAACTACTATGTTGTGCACTTCTTCCTGCTTAGTTACTGACTCTAGTTCTGTCTTCATCAGTACTACAGGAGTCTCTCCATTCTTAATCTTTCATTCCAAATAGGCGGATACTGTTCTTCCCTGCCCACTTTCCCATAGAAAATACCCTCTGAAGGAGGATATCTAGTTCAAAAACTAAATTCAAGTCACAATACCAAAGCGAAGTTAACAAAACAGAACAGTGACAGCAGGCAATAAGGCATTTTTCAAATGCTCCACTTCAAATGAAAACATTAATAACATGACTGAATTTTCTATTTTAATTGTTTCCAAGGTAACAAACGAAGCTTTTAAAAGCATTCGTGCCTTTTTATCTAACTATAGACTGAAGCAGTTTAAGTTGTCATTACTCTTGTTTGGAGGCAACCTAGATTGGCACTAGAAGGTAGCAGCACTTCAGAAATTAAACTATGCTTAAATAAAATTGGTGTTTATGTGTAGTTTTGCAATAATCGGCATCTGTTTATGTACAAGAGGCATTGAGGGAGGATGACCTTACAGGAGTTTTGCCCTTTTTCTTAAACTGTGTGAAACCATACCCTTTATCAGCTGAAGTCAAGTTTTTTCAGCAGACCAAGCTGCATGCTCTTGGTGAGTACAGAAGGAAGCACCGGGTCTAAGTAAAGTGTGTGCTTCCTGCAGCCATTACAGCAGAGCCTTGGAGGAACAGCCCTACAAAGTTTATTATTAAGCCTTTCAATACCAGGTCAAAGAAAGGGGCTTGGGGGACTCCCTCCCATCCAAACAGCTGACTGTGGCTGCTCTAACCTGCACAGACTGACAGTGGCTTTCCACAGCACACCCTGTCATCACTGACCACACAGAACAATCAAGAGATTGGAGGATGACAGAAATTTGTCTGGAGGCAGCTTTGGCTGCTTTATGGCACTGGGTTAGAGCTGTGCCATTGCCACATGCTAAACTCACCTCTTACCACAGCAGCATGTCTTACACTTTGCCATTTGCAGTGCCTTGTTTTGTAACTGGAAAAACTGATACCTAATTTAAATAACACAATATTTATAACTTTTGAACCTTTGAAACTAAGACAAAAATCCTGGTATTTGGCTTTGCCTTCAGAGGACACATAAACTGGACAACTGCACCTTTAACACGCAGTCATTTTTTCCTCCTGAGTACATTAGTGCAGCTAAACTGAAGTTTATTTTAGTTCCTAATAAAGCACTGTAAAATCAGTGCCTTGGACAGCACTACATTTTTCACATAGGTCAATCCCTCTGAAGTTTCATTTCATACCAATTTGTTGGGCTGTAGCTTGTCACCTCCTGTTCATGAAAGGAAAAGGCTATCACCCTTTTTTCAGTACAGAATACCAGAAACAGTAAATAAAAATTCGTATGTAGCTAAAAGGCCTGGATCTCAATCCTTCTAGTGTCTGCAAAAAGTACATCTGGCCCCAGCTTGTGGGAAGTCTGTGCAAGTGTTACTCGTTCCTTTATAGTCAAAAATCTATTATACTGGCTTCAGCTCTCTGCTTGACCTGAGAGATCTGACCCTCTGGTTCAGAGCTCAGCGGTAACAAAGGGAGTTCGAATTAAATACATAGGGTAGCCTGAGTAACAAAGACCTGCTTGAGAAATAGCCAGATAATCTTCATGTCAAGTACGTGTATTTATGAACAAACCAAGGAAAGAACTTCTACTTTGCAAACACGGATTCCACTACCAAAGCACAATGAAACTACAATGACTCCTCCAGAAATCCCTTGCAAGTCTTAAGGTATTTTCTGACAATGCTGCAAAGTAGCACACCAAAATCGCTCTTACCGATCTAAACACACCGCGCATCGTCTCAATCGTGCTGATTTTCCCTTTATCTCTCTTAAAAAATACTTAGCTTACCCCCCCCGCCTTCCAATGCCAGGATTATTTTTTACGTGCTTTACCCAAAACACATTCACAATTACATCGACGCCGGTGGCGATGGGCCATGCAATCCCCACAAAGTTTCAAACAGCTCCCCTCCCCCAACAGAAAGCAACTCCTTCCATCCGCCCCTTTCGCTAAAGAGGTAAAGGATGAAGAAAACGCGGGAGAGGTAAATCCTCTTCCATTTTATAGCGTGAGACGGCAACAGCCCCGCTCGGCGCCCCTCCCCCAGCCGCCACATGGCGCCAACAAAAGGCAGCGCCAGAACAAAGGAAGCGCTGGTGCTGCAGGGCCCCGGCTCGGCGGGGCCGCTCCCGCTGCCCTCCACGCCGAGCCGAGCGGGGCCGGGGGTGCTGCCGCCACAGGGCCGCGCCGGGCCCGGCGCTCCGCACATGGCGCCCGAGCTTACCCCGCGTCCTCCTCGTTCTTGCTGGCGTTGATCTGGTCGCCCTCGGCCCCATTTTGGCTGGCGGCCGTGCCCGCTGTTCCCGCCGCTGGGCCGGCTCCCGCCGCCGCCGTTCCCCCTGCTCCCGCCGCTCCCGCCGCCACCGCCGGAGCCCCGCCGGTCTCGGCTTGCTGCTCCCCGGCGCTCTCGGCCGCTTCGTGCCCATTCTGGGTGGCGCCGGCCGCCAACTGCTGCTCCGCTTCCGACATGGTGCCCCGTCCGCAGAGGGAGAGGGACGAGAAGCGCCTGCGAAAGACGAGCGCGGGTCAGCGCGGCGGCTCCTCCCCGGCCGGGCCGGTCTGATCCGGTCCGCTCACACCCCTCCCCCTTCCCGCCGCCGCCATCCCGCTCGCACTCACTTTTAAAATCCGCTCCTAATAAAGCCCGGGCCGACCGAAGTCTAATTAAAACCACCCCGGCGCTGGTGCTGGAGCCGATCCCGCTCCCCGCGGCTGCTCCGCACCGGCCCCGCCGCCGCCACCGCCGCCTCCCCCTCAGACACGTACTCAGGCCCGCGCCCGCGACGCGTGGCCGCCTTTATACCGACGGAGCCCGCGCCACACCGCAACAACGCGCATCCTGGTTGGGCGCCCCCGCCTGTCATTCAGGAGGTTCCGCTTTCGCTGTTGGCTGTCCTGCCGCGGTGGGCGGGGCCGTACTGGGAGAGGCGGGCGAGGCGGGACCGGGAGTTGCCGGCGGGGTCGGGGCAGCCTCGGGCGGGATCGGGGCCGAGCTCCCAGTGCGGTCCGTGGTTGGGCTGCGGCGGACCCGGGCCCGCGGGTTCCGCACGGGAACGTCCGGGTGCGGCTGGAGCGCAGTATTTACTTAGAGTGCCGCCCTGGTTTAGCTCGAGGTGTGTTACGGGCACTGAGTCAGTTACTCCAGGACGAGAGAGAGGTTTGCTTAATGTTTCCAGCTCTGCTGGTTTTGCAACCGAGAGGGGCCAGAGTTTGTTGTTTTTAAACTTAGATTTGGATATTACATAACTCGGGGAGCTGGAGCGCTGAGCACGTGCCCGGGCCTTCATTCCTTTTGCCCAAGGATGTGTTAACCTTGTTGTCAAAGTTGTGGGTGAGAAGTCCAGAAGACAACTGCTCCAAGTAACCAGACATTGTTGGGCGGTATGCAGCTCCTAATGTCCTATTTGTCCATGCCAAAGGGGCAGATTTGGCCTTCTAGATACACAGGTAAAGCTTACACATCTTTTTAAAAAAACCTAAGAGTTAAGCCTTTTGCTTGTGGGCAAAAAGTAACAAGTATTACCTAGCTTAATGCAGTAATGAGTGCACACGTTATTGCTCCACCCTCTGTCAAATATGGCTTGTGGCTCAACTTTAATCTGCTGTTAAAACTCAGGAAAGCCCGCAGCCACTTGTGAATAGAAATAGTGGCAAAACATTTTGTTAAGTGATCTGGTCTGGGAACTGGTCTGGATCATGAACTTCAGCTGAGTTGCTTTTAAAACAGATTTTACTCTAAATACAGTAGGTCAGGATACATCTTTAGCGATGTTTGTTTCACCATAGGCCACTGACAGCATAGGGTATGCCATACACAAATCCTCAACCAGGACTTTAGGCTGAACTTTGTAAAAAAATGTTCTATGAAGTCAGGGCAGTAAAGACAATAGAAAGAGTAGGGCCATTACACTTGAAAGTTGTAATGTCCTCAGGACAGGTTGTGGATGTTGGCTGATAGAGATGCTCACCTTTATGATAATATATTTTTATATTGTTTTCTTGTATTGAACTTTAAATATTATGTTAGAAGCAAAGAATTTTTTATAAGATACCATAATTTATACCATGTCAGAGGAGCTTACCCCACATCCAGCAAGGGGGATTCTTGTGATTTTTCAAGCAGCTTTGGCCTAGATTTTAAATCTCTCAGGTTTGTACCAAAAAGATATGGTTCGTGATTACAACCATCTAAGCCACTGTCTGTCAGCTAAGTGCATTCCCTTACCCTGTGGTGACAGCCTGTCTAATGGGAAAATACTACATGTTTGTTTAAATCACAGGGAGCCAAGGCCAGACTGAGGCTTGCAGATTGCACGGCTCAGGTGGGGAATGTCACTGCCCTGGTTCCCTGTCCACCTTCTTTTTGCAGGCTTTTGTGTATAAAGCTGTGGTAGGTGACTGCAGAAATATATCTGTGCTGAAGTTACAAGTTTACAGACCAGCACCTAAAAATAAACTGAAATTTGCAGCACTTCGTGTGGGTCTGTCAGGCTCAGCTGATAGACATAACCCGAGTGCTTTGAATTATATATTAATAACTTCATTTTCTTGCAAGATTCACTGCCCATAACATCTGCTTTGCATTTGATCAAGTCTTGCTAAGAATGTGAATGACTGTCATCTCATTAGGACTTCTACATACATTTCCCTTTACTTCTCATGTCTTTTTATTTTTTCAGCTGTCCTTTTGCTTTGCTGAACTTGTCTCATCCTTCCCTACCACTGGCACTTTGGCGAATGTTTCCCTGTTTCTGCCTAACATGCTTTCTTTGAAGCCATGCTCATTTCCAGCTGCTCATTTCTCCTGGTCAGGTCCCTCTCAATCTCCCTGTCTTGGGTTATAGAAAACAAAAATGTGTATTCTATTTTCATCTCCTGAAAGCATTGTTCTTCTTTACTCTGGGAGGAGGAGGGCAGGTGCCTTTTGTTAATGGGCCAACTGTAGGGCATTGTTTCTTATCTCTTCCACCACTGGTCTTCCCTCCAGGGAGATATTTTTCTGCTAATGGGCCATTAACATCTCCCCAAACTAACACATCCCCAAACTATACCTCCCCAAAGTGGTACATCCACATTCCATCATCCTATTGTGAGATGCTCCACCCAGTGGGGGGAGCCAACCATTGCTACCTGGATAAAACTGAGACACAGGAACAAGAAAGGATTCAGCTTCACCTGATTCCTGGAGGAGACTGGACCCTTCTCACCATCACTAGACCCTTGTTCTACAGGACCATTCTCTACTCCACCAGAACCACATCTGCCACTCCAGGAGGACTCACTTTTTGGACTGCTTCCAACACCCTGACCAACAGGGTGTCAGGTTGTAGCTCTGACTCTGTCAGGGTTTTCCAAAATTGTTGTTTGTTTGCTGTGGTTGTTTGTTTGTTTGTGGTTGGGTGGTTTTGTCTTTCTACTACATTTGTATTGTTAGTATTCCTAGTAAAGAACTGTTACTCCTATTCCCAAATCTTTGCCTAAAAGCCCTTAATTGTAAAATTATAATTCGGCGGGAGTGAGGAGTTTACATTCCCCATTCTAAGGGAAACTGCAGCTTTCCCTGGCAGATACCTGTCTTTCCAAACCAAGACACTCCAATGCTGACAATTCTAAACTGCAGGCCCCAGCTGGCAGGGCTCTCTGTGATTCCAAATTGTCCCATGTTATTTGATTAAACCTTTTGTGTCCCATATTCAAGAGCAGGATAACCATGTGGTTGTAGACTGGCTAAGCAGCCTGGTTTGAGAACTGTGACTGGCCCAACTAACAAAGTCATTCTTTATGCATCTAGACATCAAGGAATGAGAAATTTGAGAATATGGGTCATTGTGATTGTTTTTTGTCTCACCAGGCCCCATCATGCCACAGGTCATTTTAAAGAATTCCTCTGGGCTGTGACTTGGGTTTCGGTCTTGCTTTTCACTCCCCTCCTCAAAGCCTGTGGTTAATCAAAGAAAAGTACACACATACCTTCTTGGGTGGTAATTTTCCCTACATGACATATTTACTGCTGAGGAAAAACCCTATCATTGTTTGCCATTTTTAAATCCTGTAGTTCCTATGTTTACTCATTGTGCTGACTGAAATACCACTGAATTTTGCTTGCATATGGGCTTTCTGGTCTTGGTTCTAATTCTGCTGTTCTATCAAGCTTGCAGTTTATGCCAAGCCCCACCCTTGCTGTCTGTTCATACAAGTTTTGTGCCATACCTGTCTTCATTATCTCCTCCTTTTTCTTGGTCATCCTCTCCATATCCTCATTATTTCCCTTCTGTTGATTTTCCTAGCTTCTCTTCAAAAAAAAAAGAAGGGAAAAAAAAAAAGGAGAGAGAAAGAACTTACCATCCATCCACTGTCTTTAAAATTGTTGCCAATTCTCTGTTTCTGGCATCCTATGCCTGTCTTGTTGCTTGTAAGCATCTCAGGTCACAGACTGCCTACTTTGTACCAAACACCACAATATAGGAAGCTTCTGTCCAAATTAATTTTTATGTACAACATAAATAAATAAATTTTATTAATAATAATAACAACTGTGCAAGTAATCCCATATATTTTAACGATGGGACTGAATGTAATGGCTCAAAATAATTATGACAAAAAGGATTCCTTATGCTACATGGAATTAAGATGAATAGATGTTTTTAAGTAGGCATTGACAATATATCTTCAAAAAAGCCTTATTTAACTAATTGCCTCTTTTAATTTGTTAGATAAAAGATTTTTATTGGTTTATTCATACATTCATTTCTTCATTGTAGTAGGATCACAGTGACTACTAATCTCTGAGTTTGGTGGCCTCGGGGATAATCCAAGCTAGTATTATGTTAAACATTGTGTAAAACAATGAAGTGGCAAAGACATGCAAGTGTTTCTGCTCTGTAAAAGGTGAAAGCCTGATATCTACATGCAGTATTTATATAGAATGTTTGTATATAGATGAGGACAGCTTTTAGGAAATAAGTTGTCAGCCCCAACCTCTACAGATGTTCAACAGGAGCTCATCCTAAGCAAGGTGGGATAAAGCAGGAAGGTGTTTATTTGAAAGGGCAGTAGTGGAATTCAGTTGGCAGGAAACAGATGTCTTTACAGAGTGAAACAAAAAGTACATTGGGATGTTGAGCTGTGAACTTGGAGGGAAGGGAGAGGAGTCAAGGAGAGTGCTCACCAGTGCTCCTGCAGAAAAAGGACAGAAACACAAGGGAAGAAGGGACTGACAAGCCAAGATGAAACAGCGATTGGAGAAGAAAAGTGAGAATAACTGCTAAAAACTAAGCTAAGACATGGGCTAAATGTGACTGAAGGACAAACAAGAGATTGGTTTAAGATGGATTGAGCAGCTTTCAGATGATGAGAGGAAGCAAAATCAAGTTTGAAGGGGATTTAGGGTAGAACCCAGCAAGAGATGAAGAGACATGACTGGAAGAACCTATGAGGTGACAAGAGGCACTTGTACCAAAGTACAAGGCTTTTGTTTTTACTTTTTTTTTTCTTTTTTTATGGTAAAAGAGAAAAGCATATCTCTGTGGGTGCTAGGAATCAGAGCAGACCAAATGACTAAAGCTGTGAACAAATGAAGGAATGAGTGTTGGGAAGATCAGGAAATGAAATGGGGTGAAGTTATCAGGGCAAGTGATGGAGTTACAGAAGACATGTTGATAAGCTTTTTGTTATTGCCACTTAGAGACTTGTAGACAGAGAA
The DNA here is from genome assembly GCA_027886175.1 of Phylloscopus collybita. Lineage (NCBI taxonomy): Eukaryota > Metazoa > Chordata > Aves > Passeriformes > Phylloscopidae > Phylloscopus > Phylloscopus collybita. The sequence continues at coordinate 7,524,251 of JAJNNQ010000019.1, read as the reverse complement.
AGCACGAAAATATTTTATCACTTTTATCTTTACAGAAAATGGTGAGATAACAAGTAGAGGATAGCAGACAGGAAGGCTTGACAAGGGTTAAGCAGCAGCAGTGAAAAGCTCACTGGGATTACAAGCATGCAGATGAGCTGCAGAAGGAGAATTTGTTTAGTTGTGAGAAGGCAGAAATGGAGGAGAGAGCAGGCTTGTGGGAGAGGAAGTTGCCTTGATCACAGGATTTCCGTCAGAGAAGCTGTACTGCAAGAGCAAGCATAGGTGGAGTGAGCAGTGAAGGTAAGCTGGTGCTGTGGGTAGGTAAGGCAGTTCATCATGAACAGCAATAAAGGAAAGAGAGCCCATGGTGGATGAAAGTTGTATGTGTGGTAAGTGTACGGTTAGAACATTGCCACTGAAGCAAACACATTTTTCTCTACTTAACATCAAAATGCAAACAAAGCTGTAAGATGTGCAAGCTTAATTTTTAATCAATTTTACTAGTTGGTATTACTTCTTTAGCTTTTCTTCATGTATTTTCATCATTCTGTTTTTATTTTCTTCCTTTTTAATGGTCTGCAAACTTTAGTTTTTGCACCTTCTTGCACTATCAGAGGACAAAGCTCTGAAATAATATTTTTCCTTAATATGTTACTTTCCTGGTGTTGCTAGGATGTAAATGCACCTGCAGCCACAATCTTTTGGTGTTATATTCCTTGCCAGCTAAAAATAAGTGAGACAACTAAGGCTTGTTAAACCGCTTAACAGATAACATGCAGCAGCCAGGCTATGCCCTGAGAAGTGTTCAGAACCACAATGGTTCACTGCATTGTAATTAAAATTTTCCCCTTTTTTTTGTTTGATTTTTTTGTTTTGTTTTGTTTTTGTGGGTTTTTGTTTGTTTGTTGTTTTTTCCTTTTTTTTCCTTTTTCTAAAAGCACATCCCTGGCCTACTGAAGTTAGAGAAGATGTTTCAGACCAGCCTTTTAGTTATCAGAAATATTATTTCAAGCACTATAAGGAAAATAAACATAATGATACTAACACATTGCTTTAAGGTCAGGTTTATGGAATCCAAGGCTTTAGAAGAAATCTTTGAGATTCTACTACTGTAGAGTAGCTTTGTTAGGGAGCACATAATGATATTTTCTCTTAACATATGGGGCCACTTTAAATTTGTGCTTCTGCGTTATTAAACCATCGTGGGAAGTGCAGCAGGAGGAAACCCGGGTAATTGGCTGCAGCTCCAGATGCAGCCGCTCGCTCATTGGAGAGAGGAGGATTCTCCCAGCACTAAAATTAGACCATCTCCGCCCTCCAGAAATGCTTCTGGAAACAGCGAGCAGGAGAAATTGTGACACAGCCGTTGGAGCCGAGGTGGGCAGGGAGCTGCACAGGGCCCTGCCCCCAGCCAAACTGCACCCTCGGGGTGCACAGGAAGGTGCTTTGGGGTTGTCCTGGGTGGCTGGAAAAAATGCAGACAGTAAAGAAACTGCAAGAGATTCACGTTAGCAGTGAAACAGGGATATTAAATTCAACACTTCTTATGTAATAATAATTCTGAAGTGTTCATGCAGGCTGAGGAAGCCTTTGAACTGCTAAATTTAAGCAAGGGCTCTCAGACTTATGCTCATTGATTTTGAAAAGAAATGACTTGCTGAATTAACTCTGAACTAAACTAAAAAGCTGGTGGACTCTTTCTATCAGCATTTCTTAAAAAATAAAACATGTTTATCCGTTATCTCTGTGAAGTTACAGTGTTTGCAATGTCTTCAAATGAAATATTGGATAAGGTATTTCTGTTAAAGCAACAAATACCATGTGCCCCTGTTGGTGAAGGAAAGCCTGTATCTGAATTCATCTTCTGCATTTGGAACTTTATTTTTTAAAGCACATGAATAACAACGTCAGTCTTTGGTTTTTAAATATATTTCAAGTTGACTGCGAGGAAATAGCTGTGTATTTTTATGTCTTGTTTCTATATTTATATTATTCACATTACTTATGAAAAAGATTAGGGCAAAATGGGTTTTTCTTACACTAAAACCAGCTTTTGCTGTAAATGTGTCTAACTAGGGCACATAGTGTCAGCACCTCTGGCGCCAAATCCTTGGGGGGGGGTTTTGTCTTTTCTACTGTACCTCTACTTTCAGTCTGCTACCATTAAAATTTAAAGCCTGCACACCTGTGTTTTCTCTCTGTCCCTTTGTCAGTGCCACCTCAAGGGTTTGAGCCCAATGTCCCTTTTTTGGCTGAATTCAGCCGCAAGACCCAGGTGTTCCAGCACCTTGGATCGCAGAGTTTTATGAGAACGCGGTGAGGAGAGGGGACGAGGTACAGGGAGAGAGAGGAGCAGGGCGGCGGAGCCGGAGTTATCGGGGCCGTTCACCAGCGCACACCCCGATAGCGCGGGGCCAGCTGGCCCGGCTCCATCCCGGGAACGCCGGTAAACAAGGACGGGAAGTGACACCGGGGCACCCCGCGCCTCGGCTGCCCGGGCACTATGGGTCATGTTGGATGGCTACTGGACAGCCAATTCCTGCCAGCTGACTGCCCCCAGAGAGCCGGGGAAATGGGGGATGTGTCCCTACACATCCAGCAAACGCACTGGCACCACGGTGGTAAAATTTGGGGAAAATCTCCAGAGACTGTGGCTCCCCAGCTCTGCTTAATGCTCAGCTCATCATGGTTTAATGCACAAAACGGTGAATGTTTCCTACTCGTTACATCTTTTTGTGATAAACGTGGCATCGCTGTAATTCCGTGGCAGTGCTGAGAACCACCATTAAGGGAGCTGTGGTTAGGGTTAGCGTTCCGGGTGTGCCGGGAGCTCCCGCCCCGCCGCCGCTGCTCGGGCATGTCCACGGGAAACCTCTCCACAAACACGCATAAATGACCTGGAAGGGCTGCTGTCTTTTCCTTTATTTTGTTTTTCGCCGCCAATAAATCGCGCTACGTAGCCTCATGAGCGTTTGCTGGGAGCGCATCGCTCCCTCAGCAGTTCTGAGCATGAGGTGAAACCGACATAAAGCTTTCATTGTCAGGGAGGAATGAGACTTTTGAGATAAGCCTCGATCACCCTACTCCCCCCTTGACTCTCGCACCAAACGCGGAGCCAATCCCGGCGCAGCCCCGGTTCCCCGTTATGTGCGCGGAGCCCTCGGCGGTCCCGGGCCGTGAGGCCGCCTTCGCCGCCATCGCCGCGCCGCTCCCAACCGCCATCTTCAGCCCGCCCCGCCGAGGCCCGCGGGCGCCATCTTGTGCCCGGGGCCGGCCCCGCCATCGCGCGGCAACGGCGGCGGCTCCGGCGGACTCCCGGCGGCCGAGCTAGCCAACTCCGGCCGGGCCGGAAGGCAGGTGAATTTTGGGGGTTACGAACGGAGTTTGCAGCAGGGAGCAGGATTTTGCAGCCAGGCAGGGTCTGCGTGTCTGGGTCTGGTCCAGGGCGGATGGAGAGAGCCAGGGCTGAGAGCGTGGGGACACGGCGGGCAGTGGGCGAGGGAAGGGCTGCAGGCTCCGTTGTGTGCAGCTCTCTGAGAATCCCCCGCAGGATCCTGCGCTCGCAGTTCTCTAAAAGGTTGAGACAGTTGAAGGTGTTCCGCCTGGAGAGGAGAAGGTTCCATGGAGACCTTCGACCCCCTTCCAGTGCCTAAAGGGGCTCCAAAAGAGCTAGAGAGGGACTTGGGACAAGGACGGGGAGAGGCAGGAAAAGGGGGAATGGTTTTCCACTGACAGAGGGCAGGATTAGATGGGATGCTGGGAAGCAATTATTTGCTGTGAGGGTGGTGAGGCCCTGGCACAGGTTGTCCATTGAGGCTGTGGCTGCTGCATCCTTGGAAGTGTTCAGGGCCAGGTTGGATGGGACTTGGAGCATCCATGGATAGTGGAAGTTGTCCCTGCCCATAGCAGGGTGGAACTGGGTGATCCTTAGGATCCCTCCCAACCCAAACCATTCCGTGATGAAAAGAAAGTTACAAATGGGGACAGGTCTGTAGGAAATCCCCTCACTGGTTCCACCAGTCACAACACAATTCTTTGCTCTCAGCTTGGCAGTGCATCTGCTCAGTCAGAAAACTGGCACTTTGTCTGGAAAGCATAAATACAGGAATTAAATAACCATTGAGAAATTACTCTGAGGATTACAGTGGACCAGCTCCAGGTCATTAGTCCCATACCACAGTCCTTGTGTGCAGATACAGATTTGGGGTTTGAAGGAGCCCATGGTGGATGGAGGGTGTTGGAGCACAGCAAACCCACATCCAGGTGTGTGATAATGCCTCACTTTCTTCATACATTGTCCAACTTAGTGAATAACAACATTAAATTTTGGCCGCCATTTCCACAAAATGCCACTGCACTGAAAATGGGAATGTGAACTACAGAGTGCTAACAAATGCAGAGAACCTCTCACATGGATTTTGTGAGGTGGGTACTCACCATGTACTCTCTGTTCCTGGAGTATGTGGTGAGTATCACCACAGGTGACTGCAGTAGACAAACTCCAACTGTCATGTACTGGTGTCATTGCAGTACGAAAGGGGCAAGTGAATTCTAATTTAGAAGCCAGGATGGAGGTCTTAATGCCTGAACCTCAGATTTATGTGGAAAGAACTCTGGCTATCATCAAACCAGATGTCATTGATAAAGAAGAAGAAATAGAGGATCTCATTCTCCGATCAGGATTCCACATCATTCAGGTAACAGGCTGTGCTCCAGAGAAAATATCTGTGGTTTATAAGTCAGGAAAATACTTAATTTCTAGCAATCAAGCCAGTAAGTAAAAGCTTGTGTGTCCAGAAATTGATTCATGTTCTTCATCTCATCAAACATTGCTGCCAGATTCTGTAAGGAGATGCTTTTTGGTACATGGGATGGAACAGAGCAGACCAACCATTTTGCTGACCACAGGAAAACACAGACTTTGTTAATAAACTGAGATTTAGGAATCTGTGGAGCATATGTATGAACTTTCCAAGGCAGCTCTTTGGAGAGTGTGTCATTCAGATCTCACAAGATTTTGTGCAGTGTGCAGGTGAATATTAGAGAATTAATTGAATTCTGTAGCTGCCGGTTGCAGCCTAACTAATTTTTTGTTTCCGTTGTTTTCACAGTAAATAGATCATGAATATTGAAATGAGCTTATGAATATTTAAATCTGCCCGGCCGGGCGGCCGCTGGGGGGCGCTGTGCCCTCGCGCCTGTGGGCGGCAGGGGCCCCTCTCCCTCCTCCCCGCAATGTCTTGTTTTGTTTTTTTCACTTCCTCCCTAGCCTTTCTGGTTGTTTTATTTATTTGTGTTTATTAATTGTATTTGTTTATTTATGGATCTCTTGGAGATCCATATGGAGCTGCTCCAGAAGAGGTCACGAAGATGCTCCATGGGCTGGAGCCCCTGTGCTCTGGAGGCTGGGAGAGCTGGGGTTGTTCATCCCAGGAAGAAAAGGCATCAGGGAGACCTGAGAGCCCCTTCCAGTGCCTAAAGAGGCTCCAGAGACCTGGAGAGGGCATGGAGTAGCAGGACAAGGGAGAATGGCTTCCTACTGCCAGAGGGTGCAGGGTTCGATGGGATATTGGGGAAAAAATTCTTCGCCATGAGGGTGGTGAGGCCCTGGCACAGATTGCCCAGAGAAGCTGTGGCTGCCCCATCCCTGGAAGTGTTCAAGGCCAGGTTTGGGGTTTAAGAAACCTAGTCTAGTGGAAGGTTTCCTGGTCTGTGGTAGGGGTTTGAGAAAAGATGATTTTTAAGACAGCTTTCAACCTAAGCCATTCCATGTTTCTGTTGATTCAATATGTATCAGAAGATGAGACAAAATAGATTGTTTATTTATTTATTTGCAATATGTTAGTAGAGTCTTCTGATGTCTGCAGTGACTTTTGACACCAAAGTTATTACGACTCTTGAGTATATGGAACTCTTGTGTTGTATAAGTTTGAGCTCAATGAATGCACTTTAAAATTTTTTTGTTGACTGCCCTATGGTTTCTGATAACCTCCCAAAGTTGTCCTGATCCTGGCCACCTGCAGGCTAGGCAGGTATTGGAAGAGTCACAAAGCACTGAATGAAAAATAGAACAATTGCGTAATTAACAGTGTGGGCTGGAGGAGAGAAACTTGTTTAAAAGTAGAACATTATGCTGTAGTAGCTGAATAATAAAATCCTGCCCTTGTAATGCTCTTCACTTTTTCTGTACAGTGCTCTGTCATCTGGCAGTTGGAAAATGCTGTAGTTTGCCTGGGCTAAAATCACAGCTTACTCAAATAAGCTGTCTCCTTAATTAACTTGGAAAACTTTTGCTCTTTGTTACTCTGTATCTCAAAGAGGATCCTATCAGAGAGGGTGAATCAGAGAGTTTCAGAAGTTACTCTGTGTTCTGCACTTGACGATTTGACTGCTGGAGAGTACTCTATCTTGCCTTTTAATGCTCTAAGCTGTTTCAATGTAGCAAGCAATTTTAATTCTTTTTTTGTCTTTACACTTTATAGAAACGGAAGCTCCAGTTAAGCCCAGAGCAATGTAGCAACTTCTACGCAGAACAATTTGGAAAAGTGTTTTTTCCTAATTTAACAGCCTATATGAGTTCTGGTCCTATAGTTGCTATGGTTCTTGCTAGAAATTCTGCAATCTCCTACTGGAAGGAATTGCTTGGACCATCCAACAGCCTGAGAGCTAGGATAACTCACCCTCACAGGTAACTCAGTGACTTTGCCTTGGGCAAGTCAGTAGGATTTTGCCATTCTTTTGATTGAGACCAGCTTTGTGATTTGTTTGTTTGTGCAGTACTGACATAGGCTTCTTATCTCTTCAGTTTTGTGCAACAGCTTTTCACCATTGTTTTTTAGTATGCAAAGTTCACCTAATTTATGGGGAATGCTGAGTGTATGAACATTAAGTTTTAGGTAGCTACTTCTTATGTTTAAAACAAAATCAAGCCAATGTCTTCTTAATTAGTCCATATCTATTGCTTTTTTGTGCTCTCAGGGTGCAGGGACTTGGAAGGGATTTGCAGTTGCCCTTCAAGTAATTATTTCCCTTGTTTTTAGCCTAAGAGCACTCTACGGGACTGATGAGCTGAGGAATGGGCTCCACGGCAGTCTCAGCATCTTCTCAGCAGAGAAAGAAATTCGATTCATATTTCCAGAAGGTAAAATGGTACAGTTGGTTCATTGCTGGTCCTGGGGAGGATGGAGTTCTTCCCTGTCCTGCCCTGACTTCAGCTAACATTGATTTAGCAGAGGTTGGGTTTGTTTGCTTTACCTGATTGTGGGTCTCTTTATGTATAAACTGACATTTTCTGCTATGAAAGGCTTACCAAAAATCTATCAGAAGAGCCAGTGTAGTTACAGAGATTGCTTCCACTTTTCAAACTCTGCTCTGGGAACTGGAGCAGTCAAAGCTGGTAAATGATAAGAAGTAGTAATCGATTACACTCCAGCAAGTGTTTCTGGCACTGTCAGCCTTGGAGACTCCTGTTGACGTGAGAAGAGTGACTCTTTCCTTGGATTCAGGCTGAGTAATTACTATTCAAAAGCAGCTGGATGCTCACATGATAGTGCGATTCGAAAGTTAAGTGCCAGAGAAAAGGGCCTTAGAACCTGGAAAGGCTGCAAGAGGATCTCTGGTTTGTAATGTAACGGGATTTGCTCTTTGACAGAAAGGTGCAAGTGAAACTGCTGGAAAAGGGTGTCTACTGATACTTTTTGTCAGCTGTATCAGTGAGTTTAATAAAAGATGTTGCAGTTCCTTACAAACCTTATTTACCCATTGTGTAAACCATGTCTCTTCTCCTCACCCTGATAAACAGAGCAAGATTAAAGGTGAGATTTTTAGGATCTTCAGAAACCAGCTTCACACTGGAAGAAGAAAGTGCTAAACACTGTTTCTCTTCTGCCCCAAATGCTTCTTCAAGGATTAAGGTTTTCCCCAGATGATCTGATTTCCTCCCTTTTCATAATAGACTATAATTAATAAAATTACCTCAGGGACACTGTAAAGAAGTTTAGGGAGTTATTTTGCTGTTTGTTGTGGGAGAAGCTATAAAACCCATGATGTATTATTAACTTACTAAGAAAAAGAGCAGCTCATATAAACAACCTTTGAAAGAATGCTGGGTTTCATCATTCTAGAGACTGCTTTCTAACACCTGTGGTTCCTCCTTGCAGCAATCCTGGAGCCACTTCCCACTGGACAAAGAGCTCGGGATTACCTGAACCTGTATGTGAAGCCCACGCTGCTGGCAGGGCTTACTGCCCTGTGCAAAGAGAAGCCAGCAGACCCCATGGTATGTGCAGTGTCCCAGTGCTGCTGGCAGCTTTGGGATACAGTTACTTGCTGTTAGCTCCTGTTTATAGGAGAACTACTCTATTGGTGAGGAGCTGTGCTGTTTTAGCTGTCAGATAATGGTTCAAGAAGCTGATTTGTTTGTTAGAGATCAAACAAGGGTGTGTTTTAAGTCTCTAAACAAAATCAGTTTTCTTACATCTGGAAAAACATGGTAAATGTATCTTGGTGTTCTTAAAATTTCAGTCATTCACACCAGTACTTAGTTAAGCATGCAGATAATTAATCTGTGTGACAACTTGCTGGCAGTTGTGGTGGATTTTACATCATTATCACGTTTGTAATCAACATTGCATTTTTCTAAATGATACTTTTCAGAAAAAAAAGCCTTAAAATCAGTGTTCCTATTAACTATTTGATATACATGAGGCAACGTTTAATGTATTTTGATTGTTCTAGCTTTATAACCTGTTTACTGTATCTCTATGTCTGGCACTGTTACCATAGAAATATAGAAAACAGATGAAGTCCATTCCTTTGCCCAAAGACCAAACCAGTTGTATCTATTCCTAACAATTGTGTGTCTGGCCTGTGGTTTAGCACTCCAAATGATGGAGAATCTACAGTCTCCCCAGGCAATCTGTTTCAGTGCTTAATTATGTTTCAGTGCTTAATTATACTTGTTAAAAGCTTTCACTAAAAGATAGCCTAAATCTCCTGGCTCCAATTTTAAGCCCATTACCTTTTTTTCTCCCCCTTTACTATCCCCAGAAGACATTGGAAACAATGTAATTTTTTTTTTTTTTTTTTTTTTTTTTAGCAACCTATTGCATATTTGAAAAGTATTCCCATTTTCTTTCCCTTCAATCTTCTCCTTACTGTTATTAAATACCGAATTTTTTGTTGTTGTTGCAAGTCCCATCTTTCTAACTCATTGTTTTGGCTTCCAGTTAATCTGCATTCTTAGCACAATTTTCTAGTCAATTATGAGGTGTCTAATAGTAACTTAATCAAGACAATGCTTTCCTTCCTTGCTTGTAAGAAAGCTGTATGAAGCAGTTCAGTAGCTTTGCTTAAAGCATTCTGTTTGCACCTTCTTTGTTGTCCATAATGTCTGTGACTTTGTAACAAGGAAAATAATGTTGATTTGATACTGCTTCAGAAATAGATATTGCCTGTTGCTTTTCAGTTTTTCTGCTAGGTGGCTTACAGCGAGACTGTTGGAACGTTTTGTTTTTTTCCAGTATCCTTTTCTTCTTTCCTTTCCTTTTGGAGATGGCATCAGAAAGTGTCTGTGCATTCAGAAATACTTGCTGTCAGCACAGAGGTTGTTGTCTCATCCAGTTCATTAAGTAATACAGGATAAATTTATTTGGTTCAAATGATTTGAGGATTTCTTTTTTTCTGAAGTAGTTTTCCTAAGGGGTTTTGTGTTTTGGGATATTTTTTTGTTTGTTTTCCATTTCTGTCTTGGGTTCTTACTACTGAGCTATTGCTGCTTTACCTGTCCTAGTGCTCTGCTTGGCTCTCCCTTTGCAAACCACCTTTTTTATACGTGGTAGTAAAAGCAGAGTATTGCTTACCTTCCCTGTCTGCTGTTCTGTCAGCTCTTCACAGTGTAGTATGAAGTTTGTTTGTTCTCAGCATTCCAGAAACCAGTCGTCAACAGCCTTGTGAAATAAATAAGGACGTGTTAAAAACTTTGCTTTACAAGTGGAGAAATCAAGGCAAAAGGTTAATTTACCTAAGGCCAGGCCCAGAGTGGCAGATGGAATTAAGCATTCCATTAGACTCAAGGCATTCCTGCCTCCCACATTTTCATTTAAGTACAACTGCTGGAAAACTGACAAGATGAATTCCAAAAAGTAACCATGTTTTGGTTTTAAGTTTTAGGTTCTGTAAGGTACTAAGAAGGCTGGCAATCGTAATGAATTATTACTGGATGAAGTATCTCCAAGTGTTGTCAGCAGTAATATTTCATTAAGTAGTTTCATGCATATTGTGCAGCCACATTCCAAAACTGAGCTGTCTGAATTATTTGAAGTATGGCTCAAATGGTCTTACACTTTCACAAAGATAAACAATGCCAGGACAAGTTGTCTTCTAAGGTCATTGTGCATTGTTCAAAAACAATGTAAGCTGTGAAGATTTAAAAGAACATTTTTAAAAAAACAGGTCATCTGCATGTCCTTTTTTTTCTGAAAGGTCTTAATTTTGCAGCACAGTAGGAGAGTATCTGTAGCAGAGGTTTCAAATAATGCTTTTAATATTCTCCTATGCACTTAATTGAAAGCAACAGAAAGCTGAAAACATTTGGGTTTTGGGTTTTTTGTTCACAGATTTGGCTTGCTGACTGGCTGATTGAACACAATCCCAATAAACCTAAAGTGCAATGTCGCATCTCTCAGTAAGAGTATCGGCGGTGAGAACTTGGTGGAAACCATCTCACACATTCCAGGTTACAGCTGTGTATTGTCATTTTTGGTGTGTCCTTTGACTGTATAACCAATACTATCTAACGTAAATGCATTTGTCATAACTACTTGTGTCCTCATGGGATAAATAGCCTTATGCTTAACCAGGAGGTCGTGGTTCTAGTACCTTCTCTACTGACAAAGTGAATGTAGAATTACACAATAAATTTATGGCATTGGGTGATTAGAAAAAGACAATGTTCTCAGTGGGTGTGACTTACTGCTATTGTCCACGTTTTTCTTGGTTTGTCTGTGTGGGGGAACAAAATCATTTACAGCAATGTGGATTCCCAAATGACATCCACCTGGCCTGTGCTTTGCAAAGCCAAGGGTTGTGTTTCAGCAACCCTTGCTTTTTAGCATAAATTCAGTTATGAAGGCAAGTACTTGGATAAAATGTAGAAAACAATTACTGGAGGCATATTAGCAACTTTGGAATTTTAGTTGCTGATTACATCACCCAGCTAAGGTTGTTCTTGAAGATGATTCACATAAGTCTGATGGTTTTGTCAGAATGTAATTCGAAGGACTTACTTGAAAGTACATGCAATGCACCTTTCCCATCTTGGTGGCAAAAGGCTTAGTGACTATAAATAATAATATGTATTTTAGCCAAGGTCTAAGGTTGTCTTCCAACATTTGTTTGCAATAAAGGTGCTTAACTAGAACAGCTCATCTTAAGAGTATTTTCTGTGTTCTCCTGCTCCTAAAGGTACGCAAATTTCTGTCACTTTCCTCAAACTTCCATGTGTTCTGTTGAATTTCACAAGAGTGCTCTTCCAGAGGCAATGGGTTAATCCCACACTGTTGCGTTTTTATGAAGTAACTAAACTGTTTTTTGGGGATGTGGGGCTTCTTCATTTTCTTCAAAGAGCTGTACTTATGCTGTTAACTTCAAGCTTTGTATCTTACGGTTTGACTGGCTATAATGAAGAAAACATCGTAATTTTCATATGTCTGAAATAAGAGTATGTTTGATTAACAAGCAATTTCACAATTTGTTTCATGAAGAAATTTGCTTCTCCAATTTGAGTAATTATGAGAAACATAAGTCATTTGTCTGTAGCATCAAACTTTAAGTGAATTGTTTATCCTCTCAGTGGAACAAACCACTATTTCCAGCCCAGATAATAAATATTTAGAAACAGGTCCCTACAGTACTAAGACCTAAAAATCTTGGGACTGCTAGGATGAGGAAAAAAAAAAGAAAGCCCAAACCCTCAAATAATGAAAATAAAAGTATGAGGTGCTTAGAAAAATACAGTAAACAGATACGTTTACAACCAGTTTATTTTGCCTATAATTATTGTCCCCACATGTGTTTGATTGCTCCAATTGCAAGACAGTTGTGCTTTGTGGTTTCCTGTCAGCCAGATAAAAACATCCATTTTCTGAAGTTGCCAGAAGCTGAAATCTGTTGAATTCACAAGGCATTCCTCTGTATTTTGTTAGTTACTATGACATTTGCTTGCTTATTTTGATGAGATACTGTTTGACAATAAATACATCCTTTATGTTATGCATCCTTTATTCTGGAATTCTCAGTTTTGCTTTTGTGCCAGAGCTGCATTATGTTGCATGAGAGTAGGTGGGTCCTTACCAGGGGGCAGGAGAAAGGACGAAGGCAGCTGATGTTGCAAATGTCACATTTATCACCCACACAATATAGACTCTCAATCATTCAGGTGTTCATCAATCATGGAATTATTCTCTAATGTTGGAGCTAACACCTTCAATTGCTGACTGGGGTTTGCTTCCTAAGAAAAAGATGGAAAGAGAGAAATTACCTTTATCCCATGAGTGCCATCCTGCCTCAGTGTATCCCTACACATAGGACAAGTATGGATCCAGCAGATGTCTCAGCTGAGATCCTGAGGAACCTGTATTAATAAGTAGGGTGTGAGTAGAGGGTCAGTCCTGGAAATGTGAAGTGGCTAAGCAGCTTGGTCCTGTGGGGGGAGCTGTGACACCACAGAAGAGACTGTTGGTGCACATGCTGCTACGTTTCTTATGGTCTTCAGGTTTTTTATTTCGCCCAGAGAGCTACAGGCTTGGCCAGGGTTAGAAATCCGTAGCATAGAAGATGTAGCTTTGGGGAAAAAACCCCAGATTAACTGAAAGATGTCTTTCTATTCAGTGTCAGCAAGGTGAGATATTCTCTGTGGGAACAAGTAACCTGTCCTCTCCCTCTGTCAAGTCAAAATAATTACCTTGCCTATTGAGTTTTATTGGGCATTTTTAACTTTGAGGGAGTTCATTTTAGTTTTACTGTCTGAGTGCTGGAATAGAGCCATGTCCATAAAATGAGCAGTTAGTCTGCTTCCCCTAATTCTGTTTTTTCAACAGAGTTCCTCTTGGAACTTGGCTTATCATATGCTTGCTATCACCTGCACTAAAAGTTGTTCTTGGAACTATACAGATTGAGCTAGTCTTGAAGTATGTGGTTGTTCACCTTTCCTGTCTGACAAGGGATTTATTATCTTCAGGAGTAGTTAAACTGCCAGAAACCTTGGACATACTTTAAAAATAGCTGAAGCCTCAGTCAGTTTCCCATTGCCTGCATCTGTCAGAGCATTCCAGTGTGCCAAGCTTCAGAAATGAGTCACTGGTCAGAGCTTGGGACTGTCATTCAGGAGATTTAAGATTTTTTCATGGAGATTTGCGAATCGCTGCTTTTCTCATGTAGGAAAAGAAGAGAAGATCTGTGTTTCTTCTTTCATTTAAGCAATTAATCTTGACCATCCTTTAAACAACAGTTGATGAGGGTCAGATAATTCATTTATTTGGTCAGAGTGGTCAGATAATTTGTGTTGTTCTGCACAGTAAATGTTCGCTATTTTTGGTGGTACCCAATGACAGCTCATCCTCTGAAAATATTGTGGTTCTTCAATTTCCTTTAAAAAAACAAAATCAGAAGAGAAATGATTTCTATTTTGTTGGAAAGACCTTTTGCACATCATAAAAAGGTTATAATAAAAAAGATAACTTGCTATTATTTTTGCAGTGTTATTTCCTTGTAGTAGATTTGTCCTTGCACTAGAAATAGGACTTCAGTCCTCTCTACTCGTTACCTGCTGCATTGCTTTACTCAAGCAGAGTTGGCACAAGCTAGCATGGCAGTGGCACCAGCACCATCACAGCAAATAGGTACTTCCTCGTCCTGCTGTTAGTGACACAGGAAAACCTGCTGCTTTAGGATGGTCAATCAAGAGCAGCTGCCTGCACCTAGAAACCTCCCCTGTGGAGCGTGGAGTGTGTCAGCAGTGTGACTGATGTGTGGAGTCTCCTTGGGGGGATGCCTGTCAAATCATTGTCATGCTGCCTCCTGCCAAGTGATCGTGGGGACACTGCCCAAACTCAGGGGAGAGCTTTCTGTTGGTCTTCTGAGCCAGAAATGAGGTATTGTTGTGAGAGGGAGCAGTTGGTGGGAGAGGAAGGCAGGTTTGCAGACAAGTGGGTGAATGATACTCTAATAATGGAAACACTGAAGGACTGAGAATTCCATTCACTGCTTGTGTTTTAGAGCTGAGGGAGGCGATGCTTTTGTACAAAGATCTTCATGCAGTGCCTTGCTGGGTGTGTTTATATTTGTCTAGTGTGGCATCAAGTTTTGTCCCTTGGGAACCCCTGACTGGTTCATCTTGCTTAGCTGTGGTGCTATTTGGAAGCATGGTTATTAAAAAAATAAAACCAAAACACAGCTCTGGTGCCATGTCTGCAACTTTGTTACTATCATAATTAATTTATTGAAAAGTCTTTTCACCTGGAATCTGAGTCATCCTGGATGGATCCTGTTTGGCCAAAGAGAAAAGGCAGTTGGGTGCAGTCTATCAGCTGCAGACTGCCTGAGCAAGTAATCACGTGTGAACTCACCTAAATTCCAGGGAATTTTTATGTGCAAGGACCTAATTTGGCTCTAAAAACTCTTGGCTTTGGTAAATTACTCTACAAAGCACCCATGCTTCTTTATCATCTCTTTATAATCAATGCTTAAGCCCTCATTTCCTTGCTAGGGGACAGTTGTGTTTTTGTCATGCTTCCAGAATCTGCAGAGATTGTCAGGTTAGGAAATTCTGCTTTTCCTAAGGCAACATCTTATTACTATGCTGGCTGGTGGTTCTTATCTCTCTTAGGTGTTGTAAAGTGTTTTCTTTCTGGGTGGCATTCCTGGTGCTGTGTGAATGAGGCAGTGTTTTGTCCATGTTTAGTTTTGCATCAGGCCTTGTCTCTCTCAGAAAATTCCCAGGAGTGTTTAAAGGACGTGTGTGGACAAATCTCCTGCATGCCCCATAAAGCACTTTACTATGGGCCACTATAAAGCAGTCATTACAGAGCAGTGTTTAAACTTCTGAGATTAACACAGTCTTTCAATTGCACTTACTTATTTTTATAATGTGTAATTTAGCAACTGAACTGTGAAAAGTTATGGCATAGCAAGGTCTTCTTAGAAACAGTGGTTCCAACTGTGCTTTTAGTTTCTTCGTTGTAAATCTGGAGCAATTCCATTCCGTTAGTTAAAAGAAAGAGGGAAAATGGGATAATTTCTGGGAGCCTCTCAGATGGTGTATGTGCATCTGAAATGTATTGTCAGGTGTTGGCATGGCACATTTTCCACATTTATGGAAAGATTTTATGCCTGATTTCTCAGGAGCCAGACTTGGACAATACTGTTCCCTGCATGCAGAACACTTTGGCAGTTGCCATTTTGCTGAGGGAGTTGTGTAATGGTATTTTTGCCTGGATGAAGAAAGTTTTATCAAGCCTCTGTTTGAAAACCAGATGCTTTTTCTGTGGCCACCACACATCTCAGTAGCTGTGAGATCCTTCCCTGCTTAGTTACCACTTCCAACTGAACTATCCCATGGGGCTATTTCAGAACACTTGTTTTCTTCCCAGCTCTTCCATGTAAATATACTGAATTGACCAGCAAAGTTTTGACCGTGACTGTCTTTGTTTTGCAAAGTTCTCTTGTAAACAGGCTCTGTGGGGCTTCCCCAAATAGCCCCATCAGTGCAACTGAATGGGAGAAACAAAGGCATAGGAAATGGAATGTCCATTCCTTTTCTTATTCATGTAAATGATGGTTTATCATACTGTTTATTAGCTTCATGTCGTCAGGATCTGTGATAGTTCTTCAGCCTTTTATTGCTTTTTTTTTTCCTTTAATGAGTTGCAATAAAACATCGTCTTACCTGAGTGCTGACTCAGTGCTGAGGCATTCTCCAAACTTAGCATTATTATTGATACTAATTTGTCATTACCCATGGCAAAGGCTGTCATCACAGCACAAAGCAGCCGTGATATATCTTTACTAGTTGTTCTGTTTCTCTGCAAAACGTTCCTTTTTAAGACTATGTGGGATTCCTGGAATGAACAATTTCAAGTCATCCATAAAAATGGTTTTAGTAGTGGTACCTGGTTTCTTGATAATATCTCTCCTCAGTGGATAGGCAATGATGTACAAAGGAACTGGCAGTACACAGGTGGTACAAGTGTAAGGAACGGAGACATGAAAAGTCTCCTTGGGTTCTCCCTTGGAGCAGCAGTAGGATCTAGAATCCCAGAATCATGGAAAATAGGGACACATGCACAAGGAGATGGTTACTGCACGTGCTCTGTGAAAGTGCCTAATTGGAGGTAGGAATGAGGAGTTTAACACCTGTGTTCTCAAGGTCTGCCAGTGATTTGGTGCCTGGATCACTTGGCATCTTACGTGTTGAATCATTTCTTTGGAGGCTTTTCTACCTGAATATGTGCAGAGGGTTTCTCTCTGTAGTATGAGGTTTTAATGAAGATAGCTGCTATCACTATAGTAATGCTGTTGTTAAGACAGCATTGCTTCTGGACTTCCTAAAGCAGTGATCAAAAATTAGTGGCCAGTTTTCTTTCATCTCTGGAAGTGAAAATAAGCAGAGCTGGCACAGCTCTGAAGTTGTATATGGAATTAGCAGGTTTGAGCACAACTCCTAGGTGGGAGTAATTCCTCTCCAGGGTAGAGATGAATCTCTGGCTGGGAAGATCCATGCTCCTCTGTTCCAGCAGCACCTCCAACTGTTTTGTTTTCTGTTCTGTATTGTTGTCTACAGCCTCCAAAGGTGGTGGTCCAAAGGGAAATCACACAATGTTCACTGGCACTGTGTCTAAAGCTGAAGCAAAACAGGTAGAGAAGAGGCCAAATGAGGACGTGTGATCCTCTGCTCTGTCTTCATCTGTTCCAACAACACAGAAATGGAATGTTTCCCTATCCCTAAACCAGGACATCCACCTTTCAGATTTTCTGACTGAGCTCCTCTCAGCTCAGCCATGATCACAGGTGTGTGCAGGAGGACTGCCCTGGGCACAGAGAAGAAGGATCGACAGACAAAATTTGTAGCTATTTTTATTCCGCTCCATCTGTTGGGTTTCTTTCTAGGTACAAACAGTTGATGTGACTTTCATCAGACAACGTGAGGGAAAAGGTGTAAGGTAAAGTGTATTTTTAAGTTGAACTATTTTATATGTGCTTTTAGAGATTTGCTGCAGAAGATGATGCTTGGCCGTGTCCTTGGATACTATAATCTGCTAGAATTCTACTGAGGTGAATTCTGATAGATTATATTAATTTGGGTATGACCTGAGATTGTAACATCCTGACAGTATAAACTTTTGATTTTTCATTCCCTTGTACTGACAAGAAATTGGATCTTTATTTATGTATCTATCCAGTTTCAATGAAAATGAATAGTTTCATTGCCACCTAGTATTAATTTACAGTTCTGCTACAGGTTTTCTTTTAAGGTTGAGAAAGTCTAAATACAGAATAATTTTCATCATTTGTGTGTGCCAACCTACCCATGGATGTGAAATAGCTGTATCTGGTACCAGGGGAGTTACAGTATGTCTTTTATGTGTCCACGTGTGTAACATTATACTGTTTCTGCTCATGGAGGCTGTAGGATTTCCACACTGGTCCAGAGGTGAAACAGATGGGAATTTGCTTATTTTTTTATAGAAAAAATTGTCTTCTGGAAGTTTTGTCTTCGCTTGGTCCATAGTGGCAAGGGAACATGTTGAGGCATGCCCTTTCCTGTTTCCTTTCAACAACAATGGGAATTCTTCAGTTAAGTATAGAAAAATTGAAAGAAATTTCCTTTCTTTTTGCCCCTCTCAAGTATGTTTAGGTAACTGAAGCACATTCACACTTGGAGAGATGGAGCTGTTTTGCAAGGGAAAAACAAAACATTCCAGTGCAGCTAATATTGCAGCTCCTCTGGTGTCTTAAGTTCAGGCCACAGCAGGAGGTGCAGATATCCAAGGGGAATGCAGTAACTTTTTGGATCTTTTCTTTGGAAGAAATAATAAGAGGAGTCACAATTAACCCATTCAGCTAAGTTAGTAAGACTCTGGGTGATGAGAGAAGAAATGGGATGTTCTTAGTTCTAATGGTTTGCTTTACAGAAAATAAACCTTTTCTCTTACATCCCTTCAGGTCCAATCAGTACATTTGTCTTCATCACTGCAGGAAGCATAAATTTGCTTTTTTTTCTTAAAACCTTCTCTTATACATCCCTCCTTGAGATGTCCAATCCTGATATGATGATCATGCTTTGATTATCTTGCTCTGGCAAACCAATGGCCTTCACTCTCCAGGAGAAAAGGGCTCTCCAGAGCAAGTGTCAGAATGTTGGCACGAAGTATTTTGTTCCTCTTACGTGATTAATGTGGAAGGAGTGTTTTTAAGTAATTCGTAATTTGTCACAGTGAGACTTGCAATGGAAAACATGCCATGGCAGGGGCAGCCAGGGCCATAAAGTGCTGTTGTTGAGAAGTGAGGACTATTCTAACGAAGGTAATGTCTCCAGGAGATGTATTCCTCAAGGACTGGTGGGTGGGATTAGCAGTCAAACCTTTGAGGAGCAGGATGAAAGCCAATATGTCCATGGTGACAGGGACACAGCTGGAATTAAGAAGGATGACTAGCACATCCAAACCTTTTTTAAAGGATTTTGGTTGTTTTTTCTCCGATTATCTTTTCTGGTTTCATTTATTTAGCTGTCTCGAGAGTTTATGTTTTTCAGGCAGCAGAGAAGTGTCTGCCCTGGTGTCTCAGAAGATGAAGCTTTGTCTTTGGTCCCTCACAGAGAGAGCTGCACACTGGTGCCATGGGTGTGCAGGAGATGGAATGTCCCATTGCTCTTTGCCTGTCTCTGGCACTCAAGTGCTTGTGGAGCGCATCTCAGCAGAGCTTTCATTTGCTTTCTGCTTTCATTCTTCCAGCCTCTGGGCCTTGATGTCACCATGTGGCTTTAAAAAGAAAAATCTTAAAGTTGAAGGAGCCTGTGCAAAAAGTCACCCATCCTTCAAAATGCAGATCAGGGTGGTGTTTGTTCAAGGAGTAGCACCTGAAGGTCAGTTCTGTTGTTCCATGACTCCTTAGTTGATATGTTTTCCCAAAAGCCAGTAATCTCCAAGGAAGAAATGTCCTGTCTGGGAAAACAAAACAAGACATGTAAATTGCTTCAATAGAGTGCTCTAGTACATTTATATCTTCTTAAAAGGAAGCTAAACCACATGCATAAGATGATAGATGAGTTTATTTTTACATGTGGATTTAATAACCTACCAAGATGTAGCTGCATATTTATTGCCCAAAGTCATCTCCAGGAAAATAGTAGCCTGGGGTGGGGTCAGTGTCTGCTTACAGCCAAGAGAATGAGCTGAAGGGGTCTTTCAGTAGTTAGCTTTGTTAGAAGGCAGGATAGTTTATATGATACTGAACTCATCAGGACGAAGTGGAAATTAATTTTATATTCTGCACAGAACAGAGAGAGTGGAAGTGCCCCTGAGACCATCTGGGGTTTAAAACTCTGAGGAGCTGGAAGGAGCTGACTGCCACCCTGTTCTCTTTGTAGCACTGTTTGTTACTCTTCCCAAATATTTATTGGATCATAGTTGTAATTAAATTTGTGCTGAAAATGTACAGAGCACGTTGTACTTAGTGTCACGTGAAACCAGAGATCCTCTACACTGAAGCAGTGCAGTGGCAGGTCCTTGGCCACAACAGCCCCCTTTATAATGGGAGATAATCCAAAAAAGACTCCCCTGTTGATATGGCACTTGCTAAGTTAAAGCACAGGAAATTGAGAATTTTGGCTCCATCCTGTTTGCCCATTTACACTATCTCCTTATCAATGTACCTGACCTGGTTGTGGGAGATTTGATGGTGTCTGGATACAAGAGGTAAAATATAGTGCTTCCAATTGCTTGAAAGGGACTGGACAGTGATTTGTGAGCTCTCTGGTGATGGGTGAGGTAAAGCTCTGCAGTAGGAATGTCCTCTGCCCTGCCTCCACCCTGGCCAGAGCTGGGCCAGGCTCCCCATGCACACCTTGAAGCTGGAGCTGAGTGCAGGCTGTGACCTGATCATTCCTGAGCCATGGGCTGTCTCAAATCCAGATTCATGGATTCAAGTCTCATGGCCTTTCTTTCAAAGAAAGAAATCAGTGTGCTGCAATCGAAAGTATATAGATGTTTCTCAGAGAATTCAAATAGCAGGTTGTTTGGTAAAACAGAGGCTGAGACCTGAGATGACAGTGCTCACACCCTATAGGGGAAAGCCCATAGGACAAGCAAGAAACAGGAGAATGTAGTCCAGGCTGGGAAGCACAACTGTGTTGCCCTGGGATAAATCTTATTAACTTAAGCACATCAAAGCATAAATGTACTATCTTACTCCTGGACTCAAACTGGCTCGAGCAAAGCGATCCTGAGAATCTTCCCAGAGCTTCTGTCCAGGACTGGCTGGTGCTCCTGTGCCAGCAGAGATGTACCTGGGAGCCACATTTGCAGCCTGCCTCTGACTGGAATTACCTGCTCTCCAGACACCTGTGGTGCAGCTGTAATGCTGGGAATGCTTGGCACCTCAGGAGGTATTCGGGACTGAGTTAATTTATTCTCCTGCTCATTGGCTTCAAAATCCACTTAGAGATGGGGAGGAGGTGCCTTGTCCCTATCACAACTGATGGCAGCAGTCCAGCAGAAGTCTGCCTGGCAGGGGTGGGAATGAAGACCTGGGCCAGAGCAGGTTTAGCTTCAAGACATTGGGCAAAAGGGAGAGAAATAAAAATTACTGCCTTTAAGACTGCCGATTCTGGTCTTGATGGATGATTCCCTAGAAGTGTCAGGCCAGGAGCCACAGCTCTGTGGGTTAGAAAAGCCTGTGGAATTGAGAAGAAATGTGAGAAGTACTTCTCACCCTTGCCTGTGTCCAGGCTTGATCTGAATCAATAAAGAGAATCCCATTGACATCACAACCCAATATTTCAGACCAGGTACCTCATAACAGCTCAGTTTGAGTGCTGGCAGCCAGGCCAGGTGAGGCAGGAAGTGCAGCCATAGTCCCAAGCAGAGCTCAAAACCAGCAAACTCAGCCCATGCATGGCCTGAGTTTGAGCCCAAGTGAGGTAACCCTTGTGCCTCTCCCCACTGTTTTACAGTCTTTCTACTGACCTCATCATTACCATCTTTTATGGCATCCCATGTGCTGTTGAAAGCATCAGAGGAGGAAATGAAGGGCTGTTTACTGTCCAGGCTCTGTGCTCACATATCCCCTGACGAGCTATTCTCTCTGGGCCGTGCCCACAAGGGGCTTCAATTAATGTTGTGTGGGACACTGAAGAAAGAATAGAGAGAGAAAGAAAAAGAATAGCTAAAATTCTGTTAGAGAGCTCCCTATTTCCCATCATGTCCTGCTACTTGTACAGCTCCACTCTCCCATTCTATGACAGGTTTAGACTTAGTCTTTTTACTTTCTGGCTCTGACTGGCTCTGACTGGCTCTGTCTCACATGACTGCAATTCATCTTTGCATTCTGACTGTGTTTGGTGAACATTTCTTAACTGTGACCATCAATCTCTGCTCGTTACTTCACTTAGAGTTACCACCAACTCCCTCTCCTTTCCTCTCTGCATTTCGGACCCTCTGGGAGGGATGAGTGTGGGTCCAAGACCTGGTGCACACTTTAAAAAGGTCTTTTCTAATCTCCAGAAGTATTTGAACTAAGTCTACTTTGTCTGGGAGAGCTCTTGCATGAAACTGTCCCAGCAGCCATCTCTAGAGATAAATAATAGTTTAAAGATAGTTTAATTAGGGAACACCTCATCCTTCTTGTTCATAAAATATGAGCCACTCTGTGTGTTTGGTAAAGGGGGAACAGGCTAGGACAGCAAAAGGGAAGGGAGAAAGGAATTAATTTTGAAAGTACATTGCAAGTTACATTTATCTGTTTTTCTCTAATCCATCAATCTTCTGTTATATGGCTCAACTCCTTGGGGCTTGCTTGAAAAGGGGGAATTTACTGCACTGTAAGCCAGGGCAGTGATTTGCAAAGTGGGGGGCTGTCGCTGTTGGACATGAAAGAAAGACACGGACTCGTGATTCAGAAGGCTGATGCTCTAAAAAGGGGCTGGTTTATTCTCAGAACTTATTTTTATACTCTTTTACGATGTGCCCACCTAAGAGGTGGGATTCTTTGAACCATTGGTCACACCAAGGGTCAACAAGCAAAGTCCCTCCTTAGGAGAGAAATGTGAAAAACAAGATAGTTTAAAAAGTGTGACCTTGTTTACCAGTTTTGGTCCCTGGGAAAGAACTTCAGAAAACCCAAACATGACAAGCAGTGACCACAGGGGGCATGGATTGTATCGTAGGAGAGAGCAGGGAACCAGAAAAAGAGGTGGGGGAGCTTGTGAATCCCTCTGCAGAGGTGTAAATATGCTGTACATTACCAGTTCCCTCCCAGTCACCCCTGGGGGCATTTTTGGAAGGGACCAACCTGCTCTATGTCTACTTCTTGCACCCTGTGGCTATACCAGAAGTAAGGACCAGCAAGTGGGCAATAAATTGACACTCTGGCTCCCTGTACACCTCTTTCTCCTTGGAATAACCTTTGGAAGCTTTCCGAGTAGACCTGTGCTTGATCAGGACTCCTGGCTGGAAGTGCAGTATGAATTCATACTGAATATGCAGCATTCCCTGGGAAGCATGGACTCTCCAGCCAGGAAAAGCAGATGCAGCACATCCCAGCAGACAGTTATTCTAGGTGTCTTCCCCAACTGAGAAATGTTTGGGAAACACTTGTAACTGTTTTTCTCAGGTATTGCAAAGAGGATTTGTTTTGTAAATAGTGAAGCTGTTAATTGCCCTGACTTTATTAAGAGGGAGCCGAAAAGGTGTTAAGAAGTTTTTGTTGCTCCGTGCTGGCAGTGAGCCAGCGCCAGTCCCTCTGTTGGGGGAAGGTGGCAAAGTTGCTCTGAAAGTCCCTTTGCCCTCTAGAGAAGAAAAAAAATTAGGCACCCCTTTAGCCAAAGACTTGGGGTAACATGTGAATTTTGTAGGAGGGATTTAACTTGAATCACCACACAGTTCAGCTCCAGGGATTCACTTTCTGTCAAGCAACATGGACTGGAGTATCCCCAGGGCAGCACAGCTGGGAAGTTGGAGCTGGAAAACAGCTTTAAAGGTTGTTTTCTCCCTCAGCTTCTCCCTAGGGACAGGTAGAGGGAAGCTCCTGCTCACAGCTGTGGGAAGCCCAGGAGTTCAGCAGCTTTGAAAATCAGGCTGGTGGGGTTTAGGCATCTGACTTCAAGCACCTCACATAAACATATATTGTTTAAAACTAGAGTTGAGGTTTCCAAGTCACTAAAGTCACTAGTTGGTTACAAAAATCTTTCCTCTGTACTCCAACAGCCCAGACACCCAAATCCTCCCATCTTTTCCTGGGAATACCTGTTGAAAAATCCCACAGAAGGCATGGAATTGATGCTTTTCCATCCTCCTCGCTGGGACTGGCCCTAGCAGCAGATAACCAGGGGCTGATTCAGGCCTTTAACTTCTTCCTGCTAAGGGTTGGTTTTGCAAGTGGAAAAGGACCTGTGGCTTGTTTTCTAAGACTTTAGGGAATTGCCGGCACTCACTGGTTTCCCTGCACCAGATGCAGCGTGACCGGGAACCTACGCTGCATATGAAAAGGTCACTTACCCTGTTCAAGAGAGGAGATTCTAACACTTGTCAGCTTGAGTGATGGAGGCTCTGCATGGAGAGCCATAATATTCATGTCAGAGAATTGCCAAGCCCTTGCGGAAGTGTTGAAGATGGATGGCCTGGGGAT
The DNA here is from genome assembly GCA_027886175.1 of Phylloscopus collybita. Classification (NCBI taxonomy): domain Eukaryota; kingdom Metazoa; phylum Chordata; class Aves; order Passeriformes; family Phylloscopidae; genus Phylloscopus; species Phylloscopus collybita. The sequence continues at coordinate 7,500,371 of JAJNNQ010000019.1, read as the reverse complement.
ATACTCCTGACACTTTAATACTGGGGGAGGATACAGCACAAGCATCTCATACAGAATTATAATCCATGAAAGGGCACTAGGGGCATAAATTAAAGGTAATCCAGCAGGCAAGGAGTTTAACAGCTGAAGGGAAGCAGGCTGGGGGAAAGGAGAGATGCTGTGGATGCATTTTGGCCTGGCACTCCTCCCTCCTGCCCTGGACCCACCACAGACCCCACTGCATCCATATCCAAACTGCTTTGCAAAATCATCTGCAGAACCTGCAGTTTGTTTATTAAGTTAGATTCTCTGCTTGCTGATGGTCACTGTGCAATAGTGTGACATGTTGAGGAGAGAGCCTGGGGCAGGAATCTCAGTCTCTGAGTAGAAGTGTCCCTGCCAGCCTTCTGGGAGAGGCTGCAGAGACACCCGGTGGCAGTGATGGTGTGAATTCTCTGCTGGAGCCATCCTTGCACACTCTTCTGCGAGAGGGAGCAGAAGGAAACAGCACAGATTCAGTTCTTGTGCCAGGTGACATCCTCAGCCCCCACAGAAACCCCAGCCTGGCTCCATGTGCTGGGCAGCCCTGAGGATGTGCTGTCCATCTCTATTGATACAGGCTGGCACCTGCACCCCAAACTTCACCTTCCTCCATGCACTGATGGAGGCTACCTCAGCCAAGGCCACCTAAGTCATGCCTGTGCTCCTGTCTGAAAGGGAATGAGGCTGTGGGGGCATTTCCACCTGCAGGAAGGAGAAACCAGAAGAAAACTGGGGGTTGCTGTCCCTGGTGAGGATGTTGGGATGGACAGCAGCACAGCATGGCCAAGAGGCAGCTGGTGAAACAGTGACGGGAATGGTCCTGGGTTAGTTGGGAAGGGCTGGGAAAGCTTGGGCTTAGCCTGGGTTATTATCATGGTATGAGCATCCCAACACTGATCTTCTGACTCTCTGTTAGCTATCAGGCACCTCTGACATAAACCTGCCCTGGTCTGTGGTAATACTATAGCTGGCCTATATTATTTCATCATTTGGAGTGTTTCCTTTCTCATAAGAAATGGACTGTAAACCATCCCTCTCCCACAATAAAGGCCCAAATACACTTCTGGGACACTGGTGTTAACCCTCCACTGAGGTTATTCAGTGATTCAGAGCTGATTCCACTGCTGTTTCACAGATTTTTTTTATCACAGAGGATGCTCTATCCATGTAAGTGGCTAGTGAAACATGAGGATGCTGCTCCAGGACTGTTCCAAGTGGCTCCACAGCCCTGCCTGAGGTGCCCCTGCTCCAAGGAAGAAGCAGTGCTGACAGCTCTTAGGGGACAGGCAGCAAGATTTTGGGTTGATTTCATGCAGCACCTGGCCCAGATTAAGATTTTTGGGTTTTTATTGTAATTAGGATCAATATTATTACAATACTATTACGTGGGACAGTGGTCAGGTTCCTCCTGAAGGCTTTAGAGAACCAACCCATCCCTTCCTCCAGGTGTGCAGTGAGTTACAGGTGGTTGGGACCAGTGCCCCAGATTGGAGCTGACTTTGGGTGATTATGATCAAACGCGCAGGTTTGAAGGTATCACCAATCCCTGCAAAAGCTCTTTGGCTGCTGTGGGAGAAGGAGCCTTTACAAAGCAGCCAGTGACAGGACTGTGCTCTGCTGTGTGTGCTGTGTTTTCTTTGAAAGCTGCTCTGCAAGAGTAAAAAAGCTGCCCAGATAAAATCACAGCTGAAATGCTGAGTCCTGTGGCATCCTCACAGTTTGTTACCCTGTGCCCCATGGCATTTGTGAGGGTTACTACAGAAACCACAGCAGCAGGCAGGGTTGTCAGGGTTCCCTGACAGTGCTGTGATGGATTAAGACGATCCTGAATTTCTATTGTTTTGTAGTGACTGTAGTGAGAATTGATGACTGTTGTATCCAAGCAACAAGGAGGAGGATGAGGAAGCTTCAGCTTCTCCAGGACTGTAATATCTTTGGCAATGTGCCACTCTAAGGCATAGAGTTGATTTTTGTATTTGTTCAGTCTTGGTATTGCCTCTGAAAGGTATAAAAACGGAATGGAAATCTGTGTTGTGGGATGGTGTGTAACTTTCTCTTGAGTTTGATTCAATTTGCATTTGGTCTCTGGCTTTTGGGTGCGATTTGCTCGTTGCTTTAGAGAATCTGGCTACCAGAAATGTAAATGGCTTTGATGACAAATTTAAGGAAGAGCAGTTCAACTCTGGCATTTAAATACAATGGGGTGGATATGAATGCTGAGTCAGTGGGAATGGGAGGGCTCAGTGGGAAAAGGATTGGTCTCAGCAGTGGTATCTCTACTTCCCTCTCCAGCCCTATTTCTCTGGGATGGAGCCTTTGTGAGAAAGAGGCCTGGGCTGGTGCTGTTGCCACCTACAAACCTGTTGCTTCTTATTTGCTGCATTAATATTAGTTTGAAAAGGTGCTGCAGGGAAATGGGTAAGACAACACACAGCATGTCCCACCCATTCCTGCTCACTGGCAGCCCTCATCTCCCAGGATTTATCTGTGTGGTTTATTAACCTACTGCTACTTTACGGTAGAAAGGTTTTTATGTGTGCTTGGGAGTCATCCTGGTGAAATAGTTTCCCTCCTCTGAGAGCACATCAATAGGGACTGTCCTGTGCTCTGTATAACCTCATTTTGTGGGATTTTGGTGGTGCCCTGTGCCTGCAGCTGCTGGGGCTCTAGAGCACAGTCCAAACAAATACAAAAAGAGACCCCAAGGATAATATTTGTGCAGACAAGTCAACCAGTGCTCGAGATGCAGGAAAGCAGCTTTGCTTTTCTGTTTTTATCATTCCTAGTTCAGCCTAATTTTTTGGGGGTGGCAACTGCTGTTGTGGCAACACTGTGCAAAAATCTTGGGGTATTTTGTTTTGGTAGGGTAGCTTAGTAGAAATAGCTACCCTGAAGGCAGCAAAACCCCCCTAACTGATGGTGTCACCCTTCCAGCTTTAATAAAACCCACTTTGCATAAAATAAACGCGTGGAAGTTCGCTGTGCTTCTCAAATGTGTATTTTGCAAGTTGAGCTCCCTGATCTGGCTCTCATGTGTGTCGAGTCTGTGTTTACACAGAGAGCCACAGGGAGACCTGGATAAAATAGCATTGAAGTATTTGCAGTGTGGGTGCAATGTGCTGGCAGAGCTCTAGGGTGATTTTTACACTTGTCTCTCCTCCTCCTCCCCTGGCTGGAGAGCAAACTTGGTCGAGCATCCTCGCCCTGCGTCGTGGGTGTGGGTACAGCCCTGGCTCCCTCCGTAGCAGCTCTGACTCCAGGGAGCAGGACCTGCCCTGGGGCAGCAGCAGCCAGCGCTGTCCTCTCCTGCCCTCCCCGACCTGGTCCGGGCTTTTGGCACCCGGAGCAGCAGGGAACAAGCAGACACATTCACAACTGTCCCCAAGTTTTCTCTCCTGCTCCAGTTCAAAGGGTGCCTCTCCTGCCTCCAAGAATTTGCAGTGAGTGCCGATGGTGACGCTTTCCACATCAAAGCAGGGCAGCCTCGCATTGTCTGGGGGATGTCGGGTCGAGGCAAATTAAAGAGACTTTGGGAGCTTCAAAATCGGCTTTAGCCAGGCTGTGTCTGCATACTCAGCACTTGGAAAGGTCGAGATTACAGTGATAGGTACTAAAGCCAACCCTCTGGGTACTGGAGGCTGGAGCCAATTTACTGAGATCCAGGAGAACAAACTCATTGCCCTTGGTGGCTTTTGGATTAATGATGAGGAAATTCGTGGAAGTGCTGGGTTTTACACAGAAAGGGACAATTTTGCACCTAAAATCATACTGTTAGCAAGCCAGAAAGGAAAAAGCCAATTCTTTTCATTGTGGTTTATTGCAAAATACAGTCCAAAATCTAACTCTTAAGGAATACCTTCAAAATATATAGTGAAAACAGATTGTGCTAACTAATAATACAATTTATTAATAAACAACATTAGGCATAAAGAATTCTGAATTCTTATCTGCTAATTTAAAACAAAAAAAAAGTATAGGAGCTGTAAATTGCTTAATTTTATCCTATACAAATACATGAAGCTATTGTCTATTTGGGGCAAGGGTTCTTGTTCCAAAATACAAAATTCAAAAAGGAGGAGAAAAAAAATGGGGAGGGAAATATGTAAACACTGGTTGTAAACCTTTCAAAGCCCTCAAAAGGCTGTAGCTGTGGTAATACACACCACAACACTGTCAAACCTCCTCTCACATCACAAAGTGCATAAGTTTTCCTCTACAAATGCTGCCAAGCAGCTGCTGTGCCCGAACAGCCGGGACCTGAGGCTGCAGGGATGGGATCACCTGGCTGGACTTGCTTTTGGCCACAGCACCTGTTCCCACCTCTCTGGCTGTGGGGTTGGAGCCCCACTGCTGGCATTGGTAGACCCATGGGCAAGGACACAAGGGGTTGATTCCACCTAAACCATGGAATTTCTCCCTCTGTCCAATACACAGATAAAGTGACTCCCAAGAAGAAGCTACTGGTAAATGTTGAGGAAAAACATGGAAGCAAGATGGACCAAGGTCTCTCAGCGCCTGCGCCTTGTGCTTCCTAATCCCACCACATCCATCCACAGGAGACCCCATGACCTCACACGGTGCACACTCAACCCTCTGGACCCCAGGACACTCCTTTCCCAGCATGAGGACACCAAAGCATCCCCTATTTCCTGTGGCTCCTGTTCCTCTGCCTGATGTGGTTGGGGGCGGTGGAGTCGCGGTGGGTACAGAAGTGCTTGGCCACCAGTGTCCGGCACTGCTCGCAGCGCACCGTGCAGCACCAGTGGAACTTGCAGTTGCAGCTGGCCACCACCTCCGTCCTCCGCTCCTCCACCCGCAGGCCGCACTCAGTGCAGAGCCGCCGGCAGCTCCTCTTCTCCCACTGCGAGAGGTTCTTGCCGGTCTGCAGGCACTCGCGGCCCTCGGTGCCGTGGTGGCCCAGGCTGGCATTCCTAGTGCAGTAGTCGGGGGAGTCCTCCAGGAAGATGAGCTCTGTGGCATGGATGTGGTGGAAGGTCTCTGCCGTGGCCCCGCGGCTGTCAGCGCTGTTGCCAGCTCTCAAGCGCCTCTTGTCCATCTCCAGCTTGTGGGCTTGGTCGTATTTGATCTTCAGGTAGTTGCCAATCTCGCGGAACTCGGCGAGCTGCAGCCAGCAGGTCTGGATGCTGCAGCTGCCTGACACCCCATGGCACTTGCAGGCTCTCTTCATTGTGTCTTTCACTGCCTTGGTGGGATAAGGTGAAGAAATTAGGAAATCTCAAAATCAGGCTCTACAGCACTTGTAATTTGGGGACACTGCATCTGAAATGGCTCATGTTTGGCATGACTTCACATCCTTCTGAGAAAATGGAAAACATCTGTCCCAGAGGTAAGTGGCACAAACTATTTTTCCCAGCCCTTCCAGGAGAATCCAGGCCGGGAAGAAGTGCCTTTGTCAGGTCATGCCCTTCTCACGCCACTCACCAGCATCAACCCATCCTCCCTTTCAGAGGTTTCATTCAAAATGTGTGAAACTGCTTTGGAATAATCATACCCAACCTCTCTGCATCTCCTCCAGGCCAAGCACTTCACAGATATTATCTGCCTATCTCTCTCTGGTATTTATAAGGTCTCAATCGCTGGTATCTATGTGAGATTAAGCCTTGACACACCCTATGAGATAGGTATGTTAAATGTTGTCATCCTTGTTTTTACAGACAAGGAGGTTTGGCAAGATGCTGAGAGCTTCCATGGCCCAGGCAGGAGTGGGGGCAAATCTGGCTGGCTTGTGAGCAGGGCCAGCTCACACCTGGCTTCCTGGCCAAAGAGCTTGGAAATGCATATTGCAAGAAAGTAAGAAAGGTGGTTCTGGCTTTGTTTTACAGACCAGACAAGCCTAGAGGTGAGTACAAACCCCATGCATTTCTGAATAAATGGTGTGTGTCAGCAGTTAACTGCATTACACAGCTGCAAAAGCTGGAAGTGGGAACAGCTCTTACTGTAATTCCCTGTGTTGAGGTTCAAGTCCAGATCCTGGCTGTGTTTTTTGCCCCATGCAACCACTACTGGGCCTAGATTGTCCCAGAGGCCTGTAAATAGGAATCTGAACAGGCTAGATTTTGTTTTCAATATAGACATTATTACTATTATTATTACTTACAAGTCTCCCGACTTCATTGTTGTGCAGGTTAATCAGTGCACGGGTATCGTGTCCTGTTTCCAAGGCATCCACAAAGAGTTTGGAAACCTTCTCCCCAAACTCAACATTGTCACTGCATCCTCCCCAGACCCAGCCTCGGCCACCTGCAAGACAGACACAGGCTTAAGCACAGACCTGCCCCAAATTCTGCCCTGTGTGTGGGGACGGAGGGATGGGGTCAGTCTGTCCTGGGACAGTCACTCACCGACGCGGCCGTTCCTGGAGTCGTCGCAGCCGCAGCTCTCGAAGTCTCCCAGGCTGCAGTTCCTGGTGAGGGTATACATGACCCCAGCCGAACTGATGGCATGCACAAAGGAAGTTTCCCGAGTAGCTGGGGGAGAGGGGGGGGTAAAAGCTGTCATATGCAAATATAGACATCAATCTCAGATTATCAGGAATGGAGATCTCCTGTGCTTCAAAGGTGCGAGGAGAAAGTACCTAGACACTCTGTGCAAAAGGTAAAGTGCTACAGAAAGTAAATGCTCATGACTGGATCTTTTCAGGCTTCAGCATCACAGTACAGCAATTTGGTATATATTATGCAGGTGTCTATACTTGGAGATGGAACTTCTCACCAGGGGTAGAATTTTAAGGAAATACCATAGTCCTGCTCTGGCCAAGGTGAGTTATTTCTCCTTTCACCTGGCACTCCGTTCATCTCTGTCCTTCCCTGCCTGGGGGTATGTTGTGCTTTGATCTTGCCTGCTGGAGAAAATGGTCATTGATCCTTTGAACTTGTGCTAACAGCTGTCTGCACCTACACTGCTAGTGTAGCCCTTTTTGGTAGAGATTCAAATAGAGATGCTGCTCTGGGTAAAAGAAGACTTTTGCCCATTGAAATAGATAATATTGAAATATATCCACAGCTTTCTTATGAAGGCAGTTTCTTAGTGCACATCCCTGGTTTCTCCCTTTGCCTCTCCTGCACTTCTCCTCACTGTAAGCTCGGGTGTCTCTAGCACTGCACTCCCTGGGATGCTGCCCACAAAGGGGTAGGAGCAGACCCATGGAGCAGCACTGCGGGAGAGACTGTGCCTGGAATCCTTAGGAAATATTAGTGCTATTTATGATACCAATTAATACAGATAAAGGAAAAACAACTGTGCTTTTTGGGACAGGAAGGCCCTTTTCATTGACTGTGATTTTTGGGACAGGAAGGCCCTTTTCCATCAGTCAGTTAATCAGCAGCACCAGCTCTCTCCAGAGCACATCCCAGCTGACACCCAGGGCATCCTGGGCAGGGAGCAGTGGCGCAGGTGAAGGCACACTCACCACTTCGGAGCCGGTTGTGGGTGGAGAGCTGCAGGGCACTCTCAGGGCAGTTCCAGCGCTCCCAGCCAAACTGGAACTTGCACTCTTCCATCCCACTGTGTGCCCCGGCCGCCACGCTGCTGGAGTATGTCAGGTAGGCCTGGCATGGGAAACAGCAGGGTTAAAATCCACCCTGGTTTAGCATTTATCAGTGAAAACAAACATAAGCTGGTTGCGAGTCCTTTCCCTCTGTACTTGGCAGGACTTGGAGTCGATATGCTCTGGGAAGTCTGGTTCCTTGGAAAGTACTATTTCCCATTTACAAAACAAAATGTATTTAAATTCCTCTATTTAAATTCCTGACAGTCTGTATGTTAATTACCTTAGGTCCTGTCATCAGAAAGTTATTCACAGACCTGAAACAAAGAAAATAAAATAAATCACCTTACCACAGGCTGAAGAATATCTCTAAAAAATGCCCTTTCCACCGAGTAGGACCCTACCATGCTGCTGTGTGGAGAATGATGCTGTAGACCCCTGTGACGGAGAGGATAAGGAGGGTGCTTCTCTTCATGGCTCTCACAAGGAGTGGGATCAGATCCCTTTGGCTGCTCTGTAGCTCTCCACACTGCAGGTCTCCACACAAGCAGGGCCGCTTCCCTCCACTCCTTCCTAAGGTGAGCTATGGGGATGGAGCAAAGCTGCAGGAACCTCCAACCCTGATATTTATAAGGTGAAGTTGTGAATAGTCAAAACCCCCCATTCATTTGCTACCCAATGACTTAATGTGGTAAAAAAAGCTCCTGCTCCAATGGGTGACAAGGAACCGCCTAAGGTTGCACTTCAAAAGGCAGCGGGTGTCCCTGGGAGCGGGATGGTCTGAAGGAGAGCAAACTTCCCTAACAATGGGACACTTTTAACTCTCTTCCCCACCACCAACCATCCCTTTCTGCCGGCCTCAAGTCCTCTTGCCTTCTCCTTTTCATCCTCTGCTTGCCAGCAGAGGCTCCATCCCCATGTCCCTCTGAAATAACAAGTGGATGCATTGCTATAGTTCCCGTGCTATCTGCCCGCTCCCTCCTATGAGAATTCCCTGAGGAGTTTTGACAACCCTTCCATAAAGATCTATAGGGGATAGACCTCCCAGGTCTCCTTGGTTTGCAGAGATGCTTTTAATAGCAGGTTTTTTCCTTCTCACCTCTTTACGATGAAATTTTCTGTGTTTCCATTCTGATAACAGCAAGCATGGCTCAGTAGCATTTGGAAATCTCTCTAATTTACGCGGCTGCAGCTTGGGAACACTGTGTGAATCATTTATGTGGTTTTCTCCATGCTCCAACGCTGTAATTAGGGGAACAGTTTTCTGGGGTTGTCAATTTCCTTACGGTGAAAGCTGCTGCTGCAAAGGCACAGCTGCTGCTGCTGCTCTGGGCAGGAGCTGCCTGAGTGCAGTGAGGGGCCTCTGCTGCAGCTGAGCCATCAACTGTGCTTGGGAAAGGAAAATCCTTATCAGAGGAAACCCAAAAAGCCTTTTGGTAGTTACAGCCAGTATCATTAAGGGTTGTGAGGAGTTGTAATGTAGCTGATGGAGGAATGGAGAGATGGTGTTCATGGAAACTTCTTGGTCTGTTTTCCTGTTGGTAAATTGTCCCACTGGGGGCTGGTTCACTCTGGGCAGGAATCCTGACTGCTCTGTGGGGTAGTGTGGGTACTTGGTCCCAAAGCAGTGCTGTCCTGTGTCAGCAGTGACAAACAGTCCCCTGGCTCTGCCTGTCACTGTCCCATGGCACACAGGCACAGTATCTGCCTAGGATGACTCCTTGGCTCTGAGGCAGGCAGAGGTGCTGCCTTTTTCCTCCTCCTCTCAGTTCCCTGACTGGCCCTGCGCTACAGCCATCTTCCTGAGTTAATCACTGCTGCTGCAAAGGGGCTGATAAAAGAGTGGCAAAAGTGAGGTTCAAGGGAATGGGACTTAACTGGACATGGCATTTAGGGAGCTGCCCCACAAGCAGAAGGGGACACACAGGGACAAACCCCATTTTCACACACAGGCAAGTGTCCACAGCCAGCAGCGCAATGGCTAGGCAGGGGGGTGGATCTCAATACCCTTAAGAAGTAGTTTTCTGTCCTGCCATGAAATGCCTAAGAGCATTGCAGAGCCAGCAGTCTGCCCTGGGGTTTGACCCCTCACAGCTGCTGTCTGCAGTGCAGGTCTGTGGGCTCAGCTCCCACTACTGGAGACCTGTCACTCTTCTCCTGCCCGGAGCAGAACGACCAGCTCCTCACTGCTCCTGGCTGCACAGGGATTCTCCCTGTCCTGCTGCCCCTCAGTGAGTGAGGGGAGAGCTCTCTCCCTCCAGACTTGGCAGAAGGGAAACCTGGAGTCAGCTGGGCAAAGCTGCAAACAACCCGTTTGTAACCAGAGGATTAAAATTGCAGATTGGTTGAAAAGCAGGGATGCAAAATACCTTCCAAGTGAGCACAAAGCTGGTGGCATCCCACCAGCATGGAAAACCCTCTGTGAGTCAGCATTTTAATCATTACCATCCCGAACAGATCCTACTTGTTAGAGCTGTCAAAGGACAATTACTGGGAATGAAGTGTTTCCCATGTATCAGGGAAGCTCATTGATTAAAGACCATGCATATGGCTTGGAAATCTGTGTGCATTTTCTGCGTGCACACAGGTAATTTTAGGGGGTTGTGTCTGGCTGCCCCTGAGGCCATATAAATGGGGGTTTTTTTCTTGTCTGAGACAGCTTGTGCAGCTAAAAAAAAGTTGGCATGTCTGCTGTGTCAGTTCACACATGATATAGCTATCACATGCCAGAGGAATAACAGTGTCCCTGGGCGTGAGCTGTGCCGCGAGCAGCCGCTGGCAGGACCACACAGCTCTTTGCCCAGGCTATTAAAAATGTCCTTTCTAATTAAAGTCACAGCAATCTTAGAAGTCACTCATAACGTTGTCACTTGCACTAGTTGTCAGCAAACAAAGCAGCGTGCTGGGACAAGCCTTCCCACACTGCTCCAGGTTTTTTCCACATTAACTGCTCAGGTCTGGCAAGTGGGAGCCAGCACTTCTGCAGGTCACCCAGCAATGAGTGCAGTGATCCCAATTATGTCGCTGCTTGACTTTTCCACCTTAGGCAAAAGCAGTCTTGGGTCTTGCTGTATTAATAAATTTTCAATTATAGAGCACTTCATTCAACATCCTTGCAGCAGAAGAGATTAAATGTACACATCTCTGTTTTCAGCTGGATAAACCGAGGCACAGAAATGGGTGGTCTGGAGATCTTGGGGTGGATCAGTGACAGAGCTGAACTGGGCAGAGCTGTTTAGAAGCTGATTTTTGTGCTTTGCTTTAGAAGTCACTGGGCACATGTGGGCTAAGCTCAGTTGGGCTCTGGAGGCTGTAGGGCTGGGGGCTCCCCCATTGCCCTTGGGAACAGCCATCCCATGGGTCATCTGAGAAATTATGCTGGAGGTGATTTCCCTTTGATTTTCCCACTGCCTAGGGATCTGCTTTTGATTTGGTTCTGTATGGGGATAAAAAAAAAGTCTGGAAGGCAAATTCTGTTGAATTTACCTGATTATGAAGAATGTGCACTGTCAGTGGTTCTGGGCAGCTTGGACATCACAAGCCATCAGTTGCCCAGCATGGAGGCAGCACCAGAGCCTGCACTGTGTGATGCTGAGGGACAGGCTGTTTGCAAAGCACTGTCCTGAGTGTCAGCTGAACCCTCTTGACTTAACTGATAAAATGTTGATGCTTTGTTTCTTATTTTCTTGCTGTGTAACCAAACAGGCAGCGGTCTTCATGGGATAGTCAAAATCCTAAAGCATTTTGGTATCTGCCCTAATTAAAGAGACAACAATAGTATGTACAGCCCCACACACACACAAAACCCTTTTTACACCACAATGTGGGTTTTAAGGGAAGGCAGACATGAGGTAAATCAGTTTATCAGGGTGGCAGGTCCTACAGGGATGGGGTTTTGGCTTGTGCTGCCCCTTGGCTGTGGACAACAGGAAAATAAAGCACAGGCCATTTGCTAAATTGCCCTCTGCAGGTGACACATTCAGAGCCCTGGCGTCAAATCCTGCATTGCTGCCCTCCTTACAATAGAAACCCACCTGGGTAATTAGAAAGCCACCCCCTGGCTGGTGAGATGGAGGATGTTTAATGGTGCTCTCCCACACTGCTCGCCCCAGCAAGCCCCCCAAGCCCCTTGGTCTGTACACAGCAAAGGGGATGTGTCCCTGTGCTGCACAGTATTCCACCCCAGAGCTCTGCAGGCATGGGGCAACCCTCCTGCACATCCGGCTCTTCCGGGAATTGGTATTTTTAGTTTTCTCAACTTTTCTGTACTGGGGAAAATATGTCTCCATTGCTCTGCCTGCTGCAAAGTCCCTGTGTGCTGCTGCAGTTCCCAGCAGGAGCAAACATAGGCAGGACCCAAGCCCTGGACCTGGCAATGCTGGGGGGAGTTTTGCCTGTATAATGAATATGTTTTGATTAATGAATAGTAATTGGAGATGGAGATGTAACTGGAATCAGATATTGTGCCACACCTACTGCACAGGCTTGGTCCTCTTCATGCCTGTTTTGGCACACAGAAGTAGCCCAATATTCACTGAAAACAAGATAAAACCACCCAACAGAGCCTGCTTAGGATGTGCTTTCCCAGTGACAAAACTATCCCAAGGAGTTCCTGTTTCTCAGCAGCACTTTGTGCCCTCAGCTGTGCCAATGCACTCAGTTTTTCTGCCTTAACTTTAACCCTGATTCCCAGCACAGCCTCATGTAGCATGATGGAGTGAGCAGTGAACTTCATCAGTGAGGCCACAAAAAATCAAGCCCAAGGTAAGAGCCTCTTCTACTGAAGGAAACACACCCTGGGATAGAAGCCAGCACCACAGGAAGCTCCAGGAAGCTCTGGAACCTTTTGGTTCCAGAAACAAAAAAAAAACAAAAAACCAAAAAAACAAAAAAACCAAAAAAAACCAAACAAACAAAACCAAAAAACCAAAAAAACAAAAAACCAAAAAAAAAAAACAAAAACAAAAACAAAAAAAAAAAAAAAAAAAAAAAAAAAGAGGTTTGGAACCAAATTCTGATCTTTTGACACACAAGCTGGCCACGGACATGGATGCTTCCCAGCAAGGGCTGTCAAAGTGATTTGGGAATGTCCTGATTGGGGCTGTAGAAAAGGCATTGCAGAGCTCTTGGACCTGTGTGCATGGGATAATGTGTTTAGGTTAGAAATGAGAAAATAAGGGTGGGGTGGGGAAACTTTTATTCCATCATCAAGATGCAGAGCAAGGGGCTTGAAATGTAGATTTAACTTGCTGTGGGCTCACTATGTGTCAGGAGTGAGGTGGATGAGCATGGCCTCACTGTGGTGGGGAGGATGGGCTGGGAGATGGGTCAGGACCCCTCCAGCCCAACTGACTGGGGACAGTGGCTGGAGGAGGACTTCACCCTGTCAGCAGCAGTGCCCATCTCTCTGGGGAAAGCTCTAGAGAGGACTTGGCCGCCCAGTGAACCATGGAGAGGCAGCTCCATGGCCTGATCAGCCTCACCTCACCTGCCTCCTTTAGGTGTGTCCCCCAAAACCTATAGAACTGTTTACACAGCAGCCTTTTAAAGTAGGGATAAGCATTTTGTTTTTCTCTCCCTCTTTAAAGGAAGTGTCATGCAAACAGTGTCAGTACAGCTGATAGGTTACTGCCTGAGCATCTGCACGCATGGGACCAGATCTCTGTCCTGGCAAGGTGTCACCTCCCAGGTGAAAGCCTGTCCAGGAAGAGATTAGGCACTTGATACAAAGGAAAATTATCACCTCCTTCTTAATTATTCCCAGCCAAACTCAAGTTAAATTAACTGATTACAACCTTGCTCATGCGGTGCTCCCCATCCTTTTCCAGCATGGGTCCTTGTATTACCTCTTTGTGGCCGAGGCTCTGTCATCCCTCCTGTCCCCCATCTATTCCATGTCACAGATCAAACCCAAAGATCTTAAATTCTGAGTTGGATGATATGGATATGGGTGTTGCTGCTGGCTCTGTCTGGCACACTCAGTGTGGGAGGTTTTGAAACTCACAGAAGAAAATTACTTCTCTTTGTTTCTTTGGACAGAGGTGAAATGCAGAAAGCTGTGCTTCCACTGGAGCAATCTGGGTTGAGAGCAATTTTAAAAATTCTTTGAGTTTTGCTGGGAAAAACAAAGTGAAGGGAAAAGTTGCTTCTAGGACTGGCTTTGCCCACAAAGGCAGTGGGGAGCCTGTGCTGCAGCAGGTTCCCCCCATGGTGCCCACCTGGGCTCTGGCACTTTGTTGTTGTTCCTCCTACAGAAATCCCTCTTGCCTTGCCTGTCTTCTCACAGGGTCGAGTTCTGTATTTCCATTTCACAGTGCAGCTGGGCATTGATGCCATGTTCATACCTCACTTCCATGAGGCTGGTAGTGCCATGCATTTATTCATCTTTGAGGTGGGAGGAGACAGCACCAGTGTTACCTGAGGTCAGAGTGGGATGACAGCTCTTTGCAATGTCTCTGGTTTTACTAAACCAGTTTTAGGCCTTTACCATTCAGTTTAAAGTTGATCAAATGGGAATGTGTGAGGTGGGGATCTGGCTCAGGGGTTCAGCTCATCAGCATCCTCCAGCCACAGAGAACTGTTAGAACACTCCATGGGCTGAATTTTTCCCAGCGACACCCTTTAGAAACAGATTTCCTTGATCATATTTTCTTGGTAAATCCCAGACCAGCTCTGAACACCTGAGCTGTGGTGGTTCTGGAGGGATCTCTGCCCAGCCCCGTGAGGATGAATTCAGTTCGCTTTGCATTTGTTAACTCTGAGGGGGTGGAAATGGAGCTAAGCCCCCAGCGCCGGGATCAGAACAGGCACAGCGGCGGGAGCGGAGGGTGCCTGGCGCTGGGACGCCGCGGTGATGTCCCGGCACTGTCCCCGCACTGTCCCCGCTGGCTGGTGACAAGGCTCCCCCCTGTGGGACGTCCCCGCACCACACACCCGTCACCCAGTCCATCCCGCACCCGCCCGTGCCCGGTGGCAGTGGCCGGGTGGGCACAGCCTTCCTGCCCCCAGGGTCACATCATTGTAGCTGCCCCCATCTCGCTCTGGATTGATGCCATCGAAGTCATCAGCGTTACTGAGGATATCTGAAAGCGTGAGGGGACTGCAGCTGGCACAAGTTGTGTGACACCTATTCCCTCCCAGTGCCCATACTCCTTGCCTCCCGGGCTGGCACTAGGTGAGGTCTGTGCCGCAGCCGATGCACATGGCCAGGAGCAGCACTGTGGGCTTGGGTCACCCAGATACCACTGAAAGAAGAGCCTGGACAGGACAGAAATAAAACGGTGGATCTGGGGGAGCAGTGAAGAGGCTGGAGCTATTATAAAGTTGTTACAGAGCTATTGCAATACTATAAGCTATTGCTGCTCCTGCTCTCTGGAGAGAAGGGTCCTGGCAGTGGAAGCAATGCTGCAGCAGAGCATCCCTGCTGCCTCCATCCCTGTCCTTGGGCTTAGCCCAAAAGTACACGCCTTCAGCCAAGGTTCCTCATGCCTGATTTCTTCATTGCTAAATGAAATGTGTGATTTTGGACCTGCACACGTGTTTCTTTAACTCTTTGTGGTGGCGACTCCCAGTGCTAGCAAGGATGGAGGAACCAGCTGTGGTCAGGCCTGACCTGAGATAGCTCCCGTGATTAGTTAGAAAAATAAACCCCCAATTCTTCTCTCTGAGGCAGGAATTATTGCCAGCATCATGAGAAAACAAAGTAGACCAAGAGGGATTATTTTCCCCAAACAAGATGCTGTTTGAAAACACCCACTTGGAGTCACGCAATTTTTTTCCTCCCTTGTTGTTGCAACTTCACTAAATCAAAAATTTTGATACAGAGTTGGCTTCTGAATTCATGAGACCTGCTTAAAATTCCTAAATTTTTTTTTTTTTAATTTTGGAAATTCTTTGTGTTCAGTGCCTACTGCTGGAGCCTTAAGAGATCTCATTTTCATGTGTCCCCTGGACCAGAGCAGCTAGAAACCCCCTTTTGCTCCCCCCTCTTCTTCCTTTCTTCCTGATTCCCCACAGACTGAATGGATTCTGGACGCGGGCCTTGAAGCGAACACGAAGCATTGCGGGATTTGCAGCTGATGGTAGGAGTTGTCAAGAGCTATTGTCAGCACAGCTTACAAGATGCGCATGAACCAGCCTCAGCAACTGTTCCTTCCCAAGCCAGCTCTCCTGACAAGACAGCAAGCACACGGAGCTGCCTCTCCCGGCACAGGAGATGGAAGCAGAGCTTACCCTGCTGTCAGTTTGAGTGGCGTTGTGTTGGAGCTGGAGAAACACCCCCGCACACGCACACACCTGCTCCCACACAGCCTGGCTCAGCCCCAGTCCGCCCTGCGTGCCTTTCACTTTCCAGCCCGAGTGGGTTGTGCTGCTGGGACACACCTCATGCCCTGGATCATGCTGGGACAGCCAGAGCTCCCCAGGGACTCATGGACGCGCTGGGTGGGAACAGGTGGGGAGGCCAGGGCTGGCTGCCCATGCCAGGGCTCCAGGGGGACACAGTGGCTTTGTTTGCCTGTGCACAATGTGGGAGGCTCCCCCAGCTTGGCACCAGAAGGTTAGTGCTTTTCAAAAGACTATTGTTTTCATCCTGATTTTTTGGAAAAACAAGGGGCGAGCCAGGCAGAGGCATGAGAACCACCCTGGCATCTTCTGCCTTGAGTTTCTGCTGCCGTGAGCACCTCCCTGGCTGCACTCCCACACCCTGATCTGCTTCCCACATGGTGCAGTTCAGACCCCCGATCCCACAGAGCTGCTGCTGATCTTTGTTTGCTCACATCTCCCCCTTGTATCTTTCCCTGATCCTCTCTTAGCAGAAGTCTCTGCTGCATCAGCACCAGCGCTTATGGCAGAACAAACACACAAAAGTGTTTTCCAAAGACTTCTCCAGCCTTGGCCTTGCACTGGCATCCCAGCTTTTGTTGTGGTGGCCAAGCACAAAACTCATTGCTCTCATCACTGTAGAGCTGTGGCATGTCTCAGCAGCCACAGGGCTAATGACCCAAATAAGAGAGAAACCCCAAATATATTTGAAAAAAGCCCACATGAGTTTTGAGACTCAGCCATGGTATCTGAGCTGGGGCTGGCAGGGCCTTTTAGCTGGTCCCATTGAAGTGGAACACACATTCCCTTTGCCTGGAACTAGGCTCAGAGCTTGTTCTCCCTGGCTTTTGTTGCTATCAGATGCCTGCCTAATGAGATTTATTAAATCAACTAACTTTGGTATAACAACGACAAGAATGCAGATCTCCTATGCCCAGCCAGGGCTTGCAGTGACTGTGCACAACAATTAGAGGTGACTCACAGGGGCAGGTGGACTTGGCCAAGATCCCGAGAGGGCTGGCCCTATCCCTGGGATCCAGGGGGCAAAACTGGCTTAAAATGGTGATGCCAAGAAAGTGGGTGTTTATCAGCATAAAATGTTCATCTGCATATAATGATTTTTTTTTTTTTTTCTGTAACTGCATTAGCATGGAAGGCGTTTTTCCTTTGGAGGAGTTGCAAGGTAACACCTCATATGTACCTTTACGTAACAGCAAGAAGCTGCTGCTAATTGGCAGAAGTACTTAAGTTTTCCACCTAGAGCTGGTTCTGTTTACTGATGAGCTTGTCTCCAGCTCAGCTGCCCATCACCATGGAGGCTGGGAAAGGGCCTCAGCTCCTAGAGCGGGTGGCTGTTGGGGAACTTTGGAGCTGGAGGATGCTCTTCCAGGGAGTGAAGGTCAGGTTAACGCCCAGAAGGTGTTTCCTAGGTGTGGATAAGGTGTTTGCTTTGGTTTAGCTTGGCTTGGCTCTGCTTGTAGCTCCCTCTCAATGGCAGCAACAAATATTTCCTTGTGTAATGCCTAGAAGGATGAAAATTCCCTGTCTCAGCCTGAAGTAATAAGCAGTTTCCTGGTTGGTGTCCGCAGCTTGCTCCACAGATAAGGGCTGTAATGCTCTTTGGTTAAGATAACAGGGAGCTAAACCTGTCCCTGCTCTTGACAAATTTTGATCTCCCAATGCAGTTCCTGGGTTGAAATGGTCTCCCCCAGCAGCAGAGAGGGACGTTGCTCACATCTGAGTACTGCAGCTAAGTGTTTTTAACTTTGAGCTCTCTGAGCTGCTAATTGTGAAAGAAGCTCTCCCCAAGCCCTGCCATAAAGCTGCACTCCACCTGCAGCAGGCAGGGGAAAGCTGGGAAGATCTGGCCTTTAACCTTGAGGAGTTTTTCCAGGTGTGCAGGTGTTTGTAGCCTTTGTAGTCAGATCCAGGGGTGGGGAACGTGACTAAAGTTCTTCTCAGCCTATTTAGCAGGGTGAGATGCGTGGATAAAAGCACCAAGATGTTGAGTTTACTGTTTCAAGCTTTAAATTCAAACAGCTAAATTGGGACCAGTCTTCATGGGGGGAGTCTGAGCCCTGAGCAGCACCAGGAGCAGCCCCAAGCCAAGTGCTTGGGCAAACCTGAACTGTGCTGCCAATCCTTTGTATCTTGCAAACACAAGAGGGGAATATCTCTGTTGTTTTCTTGCTTTGGCAACACCTCCCTTCCCTTCTGCCCAAAAAGTGCAGGCTGAGGACACAGCCCAGGCATTTGATTTTTGGGAGAACTTGTGGGCACACAGACAAGCTCCTGTTTCAGTGATGCCAAAGAAGTTTTTGGTGATTTACAGTGTATTTGCTGAGTGAGTTGGCAGATGCTCTGAACTGGCAGAGATGGAGGGAGATCATCATGTGGGACAAAACCAAGGGGAAAGTCTCATCTGCAGCTTTAGTGCTGCAGGACAGAGCTTAAAAACCATCCTGGGGAAAGTAACAGGTTGAATGAATCTGGTTGAACAGTAGGAACTCTACAGATTTCCGTAGGTAGTGTTGCTCTAAGTGCTATCTCTAAATGCTTCCTCCACAAAGGAACCATCATCAAAGCAAATATTTAAATAATGTCAGAGGCTCCTTGACCCTGAAGTGTGCAGGGGTGAGGGGAGGGCATTAGTCACAAAGAAAAGAGCACTGTTTTCTTTGTTGCTCAACCTCTCACATTCCTCACCTTTTATATAAAAGTCGGTATTAATAAAGCCAGCTGACCTTAAAATAAACACCTCTTTGAGTCAGGTGCCAAGGGGTCCTCAAATGAGAATGTGAAAAAACCCCTCGGTCAGGAAAAGAAAACATCAGCTGTGTTGAACTGATGAATGTGGGTTGAAGCAGCAGTTTCAGCCCTTTGGACACCACCACATTAACAAAACTCTGACAGAAAACATTGGTCCTCTTGCCCTGTGTTTTCCTTTGGTCTCCTGGTCACCTCTGGTTACTTTCTGTTGCCACCAAAGGTCACAGTCTTGTGGATCCACTGCTACTTTTAATTGCAGTTCTGACTATTTACATTCAATGTCATGCGTCAAACAGCCCTTAAGTAAACAAGAACTTTATGGACATCACCCCAACCATTCCCTTCTGCTTTCTGAAGCCTGTAGGCACAAGCCCTGCTGAAGCACACAGAGCTACTCTCACTTCACAGCACAAGTAGGATCAAACTGAAGCTCCAGGGACAGCAGTTTATCTGCCCAGAGTAAGCACTTGGTTTTCTAATGTGATTGCAAATTAATTACAGAGATAATGTGATACCATGTAATTGAGAGTCCCCTGAGCTGGTACCAGAGTATATTTTTGCGAAGTCCTCTGCAGACCAGTGAGGATATTATTGCTCCAACAGTAATAAAGATGTAGGGACTCCTTTCTTGCTTTGAAGGTTTGTATCTTACACCCCTGTGCTGCTAAAGCTTTCTTTCATCCTTAAAAATCAATACAATACTTAATTTTCTTTTTTATTTCCACTTTCCCCTGTTCTTGTATTGCTTGGTATGAGATGGGCCAAAGGGTTTGTTTGTGCTGCAGTTCCCAAGGTTCATTGGATCTTTGCAAGTTAGAGAGAGAAAAAAGATGTGGAGAGGGTGCTACAGCCCTTTTCTTCATCTGGAATGTTAATTTGAGTATGTCCTCAGCCCAACCATCAATTTGGCATGGAATTTGTAAGTGGGTACTTGTCTCTGGAACCTCTAACCTACTTCTGGACAACCTCTAATCTACTGAAGGAGGCCAGTGGCTTCCCCTCTTACTCATGCCTGCTGCCAGACTGGGGGTTTCAAAGTACAGGAGCTCTTGGCACACACAGTTTGTCCTTCAGGGTTCCCATGGAACACTCTTGAGTGACACAAGGCATGGGAGTGAAGTCTCCAGGCTGATGTCAAGACAGACAGGTGGGTTCCTGTGGATTGGTGCCATCTGGGGCTCTGGGATTCTGCAGGATACTGATGATGGAGAAGGGCTGTGTTTCAGCCAAGGGACCTGTGAGTGCCTGGGGTAACCCCCTCCCAACCTGCCCAAACCCCTGAGCTGCTGTGGAAATGCAAAGGGGAAGGATGTTCGTAAGAGGTACAGAGTAAACTCAATTTCTGCAAGGCTCAAAGACAGTTGGTCAGAAGCAACCTGTTTATTGTGAGGTTTAGGAAAACAATTTCTATGCAAATTGCCTTTTTTTTTTTTTTTTTGCCAAGTAACAGGGTTGATAGAGAACTTGAAATTATAATTTTAATAATACAAATACATAGTATCTTCTTCCACAAACACAAAACAAACTTCTCCAGGGAACATTAAATGAACAAATGTTTCCTAAAATAAATGGGCAACAAATATGGGGTGGGAGGGACAAAATAAAACAACAACCCAACTCAGAAGCCAAAACCCCACTGAAGAAGCAGCAGTCACATCTTCAATTTTGTACTCAGGTTGTACTTTCACTTTGCTTTTCCTGTTCAATAGCTGGTAGAAAAACAGGAAACAAAATCACCATCAGTAAACATTACTGTTTATGAACAATAAACTCTGCCTTTTTATGGAGACAGACTGAGGGAGTTTTGGGGGTGTACAGCCTGAAGAAGAGAAGGCTCTGGGGAGACTTTAGAATGCCTGCTAGCACTTAAAGGAACTGCAAAAGACCTGGAAGGGAACTTTGGACAAGGGCTTGGAGTGACAGAAAACCAGAAAAACAGTGAATGGCTTATCAGGGACAGAGGGCTGGGTTAGATTAGATGTGAGAAAGAAGTTCTTCCCTGTGAGGATGGCGAGACCCTGGCACAGGTTTCCCAGAGAAGCTGTGGCTGCCCCATCCCTGGAATTGTTCTAAGCTAGGTTGGAGGGGTTTGCAGTAACCTGATCTAGTGGGAGGTGTCCTTGCCCATGACATGGGGTTGAAATAATGATCTTTAAAGTACTTTCTAAACAAAACCATTCTGTGATTCAATGATAATGGTTCTGGAGGATACTGATTTCTTTGGTCATACTTAAAGCCAGAGAATGGCTAAATCCATAATTGGTTGTTTTGATCGCCCTGAAAGTGACAACTCATTCCCACACCTGCATAGCTAGAAAGGAGCAGCTCATGGCATGCAAAGCTCCTCTTGTATTTACAGCTTTAGCATTGGCAAGGATAATAAAATAGGGGAAAAAACCAGATATCTAATGTTGAGGGACTGAGTGTGTGCATGGCTATTAGCACACACTTCCACAGTGATTAGCAATACTCTTCTGAAGGAACTGCTCACAAAATCTGCTCCAAATGCTCTTTTCATATCTGAAGCTGAACATGAATCCCAGCCTTATCTCTCTGCCTGTGTATATGGGAGAAATCTCTGCATGAGAAAACCTCAGGGGTGCTTTTCTGAGGGAGATTGCCTGTTAGATGAAGATGATGATGGGTTTGCTTGCAGCTTTATTCCCAGAGAAGGTGCCTGGAGGTCTCCTGCCCAGGGTTGACAGCAGGTACCAGTGGGAGGCAGCAGGTCATCTGCCTGATAACATTAAATCCAGAGCCTGGGCACCCTCTAGGGATACTGCCTGGCCTGCCAGGGATGGGCAAAGGTTCCCCCTGCCTCCAGAGGGGCTGGTAACAAGGTAATTACAAACAGATTGATCTTGTTACCAGCACCCAGTGGGAACATTGGTCTTGCTTTTAGCAGAAGCAAGAGCAATCGCACCAGAAAGGGTTTTTCCGACAAAATGCACTGCTGGTTATAATTGCTGATATCCTTGCAAGCCTGGCATAGAGTCTCAGTATTATCCCCACTTAAAGTCAGGGATGAGTTTGAACCTGTAATCCTAAATGTGATTAGTATTCATTTTGCATATGAACTGCAATATGGATTATGTCCTTGCTACTGGTACTTCAAATAGCCTCATAAGCACTTACTTTCTTTAGTGGGCAGTGGATTTTTCTCTCTGGTTTCTGTCTTCTTCAGTTTGGTCTTGTCAAATGTTTCAATTTCTGCAAAATCTGGTTTGTCAGACATGATGGGTCCTGACAAAGAACGGGAAAGCACACCCATGGCTTCATTAGCTAGTGCTGTGATATCAGCCATCTGCAAAGCATTTTCTCCTCAAGAGAAAAAATATGAAAATACCATAAAAATGTTTATTCAAAAACCCCCACAAACCTAACACTCAATCTGGGACCTTTCCCTGAGGCTTGGCTCTTTCAGAGCAAAAGAGGACAAGCATAAATAGAATTTTCTCTAGATTTCTCAGATGAAATTTCTAAAAATCATATTTTGCACATGGCAACAAGAATAATCAGTAATAAAGAGACAATGATTAATTGCCAGTAATCCACGGCCCCTGACATAAACCTGTATTTTAAGAAATGCTGCTAACTGGAAAATCTACAATAAACTCCAAATCCAATAGGAACAAAGATCTTCAATTATGATTTCCTTTTAATTAATAGGATTTGTCTTTCATTCTGAGCCTCCTGTACTAAGTACATCCATCCCCTGAGCTGCTGTGGACACTTGAGCATAACAATAGAGGACCGGTTCCCCCAGCCCTTTGTTTGTTCTTGCTCCATATCCCAGTCACAACTCAATGTCTTTGATTTACTCTATTATAATATATAGAAATCCACAAAGCACACCAGCATTTCACCTGTCAAAACTTCCCTAATCCAATTCCTCTTTTTATTAAGAAATTCAAATTAAAATTCAAGTTAAAATCCAGCCTGGGCATTATTCCCTTTATTTCAGTGGAATTTCCCATCAAGGCAAGGCTTGGCCCCGAGATGGCTGATATATTTTTTTCCTTCCTGCAGAAAATCAGATTTCATTGCTATCTGCACTGAGACAACAGAGTAAATATTCACAAGGAAAAAAAAATCTTTAAAAAAATGAAAAGCTACTAAAACCACATGGCATTACCGTCTGGCTGCTCTCTCTTCAGCTGCTTGGTGGCCGTCTGAGGCAGTGTGAGTTGAAAAAGGTCAGGGTAATCCCTCCTCTCCTCTCCCCTCCTCCCCCCTTCTGAACCCATCGCTATTAATATTGATTAGTTTAGTGCTGGGATTGCTCAGCGTTTAGGGAAAGGACAAATTGCTCCTGTAGAAAGTGCATGAGGGAGGGAAATAGGAAAACTGACATGGAAAATGGCCAAATTACATCTTGATTTTTCTTTTTTTCTGTTCTTTTCATCTACCATGACAATCATACTGAAGTTTCCCTTCCCACCATTTTTAAGTGCTGAGGTTTGGAGTAGAGGTGAGATTTGTGGGTTGCTGCTGCCAGATTAGTTTTTTGGGGAGGGGGATTGCAGGTGCATTCAGCAACATGCCTGGGGATCAGCCCTGCTGGCCCAGGCTGGCAGAAGCACAAGCTTGGGGCTCTGGAGGGCTCTCAGCACAGCCCTGGTGCGATTGCCATGACCAAGAGCCAAGCCTGAGATTAGCATAGCTCAGGTACCACAGTGACATCCAGGAATGTGTCCTAAAGGGATGTACAATGAATTTCTGCTTGTCCTTGTTTTGGTAGCTGTTAATTCACTTGCTGGTGCCTCCCTCAGCCCATGGCTCTGGAAGCAGGGAGAGAAGGGCTGTGTGCATCCTCCTGGATGCTGGTGTGGGTTTCCTCTTGTGTACCTTTCAGTGTCTCCATTGGAAATTACTGTCTAGACTCCATGACAGAAGGGAGGCAATGAAGCTGGGATAAAATTAATTGTGCCCTAGGAGTAGCTGGTTTTCTTTACTGACTGTAAGGCAGCTTGAACAATGAGCTCAGAGGGACAGAGATGTCTCTCAGCTGACTGAGAGTCCTGGATGGTCTGTGGATCTTTCTGTTGGCACCACAGGCTTAGGTAGAGTTGCTTTGAGACTGATATGTGGACATGGAGAAAACAGTTTTAGTGTGCTTAAATGGGTCTTAAGGACCTCTTCTTACAATGTTTGTTTAAACTAAAACAATGAACAGGTTTGTGGTTGGACTTGATCTTAAAGGTTTTTCCCAGCCTAAGGGATTTGTGCAGGCTGGCTCGGTTATCTCTGCATCTGCACTGACCACACCAAATCACTGTGTGTGTGCACCATATTTACTGTCAGGACTCAGTTCCTTTGCTTCTATCTCACACATCCAAGCAGTTGTCACAAATAGAAAGCTGTATTCCTGATTGAA
This sequence comes from Phylloscopus collybita, assembly GCA_027886175.1. Lineage (NCBI taxonomy): Eukaryota > Metazoa > Chordata > Aves > Passeriformes > Phylloscopidae > Phylloscopus > Phylloscopus collybita. The sequence goes on along the minus strand of JAJNNQ010000019.1, from coordinate 7,476,375 downwards.
CGCCCCTGGGAAAAAGCAGGAAGGCAGCCACTGGGTGAATATTTGGTGTAAGCTGTAGCTGAGATTTGGCACTGAAGAGTCTTTGTGTCTGTTTAGAGAGAGAGAGCATTAACCTCTTGTTTGGCTGGACACAAGATTTAGAAGATCAGAAAAAACTTTTAAACATAATCTGAATGATTCATTAATCCAGGCAGTTCATGAGTTTCAGTTTTTTAAATATTTGTCCATTTTAAAAAATAACAATTATAATTCTGATTATAAACAGAGACTAAAAGGACAAAGCCTCTTAAACTTCAGGAGTAGCACAAGTTCTCTCAGTTGTAGAGAACAAAGTGTTCAGAACAGCAAAGCAGAAGAGCCTCACTTCTGGTTTTCTGTGTCCAGTCATGGGCTCTGCCCCCAGGATCCACAGAACAGCTCAGGCTCTTCTAAACATGCTAAGACAGGGTGAGCACGCTTGTTTTCACCACCACTACCACTTTAATTTCCCAATTTATTGGCAGACCTAATACTAAAACAGTTTGGGATATATTGTTTGGGTTTTTAGACTAGGTAGATGACCAAGTTTTTAATTGAAATTGGGTTGGGTTTGTGATGAAGGTGCAACAGTGTTGAGTCAAAACAACATAACAATGAGAAATGACAAGTTCTCACTGCTGAAATCAGGAGATACTCATCTCCATAACAAACATCTTGACTATTGCATGAAGTGCCTGTCAAGTTTCTGTAGCTTGTAAATTCAGTGCTGTGGTCAAACACAGCTTGTGTGGGATTCAAACCTCATGTTTATATACTCCGTGCAGCACACACAGCTGGATGCAGTTTACATATGGAAAATTTGGAATTTGGCCTGAGGGCATTGCATACTTTGAGGTAAAGATGGGTAGGTAATATCTTACTAAGATGCCTTTTCCTTTCAGTAGTAATGGAAATATTTTTGCTACATGAGCAGCAAAGCTGTTCTTTGTCAGGTTTTTAATTGCAGTATTTCAGAGTCACCATCTTCAGTAAGGGGAACATGGTATTTACCTGGCTGTGGGATGACTGTGGTTTCAATGAACCCCAACTTTCTTCATGTTGCACAGAGGCAGCAGAACGATCCAGTGTATAGAAATGTGAAAAACCAGGAAGCCAGTGGAACATGCAGCTTATAGAATCTTTACAGATGCTCTACACATAAAGCATGTAAAGCTACACTGGTATGGCTGTGCCTGAAAAGCTGCCTCATACAATGAAAACTGTATTTTATTTCAATTTGCTGCCAAAAGATGAAGGGCTGAGTCAAACCTTCCAGGACTGACACTTCTGATACCAGTGAGTCACCTGCCATTGACAGCATTAAACCATGCCTGGCAGCACAAGCCACCGAGTCTGTCAGACACCCACAGAGCAGCAGGGGAAAACAAACACTTTCTCCCCGGATTTGGTAATAGGTGAGAGGAAACGTTTAGGGGGAGCTCAAGGGAAAAGTCTGAAAAGTGAGACTGGGAGGTTTGCACCCTGCTGCCACTTGATCTTTTCCCTTGGCTGCTGTCACTTGGAAGCAGCATGCCCAGCTCATGCACACATATACATATACATACATACATACATACATACATATATATATATATATATATATATATATATGGGTTGTAGCCTTTAATGGACTGGGGGATGCTGTGCTCATGTTTGGCACAAGAGGTGCTCTGGAAATGCCAAGTTTCATAGAGATGAGGTGGGCAACTGCCAGAAGAAGTGGTTTCTTTCTCTTTGGTGCAGCAGTGGGAATCAAACGGTCTCTATTTCCATGGGGAGCTGAGGGAGGACAAAGCACCCTAACGCGAGCAGTCGTGTAGAGGAACAGACGCTCGAGCAGATCAGTGTCTGTAGCTGAGCCAATAAGCTGACACAACTGATTTTATAATCACATTAGTGCTGTCTCGAAATAACACACCCACTCAAATATAACAGTGATTTCATTTTCAAAATGCTGTGATATTTTTGGTGCTAAAGGTAGGGGATTAATTTGTCAAGGCTGAAAGCTGGGCTGGAATCTGCACAAACCCCAATTCCTGTAGGTTCCTGTGAGCACTGAGCACCTTCCAGACAGGTAGCAGGATTAGGTACATTATGAGCTGTCCTTAGAAGGTTTCCCATCCTCAGGGGAACAGGAAAAAGAAAAGACTACAGCTTCACTGAAAGGGTTTTCTTAGTTCTCTTTGTGCCTTTTGTTCCGTCTTGCTGCCAAAAAAAATATCTCTGTTTGGGAACTGAGACAGGTTCCCAGGCTAAGAGACAATGAATCCTGGGGGTGTAAGGAAGGCACTGATCCCTCTTTGGCAGGCTCTCTGCTGCAAAGCTGCACTGCCAGTGAGTAAATACTTGACACTTGTCTTACACTGGATGTTTTATCATTATTTAAGGTGTTTCATTTTCCTTATCAAGACCACTGAACCTTGAGGGTAGGTACATGCAGTAGATGAGGGGGGAGGAGAGGCAGTTGTAGATAGTCCATCTCCTTGGGCTATTTTTTCCAACCCCATGTTTTCCAAATAGCTCAGGAGTTCAGACAAGTCTATACCAGAAGCCCTGTTGCAGCAAAGAGCAAAAGGAGAAAACGTAAGCTAGTGGGAGTTGAAATTGCCTCTCTCTCTTTCTCTTTTTTTTTTTTTTTTTAGTATTATAAAACTTGGTATGAGGGTGAATTTTTAAAAGTTAACCAGATGGAGATTCTTGAAGCAGAGCTTCCTCAAGAACTGACCCAAAAGCATGTCTTCCAGCACAATGTACTTAGCTCTGGTCTGCCCCCTTCTAGCAAAATGTGTTGACCCATGCATGAGTTATTAAAGGGAAAAGTGGAATTAATAGAGAACGTCCATGCACAGGCTTCTCCCCCCAAAGCCAGGGTGGGGAACAAAGCATGTGATGTGTTAGTCACATTAGTTAGTGCTACAGAGCTACAGAGCACATGACAGTTTGTGATGAATACTGGTCTAGAGACAAGTTTAGCATGACTTTGAGTATTTAAGTCTTCTTTTTTTTTTTTTTTTTTTTTTTTTTTTTTTTTTTTTTTTTTTTCTCCCTCCTCCTTTCTGTCTCTGGACAGAAGCATCTCCTGCAAGCAGCAGTTTAGGGAAAGAGTAAGATAGGAAAATCTTGGATGAGCACTGGAAGTGTGCTCAAACATGGCTCTTCTCAGTGTAGCTGGCTGCTCTGGAATTAAGCAATCCACTCTTGGGATTCTCCCTTTCTTTGCTTCAGACAAAAGAAACATTACCATTCAAATTGTGGCACCCACTGTGCAGCAAATAGATAACAAACATAATATGGAAGAAGATAGATCAAAGATCATAAAATCCAGAGACTACTTAACTTTATGTTAACTTCAGGTTTTCCTTTTGTCCAGAGGAAAAAGGACAATAGGTGGGTCTCATTCCAAATCATTCCACTCTCAACAGCCTAGGACTCCTGGTAGCTTGAGTGGTTTTATGTTTGCGGAGAAGATAAACCCTGAAGTTTTTCAGCTGCTTGAGGAAACAAGGCTGCTGAAGCAGAGGAACAGAAAAACCAGCCAAGTTATCTTTCCTAGCTGATTACTCTGAGGAATTTACAAAATAAAAACTTGTATTTCTCCATCATCTTTTCCAAAAATAATTTTCCAATTTTATAAGCTTGTTATACAGTGTAAGCCAAACACATAGGTATTACATACTGTGTATAACATCGACAATTATGTAAGAAAATGGTAATCAGTAAGTTCCATATCTGCTAACTTCTGCCTTTCCGATGAAAGCTGCAAACATTTTATGTTAAATGCTGTTTTTCTTTTTTAAAATGTAAAAAAAAAAGAAATAAGAAAGACGATACTGTTTACCTCTCCTGGCAGCTAAAAAAAAGTTAACATCTCTTTTCTCAGAACCTGAGTGAACTAGAACATTCTTAATGAGTACTTTTATGGATTTTTTTTTTTCTTGCAAATTTATGTAAAGTGAAAAAATCAGTTGGATTAAAGCTCTGTCTTCACCCCAGGGTTAACCTGAGCTCTGTCAAAGTGACTCCTCTGGAGTTAGCGTACCTTGCGTATGTGTGACCACACCATGAAATAACATGGGAACAGCAGAGAGTGATTGTGTTGGCAACTGGCAAATTGTGGTAACATGAACTGTAGCCTTTCCTCAACCCAAGGCAAAAGCACCACAGAAGCTTGAGCACAGATTCCATGTGAGTGCAAAGAATGGGAGTTCAACAGCGATGAGGACACACAACCTTTAATTTGAGCTAACTTTATCTTTGGGGCATGAGTGTGAATGTCCGCAGCCCAAGCTGGTGAATGCAGAGAAAAGCAATTAGGAAGTAAAAAATGCAAGTGTGCAGTACTGCAATTTTCGCCTGACTGGTGCATATATTGAGTGTTTTTTTTCCCCTTTGGATGAATACTAGCTTGCATGAAATTCAAATAACTCAGCTGTCTACAGATGGGGGGTGGGGAGGAGTGTGGGAAGGGGAACAGACGGAAGGAAATGGAACTGAGAAGACTGAATTAACCTTTCGATGTCTTGAATTTCAAGGAGGGAAGAATTATCTCTTGTTAAGTCTGCAACCATGCAATTAAAATATGAACAAGCCTTAAAAGCCACATTTGACCCATATTCCTAGATTTCTACTTTAAAGACAAATCTAAAAGCAAGATTCAGATCCAAGAAGTGTTCAGAAGCAGGGAAAAAACCTTCATGCTGTAAATGTTTATTTTAATCACAGAACTCTAGTAGAAAAATGAGAAAAAATGTCTGACATTTACGCAGAACATGTGTCTTTGATACTGAATTCAGTTTTAAAAAATCCTTCATATGTGTCTAGTAATGGCTGACAGTCTGAAATGATGAATGGTTTTCTCTGGGCTGGAGTTTGTGTTTCTATAAAATAGATCCTTTCACCTGTTTGTTTGAGTGTTATGAAGTCTCATTTGTTAATACAGGGCAAAGCTCTAAAAATGAACTTTGATTCTTAGGTGCCCTTTTGGTCACCATGAGTTAGAACAACTGGATACTTGTTGACATGAGTTTCCATGGAGAGTTATGGATGTTCAGCAAGGCCAAGTGTCATGTGCTGGGCACCCTGAAACAAAATGTATGTTAGAAAATGCTATAATGCTGGGAAAGAACGAAGTAAAGACTCAGCTGGGGAACATGTCTCTGTTTCTGGATGAAATATGCAGGAAAGGAAAGCTCTTTGCAGAGCAGGCAGCTGGAGAGCGCTAATTCTTCCTTGTGTTTGTCAATATTTTTTGCACTTAAGGCAAAAATTGAGCACCTCCAATTTCAAAAGAATGTAGCAAATAATAAGCAGGTGAACAATTAAGCAAACACTTTGCTGACATACAGATAATTTCCAGGAAAAACTGTTTGGCATGTAATACACAGGTATTACAACAGACAGTGTCTTGTTTTGCTACATGTCAGATTCCCATTTCCTCCTAGTAAGACAATAACCAAGTATAAAGGTAAAGAATTGCATGGCAGGCTATCCAAGGATTTGATGGCTTTGCAGAGCTGATTTAAGTTTTGGAGTATTTTAGCTCAGTTTATACTAAGCATTGTACAACAGTGAGCACAGTTCAGATAAGGATATTTTTCTTTAAGTTTCTTCAGTTTCTGATGAGGTGAAATGCAGAGCTCTTGCTGGAAGTAGATTTAATTGGAAGCAAAATTCTTCACAGAATATTTATTCTCAAGTCATACTAGGTCAGGATGGGAACTGGGGATACGTGAAGGAAACATGGCTCCAGTTCTTCTGTGACACATACAGGCAATGGTGATTTGTGCTTATGAATAGCTTTTCCTGAAAACAAGGGAGTTACACCAGTAATTATTTCATATTTACTGAGTTACTTTGTAAGCACTTAGCAGTCAATCTCTGCAAAACTTTTAAGCTGAGCAATTTAGCTGTAAGGACTTGTAAGAAAACACACTGAGCTGCAGAAACGGCTCCCCCTTCATGGTGTGGCTCTGCACATGGATTTACTAGTCAGAGCACCAAGACTGCCAGAGTTCAAGGAGCATCTGAACAATTCTCTTAGTCACATGGTTTAGCTTTAGACAGTCCTGGGAGGAGCAGAGAGTTGGACTCTATCCTTATGGGTCCCTTCCAACTTGAGATATTCTATGACTGTGACTCCCCAGTTGTCCTCAACCTTTCAAGTAGACAGCAAGAATGCAAAGTGAGCAGAAATGCCTAAAATGGCAGCCTGGGACTGCATATGTCTGCCCCCTGCAAGGAGCCTTGGAAGCCTTTGAAAGGGATAAGCTGGCATGAAATGGCGTATTTGGAGCCAGTTCAGAGGAGAGAAGCCACTGCCTTGGACTCAAAACCAGCAAACAGGTGCTGTGCAGTGCCTGCCTACCTGCCTGCCTCTGCTGTCTGTCTCCTCTCACTGCATCTGCTTTCTGTGTCAGGTTTCTTGCAGTTTTATTCCTGTCAACTGGCCAAAGTATCTGCTGAAGAGCCAGCTGGAGTCCGCTCTCTGATGTTTCATCAACAAAATTGCCAGCTTGTTCTGATTCAGTATCTTTATTGTTGTTGATGAGACTAAATGAATCAGAAAGGACATGGCTATGCATACAAAATACGAATTCAGAGACCTCATCCTGATGTGAGGAAATTTTATTAGTGGTTCAAGTGGAAAAGTCTGCTGTGGAAACAGACAGCACACACAGACCTCCTGAGAAGCCATTTCCCCCGACCCTACACGTTTTATTGGGTTTGCGTGGTACCTCCTAATAACACTAAACCTTCCAGCCAGAAAACAGAGTTTTAGATCTGATTAAACCCAGGTTAATTTACTGTGGGATTGTGACTCTCCCTTCTTTGGATTCTAAATGCAAAACCTTTTAACGAGTATTATAAATGTATCTCTAGATAAAATTCAGAATCCATGCTGGAGAACCTGAAACAAAATCCTCCCAGCTATTGAAAATACAGAGGTTTCAATTAATCCCATCCTGCTTGTATAATTTTTCCCCCTTTCATATATTCTTTGTCAGTTTTTCATGGGGTAGAAAAAATAGCTTTGCCTTAGAGGATTCTTTACTAACTAAATCCAAGTTTCCTTAAATGCCTTATTAAACCCACCACCTATGGCTGCTGGCACTGCATGACAGAAAAAGCTGTTGTAGTTTCAGCATGGCATGTGGGAACCACAGACTGCCAGGCACTGGTTTTAACACTTCGGGTGTAAGCTTGCATCTCCTCTCTAACTTACGCTAACTCACTTTAAGGGTGCTAAATTTTGTGTTTCAAAATGCATTAGCTCTTTGTCAAAGGGCACTTCATTACTTCTGGCGCGCTTACATTTGGAAAACGTTTGGCAGTGATTGCTCTTGATGCTTCAATTCAGAAAATTTACAGGAAATATTTTAATATGGTTATGAGTAAAAGCAAAACTGGAATCTTAGAATCAGTTATGCCAGGAAAGACCTCTGAGGCCGTTGAGTCCAACCTATGTCAAACATTTTATGGCATTGGGTACCTCGTACAGGTTTCTCTTAAACAGCTCCAGGGACGGTGACACCACCATCTCCCTGGGTAGCCCGTTCCAACTTCCGATCAGCCTTTCCGTGCAGAAATTCCTCCTCATGTCCAATCAAAGTCAGCAGGGTACGAGCCTGCGCGGTGCCACTGCTGGCCATGGTCACTCTCTGGGCTCCCCAGGATGACAGGAAAGTCCTAAACTGCACCAGAGGAGGTTTAGGTTAGACATGGGGAGGAATTTCTGCACGGAAACGGTGATCAGACGTTGGAACGCTGCCCAGGGAGGTGTTTAAGGAAACACCGGACGTGGCACCCAATGCCCTGGCGTGGTGGACACGGTGATGTTCAGTCCAAGGTTGGGCTCGACAAGCTCAGAGGTCTTCCCCAAGCTATTTGATTCTGTCACTCTGAGCCCGCTCAGGTCGAGGCGGGCGGGTCGCTGAGACACCGTACGGGCGAGAACATGAGGAAAATGCTAATTTTGGGGCGGCGATCACTCGCCCCCCGGGCCAGGCCGGGCCGCCCGCAGCCGCCACCACCTCAGGGCGCGAGCCCCGCCCGCCCTCAGCGCCCGCCCCGCCCCGCGGCACGTGACCCCCGGGGGGAGGCGGGCGGGGGGCGCGCGCTCTGCACCTGTCAGTCAGCGCGTCATTTCCGCCCGTCGCCGCCGCTGCCGTCGGGGACCCCCCACTCGCGGCTCGGAGCTCGGAGCGGCTGTGAGGGCACGGGCGGCGCCGAGTCCGGCAGCGCGGCGGCCGCGGCACACGGCGCGGGCAGCGGCCGGCGGAGGAGGGCTGCGAGGAGAGCGGAGCGGCGAGGAGAGGCCCGCGCCGGCCCCCGGGGTAGGAAGAGGCGGAGGAACCTGCTGGTGGTGCTGAGGACGGCGGGGAGGGCGAGTCACCCGGCAACGGTGAGGGGCGCGGGGCGCATGCGCAGGGGGTCCCCGCTCGGGCTGCTCGGTGTCACGTCAGGCTTCAGGAACCTTCTGGCACCGGCGCCGAGCCGGGCGCGGGAACTTCCTCCTGCCTAACCGCTGGAGCCGCTCGCAGGGAGCTGTCAAGAGGCGGGAGCATCGCCCAGGCTGGTATCTGTGGGACCCCGCATGCAGCACTGACAGCCCCGCTCCTCCAGGAGTTGTGTGCCCAGGCTGTTCCCTCCTCGCCCGGAGCACCCCGGTGCCCCCTGCCATGGGGCTTGGCGCGCTGACAGCATCAGCCTCGCAGCTCCCTGACAGCGAAATTGGTACCAGAAGTTGAAAGGGCAGTCACTTAGTCGCCTGTGATCGCGAAGGCAGCGCTGGCATTAAGAACGCTAGGTCGTGGACTTAACGCGCCAGCTTGTGACCAAATGTATCTTCCGAGGGGTTTGCCGTAGTGGGTTTCCATTGTTCATGGAAGCTCCTTAGGGATTTGAATATTTGAGTGGAAATGTTTCTTGTTATCAAGAAGTTGCTTTAACGTGAGATATCCCAGTGTTGGGGTGCTCCTTCAAGGTTTGGAAAAAACCAACAAAACCCAACAACAAAAACCCTGCTATCACATACTGTAACACCAGCTTTTAATGCACAGCTCTCTTATTCTCAAGTTCCTTGGTCTGGCTGCATTTTAAGATATTTTTGCAAAATTTCTTACTGCTGCCAGGCTCAAGATGGGGAAAAGAGGTAATAGATGAAGAAAGTAAATACCACATAATAACTCCTTCCTGTTAAAAAAAAAGTTTATATATAGAAACCTACACAGTTGTTTATTTTACACAGTTGTTTTTTTTGTTTGTTTGGTTTTTTGACATATGTTCCTAAATGTCCTCAGGGATGGAATTGTTAGTTTATGAATTTGAAACAAATTGTTAAACTGGATTATCATTTAGGTTTGAAGTTTTTCTGTCTTCCATGCAGTTTAATCTCTAGCATAAAAAGAATAGAAAGCTGGTTTGTTGGCCTATATTATAAATAATTTAGCTATTTCATTTGCTTTCTTTTTTTTTTACTACACATTACTAGTAAATTGCTTTATGCTATTGCTTTGTTGCATGGACTTGAAGATGTTTAGAATCTCTTTTAATCTTCTTTGTCTGTGTTTTATATATTGTTTGGCTCCATAGGGATTCTTTTCTCGTCTCCTATTCTTTCCTTGTCTCGTATTCCTATGTAACAATAAGGAATTAAATACCTCAGTGTTGTGAAAGCATCAAACTGGAAATTTACAGTATTGTTTTAGGAAAATCAATCAAGTAGAGTGTCCCATTGTTACATTTAAGGAAGCTGACTTGGAGAAGTTCCTGGTAACTTTTAATGCTTGCAGATTTTGCCATCAACAACACATCAAAACATCTGAGTTTCGCAAATGATAATTTTTAGCTGCTCTGTGTTAGTTTGGGCACTTAGTTTTTGTGTTGCTTGGAACACTGGAGGATCTTCTTACACCTCATTAAAAGACTTAATTTAACATTTGTCATGTGTGGCTCATACCCTGAGAACCTGTGCAAGCAGTGAAACATTGCTTTCTAATGTACATAATGGCATGTTTGCAAAAGCAGGTGAGGCTGAAGAAATATTCTGTGCATTTGGAACAGACATCAGAAAGTTTTGTGAGTCCCTGCTTGCTGTGTGGGAAGGTTTTATGGGGTAGGGTTTTTTCCTTTTCTAATACTCAGCCTTTTGATTTCTGGTCAAATGTTACAGCTGAGCAGTGATGCCCCTTTCCAGGGCTCATTGGAAAGTGAGTAAAACCTGCCAGGTCTGAGGTGATTTTTTTAGTTTTGATTTTTTTTTTCTTGATATAGTGGTTCTCTTTTTTTCCCATCCCCCACAAAAGAAGCTGCAGCTACATGGAAGTGATGTTGGTAAGAGAATGCTTCAAGTTTTCCTCTAATTCAGTGCATAGCACCAGGTTAATTTTACTGCCATATTAGCACACAAAAATCTAGTGGGCGTTTAGTTGGGAGTGAATTGCCCTGACCTAACTACATGCAGGGCAATTCATCATTTGCATCTGTAAGGATGAGGGATGGCAAAACTTTTTAAACTTTTTCCTTGCATTGCAGGCCTAGTTGTATATTTATTGATCATTTCAGATGTGAGGACTGTTTCTTAAGAAAAAACATAACACTTTATCCAAAACATACGAGGAGAAGATACAGAAGTGAAGGAATATTAAATCTTCTGTGAAGGGCTACAGAAAGGGAGATTGTTACTTGTCACGCAGTTTGTAAAGTGATGGTTCTATCAGTTTTTCAGCAGAGGGACTCTATGTCTCTTGTCAAAACTCGATTTGGGTAGACAATACAAGAATTTTACATTGCTCTCTGCAAAGTTAGTATAATTGAGCAATTTATTCTTGATGACTATTATTTTCTGTAAGGTTAGAGATTTTAGCTGCAAAAATTTTGTTTGAGAATGACTAGCTGTCTCAAGGCTTTGGTAAGTTCAGATTTATCTTCACAGTTTGTGCTGGCTTGATAGCTAGCTGTTGAGATTTGTGGAAATTCAGTCAGTTCAAGTGAATTCTGTGGATTATTGCATCCCAAACCATAATATATTTATTACTGCATCTTCTATCAGGCTTTTTTTTTTTTCTGTAGAGCTGATTTGTTTTGAAATCTTAAAAACATAGTTTAGAAGATCAAAACCTGTTATGTTTGCAACATATGGGTGGAGTCGTTCACTACAAGAAATGGGTAATATTTTGCAGGCCCATATTCTGATTAGTGAAAATAGTTCTATTATGATAATAACAAACAGTTCTACTCTTGTGGTCTTTCCCTGTGAATGTGTGAAATCCTGTATATTTGTCTTAAAAAAAAAGACAAATATGCCAAATGAACTTGAATTACAGATAGGGCTTTATATTTGTGTTCAAACAGCTTGTAACAAAGACTGTGGTTGCAGCGGCTTTTTCCTATAGAGAGGTTTAAATGGTTTTTCTTCACTGTTTGGACATTTCTAAGGACATTTGGGTGGGGCATCTGCTCGATCTGAGCCCTGTATTCTGGTGGGAGCCCTGCACTGATTGTCCAGGTTCCAATCTCGTGGGCAGCTCTCCTCATGTGTCTCTTCTCTTCAGTGTTCCCTGCAGTGTCTTAGGATAAAAATTTGTGCTCAGCTGTGTAGGATAATAATACATGGACAAAACTGAGAAGGTGAGAGCTGGAATCTTATTAATGTGGTTATACCTTCCTTTATACCATTTTTTTCAGTATGTGTGAAAGGTTTTCTCCCCTTTCTGCTGAACTTTACATTTAATGAAATCTTTTGTTGTCTTGGCACTCCAGAAATGTAATGAGGTTAGTTAATTTTAGTCCACAGTGTAACTCTTAATGTTATGATTTCCGGTGGTGTCTTCAAATTTAGTCATAATCAAGTTTTGATGGGAGACCTCAGTACCAGATTTTTTGTTCCTTTTTCTTCTTTTTTCCTTTTTTTTTTCTTTTTTTTTTTTCTTTCCCCATCTCTTGAAATTCAGAGAATCATTGCTGCAGCATTCCACTCTTTATTGAAATGTCTTTCTCCTGCAGTGGGGATGCTGAGCCTGTCCTTTATTTTGGTGGCACATGCTCAAGGTTCTGACAGAGGCAATGTTTCAATAGCGAAGGGGCTATGTGACCATTTTGTGATCTGCTGAGTCCCAGTGTCCCAGTATTTGTGCTTACCTGTTTGGGAGGGGAGGAACAGACTGATGATAAATGTATGTAATAGGATAACTTATGTATAATGAATTAAGTGCATTATATATTTATAGTTTGCTTTTTTGGTGTCTCTGGGATAGCTTGCCTTCTATTCCTTAAAAAAAGTCTGGTTTAACAGCTGTGACAATTGTTAAACTGCTTTGGTTTTATAACATGAAGCTCGCAAATTGCATGGTTTTGCTGATAATTTCTTCTTGTTGCTTTACTGTACTTTTATATTGCAATTGCACTGAAGTTCTGCATTATTTGATGCGGGGGCAATGAGATGTGTGTGGTTGGTGGAGTAGAGCTTTGCATTGGTGGGTGGCAAGTAGCATGAATATAATTAGCTGTTACACAAGATACAAAAGCCTTTTTATTTATTAACTACTGTTGTTAAGAGTGTGATGGGATCTGTGTGAGCAGGAAGTTTCTTTAGAATTCTGCACATGTGCATTGGCAGCAGCAGATGAGAGCAAATCTGGCAGTGTGTGGTGGTGGGTGTGAGGCACTGAGCAAACATCTACTTTTTCTGATATCGCTGATGGTTTTGTTTTCTTGATACAATGTAGCTGGAGGATTATAAATTTCTGTAATGCTGTTAAAAAGCCTTTGCGTTTTATCTAGTAAGTGAATATAAAACATAATTTTTGCGTATCAAAACCAGCTAACATTTTGGTGATCTCTCAGTTTGTTCTTCAAAAGTGTAGAATTGTTTTTGGAATGTTGCTTAGATCAGTCACTGTATTTGAGGTTTTTCTGATAGATAGGATCTCTCTCTCATGAAGGTCCGTGAACAATGGGCTTTTTCAGGGACAGTGTGATCAGGTTCTGTCAACTGAAATTGTAGACTAAACTTTAATGACTGGAAAATAAATACTGATCAGTATTATGGTTTCTTGGCTTGTAAATTAAAAAAACCCAAAATCCTAAGTTCTAGTTATATCTCTTCCAGGGGAGCTTTAATGAGGTGTTTTATTTCTTGCATGGTAAGGACATAAAGGCGTAATTTAAATTGTTCTAATTTGTAAATTAGAAGGCTTGCTGCCACATTCCCAGGAAACAAAAATTGCATTAGAATTGCATTCCACTAAATCTTATATTGTATTTTTTGTGCTTCTGCTTGCTTTGTCAATATAACCAGTATTTTGTCAGTTGAGTGGTTTTTGAGACTATCTCAGAAGTGCTGGTGGCAAACGATGGAGAATTTCTGCTTAATATAGTTGAGGTTTAATGTGTGTGTGAGTGCACATGCGAACACATACACAGGCAAACAGCTCATTAATTAAAGAGCTGGTGTTCATGCTTCTGCTGACTCCTTTTGTGATTGTGTGCAAAACGGCAGTGAGCTGCTTTCCTTCTGATTCCTACTTAACCAGAAAGCAAACAGGGCAGTGAAGAGCTAGGAATCATAATGAGAAATGAAGGAAGCAGGAAAGTCACATCTGGTTGGGAAGATATTTATTCTAACATGGATTCCTGCAACATTGCAAGTTAAATTTTGTAGTTATTCCTAATTTCAAACAGTATGCCTTAATGGGGGTGGGGATTGTGTTCTTAAGACAACCAGCTTATTAAATTTAAAATAATAACTGAGCCCAGTTGTCTGATTTGCCAGTCTAGACTTGTGACTAAAATACCTCTTGATAGCTGATTTCACTGAGTCAAAAAGAGGAAATCTTGCTTTAAGAGTCTATTTTAAGCTAATCTTTCTGGTTTTAAAACTTTTATTTTAAATAATTATTGTTTTGACTACTTAAATGTATTAATGAGTACCTAAATGTGATTATTTTTTACATGGAGGATGTTCTGTGTCTGTTCAAGCACTGGCACGTCTCTGCATGCCTTTTACTGTACTCTTGAGACAAATTTGTCCTCTTCTGTGTCCTGGGTTTGTGGTAGAGTTCTGCTTGTGGGGGTTATTTCAGTTTGGCTTTTGTATCAATTTACTCCAAGCCATGTCCCCTCCCCAGCCTGACCATCTTTTCAGTTTTTAGTAGATTAATTCAAACAAGCAAAATACTCTTTTTTTACTATTTAATTGAACAAAAGCTGAAAATCAGATGAGCAAAAGCTCTTTTGCCCAAAAGCAGTTCATCCATTGGGAATGCTCACAGTGATCTGAGTGTACAAATGGCATAAAAATCAGTCAGTGTTAATTGTTAGAGTTCTGACATAACATTACAAAAAACAGTTTCCTTTTAACTCAACAAAACTTAAGAGTCAGATCAAGAGTGCTGGTTGCCGTTTTTTGGAAACATAAATGAACGTAGTTCAGCAGTTGCCGAACGGCTCTGTGTGTTCTGCGGTGAGCTGAGACACAAAAGTTTCCCAGGGAAGCCTTCTTGCTCCTGCTCACGCCTGGCAGCTGGCTCTGGGTGATGTCATGAGGAGATGATTACATGAGGAGAGTTCCTGTGATTCCAGCTTGGAATCTGTGTCATAAGTTTTGGCCATCATTTAGAAATTCTTCATAGAAAATCTGTTTAAACTTTGATAATTTCAAATTTAGCCAAAAAATTGATTATTTATTCGGATTTAACATGTTTGCTGTAGGCATCCAGGGGGACATCGCAGGTTTTGCCTAGCTGTAAGTCATATAAGTAACATAATACATTATTTTTCTTCATCAAATCTAGAATAAGAAATCAAAAACTTTGAAACTCTAATATTTTTTGTGGACTTTCATTTGTAAATAATGGTTGCAGATAAGGAGCATTGATCTTCTTTGTATTGGAGGGTGTGTGTGATCTGTTAGGACCCGTTTTGCAGGCATGTGATGGTTCACAGGGTCACAGCACTGCGGGCTGAAAAAGCCAAAAAATTTGAGATGTGTTTCCTGAGGAACAGGGACAAGCCATTTTATTGCTTTTTTTCCTATCTAAAAAAATCTTAGTTTTTACTTTTATGTGTTAAAAAAATATTCACTGGTGATGTTTGCTAATGCCACAAAATAATTTATTAAAAATAGAGCAAAACAGCTGTCAGTGTTAGCTTTGGTTTTGGCTTCAGAGACAATATGAATTTCTTGCTACATAAAATGAGCAAATAAAAGAATTGCTTAAATAGTTGAGACTTGTGGCAGACATTCTACACGCAGAATTAATGTTTTGATTCCTATGGCACAGTTTCAGTTTGCAGTCTTTGTTTATTTTTCCTTGTTGCTTCATTCCTTTGTTTTAAGGAAAGGTGGTGGAACCCTGAGGACTTTAATTTAAAATGATGCACATATATTATTTGTGCTTCAGTCATTAATGTAAAAGCTACACTAAAGTAAGTCTAAATTTCGTGTGTATGCCTGAAATATTAACAGTTAGCCATATATTCTGTGGGGTTTTTAGTGACATTTCATGTGTGGGTGTAAATACTTCTTGAGTTGCCAGGATAACTGAATGTTATTATGATGGCAGAATGAAGCTCATGGTACTGTTTTCTCAGCAGACTCTATGAAGAACTTACCTTAATAAAACAAAGCAAACCGAAATATTTTAAATAATGCGTGAGAGCACTGAAATCTGCAGTACAGAACAAAACTCTGTTTTTTACCCTCATTTAAGATGCTTGGGCTCAACGTGTTGCAAAGGACGTAGTAAGTTTTTTTCAGTTTCTTGTAAAATTGTGGTATAATGTGTGGTTATAATAAGGTGTATTTTACTTTCTTCATCTACATTTTGTAGGGCATGATTGTAGCTTAAGGATGTTTTTAAATGTTTGTAGTAACAAGGAGGGGAAGTAGAATGAAAAAAATGCAACCAAAATGTTTATAATTAAACTCAAGCTAGGTACTTTACTTTTGTGTGGTTTTTTTTCTAGTTGCTATTTTTTCTTTTTTTTTCCTGTCTTTTTTCTTTTTTTTCTTTTTTCTCTTTTTTCTTTTTTTTTTCTTTTTTTTTATATTTTTTCTTTTATTTTTTCTTTTTTGTGTGTTTTTCTTTTCTTTTTTTCTTTTTTCTTTTTTTTTTTAATTTTTCCATTTTTTCTTTTTATTTCTTTTTTCCCCTTTTTCTTGATAGAACTTGTGAAGCATTTAGGTTGTGAAATTGTGAGGGGGAAGCATGTGCTCAAAAGGATCAGGATAATATGGGCAAAAGTAGAAAGAATTGACTGAGTGGGTTAGCTCCTGTTTCCTGAGTTGTTTGATTGGGGCAAAAAAAGTATTAAAAAACTCCATAGCATTGCTTAGTATTTGTAAAAGACTCTGGAAATAATCCTGAAGGTTACTTACCCTGTCCTAATTTTCGTATGTGTCTGCAGTGAAGTGCTGCACTTCCTGAGTCAAGGGAGGGCAAGGTGGAAACCTTCTGATCCATATAAAAAGTGGAGATAAAATGTTTAATTATTAACAGTTTTTTACAATGTTGCAAATAGCAGGAAATAAAACTTGCTGGAAGTTGAATAACTTTAAGAGCTTCTAGCTCTTTTTAGGTTTGGTAAATGTCAGATTAATTGTATCACAGCCTGTGAAGATAGTAAAACCTAAACTAAAAGGGAAAAGATTGAAATGCTCTGAAAATAGATTGTTGCCTATAACGATATATTGAAATGTGTGTAAAAGTGTGTGTGTATTTGAGAGGTTTGAAAATGAGGCTTTCACTAATTTTTCTAGGTGATAATAAGCCCTATAAAGCTTTCTTCAAAGTATAAGCCTGGGTTGTAAATCTGGTTTTGCTCTAACAATGAGACAACTAGGCTGTTTCAACTTCATTGTTACATTGCCAAGCCAGTTAAAATAGAAGTCTGTATTATTTTCTTTTTTTCATGCCTCCTGAAAAAATTGAAATTAATATTCAATTATTTTTTCATCTGCTGCACCTGGCAAAAGTGGCTGAGCTTTCATGTCAGTGAAGGGAGCACAAAGTTTGCTCTGCTGAGAAAGCCAGGCTGCAAGATTCTTCATTTGATGCCGGATTATAAAGAAGTGGTTACTTCTAATTTGGTCTTTTTATTAGGTTATGTTTATTTTGAAGGTTTGTTTATTGGTTTTAGCAAGTCAGCCTGA
This sequence comes from Phylloscopus collybita, assembly GCA_027886175.1. Taxonomy (NCBI): domain Eukaryota; kingdom Metazoa; phylum Chordata; class Aves; order Passeriformes; family Phylloscopidae; genus Phylloscopus; species Phylloscopus collybita. The sequence continues at coordinate 7,459,205 of JAJNNQ010000019.1, read as the reverse complement.
AGCATTGTGGCATCAAAGCTTTTCTCCCAGCTGCCCTTAACTCCACAGCTGGCCAGTGTGAGGTTTTCTAGTTCATTGTGGACAAGTTGACTTTGGTAGAGCTTGAGAAAATAGACCATGTACAACTTCATATTTTAAAATTTGCTTGATATATTGAGATTGATTAAAATCTACTTACATGCAAAGATTGTGTTGACTTCCACTTAAAATACCAAAACAATAAGAAAAATGGCTGCACAGGCCTCCATAAATTATAGGGGTTCATGAATTGCAACTACTTCACTGGTGGAATCTGGTAAGATCTTTTAGTAATCAAGAATTTGCAATAAGAGATTTGAATATGATCAGGTAAAAAAAAAAAAAAAAAGTAAGACCCATTGACTAGAATATAGTCCTTAATTTTCTGTTGTCAGCTCACCGGGAGTCCTGATCTCAGACCGGGGTTCACCTGTGTGAGATGTAACAGATTTACAGCCTGTGTGTAATACAAGGCAATAGACAGAGAAAGTTTAAACACTTATAAGCCTGAAATATTTTTTCCTCTAGGCCTCAATGCAAAAAAATGCTGAGGAGGTGGAAGAAGTCTTATTTAGAGCTTATGACCAACTCCCTTAGCACATGGAGGCAGTTTGGGGAGGGTTGGGAGCAGGAAAACTGCTTTATTCAAACTACTGAGAGTACTCTGGGCTCCTGTTGTGATAGGCTAATGAATGGTCTGGCATTTTGGTACTGAAACCAGAGGGCTTGGTTGTCAGGAATTTGCAAGGAAAGATAAAAGTTTATTTGTCCTGATGTGGAACAGAAGCAGGAGCTGGTGTGGGAGAACAAAAGGAGGGAAGGTACTTGTCTCCAGTCTGTCATACCAGTCTCGAGTTATGAAACAAAAGATTTCAGTGAATATACTTTGAAGCTGGGGAAGGCCTCTGTGTTGTCCAGTTTTGGTGATGAGTGTTGTGATTATGTGTATGTCACAAGCTTGTTTTGCCCAGTCACTGTTGCTTAAATTGATTTAGAGCAGGTAATGGGGGAGATCAAGGGGCTGAGGTGACCCTTTGACTGATTCTGGGCATTACATTGGCTCCTTTGTGCCATGAAGCAGCAATTTAAAATTTTAACATCACAGAAAATCATAAAGGTGATTTACTGTGGTTTGTAGCTATTTTGAGAGCTGAGAACATGAGAAATGTCCAGATAATCTGGATTCTAAATAAAAGGTGGAAGAAATGTGGGTGGTTCTATGGAATCTGACTTGGGGGAAGTTGCTTCCTGTATCCAACCAGACCTGATGATCAGTTGGACTTTGAACTGGCAGTTAGGACACGTAGTTAACTTCCTAGAAAAGATGATCAGTACCACCGAAAACTGGTTGACTCTAAATGTTCCATGGTTAGGATTTTGGTTTTGGTCTTGGTGTTTAAAGATGTTGGATTATACCAGATCCGTCTAAAAATTTCATAGCCATTAAATATTTTAGTATGGTAGATACTTTAAAACACTCTGTATAACCTACTTAGCCCTCCTTGATTCTTGGGAAGAGGATTGAGTCTGCAAATTATTTCATAATGGTTAAGACTTAGATATCCCATGCTAACTTTCTCTTCAGATTTAATTAACTCATTAATGGAAAGAGGGATTTGGTGTTTTGAGGGCTCTCTCATAAGCTGTGCTAAAGTGGTCTTTATGCTTTCTTGTTCAGAAAAGAAACTGATGATTTGATAAGAATTCCTCTAACATGGTGTTTGGATTCCTGACTCAGTTTAGCACTGTTGAAAACTTCATGATGTAATAATATTTTTGTTATTTTCAGATTAACTGCTGAAGTACTGATCAAGTTCTGCTATTCTTCAATGAGGAACTACAGGCTGATCTTTTGCCATAATCTTAAACAACCATAAATGACAAAAGAATGCTTGGTCAGTGAGGGCAGCTGGCGCAGAAAGCGTTTTTCAAATTCGGCTGTTTAAGTACTCTGAGGTGGGTTTCTTAATTTGTTTTACTGGGGTGGGGGGAAAAAATAAAGCAAGTGTGGATTCCCGATTATAGATTATCTAATCTATAATCTATTAGAATTTACCTCTTAGTAAATAGAGAATTTTAGTTTGGTTGCAGTGCTTTGACTAACAGCATATACTTCGTGTTCTATGTACCAGCTTCTGTGAAAGTGACTGCTTGCATTTAAGCAAGTATGTTTTCTTTTCTTTTTATTATTTATTTTGAAAGGACATTTTTTTCTTTGCTAGAAGAAGTGTTTTGGTTTTGACAGGATAACAGTTTGAGTGAGTTACACTGCCCTTTTGTTACCTACCTAGATCCTTTATCAAGCAAAGACTTGCAAGTGAAGCTCAAGCTTCTGCGTGATAGAGTAGTATCACTGAGCATCTAGAAACTAGCTTTGGGGGTTTTCTGTTCAGTAAAAATTTTAATTTGATGCAAGTGTTGAAATCTTTATTATGTAGACCAGAAAATGCCAAATATGTTTTAAAATTACTACAGCACAGTTGTGTACCACAAAATACTTAATACTTTATATAATTGAAACTTAAGGTTTTGGGTTGGTGTCATCCACTGGTTTCATTTCCTGTTTGAGAGGCTTTTGTACTGAGTTTTGAAAGCTTGACTACTGAACACTGTCAGATAAAGTACTGAGGAATCTACCAAAACTTAATTAGAAACGTGGTAACTAGAATTTTCTGCCATGTATGTTCTTCTCAGTCCTCTGTTGAGGGTTGGATAGAACACCTCAGTGATAGTTCCTTATTGGTTAGCTGTGTTTGGGGTCATTACAGAACTGTCCACTAAAGCAATGAATGGATGGAGACAGACTAGAGAGTTATTTGTATTAGGTAATTAAAACACTTTGTGTTACAGATCAATGCTCTCAAAAACATGTATTGAAGTGGATTTTTTGGTTTTTATTTCTCCTGTTGACAGAAAAGACAGCTTTGATTTTTGGCTGCAAAAAGATATGAGGAAGAGCTCCTCCCCTTCCTTGAGTAACTGCAACTCTGTTCTTGCTAACAAAATATTTGGAATTCCACTTGATGAGCTGCAGCAAGAAGGGCAACCAGACAATGAGGTTCCGTTCATAGTCCGCCGTGTTGTGGACTATATTGAGGAACATGGTATGTATCACCTTGCTGTATTTCAAATAATATATTTCACTGTTGTTCTTACAGAATAGATTGTGAGGTTTGAATAGTACCTTTTCTGAAGTTAATTATTCAACTGGATGCGATTTGGTTGGTTTGGATACTTCTTTCTTTCCTCCTTCTGTGTATCACTTGTTTTGTAGCCAGCAGTAATGTAGTCGGCTCTGCAGGGCACCTCATAGGAAGTGCTGTGGTTTAGGTACTACTGCTAGCATGTCCGTTGTTATTTTATTGTTACGGGCACAAGAATATGTGTGTTGGGAAGAGAACTGCTGGAAGTTGTGCAAAACTGTTGTCCGGAAAATATTTCAGTCAGTATGGGAATTGTGCATATCTGACTACCAGTATTTTTTCAAATATATATGTCCATACCAGAGCTAAAAGTCTATTTCTGCAATTTTTTTTTCTAATTCAGGGGGTCTGGAACAAGAAGGACTTTTCCAAGTCAATGGGAATGCTGAGACAGTGGAGTGGCTCCGGCAACGATATGATAATGGAGAAGATGTGGACCTGGTTAAAGAAGCAGATGTACCCTCAGCTATTAGCCTTCTTAGATTTTTTCTTCAAGAACTTCCAGAGCCAGTTATTCCAGGCAGTTTGCACATACATTTGATGCAACTTTCTCAAGGTAACACTTTTTGAGTCAGTGTTTTTATTTTATGATTTTAAGAGTAAAACCCAGTATTGAATTGAGATTTGTAGGTGCACCAAAGGTGTCTTTGGTGCTCTGTGTAATAATAGTGGTAATACTGCTGCTCATGTTGGTTGCAGTGTTACCTGTCAGGACTGGAAATGGGATTGAGGTATATTCATTTGGTGTGACAACAGAATTCCCTCTGACTGTAAAATATAATGTGAAAATTGGCTTTTTCCTCCTGTCTTTGAATAGATCACTGTGGATGGGCTTACATATGGATTGTTTTTAGCATTCGAGTCCCCATTTAGTTCCCTTTTGTTAAATATACAGAGAAACTTCACTTAAACTTGCAACTTATTCTTTACTGTCTTTTTTAAAGTGTAAAAGTTATTTCAGAAAAATTTAAAGTTGTCTATAACAAGGAAATCAAACCACATAAACCCTTAAACAGTGTTTTCAGATGCTAAAATGGGACACTTGATCTCCTCTAATTGGGTTTTGCCCGTCTGATAGACATCTCAGTTAGTTTTCAAAATTACATCATCAGCTGCATTTGAGGCAGATCAATTGCTTAAAGAAATGCAGAAGGTGGCAATAATTATTGTCCCATATGTTAGTTCTGGTTTTCTCCCTCTTCAGCAGTCCTTCCATATTGTAAGTCACGTTTAGTCCTCAGGGTAACTTCATTATACAGCAAGGTGTGGCCTGTGTGCATCATTAGGAGCTCATTACAGGCAGGTGGCTCCTCAAAGACAGGTGATTTGGGTAATTGAGGATCTCAACAAGTGTGTATTCCTGCTTTAGTGCCAGAGGACTTTCGGTTAGGTGTAAGAATGTTCTGTTTTAGGGTCTCTGGTTGTTTAGAACTTAAGTTTTAGAAGAGATAGGTTGGACAAAATATGGAGATAAGTATGTTCAGAGTGGTCTGATTATCACCTCACTGTGCTCCCTTTCTTTTTAAAGTCTGCTTTGTTACTTTTAAAGTATTTTTTTTCTTTCTGTTCTGTTTCCAAAGTGCATTTCTAGAGTAAGAACTGTCAAGGAAATGTTCATTTTAATGTGTAATGTGTTGAGGCAACCATTTTCTGTGCTTGGTTGCCTGTATTCAGCTGCTGTAGATTTTGCCTGTGTCGGAGCAAATGAAATCCTGCAGTTACTGCTTGGTGTTCCTGTACATGCTCAAGAGGGGATTTACTCACTCTTTGCTTTGATATTAAGCACTGTGATGTCTCTGCTCCCTCATCTAGAGAGGCAGAGATGGCTCATCATCTTCAAATGTGCTTTTCCATCTCTAACTGATCTTAGAAGAGTTTTCAAGTGTCTTAGAAAGAAGGGGAGGCCTCTTTGTATAATTTTTCTTCCGTTTTGCTTTCTTGACATTTTTTTCCTATGTATGGAATTTCTCAGTTAGGTACAAACAGCTGTAAACTCTTTGAACCTTGCTGCCTGTAAGGCTGATAAGGTAACAAATAAGATTTATGGGGGCATATTTTGATGAAGAGTATAGTTGAATGGGGTGAGAAAGGGTCACCAAAATCTCCTCATTCTCAGATCTGAAATTGAATCAGCGAGCTTTAAGCTAAGCTGTGAAGATGTTTACATTGAGATAGCTTGGATTTATCAGTTAAGTATTATAAAAGCAGATAAAGGGGTGAGAATAGGATGCTTGTACAGGAAAAGGTGTCAAAAGTAGCTTGTCTGCCAGAAGAATTTAACTAGATGGAAGTTAACTCCTCACTATCTGGAGCTGTTGTTGTCTCTAGAGCTCTTCCGTGAAGCAATTGTTATATAACAGTGGTAAAACAAAATCATAGAGTTTGCCCTCTGAAATTAGGAATTTGAGTGGGCATTAATTGGGGAAAACGTTCAGAAGAGAATGTTGTAAATAATATTGAGCAAATGCAAGTCAGTCTTCGCATTTTAGGTTGTGGTTTGACTAAATTAGTTGTACTTTCAGAAGTAAGTAATTGTCAGAGGCAAAAAGCTAATCACTATCAAATATGAAAAGATCTTTTCTTTGTGACTGAAATATTTTTATTTCTTTTTCAGATTATAATAATGAAGATGAATTTGGAAGAAAGTTGAGGTTCCTCTTGCAGCAGCTTCCCCCTGTTAATTACAGTTTGTTGAAGTTTCTGTGTAAATTTTTAGCTAATGTAGCATCACATCATGAAGAAATTTGGTCAGCAAGTTCTTTAGCTGCAGTCTTTGGCCCGGATGTTTTTCAGTAAGTTAACTATAAAAGTTCATTCACTGTTTCTATGGGAATTTGAGTGTCTCTATGTAGTTCAAAGTCATTCCTGGTCCACGAGCAACAGTAACAAAGTGCACAATAAGTTTGAGGGAGAATCTTTTTTTATTCCCACCGACTCTTTCACCCCAATTTGGTTTTACAATTTTTGCTAAGATTTAAACAGCAGCTTGTCTCTGAGCTCTGGCATCAGAAACCACTGTTTCGATTGTTGCATTGCTGTATTTATTCTGAGATTCAAATTTTTTAGTGATAGTATGTAAGGCTACTATTTGAAGCAGGAAAAGTTCTGGGAAAAGGCTGGTAAAGTACCAGCTTATACTGTTATTTCCTCTCCACATGAAAATATTTGACTTCTAAATATTCCTCGTGAAAAGTTAATTAACTAAATAGTTGCTAATTCATTATTTTTAAATCTAAAATAGTATAAAGCTTTATAAGGCAGTAGTGTGAAGGCATGTGTGAACACACAAGTTGTGTGTTCAGAATGGGTAGGGGAGAATGGTGTGAAGTGTAGCACTTAGTCATAGAAGACATGCAGAGGTGTTCTTTGGGGAATTGTTGCATTTAGATTTTTAAACTAAACCAGTGTTGAAATCTTTAGCATTTACACAGATGTGGAGGATCTGAAAGAACAAGAAATAGTTAGTAGAATAATGGCGGGACTTCTGGAGAACTACTATGAGTTTTTTGAAAATGAAGAGGAAGATTTTTCATCCACTAATGATTTAAGCTCCATAACTGAGCAGGTAAGAGTACTTTGAATGGCTATATGTTACCACTTAACTATCATACACATTTATGTTTATGAAAGATTTATTGAAATACAGTTTCTTTAGTGTGACTTAGAAGTTTCTTGCAAACTGACAAAACCTGGCATGTTTTTAATGCTTCTGAAATTCTTGCTTATGTAGTAAGTATAGCTGTGCTGTCTTGAAAAATATGTAGGAACTAAACTAACAGTGATATCCTGCCCAACACAGACACTGTTATAAGGAGTTTTCTAATTACCAATTTAGGAATGAAGATCTGTTTTTTGATCAAATGAAGAGCGACTCTCTTCTGGTCTTGGTCAGGAGTATTTCTAGGTGTGTCTTACAGGAACATGCAGGGTCTTGCACTCCACTTGATGATGTTATCAGTCGTGCTTTCCTGTGCCAAAGTTTCGGAATGTTTTTGACTCTAACACTTGAAAATGCTGTATTTTCTGTAAAGAGGAAAAAGGATAAAAAATAAGTGGTTGCTAAGGTAGGTAATAGAGAATACTGAATTTTAAAGCCTATCTCACAAACCCCTCTTCTAGCAAGACAGGTAAGGCAAGTACTGGGGCAGTTGGCTGCTTCCTCTTCCCTGCAGTAGATGTTGGTCTGGTTGCCAGGCGTGGGCAGCAGGTTCTGGAATGAGCAGCATCTGTTGCTCTGCAAAGCCCCACGCAGGAAAGTCTGGCACTGAGAGCTGCCACAGCCCTGCTGTACACGGGGAGCTGCTGAACCTGTGACCCCTGGAGCTGGAGGGTGGGGGCTGTCATGAAGCTGGGATAACTGCTCTGTAAACCAGAGCTGCTCTGTGCTCTCGTGCTTTGAAATTACGGGCTTGGCTGTGCTTCATTATGTGTTTCAACAAAAGGGTTTCCTAAGCGCAAAATCTGTTTGGTGTGTGGTTTTGTTTGTTTCTTCCCTTAGTTGGAGGGCTGGAGGGGTGTCCCTTTAATTTCGTGATGTCTCCACCAGATGTCAACAGTGCACTTCTGTCGGGCTGGTGCAGTGGGGACAGAAGGGCCGCTGTCCCCGCAGGGCACAGCCCTGGTGGCAGCTGCCACCCAGTGTGTGGGTGGGCTTGCCTTTGCTTCACTGGCACATCCTCTTGCAATTGCAGAGGAAAATCAGGGATAAATACATTTCTTGCCTGGAATGTAGTGCCATATAACACGCTACACCCCTTTTAAAAACTAACAAGTATCTTCTCTCTGTCTTCTGTGTAATCTTAAACTTCTGAAATTTCAATTTTTCTTGATTTAGTGGTTTTACACTGGTGACAGATACTATAAAGCATATTTTATTGAGGCTGCTGCTCTAATTTTTGGGCTTGCAAGATTGGGAGATCAGTAATCAATCACAGGCACCTTGGGAGTCAAACGGAATCACTTTTTTCTCTTTACCTTTTCATGTTTTAGACGTAGTTGCTTTCTAAAAAAATGAAGTTTGCTGTCTTGAGTTGCTGCTTGGCTATATTGTTCTTCATTTTAAATTGTCTGTATTTTGCTCTTCAGTAAAAACATCTGTGTTTAGAAACAAAGAAACAAAAATAAGCAAGAGCACGGAAACTTTGTAAGTGTTCATTCTGAGCTTTGAAGTTTGGGTTCCTAGACTTCTGTATTGCCTTCCCTAGGAGGGTTTGAAAACGCTTCTGATACATGAATAAGGCTACCTATGGAATAGAGGAGAATTATCTGCTTTAGATGTAGAAGAAGAAAGATTCTGTAGTTCATGATTTCAGTGTGGTTGGGATTTTATCGTTTCTTCATTCTGCTTGTGTTCATTTATGGCATCAGAGGTACTTCTTGCTTTTCAGCTTTTGTCCAGTGTTCAAGAGTAGCTTTTTAATGGTGTAGAATTTACAGTTTTATATAAAAGCAAGTCTAGTGTGTCTGATTTTTCCTAAAATTGAAAAGTGTTCTCCTTCTTCACGTTACTTCCGTACCTTTCATGCTCTTTTAATTCTCTGGACCTCTTGAAAGGAACTTTTCAATCCATTAAGTTTGATTAAATGTGTTTTAGATCAATGATCTCTTGGAAGAAGAGGAAGATGTAAAGCTTGAGCAGTCAGAAGAACTTCCAGAAGACAGCACAGAGAAACCTGTTGAAAGGCCAGCTGTGGTGCATCTAGATATGACAGGGAGTCTCTCAGATTCCAGGAATGTTACAGCATCAACAAGGTAACTTGGTTCTGCCTTAGAGTTTGGATTGTAATTTATTCTGTCAGAAAGAGAAATTGCCAGACTTCAGAGTCTGTGTTGGTGTCTACAAACTGAAGCTTTAGAAGTAGATGCAGTTCTTGTAACAGTAAAATATGGGTTAAAATAACTGTTCCCAAATTCAGCAGAGGAATGCCTGTAGAACTCAGATCAGATTAAGTACGGGGATTTATGCAGGGAAAGGTAAAAAGGGCATATTTTAGTGAAATTGTGAAGTGATATTTATACAGTTACAGCAGAAATAAGAAGAATCTGCATACTGGTAGATCCAACCCTCTTCTGTACCGTCCTTCCAGTGGGAAATCCTGAGACTGTTTCTTGTCCCATGGTACTGGAGAGCTGTGGGCAGGTTTGGAAGTTGCAAAATGTGATACAGGCAGGAATGTTGGGGGGGTCACCCAGCTTCTAAGAGCAATTCTCATAAAACAGTGTGTAAACATGAAGTCATACTTTCACTTGAGTGCTTATTGGTGCATGCTTGTATTACACAGATTTACATTTTACTTGTAAAAGTAAAGTACTTACCTCTACAGCATGTGTTTGGTATGGGCATTGCATGTAAGAACTTGTAGGGAGGAGTGAGGAGGAATCTATAATAAAAATGTGTCTAAAAGCAGAAGAAATGCAGGGAAAATCACAAGTAAGTTACTGCCTAAGAATGGGTAGTTTCAAGAATATGGATTTTTGGTTGGAATCTGTTCAGCTGCTGGCTGCATACTTCATTCTGTTTCATGGCAAGAAGCTGTAAAATATCAAATAATGACAGAATCATGATTCTGTTTTGTAATTGAAATTATATTTTAATCATCAATTACCTTTATCAATAATAAAGCTTCTTATTTTTAGTTTGAATTCAATTTTTTAAAAAATTTAACTATTCACAGGTATTGAGTTGCTTCTGGAATGTGTAAACACAGCAGTAGTGACAAACTCAACATGTTTGAGAGTTTAAATTGGATAGCCTGAAGAGAAAAACATTTTTACTTGATGTTTAAGGTTAATTAAGAATGAATAGGCATTAATTATGGTTGGCATTTTACAAAATTTGTTGGGAAGAATAAGGAGGAATCCTTTAGAAGAAGCAGAATTTTGACTGTAAAACCAGAACAACTGCAGGAAACATTTAAAAAGAAATAAAGTGAATGGGAAAGTGCTCTTTATTAAACTTTTAACCACCATAAGTACTGTAAATATTTTCCCAAACCTAACGGCTTTGATGTTTGCATTTAGTTGCCTTTTTTTGGTCTCAGTTTCTTGATGTAAAAAAAAAAAAAAGAAAGGAAATGTTAGTGCATGTTTATTTGGATTATTTATCTTTGTCCTGATATAGAGCTTGTGACAGCTTATACAGGAGGAAGGGGGAGAAGTGGATCTTAAACATGATTCTTGCAGTTCTTTAAGCTGGGGTTTTGTTGCCTTTTTGCTGTTGTCAGATTTTGGAAACCAAATATCTGTGTATTTTGGTCTCTCTATGAAGAGTTCTAAAATATATTGTTTATCTTGGTTTGTACAATGGGGCATCTGACTTTCCTTCTTGCTATTTGGACTATAACTTGCATCTAATTTTGCTCACTGCCTTTTATCTCTACTCATTCTGTTTGTTCTTGCTGAAACCTCTGACCTTCCTGCACTGCATGGTGTTAATTTGACTTTGAGTTAGAGATCTTGTGAGAATGTGGATAATGATTAATTCACGTTGGTTTAGTGACTGCTTGAAAATGGTATTTCTAATAAACCTGTGGAGTGATCTTTGAGCCCATTACCCAGCAGGGAGCATTTGTTGCCCACAGGTTGGCTCTGAGCACCTAAAGGAGACTTGTTCTCTCCTTTACCAGGAGCCTTTTCCCCACAGCTCTTTTTGCTGTCCTGACTTTTGGAGTAAAGAATTATTGACTCATCGTTGCAGCTGAATTTTAAGACATGTTGTTGAAATAAGTAGAATCCTTTAGAATCCTTCTCTGTCATAACTCCTAATTTTCCATTCCTCAGCCTCTCCAAGCAGTATTTGCTTTAATTGGGCAGTTCATCTCAAATCTTTTCAGTCAGAAGCTTAATATAAAAACTCTTTCATTTTGGAGTTTTCAAAATTGTATGTGTAAAAATATGAGATATAACAGGCAGTAAGTTGTATAAACAATTTGCTTTGTTTCTACTAATTGCAGTGACAAGAGCAGCATCCTCACTGCTTCTGTGTTATTTTTGTTAACTCTTTTGGGATTTAATTAGTTCTGATCAGAGAGAAGTGATAAGATTAACACCTGCCAAGGGAGACAAAATGCATGGTATAGCTGACTGAATAGAAGAAATTGCTAAGAAATACATTACTATTTTAATGTAGTGCTGGTTTTAGCATCCAAATACTTTTTCCTCCTTCCATCCTGGAAAATCTGTAAACAGCACGTTAGGAGAGCTTTCAAGTGTTGATTGGGCAGCTTATTGTCAGGAGTGACCTCATGTTGCAGTCGATTTCTATTTAGACTGCAGGGTTTAGTGCAGCACTCCAGAGGTGCCGCTCACAGGCAGCCCCCGGAGCACAGCCAGCAGCATGCACAGCCAGCAGCCCACAGCGCGCTTTGCTGGCTTCCAAATGAAGCATTTTTATGTGAAGTGCTCTTTTGGGATAGCAAAAATAATCAGAATGGCCTGCAAAGTTCTGCTGCACAGGTAAATATATGAAAAGAAAATGTTGTTTTGATGTGATCACAAGTAAGGCTTTAACTTTAAAATTATGTGAGATTAAATGTGCTTTGGAGATGCAAAATGAAATAATATCACAACTGATTATTTTAATGAGAAATAAGAATCTGTGTATGGTCAGGAAGTTACCAAGGAAAACTTGAGCATGTTTTATCTCCAGTTATTTTATTTTGCTACTCGAGATATGTTTTTACCGGGACCTTTTCTGAGTAGGGAGCCAGTGCTGAAGGGATTCTCAGGAGGGCGTTAGTGTTATGAAACAAAGATGTTTACCTTTCTGTGTCTTGCTGTGTCATGCTGCGTTAAGGCTCTGTCTGGCATTATAAATTACAGCTTCTAAAAAGTATCCTTGAACTGTGGTAGGTGGGCTCAGAAGTTGTAATGGCTTTTCACCAAAGATTGTCACATTTGTTTCAGAAAGTGCTTAATTGCTAAAGTGATTCACTGAAGATGTAAGATATTCTTCATGTAGTAAGAGGATTCTTTAGGCTTTGTAATACTGCTGATTTATGCACAGCTTTTGCTGAGTACCTCTAATGATCCCAAAGGTGTTGAGTAAAAGCACTCAAGACCCATCCTGTGCTGGAGGCTGAAGGTTACACACTAGGATGGAAAATTTTGTTCTGAACCATATCTGAAATAATCTAGATTCTTTGGAGATGAGTTTAATTCTCCCTATTCTTGACACATTTCCTCATTGTCTCAAGTGGTAGAATAAAAGGATTTCAAGTCATCACAGTTTCCTATAAATAGTATTTGTACTTGTGCCCTTGACTGATTTTTTTCTTGCTCTATTTTGCAATTAGGGTGTTGCAGTGTTCTGTGCTCTAATTGCCTCATTTTTTTTTCTCCCAGTTTGTCCAATGACTATTTTAATAGTAAAACAATTTTAATCTACACAATTACGTATTTGTACCTTTAGAATACAAGCATACCTTTTATAATGCGACTTTTGTAGAACTTACTGAGATGGATACTTAAAACTACATTTTTGATATTTTGAAATATTGCTGGAGTTTTTTGCCCTAGATCGTGCTTCTTTTCTCTTACAAATTTAGCTTCATGAACAAGGTATCTTGATATTTTAATTTTTTATTTCAAGTGTTGTTAATCTAAAGTATGTTTATCAGAAAATCGACTTCATACAGGTGGTAGGGCTACTCTGAACTTTTGTGCATGGAAATATAAATGAAATGTAAGTGTCCGAAGTTGTAAACTACCTCCTGCCATTTTTTTGTTTGTAAGAAAAACACAAAATGTTAGTGTGTCCCCCCTCGGTTATTTGATCTGCAACTTTGAAATCAGCGGCTGCAAGATCTGGCTTCTCTGTAAGGTGTTTTAATTTCCCAAAGCTATGTCTGTTTTGAAATAGTAGTTGAATGTTGCCTGTTCTATCAATGCATTTGGAATAGATCAGCTTTGGCTTTTCACCAGGCAGACACACACACAAATCATGAGATGAACTTGATTTGTCAGCCAGTTTCCATTTAAAAAAAAAAAGGGGGAAGAAAAGAAATTAAAAGCATCTATGAGCACCTGCTTGTTCACTTGTGCTGTGTAAGGTTTAAATGCTGTGCACTCTGCTCTTGGCCCAGTACGAGGTATCTAAGGCAAACTGATATAGTTATTTTTAAATAAATACTTTAACCACTTTCTTTATCAGCTTATGTTTAATTGAAAACCTTTTATTGCTTGTGTTTCACCTACTTGGAGGAAAGAAGAATAGAATAGAATAGTCTGTTTGAGGTGATTTCTCTCTCTGGTGGTGGAACTACTAATAAATCTCATACATTCTAACCAAGGTATTCTTTGCTGTGTTCAAACTATTCTTGGGTAAACAGAGAGACTGCATTTTTTAGTGCAAGTAAGGCTCATAGCAGTCAAAACTGATAGGACACCTCAGAGGTAATAACTTGCTCAGTCCCCCAGGGGAGTGGAAAGTTCCCTTGTGTTTCAGGGTTTACCTTATGCCTTCATGAAAATAATATTTTAAATCCACTTTGGCAACAGTGTTGTTGCATGGTAAGAGTAGAATAAAATCTTTTTCAGCTTTTTGAGCCTAGTTATCTGTAACAGAAAGAAAAAGACTTTTTTACCTCCCTCCCTGCCTCCAAATTAAGCTGAAATTAATATTTACTTTTTTCTGAGTGAGATGTGTGTGTTGCCAACTTACTGCTGTTTGTAGTAGATTTCTCATCTTTTATTCTTTACTGTCACTTGTCTGAAGTTTTAAGTATTTTGTTTATAATTCTAGGCTGAACTGGCTTTGTCTGGAGATTCCCAGATGCTTTACAAAAGTGAGGCTGCTGTCCCAAAATCAGCCTTCTACTTGAAATGCTGTAGCTGTGCTCAGAGAGTGTAGATCTGTTGAGCATTGCAGAATAAAATTATGCAACAGTGGGAAGAACCTGTGGAGGAAAGCAGAGTAATTTGGAATTTGCTTTAGGCAGCAAGGTTAAAATCTGCATTCTTAAGCAAGGTGTCAGGAAATGTTTGACTACAAAATGATTAGTATTTCCCATGGGAAAGACCATATATCTGAGAGCTTGGAGCTTCATAACACAACAAATATTGGCTCATGAGACACAGAAGTCTGCATTGCTACTTCTACAACTTTCTGACTTGTGATGGTACTCCTTTTAGGTTTTGTCATTTAAATAATAAAGGACTGCAAAGCAGGGTGTTCCTTACATGTTTATTCTATTTCTGTTAGCTGCATCATGTGCTATATTTAAATATTTTTAGGTTGCTTTCTGTTGACTTCAAGACTTCTGTTTAGTGTGATAAGTTTTTGCATTATATAAACTTTTTTTTTCTTCATTGTAGTGCTCATATCTCTCCCATAAGTATCTTGCCAGCCTCTGCAGAGTAAGTATAATGAAAATATAAAATGTTTGAATTGTGCTCTTACTAGAACATGCATAGAAGTTATGTATCCTTTAAAAAAAATGCAGTAGATTTGATTAAAGTTATGAAGGAACATATTTTAGTGTGGAGGATTTCATTGCTGGCATTTAACACTAATGCAGGAAATACCAAATGCCTGTCAGTGTGGACTGCAGGAGCATGAGAGCGGAGTGTGCTTGCATCCAGAGTCCAAAACTTTGGTTTTACACTTAGATACATCAAAAGTTTTTTCACTTAATCTTATAATAGCATTCATATTTTAATTTTAGCACTAGTGATACTGAGTACAGTTCAGTGGAATTCTCTGTACAAATGTGAGGGAAAAATAAAAGCATAATTTCAGAGTGAAGATGGGATTAAATAGTTCAAGATTTTTACAGGAGGATTTTTAGAAGCCTCTTGTGTGTTGGGGATGAGCTGCCTGAGAGGTGCTCAGCAGAGTAGTCTGTTTTTAAAGAATACTGTTCTTTTCTAGGTGGAATTTTGGGTATATTCTGTGTCCTTCAGCAGGTACTTGCTGATTGACTCTGGTATTTGTTGCCTTTTGCTGTTTAAGATGACAGCCCTGTTCAGGAGAGGATGCAGCCACATGTGATGAAGTGGACCCTGCTCCAGGGTTGATTCTGACCTGTTACAGACTCAGGATTTTACTGTCACATTAATATACAAGGCTTTTATAAGTTTTTGTGTATAGTTCTTAAAAAATAGATTAGTTATTGTAGTGTGTTGATTACTCTTAAAATACTGTTGATAAACTTCATAATACTTTATGTAAATCTTATGGATTCAAAAATAGTAAGTGCAGTATTCCCTTGCCTATTTGGAAAAGTTAGTCTCTTTTGTATTGAAATACTGCCGTCAAAGATTCCTGTCATATTAAGTTTATCTCTGCCTTTGTAGTTGATCAGTGCAAAAGTAGAGTTCCTAATAGGATTTTTCTGTCTTTTTTTCTTTTTAGCATTTTAGAAAGAACAATCAGAGCAGCTGTGGAACAGCATCTTTTAGACCTGCAGAGCAGCTTAGATAACAATCTGAAAAATATACAGCAACAACGACTGGGCTGTAACAGTGAAACAAAAAGCCCCAGTGGAGATGAGGAAGGATCTAACAACCAGTAAGATTTTGTTGTACCTGTAATGAATTCTGTAGTCTTCCAGAAAAACCTACCCAAATCCCCCACCTCAACCCAAAAACTACAACTTTGGCTGTTGACTTCAGTTTTATCTATTTTAGAACAAATCAACTTCCATCAGTGCCAGTAATCAATAGTTCTTGAAGGACATATTTTTAATTGATCTTGTAGCTAAAAATGCCATGAAGCGTATCTGCTTTACTGTTGAATTCTGTGCAAGTAGCACAGGAACTTGAATTTACTCAAATGCTTTCATTCTTATCTCACCGATGTGACTTACAACAAAATTTTAACATATGAAAGCTATTGTACATTCTCTTTCAGTTTCATAACCCTATCTTTCCATGTCAACATAGCTACTTTCCTGCTCTGACTGCCAGTGTCAATGAAACAGCCAAAAATAGATAGAATGACCACTGTAGGTCTGTTCACATAGAGTTTCAACCTTATTTGATCATATTTTTCTTGTAAATCAGGCCAGATTCTGAATGTAGTGATTGCCATGGCAGCATTTGGAAGCTGGTACATTTTGGTACTTCATTAAAAATAAATAGTCATGATTAATACCCAGACTTCAAAAATATGTTGTTAAGATTTCAGTACCTAAGTTTCTTTGTTGTTCAGAGCTGGAATATGTGAACAGAGCCTAAAATACATGAAGTGTTCAGCGACTCAAAAGCTTTTTTCTAAATTGTTCAGTCTTTAGTGGTTTTGGAAGACAGGGATAAAGTTTGCAGTGCATGATAAAAGTAATAATCATTGCTGGTAATGATCAATTAAATCTGAGTTTTAATGCTAAACATTCAATGTCTTTGAAGTAATTTGTAAGTGGGTGATTGTCTCTCAGCCCTGTAGCAGCTGAATTCCTTCAGTCCCAGTGTAAGTGCTGTAAAGGTTGGCTGATCTCAGAGGGGAAGGCTCCAAGTGCCATCACTGCTGGTTTGAAACCAGTATTCTCCTCTGGCACAGGGACTATTCCAAATGCTTCTGATCATCATTCCGCTGTGGATTAGCTGTAGGAGAGGATACATGATACCATTCTTCAAGGGAGTGTCTGGGTTCTTTAAAGCAGCAGACTGTGCACAAGGCAAATACACAGTTAAATTAAGAACTGAAAAAAGCAGTGATCCAGTGCCAATTTATTAGTACTAACTTAATGGCTGGAATTAAGAAAAAAAGTTAAAATATTAATTTTCAACCCATCCTATTTATTGTCACTGTATCTGAGAGACAAGGAGCTTTCTTAATGTTGCTTGGAATTCTTTTTGAGTGAGGAGAAGGAAGGCAAAGAAGTCAAAGGCTTGTGATGAATGACAGAATCATGAGGTAACGAGGTGGTGGCACATAAAGAATATATGTGAATACGAATATGGTGTCAATTAGTTTTAACTTGGCTGTTGTGTTACCTGCCTTAAGTTGAAATCTCGGCAGATTAAATGTTAGAAATAATGGGATTTCTCACTGTAGGGGAACACAGTGACAGTAGCTATAAACTAACTGGCTTCAGCACTGAGAGGACTGTAGCCACAGCAATGTCATTGAGTCACTGTAGTTTCAGGATATCATTGCTTCTGGCTGTTGTGTTTTAATTCCTTTGGTTGGTGTGGTAAATGTGGGGTGTATACGTGGCCTTTCAGGCACAAACCAAATAAAAAAATACATTTTAATATGTCCATCATGTTAGGATGTACTAAACATGACATAAATAATCCATGCACATCCAAATAATTCTGTTAAAAAAAAACCCAAACAAAAATAATTCTGATGTTTGATAATGTTTAAGTGGGGGGAAAGATATGTTTCTTGTTCGTTTTTTTTTTGTTTTTTTTTTTTTTTTTTGAAGTGTAACAACAGGTTTCTAAAGTCCTTATGTTTGTATCTCTAGGAATGATGTTATTGAAGATAATGACACTGGTAGCAGTGAAAACACAGGAGACTGCTCTGAAGTATTGATTTGCGCTGATTTAGACAGTGAAGCTATGAAACATGATACTGTAACTGAGGAAGAGGAAAGCATTCAGGTGAGAGAGCAAGAGTCTCCTGTATATTACATCCTAAGTTGCTGCAACTTTAGTGCTCTAGAGATCCAAGTTTTCCTGAGAGCTCTGATGTACCATTGCATGGTGTTCTTGCTCTGTGCAGTCTGTTGTCTTCCTTGCTCTGCCATGTGCACTGAGAAATTTTTGTGTATTTTGGTGTGACTTGTTTGGACCGTGACTGATATTTTTCTGTTCCTCTTTCACAGATGCCAGTCCTTCCTTCTGTCAAGGTAAGTCAGTGTATGAGGCAGCATAGCACTGGCTAGAACAGCATCTGTTTTAGTCAAGGCTTCCTGAGGAGCAGAAGCTGTAGAGCTAAGATTGCAGCATAGCCCATAGTCACCTTGAATAGATCAGGATAGGGTAGCAGTCACCAAGAGACTTTGCAGCCTCTTGGCTGTGCTTGTACTAGGTCTTGTCATTAGCTAGTCACAACCTTTCCTCTCTATTTCCAGTTTCTTCTGTGGTAGGCAGAAATGTCCTGTTCTTTTCAGCACATCTTTATCTCTTCCCTGGTTGATACAACCAAGGAATTCTTTAATATATGTGCTGACAAAAGTTAAATCAAGGATAACAGTAAAGTGCAAGGGAAGGGAGCATTCTTCCACTCTGTATCAAGCAGCACATATGCAGCTGTCTGATAAGCCCTTCCAATGAAAAAAATTAAATCTATAGTTCCTTATTTATTTGCTAACAATTGTATTGTTACATAGCTAAATGGTGAATTCTCTGGGTGGGGAAGTTTGTTACACATCTGTAGAGAAGTTTCTGCAATGGTTTTCAACTTCTTGGCTGTGAGTCCATAAATCTTCCTGAGGGTTTCCTGAAAGATAACCAGATAAGCAAACCTATTGTTAGTAGACTTAAATTAACTAGAAGAATTTAATGGGTCTTTGAAATTGAAAAGATGGGAATGGGATGCCTTAGCATAGCGAAACCAAGTTGTCTGAAATCTGTATTTTTATTAAAACAAAACGTTTCCGTAGTGTTTTCACTATTGTGATGTGTTCTGCTCTTGGGCTTTTTGTTGCTTTTGGGAATCCCAAATGATTCTCTTGAATCACCTAGCAAGCCAAATTTTCCAGTTGTTTCCACAAACTAGCATATTGTTTTGGAATCCCATTCTGTAAATTAAATTTCACAGAATGTATTCATTGTCCTGGTTCTTTCCTCATGCTTTACTGCCAAAACTTGTTCTAAAAAAATAGTTCATTATCCTATAGTATATATAAAGGGGATATAAAGGGGAACATGATGCTTGGGAGTGCATGATAGAAATACTTCTTTTGTCATACCTGGTGTCATTATTGGCCTTTTTTTGCTTTTTGATAGACCTCTGTCCATTGCTATCAGTGATAAGGTGACATTTTGCATGAAGTTTTGTTTTTTTCAATGTTAGTTTTTACCATCTTAATACACTGTTTCAAATGTTATTGGAGAGTTGTACCTTTTGCAGAG
Source organism: Phylloscopus collybita (assembly GCA_027886175.1). Classification (NCBI taxonomy): domain Eukaryota; kingdom Metazoa; phylum Chordata; class Aves; order Passeriformes; family Phylloscopidae; genus Phylloscopus; species Phylloscopus collybita. Next base: position 7,439,961 of record JAJNNQ010000019.1, on the reverse strand, counting down.
AGGTTAAAGGGAAATGTGGTGATTCTCCAAATATGGTGATTCTCCTGTGTGGAAGGAGTTTGAGGGGAGCGTGTAGGGTTGTAGGGAAAGACAGCTCTGCACGTGAGTTCTCCTTTGGGCCCAAAATAGAAATAAAAGCAGCCGTTTCCAGAACCCCACTAAGTGTGACTGTACAAGACTTATACAGCTCATCTCCAGGGTGGAAATTAGCTGCTGGAATATGACAAATGCGCTGTAATTAAAAATTGTTCCCCTACATTGGAGTTTGACTTGAGGACTAAAATAACATAAGCAGAAAAATGGTGTTTTTTCTGATAAGGGTGTCAGTTGCTGTCAGCAGCATAAAACTGGCACCTGTTGGTGTGCTTGATGGTAACTTGATGTTATATTCAGACACTGTAAAGGTAATTTTGTGAGAATTCTTGAAGTCTAAAACTAAATGACATACTTTATATTTCAAATATCTTGTATTCCCCCAAATAAGACACTTTTCTGAAGAAATCAAGTACCAGGCTTTGGCATAAATACTTCTAGTGAACAAAATGGTGACATGGATTCATCTGAATTTGTTTTGTGAGCTGGTGTCATAGAACTGACAGCACTTCTTCATTTCCATCCAATTCTGTTGCTGTTTTATTTAGTAACAGGGATTAGTAGCTCCTTTAAAACGTTTGTAAGACTTGTTTCGTTTCATATATGCTGGACACAACTGGTTTTGAGATTAGGATGTACAAACTGCCATGTTTTTAGTTACTCCAAACTTCATGTCATGAGTGACAATTTGAAGTTCAACTTTTATTGAAGAAATAATAAGAAATGGTTTATCTGAAGATGGAAAGTCATTGTCAGACATCTGGGATTAAAACACCTGGTCACTGGCCTTACTTGAGATGTAAAAATGTCACATGGTTAAAAAGCATGATTTCCATCCCCACACACAAGAAGCTTTCAGTTCTTGAGTACATTTCATGGTCAGAGATGATTATGGAAATGTTTTCTGTTGAGAGAGCCATTCCCAAATCTTTCTAATCATACTTTTTTCCCAACAGACTGCAGACATATTATTGAAACCGTGTGATGAAGATACTGATGAAGAAAATAATAGTGAAAGGTTTGTGTTTTTCTGTAGTCATACAAACGTATGTGATTAACCTACAGGTTTTTTCGTGAACTCTATGTTCTGGGCAAGAGAAACAGAAGAATAAAAGCTTATTTTCTTTAAAATATTTTGGCACGCTTTATTGCTCTTAATGATTGAAGAATTACTGTTAGCAACAGTAACTAGCCGGAAAGTTTTGTTAATTTGCGGCTTTACTTCAGCACTGATTGAAGTATTCAGTTGAGTTATAAAATATTTACTCTAAATTTGAGAATGAAGGTCTGAGCTGTTTTTATTTCCAGCTTTGTTCAAGTCCAGTTGTTGTTTACATGCTACAACTTGAAATTCAATGTGAAGATCAGAGAGTGGAAAAAAGTAATATAACTTTTATCCCCCAGGGTTTTAATTATTGCTTTCAGTAAATATGTTGCCTATCTGTTGAAACTGCATGGGGTTTGTAAAAAAAAAAATGTAAGAGGAGTGTATAGTGTTTACTGTCCATTTAAATGATCATGTCCATTTAAAATTATAATGAGGTCTGTGTCTTCTTTTTAGGGAAAACAATATATTGCTTGATGGCAATGATAGCGTATCTTCAGAGGTGTTTCTGGTAAGAAAGATTTAATTTATATACTAATACACAGCATCTTATAAGACATACAAATGTGAAGTAACACAGTAAATTTAGCTTTTAACATCTTGTGGTGGTTGGTGCTGCAAGGCTTGCAAGACCTCTGTTAGAGAGCTCATCATGTCATTTCACAGAAACAGGAAAGCACAGCAAGTTTATTCTTATGCATCTCATGTAAGAAATGTTTTGTACTGTGAATAATTGCTGTTGGGGTGTGTGTCTCTATTTGTAATTCTGTGAGTTTGGAAAGCTTATTTTTTCCTTGAAATTTCTAGAAGTGCTGGAACTGATTAAGTACCTGATTTCCAGCTGTTAGGTAATAATAATAGTGTTCTGTTCTTTAAATACAGGATTCAAGTAGCAAGGCTTGTGATCTTAATGCAAACACTGATTCAGAGGTGTTGGGGGATGGCAGTGTTAATGTTCCCGAGGAAGCTCCGGGTGTCCAAGTACCACATCTGGATCTGAAGAATGTATCTGATGGTGACAAATGGGAAGGTAATTTTCACTCTTTAGCTTACAGTATTGTTAGGGAGTAGTGATAAATAATTTACAAAGTAGGAGCAGCAGGCAACAACATGTTCCTGTACATGTGGTAAGATTAACCAAGTCATGACATAGGTCTCATCTTGTTTCAGAACCACCTGCAACTTCATTAAGACCCTTCACAAAATCTAAGGAAAAACTGAAGAAAGAAAGCAAAATAGTCCAAATTTCATTCTAGCTGGCATGTTTTGTTTTATTTTTGGTTTTTAGTGTTTTTAAAGTTCCATGACCCTAAGTCTCTCATCCACATCTTTAAAAACACTTTGTCTAATTAAAATTTAGTTAAAATTCTCATTGTGTCTAGTCTTTGTTTTATTAAATGTAAAGTATTGAATTAGTTGAATTTGACTTAAAATCACTAACCTGCCAAACACAGCAGTTCATATTTCAATTTTTCTGAAAAAACTGTCAGTTGTTTTGGTTTCTATGTCACTGGACAACTTGAAGCAGCTCTAAATTTTCAGATAAAGGCTAAAGTTGCAGATGGATATTTTTCTATGCCCCTTCTACTTCCATGGTCTGCATTTTAGGAAAAGAAAAATATTTGTAATGGTTTTCTCTCAGACAGGATTCCCTATGTTCGTGACCTTATTCTTCACTGCCTTCCAGGCTTAGCAATCCCCTGAGCTTGTGACTTGACTGAATTTTATTGCTCAAATGTCCAATAACTTTTAAGTCTTTTGTTCTACTTAAAACAACCAAAAACCTTTTGTAACAAAGGAAAACACTCTTGTCAATACCTTCTTTTCAAAATACTTCTGTTTTATGCCTTCCTTATGTTGTGTTTCCTCTGCCTGGTGTTGATACTTGGAGTCATCACACCTTAAAAAATGCAGGTGATCTAAGCTGCTAAACCACTGTGAGCTGTCACTGACAGTGCAGTGGCCACAGGCCACTCGTTTCGGGTTTGGAAAACTTGGAATACAACTTGATAGATGTAGTGCAGGTAAACTGTGAAGGGACAAGGTTTTAATTTTCAGCAGGCTGTTCCAGTGACAGCTGTTCCTTGAGATGCCTTTAAGTGTCAGAGTGAAACCTTAGCAAGACACTGGTAACAAGGAATCACTGCCCTTGTGGTTGCGCTGTTGGAAATACTAAAATGAGGGAAGTAAAGCTGGAATGTGTGTTCTGTAACAGTGCAGCTTAGAGCTGTGACTTGTCAGCACATTGAGCTTTGTCCTGGTTAGTTTGTCACTGCTGTTGACTGTCTTGCAAATTAATTACCTTCATGAGTCTGCACTTCCCTTTTAACCCTTTTAATTATTTTGCAAATAATGAGGTTTGCAACTCGTGGTTGGCTTCATCTGAGAACTAGTTTTGTACAGTATTTGCTGGTTGGTGCTCTTGAGCTCTATCAAACTGCACATGTAGAGTATGTCATGGCACAGAGAAGTCAAATTGCAGGCACCCAAAGACTGAGTCCAGATTTTCATTCTTGTTGCCCAAGTTAACAACAGTTTAAAGGTAAAAGAACCATAAAAATTCTGCATATGTTTCTGTGTTTTATTTAGTTTAATTGCTTACTTGCACATTACATTTTGTTGTATCCTCTATTTATGTTAAGATGATTTAATATGTATTCTCAGAAGGTTTGTGGCATCCATTTTCATTATTTCCTTAAATCTGCTCATGAAATTGCTTTTGGTTTTACTTCCCCAAATAGGTTCCTGACCCTTTTGAAAATAAAGCAGAGTATCTGTTTATAAATTTATATTATAACTTCTTGGTATTAAATCATGTTCTTTGCAAGAGGTCTTATTTCACTGTGAAGTATTTGAGTGTTGACTATTCTTCAGTCCTATTTAGGATGATTATTAGGAACTCAGCCTTCCAAGGCACTGCAAGTCCTTGTGGCATTCCACTGAAATAGAGTGACTTTGTTAAGAAATCTGTACTAGTCCAAATTCAGTTATAAATTTGGGTTATTAAAGTCAATCTAATAGAAAACTCAAAGGCCTGTATGCAACAGAATTCTTGAAAATCAACATCAAATGCTTGCTGGCCCAAGGTGAAAATGCAGAATGGTTGATATACATTTCTGAATTTTTTTTCTGCATTTGCCCTGCTTTTTGGAAATCACCACCATCTCTATTTACAAGCTCTGAGCAAAAACATTAGAACTTGCCTTCTGTTCATTTGAAGATGTATGAGTCTCTTATTAAACTGCAATAAGTCTTCACTATTCCTCTACCAGTTCTTTGTAAACCTTTCCAGTAAAAAGTTCAAATTGGCTGAGAACTGAGCATCCTTACCTGCCATGGGAATTGCTTGGAAGCTGAGAGTGCTCAGGGCCTGGTCCAAAAAGATGGGATATTTTTCCCTGGTACTGTATCTTCCTGCTTTACATGTTATGTATAGTTTGTTCTGACTGTGCTGTGTGTTCACTTCAGTATTTTTGCCATTCTTTTTCATTTTATTAGCGCCATGCCCTATCACTTTCCCCCTCATTGATTTCAAAACAATGCATCTGCAGAGAGAAGGGGAGGGTAAGTATGGTTCGCCATACATTCAGTTATCTGCCTTTTGATAGTTGATGGTTTGCTTTCTAACTAACCCTTCACCTGCTGTCCCTTATATCTTGGGAATATTCTGATCTGCAGTTTTTTTTGTTGATTGAAAAAGAGGTCCCCTTCTTATATCTTGTACTGTGCAAACAGGCAAGATCACAGCTGAAAAACAACAAAAAAAATTACCAATCATACTTAGTAAATGTGCAGTGGAAAGCAGGTACAAGGGTTATTTTTTTTAAAGATTACTTTGTGGGTTTTATTGTTGTTCTGCACACTTTGAACCCAGTTTTCAAATTTCTGATTTGAACTAGAAAAAAACCAGGCAACTCTGAAAGGAAAAGGGGGGTGGGATTTTAAATTGAAGTAATTGAAAGGCTATATCAGCTTTTTTTTAGACAGCAAGAAAATGTCAAAGAATTATAAGGGGTGTTAGCAAGGGGCTTTTCATAGGGATTTGAAAGAATTGATTGTTTTGGAATCTCCTTCCTAAAAAATCACCTTCCACAAATTAAGAAATCTCTTTTTCTCAGTGGTGTCCAGATAGATTTTATCATAAAACCCCAAAACATTCCTTGAAAAAGGCTTAAGCAAATGGGCATTGTACCTAAAAAGGTACTGTCACATTTACCTTCTTCAAAACCAAGAGGACAACTTTTCAAAGTACGTGTGTACCGTATGAAAATTAATTTCCACAGCAAAATAACTGCAATGGACAATAAACATATCCTTCTTATTTTATATTTCTGATACATAAATAAGGCTCTTTTACACTGTTGAACTGCTCAGAAATGCATACTCCCAAGATACACTTTGAAAAAGGGATCCTAGTGTGCATACTTCATTTCAGTACCTTTTTCTTTCAGTTATATGACAGAATGTGTAGCTTTCTGATGTATTTCACTGTTTTTATTCACTTTGTGTATGACACCACATCCTCTAGAGCATACAAGACTAAGCATTGGGTTCGCATTTTTGTTTCGACTCTTGTTTATAGTTCTGTTAACAGAAAAGTTGTCTCTTTTTTATCTTGTAGATCCATTTCCTGCTTTCAAGTCTTGGCAGGAGGACAGTGAATCTGGAGAAGCTCAGCTTTCTCCACAGGCTGGGAGGATGACTAATCATCCATTGGAAGAGGATTGTCATCCCATATTGTCACATCGGAGTTTGGATTTTGGGCAAAGCCAGCGTTTCTTACATGATCCAGAAACGTTAGACTCTTCATCCAAAGCACTTTCTTTTGTTAGGTGTGTATTTTAATGCAGTCTGGTGGGCAGGAGGTATTACTGCCAGGATGAAAATACAGCTGTTTGAGATGGCCACGGGTTTTCATGGTCTGAATGAATTGAAGACCAAGGTCAAATGTAGCATTGTGTGGCCATTTGGCTGCTCTGCCTGCCCAGGAACTGCTGGAGTGAGGGCAGAGGCTCAGCTGGGGTGGGATCGTGTCTCTCCAAGTAGCCACTGACAGATGCTAAGGGAAAGAGGATAAAAATAGGACAAGATTGCAGAGCTTTCCCTGGCATTTGGTGAGGGCTTCGGACAAATGGCACTTCCTGGGCTGAAAGTCCTATTTATATCCTTTGTTTACCAGGCTTTGCTAGACTCTGGTCTGAGATTTTATGTAAGCTCTGGCTTTTTTTTTTTCTTGTATTTTTTTAACCTGGTTTGTTGAAGTAGAGTTGTCACTAAACAAGCTGCAGGTTATTTGTATGAACCGGGCAGTGCGTCTCTCCAAAACTGTAAATAACCTGTGACCTATTCTGTCTGCTGCTGTTACTGGGAAAGGGAAGTTGAGAAGAATTTTCATGCTTCTTAGGGAAGAGATAATCTCATAAAAATGACCAAACCTGAAACAGGAGATTGGAGCAACTTTAGAGTTTCTAGTTGTCTGTCTGGCAAATATATTGATGCAAAAACATCCTTGTGCAAGTTTTCTCCAGTTAACCACAGCAGATATTTAACAAGTACTGTTAAAATGATGTAGAAGGCTGACCTGCAGGAAAGTGCTGATGATAATAGCTGCTCTCCTCACTCTAAACCTAATAAGGATCTGCTCTAGTAGATTATTAGATTAGTATTGCTAATATCTTGAACTACATAGATGTCACTGGCTGTGTTGGGGAATGTTTCAGGCACCTTGCATAAGTGTTCTGGAAAATCTTCATGTCAGGCTTGGAACAAAAAATGCTTTGCAAGAGCAGCAAATGTCAAGGGGATGTGTGAAAGTTGATATCAAACCAAAACCACGTACTTTAGAAGTCTATTAGTAAAATTTAAGAAATTTATTAGTAAGACTAACAAATTATGTGGTTACTTTTTGGCTTAAGTATCTGTTAATTTGCCTGAGACAAGTTGAGTGAAGCTGTTTAATTACCAAGGATTGTTCAGTGGTATTTTCTAGCCTGGGCTTTATTCTCTGCCCACTACTTGAAGAACAACTGAATATATTATATAGTATGTATATCAAGGTAAATAGCCCAGGCACCAGAAAGTTGGCGTTTAATGGTACATTGCACTTGAATTTCAAATACAGTTTTTCTGTTGTGGGTATTACTGATGGTAGGGAGACAAAAATAACATCACATCTTGAAGGCAGCAGCTCAAAGCAGTTTGAGTAAATAGCTCTGAAAACTTGACATTAATGGATTATGAACTGGAGAAAAAATGAAATTATTCATCTCTTACTTAAATATACATGTTGTTTGCACTCGTTTAATTATCTAAATGACATTTTAAAAATGTTTTTAAACAGAACACGAAGAGCATCCTTTAGCTCAAAAGATGACAAAAGGGAAGACAAGACACCTTATCAGCTTGTCAAGAAATTACAGAAAAAAATAAAGCAATTTGAGGAACAGTTTGAAAAAGAGAAAAACAGTAAGGTAGGTTAGCACTTCTGTCTTAACTCAGGATAAAGGAGTGCATGGGAGGACTGAGTGACTCTTGTGTTCATCTCTAAATAACTGTGTACACAGATGAGAATTTTGTTACACACTGCTGTCTGCAAAAGGGAGCTGAGCAACAACAATATTAGAAAATGTGCCAGAATGCCAGAGCCAAAGGAGGACAGGGTGACAGTTCTGCTGTGAGACTGAGGGCATTTCAGATCAGATGTGTGGAAAAGCAGAAGTATCTTACTGCTCTCTGGTTCAGCTTCTGAAGTTGTTTCAGTAATTATTTTCACAAGTGTTATCCTTATGTTGGCACTGAGATCTGATCTGAGTGGCATTCCTGTAATTGTTCACCTTCACCGTTACAAATATTGCCAAATCTTGAAAGAAGTATTTATAAACAAGATTTAGTGTGTTTGTTTTAATATGTAATTTATTTGTATTTTTTTCAGCCCTCCTATAGTGATATTGCAGCCAATCCAAAAGTTTTAAAATGGATGACTGAACTTACCAAATTGAGAAAGCAAATTAAAGGTAAGAGATTGCTACAGTTTCTCATTCTCTACCAACACAAGTTATCTCTATGACTGAAATGGCTAAGTCATTCAGTAAAATTCCACAGCACACAAAAATGTTTCATTTCTATATTCTGCCCTATTCAAAAATCAAATTATTCTTACGGCTTTAGTTCTTTAGGAGAGAAACTTTCCCTATGCAAATTGCTATGTTCCTGTATTTGCAGTTAAATGAACTGGGAGTGTTGTTTCTTTTAAACCTTTGGATTGAGCAAATTTTCCCATTTCAGATGCAAAGCAGAGGAGCTCAGAGGGAGAATTCATACCTCAAACACGTCCACGAAGTAACACTCTTCCAAAAAGCTTTGGTTCCTCTCTTGACCAAGAAGATGAAGAAAATGAAGATGATATGCAGGTTGTGCAGAAAGAGAAGAAGCCCACCAAGGAGGCTACACTTGAACTAATTTTGAAAAGATTAAAGGAAAAACGAGTTGAGAGATGTTTACCAGAAGATATAAAGGTAAGCATAAGGTTATGGATAGGCTCTAAGAGAATAAGGGGTAAATAGAGCACTGTTAGGTACTTGAGATACCATTTTATCAACACTATGATGCCTCTGGCTAGCAGCCCTTTGCCAGACCATCATGTTTTGGACTCAGTGGGGAAATTGTCAACGTGAACCACACTTTCCTTGCTCTATATTAAAACATTTACAAGTATGTGCTGACAATACTGAATAGCTTTAAATGGAGGAAGGTGGGTTGTATGATGTTAACTGAGCTAAGTTTGGCTTAGGCATCTGTATAGCGAGTAAAAGTGACTTGTGTTTTATTAAATGCTAATTATTCTTGATAGAAAATGACAAAGGACCATTTGGTAGAAGAGAAAACATCTCTCCAGAAGAGCCTCCTGTATTATGAAAGCCAACATGGACGGCCGGTAATGCTTGGCTTTATTTCAAACTCTGTCATTGTGTGCATAGACAGCAGTAACTCTTGAGCAATAGTAAAACCAGAATTTAATGCTGGTGTGTGGGATTCTTCTTTTTCCTTCTCCAAAACACAAAGGTATCTATTGGCCTCCATGTTGCCATCTGAGGAACTTGCTGCATTGACTTCTAAAAAAAGAAAAAAGTATGTATTACTAGGCCCCCTTTTCAGAAATCAGCAGGTTATTGGAGTGTGCAAAGCGATGGGTGTCATTTGGTGCCTTATATGTCTGTGAGGCAAAGAGATGTCTTAAAAATAAACAAGATTATTGAATTTCCTGGGAAAAGACTGGAGGTGTTGTTCTGAATTTCACAGAAACAGAAATGAAAAGACAGTTTCCACCCCCCTTCTCTACAGTTCCATCTTTTTCTTTTTTTCCCTTTCATTTCTGTAGAACCATCATCATTGCCAGGCACACATCTTTTACCCCAGTTCTTGGTCCCTTTTTTGTCTCTTTTCCATGGATATTTAAAGGCAGAGGGTTTGCCTGTGCTGAAACTCTGCTAATATTTAGGAAGTGTTTAAATGTTTTCCCTGAAAAATAGAGTGTTAAAGTGAGAGAAAATGAAAAAGCACCCACTTATTGCCTTCTGTCTGCATAAACCCCCTTTCATATGCACAATTTAAGGTAGTTTTATATTCCTGGTTGGAATGTTGGTGGCCTGGCAGGAGAAGCACACGGCTTTGTGTTTGCTTGTCTGTGATTGAGTGACCGGTATAATTAATTGTGTGGTTTCTCTGCCTCTAGGTTACTAGAGAAGAAAGACATATTGTGAAGCCACTTTATGACAGATACAGACTTGTAAAACAAATGTTAACTAGAGCAAGCATTACTCCTATTCTTGTGAGTAAAACAAATGCTATTTCTATTTATTTTCCCACTTTTGAACTGCGAGGCTGCCTTTAGAAGAGCTAGTAACACTGTTCTATGAAACATCTTTCTTGTGGAAGATACAGATATTGTTGTCATTGTACTTGAGGCATTTGGTTCATTGACTGCTGAGAACAGAGCAGTTCCAAGCTGCCTGTGACCTTGATGGCTCTTGGGAATTAAATGGTTCTCTGTGGAAATGAGTGAGCTTTGCTAACTGAGATGTTCCCAAGTGCCTGTACTAGGTATGGATGCACAGGACATACTGTACTTTTAGTCCTCCCCAGAATAGTAACACCAGTTGCAGTGCAGGTTGCTGTCAGCAGAGGCTTGAGTGACGGGATTGCCATCAGAACCATTTCATTCCTTCATGCTTCCCCAGAGAGAGACATGTTACCAGCACCTGCAGCATCCGTACAACATCCATGCTTTTTCATTGTGTTTTCACTTCATTTCCTTCTGAGTTTTCTGTCCTCTCTCTGCAGTCTTCTAAGAGATGAGGAAGAAAAGTTTTTGTGCTGTGCAAGGAAATTGATGTAACCTTGTTTATAGTACCTGTAAAACAGCAGGGGAATGACAGGCAGCTGGTTTTGTTCTGCATGAGCCGTAATCCAAGACTTGCATACTGACCCAGACTTAAAAAATACCTGTTTGGATGTTGGCTGCTGACCCTTTTGGAAGGAAGGGATTGCATAGCTGACGTGAGATAATCTCTTTGCATACAGACAGTTCTTCCCAGACAGAGGTAGCTGGGCTTACTCAGCAGGAATTTAATCTGCTGTTTACATTGTCACTTACAGTTCTTAGCTCTCTTCTCTAAGCTGGAGTACATTAAGATAAAGGGACCAGGTCAAGATTCTGCCTTTCTTGCACATATTTTATTTTTGGTGGTTCCTTTTAAAGAAAAAAAATGATTTGCATCACAGTCAAGTTTTTTATCAGAATCCCTTTCTGAACTCAGTAAACACAGTTTGCCCTTAAGGACCGATATGTTTCTTTGTCACGGGTGAGTCACAGCTTTTTGGTAGTGCCCTTGACAGATTGAGCTCTATCCCATCTCTCCCCTCAGAAATCTGACTCTTCAGCTGAGATGGGGTTTACATTCTGGGTAGCCTTATGACTGTACCGTAGTCATTCTGGCTTTTTGGCTGTGAAATAAAGGCATGGCTGATAGCCCCTCAGAAGGATTTTAAATTCAGGAGTAATGTGATTCCTAATCTGTAGGCCTTTTCACAGATCTTTGCTTTTGAAACCTATAAGAGATATACAGAGCTCTCTGTTATTGCCAAGGATTGTTCAGTGGTAGCTTCTAAGTAGTCTGTATTCAGTGTCAGATATTTCAAGAATGGATTTTTAGGTTTATATGACAGACTGATTCCATGAGATATCTCTTACTGTATTCTGGTACACTAATGACATGCACTGAAGCCTGTTTGGAAATGTCCAGAGAAGGAGGAGACTATTTACCTTTCATGAAGTAAAGTTTTTGGCAGGTCATTGTCTGTGTGGCTTTTGTGTTTCACCTTCTTCCTGTCCAGAGACCATCTGTTGGAATTGCTTCTGCTGTCTGGAGATAAGGGATGAGCAGGACATTATGGCAGGTGTGCAAGAGGCACCTGGACAATACAGGGACACTTGCTTTAGGCTGGACTTCAAAGGGCTTTGACTCTGAGCTGGCAAGACATAGCTCTGATTTCACACTTTCAACTACAGGGCATCAGAGGGGTCTGGGAAAGGAACCTGGCAGGATTATTCCCAGTGGGTGCCTGGCAGGAGATAACCAGCTCTGTCCTCTGTAACTGTGCCTTGGTTTGGTAGGAGCAAGAATAAATACAAAATTCAGAGCTATCAGTATTCTACAATTCACTTTATCAATCTTCTACAAAACATGAAGAGAAGAAGTGCTTTTTATTTTAAGTCTGAAAAGGAATATTTCAAAATAAACTACAAGCTACAGCATTTATTTCTGTCTCAAGGATACCTTGTGTATCTGAGCTTTTTGGGTTGTATGGAAACAAATTTCCATTTTTTCAGGGATCACCATCAACCAAGAGGCGGGGGCAGATGCTACAGCCGATTATTGAAGGTGAAACTGCCCATTTTTTTGAAGAAATTAAGGTAGGTACAGTGCATTGGAAAAAGTACTTCCCAGCACTTGTAATAGGGAACTGAAATACATCGTATTTGTTTTGAATTTCTGTTTTTACTTTCAGGAAGAAGAGGAGGAAAGTGATGGTTTGTCTACAGACCTGAATGACATCCTAAAAACTGCTTCCCAAACACAGCCCGTTCTAAGCCCAGTTGAAAACTCTGAGTCTGATATTGAAGATGGTCAAGAGAAACTCACCCGGGACCTAAGGCTTTCCAGCACCCGAGCTGCTTCTATGTATGGACAATTAAGTGGATAATTTAATTATAGTAGTTGTAATTATTGTAGTTAGAGTCATGGTACGAAGTCTATGATGTTGGGTGGAAGGGAGTGACATGTTCAGCACTTCGCAGGAAGTGTTTGGATTGAATGAATGTTCTTTTCTCTGCCATGTCTGACTAAAATCTTTTTGTACTCAGTGAATTATTTAGTATCTTCTACACCTTCTTCAGCCTTACTTGAGCTGTGTAGACAGCAGAAAATTTATACCCCTTTACTGACTGCTAGTTTGTTCTCAATATTTCACTTTCAAACTGACAGCATGTTCCTTATGAGCGAGACAAATAAATTATTGGTGTAGCTAGCTCAGTTGTTTCTGAGGAATTTGAATTCTATTGTACGGCCAACAGATTTTTCTTTCACTTGAAATTTTTAGGCCTGAATTATTGGAGCAACTGTGGAAGGCCAGAGCTGAGAAAAAGAAGCTACGTAAGACATTACGAGAATTTGAAGAGGAGTTTTATCAGCAGAATGGAAGGTTTGTTTAACACAAAACCAGATGCTGGGCTGCAGCCTCATTGTAGCCAAGTATGTTTTCTAACGTTGAATGTTGTCAGCTGGAATCTGATCTGTTTTGATCTGCTGCGAATAATCTCCTCAGGGAAATAAGATAGCTTTGTGTATTTTTAACAGTCCCATTTAAAAAAAATAGTATTTAAAAATACCTACTAAAAAGTATGATTTTTTTTTTTTGTTTTAAAACTCCATATTATCCCTGTTCTGTAACATGGGACAGGGAAATTTGCCTATTTGCCCCTTGTTTCCAGTAGGTCAGTTCTGGGAGTGGGTGTTTTCTTTACCCGTAATTTTTTTAATATTTTTTGTTCTTCTCCATATTGTTTAGTTCTTTTAGCCTTCTTATTTAAATTTGTTTTGTCATGAATTGGGTTGCATTGCTGCCCATTGTATTTTCAAGATATCTTATGTCATGAACAAAACTAACAACTCCTAAGAGGTCACTTTCTTGACTGGCAAATGCTCTCACTTGACTGTGCCTTCTCCTGTATTTCTCCTGAACTGCAAACTCCTGGACCACTGGTCATACAAATGCCAGTAACGTGGCTTCATTGTGCCCTTAATTTGGGACAAAACACCTTTTGGTTTCAATGGCAAATAATGAGGCTAATCATATTATTAAATTATTTATTATAGTCCAGTAAGAATAATGCTCTGCTGCCAGTTTGTGTCTACTTACAATAAAAAACGTAGATTGATGTGAATTCGTCTTTTTCTGTAGTGTGAACCCAGGATCTGAAGTGAAACTTTTCATATCCTGTTAGTAAAATTCCCAGGAATCCTTAGGGCAGTGATTATTACCCAGTGCTGCAGCAGTTATGCTGAATAAATGCTGCTGGGTTTTCAATTCTGTTTTTTAGGTGATGGCAGTTTTAACTACAATAAACTAAAATATAATGTTATGTCTGTTATTGGTGAACAAGCTGCCAATAATGTTTTCATCTGCCCTAAAATAACTTCCTGTGGCTCCTTCTGTGTTTGGCTTGCCGCAGGATGGAGGATTTAGTTGAAATTTTGATGGTTTTCTTTTTACAGGAACGTACAGAAAGAAGATCGGGTGCCAATGCTGGATGAGTACAGGGAGTACAAGAAAATCAAAGCCAAACTGAGGCTGTTAGAAGTCCTTATCAGCAAACAAGATTCTTCAAAATCAATTTGAATTATGTTCCTCCAACCTGTTGAGTAACATGCTGTTTCCATATACTATCCCTGTACTTATTGGGTGCTTGTATTCATGTGTCATGCACTGTTGAAAGAATCCAGTTTGTGCACTTTACTGTGGTGCCACTAGGACATATTTGAAGGGTAAGTAGGTCCTGACTAGAGAGCAAATAAGGGTTCTGAGTTTGAGACTGCTCTATCCAACTTTAGCAAACACAGTTTCCATTGAAGTTTTGTATTCCAGATGCATTCATCCTGTTCCAAAACAATCGTAGCTTTTTTTTTTAGCATTCAAGAACTTTGAGAATTTTGTTATTATCAACCTTTTGCATTGTTGAAGAAATTATTAATATTGTAATGCTACACCGAACTACTCCTCTTGCCTAAAAAAATCAGCAAATTAAGGGTACAGCTCTCTTAATTCCTGGAACAGACTGTAATTCCTTTCAAAGGACTGCTGTGGAACACCTTTGATTTTTTGGTGTTCTAAATTGCACCTACACACAGTAATAATAAACGTCTATGGATTTTGCTCATTAGCAGTCACATTTCCTCCTTCATAAAGATGACGGTGGACAAACCAGAAAGTGACCTTTTCTTAGTAGCTTTTAAACCTCGGAAAACTGAAAGGTTCAATCACATGCTGCCTACAGGACTCATGTCATTGTTGTTCATTTGATCCCTTTTTCAGTTGTTGTTTATCAGCCAGTGGTGACATAGTGTTTGGGCTGAATTGGATATGGCGTCTCCACTTCCGGAAGATTTGAGGAGCACAGTGAACGCTCTGGGAATCTGATGGCACTCAGACTTGTGTGGCTCCACAGAAAGGAGCTGGTTTAGGACAGTTAAAATCCCACTGTACCTGAAATGAGTATGGTGTCAAGGGCTAAAATCAGTGTAGTTAACACACAACACAGGGAGAACCGTCCGTTTGGAGTGCAAAGATTACTGCTGTTTATCATGGTTTTGTTTTACAGTTGGAGAATAAAAATACATTATCTAATCCTTACAATGTAAGCAAAACAGTTTATGGGCCTTGCATGATTTAGCTTCAGAGTTGAATCTAAATAATGTTTTGAGTATCACATCTGCTATGCTGAATGATGATTTAGGGACTAGCTTTGCTCTGCAACAGCCATCCGCAACTGTTTCTGATCTGGCAAAATCAAAATGTTAATTTCAGCTGGTGCTTTCTCAGTTGTTTTCTTTTTCTTTTTTTTAATTTCAATATATCAGTTTGATTGTGGCCATGTTTTGCATGCACCTTCTCTCACTGCATGTTTTTATGACTGGCTAATGTCAACATAGCAATGATTCACTCTGCTTTATGAAAGACCAAAAATTAACTTTCTCACGATGTAAGAAGTGGCTCACACGTAACCTCAGAGACTTGCTGTTCTGTTATGAAGCATATAGCATATGAAATAGGTTGCAAGTAGGATTCTTAGTGCTCAGATTTCATTTGTATACTGTAGAATACTTCTTGGTTTGTTTTACTCTGCTTGTAGGCATGTAATTTTGGAATTCAGAAAAAAAAAAAGCACTAAAACTATTGAGCACTGGTGGTATGCCTTTTTCCTTTTTTTTTTTTTTTTTTAAACTGCAAAGTGATCTGGGACCTTAGAAAATTATGAGGTTAAACTAGTCTTGAGACCATTTACCAATTTTATTCAGTTCCGTTGTGCAATGTACACTTCAGTTCCTTTTCTATCAGCCTGCAGACACGGGTTTATCCAAACATTGAAACTAATGTGTACTGTATAGTGTTGTACATGAATGTTTGTGTTTTATATACCACATGCAAAATGTCAATATGCACTATTTAAATGTTTTAAATAATATATTCCTCCTTTATAATGCTTAAATCTATATGATTCCAATATTTTTATAAGTGAGTGAGTGATCAGACTGGTTCCAATTCAGAATTAACAGCTGCTTTGTGTTTGTTATGCAGTGTTTGGCTGTTTATTCAGTATAGTAGATAAGCATGGCAACAGTTATGCTGAGTGTGTTTTGTGCCATCCTTGTTGAGCAATAAATAAATGGTAGAACTAGACATTTTGTGATATAACAGTTTTACTTTGGTAAAAGCAAAACCTATATATCTATATGGATATATAGATACGGAATATATATAACTAAACCAGATATAATTGCATTGCTATGTCTGGTACTCATTGTATAGACTTTTATAATAAAAGTACCTTAACCTTTACTGTCTTGTATCTTTGTTTCCCATCATGCTTTATCCTCCACTGCCATCTCTTAAACTTGAGTGCTGAGTTCTTTGCTGCTCCTGTTTGTAGTTCCCTGGTTGTGAGGTGTGTCCCAATTCCAGGATGTGCCCTGGTGGTGGCTCGTGTGCAGCTGCAGCCCTTGGAGCCGTGTTGTGCCCGTGCAGGCTATGCAGGAGAGGGGCCCCAGCAGCTCTTGGGCTGGCAGCTTGGATCATGGTGCCAGCTGGGCTTCAGTTCCTGCTGGGAGTGACACAGGAGCACACTGGGAGCCTGGCTCCTTTCCGCCCCAACAGCAGCAGCTGCACATCGGTTGTATCTATCCATGAGGAACTCATCCCTGGAATCAGTGCCGCAGCAGTTACTGCTGTTTGTGGCCAGGAAACACTGCTCTTACACACTGCTGTACACACCAGAGAATGCTTTTTCTCTGAACCAAACAGCCTTTATTTCATAGTGTGTTGTTGTGAGTTCACAGGAAGTGATCAAGGTCTTTTTAAAGCTGACTCTTGTGTTGTACTCTGTGGAAATCCACCTCTCTTCAGCCTAAGGCATGGCAGGGGCTGAAGAACTCCTGAAGGTGAAGACTCTGCTTGTGGATGTGTGGCACTGCAGGTAAATGGGAGCAAGAAACCTGGAAGTTGAGGGAGCAAATGAAGGGAGGGGAGATGGGAGGCAGCCTTATGCATGTTCTTTGGATTCGGACAGAATAACCTTCCCTCTGATCACATGGCCTTTCTCTGAAAATGGGGGAAAGAAATTCTTAGGACATTGGCCTGAAGAATGAACAAGATTCCTACAGATCTGTTCTACAATCCCCCCTTTTTCCTTAATTACATTATTTATTCAATGAAGCTTGCTGCGATGGGAATGCTAATATGAAAACAAAATTCCCTCAGACTGGTTTAGTGGGAACTGCTGCAAATTGATGTGCATTGAACTAAGATTTTAATGAGGAAAACAACTGTTGAGCACTGTTAGTCAAAATGGAGGAGAAGCATGTCTTTGTGGGTGCAAAAATCTCAGTTATATTAGGAAACTCTATTACTGAGAACCAGTTCTGAGACAACCCAAATCTCGAGTTTTCCAAGCTTTCCCTCTTCAAACAGATTTGCCTGAGCTGCTGTGTCACTGCAAGGCACAGAGCTTGCAGGGAAAAGCCAGGCAGGGTCTGGGGAGGGTGTCCTGTGCTCCAGGGGTTTGGGGTGAGGTTGAGGAGTGCTTGAAAGCTCTTTTGGGAAGTTCTGGGGGAGGAAATGTGTCCAATGGGTTTTGAGGCTCTGTATGAGAGGGCTGCCAGGAGGAGGAAAGGTTGGAGATGCCAAAGCTGCCCCACACCTGCTTTCCTCCTGTCAGACTATTGAGTAATCAGGATCAACACACCATGGGTGACCTATGTGTTCTGGGACAAGTGTCCTGGGCCACTGCCTGGCAACAAGATCCCCTGGGAGGGGAGGGGAAGAGGGGTTTCGTTTTTAAAACTGGTCCCTTTAGAAGAGAGTGGATGGCTTGGCTCAGCCAGGAGACCAAAGTACAAAATCAGTGACCCCTAGCAAGGGTACTGTGTTCCTGTCTGTGCTGTTGGGCTGGAAATCCCCTCCTGGGACCCTTTGAATGCTTCTGCTTCCTCCTCCGTGACCCTGCTCCTCCACACTGGCATCAGACACAGGGAGCAGTGTGATAATGCAGGACATGGGCTTTAAAATATTTGTAGGATTTGTCTAAGGTTCAGCGGCTTTGGAGACAGGAGCCGAGGTGTGCAGCAGCAGAACTTGCCTGGGACAAGGACTGGGGCGTGCAGCGGGTGCTGCATCCCGGTGTTGGCCCCGGGTTTTCCCGTGGCGTTGTCCGGATGGCGCCTGGACGTGTTTTCCTCCTGCAGCTAAGTCCTGGCGATGAACAGACAGCAGTGACTGTCTGGGAGCGCATAGCTTCTGTCCTGCACATAACTTACCTCTCGGGCTATGGGAATAAAGGGATTGAGAAATGAGAGGGATGTTCCCGGAATTCCGGCAGCTGCAGGGATGAAGCGAAGCGCCCTCTGGTGCCGACAGTGTGAGCTCCAGAGCCAAGGAAAGATTTGGGGTTTTCCTGAAAGCTGAAATTTATTCTTTTTTTCTCTGAAGCTAACAGATACCTGCGGTAGGAATTGTTGAGAGACAAGCATTAACCTCGGCAGATGATGCATGAACGGAGCAAGGGTTGGGGGAAGGGAGGGCGGATGGGAGGGAGCAGGTCCGGGATGCTGCCAGGGCTCGGGATCTGCTCCCTTGGTCACAGAGCTGAGTCTCAGAGCAGCCCGAAACAAGGCAGAGGAGTTAATGTCATTTAGGTATTTGTAGAGGTACCTGCCCAGAACTCCAGAAGGGCTGGGCAGTTCTCACAAAAGCACCTGAAAGGTTCAGAGGAAAGATCCAGAAGCACTGGCTGTTTATACATTTACTGACAGTCCTGCTCCTCTTGTCCAGAAATAGGGGAAAAAAAAAAAAAAAAAAGAGGGGGGGGGGGGCGGGTAGTTGGTTTTAATTAAACTGTGTGAACAGTCTGGTCCCAGCTCAGCTCAGATATTTTGCTGTGCCCTCTTTTCTGAAGCTCTACTAAATCCTTCCCTCGCTGAGGGCAGCTGTTGTCAGCCTATATAGAAGCACTTAAATTATCTTTAAATCACTGATTTTGTGCAGTTCTTCTGCCTCTCAGGTTGACACTCAGTGACGATTCAGCAAGGAATGCAGCTGCCTGGGAATGGGAACAACATCTGCGGGAGCAAACTCCCACACCCTACTGGAATGCTGCATTGGAGATGTTGCTCTGAGCTGTGACTGAGTGTCTGTCCTCAGAGGCTGGATACCCTTGATGAAGTTCCTTCCATTCCTGTAGCTTTGATAACCCCAAATTCAACACCAGAGGGATTTGAAAAAAAAAAAAAAAAAAAAAAAAAAAAAAAAAAAAAAAAGGTCTCAAACAAAGCCAGCATGGCTGACTGGGGCACCAGGACCACAATCACTCCCGCAGGAAGGGATACATGCATCTTTGTGGGAAAAATGTTCCACATTTGGCTGAAAGTAGACTCTGCTTCTGGCCCTTCCAAAAGGACAGGATATAGAAATACACATTTCTTTTCAGAGTGGAGAGAGATGGCAGGGATTGTTGTGCTGTAATGTTTACAGCCAGCCTGGAGGCTTTTCCCTTTCTTCTTGCAGAAGTGATTTTGAAATAAAAATATGTTGTACAGAGACAGACTTACCCCAGCTATGGAACTAGAACAAAGACTGCTGGAAACCTTTTAGCAAAGCAAAGAGAAGTTGCAGTAGTATTCTTCTTGCTGTAGATGCAGCCTGTGACCCAGCAGATTGCTGTGAAACTTGTTTGTTTTCCATACGTCTGTTTCTGGTTAACATCTGGGCAAATGTCCAGCTCACAACTTCATACAATTGCTAAACCTCGTTGATCTTGCCCTGCTGCCAATTCTGCTGTTGCAGTGTATGACCTGGCCTGAACAAGCTTTCATTTGACCTTATGGGCATAATTGGTGATTTTTCTTTATTTATAGGTTTAGTTTTTGCTATTCCTATGATGAAAAAAGAGCATCCTGTGGAGAAATAGCTTTTGTAAGACACAGTGGGGGCAACAGTGACTCCTTTTGTATTCTTCAACTTCAAAATGCAGCCAGCAGTTTCTAAGATTACAGGAAAGAATAAAGCCTAGCTTTTCCTGAGCTCAGCCTCCATTGGTTTGGTCCCAGAGCACCTGGTTAGGAACAAAGGTAGTTCCTAATTTTGGAGAAGTTTGTACTCTCTGTCCAGAGGTCAGCAGATGTATTTGCAAATAAAAATGCAGTTAAATTAAACGTCCCGTCATGAAGGCAATCCTGAATCAGGGTCACAATATTTTGCCTCCTTCTGCAGTTAAAAAGTCACTACTTTTTTTCACAGCTTTTGGCTACAGAACTGTGACTGCCTTGCTCTTTTATAGCCAGGCTGTCTGTGCAGGTCACACCTGGCTAACACCAGGTCACACCTATACAGGTCATACCTGGTTTCCTGGGGTCTAGGAAAAGGCTGAGTTTAGGGAGGCTCTTGGCCTGTGGTGATTTCCCAGCTGCTTCAATGGAGACAGCTGCCCATGTGCAAAACTTTTTTTAGATGAGCTTGGAATTTGTGTGATCCATGTTCATGGGGGGGAGGTAACTTTAAACTCCTCTGGAATCTTATAAACAGAATTCTCCCTTTGAGCTCCACCTTTGCATCTCATCCATGAAAAGGTGAAAATGAACATTTATGCTGTGCTTAGGAACACTGTGATTCCTGAGTACAGAGAAAGGGAACACCAGCCAATACTTTTATCCAGGGAAGGAAGATGTTGACAGCATGTTTACAACATGTTATAAAGAATTCACCAGGATGCAAGGAAAGAGCAATCTGGATAGACATGGGCATCAGCCAGCAGCTCTTCCTTTAGTAGGGCCCCCTCTGCAGTGCAGTAGATGTTGGAGGCAAGGGCAGACAAATGGATCCTGAATGAAAGCAGAAGCCAGGGAGACTCCATCCAGCTCCCTGCCCTCTCTTCAGGCTCTCATTTTGCACAGGGAGGACTGGATCTTCTTCAAAAGGCTCTTGGTTAGATTTGAAGAACCTGAGCTTTTTGGATGTTTTGTCATAAGCTGTATGTATGAGACTTTACTGGCCAAACCTTTTGTATTTGTGCTGTGGCAGTTCTGGGCTTGTGCTGTGCCACACGCCAGACACATTCCAGTTTTACTGTGCCAGCTCTGCTGTGCCCCAGCACTTCCCTGCTCTGAGAAGGTTCAGGCCAAAACAAAAAGGGTGGAAAATGAGCAGGGAGGGCACAGAGCCACAGCAAGATCAGAAAGGGGTTTGTATGCTGGACCCTGGTCTGTGCAGCCCCTTCAGGGTAGGACAGGTTAGACTGAGTCTAACCAGGCACAGGCTGGGGCTCTTCTGCCTCGTTGCCTCTTTAGCCAGTGCTGGCCTAGGGTGGTGAACACAGAAGTGAAAATCAAGGGGTAACTCACCCCCACAGCAGCAAATGCAGGCACTTCTGAAGCATTTCTTTCTCAGTTTTACTGTCTTTGTAGCTCCCTAGATGGGTGCCATGACAGAGAGGCAACACGTGACTTGGCAAGGACACTGGAATTAATCACGACTTGTGACTGATCTGATGGACTTCACATGGGGAGCTGAGAGCAGCCTTGGTGTCAGGGAAAAAACTGGGGGCTGGTGATAAATACAACCCCTTTGAGTAATCTCAGCCCTTAATTGTTTCATATAGCTAATTATAAGGACTAATAACACAGTCTTTGGCCTTGAAAAAGGCTGAGATCTTTTCCAACAGCCAGCAGCAACCAGTGTACAGACCAGACACCAACTATTGCCAAAAAAATGGGAAAGACAGATCTGGGTCTGCACCCTGATCTAACTGGATTTCTGCATTTTTAATGAATTGCTGTCTTGCCAGCTGCTACCTGAGGAAAAGTGGCAGCACATGCCTGAGGTGCCCGGCCTTCCCTTGTGTCTTTATGGAAGCATCATGCCCCAGTAAATTGGATTTCACACACTGTAAAGGTAAGAGCTCACCTGATTATCCAGAAGAGGTTCACATTAGCATTGCATCTTGAGAAATACATATACATTTATGTTTATGAAATACAAACACAAGTATGGTTCATGCAGCTCTGGTTCCTCTAGAGAGCCAGCTGTTCTGCCTGAGAAACATCAACCTCTCCACACTCTCCTGCTTTGATTTAGGTGAAGATATATCCTTCACTGCTGTACCAGCCCATAGATCCCAGATCCATGGGGATAATGAGGGGGCTGAGGTGTATTTCCATCTCTCAGAAATGGGAAAACAAAGCAGCTGAGCTAATGGAACCCAAACTGACATAAACATTAATTTTTATTTTGTAATCCTTATTTGTAATCTCGTGTTCTTCTGCATGCAAAACTCATCACTTAAGACAGACCTTGAAGTAACACTTTCCTGTACATGAAGTACTCACAAGATATACAGCATTAACACACTCCCAGTGCCTTTATTTAGTTGCTCAGTACCTTCCCAAAACAGCAATTGCTTATTAATCTGGATTTCACTCAGCATGGGCCAGGCAGTTTATTATTTTAAAACCTTATTTCATTTCCTGAAATGAAATAACTCGGGTTTACATAGTTCACTGTTACTTAGGAATATTCACATGGTCTCTCATTGTGTTAAATCAGTGCTAAATGAAGTGTGTGAAGCAGAGTGTTTCCAGAGTATTTTTGCCTGATTCCAATTTATAAATATGTGATTTAAATTCAGGTCTCCTGAAACTGATTTCTCCAGAGATGATAGAGGAGATAGGAACACTAACATGTGCTTCTGCTCAACTGGGCTCACTCTTTCCAGTTCTTCCTGTCTCTCTGCTATGGATTTCCCATGCTAATTACCATCTCTGATATTGGCACAAAAACAAATCCATGGTTTATCTCAATGTAAACAAGAGAAAAGCTCAGCTAATTGCTCTCCTGGCTGTTATTGACTGCAGAATCGTGGCACTTTCAGGAACATTCCTGTGCTCAGGCAGGATTACTTACTCAGATTGATTCCTTAGACTGAAGCAGGCCTGTCTTCAGCTCAATAATGACATTTGCTGTAAGCATGCTAAAAAAGTGTGGAATTACATGCAGATGGATCCAGTGGTATTGCCTCCTTTCTGCTGGTGCACCTGGGCTACTCCTAACAGCAAATTCTTGTAGTAACTATGGCTGTTGTTTTTTTGGCAGTTTTAGTGTTGTACTGTGATAGCACTTGTCCCAGCAGAGCCCATCCAACAGCAGATCCCTTTGCAAACTATGAAAATATTTTTTATCAAAGACTTTTTCCAGCCCAAGCCTTGTATTGAGTATATGATGCAGCAATTAGCTGGCCTATTGTTTTCCTAGGCTGATTATTCAGAAGTATCAGTATTGTTTGTACACAGAATTTCTCCAAAGGCATTTGAAGGAGTTGGTTGCCTTTCTTCAGCTGGAAGCACAACAGTTGGCACATGGTCTTCAGGGGAACCATGAGGTGAGGTTGCTCTGAACTAACACTGGGAGCTTCTTGTTTCTCTACAAGAAAACATAAAAGGAAAGCCTTGCCCACCAGAAATCAGCTCCCAGGACTGCTCCTGCCATCCTCAGAAGAGAAGGGCTGCAGGCAGAGGAGGGACATGGCTTTGCTCAGGAAACAGCATGTCTGTGCTCAGCACACTGAGCACCACCAGGGAGAAGGGGCAAGGAGGGGACACTCACAGGCTGAATTTAGAGGGTGACAACAGCTTCTAACCTTGCTCTGCCATTTCCAGTTGTCACTAGGTCGTGCTGCTGGGAGTCACGAGCCATATCCACTGCAGGGATGTTTTTGGATGGATGATGTGTGGAGTAAGGAGTGAGTACTGAATGAGGTGCAGCTGACACAGTGATTGCTGGTAAAGAGTGGGAGTCACCTCAGTTACTCCATGACTTGTGTGTAAAGACATCTGTCAGAGAAATGATGCAGACTTTCCAACCTTCCAGTGCAGCCTGTGGGTAAACTGGGTACTGGTTTGCACCTGATCAGCTCCATCTGCAAATGTGCAACAGGGGAGTTGATCTCAGGGTATTTCATCACTTGGGCAGCCCAGAGGAGGCGTGTGGAGATGGAGCTGCAGGATTTTGGGGAAATTTAATAGTCAGTGTTATGCAGTTCAGATTTGAGGGGTTATTTAATGGTACAGCAGTGCAGCGTGAAACTGGGGCCTCCTTTTTTCTTTTGTGGAAGATGCTTGAGAGGTTTGCTGACTGTGCACCTTGATGTGGAATTCAGGCTAGATCAACCCCCGCAAATTTCCTTGTAGTAAGTACAGTTGAAAGGTCTCCAGTTTTGGTTTGCTGAAGTTCAGCAAAATCATATTCCATGGTATTTAATACTGTTTTGAACAAGGTATCTGTGAACAGCAGCACACAAACCACTTGGGTGACCCAAATCAACAGCTTGTTGAGAGTCAAGAGCAAGATAAGTTGCAACCACTCCTAGATTAAAGGGGGGAAAACATGATAGCCCTAATGATTCCTATTATAGAGGGCAGCTTTTGGGTCAAGTGTGCAAGGAGAATAAATATTGATGTTGCCTCACTGGCATGGTGTAGTGTTAATAGGATGTCGGCATTTAGTTTATGCTAAATATTTTATATATGTCAGATGACAAATGACAGTGGGAACAGACAGGGGAGGGGATAAGTGGAAAGCTTAGGAGGGTAAGAATCCATCTTTCCCAGGCTGCAGCTGATGCCAGACATTCAAAAGCTGCTTTTTAACAGATCAAGCATGGAAGAGTCACAGCTGATGTTGGTTATTTAAAATTTTATTTGCCTATAATTTATTCTCATAAAAACACTCTAATCTACTTGATTTAGTATTCAGACAGTACAGACTTCTGATATTATCACGAGTGATATCAGAGAAGCAGTACAAACCAAGCTACCTTAGCATGTAACCAAGCACAGGTGGAACTAAGCCCACCCACACTTGTAAAAACTAATTAACCTGCTTTCTTAGGCTTTCTAGTTTAAATGCAATACTCAGTTAATGGTTATAGTCACCAAACCATATAAATAAAATCTAACATAGTAAAACGGGAACAGCTGAATGTGCAAGAGTCAAAGTAAAAATATGTAAGTAGGTATTTTGCTAATTAGAGCAATCACCAGTTAACTGCATCTATGTTGTAACTGTCTCTTATAGGTGCAAGGTTTTCCTCTTCATTTCTAGTTAAAGTTCATCACTTTCATACAGTCCAGACTGCTCAGCCAAACGCTGAAACTCCCCTTCTGGTGAGAAAGCTTGTTTCACATCCAGTCCTCTTCCATTGAGGGCCAAATACTTGCTAAAAGTTGGTCGAACCCGTAACTGCTTTGGGGCTGGAAGTGGCTTATTTGGATGTGCTGGAAGAGAGAAGAAAAAGTCTCTTTCAGTGCCTTCCCAGTGTAGAGACACCCATGATAGAGCAACCCCATTGCTTTTTATCTCCAATATAAACTAGCAAGCCCTTGGGAAGAATTTAGCAGCTAAATCCATATCTCAGACCAAAGATTTATATTCACCTTCTTGCCTGGTGTCAGGGAAATTGTAGTCTTTAGAAGTGCAAAAGGACACTCCACAGTGACCTGTACTAAACAAAAGAGCTTTTCCCAGGATAGCTACTTTTTTGTCTAGGAAATAAATCCTCCCAGCAGTCTGAACTTCATGAGATTATTCTTGAGGGCCAGTTCTGAATATAGATGCAGTTTCTGTGGCACTGGGACCTGGAACTTACCTGCAACCTCTAGCCTGGCATGGCATGTGGCCACCCCTGCCCCATTGACAGCAGACACGGTGTACCAGCCAGCATCCTTCTTGTTTGCATTATGGATCAGGAGGCAAATCCTTCCAGTATTGTCATGGAGCAAGCTGAAAAAGGAAGGTGTTAATGCCTAAGTGCTTTGAGGGAGAAAGAGAGAAAGCAGAGTCAGTTTGCATGCTGAGGAGCTGAGAAGGCCCCAGAACAATTCTTGCAGGGCATGGCATACTGTTCAGACCTGAACACTGCATTTGTGTTAGAACCACCAGTGATTCACATCCTGGCAGCATGCAGGTGGCATCAATGTGCATTCACACTCTGCACATTTCATTCCTAAGGCTGGGCTTCTCCATGGGCCCTCTACTGCTGCTGGTACCCAGAGGAGCACCTGGGCACAGCTCTCTCCCTCTGTGCTCTCAGACAAGGCTCTCAGCACCATGCCTGGCCAGCACACAGGGCTGTGCCCCCTGTGTCACACATCAGGGGTAGATCCAGCTTTCCAGCCTGCTGCTTTTAGACACCAGCCCATTTACATTTGATTCAGCAAATACTGGTTGTTGTTGTCTAACACACCAATGGCCAACTCATCAGTAGGGTACCTTATTCGGTCTGTATTATATTGTACCATTTCGTTGTTTCTTTTCCAGTAAATTCGAGGTGTTGGGATGGCAGAGATCTGGCATTCGAGTCTGGCTGTGTCTCCTTCAAAAACCTTTTTGCTTTGTGGCTTGAAAATGAAAGTTGGAGGCATGTGATGTTCTTTTGCTAAATTAAAGAGGAGAGATAAGCAGGAGTTACTGGAAGTGTGGAATGCTCATGTCATGCTGGGTTTTTAAGACTTCAGGATGCTAAATTCAGGAGGATGTGTTCCTCACTGCATCTCCTTAGCCTGCAGGCAGCTCTCGTAAGCATAAGGTTGTAGTAAACACAATCCAGTTTAGGAGAGTCAATTAACATATGTTATCAATCCTGGAAAATTAATAACATTAATTAAATTAAATTCTGGACATCTCACAATATCTAAATATCCTGATAGGAGTGGCTTGAAGAAATATGGCATCCCAGAAGTAGTTATTAAAATAGTCTTGGAGCAGGTAAGCTGACTTTTATTGTTTGAGCCTGAATATGTGGAGTGCTACCTCTGCTTCTTATTAGTTTAATGTCCCAAATACAGGGAGGAAAGCAACAGATTACTGAGACTTTCTTTCCCTGTGTGGCCATGGAATTATCAGTGCTCTCAGTCTTACCAATTACTTCCACTTTTACTGTGAAAGACGCTTCTCCTGCACGGTTGACAGCCACACATTCGTATGTCCCTGCATCAGCTGATTTGACTGCTTCAAAAATAAACGAGTGGAACCCCTTTTCTGACACTATCATTTTATGGAACTGATCCTGATGAACCATCCTTCCATTCTGGTACCACATCACGTCTGGAGTCGGGAGCCCACTAACCTGTGAGGGAGAGAGGTGAAGAGTTAAACACCTTTAAGTTAATAAAATCCCTCCAATACTGCAGGGAGCTTGATGCTAATAGGTGATCAAACCATGTTTCTATTGCAAAATTGTATAGTGTTGCCCAGTTTTGAATATTAATGTGATGTTGCATAGAAAGGCTTATGGAGTGCTGTGGAAAGATGAGCTTCAGCTACAAGACAGTAGGTGCTGTTCCTGCAACCCCCTGTTGTTCCCTTCTTGTGGGTGGCTTTGATCAGGCCCAAGATGCTCGTTGTGGGTTCAGCCTTTCCTTCCCACAGCTCTCACTGCAGCAGTGCTGACACCGATAACTGATATGGCTGTGAATAAGCTGTCCTGCAGGCATGCTCCAGCTTCTCCACAGCATTCAGAAGTGTAGGTAACTTGGAGGAAGATGATTAAAGGCCATATGTAAGTCTGTCAGAGTTTACTGAAGCAAAGAGATTGGCAGTCATCAGGAAAACCCAAGCCTGTGAGGGAGAGCAGGGTCCTCTCTTACTCCAGGGTTGGTACAGCTGCCATGAAGTTTTAGGCCACTCTTGAGCTTTGTTTCTATTGAGGGCATTTCCTTGCTTGTCTGCTCCAGCAAGGGTACAGTTACATCAGGGAAGACTCAATAAAGGGAAGTGAGTCCTCCACAGACCTCCCTGGATGTGTGTCCAGTGAAGTAGTGAGTGGAGTCCCTGTGCAAAGCACAAGGTATCCTTCCAAAAAGCCTTTTTTCAGCAAGAATTAATAGTCATTCTTCCCAAGGAGGTCTAGAGACATTTCATAGTTGTCTATATTTACCACTACTTAGCTTTAATCATAATCTTATGCAGCTAATTCCACTTACACTTTCCAAGGGAAAATACTGAACTATTCAGCCATCGCCTGTTCCTTGATTTCCATAGCCTGGGGAGACCCTGAACCATCTGCCTTTAGTGCTGGCTTATTAAAGTGCAAAGGCACTGCAGAGACTTCTCTTCACACCCCACACCCCAAGAGGGAATGGAATGGGAAGGGAGAGGTTGGCATTACTTTGAAGTCCAGCCTGCAGAACCGCCCCTCCTCAATCACTACGTCTTCAGGCACTTGTGTAAAACGTGGCTGAAAGAACTTCTCCTGGATTGAGTCATGTCCACGATCATCGCCTCTTGAGGATGGTCTGCTCCTGAAAATGGGACAGGAACAGTTAATTGTGTAAAAGCTACTGTAGGATAAATGACATCAAAGCTCTGAAGGCAGCTGGAGTCCCTTAACACGTTTAGGAATCCAACACTACATTTCTGGTTGGTTTTTCAGCTGTAAGTCATAAATTTTGATCAGCCACTTCTCTTGCTCAAGTTGTTCAATTCACACAGAAGCATAAAATTCATTATGGCCTAATATCCAAAAGAATTGTCAAGAGAAATTTGGCTGTTTCATTTTCATAATTTATATTCATTTAAATATTTATATTTCTTTGACTAGAAATTAATCTTCTAGAATACAAAGAATATTTCCCCAAGATGCATGGAGTTTTTAAACCTCTAATGCTATGCTTAGAATTCACTGGATTAAGATCACAGCCATTATCACTCATCCAGAAATGGTAGCATTTTAGTTGAAAGCGAGTGAATTTAGTAATCACTACTTTAGCAAAAGTGATAAATAGTGAGATTAAACCAATGCTGTCTAGAAATGTTTGAAATAAGATCTTGAAGAATAGCACAGCACAAGTTTTTGCTTTACCTTACATGTGTTGTAGGAACCTGCAGCCTGATGTTTTCTGCATTCTGGTGCTTGGGAAGAGAAAGAGGAGAGGTTAGAAAGATTTATCTGTAGACTGAATGAGAAGCCATTTTAAGTTCATATCCTGACTGCTGCTTAAAAACAAAATGAATCTACTTCAGAAGTCATCGGAACATGAGGTGGAGGAACTTGCATGAGGACCTGACACACTCTGTGTTCACCATAGGCTTTGCCATGGCAGAAGTTCTTACTGCTGCCCAGGTGAGGGGTGCAGCAGCTTTGTCTGGCACACAAAGTTTTCTGCTTTGTGTGAGAGGAGCAGGACTCCTGGCAATATCTAAACTGGGAGCTAAGGACAGAGTGTCCTTCCCCTCAGCAGGAATAGAAGTGGAATCGCTGGCAAGAGCCTTGTATTGTGCCCACTTAAATATGGTACCAGCAGTGATGGACACATGCTGAGCTGGAAAATACTTTTCTTTCTAGATCACAGCACCAGCTAAGCTCGCTGACAACTCTGCAATCACATGACTGAATCTGCTAAAGCACCAGGATTGATTCCTGGTAGGAGCTTGGATGTTTGGAAAATGCGACAGAGTTTGGTGCCAGTGACTCATTTTAGCAATGGAGTCAGAGAGAGCAAACACTGCATGAAAATTTCTGGAGTGTTTGCATTGAGCCATTCCAGTGTTTGGTTCTGTGCTCTGCAGCGCAGTCCTGTGGAACATTTAAGGCTGGGTTTAAACTTCAAGCATGGAAGCAGTTTTAAGTTCAGGGGAAATATTACATGAAGGAGGGGTTTGCTGGGCTGAGTTCAATGTGGAGTCCAAAGGCAATTGCCTCTATCTGCTCATTTACACAAACTCTGTACAGTTATTACTTGTCCTGTCAAATGATGCCATAGTGAAGGAGCTGCTGATGATTCTAATGACCTGTTAGATGGACTGAGTTATGTTCCTGAGGAATAAGGAGGTTGAAGGAATCAATGACCACAATTTTAAAATAAGACTGAACAATGGGAGTAAGATGTCCCAAACACAAGACAATCTCTGCTTCCAATCTTCTTTTTTTAAAGCAGCACTTCATACATGCTGAAAAGTTGTCAGTCATCCTGTTTTGACTGAATATTTCCTTGTTCTCTGCAAATGATGAGGCTTCCCTTGCTGTCTGACATTCAAAATTTTCCCCTCTTTCCTGTTCTTGCCAGGTGATTGTTGGGGAGAAATAGCTCAAACTGTGTATTTCTCATTTGCTGTGATCTTAAGTGTCTGTTCCATGCAGGAGCTCTGCTGAGGGCACTTTGGCAGGTGTGTGCCTGCTCCTGGCTCTCTCCTGCCTGCAGCAGGAGGGGTGTTTTCTTTTTGCACAGGTACCCAATGCCATACCACAGATATTTCCACTAACTTCGAGCACAGGAGTGCCAAAGAGAGCTTCTAATTGGCCTGAATAACCAACAAATGATGCAAGTCTCCAACTAAAAACACTTTGGAAAATCCTAGTAGTGATAGATTCTTGTCTATCAGCATGTGGGCTGCTGAAATAACTGCTTTGCATTCTCCTAATGGTTGCAGCCCCATGGATGCAACCCAACCAATCCCAGCCCAAGGCCATGACCTCTTGAAGCCAATGTCACTTATTCGAAACAGAGACAGGTGTAAACCTTGTTGTCCTGGCCAAGCCTGCACTCAGGCTGTTGGGAGTGGGTACCTGGCTCCCTCATGGTGCTGCTCCCTGCCTGTCACAGGCACTGGGTGCTGTGCTATGCAGCAGCTGTTGTAATTCCTCCCTGGAGAGGTCATTCCTACAGATCAGGCACAGCAAGGGGATGGTGCTTCAATTTCGCCATCAGCCTGCAAAAGCACTCAGCCCCTGCCACGGAGAGCTCTGGGAGCTGTCCCCTCACCTGCCCTGGTACCAAATAAACCCCATCTGCCCCATCCAGGAACAAGCAGGCCACAGCACAATCACAGGAAATTCCTGCTCTAGAGACAGGTCCCCAGTTACCTGTGCATTCTGCATGTTGTCCTCACCCTGTGTGTCCAGCACAGAGGCAGCATTTGCTGGTCCGAGCAGCCTGCGAGCCATCCTCTCCTCATAGGTCAGTCGCTGAAAGCAGAGGGGAGAGGAATTCTACTCAGAAGTCCATTTACTGTTTCAGATCAGCTCGTTAGGAGCACATTCATATGCCACAAATTCAAGATGTTGTCAATGGAAGTGGGAGCTGACCAGGAGCCCCACGTCTGGTCCAAAGAGTTTGCAGTCTGTGATGCCAACTGAAGTCAGCCTCAATATATACAGCACTGAAATGCATAAAAGATTAAACTGCCTGTTCATCAAAGCCTCCCTAATGCCATCTGTGGTCTTCCACTCCTCCTCTTTCTCTGCTGGGATTATTTATGGGTAGCTGATGGCATCATCCTCAGAAGCCAGAGTAATTCCCAGGGTACCTTTTTGTTAGGGCTGGGAAAACTTCCCAAGTCATTCAGCTGTGGAGCTGTAGGCATGATGGATGCTCCCAAAAAAGCAAGAGCCACATCAGAAGTAGGCACAGCCAGAGGGGAGCAGCACTGCCCCTGAAAGCACTGGGGAGGTTTATGCCAGCACATCTGCACGGTGAAATGCTGTGAGCTGTCTGGGGAGGAGGCAAGGACATGTTTCAGGCATGACACAGTAAGTTCCTACAATCTGGATGTGGCACAAAGGGATAAAAATGAGCAAGGCTAAATTCAAGCTCTGTCAGTTGGGTCACTTTAGAAAAGTATGTTACTGCCCTGGGCACCAGAACACCTGACACCTCCCTGCCCACAAAGTTTAATTCCGGTTTGGATTTTGTGACACGAGGACAAGCTCTGACTGTATTTCTACTCTGTACAGATATAAATGTGTCTACTGCTGGGTGGGGAAAAGTTTGGGAGCCTTGTGGGACTTTTCTTTAGAAGGGAGCACAAGACCTTTAGCAAAACCTGTGAGAGCTGAATATCCCTGAGGTCCTTACGTGTGTATCAAGTGTGGCTGAGATTGGCCAGTTGGTTCAGACACTGTTGGAGGACAAGGGGAGGAGGACACACTGCTGATTGCATAAGCCTTATTTTTAGCCTGGCTTCCTATGAGAAGAAAAGCTGACTTGCTATGACAAGCTTTCTTACAGCACAAAGGACATTCCTGTTTAGGGGCATATTCAGTCAGATTTGACCTACTTGTTACCCCATTCAGTATTTAAAACTACGTATTTAACACAAACCTCACTGATGATCCTGAAAATACTCCTTTCTACTTCAGGGGAAAGAAGATGGAAACTAAATACTGGCCTTTTACCAGTCTGCCTCCAGCCAGCAGAAAGGTTCCTTCATCAGGAACCTGCCTGCTCTAGCTTGCTGCAGTGGGCTTCCCTACTGCAGTGGTAGCAAATTTTTCTGCCAGATTTTGATTTCTTGGTAAAGGCGATTCCATTGTGACCCCCTGCAGAATAAAGAAATAAGTACTGAGGCTAAGAAGCCTTCTTACAGGAGACAGGCTTTATGGTAAAAGCTCATATAATTTCTTTCATTTATTGTTGTTCATATAAAAGAAAAAATGTACCCCATTTGGTGGTGGTCTCTAGAATGAACTTTCAAATATTCCAATTTTTCCTCAGGTTCTAATGATTTTGAGATGTTTATTAAGCCTGGTGTTGAAAACCAGGTTGTAATTATGTCTAGAGAACTGAGGCATTCTCTTTGGATTTTTAATTTTCTGTGGATGTGATGTTCAACAGAATCCCCAGAAGAGAGTTCAAATTCATGCCACAGCTCTAAACATGTTCCTTTTTGTTTCACATTAAAAGAATATTCTGGTCACAAATGGCTTTTGCTCTTATGGGATCTCTTGAGGTTCTGAGTAAAGGTCTTTGGGTAGTGCTGCTCCTGCATTTCCTTCTACTTTTAGCTCAGTTTGGAGGCTCCAGCCTCTGGGGAGGTAGAAGCAGTCTCTGCACCCCTGCTTGCACTGCTGAGAGCTCTTTCATCCCTTACCTGGTTGCCGTTCTGGAGAAGGCTGTCTTTGCATCGGAGTTTCTTTTCCAAGTCCTGAATGAGGGCCTCTTTTGTTCCTCGAATTTCTTGGTCTGATGTCTTCTGCATAGAGTTGATGCTGGGTTGTTTGTTATACATGGGCTGTGAGTAGCTGCTCATGCAGGAAGAGAAAACAAAGTTATTCCCATAAGCCTGTTGGATTATTTGCTACAGCTTCACAGAGTGCACACGAAAATGTGAGCCTGCCTCCTAAAAACTGTGGTTCAAACAAACCCACAAAGCATCTGGGAGGTGAACAGGCCAAGCTGGGTAATTGAGTATCAAAATCTTAAGGGGAAGAAACATCATGATGCAGCCAAATGTCCTCCCACAACATTCATTCAGCATCCCTACATCCTCACAGCCCAACCCTGCAATCTACAGCCATGGGATACAATCAGCTCCTGGAGCTGTACTCCTGGGTACTACATCTGATTCTGACAGATGCTAGGAAAAGGGGAGCATCCATCAGAACAGGTTGCAAAGGTCTGCTGGAGGTCACAGCACTCTGTGCTGACAGGCTCTAACCTGGTTTGTGACCTGCTTGTGTTCAGAAATTATTTCTATTCCAAAACCTCTTCCTCCTGTTGCCTGGGAATTTGTTCTGGTGACAAAACTTAAGTAGAAGGGTAATAATTCTGGAATACTCCCAGCACTGCTTGGACTTAATAAATTAATGCAAGTTATAACTTTAAAACTTTAGTGATTTGCCCAACAGGTGAATACATCTCATGTCCCTCTTTGCCCAACAGTAGCGTGACTGGGAAAATAATTCCTCGTCTCACCACATGAGCAGCTTATATGAAAAGCATAGTGAGGCATCCAAGCCCCTTGTATGGAAACAAACAACCCCACACTATAAACACAAACCCCAGCAGTCACAGACACAGCAGCTGTGTCCCAAAGCCCCCACACTCCTGCAGGATTTCAGGAAACACTCCTCAGTTAACCCACCCCATCTTACCTTCCCTCAGTTCTGGGATTCAGAAAACACATAGAAATATTCTGATTTCCTGAATGCAAACTGACACTTAAACCTGGATTTATATCCAAGTCAGCAGGACCCCCTGCCCCTATCAACTTTCCAACATCTCACTTTGTGCATATTCTACCCTGACTTTCCCCTGGACCTCCAGCTGATATTGGCAGGAATACAAGTTGATGAGAAGGCAAGGCAAGCTCCCTTTGAGATCTCACTGACCTTGGAGGATATTTGGATTGCAGCCCATAGGCAAAATGATAAAATACATATTCCGGAAAGAATTTAGTCTTTGGTCTAAAGTGGTAAATTTTTCAAGGGGTTGCCTTTCTTTTGCATGTATGATTAATAAAAGGGATATTGTAGGTGAGTTTAGATCCACATGATGGTGTGGAACCTCAAAATATTGCTGAGACTTGATAGGACTATCTAAGTTGTTTATGTGTGGGGATTGCTACTGCCTTCCCCCTGTCTCCCTGTTCACAAGCCATGTTTTTGGAAAGAAATTAATTTGAGATGGGTGCCTGTCTTCTGTTTTAAATAACTTTAAGAGATTTCTGTCAAATCAAACTAAACAACCCAAATCGGCTCCAGAAAACTCCCACTGCCCACTGTGCAGTTTAATTCCCACACCAGGGCCAGCACTCAGCCTCCTGACCCGACTCTGAGTTCTGCCTTGAACAGCAGCAGTCAGTGGGAGCTGTGCCACAGGCTGGGCCAGCCTGATGCTTTACCAGGGCATTGGGCTTGGGTCAGAGCTGGGGACAGGCCAGGCCAGAGGGAAGCAGGGCAGGTTAGGAGGCTGTGTATACTTACTGAGGTTCCATGGGAGAAGGAGCTTGGCTGTTATAGTCGGGCTGCGAGGGGAGCACTGAGCACAGGAAGGCTGCGGGGGATTGGTTAGGCATGGGTAGAAGCCTCTGCCCAGATGATGAGCTAGCAGGAGACTGTGCAGATGCAGGTGTGATGGGGTATGTGGATTCCTTAGGGGCACTACAGGAAGGTGAGGAGAGCGTGATTGAAGAGCTCAGTGATGACGAGGAGGAGAATTTCTGCCCGCTGGGGTTACGAGGCTGTATGAGGATGGAGGACTGTTTGATTTCTCTGCTTGACTCTGTAGAGGCTGCAGGTCCTGGAGGCTGCTGTTGCCCTTGACACACATTCTTAGACTGGATAAAGTGTTTTGGACGTTCGTAGTTAAACATGGTTGGTTGGCACATAGAGGAAACGGACGGGAGATTAGGGACACTCATAGGAGAGGTTTCACGGCTGTCCCGGGTTTTTGTTGGTGATAATTGGATAGGTGGCTGGTAAAAGCTAGGTGGTAGGCCACAAAAGTTTTCTTGGTTGGGCTCCTGGATAGAATGGAACCCTTGCCTTGCAGAATAGAGGCTTTCTTGGAGTGGATTTTCCCTTAAGGAAGACAATACAGATAAAATAAATTGTACGTCACAAGTTGAATAACAAAAATACTCTGTTCTGAGCAGTCATTAGCAATCCAAACTCTACGAAGTTAAAGTTCAACTAAAAGCTTGAACTTAAAATAAAGTTATTTAGGATTTGTTAGAACTGTCCCACAACTGCATGAACGTTTTGGTTTACAATAACAACCACGCAGTCTGTCTGGCTCAGGTGCAATGATCACTGTTCTTGTCTTATATGCCAGAGCCCAGTAAATTCCAAAGGAAATAGCAGTTGGCTAACCACCTGCCTAAGTCTCCAGATAAACACAGACACTACTGCTAAGCCAGGTAATTTCCCATGTATCATCTTAACTAAAGATCCCTGAATCCTGCTGTTTTGTGCCCTGTCAAAATGCTAAATGTACTATTCCCCAGAACCAGCTATCTGTGCCAAGAAATTCCTTGTACCATAGGGAAGCACAAAAGTTTCACTTTCTTTTAAGTCTAAAACTAAACTTTTGAAACCAAGTCTCCTGATCTTTTTCTCTGAATTAAGAGCTTATTATATTATCCAATTGAGATTTGAGATTAGAATGCCAAGGACTGTGTGTCTCTGTTTGAGGTGATTTCTTGAGATTTGCTATTAAGGCTGCCAATTGCCAGAGTGACAAGAGCTGCAAGATAGGGTAGGGCAAGCTGAGCTGCTCAGAGTCCTGCATTTATTTTGCAGGTGTTTGATATCTAAACCTGGGCTTTTCATCAACTCAAGACCCGGGAAAGTTTCACTGAGCAAGCTTTTTTAAATGGACAAGTGACTTCAGCTCCAGAATAAATAACCCCCCCTCAAAATAAACATAAAGTCACCAATAAAAAAAAAAAAATTGAAAAAAAAAAAAAGAAAAAGAGAGAGAGAATATAAATCCCCACAGTTACATGTGCTGGAAAAAATTGTAATCTTGCCCCACTGAGATCAGCTGTTTCACTGCTATATATACCCAGTATTCCTCTCGCTGGAGAGCCTGGAGGAGGGCTCCACGAGGCCATGAATTCCCATGGGGGGAGATAACTGGAGATGTTGCTCTGATATTAAAGACCTAAGACTTTCATTTCCTAAAGGTAATCATCAATATTAGTTGTGATTCAGATGTAAGTAAACAGAGGCCTTATAGTAAAAATTCCCTAACTTTTCCCTTGTCATACTCTTGGAATTTGAAGCTGGCCCAAATTTTTGGAGCATGTCCACACTATGTCCTCATTCACTGGTGCAGAAAACTCGCTAAGTCTTGTCTTCATCCCATTTTTATATCACTACCTGTGCACAGATTTGTACATTCACTGTACCACAGGCTGTGGACAGCAACCAGCGTTCACTTTGTTTTTTACAACACTGCACTTAGCCAAGCTCTGATGCACAGCGTCACTGCTCTCAGCAAGGGATAAGCCATGTTTTCCTCAAATCGTTCCACCTTGATTTGGGAGGGAGAGAAGTAAATCCGAAGAGACATTTGACCTTACAAGATGAACACAGCCAGTAACAACAGGGACAGTCTTCCTGTTGAGAAACAAACCCGTGTTTTTGGCTCTCTCGCCGCCCACGTTCCCTTTGACACCGCCGCTCCCTACAGGTACGCTTTCACCTCAGCATTCCCAGCGCGCTGCGGTCCCGCACGCCTCCCTAGCCGGCTTCCGAGTGAAAAGTGACGTGGAAAAAAAAGCCCGAACAGGCACCTTACCTACAGCCTAGGAGCTGTCACCTGGGCCGTGGCCGGTATTTTGGGAAGGGACGGTCATTCACTGGGCCGGGCTGTCATAGCCGCCCTCTGCGCGGCGGTACGAGACCGGAGGCTTTAATGTGCTGCCAGCGGTGACACCGCGGGACCTGCGTGTCCCCGGCCCCCGCCGCTGTCACAATAAGAGTCTCCGCAGCCCGGACACTGCGAGGGCCGGGACTTGGGCAGGTGCCCGCGGGCAGCGCTGGCACCGAGCGCCGCTCCCGCGGCCGCTGCTGCTTTGGGCCGCCCAGCCGGGCTCTGCCCCGGCTGTGTGCCGGCTGTGTCCCGGCTCTGCCACTGCTCTATCCCGGTTCTATCCCGGCTCTGCCCCGGGGTGGCGATGGGCACAGCCCCGGGCCCGGCTGGCCTCGTCCTGCCCCGCCGCTCAGCGCTGCCGCTCCCGGGAGCGTCCCGGGCTCCGCAGAACGGGGAGAACTGAAAAAGTCACCAGCTTTTGAAGAGAAAAACAGGTGTTCTGCCCATAGCACCGTAGGGAACAGCAAGCCAGGACTGCTGCAATATGCTTGAATCTCCCTAAATCCCACTTTGTTATCCCAAGGAACTTCTTGCCCAGAGAAGCTGTGACTGACCCATCCCTGGTATTCAAGGCCACGTTGGATGGGGCCGTGAGCAACGCGGTCTAGTGAAAGGTGTTTCCTGCCTATGGCAGAAAAAAGGGTAATCTTTAAGGTCCTTTCCAGCCCAAATCATTCTATAGTTCTAAATTCCTCGTTTAATCTATTTACTAATTGTTTGTAGCTAATTGCTTCCGTAGTGATAAAACTCTGGTACTGATTTTAAGGCTGTGCACTTAAAGACAACTCGAGTGCCAAATTTAAACGTGGTTTAAATCCCCCCAGCCGCAGACCCGAGCGAGCCCTCCCTCCGTGCCCAGGGCGACCCCCACCCCACTGCTGTGCGGAGCCGGGCCAGGAGCAGCGGCGCCGCTGATGGATGTGTCTGAACAGCCACAAACTGAGTAACAAAACTAGCCGTGTGGAACGAATATGATAAAAATACGGTAAATAGTAATATTTTGCCGGTTTGCTTTTGTTTATTTATATAGATGAAAAAATGCAGCTGTGGTGTTTTCACCAGAACAGCAGCAGATCCTGCCGGCAGGTTAGGTGATTTGTATCCTTTGAATCACCAGCTTCAATGCCTAATTACATCTTAAGTTAACATTATAGTGTTTTAAATGTCTTAATTATACTTTGGCAACCCTGGCCTATTGTTTAAAAACACCTCAAGCCCGAAAGTACCGCAGCTGAGCTGCCTGTGGGCTCTCAGATGCCTCCCCATCTCCCTTCTCTGTATCTGTCAGCACAGCGATCCTCAAGGGGTTAATCCTCCTCCTGTGTTTGTATTTAAATATCGCCCCATCGTTTGTGAACTAAAACTACAGAGCAAGTGTTAATTGAGTGCTAATTTATATAAATTCCTCGCATGAAAGTGACTAAGGTAGGGAATTCGTCCCTAGCTGTCGGAGAGGTTATCTGCTTTCTACGTAAAAAAAAAAACCCAAACCAAACCAAACCAAACCAAACCAAACCAAACCAAACCAAACCAAACAAAAAACAAACAAACAAACAAACAAACAAACAAAACAACAAAAAAAAAGTAAAATAACTAAAAAGAGATGGTTTGCACAAAGAGAGGAGAGTAAAAAAAGGTACTTGGATCATATCATTGCTCTGCAGGGAGCTGTGAGCACGGTAAGGGTCAGGCTCCGTGCTCAGACAGGCTCCCTGGCTTCCCACCAACCTCAGCTTAGCACTAAAGTTGGCTGCAAGGCATCAATTTAAGGTCAGTTTTATACACTTAAAAGACTGCACACAACCGGGACAGCTTGTGTGAAAGAGAAGGAACGGAAAAACGTGACATCCAGAAGGCAGGAAAAAGGTGAAAGAACTGTGAGCTGAACCGATGAAGGCAGAGGAATAAATCTCACCTCCTGTGCCAAGTAACTTAATAGTGCTGTGACCAGCACTGCGAGGTGTCAGAAATCAGCTTTTCTATCCTGCTTCAGTTTACTCTCTAAGAATGGTGCCCTGCTGTTCCTGATTGGGTTCTTTCTCCTCACTGCTTGAATCATAGAGCAAAAAATGTCTAGAAATAGAGTTAAGGATCTGTTGCTTATTAATTAAGATACTTAAAAGCTACCTAAAATACCTGGTAGTATATATTACTGCCTGAAGCCTCTTCTTTTGCTTGGATTGAGTTTCTTTAATGAAGTTAATAATCAAAAATGGTTTTATTCTTCTTCTTCAAGCCTGTTGAGGACACTGTAAGCTGCAGGTGTAAAGGGCTCAGAAAGGAATAGCTGACAGTGACAGTCTTGTTGAATTACATTTTCTAGCTTTTCTGGAGTGCCTGTTGCTAGGCAATAGTTGGGAGAATATGGGTACTAGAATTTCATTCATTTTTAGCTATTCCCAGTAATGGCTTTGTTCTGTCATCACTGCCCTTGTTGGTATTTGCCTTTTGTAATACATTTGCAACCACACACACTACATGAGGGAATTACATGCTAAATCTGACTAACAAGACTGTTATTTTACAGCCAGCCATTAGCCAAGATGGCTGAGTTTGAGGTAACAGCAACATTTACAATGCTGAGTCACATTCATAATGATGTTTCAAAGCACCTGGCAGTATGTCTGTGAGATTTTAAGGTATTTAAATTCTCACAGATGTGTATATCTAGAAATTTTTATAGTTTCTCTCTGTATTTTGAGATGTGTCCAAAGTCTGGACTAGTTAATGTTTTTTGTTTACATTTATTTATATACACACACACACATATGTAACTACATTTTTAAGAGCTATTACACTGCTGATTTTGGTGGCATGATAAATCCCTTTATGCATTAGGGTCTGCTTAGGGTCCCAGCTGATTTCCCTGGAGTGAACCTGGATTTCATATAAGGACTTCAAGCCAAGCAGAGAGATTCCTCTTAATGATCTGCGTGCTGGTTATTAAAACAAAACCATTTTTACTCAGTGATTTAGCAAAAAAGTAATCTCCTGCATGGAGACATCTATATTGATATATGATCTCTCCCATAGTAAAATTTAAAGGAGGGTGTTCAGAATTGTTAAAATAACCGGTTTAGTTAAAATGGTTGAGCACATCCAAAAATAATCTCTAAGCCAGGGAATGCTTTCTGTCAGGGACAGCCATTTCCAGAGTCTGTAACAGGATCACTGCAGCTGCAGGCTGGCACTCAGCTGGGAGAGCAGGCACACGTCTGCCTCCATGTAGCTCTCACTGTCACTAACAGGACTGAGGGAATCCTCTGCTGGGTCTGGATGGCTGAACTGTCACCATTCAGGGTCATTATTATGTCTATAAACCCCCTGAGAAACCCTCCAGAAATGGACATGGCATCACCAATCCATGCATTCCAACCTGTTTTGTTTCTCTGGAGCAACCAAACAGGATAACTGATAATGCAGTAAGTGTGCAGTGACTTGAGAGCTGCATTTGGGATGGAAATTGGATCAAGTCTTGTTATAAAATAGAATAAATAATGAACTACTGGGGGAGAATCTCTATCTTCTGAGTGGAGAGTGTCCCTACCATGGCATGGGACAGTTTTCCTTCTATCCAGTGGGTCACTGGGTCAGTGCTTTTCCTCCACAGAGTGCTAGGTAGGTCCTGTCTGCACCACATTTACAGGATCTCCAGTTTTATTGCTGTCTTTCAGAATAGGAAGCAGAAACATGAGGCGATGCCACTTGGCCAAGGCCACCAAGGAAGGTGATGGCGACAGAATTGTACCTTGAAGTTTCCCAGGTACTTAATCTTTGTCTCATGCTCTGCTGTGGGGCCAAAGGTCTCCTAGAGGACAATTATTTGGGTGATGCTTTTAAGTTACTCACAGACAGGCTCTCCTGCAAACGACATCAGGCACTTCCCTGATGCCTTAGGTGGTTACACACTTGGTGAAATAGAGCCTGTGCTGTGACCTGCCAGGCTGGAGCTGCATACTGTCACTGTCCCCCAGGCAAATGGCTCAGGGTGTGCCTGATCCCTGTCAGGGTAAGGGGCACTGGGGTGTGCAGCTGGGAGCACTGGGCAGCTCATGCCTCATGTGTTGTGAAAAGCTGACCCAGGGATGTGATTTTTCTCTCTGTCTTACCGCAGAGGCAAAGCCTGAGGTGAATTTTCATAAGCTCCATGGAAATCTTCAGCTTGGCTCTTGGAGTTCTTCTGACCAAAGCCTGTGGCTGCTGCTCGAGTGCCCAGCCCGGGGCTCTCTGGGCTGTAGGATGGCAGAGCAGCTGCCCCACAGTCCTTGGCTCCTGCTTGGCTGCTCCTGCGGAAGGTGGGTTTCTTCATGGTGATCTGCACAGCTGGCCTGGGGGCACCACCTCCAAGGCCTTCCAGCTCTTTAGCTCCTGGAAGTAAAATGGTCCCCATGTCAGGTAGGAAGCAGTGGTGGCTCACCAGTACAGCACTGCAATAACAGGGGGTGGGAAACTGGAATGTCTGAGCTGGTGGATGAGGCTCATTGTGCTCTGCACAGACTGAAACCTGCACAGCTGCATGAGCCAAACCTGACTGCTGGCCAGGGCTGGTGAGCTCTGGGTACATGCCAGGGGCTCTCCTGCTTGCAGGTGGCTTCCAGCATGAGCCAAACAGGTCAGGTTTGGCTCGTGTTGTGTTTATACCATAAACAAGTGTAGACACAGCCAATGTGTTGGGCCAAGCTGGAACGCCTGGAGGGATGAAGCTCGGGGATGAGACTCCTCTGAGAGAGGGAACAGCCTCTCCACCTTGTCCTCCTTGACCCAGGAAGAAGAGGCACCAAAAGCACAAACACAGAACAACTTGCATCCAGCTTTGAGAGGTACCCAAGTAGACTGCATTTTTGGGGCATTTCTCTTCTCTTGAACCTACAAAATTGTTTGGGTTTGGCTTCCTCTTGGGAAATACCTGTGATTCTGCCTGATGTTGAGCAGCAGCAAATTCTTTTGTGCTTAGTTGCTCAACACAGAAATCCATGTGCTTACCTGGGGAAACAGAGAGACGTGCACTGGATGCTGCAGACCCAAATTCATTTTCAGCAACACATTTAAATATTCCAGAGTCTTCTGGAAAAGCTTCTGTAATAACCAGGGTGCAGACTTCCTCTGAAATAAGAGATTCAGGCATGATGTTGTACCACAAGGGGCAAATGTTAACCTGTAGGAACTGCTCTGTACAGGACTCTTTACTTAATGATGGGGATTGGCACTAATAAAGTGCAAAAAAGTGATGTAGAGGGCATGGGAAGTCAAGGGCTTTAGAAGGAGCAAGATTAAAGATGACTCTTCCTGTAACATTAATGAAACAAAGCACATTTTTGTGGTGGGAGTTTTGTTTGGTTGGTTGTATTTATTTGGGGTTTTTTTTGATTTTTTTTTTCCTAAATTCTGTCTTCTATTGCTCAAGTTTAAAAGACTATAAGTCAGGATGGTTGATATGCTCTTCATTGGCTGAATGTAAAAAGATTGATGCCTTTTTCCAAGGTAGTGGAAAAAATCAGGGCCTTTCAGGAGCTTGCAGCAAAATTAAGAACTTGAACGGTCTTGGTCCAACTATTGTCTTCTGGCTACCTGCAGACATTATTATTTTATTTTGGATGAGGTGGGAAATGCTGAATGCAGTGAGGAGTCTAACAAAAAACTCACAGTGTGCTTACCAGGAACTGCTGATGAACAAGCCTCTGCTCAAGATAAGAGAGAAATAATTTAAATTATTATAAAGTCAGAATGGAAAAAAAAAAAAAAACACCAAAAACCAAACCCTTCAGCCCTCACTCCCTTTCCC
This sequence comes from Phylloscopus collybita, assembly GCA_027886175.1. NCBI lineage: Eukaryota > Metazoa > Chordata > Aves > Passeriformes > Phylloscopidae > Phylloscopus > Phylloscopus collybita. The sequence continues at coordinate 7,397,009 of JAJNNQ010000019.1, read as the reverse complement.
ATCTCAGCTGTCACCCTGGTTACAAGGGAACCATCTCGCTTTCTGTCCATCACAAGGAATAGCATTGGATAGGGAAAGCTCAGCTGTGGCTGGGGCACCTGGTGGTACAAACACCTCTCCACTGTGCTGATACACAAAGATCTCCACTGACTTTGGAGTTGGTTGCTGTGGGTTTGGCCCTCTGGACTCTGCCCTCAATCCTGGGACTATAATACGTGGTTTGAAATGGGGCTATGCTTTTTTTCCCCTGAGTTCATCAGTAGTTCTAGCATATGGTGACAGTGCCTCCATGGCCCAGTAGGGCTGTCATTAATAACTAACAGCCTGGAATATCCCCCAGTTGTGCCTGACCCACTCATGCATTGCCAGAGGAAGTGCAAACTGTGCAGCAGCCTGTGACTTTGGGTCATCTGATACTGTAAACTCAGCTCTGCTTCGATGAACGATCTCCTGACTTTTATAGCAGTTCCCATTCCTGTCTTATCCCTGTCCCAGTAAAATGTCTGTACATCAAACAGGTGCAGCAACACCTACTCTTCCGCAGTATTCGGAAATCAGCAGAATCCAGGATCTGGTCATACTCCCTGTACCAGTGAACCTGCAGGGTGGGCGTGGAGTGAACGCGACACTCAAACACCACCAACTGGCCCTTGGTAGCTCTTATATTTTGTAGACCCTGGAGAAGAAAATATTTGTGTTAAATGCCTGATCTAAATATTTCCTCATTGAAACATTTATTAGGAAATTATACTCCTGAGGAAGATGGTCTTGCCTGTATTTTCATTTTGCTTACAATAGTTGTCTGAATTCTAAATGCATTTGCAGTGTGTTGTGAGTGGAAGTTTTTTCATCAGAAGGCCAGTGCTCATTAGAGCTTTGCTTGTGCATTTAAATGAAGATACAAATGCAGGAAAAACACCTATTCCACTGGATGCAACATAATAAGGGTGGTTACAATGTGAGGTTTTCACTTCAGGCTCCTTTGCAGGAAATAAATGAGACAAATTCCTATAAGTGGCTCTGTCTGTCTGGATCGTTTACCAATTAAGATATTAGTTTGATAGCATCACTAGCAAAGTATGCTGGCTTTTTTGAATTGTAAATGAACCAATGTTCCATCCTAGAAATACCTTCTTATGGAAGAAAAAAAAAGCAAAAATCTAATGCTGGTGGTTGCAGGATAAGCTGTGTTGTTCAGACAACTTGTGCTCTTTACCTTTGTAAACACAGGTGTGGTTCCATAGGCAGACCCAGCCAGGCTCAGCGAGGGACTCTGCATCTAGATGGCAAAGGAAAGAGACTCTTATAGATTGAATTTTTCACAAGCAGAAACTTGGCTGTGTTGCTGTCACTGTACTTTGAAGGAGAAGAAGAGTGTTTTATCTGTTGTTCATGTTCTGGGCTAATAAATACCCCACGCAGAGTCTCCTCCACTCGGGTGCTTCAAGGGGAAACAACTCCCTGGCCTGCAGACCAAGTCAGTGGGAAGAAGAGGTGATAACCAGTAAATGTTGCTCAGAACTTTAAGCCAATTTCTTGCTCACATCTTGCAGCCCCTGTGTAAAGATCAGTGCTGCTGCCAGTAGCTGTCCCCTTCCACTGAGATCGTGAGCTGGTTTAGCTGATCCCAGGTCTGGCATTCTCTGGCTTGTATTGTGTCTGTGGTTGCTACAGTGAGGCTGAATGTAGAGAAATGAGCAGGATTTTTCTGCTCTGTCCTGACATCCTCTGTTAAAGCTCAGCTGTCATAGAAGTTCCAGTAAAGCCTCTGATTAGGCAAGAAAGGCAGTTTTGAGATGATCAAATATTTGCAGTGCAAGATATGTCCTTGTTCCATGGTGAAATGTTGATGTGCACTCATCTCTGTCTCATTTAGCTTTGGAACCACGTGTCTTGCATATAAATGTGCAACTGAAGTGCTTGCGTTTGTTTTGCTGTGACACTGGCCTTTTTTTTCATAACCTTATCTTTGAAATAACCCATGTTTTCATCTCTTTCCCTCCCAGCCTGGTTTAAGATGTGAATCTGTCTTGAGGTGTTCTGGCTTCTCCAGCTCTTGACCACATATGTGCTCTAAACAAACCACCTCTCTGTTCTGAAGTGAATCTTTGAAGTATAACTGTGGCAGCTTCTTGGGCATTTCCAGCCCTGTCACCTGCTCCATCAATTCTTCTTGGCTGTTCTGACTAGGAAATATTCCAAGCCAGAAAGTCCTTTTCCAGAGCTTAGGGTACAGACATTCATGCTGACCCTTGCCTCTTAGACACTTGCTGAAGATGAGCCTGAGCTGATCCTTGCAAAATATTTCTAGAATGCTGTAAATAATAATTTAAAACATGTGTAACCTGTTCTTTGAATTTCAGTAGATAAGGCTGAATTAAAGTGGTGTTACTCTGGTGAACTGAATGGTTGTGAGAGACTGCACTGGCTGAGGAATGAATGAACAGAGAAACACTGGTGGCTCTCTGCTTTTGCCTAGTGTGTGGGGAAAAATAAACAGGGCAGAATGGAGACAGAGGCTTTAGGAGGCTGAATATACTTGATCCAATAATATTTACACTTACTGTGACATTCCTCTGGCCCCGACAGGATCCTGAGACTTACAGGGAAGCTTAGCCTTTGGATTTACCCCAAGAACCTGGAGAGACAAACATAAAGCAGTGTGTGTTTAGAACTATCTCCTTTTCCTTACAACACAGCAACAACTCTTTTGTGAACTGAGCATAGGCTGGTTGGGGTCACACAGAGGTGCCAGAGGAAAAAAGAAATATCCTGAGTATTTGAGAGCAGGCTCAGGTCACCTCCAGAGACACTTTAAGAAGATTATTGATACAGACCTCTACAAAAGACCCAAGTTACATGTGAAGCCTGGCTTCATGATGGAACTAGGGTTTCCTGTATTTGGATGAAATTTCATAAACCAGCTGCATGAAGACTGTAGTGTACTGGATTGACACAGAAAAAGCAGTTATTGAGATCTTAAAGCTCACCATGGTAATTAAGGTTTGACAGGTTTCATCTTTGCTTCCCTTTCACTGTAGCAAGAGGGACTGTTCTTGCTGGTGTACCACAGGATGCCAACCCTGCTTCTGCTGGGGCCACCTGCACCAGGACAAAGGCCAACCTTGACAAACACCCTGCAGGAACAGCAGCAGTGCTGTTGTCACACACCCTGCTTCTGGAGTGAGCCTTAGCACTGTGGCCCTGGTGAGGGACAGCAGCACGTGTGACCCATGGTGACAGTGCTCCTGTGCCCATGTGCCTGCAGCTGTGGGGAAGGAATGGAGTCTGGTTTGCCAGCCAGGAGAAGACACGGAAATGCCTGAACTGGCGTTCTGCTGGCTGCAGGAGCCGTGGAGGTCCCCTGCTGCTCACTGCTGTGATGCAATCCTGTTGAGCAGAAGCAGGCCCTGGGATTTGCATTCCCCATCCATTAGGACAGCTTCCACCCTCTCCTGCTCTTGGTACCTGTGGCATTGAATTCCATGTTGCCTGGTGGCTGATATCATGTACAGCCAAGCCCTGTGCCTGAGCCTGTGGCCATGAGACAGCACCTGAAGATACTGGCAGATGTTTGCAGAGCTGTTTTTTGCTGCTGAATGCTAAGGCCACTGTAGTGTTCCCCTGTGAGCTCCTTGCCTGAGCCACTGCCTCTGTGGCATTTTCCTTTGTGTTTGCTGTCTGTGAAGAACCAGATGTGAGAGGTCATGGTTTGGCACCTTAACTCTCTTTAAGGTTGCAGCTGTTTCCCAGCACCCTGACAGTGCTCTAAGTCAGAAGAGTGTGGGTGTTTCTTCAGGGTTTGGATCTTACCTGTGTTGATCTCACATGGTTGAGTTTGGCACTTACAGCGTTTGTTAGACATTTTGTAGAGTAACTGCAAATTTGAGATCTTTTAGCTGACTGTCACCCTTTCTGGGAGTCATATTGGTGAAGTTACAGATGGGTACCTGGTGTAGAGAGACAGAGGTGCCCCAGCAGGGTGGAATTTAGTCACCTTGAAGAGGTCAGTATGGCCACAAGTAACCCGTCTTATCAAATAAAATCGATGTACGTGTCTGAATTCCTCAGAGGCTTTGCACAGTTCTTTGGTGCAAATAATTTACTTGAGATCTGTTCTCTTTCTCTTCTGCTTTCTGGCACTCACCAAAACAGTGACACCCAATTACCATGACGGATATTTTGCAGTCTAGTTGGATTTGCCTGGTTAAAATAAGAACATATCCCCATGTGTTTCATTCACACCTGCAGTGTGTTACTGAGCCCTGAGGCCCCAAGCATAGTTTCCCATGGACTTGGACCACCCATGGCCTTCATATTTCTAGCTGTTGCTCTTGATTTATAAATGTCTCCCAAGCAGTTCAAGGATGGCTCCTCTCCAAGGTTATATCATGAGGCTGTCAGCAGGGCTGTGCTGTGATGCAAGGGCTGCTGGATAATCCCAAACCCTTGGATGTGGGAGCAGAGCCTGGGAAGCCAATGTTTTTGAGTTGCCCTGGGTTCCCACTGCAAACCAATCCTGGCTGGACTCCACCAGAGAGTCCTGTGGTTGCAGTGCTGCCTTCCAGTCGATCAGGTAACAGTTGGTGTAGTCAGTTTTCAGGACCTGGAATATTGGATGATTCGGGTTTTTTTCCATTTTGCCTCAGAAGAAAAAGGGTGATGAAAAATCAAACATGTTCAGATTAAGAAAGGAGTTCCTGGACTGATATATCTGCTTTAAAGAGTGTCCCATGCACCTGAGACACCATTAACAAAACTGCATTGGAGGACCATTGCCCCTTCTCTTCCTGCACAACTAAAGATTTCATTACCCTTAGAACTGCCTTTGCTCCTCATGTTCCACTCTGTTTCCAAGTCCATGGTCAGTCTGGACTCACACAAGACATGCACAGAAACAGGGCACAGAGGTTGCCCTGTGCAGTGGTCAGAGAGGACTGTGGCCATCTGTGGTTTTGGGACCACAGCACAGTGGGGTGCTGCAGGAGCCCTTGGACAGACTGTATCTGGAGTGAGGAGCAAGGTCTTGGAGAGAGGTTGCTCTACTGAACTGAATAAGAACAGCTCCTGACAAGCTTCCAGTATGATGAAAGAGGCACTGAACTTTACATCAAGCAGTAATAGCACCAGCTTATGAATTTGTGCTCAAGACAGTTACTCAGTTGCATGGCATTAGTTCCTCGATGCGATGATTGCTGCTAAGACCTCCTGGTGTGGCAGAGACCATGGCCAAGGGATGGTGGCTGTCAGGGTCACAAGCGTGCCTGGCCTGATGCCCTGTGACACACCAGTGAGTATTCTCACAGTAAATACAGGCAACTCTGTGTGGGCTGCTGCAGCTGCCAGTGCTTGAGATAGGCTGGGTTAAGCTCTCATCAGAGCAGATCCAGTCAGTTCAGCTGAGGAAAGACCCCATCACTGGGAATTCTGTTTGTTCTTGGCTGCTGTAGGTGTCTACCAAAATGCAGAAGCCATCCTTGAATTCCATGTTGCTGGCAGCACCTCTGTTTGTAGACAAACTTGTCCTTCACACACAGGGTTCACGTTAGATGCTCTGTTCTCAGCTCCTCTTGTGTGGTCCTATTTCACAGTTTGCTTCTCATGAGTGCGTTGGATGCTCTCACTGTTAATATTAGATTTAGGTAAAGGAGAGTTCATGGGAACAGATAAAAGGCTTATAAGCTTCAGTGCTGGGACAGTCACTGCTCCAGTCTGAATCCCCTCATTTTGATTGAGACCTAGTGACCTTAGGACTAGGATATTTAGTAAACCAGGAGACTTTCAAGCCTGCTGAACATGATGGGTGGTGCTGCTTTAAAGGGCAGAGTGTATTTGGGAGAGTAAATGTTCTGAGCATTTGGGCACTGGCTGTAATGCTGACTAGCCCTTACTAATTGGTTTCATGTGGTTGAAATAGTGGGCTTCTGTAGGAGGCCAAAGCTGTCCTGTGTGTGTGGCTCTCCAACTCTGCAGTAAAAATGAGAGGAGGTCATTCAGCTTCCAAGAAAACACTGGAAGGTCACTCTGAGGTATCTGTTTTCTCTCTGAGACATCTCCTTTTCCTTATGAGTGATGCTCCAGGCTTCTGTAGCTATCAGTTCTCAGACTTCTGAGATCCTGATCCCACAACCTGAGGAGCTCTGTGTGTGACTTGCCCCTCCCTCTGTGTTTGCCTTACTAAGCAGAGAGGTTTTCTACAGCAGGTTAGTAGTCCTTGTTCCCTGTGAGGGTGATGAGGCCGGTGAGGCCCTGGCACAGGCTGCCCAGAGAAGCTGTGGCTGCTCCATCCCTGGAAATGCTCAAGGCCGGTCTGGATGACGTTTGGGGAAACCTGGTTTAGTGGAAGGTGTCCCTGCCCATGGCAAGGGAGTTGGAAAGAGATGGTCTTTAAAATCCTTTCTAGCCCAAACCATCCTGTGATTTTATGATTCTGTGAAAAGTCATCACCCTACAATTTACGACCTTGAAAGAATATCTAGCCAAGGTTTTACCTTGGTGAGTCATTCTAGCAGTCCTAGTGTCTCATGTAAATGTCAGCCTTTACTTAGTGTAACTCTAGACCTTTGTGGACAGAATTAGTGTCAGCCAAATGAAGTCCAAGGACCTTTGCAACCCAACACCAGAATGATTACAAGGTACATACAGATCATGCTGTTGACACAAACCTTAATGACGACATTCTGGCATTACCTGAATAGCTGACATGGCTGCAGAATTATGCTATATGCAACACTAGGACAAATTTAACACAGGGTTAGGAAAGTATTAAATCTGCATGGAGCCCTTCTGCCAGGTGTTTAGATCATGGAAAACACATTAAATCTGTTTTAGGAACAAGACAAGCATCTGCTGGGTCTGAAATACACTGCATTGCAAAGAGTGTGTGTAGAGGGGAGGAGCACATTTTAAAATTTACACTTAGAGGTGAGGCAGAGCTAGACTGCAACATTAATGTACCAGCCTGTCTTTTATTTAAAAACCAGCCTTGAATAGATACATAGGATAGCATTCAGCTTTCAATCACTTTGAAAACGATGCATTTTGCAAGCCATCTGCACGTACCTGATGGTGCTACTCATTTTCATAGAGGTGTTCAAGCTTTGGGAGTGTGTGCTAGACACTTGGTGTCTTGTGGCACTGCTCTGTAGGGCTTAACAGAGATATGAATAGGTCTGCAAAGAACGAGGCTCTCCCAATGGCAGTGGGCTGCAGAAAGCTCTGTCTGGAGCTGTGTTTCTTCTGTGCCATATGGCTAAACAGAGAAGTTGTCACCACTTCAGTAGTGAGCTCTCTAGTTGTGAGTTCCTTAGTGGTGTGAATGTGTGATTATAAAGTGGCTTCTCTGTTGCTCCTGGGGTGTGAATAATGAGACTTTTGTAGGAAGTGAGAAATGAGTGATTTTATTTGCTTCTCTTCCTACGCTCCAAGAATCCTGAGAAGATCAGTTGGATTGCAGAGGCAGTTGTGATTTGTGGAACGATTTCTAAAAATCACTCCTCTTCAGGTGGGAAATGGGGCAGGTTTGTGTCAGCTGGGATATTCTGAAAATAATCAAATAGCTGCAAGAGGTTATTGTAGCCATTGATAAGGTATTCACAGAAATTGTAGAATCCTGGTTGGGTATGAAGCTTGCTGAGAGTCTTTCAAATTGTAGAAATGCAGCTGAGTATATTTCAGAGACCTCTTTTATATTTGGCATATTTTCATAACAGGTAGCACCAAAGAGCAGAATTTCAGAGGCGTGTTTTCTGTGAATTCAGCTCTTAATGCCTCGAATGAAGCAGGTTGGAGATTTGCATCTCAAAAGTTGTGTCTGGCACTCCTGTGGGCATTTCCATTCACGTTTGGGAAAGGCAGAAAGGCGTGTTGGCTTTAAAGGACAGGCTCCCTCTGGAATTAGTAAAGACTGTCAAGCATGGAGACCAGCATGGCTGCTGGAATGAGTGTACTGTGTTTCATGCTTCAAAGTCACTGCTAAGTTTAAATTGGGTTTGTCCATTTTACAGAGCAAGTAATGCAAAGCAAAGAGCATCAGCACTCAGAATGTAAAGGCATTTGAGCAACAGCAGCCTTAATATAGGAAAGAGCAGAGTAAAAACTTAATTTTGGAACTACTTAGACACATTCCTGATGAGATGGTGAGCAAACACACCCAGTGTGTGGCTCACGTGGCCGTGAAGCCTGCGGGCTGTTGGTGCAGGGGTGCTTGTGCTCACAGGCACACGTCCCATTCCAAGCAAAATGTGAAGAGATGGGGCCTCAATATCTGTCCCTTGAAATCTCCTTTTGGTTCCCTGGCAGGTCCCTGGGGCAGGGCAGGTCCCTGGCGGGGCTCGGGGGCTGCCTAGCGAGAGGCTCCCCATGTCCCCACAGCCCGGGGGACACACGGGAGGGACAGACCCTTCATCCAGCAGCTGGAGTGGCCCACACACCAGGGCTGAGGGGGAATTAATTTCATCCCTCGTATTAGATGCCTCTTCTGAGCACAGCTGCTTCTCAGGGCTGGAAAATCCTGGCTTTCTCTCCCCTTATTTGGATAACAGCTGAACTGTCGACAGATATTGGACACTTGAGTCAAATGGGAGTTCCTAGAACCAAGTGACTAAATCCCCTTTTAAGCACCGACATTAAAAGGTGCCTAGAGCTTATTTTAAGAGATGCTAAGCTTCCACTTGAAGTCATGAGGCTCCATACTTGTTAAAGTATATTCATGTCAAACAGAAATCCTGCTAATTTCCTTCCTTCCCTATAAAAAAACCCATCAACCCTGCCTCACTTCTTTGCATGCCAGAGCATTACAGAGATGTAGAAGGATTTTGAACCCAGACTGCCTGACGTGGGGCCTGCAGGCCCTGGGATGAAGGCTCTGGTGCCCATGGCTGTGATCTGTAGAGGATGTGCAGGTGTGAATACAGGCAGCAGCATCTGGGGAGTCCCTGGGCATCCTGTGGCACCTGCCTGCTGCTCTGTGCTGTATCTTTGGCATTCACATGGTACAGGCACATCCCAGAGGCTGTGTTTAGTGGATGCTGAGGGTCCCTTATGTGAATCCTGTAGACCATTCAGTGCCATGGAAAGAATGTTGTTTCCAGAACCTGTAAATGCTGTCTCTGCAGTCAGGATGCTGTAACAAAGTGAGACAAAACTCTTTCCTGAAAGCTGTGAGGGAACACCCACAGTCTCCAGGATCCCTGCTTCCTTAGAACTCTGTGTCAGTGCTGAGCTGGTGCACGGGTGCAGGGCTGGGCTGCACTGCTCGGGTGCAGCTCTGAGCTCCCGTTCCCTCCTCGCAGCCGCGCCGGGAGCATCGGCTCCTCCTGCCTGCCTGTGCCTGAGGAGGGATGAATCCCATCCAAGCTCTCCCTTTCACTGCAGACTGCTGGGGGGTGTTATTCCCGTTCCCACAGGGATGCCTGCAGGTAACAGTGAAGCAGAGCCTCAGCCATAACACAAAACCTCAGGGTCTTTTTTTATTTTAAGGTAGAAAATGTGCCGTGTTCAGCCAGTGAGCGAGCTGACCTCACCACCATGGCCCAGTGATGACTCTGCTGCACATCAGAGGGAGGATTTAGTTAACAGGGCCAAAGAGGCGCGCGAGAAGCCTGTCCAGCCCCATGCTCCATGTGGGGCACACCTTCCAAGGAGGCGGCTCCCATTCCAGCAGGCTTAGGAGATGGGAATTGTGTGATCAGTGCATGTCACTGTGACTCATGGCTTTGCTATCCGGAGCCCCAAGAATGACTCTGCTTCCGTGGCTGTACCGTTACGTTTGCATTTTCCGCAGAACGCAGCGAGTTCTGATCTCCACTGGCCCCAGACCACACCTGTTAAATGTGACCCTCCTTCAGGAAGAAGGAACTTTTGTCAACAGCACTGCAGGAGTTGCAACTGCTACAGCATCCTGTAGCACAGGATATCTTTGCTACAGTAGTAATCACCAAAATGGAGAAAGAGCCTCTTCTGCCCCCAAACATCATGGTTTTACTTAGCTGATTTCATTTGCATGGGAATAAAAGGCAATATATCCTCAGATGGGAGCACATTCAAATGGGACATCTCTAGAGTGACAGCAGTAGCTACGTTGCACTCAGATGCAAATAGGAATGTGGGGTAGCTTTTGCAGAACCTGCATAACATTTTTCTCCAAAGTGCTATGCAAAGTAGCACGTGCCTGCTGCAGCTTCTGTCATCTCCTGTCACACAGGTGTGCCTCAAGGGTTACTGACTGCTAGTCTGATACTTCTGTCATCTAAACCCGAAATCATCAAAGCTGGCAGATCCAGAGATGAGCCAAAGTTCCTGAGCCTGCTGAAATATCGGATCTCTTGTCCCAGTGAAGCTCCTGAGCTGCTCGTGCTGCTGCTGCACGATGCAGGAGGCTGCAGTGAAGGGCAGGGGAGTGAAAATCCTGCTCCACGGGAGCTCCTCCCATACAATGCCCCAGGCAGGGGAGCTGTGCGCATAATCCTTCAGTTGCCCATCACCAGTGAACTCTGGCCTAAAGATCTTGTCCTAGTTCAGCTCCACCAGCACTGCTCACCAGCTGAGACAGGCAGTGCACGTTAACAAGCAAAGTCAGTGGGTGAGATCTGAACCAGCACAATTAAACAGGAGCCCAGGATCGCCCTGGAGTCTGTTTGCTGTGAGGAGTGCTATTTAAAGCTCTCTAGTCTCTGCTTTCCCTGACATGCCAGGAGGTGTTTTTAGCTCACTGGTCAGACAATTTTTTGTCTGGGCTGCTGAGAGGTGGTGCCTGTGTCCCCGTGGTGGTGCAAGGTTCTGGCCAGAAGTGCCTTCCCAGAGGCACACAGCAGTGTTGGGGTTCCCCCAGGAGCTGGCGGGTTTGTGGTGAGCATCTGAACCCCAGGAGCAATGCTGGGTATCAGAGATGTGTAAGCCTGGCTCCCTCCATGCCACATGAGCAGTGCTGTGGGCTGGGCAGCCTGGGAGTGGGGAGGAGAGCATCTGAAGGATGGGGCCTCTGACCCAAGCTGGGGCAAAGCTCTTCCCTCTGCTGCCACCTGAGCAGCAGAGAAATCTCAAGCACCTTTCAAATGATGCTAGAGCAGGTTGTTAGTGCTGTGCTGCGAGGGGGGCAGAGAGGAAGCAGGAGGTGCAGCTGGTGCAGTGATGCCAACACAAGGAGTGCATTTTGCATTATTTTTCCCTTGCATGAACCTTGCAGAGACTGGAGGGATACTGTGCAGTGGGGCAGAGCTGGGGCTCTTAAATACTTGTTCTCAGTCCTTCACCTGGTTCAGGTCCTACCTCTGATTTCTTCACCAGAGAAGCTGGGGCAGCTTCAGCATCTAAAAGAGAATTCCAGCCCACACCGAGAGATCTGATTCAACAGCAGGGTTCATGATAATTATCTAAAATTGCTGGGAGCCAGAATATATCATATGACCAAGTCAGGAAGAACAGCAGTGGCCAGAGCACTGTCAGCCCATTGCACATGCTGCAGCATCACCACACAACTCAAAGCTTCAACAGGGACCTTCTGCACTGTAGGATGTGGTAAAGAAATCTACTCCTGTCAGGAAACTTTTACACAGAGCATAAATCATGCATTTAAAAAGTACAAATAATCAGAATATTGCTAAGCACTGTAGTTTGGAAGCCTGTGTGTAGAACTAAGGTGTAGACTATGAAGCAGTTAAAGGTGCCAATTCCCCAAACCATCATTGCTCAAATTGCCTAAATTAACCTGTCACTGTACAGTCAAAGGAAGCTTTTTCTAGGGAAATAACTTTACAAACCCCAAGCCATTTCACAGAAATTTGAGCTGGCAGCAAGCATTGCATAAAATTAAATGACTTGCACAGATGTTTCTTGAATGAAAAATAAATTCTAATGATTATTGTGCCCAGCAGGCATCAAGACCGAGCCATCCAAGTTCTCCCAAACACCTCCTGTGAGGGTGCCATGTGCCACACCCCGTTGTCCAAGGAGGAGGAAAGGTTTGTTTCAATGAGTGTTGTGGCATTTGTGCTCCCTGTGCCCGGCTGGGGCCAGGCAGTGACTGCTCACAGCCAGGAGCCCATGCACAGACAGGCAGTGGCTGCACAGCCAACCCCCCCAGAAATAGGATCAGGCTAATTTTAACCCCGTGGACAGCATTTGATATGGGAGCAGCTGGTGTCACACAAAACTCTGGGCCTGTCGAGCAGCCCCAGTGCATCGCTGAAGCAAAAATGTTCATTTCCATCCAAAGGCCATCAGGAACCAGGCCTGATTTTAGCTTGCACTTGACTCATTATAAATCAAAGCTGTGAATTTTTAACCATGCAGTGCCTAAACCTGGTCATACCTCCTGTGTTCCCCCTTTGTGAAAAGGTGTGGTGCAGTGAAAAGTTGATTTACTAGATGTCATGCTAATTGCCAAGAGCACATCTAGGCAGTGATCTCAGTGTGTGCTTGGATTACCTTCTTTTTGGCAGCTAAAACGAACGCCTTGGGTAGAAAACCCCTAGAAATACCGCAGGGCTTTAATTTTCTTTCTTCTGGAGAGTGGCAGATGTGGCACATGTGCCAAACTTCAGCTCAAGTGTCCCACAAGCAATTGATATTGCTTAATTGTTGGAAAGTCTCTCAAAACCAAAATTGCCTAATTTACTATGTACCCAGCTGCATTGGAAAGCTGTCACAAGTACAGCCACGTCAGGGTGGCTTTGAACTCCAGCTTGTGCTGCAGCCCTGGCACCCAGCAAGGGGCTGTCCCCTGCCCTCTGTAACCTTTAGAAATTAGGAAACGGCAATAAGAAGGCACTTGTGCACTGGGAGGCATGGGAGAGCCAGGGCTTTGTGCCTGCCTGCCCTCCCTGCCAAAAATAAAAAGTTTGCTTCTGCTTAGAGTGCTGGTCAGCAAACACATTTAAAATGTTATAGGTTAAATTAGCAGCAGAGGTAGAGGTGAGTTACAGTTCTTGTTAATGGTATTTGTGGGAAGTGGACAAAGTTCCTCTCTCAGGTAGCAAAGACACACCACTCAATTTTCTTGCTACCTTTTGCAACAACAGTGAGGAATTTCCCTAGTAAATAACAGTGTTATGGACAAAGCTTTTGGATACCCCAAACTTACTAATTAATGCAACTGAAAAGAAAAACATGAAAAAGAAGATACTCAGGCAACAAAGGGAATAAAATTCCTTTCAAGAGGCAGGTCCTGGCTTCAAGTTTGCCTCACTCCCTGGTCTGCTGAGGAAATACTTGATCCTGCACTGTTTTGTCCTTTGAAGCTTGGAGACTCCACACTCTCATCCAGGCTTGGCCATTCTCACAGCCCTCTGGAGTAAGCCTACAGATAATGGGCCAGGTGCTCATTGTGCCTTGGGGCCTGGGCTGTGGCTCCTGCCCTGCTGGGCCGGGAGAGGAGGGCACTGCCCAGCTCTGCCTATCCCCTGAGGTCACCCTCTGCTGCTGCCCTGTTGCAGAGGCACAGGCAGGCTGTCCTTGCTCCTTGGCTGTGGCACAGAAATAGCCAGTGATGTGTTCTGGTAGCACAGTGCTGGACAGTGAACTTCCAGGGCTGTAAATCATGTAAATAATTCTATGCTCTGTCAGAGAATCAGAGCAGCCTGTGCTGCTGCAAGGTGGAGCACAGGGTGAAAGACTAAATCCAAGTCCCACTACTGTGGTTCTGGTTTACCTACCTGGTTCTGCATTACCTACAGTTCACAATGCTGAAAAGTGGGTGTGAAAAGACACACACTGAGAAGCTGTGTTATATTTTCTGGCCAATTTCTTCCCTTTGGCAGCTCTACCTCTTTTCTCTTCCCCTGCCCACAAGCCATGTTTAGGAGGAGGCTTTGGAGCCCCGTGGGTGCTGTGCTGCACAACCCAGCCCACATCACAGCTTAGGGTCTTGGGCACCATTTCATCTTCTCTCAGCCCAGGGCACTAAATGAAGCACTGGTGGATTGGCTGCTTGCAAAGCACCTCAGGAATGAGGTGAGAAATTCAGGGGGCAGAGCTCATGGTGGCTTCTCCCCATTTGTACCTGTGCTATGGAGCTGGGATGCCCTGGTTGGCAGTGGAGTCCTCTCCTGCTTTGGAAAGCACAGTCTTCCTGGGTGCAAGGCTAAGAATGCTCGTGCAGGCAGCAGGACTCAGCTAAGGATGCTGTGGATTTGGAGCTCCTGGTTTGCCAGGATGCTCAAATGACCACCTCTGATGAGTCCAAATGTAAAAACAAAGCTTGCTGTGCCAGTAAGGGGAATGCTGCTCTCTGAAAAGAAAATCATATCCCTGCCTCTTCTCCCCACCTCTGAAAAGCCTCAAACGTCCCCAGAACATGGTTAATATGGTAGAAATTAAAGCGTTACTTACCTCTGTAAGCCATCAGTTTGGTTTTGGGGCTCTTGCTAGCAGCAGTTTGTGTCAGTGCTGAGTCTTGAAGTGGGAAGTCTCCTCTCCAGCAGCTCCCCTCTGAGGTCTGGAGGCTGTCTGGGGTGGTGGGTTACATTTCTAGTGTTCAGATCCCTGCTTGTGAGTGATGGCATGGCGGGAATGTCAGCTGTATGGGAACAAACTGTAGCAATTTATTCCCTCCAGCCTGCTTGAAAGTCAATGGAGTGGCACCATTAGCTGCAACAAAACAGGTCCAGTGTTGTGAGATACAACAGAGGCCAGATCTGTAATTGCTTATAATTTGAAATGCTAATAGTCCTGAGTGCTGGAAAGATGCCCGCTCAGGTCAATTGTGTCTCTCCACATTGAAAGAGAAGTGGAGAGAAACTTCATTAGAAGCAGGCCTGTCTTGTACAGATCTGGAATGTAAAGAATTTCCTATCCACTTGGGATATAAAGAAAACCTGAGCTTCTTCCCAGATGCTGAGGAATGCAGGGAGATGTCTTGGTGGAGCCAGCTTACGTCTTGCTGGCTTGAGCAGCCTCACTTGAGCACCCTCCAGACTTGGAAGAAGAGCTGTGTTAAGCTGGTGGGAGCTGAAGGGATGTCCTGATGATGGCAGAGCTGCAGTGCCATTGTGCTCCTGAATTTCACACAAGGTGCACTATTCAGTGAGGTGTTGTGGGGAGGGAGCAGCAGCCAGGGCATTTTTGAAGTGGAGGGTGGTGTCCATGCCAGTGCCACTGCAGCAGGGGTACTGGGGATTCCTGTGCTCCCAAACCCTTGGAGGAATTGCTTTGTGTGGATGCTCAAAGGGCAGGATCCCCAAACAAAGCTGCCCATTGCCCTGCAAGTCTCTATAAACAAATTAGTTCTTGTCTGCCCTCACAGCAGCGCCCTTCCATGGCTGAGAGCATGACTGGGGTTATCCTGTTTAGGCTTGGCTTGGTCAGTCTACATCAGTTTTGTGGCCATGGAGATAACCCAGCTGCTTTGCAGAACCCTGCCCAGCAGTGTGAGGTACTGAATAATTGGTTACCTTTTGTGGGATTCCCCAAATTCCCAGTTTGAAAACATGACTTGTAGTTTGCTTCCCTGCAAGCACAAACTCTCAAATTTTTCCTGTTGCCTTCCTGCTTTATTCATACTGAGTCCCAGAAGCTGTGTGAAAAGGTATAAATTACTTTTTCTTAAAGCACCTCTCCTGGCACTGTTATTAATGGCTATTGCTATGTTTTTTGTGTCACTGCAAATCGTATCAAGACCATTTGGGCTGAAGGATGGGAATGGATCCTGCCCTCCAGCATGGGCTATGGTGTAGGGATGCTCTCCCCTTCTTCTGGACAAGAAATTCTGTCACAAATCAATGGGATTTACTTGGATCCCCTCACCAGGCAATCCAACTGGAGGAATTTAAACAATTATTCACCTCCTGGGGGTGTACCTCCCAGATGAACTTTTGAAGCCTTTTGAATGCAGGGTTGGTGGGAAGAGACTGGCTATTCCAGCCATTTTAAACCCTTCCCAAAATGGAAAAGCAGCAGGTGCAAGGCCACAAATGCTGGGGCCCTTCTTTCTAAATTGCTTTGTCAAGGGCCTCTGAAGTGACATTTCAATTTATACATCAAATTCTGAGGCAGACCAATAGGCACTTCTTAATTTTTTTTTCAGAGAGATTTTTGAATGAGGATTGCAGTAACAAAAGTCTTCTTGTGGGGATGAAGGGATGTGCCCTGGGGAGAAGCTGGGTATCTTCACTGACAAGCTGATGTCTGGGGTAGTTTTGACAGTAAAAATTGAATTAATTCTGACTGTTGTATTCAGAGTTCAGGCAGAAACTTCTCACTTCCCAAGGAAACCCTGCATATCTTTCCACTCTTCTGTGAAGAAGCTGGGCATAAGCTGGTGTTTGTGTCTCAAGGGAGCTTGGGATAGAGAGGGAGCATGGCAGTGCTATGAATTTCAAGAGAGAGAAGCTCCAGGTAGGCTCGCAGGTCCCAGCAGGTGTTTCCCAAAGAGTTGCCAGGTTAGCTGTGGCAGTCACAGGCTGGTTGGGGCTGGTTACTGGAAGGGAGGATGCTGAGCAAGGGTGTGCCAGGACAGCCTCTGCACCTGCCTGCAGGGCTGTGTGAGGGTGGGGTGCCCATTGCTGGGGCAGTCAGGGCCCTTCCCCCAGGAGAGCCTCAGACAGGGCAGAGAACACAATTGCAAGTTGAACATCACCATTTGTGAGCAGAGGAGACTCTACGAGGTTTCAGTCACATGGAGGTGTCATTGCCAGAGGATGTCACAGCCTGCCTGCTGTCCAAAGGCAGTGCAGAGGCTTAGTGGGTCCTGAGAGCCTCCCCAAGCCTCCCCTCCTGTCTCCCCATGCTGGGACTCCACGTGGGTGTTAAACTCTGGTAGACTTGCCAGGTTTGGGTGGTTACACATAGTCAAACCTGTCTGAAACTGGACTCCCCTGTAGACTCAGCCAAGTCTGGTTAAACTGAACCAAGTCAGACTAGAGCAGGCTGGGCACCCTTCATCTTCAACAGTGCCCTGCTCCAACCCCAAATTTGGGTTGGTATGGTTCCTCTGCCTTCAGAGGAGCAGTGCAGGTTTATGTGAGGCCATGTTTTGACAGCAGGGACATATTTGACCTTTCTCCTGACATTGTTGTTCCATTTAAGATCTGATGTTCTCAGTGAGCCAAACAGTTCAGTAGTTTTAGCCTAGGTGCTTATCATGGGCATCTTGTTAATTCAGATTATCTCTGACCACATTAGCTAAATACTCTTCTAAATTATTCTGGTGCATATTTGTAGTCTTCAAGGGGATTGAGCAAGAGTGGTGGAAAAAGACTGCAGATGAGCATGAGCAATTTGGAGCTTTGTTACTATGTAACAGAAGTGGCATTGCTGGCACATATCCTGTCATCTGTCAGTATTAACTTCTGAAAGCAGTTTAGCAGAGGTGACTGCTTGCTCTCCATGTGCTGAATCCTAGGAACAATATTTTAGTGGGAAGACTGGCTAGACTCAGATTAAAGTTCTTGCACAGTGCTGCAATAAAGACATTACTGGATGCTGCCTCAAGGCACCACTTTATTGGGTGCTCTTACAGCTCTCTTAGTGCTGCCTTCTGGCAGCATTCCCTGGAGTTTAATTTCATGTATTTTGATGTGTCTAATGTATTTTCCACTGTAATTTAAACCTGTGCCAGTCTGGGCTATACAGATTTGTCTATAGGCAGTTTGAGGAGTGGTGAACATTGTTGGATGCTTGCCAGCCCTGGTAGGGACACTTGCCCTGATATCTATAGACTGTTCTGATGTGTCCCCAGCTGGGTCCTCTGCAGGCTGCATCAAGATACAGCTCTGCAAAACATGTCAGAGTTTTATGTGAGTTTCCCCTGTGGATGTGGGTCTAGGTTTTGCAGCTGAGATACCTCCAGAGAGGAATCCTTCATCCTTTCCCTAAGCCACCCACTTGCTAAAGCAGGCAGGATTGCGCTCACGATCTCTCGTTCCATTTCCTGTCACATCAGCGGTTCCTATGGCTGGATGTTCCCCTTGGTGCTTAGGAGATGGAGTTAAATTATTGAGGCAGAGAAAATGGCTCCAAGCAGGGACTTTTTCCCTCAGCTGCCTCAGCCAGGGACAATCGGGACACGTGCAGTCCGTGGATCGCTGGCACTTGGCTCGCACCGCCCGCGCTGGCTGTTTTTAGCTCTGGCAGGAGCTCCCTCTGTGCACTCAGGATGCCGTCCCAACAGCTGCAGCTCTCCTGATGGACACACAGGCACCTCTGGCCCTCAAGTTTGCAGGTTTTCGTGGCCACAGACAAGGGCATTTAAAAGTTATATTGCCTGTGCTCTGGCAGAAATATTCCTCCTGACTTCCATGTATGGCACAACACCTTTTATCAGCATTTGGGAACTGGCAGGAGCAGGAAGAGGCATGGAAGTTGGTGGGAAGCCTGTTTTCTGGCTAGACAGCAGGCTTAAGTGCTTAAGGCAGAGCCCAATTATCAGTATAAATAGCTCTCTGTAAGGACAGTGAAAATGGCTCTCATACAAAGCAGCTGAATTGGGACCAGCAAAATAATATCCCTCATGAAACTCACACCAATGTCCTGAGGCTGCCTGTCTGTGTCAGGTCTGGGTACAAACTGGCTGTCTTGGAAAGGCAGTTTTCCAGGTGGGGATTGTGAGCCTCTGCAAGTGCCTTCGGTGGAGGAGCTGGATCAGAGCAGGCTGGGATTCTCTCTGGTTTTATATATGGAGGTGGTTTTGTTTGTTCTAAATAGGAAATAATTTTTAGGAAAAGATCCTGTTGCTCTTCTCCTCGGGACTGCTGGATTTTTGAGCGGCAGGAGTTAAACTCCTGGCTGAGGAGCTAAAATTAACTAACTAAGCTAAAGCTAAAAGTAATTTCACCCTAAAAGTAAGTGTCTATCTCTGTTTCTGTCTCATTCTTTGCTTCTAGAAGAGCATTGTGTCTAATTTCATGGAGCATCAAAGACTGTGTCAACAAGGATTTGCTCGTGTTATTTCCCATGTAAATAAAATTTGCCTAAAACCTTGTTTATCCCTAAACTGCCACAGGAGCCCCTTAGGCATCTGAAAGATTTTCGTTTATGCCAGACGTGAATTAGTCAAGTCTTAATCTTTCGTGCTGCTGTTCCTGATGTGGTTGCCAGAACGGCAGATGGCACCAGCACCCTGTGCTGCTCACAGAGCTCAGGTACCTCAGCACAGCCTCGGCAGTGACCAAGCCGCTGGGAATTTTAGCTCTAAAATCCAGCTCATAGCAGAGGTGGGGTTTGTTTGTTTGTTTGTTTGTTTGTTTGTGGCCTTTTTATTGTTGTTTTGGTTTGGGGATTTTTGTTCGTTTGTTTGGGGTTCAGGTGTGTGTGTGTTTTTTGTTTTGTTTTGTTTTTGTTTTGTTTTGTTGGGTTTTTTTTAATCTAAGCATCTTCATAGACAGCTGGAGACCCTAGTTTTACCTAGTTTTACCTGTTATTCCCCTTCCCCTCGTGGGTGCCTCACTCCTGTGGTTTGAGTAGTTTGCAGCCAAACAAAGAAAAAAAGTTTTGATTTCTGCTGGGTGGGACAGAGCTCCTTGTTGGCCAGGTGGGCGCAGAGCAGCCACCCTCAGGGGCTGGGACAAAAGGCAGCATGGTGGAGTTGCAGGTTGGGATGAGCTGCTCTGTCAGCTCCTCTGGCCAGGACCATCTCAGGGTGCACGGTATCACTGATCAGGAATTGCTATCACTGACCATGAATTGATATCACTGGCCAGGAACTGATATCACTGATCAGGAATTGATATCACTGACCATGAATTGATATCACTGGCCAGGAACTGATATCACTGACCATGAATTGATATCACTGGCCAGGAACTGATATCACTGATCAGGAATTGATATCACTGACCATGAACTGATATCACCCACCAGGAATTGACATCACTGACCATGAATTGATATCACTGGCCAGGAACTGATATCACTGATCAGGAATTGATATCACTGACCATGAACTAATATTACCGACCAGGAATTGATATCACTGACCATGAATTGATATCACTGGCCAGGAACTGATATCACTGACCATGAATTGATATCACTGGCCAGGAACTGATATCACTGATCAGGAATTGATATCACTGACCATGAACTGATATCACCCACCAGGAATTGACATCACTGACCATGAATTGATATCACTGGCCAGGAACTGATATCACCGACCAGGAATTGATATCACTGACCATGAATTGATATCACTGGCCAGGAACTGATATCACTGATCAGGAATTGGTATCACTGACCATGAACTAATATCACCGACCAGGAATTGATATCACTGACCATGAATTGATATCACTGGCCAGGAACTGATATCACTGATCAGGAATTGATATCACTGACCATGAATTGATATCACTGACCAGGAATTGATATCACTGACCATGAATTGATATCACTGATCAGGAATTGATATCACTGACCATGAATTGATATCACTGACCAGGAATTGATATCACTGACCATGAATTGATATCACTGGCCAGGAACTGATATCACTGATCAGGAATTGATATCACTGACCAGGAATTGCAGCCTCTCTTTGCAGCTGGCCTAGCAGTCTGACAAGTCCTCAGTTCTTTGCCTAAGCAGCTTTAGCACTGGCAGTTCTCCATGGCAGAGTGTGGACATGAAATTCAGCATTCAGCAAGTACAGCAAGGGAAAGGAGTGGAAAACAAAGTCAGGAGATGGAAGTCAGGAGGAAAGGACAGAAGAGATTGCATTCATTAATTTTGAAGGTGTTGCATTGCTCTTCTCCACTTGCCCTGTGGTTACAAGAGAGTGGCAAAGCTCTAAGCACAGCTCTGGTTTGTTGTCTAACAAACATATCTGCATGTACATGTGCTTAATCTGGGGCAAGCTTATGGGACTATCAGTGAAAGCTTTTAAGTTGTCAGGTCAAATCTGCTCAAGCAGAGCTGTTGAGGCTGTGGCCTGCTTTTGTAGCTGGTCCTTGCCTCTCCCTCAGAGTTTTCCCAAAGCCATGGACACTGTCTCGAGGTTCTCCTTGGTGTCTTTCTGTGCATCCCTCATTCTGTGATCTTCCCCACAGCCTTGCTCCTGAGCTGTGTAAATATCTGAGATGAGGATGCTCTGGGCTGGGGCCTTGTGAGGATGCAGGGCTTGGTCCCCCCATGGGCTGTGGGCACCGTGCTGGATCCGAGAGGAGCAGCTCTGCCCTGAGCACATGGGAGAAAGCGAGTGCTTGCAGCAGCACATGGGAGAGAAGATTCATCTTCTGAGGGATTTGAATACCCAAGTCCATTACAGTTCCCTGGGAAATAACTCAGATTCATGCTGGCATACCTTGGAAATCATTTAAAATTAAGTACCAAAACCCAATGCATTGCAAGACTGCCAGCATGTAATTCTGAACCCATTAGGAGATTTGTGCTAATTTTGAAAATAATCTTCCTGTTTTAAATATTGCTTTGAATGTATTTTGAACTTGAATATTTGGCAGAAGGGGAGCAATTAAATAAAAGGAAAGATTATATTGTGTTACTTTAATTGTGATGGATTGAGTCATTTGCTGAAGGAAAATATCTACAAAGCATGTCTAAGTGCAGAAGTAAAACTGAAAACTGGTCATGGCTGTTCTCTTCCCTGTGATGAATATATATTTATGTAATGCATTCCTTCTCATGTCTTGATAACACCATGGGCCCACAGTGCACGAATTAACTCCACTGAGAACTGCAGTGAGACTGTCTCTGAGCCTGTGTAAGCACAAGGTATCAACATTTAGGTCCTGTATGTATTCATTTATACTTTATGATTTTAAAGCTACATAAGGGAGAGGAGGAGCATCCCTGACTGGATGCATTGCACCAATGTCTGGTGTCATTTGGGTCCAGAAGACTGTCCTATGGCTATTGCCTGTGCTTGCCTCTGCTGCCCATGCCATAGGCTGGGAAATGAAGCTTGGGGCATGTGGGATTGTGTGAGAGCCCCACATTAGTGTGTTTCTCTTCAAGAGGAACTGGTGAACCCTGCCTGATTTCCACCTTCAGAAAATTAGGCAGCAAGTGGTAATCAAGTGATGATTTTATTGAAACTGTCCTTTTTGGAGGTTTAAATTAGATCTGGTTATTAATCTCTACAGCAGACTGTAGTTTTTGTGGCTTGTGTTTGCCTGGAGGTGTATCTGGTGAGTGCTGGGCACTCAGTGCTCCCAATGCCAGCACACAACAGTCAGCTGTGAATGCTGGACACCTCAAGGGACCAGCACAGATGGGAAGGAGCAGGGGAAGGAGCACGGCGAGCTCAGAGCCTTGCTGATCTGTCTGATACCACCATGCTCATTGTTAGCTCCCTTCAGGGTGTATCATCTGTCTCTGAGCCATTCCCATTCCTATTTCAGCCCACAGGCTGCTGGCAGTTGCTGTCATTAGAGCATCTAATTGAAGCAGAGGGGTGATGGTGCTAAATGCTGCTGGAGACAGGGAATGGCTTGGGCCAAGCTGGGAGGAGTTTTGTCCAGCAAGTGATGTCTCTTCAGGAAAGAATTGTATGTGCAAAGGTACAGCAACAGCTTTTGCTTCTAATTAAGCTGCACCTGTGGAGCTCCTGGGGTTATGGGAACAGAGCTGCAACCTGAACAGGTTTTTAAATCTGTGTGCTGTGGTAATAAAGCCATTAGTATTTGAGGATTGTGATGGCTGTTAACTGTCCCTCTCTAATCCTTCCTTGGTTAATGAAAATAGTTGGATAAAAATGGAAAGATTCTGAGTTGTGAAAATGTGTGTTTGCATCACTAATCACTTGAAAAATCAATCTCCAGACCTTCATTTGTTAAGAGCAGCTGATTAGCTGCTCTCCATGCTTTTTCCCTTTTAATAACAGAAGGACTGAGTTGAACAACAGAAGGACTATAATTAAAGAGCATTTTTTTCCTTTCTGTGTGACATTCTGTCAAATGTTAGCCAGTGGGTAGCTGGCACACACAGGACAGAAATGCCTTTGCTCTGTTGGTGCAAGCCCAGGCTTCACCTGTGACAGGGAGATGGGGCTTTGCTCCTCCCTGCACAGGCATTGACAAATTTGGGACTGGATTGTGGTTGTGCTGGATTTGGCAGCACTCTGTCCCTCGCTCAGCTGGTGGGGATGCTCTTCCTTTGCCAGCAGACTGTGACTCAGAGGTGACAAAAGGAGCCACAGCAAACCCAGGCTCTTGGTTTCCACGTGCTTCATTCTCAAGGGCCTCAGATGATGATGATGGCACAAAGATCTTTTGACACAGTAAAAGAAAACTCTAAGGTTAATACTCTGTCCCTCCTGTATTTTACCCTGGAGAGTGATGGCTTTGAATGAGAAAGAATAATTCTGAAGTCTAGAGAGAGTCACTAAAATTATAAAGATTTGTGCTTCTCTTAAATGACTTCCCTATTCAAAGGTACACAGTAAAATTTGTCTAGCCAGGCTGTAGGTAAAAAAGGGGCTCAGTGAACAAAACTGAGGGCTTTGTCTGTTTTCTGACTGGTACTTTCTGGTTTCTAAATGGCCACATATCAGCCATCGGGCAACAAGAAGATTTTTAGTATGAAAAATTAATTAGATACAATCTAAGCATAATTCTGCCTTGATTTTCTGCAACACAAGAATAGTTTGTACCCATAAAAGACTAGCAGGAAATATGGTGAAAAAAATAACCACTCCCCTTAAATCTTTGTCGATTTGCTTATTTTTCAAAAGAAGTGAACAATTGTCCCAGCTAAAGATATGCATGGTGCAGGTTTTTGCTGTGTTGTCTAAGCTGCCCAACCCAGCCTGTACTAGAAGTGCGACCACCACAGCTGCTGCCTTGGCCAACAAGGATGGCAGATAATGATAATAATGACAAGATATGCCAATAATGACAGATTATGCCATAATGGGTTTATGATATGGACAAGTAATTATTATGGACTGAAGCATTTCCACAACCCTTGTGACTGAGGCTCCAGAGATAATAAGACAAAATGTCAATACAATAAAGGAGTGAGATGGGGAGAGACTTCTGGTTATTTTTCTTCCTTCTTTTCAAAACTGAGCCAAGAAAAAAATCTGGTTGTTTTATAAATTCAGGCTCTTCATATTTACACTGAGGCCACTAGGAGAAAAATACATGGAAATTTCAGCTTTACTCACAGAACAGTGAGAATGATGTGGAACTCAACAGAGAGCTTAGGCAGATCATGCACAAAGCTGGTCTGGATTCTCTTAGGGTTTTGTCTAAATTCAGCTGTATAAATTAATTGATAATGCAGTGTCTGAACACTGCCTATAGGAGTGTTGGTGTAAGGTGTGGCAATTTGGCAAACAGAGGTCTTGGTTTCTTGGGAAAAAGAGCTGACCAGGGGCTGGTGTAGGAAGTGTTGCAGGTACTCCAGGAACATGCAGAAAGGGATTGCTGGCCCTCACAGCACTGCTGGGAGTCAAAGCAGAATACATAAACCTGGGCAAGGATCTAGAGCTGAGTTTGTCCTGACCTTTTGTTACACTTAAAAAGAGGGAGCTGATCTGCAAACCTGTATTCTTTGTGATATCCAAAACCTTCACATTTTGGAAAGAGCAAAATTTGTGCATGGGAAAAGTTGTCTGACCACATTGGCAGTATACTAATTTCCCTAGGAAGGTTCAAGCTGATGTTGAGCCAGAGGTCACAAGGCTGTTGATCCAAACTTGCAGCTGATGCAGCTGTACTGACCCAGCCCCAGTGCCAGGGATGTAACCAGGCTGAGAACGTGGATGAGGAGTTTGCTAAACCTGTTGGTGGGAGTGGTGAGGTGATAGTGGGAGGGAAGCTTCCTTGGCTGATGTATGCCTCACCTCTGCAGAGGTGAAAAAGGTGGAAAATGTCTTTTGAGGAATTCCTGTGCAGCTTCTGTACTGCAGGCCCACTGTTTCTTTAGTGTCTCAGGTGTGCTGTGGAAAGCACAGTGCTGCCAAAATCTCTGGGAAGGAAAAGGATGAGTCTGGTGTTTGGTAGTTTAGTGTGCAGGGATTCTGCTACTAAAAATCCCATGACTTCTTAATGGTGCCAAAATCTGACCTTTGATTCCTAATGCTTTGTAGTACTTATTTTTTAATTTAAAAATTACCTAAGTGAATGGAAACAACCTTTTCATCTATACATGATGGCTAGTAAAAGTTCCAGAGTGTGTTGGTGTTTTGATGTGTTTTTTGTCTGTGGGATTTATTATTGTATTTTGTGGGTTTTTTTTTTGGTTTTTGTTGTTGTGGTTTTGGTTTTTTTTGGTGGGTTTGGTTGGGTTTTTCATAGTTGGGGTTTTTTTGTTTATTTTGGTTGGTTAGTTTGGTTGGGTTTATTTGGTATTTTGTTGGGTTTGTTTGTTTGTTTCTTTGTTTGAGCTGGGGTTTTGGTTGCTTTCCCCCTCCCCCCTGCAAATCAAATCTTTGATTTTCACTTTCCTGATTGGTAAACCTGAATTACAGGTTGTAAAATCCTGGTGCTGCATCCTTGCATCATGTAGATGTCCTTGCTAAATCCTGTGAGAAACATTGTCTCTGCTCTTTCCCAGTAAGTAAGGGAGTGGTAAAGAGAAGGAGGGCAAGGGGACCTGAAAATCCAGGTAGAGCAAGCTGAGCTCTGGCGGCTTCTAGAAATGGGCAATGAGCTTTGAAACAGAAGTAATCCATTTTCCATACGTATTTTGGAAACTTAGCTGGGAAGAAACCTTCCTCTCTCTGAAACCACCCCAGATAATAACGCATTTCCTACCTCTGGCACCAAAGTGGCTCATTTGTGATGTACTCAGAGCACTGCAGTCAGTGCTGTGTGAGCCAGATTTCTGTCTTGGCTGAAGCTGGGGACATTTAGGAAGGTTCGTGGCTGTGTGAAGGAGAAATCCATTGTACCTCTGTCACTCCCTGGGAATTCTGGAGCTTTTCAAGGTTTTTTGATTAGGACTGCAAAGTGCTCATTTTTGCAGGATGACTGCTGAGATGTTAAAACTAGACAGGAGATTAACCTAAATGCTAAAAGTAGTGTAAAAAGAATGGGTTTTATACAGCCCTAATCATTTGATTTGAAAGGAGTGTTTGGTCTACCAAAAATTATTTGGATCAATTTATGTAGAAATTAATGCTTTTAGGTGTACTGTTATTTTATTTTTAGTGCTGTCTAAATCTGACACTGGGATGTGGGCAACTTTTGATAAGAAGGAGGTGTCAGTATCTGATTTTCCACCTGACTTTATGTTGAAGCTGTGCCCAGAGGGCTGGGCATGGGGTGGTGGGCATGGGGCTGGCCAGGTCTGTCTGTGCTGCAGAACTGGCACCTTGTGCTGAGAGGGGGTGTTGGGTAAGTGGTAGAATGAGGTGCTCAAGGAGTCAAGGACTCATTTCATTCCCTGGAGTACAAGCTTTCTTTCCATCTGTTTAAATAATGTCAGAGCCAAAGCAAATTTAAATCCAGACACACAGGTTTGCAAGAAGAGCAGGAGAGAAAGGAAAGTGGCTAAAAGGAGGTCTAAGGAATTGGGTAAAGGAAGAGCAGGGTGTGTGCACTTGTACTATGACGGCTGCATGGCATGATGCTGATTCAACTACCTGCAAGAAAGGTTTATGGTGTGCTGAGAAGACATCTTGGCATCAAAACATTATTTATAAATCTTTCCATCACAATTCCAATAGTGCTGGAAGCTAGAAATAGCACAGGTGTAGCAGGAGCACCATATGGTGGGCATGGACCTCTCCAAGACAGGGCTGGAGTTGGGGCCAGGCAGTGTGCTGTGCTCAGGAGATCTCATTTCAATGCTGAGTACCAAGGCTTCAGCTTTTAGAGCCAACACGGTGCTAATCTGTTTGTTAAAGGTGGCATGTGAGTAATGCCTGCTCGGGGACCAGCTCGATTGCTCTCGAGGTAAAGCAAATGAAGTCAATATAAAAGGTTGACAGATATTCATGAAGATTAAATTTGACAAGCATCTCTAGATGTACTTAATATAAAATGCAGATGGCAGTAATTTGCAGGATCTCTGGATTCTGGTCATCTGAGGTGGTTCTGCTGGTATCTGTTTCTCTATCTGTACCAGGTACTGAAATATTGACTTCCAAACCCAGCAGGATCCCACAGATGATGTGAGCAGGAAAAGAATTTCTATTGATTTCAGCCCTGGTTTGGTCTGTTGCATGAAAAAAAATGAAAAAAAGAAATTATTTTGCTTGCATATTTGCCCAGACATACCAGGCTCATGCCTCCTCCATCTGCAGCTCCACATCACATCTACTCACTGCCTTCATGCTGGCAGCTGAAGTGGTCTCCACTGGGAGATTTTGGTTTTTCTGAAAGACTTCAGCTCCCAGTTTGTCAGCAATATGAACTGGGACAGAGAAAAAAACAATCCTTCAGAGTGGGGAGATCCTGAACCAGAGCAGCACCAAACATCCCAGTGAGGTCAGTGGTGGTTCACTGAGCAGCTTTCTGCTAAAGTTTTAGTTAGGTAAATTTATGATTATACTTCAGAAAAAGCATCTTATCTTACTGAGCATGGGGGTTTAGACTAGATGATATCAAGAGGCCCCTTCACATCCTGAGCAGTTCAGTCATTCTGCATACTTTTAAATTCTACTTAATTGTTAAACTAGCAGCTGACTTTTCTTTAGCTTTTCCAAGAAAATAAGAAGCAGCTATTATTTCTTAGCAGCAGATGTACAGTAACCCTTGATTAAATTAATTTGACTGCTCACAGTTTTCCTTTGTTCATCATTTGTTTTCACTCCTAACTTGCTGTTGCTATTCTCAGATGATTTTTGTACAGCTGTTGCAGATCCCCTCCAAGCAGAAACACACTGGAAGTATTTGAACACTCACCTCAGCCTTTTAACATGGCTTGAGTACTCCTAAAATTTTAATACACT
The DNA here is from genome assembly GCA_027886175.1 of Phylloscopus collybita. Classification (NCBI taxonomy): domain Eukaryota; kingdom Metazoa; phylum Chordata; class Aves; order Passeriformes; family Phylloscopidae; genus Phylloscopus; species Phylloscopus collybita. The sequence goes on along the minus strand of JAJNNQ010000019.1, from coordinate 7,369,216 downwards.
GTGTAGTTTTATTTAGAAAGAGGCAAGAGCTTGAATCAAAAGCTAATCAACTCTGTAAATTGATAAAGCAAAGTAAATAATGCTAACAAAAAGACAACTTTTCCCTTGAAATGTTTGATTTTTTGTGTATGTCAATGAATAAAAATGTAAGGTTTAACAGGATACTTGAACTTCCATGATTGTTGGTTTTTTCTTGCATAATGCTCTCAGTATGTCTGTGTCTGGTCTATTTGCATGATGGGGATGGGAAGAAAGGAAGTTTTTGTTATCATTCATCAAAGGCTTTTTTTAAAAATTTAGTGTCAGAGCTTGGGTTTCCTGGAACATCAAGCAGTAATTATCTCCCTGTGTTTGTTGACCTTTCAATCAACTCAGATTTTGCTTTTGGATTCAATGCTAATTCTGTGGCCAATTTTTAAAGGAGTCTCAAGTTCATCTTTAATTAGAAGCCAGGAATCTTGTTCCCAGTCAGTCATAGGACTTCCTTCCTTCAGCTGACGACTCAGTGCAGTATGTTAATGCTTTTGTTTGCATGGCTAAACAAAGTTTTAGCAGTTAATTTAGTTAATAAAGAGCATTTCAAAAGATGGTTAGGCCTTCAATATGCGTTAGGTTTGGGCGATTCTGTCTGACAAGCACGGGGAGGGGGTCTGACCCTGCCGAGTTGGCAGGAGCTTCTGAAGTGCTCAGAGGTTGTGGATGCCCTTGGAGAATGCGCTCTCTTGGAATCAAGTTTACAGTCACTAACATGGGTGGTGGCATTCAAAACCAAGTGTGACATTTTCCACAGTTCCCCCCTGCTCCCACCCACCACAAAGAGCTGGAGACAGACGGCGCCTGAGGCAAGAGGCCTTGAGAGCCGATTCCAGGAGAAATCCCAGGCTGCCTTGGACACATATTTGGTGTTGGCTGACACCAGTCCCGAGGAGATCTCTGATTTCTATCCAGGGCAGGAGTGCAGGTGCATTTGCTGTAAATGAGAACTTGACCTGCTCACACGGTCAGAAAGGACTGGGAATAAAGAGCTGGACGCACTAAGACACTTAAAGCCGTCTGAAACGCTCAAATGTAAATGTGTGCTGGGTAGGGTATCATGCCATGCTGACAGCATTGCTAGGCTGACTGGCAAAAATACTATCTACAAATAATGAAATAGTGGCTTGGATATCTTGAAAGAGATTATGTGCTGACTAATTTGCCTCCCAAAGGTTTACCCTGTGGGTGTGATGAGGTCCCTCTGACCTTTTCTTTGCAGCTCCTCAAGAGACAATAAACTTAGAGCCACCCCCTGAGGGTGTGAAGTGCCCATCCTGCAGCACACCTGCCCTGTCCTGGGCTCTCCCTGCTGGTTACTGTGAGAGCTCCCAAGCCCTACGGGAGGAGGCTAGGAGTCCCTCACTGACATCTCAGCTGCCTGATAGCTTTGTGCTCCTGCAAGGACTGCCCGTCTCTCGTAATTCTCTGGGCATAGCTGCAGTTTGTAGATGGATCTTCCACCTGTGCAAGTTAAATTATGAAACGATTCCTGTGTCTTTTTTCTTTTTTCTTTGTAAAATTGTCCTGCGAAGACATGATGCCCAAATACAATCTTTTCTCTGGCAGCCCAGATAGCTGCCAGTGTGTTGAATTAAACACACACACACACACACACACACACACACACACACACACATATTTGTTGTTTTTACATACTACTACAATCTACTCTTGTAAAGACTTGTAAACTCTACCTCCATTTTCTTCAGAATCTTCCCAAGTCTCTTCCAGGGTCTGAGCTCTGTTGAGATCTTGTCTCAGCTCTGTTTTTCTTTGTCAAATTCAGCTCTTTCCCTGCCACTTCAGAGTTAAGCCCCTTCCCCAAAATTTAGGCTGTTTGGCTTTTTTTTTTCCCTGCAGCTGAAGAGAGTTCCTTTAGCAGTGAAATCTGGCCAAGAGGCACTGGGAATGGATAAGGGCTGCGAGGCTAGAGTTGCTGCCAGGTTCCTGTGATTATGTAAAAGGAGAGCTAGATAGCTTTGTTAAGGGAATTTCAGAAGGATGGGAAATTTGCTCTAGAGAAACTTTTCTGGGATCTCCTTTCTTGTTTTGATTCACACAAAGATTCTTGACTTTTATTCTTGCCTAGGTTTACTTTGCATGTGTAAGAAAACAGTGATTGCATTTATTTGAAAAGCAGACCAAACCCAAATACCACTCCCATCCCCAATAATCTGATGAGGATTAAACAGCATCCACTGGTCAACTACTTTGGAAAATGTGGGAGTATGATCAGTACAGTCAGGGGTTGGGTTTTAGTAGTTGTAATGATGGCAAATCCTGAGATGGCTTCAAGGTAGAAGTTAATGCATGGACTCATCTGACACAACTATACTACCCAAATAACTGTAGTCCTCAAAGCAGTCATTTTGTAACTTGTTAGTAGACAAATCTGTGGGTCCTTATTGAGGACAGGAGAGAATTGAATGTGCTGGGCATTGTAAGGGTGCCCTGGGAGCCTATGGTGGTGGAGGCAGAGCAGCACTCACTGCAGGTGTGCCCAGGAAATCTATGCTTCTCCCAGTCCCCTCCGGCACTGCGGGTCCGATTCCATGCAATTAAGCACTGCGGAGTCTCCAACCAAAAATGGAGCTGGCAAAGGAGGTAAGAGATTCTCTTTAGAGGGAACTCAAACTTTCAGAACTTTTTGTGACTCTAGTAGCCATTCCTGGCTGGAAGAACTAATTCATGAAGCTGTTACAACCCTGACATCTACATGAATTAACAGGTTTTCCTCGCCAGGTATGAGGGTGAAGTGAAATCTGCAGAGAATAGTTCCACACATGCCAATTCCATGACATTATGTAAATAGCCTGTGACTAATGGAGAAATCTATGAAATTAAATGAAAGAAATGAAATGAAGTGAAATGAAATGGAAATTAAATAAAAGACATCAGTCAGTGCATTTGCATGGAAACCAAAAGAACCTTGTTTAAAAATGAGTGATAGTAGACAAGATAATTCTACAGTTGCCATTGTGGAATATTTCTAAGTGTCTTATTAGCATAGAATTGAAAGGACAATGTTGCTTATGGAGTCTGTGAGGTTCCACTCAATTCTGCAGCCTGTCTGACCCTTCATTGTGAGGTTTCTCAAAGTTTTAGTACACATTCGCTCTCCTCTCATTTTTAATTGCTTTTCTATGTCTATCTTTATCTATTTTTTGTCCCTGTTTTAATTTTTTTTCCTCTGCCTTGTTCACCCTTGGCTTTTAAAATTTTTCTTTCTGTTTCTTTTTATTGAGCTGGCTATTCCTATTTTTTAGTTTTTTTCTTGTTTGTTGGATACCCTGTTGCTTTTTATTTTTTCTTTGTGTTGTGGTGTTTTTTTGGTTTTGTTTTTTTTTTCCCCTCTCATCCTGATGCTTTAAAGGGTCACCTTAGCACACTGCTATCTCTGGAGCGTAATTTGTACCCCTCTGGGTTTGTCAGGATATCTCTGGAGGTCACCCCCTCTCCTCAGAGCAATCATTGAGTCCTCTCCCCCTTCTCATTTGTCTCCAGTGGGTCAGCAGCTCCCTCACACATCTGAAGTCTGGTCAGGTCCCTTCCTGGGTACCTTTTTGCCCCTGGCTCTGTTTGCTCCATGGCCATCCCTTCGAGCTGCAGCAGGTTCTGGATCTCTCTTGGCCCTTTGGGGCTTTCTTTGGAGTTTTTGGTGATTCTTGGTGTTCTGGTGCCCCATTTGAATGAGATGTGTCCTATCCCAGTTACAGACAGCACAATCCACCAGCTGGGCAGGGTGATATTTTTACACAGGGTAATATTTATTTGTCAGTCAGTGGGAGAAATCAAAGTCTTTAAAACACACACAGCACTAGCACTGCCTTTGTCCACAGACAGGGTTACAGTTAATAATCAATTGAGCTCCTTGCCCAGTGGAATAATTTCCACAGTGGATGCCAGTTCCCAATTATCTAACCCCAGTTAAAGGTGCTTAAAGGGAAACCAATCAACCATAAAATACACAGACATGTAAGAACACAGTTCATTTACAAGGATGTTTATAAATATATTGGTCTGGTCTGCATGACCAAACCACTCAAACAAAGCTCTGACAGTTTTTATTTTTTAAAAACTAAGACTTTCTACACTGGAATAGCAGCTGAGAGTTCAGGCTCACCCTCTAGCTTTCTGTAGTTAATTCCATGGTGCTGCTCCCCCAAGGAAGCTCACAGTCCTCCAGCTGGGTACATCAGGTAACAACTTTCTGCTGAGGAAGGCTGTTAGTAGTTTTTCTACTTGGCTATACCAATAAAACAAGGGAAAATAAAGTCATCAGCATTACCCAAGACAGGGCAACATTTGCCAGTTTAACTTAAGCAATCTTTAAGTGTTAGGTATTGCAGTTACTTCACCGCTGTCACACACCATGTTGGAGTCCATAATACTTATGCTTTAAAAACAAGTAATTACTCTTTGTTCCTATTCCTGTCACAGTCAATTGGCTCCTACTGACTTGCTTGGAAGTTCAGTATCAGGATGCACAGGAAGCCAGTGGATGTCATGAGAGAATGTGCAGCGCTGAGGGCGACGTCTCCCAGACAGTGAGGATCCTCTGTTCCTTAACAATGATTGTTACAAGTGCAGCATTAAGGAGAGATACTTGATGACTGAATGCTCAGATCAGAAATGGAGCATCCATCAACACTTGAGTCAAGTGAAAGTGTGAGAAAGAAATGAGAAGGAGAAATCAAGGCACAAGTATTATTGTTCACTTTTGATTCTGAAGCAGTGTCATTGCTCAGAGAGCTCCCACCTGCTAATGAAGAACCCTCTTATACCAAGATTTTCAGACTGGAAGGAAAAATTGAGTGCTTAACTCTGATCAGGATGTCAGGAGCAGACAATTGGTATTACAAAAAGTGATGGCAATCTTCTTTTTCTTTTTGCCTGTCTGATGCATACTGCCCAAGTATTTCTATGGAGAGACAGTAGAGAGACCATTCATCAGCATCACATAATCTGAACCAGAATTCATTTCATGTCTGTTTTAAAACCACTTGGGACATGACACTAAAACCACCTCTGCTGTAAAAGTAAGCACACTTGGACTTGTCTATGGGATGGGATGGGAGCCACTTAGGCCAAGTTCACACATGGGAATCTCAGCTGGGCCTGATTCAAACATTAAATACTGTCTGACACATTTGCCAATGAGAGTAATCTGAAGTGCTGTGCTAGTATTAATAGATTAGAGTAAATTGTGAATGTCATGTGCTTGTAAAATGCTTTAAGCACGGGCCCTGAAGCTGTAAACAGTGTACTTAATTTTGAGGAAGATGGTGATAGAGATTTGTGTTTCAAACCCAGGGAAATACAGTTGATAGCCCAGCCTCTAGCAGGTGTGACACCAGCATTTGTTAAAATATTGTTCAGAGAATGACCTCCTGACAGGAGTAGACGGTTTTCAATACAGGTAATGAGATCCCCAATAAAAGCCAAGTTCCTGGATCAGAATTGCTCTCAGTCAAGCCAGGTGCAATGAAGAAAACTGAATCAATTTGTTACCCAGGAATCTGTGGTGAGAGAAGCAGCTCCATCTCTTCACCAAAGCACAGCCAGCCTCTCTGACCATGCACGGCCCCAGTATCATTGACTGCAAGTTACTGCTTTTAACTTGATTAAATGCTTGTTTTGCTGATCAAACAGATGATGTGCATCAACAATAAAGGCAGCCCAGTGACCTGGGTTGAAGTTCACAGAAATAGTTAATACTGACATACTCTCAACAATCTGATCATTGGTCTCTATTAGACATTTGTTTGTCTCCTGGTTTATTTTCTATGATGTACAAGGCAGGTATTTAAGTTAAGGTTTGTGTAATCAATTCCAAATGCATGGTATTTTATTTAATTAGAAAAAAACCCCTAAATAATGCCAACATAATAACACTCAGATACCTGATTACCATGTCACTAATTCTGCTATTCTTGCTCTTGCCATGGGGCTGCCCTTATGACTTCTGTGGGCTCAGACACTAAGAGCTTTCACCGAGGTCTTTTATCTCAGTGTGAATCAGGGGCCGCTTAACAAACCTGAGTATCTGCACGAGCTGGTGAGGCTCTTCTGACAGAGCTCCCCTGATGAGCAGAGTGGTGCAGACAGTCTGAACTAATGCTGTAACAAGCGAGTTGTGCCCAAACCCTTTAGCAACTGGATGGCTATGAAAAGTGATCTTCCCTCTCCAAGAGAACTTTATAGCCTTAAGGTGAGTTTCATCAAAGCTGAGTCATCAAGGAGCTCATTGTAATTTGAATGTGAATTCCTTTTACTTAAGTGGGGCAGTAATAAATCGCTAAAGTTAGAGAATACTTTACAAGGAACCTTATGTACAAGTGTTAGAACAGGGGTTTTGAAACTCAGAAGAAAAAAAAAGGGCTTTAGCATTACAAGTAATTAATTATATTTAATTTAAACAAGAGGAAGCATAGTGAGTTTTTGGACTAAAGTATTCTAAGTACTGTGTTTAAGCAGCTCAATATTAACTGATTTTTTATGTTGTCACTATATCATGGATGAAGAAGAAGTTAGGGTATTTTTTATGGCCACACTAGAAAGTGGTTTTAAAAATGTTTTCGTTTAAGAAAAGTTGTGCTCAGTATTATCCCTTTAGGTTTCTTTGCACTGTGTTACAAAAGAAACTATTTTCAAACACAGAGATTGTTTCTGTGAACAGAAATGACAACACCTGCTCAAGTGTGTCCTCTTGCTAGTGCAGAAATGTGGGGAAAATACTGTTGAAATTAAAATGCAAACCAAATTTTCTACTCCAAGAGAAATCTAAGTAAATAGCTAAAATAAAATTTACTCTGAATTCATAGTGGGGTTTTTTGATAATGGAGATTTTAAAAGGTCTGTTGTAAGAAGCAGTGATGATGGTAACAAAGAAAGCATCTTTGATCTTTGCTGGTGGTTTGGAGAATGCAATGCTTTTAGGAAAAATGCTGAATATGTATTTCATCTTGAACAACATCATTCTGAGTGAAACTTGCAGTACATCAAATGAGTCCTGTTTCAGTCTTCATAAAAAAAAATATAAAAGTTCAGCTCTAACCTTTTCCCATGTTAAAATACAGTTTCTGGGCTGAACTGGTACTAAGCCAAAGCAAACTGCATGAGGGAGCTGAAAGGAAGGTGATGGAGTTTTCAGATAACTTAAAGGGCCCTCAAGCATGAACTGCCCCTAAATTGCAAATTAATTAGGGAGGGTATTGATGTAGGGTTGGAAAATAATAAAAAAAAAAAGCCAGAAAACAGTGTGGGAAAGGCTGCTGAAGTTAGGAATACCATTGGGTTCAGGGTTTACTTGGGGGAAGCCAGGTGTTTAAGAAGGACGTCCCTATCAGTGGCTGAAATGGAAACATTCTTATTGGCATTAAGGTAGCATACCAGTTATTTGGAAACTGTAGATTAAAAACCTAAGATGTTAATACTGTTTATAGTTTATTATTATTGATCTTTAGGACTGTTGAAAGTGGTTTATCAGCATTAGTACTATCATAAAGTACCTGTTAAGAGTATGCTTACGGGAGCATAATCCTGGTTTTGCTGAACTAAATGGCAAAGACTTCCTCTAAATTTGGTGGTAACATGACCAAGACCTGCAGAAAAAGGCCATCTGCAATAAAATACAGAATTTTGGAAACTGCAATTAGATTATTTTATATATCCACATGGGGATTATTCAATTTCAGAGACCCCTTAGATGCATCTGTTTGGAGATTTGAAAGGGCAATATTTTCATATTCCTCTTGTGATGCTGAACATCTGCAGTGGTGAGCTAATACCACCAAATCCTTCTGAAAGTTCCTGTTCAGAAATCCATAAAAGATGGGATTGATACATGTTGAGATCATGGCCACAAGGTGGCAGATAGTAAATGCCAGGTTATGATTACAGCTCATTAGTGCCTTGTAGTTCCAGTCAAAAACCACATTGAATATATTGAGAGGCAACCAGCAAGCTGCAAAGGTCACAACAATTGATACCAGCATCATATTGATCCTTTTGTTTTCACTCAGCCTGTTCTCATTCTCTCTCATCCTGTCTATTTTACCACGTCTCCTTCGAAGACATACAAATATCCTGAGATAGCAGATGAAAATAAACCCCAGTGGGAAGCAGTACTGGAAAACCAGCAGGCTAGTGGTGAAAATCAGTCTCTCTGTAAGAGACGGCCACGCTTCGATGCAAGCAACTTTGTTCTTGTAGAAATCACTGTGGAAAGACAGATGTTTGAAGGGTTCATCTGTTATTTGGTGGAATACTAAAAAAGGAGTGGATATGATAAGGGCAAGTCCCCAGATGAAAAGAATTCCCCAATAAGCATGTGAAATATTAGGCTTCCAACCACGTGGGTTCACAATTAGCTGATATCTCTCAATAGCAATGAGTACAAGTGAGAAAATGGAGACTGTGACAGATAGACTTTGTATGAAAGAGCCTATTTTACACATTGCTTCCCCAAATATCCAGTGGTCCATTAAGGTATATGCAACTGTGACAGGAATGCACATGATACAGATCAAGACATCTGATAAAGAGAGGTTGGCAATCAAAATGTTGGTGACATTTTGAGCTTCTTTCCGTCTCTTTATTATAATAATTAAGCAAAGATTTCCAACGAGCCCCACTAGTGTAACCAATGTGTAAGCTGTAATAAGCAAGAATTCTGCAAGGGAGGAAAGCTGGCATGTATCAAAGTTCAAGAACTGAGAAAGGCTAATGTTAGAGAGAGTTTGATTCAGGATCTCACTGGGGTGCTGAACAGCTTTATCCATCCTGAAGCATCTTCCAACCTATGGACAAAACCTTGTATTATTTACAATATACTTGGCATGGAGATTTTCAAAGCAGTGAGTACTGTGGGTCTACCGCTGTAGTCAATGTCCTTAAAGTTTTGAGCAAATCTAACATAATTAATTACAGTACTGGAAAAAGCACATAGTTATTAGTGCGTTTATGTATCTCCGTGGAAGGAGGTTGATGTCACCTTTCTGAGGTTCTGCACTAACAGTGCTACAGTTCTATAGCTGATGTACAGGAAATAGCTGTGATAGCAGCTCTGACTAGACTTGTATGGACACTTTCATACAAATCCTCCTTTACCAGCTGTGGATAAAGTTTGCTTTTCAGAATAACGTATTTTAAGATCTGTCTCTACTCAAGGTTTAAGAAGGTTTAATGGATTCCAGTGAGGATAATCTGTTGGTTTCGTATTACCAGAAAAGAAGAATTGGGTCCTACCATCGCCCTGCTAGCTTAGACGTCACACTTAGATTTTTCTTTAGAACTACAAAGCAATATGAGTTAATACACTCAATCCCCCTGAATTAATCAAAATTATGTGTGCTTGAGCTCAAATTGCATTCAAAACCTCTATTAATGATATCTTAAAGGGACTTTCCTGTTCTACTGATGCATTGAAGATAGTAAGTCCTTTTTCCTAAATCTAACCTGAGAAAAATATAAACAAAATAAAGCTCACATTGTAGTTATACAGACATTTATTCCTCTTTCAGCTCTAACTTAAACAGGAGACAAGCAAAAAAATCTGGTATTAGCACAGTTCTATGGTTTTAAATCTAATGTTAATGTGAAGAGTTAGCTTCAACAGAGTATCTTGATGGGTTTGAATTTATCACTGAGTGCAAAAATTAAACTTAATTTAAAGGTTCAGCAGCATTCTGGCCAGAAAGAGGTTGTTTCCAACCTGGGAAAGGAAAAGCTAAACATGAAAAGAGTTATTTTAAAATTTGAAAATGAGTAATGGAAATATGTTCTACACATATATCTTTCAAAACTCAACTTCAACTCACTTGAATTCCCCTGTGAAATTATTGGAACTCTAGCTGGAAGGAGATCATTCTTCACCCCTAGTAATGATGTTGAGAGCCTGTGGAGAAAGGAGAACGAAAAAGCAGTGGGAAGTTAGAGGATACACAAAAAGAAGAAGGGATAGGTGGATATTTTATTATTACTAGAAATAATCTGCTTATGTGTAGAAGATTTGTCAGCCTTTTCACAGAAATGATTGCCATTATTTAATCACTAAGGATTTAAAAAAATGTTTGGTTGCTGGTACAAAATTAAACATTAAATCCAGGGTTAAACTGGAATTATGATTCTGTAGTTGTTTTCCCACAGACACTCAAAGAATATTCCAGCCAGAGTTATATCCTGGACTGCTTTATCCTGATACTTCTGTTTGACATTCAAATTAGGATTCTAAAAAATCTCCAAAAAACACCATTCTCACCTTTGGAGCATCTATTACCACTGTCATTCTGATTAAAATACCCTTTTCAATCAGCATACTCATGTTGCAGTAGGAAGTAGCTGTAGATATATGTGACTCTATGTGGCCCTGATGTCCCAAATATTACTTAAATTGTGGTCAGGGCTAGCATTAAGCCCTGTAGTCTCCCTAAAGAATGCACCTGGCTTGCTTAAAGCTATATTGGGGAATGACATGGAAAACTCTACAATCCTGCTGCAAAAACTGTGGAAGTCTGTGGCTCTGATAGATTTTGCAGGTGTCCCTACTTCGGTAGGGCAAGACCAAGAGCTGGGTACTCCACTGTGTGCCCATCAGCCTCCACAAACTTTTCTGCTCCTGAGTGCAGGAGAGAGGCCAGGGACTGTGACTGACAGTCACGTCCTGGAGAGCCCAATCGTGTGGCTGGGCAACAGACCCTTCAAGCCACCTCTTTCCTGGAATGCATTGTCACCCACCTTTCACTGGAGCAGCACTGATGGCCTGGCTGGATTTGCCACACCCAAGGATGCATGTGCTGGCAGGACAGAGGCGCTAAATGGTAGATTTACCACCAACAGTGGCAGTCGTTGCCCTGATAAGATTTACTGCCACTTCAGAAGTGTGAGGATCTAAAGTCTGGCTGCTTTGCCCCAAGGGTGATCTTTCTCTGCAGTGCCTGTGGTGTCCACCTGGCTGGTACAAAGACAAACTCTGGTCTTCCTTGCTTTTTATGTGAGCAGAAGCTGTGGGGACTCAAAAGGCCATGAGGCTGAGCCAAGTTTGTAATATTTTATGCACTATTTGCTAAGCTTGCTTATTTCTCCATGGATGCACAACACAGTTTGATATCAAATTCTGTATGTCCTCTCCCAAGAATTCAGGATGAGAGGGCTTCTCTGGCATTTTCTGTTTGGGAAATGTCCCTGTACTGACCTAATCAGTTCACTTGCTATACCAGTTTTAGGCACACTCTCTATCTACACAGTCCTTTTCTCAGGAAAATGTGTCATTTCTTTTCACTCTTTGGTTTGTGCCGGGAGTTAAAGAGTGTAGTCTTCAGTACACACCATTCTGCGAGGCAATTTAAACATTTCCTTGGCAATAAAACAATTACACCTCTCTTGGTAAACATCTGGAATATTCATAGCATTAAAAAAAGTTACTCTAGTATTTACTGCAGCATGTTGAACTATATTGTAATATAACTAGCATTTTTTAATCTAATAAACAAATGTTACTGGAATCAGCATCCTTGGATCGCAACTACAGCTGATAGCAGAACTGAAGTGTTTAACAAAAAGAACCAATTACTTCAACTCCTAACCCATTCATTTTGGAAAAGATTCTCTACCGTAGAAGACCTTAACACTGTAAGTTATTATAAAGCCTTTAGTCTTGTTTCATTCCTCTATCTGCAGAAACATTACTGAAACATTCAATGGTAAAAGAGAGGTCTAAAATAAAGTGAGTTTTAGAAAGGCTTTCTTTCCTAAGTATTTTCTTACCTATGTTAAAGATGAACAGTCCCATCCTTTCAAGGTGACCAGTAAATGTTTCAATTACAAACATTATTTAAGTTCCTAAATGTTGCACAGATAAAATGTGGAGGAAAATTTACATTCAATTTTAAATATAGGTTGTAGAGAATAAAATAATGCTTTAAAAGATATTTCAATAACTTTTGTAATAGTTTTATGGATTTTCTTACTTCTTACCTGATGAAAAATTCAAGTCATATCCACACTGCCTTTAACAATTTTCCTTCTCTCTGAGAGCGAGCTAACACATCTTCCTTCTGTATAAAAGAATCCAGAGCAAAGCCATGTCTCCTAAAGCAATACTTAAACTCTCCTTTCTTCTCTGTCTGAAACAAACCACAGGTCCCCAGTTTCCAACAGTACTGAATCTGCCAGGCTGTAGGGAGGCTGCTGAGGAATAAAACAAGCTCTGGAATCCAAGAAGAGGCGAACAGCAGTGAGGCAGGGAGGAGGAAGGACCAGTAGTCATGGGGATGGATTTTCCTCCAGTGTGCTGCTTCCCTCCACCCCGTCAAACACCTTATCATGCAATTTCATTTTCAATTATTTAATCTGTTCTGTAGTTCAGATGTTTTCCCTCTGCAGGATTTCATACATAAACACCTGCAGATGGCATATTGCTTTCTTAACTGATACAGCAATACAATAAGCTGCTTGGAAAGAGCATGCACATCCTATTAAGTATATCATTTGTTTATTCCAATTAAGATAAACAGATTTTCATTATAAATTGATATTTTAGCTTATACTCCTCAGATAAAAACAGTATTCCTGAAAAGCAAGGCATGGCACACTGCACTAGCACATAGTGAAAAGGGGTTTAATTTTTATTACTGTTTTTTCAGTAAGAGTCCATATATTTTGTAGTCACGTTTATAAAAATAAGCATTCAGTTTATTCACTAAATATTTAGAATGAACATTAATAGAGTGGGAAAGGAACTGCATTTCTTAGGACCTGCAATCTGGTAAGTTGCTGTATAAACTCCTTTATTTTTCCTGGGTCCACTTAACTTCCAATATCTCAGTCTGTTTTTTTTTTTTTTAGGAATGATTTTCAAAAGCAGTAGGATTTTTGGGATGAGCAATACTGATGCTGTACTGAAGTGCAATTCAGAACTAATAATCTAAAAATATTGTTGGTTGTCATGCTATAGTATTTGAATAAAATAGGTGCAGGATGGAGGGAGGCTTTGTGATCAGCCAGAAGAACATCCTGCTTTTCATATATTTGAGTCTATTCATGATGTATGTCCTGTTTTTTAACCATTTGTGGTACTCTCAGATTAGGTATTCAAGTGCCTAATTAACCACTTGGAAGACTGCCTGAACACCTTCCCATAAAACTTCCTTCTCTTTAGTTTAACCCAGTGCTTTTTATTCTAGGTGTAGTCTGGAAATTCTGATATTTTATATAAAAATGCTGCAATCAAGCAATGTGAATATATTTTTCTAAAGCATTTCTAGAGCTTGCTGGGTTTGATTATGTTAAAATTACTATAAAAACAAAGCTTTGCCAAAGTATTTTAGAAATTCTGCTTCTGGTTGCTACTGTAACCCCCAAGAAGTTAATCAGGACCTGAACATGCAATGTGATAGATAAGTATCAGAACAGGCCATAAAAATGCATTATCTATTTATGAAGCAAATAAGTCAATAAAATTAAAAGATATTCTGATTCTATTTATAAATTTCAAAGGGCATGTTGCTTATTTACACATGCCTCTGTTTCTAATATAATTCTGTATGCAGTCCTTCATCTGTGGAAAAAGTGGAGTCTTTAACATGCAATCCATTGGTTTTACAACCAATCAACCTGCTGCCTCATGTGGATTTAATTGTGTTGTAACCTGTTGTGAATTAGATCACCTCCAGCATCAGAGGCTTGTGGGTGTAGCTGCTCCTGGTGTGTTTAATCCTGATGTCAAAGGTATGTATGCTAAGTGGGACCCATGGCTCTGGAAGAGGGATCACAGTGTATTTTTTCAGCCAAATGCTGGAGCGTCTGTTTGCAAAAAAGGTTAATGGATAGCAGAATTGTATTTACTTTTTGTCAATGGTCTTGTCATTTCTAAATTGCTCAGCACTAAGTGATGGGTGAAGTGCCATAATAGGTTTTTAAACTAAAGTTTGTAATAACTTGTGTAGCATTGGAAACAACCTGCTGGTGAAAAATAACTCCTTTGAGTTCACCTTTTGCTCTGGCATTTACATGATTCCTTGGTCAGCAGGAATCTTTGTTGATGGCTGATGACTCTAAATTACTACTTAGTTGTTTCTTCTATGTAACTGTGCAGCAGTTTTTAAGGGACTTTAAACGTCATCCAGTTCCAATGGGCAGGGACACCTCCCACTAGATAAGGCTGTTCCCAGATCCATCCAGCCTGGCCCTGGACACTTCCAGGGATGTGGCAGCCACAGCTTGTCTGGGTGATTTCTTCCAATGACTCATCACTCCCACAATCAAGAATTTCTTCCCAAATCCCACCTGACCCTGCCTTCTGTCACTACCATTCCCTCTTGTCCTGTCATTCCAGATCCTTTTCCAAAGTCTCTCTCCAGCTCTCTTTAGGTGCTGGAAGGACTCTGAGGTATCCCTGGAGCCTTCCCTTGTCAGGCTGAGCATTCCCAGCTCCCTCAGCCTGGCTCCAGAGCAGAGCTGCTCCAGCCCTCATAGCACCCTGATGGCCTCGTCTGGACTTGTTCCAACAGATCCACATCCTTCTCACCTGGGAGCTCCAGAGCTGGATGCAGCACTGCAGGTGGGGAGAGGACGAGAGAGTAGAGAGGGAGAACCACCTCCATCATCCTGCTGGTCACATGGCTCTTGGTGCAGCCAGGACAAGATCAGATTTCTGGGCTGCAAACACATGTTGACAGCCCATGTTGAACTTCTTGTCAACCAACACCTGCAAATCTCTCTCCTGGATTATTACTTCCTAATAAATACTGTTCTTTATAGCACTTCAAAGAGGCACAGGAAAATAAACAAGAATAATTGGAAATCTCATATGCTAGTGTTGGATGTGCTGGTTAATGCCATGAAAGTAAGATAATATGCTGTGATGGAGGAAAAACACAGTCCCCTTACATTTTCCTGTTCTGTGGAGAGACCAACACCCTAGTAAGGGATTCTCAGTAAGTAGCTCATAATGTGACCAAACTAGCAACAGCTAAGTAAGTATGCACTGGGACTTTTTCTCCATGAATGTACATGTGTAAGTTGAAGCCCTACTCCATGACTCAGAGGTTTTTTCCTAACTGGAAATAATTCTCACAAAAATAATTCATGTTCACTACCTAGAGTTTAGGTTTCACTCCATTATACTGCATAGCTCTAAAGGACACCTTTGCAATATCCTTGATGCCTGATCTCAGTTTTGATTCTCAATTAGCTCATGCCTAGAATGAAAATGTTTAAAAATCTGATATAACTATAAATGAGTTACTTATAATAACATATTAATTTTAAAATTGCATCATGCCATGAACTGTTGGCTAATTTCTGGACCTTATTCAGTTGGCATAGAGCTGAGATGGAGATGAATACACTCCCTGGCTGGAAGGTTAGCATCTTAATTTTTTGGGTCAGCCAAGTTATTTTTCTCACTGAAAAAGAGATAAGATATGTGAGTAATTGTAATAGGAGTGTGACTGCATAAATTCATATTTTATAACAGATTCCACTTTCCAAACCCTGATTCAGCTCTTTGTAGCTTTCTAGAACTTCTCCTACTCCCTTTTATGAGAAGTCATCTCTGCAAAAAAATGAATTATTTCAATAGCTCACAGATTTGGGGGGAATATGACAATTTGTATCTCTGGTTTGTTTTTTCCCATTCTAGAGTCTTTTTATAATACTGTGAGCACCAAACGCTGCTGTTCTCATGGCATGACATCTTTCAGTGTCCTAATTGTTAATTAAGAAATACTTTAATAATCAGAAGATTTTTCCATTAATCTCAGTCTGTTTCAATTTTCCAGCATGTTTCAAACAGTAACAAGAGTTTTCATTTTCTGGAATTCTAGATTTCTATTTTCTGTCTAGAAAGTCTCACTTCACACCAACTAATTTTAAAATTTCTTGAATAGCATGGGTGTCTTTCAGCTAATTTCAGGCAGGTACTTACTGAGCATCACAGCACAGCTCTTGCAGTGTTCAAACAAAGCTTAACATCAGTCATGCAAAAGCACCACAAACCCACCCCACAGAGTTTCTGTGGAATGAGAAAGAGCTGGAGTCTAGGAATAGCTAAGGAGAAAAAAATAAAAGCAAGTAGATTTTAATTTAATTGGAATATAATGAAAATTTTGCAGGTGAAATAGATCAGAGTGTGGCTGAGACTGTTGCTGGCTCCAGGTCTTCCTTTGGCAAAACTTAGGATCCTGGTCTGTCTCAGACCAAGATAAAGTGAAAGTTCTCACATCTGTTACAGCATTGCTACATTCTTTGATCCTTCACATGAGTCTTGACTTTTGAGACTGTATTTTGCTGCCTTACTTTCATCCCATCACTTCAAATTATGGTCAGCTTTTACATAAAATTTTAGGAAAGAGAAGAAAGGAAATAATGAATTATTAAAGAAGAGTGAAGAGATGAAAGAGGAAAAGAGAAATTGAACTTCAGAGGGAAGAGGAGGAAGGGCACAGTTTAGGAAAAATGGTAACTTAAGTCCAAAGAAAAGGATGCAAATTTTATTCTTATGACTTTTCACTTTACCCTTCACAAAGGATATTTCTTCAGCAAACTCCCCTTAAAAAGGACTCCAGGAAGATTTTGTTTAGTAGATAAACTTTGATACTACTTACTTAAGAAATAGTACCTGTGGGTTATTCTGTTACCTTTTTATCTGTAGGTTATCTTATTTTGCATTAAGCAAATACAAGAGAGGAGTAGTGTTTGATTCCCCATCCAAATTTACACAAGGTAGAGATTTTTATCCTGAGGAGTGCCATGTTCAGACTTTAGGGAAGTAAAAGTCTATCTAGTTGCCTCTGAGTATTCTTTAATCTTTTTCAACAAAGAAACTTCTCTGATCAGTACTAACTCATGAAAGTCTCCAAAGTAATATCACAGGTTTGATCTTTATGCAGATGAAAGTGAAAGCAGCAGAACAGAGTGAAAGAGAAACTTTTGCCAAAAAGGCAAGAGCTCTCTCAAGGACAGTTGTACACCTTTCAGAAGTTTTCGCACCCGTAACTAAAGCAAGGTGCCAGCTCTTGGTGCTGCTCTTTTTTACACAAAATGCCTCCCAATTATGCTCTGCCTGAGGTGTTGATTTGGGTAGGATTGAGCCTTCCAAAAGTCTAAAAATATCTCATTGAAATGACAAAAATAAAAATCTTTGCCTCTGCGTGTGTATCTCAGAGTGACGTGGGAAATTACGGTTGAATCCCTCGTATTCCCAACTGTTCCCACCTATGCAGTTAGAAAAATCTGGGTGAAATGTGTGTGTAACTAAGGTGATATTATTACAGTCTTCAATGTGAATGTAGAACTAATTCAGTAAACAGTCTGCATGAAGGAATCCTGTAGCTTCAAAATGCTTTCTGTCTGTTGAAAGATCAAACTAAATCTAAGTCTAGAGCATTGCACTATACTAAAAATAATACTTAAACTCATTAAAAATTCAAGTGATATACTTAAATTGCTTAAAAAAAAGAACCAATGCCTGCCAACTGCGGAAGCCACAGATGTTACTAGATTAAAACTAGGTGGAAACTAGTTAAAAAGATATGAGTTCATAAACTGAGGGTTTAGCTAAAATATTTATAACTTACAAATTACTTCTGACTTCACAATGTTTTTCTATTGCCCTTCATGCTTTTTTCCAAAACTTCATTATGCTTTTTCCATCTTGGCAGTTTGGACTCATTAAATAGCATGACAAAGTTATGTTTCTTGAATGACAAAAATTGATAAAGAATTCCTTAATAATTGATTTTGCATCATCTTTTACTAAGAATATATGGTAACAGAAAGTCGTGTTGGAAAGGGACTGCTCAGATATCTCTTTAGTCTTTTCAATCTCTTAAGCAGCAATGCCCTCCTGTGGACTCTAGGCAGTATGATTTCTTCTGAATAACTAGAAAGGTGTATGCATGAAAATGATTTGGTTTTCCTTCTTCCTAACTCACTAATTAAAATGACCTATGAAGACATTTAATTTAATTGGCATTATTTGGCCAATGCTTCTGGTTTGAGAAACATTTCCTTTAGGTAGTGATACAGGTGGAGCTTTTATCTGAAAAAGCACCAAACTTTAGAAACTTCATCTGCTGATTTTTTTATTTATTTATAGGTTGCTATCAGAATTGAAAAAATGTTTGTTGCAACTGCCTTGTCAGAAAGTGAAAAGCATGTATTTCTTTTGCATGACACTTTCCTAAGAATTTTTATATCCATAGGGTGGTATTACACATTTACTAGTTTACAGCAAAAAGCAACTTAACTAAAAGCAACTAAAACTTCTGTGGGGAAGCTGCTGTGGTTGCTGGAGTGTTTCTGGTTTACATCTCCCATACAGTGGGACTCATCTTTGGTTCTGCACTGCCACACTGTGGCAGCACCTGCGTCTCTCGCTGGCTCACGTAGCTTGAGGGAAAAGCACCTTTCAGGAGCACAGAAAGGCATCTACTTCCTTGGAATGTGTGTAACAAATGATTTGCTGCACAGCTTGGGTGACTGGATGCCTCAGCAGGCACGAATCTAACAGGAATTGGAGAGGTCCAGGTGGAGTCTCCGAGGCAGCTCAGATGACCTGGGAGGAATGAAGATCTGTGGGATCTGCAGGAGAAGCTGATGTTCAGCTGCCTGGGAAACCTGCATCCCAGAGCCTGCTGGGACATGTCAGGGCACATGGATGTGTGCAGTGCTCTCAGCCCTGCCAGGTGGGGACTGAACTCGGAGCGGGGTTTTGAGCAAAGGTGTGAACAACACGAGGTCACTTTGGCAGCTGGGAAAGGCGGATGCACGGAAAGACAGAAGGCCAAGTGTCGTTTGGCCCTTGTGCACTTTCAGAGGAGACATTTCCACCTCCAAGACATGGGTATGTGTGTCTTAAAGGCGTTTTCCTCTCATTAATCAATCAGTCAAAAGTGTAAATGAAGAGGAAGAGTTTGGGCTATAGTTGAATTGAGTCAGCAGCTGGTTTTTTCCAGATTTACTCACATCTTAAAGAGCCTCATCTCTTCCTCCTGATACAAGCTGTGACTTTTTTCTTTGATCTGTTCCTTGTCTACTTGCTGGTTCCTTGTCTACTTTGTCTGTCTTGCTTTCAGGGAGAGAAAGTGTGCTGGAAACAAGCTTTGTTTTCTTTGTTATCTGTTGAGACCATAATTAGCTCCTCTTAATTTTTTATCCTTTTTGCTCTAAAAAATACTATGTAATCTCATGGATTATTTTCTATGTGACATATATTAATTTATCTTGTGAAGGGCCATACAGCTCTCACAATAATTAGTAGGCAAAATACAGTTTTGCTTTTCCTGTAATTTATGTGCAGCTTGCAGGTGGCCACAGGAGTATTTTTATTTAATACAGTAGGATATGTTTGTCTATTTTAAAGCCACAAATATTTCAGCAGCATTATGGGATGTTCTCTTATTTTAAACTGTTGCTTTCTTCTGCTTTCCTTCTTACCCAGCTAGCAGCTGCAGAAGAACTGGTAACAGGTTTCTTCGAGTCCAGGAAGGGAGGTGAGGTACAGGAACCTTGCCAGAGCTTTCAGAGAGGATTCCCTTGGCAGCATGTAGCAGCTAATGGCAGCACACAGGCAGGCAAGACACGACACAGCTTCCTAGGGTGTTGATTAGACAGGGTTTATTTGGGGGTCCTACACCAGGGGGGAGTGGCATGGCTCCCACAGGAGAGAGGGGGAGGGAGAGAAGGGGGAAGAAGGGAGAGAGGGGGCAAGAGCAAGAGGCCCAAGAGCAAGAGTGCAACCAAGAGGCCTTCTGCCTCGCGTCTTCAGCTTAAAAGGCTTTTCCAGCGAGGGGGCAGATCCAAGGCTCGGACCAATGGGATACTGAGGGTAGGAGGGGTTGGGTAACAATTGGGTTACAATGAATGGCAACTTAGGGGGTGGTTTACAACAACTTGGTAATGAACCATACATTTTGGAGGAGAATAGAACCATTTAGATAAAATGATGGTGTCAGTTAATGCATTGAGATAAATGGATCTAAACCTGTGACAACTTTCCTTGTGATTGTCAAACACAGGTATTTAATAGGTTACTCTTACTATAGACTTGGCTATAACATAAAAAAAAAAAAAATCCAATCTAAGTAAAATCAGATTACCGTATTGCAAGTATCAATGCTACTGGTTAATAATAGTCATAACCTGTGAGGCAAAAGCATGTTCAGCCTCTCTGGATTTCCTCTGGGGCTGTGGTTAACCAACCTTCCAGCACAGTCAGTGTTCCTCTTGTGTCTGTGTCTCCAAGGAAGTATTTCCAATTGATCCATATTGGGGATGTTGCAGTTCTGCTTCCTCCCTCCTGCCAGTACCAGCAGGTCACATAAAAAATGTTTCAGAAAGCTGAGGCAGCTGAAAACCAAGTCCTTTGTCATGATAAAACTATTTATGGCTGTCTCAGTTGTGGATGGTTGTGTCTTTGCAGAAGCATCAAGGCTGGCACATGGGAAAAGGCAGGATCAGTTCAGGAAACAGTGGAACTACATCCTGATAGCGCCTAATGCAAAACTGCAGCCATTCTTAGCTCCTGCCTAATTTTTAACATAAACCCCAGTGGCTGTAAGACTGAAAAAAGAAAAATCTTCTTTCTCATGAAAAATTCACTTAAGTTGAAAGTCTTCATGACAGCAATGTTTAATGTACTATAAAAGAGAGGGGGAAAAGGCAAAATTATCTCACTATTTGTCATTCCACAGGGCTTGCATACTCTTGAACCACTGTAATTATTTCTCAGAGAAAATTTTTCAGAGCTAAGGAGAGATTTAATGGCGAGTAGGTTGTGATAGGGTTGGAAAGAGGACTGGGAAGCAGGGAAGGAAACAGTAGCAGGAACAGTGAGTGAGAAACAATCACAGAGTGGTTTAAATTGGAAAAGCCCTTCAAGACCATCGAATCCAACCCTTCCTTCAACACTTCCAAAGCACCACTGAACCGTGACCCCAAGTGCTACATCTCCACTGCCTTTTAAATCCCTTCAGGGACAGTGACTCCACCACTCCACTGGGCAGTTTGTCCCAGGGCTGAACAGTGTTTTCCGTGAAGAATTCTTCCCTGATATCCAATCTAAACCTTCTCTGGCACAACTTGAGGCTGTTCCGGTCATCATGTCCCCTGTGCCCTGGGAGCAGAGCCCAACACCCATCCCGCCCCCCCTAGCTGCCCCCTCCTGTCAGGGAGTTGTGCAGAGCCACAAGGTCCCCCTCAGCCTCCTTTTCTGCAGGCTGGGCCGCCCCCCGCTCCCTCAGCTGCTCCTCATCAGACTTGTGCTCCAGACTCTGCCCGAGCTCCCCTACCCTGCTCCGGACCCGCTCCAGCCGCTCAGTGTCCTGTGAGCTCAGATCGGGCACTTGGGAGCGGGTTACCAAGGGGAAGCGGGACACAAATGAGGGAAGAGCCATCGCTGACAGAGAGCACATAGAAACAGGGCAGACCGGAGGGCTAAATCCCCGAGTAGGGACTCAGGAGTGGGCTGGGGAAGGCAAGGGGTGAGGTGTGAACACAGCGGGCGGAGGTGGAGCCTGGCCGGGGCCGTGCCCAGCGGGTGCCGCCGCTCCGGGCGCCGGCAGTGTCCGTATCCAAAGGGGAGGTGCCAAGAGGCTGGGCAAGCACAGCTTCATGGTGCCAACCACGAAAACACGAGGCAGCAGCAGAAACGGATGCACAGCAAGTTTCACCTGAACGTGAGGAGGAAGTTCTTTACAGTGTGGTGACGAGTCGTGGGACAGATTGGATGTGGAGTCTCCCTCACTGAGGATATCCCAGAACCGTCTGGACGCGATCCAGCCATGTGCTCTGTGGTGGAGCGGGGAGGTTGGGCCAGAAGCCCGCTGTGGGTCCTGACGCGCTCTGAGGGGAGGCCCGGAGCCCCTCACGCGGGACCGCGGCTCCGCCATTGGGGGCGCGCGCGAGGGGCGCCCAACGGTCCCCACGTTTCAAACGCTCCCGCGCGCCCCGCCCCCGCGCGCTGCCCTGGCCCCCGCAGGGCGGGGTCAACGGGGAGGGAGCGCACGCCGGGACGGAGGCAGCGTCCCATTGGCTGCCGGCCGCGGGCCTGGCGCACTGGCGCATCATGCCCCGCCCCTCCGCCCGGCGCGCGCGGAATGCGTCCCGCACCTCTATTGGCTGCCCGCCACGTCCGTCCTCGGCGAACACCGGGACTTTTGCGGAGGTCTCGCCCTTTCATTGGTTGCTGCACACGTCCATTGCGCCTGAAGCCTCGCCCCTTAAAGATGAGTGGCGGGTGGCGCCAGCGCACCACTCTCATTGGCTGCGGCGGCACGAACGGAGGGCCCGGGGGGTGGGGCTCCAGGCGGCCTCTTTGTGTGGGCACCAGTCGCCGGCCGCGCTCCCGAGAAGCTGCTGCCGCCATTTTGTGCGCGCCTGTGTTCGCCCCCACCCCCGCCCGCCTTTCCGGGGGAGCGGCGGCTCCGGGGACGCCCCGACTGTGCTGCCGGTCAGGTGAGGCGGAGCGGAGGCCCCGGGCCGCGCCGAGGGAGCCACCGCCGGCGGCCGCCGCAGCCCTGAGGTCGCGTTGCTCGCAGGGGAAAGAAGCGGCAAGACGGAGCAGGGGGGGAAAAAACCTCTGGAGGTGCCCCCGAACAGGAGGAGGAGTTTCGGCGCCAGGCCCAGGCGCGGCACCGGAGGCAGCATGGAGAACTCGCAGCTGTGCAAGCTGTTCATCGGCGGGCTGAACGTGCAGACCACGGAGGCCGGGCTGCGGGAGCACTTCGCGGCCTACGGCACCCTCACCGACTGCGTGGTCGTGCTCAACCCGCAGACCAAGCGCTCCCGATGCTTTGGCTTCGTCACCTACTCGGCGGTGGAGGAGGCGGACGCCGCTATGGCCGCGTCCCCCCACGCGGTGGACGGGAACGCGGTGGAGCTGAAGCGGGCCGTGTCCCGGGAGGACTCGGCCAAGCCGGGCGCTCACGCGAAAGTGAAGAAGCTCTTCGTGGGTGGCCTCAAAGGGGACGTGGGCGAAGGGGACCTGGTGCAGCACTTCAGCCAGTTCGGCCCTGTGGAGAAGGCCGAGATCATCGCCGACAAACAGAGCGGGAAAAAGCGCGGCTTCGGTTTCGTCTACTTTCAGAACCACGACGCCGCCGATAAGGCGGCCGTAGTCAAGTTCCACCCGATCCAGGGCCACCGAGTGGAGGTCAAGAAGGCCGTGCCCAAGGAGGACATCCAGGCGGGCGGGGGAGGCGGCGGCTCTTCCAGGTCCTCCCGGGGAGGCAGAGGAGGAGGAAGGGGTCGGGGCGGCGGCGGCTCCGGCAACCGGGATCACAACGGGCTTTCCAAAGGAGGCGGCGGCTACAACAGCTACGGCGGCTACGGCGGGGGAGGAGGCGGCGGGTACGGCTCCTATGGCAGCGGTTCCTACGGAGGCGGCGGCGGAGGGGGAGGCGGCGACTACGGCAACGGGTACGGCGGGTTCGGCAGCTACAGCCAGCATCAGTCCTCCTACGGCCCCATGAAGAGCGGCGGAGGAGGTGGAGGAGGGGGCGGCAACTGGGGGGGCCGCAGTAACAGTGGACCGTACAGAGGAGGCTATGGTGGGGGAGGCTACGGGGGCGGCTCTTTCTGAGCTGGAGCGCCCATACCCATTGAGGGGGGGGCGTGGAGAGCCCTCCCTTCGATACGGGGCAGCTTCTAAATGGTTTCTCCCCTCATTCGCCGAAGGGCAGCTCCTTTTAAATGCCTCCCTGCTGTGGGAGCGGCTCCTAAATGCCCCCTGAGGGTCGCCTCTGCTGCCTGTGCCACTTCTTTCTCTCTGAAGATGGACTGGGCCCCACATACACATATTTTGTGTTACAGTCATTGATGGACTCTATTTTTTTATTATTACTTGGACCTTGGTCGTTTTTATACTAGCAACGAAAAATGTCTTGTTTTAATTTGTTTTTTGGGGGGTGCGGGGTGGGAAGTGTCTTGCTGATCTGGAGTAAAAACTGGGGAGGGTTGGGGGGAAACTCCTTTGTTGTAAGGACTCGATGCCTGGATACTACGTTTTTTTCTACAAAAGCTACTCGGATCTCATGACTGACTTTTAACATTTCTGTAAAGGAGGAAAAATGGTTTTTACGTTTTTTATTTTTTAAATAAATCATTGTGTTCATTGACCTTTACACGTCTAATTTTTTTCCTAGGATCAATTCCGTACGGTTTTAAGGCTTTTCTAGGTTTGAAGAGAGTGTTCTTCTGCTTTAAAATCTCTGTGTACTTGCAGTAGTAAATATTTTGTTGCCAGTAAAGGTCCTAACTGACTTTTTTGCTAGTGGCTTTCAAACACTCGACAGAGAAATTTTTGAAGTACTAATCCGTGGATGTGGTCTGTTTTTTAAATACTCGTTCTCACTTTGGCAGTTTGTGTGCATCCACCATCTTGTACTAGGCAGTTTGACGTGCTGACATGGTTGGTCAATTTTTTTCTATAGGACTTTTCCATCAACGTGTGTACTGTGTAGTTTTGAAGAAACAGTTTGTGTTAAGCATGTGATTCATTCATATGAAATGTTCAGAATTTCTTATTGCTTAGTTTTCAAGTCCTTGGTTTGTCTATGTGTGATTCCTTCCAGGAAAGGGTCGACATTTATCCCTTCTATTAAAGGCGTACTTGTTTTCCTAGCCGCGGGTTAACAGATTTCACTCGGAAATATTGTCCTTCCTTAAAAGTTCCCTGAGAGCTCTCGCAGCTCCATCTGCTGTCAGGATGGCAGCCCCGTGCTGTGGGCTTCCTTAAAGCAGGAGTAAAACTGGCTTGCTAACAATTGTACCAGACCTGGGAAAGTTACTTTATGCCACTAGATGACTGGTGTAGAATGCAGTGACAGCTGCATGTGCATAAAGATGGGGTCCCTGACTACTGATTGGGTAGGGGGGGAAAAGGAATGGATTTGCAATACCTGCCTCAGCACATGATTTAAAAAATAATTGCAGTTGCCCGTATTTCAGAAAGTGGTGATCTAAACTGTGGGCAAAGAGCTCTGAGAAGTGAGCCAGCAAGTGTACCAGTAACATAGGTGCCAGTTGTAAAGCAAAGATATCTGTGTAGTCTGCTTGATTAAAAAAAATGTATATTTGTAGCCCTTTCACGCAATAGAATTAAAGTTTGTTGTTTATTAAAAAGCATAATGTTTTAGGGGAAAACTGCCTTCCTGCATAGAAATATAGAATAGCAACGTTTTTGGGTTTATGGATATGAAATAAAAGATTTGAATTCCTTATATGCTTGAGTGAGAGTATATATGATGTGGGGCATGCATTTGAAAAGTACATTATTTTGACTTCAGGTTTCTAAGTTCTTAGAATGATGATGTTTCATGGGACTGCATCATA
Organism: Phylloscopus collybita; assembly: GCA_027886175.1. Classification (NCBI taxonomy): domain Eukaryota; kingdom Metazoa; phylum Chordata; class Aves; order Passeriformes; family Phylloscopidae; genus Phylloscopus; species Phylloscopus collybita. The sequence goes on along the minus strand of JAJNNQ010000019.1, from coordinate 7,343,845 downwards.
AAAGCTGCTTTTTGCTTTCCTCCAGATACATAAGATAGTAGGTATATAATTCTTACTGATTCCAGTGAAAAGTTCAATGTGTAGGGCTTGGTGCTTCTGGGCTGAAGGATTTTGCATGAAATCTCAAGGTATTGTTACTATTTGTTATCAATCTAACTTGATGCTGATTTAAATTGAAATGAGCTTTGCTATTAGAAATGAAACTGCATCACCTTAATTGCCTTTTGTGAGCTTAAACAGGACAACCTCTTGGTATCATCAGGATTTAAACTAAAAGCTGAGTTTCCTCCTGATAGTGGTAATTTATGGCTCTCATAGAGAGACTGGTTTTCTTTGGCTTTGCTGAGCTTTTATAGACAGGTTCCAAATAACTTGCTGTTTGCAATTATATTGTAATTTTTCTATCTCCAAAGCCTGTTAGTCACTGTTGTGCACCAGCATTTCTTATACATTGTTGTAAGTCAAGCTTCAGAGTTTGAGTTTGTAAAACAGTGCAAGTGCCAGCTCTTGTCCATGCACAGCCTCAGGTGGTTTTATTTCATCTCACTGGGCTTGAGGTCTTTCTCTGTACCTTTGCACTTTACAACCATGTTGGACAGTCATCCTTGAACTTCATTTGAAGCACAGATTTCTTGTTTTTAGCTGAAATGAGCAGCAGAGTTCTAGGTAGTGTGTTAGTTTGGGGGTATGATTTAGTCCCTTGCAGTAGTGAGTTGCCTTACCCTTATTAAGGAACAGCCTGGCTTGCAGAGAAATGGTTAAATTCACTTTTGTGATGTATCTTGTCGTTTGATTTAGAAAGCTAAAGGTTTGTGCACCAACTATAGCTTTATGGTATTTCCATGTTATGTGCTGTGACAGAATATGTTGATACTGGAATGAGTAATTTTTTTTTAAAAAAGTGACTTTGTGTGTGAAATCTGGCAATTTGGGAACTGCTGTGCTGAAATGTGTGTTACTTGTGTGCAGTAGTCCTTGTAGGACTAATGTCTGCTAGAACAAAGAGCTGATCCCAAAAATCACATGTGGATTAGGGAGTAGGCTGCCTAGTGTCACCCTCAAAAGATTGTCACTTGTTTAACCATGTTCTCTGGTGGTTTGAGGAGGTAGCACCTCTGACCCCTGGTCTCTTGGGAGCAAGAAGCTGTGACCCTGCAGGTGACATTGGAGAGGATCGTGTAAGCACAGGTTGGGGAAGGGGCAGCGGTGCCAGGGTCTACCATGGAATATAGAAAAGTGCATATCTGTATTGGGTGGCAGTAAAGACACTGTGACTTCAAGACTCTTGGAATATAAACCTGTTCGTAGTACAGTTCCTAGTAATAAGAGATTTGTTGGTAAAGCCTTGCTTAGGTGCTTAAAGGTGTTTAATGATTTTCTGAGCCCTGTGTGGGTTTGTCTGCATAGAGGTGCATAGGAAGAACTGAGCTGAAATACAGGTATATAGCTGGCATGCAAATAAGTTTGTGACTTCACAGTTGCTTTAGGAAGGTCACAAAGATAGAAATAAAGTAACTTTCCTTGTTCCATTGAGTTCTGAAGTTTCTATGTCTGAAATTATGTCAATAAGTTAATGGCCTTCTGTTCAGGACCAAATGCTGGATTGTGTTGAAGTCACCTGTGAGAAATAGAAAATAAGAGCAATTAGTTTGCTTTCAGCATTTAATAAAGTTGTTAAAATGTGATAGTTTTCTTAAAACACAGATGTTCTTTTATTTTTGTAATCTGCATGACCAAAATGGAATTCTCAAAACCAAACTTTTCAGACTACAGTGTCACTGAACTCAGTGTGTTGTGATGTACATAGTTATTTTAATAGTAATGGGTGTTCATGTCTACTCTAAAGTATAATTTGTTCTTGACTTGTAAATTTTATTTGGCTAATAAACCTAGCCTAACTCACACTTTTATAATACTGACTACTACTGCATTAAAGAGAAACATGCTAAACACCTGTAAATGTAGTGCAGTGATGCTTGCACAGGTCTGTGGTAGTACCTCCCACATGTTTGTTCTAATATCAGGTGCTGAAAAGGTTGTTTAGAACAGTGGCAATAGCTCAGACAGCTTTGATGGTAATAAATCTCTCTGGGTCACTGATGGTGTGACATGCTTGCAAAATAAAAGCTGTGTCTTGCCCTGCAGGCTTCTGTAGTGCAACTTGGGTGGACAATCCTTACCCTCCAGAACTGGGCAAGCTTTTGGGTTTGTGTTGAATGTTGCAGTAGCCACAGTCCAGGCTCCAGTAGTGGCTCTGGCAGTCCCATCCTGCTCCCAGGAGCTCAGCCCTGTGGTGAGGTGGGGCTGTGCACAGCTGGGCATTGACAGGAGATGTGCCTGAACTCTACTAGATATTTGGCACATATGCACTTAACGACCTGTGAAGCAGAAATATTTTAAATGGCTAAAAATGTAAAGTTCTCAAATGCTTTATGGTGTTCTCCTCCCTCCTCACCCACAACTGAGATCCCTGTAAGGTAAATTTTGCTTTCATTTAGCATTGGAAGGTCTGTGGATGGTGTAGGTCAGAAAACTGGTTTATTAGCCTGCCCTGTCAGCTGATGCTGCCATCCTGACATAGCATTGCCACTGCTGCTGAAAAGGGTCTGCTGCTGAGTGCTGCTGAGGACATCAGCCTCCTGTTCAAGTGTGAAAAGAGAGCAGCTTCCTTTCTCTGCATACCTCAGAATGCTTGTTCTAAAATGAAAAAGTTTGGCTTAAATCATTATATTGTTAATTAATCCCTAAAAATTAGCCTTAAGGACACCCCTCTGATGTGCACACAGTGAACAAAACACAGTGTGTTTTGTGAGGATGGAGTTTTGCTCCTACACTCTGTGAGAGGGTTGGGTTTCTGATAGAAGGCAGCTTATCCAAACCTTTAGATTAGGATTGTTTGACCTGTTGTAGCTACTGTGGACTAGTGTTTATCATGTAATCAACAGTTTATACCACATTTGTGTGGTTTACATTGTTACAGACCTTTTACTTTCTGAGCTATTTGGAGGAAGGCATTTTCAGTGTTTTTTCAAACTCTCTATACCTTGGATTAACATTAGGTGATTAAAAGTGTAACACCCAATTTTCAGTCTTTCACACGAACCAGAGGCATAGTTCACAAAACAACGGGTTATTTAATATGTTTGGCATAACTGGTTCTGTGATCTAGTGTATGTGTTCCTTAAAAATGAGTTTTCTGCTTGTTATTTTTGTATTTCTTAATGAATAAAACTGTGGTATCCCTGCTTCACTTGAAAATGTATTTCACAATGCAAGCACACCACAAGGAATTCTGAGCTAGCCTGAACAAGCACTATTTGCTTTTGTTGATGGGGTTTTTTTTGGGTCTCCTGTTGAAGCACTACTGTTCTGTTATTTCTGGTATGTGCATTTATACACACAAACAGATGTTACCTCTACTTTCACTTACCTTTAATAAGGATTTGTTTGTGCTGTAATGTCAGCATTACTACTGATGTGTCAGGTGTGTGTTTCTCATTACAAGATGAAAGTCTTCCTGCTATATATGTTTTCCTGGGAATTTTGTATTCTTTACCTGTATACTAGGACTTGCGAAGGGGCTGATGGAGTTGGGTGCTTTTCTTGTTCACTTTGACAAATCCTAGTCTTTTTACCTTCTCTGCTCCCAGAACTCTTACCAATTTATGTTGTATGTAAATGGGTGGAAATAGTCACTTTTGAATTGATACCTCTTGTTTGTATGGCTCTCAGGATGTTTTAATACTTTAAACTCTATACTCCCCTTAAAAACATCTCTGTGGGAAAATGGGTAGTGGAAACCCTGAAAGATCAACAGCTGTAAAGCTGTAGTTCAGTACTGAAGAGATACATTCTTCAGATTTTTCTGTTTCCTGTAGTTCTGTGTGCTGAATAGACTGAATAGTTAAAAAGATGGTACAGTTCAGGTCTAGGCTGTAGCAAAAGAAAAACCCAGCCAGATTAAAAACCAAAATTCAAGTACTGTTCTCTCTCTGTGGTTCAGCCTTTGCCAGTAGGCAGCTCTAACCTAAAGCTGCAACAGCATTTTTTAAAGTCCATTCTGAGTGTGGTTAATCTTGGTGTAACTTTTTTTTGCTGAAAATCTTTTAGGCAAAGCTGCAACGTTGCCTGTTGCTGTTACAGTAAACGTCAGGCTTAGGGCACCGGCTATTCTCAGATTGTCAGCCATCCAAGGAACCAAAGCTCCTTAACTTGGAGAACTAGATGTCAAGCCCAGGCAGACAAATAATGCCATCTGTCTGAGGCATCTGGATATTAACCCTCTTAGCATGATGCTTATGGTTTCATTCCCAAATGCTTTTGCAGATGGAAAATACACAGATTTGAAAGAATAGCTCTTCTTTTTTTTTTTTTAAAAAAATTGCGTTATGTTGAGCTGTGTACAATTTTGGTGCATATTACATTCATCAAACTACTATAAATACCTCTTTTCATGAGTAATGCAGTGAGGAATCTATGCCAATTTAGAAGGGAATTACATTTCTGACTGGAAATATGTCAAGATGCACATTTGCTCACCACCATCAAAGTACCAATCATTGATTAACGTTGCAGAAAAATTCCTTAGAAGCAAAATGAGCTGACAAATCTGAAAGTACATAATTTGTTCAAATGCTACTTTCTATCATGGAATTACCAACTGGTTTTTCTCACAGAAGCCCTGTTCTCCTGGGAATGCTCTTTGAATTTAAAGACATGCAAAGCCACACATCTAAAAACATGTTGTTAGTCTGTAATCTAGTCAGCTCAAAAGATGAGTATCATCTCAGTCTCTTCTGTCATTTCTGTAATTTTTGTTGCTTTCTGTAGCTTTACAATGGACTTTCTCTCTTTTTAAAGAAAATTTGCTTTCCACAGACCCCTGGGCAGAAGGAAGCTGAGTGTAGTCTCTGCAGACACTGACTGAGAAGAAGAAAGTTCAGGAATACTGAACCTGTTTGTAGCACAGGCTTGGATTAAAGCAGTGCTAGGTAAAAAGCACAAGTAGTTTGGGACTGGGAGTTCATGCGTTTTTTGCTTTTTCTCTGTGGATCAATAATCTTGTTTTCTTTACTGCACACTAACCCAGCTGCAGTGGGAAGCCTCCCTCTCCCAACCACACACCCTGATGAACAAATTGCAGCATGGGCAGGGCATGGCCTTGGGGGGAGGCTGTGCTTACCTTGTTATTGTATACAAGCACAGCAGTATCAGCTGTATTTTGAAATAGTTTACTCCAATTTCATTCTCCAGATCCCCTCCCTCCTCATATGGGATGTCCTCTGGTTTTGGACTCACTGTCTCTTCCTGGGCTGGGTCACAGCATTGTGAAAGATTCCTGATGCTAAATTCCCAATTCTCTACTTGTGCTTATTTAGCATCTATTCAGGTTTTAGTAATCTTTTAAGTTTACTGGGTAACAAATTCAGCCAAAGTCCTTCACTGTGAGATTTCATTGGGACTTGTTTGTTTTCTTTCTACCACTACTGTAATAATGATGCTCTGTTTACTGGAAAGGGCTCCTTTGAAGTTCTGACTTCTCCCCTGAGATCACTGCTGGACTGCAGGATGTTTGGAGTTGTCATTGCTAATGCCTCTTGCATAGGGTGATCAGCAACTGTATTCTGCAGGAGTAGTGCTAGCTTTCTACTGTTACTTGCATGGAGATGTGTTCTCCTGAAAAAAATAATTCCTAGGAGCACAAGGAGCTCCAGCCCTTGCAGTTGGTGTGCCTTTTCCCTCTAAGCCCATCTGTCCATTACTTTCCTCAGTCTTAAATGCAGGCACATTATTTTTTCTCAAATGACATCATTTAGATATTATGGGAATTTTACTCACCTAGCACCAGTTAAAAAATCTCAACTTCCTCTGTGTGGTATCAATTTTACTTTTAAATCTTTGAGGCGTGAGCTTGGTGGTGAATCAGCATCAGTGTGTGTTTTGGGAATGTTACGATGGCTTTGTGTGTAGGTGGTGGCAACAGGGAGCTCTTGTTTTTGATATATTGGGGAGCCAGATGAGAGGGAGTTGAGAAACATCACCTTCAAAAGGAAGAGCTGTACTTGTTTTGTTGTTGGAGCTGCTCTATGCCAAAAGTGTTGCAACAAGCTGATGCCACACACTCTCTAATGCCTTTCTAAAGTGTGGTTTTTTCTTTCACAGGGTGCACTTCTGTACGAATGAGAGGATGGGAAAGCTGAGCCGTGAAAAGCACACCACAAAAGTTGAGTAAGTGAACAGAAACCTGAGCCAAATCTTTGACATACAGTTCCCACTCTGAAGTAGCTATGGAATATTGAACAGAAAAAGATGTTTGCCCAGAAAATACCAGGCAAGATAATGAAGGTCAGCCTGTTACCTGTGAGGAAGATATGCTGCCTGAGACAGGTTTTTCTGTTCTGGTAAAATAATGTACCTGCAGAAACAATCCTGTCTAAATTCTTGTGTATGGGATCTGTGGGATTCACTCATTTGCGTTGATGTTGCAGCACATTATTTTACAGTATGAGGGTGGTGGACTGTGTTTCTTGGCTTTTGTAAGAGCAAGAAATGTTTAAAAAAAAATTCAAGAAGAGAGCAATGAGTGTACAGGGAATAACAGTAACAAGAGACTTGGGTTATGATGTTGAGATCCTGAATGGAAATAGCTTTTGTTATGCTGTTCTCTCTAAGTTATAGTATACAAATATTAATTAAGCCATACATCTTTATGAAGCATATGATAGTTTCCCCTTATTTCAGAAGGCAATAAGGAAGCATTAAAGGTTGTATTTTAAAGATAAAGAATCACATTAAAATTATATCTTATTAGAAACATTTTGGTAAAAAAATCCCACTCTTTGTCCATGGCCTAAACTGTTTTTCAAATTCAGTATCTTTCTGAGCCTGTAGCAAGAAATGAACACTCAGTAGATGTAGACTGTAAGGAGGCAGAGAGACTTGGTGGCATTTAGGCAACTGAATACTGGCCTTTGCCTTTGTTCCAGTGCCCACAAGAGTTGTTTTTACAGCTTTCTTCCTGTTTGTGGTTGGTTTTTTTGTTTGGTTGGTTTTTTTGGTTGTTTGTTTGGTTGGTTGGTTTTTTCATTTTGAGCACTAAATTCTAAACAATAAAATCTATCTGAAAATCTCCCTGCAAATTTCTGATAAATATGTAAGATGACTGCTGCAGGGCAGGAAATGTGTTCCTCTTGTTATAAATTGGCCAGGAGACCAGCTCCTTTGAAAAGGCCTTTATTAGAAATCAGCTCTGGGTAGGGGGCCCGAGGGGTTGCGCACGCCGCCGCTGCTCCCTGTAGACACCACGGAGAAGGAGGTGCAGTCGAATCTGCTGCTGCTGGTGCTGCTGCAGAGTCGGGATTCCTTCCTCACGGGGGTTGCCATAGAATCGCTTTGGTTCGTGTGGTCCAGGGGGGTCACCTCTCTCCAGTTCCTTTCAGGTCATGGCGAGAAAGTAACAAAAAAATACCTGCTACCTTCAGGTAGCTGGACGTGTGCCTCGCACAGTTTTGTCTTTCTTAGGTCCAGTTTCTGTGTCGGCTCGCTGTCCCAGGGGCTTTTCTAGCTCCAACTGGACTCCCGGCCGCAGCCAGGCACCATGGGAGCTCTCTCATCTCCATACTGGGCGGTGTCCACAGCTCGACGGCAGGCGGCAGGGAGCAGCAGGGAGCAGCAGGGGGCAGCAGGAAGCAGCAGGGGGGGACAACAGGCGGCGGCGGCGGGCTTTAGTCGATGGAGAGGGGAAAGCCCAGGATTTAGGGAGAAAGGGTACAGAACTTGGACATAACGAGCAGAAATTCAGGGTACAGATTCAACATGAACAGTTTAAAACAGGCAAGTAACAGTGCAACTTTAATTTTACAGCAAAACAGTATAACAGTACAACTTAGGAGTGCATAACCTGGGGCTATCAATTTCTTTCACTCTGACATAGGTGACTGCGGGTGACATCCGTGGCTTATGCTCCAGGAAAGAGTCAGGGGAGCAGCAGGAAGAACACTTTCAGCTGGTGGGTAACTGCTATGTAGGGTGAGCAGTGGAATGGCTGATGCCCCAGAAATCACAGCTGGGGGTGAAGATGGTCGGGGTTGTTTCCCTAAAGGTGGTAATGTTGGTATGAAATTGTTGGAATAAACCCACTATTTATAGGAACTGTGATTTGTACAAAATACTAAAGGAGAACAATGTTCTAAAACCGGATTGTGCTGGCCTGCAGAAGCAGGAGCACGGGAGTGGGATGTGTGCCAGCAGAGGGCAACAGCCCGGTATGCCGCGGGAGATGCTGGTGGCTCCTGCAGCATCTCCACCCGGAAAGCACATCCCGGAGGGAAGGCTGGGATGGGTGCTCCAGCCCCTGCTCTACGAATCACATGCTTTAGAAAACAGTGCTCCGGTGGGGGTCTCTTACAGCTGCAGCTGCCAGAAAATCCCCGATTCCAGGTCTGGGAAGGTCCTTACCTCGGAGGTCTCCCACAGCATCCTTTGGAGCCCTGCGAGAGCTTGGATTCCTGTGAGCTGCTGTAGTAGGTAAAGTTTAGCTGCTGATTTGGTTTTGTTACTGAATTCTAGCAGTGGCTGGGCAGCAGATACCCTCGGGACTTCTCTGCTGAGGCACCTTGATCTCCAGGTCCTTTGGGAGCCAGTACCACCTCCAAGTGACTGCAATTCGCCTTGGAGCTACCAAGGCAGCTATTCCAGCAGATACCTTATATATTGCTTTTCTTATATTAATATCCTTAGTGAACCCTTTCCAAGAAAACCTATGGTCTAAATACAGATCTATCTAAATGAGTATCTACTTAATTAGGATGCCAAAATAACTTTATTTGGAAGGGACTCCTGAAGATGACCTGGTTCAAAGAACCCTCAAAGCAGGACCAGTTTCAGGGTGAGATCAGTTTGGTCACTCAAAGATAAATATATATATACTTAACATATGCATTAATATAAATAAGTATGCTTATATATATCAACATATCTATTTATCTAAATATCTATATCTAAAAAACCCCACAGAATGAAAAATAATTTAGGCTGTGAAGATGCAGCTTTAGAAGTTTCTGTGAATGCAGTGTTTTATTTACACCTTTTCTTCTTCAGTGCTGGAACCATAGATTTTTAAAGAAAGTTGATTAATAGTTCCATGGAAGGGATTATGCAACTAAGCAGGAAAGCTGCTAAAGATAGGAAATTGCTTATTGATCTGGATCTCTGGAACCTGAACATTGGTATATACCTGGAAACAGGTATGTACAGAGGAGTGAAATGTTCCTGAATTGTTGTTTGCATGGTATTCAGGCTGGATGATCCAGTGATTCAGGACTCTTGCAGTTTCCCTTGCAGAGCTAGGAAGGATTTTTCCCAATTTTCCCATTTGCTTTCTGCTGGGTTTTTGGGAGGTGAAGTGACCTTTCAGGCTTCTGGAGAGGTTGTGGAGATTGACAAGGTGTTGTCTGATTGTATTGGGGCTCTTTACAGAATTAAATTCTCGTAAGCACTCTGTGTCCTTTCCTTATAACCTCAGCATTAAACCAGCTGCTGGATTTTGGGCCAGGAGAGATTTTTGGATCAGATTGGTAGGGATTGTTTTTATTCCTTCCCTTCATGCCACTTTTATTGAAGAAATTCCTTGCTGCTGTGGAGGCACTGGAAATGCTTTTCTCTCCCATCTCTCTGTGGCTTCTTGGAATTGGGGTGTTTGGTGTTTCACTGTAGATCTGAATATTGTCACAGGAATCTGGAAAGGTTTTGGTAGGCTGAGAAATGGTGGGACTGGCTGGAACAGGTGTTTTGGGGGCCTTTCTATTCTGAGAACTGATTATATGGTTGCCAGTGATCAAAGGTAGATTACATGTAGGAGTAATTTTTGACTACTCGAGACTAGGAATTTTTGAAAGAGGCTAGAAAAATTCCACCCATCAGGTGTCACTAATTCCTTTTAGCTGAATGCTTTTTCAAGATACCATGCTTTGCACTTAAAAACAAGAAGTTTTTGTCTTGGGGTTGTTACGAAGTCATGATTATTTTGGATCATGCTTTTGTCCCACTCCAGCAAGGACTGTTCACTGGTTTGCTCTTGTCTGTCGCTGTACCTTTCAGGATTTGTAGAATCCAGTGGTACACAAGGCTGTGGGGCAAAACATATGAGAAGGCATTGCTGATTTGGTCAACTTTAGCTGCTTAGTTCCCAGGTTAACTGGAGGGAGATGTAAATTTTTAAGGTGAAAGCCTAATATTTTGTTATTGAAAAACTTTGTGTTAATAAAAATACACAGGTACTTTGCAGCAGTTTCAGGACTTGCTCTTGTATCTGGACTTTTTGTGATTACTGAGGGATTTACTAAGTGGAAACTAGCTCTAGCTCTCATTTCCAAGGTAAATTCTACTATTTTTATATAGTTCCTTTTTCTCTGGTTTGACCTTGTGTCTTGCAGTTTTGCATGTTGTGCATCAACAGTGTAAGACTGGACGTGGGGAAAGTACTTGAGGATCTGGATGTTTTAAACTGATAGTTTAATAGGATTCTCTAGGGAAAATGAAGGAATTTTGCCTGAATTATGTGTGAGGTTTGACTTCATGGCTTTATCTGTTTTTTCTTCTGTTTATGGGTAGGCTGTCAAACGGTGTTTAAATAGCAGGGCTCTCAATCCCCATGTGTCTTTGATAAAGTCCTTTAAGTTTCAGGTGGGTTAAGTTTTCTTACCTGAAGAATTAGAGTGATGAGTAGTTAAGAGTGTCAATGAGCTTTTGAAACTCTCCCGTGGAAGGTGCAATAGCATCTGTTCAATCATCATTGCTGATAGGTTTTAAAAAGATGTATGAAACTTGGGCTGAGGACATGGCTTGAGGAGAAACATACAAGAGTGAGGTAATTTTATTTTCAAAAGAGATGAAATGGCATCTTCCAAGAGAAATCTCTTGATACTTCTAGTTATCTCTTCTTTTTGCACAAGAACATTTTGTGAATGGATGAATAATGAAGAAGGCAAATGTTTCTTGTCTTTAATACAATTAACCTCTAAGGCCTTACTGGTGCAGAATACAACTGAGAACTTGTTGAGAATCTTAACTGAAAAATTCTTTTAATAAAATGAGGGGCGGGGGGAAGACTTATGTAGAGCTCTGTGCATTTGCATCAATTGGAATAAAAATTACAAGTGTAATTTAGTTCAGGCCTTTAGGCTAAATAGCACCTGCAGCTGAGAAGGACCCATACTGCCTATGCTGCGTGTATTTGGCCCGATAGTTTGCATAAAGGACAGGAAGGTTGTGATAAATTCGGGAAGTGGAGGCAAGATCCTGCTTTCTGCGGTGAGAGTGGGGAGACTTAGGAGGGCTGCGACCCTCTCCTTCCTCACCATCACCGCTCCTCTCCTGCGCTGCCCTGTGCGCTGGCTTGACCTCTGCACTGGGAATGTTCAGCCACCTAAACTTTTGCCCAGTCCGTAGATTGCAAGGATTGAAGCAGTTGTAGGACAACTCCCGGGCAGCGGCCGTGCCGTTGGGCGGGCGGAGAGATGTATGCCGGGGCCGGGAGCTGCCCCGCGGGTCCCGCTCTCGGCCGGGCCGGCTCGGAGCTGCCCCTGACCTATTTCGCAGCCGCAGCGGGGCCGTGCCGGCGGCGCCAGCCGGGGCCGGGGTGCGGAGGGCGCTCTCGGGGCGGTGCGGGGCGGTGCTGCCGTTGCCCGGAGACGCTCGCAAGCCCCGCCGGGGAGGGGAGGGAAGGGGGCTGCGCGGCGGCGGCAGTCGGTGCGGCGGGGCGCGCCCGGCACGCAGCGCTCCGCTCCCGCAGGAAGCGGCCCGGGGCGGGGGCGGCCGCTCGCAGCCATGCCGGGCCCGGGGCGCTGAGCCGGCCCCGCCGCCGCCCCGCACAATGGAGGAGGAGAGGTGGGTACTGCCGGCAGCCTTTGTGTCCGCTGCGGGATGGGGATGCCCTTCCCCGGGGTGCGAGCCGTGCGGGGCTGTGCGCAGGAATGCGGGGCGCGGCTGCGGGGACCCTCGCTGCCCGCCGCCGGCAGGAATGCCTCCCGCGATGGGCGCCAGCCGCGCTGTTGGCGGATGTTGCAATGTCATGATGACAGGCGGCTTCGCCCCTCGTGCCCGCTTCGAGGCAGCGGAGGGGTTTCCGTGGGATGTGGTTCGGGTGGAATTAAGGACGTGAGGGAGGCAGGTCGGGGTGTGCTCGCTAAAATGGAGGTGCGGGACAGGGCGCTGGGATGTCGGGGAAGGGTGCCGGACAGGGGGGTGGGATGCCGGACAGGGGGATGGGTGTCTGCCCCGCCGGCACGATGTGCTGGGCTGGTGTGTGTGTGCCCTGCCTGCGCCTGGAACCTCAGGCAGCCGACTTCGGCATTCCGCTCAAAACAGACTCGCTGATACTCCTGCTTTTTGAGTCGCGAGTGAAAATCCGAAAGATCCGCGGATCCTTTGGGGGTCGGTTTTCCTGCCGGGCTGTGTGGAAGCCGGGCGCTGTGCGGTGTCAGGGCAGTGCAGGGATTCCGCGTCTCCCTCGCACGGTAGCCGGGCCATATAGACTTTATTTCCTGCCAGGCAGCTATTTTGCTCCAAAACCTGCGTGAAGAAGTGTTAACCGAGTCGACCTAATGCCCACTGAACCCATAAAAGATATTCTTGCTGCACAGGGTGGATGCCAGAGAGATGTTCAGTGTTTTGGCTCTGCTCTCATTACTCGCCTCTGTCGGGTGCCTTTTGCACACCAGAAGCTACTTGTGGTTCTTCAAACTAAACATTAAACTGGTCTGAGTTTTTTTACAATATTTTTTTAAGAACAGGATATGCTGAGTGCTTCCTTTTGTGCTGGTGACCTTGCAGGGGGTGGGGGAACAGAGAGGGGGCTTGACCTGCTGTTAGGACTAAATGTCAGGGCTTTACAGGAGTTTTATTTGAATATGATGCATTAGAAAATTAAGCTGGAGTCAACCCTCAAATTCTGGAAATTTTCCTTCTGTTGAGGGAAAACATTTGCAGCAGCCTGTAGGAGTTGTTTTCCAAGCTCCAAAAGGCAGCTTTCTACCCTTCTATAACTCAAGGGTTGAAATTGTTTGTGTATTTAATGTGCAAAACCTTTCATCCTGCCACATTTCTCATTGTAGGGCTTCTGCTTTCCTTAGTGATGTGAACAGTCCCCTCTGAATATTAATCCAAATATTAATTAATTTCAAGTGCCTTGAAATCTTAGTTTGTCATGCTAGTTGCCAGCTCATGGAATGCAAATTCCATTTTTTTTTTTCCTTTATTTTTCTTTATTTGTATAAATGAGCCTGTGTTTGAGGAAGTGGAACAGAGCTGTTTTGATACCCCAGGCTGGGATCATCCTTGGCACAGTTGCTTGTTACTTTTTTTTTGATGGCTACCAGCAATGGTCTCATTTTGACTGGAGGTATTTTACTGGGGATATAGCAGTGAAAAAGCCACTGGGAAAACACCTGGACTGTTTTACCTTATCCTGTTTTTTTTCAGACCATCTGTTTTTAGGGCATGAAGGACTATCCCCATCAGCATGTCCTCTACCTCTGGAAGTGAGGAATGATTATCCAAATTGCTGCTTTCATTTCTAGTTTTCGGGAAGAGGAAGATGGTCCTGAACTGGTTGTGGGCAGTAATGATGTGGGGTTTGACTCTTGGCAGGAAAAGCTGAAAATGTTCACCTGCTTTCTGGTTCAAAAGGGCACAGTTTGTAGGGTTTGCTGGGGCTGCTTTGGCTGCTCGGAGCAAGTCCTGGGAGGAGGTGTTCAAAAATAACCTTGGTGGGTGAGCACTCTGGGCTCGGTCTATGCTTTTGCCCCACATTTCAACTCAGATCTGTGTTGGGCAGATTGGTCCTCAAATTTTACACTCGGTGATTTTTGTTATGGCAGAATTTTCCCTGGTTTTTAATATTATTGCATTTTCCATTTTCATAGACAGTGAGGATCCGTGTTGTTGGTGCTCACTTCACCTCTGACTCTGGTCCCAAGCCTGCCCAGACTCAAATATCCTGTTAACTTGCACACCCAGGATGTTCAGTGGTATCATGTGCCCATGTCATTGCACATGAGCAGAAGCAGCTGGAGGCAAGGGAGATTTAACCTGAAACATTCACATGTGGCAATAAAGTATTTCAGAATCCTGCTTTCCTTTCATTGTGCTGGTAGGAAAATGATGGGACTTTTACTTTATGGAGAAACTGCGTAAGGCAGTTAGGCATGATACTCTGGTTCTGAATTTGCAAGATGTTTTTGAGTTTGAATATAAAAAAACCCTCTGGATTTTTTTTTTTTTGTTAAAATATTAAAACACCTGTGGTTTTATATTTGAGTGAAGGTAGTCTGTTTGCGGAATACAATATTTGCCTTTGAAAGCAAATAGTATTGTCATATTTGAGTTATTTTTTGTTGTTTCCATTACAGTCAGCAAAGATTTTTCTTCTCACTAGTTCCCAAAGTCTTCTTTCGCTTTCACTGAGGTCTCCTATGGTATGAATACCATTTTAGGGATCTGCTGTATGCCAATTGTGTGTTTTCCTAAGCTAATGTCTCCATGTTGATGTAGGCACTGAAAAAAATGAACAAAATAGGAAAATAATATTGCTGGTAAAAGAAAAATAATCCTTACCATTATGCTGCCTCTCATACGTTTTAATGATAATGCATTTCTCTGAAATCCTCTCAAACCCAGTTCAGTATGTGGATCCCTTCAGTCACAATTTTTCAAGTGTCTTTGTATGCACTTAAAGACAAATTCAGAAATTGAGATTTTTATAACTATGCCATTACACTGACTTGTTTTCCTTACTGTGTCTGCCTGACTCAAGGAATAAAACTATTGGGCATAATGCATTTGTCCTGTGATTTGGGGTTTTGATTCTAAACAGAGAATTAGGCCAGTTAAAGTAAAATGATTTTTCATTGTGCTTAGACTAAAACTAATATTTTGATCTCCGTTGATCTTCGTAGAGGTATTAAAGTTTTCAAGACTACTATCTGCTATTGGGCATCGGGTGGATTTTTAGATCAGAGTGATGTCAAACCTCTCAGAAACTGCAGATTAACATTTTCTGGTGATGATTCTTATGTATCCCACAAAGAAACTCCACAGCCTGTGGAGCTTCGGAAATTCGTGGTTAGCAGGCACTTTTAAGTTAATACAGGGATATGAAGCTGCTACAGAGGTGCTGGATTGCCCATGCAGGACATTGAGCCCAGCTGAGCCTTTGGCCAGGCTCGTGGTGCTGAAGCTCTGTGGTGTTAGGGGCCAGCCAGGAGAGCAGAGCTCAGCCTGTGGTGCTCAGGCAGGAGAGGACAGCAGCTCCCAGAGACCCCCCAGTGATGCACAGTGGGTTGAGGCTGGGCTGCACGTGTCTGGTGTCCCATCACCCCCACAGTGTGACAGCCTGATGGAGGGAGATCTCCGTGATGTTCATGTTGGGTTAGGAGCTGAGCCTGGAGGCTGTTCTCCCAGAAACATGAGCAGAAACTCACCCTTCTGTGCTCTGAAGGAGACTGCATTTGAGATCTGCCCTTCCTTCAGGGTGAACTCCTAGCTCCCATAAAGGCAGTGTTAGAATTGGATTTGGCAGAGCTGGGATTTCTGTTCCTGGGGTTTACCAGCTTTCTGCACGGCAATAATCTTGCCAGGGGACAGTTTGTCACTAAGGAAAGCTTTTATTCTTTCACATAATCTACAAAGACATCTGTAATTACTGCTGGTAACTAAGGCAACCCAACTTTATAGTTGATACATGCGGGCAGCAGAATGGTGGGTTATGGGTTTTTAAAATACCTTTTTGTCAGCTGGGTTGTGGCCAGGCTGAAGCAGGAGCTGGGCTGTGAACCATGGCAACCTGAGCCCAGTTCTGGTAGGGGGTTCTAGAGAGGAGGAACACGGTGTCAGTGGGGTGGTCATTAGCTTCACTGGCTTAATTGGGGATCCTCGAATTGGGGTTCATTTGTTCTACTTTGGGACATCATTGAAAGGCCATGCAGGAGAGGGCAGTGGGATTGGCACTGTCTGAAACTAAGAGCCTCTCTGCTCATTTTAGGAGCATCCTGCTGTGTCTGTAAAGAGGATGTTCATCTGGCCCAGGGAAATTAAATCATGTGTCCATTCATTCAGTGCACGGCCTTGGATAGCCCAAGAATAGAACAAATTGCTCCTGGCAGCTGGCTCACGAGTCCTGCTGCTGTAGTAGGACAGCAGCTTGGCAAACTTGGGGGGAATGTCCCCGTGGTCATGGGGTGCAGGGGCTCTAGCATGTCCACTTGGTCTTGGCTGGTATCTTTGATCAGAGGACCCTATTCCTCCTTTGCTTTAATCCATTAAAATAACAACAGTGTATGTAAATGTAATAATTCTTAGCCTTGTGGGGGGACAAATCTCAGAAAAGGCTGTGAAATGTAATGGTTTGGTCTTCTCAGGGGCAGGTTTTGCTTTCTGGCAGGGTGCATTTGCTTGGAGCATTCAGGTTTTGCATTTTTGTTTGAAATGTGTCAGTGATCTCTGAGAGTATGTGCATGGAGGTGTAAAATATCTCTCCCAGATAAAATCATCCTCTGTCCATTACTGGAACACAATTCTATGGCAGCTGAATCAGTCTTAGAGATGAGTTAAAGTCTCTTAGCCATTAATTCTTCAAATCTCGTTTTTTTTTGATATGAGTCACTTGGAAAAAACTTTTAATAGCATATCTTGATATTTTTTGAAACAAGTTTTTAACCAGACAATCTGAAGTATTTTCTCATGGTAAGCCTTTGGCAAATTCTGAAATCTGCCTGTTTTAATTAAGCTGAGAATGTCTCTTAGGATATTTTTTTAAAAAAAATATTTTTCCTGCTTTTTAGGAAGAGCTGAATGATCTTTTTCCAAAATCCTGAAGCAAGTTTTTTTGCTTTTAAAATACACAGACAAACGGTGGTGGAGTTGAGGCTTTATGAAGGCTTGTTGACCTGACATTTACTTTGGTGTTCAGTGAGACTTGCTGTGTTCTTTGAACTGTATCTCTTGCCAGTAGAAAAGTTTGAACATCTTTGGTCTTCAGCACTGGAGACCTAATAAATAAATCTTAGCAGTGTGCTTGTTCTTATTAAAGAGCCCCCATGATTTCTGCGTGCATGGTTTGATTTTGGGTCTGTGAGGTGTCTGTGAGGCTGCTCAGGGCAGTGTCCTGTGGTGATTCAGCTGTCCTGCCCCGGGAACAATGGAGTGGCTCTCCCTGATGCTCTCTTTTGGTTTCACTTTATTTTTAATTTTTTTTTTTCTTTTTCGTTTACTTTGCTTGCTTCCTGTGTTCCAGCTTTGGAGCCTCAAACTCCATGAAGTCACTTGCACTTCCAGAGCCTTTTTTTTCTCCTCTTGGCTCAATCATGCCACATGGGCAGGTTTAGCTGTTTAAAAATCAAGGGTTTATGCTGGGGTGTTGAAAGCTGTGGTCAGACTTCACTTGGCCTGAAGTTTCAGTGAGGGCTTTTGATAGACATAGCACTGAGGCTTAGCTGGATTTGGCCATGTCCCTGGAGCAAGGAGGCTTCCTTACTGGAGTGTGCAGAGCTGGGGAAGAGCCAAGTCCCAGCACAGCTCCATGTCCATGGAGCCTCTGGCAGTACGTGTGGCACAGAATGAGTTCAGCTTTCTTCAGAGATAGAAAAGCTGTTTGTGTCGTTGCCTGGTACCAGTCCCTTGAATACTGAACATTTAACATGAGGTATTCTCCTTTCTGATTTTTCTTCTTTTAATCCAGCCATGCTAAGCTAATTGGATGACGACTGCAGCGGAGTCTGGGAAGTTGTCTCCCTCACTGGGACATGTGCTGAGTGATGTTGTGCTCAGCCTTGTGGCTTCCCTTATGACTGACAACATTTCACTTGCTCAGCAAAGTGAAAGAATTGCACTTGGCTGTTTTTTGGCATTAACCTTTGTCTCAGGCACAAAGCTGGAGGCTGCTCAGTATGCAGGCGTGGATTTGAGCTATGTGCAGCTTGGCTCTTGTGCAGCCTCTTGCTTCTCGAGGAAGGAGAGTGCAGCCCACCAAAGACTGCTGGGGGGGCAGAGAGCTTTGTGTGGTGATGGTGACAACCACTGGTCAGGAGCAGGCAATGGGGGGTATGTAATGTTAGCCAGGGCTTCACACTGTCAAGGAGTTGTAAATAGTGAGTGACGTGTTTTTCAAAGGGAAAGTCAACGTGTGTAAGTGTGTGTATATAGATATCTATGTGCATGATACACACCTTGACAGAAGCTGACAGGGTGTTCTGGGAAGGATCCTTCCACACTTCCCTGCTCTGCCCTTCAGATACCACCTTCTGGTCACCAGGGAGCCAGGATGCTGGGTTGTCTACACTGCTGATTTAACCTGATTCAGCCTTTTATATCACAACCAGCCCAACTAAGACAGGTGGTAGGGAGGAGAGGACAAAAGTGATGGAGAAGAAGATTGTCCTTTGGAAGAAAAAGCTCTGAGAAGGTCTCCAGTCAGGCACATGGGGTGCTGGAGTTGCCTCCTGAGATGTGCTGTTCTGTTGGAGTTGGCTTTTGACATGGACAGCCCTCCTTGACTTGCCTTATTTGCCATTGCCTGCCAGGGGTTTGAGCCATGGATGTGAGCAGAACAGGCACCTGCCTCAAAGTGCTGCTCCTTCCACAGGTGGGAGCCTTTAGCTCCCAGTGATTTTACAGGCTTTCACATCAGGGAGGTAGAGATATTGACCTGCAGTCAATTGTGTGCAAAGAGCCAATGCTCCCAACAAAGTAATGAGGACACGTATATGCCTTAGGCACCTGCTGGCCTGGTTAAACACAGCACAGAGCTGGGTGCCTCTAGTTTGACATTACCTATGTAGCTGGTGGGTCTGGTAGGAAGGTTTAATAATTCATTCCATATGTTTCAGTGGCAATAAATAGACCTATTTCTGAAATGGAAAGTGGCTTCAGTAAAGCTTTGAAAGCTGTGCAGGGAGTTTTAATAGCCTTTTTCTACTTGCCTCTAAAGAAGATATTGGTATTGTGTGCTTGCGTTTTTCAGATGGGACGTTGAAGGCTAAACTTCTTTTTCTCTGTATTAGTGTTAAAAAAAATCCATGGTACTCTTGTAGTTCCCAGTGCTGAAGTCTATTTCTATTCATTGAGGCAATTATGTTCTGGCTTGAATTTCAACTTATACTGCTTTCCTGGCCTGAAGCCTGGGCTTTGTCCTCAGGTATTTGGCACTTTTTTCTTCTTTTCCCTGCTGGCTGAAATGTGGGCTGAATTGGCTTTCAACATCCATGCAGAAGTATCTGCATATTTTGATGTGCTTCATGTGGAGAACCTAGACTGACTAACTGACTTGTGAGTAACTCTGTGCTTAATATGCTGTACTGCAGTTTCAGGATGCTTGTTTTTTACAGTGCCACTGAATCAAACTTTCTACTCCTTATTTTTTGTCCCTGTTTTTAGCATTAAGCAGAGTTCCCGGTCCTCTGAGGCAGCTGAAGATGAAAAGGACCAGCGTACAGTGACAGTCAATCCCTCTCACATGAGAAAGGCTTTCAAGGTCATGAATGAATTACGGAGGTACACTTTTGACTTACTGGGCACCCTCTCTGGTTTAGCAGAATTGTGCTGATTGAGAGACATAGAAAATAGCCTGTGCCATTTTTATTACAGCTGATGGTTGCATGTAGAGGATTAATCAACAAATAGGAAGCTAAAATACACTCCTTTTGTGGTGGGCTGCTCTCCCCAGTCTCAGACCTCTGTCTTCCCAAAAACATTATCTGAGCCATAGCCTTCCTTTATAAATGATAATTCATTTAGTCTTTTCCATTACTTACAGCAAATTCAGCTGTAAACTATGTTCTTAACTGAGATAAGGGTCTGAAACCCAATAATAGAACATTACAGACATTAAGACACCTACACATAATTACAGACCAAAGATTATTAATGTACTGTTCTTAGTCTCCTTAACTAGCAGCATCACTCAGCATCACTCAGTCTGAGCTTAGCACTCCAAAGTAAGGGGTGAAAAAGAAAAAAAAAAAAGGCAAGTACTCAGGAAGACTGTCAGCTCTCTTTTTGCAAATTGAAAAATCCTGATACTAGTCGAAAGAGAACACCTTGGTCTTTACGCAGCTGTGTGGGTACAGCGAGAACAGAGGCTGAAAAAATATCTGTGAACAGCCTTGAAAACTGCTGTCATCACATCAGCAATGTGGTGGCAGTGGTTCAGACTGAGTTGTTTCTTGGTGGCTGTTACCCCACAAACCAGACAGAAGTTCAGCAAGCACTTCTTTGACTAGTTCATTAGACTTATTCACCCTTCTAGTTTTAAAAAGAATTCTTATGGAAAGTGTGTGTTCCACACATGAATGTATGTGCTCCCTAACTGTTGAGGTGATGCAATGAAAGCAGGTAATAGCCTTTGCTCTTCTGCACACTCCAAGTAATCAAAAGATGCTGTAATAACTAATTACTCTTCGTGGATTAAGTAGTTTCCTAATACACAGGTTCTCTAGTGTGGAGAAGGATTGGAAATGTTTCCTTCCACAGATATCTGACAGTGATTCTCTGTTGCATAGGAACAAAATGGAAATATTGTAACTATTATATGAAGGAGGGTAGGTTATAATTTTTTTTCTTTTTTACTTTTAACTGGCATCCTTCTGGTCCTTTTTTTGTACTGAAAGCAAAGGATCTGAAATGAAAGGTTCGTGCAGCTATTCAGAAATCTATTGTGCTACTATCGTTCCTTTGTTAATTGAAGCATAGTGGGAATAACTGGAGACAGACAATGTTTCTTCGTGCCTGTGGTTAGGTATCTTGGGCAATACTGAACAGATAAAGTATAGAAGAATCAAAGCTTTCATTAAGCACTTGTATGATGTTTTCATCTTCTGGGTACTCTCTTTTTTCTTCACTCATGTTGCTCTTGTGGAATATATGATTTTCACATCTCTTGAATGTGCACTGAGCTTGTGGTCTGTTAAGCTGTCAGCAGTCAGTGTTAAGAGATGCCTTGAATAACAGTTTCTCCCTTCACATGCATCCAGAAAGCTCATTTAAAGGGTCTAGAAAAAATCATGCTAAGCCTTTAACCTATACAGAATCATGGAATTGCTTAGGTCGGAAAAAACCTCGAAGATCATTGAGTCCAACCCTTAACCCAGCACTGCTGAGGCCACCACTAAACCATGTCCCTAAATGTCACTTAGGCTTTTAGTTTGAAAATGTAGATGAAATGAATTTTGTAAGTGGTACTTTAGATTACTATAGCCCAAAGAGGAATTGAACAGAGCACCTTTTACATAAGATAAAAGAAATGAGGAAGCTTCTATTAAGAGGCTCTTTAAGAGTTCCCCTCATTGCCCTTCCCCCTTGCAATCTGGAATGAATGTAGAGGACAGACTGCCAGTTCCTACTTTCTTCCTGTTTTCCAACTATAACCCTCCATTTCACAGCTGCTTTTTCACACATTTCAGTATGTGGAGAAGAAGAGACATAGCTGGTCCACTAGAAGCTCTGTGTATGTTTATTTGATAATGCATTTTCCTAAAGACAAAGTCCAGTGTGGAGATAAGTCTTTCCAAAGAGAAGGCAACATCTAGATTTACAGACATTGATCCTTTTTGGGGCTTGACATTTGAAAAGAACACCCTTAGTTTGCATTTGTATGCTTAAGCATCTTAAACCAACTTATTGGGAGGCTGAGCACTTCTTGCTGTCGGCATCTGCGGAGCTCAGTGCAAACATTAACTAATGAATCCTCAAAGGACATATGTGGGGCGAGTAGAAAAGGTCACTCATTAATGAAGTGACTTTTCCAAAGCTCTACAATGAGTCAGTGGGAGAGCTTAGAAGGTGGTTTTTTTTTTTTTTTTTTTTTTTTTTTTTTTTTTTTTTTTTTTTTTGGTTTCTGTCTGGAACTCTGTTCTTTATCCCAGTGACTCTTAATCCCAGACTAATTCAGACTAATTCATGAGGTAAATGAAGTCCTCAGGCCCATGGATAAACTCCAGTGATTGATACCTCCTCTCTGGCAGATGGCTGAGGCAGCTTCTGCACTTACCAGTGCCAGAAATTATTTTGGTGGCCACTTCCTTTAGTGACAAGCATGGAAAGAAGTACAGAAATCACTTGATTTTCCACTCCACCTTTTCCTTGTGGAATGACAAAAGTGATGCTGGTGTCCCCTGCATGGCTATTTCTTGCCTTACAGGTCTAGCCTGGCCTCAAGTAGTGTCTGAATCTTTAATAAGCTCTTTTACATCTTCTCCAAGCCCTGCTTGTTTGAGAGGTGAAGGAGCTGCTTACTCTTTATTCTTTGGGCAGCATGTATGCCTCATTTGGCTTCCAGGTTTTTTTTCCCTGGTGAAAACAGAACCGTGGGCAGGGCTGCAGCCTCAGGAGGATTCGGGCTTTGCTTTGTAGGCAAACAGTGACAGGAGCTGGTACAGAGGGATTAGAGGACCTTCCACTGAGATTTGACAGAAGCTCAGGTGCTGTGTCTGTAATGGTGGGTCTTCCCCTCTTCAGGTAGTAGTGATGTGGCTTTTTGCCTGATGGGGAATTCTGAAATGATCTTTGTCTTTTCTGGTGTTTTCCCAGCAAGCGGCTCCTGTGTGATGTGGTGATTGTGGCCGAAACCGTGGAGATGGAAGCTCACCGGGTGGTGCTGGCAGCCTGCAGCCCTTATTTTTGTGCCATGTTTACAGGTACTGCTTTTGACACCAGACAGTGCCTGGGCTGCTGTTGCAGTCCCCAGCCCTCAGGCTGTGTCTCTGTCAGGGGTTGCAGCACAGGCAGGAGAGGGTTTCCTTGAGAGAGAAGGGGTATACAGATGGGTCTGCAGTTTGATGGATGATGCTGGTCATCCTTGACCAATTCCTGTGGGGTGGTTGTATGGCTGTGGGGTGAGTAGACAGCATGTGGAGCACTGCGTGGGGTTACTGTGGGGTTTGGCTCACTGCTTTGTGGATTAGGTTTTTTTTCCCCCCCTAACAAGACCTTGGATCATGAAAACATTTTCATCAAGCACGTGTTCAGTGCCCTAAATGTTCGTGGTGCACATCAAAGAAGTTGCTGGCACAGGAGTTGTAGTTTCAAGGCTCAGTCCTGCCGATACTGATTTGGCAGTCACAGATGTTTAATCTCCCATGGCACTTTTTTCTGCTGCCTGAAATAACACTGTTGTTCTCTTGATCCCAGTGTGTTTAAGCAGCCCAGCTTTTTAGGGTGAGTTGCTGCAGTCCAGTGCGTTTTGGTAATGACAGAAAGGAAGAAAAGGAAGAAGAGGACAAAATTCCTGCTCTAATCACCTGATCCCTGGAGCAGGTGTCCTCAAAGGCTGTGCCCAGATGGGTCAGCAAAAAAAGACCCAAAGAAAGCTATGTCAATCCTGAAGGATGGGAGTGAGCAGCTTATTTAAGTCATTCTAGTAAAATTAGTGTGGTCAGAAACTCCTTAGCTTCCTTCCCTTTTTTTGCCCTCATTTCCAGGATAGGAACTGACAAATACAAAGAAAATGATTGTACACCCCAGGGAATGGTTGTTACTGTTCCTGAGCTCCAACATAAATGAGGTTCAGGGGTTTTTTCCCTCTTTCATGTTCATTTGCTTGTGGTCTGGGCCTTGTTGCTTTCTTAAAAGCCTTGAGATTAGATGTAGTTTAATTCATTTTGCTGGAAGCAGAATGCAGCATAACTCAGGAAAGAGCTTGTAGTTAGTGAAGCTTTTTTCCCTTCTGTAATGGAGGTGGGGAGAAAACCTCAGGTGTAAACTATGGGGCAATATGTGACACTCCCCATGGTCTCTTTATCAGTGTGGTGAGCTAAGGTGGAGAGCTTTTGTGGTTTCTGGGGCACTGGTGCTGTACCCTGAAGTTGGTTCTGGCTGTGGTGGTGAGGCAGAGGAACAAACACGGCTCAGAAGCAGCTGTGTGTGAGGGCGTCTCGAGCACGACTTGAGATGCTGATGGAGAGTTTAGTAAAGAAAAACTCTTGGAAAAACCCTCTGATCCTTAGAGGTCATCTGAGTGGGAAGGTGGTGGTGCACGGCTGCTCATGTTTCCGTGCAGGAATTCTCTGGGCCGTGTAATCCCTCACTCTATGAGTTAAACAGTAATCAGCTAACCTGTCATGTGGCTGGCCCTGGAGCTCCCCTGGGCTGGGTGACAGCCTCAGCAGCCGCCCGTCCCCTCCCCCGGGGGCAGAGGGTCAGGCAAAGACAGCTCTCCCTTTGCTTTCAGTCTAGCTATCCCCAGATTCCTAAGGTCTGGATCTCTCTCTTGCAAGGAAAGAGTGTGTGATCTCCTTCCAGCTGCATGGGGGTTCCCCTGCAAGGGGACAGTTTAAAATCACAGCTTCAGCACGAGCTGGTTGTTAACTCGGTTTTTTTTTTGAACTGCACAGCAGTGATGAAGCCAAGGGCTCAGGTTGAGCTGCACTGTGGGGAGCTGCTGGTGCACACTGAGTTCCCACTGGAGGGGTCCCCCAGCAGTGCCAGCAGCCAGGAGTGAGTAGTGAGTGATCAGTGTGGAGCTGTGAACAGAGGGAACCACACTGAAATCCACTGCTTGCTCTGCAGCCTCTGTCGCTGTCAGCTGGACCTGACTTTGGAGCCATGAATGACCTTGTGATGACCTAAGGGTCTTTTGTAAGCCACTGTGTGTCCTCTGGTTAGCCATTCCTCTTTGAAGTATTGCTGGAAAGTCTGAAAATGGGTAGGCACATTTTCCATTTGTATCTTCCACTGCTGAAGGAGAGATGGCACCCAGCACTTCCTGAGTGTCCCTTTCCATGCTGGCATTTTCTAGAGCATTTTGGGTGCTGGCACTTGTTGGCATTATTCTGTGGGGATGATTTGGGACAGTAATTTCTATCCATTTAGAAGAAAACACAATCATTTAAGAAAGGGTAACAAATACTTCAGTGACATTGCTAGGATTGCTCCTGTCAGATACCTTAGGAATTTTGGAAGTGTTGAAGGAGGAAGCAGAAACCTCCCTTACAGGTCTTATGTGATACTTCAAAGCACTCACCCCATGTGTGAGAGGCTGTGGTTTTGTAATCCAATGCACTCATATTCTCCCTCAGCACATCTGTGCAAAGCTGTAGCTGTGCACTGGGAAATGCAATGTGTAGGAGGCAGGGCAGGCTGCTGTGCTGGGTAAATACAGCACCATGGGCTGCTGCAGTTTTGAGTGTAGTTTATCTTTTGTCAACACACATCTCTGCTCTCTTCTTGCCCTGATGAGCAGGGGGGAGCAGAAAAGGCACTGCTGGGTGTTGAGTGTGTTGCAGGAAAGGAATGCCTCCATGAGGGGCTGGTGTCTGCAAAGTCTGTCCCCTACAGAGGGTCTGCTAGAGCTGCCCTGTTTTGCCTGCCTTTGCTCCCTCACACCTTGTCCCTTGTATCTGCCTGGCTGCAGCAGTGCAGGGACAGGCTCTGTGCAGCGCCTTGTGTGAGGCAGAGCTTTTCACACATCATATGAGAGGTGCTAGGGATTTGAATTATTCTGTAATTAAGGTATCAGGTAGGGCTGGAGTCTGACTTACGAAAGACACCCTAGGAGTTGTGTTTTGTGGGGTTTAAGGTGTAGAGTTTTTTCTGAAGAGATGTGAGATGAGATGCCCTCAATGATCCCGCGCTCAGCTGCTCACAGCGCTGCTCCAGAGGTTCACCCTGGGTCTGTGCTTGGAGGGTGGGGCAGCCTGGTGGCTGCTCCTGGTCTGAACCAACCCCTGCCTTGGTTCACTTGTGGTGTCTCCAGGTTCTTCCCCATTCCACAGCACCAGAGACGCGTCTGCCCTGTGACAAGTGGGAGGGGCTCGATCACACCGAGTCAGATCCTGTCTGACTATGGGCACAGCACAGGAGACTCCCCTCCCGGGGTGCCTGGGCTGGTCCTGGAGTGGAGGCGGTGCAGGCTGTTGGTATGCAGGGCTGGCAGCTCGCTGGTGGGCGGGGAAGCCCACACAGCTTTTATTTTTGTTGCTTGTGTCACATGGGTGCCACGACAGATGATGTTATTGGATTGGTCCCTCCAAGCTATTTTCTGCATCAGTCTCTGGGTGTGTGTGGCTCAGCCCCTCCCCAAACCAAGGGTCCTGCAGGGCTCTGGGCTCCACTTGCCCTCCCCAGGTAAGGGGGGTTTGGTGGGAGCTTCTTACAGACACCTCCAGCACCACAGGGCTGATGGGGACTGGTCTGTCCTCAGAAACACCCTTTCATCTCTGGAGATGTTTGGGGTTTTTGGAGGGAGGAAGTGTGTGAAGATGACATTTTGTCAATTAAAAAGTCCTACCTGCTTTGAAGGCCTCCCAAATGTAGGTCATTTATCCCTTTGTACTGGTACATTTGTATTCATGAGCTTCTCTGAATAACATTTTATTATTCAATTTTAAAAATTGAATTTGGGGCAAATATTATTTCAGTTCTTGGGATTTTGTTCTATTACTCATGGTCCCACCCCACTTCTATTATTTGCCTCCTTATTCATGTGAGGAATGTCAGCAAAGTTCAATTAGCAGGATCCAGGTTTTGCTCAAGCTTGGACCCTCTTTTAGCATCTGACTCTGTGCTGTGCACTTACTGTGCCTGGCCACATCTTGTGGAATGCTGTACGGAGACGTAGGCTGTAATTACTTCTATATGCTGCAGGAAATATTTTTCCACTTAATTCCACAGCAGTACTGAGTCACCAGATTTCTGACAGTAGTGATTATTCATGCCCAGGTTTAAGAATTGACATTTCTTCATGCTCTCCTTTGTTTAGCTTTGTTTTTCCACCTATCATTTTCTTTCCGCTTGGGAGTTTGTTCTTTCTTTTCTGTGGAGATCCTGGTGATTAAGTCCTGGGTGAGGTCACCCTGTGGGGGGATTCTGGAAGGGCCATGGGGAGTTCTTTTTCCTCCTCACTGCATATTTTTGTTCCTCTGATGTGCTCCTGTTGCTCCTGGGTGTGGAGGTGTTCATAAAGCTCTGGGTCATGAATGGGCTCTTACACAGCTATGGGGCTTTACTTGTATATTCAGGGAGGAAATTATTGCTTGTGCCTTTGAGTTATGGATTTGGAGAAGGGATACAGTTTGGATCCAAAGGTGTGAGGTTGGGAAGGTGAGAGATGAGACCTGCATCTTTCTGTGTGGATTTTTTGGCACAAGATGTAAGTGATGGATGGGTTACAGCAGGGTAATTTAGGAGAGAAGCTTGCTGCATGCTGGGTGTAACTGCTGGCCTGTGTGCTTGTTTTCCTGAGCAGGTTTCAGCTTCTTTCTATAGAAAGAGAATAGCACTGCATTGCTTTTAATGTAGGGTATACCACAAAATACCCTAATGTAGCTGTTGCAACATACTCATTCTATCCATATGTCTATATATAAATATATATATATTTAATAAATATATATAAAAATATATTTCTCAAAGGCCTTCATAAGACACATCCACAGTCTCTTTGAGTCTATCCCTGTACTGGGACATGAGGGACTATTTTTCACTCTCATATTTGTTTGAATGTAGGTGAACCATGGCAGGATCTTTTCTGTCAAGAAACTGAGTTTGTTGCATTTATTGACTTATGTTGTTTTACACCAGTGTCCTCAATCTTACGTTGTTTTTTAGGTGGCATTAGGAGGCTTCTGGCCATCTCACTGGTGGCTCTTCAATGGTGAGGGATAGTGCCAGGCAGTCTTGTAGTCAGACACCAGGAGAATGTGCTGAATGTGTGGGGAGCAAGGCCCTGCAGAGCAAACTGTAACTGTCCTTTTGAAATGAATTTCAGGAGACATGTCTGAAAGTAAGGCCAAGAAGATTGAGATAAAAGATGTCGATGGGCAGACCCTGAGGAAGCTGATTGATTACATCTACACTGCTGAGATCGAGGTCACAGAAGAGAACGTGCAGGTAGGTCTGGTGCAGCAGCTTCTGTGGAGAACCAAGTGAAAAGGTTGAAACTCAAAGGCACAGGTTTTTCAGGGGTGAGGGATCTCCTCAGGCTGCAGAAAGTAAAAGGTTGAGCTTGAAAAGAGCCGCTTCCAGCCTCTGTTTAGTCTTGAGGCACTTTAGTGCTTTCCTCATGCTTAAGTCATGTTGCATTTAGCTTTTGTGTGGAACTCTTATAACAAGAGCAGGCATTTGCCTTCCAAGAGGCTGTACTGACTTGTGGGTCAGTCTGTCGAAGGTCAGAATAGACTCAACCAAGCACTGAATCTAATGTTTTAAGGCCATGGCAGGGGAATGTGGCTGTTAGTTTTTGAATTCTTCTGGATAGTTTGAGTTGTTTCACAGAGCTTTGAGTGGAATAGATTGTTCAAATGAGGACATTCTTCCTTTTTTTGTGTGTGTGCTCTGTCTTGAATTTCTGAGAGGTAAATATTCGTTCAGAAGTGGAAAGAGCAATTAAAAGGCAGCCTTCAAATAAAGCAGGGTGCTCAGGAAGAGAGTGTTTTGCAGTGTCACGTGTCTGTGGCTGCTGGTAAAGCTCTTTCTTTGACTCTGCTTGTATTTGTGGTAAAAGGCTCTGCACTTAGCCATTGATGTCTGGGAGGGATGCTGGGAGCTTGTGTGTGGACATGTTTTTCAGTTGGTCTCTATTCTTGTTTGCAAGTGGCAGTTTGAGCCTGTTATCTTCCTTGCTTTGACTTGGACATTGCCAGAGGAGCAAGTCTATGGCAGTGATGCTGGAGAGTTTTGTTGACCTAATTAACATGGGAAAATTAGACTGGTTCTGCTTGAAATGAGGTTCTTGCTGTGAGCTCTTCTGCTCTGATCCCTCAGGCAGAGTGCAGGTTCTTGCTGACCTGTTGTTCTTCCCACAGGAGCTTGGGCAAACCCCTGAGCTAGGCCTACTTTGCAGTCTAACCCTTTGCCATCTTTCATGACCTAAATCTGTGGGGGCCTTTTCTTGCCCCTTCTGCCCTCTGGTTTTACAAATGTGACTGTTTGGTGTGCTCTCAGCCTGGCAGTTGTCATGCTGGTAGGAGTGTGGAGCCTGGTTGCCCTGCAGTGAGGCTGAGAAGCAGCAGTGAGGAGACCTTCAAGGTGCCATTATGGCAAAGGAGCTGAAACTCAAACCCAGCCGTGGGCAGCTTGGCCTGGCTGTCTGCTGTGTGACCCACATCAGGGCTGGGGTGGAGTTCCTTGCATCTCTGGGATCTGCCATTGCTGGAGGAGCAATGACATTCACACAGACAGGACTCAGGCTGGTCCCTGTTTCTGTGGGAAATATGGAGGCTATATCCACGTGCTTTGTGAAAGGGGTGCTTTCCTTCCACACTGCTGGGTTTTGGGTGCTCCACGAGCTCCCACTTGGCACGTGGGATGTGCAGAGCTCAGGGTCCCATCTGCTGAGCCTGCCTTGGATGGGGCTTGGGCAGTGACCCTGGCTGCACTCCCAGGGTGTTTTGGTGCTCCAGCTACAGCTGGGTGTAAGCAGTGCTGTGGGAGCTGGAGCAGGCTGGAGAGGCAGCTCTGTCCTGCCCAGAAGGTCTGTGAAAAGTCCAGGTGTTGCCTTTCCTGAGCAACTAGGCAACCATCTTTTTTAGTAAAACATAACCAAAGTGTGACTTCTGTAGCCCAGGGATTACAGGGAGCTAAAGTAGAACATTTTGGCTTTCATCTCTCGGACAGCAAGATAAAAAAAGTAAGTTTTGAATACTAAGTGTTTTTTTTCCTCAGTCTAATAAAGGAGGTCCTTTTACTGCAGCACTTATTTCAATATCCACTCTGTGATTAACTCTTTAGCCTAGAGGTAAATTAATTCATAGGAGCTAAGAAATGAAGCTGATCTACTGCAAGATTAACTGACTAGTTTAAATTTTATTACATGTTTAAAGTGTTCATGCTGAAAATATTTTATGGAATTCAATATAATTGTGTTATGAAACCAATAGAAAGAGAAACTTCTGTCTCTGGGTGTTTCACTCTGAACAAAATGCCATAAACAGGTTAATATTCGCCTCCAGCCACAAGAAGAAAAGGTTGCAGAATGAATATTCTGTGATTTGTTGGAAAGTTTCACATGAAGTGAAGGCTAAAAACAACAAAAATTAAACTCCTCTCATCTGAATTAGCAGTGTCAGTGGTAGAAGGAAGAGCGCAGGTTTGGTCCCTTGCATCACCATATCCTCCTGCTGCACAGCTTTGGGTCATCCATCCATCCATCCATTTGGAAGGACACCTCAGCAGTCTGTGCTGTTTCAGCAATGTTTCTTTGCAGCCCTGTTTGAGCACAGTGAGACTTTCTCTTTTCCCAGCAGGTATCTCCTGGGCTCTCCTATTTCCTTGTCACATGTTCTGATTCTCCAGCTGAGCAAGGGTGCCTTTTTAAAGGAGTTCTTCGGACTTTCTCAGTAGCTGGAAGAAGCAATTTCTGGGTACACGTGCCAGGTGATGTCACTGTAGAAATTATGAGAAGGAAAAAAAAAAGTTGCTCAATGATATCAACTGAGCAGATGCAGCCAAAGTATCAAAACCTGTGAATAAATTAAAAGACACTATCTTGTCAGTGAGAAAAATAAGATGAGAGCAGGATAAAAATGAGAAAAAGGTGAACAGCAAAGGTATCATGGAGTGCAGAATGAATGTTCCTAAGTGTGTTTGAATGCTGGCCAGTGCTCAGCCCTTCAGAACAAGAAGCCTTTTAACAACTTTTGTTGTTTCTTTTCCAATAGAAACCTGTATTCTTTTTGCTTTTATAGGCCTAGTATGGGCTCAGGAAGTGAGACTTTTTTTCTAAGCTCATATTTCTGTAGGTGATTGTGCAATGAAATGACACAGAGTCTTTTGTTTTTTAATGTAAGGAAAGACGTGTACAAGGGCCAAGCCTGTGCAGTCAATTCCTATGTAATGAGTTCCCGGGGGTATTCATCCAATTCTTTCTCAAGATTATGTCCCAAATGTAAAGGCAAAGGGGATTTTCAGCTCATCCTGAGCCCATGTGGAGGGAATATTGTCTTCTAACTGTGCTGGGGCACATGGGTGAGAATTATCCCAACAAATGCAATCCTGCTTTATCTATTGGAACTTCATTCTTGGAGTGGGATTTCAAGGCAGTATAGTGCAGCAGTAGGAGGGCTCAGGGATGATGGATGATAGAGAAGTTTTACCTGTGGCCATGTATTTGGGATTAAGCCTCCCACTTGTTTGGAAGGCATGGAGCAGAGACAGAATGTGTCTTTATTGCAGTCATGTTGTAGTTTCAGGAAAACCCATCCTGGGATTTCTGCACCTCCTGCCTTCTGTTCTTCCACTGTTGCATCCCACATTAAGGTTAGTTGTAAATTTTGATGTGCATGATATAAAGACCTCATTCATTTGAAGGTGGAACTTGACACATTTATTTAGAAGGAAGTTGTGTCATGCAGTTTCTGTAAAAGGAAGGAAAACTAAAGTGAATGTCTGAAGGAGCTTCACAGATGCTCAGGTTCCTGGGTTATCTCAATGGAAATCATAAACACACATCAGAGCACAGGGCCTGCTGCTCCCTGCATGTGTGGAGTAGATGGTGCTTTTAACATATCACTTACCTGAATTTTTCAATTAGGTCTTGATTTTGCAGCTGAAGTGGTTACATTGCTGCCTGCTTTCTAACTTTCATGTCATACCTGCCAGCTCAGGGATGGAGAAGCTCTGCATGATGTCCTTGAGCAGAGCTGAATGAAGAGATTTGGGAGCAGGCCCCTCCCTGATCTAGACAGTCCTGGGAAAACACCTGGATCTCTGGCTTTAGACAGTGAATACAGTCCCTCCTTAGTGTGTCCCAACCAGCCTTCTCTATGACACTTCCATACTGGCAGGCAGCCTGAGAATTGCTCTCCCAATTAAGAAAGTTATTATCATGCAGGTTGTAATGATTCCCTGGAAAAAGTCCTGATTAACCTGATTTCATAATTAAGTTGTTAGGAATGATGTGCCAAGGACCACATGTGTGAGGTGTCCTTGTGTACTGCCACGGTTTGAGATATGGCTCATACACAGAGAACAAAATCTGAAATCAGCTGTCTGGAAGTAGATATTGAACCTGTCAGCTTTGCAGGCATAGCAATTGTTATAAAAAAATGTCTCAAGAAAAGAAGAAAAAAGCTTTGCTAGAAGCTGCAGTATTTCTGTTTCAGAAGTACTTCTGCACTTCAGCTTTCCCTGTGCCCTTAGGAGTTCACAGAAAGGAAAGAGAGTTCTCTGGCAAGTGCAGTTTGATGATAAAGGGTATATAAATGGGTCAGTCCATCTCTCTTCCCCCTGTTCAGTCCAAAAGCTGCAGCTATAGTAGGTGCAAGCCCAGGGTGAGGAGAGCACCTTTCACCAATAAATTAGGGCTGTGTTCCTCCCTGGAACCAAAGCTCCTTGCTGTGCATCTCCCTGGGATGCCGGGCTCCCTGGTCCTTTGCAGGGCTGACACCTCTGGTTTGGGGACCCTTCCTTAAACCTATAGGAAGTCTTTTAAATTGGCTTGGCCTAATAGAAAGCTGAGGAGAAACTTGTGGATGTGGCACTGTAGCACTTGTTGCGCCTGATGCATGTCTTCACTTTTTTATTTCACTGTTTAACCAAGGGATGGTGTGTCTGAAGTTGGAGAAGGTAGCTCAGGAGGGAAGTTGCCAGTTGTTCCCCCATTTTCCCTCTCACCTCTACATGCTCTGTCCGTCTCCTGCCCCTGACAGGATCTTTTGACTCCCTGATGCTGTCACACCTTCCTCTGTCTGGGCTATTTCACCTCAGGTGGAGCATTTAAATGGAAGTACTGTTGTTCAGCCCGTGTGCTGCCCGGGAGCAGCTGGGGTGTAATAAAGCCTAATTTACACCCTTGCACTCAAAAGCCACATTACACTAATGTGGTTCTGTCTCCACTATTTGTGCTGTTTGGAGCAGCTTGTTTAAAACTATATTTTACCTGCCTTGCAAACACAAAATCCATTTGTTTCTCTGGTCACAGGTTTCCCTGGGCAGGTGCCTGGGAGCTGTCTCCCTGTTTGGGCAGATGTGCAGTCCTAGCTGTGGCCCTGGATGTGCAGCTGAGGCTTACAGCCAGTACTTTCATTTGGCTTCCAATTTGACCAAATTGTCAAAGCTGCATAAGCTTTAATACATGCCCTGCCTAGGGGAAGTGCTCTTTTTCCAGTTCTGCAGAGCAGGAATGATGTAAGTTAACTTATGGCCAAGACTACCTGTAAGGCTCTGTCACAGTAGGGAGTTAACCCCAGCCTCTGCAGTCCAGCATTAATGAATGAACCTTACATATACAGAGCACTTTTGGCTGAAAGATGTTTCTAGTTTAGAGACATCAAAGGTGTATGGAAGTAATTGCACAGGCAATGTTGAAACTTGAAATTTGTGTGGACTCTGCAGAGCACAGCTGGTGTACTAGATGTTATATATAAATATATATGTATATCTAGACACATAATCCATAGATGAGATTCTGGACATAAACTGAGAAAAGCAGTCAGTCTCAGTAGTAATAGATGATTTTGACATAGTTTCGAAAAACGAGTGGGTTTTGATCTGGAGGCAGATCTGATAGAGAAGCCAGCTCTCACTAATTTGTTCATGGCTGTTGGAGTTCAAATATTAAGAGCCAAATCCAGACCCATGTGAGTAACTTGCCTGGATATTAATGGGGTTGCTGTTTGGTCCTGCATGTTTAGGCAGGGCATTTCCTCTTGTTATTTCTAAAGGAAACAGACTTTGTTCTCACGGAAATCCTTTGCTTGCTTTTCACCTTCCTTGGTAAAAACAAGATGAGTGTTGAGATGTTCAGCTGGGAAATAAGAAAGAGAAAATCCCCATGTCTCTTGATAAGCTTTTTATATCCTATTTCTGAGAAATGTTGTGTGGTAATGTCCTTTCCTGAAGGCTGAAGTGGTGTAAGGCTCCTTCTGCACTACCTCTCAAGCCAGCACAGCCCGTAACAGCAGCACTGGTTTGTCCAGGGGCTGGTACATCTGTGATGGTAGTGAGTTCCTTTTGATCTGGAGGAACATCCCAGAGACCAGAGGTAAGCAACCCACCTGGACTAGCAGGCATTCATCCTGGATGGATGGGGGTGCACAGAGGAGGCTCTGGCTGGTCTATGGCCAGAGATGGTTTGCATGGAGTCTGACTTGGCTACCCAAAGCCCTTATGTAGCTCAGGTGTTCAGAAATGGTTCAGATAGAAAGAAAATGGTTGACAGCTAGGTTTCAAAATCCATTGCTATCTTGACTTAATCAAAGCCACAAACTAATCTCCTGTTGGCACCAAGAGGCTTGGGCTAAAACAGGTTCTTTCTTGGGTTAATTGACTTCTCTTTTTATTGTTGCCTTTTGGGGTGACTGCTTGGCAGCAGTCAGCCACTGTACAGCTGGGCTGGAGTGGAACACAGTAATTGCTTAAAAAGACCTGGAGCAGATTGTGAGTGTCCTGCCGTGGTGTGGAATGGGACTGTGGTGACAGGGACCGGGAAGGAACATCTTTATCCCTTTGCTGCTGCTGGGATCCAGGGAGCTGAATGCTGTTAACCTATTTGTTTTGTTTAACAGCTGCTTATTTTTTTTTGAGTTGGCAATAATTTTCCGGAAATGTGTGCTCAGATGGTGAGCACAGATGCCCAGTTGGAAGGACATGTGTGAGGCAGCCAGAGCTACAAAAGAGCTGGAATAAGACACGTCTGCAGTTGCTGTTGGACTTAAGAAAGGAAGTAGCTGATGTCACTGGCTGTAATGTCCTGATGGACTTTGTTTTCTAGTTCCTGTCCTTCTCACTGGCCCCAAAGGTGTTTCATTCCAGCAGATGTCACATTTGTCATCCATTTCTGTCTCCTTCTTCTGTGATTAGTTTTGGAGGTACAAAGCAGTACCTAATTTTCAGATGCAGCCATGATCCACAAGTGTCCCCAGCATTTTGTGTAAGTGTAAATGAGAGCTGCTGATTTGAATAGTTGGATCTGTCTTTCCCAAGAGCCTTACAGTCATCAAAACCTGCTTGAGCTCCTGGGAACCCCCTCTCTTACATGACTGTTTGGGCACCCTCCTCACAAGCCAATAAGGTTTTGTTGGAAGTAACAAAGTCCAGGATTTTGAGGACTGCTGATCTACCATGGGCTTTGAATCTGATGGCAATACTTATAAATAATATAAAGCCCTTTCAAAAAAAAAAAAAAAAAAAAAATCTGTGTGCAGGACCTACCTGCAGCAAAGCCAGAAATTCAGAAGCATCTGTGATTGCTTCTACCTTGTTCTCACTTTGCCTTGAGGTCTTGTGGGGAGAAGCTGTGAGAAGAATTTCACTTATAACCCAGTGTAGGATAGCCATTTTCATGTCTCAAAGC
Organism: Phylloscopus collybita; assembly: GCA_027886175.1. Classification (NCBI taxonomy): domain Eukaryota; kingdom Metazoa; phylum Chordata; class Aves; order Passeriformes; family Phylloscopidae; genus Phylloscopus; species Phylloscopus collybita. The sequence goes on along the minus strand of JAJNNQ010000019.1, from coordinate 7,308,567 downwards.
ATTAACAGGGATCTTCTGCATGTGGGCAGAGCTAAGACTTGTCATAACTAACTAACCTTCCCTGTCATAACCCCACAGGGATGTGTCCCTGTCTGAAAGGGAATTGCCTCCAATTTTTGTAAGCTGTGAATCTCTCCTTGTTGCTCGCTTTCATTCCCCTCTTGTGCCTTTGCAGGTTTTGTTGCCAGCTGCTAGTTTATTGCAACTGATGGATGTCAGGAAGAACTGCTGTGACTTCCTTCAGTCCCAGCTGCACCCCACGAACTGCCTTGGCATCCGTGCTTTTGCCGATGTGCACGCCTGCACCGAGCTGCTGCAGCAGGCCAACGCCTACGCAGGTGAGGGGAGGGGGTATGGGTGTGGGGCTGACCCTGCCTCCAGGTACAGCACCTTGGAGACTGAGCATGTTCTGGTTGGGCTCTTCAGACTTGTGGTAATAGAACAGGAAGGGAATAGTTTATTGGGTTCTAGGCTTCTTCTTTCTGTGATGCTGCAAGTTGCGAAATGTGGTTTGGTTGCAGTGGAGCGCCTTAGAAGGTAAAAAGCCTGATCCTCTGGATCCTCTGGATCTCAGCCCACAAAACAGTTCCTGAGTGTGATCCTGGCAGGCTCTCGGTGTGCCTGTTCATCAGCTCGGTGTGCTGGTGTCCTCCCCATGGACCCTGCCCTGGGAGAGCAGTAGGCACTGCTGGGCCTTTCCGCTGTTGGAGTAAATGGCACTGGGCAAAATTAAATCCTGTGTTGGGAATTGGAACTCAGCTAAAATTGCTATGCAGTCTGAGGCTCTGATCTGTGCAGCAATGGCCCCCTACCCCAAGGGAGGATAGGCTCATGTTTCCTTGGGAATGGATGTGTTTGGTTGCAATAAGTAGAAGCAGGCAATGGCTTTCAGCATTTCTCCTCTACATCATAAATGTAAAGTTTTTTCAGCCAGTCCCAAGCTCTGAATTCCCCAGCACTTTCCAGTCTCCTCCAGCAGTGTTGCCCTTTCCTCTGCTTGGGAGAAGCTGATAGTTTTCTCCCAGTTGGTTTTTCTGTTTTCTGATGATTTGTATAGGGATGCATACACCTGCTGTTTCCCAGAGCACCTGCTCTGTCCTGCAGCTTTTTCCTTTTCAACAGTTCTGTCCTTAATTGGACCATAAGTAGGCTCAGTGGAATAAAAATGTATCCACTGAGTCCTTCCCTATTCTTGTGCAAATAAAACTAAAACCTTTCCAGCTGCTCTGGCTGTATTATCCCCTGGAGAAAAAGGTACCCTGGAAGGAATGGTTAATTGTATAAAAGCTTGCTTGTAATATCTCATTATTCTTGTTTCCAGGCCCTGTTTAATCTTTAACCCAACAAGCAATGCATTCACTATATATTTATTTGGTTGTTTGGCAATTAGAGGGTCTGCTTTGTTGTTTTATTGGCCTTCATAAGTCCCAGTTAGTACAGCAGCCCATGTAATGTTAATGGAACTCCATTAATAAAAATGCCATTAAAATTCTTTTCACTGTGTTGTTTATGTAATGGCCTTAAACCAAGACAGAAGTCCCCAAACTCAAGAGTCCATGCATGCATGAGCTCAGTTACTTGAGAAATGCTGAGTTCTGGCCAATGGATAACTTTAGTAGGTGAAGGAGCCTTCTTGATGCAGGCACCAGTTCCTTTATTAAAATCAGTAAATATTCTTCCAACTAATAACAAGAGATCAAATACCCTTCTGCTGCCAGATGCAAGCCCAGAATGAATGCATATGAGATTTTGCCCAGAAGTCAGAGTGCATCCAGCTTATTGTGTAGGGAGTGTTTCCTGCCTCTTAAGTATTTAAGGCCAAAAGAGTTCATTAAATCATATATGTATTTCCAGCATAACAGAGTATTAAACTTGATCCACATGCTGCTATTTTTAATCAGAGCTTTTGGCTTTGCTGTGGGGTCTTGGTCCTTAGTAGAGCAAGGAGGGTCTGTGGCTGGGGAGTCCTGCAGCAACAGCTTTGGTGAGGGGCTGTTTGGGGGCTCCAAAAATCTCTTCTCTGTAAGTTATGCCAGTTCATGTCCCTGCGGTGCTGCCTTTTGTCAGGCAAAGCACTGCAGATGTGAAAACTCGAGGCAGATCTTGCTGCAGAGAGAGCTCTTTGGATACAGCAGTCTGAGCTTCTCAAAGCTACAGAATTAAAACTTGAAAGAAGCTGCTTCAGATAAAGTGTCTGAGATTCATGTTTCTGTAATTCAGCCAAAGATAAATGGGACTTAGCAAATGACAGGTGAGATTAATTTGGCAGGATATGTAAGAAGTGCTTGCAAAACTAAAATTACTGCAACTGGCTAATGACATATTTGACCTAGAAATTATTTTTTAGGAAGTGATTATTTTGTGTGCCTTTTGGCTTGATATAAAGCTTGACAGGTTTGCTGATGTTCACTCATAATTCTTCCAGTTTGGGGTTATGTTCAGTGACATGCTTTTTGTTTTCAAGCAGCTCCCAGAGTTACAGTATGAAGGGATCTGGAGGCAAAAAGGGGAGAAATAGAAGTTTGTACAAATGTAGGCTTAAGTGGAAAGGGGAAAACTACTGGGCAGGTGGGTGCTGAGGTAGCCAGGTTATTTACTACTTTGGATGTTGGCCCTTGTCTCAATTGCCACTTCTAGCTGTATTTGCCACTGGATTATTCTCAGTGGCTTTTCAGAAAGTTTAGTATAATTTATGAAAGTATTTCATGGGGCTGATGCTGCTTGAAATAACATCAGGTTTCCTTATCCCACTCTGAGGCTGGTTTCTGTCTGTGTTCTACTCTCAGCTGCTGTGGGTCTGTCTTGGGTGCTCAGAGCTGTGTCAGGAGCTGTTCTCTGAATACTGTGGTCCTTCCACTGACTGAAAACATGAATTTCATTATAATTTTCTGTTCCCCCTTTTCATTTGTTGAACAGAGCAGCACTTCCCTGAGGTGATGCTAGGAGAAGAATTTCTTAGCCTTAGTCTGGACCAGGTTTGCAGTTTAATATCAAGTGACAAGCTCACAGTCTCCTCTGAAGAAAAGGTACAGTAAATTGTATAGCAAGAGTGAATGTAAGAATGCTGGGTTGTTTCTAGACCTTACACCAGGAGCTGTTATTATGATATGCTCCTTATGGGCCATTCTCCAACAGAGATCATGTGGAAAGGAAAATGAAAATAATGTGAATCCTAAAACCACATAAAAATGACCTTCACTTGGTTGTTCTTTGCAGGAAGTTATGACTCTCAGATCCATATCACGCTAAAAGCCCTGGGGCTCAGAACCAACTACTTTCCCTCTCTGGAAAGCTAGGAAACTCCCATCTACTCTTGTGTAAAGCATTTAATACCTGCTGTAAAACCTCAAAAAAAAAAAAAAAAAAGTGAATTTCATTAGGCTGGAGAGGAATATTGGCTTCTGTTGCATGTTGGATAGAACAACAAAAGGAAGCCTGGAACCCAAATGAAGGAAGGAAATATTTTTCTAGTATCTTCAGTGTTTTTAATAAAAAAGGGAAGAAAGGCAGTGGTTGATACTGTTTTTGTGGTTGAAACGTGCAGCACACCTTACGTAGTCTGGAGTCCTGGGGAGGAGGGTGACCAGTGTTTGTGGAGCCCGGTGAAGTCCAGACCCCATTCTCTGGTTTGAGCTGCTTGTATGACCTGCTGCAGGTTTCAGGGGACAGGCATGTGCCTCCAGTCCTTCAGCTCATCTCCAAATTGTCACTGATTGTTAAGTCACAGAATCATTAAGGTTGGAAAAAACATTTAAGATCATTGAGTCCAACCACTAACCCAACACTGTCAGGCCCACCACTAAACCATGTTCCTAAATGTAAGTGGTCACTTGTGAGAGGCTGCAGGAGAGATTGAGGACTGTGTGGTTTGTAACTTTAGGGTCCTTGTTGGCTGCCTGTGTTTGGGTGGGCTGAGGCTGGACCTGGGTGTGGTGGTGCTGCTGGCTGGGCTGCACATCCTCATATGTGCTCTCCTCCTTCTCAGCCCCTCTGGGCTGCAGACACACAGGTGCTTGGGCCCAGAGGGGACTGTAAAACCCCCCAGAAAACCTGCTCCACATGAGGTGTGGACACGGGGATGCTCCCTGCTGGTCCTGAGCCAGCAAACTCGGAGGCTCCGTGCGCGTTTCCGCAGGCGTGGGGCTGGCGGGGGCTGTGCGGTGCCACTGGGGCAGGGCCAGGAAGGGAAACAGCAAACGGCACGAACTCACAGCAGAATCATTCTGCCTGAGCCAAGCAGCCTGCAAAGGGAAGTGCAAGTTTAGTAACCAATTTTTTCCAGTCCTGTGCAGCTTTGTTCAAAAGCTTTTATTGGCTTTGCGCCCAGGGGAATCAAAATGCTCCTTCCCTCATCTGAGCTTTACACAATCAAACCCAGTATTTCTTTAGCTGACTGTAAAAGAACTTGTAAAAGAAAAGATTGTTGAGAATGCAAGGCAGTGGAAGGAAATGTAAGCATAAGCTGCATGTTCAAAATAAAAGATCTGAGTAACAGGAGAGGGGCAGAAAATGGGAATGGAACATAAACATGAAATGTGCTGGAGTTCAAAGAAGTGCTGGAAATTGAGGGCAGACTCATAGGCTGCTGTTTCATGTTAACTTCATAACAGACAAGCCATTTTCCTCACTTTTATTCTTTCTATCTGCTAATGTTTGAGATATGTATTATAAAACAAATTATATAAAAGTATATATGTGTGTATACCACATATTGTGTATGCACGTGCAAAATATTTCAGAAATCTGGCAGCTTAATTGTCACAGCCAGATTTCATAAGGAGTTTTCTTGCTCCTCTTCTTGCTTGCTGTGTCTCACACACGTACTGTAGCCAGTGAGCCAGAGCATTGCCATCCCTGGATCACTGGGACGTGTTAGAGACAAGTTCTGCCAGGATCAGGGAGGGAGAATTGCCCTTTGAATGCCTCAGGAATTTCTGTGTTCTCCCCTTCCTCTGCCACCCAGCAACTAATACCAACTGGCCTAATAAAATGTCCTTATCTTCACCAATTTTGGCTTAGTTATACCCCTAGGCCATCAGGATGACAAAAATTCTCTGCTAGCACAGAAATATATTTTAGTTGTAAAGTGGTGACAGCATTTCCTCATCACTCAAAGATTCTTCTCCTTTCTCTTCTGTCCTTTTTGTAACCAGCCTCTGCAGTTGCACAGGCCCTTTCAGAATAGGGCAGAGATTTGTTGTCCCTGCTTGCTCTTTTTGCTATAGCTGAGTACAGTACCTGGAAGACAGTTTTATTAATGTTTTCTGTACCTGACCTAATTGGCTCTTTTTACTGTTTGCAGGCTTAAAAAAATAATTATTATTTGTTATTTACTAAAGATGTATGAAGTGGGGGGACTTGAGAATGGTCTGCTGCCAACACAGAACAGTGGCTGAAGAAATTTTTTAAAGGGTTGAGATTTTTGCTTTGGGGATTCTACACAGAGTCTGGTAATTGATTCATTGTCTCATGCTGCTGACATGCAGCAGAAGCTGATGCAAGGTTTGGTCCTCACTCTTGGGAGTCTCTAACAAATGGATTTTTGGCAGAATAGACTGGGAAAACATCTGGGCTTTCTCTTTCCTTAGGCAGTATGCAGAGAGGGGATATTCCAGACTTTTACCCTTCTGTTCCATAGAGTGGGAAATTTACTTCTCCCAAGCTTGGGACTGCTCCTGCAGCCAGGCAGGTGCCAGCTGCTACCTCAGCCCGTGCCTCAGCTCTGTATCAAGCTGTGAGGGCAACTGCTTTGTCCGTCCCACCCTGGCAGCAGGTCCTGCATGGCTGGAGAGTCCTGGGGGAGCGGCAGCAGCTGCTCGGGGTCTGCAGCGGGCACGGCAGGACTGGAAACAGATGTGGCCTTTAAATAGAGATATTGCTGCCTTGGATTAAAGCCTTTTTTCCCACTTCTCTGAAATTAAGAATCGGAGCCAACAGAAGGTGCCAGAATCTGACTTTTTTTTCCAAAAAAACAGTTATTTTTAGAGTAGGCACAGCAGGGAAGCATCAGTGCTTGCCTAACTCAGGAGTGGACTCCAGTACCAAGGAAGCAGCTTATTCCTAGTGCACATTTGCTTTACCTTCCTTTAGACTTGTTCACTGTCTTCCTGACCTGTAGCTGGGTATGTCCCAGCCCTGTCACCTGTTCTGCAGCTCAGCCTTTGTGCAAAGAGGTTAATGAAAGGCCTGTTTGTCAGCTAAGCATTTGCTTTATCCTCCTTCCACATTCATTTGCAATTAAAAAAAAAATCTCACAACAACCCAGTTTCTACTTTAAAGGCCTCATAGCCAAAGTTAAAATGTTTGTTTGCTTATTCATTTTAATTTTAAAATACTTAAAGGCTCTGCAGTAGTTACTCTCCTCAGCATTTGCTGTGGTTTGCTTACACCGCTCCCTGTTGCGTTGCTTAAATCCTCATTGCAGTGTCCTGAATTCCAAACAGTTCAGCAGGAACCTTGTTGGCACAGGAAATGAGGCTGGTGCTTTACTGCATTTTAAAAGTATATAGTATAAAGTATATAGTTTAGCCTAAGAGGAAGAAACCCCTTTCTGGTCTGCATCTCCTTTGTGGCAGGATGTGTCTGCCAAGGCCTCCTGCAAATACATTTATCAGCAACAATTGGGGACTGAAAGGTGGTGCCCTCATTTTTGGTTGATTTTGTCAAATTAGTGACCTTGGACCAAACAAAATGGTTTCTTGGGGAGTGATGGGAGGAGTGGAAAGAAAGAAATAATTATCTGTGCAAATTGGCCTGACCATTTGGTGACCTCAGAAGGAAGCTGAAACCAAGGGCGCTTGCCTGGCATGCAGGAGGAAGGGCCAGGGATGCTTTTGGGGGAAGAATGGGACAGAAGGGGTCTCTGCTCAGCCCCCCTGTAACTGGGCAGGGAGAGAGCTTGGGGAGTGTTCCCTGCAGATGAGAGTTGTGCATTAGAATTTAATTCTCTCTCTATGGGGAAACTCCACTGCAGTGATCCAGATCCTGCTGTGCAGCATCTGAGGCTGCATCAGCCCCTCTTCCTGCCTTGCTGGGTGTTTCAGGAAGCCGTTTCCACTCCCGGTGACATTTTTGGGCCTTTCTTTTGCGCATGAGGCTCCCAGTTACATAAGCACATGCATATTCATCCAGGAGCCCACATAGGCCGCTTCTCCTGCGCCTGTGCGTCGCCAGGGCTCTGCCCATGGGGCTGTTTGTGAGCACTTTGTCACGCACTCCAGCTCTGGATGCTTATCTCAGCCAGTTGGATCTGGAAGTAAAACGAGATTTTGGTTCAGACCAGAAGCCCAGTGTGCCCTGGGTATCCAAGTATTTTTAGCAGTGAAATGCATGCAGTGCAGAGGCTTCGTGGCTGCAGGCAGGGCTTGCCCTGTGTGTGTGGGGAACTTGTCCTCAAGATTTCTTGATTTCTGAGGCTTATGGAACTGGTGCAGTGATTAAATATGAGCATAGTGACTTTACTGCATGGCCAGGCTCCTGGAGGAGGGAGATCTCAGTTATCAGGAGTAATTGTTGTGGCTGATTTCATGAATAATGTCCAGTGCAAATGTCAGCAGGCTCATTAAGTTCCCTGGCTGCCTTCCAGTGCTAATGTCCAAGAGGTATATGATTGTTCTGGACATGCACTTAGCTCTGGGAGTGATACAGCACATCTAAATGTGAAGTTGCTTGTTAGCATGCGTGGTCAGCTCAGCTCTTTACTACAGGGCTGCTTGTGCTCTGTGCAGTCACAGCTTTTTCATCTGTTTGATAGAGATCTTGTACCCCCTTCCTTGCATGCTCTAAAATCACCATGCTTCTGACTTTGGGTGGGTGACTCTGCAAGAAATTCTCTCTTCCCCATTTAATTGTACTTTATCTGTGTAGGTCTTTGAAGCAGTTATCTCTTGGATAAATTACGAGAAGGAATCTCGCTTAGAGCACATGGCTAAGCTGATGGAGCACGTTCGCCTGCCCCTTTTGCCCAGAGATTACCTGGTACAGGTTAGTCTGCAAAGAAGTCATTAATACTTGCACTTAAGCTGCTGGTTGCTCCTTAATCAGTGGCTTGGCTGTTTGTGTCTGAGATGGGTAATTTGGTTTGTTGCTGAGTCTGTAAACAGAGGAATAAAAGTAAAAACTGAGTGGACTCTGAAATCAACATGTGCTTCAGAAATCTTTTTGTAAGTGGGACCCGTGCTTTGCCAGGCAATGCTGAGAGCAGGGCTGCTGTCTCTCTAGGAGAAACATTGATAAGTTATTATCTTGTGATTTTTCACCCTGAAAATACCGAAGTGGTGGTGTTACAAGCTTCTGCAGCTTTTTTCTCTCATGCACAGGCAAAACATCGTAATGGAAACACATAATGTGTGATAATTTTGGTTTAAGACATGTACTGTGCATACATATGGCTTCCCTGTAGCTGGCAGGGGAGGCACTCTCTGACTCAGTCTAACTTCTTCATAAATTAATTCCTGGGCTCTGCGCCTATATAGTGAGCTGAGAATTCCCAAAGAAGAGGCTGACATTTGGGCTCTTCGACTACTATGCTTTTATCATATGGTTAAAAAAATCAATACAATTGGTATAAAATGGGTATTCACAAGATGAACTCATCATGATTTTGATTTTCTTTCATCTGAATCTCCTGATGGAATAAAAGATACTACCTCTCCTTAAAAATTCTGACTCAGACAAAAGAAATCACTTGCTTTGTATCCAGACTCCTGGTGAATTCTCCTCTGCTGTATCAAGTGCTTGGCAGAGGGTGATAAAATACTTCTTGTGAGTGATCTTGGAAAAAAGTGAGAAGCTTGGATGTTACTGCATTACTCTTCTTTGGGAAGAGCTGGAAGTCTGGTTTGTCTCCTTTTATTTTTTTTTTAATGTCGGTACATTGGAAGGGCAGTTCCAGGTTACGTGTTCCTTCCACATAGCTCCGTGTGACCTGTGCCAGTGTAAATGACCCTTGTGTGTTGCATGTTCTCAGACAGTCGAAGAGGAAGCTTTAATCAAGAATAACAACACCTGTAAAGACTTCCTTATCGAAGCCATGAAATATCATTTGCTTCCTCTGGATCAAAGGCAACTAATAAAGAATCCCAGGACAAAGCCAAGGACTCCTGTTAGCTTGCCAAAGGTAAGGGGAACTTGTGTCCCTTCGTGTCACCTCACCCCTGTTCCTGGTGGCGTTTTCAGTCTTTGACAGGGGCTTGAGAACTTGCAGTGTTACATTTTACTAACCCAGTGGTTGTGCTTGGAAGCGTTTTACTCCCTCTTCTGGCATTGCCTATGCTCAGCAAGGAAACGTAATTGAGTTGGATAAACCTAGATAAACCCTTAGGGGAAGGAGTATCTCTGCTCTTGAAACATTTTGTCAGCCACAAGTGGTTTGGTGGCTGGCTGAGCTGTGGAGTGCTGGCTGAGGTTGCTGCTGCCTGGTAAGGGTGTCGTGGAGCCCTGCTGAGGAGGGTCACAGTAGGTATGTCTTTGTTTCCTATATCCATAATCAGAAGCCAGGAAAGCAGGAAGCAGCAGCACCCAGCCCCGTGGGCAGGAAGTCTGAAGCGAATTTCAATAGACTCAAAGCAGCAACTGAATAAATAATCCTTGCTGCTCCCCACGTTTATCCCGCAGGCGTGTGTGATGCTCCGACCACCACTTTATTAGTGAAGAGAAAAACAACCGCAGGAACTTTTCCCTGTGCCCCAGAGATAAACACAGTTTGGCACATTGTCTCTCAGCAGACTGCCACTGAAGTTGCTAGTAAGCATTTGGAGATTCCAAGACATCAAAACCAGAGTGTGTTATTTTTCCAAGCACAAACAATAATGAGATTGCTTTGTGGGATGGTGTATGATGTCTGTGCTGTTTCTGATATTTGGATACTGGACTGTCCATTGAGAAATTGTGATTTTTCAGCGTGTGGCAGTGTGTGTCAGGGTCCTTTCAGCCTGCTGTTGCTGAGATGAAGGTGGTAGAACACAGCTTTGGGGGTATCATGAAGGGCTGCCATGGCCCTTGTCCAAGGACTAAAGTAGTTAATAAAAGGAACAGCAAATCGGTGAGTTCAGAGGTTCTCAACATCTTTTATAGTGTGACCTATGAGTACAAACCCAAATCTTCTGCAGGTCTCTCCTCCCTTCTTTTGAACTGTGAAGAAAGGGAAGGAGGTGATGATCTTTCAGCAATCCTGTTACTGAGAAACTTTCATCTGGCCTGTTGGTCCTGCTGATGAGGGATTACTGTCTGCTGTGAAATCCCTTAATTGTGTAATCGTGTGAAGCCCTGCAGTTTGCCATGGGAGACTGTTACACAGCTAGTAGTCTGGCTGTTAATTTAGACTCAATTTGGTTTCTAATATCATGTTCTCATCTTTGTAGATCAACCAGGCCACTATTTCCATGCTCTTCAAATTCTTTAAATTGCCTGTCTAGCTCTCTACTTTTAAAGCAGCCCTGCTTGGAGTTAAGTTTGTTATCCAAGTGACCTTAAGTGATGATCTTATCCCCTCAGCTACTCCCAGCTGCTTTGAAGAGGCTAAAGTCAGTTTTCCAACTACTCTTTATCTATATTTGAAGCCCCATTATGTTGTTTCTAGCTCCTTGGCCTTGTAAAAATCAGACTGTCTTGGGTGATGTTTGTCCCACTGATTTGCTGTGGTAAGGGGAGCAAATCCTCCCTCTTGATTGCTGTGGAGGGTTGAATGAAATGTGCTGAGCAAAGTGCAGGTCCAGCTGCTTTCCAGTGCAGGTGTTTTGGGGGCTGGCTGCCTGTGCAGGTGTTGGTTGGCAGTGCCCAGCTGGGGCTCAGAGCCATGGGCACCCTCGAGTGCAAAGCTGCAGGCTCCTGGCACCCGTGTCTGTGGGGAGTTTGTATTCTGGCAGCAGAGAGGGCAGATTTGGGAAGGACCACACCACATGCTGCCCAGGTCCTGTGGTCTTCTCACTTTCCCACCAGTCTGGGCTGGATGAACCCTTAGCCTGACCCAGCCCAGTGGTTCTTACGCTCCTGAGGTTGCCCTTGACCACCTTGACATATCTCTTCCCCGCCTGTAAGGAATTCAGGGTTTAATTCCTGCATTTGCTTCAATACCTCTGGCAGCCAAAAGCCTTAATGAAGCTGAAAAATCACATCCTTCAGCAGCCTAGACCCCCCCGGGTCGTAACAGTTCTGGTGATTTCCCTGAGTGTCACCTTCCCTGCAGGTGGCACCGCAGCTGTCATGTTTTATTTGCTAAGTGGCATTGATTATTTTTAGCACCACTATGGAGATAATGACTAAACAGTGGGCCTCCAGTGGAAATTATACTGGAATCTTCTTCACTTAAAAATGCTTCTGCAGTGAGTCTTTGCATATGCTGTGGTACCAAAAGGTTTTGTATTTCAAGGAGAAATTGGGCAAGTTGCCCACCTTGGACACAGTGAGGAAGGGTAAATGGGGTGGCCATATTTAGCATGCATTAAATTGGAGAGAATTTTTTCCTGCTTGAAACATAATTGCCTGAAATAAGTGTCCTTGCAGAGGCTTCTAGCTGTTCTTCAGCATGTGTTTTGGCAGCTGCTCTTGGTCAGGTTGTGGAGATGGTTTTCTCTGCAGAACGCAGCTGCCCAGGGTCATGTCTGAGGTTTTCTAGCTCTTCTCTTCCCTCTGCAGGTGATGATTGTGGTGGGTGGGCAAGCGCCCAAAGCCATTCGCAGTGTGGAGTGCTATGATTTTGAGGAGGAGCGGTGGGATCAGGTTGCAGAGCTTCCATCACGGAGATGCAGAGCAGGTAAAGGGAACATTGCTGCAACCTTCTTTGTCTCCCTAATGCAGCTCTTCAGCACTGGATGGATGTCCTTAGTCCTCCCTTTAGCTTCTTCTGTGCCCTTGGCCTCAAGCAGCTCTTTCTTTTTGCCATTCCTTCCTCTTCCTTCTCTACTGAGATCTTTCCCTTCTTGTTCAGGTGGATGTCCTGCTCTCTAGTGGGGTTGCTCCTGCCTGTCAGCCCTCCATAGCCACTGTTTCCCCTTCATCCTCTCTCTCTCCTGGCTGTTCTTCCATCAGTGTTTCCCCTCCTCCTCCCCAGTTGCTTTCTTGGCAGCCCACAGGGGTCCAGTTTTTCTTGCTGGTTTCCTAGTGAAAATCAAAGGAGCTGAGTCAGTCCCTCTTGGTGTGGAGGAGTGGGTGATGGAGAGCAGATCTTTGAGCTGGGAATGTTCCTCTGAAAACATCTGACAGGGTTGTGAATGTGGCTCACCATTTGGTGTTCCCTCTGGCTCACAGAATTACTCATTCAGGTGTGAACTCCATCTGTGCCTTATGCTGCCATGTTTTTATGTGCATTTCACCTCCCATAACGACACGTATGTTTTATCATGCTCGACTTCAACGCTGTCAGCCTGCAGAAAACGCCAAAGCCTTGCCCGTGTTCTGCTCTTCCCAGCTGCCTTTCTCACCCTGGCAGGCCAGCAGGATCCTGACAGGCCCCGCTCTCTTCCCAAGGTGTTTGCTGTGAAAGCCCTCTTCTCTTCCCGCAGGCGTGGTGTTCATGGCTGGCAATGTCTACGCTGTGGGGGGCTTCAACGGCTCGCTGCGGGTGCGCACGGTGGACGTGTACGACGGCGTCAAGGACCAGTGGACGTCCATAGCCAGCATGCAGGAGAGGCGCAGCACGCTGGGTGCCGCCGTGCTCAACGACCTCCTCTACGCCGTGGGCGGCTTTGACGGCAGCACTGGTAGGTGAGCGGGCGAGACCCGGGCACTGCCTGACCTGGAAAAAGTGCTTTCAGAGGCCCTGCAGGGATTGCAGAGCGATTCCTGTGCCCTTCCTCTGTGGTTCTGTAGAGAAAGAGCCAGCAATGGGGTTTGGTGTGTGTTGTAACCACCCACGTGTACGTGTTCTGACCCATCAGTAATTGCAGAGAACCTCACCCTTATTATTTTCTTTAGCGATACGGTTCTTTCAGCCTCATTCTCTGTATGATTATGCTTTTTCTGGGCTGGAAAGGAATTTTTCCTTGTTTCAGTTAAATTTTTCATAGCAACATGAATAAAATACCAGCAAGGGATCTTACAGGGTGTGTGTGCCTGGGATTCATCTTGGCATAGCTGCGTGTTTAGGTTCACACCTCTGCTGAAAAGCTCTGCCACTTGGTTAAGCCCTGAACTAACTATTGCAGCAGGGTCTGGGGGAATTTTTAAACCTTTGCATGGATGTTTTGTAATGCTTGAAAGGATGTGGGGCTTTTGGGCTTGGAATTTGGACTCTGCTCACCTTGGTGTTTTCAGCACATTGGAGAGGCAGCAGTCCCAGGGCAGGGGTGATGGGGTAACAGTTTTCCCAGCCACTGAAGAAGTGGCATTGATGTGCTGGTCCCAGCCTGAAAGGCAAGGGATTAGGAAGTGGGATTGCAGCAGTGTGATGGGAATTACGGGCTTGGGAGGAGGTGGAAGGCAGATGAAAGTGCAACACCAATCTTTTTTTCTTCTCTTTTTTTTTAATTAGAAAACCTGTGTATCCCCTTTTTAACTAGGTCTGGCATCAGTTGAGGCCTATAGCTATAAAACCAATGAGTGGTTTTTTGTGGCTCCCATGAACACAAGAAGAAGCAGTGTTGGAGTTGGAGTTGTGGAGGGTAAGAAAATCAGCAGCCATTTCCATCAAGCAAATGTTATTGTGTTGAGCAGAAGCCTGACTGTAGTGCAGTAGGAGGGAATGAAAAGAACTGTTCCCTAGACCAGCTGGGAAAGATTGATTTTATATGATATAATTGCTGCAACTTTTTCCATTCTCCTCTTTATCTTGGTGAAAAATTACGTGTACCTTTCCAAGAGCCTCAAACCTGTATCAGACCAGCCCCTGCCTCCTGTGAATGCAATTAGTTGTGTGCAGGTTTCTTTGGATCCAAATTCTTCCTGGGCTGCTTCTGGCTGATGAAAACCAGCGCTGCTGTGCAGTGGATGCTGCTGCTGCCGACAGACACTGCGTGGATGGAATACCCATCACAGAAAATCTGCTCAGCCAGAGAAGCAGGAACAGCGTTTGTCCCACAGCACCAAGCTGGTGGTTTGGCAGGAATACTAAAACCTGTGTTTGTTGACATCAGGTCTAGCTGTGCTGTGGTTCCTAAATGAGCAGGGGCTGACGATAGCAAAGGCTGGTGCTGCAGCAGCTCGGAGCAAGGTGGGAGGCCTGAGAGGATGGTGGCAGCTGTTGACACCTTGGTTTCAGCACCAAATTTGAGGGAGCTGGAACTCAGCAGCTTGGTTTGGACTCAGGAGAATGAAAAGTTTAAGCAGGAACCATTTCTTCCTTTACAAAATCTATTCTGAAGCAAGTGAAAAGCTTTATTTGAACTTTAGTGTGGCACAGCACCTTCTGGTTAGTGCAGTACACAACAGCTTTGGCACAAGCCTTATAAACCATATAAACCATGCTTTACAGTGCTTTGGTTTGACCTGTTTGAGTGGGAAGTACATGGAATATGTCGATGTACATGAAATGTGCTTATGTGAGAAGAAGAGGGGAGATAAAGTCAGAATAAATAGTGGCCATTAACTTAAATTTGCATATTTAAGAAGCACCTCCTTCAAAATTGGCCCATGCTTGGGAAGTGCTGGGTTGCTGTCATTGGAATTTATTCAAGTGACTTGAATGCAGAAGTATTAAATATGGACCTGACACATGCATTTCTATGGACAGATTTTCTATTGGAGACTCATTAAATCCTTTTCCTTTGCTTTGTTTGAAAGCACAAATAAATGTTGCATATGTTGGAGTCCATGATAAAAATAATGAGGTCATGTGATGGGCACAAGAGCTGATCATACTGATGTAAGGAACAAGCTGCAGCCTGCAGTTAATCCACAGGGTTCATCTGAATGTGACAAAATTTGATCTGATGATCTGAAATATACTGTAAATACTTAATAATCTAAGGAAACTATCTTGTCTTGCTTGCACTCTTGCCTGATTCATTGACAAATACCAGGCAGGACCAACAGCACAAATAAGAGTTTGAAATGTTCCTAGAGACAGGAAGATGCAGAAGGAGGCCATGAGTGGGCCTGAGGGAGAAAGAAAAGAGCCAGCTTGTTCTTGGAGCCTTGTAAACATCCAAAACCAGGAGGATGCAAAAGCCTAAGGCTGAAGATAACTGCTGGTGGAAGTCTTGTGCATGCAAAGAATTGCACAGCTCATTCATGGCCAGGCTCTGCTGTCATGGACTGAGAATTGATATTATTTCTAGGTTTTGTACAAAAATTTAGGTTAGAATTTTTCTACATATTTGTCGAGCTTTTTGAATTGTTTATTGTAGCATCTAGGAGACCTGGATTTGAACCAGAATGCCTTGTGCTGGCTGCTTTTGTAAGAAGAATCCTTCTCTTCCTAGAGAATTAACTGCCTAATTGCGAAACAAGCTGATAGATGATACAGGGAGAGAAGGGGAGAGGATCAGTCAGGCCTGGGAGCAGAGGACACCATAGATCATCAGCCTTGTTTCATGTATGATGCAGTCCCATGATATCTGATTGTGCTTCTCTGGTCTCAGTTTGTGTTTATCAGCTTTCAATGAGTGGAGGTAGGGAGGGCTGGATATCCCAGGAGACCCTCACAATACAGGTGTATATATATAATATACAGGTGTGTCCTGTGCTGTCATCTCTGGGCATGAGTGACCAGCTGGCCTCAGCTGTGCTTGCAGCATCTCTGCATTTCGATTTGGCCCAAGTTCTACAAAATCAGGCCTGGGTTTCTTTGCAGGTATTCTATTATTATAAGAGGCTATTTTGTATTTATTGCTCATGTAATGCTGTAATTAATGTGCAGTGACAGCCTTTGACAACACACCTGAACGGGGGGAACCCTCCATCAACAGAACACGCTTTGATTATCCCTCTTCTCCTGGGCCAACAAGTAATTTGGAAAACCCTCTGGGCTGTGACTTCTGATTAGGCTGTTGTGCTGTATCCTTGTGTTGCTGACAGTTTAACAGCTCTACAGTCACTCCTCTCTTTGAGTCCACTCCAGATCCCTTTTCGAGGCTTTTGCTCAGACATCCCAGCAGGTTTAGGCGTGTCCCCTGGAGCCGCCCTCAGGCAGGATCTGTCCCCCCGGGCTGTGAGTGTGAGGTGAGCCGTGGCTGTGTCTGTTCCAGGGAAGCTCTACGCCGTGGGGGGCTATGACGGGGCGTCGCGGCAGTGTCTCAGCACGGTGGAGCAGTACAACCCCGCCACCAACGAGTGGACCTACGTGGCTGACATGAGCACGCGGCGCAGCGGAGCAGGTACTGCTCCGGATGGGCACCATCCTTCTCTGCTCATCCCTTCTCTGCTCACAGACAGGGAGGGAAAGTGGGATTTGGCATTGCTGGGCTTGCAAATGCAGCCTCTTATAAGCTCCCCCCTTCCCGTGAGGGGTAAAAACGTAATGGCGTGGAAGCTCTCAGCAATTCTCCTGACTTGGACAAAATCTGCCAAATTGAGATTGATTTCTGGATTAATGAAATAATGCTGGGTGTCTCTAAGTAGCCCTGCTAACAGATGCATCTCACTTGTAAGCAAAGAGTTCTCTTTCCAAATTGCCAACTGCAGACACAGCTGGGCACGAGAAAGCCAAGCTGCACCTCCCTCTCCCCTGTCATTGTAGGGTTTCAGATGAATTTTCATTTTGGATCTTCCTGCAAGCACCCCGCGGATGCTTTGCAACACAAACCACATCTGCGCGTTGGGTGATGTATAAGATAACAAAAATCATGTCAGATTGTCCCTGCTTGGCTTGTTTTTGGTTTATGTTTTGTTGGCAAGAGTTGGTGATCTGGAGGATTAGAGGAAAGGACTTGTAGAAGATTCAGATTTTAGTCTTGATGGTTTCTAATTTCCTACAGGATCTTGGGCCAGGTAGTAATTTGTCTTCTCTGTGATTGTTCTTCTCTGAATGAGATAAGAACTCTTATTCACTGCATTTAAAATCATCTCAGGTGAATGGGAATTTGTCACTGTTGATCCTAATGCTCTGCCGTGCATCCTGCCTGATGTTAAATTGTGCAGTTACCCACAGCCAAGCCTGGGGGCTGCTCTTTGGGGCTGAATGACCCTGCAGGTTAAGCTGTGGTAGAGGTTCCCTTTTGAGCTGGGCAGTTTGAGGCTGGTCTCTATACCCTGTCTCTCTTTTCCTCACTCCAGTATCTTTTCTGTAGCTCCAGGTGAGGTAAATATGGACACACTGTTGATTTGAGCTCTGTTGAAAAGGTTTGTAGTATCTGCTTGATGCTTAAACCTAGTCCAGTGCAGCCTTCCAGGAAAGCAGAATGAGTATCTCCTATTGTTGGCAGTGTGTTGAAACAGCAAGAATTTTGTGCCTGTAGTGAAATGGATTTTAGTGAGTTGTCTTTGTTGGAAACACTCTGCTCTGAGTGCTGCTTTACAAGTGTTTCTCCATGTAGCAAGTCCTTTGTTAGGAATGCTCCTACTCCCCTGCCAGCTTTCTTTGCAGTTTTCTGTTCCCCACCTGAAAGCTGAGCTCCTCAGGCTCTGGTTGCCCCCCAGATGCCCCTCCAGCAGGGACTGGAGGGGACTGCCCAGTGCCACTTGCCACCAGTGGTGCTGCAGCACGATCTGCTGTACAGCTCCAGAAATGACACCGTGGTCTGCACTGCCATCCCCGTGCTGACATCTAGTGGGGGTGAGGACAGGTGTCCCCAAGTCCCTGGAGCCACCCTGAGTCCCTGGAGGCACTGGGGCTGTGGGGATGTGCAGGTGCTGCCCACATTTTGTAGAATCATAAATTTTTTTAGATTGGAAAAGACCTTTGAGATTATCAGGTCCCACTGTTAACCCAGCACTGCCATGTTCACTAAACCACGTCCCAAGTGCCACATCTGCACATTTTTTGAACACTCCCAGGGTTTGCTGGACCAGCTGGACGTTCCCTTCCCCTGCTGGCAGGGATGTCCTGTCCCTGCATGCAGTTTCATGTGAAAAAGCTTGAGTGTTACTGACTCTTTTACTCTCTTGCTTGCTAAATTAGTTTACTCATTAAGTTATTTATTTCTTACTAGTATAAAAATTTCTGTTAACAGCTGAATATAGTCAAATGCCAAGGTGCTGCACACCCAGGCTGCTGGGCTCAGGTGCAGTTAAGTGACTTTGCATTTCCCAGTGAACTGGGAGACACCTGCTACAGCTCAGGAGCCACAATGCACATTTGGATGTGTTTTGCTCTTCCCAAGTGGTGCATGTTGGAATGCTTCAACCACACCAAGGATGTGGCCCAGTAAGGTGGATATTTATGGCAGTTAGAGATTAATTGTATGTTTGTCAAAGGTGAACCATGAATCCCAATGTCATATTAGGATTTCAGCACATCTTGGTACAGTGAGAGATGGCTGGCCAAAACCAAACCCAGCAGCAGCAAGCTATGATAATTTGGAGAAGGGAGAGGTGACAGTGGTAGACCTATGTACCTGTCCCCAGATGGGGATGCTCCTGATGGAGCTGCTGAGCCTGGGTGGTGCCTCTCCTCTGGCTCAGCAACTGTTCCTGTTGTCTCCTTTCCTGACCAGGAATGATCCTTGCACAGGGACCAAGTCAAAAACATGTTGGCATCAGGCTGGCAGGGCCCCTCTCCTCCCTGCACACCAGTTAATGCCCATGGTTGAAATGATGTGAATCAGATCTGTTTCTGTTTTACTAACATCCCACCTTGTTAATTTTAATAGAGGCCTTTGAACCTATTAACGAAGATATGTTGCTGGAAGTTTTAACTCTCACGGATTGGTGAACATTTTAATTAACTAATTTACTTAATATTAGGCAGAAGTAGCTTTAATATCCCTGTCATTTCCAGAGATTCAGCAAGGGACCTTCAAAAATGGCTGAGAAGGTGGCATTGGAGGCACCTTGTCTGTGCCAAGTGCTGCCAGGTTTTGGGGTGGGAGTGGGAGAAGAGGAACCAAGTGGCAGCTTCAAGTGCTGTGAGTTGTAAGTTGTTGAGGAGAGGAAGATCATCCAAGGGATGAAGTAATGTGGCACAATGGCAGTAGGAAAAACAAAAGTAAAAGTTCTTAAAGGGGGAATCAGGCTAAAAGCAGAGGATCCCATGGCAGAAAATTTCAGGCAGATGGAAACAAGGTGGGGTGGGAGGCAGAGAGCAAGTCAGTGCAAAAAGATGGAGTAAAGGCAGAGGAATGTCATGGGACCAGACTGCTGATCTTGGATAGCCTGACAGCTTCCCAAGAGGGGCCATCTGCCAGGCATTACTGTGCAGGTTGCTGTAGTGCCACGGGGTGGGTGGGTGGGTGCGGAGCTGACCATGTGCCTGGGGACCTTGATGCACATGTGGCCCATGATTCTGAAAGTGCCTCGGAGAGGCCAAGGCCGTGCCCAGGAGGAGGAGCAGGGAGGTGCAGCCCTGTCCCCCTGCTGTGGCTGACCTGGCTGTGCTTGGCAGGTGTTGGCGTGCTCAGTGGGCTGCTCTACGCCACCGGCGGCCACGACGGGCCCCTGGTGAGGAAGAGTGTGGAAGTCTACGACCCAGGGACAAACACCTGGAAGCAAGTAGCAGACATGAATATGTGTAGAAGAAATGCAGGTAACCATGACAAGCCTTTCTGTGGTGGTTGGCTTAGTTATCTGTGTGTAGTTCTTTAATGCAATTCATGTGCTTGTGGTGTATGTGATAAGTGTTGTAGAAGATAAAAATGGGAGTTCAGGGATCTGCTTGGGAGTGAATCAGAATGTGGCAGCAGCATGCTGTGGGGGATGTTAGCCCATGTCTCACCATCTGTGCTCTGCTTTGAGGTGTGTGTGCGGTGAATGGTCTCCTCTACGTGGTGGGAGGCGATGATGGTTCCTGCAATTTGGCCTCCGTGGAGTACTACAACCCCAGCACAGACAAGTGGACGTTGTTGCCAACCAGCATGAGCACAGGGAGGAGTTATGCAGGTAAACAGGCAGTGGGAGAGTGGGCAGCAGTGGGGTCATCTTTTAAATTTGAGGGCTGTTCCCCCTGAAGCTTTACTTTTACATTTTTTGTATGTTTTATGTTGATTTCAGTAGAAGAAACTTTCACAGAAGTGGTAGACACCTCCCTCGTTGCTGGCCTTTGGCTTTGCAGGATGATTGTAGCCACGTGGCAACCCAGGAGCTGCTCCTGCCATAACTGTGTCTGTCTATTCTTACAACAGGTGTGGCTGTGATTCACAAACCCTTGTGACACACGATCAAGCCAATGTGAGGAGCAGAAGTGAAGTGGATCCAGCTAGGTGGTGTTGGGAAGATGACTGACCTCTGACTTGACCCATCTCATTGCTGTTAATGTCTTAGCATGACAAGTGATACGTTGCAAGCATCATCCACTCTGCAGTGGATTGCATAGCCAAGTGAAAATCCCTCTGGGGACATGTTCCATGCTAGACATGAGGTGTTGCTTGTTATCTGTGGTGCAATCAACTGTTCTTCTCGATGGCATGTGTCCTGAGATAAACACTGTGCTTGGACTGC
This sequence comes from Phylloscopus collybita, assembly GCA_027886175.1. Lineage (NCBI taxonomy): Eukaryota > Metazoa > Chordata > Aves > Passeriformes > Phylloscopidae > Phylloscopus > Phylloscopus collybita. The sequence continues at coordinate 7,288,101 of JAJNNQ010000019.1, read as the reverse complement.
AGGCACGGAATTTCTTGTGTGGAAAAAAACTGCTATGTTTGGGCATGTGAGTAAAAATGAACATTTCTGGATTTCTTCCCTACTGATGCTCCGTGCACATTGTTGGTTGAACTACTTACTCACTGTGCCTGGAGGGTGGACTTTGATATTGGCAGTGGAAACTTCTGAGTTCCAACAGAGAAAAACAGCAGAAATGGACTGGAACAGGGTGGTCTGGCTCGAGTGTGACGCTGTCTCAGTCATACGTTTGTACATGCCACTGGACTGCTGTATGTATCCCTGACCTGCTTGTGGAAATAAACACCATGTGGTTTTTCTACTTGCCATGAATGCTGTGTGCTGTGCGTGATGGGACCTGCTGGGCAGTGCCTTCCCCAGGGCTGAGCTCTCAGCACCTGAGCCACACAAAACTTCACAGCCCCACACAACACACGCTGCTCCTACGGGGTTTATTGCTCCTATCAAACAAATGTTGCTTGAATAGAAAATGTTCCCAACCCACACGTTTCAGCTGTGCTGAAAGCTTCAGTTCTAGCTCTGTCCAGCATCTCAATGCCATTTCATAATAGAGCATTTAGATGTTAAAAAATACCTTATGGTGCCATTAATGTAGAGACATTCCATACAGCGAGAGCCCTCTGTCAGCCAAGCAGGGATTAATGAGCCAACTAAAAGACCTGCAGTGTTTTAATGCTTCCAGACCATGGAGATTAACTAATCACTGTCACTGTAATTGCTATTTTAGTCTTGCCCTTACTGAAAGCATTCCTCTATTAGTATGAATCCCCATAAGATTATTCAAAACAGACAAATCTAGATCCAGATGTAAGGGACCTGTCTTGCTTATATACCAAATTCTTAAGGTTTAAGAAGACATTTGACTTTAAAATACCTTTTTGGGTCTCCCTATGAGCTCTGACATGCTTCTGCATACAGAGGTGAGCTCCCCAGCTAAAGGGAACTAGTGAAGAAAAATATTTTCTCTACTCTTTTTCTTGTTGTTTGGGTTTTTTTTGTTTTGTTTTCCCCTTGTAAATCAGCTGAGGCTTTTTGTTGTGGGCAGCTGTTCAGTGTTGTTATGCTGGTTTCTGTCTCCATAGATCTGCTCTGTGTGACCTTAGACAGTAGAAAAGAAAAATACTTTAATATTTATTTTAGAGGGAGCTAAGCTGCATCATCCTGTGCTGCTTTTGTAGAGGAGTGGGTTACTTTTATAAATATGTATTCTTTGATGATTGACTTGACACAGTCCTTGTAAGATGGGTGCCTGTTCACTGTGGGGGAAACAGCCCCTGCCTGTGTTGTGTCACTGCCTTGCAGAGGGGCTGGCATTCCCTTCATGGGGAATGTGAGGTAGCTCTCACTCTTCTTTGGATGTTCTTGCTTTTACAAACAAGGGCAAACTGTCTAAAGAAAAGGCATTACTGCTATTTATGTCTATCCTTCCACTGTGTGTGAGCTCAGAGGTCTTGAAAATCATAATTAAAAAAAAAATTAAAGGAAAAATTAGTCTTTTCCATCATACCCTTTAAACCTTTTGCTTTGAATTTTACAATCTGCAGCAAAACCTGCCAAAATAATAGTATGACATGCTGCTCTCCTGTGAGGTGCTGCTTACTGTAAAAGCCATTGAGGTTGGTAGGAATGTATCCCAGTAGGAATGTACCCTGGTAGGAATGTATCCCAGTAGGAATGTTTCCCTGGCTGCAGCTGCCTTCGGATCAGAGTCCTGACATGCACTTTTATGGTGGCATAGGGGAGGTGATGAGGCCTCAGCTGGGACAGACTCAAATTCACTGGCCCAAAAGGTGGTTCCCTTCCATGGAACTTGGGAATCAAGGATGAAATGGGACAGACAAAGCATTTCAGTCTGAGTAGGCATCTCTTGTTAGGCAGAGGTGACTGGACAAAGCTGGACAAGCATTTGGGCACACATGACCCTTGTTGGGTCTGGTATAGGCATAGCGCTAAATAAACTGCTCTATAAACTACTGTACAGCCCAACTGCAGCTCAACAGTTGGGAGCAGTTCCCAGCCAACATTCTCATACATCTGGCTTCACTGGAGTGAAGGCAAATATTAGCCAGAGACTATGAGTTTATGTGGGCTGGAGATGAAAATTGGTAGGTACTGCTAGAGAGGTGCAAGGTTGCAATTTGCTGTGTTTGTCAGATGTGAAAAGTGGGTATACCTGGAGGTGAGGTAATTTTATCTGCTGCTATCCATCTGTTCAAAAACCTTCCTTGCTTTTAAGGAAAACAGGTTTTGATGGTTCTCTGCTCTTGGAAAATGGCACTTCTGCCCTGTGCTGGCCCAGAGCTGTGGCTTGCTGGACAGGGCTAGGACTCAGAGCCCTTGCCAGGGACCAGTGATGCTGTTCCCAGCTGCAGTCAGTTCTCCTCGATGGCAAATGACACATTTCCTCCCTTCCTTCCCAAACAGTGTTATGCAAGCCAAGTGACCTCGTTTTCCAGCTATGCAATACAAACAACTGTAACATGTGATGAACCAGCTGTACCCCTCACCCCCAAAATGCTTTTGGAATTTGTCTTTGGCGTGTGGTTTTGTGTTTGTATTGTTCATTTTGAGCACCTGAGCCAGATCCTTTACAGATTGCCTTTTTCTAGGACTGAAAACGTAGCATTAGCACTAACAAATTTTACTGTAAATATTTTTATAAGACAATTTAAAATAATTTTTGGATTGCTTTTTATGGTCTTCAATGACATTTCTGGATCTAATTTGTGCACTCCAGTGTGGTTTTTGCTGGCTGTAGTGTAGGTGTGACTCTGTATGTTCTCTGCACAAGAATGCCATGTTGTAAGAAAGATCTGGGATAACTGTTGTGTTGGTTTTAATGTTGGAAGGACAGCATTGGGCTCCACATTATGAAATAAATTCACACCCATTACCTCAGTCACCAGTAGGCTCTTAGATTATTGGTTATTTTACAACGATTTCAATATCCTGATTTAATTTCCTTGTGCCGTGAGTTTGGTTCCTGGGTTTGGGGGACAAGCTGTCACATCGTGGTTCTGTTTCTTGGCTCCTTGATGATGAGCTGCTTGAAGGCTCATCAGAGATACTCTGCCCACAACAGTCTTTGTACAGCCCCCCAGGGTGCCAAAATCAGACAAATTACTGTAGGAGCTTTAGTAAAAGCTTTACAAACTGAACTTGGACCTCTTTGTCATGTTGGTCCTTTGTGAATATGAACATTTTCCTCAGCTCCTTCTGGTGTAATCTCTTTTGAGGGACAGCCTGTACTTGACCGTCTGTGGGACTCTGGCCTTGGGTTTCCTAAAGGGGGCTTTGCTCTTGCAGAAAAGCACCCCAGGATGAGCCCCAACCTCAACAGCATCATGTGTGGTGCACACCCTGCTGGGCTGGAAAAGCAGGGTAGATTTGCCTCAAGCAATCTGTTAAAACAAGTTTGAATAAAGTCCATCTTTTTCATTGGTGCCTAATAGATAAATTGGGGGTGATTAAAATCAATTTTCAGTTCATTCAGTTTATCCAAACAGTGTCTTTTTATGGATGTGTACAACAAGTAATTACCATAAATATACTTGGCAGCATTTCCATGTTACCACCATGAAAGCTTAATAGTGTTCTCTGGTTTACATTGTTTGGAGACCAAAATCCTTAATATCCAGTGAGGTGTGATGCTTGTTTATCAAGCCAATGTGATGGCTCAACATATAAATTCTGTTCATCAAGCTACTGTGATGGCTCAACAGATGAATGCAGCTCGGTCTTAACCTTTGGGATTCATTATTCATATATTATCAAAGCAGTTTTCCCCTTTGCCCACATCATACCCAAAAATCACTTTTATCTGAGCATAATTTGTTGCTCAAAGCTGCAGTGTTTGGGAGTGTGCTAGACATTATGGTCTGAATATGGGCTCATTCACTTTTTTCATCTTCCCTTATATTTGTTTATGGGTTTATAAATTATTTTCCTCTACAGTGACAATAAATGAAATAAATATTGATAATTTTAATTTGTATATTTTATATATAAAGAACTTCAAGGGTAATGAATGATTGTGAAATAATTTACCTGGGTGTGAAATTTTTTGGTTTTGTAAACCAGAATTTGTTGATTCAGTAGCTGACAGTATACTGTAACATGTTAGTTGACTGTTTAAGCTCATTTTTTAAATTAAAGATTTTTTTTTTTGCATGAGTGTGGAGGACAAAGGACTTTGCAAAGTAATTCTCTTGATAGCTGTCTTGTCCAGGGCGACGAACGGCTCAAGAAACATTCTTCATTCTGTCATTCTGACGTATTTATATTATGAAAGAAAATCACACTGTAGTTCCCCATAAATTAATTTGAATAAAAACTGGACTAATGAAACTTTTCTGGGTCTGTTTTGACATCATTGGCTTCTGACAATGAGGAACAATCTCATCACTGCACATGGCTTTGTGTGTCCCCTCTTTGATTACAGCAGGTGCCAGCCCTGGGGTTGCTCTGCCCCTTGGTGTGGGGTAGTGACACTCGCACCTGCTGATGCTGAGATGCTGCCCTGATGCCAAGCTCTGATGCTGTCCCAGACTCTTCTCTGCTCCTTTTCCAAGGGAAACTAAAAGCATTTTCCTTGAGGGTGGGGAAGCCCTTGGTTCAGGGCACTGTTGGCAGAAGGCAGAATGTTTTAGGGAATGCAGGTGAGAAGAGAGAAAGCACAAAAAATGAGTTTGCCACCTAGGGCTCAATATTCAATATTCCAGCATAAAGTAACACATTAACCAAGTCACCCAAGCCATTTTGCCTTGTGCTAACAAAACATCTCACTGAGCTCTCTGGTTTTCCAGAAATGTTCTTTGTTCCTCCCTCATCTGTTAATACCAACATATGACATCAAATTTACCATGTGGGATCTTGAAATTTAATTACCTGATACACAGATAATGAATGACATATTGTGGGTTGCTCTATGCAGCTGGGGGACTTTGCAATTATTCTTTATTTCATTTCAAAATGACTTTTCTCTGCACAGCTGGCTCCTTTATATTCATGTTTAAACTGATAAATCTATGAATCCATGAACTTGCAGCTAAAGAAGAGCCTTGGCAATCCAGGGAGAAATCTCACTACCTTGATTTTGCTGCCTGATTTTTTTTTCTGCTATTATTGTTATTCTTTTTGTATCTTGTATTTTCACCTTTGGGCATGTTTTCCACCCTACATTTTACCCTTGACAGGACAGAAACTGCAGTAGCTGCTACTTTGCCTCATTCACCTCAGAAGGGTAAAGGGTTACGGTTAGAATTTTGCAGTGAGGAAAGGGAAAGCAGAGAGGAAAGAAAACGAGGAAAAAATCACCCAGCAGGGTTACAAGGTCAGAAAAGCAGTTCCTCTCTTTGTTGTTGGGTGTCACACATGCTGGCATAACCCAGGGTGAGATGTGTCTCTTCTGCTGATGCCTTAAGTTTTAACTTTAATGTTTTTCAGACTCTGTGCTGCCCAGGGGTGCATTTCTGAGCCTCACATTCAGTGTCAGTCAGCTCTGCACAGAGCAGGGAGACAGAACAAATCCTTTTCCTGCTGAGACCAGGGACAGCTGGTACAAGTGTTCAGGCCCAAAAGCACAAACAAGAGTGGCTGAAGAGAAAAAACAAGAAGGATGAGACCTCACAATCTGAAGCTATAATTGGACAATTAACCCAATATGCAAATTGACCAAAACTTATAAAATTGTGAGACCTCATGACTGTTTGTCCATTTTGTGACCATTTTGGGTCCACCTTGGGCGTAGCCCTGGCCAGGCTCTTGTCCTGCCCAAGGTGTACCCTTAAAGGCCTTTTAATAAACACCTGCTTTATTCTCTAGCTCTGTTCAGTCTCTGTTCCATGTCAGCCTTCCCAAAGCATCACTGCAGCACAGATGTTGTATGATTTGGTACCTGAATCATCCAGAACTGGAATCTCACCTGTGGAAACTTCAACACCTGATCAAAGATGAACCTGCTCATTTGTAGGCCCAAATGAATAAATAAGGCCAGAGGGGAATTCTCCATGTCCCTGTGCCCTGAGCTGCAGTGATGGTGTGAATTCAAGGCAGGACTTGGCTGTGGAGGGTTCAGATGACAAAATTGCCTCTGCTCTGGCTGGAATCTTGCTCTTTGACTGTGCTAAGGGTGCTGTGTGATGGCAGAGAATAACTGCAGTTAAAAAAATATCAAAATCTGTTGGATACTTTTGAAAAAGCCTTTAGAAGGCAAAGGAACATTACAGAAATATTGCTAAGAACCACCTAGGGTTCCTAAAGCATCCCACAGTTGCTCAGTGACTGATGATATTGCCTCACAGAATGTTATTCTGCACTGTAAACAAGCACAAAATCACTTAACTACTCAGTGACACGAAATATTCTAAGAAATTTGCCTAAGTGATTAATGTTAACGTTCTTGCTCAGCAAATTGAATGAGATTTAATTGGCACAGCTGCTGAAACTCAATGCATTTGATTTGGCCTTGATTTACAAAATATGTTACCATGAGCCTCCTCCTCCTTTCACTGCAAACCTCCACAGCCTCTGCTAAGCATATTGCTCAGTGAATTACTGGTCTTAAATGTTAGAAGGGTTTGTTGGTTTGTTTTTTTTTTCCTCTACTCAGTAAGACTTCTAAAAAGGCCCTTTAAAGTATGAATTCTTCTCCCAAAGGATCTGTTCTTTCCTAACCACGAGAGGTTTAAATGTTACTTTTCAATGCTTTTCTTATACTTTGTTACATTATACTCTTTCCACAATATTTTGTCACTTATTATTCTTAAAATCCCCCTTACCTTTGACTTTGGATAGAGAAAATGCTGGAGGATATGCACCATGGTCCAGACTCAACCCATGGACTACCCAAGAAAAAGGGGGTTTTAAAAACCTGTAAGAGCAGGGCTTTATGTCTCAAAAATCAGTCAAGTTACTTGTTACATAAGTTATTTTTAATAGCTGTATCTTGAATGTAAAACATGCTTCTGGTTTTGAAAGCATGTGTGACACTGGGAGTAGCTTGGTTTATCTAACACAAAATGAAACTGATTATCTTTACAATCTTAGGTAAAGAAAAAAAAAAAAAAAAAGGTGGGGGGGAAGCCAGGTGGAAGCAAGTTACTAAAGCAGAAGCACTTGCTTGATGACTTAATCTTAATTGTGATCAATTGTTTGAAGCACAGGAGCTGGCTGCCTCACTTATATCCATCCCTCCTCCCTTTCCTCTGCCACCCTGTGTAGGGAGGCTTTGATCCTTGCTCTGGACCCTCTCCCACTTGTCTTTGCAAGGAATCCCTTATACACCCAGCTGGTCCCAAAAACCTTGTCCCACCAGGTGCACACAGGGGCTGGTTCCTGGGAGAGCTGCTGTGGTGAGCCATGGAAAGTGGGGGTTACCAGGGGGATTTGGCAGAGCAGGTTCCAGAGGGCATTCCCTGTGGCCAGAGGGGAGGGGGAGGCAGTGAGGATGGGGCTGCAGGAGAACTGGCACAGAGCACAAAGCAGGGGCAGTTCTCAGCCCGGGTGCCACATGGGAGTCTCACTGGACACAGGTGGCTGCAGCCATTGGGGCATTTGGCCACTGTGGTGGTGGTGGCATCTGTGCCAGGTCATGGGGAATTCTTGTGTTCTCTCCTTTGTGCTTTCTCTCTGCATCTCTAATGTTTGTGCTGTAAGAAGAAAAAATTCTGGGACCCCTCCCCAAGTGCAGGGCATGTTTTCCTAGAAGGAGCTGATGCATTGAGGATACGGAACCACAGACTTCTCTTGGCTTCACCTGTGCTTGGAGATGGATATTTTCTTGAAAAGTTATTCTATGTTTAATGAGTTCCAGCATTTAATATGTCTGTTTATGGCAAAATACTGCAGCCTCAGGTGCTGACTGAAGGAATGTGATGCTCCCCCCTGCAATCCTGCTGGCAGTAGGATGCACTGGGGGGCTGGATGCAGTCAAGGTCCTGGGCTGAAGGATGCAGGTTCAGGTGGGAGTCCTGGTTTGGCTCCCCTGGGCTGTCCCAGCAGGGGTGATCTATCAGTGCCATCAGCCTGTTTGCTGATACAGGGCTCCTGAGAAGTACGTGGTGATCCATCAAGTGATGGCTCTCTTTGATTCCTTTCCAGAATGTTATTTATTATGATTTTTCTTCTTTCTCTCTTTCACGCCTCAGCACTTTCCCTTTGTCCCCTGTGCATGCACAGTGCCAATGACAACAAGCCCTGCAGTTGGTGTCCCCCACGCTGGTGACAAAGGGGACTCAGGGTGATGTCCCTGCTCACAAATGTCTATAGCTGCTGCTATAGCTCAGGGGACAAGTGTCAGCCCAAAGGATGGTGCAGAGCCTGGGGAGCACAGCCAAGAAGAAAGATCCTGTCTTCACAGAAGGGTGTACTGAGACAAAAGAGATTTATCAGGTTATCCTTTGGGAAGAGGGGAGAGGGAAGATAATTCCCATCTGGCTTGTGAAAAATGCCTCTTACCTGAAGACAAACTGATTTTTTTTTCTACACTGAAGGTGGCATTGAGCTTTAAAAGTTAAAAAAGTATGTAGGTGTTTTAAACTTCCTCAGAAAAAACCTGCAAAGCCTCATCCCCAAGGAGACCTGAGGCTGGGTAAAAGCAACTCTATGATTTTTTAGTGCTATGTGCAAGAGAAAGACACTTCATTTATTGAAGTGGGGTTCCTCTCAAAAAAAAAAAAAAAAAAAAAAAAAAAAAAAAAAAAAGTGAGGAATCACTCAGCTTCCAGTGTCCTCTTGTCCTGGGGAAGTTTTGGTGTCTCTCAGAGTGATTTTAACTTTATGACTGTGGTCTAAACAATTTATCTTATGCAGCAACTACCTAAGTATAATTAACCGAAATTAATCCCTCTCTGTTTTCTGTGTTTTACAATGTCTGATTGCTATGTTTGACAGGTTAACATGGCAAACATTTTTTTTTCAGAAAAATGGAATTAGGAAGCCCTGAAAGTGTATGTTAAAAAAGAGTATTAGCTTTCTCCAGACTCAAGCAGCAGATATAAAAGAGTCTTTGTGCCCCAGCAGGTGCTTATCTAGTGATAATTCAGGTTTTCCCGGGTGTGTGGCTGGAGATATTAGATATAATCAGACAGCTTACCCATAAGATTCTCTATGTGCTTTATTATAATGCCTATGTAATTTTTTCCCCCTTCATCTAGTTAATTCTGCAGTTTTAAATGCATGCAGCAATTTGCCTCAGTGCAGGGTTAATATCTGTTTTCTCTGGTGCTGGCAGGGTGCAATCATCCCCAGGCTGTGGGAGCAATCACTGCAGAAAAATCTCTTGGAATTAGTGGCAATAGAAGGAGAAAGGGTGAGGAACCTGATGGGATTTGGCTTGGGAAGTGCTGTACAGAGCACTGGACTCTGGGGGTCAGCACAGCCAAATAAATGAGCTTGAGCCTGGCCAGTAAGAGCCTTTTGTGATTCAGGGTAACTTCCTGAAAACAGTATTTGGGGAAAAAAATAGAAATATTTTCTTCTCAAGCAGTGCAACTGCACGATTCCAGCACCTGTGCTGTGTTTTCCGTATAGGTTGGGATGAAAAGTACTATGACACAAATCCTTCCTGCTCTGTTCTTCAGAGTCATCATATCTGAGCCTCACATTTGGTGGCAAACATTAAAAATAAGCTGAAGACAAGAAGCTGGAGATTTTAAGGGCTGTTTCTTTGGAGCCATGTACTTGATCACCTCTTTTCTAGCAGGAGGTGCCTGAAGCTGCAGAGAGCTGGGCAGCAGCTGATGTGTGGGGGAGCCTTTAAATTGATCTTGGGGACAAAACCGGTGCACTTGGAGCTGCAGTCCTAATTAAGCCTTCATATTGGCTGCCTGTGAGCTCTCAGGGGTGTCATGAGCTGTTTTGTGAAGGGAGCTGTGTGGACGACACTGAGGGGCTGGGGCATGTCCAGATAAGGGCAGGGAAGGGTCTGGAGCACAAATCTGATGAGGAGCAGCTCGGGGGGGGGACTCAGCCTGGAGAAAAGGAGGCTGAGGGGGACCTTGTGGCTCTGCACAACTCCCTGACAGGAGGGGGCAGCTGGGGGGTGGGTCGGGCTCTGCTCCCAGGGCACAGGGGACATGATGACCGGAACAGCCTCAAGTTGTGCCAGAGAAGGTTTAGATTGGATATCAGGGAAGAATTCTTCACGGAAAACACTATTCAGCCCAGGGACAAACTGCCCAGGGGAGTCACTGTCCCTGGTGGGATGTAAAACACATGCAGTGGTGGCACTTGGGGACATGATGTAGTGGTGGCCTGGAGAGTGCTGGGGTAACAGTTGGACTTGATGATCTTGGACGGTTTTTCCAACCCAAACAATGTTATGATTTACCCCACTTCACAGACTGAATGTCTGCTAATTCTAATTCTCAAGAGACTCAAAGCAGGAATCATCCCTTACTGATGGATAAAAAAGAGGGAGGTTTAGGGTCTCTCTTCGGCTGGGACATGCTAAAGATGCCTGGGAGAAATTTGGCTTTTTGCCTCCTGCATAATGATTGAATCCTGCCAAAGCTGCTAATCCTTGAGTGCAGGTGACAAGGAAGGATGAGTGGATGCTGCTCTCCAACAGCTGAATTCAAATATAATGGAAACAACAGGGATTCAAATCTATTGGAAACAACATTTAAATTTCAAGTCTCAATGACATTACCTTTACCTACAAGCTACTCATCTCTGTAAGTAGCATTCAGTAATTTCTGGATGTCAGAGAGCATGATTTGTTGAGGAGGTACAGGTGGTTGCAGGGCAAACAATTACTCCTAGTAGAAATCAGAGCCCCTTATTTGTTTCACTCTGCCTCCTACCTCGAGGGCTTTTTTATTTGAAACTCATGAAATAAGGCCCCAGAGGTTATTAGCATCTCCCTTTTCTATCATAACCCAGAAGTGGGCACTGCCTAGGAAGGCACTGATTGCCTGTGCTGTCACTGGCTTGTTGATGAACCAGAAAAGCTTCTATTAGTTTATGGAAATGAGACTTAGACTTACACAAAAGCTTGACACCATGCCATGTTTTTAATTAGTTTTTTTGAAAAGATATGTGAGATGAGACACGCATACGCCACCAGTTCTTAATGTGGCTGTTAAAGAGCAGGTCCTTGGTTCTGAAATGTGTCTTTTTCCAGTGATCTCATTTTATAATTACCATTAAAAAAACCCGCCAGGCAGATTCCTCTAATTCTGCCTTTTCTAGAAAACACCTTTTTAATTGCCCTGTTTCTTTCAATGAGAGATTATCTGAATTTGTTCACAAGCAAATGATAAAGTCAAGATCAGTTACTTGATTATTTGTACAGCTAGTTTTAGTACTAACTAAGCCCTTTCAATTAAATATTTTTCCTCGACATTTTTAATCTTATGAATCTACAACAGATTCCCCAAATATTGTGACCTATGGATAGAATTATTAGTGGAACCTGGTCCCATTTGTGGCTTCTTGAGAGAATCACTAACATTTGAAAGACTTTTTTTTTTTCTTTTGTGTCAGGAAGCAGCTTTACATAAGCAAGTAAATGTGGAAAAAATGTAACCTACTCCATTGTCTAATCATCTTAAAATATCTCCTACACTGTTCAGTTTCAGACTTTGATCAATTAGCAGATGACAGTTTGTTTCATCACCTTTGGTAAATCCAGCTTTAATTAACTGACGTTTCAATGGTTCCTAAGTGGTCACAGGCTTCAGTAGAACTGAATTTAATTTAATTTGTTGGGCATGACTCTGCACTGGAGAAGTCCACAGCCAAGCCTGCTGCAGCAGTGCCAGCCCACAATCCATCACTCACTAGTGTCATTAAGAGCTGGTCCAGAGCCCAGCTAAAAGCTGGGTAGGGGTAGCAGGAGGCTTCACCAGCTCTCCACGTGACTGCAAATTTGTAAATAACTGGGAAGTCAGGATGATTTATTTAGTAATTTAATAGAAAAGGCACATTCCCTGTGGCAGTCATGCCTGGCAGAGGTGGCACCTGGAGTTGTCCTTGCTGTGGCACTGAGGACCCTGTGCACAGCTCCCTCCTCCCAGTCTCAGTGCAGCACTGACCACAGCCAGCCACGAGAAACCTCCCAAAGACACCCAGAAAGTGCTGATTTGTAACATTGCAGATCTCTGAGGTTGACTTTAAAGGGATTTGGAGGAAAAGCACCACAACTCGGTGGACACTTTTGAATTTCCAGATCCATACTGAATTCTGCCTCTTGCAGAATTCAATATTTAAACAATCTTTGTCCTTTAAACCAGGTATGATAATCTTGGAATAATAACCATCTCTCTTTCACAAATATATTTTCCATCCTGTACCTGGGCTCCAACGTCCAGTGAGACACTTCACCTGCTCTTCTAGTGCAACTCATATTTGTCCTGTTGAATGAAGCTGTCTGCTGCTTGAAAGTACACAGAGATGTACAGAGCATAAGCTGTACAAATGAGTTTGAAGGCCTCTATTAAATTGGCCTAGCTATATTTGCATGTGTATTTACTCAATTCCTTTCTTTACCAAATATATTCAGCATGCCAGGGGAATGTTTCTCTGTTTTACCTGCTGGCAGAGTACCTGTATCACTTCCCACCTAAAAGTGGTGTTGCATCAATCTCCACCTGTTGCCAAAGATACTGATTTACTAAGCTAAAATACTGTGTTTAGAACACAAAACTTATTTTAGTGATCTTAAAAAAGAAAATAAAACTGTTATACTTGATACCTTAGCTGTTCTGCTCGCCATGCCTCTAGCTGGAACATGTGCAACTATTTTTATTTTTATAAGCCGTGCTCTTGTTCCTCTCAATGGTCATAGAGCACAGAAATGTTCTTTGTAGTGACCTAGTTTTCTCTGTTATGTTTATACAGGACCTTTTTGTTCTGATGGTGCTGTATGGAAACTGATACAGATTGAGGCTCTTCACTTTTATATTTTAGTTCTTGAAGGGCATCTGGAAGGGTGTGGGAGGGTGGGGGAATCTCGTCAAAACCGTGCTCTGCAAGCAGGTACTGCTCTGAGTGTTAAAGATAAATGGTGTGACACCCCATTTGACTCAATCATAGCTCTAATGAAAGATAATTTGGTGATCTTACCCTGGAAGGGTTGGATAGACTATGCCAGCCCTGATGTGATGGCTTTGCCGTGTCTGGACTCATCACCTACATCACTTGGAGGGTTTCTCTGAGCTCATAACCTCAGTGGCTGTTTCCATCCTTCAGTTCTGTCTGCCTGACCTCCTGGCCACTTCCAAAGGGGTTTATTTAAAATGGAATTTTAATTTTGAAGTGTTGTGAGCTATATCAGCTTTGAAAGAAGACAAAAATAGGGCAGGAGTGCAGATGTCTGAAAATAATGACTTTGCAAGAGGAAGACTCAGCATATGAAAGGAAATTGGGTTGTTTACCATCAAAGAAGGTGGTTCTGGGAGTAGCAGCCTTGGTTTGGGCTGTCCAAAGAAACACTGTGGCTGCAGGGCTGGTAGCTGAGTTCTGAATGAGGCAGAAATCTGCATGCAATTTCAATTTCTAAAAGCTCACACTTTGACTGATTTCAGTGCTGGAATAAGCATTTCAAGTTTAATAGAAATACAGTCCTGAAGGCTGGGAGTCCTGAGGAGGCATTCCTGTTTTGGAATAAAGTCACTGTTCTTGTAACACTGGGTTAGTCAAGGATTATTTTGGCCATTTAAGGACTGAAACCCTCAGGAAAAGGAGTTTTTTTTCCACCACAAGATGGCATCAGTTTTGCAGAGATAGGTCTTGCAAAAGGACCTTAGGCTGGAGACAAGAGTGGATTTAAAATAAAAAGAACATTTTGAAATTTATATCAGACTGGTAAAAACCAAGTATTTGTCTCACAAGTGTCTCTTGGAAAACTTTGTAACCTAAAAGCTCATTTTGGGCGTATAAAATGAAGGTCCCACTGATCAGGTTAGCCAGTGCAGCTGCTGATTGTGATCCTACTGGCATAAACAAAGTATTGCCTGCAAATGCTTTTCTGCTGTTTGTGCACATCAGACCTAAGTGAATTTATATTTCCCTCACAGGCCTCCTAAAGCCTTTCAGTTGTTTGCTGTAAGCTAGCAACAATATTTACCCTCATTTAAAACTCATCTAATGTGTTCTAAAGGTCTTTATCACGGTTTGCTTTATAGAAATCCTCATTTACATGTTCAGCGCTTCACATGTGTATTTTCCAGTCCTTTTTCAGGGCTCTGTTTTGACTCTGTGTGGCCTCATAAAGTTTTTTGAGGTAAAATCCCTCTAAATGCTTGTGTTGCCTCATAAATCTCTGAACATCATCAGCTGGACTGTGATTTATATTAATTTAGATAATTTTTTAGTCATCATTTAAATCCAATAGTAATCTACTAGTAAACTCAGAATATATTGGTACTTCTTAAACTGTTCCATTAAGAGTTTTGATTTTTTTTTTCATTTTATGTTACAAAAGATGTCCAAAATCTTGTTTTGTACCACAGATCTGTGGTATTTTCTAAGTAGAGGCTCTTTACAACATTCCAGAATGGCCACACTCCTCTAAAAAGAGCTAAAAAAAAAAAGATCTCATTCCTTTTTTTTTTTTTTTTTTTTTTTTTTTTTTTTTCCCTGATTTTGTCTTAAAAGCAGCACTTCTCCAAGTGTCACACTGGAGACTGTAACTCACAGTGCCACAAGGTTATGACAAGGCATTTGGAGGTTTATCAAGTGCCACCACAGGCTCTGCTTTGCCGTGTTTTACAACTTCGAGCTGCCAAAGGCTTATTTCTTTCAACTGTTGTGTGTGTGTTGCTTTGGCTCTCATAAAACTCTCCAGATTCACACTCTGCTTGTTTTTAGAAAAAGTCACAGGCTTGTGGTGGATGGTGAATTGTCCTGCAGCCCTTCCACCACCAGCAATGTGCAAAGCAATGCTGATCTCCATTCAGCTGCACAATAATGTTCACCTTCTTTTGTTCCTCTTGCAGCTCTCAAGTTATTCCTGAAGCATAAAGCCCTTTGTAAGGGCTGCTGTAACAGTGATGGTTGTGTTTGATCTTGTGCTTCACACATGAAATTCAATGGGTGTTTGAGCCAGCAGGCTTCCAAATCTGGCCTGGGATTGCTATTTATTGCAGCAGCTAGTCCCTTGAAAAGCAAACCCAAGAGATAATTGCTTGACTTGATGTGTCTTTTTGGCATGGCTGATCCTGGAGGGTTGAACAAGATCAGACTGAGAGAGAGAGGAGAAGAAGGGCTTTTTCAAAACAAGCCACTCTGTAACAATTACACCCTGACTCCACAATTAATTTTGTCTAGATGGTCTCTGACAAAATTGCCAGATTAGCACTTCAAAATGACCAGGAGGTGGTTGTGTCCAGAGAGCAGCCTGAGGGCTGCTAATGAAGGAGGTAATTATCTTTGCACTGAGAAGCACTTCAGGGCTGAGGCTCTGGGGGGATTTCATGCTGCTCTCAAGATGTTTCATCTCTTCACCATTTTGCACCAAAAACTGAGGGAGCATCAAAGCAATGACCACGTCTGTGCCTTGGAGAGTGCCTGCAGTAGCCCTGCTCCTTTTCCCACTAGGATTTGCTTAGCTGGCCTCTAACAGAGCAAAGGTGGCGCCTGCATTTTCCTGTGTGCATCACTTACTGCTGGTCATCCTGGATCACTCCCAAACAGGGATGGCTTTGCCTCTCAGGCAGGGCAGGGCTGTGCCATGCTGAGGAAAGCCAGGTTTTCCTGACACAGGCTTGCCTGTGCAGCATAATGTGCTTGGGGTGTTATTGTTTATTTCCCCCCTTTTCAATGAACTTGGTGGGGGATTACATGTGTGGTGGCTTTCTGTTAACCTGCAGTTGGGAATCCCCCATGGTCTCTCCTGGGTTTAAGTCTACTGGTCAGGAGCAGACTTGAGAGAAGAAAATGTAAATGTCTGGTGTGGACTACCCTCCTTCCTGCAAGCAGAAATGTTCCTTTAAAGGTTTTTTTTTTTGGTGTTTTGGTGTTGTTGTTTTTTTTTTTTTAAATCCCCAGGAGGTAGGTTTTTGTCTTTTGATCTCAGAAATGTTTGGCAACTCATGTTACCAGACTTTTGTTTGAAATATACTGGAAATAGGTCTATTATTTTGCCTTCAATACAACCTTCCTTTCACAGTCTATTTTAACTTTTAATCATGTAGAGGTAACATATCATTACACCATTTTCCCTCTACATGTCCACTTAATGGCTTTTCACTCTTTTTAGTTTAAGGCACTTCTCAGTCCTTAATCAAATTATTTTAAATATTTCTTTCCTCTGCATTTTTAGAAAAGTAGATAAGAAAATAAAAAGGCAAATTATATAATTGCAAACCTGGCATTTTTGACACCAGAGTTCTTTGACAGAAAACCTGCAGGATCGAAGAGCCTGGTATATGAGGGCAAAGTCTCCAGCCGCTCTGCACATGTTTTAGACACAGATTGTGGTAGATTTTGCTTTATTTCTGCAGAAGTACTGCCCTTCTCCTTGGGCAGACTGTGCACAACCTTGTGTTTCATGGCATGACAACTCACTTTGGGTTTATATTAATTCTTTACTAGTTGCTGTAGCAAAGACTGAGTGCAAAGGCTTGTGCTCCTGACCCTGTCCTTGGCTGTGCATGTCCCTCCTGGCTGGGAGACACCTGATGGATAATGTCTTTGAAAATGTACCACTCATTTTCTGACAGTATACAGTACATATTGCCACCTGGCAATACCCTGTGCTCTTAAATACACATTCATATTAACGCCATAGATTTCCTGTGTTGGAACTGTGGTGTGAGGCAGGGCTGGTAATTTGACTCCTCCCTCGCAACATTCAGCTTTTATTAATTTTTTTTTCTTTAACTCCATTTTGATAGCTATACCCTCATACCTAATGTGTTCCTAAAAATATATTCAGGTTTGAGCTGGCTGAACATGGTCCCCAGAGATAGAATCAGTGCTACTTACAACCAAATAATCTAATGGGTTAGATTATTTGTGTGTGGGAGATGCTGGGGGTATGGGAATGAATTTCTTCCTGACTTGGAGAAGTGAAGCAGCACTTTAAAAATAATGGGAGGATTCCTGGAAGTGTTTCTGGGCTTCAGAGAGGGAAAAGAAGAGCTTCATCAAGCGTGAGCAAAGTAATGTACAGAGAAAGGAAAGAGGCACCATGCTGAGTCCAAACAGGATGGGAGCTCAGATTTGAAAAAAGAGGAACTGATGGAGTTGCTTATCTAGAAATGAAAGCAATACTAAATTAGATAGAGTTCAAGATTTAAACCTAAATGTACTTAGAAGTTTGGCTGGATTTGGATAGAAGCTTCTGGGCTGGCACAGGTTCTGCAGGGTGCTGTTTGCACTGCAATCCTGTGTGCAGTGACCTGCAGCTGCTGTTATGGTAGGAGCAGTCCTTAGAGCATTGTTAAGAATCAAGAAAAGGCATAGGCCTCCTTTAAGGCCTTCACAGCCTGAGGTTTTGCATTGTGCAGTTTTTGGGGAGGCACTATGTGGGTGTGATGACCACGGATGGTTCACTGTCCCCAAGAAGCTGCCCTGGAGTCTCCCTCAAGGAAGTGGAGAAGGACCAACAGGTCCCTCTCTGCCAACCTTCCCTTGCACCCAGGGTTGCTGGGATTTGTTTTCCTCTATTGTGAATGAGGGAGGAAAGCTTTTTCATCCAACTAAATGGTCTTCCCTTGCTAATCAGCAAGGGGCTTAGTCAGTCTCTGAATTCTTGGAACTGACTTTAAAGAGAGAGATATGCATATGTTTGTGATTATTTTACACCAGCATTATTTTGTAATGGGATTGTTGGCAGAAGCTGTTACTGCGAATTTTCCCTGTCTTAATTCAAACAGAGACCCATCAAATTAAATTGAACCAGGGAATGAGGTATTCTGCGTTCAATATCCTTCCTCTCCTTCTTCCTCCTCTGCTCCCAGTCCCATAAATAATGTGAGTCTCAGAGCCCCTTGGCCAGCAGCCTTGCTCCAGGCTTGACAGAGTTTTCTCTATTTGTGAGAACAAAAGCTGTAGTGAGCCCGGAGCAGTCCCCTCAGACTGGCAGTACGCACAGAGCAGGCAACAGATGCTGGTATTTTTTGTGAACCCAAAACCTAATTATGCTTGGAGCAGTCCCACAAGTCTGGGAAAAAAACACCCAAAAAACCAAAAAAAACCCCCTCCAATCTGATTTATGGATTCCAGTCATCACTGCTGGGTTTTAAAGCAGCAGAATACGTTTTTCAGTGATTTTCCCTTTCCTCAGCTTCAGGAATGATTTACCTGAGGAGGGATGATGATGAGTTTGGTGCCTTTGCACTGTAGGGCTGCATGTTGGGGTGCTCCACATGGCCAGAGGGAAAGCTGAATTCTCATTGGGGCATGAAACAGGGAACCTGGCACTTAGCAGACATGCAGGTGTGGCCCCAACAGCTTAATTTAGTGTTTAGGGCTGATGAAGCTGCTTCCAGAGTGTTTTTAAGGGTACCTCTCATATCACAATGTCAAAATCCAGTATGATTCTCTACAGCTTATTATTTTTGCCATTTCAGTGTGGGTATTTCTTGTTTTCATCTATATTGAACAGACACTTTATTCTTATCACAGTACCTGCCCTGCAAGCATGGATAGCTGGAGAACCTTGACCCTTTTATGATCCAGGTTTCCAAAGATCCAGAGCCAAAACCACGAAAACTGCCTTTCACAAAAGCATAAATTACAAAGTGAATAGCAATTTTTTTCCCCACTGGGATAAAATTTGTGTATGCCTGTAGCAGGAGAAAAACTACATAGAGGAGAGGTAAAGCATTTCCTAGGGCCCTGAAAGGGCTTGCTGGATCTGATATGCCTTCAGTTCAACTGGGCTAACTGCCCATGGCAGTTTTTGGACATCTTTTGTGTCTCTGCAGATCTCATTTTAGGTGCAAAAGAAATGTTTTGCCTGTGAAGACTAGAGAAAAAAATATCTTCTGTGTGGTCTGCATGTGAATGATGGGGAAGTGTTGTAATCCATAGACAAGTTCATTTGAATTGTACTTGCAAAACAGATTAACAATGAGCAGAAAGTAAAACAGTGGCTTTGGGGTGTAGAGGGAGTGATGGGCTGTGGAAACTGGGCTCCTAGGGACAGCTGAGAGGGGTCTCTGTGTGCTGGCAAGGTCTGAAATCCACCACGATGGTGTGGACATCTCCTCCAGCATAAGCTGGATCTTGAGGCCTAACAGACAACAGCTTCTGACATGAGAACTTTTGGCACAAGCATCTCCTGTTCCTTTGGGAGTTTCAGGCCCTTGAGAGCTGGTGTCACTCAGAAGATGTAACTGAGGCAGGGACTTGGATTTCAGAGGGTTCTGGTAGTTTGTAGAGGACTGAGCTCTGACTGGAGTTAACAGACACTGCATACTGATTGTGAACCTGCTCCCTAAGCTCCTGTTTGCCCAGGAAAGCTCTGTGTGTGTGGATGTTCCTGTGGTGGTGCTGTGGTTTGGGTGACAGGGCTCTTTTGAAGCAAATCCCCTGGCTGTCCCCACTTCCTGTGCCCTGGTTTGCATGGCAGAGCTACCTCCAAGTGCTCAGCGCAGGATCCCTCCAAATGAACCTGCTGGGTACTGAGAACATGCTCCAGTCCTCCAGTGCATCCAGAGAAGGGCTGCTCTGACACAAACCCCTGGGACATCTGTGCTCTGCCCATTCCACAGCACCAGGGGTTCCACGCTGCCCATCCCATCCCAGAGCACCTCCTCAGGTGCACCCTTTGCTGTGAGAGAGCTGATGCTGAGACAACAGTTGGACAAAGCACCATCAGTCTTTTTAGGACCCTGGCATGATTTGTTACAGCTGAGTTCTTCCAGCAAATCCTGAAGATTTTCAGCAGCTATAAGCTTTTATAGCAAATCAGATTTTTCCATCTGGCTGACTGGTTATAAACACACATTTCTCAGTTTGGCTTGTTACACTGTGTTGGTATTAAAAAGAAAACCCACGATGAGCAGTGGAGTGTTCATCTGTATCTGCTCTTGATGTCTTGTGCCTCTTGCAAATGAACACAAATAACCAGGAAAATCAGTTTGCATGTGAAATCCCAAAGACAAAAACTTGAGCACAGCAAAGAAACAGGTTGGCATGGGGCAATGTTAAAGGAGGCTGAGCATGATTGCTGCTCTGAGAGCAGCATTCTAGAGCAATAAAGAGCTCATGGAATATTGATAAGGAGCTACCTTGATTTTAGAAGTGCCACCATCCACCAGCCCTGTCAGGGTGATGGGACTGACTTTCAGCATGTGTATTCAAAAGTATTGATCTGGACCTTCAGTGTAAGCCTTCACCCAGGGATAAGCAGCACTAATTAATTTTCCTTGTTTCTTCTGAATCTAGGTAATTTAAGAAATGTCTTATTGACTGTGATTTTGATAAGTTAAATTTGTGTTCTGTGTGCTGTGAACATAATGAGAAGGGTTTGCCATTAAGGGCTGCTGTGGATAGTAGTGTAGTGTTATCGGGTGTTGGAAAAGAGAAATATTCCACTTACTGCTCCCTCCCACTTGGTTGCTGACATTTTTCTTGCTTTTGTGCCTTTTGTGGGTATTTTGGATGGATTCAATGATCACAACTAGAAAGGATGTGAAGTACTTTCGCCACTAAAATTTAGCAGTGTATCTACAGTGCAGTCATAGCAGATTTAGGAGATCTCAACTCAAAAACAGATTTACAACTAAGTTCCACTGTGTTGCATCAAACTATGAATTTCTCCAGTTTAAGGTATGGAAGGGATACAGCCGTCAGTCTGACTGGCACAGTGCAGTTGTGGAAGAACCTGGATTTGGTTTGCTGTGGCTTGGCTGGTCTAATCCCTAATCTTTTGATGGTAGTTGATACTAACCTCTCCCCTAGCATGTGTGTGATTTTGGATCATTCGAGGAAGAGAACCTCTAAGGTTCTTATGCAATTTATTGGAAAAACATTATTTCCACAAGGGAGTGAAATCAATTGAATGAGCAATTCACATTTAAACCTCTGTCCTCCCCATCCACACTCCACCCAGCCTGTGTAAGAGGGAAGTCTGGAGGAATTCAAGCAAAATGTGGTCTGGCAGTGTATGGCTCCTGGCTAACCTCCAGCAGCCATGTGTTAGGCTTGTCACCTGTAGGATGTGAAATACCAAAGAGAGTGACTGCCACACATAACGTGGAATCTTTGACAAGGGAATTCACTATGCAGGAGACGACTCTTTCCATGGGGCCTCTTGGGCTGCTTGGCATTTATGAGCTTTTTATAGCAAGTCAAACTTCTTCACCCATCTGCTTGTCTGCTTATGAAAATGCATCCCTCTGGTGCACTTGTTACATTTCATTACTGTTAAATAAAATCAAAATTCAACATACCTTGGCCACTGGCTTAGTCATCTGTGTCGGCTTTTGGTGAGGTGCATCTCCTACCAAAAGCACACAGATGTTCTGGACATAAACATCACCCCCTGTTACAGCTTCTAATAACGAAACCGACTTCATTAATGATGAGTGTAAAGGTAATGCACACCAAACAACAGCCGCACTGGGAAGCCTTCCAAGTGGAAATGTGATGGATACATGATGCAGATGTTGTCTTTCATGAACAATCACATTTCCCTTGATTACATCCTCTTGAGAAGGAAAACCAGAAAAGGAAGCCGATAGTCAATTTTTTTTTTCTGATTGCTTAAGTGCCTTTCACAGGATAAGATGCAGTAAAAACATTTGAAGGGAAATGTTAGAGAGAAATTTGCTCAGGCGTCATATATTCTGTATATCAAGTCAATCTCATGCCTTAGTAATAGTTTGCGCTCCCTCTCCAAAGCTGCTGGCGTGGTCCACTCCTCATGGGGGAAAGAGGAGCACAACAGCCCTGATCTCTAGGGGCAGCCTAAATAGCTTGCTCCAATTTTGTCTTATCTTTAAAGTCTTAAAAATTAAGAAGGCATTTTATTGTGCTCTGTATAAACAGTCAGCTCCCAGTGGGAAAGTTAATTAAAATAGCCAATGCATCATACTACCAACCATCTGAGTAATGCTCAGTTCTCTCTTTTTTATGGCCTCCTGAACATAATTCAGGTTGTACAGATGCAGGTGCACGCAGCCAAAGAGACTTGTAAGATGCTCTTAGTTATAGGTTTATCACCTGTTAAAACACAACTATTATTTATTTCAAAGACAAAAATGTTGGGTCTAGCCCAATACTGTGCTAAAGAAGACACAACCAGTGAAACTGTGTCTTAGATTAAATACTAAGCCCCTTTCCCTTTCCTTTTTCCTTTATCTTTATATTGAACTGAAAATTTTTCAAGTTTCCAGGCCCACTTTCTTGAGGTTAAAGGGGCTCAATTCCATTTTTTTTCTTCTTTCTGTACCTTTTGATCATCATAATGGTTTTTATTTTTATTTTCTTTCCTTCACTGGAAGCTGGTTGGTGTCTAAAGTGGATTGTTAAGAACTGATTTTTACAGCTTTTATAAAGGCACCAATATCCACTCCCAATGGTTTCAAATCCCACTTTAGGTGAGCATGTTCTGCCTCCTTATGCTTCCTTGTCATCTTCTGTGGGAACAGTGTCCCCTCCACCCCAGCTGGTTTGATTTGGCTGCCACATTTCTGTGTCCGGTAAAGTCATTCTTGTGGGTATTTAATTTGGAAAGAGTGGTGCTTTTCCTTCAGGATGAGGGGCAGGAGAAGGGATACCGTGGGAATGCAAGATGGCACTGTATGTTCATCATATGGAAAGGTCTCCATGTGTGATCCAGTCTTTTAGGTGCTGTTGATGGGACACCAAGCTTTATTTGGCTGGCTTTATTATAAAGTTGTTATCCAAGGCTGTGGGCAGCACCTCACACCTTTAAATGAGACAGTACCAAGTGTCTGTACTGCAGTAAAGAAATTTCCCCACCCTGCCCACCTAAATCCCAAATTTTCCTTTAAATAACCTCCCATTTTACAATAATAACCAAACCTGAGGCCTCTTTATAATGCCACAGTCCTGCTCTGTGCTGTATTCTGGTACAGTAACTCTCTTTCTTCAGGGGGTATCTTAGCAGGCTATGACTGTACTCTATCTGTTTATTTATAGGCTCAGGATTAATGTAGTGTGGATGAAAAACATGTTTACTTATAGGATTGTGACTAATGTAGTGTGTGCATTCTACATCAGTAAACATTAATGAATATTCCTCTGCGAGAGGCTGAATAAGCAACTGGATTGTGTGATTCCCAAGGCTAGTGCTGCAGCACTGGCACAGGGGTGATTCTGTCTCCATCACAGCAGGATGGAGCACTGGACCCATTACAGAGGCCAGAAGCTGATATTCCTTTAATGAATAATGACTTGGGGTGCTGAAATGCTTACTGAGGTTAGCCAGGGGTGACATTAAACCTGTGGGATGGCACCAGTAGCACAGAATCCATCTTTTCATGTAAGTATTATTCAGATTAAATAACTGAATATTGAATATATTGACAAATAACTGAAATTGAGTGCCTGGGCACTATGGCAGCAGCTATACCGGTCATTATGAAATGAGATGGAAAGCAGTGAAAGATCTGACAGAAAGCTCATGAACAGTGATAGCACAGCACCACCCCCAAGGTGTAACCCAGTCACTCCACCCCAGCCCAGTCCGTGCTGTATTTGCCCAGTTGCAGCATACAGGCAGAGCTAGTTCTCCCAAGCTTTGCAGCATCTTCCTTTTACACAGAAGCCTTGGCAATGCTGGGGAAAAAAATTATAGAATCTGGAGACTTGAATGGGAATTCGAATAAATCACCATAGATCACAACTGCATTTATCCCCTTGCATCAGAGCCAACAGCCATGATGAGGCAGGAAGGTCTCCTCTGAAATGACGTTCCTTGCAGCTCAGCACCTGTGTGCAATGCAGATGCCTGTCCATGATTGGCACCCTGTGGCTTCCAGTCCCCAGAAAGAACTGCTGTCTGAGCTATTCTTCAGCTTTCTTTTCCCCTGACAGTTCCCCTCACAGCTTTCCAGCCATGCTACATGTTTGAATTTCTCAAGTAGTTTTGAGTGCGGCTCCTGCAAATTCATCTCGATGCAGGGGCATGGGCTGGTGCTGCAAACCCAGGACAGGAGCACGTGTTGTATTTGACAGATTAAACTGACTGTTTGTGCATCAAATATTGACTGAGGGAGCTCCACCAGACCTTCCCTAGCTGAAAGGGAGAAGCATTTTTGGCTGTAGCTTGTATGTGACCTTGGGTATCATCTGCAGTGGGTCTGGCTGGCAGATGCAGCCTGGGATGGTGGGTGCATCCTTTTTGCAATCTCTTGAGGAGGCTTTAAGCCATATACCTTGTTCTTGCCTCTTCCTTCATCCCTCCCAACTTGTGCCCTCATTGCTAAACCCTCCCAGGTGTGAAATGAAGGAGCCTCCTCTGCAGCTTGTTCTCCTGACACTACCTTGATTGGGTGTTGTAAAGGGAACAGAAAGTGCTGGATAAATACCTCCAGTCACCGGTCACAATTTGGGAAAGAAGACAGAGAACTTCCTGCAGGCAGCTTTATTAGATAAACTGCAAGAACAAAAGCTGCCAGCCAGGGGCTGTGCTGCATTGGAGCCCCAAAAGGATTCTTGGGGTTCTGTGTAATGTCACCATGCTTCGTTATCCCCATTAATACTTCATAAAGCAGAAGAAGAAAGTTTCCCTTTGAAGTTATACATTAGGAAATCAGCTTATTATAGCATCAAAATAGTGACAGTTTTGCTTGGGGGAAAGGGAAGCAGGCAGCCCAGTTATAAAAACTGCATGGGAGCGATTAATAACTTCAGGAATAAGCAAGTGTTACAAACTAGAAATTTACTTGCTGTGGCCCCTAAAGCTCAACCTGCTACAGCTCTGATCTTGTTAGTTCATTCTTTCATCCTTTCTGAGCCTAATGCAAACCCTTGGGGGAGCACTTCAGGCCTAGATGGTGCCAAGTACTAAGGCACCATAAAAAGAACATTTTCAGAATGATGTGATGGACTAGTTGGGAATGGAGGCACAAACATACTGGGCTTAGACCTAACTTTTTCTATCCATTACTGTAATATGGCAAAATGTGTCTTTATCTTTATTGTATGGTTACAGATTGTCTGGGGGAAAAAAAAATTCTTTGCTAGTGGACACGAAGGAAAGCACTTTGTCTGGTAAGTGTAATAAAAACTGACCAGCACACTGTGCTGTAAAGATGAAAAGTGCTGTAAATGTGTCACTACCTGTTACGTGGTTTATATGAGAGATTTGTAGCCATTGAGACAAGCTGCCCATAGGGAGGACATTGGGAATTTGGGAAAGGAGATTGTATTTACAGGGGTATTGGACAGACAGATCCTGCTGTAATCCTTCCCATGAAGCACTTTTTTGAAATCTCTGTTAACAGTGGCAAGACAGTACAATCTAAATACAGACCCATTTGGTCTGTGGGGTTATCTCGAGTTCCGGGATCAAAATAGGTCTCAGCATGACAGCTCAGCTCTAGTCACAGAGAGAGAACCCCCTTTGCTCTCTGGGTCAATGCAAATGCTGTCACTGAGACTGGGCAAGGGTTTGACACGTTTGCTGGAGTAAGGAGGAAAACATTTTAGAGGCCTTTAATAAAAGCTAGCTGTCCAAGGAGTGCTTTGCACTGAAATCTCTTTTGATGGGTTTTGCTGAGAAGAAAACTTCATGCTGATCAGCTGATGGCAAGTTTAATTTAGTCTGGTGTTCCCTCAGGAGGCCTTGGCTGCCCCATTTCATTAATCCTCTGTGATTTGTTCATTTGGGAAGGACATTCTTGTCTCTGCTTTTTTAACTACATGTTTGCATAGCTGCTGGCATAACCCTGAGTGAGTCTGTCGATAATGACTATTTCATAAACTGTTAACAGAGATGTTCCTGTGCAGACATGGGGAAGTGCTTGGGTATCTCAGACATGAAGCTTTTTCCTGCCAAAGCCTCCTGCCTCTTTTCTCAGCACAGGTCAGCCCCCTGCCCGTTCCTAATGTCCCCAGTATTGTTCTGGGGAGAAAAAACAACATCGTTATAGGGATTTCATGCATAACTTCAAAGGCCCTTAATGATTAGAGCTAAAATCTGTGCTTGTCTTATCTCTTGTTATATCTAGCTAATGTGTTATCCCTAACAAAAATGAAGTGAACAAGGTAATCCTTTAAGTTAATAACTTCAGGAATCAATAATAATTCCAGATGCTGTGATTTGCTTTCTGCTTTCAAATTTAGATCAGTAAACTATGTCCCTTCAGCTCCTCTGATAGAAAATGGCCAGAAGATCCCCTTTGAAGTGATGGGCTTTTATGGCTTGTTATCTGTTAATAGTATTTATAATCTAATGGAGAACAACTTTCTAAATCTGTTTGAAATATTTTGAAGCTGCTTATCCTGATGTAACATTATAATCCAGCACTAATTCACATTAGCCAAGGTTTGGATTTCAATTTACAGTTGCAATACTTAAGTTTATTTAGCTAAACCATTAACATTGGTGTGGTGTTCATACAAACAAGGTAAAGTTACAGAGCTCTCTTACACACTTTCCTCACAACTTTGGACCAATCTAAATTATGGACAAAGATGAGATTTTGGGGGTTTTAAAGTTTTTAAATCCAGATGGTTCTGAAGAAGAACAAGGCACATATTTCCTTGGTATCAAATCTGCCTCTGTTGCTGTCTCCAACCTTTACAGAAGGAAGACACTTAACATCCCAGGCCTGCCTGGTATGTTTATGGCCAATCTTGCCTTGCTGGTAACAAACCCAAGCTGGGAAAAAGTGGCAGTGTGCAGATCCAGGAGGTGCATTTCCCAGCTGGACTGAGTTCAAAGTGGTTTCTTTTGCCATTTCATTCTCTAAATTACTTGAACAGGATTCACTCAGTCCCCTGGCATTTCTGTGCACATTGCACAAGTGCCCTGAAGTACAAAACACAAATAAACATCAAAGCAGGGAAAATAATTTGACTTCCTCATCTTTTTGGATGTGTCTTTTTTTTTTTTTTCTTTATTTTATATATATAATTCCTGAAGTAGCCTGTAGCTGCTATTAAAGTGCCGGCATTTGAAATAAAGTGACAAGGGGTTATCTTCCTGGGAAAAAAAGGAAACTTTTAAAGGGATGTGATCAGATCCTGAAGTCTGAAAAAAATATAATAGAAGAGAGGAGGCCTCCTTTCAACAGAAAAAGCCTGAGCTAAAAATGAAAATTTTCCTAGTTTTACTATTTTTTTTGTCAGCTCTCTGCTGTGGGGCAGGACCTTGGCAGTATCCCTGGGGAGCAGATGGATGAGAAGGAGAGCAAAAGTGCCTGTAGCTGTTCTGCTGCTCTTGCCCTATCCATATCTTTCTTCTCTCCCTCTCTCACACACTCTAATTTTGGGTGGTATCTCTGTGTCCCACAAGTAGCTGCTGCAGCACCTGGGCAAGGTTCCTTATCTTGGGGTGTTCATGGTTTGGCAACTGGCAGCAGTGGAATCCGAGGAAATATTTCTTCAAAGGGAGTGTTGGCAAGAGCACTCTTGTGGAAACAGCTCCACGTAGACTCGGATTTATACGGTGCTTTAAAAATAAATCATAAATGGGAAGTGGAAAATTACATCCCCTTCTGTGCTGGGAGGGTGGGAGGGTTTGGAGCAGGGGGGAACACAGTGGGGCTATTCCAGCCTCCTCTCTCCCTGGGCTCACTGCCCACTAGCCTGCCTGCTCTTGCTCCTGACATTATTATAAAGAAGGTCTGGGATGCACAGAGGTGGTTTTTGTGTCAAATCGGCTAATTGGGGAACTGCTGAGAAAAATGGTCTTTTTGGAAACTTTCTCCTGGGTGTTCATGCTGCATTTCATACATGTGAAACTGGCAAACAGCTGCTGAGGCTGCTTCCCAGCTTTGAGCATGTTTGGCTTTTGTTTGCATTTCCTTGTCACCATTTAACTCCATGGATTTAATGGAATTTAATGGATTTAATGGAATCATAGAACGTCTTGGGTTAGAAGGAACCTTAGCTCCAACACCCCCTCCCATGGGCAAGGAGACCACTCACTTCCCTGGGTTGCTCAGGGCCCATAAAACCTGGCCAACTTTTCACTTTTGCTTTGTGTTCCAGGGTTGTGAGTGCATGGAAGTACCTGAGTGTCTGGGAAGCCCCTGTACCCAGCACCAGCTTGGGCTCCCTGGCAGCACATCCACCTCTCCTGCTCCTTGTGTGACCCTGCAGCCTGTTCTAATGAGACCTTTTAATGCAGAGGGATGAACCTGGGAGTGACCCCGGGGTCTGTTAGCACCTGAGCACAGGTGGGATGTAGCACCCTGTCATTCCCAGGGGCCCTGGGATGCTCCAGGCTGGCCGGAGCAGGGAGCACAGCTCCTGCCCTCACACAGCCAGTGGTGTGGCACAAGTGCTGCTGCCTCAGCATCTGCTCCATCCCTCACTGCAGCTGCGGGAGTGTGTTTGCCCATCACTTCTGCTCAGTAGGAATGACACCTTGGAAGCATGTGACTCTCCCACAAGGACACTTTGGGAAGCTGAGCACCTCCAGGCGCTTGGTGAGAGCTGTTGAGCTCCTCACAACCCCATTTGCACTTGGTTATCTTCTGCTGTGCTTTGGGCTCTGTCCCTCTGCTGCACACCTGGCCCCAGGCTCTGTATCTCTGCTGGCTCACATGTATCCCTCCCTTCAATCCAGGCACAGCTCCCGAGCAGCAGCAGCTCTGATATTTCCAGGCAAGGGTAGCACAGGCTCATCTAACTCTAGGTGTTTCATTACTCCAATTGCACTGGGGAAATATGGTGTTTAATGGCTTTGTGTCACTTGATCTAACAGGCCCCTCTTGGGCCGTGTAACGTGACCTATAGAAATGGTGTTAAGTTTGCAGCCTGTTAAAATTTTTCCTTGTCCTGCCAGGACTTGCTCCCTCCCACTGCTCCCCAGTTTGCAGCAGGCACCACGGTGCTGCCCTGGTGGGGAGGATGGAGCCATTTTGGCCATAAGAGCTACTCCTCTTTCTCCTCCTCCTCTCTGGCTTAGAGATGAGACAGAGTAGAAAATTACATGTCTGCTTTCCACAAGCAGCTACAAGTCACTGAACTTCCATAAAAACCAGCTTGTGATACTCTGCTTCTCAGCTTGTCTTATTTGCTTGTTTACTCACTAATTTTTTTAGCTTCAGCAACTTGTAATGGAATGGTTATTAGCAGGAATTAGCAGGATTTGGCTGCTTAGCTTTCCAGAGTAGGATAATTTGCTTTTGTTTACGTTATGTGCAAATATAAAATCTGAATTTAAACAACAAAAAGTTGTATAAAATATTCTAATCATGAGGACCTTGTTCCTTCCCTCCACTGTCAGGTGCTTTGGAACCACTCCTCCTTCACAACCCCCTTGATTTAATTTGCCATTCTTGCTCTAGATGTCCTTTGCTCCCTGTAATTAGTAGATAACTTGAGCCCACATTTGTGGGGGACATTGTCAGAAGAATTCTCTGTGGTGTGTGCTGATTGACATTTCAAATGCCCAGTTTCTTCTCTCTGCCCTCAGAGTTCAGAGTTACTCCTGTGAAAGTCACTAATTATGGCTTGAGACCAGCTCCTGTTGGTGCTTCAGAGGTGAGAAGGGAGATTGACCTGGAGTGGGTGAGGGTGGAGCAGTTTAAAGGCTGCTGGTTCCTCTGTCACTGTGGGTAGTGCCCACCTGGGAAAGCCTCTCCTTGCAAAGCAGGGAGGTCCTGCCTCTCTCTGCCCTTAGCCCTGCAGAATCCTCCTTGTCTCTCCATAAATGTGTCCTCTCGTGCACCTTTTGGACAAGGTGTGTGGCATTCCAGGTGCTCTCCAGTACAGGGCTTTGGGTTCTGCCCCCATCCACAGCTCCCCATAGCACAGGCACCTTTCCACACTCTTCACTTTCCATTTTGCACTACTGGGAACAGGTTTTTGATGTGACCTTCTTTTCCAAATGCACTGTAGAAACGATTTCAGCAACACAGAAAACATGATGGGTGCATTAATCCTCGTGCAATGCAGAACGCTGGTGGGCTCAGTTAGGAAAATTATGAGAACTGCAAAACATGGTTCAGGTAAAATGAAGGAATTCTCTTGGCAGCATTGCATATTCTTCACAGCTCTGTATGCTATTTATAGCAATATATTTGGCAACCCAGACTAAATACATTCTCCTTGCAACTTTCAGATTTGGAGCTGGTAAAACAAGGGTATCTGCATGTCTGTGTGTAGCTGTACCTTGAGTGCTGAGATTGGGTTTGTGTGGGGGGTTCTTGATCTTTTTTGAAGGAAAAAAGCTTTTGGGTTTAGTTTGGCTTTGTGCATGTCAAAGATCCCATTTCTCTCTGACTTTGCAGTCTATCAAACAGACTTCTGTAGTGGCTTTGGGACCACCACCCTTTTTTCTCTCCTCAGCTTTGCTCCTGGAGGTGTGGGCAAGCAAAGATATACCCAGGGTTTTATCCTCTTTCCAGTTCCCATCACCTTTGACTTCCTTCCTTCCTTTTTTGCCTTCTGTTCATTGCAAACTAGTGAGGTAATTTCTTCAGAACATTCTTGTAACACCCCCACACCTGTTGCCTCTGATTGAGGCAAATGTGGCTCTGTTGTATTCCTTTTGGTATCCCCTCCCCTGTGAAACTTTACCTGTCCCTTGACTCTGACCTATGGCCTTTGGCCATAGGTAACTCCGCCCCTTACCCTGAAAGGGATAAAACCCCCTTTCCCTTCGGGGTCGTCTCTCTTTGGCCTCGGGATCCCTTCAGGAAATAAACCTTGGAACAACATCTCGGGGTAAGAGCCTCCTTTGGTTTTATGTCCCTATCTTGGAGTTTCCCCTCCCCCTAACCTCCCTAAATCTGAGCTGGCAACGGGTCTCGGGGGGCTGAGGGAAAGGGGTTAACTTCAGTTGGCGTCCACGTGGCCTGAAAACCACGCAAGAGCTGGAGTCTCTTATTTTTGAGATCTCAAAAGCTTTTTGGACTGTTCAACTCTTCTCCACTGATCCAGCTGCTTTTTGTGCAGTTGGGGGCGGTAGAAATAGAATCGGCAGCCTGTGCAGTCACACAGGTCGATTCGATAGGAACTGTTATAGGAAAAGAGCAGGGCACCCCAAAAAAAGCACGTGATCCGTCCCCCAGGCAAAGACGGGGGGTGGGCAGTCCCGTGCGGTTGGGAAAAAGAAAGATCTTTTGCTGCAGGTGGGCATTGAGCCCACAGCCACGCAGTGAAACCCTTTTAGGACCCAGTTAACATCTTAGAAATGGTGTTTGTAATTCATCTCTGGGGAGTCAGGCGCCGATTGTCCCAGAGATCCACGGCGTCTCGGGGTGTTGCGGGCTTTGAGGAGAACCCCGGGAAACGGGGCGACCCCCTCACAGCTCCTGGAGCCGGAGAAGCTCGGCAGGGTGCCGATTCCCCGCCTGGATTACACCCCCCCACGTCCCGGAGTTCTCGGAAGTGAGAGACGGACTGGGGACAGAGCTGTGTGTGTGTGTGTGTGTGTTTTTTTTTTCTTAACGCTTTAACATCACAAATATGGGTTCTAACCTTTCCACTGACCAAAGGAGCCTTTTAAAGCACCTTAAATCTGCTTTGAAAGGCCTTAAAATCCCAAATAGTTTATTAATGAGTTTTATCCGTTGGTTGTTTGCTGAGTTTCCAAATTTTAACCCCCAGAATGTTCAATCCGTGGCTTTTTGGGATGAGATTGGGGAATTACTCACCTTAAAAATTGAAAATGGAGACACAAAAGCTTCAAAATTTATCCCAATTTTCTTAAAAGCACGCAAGCATCTATTGGAATTAGAACGCAGCAAACAGCCACAGAAAACCCCTTCATCCTCCTTTTTCCCTTCCCAGTCCCCTATTCCCTACGAGAAGACCTCTCAGCCACCCCAATACACTGTGGCGTGGAGAGGGAATAATGGCGACGACCACGTGGTGGGTTCCCCCACCCTCAGCCCCCTCCTCCCCCACAGCCCCGTCTCTCTCCCATACCCCGTGCCATGCAACCCCGCCCCCTGCCTTCCCTCCGCCCCCTGTTGCCTTGACAATGCGTGTAGCATCTTTTTCCCCAGCCCCCAGCCCGGCACGGGACATGGGGGGGGCGGTGGGGCGCAAACCGCGGGCGGCGCCGGCACCGGCGCGGCAACGCACGCGGGCGCGGGCGGCACGGACGACCCGTGCTCGCGCGGCGGCGGCGGGGGAGGGGCGGCGGCAGCAGCGCGCGGTGGCGTTGGCGGTGCCGCGAGCCGCGCGCGGGGCGCTGCGGGCGGCGGACCCGACCCCGTCCAGGGGGCGCGCGGCTCCGTTCCCATCCCCCACGGCACACGCGGCTGCGGCGGGGGCGGGGCGGGGCCCGGTGCCTCTCTCGGCAGCGACGGGGCGGGGCCCCCGCCTCCCCCCAGCTGCGGGTGGGGGGGCGATTCGCTCGCAGCTCCAGACCCGATGCATGCTAATGACTCCTGGAGGGGGGAAGGGAATCTACCTATTCCTTCACTAACCCAAACTGAATCTGATGATAATATCCCTTTTGTTGCCCCTGTAGAATACCTTGGTAAGAGAAATGGAAGGAAACAATACAAGCCTTTCTCTTACCAAGATAAAAAGGAGCTATGCAAAATTCAAAGAGAATTTGGAAGACTTAGTGAAATTTTTAAAAGCATGATGACTGCTACCTTTAGCTCCAATGAATTGGTCCCAAATGATATTAAAGATTTATTCAGATGTTTATTAACACCCTCGGAATATGATTTATGGGAATGCATGTGGAAAAAAGCTTTAAATGTAATATTACAGGAAATTCAACAGACTCCTGCTTTAGCACAGGATGGGGATGGGAATGATATAACATTGGACCATCTCTGCGGTACCGGGGAATTGCATTGCCCTGAAAGACAGACCTGATTATTATCAAAGCAAATTTTGGATAAAATTTGTAGTGCAGCAGAAAAATCTTTTTACCAGTTACCGACACCTGAAACTAAGGGCAGCTATACCAGTATTAAACAATTTCCTTCAGAGAATTTTTTGCAGTTTTTGGACCGTTTACGCGCCCAGGTGGAAAGACAAGTCCCACAATCATCTATACACAACGAGCTGATTAAAGAGATAGCTCAGAGGAACGCTAATGAAACTTGTCGTAGAATTATCCTTAGTCTCCCATCAGAACCAACTCTAGCTCAGATGATCGAGGCTTGTACCAGGAAAGCAGAGCTGTTCAGCGCACCTGAAAGCAATCCTGGACTGCCACATCCCAGGACAGCAGCACCTGCACGACCTGAACCAAGGCGGCAACCACTGTCACCAGACCGCCTACAGCACATCATCTGCCATCTCTGCAGACAGCCTGGACATTTTGCAGTTTCCTGCCCTCGGAATCGGAACCAGAACCAGCAAAGGAAGCCCAACAAACAAAAAAACTAGCTTCTCAGCGCGTCCCCATGGTTAATGCTCTCACGCGTGTAAAAACAAATATGAGGGGTCTCCCACCAGTTGACACCTCTCTCTTAACAACAAAGGGGGAGGGGGTGGGGGAAAAGAAAAATGAAAATAGTAAATGTTTGGTTAACAAAGTTTGGCAGCCGCAAGGCCGGTACAGGCTTGTGACTACCAAAGGTTTTCATTTCAGATCTGCAGACTGGATATTAATTGCAGTGCATCCATCAGACATCTCACAGGATCTGAAGGATAACCACACGGGAATGTTCAGTGAGTATTTTGTTATTGGGGATACTGCACACACACCAGAGGAGATTGAGGTATTTCCAATGTCCATTAAGGGGAACATGACAGGCCTTATGCTCTTGGCACGCTGCAAACACCCACCATTCTACCTGGCAGAGGGAAAAATTGTTGCCCAGGCTATTCCCGATCCGGCAGAGGTAATAGCAGAGGGAAAATCGCCGGAAGTCTACTGGGCAGAGGTGGTGGGTGAGGACAAGCCTTCCATGGCATGCAATATAGCAAATGGGTCAGAGCGCCTCCATGTGGAGGGGGTCCTTGATACAGGAGCCAGCGTGACCGTTCTACCAGAGAGCAAGTGGCCATCAAACTGGGAATTGCAACCTGTTGCAGGCAAACTTCAGGGCATAGGAGGAATCACATTGGCAAAAATCTCAAAAAATATAGTTCAAATAGAGGGTCCTGATGGAAAAGTGGCAAGTGTCCATCCATTTATTGCAAAATACAAAGCCCCCTTGTGGGGGAGGGACACCTTGTCTCAGTGGGGAGTTCAATTGGTCATTCCTAAGACACCCCAGGATTTTTAGAAATAGCCACTGTGACGCGCCCTACCCACAAGTTAACATAGTTAGATAACACCCCAAAATGGGTAGCACAGTGGCCATTGAGCAAAGAAAAGCTCAAGGTGCTTGAGGAGCTTGTGGAGGAACAGGTGGCTCAGGGTCACCTGGAAGAAACAACTAGCCCTTGGAATTTCCCAGTCTTTGTAATAAAAAAACCGGGAAAGGACAAGTGGAGGTTGCTCCATGACCTCAGGGAGATAAACAAAATGATAGAGGACATGGGACCACTTCAACCAGGTATGCCTTCTCCAACAATGCTCCCGAGAGATTGGCAATTGGCTGTATTAGATATCAAAGATTGCTTCTTTCAGATTCCTCTACACCCAGAAGATGCCCCAAGGTTTGCATTCTCGGTTCCTACCCTAAATCGTCAAGGCCCTATGAAAAGGTATCATTGGAGATCCCTACCTCAAGGCCTGAAATTATCGCCTTTCATATGCCAACAGTATGTAGCATCTTTACTGTCACCTGTTCGTGCTGAGAGACAGGATGCCATCATCCTCCACTACATGGATGATGTGCTGGTGTGTGCCCCCAATGACTCTATACTCCAACACACGCTTGACCGAGTGGTTAAGGTTTTAACCTCTGCTGGATTTCCGTTACAGGAAGACAAAGTTCAAAGGATGCCACCTTGGAAGTACCTGGGCTTACAGATTACAGCGAGGACTGTTGTTCCTCAAAAATTGGAAATCGACTGTAATCCTAAAACCTTAGCAGATCTCCACTCCCTGTGTGGGTCATTGAATTGGGTAAGACCCTGGCTAGGCCTCACAAATGAGGACCTAGACCCTCTTTTCAATTTATTGAAAGGGGAGAGGGAGCTGGCCTCCCCCAGGGAGCTGACCCCAGAGGCAAGGACAGCAATCGAAAAGGTACAGAAAGCCTTGTCAGAGAGACAAGCACACAGGTACGAACCAAGCTTACCTTTTCATTTCATTGTGCTAGGAAAGCTGCCACACTTGCATGGTTTGATTTACCAATGGATCGAGGGGCAGAGAGATTCACTCTTAATCATAGAGTGGGTCTTTCTCTCGCACCAAAGATCCAAGACCATCACTGAGCCACAAGAGTTGATAGCTCAATTGATTCAAAAGGCCAGGTTAAGACTATGTGAACTGGCTGGTTGTGACTTTGCATGTATTCACCTCCCAATCAAACTCTCAGAGGAGGGAAAGAACTCTCCAAAGAAACTAACCAAAGAGATGTTTGAGCATTTGCTCCAGAGCAATGCCAGTCTCCAATTATCTCTGGACAGCTACAGGGGACAAATATCAGTCCATGCCCCATCCCACAAGCTGTTCAATGAGGAATTCCACCTCATTCCTCGTGAGAAACAGAGTCGGAGACCACTCAAGGCTCTCACGGTGTTCACCGATGCTTCTGGGGCATCCCACAAGTCGGTGATGACTTGGAGAAATCCTCAGACTCAGCATTGGGAAGCTGATGTGGAGTTTGTGGAGGGATCGCCTCAGGTGGCTGAACTGGCTGCAGTGGTAAGAGCTTTTGAGAAGTTCTCAGAGCCAATTAACTTGGTGACTGACTCTGCATATGTAGCTGGGGTAGTGTCCAGAGCGGAGCAGGCTGTGCTCAAAGAGATCGAGAATGAGCACCTATTTAGGTTGCTTTCAAAGCTGATTTATTTGGTTTCTAATCGGGAATATCCATTCTTCGTGATGCATGTAATGTCACACACCGATTTGCCAGGTGAAATTGCAGAGGGGAATCGTCGAGCAGACTCCCTTGCTACACCAGTAGAAAAAGCACGCCTCCCTGACATCTTCCAACAGGCAAAACTGAGTCACCAACAGTATCATCAAATGTGCCAGGTCTGATCTGTCAGTTCCAGCTAACACGGAGTCAGGCTCGAGCTATCGTGTCCACCTGTCCCAATTGCCAGCTCCAGGCCATGCCATCCATGGGTATGGGGGTTAATCCCCGAGGCCTTGGCAGTTGTGAGGTATGGCAGACCGACATCACACACATTCCTAGCTTTGGTCGCCTCAAATATGTCCATGTAAGTATTGACACACACTCAGGTGCAGTGTATGCCTCTGCCCATGCAGGAGAAAAAGCTGTGCATGCCAAACAACACCTAGTGCAAGCTTTTTCGGTTTTGGGGATCCCAAAAGAAATTAAAACAGACAATGGCCCAGCGTACGTGTCCAAGGAGTTCCTGGACTTTGTCCAGCAGTGGGGAGTGGAACATAAGACAGGCATCCCTCACTCCCCCACAGGCCAAGCTGTGGTTGAACGGGTGCATCAGACACTCAAACAGGTTCTGGCTAAACAGAGCAGCACAACTGTGTGGATGTCTCCACAGCAGAAGCTCTGCAAAGCCCTGTTTACCATCAATTTCCTTAACTGTTCTTTTGAAAACATGAGTCCACCTGTGGTTCGTCATTTTAACAGTGGCAATCAATTTAAACTGTCCCATCGTCCACCGGTCCTGATCAGGGATCCTGAAACCTGGGAAACCAAGGGTCCCTATGAGCTCGTAACCTGGGGTCGTGGCTACGCGTGCGTAGCAATGCCCTCAGGCCCTCGGTGGATCCCCCAGAAGTGGGTAAAACCTTTTGTCCCCAAAAATCCAGCTCCAGCAGAAGGGGATGGAAAACAAGTCACCACTGCCTCCAAGAGGAGACGACGTCGGATGGAGGAAAGAGAATCTTCATAGGTGTGGACTCTTTCCCGAATTAACAGAAACTTTTAACATGTTTTGAAATGTTTGTTTTTCCCTTCTAGAGAAAACCCTCCTCCCATTTATCCCTGTGATGAATCTCAGTCAAATTGTCATCCTGTTATTGCTGAACAGTCTGGCAGCTGCATGGATCGTCCCTCAGCCACGTCAAAATGTCTGGGCGACCCTGGCACAGACACTTCAGCAGGAAAACATATGTTTGTCCACTGCGTCAGCAAAGAATCCTATGTCCACCTGTCTGGTAGGAATTCCATTGCAGGCTGGAGAGTTTCCTGCGGGATTGGACACTCATATGTCCAATGAAGTTCCAAAGTCACTTCTCCTAAAACCATACAAAAATAATCAGCAGGAAGCTGTGGTAACTGCAAACCCCTTAGTGGAGTGGTTACCAAATCTGCCTGAGATGGCCCAGGAACCCCAAGAGTTAGAACTATTGGGTTCCTCCCCTGCATCATACTGTGTACATTTCTCTGTCTATCCAAAACCTCCTAGCACTGATGAATACCACTACATAAAACAATATCGTGGGGAGTTTACTGCAAACAGGTGGTGTCATAACCTAAGCCGTGTTGCAGCTGACAACCCACCTCACTCAAGTCCCAAAAGCCTCCCTAAGGGATTCTTCTTGATTTGTGGGGATCGAGCATGGGCAGGAATTCCATCTCGGCTTTTAGGAGGGCCATGTACTGTAGGGCGGTTGTCCGTATTGACACCCAACAAAACTCTAATTGGTGAATGGACTCACAAACACAATTCGACAAACAAAATTCATAAGAGAAGTGCTGACAATTTGGATTCAAATTGTAATTCAGACATTTTTCATTGGGCAAAGTCAAAAAGAGTTGCTGTGTCCCTGTTTCTTCCGTGGGTCGCAGCAGCCAAAGCTCTAGGTGAATTGGGTCACCTAGAGTGCTGGGTAGTCAAACAGGCAAATCTGACATCAACTGCCATCAGTGCCCTCCTAGAAGAGGAGGGAATTACTAGACAGGCCACGCTGCAGAACCGTGCAGCAATCGACTTTCTCCTGCTGCTTCATGGACATGAATGCCAGGAATTTGAAGGACTCTGCTGCATGAACCTGACGTCGAAAGCACCAAACGTCCACGCTGCCCTTCGGAGCATGAACAACCTGATCGGACAAATGAAGCAAGAATCTGAGGACTGGTTCAATGAACTGTTCAAAGGCTGGGGAGTCACAGGGTGGTGGATTTCTATAGTTAAAACTATTTTGTTATTCCTTGCTATCCTTTTCCTTGTAACCTTAGCATTCGGAATCCTACGTCGTTTAGTTTTCAAAGCTATCAATGGTCTCATACCTCCTACCTCAGAAGTCAACCACATAGAGTTGGCAAATCTAAAGCAAACTGATTTCCCCACCAGGTGTAAGTGGTGGGAAAGAGAAAACCCACACTCCATGTAACTTATTGTTTTTCCTTTAATTTTGTTAAACAAAAAAGGGTGAGATGTTGTATTCCTTTTGGTATCCCCTCCCCTGTGAAACTTTACCTGTCCCTTGACTCTGACCTATGGCCTTTGGCCATAGGTAACTCCGCCCCTTACCCTGAAAGGGATAAAACCCCCTTTCCCTTCGGGGTCGTCTCTCTTTGGCCTCGGGATCCCTTCAGGAAATAAACCTTGGAACAACATCTCGGGGTAAGAGCCTCCTTTGGTTTTATGTCCCTATCTTGGAGTTTCCCCTCCCCCTAACCTCCCTAAATCTGAGCTGGCAACGGGTCTCGGGGGGCTGAGGGAAAGGGGTTAACTTCATGGCTCTTAGAGTGAGGGAGTGTCTTTGCTTCCACTGTTGCTGCAAGGTTTTCCAGCTGCTACAGACATGCTCCTCTGCCACCTCTAACTCTGGCAGATTAAAGATTCCACACGTTCTTAGGAGCCCCTTTGCTGTCAAGAGCAAAAGGAACTCATGGTTCTAAGTCATTTAGAAGTCTAGAAAATTTCCGACCTGAATGAGATCTTGATGATTTTTTTAAGGCTGCGACAGTGGAATAAGCAAATAACAGTGAAGACCTAGGAGAGGTTAAAAAGGAAAGAGGCTGTGCCAGCACCTGCCAAACTGACCTATGTGAAGAAAGGACAATCTCTTCTCTATCTTACATATCGTACTGAAAATTCCTACACATTTTCTTCTTTGATAATAATAAACCTTTTCACCCAATATATTTCTCAAGGCTGTGGTCTGGTTATAAGCTTCAGACTTTCATGAGGTTCAGATCTGGTGCTGGGCTCCTCATCCAGTCTGTTGTCAGCTATCACTCAAGCCTCTTGATTTCTCCCTTGAATCAAAAATGCACAGTCCCCTCCTGCTTCCTTTTGGCACGCTCTGCAAATTTCCTCTCATTTTCTGGCTCTCTTGAGCTTTAAGAGTATGCTGGGAAATAATAAGAGAAAAGATAAAGAGTTGATTTAATGCTTAGCAAATATTGGAAGGGTGTTTGTACATGTGATTAGAATTTGTTTGTTCTGTTCTTAGGTAGCAGAGGAGGGTTTGATGTAATAGCTAAGAACATACATGGCAGAAGTTGCTGAGGAAGGCATTTCAATGGTGACAGCTATGAATTTAAAATTAGCAAGTGCAAGTCACACCTAAAGAATCCTTTATGGAGTGGAGAGGGTTTTCTCAGCAGTGTGGGTACAGCTACAATCAATAGGCACAAATCCATGGTAGGCAGCTGCAAGGAATTTGAGGTGTTCCAGAAATTTCCAAGGAAATGCAGTGGTGAGAGAGGTTTGGGAAAGGTAAAAGAGATTATCTAGCAAATTAAAAAGTTTCCTTCTTCTCTTAATTTGCATCAGGCCCTCAGTCAAACCCTGTTCTTCTTGGGCTGGGGAGCAGTGAGTGGTCACAGTGAGAGGGCCACAACACTGAGTTCTGGTTTGGGCCAGTGGCTTCTGAAGCATCTCCTGGGCTCATAAGTGAGTGGGATATAGGGAATCTGGAGATGCTGAGCTGCTCTGGTGTCCAAACTGTGGTGTGGGGGTGTTACAAGAATGTTCTGAAGAAATGACCTCATTAGTCTACAATGAACAGAAGGCAAAGGCAAAGAAGAAAGGAAGGAAGTCAAGGGTGATGGGAACTGGAAAGAGAATAAAAACCTATTTAGAAGAGAAGAAGGAGAAGAAGAAGAAGATCCCTGTTTGAACAGACAGTCTTGTAAGAAAGTGATATAATAATAAACTTAATTTGCTTCCTAACATGACACTGCAGCAACATAAGGTTGGAATAAATCCTGAAATGGTTTATTGCAGAGAATATAGAGTAAAGCTCGATCAAATTGTTTGTGTATGAAGAATGAAAGAACGTGTAGGAAAATGGAGTTGTATTGCAGAAAAAAGTCTGTTGTAGAAGGAAAATAGACAAGTGGTTCCAGTTCAGCAAAGGCTGTAAATGATGCTTTCATCTTTCTCTGCTGAATATGAGGGGAGTTTGTTATGAGCAGGCAGCAAAGAGGGTGCAGAGTCAGACCTCAGACCAGCTGGAAACTGAGGAATTGGATGGGTAAAGGGAGTGGGGATGCCTAAGGGACACAGCCACCCCTTGCTGGCTTCCCTAGGTACAAAGCAGCTGTGGCCCATGAGTCAGCTCCAGCACCTTCCAGGATGAGCACTTAGTGATTCCAAAGGGAAATGAGAGCACGTAACCCTCCACAGTCCAGCAAACTGAAATATTGAAAACATACCTAAGTTGGCTATCAAATAAGAACCTCAATAGCTTTTAAAAATGTTTTGTTGTTACTGGTTTTGATGGCAGTGAGAGCAACAGAATCAGAGAAATTAATGAAACATATTTGAAGAGAGACATTGCTGGCAAAATACAGTAGTTGGGGTTTTTTTAAAGATTTATGGACTGCAGGGAAAAACCAAAAGAAAGAGAAAGCATAGAAAGCCAAATGAACTGTCAGAGCTAAAAAGTGTCGTCATTCTGGAAGCAGCTGAAAAAAGTCAATAGAAGACAATTGACTTTAGATAAATTGTCAAAAAAATGTCAGCACTTGAGGCTCAGAGAAAGGCCTCTTGACAGTGGAAACTTATCATTTTCCTTGATAAAAGTCTGTTAAGATTATTAGAAATGCATTGATAAGAAGTTTATAGGGCAGCTTTGAAAATAAATGATGAAAGGAAGATGACAAAGAGCAGCTCTGCCAGAGGTAGGAGAGCAAGTGTTCTCTAGCAGAATGACCTCTGCTAGAGACAGAAAAATGGAAAGCAAGGATAGGAAATACATTTTTCTTGATCTCTAATTTTTTATGATCCCCAAATACTTTGATATGGAATGCTAAAGAAATTTCTTATAGAACTGTAATTCCCTAAGCCATACTGACCACCATGGAGGTTGAGGTGAACAAGTGACTGCTCTGGTAGCAAGATTGCTTGTACCTCCAGAGGCTCATTCCATGATCTTTGCTTATAAAAATGGATACTTACTCATGGGAATTGTCCATTTTTTCTTTTCTCTTTTCCATGAAAAATGTGGGAAGAAAACCAGATTTTTACAATACCTTCATTAAAGCAGCCTAGGGTGCCAGAAGACTGAAACCCAGCAGCAGCAGCAGCATGGAGGAATCCTGGGTGGACCAGCTTTGTGAGGCTGTGAGTTGGGACATACAGCAAATCAGAGCCCTCTTTAACTCTTCAGAAATCATTTCTGGGAGAATGCCCTTATGGATTCACTGTTCCTGCCCAGCAGTGCTGAAGGCAAGGTGCCGATGCTGAAATGGTCCAGGTATTTCTGTGGGTGCTGTGAATCCATTGGGCTGAGGGAGGAAGGTTTGAAACAATTGCTCTGCTTTAAAAGAAAGTCCAGAATTATGGAAAGGGTATAATTGCTCTTATCCCAGTGCCTGAGCTTGAGCAGCAGCAGGAAAGCTCCTTACAGACAGGTTCTTCTCATGCCTTTTCTGAAACAGCAACTCCCAGAGACAGAGTGCTAACCTGGGGGACTGCCCGTGCCCATCACCTGCTGATACCTGGGATCCACATTTCCTTGGGTTCAGTTTCCTTGATGCCAGTAAAGGGGGTTGTAGAGTTCCCTCTGCACTACTGTGAAGGAGATTTGCAAGCAGAGTGAAATACTGTGGTTGAAGGACTCTATCTTGATGTGATTTATTTAACTCATGAAAAATGTAAGAAGATTGAATTATATTGGCACCATATATCATATTGCTGGGTGAAAAAATAA
Source organism: Phylloscopus collybita (assembly GCA_027886175.1). Taxonomy (NCBI): domain Eukaryota; kingdom Metazoa; phylum Chordata; class Aves; order Passeriformes; family Phylloscopidae; genus Phylloscopus; species Phylloscopus collybita. The sequence continues at coordinate 7,245,902 of JAJNNQ010000019.1, read as the reverse complement.
GATATATTAGTGGAATTTAAGTGACTAGTTTATCACTGAATTTGCATGATGATTAGCCCAGCTGTCTCTGCAGTGTGGTCTGCCCTGGGTGAGGGCAAGAAAGCAACAGGCAGGATATCCAAGTGCTTTAGGAACTCCAGAATACAATAAAGCACACAGAGGTGTGTGGCTGTTATGGAGTCATGTCCTAATCTGCATTTTGATGATATCAGACTTGATAGAGTGCAGGAGAAAATTAAAGGGGAGGATTTTCACCAAGGAGGAGGTATTAGTGAAACTCACAGGGTTTTGTTCAAGACTGAGGGACAAAAGTGAAGCAAATTGCAGGACAAAGGGAAATTTAAAGTGTGTTCTCTGAAATACTGTAATTTGTCAGTACCAGCAGAAGGAGAGAGACAATTCTAGTAATCAGCAAGAGAGGAAAAATTCTAAGAAACCACAAAGAATCCTGTTCATGCAAAGGTTTTTTTGCTTATTAATAGATATCAAGGAAGAAGAGCAAAGTAGTTAATGAAAACTGTAGTAAAGGTTATTTTCTGATCTTAATTTTCAGTTATATATGTTATTCTTTTCCTAAACACTTTCAGGTCCATCTCCTAAAGAGTAATAATATCAAATTAAAATAATCTGAATTGAGTTGCATTCTAGGAGTATTCAATACTTTTATACTAGAATTTTTAAGAAACACTCAGAAATATTTTAGTTCTCAATTTGAACCTTCAAAACCAGATGAAATTTGTAACTTAATGGCACAGTTTATTGTCTTTATTATCTCTACTTTTGACCTCATCCCTTCTGCCATGTTTGAGTTGGTGGTGTCAGTTTCAGGTTAAAACGCAGAGTAAAATGGTGTCTAAATGGTGCAGTGCCCATCAAAGCTTGGCTGGGTGGGGCTGGGCTTCCTCTCCCTGCACCCCTCACAGGTGCTCACACTGCACAGCATCGGGAGTTCTTGAGAATATTGTGTAAGATGCAACTGCACAAATTACCAATTCAAAGGTTAGGGGTAGAAAAGCGCTGTCCAAGGGAAAACGACATCACGCTTAAAATCTAGACTGACTAAGTGGCTTAAGAGGGCAAAATTTAATTAAATGCCTGGAGCCAGCCTGAACTGTTGGGAATAAATCTAAATTAAATAAGATTACAAAGTGATCTAATAGAATGAGATAAGTTATAAATAAATTAGACATAGCTTGTGCAACAGAAACAAATCAACAGAAAATCCTTGGGTGTATATCAGCCCTGGTACATTTTTATGACACAAATCAAAATAGGATGGGAATTCCTGACTGTGGAGCAGAAAGGAGCCTATAAACATGATTGACAAATCTGCCAACAAGAGTTGAGTCCGTGGGGGGTGAAGATGGATCATTCAGCAGTTTCTGTGTAGCATGCTCTAGGTTGCTGAGAGGTTATGAATTATTACAAAAAGCCTGGTTTGCTGCTCTGTTTCTTTCAGTAGCAGAAATGGTGGCAGATTTAAATGGAGAGCTCCTGATACAGAAATGAAACAACATTCCCAGGGCACACTTAATGGTTTTACCTTACTTTCTGCCAGGAAAACATGGCTTGTGACTGCAAAAATAAGCCAGGGAAATTGTCTACTACATTGGAATACTCTCTGTGGTTAATCCAGGTCACAATTAACAGAGTAATCCAAGGATTTGATCATTGATAAAAAAAAAAAAAACCATTTGCTGCACGATTTTGTGTTGCAAAAAGCAAACTGTAATTAACTTGTAGCAGTTGCTTGAGATGAGTCAATAAATTAAGATGAGGTTAGCAAATTGTATCAGCAAAATGACAAACCAAATCAAAAGGCACCTCAACAGTGCTAAATATCAATGTTTTAACAGCTGGCAAGAGCCAGCTCTTCCCCAATTAAAACAGCTTCAAAGAGAATGCCTAGATTTCTATTATGAAATAAATAACCTTAGAAAAGGGAAATGTGTACAAACACAGCAAATCTTGTTGTTCAGCCTATTGCCCTCTGAATATTTGTGTGTTAATTATAATTTCTCTTGGCACAGTGACACACAGCAGGTTCAGGGGAGAGAAGAATGTAAAGAGCACACCAAAGAGAAAAAAAGCCAATGTAAACAAATGTTTGTAATCTGACTAAATCAATGGTTTTTTTAAGGAAAATGTGACCAGGAGTGTCAGGAGGCAGGTGAGGCTGCCTGTGGGACCAGGGAGTGCAGCTGTCCCATTCTGGATGGCAAAATGTCAGAGTTTGGTGGTATCAGATCACTTACTCCTGAGCAGATGCCAGGATCAAAAAACACCCAGCATTTTTGCTGAACTCCTCTTGGAAGGCTTCGAGGGAAGCCCAGGGCAGGGTAGCCTGGAGCACTGTGCGCTTTGAAGTAATCCTGTGCCAGGAGCTGGGGTGCTGTGGGGCTCCAGGCTCTCTCTTTGGTGGTACCACGTGTGTTGTGCAAGGGCAGAGAGGGTCTTGTTCTCTACTTAAAACAGGAAATAAAAGTCTTTCTGATAGAAAGACTGCACCTGTTTCAAAGCTAGAAGGAAACGAATAACCCCCTTTTCTGGTCTGCAAGTGTCACATAGCTTGTGGGAATGTTTACCGTGGTCCTTGGGGCAGTGTGGGATTGCCTCTTGTGTTCTTTCCACCCCCAACACCCACATTTGTGTGGCTGCTCAGCCTGGCAGAAGAGCACAGATACAGCTACACCCACCTCTACATAAGAGATGTCAGATTTCTTACGAAATCGTGATTCTTCCAGCCTGCATTTCATTAGTTGGTCACAGAACCTATTGCAGAGACTGATGATCAGCAAAATAAGACTGTCAACTCCCCCTAAGCTGCCTCTTTCTTTTGGGTAAAAAGCACAATGTTGCCTTTTATTTTCTAATCCTTATCTTGCTTTTTTAGTACAGTGTGAACTGATGCTGGCATGGAAAAACATGACAGTTCCCTGAATCAGCAGTCATAGGTTTTAAAATTAATCGGGCTTCTGTGGGAAATTTATTAGGTTTAGGAACAGAATTACAATGGTGGTGGATAAAGTAGAGAGGAATATAACCTTGAGGAAAGAAAATGAAGCAGTCTACTTCCCAGTCCTCTGCCTATTTTTCAAGCTGACTCTGTACAAACTCAAACAACTATTTCCTAACCATCCTTTTAATTACTATTATTGCTATTATTATTATTATTATTATCATCATCATTACTCTTATTATTGAGATATTTCTGCATTTTGCTCTGCCTCCCCCATGCTCTTCAGCAACAGGGTGTGCTTCTGGCAGTGTTGCAGGAGCAATGTCTGTAGCTGCCTTTAGTGGAAGAGGGAAGTGAGATGAGTATTTTTAAATGGGAGTTGTAACTCGGTGTCCTCTGCAGGAGGGCATGCAGGGGAGCAGACAATCAGCAATTGCTGCACTGCTTCCCTTCCCTGTCAGCATGGGACTTTGATCTCAGCAGGAAAAATGTCTTTTGAGAAAAGGCTTCACAAATCACACCCCTATCACATTAAGTAGCTTGTAGCCTCAGGACCTGAATTTGTCCAGTGAGTGTTACTTGATCTGTACCTTCCTTGCACAGCTGCTCTTATTTTAAACAGCAGTCTCAGTCCTGAGTAGGTCAGAGCTGCCTTGCTGGGGGTTGAGCTCAGGCCACTCAGCTGAGCATGACAGAGGGACATGCAGGAGGTATAGGGGACAGGCAGGACTGGCCCCAGGCACTGCTCTGTAGGTGCAGCCCTCTCGTGGATGTAACCCTGTTCTCCCTGCTCTGCAGAACTGACAGAGCAAATCCTGTCCATAGCTCCTTTCCCTGGGAAATGCAGCCTCTGTCTCTGTGCCCATGTCCCTAGCTCGGCTGCACTTTGTGGGTTTGGTGGGTTCAGCTGGAAGTGGGAGCTGGGCTCTGGTGGGTGCTGGCAGAGGCACAGCCTCTCCTGTGGGGGCTGCTGGTGCTGGGCTGGCTTTAGGAGCTGGGGGAGAACATTTGCAGGGCTATTGGATTCAACCTCATTTACACGAACACCCGAGGAGGGAAAACACAGAGCTGGCACAAATGCTGTCAATATGAACTATTGCAAACATTTGCCAAGCCACCACAGGGACCTTCTTATTGCTTTGCTATTGGAATCTCTTTCCCAGCCTTATTTGTTAATGGTATCTATACAGGAAAAATGCAGTGCAAACACTCTGGGTCAGAGGTGCAGCTGACTTTGCCACCCTGCTTCATCTGAGGATTTGTCCTTGTGCACTAAGGTAGAAGGGACTTTTTCCTGGTCAAAAACTAGCAAAACACATTTATAATTAGATGTAAAAATGCATTTACTTAAAAGACATTAGTCATCCTCACCATTTCAACTAATTCATTGGTGAAGTTAACTCTCCTTAATTCACACACAGAGAAAGTCAGGATAAGTAATTGTCTGTTGTTGGCATCTTAATTTTGGAGCTCAGTGCAATATATTTGGTTGCTTGTTTCATGGATCTAATCATTGCTTTATTTGATATCCCTACCCTAGCTGGTATTAATTCTGTAGTTTCATTAAAGACCACAGGATATCAAGATAAATCAATCAGCCTTTTCTCTTCATCATGGGACAAGTTTTCTCCTGCAGAGGAGGGAGCTCTCTGTCACTTACTAAGCCTTGGCATCCCTTAGCTGCTGCTTCATTGCACCTTGGGTTGCTGCTGAGCTGCCCTTGCATAGACTGGCTAGGCTTGGGTTTAGAAGCTGCTGGAGTTTGCAGAGCTGGTTTTATGAACTTGGTAATCCTGAAAGATCTTAGCCTTAAAAGTCTTTTCCAACCAAAACAATTTCATGATTCTAAAGAGCTGCTGCATATATTGTCAGAAAAAGCTGTAGCTGCTGCCCTGCTCCCCTAAAAACAGTGTGCTGTGGTTGTGCCCCTGGCACTTCACAAACCAAAGGGGCTGGGCAAGGCTCTGTGTGCCCAGAGCTGGAGGGAAGATGCTCATTCCTCATTCCTGCCATTGCCCAGCTCCTTGGGGCCATGCTGGGCTCGGGCAGGGGTGGGCATGGTGCCCACATGGGCGGTGGCCACTGGCATCACTCAGTGCTGGCCAGGGCTTTGGCAACAACTCTAGCTTTGGACTTGATTTCCATTTTTATTACTGCTGCACTTGGGAAAAATGAGAAAGTTAGTTATATCTGTGTTCATGTTTGTATCTCCATTGTTAGCCATGACCCAACATGCCATGTTTTGCTGTTGCAGCATCCAAGTGAAATTGCATTTCTAAATAGGGAAACTCAGCTACATGGAGTGTGCAAGGGGCTCTGCAGAGATGTAATAATTGCTTGTTCACCTGTCAAAGTGGAAAGGAAGTTTGCTTGTTGCTTTGAGCATAATTTTTGCTGCTTCTGTGCTATGTTAGACTTGGATTCAATATTAAATAAATCAGAATTCATGAAAAAGGCTGCTCCTTTTCATGGCATTAAATGGATTTTGAATACTGCACTGAACTGACAAAAACGGCACTGAAGGCAATGGTTGCACAGACTGCAGACCTTTAAACTGCATTTGAAAAGGACTTAAATACATTCTAAAGTTGGCTTTCAAATATTTGTATATTTTCTTACCTCTTTCTGCCCTACTCTCCCTCTCCCCCCCAAAAATAATGAATACGATTTCTAATATCCTGGGAAACTTTCAGCAAAAATATACGTAAATTCTAAACCTGTTTAAAGGGATATTGTCAAATGTGTTTCTTTAAATAGCTTACAACATTTTTGTTTACTTCTCTCGTACAGTTTTTAGAAGTGCAGAAATAATCCTCCTTGACCCACTGAAGCCTCTTCCCATTTATCAAACATTGATTTTTGTGTGCTTCTGCTAGAGCTTGAAATTAGCAGAACTGTGCTGGTAATTAAAATACAAATGATTATTATAGTAGCCTTTGCATATGTAGATCACTTCATATAAACATCAAGATAGTGATCTGTAGCTGTTACGCATCATTTGTATTTACACATAAAAAGAGAGTGGAAATTGTTTAATACAATAAAACATTTGCTTAGTGCAAACCCACATCCCTCTGCCTGGAGAGAGCCAAGGCTCCTCCTGGGATGGTCAGACCCTGGCTGGCAGCAGTTTGGAGCTGCATCTCCCTGCCCTGGAAAGGGGCTGGTGGATGCTGGGCTCCATGGTGCTGTCACTCCATGCTGGAGTTCCTGCTGTGTGCAGAGCAGAAAAACCTTTCATTTCTAGCCAGAACATTTGTACCTGCCTTGCTTCTTCCCTGCTCTTGGCAGCACGAGAGACTCTGCCCTGGCCAGGCACGATAAGTTCTGCTGGTTTCTAAGGCAACCATCACCAGCACATCCATCTGGACACATTTCAGGAGGAGGAAGGAAATCAAACCCACACCCAAACCCCTCCTGCTTGTCCAAGTGTGCATAACAGAAAACCATGTAACAGTGTGCAGGCACACATCTCTGTCACCTGAGCAGAGCGCTGCACAAGTGTGCCACAGAGTCCTGAAGATGCTCAGGGTGGTGGTGGAAGTAAATATGCTGCAAATAGGCATTATCAGATAAAAACCAAAATGAAGTTCTCAGGCACGTGGACATACAGATGGTTACCATGCACTGGGTCACTCCTATCACATCTCTGTGAGCAGAGAGCAGCACCCACTCTGTAACTGGGAAAAATCCATGATGGGATGAGGATCCGGAGATGAGCTTCGTTGTTTGACTCCAGTTCTTACAGGAGGATGCAGATCTGGGGGCTCACAGCCTGTGTGGGTATGCATGTGGTGTGTTAGTTACACCATCAAGGGTCATAGGAGACCATGAACTGTGTGAGATTATGAAGTTTGAAATCAGTAGGTTGAAATTTGAAGAATTATGTTTAAACAACAACTCTCACACTTGGACAGTAGAGAGTTTTAACTGAATTTAAGCTGAGGAGGTGTGTTCCCTGGATTGGCTACTGGAAACCTCATGTTAGAGGAGCAAATAATTTCTTGTTCCTTTATCCAGGGTGCAGTAGAGGTGTGAACCACAAAGAGGTACAGATGGCATTGCTTTGCAGCATTCCTGATGAAGGTTTTAAGAGTGAGTCAGGTTGGAAATTATGTTCACTGTGTTTTAGCAGATGACTGCAGTGAGAAACATTTATGTTTTGTGAATAAAAGCTTCAATGACCCAATGGCCCCATTAAAAACAAAAAGAATTTGGTTTACCAAAACAATCTTTACTCAAAATAGGTGAGCTAAGGTGACCTTTTGTCCTGATTATTTTGCTTCATTTCTTTAGGAAGAAAGCACTTGACTGCCTTTCACAGTGGAAGTGAGCATGCATGAAACTTCTCATGACTCTTAGAACAAACGGCATGTTTGGGGGGGTGGGGGGGAAGGAAAGAAAAAATCTATTAGGTGTGAGTGTGCCTATTTCTTAGGCAGGCAGTTTCTTGGGTGGCTGTAAGCAAGAAGCTTTTACCCTTTTTCACGGCCTCTGCTGTTGGATGTGATGTGCCCTGAGGACACTCGGGGTGGCAGCTTTGCACCGGGGCTGGGTCTGTGTCACCAGGGAAGGTCGCTGGCACCTCACCCAGCATCGATTGTACTGCTGTACCTTGAATAAAGGTTAAAGGAAAAGTTTTCTACCATATGAAGTGGGTATTGATTCCTGAAGGCTACTGGGAATTGCACTATGGATACACTTTCTTTTGCTGAGATAATGTCACTTTTTTCCCCTTTTCGTTTTTATTAAGGGCAACGATGTCTCTTTACTCGAGCTCTCTGCAGTCTTTAGTAGTTAAGTGGTTGGCTTTCTGGTTTTGTGAGGGATTGAAATGAGAGTATGATTTTAATGTTCCCTGTTACACCACCCACCAGTTCTGTGTCTATAAAATTTCATTAACTTTAATGATATAATAAAGAAACTCCTAAGCACAGTAATGCAGCGATGATAGAAGGGGAGTAACTCAAAGCAACTCAGAGCACTCCTGTTGTTCATGCACTCCACATGAGATCACGTCTTCAGTAATTCAGAAAGCAAACGTGCAAGTTTGGTTTGAATCATGTTGGTGCCTCACAGACCAGTGTCACAGTGTGTGTGTGCAAACCTCCCTGTGCAGAGGTAAATTTGGCTTTCACTTGCTGGGGTGCCATGGCTTACCCTCTTCACTCCCAGCAGTGATGCTTGTGAATCAAAACTTCTGCTTAACGGTGCACAACTGCTGGCTTCTTTTCCAATGCACAGTTTATTCTGCAGTCCAAAGCAACTACAAAATTATTGCATGCTCTCAAATTCTTCTTGCAGGGAAGGTTTTGTTGTTACGGAAATTTAACACTTGATACAGCCTTGCCTTGAAATTGTCTGGCCCTGCCACAAAACCACCCCAGCTGTCCTTTTACTGTGACCAGTCTGTAAAGAGAATGATGATTTGTAATTTATTTTTGCAATAGAATTACTCACTCACTGTGAGTGGGGAGTACAATTTCACAAGGCAGATTTAAGTTGTTTTCTTGTTTCAAGAACAGATATAACCTTATATTTACAAAGTAATTCCACAGTCCTTAGTGTACAATGCTTAGTCCATGGAAGTTATTCAGCATACAATTAAATGACTGGTTGCCCTTTAAAATTTATTGTAACACGTAAAAAGTCCTCCAAATTTATGTAGTACTAAATACAGCTTTGCCTAAATTGCAGGTGCTGGTTAAAGTGACCAATAGTTGTGCTACCTTATAATTATGTGTTCTTTCCATTGCTTTTCTTTGAAATTAATTCAGGAACATGAGGATTTAACTAGACCTGAGTGGTTTTGTTGTTTTTTTTTTTCCATTCACTGGTATGCTGAGGAGGGTTATATCTGAAACTGAGGCTTGGAAAATAATAATTTTGCAGCCACCTGAAGTGCCCATGTCACTCATGTCTGTCCTGAAATGTCCAAAACTTTTGCCAAGTGTTTAGAGCATTTAAAATAATGATAACGATTTTTCATTCATTTAGTGAAAGAGAGGGATAAAATAGAGAAGAGAAACTGAAGTGACCTTTTGTGGTAAGCAGAAATGTGCCAATATTGAAACACAATTATCTGAAGTGCCTGTGGGTACCAGCTTCCTGTTGATAACCTGTGGTGCTAATTACCTGCAAGAATTCAGGGCAGATATTTGTGACTTGAATTAATTGGTTCTCAGGAAAGACAGTGCCTGCAGAGGCTAGAGAGAGAAAAATACAGAATTTCAAGATGGAAAATGTGTTTGTGATGACGATGGGGCCTGTTGGTTCTGGTTTCCAGCATTCTCCTCTACATGTGTGGCTGAGCCTCAGTCAGTCTGTGAGATGTGGTGTTTGATCACCCCCCTTCAACCTTCCCTGAGATTAGACATGTGATTTGGTAGCTTTTCCACTTCTTTGTCCGCTTATAGCCTTGGAAACCTGTGGGGCAGAAACAAGCTGGCCAGTTAATCAAAACACAATGTACTGAAAAGGTCAAAATGGTAGAGCAGACTCAATACATTTTTCCTAGAATGGGAGGCATTAATATTCTGTGTCTTTATAGACCACAGTGTAATGTCCAGGACTGCAACATCAGAGCAGAAAATAGAAAAAAGGCAATAGATTCCCTTGACAAAGATTTTAATTAGAGTGAGTAATGATACAAAATTAACTAGTGGGTTTTTAGCATGTCTCATTTTGGAAGATATATGGAGTTCTGTGAAGTGGCTCAGAAGATATTCCATTTTGCAAAAACCTGAGTGATTTGCACAGTGAATAAAGTCAGCAACTTTGCTTTTGGATAAAACCATGCTGAAATGCCCACTGATGGTAGTGAAGGCAGGATAGCATCACTTCAGGGGTACAAAGTGCCTGTGGCAATTCCCTGCCTAAGCCTTCCTGCTCATCTTCCATAGCTGAGTTAATTTGCACATATCCTGGTGGAGAAGTAAATTGGTGTTACATTTTAAAAGGGATTAGGTGGGATCAGGTTTTTCAAAGAGCTTGGTGCCCATCAGGGTGTTAAAACGCCAGCAAAGTTTTGTGAGTGCTTCAGTCCTGCTGCCTTGAGCATCTAGCCATGGAGAGCCCCAGAAGATGATGCATAATCCAGGGAATTTTTGCGAAGTTAATCTTTACTGCTGCACTGAAAAAGCTGCTTGGTTGCTTTCACATAGCTGCTGAGCCACTGAAGATGTGCTTTAAGCTTCAGAAATGCTCTGCTACCCCCAGCTCAGTCCCCATGAGGACAGCTGATGTCCATACACAGTGACAGCAGAATGAGGGCACCTAATTAGGGACCTCCATCTGCTTAGTTAATGCAACCTGAGCATCTCCTGATAATCCCACAGTCACACACCACTTGAAGGGTGAGGGTTGGGCTGAGGGTGTGCTGACACAGTTGTTCTGACCTGCGATGCTTCTAAAAAGGTGCATTTTGGCCCCTGCTGCCCACTGAAGCCCCTGTCCCCTCGCTGGGCGCAGCTGGGCGAGCAGCCCTTGGGCAGGCATTGACCTTTTCTTCTGCCCTGGTGACAGATGTTCCTCACAGACATGTCAAAATGTGTTCTTTCTACTCCCTCTCTCCTTTTCAGGGTGTCTTTTTATTGATTAGTCCAGGCAGGTAAATCTGAGCCTAAAGTAATTACCTTCTCTTTGTTTTATAAGGTCCCTGGGCCCGATATATTTTAATGACTTTCCTCCCCTTTAATGGATATCAAATGACTCTTCATGACATCCATCATTTCTCCTCAGTGACCCTGTTGGCTGGTTACAGCTGGTTCAGACAATTCTGGGCAAACAGGCCTTTTAAAGATAATTAACATTCAAAAAGGTCAGTTACCCTTGCAGGCCTGCATGCTGATGTTCAGCTGTGAGTAAAAGAGTTTAGCTGCCCTTTATTATAAACACCCAACTGAAAACCCTTAGCACAGCCAAATCCATTTGTTATAATCCCACACAGGCTGGCTTTCTCCTCACAGCATATGAATATTGAGCTTTTATTTTTTTCCAATTCATCCACCAGCAAAGGGCTCAGTTATATCAATTCCTATCAGATTTTTACAAATATCAGCTTCTCCTGCTGCCTCCTGCCTGCCTACTCCAACACTCACATCGTCAGAGAAATATGTGCACTTTTTCATTCCCCAACAACACTGATGAATGAACTTAGAGCTCTAACCTAAGAATTCACTGTCTTGTTTATCTCAGCCTACCTCCATGTTCCTTTCTCCAGGAAAAACACTTTGGACCTAAACACATATATATTTATATACCCACATGTGCATATGAATATATAGGCATGAGAAGAAGCATTAGACCTGTAAGGTGATGGGTGCTCTTCTGAACTGGAAGCATTGCAAGGGGAGTTCCATGTGATCTTGTGATATAGAATGTCCAGCAGAATATATTTAAGGAATTGCAAGGCCTGGGGATGGTAATTAGCTGGCAGGGTGGTTTTGCAGACACTGTCTATTCTGGCTGAAAGAAATGGCTTGGTCTTTTTGTTTCTAAATGAGATTGAGGCAGATAAGGATTTAACCCAAATTGCTGAGGTGAAAGAGTCCCAAAGCTGAGTGTATGGACAAAGCACTTTCCCAGAGAATAACTGCTTACACAATTACACATCTGACCCAAATAAAAGTGTCCATTAGGACCTGAAAAGGAAGCACTTTCTGAATGCACATCCTCCTACAAACTGAAAATAAAATGGGACTTTTCTTTCTTGAGAAAGCCGTGTCTGAAAACATATGGTTTTTTTGCTCTTGCTGCAAGAGTAGCTAATTAACAAGAGTTTCTGTGCTTTATTATTCCAGGATTACATGTTTATCTGCCAGGTACTTGTCAAATCAGGCTGCTCTGTGGACAAGACAAGCAAGGGGAAAATATAATTGTTAGCAATGGAGGGTTCTGGCCAGCCCTTCACTCAGCATGTCTGCCTTATCTTGGATTTTCTTACTTTTCAGCCTGTGCTTCATTTTACACAAAACTTTTAAGCTCTCATTATTCTCCACCCAAGGCTTGCAGGCCTCAGCAGAGGCATTTTAGGAACAAGCAGATCTAGTGGAGGTGGTGGCTGCACAAGGCCCAAGCAAGGTGGTGACAGCCAAATTGATGTGGGTGGAACTCCATGACTCCTAGTTGTATGTTAAATATTCTGTAGATGGTCACTTTAAGAGTGTTAAAGACTCCTAATAATACATTGGATGTTCTGTTGATGGTTATACATATTGTTATCTTGAATGGTTTGTACCCAGTTTGTTACTCAAGTCCCAGTTTTGTATGCCCTTATCTCTTGTTGAGTTTCTGCTGCTCCCTGCCTGCACTCTGCACTTCTTGCTTCCTGCTTCCTACTTCCTGCTGGCTCCCTGTCTGCTCATCAAGACGCCTCTTATGGAAATCACAGAGACCCCCATGAAGCCGTGGCAGATTGTTTAGTACAATTAACACCAAAAACCCCTAGCAACAACGAGTCAGCACATAATCCAGACCCACAAAGGATGCCACCGAGCTGGCAAGAAATCAAGCTATCTGTAGAGGCTTTTCACCTGCTCATCATAACTTAAGGCACTCGGAAAGAAAGACATCCCTGGACTAAAATGAGCCCAACGGGTTCTTGGGAACTTCTGTGAAGATGAACTCCCAGGCGTGAGCAGCAGAATCAACGCAGGCATCCTCCTCGGCCGTGATTGAGGGAGTAGCAGCAGAGGCATAGGCAATCCCTTGAGCTTTCCCCTTTTAATAAAGGCATTTAAGGAGTTAATAATCATCTCCTGCCCTGTTTATTTATAACAAAATGGCCATTGCTATGATGGTTAATGTCTAAGTTTCTGTTGGGTGGTTAATGTGCAAGCTTACAGATGTATCAATGATAAAATGAAGGATTTAAATGTTTTTGACCAAAACATGGCTTTTATCTCTTCTACTCTTACCACTTCTGAGAAGACCCAGTCCTGGCCACACCACGGGCACCCCCAACCCCAGCTGGATGCCCAGCATGGCTTTGGGAACCCCTCCAGTAATTTGTAAAGAAGCTTTGTCTCTGCAGGAGCTGCTTGTCTGGTCAGCTCACAGGAGGGCTCAGGGGGTTTGATTTTGGAGCATTCAGAGTATCCCAGCTGTTCTGAGCACCGCAGTGAGGGCTGGTCATTTGAGAAAGAGATGTGAAACTTGCTTTATTTCTCAGACTGAACAAACCCATGAGAACATAAAATCACAGCCTGTTTATGCAGACTGTCTTTATTTAAACTATTAAATAAAATATAATAAATTATTAAATAAAATTAAACTTTATTTAAACAGCTACAGGTAATCAGTTAAAGCTGCTCCAATTGCACTGTTGACTTCAGGACAGTCACTGCCAGCGTCAGCCTGGACACTGTTGGACAATATGTTACAGCAGGAGTAGGTGTCAGTTCTCCTCTCCCGTCACTGCTGATGGTTATTACTGTCTTCTGGAAGTCTCCCTCCCACTGATGGCTGATCAATGAGCTTGGCATTGCTCCAAAGGTTGTAGGTCAGTAGTAAAACTGCAACAATTAGTAAGTTTGCCTTTTGCGCCAAGTATTGCAGCATATTTCCCCACCTCCTCCCCAAATAGTCTGCTTATTGAATTGTTACTTTTTCTTGACACTAACAGATGGTTCCTAGTGGCTGGCATCTGCAATATTTGGGAACAGATTGATGAAATTGATAATGACCAGTTTCTGCAGCAGATGGCTTATAGACAGATTTGGGTGTAAACTGACAATGTTACATCTAAAGAGAAGTTTCCAATGAACCCACACATTACAGCTATGATTACAACATTATTTAGACCCTGAAAAATGAATCTAAGCTTAGCATGAGCACTATATAGTGTCTAAGACAAAGGTTAAAAAAGATTGATTAGATAATTAGCATCTCTTTATTAGCCTTTCACCACATCTGTACGATGTTTTACATAAACATTCCCAGCCTAAAATTACAATGATGATGTTTTAATATTTATTATGTAGATAGGCGAGAACTCAATTTACTTTATAAAATAGTATTGTCTCAGATTTGCAAACCCTATCTGACAGAAAATGATCCGTAGAAAACAATAAACTGGCAAGAGTGAGCCCCATACCTGGCGGGGTGGAAGCACATTGGCTGCACTGGTGGCTTTTCAAGCCTCCTCCCACTTGCGAGCAGAGAACTCTGCAGCCTAGACAGGTCTGGAGGATGGCTGTGGCTGCAGAATTGTGTTTTATGCAGGAACTTGCAGGGTTCTCCACAGCCCTTCACAACAGCGGTGGTGTGTGTCCTCCTCCCCATCTGGATAGCAAATGTAAGAATATCCTTCTGGTGTGTGGTGACATCACTTCAACAGGGGATTTTGTGGCTTTCATAGCATGAGAGGAGTCCAGGTTTGCAGCACCTTGGCAGCTGAAGGCATCTGAGATGTCTCCTGCGCCCTCTGACATCTCTGGGCCAGGCTGGGTGTGGTGCTGGGTTTGATGGTGTTACTGCATGTCCTGTGTTAGAGCAAAAGTTCCCAGGCTGTTGGCTCAGAGAGGTGGCAAAGTAGGGTTCAGAGAGCCCAAGGCAGGGCTGGAGGCAGAGTGCTGCTGTGCTGTTGGGAAGAGCTCCACAGCTCAGTGTGCTGGGGCTCTGATCTTACCAGTGTCTGCAATGCTTCAAGGGAGACATGCAGGAAAAGGGGAATGCCCAGCACACCTTTGTGGGAACTGACAGTGGTCAGAAAATAGATTTTTTGGCTCCAGGCAGTGGCATGGGGCCTGTGAGAAAGCTAAGTACACAATACTCTCATCCTGGCCTGGGAAATTGTAAGGAGGAGCCCAAAACAATCCCTGTAAACAATCCCTGTAGATAGCCTCCTCCTGACACCTGGTGTTTTCCAACTTGTTTACTGGCAAAGATGTTTACGAAGAAGTGTAGGCTCTAAATGACCAATCCTGTTCATTCTGTTCAATCACAGTACTGAAACACTGTATAAAAGAGTCTGTCTTTCAATAAACTTTGCTGTATGCCCTCCAAGAAGATGGGAGTCTACATGTCCCAAGCCATTCCAAATTGTAACAATACACATTTACTTCTGTTGGGTATTTTTTTTTTTTTCACTTCTGATGCATTGCTTTACTCTCCCCAAAACTGCTGAGGCCTTTGAAGTCCTCCCTGTGTGATGTTGTCAAATCTTTCCAACAACTCACTGGCACATCTCAGCCAGCACCTGTCACCTCCTGGAGAGGCCTCACAGCCAGAGGCCACCTACCTCCGTGGTTCCTCTTCAGAGCTGGGGCACTTTGGCTTCATCCAAGAACTGAAGGGTTATGGCACCTCTCTGGTGAAGCCCAGGGTGTGGGGGCAGTGTCTTGGAGACCTTTGAGTTGGCAGAGTGTCTCTGAAGGCTGCAGCAGCTGCAGGTTCATCCAGGATGGGCTCTCAGCCCATCAAGAGTCCCATGACACGAGGGACATCAAGCAAGACTTGTGAGAGTACTTGGCCTTGCTTGGCACTGGGTCTTCCTACCTCCATCAAGGACTCCTGACACTGTGAAACAAATTACTCAAAGCTTGCCAGGACACCTTGATTTGTGCCAGAGCTCTCAGAGGTGAGCCGTGCTGGAGCTCAGAGATGGGCAGGGAGGATGTGTGGGGTGTGCACTCCTGATAAATTCACCTGCCTCAAAATGTCCTGCTGGGGTTAGTTACCTTGGGCAGCCAGTGAGGGGGCAAGGCTCCAGAAGGAGTGCATTGCCATCTTCACCGGTAAAGCTGTAGATTGCTGAGTTGTTTTTCTAGCAGTGAGAGAAGAGAAGTACCACAGAGGATGCCACCATATGAGGAATCCAGCTTTTTGTTGGTACAATTGGCATCATGGGACAGTTTTCTTTGTTCCCAGCAAAGGTATTTTTAAATCCAGGCACTCTTCCTGTAGGCAAAGTTGGAATAGTTTAACTAAAATGAGTGTAAAAACAAAGAAAAATGGAGCAAAACCCCTTAGGGAAAAGCAGTTCAACAAATACTTAAACAAACCTTAAAACTGGGCTGCATTAATTTAATCTGGAACGGAATGTTTTATTGGTGTCTTACAATGCAAAAGTGCAGTTAGGTGAGCACTCTGAGCTCTCTGCCCTGCAGAACTGTGTGTCTGTACTATTTCAGTAGCTTTTTTATTATTATTTTGTTCCTTCTTATTTTACTTCCTTTTAAAATAAAAAAAATTGGTTTGTTTTAAAGATCTGCAGGAGTACAGGTGTCTATGGACAGGGTGTCATAGGAGTATCAGCTTCAATCATCTTCACCTTTTTTCTGAGTGGCAATTTCTCAGAGCTTTTTGTAAAATACTCCAGCACTGGTTCCGATACAGACATTGTGATTGGCATGCAGTTTCCATTGGGTTTGAGTAAATGTGGCTTTTGGATATCAACCTGGAATTGCATTGGTAAACACAGAACTGAATTTGGCTGCAACTATTTGTTGTCACAAAATCTGATTGTGGAAAAATAGTTTCCACAAAATGGAAGTGAAATATTAAAATTCTTGAAGCTCTGTAATCCTTTTTGTTCTTATTTTCTTTCTCTGATATGAGGTTCCTCAGATGTGGAAAAACAACACTCATGTGCAATACAAATGTATCCAAACAGTGAGGTTAGTTTATTTACATAAATGCTGTTTTCCCTGCCTTCCTGAGATTATTCTCAGTGCAAATCACTGTTGCTTGAATGTGCAGTGCTTATAATGACTCAAAAGCTATTATGGCTTCTGCTTTGAGGGATGATCAGCTTCTGTAGCAATGCCCAGAGAAATGTTCTGCTTCCTAATTGTTGCTCAAGTCAGCTAATTTGCCTTTTTCCCCAGTGTCAGGTGAAATGAGGCATTCCTGCCTTGGTTTTTATTTATCTGCCTGGAGCAGGCAGCCTGAGGGCCATGGGAGGGGTTGGTGTGAGGGAAGGGACTGCAGCCCTTCGCAGCTCAGGAATCTCCCTGGCACCTCTGCCCCACCTCTGGGGACACTGGAGTGTCCTCTCCGTGGGAAGAAAGGCTGGAGGCATTTCTGCTCTTGTTTGCTCAGATGTCAGCCTGGGTTTGGGCCTGGAGGCCCCTTCAGGTCTGGGTCCATCCTGAGAATGAGAAGGTTCCATCCTGGGACTGTTTGAGCTAATTTCTGTTATCTTGCTTTCTCAGGGGTTCTGACTTCCCAGACTCTCAGGAAAGTGTTTTCAGCACCCATCACCTCTTGGTGGAGTTGGCAGGGACCTATTCCTGGCACTAAAGATAAATCTTTTCCCAGCCTATCATTTTTTGATCAGGATTTAAGGAAGCCTTGATTTATCTCAGCTACCCCACATCTCAGTGTCTCCCTGTTATTGACCAGCACAGCCCTTCTGGTGAGATATCCCACATGATCACATTTTGAGGCAGCTTATTCTCTAGTTTGATGAAAGAAAAACAATTCAACACCAGGATAAACTGAGAAGCAGCTAAGAGACTGAGTGGTGTTTTTTTGTTTGTTTGTTTTTTTTTGTTTTTGTTTTGGTTTTGTTTGGGTTTTTGTTTTTGTTTTGGTTTTGTTTGGGTTTTTTTTGGTGTGTGTGTTTTTTTGGTTTGGTTTGGTTTGGTTTGGTTTGGTTCCCCCCCCCACTTGTAAAAACTGGAGGAGGTATGTGAGATTTTGCATTGTGTGTGAGCCAATGATCTAATGTCATCTTTGCAGTACAGGATTAAACACTGACTCAGGTGTTCTTCCCATATTCTAAGTACCAGATTCTTCTTTCTGTCCTTATCAGATGACAGGCTTCCAAGCTGGGAAGCTCATGCCCAGAGGCAACGGGAAACTTGGGTTGATTTTCAGGAAGAATGAGAGAACTTTTCTCAGTAATCACCTCCTGCTGTAGAAATAAAGCCAGGGAAAAAAAAAAAAGGGAAAAAAAAAAAAAAAAAAAAAAAAAAAAAAAAAAAAAAGCCACCAAAAAAAGGTTTGCCTGGGGCATCAGTGATGTTGTAATGGTTTTGCACAGCTGAGCTTTTGAAAGAAAATATATAGAAGAAAAAAAGGCTTATTTCAGGAAAATGTCACAAATAAGATGTTGTCTGAAAACTGTGGTTTATGCCCAGTGTTTCTGGGCGCTTTTTAGGTTGTTGGGTGGCCCCGGATCAACAGAAAATGGCACAAAGGTACAAGACTGAGAAATTCAGGTGAGGTTTTGGGTGCGTGCTCCCTCTCTCACATGCTCACACTCACATCCATGTTCACACAGTCTTAATGGAGGTTTGAACCACAGTAAAATACCAGAAAGAAAGAGCATAAAGTCTGTCTGACACACAAGAAATTTGGGCTTAAATAAAAAAAAACCAGAACTTGAGGCATGCTGCAGGAATGAATATTGAGCTGTGTTCTGGATTCCTAATAGACACTTTAAAAAAAGGATATATTAAAAGGGCAGCCAGTTCCTATAACTTTTAGCAGATTTCATGGTCTGCTTTCAGGCTATTGCAATGAATAACAAAAATAAAATATTCATTCTATTTTCCTATTTGCTTTTTCTAACCTACTGGGTCCCCAGAGCACAGTGCAATTGAAGTGCATCTCTGATAGCAGTGAGAAAGCAACTGTAAGTCAGTTTTAAATTGTTCTAAGTGCAAGATTTATAATTTAAATATATATATAGGTAAGGAGCATTGTTTCTTGTTAGTGAAGGAATTTATGGGTTCAATATGTAAATGGCAAGGAGCAGCCCAGAGAAACAGAGCAGATCTCAACAGAAAGTTCACTTAGGTTTGGCTGCAGGCTGAGACCCCAGGCAGACCTTGGTCAGGCTTGGTAAAACCACTCTGGAAAAACTTGCAAAACCAAGGGGTTTAGGGGAAAAATCTCTTTTGGGAAAAGCCACCAATGAAATGTACAATACATTTCACTGGGGCAGCTGCTCCAGCAGAAATTCAAGAGCCATTGAAAAGGAGTCTTTTCTGTATTTATGAGCATTGCACTGATTTCTTTCCACCTCTCTCTTGGTCAGGGTAGGTACCAGATATTTCCTGGTACTTTTATTCCTGTAGAAAATGTGTTCACACCCAGAGTCAAAAGGACTTAGGCAGTAACAAATTATTCTGGTAATTCTGATTTCTGTTCTCCAGACCCTGCTGGCATACAGCTTATAAAGGGGCAAGAAAAAAAGGCTCCTTTCCTTCTCCAGTGCCTGTGACAAGCATAATCAATAAATGCTATTGGCTGCTTTTCTGAGACTTCAGTGTCTCACAAAGGGATTTGCTTTAGATCTAGTAGGGCAGTGGAACTTAATTAGCAATTGATTATTAAAGGATTACTGATGAATAACAGCAATTTTATATGTGTAACTTTATCTAGATATAAAATGTGATTCACAAGCACTGATGGATTTTTAAAGTCCTTGTTGGAACACAACATCATTCTCAGGGCTCTCCTTGCTGAGCATCCTGGTCACTGTTTGCTACGGGCTGATGTGTGACCTCCTGTCAGGGTGAGAGGGACCTTGCAGGGACAGGTGCTGGCTGGCAGGGTCACAGCAGGGCTCTGGGATGGGTTTTCTGGCAAGGGCTGCCCACATGCCCTCACCACCAGTGCACTGTGCACAGGGGCTCGGAGGGAGTGACCAAACTGGCTCATAAAAAATGCCCTTCAGATGTGGAACAATGCAAATGCTGAGTTTGGGACAGATAAAAAAGGCTTCTCTAGCTGCAGCTGTGCTGTTTTTTCACAAAACTCAGTCCTCTCCATCCTGCCCCCATGCAGGATGAAAACACGGGTGAGCACCCCAGAACCAGCAGTGGTGCTCAGTGCCCGCCCTTATGGAAATTATGTGGGGTCATCCACACCTTTTGTGCCCTTCATCCTCCTCTGCTCCCCACGTCCTGGCTCATCCTCTGGCCCAGGGCTCCTCTGTTCTGCCCCCTTTTTCTGCCTCCACTTGTGTCACAGTTTTATTCAGTTTATGTATATGTATTTTTTACTGGTTTGTCTCCATCATTTTGTCTCATGGGGACTGCATTTAGTACCATCTTACTCCTTTCTTTTTATGCTTCCTACATCCAAATTGCTCAGTATATCATCAAATATCATCCTGTCACTCTCTGCCATACCCATTTACTGCTGCTGCTGTTTGAGGCTGCAGCTCTGTGTAAACAAGGAGGTGGATAAATTACCCAGAGGGTTCATGTTCACCTCCCAGCACCCACTGGCCATGAGGCATGTCACGGTCATGCTTTCCCTGGACATGAAATGGTCTTTTCCCATCATGGGCTGTGGAATAATAAAAGCATTGCTTACAACAGAGTAGGCCTAAGGTGACAGGAAACCAGGAGTGATTTACCCACTCTATCTACTTTTATTTATAACTTGTGGCTTCTCTTCTGAGGGGAAAAAAAGGGGTGTTTTGACTTTCCATTTCTGGATTATGGAGCAAAGGGTCAAACCTGAGTTTTTGACTTGATAGTCCCATGACCTGAACTAATGTGACAAGTGGAACAAAATGACAAATTACCCTTTAAAATGTGTACAAGTGTCACTGGGAGTAAATTGGGCACAGAAATTGATTTCATGGTATTTGCCTCCTGTGTCGAGGTAAGAGCCTGAGCAACTTACTCAGATTTTCAGTAATTTGGGGCACCTGCTTTTCTTCCCAGACTTGCAAAGTGTATTTTGCTTGCAACAGCCTCAGTTGTTGGGAACTAACATGCAGTTGCTGCCCACAACCAGCAGCATTAGTAAAATACAACAAAAAATGGGGATTTACCATCCAGGCTTACAACTTGTATCACTGTGCCCACTTTCCAAGAATCCAAAGATTCAAGGTCAGGTTGGATGGGGCCGTGAGCAACCTGTTCTTGTTGGAGATGTCCCTGCTCATTGCAGGGGCTTTGGACTAGATGACCCTAAAAAGTTCCTTCCAACCCAAACTATCCTGTGATTCAATTCCTCGTCTTACCATTCTGAAAAAGGCAGCAATTAAGAGCAAAAAAAGGTTGTGTATCAGCAAGCTCTCACTGCAGGCTGATGGTGTTGTACCTTCCTGAAGGGACATCACTCATGGTGCAGGGTAGTGGGGCCCTCTCCTGCCCAGTAAAGCCTCTCGTGCTGGTTTGGGTGTGCCTGCAGCAGCATCTCCTGGGCTGTGCCTTGTTTTCCTGAAGGGGATTATGCATTTCCATGTCCTGGATGGGCAGAGCCAAGCAGTTTTCCCAGTGCTGATGACAATCCTGCCAGTTAACTGTGCTCCCACATCCTAAATAGCTCTGCATGGAGCATGGGGAAGAGCCTGGAGCTGTGTCCCAGCATGGACATGTGAGGTGGGGAGCAGGTTAAGGAGGAAATGGAGAAAAGCACAGCAGCTGCATTACCATGGGGGCTGCTAATGCTGCGAGCCTTAGATAAACAAAGCTAATTCCTTAATTTCCAAAACTATGTATTTTCCCTCTTTTCATCTCAAAACTAAAAATATTTGAATTGATTCTGAGATCCTGGAAAACTGAAGTCATCATCAATCACAGACTTCCTCTGCTTGCCTTCCCACCAGATGATATTGAAGAAAAGGACATTAGCACTTTTCTGTTTGGTTGCCTTCAAGCAGGCTGATGTTTGTGCTAGGGTGGGATGACAATCACAGCAGAGCAGCAACTTTAATTGCCAGGCTCTCTATGAAATGCAGCAGAACTCCCTTTACAGAATTTGATACAGTGGCAAATGTATCTAGGAAAGAGATTTTCTCAAGTGGATAAAATAGGTCATATATTCTTAAATGGTAGAGGATGTTTTCACTTCTTAAATAGTGTTTCCTGTTTTCAGTCATTTAAGTGGATTTTCATCACACAAAGTGGATCCTTGAAAAAAACCCAACAGTCACATTATGAATTTATCTCTTCAACCATAAGAAATTTTCATTTCTGCTCAGTTTAACCCAGAAGGTTCAAACAGCTCTTCAGCACAAGGATAAATCTGTGTTTGCTATTCACAAATTGGGTCAAACGTGTTAAACAACACCTGTTCTATTGTGACTTCACCACCAGATACTGAGTTTGTTACCCAGGTTTCTCTGGGAGAACAGGTGGGCTGTGTTAAAGGAGAAGGTGTGTCTGGAAGGAAAACCCCTTTCTGCCTGTGGCAGCCTCATTCTGTGTGCAAGGAGAGACAATGAAGTCTCCACTCTGTTACATGTGAGCAATTTACCAGACAGCTTAGAGCAAAACCCAACCCAGCTCATGAGAACAGAAAATGGCATTTATTCTGGAGCAAAAGCCTCCAGCAGAGTGCCCAGAGCAGCCATGGCCTTGCTCCGTCCCACTGCATCCATCCCATCCCTCTGCACCAGCTGCGCTTGAACCTGCCAACAACCTTCCCCTGTCCCAAGTCCTGTACTGGACTGGCACTGGAGTGGCACAGGCTGATTTGGCTCTTGCAGTCTGCAGGCTGGGCTCAGGACAAGGTTCTGGACAGTCACAGGGGACCTGCAGAGAAAAAGATGTGGGAATTTGGCAATTCAGCTCCAGCTGCCTTCACAGTAGTGGGCATGCACAAATGGAACTGATGGAGGTTCCTCTGCCTGCTAAAGGAAGCATGAAACAAATTATTTTGTGTCCAAAGTCTGTAGTAGAGCCATGAGGGACTCCTAATTAGGGAGCTAATGTGCACTTTCCCAGTGATTAGGTAAACACATTTTTTTGTTATTTATAATAGCTTTCATCACACAGATTCAACTAATTACAAAAACTTCCCTTGTAGAAACCATTTACAATTTTAATTCCAATTATTTTTTGATAATTCAGAAACATTTTTCGTATTACTCATCAGAAAGCAGAAAGTTAATCCATTCATTACCATGCTGAAAGGCTGATTTGAAACCAGCCATGGATTACAAAGTCAGACTGAAGGTGAAAAGCAGGAGTTTGCTGTGCAGAAAGTTGAGGGGGGTGGGAATAGCTGGAAAACCCCCAATAGCACAAGGCTGAGAAATTTTTTGCAGAGCTGAAGAAGAAATGCAGTGGTGCATTTACAGCCTGAGCACTCCCATGTCCAGCGAGCTCCTTTGTTCTGCTGTGTCAGCCCAGTGTGGGGCTGGAGCTGGTCCTGCCAGGGCTGAAATGCTCTCAGCTGGATTTGCACCAATTTCAAGGAGAGCAGACAGGGTGGGAGGGAGTCCTAAGGATGCTGGAAAGTGGGGCTTGTGTTTGCATCTCCAGATCCCACTCAGACATAACCCACAGCACTCTGTTAGGGACTGTAGGCATCTTTCATGTGGTAGCTTTGCCTTTAAAAAATACTTGTTTTACTCAGACCCTAAAAAGGCCAAAGGTTCAAAGTATCTTTCATAAGCACTGTGGGGTGACAGTGAATCTCCTGTGATTCCTTTTGATTCAAAAAAATAGAGGTCAGGTCCTACCCATATCTCTCTCCTTGAATTAGATGCTTTCAGTGGAGCTGCAATGATTTACAGCCCTGGACAAAGAATGAATATATTTCTTTTAACTGAAATTACCTCTTTGTAATGTATCCAATCTGGAAATTAAACATCCCATCTGATGTCCCATTTGGAATTTTATTATATGAAGCTGTAAGACATTTACAGCTTTTTTTCTCTGAAAAGTGATTATGCTCTCTGTTACAAACTCCTATAAAATCCTACAATATTTGCTTCTACCTCCCAATTTTGTATAACAAACTCCAAATTCAGAAGCCAATAAAAACTAGCTTATTGAATTCAGTGTGAAAAGCTTTGATTTCTGTACATAAATGCTTTCAGAGTTGTATTCTTACTACCTCTTATGTTCTACAAATATTTACTTAAATACACTTTTTGAAAGACAGTTTCAAACTTCAGAAATGAATTGCTCACTAAAATGGGTTTGACAAGCTCTGAATGCAGCATTCAGTTTAGAAAAAACAAAATGTTTTCGTTTTGAAATGTATCTTGCAAGGCAGGTCTGTGTCTTTTGCAGGTGCACGCTCAGAAGGTCTAGCTCAGCCCACGTTTCTTGGCTGACAAGGGATTTTTGGGAGCTGTCTGTCCTGGTCCAGGGATGGAGACACTTGGGAAGGGCTTTGCAGGCAGCAAGGCAGAGGCAGGGAGGAAAAGGAGGGACATGAAGAATGTCACATGTGAAAACAGTGGGGGCAGATTTGACCTGTCAGACTCAGTCACTTCTGTGGGGGCACCACACCCACCCAGCAACCTTCCCCTGTCCCGGACAGAAAACATGGTTGGATGAACAGCTATTATTCACTGAACAATGCTCACCATTCCACACCTCCTGTGTTACCCCCCAGCCCTTTCAGGGCTCTTCTAGATAGCTTTTTTAAAAATCATCCTGGAGGTGAGTGCAACACCTCTGGTTACTGGTACAGCAGTGCCGAGTTATCTGGGGCTTTGCTGAGAAGGAGCCTGATTTGCTTTCAGCAATGAGCTGTCAGACGTGGCTGCTTCAGACCTTGTTACCATAAATCCTCCCCTGCAACCTGGGCAGAATAAATTGGATCAAGGGAGCAAAACATTCTCAAGCAGTATGGGTTCAGTGACAGAAACCATTTAGGAAAATGGGTCTGGGGCTGTGGCACTGAAACCACAAAGGAATTTCTGCTGAATATCAGGCCTCAGAATGCCAGGCTGAAGAGATTTTCTCTGGGCTTGAGTCACGGCTGAGCTGGCACTGCTGTGCACACTGTGCCATGTCCAGCAGACTCCTCACCCCTTTCCTGATGTGCCATGGCTCTGAAAATGAGCCTCTCACCCAAAGCAGTCCTTTCTTCTTCCCTCATCCTCCTCTGGTCATGGGATGAGACCAAAACTGGGAGCATGGTTAGTGTGGTCACTGCTTGGAGCTGCAGAATGGTAAATTTAAGCTTAATATTGCTGAATATTTCCTGGGGGATACTGGTACCACAAGAGACCTTGTGCTAGAGAGCCAGAGCTCAGCCTGGCTCACCTCTGGCAGCTAATGAGCACCATTAAGGAGAGAAGGCAAAAGTGATGGATCAACACTGCCAAAAGGTTTTCCAGCACATCCCCTGCATTCAGCTGTCCTAAGGAGCTGTACAGTGCCAGGGCTATGTTAAGGGACTGTGGTGGGCATGAGTGGCAGCTGACCTGCACTTGCCAAGCTCTGGCTCTGGGACAGAGACTGCTGAGGAGCAAACACCAGCAAATATCTTTGTCATTGCTTCAGCTTTTGGAGAGGCACCCCTGTAGCAGATGCCAGGCTGCCTCAGTAAACAGATAAAGGCAGGTGAGTCCCAGAGAGGAAAGCACGCTGGTGACTTCCTTGAAGGATGCTGGGAGGGTCTGTGCTTTTTGGGTTTCCCCCCTGAGGAGCCAATCCTCCTGCCTTGCCAGCCTGTAAAGCTCTGAAAGCAAAGCCAGACAGCAGGAAAACCCCCTCACTGCTGTTAATAAGCAAAAGGACTAACGAGGCTGAAGCTGAGTGCATTAAGAGCCCACCTGAGCAGAGCCTCTTCGTGACAGCACTTTGCCAGAAAGGATCCATTTGCTTCCCGGCCACCCCCAGTGATGGGCAGGCAGAACCTGTCATCCTTGTCATTAAAGATTGCTCTAAAGGGAGCAAACATCATGTCTGAGACCTGCCAGGGCCAGCCAGACTCAGCAACCCTGCCAGCCCACTGCAGGTGCTTTAGCAGCCTCCAAAGTGACCCAGAAACGCTGCTGGGTGGGGCAGCAGCACTAAGTGAGCACTTAAAATTTCTGAGAGTTTCTAACACTGGAGGAGGGGAACTGAACCAAGAGCTGAACCAATGTGGAGGTGATGAGTGGGTCAGCAAATGCTGCCATGCAATGTGCATGTTGCATATGTGAGTACAACTCTTCAGAGGAAAAACCTTCCTGACTTTGTATTCTCTGCCCTAGAGTCACTGTCGTCTTAAGATTCAGTGCAAAGATGAAAACAAATCATGCTGTCAAAAAATCATACATTAGAAACAAATTATTCTCTCTAAATGCATCTTGGCAATATAATTGATAAACTGTGACTATGTGAAATAATTGAAAAAGCAGGGTGGGGACATGCAGGATAAATGACTAAAATAAGAAAGTAATGAACATATGTAAATAAAATCCACAATCAATAAATATAAATTATGGTGTGACAAACTGTAAATAATCAGAGCATTTCAGGCCTGGAATGTGATCCTTCCTCAGGGAAAACTTGTGTTAGCAAATCTGCAAAAGCCTTAAGAAGAAAACAAGAAGACAGGAGGTAATCAGGGCTCTCTGAAATGGCAGACACGATGGATTAGCCCCTGGATTCATTACTCAAAACCTTCACCAGCAGTGTGGAAGTAAGACATGATACCAGCCCACTTCCTTCCTCCACCCCAACATACAAATAATCCTGGCAGGAGTGATGCCCTCAGCTTTTCTCACACTGATACAGACAGATTAAAAAAAAAGGGATGGCATTTTTCCTTCCTGATTTAGCCAGTTAGAAGGGGCTTTTGAAGGCTAAGTCTTGTCTCTTGATTGACTGCACTTTCTTTCTTCCCTCCCATCTCAGGGATCCCTGTGCTATTAAAAAATAAACACTCTCTGTTCCCAGCTCCTGCAGATGCACGTACTGAGGCAGTTTTTTGTCCACCACAGAGGATTTTATCCCATCTCTGTTTCCAGGTCCTAAATCCTTTCCAGATCCTGGGGATTAAATTATCATCAAGACCAGACCATGCCAAGACCCTTCAGCATGAGTGGGAATGCAGCCTGCATGAGGGATGAGCTCAGCCACTGCTGCTGAGAGAATAAAGCACCAGAGATCAGCACTGAGGATGGACTGAAGAGATTTGGGATGGATGAGGGCTGGTGGATTTACACCCTGGCCTCCTGGCTGACTCTTGAAAATGAAGGTGAGGGATGACAGACCTTCATTTGCTGTTTCAGCACGTGGTTGCTTTGTCTCAGGACATCTTTCACGCACTGCCCAGAGCACAGCAGGAAGGCTCCTGTTCACCTGCCCACTGTGGATGCCCCAAATGCCCTCAAATGTTTGGTGAATCAGAAGCACAGAACGGTTTGGGTGGGAAGGGACCTTAAAGCTCATCCTGTTCCACCCCCTGCCATGGGCAGGGACACCTTCTACTATCCCAGGTTTCTCTAAGCCCCATCCAGCCTGGCCTTGGACACTTCCAGGGATGGAGCAGCCACAGCTTCTCTGGGCAACCTGTGCCAGGGCCTCACCAACCTCACAGGGAGGAATTTCCTCCCAATACCTAATCCAATCCTTCCCTCTCTCAGTTTGAAGCCATTCCCTCTTGTCCTGTCACTCCAGGCCCTTGTCTAAGACCCTCTCCAGCTCTCTTGGACCCCTTTAGTTACTGGAAGAAGCTCTGAGTTCTCCCCAGAGCATTCTGTTCTCCAGGCTGAACAGCCCCAGTTGCTGTGGCTTTATGTCACATTAAATGAAAGTGAGTTAGAACGGGAATAAACATTTTGTTTGTGGACAGATTTGAAGGAAAATACCTGCTGCTGTCTGGGACTGAAGCTTGTTTGGAAAGTGCCCTCAGGAGCAGTGCTGAGGCAAAGATTGCAACCTCACCTTGCTGCTGGCTTGCAGACAGCATTGTGTGGTAAAAATACACCATGCTCTATGTCTAGGGGTAATAAGAAGAAAAGAAATGACATTAAAATGCAAACTATTGTCAGTGGTAATTTCCATGGAAAGTCCATTTCCATTTAATAGCAGAGAATCCATCACGTTCTGCCTTATTTCAGCTGTGATGGCTCCCAAGAAAAGATGTAGGTCTCAGCATGTCAAAGCAGGTCACAGCAGTGCCTTTGAGAAGAGCTCAAGGTGCAGTTTTCAGGTAGTGGAGGGGAGAGTTGCTTTGCCACTTCCCTTTACAGCCATGCTGGCACACACCCTTCCCCAAAACTGGTAGAAAATGTCTAAATTTGGCTGTGGGGCTGCATCATGTGGTGCAATGTGAGTGGGGACTGAGGGAGCAAAGCAAGAGCTGCTGCAGGAGGTGTGGAAAGGAAAAATGGGCAGAAGGTTGGAAATTTTGTGTACAGGTGAAAACACAGCTCCCCCAGTAATTCTGCATCTCTACAGGAGCCCTGCTGGGTTAATGCAGTGCCCTGACTTGCACCAGAGTCTCGGGGAGACTGAGCAGCCCAAATGCCCTGATTTTAATGTAGCCTTACAAGCAATGGTTTGGGACATGCCCTTGCTCCACGATAACAGAGCATTTCATGAGACTCAATTAGCAAGGTAATTAGTTAATCAATTATGTAAAACAGATGAGCAATCCGATATCTTGTTCTACAATGATACAGCTCTTTGTTGAGACTTAATTAATACACAGGCTCGGGGACAAAATTTAAAAAAGGAAAAAAAAAACCCCAAATCCTACAGAAGAATCAGTTGGAGAGAATGATTCCAACAGAGGATGGAAGCTGGGCTGGAGACCAGATGGGATGACAGCCCTGCTCTGAGAGCATAGTGGAGTTATTTTGGGTAGTTTAACAACCAGCCTGATATTTGTCTCCACCACTACAGCCAGCTGAGCCAAATGGGGCTCTCCTGCCTGCCAAAACAAATCTGTGGTAATTCCTTCTGTGTAACTGCTCAGTGCCCACCTTTCCAAGCTGGCTGGTGCTGTACATGACAAGGGAGGCGTTCAGCAGATGTGTTTGTTGTTTATCTGCCTCCCAGCTCCTCCTGCTGTACCAGGAGGGCTGCAGGGCTGAGCTGCAGCTTTAGGGTCTCTAACAACCACCAAAAGTCACTGCAGCTGTTGGATTCCTACGTGACCTGTACCAAAACCAATGGGGATATTGATCTTCTGTAACAGCCCCTTGTAACCCAAAGTATTTCAATAGCCTACATTAATCTGTGAAAACCTACATCTTGTTACAGTCTCTGTTTTATTTAATTTTACTTTAGGCTAGTAGTTATTTGGGTCAATTCTTTGCAGTTGTGATAAATTGATACATCATTTGTGATGGAGCAAAAATGTGTCAGGGCTTCTACTTATACAGACTCTTACTCAAATATATTTGCATTAAGCAGATTTGTGATACACAACACAGAAAAATCAGTGTCAAACCTGCAAGTCTCTCAACCCCCTCCAAATAATTTTAGAAGTAATGTGTTTCCAAAGCTGAAACCAATGTGCTTATGGACCTTTCCTGTAGCAATATGCTCCAGGGTCGATTTTCCCGTGTTCAAGGGCCAGATTGCAAATGTATTGGCTGGGAATGGAAGCAGAGTCATGCTCCAGCAATGATTTTTATTGAGTAACTATAGATGAGAAAAGGCAGTTACTGCCTGGCAAAGACCCTGCATTTTAAGTTTTCTTTATAAACTCTCTCTCTGCCCAAGCCTTTAGCGTGGAATTGCAGGAATTTACAGCAATATGTGGAAGAAGCTGATACTCAAGAGATGTGGCTGCCAGACTGTATTTCTTTCTAAGGCTACTGTCAGAGGGGTTCCTTGCACAGCTACAGCTGGGAGGGTGACTGCAGAGCCACTGAATGCTCACATCAGAGCCTCTACATGCCTCTCCCTCACTGCTGGGCTGACAGACTGCTACAACATCAGAATTTGCTTCTGGCCTCTTCCCTTCCTCTCAGAGTGCCACTGTGTGGTTTGTGTGTATTAAGCCTTGTTCTCAGGGATTCAGTTCAAGCAGTTACTGGATATTGCCCAGCCTGGAGCAGGAACCTGCTTCTGTCGTTCCTGGGTTTTCACGGGCTGATCCCAAGCCAGTCACTGGGAATTCTTCACTGGAAAAAAATAGTTTCAGTCCTGGATGAAGTGGATAGGACTTCTCTATCCATGCTCAGGGGATCCATACTCCTCTTTCACAGTTTACCTAAATCTTTGGTTTCACTGTTTCCCTTCTCCTTCCAAGATTACATGAAACCATCTCTTCACTCTGTCTCTTCACCCCCTCTGAAAGAGCTGGTCTTATTCCAAAAATGGGAGTGTTCAGAAAGTCAAAAGCTTATTAATAGCTCTCTGCCTCTTTTTAATCTATTCAAAAAGCTGTACAGTGTGCAAAGCTGTTGTGACACGATTTTTCTTTTTTAATATCTCACCCTTTGACTGTCAGTATTTAAGGAAAAAAGAAACTAATCATCAGTGAAGGCTGTAATGCTACTGTTTCATAGCTGCTGGGGAGCTCAGAAGAAAATTTTGTAAGACAAGATATAAAAGAGAGCAAGAGAGAGAGGAGGTGTGTGTGTAAGTGTATGCATGCGTTAGAGGTTTCACAGAACAAAACAAAAAGTATATTAATTTGCAAAGTAATATTAGTAAGATAAGGAAAATATCTATTGGAAAACAGTGAGAAAAGGGCCATTTTTGTAGCTTTGTCCTGAGGTGCTCCTTTAATGCAGAGGTATGACCCCACCCTGGAATTGCCCAGCCTGGCAGATTTTACTGAGGATGCAAAGAACAGCATTTGGGTATGGATGAACTCTAGTGTCCTCCAGGGAAGAGCTGTCCCTACTAACATTTTACCTTGAACCCCAAATGATCTTTTACTATTGCTGGAGCAACATTTCAGCCACAGACACTCTTCAGTATCAGTGGGGAAACAAAGACTGCATCTCCTGGCAGGGAGCTCATGGAAATGAGTCCAAGATTCTCCTTGGAAAATGGAGTCAGAGTGATGGAAAAGCTAAATAAAAATCAGTATAGCTTATCAGGACATGACAGGTGGGATATAATAATCTACTATGAGTATTTTAATGTATGAAACCAAAGTACAGCAATAAGCCCAGTACAAGTTGTTACAGGAGGGAGTAGCAAAGCAGGGGTGATAAAACACAAGCTGAACCTTATATGAGGCACACAATGAATTCCTAGAAGTGGGTATCCCAAAATTCCAATCCATATCCCACTCCCAGGGGGGTCTAAAGACTATATATATATATATATATATATATATATACATACACATATACATGCACATATTATGTATCTATTTATTCACACATTTGTAATTAGAAGGGAGTGGTGTGCATGTATAGCTATGCATGTTTAGTACAAAGCAAAGCTTGCAAGGTGCCTGCAATTTGAAAGCTAGAAGGAATATTTTAAAAAAACAGAGCTCCAATCATCAACCCTTTCTGACAACTAAAATCTCATTTGCAACTCACACACCTTTAAGCTCTGGGTTTCTTTGCTCCCAGCACTCAGTGCCACACACAGCACCTGACATCTGGAACAGCTGAGACACTTCAGCACAGAAGATCCAACACTTCAAAGAGTCTCAGAGTGGTTTGGGAAAGGGCAAACCCAGTTGTTCTCAGAGTCAGGTAAGGCCATGGACTGCAAGTGATGTGTGGTACTCACAGTAAAAATAAACTAATGAATGCAAGAAATTCAACCCAAAATTTCAGGCAGGCTCTGACCCTTGATGGCCCAACTCAGCCAATGGTGTATGGACGGATACATCAGTGCACAGCTGATGAGATGACAATTGTGCGAATGCCTGAAAATACATTTCTGTTTTCACCTGGTACTTTTAATATTACACACACAGGGAAAAGGTGATGAAATAATGTTTTTAATTCTGTAATTAGCACTGCAACAATGCTGGCTGTTTAAATTGGTTAATAACATTAAAGAGGAGCTCAAATTTAATTATAGAGACACAAATCCAGGTATTTCTAAATGAGGATGACTTCCCACCAATTGTATTTAATATAATTTTGCCTTCATTAATCATGTAGCTAATGGCCACTGCAGAGGGTGGCTGGGTTTGTGGAATTGCCCTAGATACCTTCAGAAGAGACAGAAAAACATGACTATTTGCCATCTGGAGAGGAGACAGAAAGCTTCCCCCTCTGCCCTTGCTAGTTCCTTAAAAATCAATTTTAATATAATTTGAAAATTTCTGATTTTGGTTTGGTTATTCTGTTCTGTTTGGTTTAATTTCTGCTTCTAAAATAGAGGTTTCTGGAGACCTTCTGCATTAACTCCACAGATTACAGCTGGCATTGAACAGAGATATAAGTTATGAAGCAAATATAAAGGAGCATCCATTTCCATGCATGATTAAATGCTGACTCAAGGTAGTGCAGTATTTTTGATCCCATAAGTTTAATAAAATTCAGGACAGGCAGTAAGGAATCGCAGACAAATTAAAATTTATTGAGACAGACAAAAATGCAACTATTTCAGACTACAGTTAAGCATTTACAGTTAACCAAAGGTAGCAAAATGCTCACATTCCACTTAACTCCTTATGGAAAAAGCATTCAGAATTTACTATGCAGTTCTACTTACTATGATAGTCTACATCCATCTACAGTAGGGACATCGAACTGAAACACGTAATATTTGGATCTCTCCTTACAGATCTACACATTGAACAGTAACAGACATCAACAGCATTGAGAAAAGTATAAAAAGACCAAAACCCACCTACTGTAGAAAGGGCTTTTTGATGTGTAGTAACTGTACAAAGCAGTCTGTGGATGAAAGGATGGGATTTCACAGGAGGGACTGCGAGAGAAGCCAACAAATGGAGGAAGCGAAGCTTGAGGACCTGGTGGTCTGGGTCAGGTGGTGACCTTAGATCTACGTCAGTTGCTGCTTGAGGGAGAAAAGGCTACAAAACTCCTAATATCAAAATATTCCCATGCCAGAAATGTACACTGAGACTAACAGACTAGGCTGGAGAGGCAAGGAGAAGCATTCACTAACAAACAGTGTTGTTTTAAATATAAACTTTACATCTTCAATATAAACTGTGGAATAAATATTAAATAAACACTTCCAATGGTTTAAATAATAGTGAAGAATACAGGCAAAGAAAATAAAGAGGATTCTTTGTGTTCACAGCAAAGGCCAGTAATGACCCAAAAACCCAGCTGTGCTGAAATCTGAACTCAACATTTTGATTTAACTACAGTAGTTAAAAGAAACACAAAGCAACACCTAACAGTATCTCATAGGCTGTAATATGAAAACAAAATGAGATTAAAAATTGGTTTGTGTTTCTAAAAGAATGGGACAACTCTGATTCCATTTTTTTCAATGAGAAAATGTTTGGAAGGTCAATGATTTGATTCAGATGGGAACTAAGTCCTGCTTTGTTAAAAAAAAAAAAAAAGGAAAAAAAAAGAGAAAAAGAAAGGAATTGAATTAAATTAAGTTGAAAGCAAATTAAATCCTTTACAAAGCATGAAGAATGGAAGGGGCTCGATCTGGAAGAGCACTGGTTCTTGGTAGAATCGCTGGTTTCTTTACCATTATTTCATTAAATAGAAGATCTTCTTAATGCACCTCCCCAAACTGGACATACACATACATATGCACACACATATTTGTGCATCAATGTATATATGCAGTCACACAGAGATATACATATGTGTATATATAGGCTGCAGATCCCCCACCGTGGGAGGATGCCAGTGGATGACAGAAGGGCTCTGTTAAATAGCTTTGCAGGATTTGGGAAGTTGCTCTCAAAGCAATCCAGAGTCTGAGCTGCCCTTCCAAGCACGACAGCCTGTGTGCCTTGCTCCTGCCTGGCTGGGACCCCTGGGGCTGGGCACTACTGCCCTGCACTGCCCCCAGCTGCCCCAGCCCATAACATGGCACATTTCCCAGGCTGACTGGAGTCAGAAGAACACCTGCACGAGTCAAACAGGTGACTGAATGGCCACCTTGAGAGGGGGCCAGCCTGGATCCAGGCCAGCAGGCTTAGAACAGCTGTGTGTGTTTGTGTTTCTGGGTGCAGGGGGATGTGCTACCAGAGGGCACCAGAGCCAGCCAAGGCACTGCCCTCTTGCCAGGCTGCGCTGGGCATGGAGCTGTTTGGCTGGGACCCACCCCCTGCTTGAACTGGTCAGTCTGGGACAGACACAAACCATTCCAGCTCTGATTTGGAAGCATGGCATGTGAAAGAACACAGCCAGGAGACCACCAGTGGGTGGTGCTGCCATGTCTGCGCATGTAAACTCAAAGATGTTCACATTCACTTTTAAAGGCTTATTTAACAGCTCTAACTTAACCATCCTGCAGGTTTACATGTGGTACAGCCCCCTGCAGCCTTAGACCTGGTACTGCCTGCAAGGGCTTAGACTGACAGACTTCACCCTGGGGAGGTGCTGGCAGGAGAAGGGATTTGCTCTGTGACCTTTGATGTAAGGCATACCCCAGGATAAGCTGTTGTGGGGGGACACAGGACTGCCAAAACCCCCCAGCTCTGTGTGGAGAATGAGTCCAGTCAGGAGGATAAACCTAATCTGCTGATTGTGGAGCTCAGATTTATGTCAGAATGAAATGGCAGCTCTCTGCCTCAGGCAGGTCTTGCACAGGACAGCGGAGCCAGACCCAGAGAGTGTGGGGTTAATTAAGAAAATACCAGAGGAAAACTAAACAGGATGTTTGACAAGGAACCTACTGATGGTGCTCACCTGCTTCTCACAAAATCCTATTTAGGGAGACAGAAATGCTGGATTTATCTGCTCCTCCTGCAAGTTGGCAGGATTTCTGTGAAAAGCAAATAGAAAAAGTGTGTATGTGTTTGTGTGTGTCTGTGTGCAGTGCAGCTCATGGAAAATGATTATTAAATATATTTTTCTAAAGCTATGGGAAAACCAAAGGGATTTGTTTGAGGCAGGGCAGATTGCAGACCTTTTGCAAATGACTGTGATGGCAGATTTTTGGGAGGATGCAGGGGCGTGAAACAACGAATTCCTCATGGTTTTACACATCCTTCTGCATTAATAATGATTATGCAGGCTTGCTCTTTGTTCTCAGGTCATTGATCTGGATAAATAGGAAATAAAAGAGGAGAAAACAGGAGAGCCCCTGCAGCACACGGTACCTGAAAGGAGTTCTACTTGTGATCATGTCTGAAAGCAGAGGTCCTACCCAGAGGGCTGCCAGGTGGGCACTGGCTTTGGAGAGGGCTGAGCACCAACATCCCCAGGCCAATGTACCTAAAAAACTGACTTTGGCCAACCTGTGTGGTGTTTTCCAGCTTTCAACTGACTATGTAGTCAACCATGTGACTCAATGCTGTCTCCACCTCTATATCCACCATAAACTCAGGAAAAAAAAATCTAATTAGTTTTTGTTATAAAATCACATTTTTCATTCTGTGAAACAACTCACTGGCCAATCACAGGCACTGCTAAAATACTTACACCTGCATCCTAATGCAATAGTGGGGTTAAAGTTCCTCTTACTGCTTCACAAGACAGCAAAAATAACAGGTCACCACAGCACATTACTGCAACCAAGAGCTGCCATGGGAAAGGACACTGCAAATAGTGTAATGTCAATATGCTCTGATACAAGAGCTTTGGGTATATGGGAGGTATTGAGAGAATCACAGACTGGATTTTAATATCATTCTTTTTTAGGAGTGTGTATTACAAGTGTGCAGCGTCACACTGAGCCAAGGGGTTTTGCTTTTGGAATATCACCACCTAAAGCTGCTTTTTAAAAACAGGTATCTTTACATTGAATAAGTGACGGTTACTTTCGTGGGTTTGTGTCTCTGACAGCATTCTAACTTTGCAAGGAGGGTTGCTGAATGGAGGACAGACAGGTCTGTGGAGTGAGCTGGGAGCAGAGGCTGCCTGTGTGTTGTTAGAGACCCTCCTGTGCAAACGAGCTCAGACAGAAGCTGAGGACCAGCTCTGGGGGTGGTTGTGATGCTACAAATTCACAAAATACTCCCCCCTTAAAGACCCTGAAAGGCAGATGGATTCTGTCTCCTGCCTCTAGGGCTTGGGCCAGGACAGCTGCAGGTTCTCAGGATCTCTTAAGATCAAGGCCATGTTCCTTTATCAAATTAAGAGTGTCAGTGAGCTGATCTGTGCCTGGTGGGAGTTTTGGCTTCAGTGTGAGCTGGACTAAGCCTGCTGGACTCATTCTCAGAGAATGGAAGGAAGGGAAAGTCCTGCCAGTGGGTTTTCTTCTGGATTAAACCTCTGGTACTGGGCAGCCACTGTCCAAAGAGACTTACTCTTCACTGGGACACTATAAATATGGACTAGAAAATGAGACACCTACTTTTCCTTCTTCATGAAAGAAATAAACCTTTTCTGATATGATCCAGGTAACAGTTTATGACACAAATTCTCTGACATGAGAGGGGCTTCTAAGCCTTTGTATTATTTTTTTTGAGCCCCTTCCAGGATTCTTTCACAGGATGCATTTCATAAGTGGTTCAAGTGAGGATTAAGACACAAAATGGTTTTGAAACAAAACTCATTGCCCCTGTGGACAGAACAAAAATCCCCCAAAACCAACTGAACAAAAGCTGTATTCCAAACAGTCCTTGCTGGAAAAAAAAGTTGTCGTCCAAATTAAATTGACTATATAAAATGAAACTCAATAGAGAGGGAATATTTGTGCCAAGTACTCTCAGATACAATTGCAGAGATATGATGTGAGTTGCAATATTGTGCAAAACGTGAGTCCTCATTATGATGGGCACTACCATATATAACCAATTTCATCATCCTTATCATCATCTTCATCTTCATCATCTTCATTAGCTGCTCTTACGTGAATCTTCAGTTTCCCTTCTTTGTCTTTTTTTGTTGCTTCAGGTTCCTCTTCCAAATCATCCAACAATACAACAGATCCACCACTGCCAAAATCCCCTGAGGTTTCTTGTTCTTCTTCTGAAACAAGTGAGCAGAAAAGGTCATTTCCTCACAGAACACCAAATTCCACAATAATCACTATCCTTGTCATGCAAGCCACTGTCATTTGCAATCTGATTCTTTAAATTAATTGGTTCGGCTATTCATGAAACAACCTTAAAATTTCAATTTTCATTATGAACTGGGATAAATATGCATCAATTGAAAAATCTTCTATGAATAAACTGGGATAAATATGTATCTCTGAAAAATCTTCTTGCATGTAACACCCCTTATGCATTGTCATCCTCCTAGAAGCTTGACTGGAAAGTTCCAGATCATGTGCATGCAAGCCAGAAAATCATTATTCCTTTGTAAATATTTTCATTCCATCATGACTCTGTAAGCCAGGCTAAAAAAAAATCCAAAAAATTGTTTTATTTGAGTGCATAAACCTCACTCTGCAAATGTACCTATTGAACCCAAGATCTGTGATGTGATTCTGAGCATCCTGGACCTTCTAGGTCTCTATTCCTCCTCAAAAAAGAAAGCTGCACTCACAACCATCCCTGAAGCACTCTGAAGGATTGTAGGTGACATCTCCCTTGTCTAAGCACAACAGCTAATGGGTGATTTCACCTACCTACATAATATTGTCCTGTCAGTAATTTCATTGGGCTTGGTTGCTAATGTATACAATTTTACACATTTAGGCCTTCCCTTGTTTGGAAAGGCATTATACATGAAGTTCCAGTAGATGTGCATTCCAGAGTATACAGAACAATATATTTAATAACCATGCAGAGCAACCCCAGACCCTTAATTTTAATGTCACTAACTGCACTTTGCAGGCTGGTAGCAAAAACACCTTAACAGTGGCTATTGCCTGCTAACTGGTGCTGCACCCCTGCTGTCCAAAGGAGCCATGAGAGCCTCATTTGTAGTGTGAACAGGAAAACAGAGGAGCACTTTGAATCGAGGTACTCGTGTTTCCCTTTTGTTATCATACTCGGTGGCACAGCAATGGCAGGGCTTACAGCAGTGTTAATTTCCCTGTTGTCTGAGGAAAGCAGATCATTACTCACCACAGCTGACTGTGCCTTGCTTTCTGGAGCCAGCTATTTCATTCCCATACTTATCAACACACCAGCACTGCCCCGTGCTGCCATGGCACTGCGTGGCTTTGTAATAACCCTCCTCATTGCACCGGGGGATGAAAGCACCTGCATAAAATATAAGGTGTGCTCAGTAATGCAGTCCTCTGCAGGAGCAGACACACAGAGAGGGTATTTTAGCACTTAATAAACACGGAGATCTTGACAATGTTGGCAAGGAAATACATGTGTATTATCTGGTGCCTGAAAGGGGGAAGAAATTATTTCTAGTTAACTCTTTTTAGACACCCCAGTCACAGTGTATAAATGTTTGTTTGCATCCAGCACACAGAGAAGGGTGTCCCACAGTTCTAGAGATAGGTTCAGTCTGTCCCTGAATGATTGATATTCCCACAGAGCCTTTTCACATTTAACTCCTGGTTTTAAACTTTTCTTCCCAACTGGATTATTACCCCAACTTCATTAGTTCTGCATTTCCCTCCATTTGCACTCCTTCAGTGTTTATCACATGAGTCTTTCCACGACATTGTAATTATCCCTGGAAGGTATCTGCCATCTGCTTGCTATTCATACTAATCTCAGGCACATCCCCTCACTTACTGAGAGTTCCCATGTATAAAAGAAGGAATAATGCACAGGCCTTACAGAGAGGGACAACAGGATTTGAATCTGTAAGTCTTTGAATTTGAAGCCCAAGTCTCACAATAAAACCAATATATTTCAGCCTTTTAGACTGTGGTTCATTCTGGCTTCTGCAGAGAGGGAAACTCTCAGGAGAAACCCATGTTATTGTCCCCACCATTTTTGGCAGACACAGCAAATGTACTTCAATATGAAAAGCCCTCTTGTCCTTTGAGATGAGTTAGCTTTATTCCCACCGGAGGTCAGTACATTCACTTTTCCCTTCTTTGTCAATTGCTTCAGTTTGAAACATAGCACAAACACACCCTTGCCCCCAAATTTCTTGTCTCAAATGATTTTTGAGAACATGTTTTTCTTCTTTGCCAAATATACCAGTGATTTACGGGTGGTGCAGTAAAGGTTTTTAACTAGTTCCATGTGTAGCATCTATTCACACAGCACATGAGTCAAAGGGGCCACTTCCA
The DNA here is from genome assembly GCA_027886175.1 of Phylloscopus collybita. NCBI lineage: Eukaryota > Metazoa > Chordata > Aves > Passeriformes > Phylloscopidae > Phylloscopus > Phylloscopus collybita. The sequence continues at coordinate 7,207,160 of JAJNNQ010000019.1, read as the reverse complement.
CTACATTTCTCACAGGAAAAAAATAATGAGAAGGTGCTGCCCAAATGTCACCAGATTTCCTATACAAAAGACATAAAAGTGGAAGTTAGTCTCATGTACACAGGGAGCTACACAAAGTGAATCTGAATATCCAAACTCATTGCTCTGCAGACCTTGTCTAATGTTTGAGTGCTGCTAATACAGGTCTGGGAGATGAGAAGAGAAACCTTTGAACATCTGCAGAAATCTTCATAGATCAGTTTTGGAGACCACATCCATGAGTGAGAGTATTTTAAATAATGTCAAAGCATGATCTTATAGCAGGGTTGCTAATAGGTACCACCATTATGTTCATGTACAAATGTAAGCATGCCAGTAATTACCAAATATTCATTTTCACTATTTATAAGACAACAGTTTTAATAACAAATGTGTGTATTTGCCTTGGCAGATTTGTGTAAGTTAATGCTGAGTGTTTAAAACTTCATTTCAATATTGATTAGGAAAGATTTTTTTTTCATATTTATGTTCATGTCCTTTCTCTGATAAGCACTCCAGGTGTTTATCAAACCATACACAACCTTGGGAAAAGTGCTCAGGTGCTGACTTGGAGCTGGTGTAAATCAGCATAGCTGTACCCATGTCACTAGAGCTGCCCTTTTATATCTGATGAGCAGCTGGCTCCAGGGAAGGATCAAAGGGGGGGATCTCAGGTGCATTACAGGGTGAGCAGAGAACAGCTTCTGCATTTTAAACTGTCTGATGTTTTCCCTTTTCCTAGAGCAATGCAACATTTTCCTTCTTTGAAACAGGCCTTTTTGCATAGTTTTACTGTTTCTTGTAAGGCATGAAAATGTTCCACGCTGCCTATAAAAGCTTTAAAAATAAATTATGGCCCAGGCTCACTGCCAACATAACTGTGTGTGGAATAGATTCACACTTTGGGTCACAGTGAAGAGTAGAAGGTATTTTTCCTTCTGCGTGGGAAATTCGTGCCAATTTGTATGTAGCACTGAAGCTTTAAATATTTAGCTCTGCATACTAATGTCACAGTATTTGCCAACCATCAGAGGGAAGTTACAGCATGTCCTCTCCAATGTGTCAGGTGCAGGTGATAATCTGGAGAGGATAGAGAGCTGCTGGGAACAAGTGTTGTACATTGTGATGATTCTCCCTGTAAATTGTACACGTATCAGCTTGTCTTCGTTAGAAATAAGCTGGCTACAAGCTCTGCTGTCCTGGAGCATGGCACCTAGACAGACCACTTGCTGGGTTTGGCATCAGGGAACATCTGGAGCTTTCCTCTCCAGAGGTTCTTGCACTGGCAGTGTTTCCCCATAAGCCTGGACATCACAAAATGTGAGTTACTCCCCAGAAAGTGCCTCAAGCAACTGAATCCTGCCTCCCCATCTCCCTTTGTCCTGGGAAGGGTTTAGTTATTCCACACAAACTTGAACAGCAGTGTTTCATCTATATCCTCTTTATGTCATCTGTATCCTCCTTATGGATGCATACCTATACCTCTTTTTTTTTTTTTTGCATCATTTCCTCATCTATATAATATTCCCCTTCCTTAGAGAACAGGGGGAGAATAATTATATGCTAAAGATAGTGCAGCACACAGGTAAAAGCCAGGCAGAACTAAGTGCTAGCCAGCATACAACCCCTGGTATTAGCTATTATATTAGCTGAATCCACAGGGTTGATATAGGAGAAAACAGTGATGGGAACAGAAATTTATTACTTCAGTGATGTGGGAGAAGCATTATCAGGCTGCACAGCTCTGTGCTCTAAAAGTACAGTCTCTGCAGTTAATTGTACTCCAGATAAATCTGGTAGGAAAAGATGAATAGTGCTGTTTACTTTTTAATTCAGTCTCCTGGGATGCTAGACTTTATTTGAAAGCCTCCAAATTCAAATATCTAATAGCAATGGCTTTGAAGTACTTTGTTGCAACTGTCATGTGTTTTGAAAAATATATAGAGAAGGAAATATCAAAAATCATCATTTTTATCAATGGATACAAGTTAACAGAAACATTCTTCATGCTACTGCCCAGGCTACTCTAAGTGCTGTGCTCTCTATGTCAGGGTCAGAGGAGGAAAGAGAATAATTAAAGATTAGTTTCTCTGAAAATATTCATCTTTCTTTTCCAACTTTACTGTTGCTACAAGTCACGTGTATGTATGGGCTTCCATTTCAATGATTTTTCAGTCAGTGAAGAGAAAAGACAATATTTTCTGCTGTATAAATAGCTCTGGTATCAAATTAAAATCTCCCAGACAGGTGTCATTATGCAGGAAGACTTTCAGGGTAGGTGAAGCAAAGAGTTCCTCTTTATATTATAATTTTCTGGCTTGTGGAACAACCTGTGCCTGACACCTTGATTTGTTGAGCTTCACCAATTTCATACTTCTTCTATTTTTTTTTTTTTTTAATACAGTTGACTAGAAGTTATTTGTGCTAAGGGACCACTCTTACTGCTTTTACTTTGTCATTTTATTCCTGCTATTGTGATCATATCCCAGTGACATGTGCTACAACCACCTGCACGTTGAACTACCTGCAAACCAGGCATCATTCTTCCCACACACCAAAATAAACTACTTATGTTTCAACCTAGATGACATTTATTGCACACAGAAAATAACAGCAAAGCACTAAATAAATATGGGATAGTCAAAGCTATTTATTAAGAACTGGGCTTCTTACTCTTTTAGGTGGCTTTGAAAATCATGACTCTCATGAGACAGAGAACACTGTGACTTCCTCTGCCACAACATTCCTTTGAACACAAATGCAGAATATTTACTGAATGGAGCACACATACCCCGAGTGATCAATCCTCCCTTTGCTCCCACAGCTATGAACAGCAGCAGCTGTAACTCTGAAACATCTTAACCCTCATGTGAACTTGCTGTGAAAGGATGATGGATCTAAACCACGGTCCCTGCGGCCTTTAGGAATGTTTATTCTTAACTTAGACCAATGAATCCAGGTTGGGATGGTTCACAAGGCACCTGAACCTTGAGTCGAAATGGCATCTGGGAGTGGCAGGATTTGGCAGAGCTGAGCTGTCTGCAGGGCCTGCTGTTGAGGATGGAGGAACACCAGGCTGGAATGTGGGAGGCAGGGAGCAGCACTGCAGCAGAGCTGATGTGCACACCCCGTGCTGATGCTGGGGAACCTGATGTGTTCTCCGTGATGGGGCTGACAGCTGGGGCTGAGCTCAGCCACCCTCCCCAAGGGTGAAGTGCAGGGCTTGCTGTTAATGGGGGCTTTCACCTCTCCTGCTGTGCTTCAGGGCTTGGCCTCTGTGTGCACAAATGTGCTGGGACACAAGTTTTGGTAAAACATCAGCCCACAAACACCAGGCTATGTATCACTGGGTGATTTTAGGGTAGAAAATTAGTCACCTGAAATGTTTTCAGTTCAGCAACCTGATTTCTTAGCAATTAATTGGGAAAATGCCAGATGGGGATTTATTTAACCTAATTTTAGATATCCATCAGAGCAATGCAAGTCATGAATCAATTCAGGCTCCCAACAGGCATGAGAGAGAGGGCATGACCACATCTTACAGCATGAGGCATCCTGCAGGCTGCCTAAAATGAGATGATATGAATTCCTGTTTTCATACACACAGAATATACTGAAATATTTTAAAGAGTGAACCCCAAGGAAAGCCTGCATTGCACCATAACTGGAAGGGAACATGAATGCATTGGCTATGCACCTTCAGTCACCCTTCAAAAACAGGAGCCTTGAGTATCAAGCAGCCTTCCAGTATTTATTCTGACCTGTGAGGTGATAAAGACAGTATTAAGCTCTGTGCAGACAAGGCTTTGCATTTCTGGAGAGCTGTAAATTAGTTCTGAACCCATTGCCATGCTGACACCTGTTCTGTGTGTTGCTATCTCATTATTTGTTTAATTTCATAGTGTCAGGCCTACGCTCGGTGCTGCATATTCCCGACTCAAAACATTAGTCTCTAATTGAAAAACCATTACTGCATATAAAGTTACAATAATCACAGAAGCTTTAATTAGTTGAGTAAATGAATAGCAAGTAATCGAACTTACCCAACAGACTCTTCCCTCTACTTAGCTTTTGAATTCTATTCATTTCATTCTGGCAAGGAAGACCTAAAATATAATGTATAAGAATCAGTTTCCAGATGGCACGGGACAGACTCTGTAATGACTGGCTTCACTGCTGACATGAAATGTAGGCTACTGTACACCTGGGACTGAGAGAAGCCCATATGCTGGTACTGTACTGCAAAACAAATTTATGTCATTAGCTCCACTAATTAAAAAAAAAAAAAGAAAGGAAAAAAAAAAAAAGAAAAAGGCTACACACTGTAGTTGAGAGTAGTGTTTGGGGGCCATTTTAATTGTTAAACCATTCTACCTCTCTTTTCACCAAACTGACATCATGCCAGCTCTCTGATTTATGACTTGCTAATTGGCTAATTTCTGTGTTAAAAAAAGAGTAAATTCTTGAGCTTTCTGTCAGCAACAGAGTTTATTTCTAGACTGTGTGCACTGACACTTACTACTTTGTTTGTTTTAATGATCAAGGGATGTTAATATAGTTCATCCCTGACATTAAACATGGTTCCACAATGCCCTTCACAGTGGTGAAAAGGGCTTTTTAAACACACCTGCCTGCCAATGAGCCTGCCTCTGCAGGCAGGCCCTGAAACACAGGGAGAGCCCAAGAGCTCCTGTTTGTACTGCAAGTAGCACAGCTCACCGCCCGGCTTCTGGAAGCAGTAGCACCACTCGTTGTTGGAAAGCTTCCCGTCTTTGAAGGAGTCGCAGGAGTTGAAGAGTGGCTTGACACACGGCTCATACTTATCCAGATAAATGGCACTGATCTCTGAGGGATCCAGCAGCAGGTCGTAGTTCATGTCAAGTTTGTTGAACATCCAGCCTAAGGAGTCCTTACAGATTGGTAGGATGCTGGTGTCAAATCCTGTAAGAAGACAGGCAAACATTCCCCAGCTGAACCCCAGTGTGCCCCCGGCACAAGAAGCACTGCTAAGGTGAAGCCTTGCCAACTTTTCTTCTGGCTGGACGCTGAACACTGAGCTGACTTGCCCAAAGCAGAACAAAATCCTAAGACTGAACTGATTATGTAAAGCTTAAAGCCCAAGCACAGCTATGAACTAGAGCACTACTCACACTCTATGGGAGCTGTGGGGTGGAGAGGGCTGAGATTCAGAACTGGTCTCTGAAATTTATAGTTATTTCTACTCAAAAAATTCTTTCTTGCTTTTTTTTTTTTTTTTTTTTTTCAGTCCTCAGTCCAAGTGGTTTAGCCTGGTTCCAGGAAACTGAAATGTAATGAGAAAGGGCTGCATCCACCATATTTTCAAACTAGACTGAATGCAATTTAAATCCTGTTTCCCAGACTCATTTCTAGTTGCCTGAGCAAATTCTTTCCTGCTGTGCTCTCACCTTCTACCTCTCATCCTTGCTTTTCACTCTTCAAAGGCCTGTCTGTGTGGTTTGTGACAACAAACTGCTTTGATCTGGACTGTGAGCTGTCTGAGGGAGGCAGGGGGAGAGAAGAGGTGAAGTGTCTCTGTTCCTTACACCACTCTGAGGGAGGGCACTGCTTCAGCTGGAGCTGCACAGATCTGCCCATGCTCTTGTCTGCTGTACGAGCACCACTCCTTCCTGCAGCCTCCAGGGCTCTGCAGCAATACAGGATTTTGCTTTCCCAGTGCTTTGGCAACCACCACCATCATTCATTTTAATAGCCCAGATTCTTCAAAGACTGCTGCAGCAGCAGTGGTTATCACAGAAAGCCCAAGTCATGCATACAGATCCCCACTGTGTATATGAGATACACCTTCCAGTATCCTGCAGTCTCCAGGAAAACAGTGGCATGGGCACTGTAAATCCACACTGTCATGGCATTTTTTCAGTGCTTAGACTAAATTCCAAGTTATCTACAATGTAAGGAAGTATATTTGTAATACAGAGATAATAAATCTGATAACAAGGATATTGGTTTCAAGCAGGACTCAGAAACATGAATCTACTGGTTGGGGATTTGCAGGGACAGAGGGCTCCTCATACCCCGGGCTTCTGGTGTTCACACTGCTCCAGCTGTGAGCAATAACCTGCCTGTGCACTGCTCATTCTGCTTTGGGCCACATAGAGAAGCCTGATGAGATTTTTTCCTTTGGCTGGAACTTTCACTGAAAGAGGTTAAGCTTAGCTTTATTTGCTGTACGTGTCCCTTTATTTGCTGCACAATGCTGCTTTGTTGAAGTAAAAGCTGAGATGTTGCTGGAATCATGCTGACAGTTTGCCCAAGCTCTGCAGCCTACCTGCTATTTTAGGCATTAATCCAAAGGAGAGCAGGGCTTTTTGCTGGAAGCTGTGTTTTTTGTATGCAGCTGTGGCTGAAGGTTGTCAGTGACACAGAGGGACAATCAGAAGGGTTAACTAATGGGAAGGTTTGTGTCATTCATAAAACATGTTTCTCTACGGAAGGAAGAAGGTAACACCATTTCCTCAGGGCTAGAGGCAGCTCAGGCAGGGAAGAGAGAAATCATGCTGAACATTTCATCACATTTTTATGCTGTTATCTCCCATAACATTATCTAATCATGTTTGAGCACAGTGAAGAAGAACAAGGCTGTGTGAATAGGTGTAGGGGGGAGCTGCTTGCCTTGCTGAACCAATTAGAAATATTGACTTCAATTATTTGAGTCATCTGAAGAAGGCAAGCAGGATTTGGTCAATGTGCAGTCTTTTGTCAAGTAAAAGGATTTAAGATTCCTCACCTTTGCCTTTACAGAGCAACAGGAGCAGGGCATACAGTTCTGCCCTGTGCAGGTGTATGGTGCCAGGTTCCCCACCCCAGGGCAGGCTAAAAGCAGTCGAACAGGCAGGGGTGGATCATTCAACTGCATGGTGGAGCTGGGATCAGCTCCAGCTATCCCAGTTTAACAATTTTCAAGAGAAGAAGAGTTAGTTTCCAATGTTTGCTCTTTTTCTGCACAGATGCTCTCCCTGGCAATGGACTTTACACACCGTGGTGGCACTTACTGCTGCAAAAGATGAGTAACTGCAAGGCGTGTTGTATCATCAGTTGAGTATGGGATGTGTTGCTCAGCCCCAATGGGTCTCTAAAGGTCATCTCTTAACCGGCAGGGATCAGCACAGGCAGGAGGAGATCCTGGAATGAACTTGCCCCTGACAGTGCCTGTAGACGATTTCTGAGTCTTCTTTTCCTCCCCCCAGGAAATCTCCACCTGTGTGTGCAATGGGGATACACCCCTGGCCTGCCCTCAGCACAGACCTGACTGAGCAAATCACCAACAGTGACTGCTGTGAGTACAGAGCTGCTCTGTGCCACACCATCAGGACTTGGGTGGGAGATACAGCTGGGAAAGGTCACTTGAGAAGACACTTAATTACATTAGTTGAAGAGGTTTTGATTATAATTTCTTTATGAACAAGGGAGCTTTCACTGTTGTGATCAGGGTTCCAGATTGGATTTATTAAGAGGCTGGTTTACTAAACGGTGCTGGATTATCAGACAATGTGATCTGGAAGTCCTAAAATATTGAAGTGGTAGGTGTGACAGAAAGTCCTTAGCTAGATGGTTATTATCAGTGGAAAGTTAATTCTTTAATTATCCCCCAACATGTCACTGAAGGTAAATAGTAGCTCCACTTCATATTATCTCCTGGTAAAAGGTACTGCCCATAAAGCACATTTTGCAACATTGCATCTGCAGCCAACAATCCTGGATGCTCTCAGCACCCAGCACCAGGAGTGCAAGCCAAATGCGCCCTAAGTGTGCAACACAGACTCCACTGCTCATGGCATAACCAGGGCAGCTGATGGAAAATGGCTTTTGGAGCTCACTTACCTGCACTGGGAATGTCACTGCTCCCACCAGCCTGGCCAAGTCATATTGAACAAATTAACTTCTTTTTAGAGTCTTTTGATATTCTTATCTATAAATATGTTGCAGTTTTCTGGATGAAATAAATCATATACTGTAATTCTGTAAAAAATTCAGTACTTGGTTAACAGACTGGATTTCCAGCACAAGAGACCCAGAATAAGCAACCTCAGTGAAAACTTTTCTGCATCTTTCTGTTCATCAGTGCAGAGCTGCAGTGCCTCTGGTGAGAAGCAGGAGAATGGTGCAGGCTCCACATCCCTCTTGGTTCCTTGGCAGAGGCTGCCAACACAGATGCCAATTAATGTCAGCTGAGGTGGTGGCTGCTCTTATTTGGGCACCTGCTCACAAGGACCTGGACTGAGACCATCGTGTTCCTCTTTCCAAGTGACAGCTGTTCAGCATCCTGACAACTTTCATTCACTACAGAGCTGGAAGGAAATCAAGCTGGTGACCTACATGTAAAAGTCTCTCATCCCATTAACACATAAAACACTCCACCTCCTCTGTATTAAAATGGAATTAAATTTTAAAAAAATCTTTAGGTGAAAATCCTTATTAAAAATAAACACACCTTCTGGCATGAAAAAATTATTTTCCCCCTTCAAGAGTTGACTTACATGAGCCATTTTTATTTTATTAAAGTATACTACAATTAAATTAACAGGGGTATAATTAACCTAATTTCCCCCATCGCTTAAAATAAAAGAAGGAGGAGAAGAAATGTTCCCCAGAAAAAATCCTTTAATTGCATATATCTCTAGTAAAAGAAAAACAACACCCACTCCAGGCAAGGAGACTCTCTGGATACAATATGGGGATGTTATGAATTATCAACAGGCTCAGGAGCAATTTGAATCTGATCTTTCTACCTAATTAGTTTTATTATTTCCCTATGTCAAAGCATGTCCCTGAGTTTCTTACATCATTTATTGAGGAGATTTTAATTGCACAAAGCCTTCAGAAGACAAAGTACCTGGCCCATGGTGCTTTGCTGGGATCAGAGAGCTCAGGGAAGGAAGGTTTGAAATCTAAACACAATGATCTCCCTCATCCTCCTCCTTTCAAGAGACTCACAAAGAAAACAAAAAGGAGTGTACTTTTTTTCTTCACCTAGGGGTGAACATAATACACTCAAAATGCTTATCTACATTCACACTAACATCTTGAAAAATGAATGCAGCATAGAGAAATCTCTGCTGGAAGACCTTCTCTAGACAGCCGATGTGTCCAAGGCATTGCAGGCATGGCATCTCACCATCTGCTCCTTTTACTGCCAGGAGCACATCCAGAATGGATTACTTTGAGGATGTTCATGCCTTTTCAAACTCTGCAGGCACAACCAAATCAGTTCAGTTTAATGAAGTGATGTGTGTGGTGAGGAGGGGTAACACATGCAGAGCCAAAAAAATGGGCAATGTGTACATCAGACTGTATTTCCAGAGCTGTGCGTGTCCTGTTTGCCAGGATTCACATACATTCTTTTCTACAGCTTTGGTCTGTGAACTTTGCTTTGAATTCTGAGCCCTGTTTAAGGTCTCTTTCATTTTTACAAATGTTTGAAGTTGGAGAGAGACAAATACTGCTGTCCTCACCCCATGAGTATTTTTCAGTGGCACCAGAGAGAATGTGAGCTGCAGAATTTGGCACATGTAGATTAATTCATGAACACTGTTGCAAAACCTCAGAAAGAAAAAAACAAGCCCAAGTTTTGTGGAATTCAAAAATGGCGTAGGCGTCTAAATTCATGAAGTTTCTTTTTTTTTTTTTTTTTTTAACTGATTTAGAAGAAAATAAGAGAATGTGCCAAACAAAGTCAACAGTCTAAAAATGAACATTGTTGAGACCAAGTGTTTAAGATCATCAGGCAGCCTTTCAAATAAAAGCTGCCAGGAATCAAACTAAGCTAAAAAGAGATAACAGCTCCTCTGTGAATCAGAGCAAACACTGCAGAATTACCAGGAATATTTTTCTCACTGAAATTGCTTCAGCATTAAAAAAAAAAAAAAAAAAGACAAAAAAAAAAAGACAAAAAAAAAAAAAAAGAAAGAAAAAAAAAAGGACCCAACACCTTTAGGATTGTATTTGGTCTTTGGCCTCTGGCAAGGTCACCATGAGGATGTCAGGAATCATCTGCATGAGAACATCCTTTTGACAATCTGATAAAATGAGATTTCCTGTGATTCTGGGTCTAAAGGACTTCAAACAAAGCTTAAAGCCTCTAAGGCTTTCTGTCACGGGGTTTGAAATGGATTCACATCTGGAAGCCATGATTAGCTGTACATCCAGTTGCTTTTTGCACTGTGGTTTGGATCCTCTGCAGGAGAATATCTTTTTTTGGAGCACTGTTTCAGAAGTAAGTAGGACACATGGTTTTAAAGATACTGACTTTGTTGTAAATACTATGCAAAATAAGGGACACATGAAAGAAGATCATTTACACAGAATTTGACTTGTTTCACCACAGAGTTTTAAGATATGTGGTGAAATTATTGGGTTTGACTATAATTTTGAGCAATATAGAAGAGGTAATTTGTTGCTATCCCAGCTCAGATGCAGCACAAAAGAGAGGGGCAGTGGAGACCTGAACCAACAGAAAATGCCCACCCAGATGTGCTGGGTCTGCTCTAGTGGCCCTGTAGCCTCTCTGGTGTCACTCTACAGGGACACCAGGTGAAAAGAGCCATAAAAATAGCAGCTGACTGGACCCTTCAAATTCTGGCTTTGGACCCCAGCTTTAGAGAGCTCATCCTAGAGAATCAGTGAAGTGACAGGCACACACCTAGATAAAACTTGTGCATCCTACTTTGCAGCCCAAGGGACCACATGTTTTGGGACACACTGTTTAAAAGAATTAATGAGTCCTTACAAAAAGTGAATTTGCATCTGCTCTCTGATGAACATGACCTCTTTTAATGCTGTTATCTGAATTTTTCCCCTCCCTGGTGACTAAAGGACATCAAAATCAGTCGTGTTGGCTTAACCCACAGAGAGTAAATGACCTCTAGACTGTTCATTTTCTTCCTTTCTTTAAAAAAAAAATGCATCAAAGGAGGCAAAGATGGTGTTATTAAACACGAAGGACACAATGGGCTCCAGCCTTCTCAACCTTTTAACTCTTTTAGCTCCATGGCTCAGATTTGGATGCATTAATTATTCTTTCCCTTACATAAACTGTTAACAGGAAATTTTAAAGTAAAATCTGAGTGAGTATTTTCCAACACCGGCATAACATTCCCTATGCTTGTATGCCATATTTTCATCTTATGCCACTGACATTGAGTCAGAAAATGCTTGGCTATAAAACTGGTGGCTAAGCAGAGACCAGAGTCCAACCCCAAAAAATGATTTGGAGGCAGCCATGTTGAATTGGAGGGTGATGCAATTTAACTGTGCAGACACAAACTACACCATATGAATTAACCCCAGCACTTGGGAAAAGTCCCTGAGCAGTTTCAGTTACTCATACAGAGGTGATCTCCATGGCCTTCAGTTATTTGCCTGATTAACCTGTGAAGGTCTCTCTGTCTGACTGCCAGCTCTTAGAGCAGCTGGGGCCAGAGAGAGGACAGAAGGACTGCAGCTCCTTCAGAAAGCAGCATTTATCTGCAGGATCAGGTCCCAAGTACCTGCTTATTCACTGGCACCTGCCTGACAGGATGTTGCAGCACCAACAGCCGTGCTCAATTCAGTTCTCTCAGGCTGGGAAGCTCCTACAACACCCAATGCTCAGGGGGAAAGGGTTTCTCTTACTGCCTTGTGCCGTCTCCGAGCTCGTGGGTTTGATGACGCGATTGGCATCCTCGTGAAGGGCACCGAACCAGTCCTTTAGCCTCGAAGCCAGGCTCCTCAGCTCTTTGTCTGTGCAAGCTAGGAGAGAACAGAGCACCACACTGAGTCAGGAGCACCAGGGAAAAGCCTCTCCCCAGAGAGTCCATTAGAAAAACTGTGCTTATGGCTGTGAAGTTCTCCTCATTAAGAACTCTGAAGGAAAAAAGGGAAGGTCAGGGGAAAGGATGCAAGATAAAAAGAAAATGTAAGTCATTATGAATTTTAAGCTGTACTCAAGTACTTCCTTGGAAGCTGACACAATTGGTGATGGAAGAAGTGCCAGGCAGAACTCCCTGCCGGTTGGCAATTACAGCTATGTGACGATTTAACTTAAATGTTTTTACCTTTTAGGAATTTAGGGAAAAATATCAGTCAGATAGGGAGGAGGGACATCCTTGCCTAGACATGCTACTCGAAAAAAGATCCTAGGGATAATTTATAACGACATTTGGCTTAGTATAAGGCTATTATCACTGTAATAGAAAATATATTTACTTACTTATATACAGAAACAATTTTTATGTTGCTCTAGTTCTACTGCAAGTGAGACTCTAGAACCTCTGAAGGTTGTCAATTCTGTTTTGTTATCTAGGTAAAACATCTATTCTCTTATAAATTTTACTGGGAAGTATCTAATTTTCCCAGAAATTTCTGCCAAGAGGGTTAATGTCCAGGTGAAGAAAATATTTTTAAGGAAAAAGCTGCATTAGCCACGAGTTTCTGTCAAAAAAATATTCTTATTTCTGTATCATGTTTAGTGCTTAAAATTCACATGCTTAGGCAATTTTATTATTCCTGCTGTGCACTCATTCTACATTTTAAATGACATTTCTTGAAACACAGAGCAAGATTTTATGCCACAGAGGCAGACATCCTTCACAGTCACAATAAGTCTTCTCCATCTCACTGCACGTTATAATATTCCTCCTTCCACCTTACTGAAGAACAACTGAGTCCCACAGCTCTCACAAGTTAAACTCACTGCTCCAGTGACAAGGAACTCGCTGATATGTCAAGGCTGTTCTGAGGATTTGTTTATTCTCACAATTTAGTTTGGGACAGGAATAACTTTGAAATAAAAAAACCATAGAAATTACAGCCTTTTCTAAATTTGAGGGAGGAGAAAAAGAAAGATTTTTCCTATTTTTTTCCGTAACACTGAAAGAGTTTGATAAATTTTCCTATGAAAGATAAAAATATGAAGATTACTATCCCTCTAAAGCTGAGTCCAGGTAAGGAAAAATCAGGTCTTAAACAAAATATCCCATCAATATAAAATAAATGGAAGACAATGCAATACTAATTGTAAAGTGCCCTACCTTGCTGAAAAAGCTGACCATTTTCTCACTTGAATTAACATTACTTTTTACTCATGGTAAACTATCTTATCTTTCCAAGTTGGGTGAAAAAAAAAAAGAGGATTCATTCGTCCAAGAAATGCGTAATACAGTTTTATTGTGCAAACCTGATTCTTACTAAATAATCATTATGGGAAATGTCACCTTTAGGAGGTGAAGGCTGGAACTCTGGACTACAAACATCCATTCCTGTGCCTTCCTGACTCCTCATTGTGCCTTCTGGACAGGTACACTGATCTTCACGGACAGTCAAGGCCCAGGAAAAAGAAATAATAATAAAAAATATCTTCTAGAGTCATTTTTCTATTCAGATTTGTGTACTTCCAAACATAAAGCCAACCCCAGACACCACAGCAACCCAAAGTAATCCAAATGCTTTGAGAGACACTGAATTTGCTCCCAAACTCATCCTGTATGGAGGGCAGGAACAAGGAGCACACTCACTCCTCCCAGCCCCAGCTGCCTGCAGTATGCACTCCCCAGGGCCAAATAAAGTCTCTAAAATAAATCTCACAAAGTGGTCATTTGGTGTAAATTGCATTGACTGGGATAATTGGAATCCATGCTTTTAAATTGCAATACAAACCAGGATTGAATGCACAGCATAGGTGGGACAGAAGTAATTAATTAACGGTAAACAGAAGCAATTCATGGTAAATCAGACTTGAAACAACTCCTCTCTATAATGGAGCCAATCACACATGTCAGAGTCTGTAAAATGCCATTTGCAATGAAGCTGTTCCAGTTTTTCCATGTCTGTAACTTCAGCCATGTGGAGAAACAGCTTTTTTGGAAGGCAGTGTTTGAGAGTGGACCCTGTGTGAATTTATTGCTCTTGTTTTTGCAGACAACCAACCCTGCAGATTTCCCTTGGATTTTGATCTGAGGTATGATTGACAGTAAGCCCAGAACTGGAGTTTTCTGCATTCTGGGTAGTTTTTCTGTGAATAACTGAGATATTCCTTAAGTATGCTGCTTAAGGATGATTCCACAGTGAGTATGATGTTGAGGTTCTCTCTTAGGACTGCAGTCTTTCTTCACTGGAATAAATGCTATTTCATGAGTCAAACCCGAGCCAAATTTTCTATTAATAAGGAGTCAATAATAAATTTCTGAACAAGACTTCAAAAATTTAATGCAAAGTTCAGTTAAATTTCTGTTCAACTATTTAATGCCTTCAATCTTACTTTCTCCTGCACATTAAAATAGAGGAAGTATCCTTTTATTTTATGTTTCCTGTATTAAATTTTATTTTAATGCTACCATGCCTGGTTAAAAATATCCTGCCTTTCTACCCAATGCATTCCATTTTTATTTATTTCATTTGAACATTATCAGAGGCATATAATTATTCTGAATTTGTTTGGTTTGGGGCACATTTGGGACACTTCAAGGTGGATTGACATTCAGAGGGCAGGAGACTCATAAAAACAAAGTCAGTGCTCTGGCATCCAGGAACCAGAGCACTCAATGTTTTATTTCTGGTGGTAGGGTCCATTAGTTGTATATCAAACAATTAGAAAGCATAGCTCTGAGGAGCCCCTCAGCTGAGATCCTTATATATAAATTTACATTAGTAGAAGTTATAAAGCATTTTTAAGAACCTTCTTCATGAGAAATGCAGTGCAAATGTACCTCTTCACTATTAATAGAAGCTTCAAGTCACATTTCTCAGATGAGAAGAACAGGGTTGTAGGAGGAATGGATGTGATAATGGGTCTCCTGCTATTTGAAGATTTATAAGGAGAGAACACCACAGTTGCAAACAATATGGATACTGACAGGACTAGAAGCACTGATTTAAAAATCCAGGCTGAAGCGAATCACCAAGGGAAGAACCTCTCCATAGCCCCTCTCCCGCAACTGAAATCTGTCCAGTCAACTGTCAACAACCATTTAAAGCTCTGGTGCTGTGAAACACGAGTGCAAACATATGTAAATAGGCGTCTTCACTGGTGTGTATCTTCTCCAAGATAAAAGACCCTGGCTTCAATTAATTTCCTACACTGTTTAAAGAGAAAACAACCCACCATTCCTTACCCTTGCTATTTTACTGACATCAACAAAGGTTCTGCTTTAGCAGCCATCTGATACCAGACCCTCCTGTAACATTAATTCCTGCATCCTGCCCCCTGATGGCTTTGATGCTCTGCTCACAGCCCACTCTGAGAGCAGCAGGTTGGGATGGCTGCTGCTCCAGCCAGGGATGGAGAGGCAGGCTGGGTAACACCCAGCTCACCAACCTGACCCAAGAGCACAGTCCCTGCACCTGAGGTGGCAGTGAGACCAGAATGTCCCTGCTCTGAGTCTCAGCAATGAGAATGCATGGGGAGGATGTGAGAGCTGCTGGACCCAACAACATCCTTGGATCTGCATCTGCTGATGTGACAAATTATCCTGCAGAAGTGATTTATTAACAAGCACCTAAAGTGCAGATTTATGCCCACGGGTGAAGCACTTGGTCCAGCAGTTATTTATTCCTCACAAACTGAAAGCACTGTTGCTAAATACCTATTTTCACCAGGCAGAAAGCATTAATCTGACCTAATGGAAAGCCATTAGCATGCTGTAAAGGCTCAAGCTTTTATGGGCCTGCTTTTGTTATGGACTTTTGCAGCTATACAGATACTAATCTGTATACATAGGTGGTGAAAATTTGCAGTATAATATTTAATTTCACTCTTTCAGATAGGGACTTTCAACAGTACTTAGTGATAGAAATCAACATTAAAACTGAACTTACCTGTAGATGTATAACATTAAATCAATACTGAATCACATCCCATTTTTATAGCAGCCTAGCAAAGAAATATTGTAAAATCTCCATCCAGTAACAAAATAAAAATCCCCAATCCTCACAACTCCTACTGCAGTGAACTCTAAACAAAACTTAATACTTAGGAAGCACATTCCTGCAGGACCGTGTTAGTGTCTTACTTGCTGCTGGAATATTCTGGCACTGAATGGCAAACAAGAAATCCATATTGCCCAGGAAAAAGTTACAGTGATATGACTACTTCCCAACAAGCAAAGTATGCAACCAGATTCACAGAATGTGTACAAAAGGTTTTGTGTAATTTGACTTCCCTGTCATCTCTCTGGCATCTGTCTGCTGTCTTCTCATTCCTACTGTTCTTATTCTAATAATAATTCTTACAAATAGTACTAATTCCTACCAATTACATGTGGAGAGACTGGTTCTTTGGGTTCATATTATTGTTATATAATACTAACTAGTCTCTTAGGTGGAGATTGAGGAGCACTGATTGCTAAAGGGATGCACCCCTGGGAGGTGGAACAGCTTCAACTCTTTCTGTACTGTAGAATGAAAGAAACTGCAAGTGCAGAGAAATAACAAAAAGAAAAAAAAGTTGGAGCTTTAAAAAATGCATAATTAGTTACTGAGTTTAGTGTTCTTCTTATGCAAATTAAATCTTCAGCTTAGGACATGCCACTGCTTTTTAATAACCTGCTTAAGGATGCAAATGCGCTGCCATGGACCAGAATCAATGGGTTGTGGTCAAGGTGACCAGCCACAAAAAGTAAATAAGAAATAGAAACCTTTGCAAGAGAGTCCATGGATTGAGATGCTTTCTATTCCCTGAGCAACAAGAGGTAGTGGATGTATTATTGGAATCCAGCCCTGCCTGCTGCCTGGCTCACAAGCAGAAACCAGCTCTGTTGGTAGCACATGTGAGTGGTAACAAATGGTCCAGTCATTTGTCCTGTGAGCCTGGAGGACAAGTCCATTTAGTTTTGACTAAAATGTGATATAGCAGGAGCCTAAATGATATTGCCCAATAGTGATCTATTCCTCCAGTGAGAAGTAGGACAGGCATTATTTCAGCAATTCAGAAGGGAAAAAACTCTCATTTTTGTATTTTTGAAGACTAACTCAACAAAATTATATGGTAAAACTTATTTAAAAACAATGTGCCAACACTTCTTAAAAAGGTTTGACATAAATGTACCTTAGCATGGAGGTTGACAGATCTTTTGTTCGAAGTACTAATTTTTATATTATCTTTGTATTTTGCATGCTTTGTAAAAAGAAAATGCAGCAATTTTAACCATGCTTTCTCTGACAAACATCATTAGATTTTCTTGTGGCTAAGTCACCATCTTATTGCACCTTGTTATAATTGTGTCCACATGTGTGTGGATTATTTAAACAGTTAAAAATGGTACCATCTTTCGGGCTAAGGGGGTGGGTCTGTTCCCAGAAAAGCAGAATAGTGCTCTAAACACAGCTGCTGAAGGAGCAGGTTTGAAAGTAAGCACCAAGATAAATTCAGGGCTGTGCTCACCTTTCAGTCCAACTCCACATAGATACATATAAACATGCACACATCTGTCTGACTTGTAGATGACTCCCAAGTGTTTTTATATGTGATATTTTGGTGATGCAACTCTGGTGATAATCGCCTTCACAAACATTTCACTGTTCGTGGTTGGAAGGACTAATGCTCTAATTTGCTTGGCCTTAGGCAACTTCTTATAACAATAAAATATAAAGTATTATGCCAATAATTTTATGAAGTAGAAAGGAAGGGATTGTTTGCTGTTACTATAAGGAAAGGTAGTGCATTCCAAACATGCCTTGCCAGTCCAATCAATGAACAGCTCACATGTAAAACCACTCCTGCAGTCACCAACACTTCATGACAAAGCCCTACGTGGGTATATTTGTCTAACTGCATTTTTGGCACTCACTGGCTATTCTTCCACAGCATTGACACCTATGCTGATAACCACCTCTGATCATTCTGTCACTTGTTTTGCCTTGTCTTATAGATACAGCAGCAGATGCCAAGATCCTGCAGCTCAGACTTTGAGATGATTACAGGAGCAGCTGAATTATTGGGAAGATGAAATAGGCTTTGATCTGCAGCTTCTTTAAAATGGCACATTTAAAACACAAAGCTCAGCTAGAACTGTGAGAACGAAGATTGAGAGCTACAAAGCTCCCTCGCTAGCGCTGGAGGCAAAATGTACATCTGCTTTCCTAGTACTTACTGCTACTTCCTTTGGTGCTCACATTAATTGTGAAACCCTGGAAAGTTCATCGTTGCCAGGTGATTAAGAAGCCTGAAGTTTTATTTTAAATACATCCAAACTATAATGATGGTGGAGGACTGTCAGAGCCAAGCAGGAAGCTTGTGGGAGCAACGTCCCTCGTGACATTCTGGCCATGTCAGGTACTAATTAAAATGTTATCTCCTGCATGGTTCTTAGCCTCCCAAAATTCATTTGCAGCTCACTCTAATGCCCTCATTCAATTCTGTCATAGCACCTGAAAGGTGGAATAGAGTTACATCAACTGAAAACTAAAGCAGAGCAAATAAAAATGTCTGACTGAGTGGACTTTTCCAACAGTTCATGCAGCACTCTGGATAAAAAAAGCCTTTATAGAGTCATCACCTCCCTTTTTGCCTTCCTTCTTCCCTCCCTCTCTCCCTCTCTATTTTTTACACTCTACTCTGAACAGATGTCCCCAGCAGATCTCAGAGAAGATCAGATCTCCAGCTGGTTTTAGCTGTTGGCCTGTCCAGCACTGGCCAACCTTTGCAAGAGGGCTGAGTTCTTACAAAAACTGAGACCACTGCTCTGAGTTAAAGCAGTGTTTAAAGTAAACACACAGCTCACAGCCCATGGGAGGTTTTCACAGATATTTGACTTTGCTGCTGACAGCTCAGCAGATATTGCACTCTAAGGCATTGGGAATAACAAATAAGCAAAGCTGGAAGAATAATTAAGAGTAGAAACAAAACTCACAGTGGTTAAAATGAAGAAACTGTGGGACAGTTGTTTTTAGACAAAGAGTATAGGCTACCACAGTGTGTATATTTGGGCTGTAAATGGAATTGTTTCCCACAGACCTTCCAAAGCCACAGCTGAAAATTGTTAGAGACAACCTGCTGAACTTCACATCCAGGAGGTTGTTTTGCTCCACTTCCTGAACAAAGAGAAATTTTAGATTCTGATCTTCAGTAAAAATGTTCTGAGTTACAGTAGTTGTAAATAACTTGAGCTGGTGATGTTAAGGGCAGCTGCTACTTTCCATAAAGAAAATGGTTTTGAGCTGGAAAGAGCAAAATTCAGGAAGTAAAATTAGTAATTTGACAGTATCTGAGAAGAAATGGGCAGATCTATTTATGTCTAATTGGAGCAGGAAAGCAACAGTCAAGAATAAAAATGAAAAGACTATATATAGGGAAAAAAGTGAAAACACAGGATGATTTCACAGAATGCCTATGTTGAAGCATAAGCACATGCACCACTTCTCAAAAAGAAGCTGAAAATATTACTATATGTGAAATGAGCTGTAAGAGACCTCTAATTTTTACATTTCCTTATGAAATCACAGATGGACCTAAACTGAATTAGGAAAAAACCCAATGGCAGCAGATAATTTTTGTGAAGTGTCATAATAAAGAGATATTCATTATTATTAGATACCATTCTTTTAGAACACATGAAGGTGGTTCCAGTTCACAGGATAAAACTACTTTTACAGAATTCTGTTTTTCTGACACGGCTCCATTTCTTGAAGTTTGTTCAAATTCAAAATTAAGGAGCTCTCAGTTGGTCATTGGGGTTTTTTTAGTTTGCTTTAACGTGGAAAGGTTTTCTTTTTAATGACAGCAAGACCCAAATGCCAGTGTGTGCTGGATATGTTTGTTTTGGAGGAAATGTTTGGGCTCTCCACCCTCACAGTAATGATCATTGATCTACCTGAAGAAAAGAACTGCAGAATATTGTACAGAAAGGCAAAGGCAGGACTCTCACTGCGCAGCCTGAGTGGGTCCAGCACAGGGCATTTCCAGAGTGACAGTGAGCAGTAGAACTGATCTGCTTTCTCACAGGAAAAAGACCCCACCCCACATTTTTCCCAGAATCCCTGCCAGGGTATCGGATACTGCCTAAAACCTGAAGAGGGACCCAGGAATTGATTGGAAAGGCTCCTTCTTCCAGGAACTGGTGCTCTATCGGGCAGAAAAAAGAGGGAAACAATTGAGTAGATTCACTTAATTTTTACTGGAGCCCACCATCCTTATTCTCTTCCTGAGGGACCCTTGAAAAGTGACAGATAAATCCAATTTCCTGTGCTTGAGCAGGATGGAGAGAGAGATACTTGTGAGTCAGCATATGCCAGCAGAAGCTGGTTTTCCCCCTCATTAACTTTTTTGCACATCAGCTGATTTTTACTTTATACTGAGTATATCCCTGTGCTTATTTTCTCTGTTCCCTACAGAATGTCATCACATCTGATACCACCAGGGCTTCATTAATGTAAAATGTTGTCATGTGGTGAATTATTCTTAAATGAGAAAACACAGACAGCCCTAGAAGAGAAAATGAGGAGTTGTCGGACAGCATGTGTCTAGGAGCATTTGAATGTGTCCCACAGGAATTCCTCCAGCAAATTGTTGGGAAACCTGATTGAAATTCAATAAGAAAGTGCAAATGAGATAACATAGCTCCCCTGTGGATTGCAAAGATCCCCTGGCAGGAAATCAGAACTATCCATGCACTGCTGCACCTTGCAAAGGCAGAGATGCACAAATACCAGGAGGCAATGCAGTGCCGTGACCCAGCGTCCAGGGCAGCACGGAACCAAGTGCTGTAAGGAAACACAAGAGCCCTGAATACTGAGAACCAAACTTGCATGGATTTATGATCTGACTAGGATTTTATTGGAGCCATTTGTACACTAGAGCAGTGCCATTAACAGCAGTGAAGAGCAATTGGTATGTGAGCAAACACACTTGTCTGGGATGGTTCATCAACACTCAAGTGCATGCCATTAACAAAGCCATTAGAATGCACTTCTCATTAGATGCATAAGAAAGGGCATCACAAGCAGGGGTTTGGCTTCTGTTTGGCAGACAACTCTGTTGTGTAGTGTGAGCAGCGAGACTGTGGAAACTCCCCAAAGGACAGGACCCCAGCTGGGAATGAAATGAATAAGCACCTCCTCCCTTACAGAACCCATGCTTGGGAACTTGCCTGAATCTACCCTGGCTAAGTGATGGAGTGGTTCCATTTTTAACAAACTTCAGTGCTTTTGGCTGAGGTGGCCACTAACACTGGTCTGGTCTCTGTTTCTGGACCAAAGAGCTGGAGTACTGCTAAAGCACAAAACAAACTTCTCCAAGATTAAAAAGAGGATAGCTAAGATGAGCTGAGTGTCAGAGAAGGCTGTAGATAAAAAAGGCTCAAAATACTCACTGTTACTTGCATACTGTAGCATGTATTACCTCATGTAGCTACAAAACCTCATTTAACAGAGTAAAGAAAAATATGAAATGGGCTTACTAATGAGCACCTGGCACTTAGAAGCTGTGGGAATCAAAAACTTCAAAAAAGTATGGAATGTACCTGCAAACATCTCCCACTAATGCATGTTTTGAAGAATCATTTAAAGAAATGTCAATTCTTTTTTCAGCACTTGATGTGCATTTGTGTATTTTTAAGTCTTTTAGAGGCAGGATTGAGCTTTGTGTATTCAAGGATATGGTTTATTGAAAATGTCCCGATTTTTAAAAATGTTTGCACTATTAAAATATTTAACATCTAAAATAATAGAAAAGCATCGAGTGAGATCAAAACCATCCTTGGCATTATGAAAACCATAAGCTGTGCAATTCCAAAAGAGATAAAAATGGCTTGCGTGAAAGGAATTTGTTTTGTAGGAAAAAAAATGACAGATTTGGAACTGTGGCTGAGAAAGCTTTGAAAGTGGCCAGGCTGACAGGGTGTATTGTAGGGCAGTTGTAAGCTCTTGTAGATGCAATTATAATCATCTCCCCAAAGCACAGGCAAGTCTGTGAGCAAAAAGAAGCAAAGAATAGGAGAAAAGGCTGCCTAGAAAAGAGACCACCCCCTCTTTCCCAGGCCTAGATGCTGACTTGCTGATGGCTTAAGCCAAAGTCAAAATAATCTGAACCTAATTTGAAATGTGGTCATTCTGAGGAAAATTAAATTCCTGGATTGTACCTGCTGAAAGAATGGGTGAGGAAAGAGAAATGTTCTGGAGGGGCAGCAGCAGGGGTCTGAGTGGAAATCTGGGTTGGTTCTTCCAGCCCCATCCCCTGCCAGGTCACAGAAGTGCTCTTCAGAGTAATTATTTCATCTGTGGCTGTGGATCAATGTTCTCAAAGTGTTTGCAATTAGAAAATTTTGTAAAAGGTCCAGCCAGGCATCCTGAAGGACTGAGGATTTGGAATACAGGATAAGGCTGCATGCTGTGCAAACATCAGCAGCTTTCCAGTGGCAGCCATGAAACTGGAAACTCCAAGGCTGTGTTGGTTTCTCTAACACTGCAGAAAGCTGTCCACAGGCATTCATCCTTTAGTGAAAACAGTATTTTGCCCAGATTTTTTATTTATCAGACTGTCCAGTTCAAATCCCAGATTTCAGTACATGTAGACCATAGTATTGGAATTAGACTATGGGCCTGCATCTGATTTTCCAAGGTTCTGAATTTACATGGGTAGCTGAAAGTTCCGGGTGTCACACATTGAAAGGATTTTAGAATATTATTTAGTCTTCCTCCAAAAATTGCCTTATACCTTTTAGATTTCAGTATTCCTTTGGTGCTCCTTAAGGGTGCAGGGATATAATTTTTCATTCCATACCTTTCAATTTTTTAAAAAAATTATTTTTAATTCACTATAGAGCTGGAATGTACTTTCCCCATTTTGCCACAACCTCCTGGACATTAAAGTATCTGCAGATGACAGGACTTTACTGCCCCATTTGCTATCCCTGTCACTGTCAGGAAAAGCAGCCATCCCATGAAGGCAACAAAGTCTCATCATTTCACTTTGAGCTAATAACCACAGGTGTGGTTATTACGTCTGCCTCAAAGGATCAAAAATAATTCCTTATTACACTTGCTATAGAGATCATAGAAATGCACTTCTAATGTTAAGATAATCTTAGAGAAGCCACTGGGAAATTTTTTTCTTTCTGAAGTCTTCCCTGACAGCAACAGGAGACTGGATTTAAGTGTTGTGTATCAGCAGGTGGAGGGAACACACATTCACTCTTGCTCAGACTCACAGAACTGCCTCCATGCAAGTAATAATGCAAGAGGTTCTTCCTTCTTCAGTTGTTGTAAAGGCAGGCAGTAAAGAGAAAAAATCACCCTTGGATTAATACCCTCTGTCTGTAAAAAGCACTGCTGAAAGCCCAATTATTTTGACAGATACAGAGCAAAGAAAAAAAAAAAAAAAGGACTTAGGTAAATTACAATGGAAGAACTCAATGTATATCTAAAAGTATCTCAGGATTTTGCAGTAAATAATGCTTTCAAAGGAAATGGTAATCTTTCTGCATTGAAAGCTTCTGATCTTACCATCTTTACTTCAGATCATAGTCTTGAGCATCATTACAAGAATGTGCTCTTTGAAGCATGTGTACTCTATTTTCCTTCTATTCATCATAAATACTCTCTCTGTGAAAGCATGCTCTGCCACTGTGCACACATTTTTCTTTCTAAAATTTAATTCATTTCCTAAAGAAACATCATGCAAAAATCAATCTTGCCAGTACAAGTTCACAAGGCCTGATTCATTTAACAGATGATTTATTGACAACTGTGAGATAGAAAATAATGGAATGTTGTTACTAAGAGCAACATTACAGATTCCCAACAGTGTATATGGAGATGGTACACACAGAGGATGTTAATGCTCCTTCATGGACAAGTAATACATTGCAAGAAGAAAGAAGAGAGCTGGCCATGGCTCATGGCTGGCTTCCAGCTTCTATTGCAGCTCCCCCTTTGCAAGTCCACCTAATGTTATTGCATAAATCCTGACCTTTGCTGGTGTTGGTTTGATTGAAAAGCAATAGTTTGTGGGAAGAGAGATAAGAAAGCCAGTGTCCTTTTACATAACCAGTTCTTCAGAAAAATGTGAAAGTTCCACCAAAAGTGCCTAGGAAGGAGCAGACCCCAGCTGAGTGTGGTAGTTGATGGTTTGATAAATAATCTGGAAAGCACTTGTCTAAGTAGCGTCACACACAGGGATTAAAGACTTCCCTTCCTTTTCTCTTTCCTTCTTGTCCCCTTTTCACACAGTGCCAAAGAAAGCAGAGTTTGCAGTTCTCCAGGCTGAATACACCTTGGATTTCTTAATATGGTGTATAGAACCTTTTTATTTTCCTACTAGAAGACATGGGAAAAAGAACCAATTCCCTGCACCACTCCTTTACCTATATATTCCACAAGTGTGGTGGGATCCTGGACTGTCTCATAAAAATGAAGATTTCCCCTGAGCTGTCTTATGCTCTCATATTCATCATGATTCGAGTGACCTTCAGCAGGATAACGGCTTTGCTGTCCCCAAGTCAGGCATCAAATCATCCAAATTTTAGTTCAATAGCTCTTGTAAAAGAGTCCAAGCCCTAACATCAGGTGTTCATGCTCCTGATTCAAAGTACCTGCACACACCCTGGGCAGAGAGCACCTGGTCCCAGGCACAGAAACAGCTTTGTCATCTTGATTGTTCCTGAGGACCGAGGAGCTGGAGCTGAGCTGGCAGAAAAATGCCCTGTGTGCTCCAGATCTCATGGCCAGAATCCTCATGGGGAACTCAGCAAAAAGACCATTTAACTCCTAGAAAGCAGCAATGGAACATCACTGTGTTGCATTAGAGAGCAAGCTCTGAGCACAGCCTGTCCCACCAGATTGGTCCCTCAGAGATCTGACCCTGTGCCAGACTTCTAAATCCCAGCACTGCATAGCTGAGAAGTTGGTTTCTTTAAGTGACCCATCATGCTCAATGCTAGACAAGCATAGGAAACAACTTCTCATGCATGAAAGACTCTACACTTTTTGGAAAAAAGTAAAAAAATCCTTCTTTCTGAAAAATAGCAGAAAAAGAAATTACTCCTACAGATTTCTAAAGTGCAAAAAGTGAGGAATGTTTGGTATGCTTCATTAAACAGACAAAAATAGAAAACATTTTGAAAACACAGAGTTGAATACATCCACAGGACTCCATAGAAAAGAAAAACAAAAAGGAAGATTAAAATCTGTTCCCAGAAAGATAATTTAAGCCCAGAATGATACATTCCTTCCCTAGTAATGAGTCTACAAATAGGATGATTTAACTGAGACCCTGAAAATCTCTGTAACAGAAACTCAGGAAAAACTGATTAATTCAATTGTACTACATTGCACTGTCAAAATTATAAAGTGAAAATGTTAACTCAGCCTACAAGGCCTTTTTACTGTGTAACAGAATTCAGCAGTAATTAAAAAAAATCTCATGCATCCACATTTTGTGGGAACAAGTCCATATATTTTCCTGTGTCAGAAGAATGGTGAGTGGGAAACCCAGGAGACTCAGAAACTCAGGCAGTGGTGTATTTACAGCCAACAGTCACAAGGTAGCAGCACAAAACATCAGTCTAAAGGATTTCCTGAAGATCCCACGGAGGTGGAGGTGATGAGGACACTGCTCTAAGTGTGCAGGAAACACAACCTGTGGCCATCAAGTGCTTAGTGGGGAGGAAGTTCAGCACTGGGGTAGCCTGTACCAACCTCTGAGCCAGCCAGTAAAAGCCCAGCAAATGAACAGAACCTCTTTTTGGATTTCCTTTAGGTGAGAGATGTGGAATATGACCCAACATCAGGGCACAAGGAGAGCAGGGAGCAGCGGAGGTTTGGCAGGGTCATGGAGGGAAACCTTACATCTGGCAGTGTCTCAGAGCTTACAAATTGGCTGGTCAGTTCCTCAGCAGACCTGCTTTTGAACAAAACTGATTATTTTCCCCTTTCAGTACCCTCTCCGTGCACTTTTAAAAGTAAAAGGATTTGTATAAATTCTCCATATGTTACACTGTATATACAGCGTTATGGAATATGCATGCATGCACAGTAACTCGGGATTTTCAAAAGTAAATCTGTATTCTAGGACATAAATGTAGAGGTCAATAGGTCAACAAAGATTAATAAATTCATTCTTTAGCTCCTGTAAGGGGTGGAAGGACTCAGAAATGAATTGTGATCTGCAATAGAGTTGTAGCTGAATATTCACCAGATTTCTCAAGAGCTGGATTTTTTGGCTATTGATCTGCCAATCACTTTTCTGTCAGAGGAAATTCAGTTATCCATGTCTCGCTGAGCCTGTTTCACCTAGTTATTTTGTAGAAGTTGTGTTTGTTGTATATCTGTATCTTTTATGGTACCTCAGAATGAAAAAATTCAATAGCTGCTGTGTTAAATTCTAAAGATAATTATTCTGCTTGTTTAGAAAATCAAAATGACACCCACTTTTCTCTCCTCTTGCTCTCACCATCAGTTTACTTTCAAACAGCTTGGTATATTTTACTAAATTAGAAAAAAAGTATCTTTTTTATACTGGTGTTGTCTTGGTAAATGCTACAGTTATGGCATTGTGCTTGCCTTTGGAATACATCTGTAAAACTGCTGAATAAAAGCTCTCTAGTACAGGAATAACTGTGACTTCTCACTTTAAGAATGTTGCAATCATTCTTCTTTACTTACTACAGATCTACCATAAATCCCAGTGACCTCCCCATTGTCTGGGAACTCACTCAACTCCCTCTCTGTTCCAAAGCACCACCAGAATTTCCTTCCCAGCGTAGCATCCACTTTCTGCACATCAGTAAAGGCAGTACTCATCGATTCCAAATGGAGCCAACATTGATGCTAACCCCTCTTCCTCTGTTTCTCCAGCTTTCAGCTCTCTTCAGTGCAGTTTTCTCGAGAATCTTGTTCTCCCAGGTTTCTGCCTCCCACATTTTTCTGCCTGTCTTCTTGCAGGTCTCATTCCTGCTCTCTGCAGCGATCTGGGAGATGTCCTCTGTCCCCACCCTCCTTTTGTCCTCCACAAACACAAAGTCAGTTCAGTTTCCAAGACATACATGTGAAAGATGGATGAATTGACTTCTCCTCATAAAATTGAAATTTTTGTCTAAATTTCATACACCTCACAAATGCCAACTGGCCAGCTTACATTCGCCACAGTCAGAACTGAGCTCCTCATTGCTCCACTCTAACCCTTTGCTGCAGATTTCCCCCCACTCTTTTTCTGTATGCTTTTAGTGGGCCTGCAGCTTTTCCTGGGACTGTCTCAAGTTCATCTCTGTCTAAATATTGTGCAAAGTCAGTAAATGGTATTTTAAAACATCATTTCCAATCCCTTCTCATAGGTTTTAACCCTCCTCCTCCTGCCTATTCTCACACCATTTCCTCTGGCCTTGCTGAGTCCCACCATCTTCTAGTCACATCCTTTCAAAACACTTCTGCAAAGACAATTTCACAAAGATAAGACAGCCCAGCTCCTCATGCTGACCACGCCTCCTCTGCTCCCTGCATTCTCCTACTGTTCTCCCAGTCTCCACACAGAGCATATGAGCTGTAAGTCTGTTTTGAGACCCTTTACAGTTTCTATTTCACTTCTAATCACACCTCTACTGAGCCATCACTGACTTCTCTCTGTTAACGATGACAGCTTTTATTACCCAGTTGCTAAATTTTGAAACAAGTATCTTCAGCTTTTCTTGTCTTATCTGTCAGAAACCCTCTGTAAACATCTGCAAAGTTATGTTCAGAGACTTCTGAAACTCAGCTTTTAACATGATGCTTACAAAAACCCCAGACAAATACATGACAATTCTCGTCTGAGGCACTGACTGTAAGACTGCACATACTGCTGACCTGTGCTGACACATTTTTAATTAGTAGTGCTGGTGTTGTTTCTTCCCATTGCTTTATGTAGGTTGTAAACTTTTTGCTTAGAAACCACATTTTTATTCCTTTTACATGAAATGGCCATAGCAAATATCTGACAACTTTATTAGCTAAGCAAGGAAATTGCTAAAAGGAAGGTGTCTTAAAATAAAGAATTGTATAACCCCTTACAGATGCATAAAATGTATCTTGCAGAGGATATGAAGATGAATATAACAATTTGGCATTGTGTCAGAAAGAAAACCCACTAATTGGGATGGATGATGATAAAGAGAAAATCAAAAATTCATGGCATGATTTAGTTCAATGTAAATCTGAAAAACACCCCAGCAGTGTCAGGGAAATTATTCTATATTTGTTTAAGTGAGAGGCTGCACAGGATGCAATTCAGCCATCTGTGCTTGGCCCATCTGTATTTTGAAAAGTACTGTAGGACTGTACTGCACCATTTCTGCTGTCAGACTTTGGAGATGTATACAAGAGATGCCAAGGAGCACGAATGGTGGGTGACAGCACATTGACTGAGATCTCTTTTTCAAATTGTCTTCTCTCTAGTCCCTTACAGATACATTTCAAATCAAAATCACTGGCTAGATCTTCCTAAGAACTCCTTGAAATGACTTTTTTTCTTTTCCTAAATTGTTCAGCTATTTCTACTCTTCAATGAAAAGAAAAACTACCACCATCAGTTCATGACTATATATATAAAAAAATAAAATAAACTGTACTCTAAATAACAGAACTAACAAAGTCTTCTTTGCTTCAGATTTGTTTCCTACGTGCTCAGTGGCTTTGAGACCACAGAACTCTCTAAAGTCACATGTGCCAAAGTCATGCCCAAACTGGCTTCCCACAAAACTAAATCTCCAAGAAGCAGCTATGGGGACTTTCCTGCTGGCTGCAGGAATGGTGTCAGGCCAGGGAACTACCAAGTCTTCCCTTGGGCCTCTCTTGTCAGCTCATCTCTCAATTTTGCTCCAAACCAGATAGGAATCACCACTTCCACTTCTCTGCTTGAGCTGATTTATAGGTTCAACAGGTGTCAAAGGCAGTTCAGCAAACAAGTTGCACAGCTTTTATTAAAAACACCTAAATGTATTTAAATGCAATACAGGAAAACAGTCCTTGATTCAGATAATTCCACTTCATGGGTTTATTTTAAAAGCAGGGAAGATTGTGTTGAAGCCATTAAAGTACTGATGTGGAGGCCTTTTCCCCCCACTCTGCTGTGAGGAAACAGCTCAGCTGCATTTACCAGGGACACAGGGTCTCTGCTGTCTGATGGGACCTCCCTTCAGTAGTTTCTTTTCTCTTAGATCCAACAAAGGCAGCTGCAATGAATTCATATCCACACATTCAGAAAACACTGCAGTCAAGTGTGAGTGGGCTGATAGAAAGCCTTACTAGCAGAGAACCATATCTGTGCTGCAAAGAAAGTAGTAAAATCCACTTAGCTGTGAATTAATACATAATGAACAAGTGACAATAATTATTTCAATCTAGTGCTGCTGACCTGCTTCAACACTTCCTTCCTTTTTCTCTAATCATATTTTAGATGGTTTTGCACTTGATTTCTTAACCACAAAGGCACTTAGTAGTTTGTATTTTCCATTAATTCTCTATATAATAGTAAGTATTGCTTCCCCCAAGACAGAAGTGTAAATGACTGGCTCTTTTTTATATTTTTGTGTGTGATGAGAATATAAACCTTGTGACTTAAGGCTCAGCAGAGCTCAACACATCTCATGGACCTTTACTCTGATAAGGCTTTGCTACAGAATGAGGGAATTCAGTGAAGTGTGGTCGGTGTAATTAAAATTGTGTTATGCTGTTGATCCACAGGCAGATAAATTCTATAAGAATTAAATTGCATTAGTTAGTTAAAAAAATTGGCTGTTCGTTTCCTTGTAGAAAACAACATCGATTTAAAGATGGTGAATCTATAAATCTGAAATGAATTACAGTAGTTCACAAGTTTCTCAGAATAAACAGAGGTCTATTTACTCCCCTACCAAGAGACTCCACACTTTATGAAGGGTGCAGTGAACCATTTTAATAACAATTACAAGCCGAAGGGATCTACATGGACAGATTGGTGACTGCTGGCACATTAATCCACTTTTCTTCCATCCAGAGAATAAACTTCTTAGCAGAAAATACCGAGATTTTCTTGAAATGAAGGTCAGAGGTTTAAATCAAAATGTTCTGTTTGTAATTATTTATTTGCCATTCATTGAAACAAATATGATTAGGTGCAAATAAGCCTGGCATCAAATGTCATGATGTGGGCAGATTTCTTTGCTCTGAGTTGAAAAAAAAAATCTGATTATTTTCCTTGTGTATTAATGACAGTATTTCATCATCTTTAAGAGTCTAATCACAATACATTCTACGTGGAATATTATAAATCAAGAGTCCTGCTTGCTTGTTACATGGACCTGAAGTTTAAAGAGACTGGCCTTTTGGAAGAGTTACTCTTTATCACATTTATCAGTCTGTGAAAATCAGAGTAAAAAGTCACCTGTTACAATCTTGTCTAACAAAATATTAATACATACTCTCTCATAGACTGCGGCAATTTCTCACCGGGCTGTAGAGATAATGGGAAGAAACTAATGGAAACTACTTCACATATGCACACAAATTCTTGAATTAAAATCAGATGAAAATCACATAAAACTGCACCAGGTTTGAAGATGAAGCCATGTAAATTTTTTTAGTTAATGGGCATACCTTCCTTCTGAAAAGAACATTAGCTCATACTGGGAAGTAATCTGTTGCAGATTTACCTGTGAATATTTATAATAAAGTGAATAATATGTATTATATGATCTTTTCCTCAAGTTATTTATGCAGTTAAGATGATGACAATGTACAATAAAGATTATATAAATAGGAAGAAAGATCAGGGCTGAAGAGCAGGAGCAGCTCATACATAGAAGAGAAGCAGACAGACATTTTCTGGAAAGAATCCATTTCAAAAGCCTTGTACTCATGAGAACAGAGTTAGGATCAAACAGCTGGATGTGAGGCAGGAAAGAGGCAATGTGTATGTGCTCATGCAGTTTTACTGGTGATGAACTGGAGTTTTTGGAGGCACACAGCATATTCAGAAGAGTGTCATTTTTTGCCAGGAGCTGGGATAGCGACATAGGAACTGGGAAAAGAAGACAGAGCAGGTTCCTGACACACAAAGCACCTGGAAGTCCAGGATGCTGACACATAGAGCTCCTTACACCTGTAAGTGTGCAAGCACCTGTAAGCCAGCCAAGGAGTGATTGAGTGTGAAAAGAAAGAGACTGAGGTGTATTGGAAGATGGGAGCACACCTTAGAAAAGGGGATGTAATTAGAGGGATGAGAGGGATGAGGAGATGCAGAGTTTCCTTCTGCTGCTGTTTCATTGCCATGCCACACATTGCCTCAAATCTTCTCATATTCTCATGATTTTCCAACTAAACTAGTCAGTTGCATCCTTAAGGATAATGTCAATAGTTCTTGAGAGAGTGAACTGAAGTCTCGCATTTCCTCTTTGATTTAGATTCCCAAAGTTCCAGTAGCTAACAGTGAGGGAAAAAAATATCAAAAGATGAGGCTTGAGATTTGATTATATCAAGAAACTACATTTTTCACTTCTAAGATTGTATCTCTGATAATTTTTTCTTTCTTTCACCCTTAAATAGGTACTTACTTCTGAAATCTGACTGCCTACCTCACCCCTTTTCATACCTGTTTATCATACAGGTAGCAAATCTCAGAGGGAACTTCTATTCACTGTTAGCTGTTGCCATTTATTTTTCTTGCAGCAGATGTATGTCAGTTTCTTAAGTATGTAAGTTATTACTGGGCTTTTTAAAAATCTCTTCTGCAAATCTGTGGGGTTTTTTAACTGCATGTTCTCAGAATACTTGCAGGGTGTCAGTAAGGCTCATTTATGTATGAAGTTATTTATGGACAGGAAACAACATATCTGCTTCCTTCAAGAATGATTCCATGTGCAGATAAATCCAATACTATGTTCTCAAGGAATTCACAGAAAGTTAATAGAAAAAGTGGTTGGAAAGTGCTTTAGGGAAAAGTTTCTTGATGTCTTGTTAGAATTAGGTTACAGTGGTATTAATCTTTTCCTTCTTATCTAGGTATGCATGCAACATCCAAAACACTAGTGAGCCTTTTCTGGAAAAGATGTTTCAATATTCATCTAAGAACAATAAAAAATCCAGATCACCAGCAGCTTTAGGAAAGCAACCAATAGCTTTGAACTACACTCTACCAATCTGTTTTTCAAAACTGTTGACAGGACTAGGTATCACACAGATGCTGCTTGTGAAAGTGGTGTTGTGCTTATTCTGCTGAAGTTAATCCCTTCCAGAGACCGATGAAAACACAGCACTATCACTGCAGCATCTGCCTGACTTGTTCACTTGAAACTCCCCCAATTCTTCTGGGACGGGGTCAATCATCCACATCACTGTGCACATTTTATTCTCATCCCCAGAATCAAATAAAGAGAATGCCAGCATTCAGTCCCTCCTTCTCCCAGAGGTGAAAAGGGTACTGAATAAGCAAAGTAGGTAATAGAAATATGCAAATAATGCAGGCCTAACCCAAACTGCATACATCTACATTTTATTCTAAAGCATAGTCTATGCTAAATTCAAAATTGTGTTTTCTCCAACTGCAAGACTGTAAGGACACCAACAAGTTGCCCAGGGAGCCCAACATCTAGGGAAATTTGGGTTTGATTTGCTTGGTTTTCACCTCCAAGCCCAGTCAGGAGCAGTTGGGCTGGTGATTAGGCTTACAGTGATGAAGCTATTGGCTTGGCTTCCTTCAACTTACACATTCAGGCTCTTTGTTCCCTCTGTAACTACAGTGTGCCAGGAACAAGGTGAGATGAGTGCAGCTCCTACATGGGGAGTGCTCAGGCCCCAGCCCAATCCTGAACATGCTGTGAATACTAAAACCTGGAGCAGCACAACACTGCAACGTTGCAGCAGAAGGTTTAGTGTAAAAAGTAGTATTTGAATAATTTTTCATTCTTGCTACAATCATTAACATAAAATCAATTTATGTTGTAACATTTTCAGTTCTCATTATGATCTCTGTCACAAGAGGGAGGTTTTCAATCTCCCATAAAGTCTTTAAGAGACAGCAGAATAATACGCACTAAGTGCATTATACAGTTTCTAATTTGACCTTTTCACAGTTCTGCAGTTTGACTTCTTGGTCACTCCTGTTCCTTGGCTGTCTTGGTAATCTGAGAGGAACAGGTGGAATGGTAAATAATCAAAATACTAAATCTTTGAAAGGTTAAGTTCATACTGCAAGTGACTTACAGGTTATATATATTCCATGTTCTTACTGTGCAGCCCAGAAAAAAGCAGCAAGAAAAGAAAATGACACACAATGACTGCTCTTAAGGCAGTGACAAAAGGAATTTGGGAAAAGAGTAAGATGGATGTGTAATAGCCACTAATTTTATTCTGCCAGTGGTTCACATGTATTTATGCCATGTGAAATAATCTCCTCTTGATGGAGGTGAGGAGGGGTCTAGTCACCCTTCACCCTTAAAAGGTCTGAGAGCCCAAATGGTGTATTCTGACCCAATGCTAATCCTCTTCCTGCTACCATGGTTTTAGGGTTCTTCATTTTATATGAAACTTAAAAGTAATCAAGAGTGAACCTAGCACTGAGTAAAAGGAGTGGCAGGTAATCATCTTCTCTTGTTATTGTTTTAAACTGTGGCATTTACTGCAAAGGGACCCAGGGTCATGCAAGAAATGAGGATTGCAAGTGCTTAAAGAGAACAGGGAGGAGCTAATCTACCCAGCCACATGGACAAACAGGGATGGCATGACCCATCATCTGAATGGATTGCACTAAAACCAGAGCTTTCCTTTTGACTGTCTGGTGCTGCCCTGAGTTACTGCCCCACAGCCAGGCAGAAGAATTCTCCCAGGAAACGGGATGGGGAGACAGGCTAAGAAAGTAGGTCAGTTTCTAGAATGAGCTGTGTCAGTAGCAGAAAAAAAAAATCTAAGAAGGGCTGGACAAAGGGTACAAAATGTCACATGGAGTGAGAATGTATCCCCACAATACTCTCACAGGTACACAGAAAGAAGGGAAGGGCAATAGAGGTGTCAAATGATTAATAAAAAATATGATGGCCACTATACTACAAAGATATAAAATTGTATATAGTGTGCCTTACAGGAGAATGCTTAGAAATGAACAGTAACAACAACAACAACAAAACCAAAAACCTAAAAGGGAGAAAACCCTTCTTTAATGAGATTTTAGAAGGAATCCTATTATGTGGAGAGAAGTGCAGCTCTGGCTGGAAGGGGTCTTTGTGAGGGCAGGGGAGAGGTCACCTCATGAGGCACTGCTGAGTTTGTCTTCAAAGCTTCTATGAAACTTTAACTCCACATCCTATTTATTCATCCTAAGAAAGGAGGAACAGAGTTTTTCAAGTATTTGAAGCTCATAAGCAAGTTAACTTTCTGCTCATGTGTCTGAGAGGACTTTCAGAAAGGGGAACAGCCACAACCAACATGCAGAGAAGCTCCTCTCTATTCCCTACTAAAGTGGCAATAATCTCTATTGCTTTGTAGCCTAAAAAGCAATAAAGAGCTGCTAAGATTAATTAAACTCTGAAGAGAAACCAAAGTGTTTAATCAATCACCAGTGCTGTTTGCTGCTGCTGCTCTACCATTCATAGGGATTATTATATAGCAATTCGAATTACAAAGCAAAGCAATAGCAATACAAGAAGGGTGTTACTAGTCCATGTTTGGATCTCTAGTTCCAAACTAGAGGACTTGCTTTTTTCATGGTGTATGAAAACTATTAACAGGTTCACACTGACCATTCATTCCCCTCAGCTCAGAGTGCTCAGCACTTCTGCAAATCAGGCCTCAGGGCTTCAAATCAGGAAACTGGAAAATTAGAAGATGCAGCTAATGACCCTTTGTGAAAAATCTGGCTTAACAAGATGGGCACCACTGCAAAGGAAATCAGAGCCAGGGACTGCACCAGAATTAAATTCTCCAGGAGGGAACACATCAGCTGCTCTGCCTATGTGAGCTTTTTTTCTCTCTCTGTTCTTCACTCTTTGCAATTTTGCTGCCCCTTGGGCTCTGCAGCTTTGGAGAAATATGATGGAACTGTTGGCTCCTGTACTCTATAACCTGACATGGCCAAAATAACACCACTCTGACAAAATGCCATGGACTAAATGGTAGAAAAATATGCAATAAAACCCATATGATATTGCATACAGGAATGAGTTTAATTAATCCCATCTAGTAGATGGACTTGGCAACCTTTCCCAATTTCAAGAGTACTTTGAAAACCAAACAATTATTTGACAATGATTTCAAATATCAAAGGTATTTTAAACCACATTCGGGAAGCTTTAAAAGACACTTCTCTTAGAAAAAAGTGATCTTGCAGAATTCCCAGGCTGGTGACATTCAGGTGTGAGATAAGAACAGAAACATGGTAATAAGCCTTTGAATTCATGCACAAATCCTGCATTTGTTAACAGTATGTTTGCTCTTTTATTCCATGTTAACAGTGGTTAACATCTTTAGTGTATCTATGGGAACATACCAGCAAATTCTACATAATTCTAATTTTCTAAGAAGACCATTTACAGAACTCTAAACATATATAACAGTGATGTAGATCCCTACAAATTGATAGGAACTGAACTGCTTTAAACCCTTGTTCTTTCAGAGCTGGCTTTATTTCTGGTGAAAGGAAGAGGACATCAAAGCTCCAGTATTGGGTCCCTCTGATACAAATCAGCCCTGACTTTAATGGAGCTCTGTGGATTTGCAGCAGGCAGAAATCTTGGCTGTCTGATTTTCCAACTGACAACTGTCCTGTATGGAGAAGTCCACTGAAAATAGGTATTCCCTACACCAGACCTATGTGAATGGTACAAGCCACAAATACTGTAAAGTCTATTTGAAGTTACTCAGTCATGAAAAGACAAAAAAAAAAAGTTTTCTGTAATGTTAATAGCACTTACTGTATATTATACATGTAAAGTACTCAAACCACTTTAGTAAAAAAATGCTATTCATTTCCTTTCATAAGATGGTCAAGAGTAATTTCTGGCACAGAGAAGTGAGAATCATCAGTGCAGCTTTGTGGAACTGATTACCATGTACTTCAACAGAGACCAGCAAATGCTATTTAAGGAGCAATTTGAATCACTGATGTGGTGATGCAGGAACTGGTTATGTCTCCTTGATGTGGAAGGATAAGCTGTCACAACACTGACAATGCACAGAACAACTGTGAGCTATCCTTAAATTACTCCAGTGCAGGATAGAAATGGAAGTTTGCTTTCATGTCCTCTTACTGGCTCCTTCTCAGCCCAGTGACAAGGACATTTGAACGCCATGTGAGCACGCTCCCCCTGAGCAGAACCAGGAAGGATTAATGGGCATCTCCTGAGACCCAGGAAAATGAACAAATGCCTGAGGGACAGGATGTTAAGGGATGAAAGCGTATGGGATGGTCACACCAGGTTCATTTAGCCTAATGCTCTGTGAGGCTGGCTGATGCCCAGTGCTGTTTAGGAG
Organism: Phylloscopus collybita; assembly: GCA_027886175.1. Classification (NCBI taxonomy): domain Eukaryota; kingdom Metazoa; phylum Chordata; class Aves; order Passeriformes; family Phylloscopidae; genus Phylloscopus; species Phylloscopus collybita. The sequence goes on along the minus strand of JAJNNQ010000019.1, from coordinate 7,170,728 downwards.
AATGTACTGTTGTTACTCTCCAGAAAGTTCTTTCAACTTCCCGTGATTTTTTCACTATTTAGAGCTGAGAAAGATCAAAAATGTGAACAAGAGCTAAAATACTGATGCAATGATGAAGTGTCTTTGAAGTACACCAGGAACTCAAATGCTTACACAGCAAGTGGAGTCACAAACAAAACCATCACTAAAAGAAAATAAAGAATGAGATGCTACTGCACTCCTTGGAAGAAAACAACGACTACAATAATTATTATTATTATTATTAGGAATACAGTTTCTGTGCTGCAGAAAATATAGTTTGAGATGATCAAAATAATTTACAAATTGGGATTGACAAGCTGAAACACTGAAATACTGACATTTAGCTCGTTCATTTCAAAGTGATGTCTCTGCTTCAAAAACTGTCAGATTTCATTTTTTAAGGAGTTTTTTAAAAGGTCTTTTTACTTTACCATGAAGAATTACCCCCTCAAATCCTGACTCTCCAGTCCAGTCAGTAAACTGAAAAATCAATTATTTGCACAGTACTGGTTTTCGGGGAAGAAGGCCAGAAGATGAGACAACCACATACAAAAATCAGTGCGAAATCAAAGGGAGAGTGAAAGAGAACAAATATGGAATTTATCCATAGGGCAAACAGAGCCTTACGAGAAACTGTCTGGTATTCTTAAATTATACTTAGAAATGTATGGGGAAAGGTAGGAGAAGAAACTTTGCTGTGAGTGGAAAAGTTGGCAATTGTCCCAGCCACGTAGAGAACCCAAAGTACTCCAGCTTGGCAAGAGGGCAGATGGTCTCTGCAAACTATTTTAACACCTCTCAGCAGAAGACAGCCATCAAATAAAGTAAGGGAGAAGGTGGCCTTCAAAATCTGAAAAGAAATTAAAAGTATGTGCATGACACAATAGTCCCTGGAGCAAGGTAAGTGTCTACACAAAAAAACTGGAACAGAGCCCTCTGGCAACCCAACTGAAATGTCTTTCTGTGGAGGACAGTAACTCTTGTTTTGGAAGGAAGATGAGTACAGCTATTACAGTTGAAGATTTAAAGCTCTGCTGGAGGTTTCCTGATGTGTGCAGTGTGAGTCATAGGAACTGGGTCTGCATTTGTTTACCTGTGCATTAAAGTGAATCCCCAAGGCAATGTGGGGTTGAATCCATTAACATTAGCAAAGAGAATAAACAACTCAAATAAAGGGGTTTGATGGCACAAAGTGTTAAAGTGCCCACAAGAAGAACGTTGGTTAGTATTTAACAGCAAGAGGAACTGAATTAAGAACATATCCAAACACCCAGACTATGTTTAGTGATATTAAAATTATGCAATTTGTTAAGGACTTTCTGTAGTGAGGCCACGTGGCATCTTTCCAATTCAATTTCTTTATGCAAAACAAATAATTTTGCATAGATTTGCATGTTACTAACAGGAGAAGAGACTTATTAACAACATAAATTACATTTCACTTCTATTTAATTTATTATCCTGAATTAGCTGGTGAGAGTCCTCGAGCCTTATCTCTCTGTTTAGACACTTACAGAGCACTTATCACTGTGGCATCAAGGCCACTCTTCAGCCTTGATATAGAGCCTGAGATAAGGACTCAAAATAGTCATCTGTGAAATAAAGCAAGTTGAGTTTTGTAGTCACTGCTTGCCATGTTTGGATTTTTCTTAAATTATTTCCCAGGGATTTGAGACCGTAAACAAGGTCACTCTATGTAAACTATCTTGTTTTTCACTTTTCCCTCTCCTAAGGAGGGACTTTGCTTGTTGACCCTTGATGTGGCCAATGAATCCTAGGATCCCACCTCTTAGGTGGGCACATTGTAAAAAGTATAAAAATAGGTTCTGAGAATAAACCAGCCCCTTTTCGGAGCATCAGCCTTCTGAATCATGAGTCCGTGTCTCATTCATCGTGTCCCACAGCGACAGAGTTTTGCTTTGTATCTGGGTATTCTGAAGGAGGAAGATAGGTAATTTGCAGAAGCCCAGGGCACTCTGTTCTATTAAAATAAATTTCCTAAAAGTATTGAATACTGTAACTGCTCTGCCCCAGAGCATTAAGACTATTTCCAGTAGAAGGTGTGCACCCAGCTGCTTTGCAGACACCAGTCTAAATTTGAAACCAATACTTTACAGCCAGCCTAACAACCTACCCATAAAACCAGCCAGCTGGCTGGATCTCTTCTGGCTACTTTCTTCTCCTCTTATTCATTGTGACCTACAGCTAAGGATGTTTTTCACACTGCAGACCCATGGAAAAAGCTCTCATAAACTTGTTAAAGGCATACTTGACTTGCACTACAGAATCCTGCATTTGTCTCCTCAGGGAAATAAACACTTTTAAAGAGCCTTTGGACTTCAAAAATGCCTTAGACAAATACAGTGGCCACCCTAGTAATAAGTGAATCAGTTTTCTGCTTCTCACAAAAATGTCTACAGCCAGGAATTTGGATTTTATGTGCCCTTATACAAACTCATCTACAGTTTTATTTTATTTTTTTTTATTGCTCACATGTTCTCAAAGGAAACCAATTTCTCTTTCAAGCAGCAGTGACTTTGGTAAGTCAAAGCATCCAATTGCTAGAGGAAGGTTTGCTTTACCTCTCATCACTGAAACCCTGCTGTGGAATACAATCTGTTTTCAGAAGAGCAGAGAGGTGAAGGACAAAAGCAAATGGCAATTACTCAAAGCCTGTGAAGAGCCTGGAGACTGGTATTCTCTTGCATCTGAATTAGGGCAAGAAAATACACTGGTCAAAATGTTGCCAAGGATAATGCTCTAACACTGCGCAAACTGAAATTTGTCATGCTGTCATTGAGAATATTAAGCTGTAATATAATAGTATGTAGCATTTGCATTTATGGCTGCTTTTTAAGAAAGATTGAACCAATTTGTTAAGTCTCCTTTAGGACAGCTGTTTGGCAAGGACATGATAAAATATTCACAGTTTGCACAGCTAACTCTAATTCCATTATTTCATGATTAAAACCTTTCTTGCTACTTTCAGAGCCTTGCCATACCAGTGAAACAAGCTTCTGAATTTCCTCCTTGACTATCTACTTGAAAAATAACTTGAAAAATGTTGCATGTCAGTCCAAATTCATGGAACACTTTTCTTAGGGATTCCACCAGTCCAAAATGTAACACATTTAATCCATATTCAGGTATTTGAAGCACCAGGAGAAATAAGTCACAGTATTTTTCACTATCATAGTTGCTACACAAGCACAATCATTAGCATTTGTAAAAGAAAGTCGGTCTTACAATACTTTTATATACACAGTGACTCTACCACAGAGAACCTCAAACTCATATGTATCTGCAAAATTTCCAGTTACAGAATCTGGAACTCCAATAATAATTGCAGTATTATTGGCAATTATTTACAAACTTAGGGTGTAGGTATTTACAAACAGAAGCACTTCTTGTGACATCTGCTGATAAAAATTATGCCCAAGCAAACAGAAGCGTATTTGGAACCTGGTAGCAGTTTGCCATAAAATAAGAAAATAATCTCTTTGTATGATAAGTTAAATGCAGGAGCAACTTTGTGGCCTTCACTAATTCTTAGAGTGTGACACACAAGTCCAGGCTTGCTTAAAACATAAACTGCATTAATGTAATTCAGTTTCCCAAGGTCAGGAGGAGTTTATTTCCAAACCCTTGCTCTTACCAGTGCTGTCGTACAACATGAAATAACACCACCACATATCAGCAGGACCTGAATTTCTTTTGAAACACAAAGACCTGACCATGAATCTGCTTCTCAGGAGCTTAATATATTGCTTTCACTTGCATCCTCTTTATTGTAGCTCTTTTATACCCGTACTTCAACTGCACATGGCAATTGTATCTTTCCTTTATTGAGGGCTGCAGCTAATCAGGTAGTTCCATAAAGCACCACATAAATTCTGCTTTATGAATTCTTTGTCACAAGAATGTAGCCAAATGCCTCCTGTCCCAAGACTCAGCAGTAACACATCACCTCTGTACAGCCTTGCAAACCCATATGGAAATTACAGCAGCCATGAACAGAAACTCCTCAATCACCTTTACTATGTTAGGGATGGTGAGGAAAAAATAGAAGCAAGTGATGTTTAACAGACATGTCTTAAAAAAGAGTGAGGAAAAGAAAGAGAGAGAAAATCGAGTGGGTACAGTGGATAGTGGATAGACATTTGCAAGGTTGTCTTTGCAATGCAAGAACCTCGGCAGCGTGAAGTGCTGCCGTGAGCTCTCATTTTCCAAAATCCCTTACAAGTAGCAGATGTCTTTCCCCTTTCCTCAAATTCCTCATTCATTTCACACCCTAAACTATATGACTAGAAGGCAAAAAATTCTAAAACTTTCTGTGCAAAAATAATTATATTTTCACCTAATACATACTGTAAGAATTGGCTTAAAGCTGTATTTATAGCATCACTTAAATACCTATGCCAGGCTTCCTTTAGCTTCTCCAAAGTAGCTGTAACACAACTTTTCATAAGTGCTGTGGAGTTAACTTTTAGGAGACAGGACTTTTTACTTGTTTTTTGTACCAAGCACAAAGAAGTCTGTGACAGGAATGGCTCAGCTCTAGACTAAAACAGCGAAAAACTCGCTCAGTCTCCTACTTCATCTTGGAATTCTCTCTGATAGGACTTTGCTGACCTGAATATATACAAAAAAAGAAAAAAAAGAAAAAAGAAAGAAAAAAAAAGCCCCAGACAAAGTCTTACCTACAAAGTCAAATGCCCTGTAAAGTATTGCCAATATTTCTGGAGATGCCTCTCCTGAGGTTGAAGTAAGTCTTTTTCTCAGCTCATAGCTGCTCACAGTTACTCTGTCAGTCAGCACACACAGGCCTTTCCTCCTCTAGACATTTCTAGCCAAAGAGCATTTAGATAAAGCAGATGTTCATATTATTAGAACCCAAGTGTATAATTATGCACTTTGCGCTAATGAACTTCTTCCCATTTCTATTGCTCTACCTCTCCAAGGAAATCCAATTGAAAATATAAAAAGTAACTTATTTTTTAAAAGAAGTGAAACACTGTCCAGTGTTTTTTGCAAACAACTCGACTTCTTGACATAATGTGAACTGAACAGATAACAATTTCACTTGCTTGTTTTTTTAAAAATCTATTTTAATCATTTATTGCCTTCAGGGTAACAGCATTCTCAAATGCATTGACTCTACACACCATATAGCATACTCCTCATACAGCTAAAAAAAATAAATCAAAACACTTAAAAGTTATATTTGCTGGTAAAAACAACCTGTGCTTCAAAAATTCTAATCTGTGTATATATATATATTGTTTAAAACTTCTTACTTGCTCATGGTTTTTTTACTAAATTGAAGATAGTGATTAATATATAAGCTTCACGTAACAATCTCAAATATACAATATCAAGATTTCTATGAAAGATTATTTATTTGTAATGTCCAGAATGCTAGTGTCAATACTTAAAATGAAAGGGCAGCATGAGATATAGTTCATAACACTGGTTAGTTTTGTGCCTGTAGCAATTTCCCTCAAACTTAGTCTCCAATGCCCAGCACTAATCTAATTTAGAGATAAGGTGCTTCATATATGAGATGTTTTTTCCAGTGCCTCTGCAGCCCATCAGACTCAGAGGAAAGGACTGCAAATGAGGGAAGGCTTGTTTTTTACACAGGCCAATCTCTCTGCACTTTGAAACTGCAGGATCTCCCCTTTTCATCCCTGGATCATTCCTGCAGGATGGGATCAGCTGGAAACAAACACTGGGTTTCATGCGTGGAAAATTCAAGGTATGCAAGCCATCCTTGCAACTTCAGTATTTTTCACAAGCTCTTATCAGAAATGTGCTATACTGGTAACTTGGCACTGGGACTTGTGGAGATAAAGTTGTTTCTGGTGTTTTCCTGGGTTTCATTTCAACCAAACATAGCTCAGGCAGGAGCTAATTAATCCCTTTGTGAGAACAACAAAACAGAATGAGGCATCTTTTTTTATATAACTATTTTTTTAGCCATACCTGAATGTTATTATATAACATTAACAGAGGATGTAACACACTTGAGAAATACATAGGCATTGCTTTTTCACAATGAGTTATTACAGAGATAAACAACCAAGTACCATAAATACTTGGAAAATCATGATAAAGACTGAGATATGTATATTTATTTGTCACTTCACAGTCCCAAATGAAGCCAAATTTTGGTGGGCTCAACCAAAATGTCCAGGATTTTTCAAAAGGTGGTATCCCTTTTGCTTTTGCATCTTAAATTCTCCATGAACATTTGCAACCTTTTCAAGAACTGAGAGCTTACACCTGAATTTCAATTGTGAATGATCAATGAGGCTTTTGTAACAGGCAACTTGCTGCTCAAAATGACAGTGACACGATTTTATTTTACCCAGTATTAATTTTTCCTGCTGACAGGGATTGCCTGACAAGCAAGTACTTCCTGCTACAGACCATACTTACAATCTGGACAATTTCTGCCTGTTGTCTGTGCCCAATAACATCTGAACCCCAACTATCTTTGTAAACAAATAGGAAAATAGGTCACAATGATAGTAAGATCACCTTCAGACAAGCAAAATGGAGCCAAGACTATAAATTATTTAATCCAAACACATAGTGATATTGCATAAAGTATATTCTCATAAAGGAAAATGTCTCCCCATAAACACAGCTTTCTAAACTATTAATAAAATGGGAATACAATATTACAGAAATGTAATTAAGACTAAGTTTGAAAATCATCACAGAGTAAACAGATTCCTTAGACATAAGCCTAGCTATTCTTTGTGTTACTGCTGGGTAAAAGCTTTATAAAGGCTTGTCTGAATGCTTGCAGGGTCCATGAATTCATAATTCAGCTCCAAATTTGAGATTTGACTGTCCAAGCTAATCCCAAGGACTGCTCCAGAGAGGCTGCATCAGGACACCTGCAGGGAAGGTTAAGCTGCAATTCTGAGTGACCAACCCAGACTTTGGAATTTGACCCTGTATCTGAAAAAATTACTGTATGTTAAAATATGGATATTTTAATATTTGGGACATAAAGATCTATGGTGGTTGCCTAGAAGCTTCTCCAATATTTACTTTTTTGTGTTGTAGGATATTTTAGTGTTTTCATGTAGATGTTTGATAGAGATGGACTTGAGCCAAACCATTCAAATTTTAGTAATTTAGTAAAGATTCTCATTCTAGTCCACATCTAAGACAGCTGCTTTAGAGAAAACAGATAACACTATTTTTTTGATTTACATGCAGTCCATTAAACTGAATTACAAAAAAATGCAATTCTTCAGAGGAAAATTAATGTAGAAAGGTCGCTGTTGGGTCAGTGGGAGCCATAAAATATGCAGGGATATATATTTAGAATGAGGTGGTGATATCACAAATGCCATCTCCCCTCTTCTGCACTAATAAGGAATTAGAAATTGAAGAAACCAAGAACTAATTTGCCACAATGCTGCATAAAAAGTTACAACTTGTCTGGAATGATCAATTAATCTCTAGGCTATACTCATTTATTCCTCTACAGACTCAGAATAACTTAACCAAAAGCAACCAGCTCAACATTGTTGAAGGAAATATTCCAGATTTATACTGGATTAACTAAATATTGAATTTAGTCCTTAAGATACCAAAATAAAAAAACCCCAAACGACCAAGAAAACAGAAAAAAAGATGTATTTGAAACATCAAAAGTCTTATTTTCTCCTGCATTTTACTAAAAAGGTTTGGGGTTCCCTCCCCCCCCCCCCCCCCCCCCCCCCCCCGGGATGTTTCAGCTTAATTCTGATGCCTTAGGATTTAGCTTTGTATTTTGTCAGATCCTGTACTGCTTTAGTGTGTAACCCTAAAGCTCCATAGAGTTTATTTATTCATTTTATTCAGACAAAATAATTCCTCTCTAGGCCTGGGACTCAAGGACACCCCATAGCCTCAGGCCTCAAAAAGTATAAACACAAGTGAATTGTGGGGAACAAGCTGGGGGAATATGACTTCATTACCTGAGGCTGGAATTGGAGGATTAACCCCTGATATGCAAATAAACCAAACTTATTTCTCTCTGAAAAACTCATGGCCATTGTCCAGCTTGGGTGTAGCCTCTGGGAGGCTCCTGACTGCCCAAAGTGTTATCTATTGAAGGCCTTTAATAAACACCCACTTTATTCCCTTAACCTTGTCTAGCCTCTGTTCTAGGCAGCCACTCCAAGGCATCAACACCACAGCGATATGCACTATAATTTATTTCACTGTCAGTTTTCCAGAGATTTTACAAACTTTTTCTTGGAGTAAATGTTATTAGGGAAATGTTCCCAAAAATGCAGAAATCAATATCCATGAGAAAAAACTCCGTGGAACCAGTCTTATTTATTTGATTTTGTTTATGATGAGAGAAATTTTAGTGCTCTAATTATCAATATCAGCACACAAACACCTGCTGTTACTAGATGGTGTTTCTATTAACACAGTGTGCCACTTCAATAGTTTTCTGTTTCCAACTCAGAATCAAATTACTTCTTGTCTGAAAATTATTGTTAGTTGCTAACACAAAGTGTTTACTATGTCTGTCATTTTCAACCTTTTATTTATGCAAAAAAGAAGAAATCAATAGCCATTTTAGCTTTTTTTTTACTACTGTTTATGAAACCAACAATCACTGAGCTGTCTCAGTGTGCTCTTACTGTTTTTGTGCCAGTATCCTTCGGGATCCTGTATCCTTCACACGTCCAGGTGGGAATTTGCCTACAGGGTCAGTGATCCAGGTGATGCCTACACTGCCCTTGGGACCTGTGGCCCGTTTAGATTTGGGTTCTGTATTGAATTTAATGTGGAACTGAGCTACAGCTACTGGTTATATGCACGAGACCCACCAAATAAATTCTTTCAGTATTATTTCTATTTTAGCAGGTGATCACTCCTGGAAAGGGGTGAAACCTGTCTTTACTGCTAAGCCTGGGCAAATGTAAAGCTGTAAATGCTTGAGAAAACATAAGGACTTGACTCAGCCACAGAGAGCTTCCAGGGAGTTAACACAGCCTTTAAAGTTCTTTTCCAAAAGATTTCAAAAGGATTGAAAAGATTATCCTACTGTTTTTAATATAATTACACCACAACACAGTTATTTTTACGCAGTTCCTGTCTCCTGCTGCTGTCTGGGATTAGTTATTTAGCAATGATGAGGAATTATGTCTCATGTCCTGATTCAACCTCAAAAATTATGTCAGGAATTTTGGCTCAAGGTTATTCTCTTGCCATGTAAGCTTGTTAAAGAGATGCATTTACCAAAAGGTCAAAACCTGGTGACAGGAATGTTGCTTCTACAGTCAGCATCCTCTCAGCAAGCACCTGAAAGCAGCAAAGTGAACACCACGCTTTGAGTGCTGCCTGCTCCTCCTTTCTGTCAATGCTGCCTCTAAAGCAGATGTTGTCTGCTGTATTTTGCAGCCTACTGTAATTTGATCAAATCCATAGAAGATCATGCCAAAAAAGTGACAGCTAGTCTATGGATGGTATCGCCCGTAACTTGTTATCGGTCTGGGGCCTGCTGCAGTCAATGCTTCTGTGCCAGATCAAAACACAACATTTCTACAGGGGAGAATTCTGTCTCCTTTTCAAGTTCACCTCAAAGCAGGTTTCACATAGGCACCTGAATGCTTTCTGTGCATCACTGTCAAAAGCACGAAAATTATTTTAATTCATACTCCTTAGTAGAGAAAGCATTGAGGTACCACTGATCCAAACCTGAACTTACTCTCAGGCCTAACCAAGTTTTTTGGGCTGATTTTCCTTTACAACACAATTATATTGGAAAATACAGCAACCTAAAAATTTGCATTTCATTTCCACTGTATAAATATTTTGTACATCTAATTCAGAACCTCGGTATGGGTATATTGAATGGTGGTGAAAAATCCAGTAGTATTTGCTCAAGTTGAAAAGTGATTTTAGATACGATGTTTGAAATCTTGCTATATTCTTTGCAGAGCAGCTTTGAGCTCTTAAATCATACCATTATGACTGTTTCCACTTACATGCTAAAATATGGTGCTCATATGTTGGTGCAAGAGAAATTTAGATTTGTTTATTCAATGGTAAAGTATACAATTCACATTTTGTGTTGTCTAATTTTACAGTCACAGTCAGTTGTATTTGGGAACACGGAAAAAAACACATGAATTCAATAACTGGTCTTTTCCCCATCAGCTCTTGCTTTTGTCCAGTGCACAAAAGGAAGATTCGTGTGAGGTGAAGCAGCAGAACAAAAACTCTCCAGCCACCATTGCTTTGCTCTTTCTTCTGACACTGGCAAGAGCCTGATTTTGCTGGCTCAGTCTTGGAGCTATTGGCTTTTGCTTCCAAGAGGAGTGGGTGACACCAACAGCCATCCATGGGGAACAGAGGTTTCTGTCCTTGCCTGCTTCCTGACTTTCTTTAATCAAATATTGATTGGGTGCAGTCATTTACTTCACTATTCATAAACAGTATCTTGCAGAAGTGAAAAAAAAATTGAATATTTCATGTCTTGGGGATGCTTTTCCATGCTTTTTGAGTTAAGACTGATATGCTTATGTGAAAGCTTGCAGGCAAGAAAAATTGTATTGGTAATAGTAATTATTATTTACAGAAACTACATAACTCAGATTTACTTGGGTAAGTTCATTTCATCATGTAACAAATCAAAAAACTGAATTGCAGCATTCACATGGAAATTTTTGGAGCAAAAATATATGATCCCACATAGTTTAGAGCTAACAAACCTACTATTTACTAATGAAGTCCAGAGGAAAAAACCCACCAAGTTTTCATGAGATATCATGAGACTAAAGCTTTGAAACTCTGAGTAACCTCAATTTTGGAATGCTTTTGTTTTATCATTCCCAGAGTCTGACACTCAAGTAAGTAACTTAGAAATCTACCTGGAAATTCAGTGTCAAAAAGAGCCTTTTTTTTCAAAACTAAAGCCACAAAAGGTAATACTTCCTGACAAATCTGCGCCAATTTCAAATCAGCCATGTTCATGACTCATACTTTATCTTCATAAACTTTAAAATGATGTACTCTGCAGTTATGAAAACCTGTGAACAGCAATTTGCAGCTGAAATATTTGCTGAAAGTGGATTTCAAGGCTTTAAATTCTTTTAGTTGTCAGTCATTCAGACACAAGAAGTGATACAACTCATTTGGGAAACAAGACTGATTTCTTTGAATGAACTTCATGCACTGAGTGCTCTTTTTATATAGGAAAGGAACATTAGACCTTCTCATCCATCACACTCAATAGGGCTGGTAGTTAAATGCTACAATTCATACCCTAAACAATGTAGATTCTTGATCAAGCTTGCCAAGACCTATTCCAGCAACTTAAAAATGTTCCCTTGATTCTCCTTAGAAATTTAAACAACACTTGGCATATTTGAATATATTTCCTTCTGCCTATTGACCTTATGTTCCCCTTATCAAGATAGTAGAATTTCCTTAGAAGTTGCCTTGGGCATTTCTGCAAGGTCAAAAGCACACAATGCACAGACAGAGATAAACCTACTTTAAATTACTGCATCCATTCATGCTCCAGTGGTTCTGCAACCCTGATGGCAACAAAGGAAGTCTGGTGTGTTGGGAGTACAGCACTTGGAAAGCATGGAAAGGCTATGGTCAGAAAGAGCCCTGACAGGCTGTTAAACATTTACCACCCTGCCTGAGCACCTCCACCACTAACACAGACCAAACAGCAGTCACAGAGCAATGGGGAAGTTGACAGAACCACATTATTGCAACCACAAATTCACACCTGCTTATAGACACCCCAGTCACTGCACCATGCTGGGGTTTTGATAAAATGAACAGCACATTCAAGGGAAGAATCTTTCCCTTTGCTAGGAGGCTCTGAAGAACGAAACTGTTTGTTTCTTATCTGAAGTTATTTTTTGGTGGGTTTTTTGGAAGCTTCATTTGGTCTAAAAAACAAGTTCTGCTTGATGAGGACTCTACTTACTATTGCAAAGAGGTACCTGAAAACCACCAGCAGACAAGGTTCTGTGCCTTAAATAATTTCTGTCACTTAGTGCCAATTTCTAGTCCTTTTCTTTTGTTGAAATTATAGCCTTATTCATTTTACAGCATTAAATCAAAGGGCATACACACTCTGGAAGGGCAGCTAACCTCGGGGCAGTTTACAGTTCAACCTCTGTCTCTGGGTAGCTGAGTTGAAAATCAGCAGGTATCATGGAAGCATATTGCAAAGCTGTGAATTATGCTGTGAATTATGAAGCATATCAAGTGTTTGGATAAATCAAGGACTCTAAATGGACCTAAAATAGCAAAGAGTAAAAGCATTAGGGCTTGTCTTCTTTTCCAAAATCTTCCATAAGTACCTTCACAGAGACCTGTTTTCCACCTCTCAGACACTGATTCAAAATTCCATTTAAGAAAATGAAGAACATGATCCTGCCATCTCCTCAAAGATTTAACTTTATGGTAGAAAGATTTTACTGTTGTTATTTTCTATTAAAGGTAATAATTCTGGTGTAGTTTTCCTTTGCTCGCATTCGTGCAATTTTATTAATGTTGCCATAGTAGCAGTTAGCACTGCAAAAGGAATTCCAATTTTTTAACATGATTATTCTTCATTTTCATCCTCAAAGCTGGGATGTTTTCGAAGGAGCTTGGAGAGGAGGAAGGAATAAGACTCAGACACTGCAATCCATTGTTACCTCTGAGCACATACACTTAGATTGCTTTTCTTTGATGCTGCTGCCAATTTTATTCACAAGCGTATAAAAAAAAGGTCATGACATTTAGAATTACAGTACTTTGGAAATTAAATGTTCCTTTAAAATTTTAATTTCTGAAAGTATTTTATCATGGAATAATATTTGAATATGATTGCATGAATGTGTAAAGATTAATGCAAACTGTCTTCAGACTGGAAGTTCACAACCACATATGTTTAACCTTGTTGTGTAATAGGCATAAAAACGTTGATATGTGAGCTCAAAGAGCTGCATTTCCATTTTGCTGGAAGCACTTGCACTGTTATTCTCCTTAATATTTTTCCACTGGCATGTCTGTATAAGGCATGAGGTTTAGCTCTCTATCATTTTCTACTTAACATTACACTTCACAAACCTGGCAACTAAATAAGGAACAAAAATGGTCTGCAGTTTTTTCATGTGAATTTTTATGTGAGAAATCAAAACTACTGATTTTCAGGCTAATTCAGCAATATTAATGATATTATTGTAGCATGTGAGGAAGTAAAATAATTTTGTGTGAACACCAGAGAAATCACTAAGATACCACATAACCAACATTCCAGTCGGAAGTTCCCAACACAGAGATTGGGGGATCTGATGAAGACGAAATCACTGAAGTGCTGTCATGGCCAGGTTTTGGAAGTCTCTTGTTATTAGAAAGCACGCTGGTTGTATCCGACGAGAGAGATGATCTGAAGACCAGGATACTCTTTGGGACACGTGCTTTATTGGTCGTGGGAAGGCAGCCTAACTGGGGAAGAGTCCAGGGATCCAGGAGCAAGCAAGCAAGCAGGAGTGCAAAAAGTCCAAGAGGGCAAGAGAAGGCAAGAGAGCGATTTTACCTCTTACATTGCATTTTAACCCTTTCCATCGTGAATATTCATTGTGAGCATTGACCAATCACCTCTAGATACAAAACCTACCGAATCTACATATAGCCTATGGGAACTACAACATTACAATACTACTCTACATACCAAAACCTGTGAAACCCACCTTATCCCTGATACCTGAGAAGGTCCAACCCTTTATTCATCCTTTTGTCTTGGCAGGGGTGTTACTGAAACACCCAGCCAAGTCTTTTCAGCTATCTAATCACCTTCTTCCTGTCCAGCTTTACAGTTCAAATTTTGCTTTTAATTCTATTCCTCTTGTAGGTTTCATACTTTTAGAATCTTTTACTAATAAATCATCTCTGCAGGGCCTAGCTACTTCATCCTCTCCAACATCTTGTTAAGGACTGGATTTGCCCATGTCACAGTTTCATCGGACAGTTTAGGTTGGACCTTTCAGATGATTGAATCCAGCTGTAAACCCAGCACTGCTGGGTCACCTTAGCCTTGGTCAGGGCTTATTTCTCCAAAGCCAGCTGACACTCCTTGTTCAGCAGAAAAAGGAATCTTACAAAAGGCAGCAGCACACTGGATTTTTTTTTGTGGTCAGCAAATTGAGTTCATAATTTTCCCATAGACTAAGGAAAGCTGGCTGGGCCCCAGGCTGCAAAAAGGGCAAACACAGACAATTCCAAATCTCTGTTCAGATTATGCTAAAACTGCACCTGCATAAAATTTCTGCTGGTGTGTAGAATTTACTCGTGTTTTCTCATGGAAGCTCTTGGGAGCACTTTATTACAAAACTGACAAACTCTGAAATATCCAGTTTGAGACTCCATTGCACTCAAGTGGGTCAACTGAAGAGACAATGCCTGAAGAAAGGAGACTGAGGAAGATAAAGGAAGTCTTTAACTAAAATGTTACAGGCACATTCAAAGACCAAAGAAGAAAAGCAAGTTATAAAGCACCTTTGCTATTGATTATTTGATTCTCAATTCCAAAGCCTTTTGTGGACATTTCAGTACATAATAATAATATCCTTGTCACCAGGGCAATGGCAGTTCAAGCATTGCTAGTTCAAGTCTGGCCTCTGGAAAAAGCCTTCAGGAAAGTTGCTCTGTAGATCACCCAATTCATTAAATTAATGCTTTGTTGGCTGGAGTTAAAGTTTGACTCAGGCAAAACAAAAGCCTGGGTTTCAGAATACATATACCCTGTCAAATTGCATTTATCAAGATAAGGGTTATTAGAATCTTTTTTTCTCTTGTGTGAATGAAATTGTAAGCTTGAAATGTCACTGAAGATTTATTAATCTGATACTCTTTCTGATAAGGGCAAAGAAATAGAAAGGGCAGAGAAAAAGAAATATTTCTTGTAGCCTGATAAGGACTACAAGAAATAGAAAATATGAATAAGGCAATTTATCAGTGGGCATTCTGTAACCAAAAGATTCAAGCCACACAAAGCGATAGTACAGTTATATATTGATTTCAGAACACTGCCATCTACAACACTTGGTCAAAGTTTGAGAGCTGTGCAGAAAAATGTCTGCAATTTTCAAAAAATTGTACTGAATCTGAATTTTCAAACTGTAGGCTGGAGTAACACTTGTTCTAGAAAGTAGATGGAGGCCTAATGTGAAAACTGGTGCTGTGCTAGGGTGCACAATGTACGGGGAGAACCATCAGCAGGGTCATGAGTGTTCTCAGCTGAGGTGACCTGAACTAACCAGAAATGTTCCTTAAACATTTTTTCCCATTTCTGTGCCTGCTACCTGTAGAACATGTCCACAGT
This sequence comes from Phylloscopus collybita, assembly GCA_027886175.1. Taxonomy (NCBI): domain Eukaryota; kingdom Metazoa; phylum Chordata; class Aves; order Passeriformes; family Phylloscopidae; genus Phylloscopus; species Phylloscopus collybita. The sequence goes on along the minus strand of JAJNNQ010000019.1, from coordinate 7,155,349 downwards.
GGGAAGGAGAAATTCAAGTGAAGAGAGGTTCACAAATATTTTGGGCCCAACAGATCATTGTTAAAGTTTCCTGTTTGTTATACTCCATGTGAGGCACAAGTCAGATAAACACATTTCACTACTCAACATGACAGAGCAAACCCTGCCTAATCACCACTTTGGCTTTGTGACCTCCCAATACAGGCAGGAGCCAGCAGCAGGCAGTGAGTTAAACTTTCTGCAATCCTGAGAGAGGGGAGACAACAGGACCCAAAACCAGGCCTAAACTCAAGCTCATGCTCACTGTGCCTGCTCACCAGAACATCTGCACTCATACCAGGAAACCACAGCCACAGGAAACCAACTTTTTCCTTCCAGAGGGCTTTCCTCATAGCAAGGAGAAAACTCTCAGACAGAACCTGGCTGTGACAGTGCCCCTCCTGCTGCTGCTCTCAGTCAGTCTCTTTAGACAGAACTAATTCCCTTCGGATGAGGTCACTCCCAGACAGGTTGTGCTTGCTTCCTTGGAAAAGACCTGGAGGAGTGAATGAGCTCACCAGGCTTTCAGACCTGCAGAGAGAACTCAGCAGAGAGCTGGTAGGGAAAAAGGCCATTTGTGCTGAGACTCCAGCCCTCAGTTTGATACAGCATTGTTTGCAATGACTTTGTTATTGAAACAGATTTATACATGAACACAGATACAGCTGTCTATTCAAGTCAAATATATATTTGACTTCTAATGCTAAATTACTAACAATAGAGATGAAAATACTAATTCAGATGCCATGTAATACGTGTGATTCTAAATGACTTTCTAGTTAACACAGTCAACTGATTTTTAACTCACAAAATAATGAACCATCAAGTAGTAGATTTTCTACTCTTTTACAATTCTTCAATACTTCCATTTGAAATATTTTCATTTAAAATTGAGATACATTAGCCAGAATTTAGTTTTCCTATGAGACTCTCAAATAGGAGTTCATTTTGCAGCAATTAAGGTGTTTGAAAATACTGTTTAGAAAATGATTAGTTGTACCTTACCTCTTTCTCAGAAAGCCTTACATAGAAAATATGCCAGTTAAGAAAAACATAGCAGGAGCCAAATTATCTGCCATGATTTCATTAACAGATCAACTTACCAGTCTTCTCTGTCTTGTGTTTTAAACTTTCAGGTCCTGGCAGGCAGGGGCAGGGTCCTTCACATCGAGGTGTGATGGTTTTGCCGGAAGTACATGCATGGAACTCCAACTTGCACTGGAAGCATAAAAAAAAGCAAGAACACTAATTAGGAGAAGATATAAAATGGCAGCTGTGGATTACATGAGAAACTGTGTTATCAGTAATGGGCATTTGATAGATTGCAAAACTTCAGTCTCTACTGCAAATACTTTTATAACACTGATTACTTCTAGTCTTTGTTGTTTGCATTACCTGCATTTTAGTTCTAACTTTCCTCCAAGAGCCTTGTGGCTGTGTAGTTGCCCTCTCTTCAGTGACTGCCCCATGGGTATTTCCCCATTCTGTGCCCAGAAGCACTGGACACTGGACTAATGTAGTAAAAAAATGAAGTGAAAGAAAACAGCACAGGGCAGCAGAAACACACATGTCCTCTTTGGCTTGACACCTAATGAACCAAATTCAGCTCCATTTTTTGTCTTCTTCAAGCACAGCTTTTACGAGACCAGAATCCAAGGGCTTTTGATGCACAGGGAAGTGTTGCCTGTGGTGCCCAGGCTCAACCTCCTTCCTGAAGGGATTGATCCCACCAAGGAAAATGGGAATGCTGGCTGCAAAATCCCTTTGATGTGAGTTTTAGTGAGGATTAAATCTATGATTCATTTAAAAGCAGTCCAACATGTTTACACAGTGGGACACGACGTGTTTTGATTCAGCTGAAGGACACGGAGCCTGAGACCATGGTGTTACCATGGGGAATGCAGTGGGCAACTGGAGCTCACTGGGCAACAGCTGCTGCTGAAACCCACAGCATCATCCTCTGTAATGCTGGGGCAGTGGGAGCCAAGAGAACAGAACAGGATGTTGTTACAAGATAAACACCTCCTGCTTTGAAAGTACTGCAAATATCTTGGCTTTGCCTGTATTTGTTTTTGTTAAAAGGGCTCATTGTTGGCCAAGCTTTAATCTAGCAGCAGGAGACCATTATGCTGTGCCTACATCCCATTCTGTTGACATTATCCCCCCACCATCCTCAGCTTCAATGCATCAGGGTGATTCTGTGCTCTCTGTGATGTCCTGCCCTTCTCATTTAGAAAATGCACAGCCACACACAAACGTGTGCAAGCTTAGCTTGCATTTTACACCGATTTCTCGCAAGACTGAAGGGAATGTTTGTACTTATTTTTCAACCCTTTGCTCCATAAATGCACTTTGCACAGAGCACAAAGACAAGAGAGAGCACATTTGAAGGAAAGGAGAACAGGAGAAAGGACAACACTGAGTGCAGTCCTGAAGGCAATGACTTTCTGCAGCATATTCTGATAGTCAATGTGTTATTGAGAACACAGGCATAAATCTTCTTCCTGCAGCTGGAGTTGATAATTTAATCCCTTACAGAACATCAATTACTTACATATTTTATTATGCATAATAAATGTAAATTATGTATCTAAGCATTAGCAATTATACTTCAAATACCAGCCTTTAAGATGCCACCAACCTATTTCAAGGGTGTTATTTCATGCAGTTAAGAAAGGAAGAACTTTATTAAGGCAAGCTTTTCCTCAGCTTTCCATACAATTGATAAAAATGACAACCAAAAAGCTAAACATAAACCAAAAAAGTAAACTGCTTAAACAGGTTGTATCATCTGAGCCCAGCTTGAAGAGCACAATGCTGCAGTTGCATGATTAACCACATTATGTTCCCACCATGCTTGTTTGGGATGTTTGGTGTTGGGGGATGAAGATTAAAGAACTCCATCATTTTAAATATTAAATTAGGGTAATTTTCAACACCTAATCACTGTATGTAACTCTTTATTCCTTCCCTAAAGGAAAACATGAAGATACCTTACTTTGCCTATGATGGTGTGCTTACTCACTGTAATAACCTACACAATTAGCTCAACTTTGGATTTAATGACTTTGCCTAAGCTTTGCTAAGTGATGTTCAGAGGCAGAGTGGCCACAGAGGATGTCTTGTGGAGCAATAATGACTTTTTGGATTATTCTGCCACTGGATCTACAGCTGATAAGGAGCCTGCTGGCTTTCTCCAGACCATGGACAATAAAATGACACAAAATACTTGGAAAAACTCTCAGTCTTTCACACCAAAGGGACATTATACATTTTGTAGACATGAGTCACAAAGCTCCTTACAGTGATTGTGCACAGGACTCAGTGGGAGCAGTCCCACAGTTTGGAGCTGGTCTCTCTCATTTCAGGGGACTCATTTTGCCACTGCTATGATTGGATATACCTCAACTCTCTGCTGAGCTGCTCTAGTCAAGCTCCCTGGGTCGTGTTGTGCAAGCTTTGTATTTTCCTGCAGCCTCCCTGGTGTGTGAACTGCATTTGTTTACTCTGAACCTCAAGGCCCACATAAACATCTCTAAACTATTTTACTGCAAATGGAAAAGCAGCTCTGTTATTTGTTGCTAAATGTATATGGAGATCAATAAAGTATATGAGGGGAGAAATGGTTGAACATATTCATGGAAAATTCATAAATTAATTTATTCAACTAAGATGTGGGAAATTACTGCAGAGTGTGTTTTGGTTAAAGTGTTCCCCTGAGAATCCACTACTCATATAATGATTCCCTCTTTATTGTCAGTGAATCTACAGCAATGTGTTTTGCATAAGCATTCACATTTGAGGGGAAAAGAAAATAGCTACATAAAATTTATTCCTAGCTATTTTTTTCTTGTCTGTTAGTCTCCAGCCTCCAGTCCCTGCTAGAGGAGAATCTAGATTTTTTTTTTAAATGATATAATAAAACAGTGTATCTCTGCTTTTATTCTGGCTTTCATCTTCTGGCAGCCAGGTTTTGATCTAACCTGCCAGCAAGTAATCCTGTGAAGTAAGTTACTGTGATCTTTTTTGCAAGGGTGTATATTTGACTACTGAATGTTTTCATGGACAACTTGGTCCAGCCCAGTGCATTAATGCCATGAAGAGCTTTGCATCCTGACACAAGCAACTCATGGATTTGCTTAAAATGCAGCCAGGTACAGCAGCACATCCAAGCCCTGACAGCACCTTTCAGTGGCAAAGCAGTGTAATTGAGATGTAACTGCAGGTGTCCCTGGGACATCCTGTGTGCCCAGCATTGTTCCTGCTCTTTGGGCCCAGACAGAGCACTCACAGTGCCCTGGGTAAGCTCACAGCCTCCATAAAAAAAACTCCAGGAAAAGGGGTGAGGAGAGAACACTTTACCCAGAGATCCCTCAGGGGAGGCTCCCTGAGACCTCTGTTTGGTCTCAGTGCATCAAATCATGGAGTATCCTAAACAGGAGGAGGAAACTCACAAGGATCATCAAAGACCAACTCCTGATTGATTCACCAGCCAAAAATCTGTGACTGAAAATTTCTTGTAGTCACATATAATACAGGAGAACATGTTAGATTCTGAACCTCTGTTGCTTCTATCATTAATCACATGTGAATTAAACAGGAGGGTGTGTAGGAATCAGCAGACAATATACATGAGAAAGATAAACATGAAGTCTTGTTTGAGAAAGAGTGAACACTGAAACAGGAGGTTAAATTTTATAGTGTACTAATTAAGTGTTAAACTCCTGAGATATTACATCATGTTAATGGCAGTGTCTCTAAACCTGTTGATGAACAGTGCTCTTGCCTGGAAGACACTGCATTTTTAGCACCCTACAGCTTTTTACATTTTCACCAAGAATGATTTCAGTGCAGTGTTTGTTTTATGCTGCATCTTTTGTTCACTCACAATATGTCTCTTCGAAACTAGACATACAAATAACAAAAGCTCATTATTTTCTACCTTATCTTTTACCCAGTGGCTGCCACAGGCAGAAGCTAAAATTTCCTAAAATTATAGCATGTATATATTTTTAGTCCAGAGTTTCTTGATATCAGTACTGTTTCCTACCTATCTGTCTTAGCAGATAATTAGAATCCATTGGAATTCAGACACCCCTTTGAGAGGGGTTGTTTGTTTACAAGCTTTAGAGCAGTGCTTGCCATTGCTTCCTTAGCTGGGACTCTTATCACTATTTTCTTTATAAGCTTCTGCTTCCAGTTTTCACCAGATGGAAAAAAAATACAGTATTTGGAACATACTCAGATCAAGTGTGGATTTTTTTTAAACTTGTCACAACAAAAAAAGTTCAGTATCTTTTCTACAAATCCCAAAAGAAATGTGAGATGGTGCACTCCTATTGCATCCTGCTGAACACATACATTAAGTTTTAATGGGAATTCTCCAAACTTTTCAGGCTCTGCAAAACCTGAAATCCTGAAATAAGGATTGAGAGGCAGCAGTCAAGCACATGAATTCATGTTCATTAAAAAAAAAACAAAACTAATGTGAAGTCTTGAGGTGAGTCTCAGATTCTGGGCTGAGGGCAGGGATGTGTGGTCCCTTAGCACTTGCCCTCCCTGACATGGGTTCTGCTGCCTTTTTGCTGCTCTGCAAACCAGAGCCCCATTGTCCTGGGTGTTGGGAAGGAGAAGGGCTGCCCTGGGACACAGAGCCTCAGGGTGGGCACTGAGAATATGGGCCAAGCTCCGTCCCCAGGACTGACCACTTGGGCAGGCTTCCTGGTGGCATAAGTGGCTATTCCATGGCCACACCAACATTGTTGGGAGCTGGTGCAGTCATCTCATTTCTCTGGGCACCCTTCTGCTCACAGAGTAAAGCTCCCCATGGCCAGGCCTCCTGCCTTGCACGTGCACTGCTCCAGGACAGGACTGGCTCGTGCTATTGCAATAAAAATAAAAGGGAGGCTGAAGGTGAAAAAATTATTATAATAAAAACCCACCTTTTTTTTTTCCTATTGAAATAGCTACCAGGCAAGCACACAGCACTTAATCTTTGCAATAAAAGCTGTACAAAGATATCTTAAAATCCTAGAGCTCTAATTAGGAGCTATGTTCTCCTTATGAGAATACATAGTTGGTGTTGTTATTAATGGGAGTTATGCATGCATACCAGTGGTGGAATAAACTCTAATTAACACAACCAATCTATTGTGTAAATACATATTAAAGCCTTTTTAAAATGTGTGCTAGCTCTAGCTTTGAAGCAGATGTTATAGCTGATGGGCTCAGAAATTCCCCTCTCTGCAAGGAGTGACACATGAAGGACCTTATTATATCTCAGGTAAACAACAAATATTTGAGAATGTCTCTCACTGCACACTGACAGGCTGGTGGTTCATAATCTGCTTGAAAAAAAGAACAGCTTCCAGGTGGAGGGTCAAGAAGAGAGAGACCCAGGTTCCAAGCCACTGATATTAAATGGGCTGAACAGATTTATGGAGCCAAATGCAGTAACACCAAAAGGTCTCAGACAGCAAAGCTCCAAGGACCAGAAATTGGTCCACACCGCACAGCTCTGCCCTCTGCAATCCTGAGGCTCTAATGAGGGAGAGCTGCAGGACTCTGCCCTCTGAGTAAAATTACCAGGGAACAGAAGGAAAGCATGAGACCCCAGCAATCTTTAAATATCAGTGTGGGTAAGTCAGGCAGTCACATCAGCAACTGCATGTGCTCCAAGCACATGGCTCAGGTCCTTAAGATAGAATTGCCAGGTTTAAGATTTTAAAATGTAACAATATTTTTAAAAAATACTTAAAATTTTTAGCTTCTTTTTTTGTTAGATCCTAGACACATACAATCAGAGTTACATGTTTTTTCACTATTACAGCATAAGTTTGAATCATAAAGTACCATCTTCAGAGCAATAGGAAAGTCACAAGGTTCATCTTCCAAGAAGAAACAATTGATTCTTGGGCTTCAGAAAAGAACAAGCTGAGTTGCAATTGGCAGCAATCATGCAATTCAGGATGGCATTAATTGCATATTTTGTGGCTCTGCATTATAATTAGAACTGTATACACCTCTCTAAAAATAGCCTTCAACTTCTCAGGAGGAGGAGAAGAGAAGAAGCTCCTTCTTTTCATCAGCTAAAGACAAAGAGTGATTTTAGAAAACATAGAGCTTGATTGCTCTGTAGAGGGTCAGCTCTGCTCCTAGGAAGAGTCCATGACTGAATAAATAAAGAAAGAAATAAAAAAATAAATAATTCATAATGTAAATATTAAAGACTTCACTAAAAAAAGAAAACCTGTTTTCCAATGTGACTGATGGCTGCAGAGTTAGTAGGATGACTGCTCGTAGGCACGTTGAACCATCTCAGTCTGTGACTGGCAGGGCTGCAAACAAAGCAAATGATCGTGTACTCGTGTTGCAGCAAACTGCCCTTACAAACAGGGCAGAATCAGCTAATTTGGGGACTTCTGGCCAGACCACTGAAGCACAAAATCCTGTTTTAATACAAAACACATTGCCCCAAGAAACAAGGGCAATCAGCTCAATGCGAAGCAGGAAATTTAAAAAGATGCAGTTGATTGCGTGAGCTAGATGATATGGCATTCAAGGTCACAACACTGGATGTAGAGGTGAAGGACATTCAAGGGACCATTTATTAATGCAATGTGACAATGCAAACAAATTGTTCCCTGTTCTATGAACAAGCAAGAAAATAACTCCAGGCACCAAAATCTACTGCATCATAACGAAACTGAACTTGTTTTTACAAGTAATTTAGATGCCAGTTCTGGAAACACCTAGGTCAAGGGGTGTGTGTGGGCATGGTTGGTTTATCATCTTTTAAGAAATTTGGGTCCTTATTGGAGAAGTATAGACCAAAAAGAGCTGGAACATGACACAGAAGAATCAATTTGTAAGTTAAAACATTTGTGCAATGCTGATTACAACTTTTTCTTCACTGGTTGATGAGACCATGATGAGTTAAATGGGAAATGAAGACAAAGCACTTCTGCAAAAGTGCACTTATATAAATAAAGATACCCATCCTCCCTTCTCACTGAGATTTAACACAAAGCACCACTCTGGCTTAAATCTGAAAACCACCCTGCTCTCCTCCCATCCTCCTCCTGTTACATATCATGCAAAGGCTACAGCACTTTGATTTTGGTGACCATGTTTGAGTACCAAGGTCATGCTCACACTCTGGGCTGTATCTGCTAGCTCTTGTGCATGAATGCAGGAGTTGAGGTGCTGAGGAGATGATACACAGTCACCCAACCCCATATTCTATATACTTTGCATTCAGACACCAAAGCTTTTCCTGTTGTCAAATGTCTACTCTGCTGTGTCCCTGCAGGATCTGCATGACAGGTCACTGATGATGACCATTTTCTAGTTGCACAGGGGATTTTTTGCTTTCCAGTACACTACTCTGCTGTATCTCAAGACATGGACTTTAAAAATCACTTTCCTACTGCATTTGTTTTCTTTCATTTCTAAATTTGTATTGTATTGCCTTTGTCTCTATGAAATTATTCCCTATTCTAACTCCTCATAATCATGAGCTAAGAGCTCATAGCTAATAACGCTATTCAAAGTGGAACGAAGCTACAATTTTTCTTCCCTTTAATAGACCAAAGCCATCTTAGATTAAAAGTAAAGAAAATCACAGAAAAAACAATTGGAGATTTGGAGTGATTGATGCTGCTTGAAATGTACTTGCCATGTAATTGAGATGCATTCTCATTCTCATTCTGCAGCCATTTACCGATCACATGAGAACCATGATTTGTCATTTTCACTTGCTTCAAATTACTAAAGGCAATTTAATTTCTCTCATGGAGACAACACATCAGATAACGTGAACATAATCAAGAGGTAATGATCTGTGGCTCTGTGCGCACACTGATGCTCCTGTAACCAGCTAAACAACCACCTGCATATGGCAGAGGGAAGGCAACACCAGACATTCAGATCCCCAAGCACAGGGTCTCCACCCAGTCAATCACATTATAAACACAGCAATTTAGCTATGCCAGTGACTACAGCAATTTAGATTTCACATGAGGCAATGCTCCATCTACACAGTCATTCCCATACCCATCTGTCCATACCTGGACTAAAAGCAGCAGCTGGTGACCACTATAAAGGGTAGGCATGCTCCCTGAAGGCTCTTATGCAATTGGTGTGATGGCAATATCTCAGTATCCCAAAAGTCCATCAACTCCTCCCTATCAATAAGTAATTGCAAAGTATTTAGTACTATATTTGCAGTTACTTTTGGGTTGTCTGATGCCCAACAGGATGTGATTGGGGATGGGACTCTGACCACTTATGGCTGTACAGATTGAGTATCAAGGAACTACGAAAAGTCTGCATAAGTCCTGATATAATATCAGGATAAGCTCAACCCTCTCTCTGATGTATCTAAGCTTACAAATCAAAGTAGAAGAAAAGTTGCTACTACACCTGCTTCCCCTCTTGAAATGTTGGTGAATTAGTCTTGAATTTGTTTTATGCTGCCCATTCCTTCTCTAGCAACCTTGCCACAAATACTGAGTAACAACTGGAGTGTTGTTTTTGCCCATCCCTGTTCAAGGCCAGGTTGGATAAGGCTCTGGTCTGGTGTCCCCGCCCATGGAAGGATTAGAACAAGGTGCTCTTTAAATTCCCTTACAACCCAAATCATTCTATGATTTTGTGGTCACAAAGTTTTGTGCTTCCCAGGGCCTGTGTTATAAAATTATTGGGGAGAAGGAGGAAGTACCTGGAAACATGTCATAATCCATGGATATCCATGGACAAAGGTCTGGGGAGCTTCCAGGAAACACAGAGAACAAGGTCAGACCAAGTGCTGCACTCTGGGCTTCGGAGCTTGTACATCCTGCAAGCAATGATTTCTTAGAACTCACTGCACTTTTTTCCTAGAAAACAGTGGGGGGAAAAGGATGGAGATACATAAAAGAGCACCCGGGCTTGTTTGACAACTAGGGGATGCAGCAAACTCAGGAGTTCACTTGTGCTGCCAGTCATAGGCCAATCATACCATCAAGTCCTGAAGTCCCTCTCCAAAACTGGAAACATCAGGTTTTCCAGCATGCATGCTTGGTTTTCAAATGTGTCATCTTTTTTAACAAAGATCTATCTTTGCATGCAAGAGGTGAAAGCCAGTCTGAGTTCTTCTGTTCCCAAGTAGCTCCTTATTCCCTGATAATAGACTTCAGGAAGCCAATCCTCTTCTCTAGAATAATTATCCCATCCTATCTATTACATCTGTCAGATGAACTAATTCACAGTAGGTCTGCACAGATTTCACTGACTATGATGTGGCCCCAGCAGTGTTCATTCCTTGTTACAGATGTATGAAATGTACAGTATCCAGCAAACTTTCAGGTCTCAGAGAGAGTTTTTGTCTGTTGATTACAGACAGAGCAAATCTGAAGTGTAAGTACAAATATAAAATACTCAGCATCCTGAAGTACTCCTGCTTTGGTTGCTTTCAGACTAGCAACAAGAAAGTCCTAAGAATGCCAGTCTGCTTTTTAATTGACTTCTCAGAACTTTTATTTTGTAATCAAAACAAAAGCCAAACTGAATCTCCAATGCTAAGAAGCACTGAAACAAAACATTTGACAGTTACTAGAAAAGAAGCTTTAGGAATGTCTTTTGGAGCATAGCAACCAAGGGAGAGTAAGCAGGCTTAAGCTTTGAAGTTAAAGCTTTCAGCAATGTTTCTCATTTCTAAAGAACACAATAGAAACAACAAGAAATTAAAAAAAAAAATTTGCAAAAACCAAACCCCAGGCCTAGTTCAATGCTCACTGAATGGACTTGCTGTGAAAGACACCCATACAAAGAAAGCAGAATTAGTCTGTTTGCTCAGAAATCAAGTAATCACAGCTAATCCTTTTGCAGTATTATCCTGTTTTGGCCTTTAATAAATCTGCTTTAAATTAAAGATGTACCCAAGCCAAGAAACACCTCCTTTGATGTTTCAAATGGCTCAAATAAGCTGTTTGCTAGAAAAAGCTCAAAATATGAATTCTGAAACTGAAGAAAATAGAAGTTCTTTTCCTATGCTAAGAGGACACCGCTCAGACAGGTCAGGGACAATTTAAGACCACAACTTTGAAGCACCTCAGGTACTAGTCCCTCTTGAGCCCGTGCATTAGAGGAAAAAAAACCTGAAATACATGTACCTTACAAGCTAGTTAGCCAAAAGCAGCTAATCCCAGTTTTTAACAACCATTACATCACATCACTGGAATACTGGAATAAGAAATTTCACAGGTTAACTGAATGCAGGCATAGGGCTTGGAACAAAGTAATTAAATTACTGCAAATGATATTTGTATTTAAGCTTGTATAATGAGCTGCAGGTTGGTGTAATAAACTCTAAGATGTTCTTCAAGAACACAACTTTCAGTGCTTGAACTGCATCAGATGACTCACCATGTAAATAACAGTTTTCTCCTGTTTTGACCTTGACTGCAGAAAGAAGGATTTTAAAACTAATACTGGTTTTACACACCAAAAGTACAACAGGCAAGTGGAACTAACACCAGCAGTAATCAGGCTGTCCTTGGTGCAGGAGTATCTGTAATTGATGGGTTTTTAAGTTCCGACCATCACATGCCAATTTGTTTGATTTGGCAGTCACAACTGTGATTCTAATCAAGTTAGAAATACAGACCTGTGATTACCATCATCAAGATTGGTAGCTTTCCCAAAAAGAACAAATACTGTATTTGCAATCCTCACTTACTGCTTCCTTCCTTTTGAAGGGTGTGCTCTTGCCCAAACACATTTGTGGCACAGGGCAGGCCACCACCCACAGGCAGCTCAAGGACACAGAGCTTCTCAAACTCTGTTGCTTTATGCTTTGGTCATCCCCTTCAGTGAAAACTGTTGCAGCTTTAGGGGCAGGCATGGGAACTTCTGGGAATTTTCCATAAGCCATAAAAAAATTCAGGTTCTGGAGGTGTCAGAGTTGAGTGCAAGGAAGCCAAAGGCTTCCCTGTCCCATGCCCCTTCTCAGTCCCCTGAATAACCGGGCTGGCTAAACAAGGGTAGTGAGGGGAGAAAGCAGAAGCCATAAACCAGCACCAACTCTCACCAGGATGTGACCATGACACCAGCCCTCACTTCCACTTTTCCTTCTGCCATTCTCAGTCATGAGACCTTGATCCTATGCAGTCTCATGGAGGCAGATGCAGAAATCCTTTTCCCTTCCAAGCATGCAGGCTGAAAGACTTCATCTCAAACATCTTTTGGCAAAACAATTCAACCAGTGGGCACCCACTTTCTAGGTCTTCTGCACTATGAACTGACAAGAGAGTACTGGATATTAGCAAAGGAGGGAATTGCTCAACACATTTTTAATTTCATTCACTGCAGAGTAAGTAAATACCACTGTTTAAGACAAGCCAAATTACAACTTACTCTGGTTCCATGTAGTTTTCATCTCTGTATTATTTTCCTTCTTGCTGCCTTCTGAATTCTCATTAACCTTTCTGTCAGAACTGCATTAAACATGTCCTGTTAATTCAACATGTTTTTCAAGAAATCTGACATGGAGATGACAAATGCTCATGTAAAAAAAAAAAACAACCTCTAGTTTAATGAAGCGCATAATAAGAAACACAAAATTCTAGTTTACAACACGTTTTATTTCAGCTTTGCTACTCCAGTGAGTTCAAAAGTGAGACTGTCTGGATAGCTTTGGCATCTGTCCCTAAGGGAGCAGAAGAAAAGGTCATGGACTTCGAAGAAATCTAAAGGCTTGAAGAACTTCCTCCAAAGCTGAAGCATTTTTGTTATTCTAGTATGATATTCTATGGCATACATATTTCCTAAATAAAACACTTTACAATTAATATACTACTCTTACCATAGGCCAGTACTGTCCTCTTACCATAGGACAGTAAAATTCTTAAAAAAGTTTATAACATTGTGTGCGTTTCTAATGAGAAGATGCAACTTTGATTCAATACAAGGTAAGGAATAAACATTTGTATTCAAGTAGGTTTTGTGAGAGAAATATTGCATGTTCTATAAACACCAGAAAATACTTGTTAATCCTTAAAAAAATCCCAAAGAACTTTAATTGACTAGAATGATTAATTGACTGATGTACTACATCTATCCTCCTAAATATTCTTTTGAAAAATATTCCGTAAGACAATTATACAATAAAATTACCATTTATATGACTCCTTTCATCCACAAATGCGTCAAAGACCTACGTATGTATAAAGGTATAAATACACAGTACTGCTCAAGTGCAGCCAATCCTGCAGCAGGAAATATCAAATGCTCTGCACCAGTAGAAAATATAATGGGATGTTCAAAGGGAGAGATGCTATTTAAATCCAGAGAGATGACAACACCCAATTAACCAGATAAGAGCACTAAACCTGCACTCAAATACAGGGTTTCTTTTTAGACTTTTGTTTACTTCCCAGCTGCTGAAAATTAAGACTCATAAAGCAGCTCTGCTTTTCTTATATACCTCTCTTGACCAAGCAAAGTAGTGCTCAGCCCCTGTGTCAAATGCCCACAGATGCCCTGTCAGAATCCACTGCTTGCTTTAAACATAAATCAACAAGCATGTCAACATTCTCCACAAACCCATGGTTTTCAGACCACTAAACGGGTTCTTGGCAAGTCTCATGCTTGTACCTGCAGTAACTCAGCACGGCATTGAGTGGCATCAGGACTGGTAATAAAACTGTTGTCTCCTAGCAAAAGGAATGGTTGGAACCAAATGATTTCAAGTTGGAAAAGCCCATGAGCCACAAATTCTGTGAAAGCAGCCCCTAAGCCTTACAGCTGAATTGCTACAGGAGTTTTAGAAAAGAGATTTCCCCCTCCTCTATGCTAATAGTTGCACATAATGAACCACACAAATTGGTCAAAACTCCTCAGTTTTTCTCCGTTTTACATACCAACTTAAAATCCAACAATTTTACTTTAAGAAAACCATAAAGTAGAACTGCAGTGTGGGTCATAGTCCAGATATTAGCAAAATTACTGAATATTAGAGCTAATATATTCTCAGTCTCCAGATGGCCACTGGGCAGATGAAGTTTGTGGCATAAATCTTCTTACTTGCCAGTATAAATTCATCAAGCACGAGTGAAGCTTATTAGCAAAACTTAGATGTTATCTCCCAAAGAACTCTGAGGTTCCAGAAGATTAAAAATGTTTTCCTGCCATGACAAGTACAATGACCTCATAAATATTAGTAGACCCTTTGGCACTGGAAAATGCCATCTATTCCCGCTTCTGTGTAATATTACAGGATGGAGCAATAAAGAACACAAGGATGTTGCTGCTAAAGTTTACCCCTGTAGAGGGCTAAGTAGAACAGCAGTTTGAAGTCATATTTTTGTGCTTCAGAAGTCCATGAAAAACATTTGAAGAGTGCATTTACCCTTTTGAAGGAGATTCAGCCCATTAGACTAAGATGTTTTTTTCTAAAATATAAATAGCTCAAGAACCAAAAGATCTAGCTGGATAATAAATGAGTATTTTTCACGTAGTATCAAACAGCCAGTTATACACCATTGATATTTGAACTGCTTTTGTCAGCAAGAAATTTATTTAAACTCCCTTTGAAAGAGCTATTTCCTAGAATAACACAGCAAAGCACTCATGTCTAGTACTGTACACTTTGTTGACCAGTTAGTTACTCATTTGGTACGTGCTCTTATCCCCCATTTATGTGAATGTTCCATTTGTTCCAAATGGCTGAGCTCAAAGCTGGTTGCAGCTGCTTGTGATGTTCCAGACAAAACCTTCCTTTTTTCCCCCCTCACAGGTCTGCAGCATTCCTGAATGTCCTTAAATAGAACTCAGAAATTACATTTCTAAATGACAATTCATCACCCCTCCTGCAGACCTTAACAGCATTTTAAATTCCTACTAAAGCCTCACCAAATTCAAAGTCAAAGATGACTGCTTTTTTTTTTTTTTGGAACCAGTTTCTTGAACTCTTTCATACTGAGCCTTGAAATTACTTCTTGCAGTAGAAGAAAATCTGTGTGTGACTTCTTCCACAGTACCCAAATTATCCAGAGGATGCCACTTTTGAAATGTAAGGACTTGAGGCATCTTTGCCCAAGTCCTGCTTTTACAATTGAAACTCCAAGCTCAGCATTAGCACCTGCTCAGAGGAGAGGCTGGGAAATTGGATCCTGGAGGCAGCACTGTCCAAGCACTGCAAAGTGTCTTGGACAGACACTACAGACTTGCCTTTCTCATCTGGGTTTGGAAAGGATCCAACTCCCCAAAGAACCAAGGAAAATGAGGCCAGACCAGCTGATAATTGATTGCAGCTCAGAATTAATGCCCACAGTGACTGATAACAAGTGTCCAAATGAGGTTTGATCTGCCCAACCTGCAGATATTTAATGCCTGAAACAGACACTTAATCCTCAGGCTGGGTTTCTACGTGATTCCCAAACTTCAGACTCATTCTCTCATAGCACTCCTTGTCTCTCCTTTGCACTGGTGCCAGAAGGGCCAGCTTCAGCATTTGAAGGTTCACCTGCCATTTTAGCAGTGTATTTTTCTCTTGAACATTATGGAGACTGAGTATTTTGATAGGTGAACATTGCTGAACGTTGACCTATTTTAGTTGTTCACAGTCAATAGGATGCATATATACAGATATTGAAGAATTAATTGTATTAAATTTTGAAAATAATGTAAATATTTTGATTGACAGAATTTGGTACACTGGCTGAAGGTGCTATGAGAAGAATATCTGAAATACAGAGTTGTTTTAAATCAATCACTCAATGACTGTAGAGTTCATCTTTGCAGTACCCACTTGTTTGCCCTGGAGAGCCTGGTAGGGGCTCTGAGCTCTTACTTCCCTGGGGAGGCATATAACAAATCAGTGAGAACTGGCCTGCATCCTTCAGGAAAGGCATCAGACCCGTCTCATTCTGACCACAGCTTGGACAGACAGATGGGTGAAAGCCTCATCACCCTTACGCATCCTCCTGGTCTCTCGGTTGTCTCATCTCAGCAGGGAGGGCTCCCCTCATCAAGGTGCTGAGAAGGAGACATGATCAGGATCATTTGGTTTAAACATGAGACGAGAATGGGTGAACTGTGCTGTCAGAGTGATGCTGAAGGATGACAGCAGTGTGCAGAAGGCAACTGCAGCCCTGTGCATGGGATCACCAAGGAAATCCATCCCCGAGCAATGCACAGGCTGATGGCTGGAAACTGAGGGGACATGATGGATTTGCACAACTCCTTCGATAGAAAAAACATTTAATTTAAGAAAGATTAGATTGTCACAATTGCCCCTGACAAGAGTGCCTGTCTAGCAAGGCCTTGAGCCTATATTTTGGGCTAGAACTGTGCTGTAGCCAAGACCT
The DNA here is from genome assembly GCA_027886175.1 of Phylloscopus collybita. Classification (NCBI taxonomy): domain Eukaryota; kingdom Metazoa; phylum Chordata; class Aves; order Passeriformes; family Phylloscopidae; genus Phylloscopus; species Phylloscopus collybita. Next base: position 7,138,982 of record JAJNNQ010000019.1, on the reverse strand, counting down.
TAAAAATATTCACAATACAGGCTGTCACCAGCACTACATTTCATTGTCACTCTTTAAGTGTGACTGATTTGCCAAGATCAAGACTAAATTCACGATCAGCAGCAAGGGCACCCAACATGAATTATAAAACTGCCTTTCCTTCCTAGTCTCCTGGATATGCTAAGGAAAATGCTTTCCCTGCATTCATTGTTGCTTTTTATATCCACAGCATATCCTCTGTGTAATGATGCAGGACTGTTCAGCTCATCCCTCAGCCTCCGCCTTGCTCCCACAGCGAAGATGATGCTCAGTAAGAAGGAAGCATTTCGCTATTAGATATAAAACCTGCATTAAAAAATGTATAGATCTTATGGCCAAGTGTCTTGTGCCCTGAGATGAAATGGAAATAGAGATGGGGATAGAAGTGGAGACAATTTTTTGACAATTTTTAACACTGAGGGAAGTGGCTGGTTGTTTAGTGCAGTTCTGAGGAGGCTGGGCAGTGCCTGGGCAGACTCCATTTACAGATACAGAGCTCTGTTCAAAATAAGGAGAGAAAAGGAAACCCAAAATCAAGAGGACCAGCTGATTAGAGGGAGGAAAAAATAGGAAAGGACTTTTCCTTTCTCTTCACCTTCCCAAAATCATGCAAGCAGAGCTGAAACTAAAGTCATTAAACAGACAAACCATGCATCCAGAAGAGCCTGTGAAGTCAAAGGATTAGTTTTTTAAATTTCTAAAAGTGGCATCCTGGATCTGAGCAGAAGCAGGGAAATGACTGTTGATACAGAGGAAACAGAAGGCTTGGAGCATATCAGACTTTGGGTGGCAACTGATTCTCGCCCAAACCCAAGATACAGCCCAAAGCTAAAGTTATAAAATAAGGAAGCCAGAGAAGAACAAGGAACAGAAAACCCCAGACAGTGCTCCCAGCTCCTACAGTGACAGATAATGTCTTGAGCATATTAACAAAGCAATAAATCCCACAGAGTGATCTGCCACCCTTAAAGCACAGTGTATACTTCGTCTTGAGGATTTTTGCCCAAGGGAAGAAAATACTAGAGTTCCAGTGTCAGCTTACATCTCAGATTCTCTTCCAAAGGCAGCTGTAAGTGGGTCACTCAATTTACTGGTAGACTGCAAGATATAATGCTGAAATTGCAGTGTCTTCTCTGAAGAAGAATTAGATGGTGACAATTTAGATAGTGATGAACTGGGTTTCACTAATCACTTCACTGTGGAGATGACCGTGGGTAATGAAGAAAGCTTTCTTCCAAGTCACTTTACAGAAGTTTATAAGCTTCAGTGCTTTAAAAGTGACAAGACTTACTCCAAGTTTTCACATTCTGTGCTGTGGGCTCACTCAGATGACATGGAAAAGTTTATGATAATACACCAAAAGAAAAACACTAATTAAGCAGGCTTCCCATTAAAGAAAATAGAAACAATGACAAAAACTAGATTTAGAGTTAATTTTCATATTAGTTGTGAGAAGAAAAATCCCACAACTTCACAGTAACTGCATACTTACAGAAAAGAAATGATCTAAGTTAAACTAATAGAAAACCAGAATGAATGAGATTTTAATATGATGAAATTTGATTTTATAATGAAATACCAGGAGACTGTTGCTGACCATCATTCAAATACTGTGTTGCATCAGCCTGTGGGGCTGTTCCACACAGACACAAACAAAGAATTCTTCTCACATTTCCAACCAATAAAATTACTATTCTTTAATCACAGATCAGGCTGGATGTTGCTGAAAATGACCTCCTACTATTTTGCAGTAGTGATTTAGGTCTGAAAACTGTTCTAGTGGAATCAACAAACAGAAAGAGCTGAAATTTAGATAATAATGCCTAATTTATCACCACAGTAGAAATATGGTTCACACTCACCTGTAAATCTACCAGAGTTTTTCACCCTTCACTCCTGAATTACAGCTATTGTCTCATCTAAACTCCTGTATTATTCGTACTTCATCCTTGCAGTGATCTGACAAAGCTGACTAAAAACCTAACAAACTTCTTATCAACCTCTATTTCACCGTCAATGAGCAAATCTATGGCAAATACCCTGGGGTCATAGAATTACCTTCATAATGGTGCATTGGGCACTTTTGGAGTCTCAGTTTATGGCTCCAAACAACGGCCCTTGTGCCCCAAAAATCCTGACTGCCCTTCCTGCTAACTGCACAGAGCTAATTGAATAATGGCAAGAGAACATCTCCTGTTGCTATATTTTTTTTGATGCTGTACTCTTAGCCACATGGAAGCTGTGCACTGTAGATTATATTCAGGTATTCTTAATCCTAAACTTCTTGTCACAACCATCAATTTATATATTATTCATTTATCAACCTAAAATTTATCAAATATTTCATTGTATTTGACAGCAAAAGCTATCTCTGTGTATGACCACATGAGCTCACAACACTCTTGGTCCATAAACTCCCCCTGAATTAATCTTTACCTTCCTTATTTCCTATTTTCATTTCCCAAGGAATAGCTTCTTTTTATTTTTATAGACACTATATGGTCCAAAGAAACAGCTAAGTGAAAACATAACAGTTAACTGCCCTCAGCCTGCAGCCCATATCTTTTGGCATCACCAGGAACACTTAGAGCTGCAAGACTGGATTCAGTAGCTCCTATAAGTAAAATTACTGCTGAAAAGAAAGTACACAAACATCTTTGAAGACTGAAGTGTCCCCACCTGACCCTTTTGTTAAGCACCAGCATCTACACAACAGCTTTAGCAAAAGCACTGATCATCAAAACCAAACAAAACCTGCAGATCAAAACCCCAAAAAGGCTGCTTGTGCCTTCCCTTGTGGATGGGTGCAGAGTCCCACTGCCGCTCTGATGCACAGGTAGTGGGAATTCCAGGGTCTGGCAAGAGGAACTGGTTGAAGTCTGTTGGATTAGTCACACTGACAACTTCAACAGGTCCAAACCTGAATGCTCTCTGTCTGAAGGTCTAAGGGCTGACACACCCCTGGCCACCAGCCATGGTGGTGCCTCCTGCAAGAGCCCAAGTCTTCACTCTGTTTCCTGTTTACCCCATTTCATATCTGCCTGGTGATTTGCTTTGCTTCCCAGTGGGAGACTTGCCTCACAGAAGGGAAAATGTGAGTCTGAGTGCCTGCAGGTGATGTCACTCAGTCTGGAAATATGGGATCAAGCCTATTAGATGAGTGTTCAAACTAAATACAACAGGATTTAGAACATGCTTTTAGATTACAGAAAATTGCAGTCTTTAAATTACTGCTCTAGAATTTACTGGCTGAAAAAGAAAGACCTTAAGGCATCCCATCAAAGAGTTATATAACTCAAAAGGGTTTTCCTTGCTCATTGTTGCTTGTGCAAGATAGATTTAAGTAATAAACCATGCTTCTGGCACTAACCCTTCTATATAGGCTTTACGATGACAGATTTCAGATTTGAAAACAGAGGTCTCCATACAGGCTAGCATTCATCTTCTATCCCCTTACAGAAGCTTTGACTGGTCATTTTCTACTGTTAATTTATTTTTTTGAACTGAAAAACTTTTGATACCAGCTTCAGCAAGAGTTGGTCATGATGTGCATCAGATGGTCCCAGGTTTGGTGCCCAGCTCAAACCAGACCATACCCCAGCCTAGTGCAGCACAGCAGCTGAAAGAGCCTTTCATTGCAGTCTCCCTGCAATTTAAATTGGCTACATCTGATCCGTAAATATCTTCAAACTTCACACAGTTTACTGCAGCAATCACCCCCTGGGTGGCAGATGCCTCTGACATATCTCTCTTGAGAATGTTTAACACTTTAGAGACTTCAGAATTGGATTTTCTAGGAAGCAGCTTTTCATTGGTGTGAAAGCCAAGAGAGTCTTGAAAATATTTGAAATTCAGAAGTTAAGAGGAAAAAAGTCCATTAACAAGTTGAAGACTTTATCTATAGGAGGCTTTAGAAATTTTACCTAATCTAATTGGTATTTAATAAGACAGTTTTTTTTCAAACAGTGCAAGTACAGTCCCCGGTAAGAACCCCTGTGAATGAAATGGATTATTTTGTACTTTCTGCAGATTTCAATTTTACATCTTTAGATATTCTGCTTGAAATGTGTAGATAGTCCTGGTGTTGCTTTTGCCTGGTAATGATGTAATTTCCACAGATAATTAATGACATTGATTAATTGGATTTGTTACTTTTAGAGAGGCAGCTAAAAGAAGTAGTAACAATTCATGCCAGTTTTATTTGTGAACTTCCATTTACAAGTCTGTTAGAGTTAGGTCAAAATCAAAAAGTGGCCCATAAAACCCAAGAACTGGGTGTTGATTATGACCTAGGTCAAGAAGTGTTGCAAGTTATTTATGCACTGAATCTTACCCAAGAGGTGGAAGTACAGTACACATATCAAAATATGACTACAGGTTTGAGGACACCATTGGTTTGAGAAGCAAAATAAATGATTATATTCTTATTCAAGGTTTAAAATATGTTGGGACACAAACAATCTTATTTTTTTCTTTTAATATTCTATTTATTTTACAGGAGGGTCCTCTCACTCCCATGTGCTACTGTTGGCTATAAAAATATAAAGATATCTCCTCCATCCCTGGATATCCTTTCAGAGCAAAGCACCTGGCACCTGCACCTGCCCAAATTCAAGGTGCTGAGCACTGTTCCAGCCTCCAAAGGGAGCTGCAAGGTGAGGGGAGAGCATACCACACTCGCATACCACACTCCACAGGGTGCTGCTTCAAGGATGTCATTTTGTTTGGATCTGCTACTGGAAATCCAGCTATGGGCTTCAAGTCTTCCAATCTGGTCTCTGCCTTAAGCTTGATGGAGAGAGAGAGATACTCCAGCACATTTACAGCCAAACCAGGTTTTTATAGACACTGTGCTGTGTCATTCTAGGCCAGGGAGGTGTGAGAAAGATGTGCTTTACCACATGTGGGAGAAGGGCAGCTACTGACTTACTAAAATCAGCCAGATTCCACCTCTCCAGTCAGCTGGGACTAACCTAACACTTCAGTTAGCCTGTGTATAAAAGAGAAAAATAAACCCCAAAAGATTCACCTAAAGCCAAATACTATGTGGTGGCAGACAAGATGTATTACATGGTGTGATTACACGTCTGCACGAAAAAGGAATTCTGTGTCTCAACGCAAAATATTAAGACTGCAGGCCAATTTTCAAGAACCATGTGGTGCACAGCTGCAGACAGACATGCAAGAATAGGACAAAAATATTCCCCTGCTGATTGAGCCCCATCAACAGTTTCAGTTCACCCCCAAGAGCTCAGGCAGGGGCAGATATAATTTGCAGGAGAGATAATCCAGCAGGGAGAAATTGTGTGCTGCTGCCATGTACTGCCCCAGGACATGAGAACTATTTGCAGAGGTCCTGCAGGGTTAACTCTACCAGGCTGGGCAGAAACCCAGATTAGAGCTGCATCCTATGAGGGTGTCCTGTCTTTTCTATCCTACACAGGAATTGGAAGAGACAGCTTGAATAACATTGCCATCTCCCCTCTGAAAGCCTCTGCTATTCTATTAATAATGTCTTACATTTTAAAGCTCATTCTCATCATGCAAAGCAGATGAACACAGGGCTGTGGTTACGTCATTCAGTGAAGAAGTCCACCACCATCCCCATTCAACTGCTGAACTTTCTAAAGGCTCCTTACTCTGCCTGTGCTACTGAAAGAAACTTTTCTTTAAAAGACATTTCGGTCCTCTCTTTCCAGCATGTCACTCATTTTTGAAAAGTTGGGTTTTTTTACCTGACAATGCAGGTTACCATAGCTCTTTTGATATATCTGCTCTATCCAGCTGCAGAATTTCATACTGAGATCTCAACAACCAGCACTGCTGAAATCTAAACTCAGAAACTTCTATCTTTCCTTTATTTCCCTACCTTTTCATCAAGATCTCCTGCAAGAAAAAGTGAGTACAGCCAGCTAGACCCAAAATGACCCACTTCACTTTCTTTTCTCAGTTTGAACAGGTAACAACAATGAAGGCATAACTTGCATTAATAAGAAAATATCTGCCACTCTCAAACACATATAACAAAACATACACTATTTTCTCCTAGGAAAAATTATAAAAGTATATTTGCAGCAGAAACTGCTTACACTAGGCTTATAATACAACAAACTAGAAGGATCACATTAAAAAAATACAAATTCTTTCTCTTTACATACTTATTTCTACCTGTAATACATTAAAATGGGTAAAATAAGAATATAGAGAACAATCCAAAGCATGTGGAAACCCAAATAAAAAAGTATGACTACATATATTTTAAATTTCCTTCTTTGCTCTCCTCTATTTATGATAAAAAAATATCCTGCATGAAGGGAATGGAGTAGTTGAGATCTCTGTCTCTGTTTTATATAGTATTACCTCTGGGAAAAAAACCCTCAATGCGTCAAAAAATTTCACTTGCATCATCTAATTGCCAGTGACTAGGCACAGGCCCAGTTTATTCAAGTTTTTCTGCAAACAGTGGAGTCCAATTTTTCAATGAATTCATGTTCCCTATGTCTTTCCCTTCCACTAAATTTTCTCAAAAAATTGTTTTTTCTCCTCCCCACAGATCCTCTCCTAAAACCATCAGTCCAAAACTGCCTTCAACATCCTCTGCAATGCTCCCGGGTCCCCTCCACAATCAAAACTCCCTCCAGGCATTTCCTTTTCTTAGGAGTAAACACTAAGCAGAGTACATGGAGGTATAGGGACAGGAAAATGGAGAAGAGGATTTGAATAGCCCCTGAAGGGAAAAGACAAAGCCCTCTAGAAATGGCCCAATCCTTGCAGTACGTCCAAAAGGCAGCCTGGAAGACTCCATGCTCTGATGATTTGGAGCACTCTGTCCCACCTCCACCACCTCACTTCAACAAAACCCCACCAAACCAAACCAACATACAGCCCACCACCTCCAGCCCCCAGTCCCCCCAGACCGTCTCCCTATCTCCTTAGGAAGAACTGTCAACATGCAAGTTATCATTGGGCAGGATTTCAGCTGATTTCCAGCCCAGGGTACAAATATTTTGAGGGTGAAGAGACATTTCTCTCTGAATTTTGCCTTAGATTCAGTGAAAGTTCAGAATACTGATTTTGATGAAAACTCTGGGAGCTCACACTGACATTATGCTATAAAATGCTTTCACTGGAAAATATTCACATCATTCTACTTGCAACAACTATCACAATATCTCCTCAATATTATGTGTATAATATCAATGTGATCTCTTTCTAACACCAACTGAACATATTTAATATGATAGAATTACTTAGTGCACAGCTATTTAAAACCCACTTTAGTTGTGCATTTACACATTTTTTTTCAGCTATGAGAAATGTGTTCGCTTAAGCACTTCATGCCACACTGACAAATCACTGAGTAATGTCAACCCCAAGAAGTGTTTTCTAGTCCTGTTATACTACAAGGGCACATTTGAGCATGAGATAGAATATAAAGAAGATAATGATGAGATTTATGTGTGCAATGCAAACTATGTGCATTGCACCTCCCACACACTGTTTAAGAATTATGGCCCACAAAATCATTTAAAATAACTCATATTCTACACACTGTGAACATCTCATCTGAAAACAACTCCTCTGCCTGCTCCGTTATACAGGGACAACAGGCAGCTTACAAAGAATAAGCCTTATGACTTCAATCCCTGCGAGTTTCCAGTCTTTTCTTTTGAATACTAAAAATGCAAACCAGCCAGTATCATTCAAATAATCTAATTTTCCAAACCACCTACATTAACATACTGGCTGAAGCCAACTCCAAATGCCTTAAGGCTTCTAGCCTCAGAGGCATAACCTGACAGGTCAAATTTTATTGTTTGCTCTATCCATCGTTACTGACACAGTAACTCAAAGTACACAATTCACAGTGGTCTCACTGCTGCTTCTTTCTGCCTGTGCTCCTGCTGTAATTTTAATGTAGAAGCTTATTAATAAAGACATTGTCTTCTGTCACTCAGTGCTGGCTCCTTCCACACACGTGAAAAGAAAAAGGCCCAAGTTCTGTTTATATTTTGACCACATCTAGTGCTCCCTCCTTTGGGGTAATGTGCCCAAGCAAGTCATTGCTGGTGATATGTTTAATCAACAAATACTTTATATAAATCTAAGAAAATGTTGTAGTGAGAATTAAAAATACACCCTCCCCTCCCCCCCAAAAATATTCAGCCACAAAATAATCAACTCCAGGAAAAACCATAAACTTTTGGACAATCTAGAAACTGATATTCTAAAGAAGATGTTCATTTACTGTGTAAAATACAGATGACAGGCTTACATCTTCCAGCCTAAAACAGGCACAGAACTGCATTTTTCAAGATGCTAATAAGATTCAGTCTTATTTAATTCAGTAAGACTTCAGCACATATATTTAAACACATTCCCTAGAAAAACATTGTTTTTCTGAGTTTTTTTGGAATAATGAGCAGCCAGCAGCAGAAGTGTTACGTATTCAGACGTCTAATTATTGGCAGCACTTTCCTGGGTACCTAAATAAAAACATTGTCTTCAACACTGCAGAAGTTCATAAACAGGAAGGGGAAAAATCAGTGACATCCTAATTATTATTTCATCCCTCTGAATAAAGCATATGTGAACCAAACTCCCTGCAAGAAGCTGCATTTCTCCAGCATTAACCCTTGCTATAGAAAGAAAGTGAATGTGTCATTTCCCTCCCTTCAAAGAAACAAAAACCCCACAAAACACCAAACCCGGAATGAAACAAAAATCTATATTAAAATTATTTTAGTATGCTAGAAATTGCCATAACAAAATCTCCAAATATTGTTGTTTGTGGATACCTTGGCCAAGATATTTTAGACATGTGCGACTCACTCCCCTACACATCCTCCCAGTCCCTTTCTAGGGTTTTTTTTTTTGGTGTTTTTGTAACAACTGACATGAAAATATGAGGAGCTGCAATATCATGCAGGAGGTCGAATTAGATTCTAGGGGTAATTAGTGCGTAAATATGAATCTAATCTATTTAAAGAAAATACATTTAAATAAATCCTATCAATGAAGTCTTGTCAATTCAAATGACCACAACAAAAAAAGCATAAAACTGTCAAAAGAGTAGACTTCTTTTAAAATTTATTTAAGGTTTTTAAGTGCTGTGTGAGCACTGGTGAAACTCCAAACAACCAGGCCAAAATCCTGCAGCAGTAAGAGATGAGCACGTTCAGTTGCTTTAGAGAGCTCTCAGTACTATCAGAGCCATTTGGGAAAATGGGCTTGTACAGGATTTAAGGGAGCTGGATGTGAGAGAAGCAGCCTTGTGCTCCCTGAAACCTCACCTCTCCCTATCCCTCAGCAATGGGAACTGTGGGTTGGAAACCTGAAGGTTGTTTTATTCTGCACAGGTTCTCGTACTGCCTTTCCTAGCATGGTATTTATACATAACTACTGCAGGTATATGTTGAGAAAGATTTTTTAGGGAGTTTAGAACAGTTTTTTTTCTCTATAGTCAAGCTACCAAAATGATATGAAGGAAGAATTACAACTTGCAGCAACCCACCTAACAGAGATGTTTAATTGTAATCTCCTCCAGAATCTTTAGGCATGACTTGACAATTAAAACATTCAACTCTGACAAGCCTTAATATGGCAAAACAACAGATTCAGGAATTAAAGGGAAAATATGGATTTAGAAACTGACACAGTATGTTAATCACAAAGAACCCAGTCTGTTCAAGGATAAATTGTTCTGGACTGAGAAACGTTAGAATATGGAAAAACAAACTAAAAATATCTTTTCCCTGCTAGGCAAGGTTAGAGAAAGGAGATAAACATCAGCATACCCCAATTAGACCAGCTTGTTTAACTCATAGTTCCTAAAACTTGGACATACAACTTTGCATAAATTTTGGGTTCTGTCAGGGCCTTTTTTGCTCACTGACCCCAGCACAAACTAAAGCAGGGAAAATTTTAAGTAATCTCTCTTTAAAAGGATTATAGCAAGGGAAAAACAAACAAACAAACAAACAAACAGGTGATCCATTTTAATCTGTTCACCAGACTGCCTTCAATGCCTCTATTCTGCCTTTATGCAGGAGCAGAGATTGCCAGGCTTCAGCAGGACCAAAGCAATCCCCATCTCCTTCCAACACAGACCAGTGGCTTTAACAGAGCTTTAAGTAGCCAGTTTCCAACAAAAACAATCAGCATCTTCTTTGTAAGAGGTTTATTTAAGGGATTTAAAAAACCCTTTTTTTGTTATTTTTCCTTTCTTTGTTCATTTTTTGTTGTCTTTACTTTTCCCCCCAATATGTGTTTGTAGAACTGTGTTCATGAAGACTCTTCCTCCAAAGACTAAAGGGATAGCAACAAGCAGTCTCTGAAAGAACATCATGTCCTGGGCCACAGCAATTTCTCATTAATTCACAGAATCTCAAACCTGGCAATACGACAAAGCAGCCCTTACCCTGTAAAAATTGCCCAGAGCTCTCCCCTTTCCCCCTCTATCTGTTGAGTCACTGTAGAAGCCTCTATTTTGGCTGTTCTCACAATTCATACTATGTCAGGTAAAAATCCTTGCAAACATGTATATATTCATGGGCTTTAGCTGGGGAGCTGTCACAGAAGCACTGCAGCTGCACAGATGAGTGGTTATGCAGGGCTATTTTTTTCCTGGTTAGGATGTAAAATTGGTAGAGCATTGTTTGGGATTTTGAATTTACTATCTGACACCACTGAAAAGCAAAAGCTTCTTCACTTCAACACAGAACTAAATGGGATTTGAAAGGAAGCTCAGGAATTTGAAGAATTGAATGATTATGTGAGCAGAGTTCAAAAGTAGTATTTCCCAGCTCCCTCAGAATTTAACAAAGGTTACTCCAGTCACGGGAAAGCACAGATCTTTATCCTGGATTGCTAATTTGTGGCCAAGACACCCTTAAAAGAATCACTGGAAAGACTGTAGGAGGCAGAAAGCCATTTTTAAGCATATTAATTGACCAAAAGAGAAATGCCATTCTTCCAAGCATATGCAAAAATGCCCTTTACACTTAACTATCATAAGACACTGACATGGATTGCAAGGTACAGAAGAATACAGATCTACCTTATTCCCAATTTTCTGCTCATTCCTAGAGACCATGCAGAGAAAAACACATATAAGCAACAGGATGTCTTTAGGATACACAGCACTTGATCAAAAAATATTGCTCATGCTTCAAGCCAAATAAATTGTGCAGCCCTGCATGCACAGTACAGAACTCCGCCTGTTTTGCCTTCTGAGAGACAAAATTTATAATTTAGAAGTTGATTATGCAGTAATAGCTTCACACAGCTTTTGGATTGCACAACTGGAGTCTCACTGGCCCAGAGCACAGGCTGAGGGAACATCTACCTCGTGGGAATGCAGGAGCCAGATGTGCCAGAGTCAAAGGAGGGGATATACAAAGGTGCTCAATATCAGGCTACCTCTAGTTCTCCCACAGTCCTCTGGAGTGTCCCAGTGGTTATTTGGGGGAATAAAGTCAGTAGTGCTAAAAGCCTCATGTCAGATGTATTGCTGCAGTTAGGAACCCCCTGCAACGCAAATAACAACACAGGGATGAATATTGAAAATCTGCTACTAGAATAAGGAAGTAGTTACAGTGGTGCAAAATCTTTTTCATGTAGAAAGTTCATTCAGAATGGTCACATCCCATCAATTTCCACAAAGAGATATATGAAAGAATAATTTATTCTTGTACCTCCTACCAACAACCTTTAAAACGTATCCAGGGAGCAGATGCATAAGGATGACTTGATTTTCTTCCCCATTCATATTCTTTAATCATATCCTATTAAGTATCACTTTCCTTTCCCCCACCTCCTCTCGTATTCCTGTAATTTTCCCTTACAAAACCAGACAAAAGCTTAAAGTTGCAAAGATTTTAACCCAACTCTTCATCTAACTGAGCAAATAGGAAGTCATAACGCTTGCTGGGCCTTTGCCAAGTATCTCGTTTTCCATCAGGAGAAGCCAAGGTTGGATGCTGGGGTTGTTTAGCCTGGAGAAAAGGAGACTCAGAGGTGACCTTATCACTCTCTGCAACTCCCTGAAAGGTGGCTGTGGTCAGATGGGAGTTGGTCTCTTTCTCCAGGCAGCAACTGACAGAATGAGAGGACACAGTCTTAAGCTGCACCAAGGGAAATATACATTGGATATTAGGAAAAAGTTTTTTATGGAGTGATAAAGTACTGGAATGGTCTACCTGGAGCAGTGGATGTGTTTAAACAAAGCCTGAATGTGGCACTCAGTGCCATGGTCTGGTTGAGGTGTTAGGGCTGGGTTGGACTCGATGATCTTGGAGGTCTCTTTCAGCCTAGTGATGCTGTCATTCTCAACAGTTAGACACTTTAACAAGTATTTACTAATTGTGCTTCTGCATACAGACCCCTCTTAATTAAATGCAGCAGCCTTCACATTGTACACATTTAACTAATAATGTCTCATTATTTTGGTCATTATTTTTTCTTCTGTTTCAAGATTGTTGGAAATTTTTCCTTTTTCTTGTATATCCCTTAATATCAAATTTATTACCTAATGTTATGACAATAGGACGTGATTTTTATATTTTCAAACAGAAAGAGACATGAACATGGACTTAATTAGTTCACAATGATTTAATTAAAATTTGCAATGTACCTAATTAGAAACATAATAATTATGCCAATGTACCTTTCCATCTTTGAAGGGACCATTAGTCACTGAGGTGGTATGTTTTGTAATTTAAGATCATCCTAATTTTCATTTTCTGACTAGTTAAGTACAGTCATCGTCATGTTCAGGTAATTGCTTTATTAACAAGCTTAATTAAAGTTCCTGTAAAACTGACATCTACAAAGTTATTCTTCTTAATGTGTTGTTCACAAAAACATTAACTAATTACATCGAGCTCTTTATAGGGCTTATGTACCTCATAAGCTTAATTCATTAGTACTTTAAAGAGCTTTGAAAACTCTGTCTGTAATAACCTATGGAAGTGCTTTGCATTGTCACAATATTAAATAGAGCTGTTATACTCAGGAAACTTCTTTGTACAAACTTATTATGTGAGAGATGGTGTGTACATTTTAAAACACGTGCATTTCAAGCAGTAAACCTAAGCCCCTTAGAGTTCAGAGCTCACAGGAAAGGGTGATAATTTATAAAGTTTCCAGAAATAAAAACAACTTCTGCAGGTTCAACAAACTATTTTTTAAGTTGCTGAAAACAGGGTACAGGGGCTGAATACATCCAAGCCACATCTATGTTCAAATTTTGTCATGCAGAAGTGCTGAATTATTGATGTAACTGAAGAATCCTATTGCTTAAAAGAATTAGTTTGTCATCTGGAAAACAAAACTATAACAATAAAAACCCCACCACACACTACAGCCCAACAACCTTATCAATTTTCCCTTTAGGCTTGTGCATAGCAGATGAAATAATCCAGATCAAGTTTTCAAGATTTCAGAAAAAGAACCAGAAAGTTTTAATGCCTAAAGGGTGGTGAGATTTTTTTAAGCAATACAACTCCCACACATAAAGCTAAATCAACTTTAGAGCCATCAAAGTTCTCATTACCTTGTGTCTCCTACAGTTTAGGTGACACTTAAATCATTGCAGCACAAGATATGGGCATGGCATTTTCATAATTTTTAGCATTTTACCATTTGTCTTTGTGTTGGAAATCAACACCACTGAGTGATTTCCAATGGAAGATTAAGAAGATGAAAGATTCCTTCAACTAGCCCTCAATATATTAATTGCGGGGCTGAAGGGTTCCATGTCTTGGTGGACCTGCAAGGCTGAGTTAAACATCCTGAACTTCTGTCTACATCAACCAATAAGCTCAAAAATGGAGCTTTAGTTTATATTTCATTATTTTTTTCCCCTATAAACCTTGCATTATTGATTTGGTTGACTTTCCCCAATTTTGTTGTAAGTCTACAACGTTTCCTGAGAAATAGCCAGAATTATTCCAGGATGAAATGGTTAAATGAGAGCCTGTGAGATGTATATTTAGCACGTATTATTCTCTTAATGTGAATTCCTGGGCATTTATTGACACCCAAGTTTTATCTGCATTTGGTCAGTCAGTCACACTCCTGTTGTGTCTTTTCCTTTTCATTCATTTTTCTACTCAGGTAACAGTTCCAAGTGTTATCTGAGTAGATAAGTGGCCCTGGAAAGGGCCAGCCCTGGTACAAACACTGCTGCTGTAGGGTGGCAGCCCCAGGTCATCACTGAAACACTTTGACCTGCTCTGCCAGACCAGGACCTGGGAGCCCAAAGCCCATCTCTCCCACCTCAGCCCCTGCTGTGTCTGCAGGAGAGCCAAACCCACCTGCAGCCAGGATGGATCAACTGCTGCTGTGTCTGTGAGTCCCACCTGGCTGCCAGCAGCAGGGGAAGCCCAATATACAGTTTCAGAAGATTTTTTTCCACCTGAAACTTAGTGGCCTCTCTTAATTTTTTTTTTTTTAACAAGCTTAGCAAGGATCTGCCCATTTGCCTAGCTTGTCACTACACGTTCACAGCACAGCAGATGCAGAGCCAGGGACCAACAAACACACCCCTGCACAAAGCAGTGCCCACACTTGAGTCCATCCTGTTGCATTTTCACAGTCAGTACCAGAACATCACAGCACTGCAGGGCCAGAAATAATACTTGCCAGCAGCACTGGCATGTGAAAGAAAATTACTGAGAAAACTTTGATTTTAGTGACTTGAAGGCAAGAAAAAGGATCACATTGTCTGGTGAATTCTAACAGTGAGTTTGAGGGAAGCAGTGTGTTCTTTCTGTAAAGATACCAGACGCTCATGATCATTCCTTATCATAAAAAGATTATTTGTTAGGACACTAACATATACTATTTTATTTTAATGCTCTCCCTAAAGTATTTTCTGCTCATTTACCAAAATTCATCTTCTAACAAAAAAAGAAAAAAGAATTTTGCTAGGACAGAAGAAATTGATTGTAAAACATACAATAAATAAAGATGAGACAAAGTTGTTTCAGAATAAATATTTAAAAAATTCCTTTGAAAAATCCCCTAAAACCCAAACAGGCAACTTCTGGGAGGTGTCTCTTTGGCAGTCAAACATGTTAGCACCAGGAAATGTTTCATGTCTTCATTGTAGCTGTCAGGCTTGAATCACAATCACAATAGCTTGGTGAATTTATAACATTGGCAGAATGTCTGATGAAAACCGTTAGATCTTATGGTGAGAAATAGAGAAGGCCAAAAGTCCATTTGGAGCTAACAGAGACACAGTAAGATGCACAGTAATGACTTAATAGCATGACAGAACATGAAATGAAGTCTATTTACTACAGAACATCTTATGGACTCAAGAGTCCAGACAGAAAAAGCTGTTTTTAAAATGAACCCATCTCAACTATAAAAACCAAACCTAAATTACTGCAATACACACTCCTAGAGAGTATTAAAGAGTAACTTGTTTAACAGGCAACATGTGGCCATTTTTCCTGCAGTCTGTGTGCACAGATGAGAGTTTCTGCTCTGGTTTGCTCCTTCTGGCCATGGAAATCCGTCAGCCAGAACAGGAGAGAAGCTGAAATTACCAAGGCATGGCAGCATTTTCATATTGGTTTCCATTAATAAGTGAAGAACTCAAGACACCCAGCTGAGAAAATAATGTAGCTATTACAACACAGCAGAGAATTTTTTTTGCCTGACAGCTTTATTTTCCTGTTTGTTTGTTTGTTGAGTTTTGTTTGTTTGTTTGTTTTGGTGAAGGCTATTTTTGGATTTTAAATGGTAGTTTTACTGGCTGTCAAACATTACTTTGCATGCATGAAGATAAGAGAACCTTAAGGGTATTCTCCAAAACATGCTTTCTAGTGCCTGAAGTGCTGTTTTTGGGACATGTATCCAAGGCATGGAAGGCTTTTTTTGCTAATGGGAGATCGGGAACACTGAATGGCTGTGAAGACATTTTCTTTTATTGAGTCAAGCCCTAAGGTGATCGTATTTTCAGTGTAACAATGAGTCAATTTATCCCCACTGGGTTATGGGAGTTTTTTTATGGTACCATATATGCTGCATCTGGCACACAAGCCTATTAAAACCACAGGCTAAATGAATTGTAATATGTTACCCATGCAGTCTAGGAAAAAAGAGACAATTAAAAATAACTCTATCACTGAAGAATGATTCTGTTAAGTTTTATGATTTGGAGACGAAGTTTTTTTAAAAAAACCAAACTATCTCCAAATCCTCTTTTCTAAACAAGCCAATCTCATAATTTTTTTCAGTTGCATCATCAATATTAAAAGTGTTCTAAATCATTAAGAAAACAGGCTGTTTGGAGAAACACAAAACAGGAAAGTCACAAGATTGTGATCTGGCGTTCTGATTTGCTGTTTGTCAAACATGGGACAGCCCACTTTTACCAGCACATTTTACATGAAAAAATATTCCTGGATTGACCGAGAGTGTAACTGAATACTGCAAACAAGAGGTGTTTGGTGTCAGCCCACAGCCTGGCTGAGGCCTCAGGCAGAGCTGACCTTGCTGGTGTAGGTGTGCCCATCACCCCAGGCAGAGCTGACCTTGCTGGTGTAGGTGTGCCCATCACCCCAGGCAGAGCTGACCTTGCTGGTGTAGGTGTGCCCATCACCCTAGGCAGAGCTTACCTTGCTGGTGTAGGTGTGCCCATCACCCTAGGCAGAGCTTACCTTGCTGGTGTAGGTGTGCCCATCACCCCAGGCAGAGCTGACCTTGCTGGTGTAGGTGTGCCCATCACCCTAGGCAGAGCTGACCTTGCTGGTGTAGGTGTGCCCATCACCCCAGGCAGAGCTTACCTTGCTGGTGTAGGTGTGCCCATCGGAGCCGCAGACAGCGCTGGAGTGTGCCCCGGGGCACGGCTTGCACTTGGCCATGTTGGCTGCTCCAGCCCAGTGCTTCTGGGCCAAGTTGCCTTTCTTTTGTCGAAGGCTGTAAAATAAGACATACCAAGATTTTGGAAAAGTTTGTATGATACAGAAGAATTAGAGCTTCTTTGAATAAAGCTGGATTTTCAGTACAGCATTTATTTAGAATCATTTCGGTTGGAAAAGACCTTTGAGATCATTGAGTCCAACCATTAACCCAGCACTGCCAAGTCTACTAAAGCATAATTTAAAGGGAGTAAATTAAATACAGCTCCTAACAATGCTTTTATAATATGGCACATTACAGCAGGCAATCTAAAAGGTCATAAATTGGTAGGCAGCCCTAGATTTACAACACTTGGTGGTTTCATTTATATTTATAACTACAAATGATTTCACTTCAGAATACAGCATTTCTTGAGCTACACAGCATTTCTGGTAATGCAGGCAACATTCCACCAGGTTGTATTTAGAGACATTTTCCCCAAGCCTTCTCAAAGCTGCAAACTATTGATAAGGTAGCAATGATTTTAAAATATCATCCTTCAAAAAACATTGCAATTTATATTGTGTTTATAACAATGTATAGAATCACTAAACACTTTTGTCACTGTAGGGGCAGGAGCCCTTTTGACACACCAGCTACTGAATGATCAGTTGAGGTTCTCAGACCAATCTCAGCCCCCAGAAATGCCATAAAGTCACAGAGAGCATCTCCAAATCCACCAATGTGTGGCCCTGGGGAGTAACTGCAGTTGTGTTCAAGTCATAGAATACTCAGTTATTGCATTAAAAACGTCTATGAAGAAAGACATCTGCTCCAAAACTTATTGCAAAATGTGCCATTGATTCTGACTAACAGCTTATTTTCCTGCCATAATGAACTACTTGACTGATAGGACATTAAGTAATTATCACCAGCCTAATGTTGTAAGCTGATTAAAAGTTTGCTTTAGAAACCCCAATCCAGTGTTACAATGCAGACTCATTTTGGTTGTGTGTACTTGTCTTTCACTTGAAAGCATTTACAAGGGAAGGCAAAGCATCGCAGCAGAGACTGGTAAGAAAAATAACTGCCATCTGTTCTTGTACCACAGGAAAAAAAAATCTAACAGTTCAGCTAGAAATGCATTTTAATGTGCTGCTGCATGACTTTATCACATTTTAGAAAAATATATACAGATATTTTTTAAAGCAATTTCTCTACAGCTTGCAATTTGCTACACAATACCAACTCTGATGTAATGACACATTCAGCTGCTAAATAATATAAATTCTATTCTTTCATCTCAGTCCTAGTTTTCCTCAAGTCTAACCTTTGCCAGACATGAACAGTACTATTAAGAAGATTGGGTCCACAGAAGGAATCCAATCATAATATAATAAACTATGAATATAGAAGCCAAGTATTTAAGACTAAATTCCCTTGTTATTTTGAAGAAATCTTCTTAATGCAGAGAGAAGCAGTCCCTGTTTCAGATGCATTCTGCCTCACAAAGGTACGATTACACCAGGTACCAAATGCTGTGGATGGGTGGTTACTGGGCTCTGAACCCCCTAAAGCAGCTCTGTGGATCTGATCTCTTATGCTGAGGCTGTACAAACTGTTTATTTAAGTTCTCCACAGTAACTGATTTCTCTGCAGCCCCTAGCCATGCTTTGTTACCAAAATGTAATTATTATCTTATTTTATTGAGCTCTTTGGATTACAGGCATGACTTTTGGATTTTTCAGCTTGACAGGAAAATTTCCTCATTTACTTTACTTACAGCCTTATACTTCTGGAAATGCACAAACTCAGAATGTTTGAATGCCATACTATAGATGAGCAGAGTCTGGAGACAAATATGAAAGGAGCTGTGCTTTTCCTCTGGAGACTGCAGAGGGTCATAGCATAAAGCAGACTTTTCACAATTTTAATTTCCACCATCTCAAAAGATAGATCCTTTGCTATACATAAAACTGTTAAGAAGAACATTTTAGGATTAGTTATAGAAAAACAGTCAAGAAATGCTAAACTTGAAGTGTGTGATTTAGTGCCATCATCACCAAAGCCATTAGCCATGAAGCATGGAGGATGGAGTGAGTGAACTAACGAGCACCTCATCAAAATTAAATATATTGCAGCTCTTAGCTAGACTGATGCCTAAAAAATCACAGGATCTGAGTGGCAAGTACAAAATACATTGTACAGCATTTGTGAACCACACTACATCATGTATACTAGGCTATAACATTAAAAGGAAAGTCCACTCAGGACAGTGCTGCTTGTCCATCTCTGCACAGCCTTACTTACACCCCTTTGTTCTTAATTTATTTAATCCTTCTTTGATCCCTTCAAGATTCATATTGCAAAGCCAATTCCTATTGGAAAATTCTTCTGGAGCTGATGTTTATTTTCTCTCTCCCACCATCAAATAAATAAAAAAGTACTTAAATTTGATTGTTTCAAGCCGTTCCAGCAGTTCATCGAGCCTGGTGGCCCTTTCTATCACTTTATTGAGAGGAGAAAGAACATGCACAGCCTTAGGCCTGAGCTCTGTTCTCAGAGCAGATGCCTGGAAGACAACACCAAGCATGGTGTGTCCCCTCAGCTGCGGCCCAGAACGGTTTCACCTCAGCCCAATTTGCTGTGTTTCACCTGCAGACAATGAAGGAAACATTTACTCCTCCTAACCTCCACATTTATCTTCAGGATGTTCTTTTGATCATAAAAGGAAGTTTATTATCTGAAGGAGTGATGTCTAATAACAAGAATTTACGGTGGAGTAGATCTCCAAGCATTTCATTAATTTGAAACAACAACAAAACAATTTTAGTAGCACTTCAAATATAACGTGTGTAATGAGCCAGGGAATGCTGCAAGAAGTCTGCAGCTCCTTCATTCCTGCAGGTGCATGGAACTGGTAGCACAGCAGCCACTTTTGTTGCAAGAAACAGTCTGGCTTTCAAAAATTAATATATTCTTTTCAAGCTGCATGCTTTTCCAAAACGATAGCGCCAAGTGCCACTGTATTTGAAGCAAGTCAAAAGTAATTTTTGTCAGCTTGGCCAAGTGAGCAACAGCTGAAAGTTTTAACTGGATACCCAGGTTTCACAACTACACCAAAACCACAGCTGAGCACTTACATTGTAAAAAGAACATCTATTTTCCAAAAATAAACACATATTTTTCTGCAGTCATGTTTTGAAAGGCTAGACAGGACTTTTGGAAGCTTTTCAATCCTATAACTCCTAACAACACATCAAACATACAAACAAACAAATTAAAACCTAGACAAGAACGTTGGTTGCCATAAGCAGCCAGCCAGCAAATCCCCCCTCAATGGAAGTGCACATTCACATACTCTGGGAATGCTCTGCTATGCTAATCATCTTGGTTTAGAATGAATGTGTCAGGAGCAAGACAGGCCAAAGCAAATTAGGCCTTTTTCTTTTTATTTTCCTTTTTTTCTTTTCTGACAACCAACTTTAATCCTGCTTTAAGACTCAGAGTTGAAAGGATCTACTACTATTTTCATTATCCCAGAAGCTGGACCACATGAATGTTTTAGTCAAATATTAAGACTTATAGGCAAACCCTGCCTTCTTTTGCTTTGCAGTCTGGTGAACCAAATGCACCAAAGGGCAGAGTTATGGAGCTGATAAGTTGTACAGAATTCAGCCTCTTGGTATTTTAGTACACAGAGAAATCTCAGCAGTTTAGAGCCTTCACAGTTCACACAGGGAGAACGCACAGTGACTCAAGCTCATTACTCTTCACACAGACACGCCGAGGCAGTGCAGGGAGCTGACATCTGCTTGGCTTGCACAGGGGCAGGGAGAGTGCCTGAGGCTCTGCAGATGCCACCAGCCAGATGCCAGGAGGGTACACGGCAGCTTGGGGCAGCCAGAGCCCCAAAGCCACAGATACCTGCACAGCAGCTCTCTGCTTCCAAGCACAAAGCCTTAGCGATGCAAAAAGGACCTCAGAAGCTCGAGAAAATGTGGCTCCACTCAAGATTTTATGGCTTCCAGGTGCGCTCTGGGGAGCCACAAGCTCAGTCCCAGCTGGGTGCAGCTGGCAGCCCTAAGGATGGGGAATCACCCAGCCCTGCCCCAGCCTGGCTGGGAGCATCAGTTCTCGGCACTGAGAGCCTGCTGGGGAGTTTGCACTGTGCTTTTGATTCAGCAAAAGTTTGTCAAACAAAACATCTTAAATTGACTCAGATTAAAAAAAAAAAAAAAAAATACAACCCCCAAACAAACCAGCAATCTAACCTCAAAATGGAAAGCCTTAATTCCTGACCAACCTTTGACTGGATGACATAGGCTAAGCTATTTAGGGATTCTCTGTATCCGTCTGATAACAGTTTTCTCAGAACAGTACAGAGGAGCATATATGGGAAAAACCTCTGGCAAAGCCAGGGGTCAAAATAAAGGTACTTGCACAAAAGAAAGATGTTTTGTTTCTTAACATTTACAGTTTGACTGATTTACATTTAATTTTATATTTGACATGTGTTCAAACCATTCATTAAAAAAAAAAAGTACAGTATCAAGAGTATGTTACTCTGCTTGTTATTCCCAAATGCACCTACAGTAAATTAGCAGATGAAGAATTGATGGGTTTAATGCAATCACAAATCAGGTTCCTTTGGCAGGCTGTTGTTTTGAAAGTACTGACTAACTTTTAGGATGAAGCAAACAGTAAATAGAAGTTTCTCCTTAGGACTTTAGAACACATTCAGTAATTTTATTGGACAAGAAAAAGACATTTTACCCAAAGGAGATTTTGTTAGGTGAGTTTTCAAAGGTCTTCTGCAAATAACAGGAGAAAGTTTCTCAAAAACCCCAACAAATAAGTTACACAATGTCTTCTGACAGAAAGTATCAGGTAAACAAATAGCGAGATTGGTACTGTCTCTTCTTGTTCTTTAACTTGGTGTTTCAGCGATGTTACACAACCATAGAATTTGTTTCAATTCATGTTGTAAATTACTTACACCTATTGTGTTTTCTGGGCTTAAAATCATACAACTACTTATTTCAGGTCCTATTTGAACAGTATTGAGCTGGTCGAGATTTTTTTTTTTTTTTTGACAGAACGGGTCTTATGTACAAAATACTGACTTGACAAAACCAAATTATTTCATGGATATAATAAACTGGTGTCACTGAACTTTTACTGACATTGCCACTCCTAGCTGGGCTGATGGCAGCAAAGGCTATCTCTTCCCAACAGTCTCCTCTGGGGATTTCTTCCATGAAGCAACAGCCATGTCACCATCCTTGCCAGTTCCCCGGAAGGCAGGTTTGAATTAGGCACCTACAGGAGGGCCCACCCACTGCAAGGATTCTCCAGGTAAACTTGTCTTTGGGGGTCTGGGAGTTGTGTAGTGGAGTTTTCAATTATGGCTCTCACAGAGACATTCCTCAAGATTAGGATTAACTCCATCCATCCTTCTTTCTTTCTGGACCTTAAACCAAACCAAAATTCCTAAGTCATATAAAATTATTTTAAGCTCTATTAAAACAAAATTGAAAAGTTCAATGCTCCAGAGCTGGTACCAGAAGCTGGAAGGAGCTCTGACAGCAAACTTGAATGGCTCCCTGAAGCTGGAACAATTCACAGTGGGAACAGTTTAAAATGTACTGTCTGTACCATCTCCATGCCTTATGCACAGTTTGTTCATGTCTCCCTGAAGGAAGCTTATCACACTGAAGATAAAGCCAGCAGTGCCTGCCTGTTTTTATCTTTCCTTTGCATAAGTTGTCTCTCTTGTTCTGGAGGAAAATAATGACAAACCTAAAATTTGCCAGTATAAATGGCAATGTCCTCTTCTCTCTTTGTATCATTTTAGTATTCTGGTAGAGTTAAGAGCTTGGCCTCATTTCCAGAACCTTTCATATTTTTCACAAGAGCTGTGTATACCTTGAGCCACTACCAGTCAAGATTTGTGAAGAAAATAGTCTACACATATTACCTTGAAAAAAGGTACTATGCTATTGAATCTGATTCAGACTCTTTATTTAATATAAACACTGTAAAATGAGAACAGGCATACGATTACAGCAATTTCTCCACCTGGGTTTTCCACTTTCAGATACAAAGAATAATAACATGCAGCCTTGCATTTCAGCATCATTCCACTGTACTGAGTACCACTTTCCCTGATTTCAATATTCAAAGAAATAATTTCACCTGATTTTACTCTCTCTTGCTGCCTTTATATCTTCTCTCCAGCAGATCTGGCTTAAAAGTGCCATAAGAAATACAAAGGCCACTGCTCACTGGTAGATGTGCAAAGGTTTTAATGGGGCTTGGCAATGGCTGGGGACCCTTCTGGCAGAATGAAACTCATTCAAGACTGGCCCCCACAGCAAATGGATACTCTCCTTACTTGCTGTTCTTTCAAACAATGTCATTGATGAGATTATATTGGGAATTAAGTCTGTACAGAGAGAACCAGTAGCCACTGGAGGGTTCCCAGAAAGCAGCTGGTACTCAGAAGACAGTGAGAGATGAGAAATTTAGGGAAGAGTTCAAGCAAAAATCTCAGGTGTTGAAGTGAAACTGTACCAAGTGTCATTCCAGTGAAATGAAAAACATGTATTTCCAAGGGAAGAGGAAGAGTTGAGCCTCTATTTCTTACCAACAGTAAGAAGACGTTATAAAAAGCATGGGAGGAAACAACGTTCCAGAAGGAACTTGTCAGCTGAATGCAGAAAAGGTTGAAAGATGTACAGTGTAGGTTTTCCAAGAACACCCCCTGACACATCTTGCAGGGAAAATGCCCTGAAGATTCTTGCATGGATCCCACTAGGTCCAGCTGGCAGCCAGCTCTGGAAAGAGAACAAAGGGCCTGGAGGCCCAGGGTCCTCAGGGTTATCGGTTCTGCAAGACGAAGGAACCTTTTTATTTTTTAACTTTCTCTGTGTTTTAAAGGAAGAAACAACTTGGAA
The DNA here is from genome assembly GCA_027886175.1 of Phylloscopus collybita. Taxonomy (NCBI): domain Eukaryota; kingdom Metazoa; phylum Chordata; class Aves; order Passeriformes; family Phylloscopidae; genus Phylloscopus; species Phylloscopus collybita. The sequence continues at coordinate 7,115,148 of JAJNNQ010000019.1, read as the reverse complement.
AAGCTGACACAGACTCTAGGGCCTACAAAGCCAGAAAAACTCTAGTGAGTTTGACTGAGGTGACGCAGCTGCTGCAGGTGACTTCTGAGATCCAGCAACACCAGTCAGAGAACCCCAAATGCAACTTCTTGAGCTAGGCTACTCAGAAAGCAGCAAGGTCTGTATCTAAACAGGTATAATACATCATTTAAATATGGATATTCTTAAACTGCCAGGACAACCCACTCTGCACAGTACAAGTATCTGTGTGAGATGTTAGTTCTGGCTTTACTTACTGGACTAAAAATGATAAGGTTGTTTATTAAGGCCATTAGAGAAGCACAAGGATTTCTGCCTTTGAGCACTTCAATACATAAAATTGGTGTTTGAAAGTTCCACTTACAGTCTCAGCTAACATTATTGCACTTAGAGGCATTTAATTTTTTAATCTAAATTCTAAATGATTTTCAACTTTTAGACTTAATACATATGCCAACAGCTCCACAGGTATAAAAACAGGCAAAGTACAAAAAGGAAAAGAACCAAACCAAAAAATCCACACAAACATAAAATCCCAGTGTTCTTAAAAGTCATTGTGCTGTCCTGAATAAATAACTCAGCTTCTAAACACTGCCTGTTCTCATGAATTTTCATAAGAGAATTATTTTCCTTTTCATCGTTATTTTCCCACTAACATAAAAAGGAATCTCAGACACCAAACTATGTAAAAATAAAATGAAGTGCCTTGAATTTCAAAGAAGAAGGGGAGATAGCAGGAAGTTTGTAATTAAAGCTGAAATCTTATTCACCACTCCTCAGTTTGCAGGAATCTCCAGCAGCCACTTCTGAGTCCTGGATTTCACATGCTGGAAGAGATGCAAGAACTTGGCACCAAGCACTTCAAGGTGAAATGTGCAGTAAATGTACTACCTTTCCTTTGGCACTGGCCCTCTATCCCTCTAGGACAGCTTATTGGTTTTTCCCCCTTTACCAAAGAAGAATACATTTAAAAGGATAAAGGAAGCTTTTCTCTGCCCAGGATCTGATTACCTTGATATTAAAATAATGCATTGATCAGGTCTGCCTCCTCCTGCTGGCAGAACTTGCCAAGATCTCCAAGGAAGGTAATTTGCTGATGGTGTGTGAGATTAATTTGAGCTGTCAAGTTGTTTGGGGAGGAAAGCTGATCCTCCCTCACTATGCCCTGCTTCATGCAACTAGACAGGTTCAAAATTGTTTTCACCAAACCTGGCAGAGCAGTCATTCCCCACCACTTCCTTGCTCCAGCTCATATTTATAGCTCCAGTGTTGACCCCTGCATAGCTGTGCATAGCCATAGCTGTGCAAACACAGGTGCAGGTTACTTAGTAAGGCTAAAATTCAAGGCAGATTTCTTGGCAGCATTTAGTAACACTTGAAAGCTCCAACATGACCGATGAATCTTGCAGAATAACTTTCAAACCATCCTCAGTCTTGGCCAAATGCAGAGGTCTGTGAAGCTGAGCACCATCAAAGCTCTGATGTCTCACGTCTCCCCAGACATTCAGCAGTTTGGCAGAATGGAGCTGATGGAACAAAAAAATGGGCTGAAAGAGGTGGCAGACCCACCCTGGGGTCTTGCTCAGCCCCATGTCCTTTGGTTCAGTTTATAACCCAGCCTTATTTATTCCATCATGTGCAAGACAAGCCTTAATTCTACATTTCAAAAGGCCTGACTGCTCAAAATGTGAGGTGGAATGTGGTGTGGGTGTGTTTGTGGTTTTTTGTTTGTTTGTTTGTTTTTGTTTTGGTTTTGGTTTTTGTTTGTTTGTTTGTTTTTGTTTTTTTTGGTTTTTTTTTTTGTTTTGTTTTTGTTTTTTTTTTTATGAAGCAAAAAAGTTCAGAAATCTTACTGTCACTTTGCAACTGCAAGGGAGAAAAACAACAGTGCCCCCCCAAAGCATCCTCAGACAGCTCAGCTGTGTTCTGCTTCATTATGTTGCTTTTGCTTATCCTAAGGCAAATAACACGCAATCCTCAGTAAAAAAAAAAATACATTTTGCTGGTAGGGATGAAAAAGCAAATGAATTTTAAAAATATAGTAAAAATTCTCTCCCTTAAGGCACTAAATCAAATATTTCTGTTTAAAAATGACTGCACAGTACTCCTGCTCTGTGAATACTTGGCACCGTGGTTCAACCAATCACTTACAAGCTGTGCTAGCAAAAATATTTGCCCCTTCTGACACATTTTATTATGAGACAGGCTTATTAAATTCTCAAGAAAGCTACAGCAGATTAAGCTGCTGAGGATTTTTACAATTAGCATCGATTACCTAAGAATTCATGTGTGATTTCTGAATAGAATTGGCTTGTCAAACAACAGACAATTAAAAAAAAAAAATCAATCCCAAAGCCACCTCCAGAGTGTAGTCAAAATTCACTGTTCAAGGTAGGTTTGGGGAAATAATCAGAAGGCAGTTTCCTATGTCAGTATAAAATGAATGCTAGTGAAGTGCATGCAAACTAAACCAGTTATAAATACTATAAGGAGCTGAGTAATTTTAAAATCCCATCCTTTTTAGCATCTAAATAGGCTAATGCCCCTGTTGCTTATTCAGCACTGCTGATTTATAGAGCTCAGTACTATGAATGTCTAAACATTCTGCTGAATTTCTCACCAGTATTCAGTGCTGTCTCTCTGGTTATTGGATGCTGGGGATGGAGCTCATAACATCTATACCATTGCCAGCTTCTCAAATGAGGCCATCAGAAACATTAACCCATCTTTCATGAGGCTGTGTCTTAATGAAAGGTGACTACAGCTTCAGGAAGGTCCCAACTGATGGACAGGATTTACATAATCACATTAATTTATGATACAAACTGAATGCACACGATCCAGTGTAGGGACAACACACTGTGAAACACACCTTTGGGTAAAATTTGAAGATGAATTCAATTGACATACTTGCAGAAACTGCAAGATATACATTTCATGAGGTACTTCCACTGAGTGTTTAAGGTCTCACTTTGCCGTGACCTTGAATCACAAAGCCCAGCAGCTGTGCATTACAAACCATCCCTTCTTCTCATATTCTTTGACCATGTAGCTCCATAGGCCCATCTACCATGGAGGTTAAAGTGGTGTTAAAAGGCAATATAGTTACTCATTTATAACTTTGATAGTTTCAGCACTTATAGCTGCTTCCTCAAAAGTTGGTTTTACTGTGTGAAAAAGCAAGACTCAATCAGTGGCATATTTATATAGAAAGCACATTACCCAAGACTTTATCAGTTTAAAACAAACAATCAAACAAATAAACAAACAAGCAATCCACCCCAACTTTGCTGCTGAGTTATTACACAGGAATTAGTTTTGGGTGTTGTTGGCTTAAGATGTGCCATCTTACTTACTGCTTGCCAACCAAATTCCACTTCAGCTACTCACCATTGATTCCTTGGACTCCATATTCTTATTCCTTCCACAATTTCTCTGGTGCTAGGGAAATATAGGGACTGCAATAATTCTTTATTAGTGTAAATTAATGCTATTCTTTTCTCCCAAATGTTGATGCATTTCTGCAAAAATACACTTTTCTCAAATCCTACAGACTGTGGTCTACCTTCTGCCTGACTGGCTTAGCTGACTTTCTCCTCTAGCCCTATTTTCCCAAGAGCTGGTCAGCTGTTTCAAGGAAAATTTTATAAAATTGTGAAAAAATTGCAGTGTCCTTTCTCACTCATTGTTGTATTTAACCATTTTGATTCCAATCTTCCAGCCCGACCGCTTTCCCCTGACCTCCTCCCCCTCAATCTCCTTTTCCTCATACTTTTCCCCTCCTACTTCTGAAACTTTCTTCTGCTTCATTCAACTGCAAAAATGAGGCCTCTTGGAGAAGCAGTTATTTCTTCATCTACTCCTACCTGTTCTTTTCCTCTCTGCTGGGATGTATCATATTAAGCATTATATTCTCTCTAAATGGTATCTCAATGTAATTTTGGTGCTTTACCTGCAATAGTTTAGATTTCTTACCCTTTTACACTTGAGTCCTTGCAAGTCTGAGAAACTTTCTAAGTGTCCTCTCTGGTTTATCCTTCTATTTCGTTGCACTATTATTGCCATTTCCTCTCAGGAACATCCTGTCCACATGAGAAGCTCACTATATCAAGACCAAATATCCTGTGTTTCTTCTCACATCATCTTCTTCCTTTTTCTGCTGCTGTTTCCCTGTCGTTATATTTGTTATCTGGACTTGTTTTTTAACCATATCCTCCACTTCCCAGCTGCAATGCAGAGCACATTATCTTTCTGCTTTCCACAATACCCAAGAGGCAATCATGAATTTAGCTGTCCTATGTCTTCCTAAAATTCTTTCAGATTATCTAAGCAATCATTCTCCCATTTCACTTGTTTACAATCTCTTCTTCTCTTATTTTCAGTCTGTACATTAATTAGGGTACAAATGTACTTTTACATTTATGGCTAATTAGTAAATAATACTTTTGGCAAGTGCAGGACATATTTGCAAAGGTAAAATACAAAATACAAGTTTGTTTCTTTCCAGAACTGCAAACAAATTTATATGCTCTGAGAGATCTCCTTCATGAGCCCATTTCCTTCCATCTAAAGGAAGCTAGAGGCTGGTTAAATCTTCCTCTGAGGATTGCATGATAGCAGCTGTAAGGCTGTTTTTTTGTACTGATAACTGTGCTTCAGATTCATGCTCTACTGATCCTCATTTTTTCTCTACCTTTTGGAATTTAGCAGAGGGCTCTCTAAACACTGAATATCAGCAACACTGAAACTTCAGCTTGTATTTCCTGACAAGCATCTGCAGCCAGTTTATCTCATCTTGATGGTGATCCTGAGGTGTCAGTGTCAGAGCAGTTCGCTCCTCACTGCGAGGAGGGCAGGGTTTCCATTTTAGCACTCACATTTCTGCTGTGCTGCACTGGGCTGGGTGAAACTCATTATGAAACAAAAAAGCTTTCATATGAGTTTCTAAAAGGACTATGAACCTGTTACACAGGCAGCTGGTTCAAAATGAAGCAAAAATTTCTATACTAACGAAGGAACTAATTAACAAAAGCACCAGACTTCTGAGCTAAGATAAAGTGTTGCTCCAAATGAAAAATTTATACACAGATAAAACACAGAGGCTCAAGAAATTAACTATGGATGAGGTGCTAAGCAGGAATGACCGTGGTGTAATTCAGCTTGGCAGTCTTAGGCTCTGGGTAAACTAGGGTAGCTAAGACTACAAAAATTCTGTCAAAGAACTTGAAAGAGATTTAAAGCTGTCCAGAATAATGGCACACACATTACAACATAGGGCAATGAATAATGGACAGAATAATTTATGCAACAAAACTATAAAGGGCCCTTTTTGTTGAACATGAACCATCTAATTAAATGCCAATAAGTTACAAATTCAAAATTTATAAAAAAGAGGAAAGAAGAAGCAGAGGATGTGGAAGTTTCCTGTATTTCTATCTGCTGAATTGCAAGGCGAGGGACTGGATTCAAGACTAGAGGAACAGGTTTGGGTCTCCATTAATGTTTTCATCACTTTTTAGCCAACTCTGCTCACCTGACTTCTGAACTCATTAAACAAATGAACAAAAACCTCACATTATGTTTTACTACTAAGGTTAATTAGTTTTCCACAGTTGAGGATCACTGATTGTAACAACCAAGTAATCAGAATGGTGTGTTTTGTTTCATAAAAGAAGATGGATTACATGGTGATGAAAGCTAGAGGCCAGATAAATCAGTGAAGCAAAATTCCCAGCTCTCACTCCCCATACCTACTAAAGAACATCTTCCTAGATATTATCATAATAAAGCTTACAGTAGCAGTTGCAAGAACAAAACTAAGCAGACTCTATTGTTTCTTACTAATACTAGTAAGCAAATAAAAATTGAAAGGCTCAAACTTTTTTTTGCCAGTGAAAGGAGAAAAAAAACAGGAAACAGAAGAAAAATTGATGAAATTGCAAGAGAATCTGAAGTCATAAGGCTGCAATCTGTATTGGTGACAGGCTGAATGTTAATTCTGAACAAAATATGTTAAATTTGAATGCAAACGATATTAATAAAAAGTCTGTAAAACTTTACTTGCAGAAATGACGTAACTTCAATACTTGAAATATGTTCAGCAAGACCTCTACAAAACTACTCTTTTCTAGTAGAGTTGCTGCTTAAAGAATTTACAGATTATTGATTATGTCTGGGTCAGAACTGTGGCTGTAGTAGAAAACTATTCTAATCCGAATCAAAGTTTTTGTGATTGTCCTTCCATGACCCCCTTAAAAAATCAGCTGCACAATAGTTTAGGTCTGAAGGACAATTAAAATATAGTGAAAATAATTGAGATTTCAATGCAATGCACAGCATGTTTCAGCCCTTGGATGTATTTTCCTTTTTTAGAAAATTAACACAGTTTCAAAATTTGACACGGTTGTAAAAGAACCTCTAGGTACAAAATTGTTCTTTATTTAAAACTGCATGACATTGTGTTCATTCAGACGTGTGAGATAACATAAGCCCTCACTAAGGGACAAAATAATTTTCTTTCCAAGTGAAGCCCTCGACAGGAGAAAAGCACAGTGACTGTCAGAGAATGTTTATTTCATGACAGGTTTTGCTGCTGGAGTTAAAGTAAAATGTAAGCAAAACACTGCAGTAATTAGAGTAATCACATCACTAAGAGTTCACAAGATTTCTGAACTTCTTTTCTCTTCCTGAATCCTCCAGGTGTAGTATGAAGTCTTCAGAACACTCTGAAGCATCTGCTTTTCCTGGAAAAGTATGCAGAGAGAAAATGATAGAAATTGCCTATTCTTCATATGCACAGAAAGAAAGGAAAGTTGAGGGCTGTTGGGAAAGTCTACTTTGCAGTATTATTACTTATTAAAGATACTGTCCCAGGAAATGGAAAAGAAAGGAGACTGGGGATGTTTTTCAGTAATTGGCATTCATCAGAAACCAGTGAAGATCCAGTCAAAGGATTTCATCTTTCACAAATCACAACACAATGTGTTTAATAGCTATCATTTTAGAAATAAAATATGAAAGCAGCAATGCTGGATCACTTCCAAATAATGAAAAGAGAAGAAAAAATATCTCTCAACACTTTTCCAGCAGCATATTCATACTCCATCTCCAGAGATAATAATGAAAGATAATTTTTCATTTTCTCTAGGTACAAATTAAAATTGAATACTTGAGACAGTTGGAGCTGTCTATATGATAGTGACTCTCTTTACTAGCTTAACATGAAATAAATTTGTCATTCCATGGAGATGGGAGGTGATGACAACACCATTCTGATTTGACTTCTCAAAGGTGTGCTGGAAAGTCGTGGGAGTGGATTTTATTTACAACAGCAGCAAAGACTCAGTAAATCCTGAGTGCCAGCTGAGTGCCATAACCATCAGACTACTGGGTGAATTTGGCATAATTAATGAAGAGAACAAATCTCTTCTTCAATTAACACCAAAGGAAAGGAATAAAACCTCCAGACATCCAGGGAAAGAGAAGTCAATACCCATTCACCAGAAGATGCAGAAGACTACCTGAGTGACAAGGCTTGAACCTCTTTTTTTTCACATTCTGCATTCAAGGTCTCTTTATCATCCCACTCACATTTCTGAGGTGAGAGACTTTCTTGTCACAAACTATTCTTTACATTGTTAGAAAATGTTTTGTTGAATTGACAGAAAAACCATTTTGTCAGAAGACTCCAGAACACATCTGCTCCATGCTTAAAGCTGAAAGCTTGTTTTCATTTTGAGCTTATTTCTATTTCCACTTTCTCAAAATGTTCAAATGTTAAAAAAAAAAAAAATCTCAGCAGGGAGTCAAGTGCAAACTGTGCAAAAGCTATACAGATAATTCTATAAAGTTAAGAGCTAATCCAACAACAATAAAACTCCCACACTTTTAAGTACTTTATCTAATTGCAATATTTGATTTCATAGAGGTGGCAATTTTACTCTGATTGCAATGCAAGATTTTTTTTTTTTTTTTAACCACTAGTTGGAGTAGGAAATAACTTTATGGAATGTGCCAGAAATTTTGATTTTTTTTAAATTGCAGTTAGTGAACATTCTGAATTTACTTGCAATGAATCTTTTAGGATTCATTGTGAATCTTAAAGTGAATAGTGAATTAGGAAATTGTGAAAGTAGAGAACGTAAATGCAGTAAATGATAACAAAATGAAGGCTTGATAATTCTCTCTTAACTAATTTGAAAACTTGTTAATCTTCCTGCCCCTGCTATTTCACAAAGATGTAATAACACAAATTTGTAGAAATGTTTCCTGATAATTGCGCTCCATTAATGTAATGGAATCTATCATGATATATTTCCTATTTATTTAATTAATTATTTTAGACAGCTCTATGCTGTGGCTGGTTAAGCAGCTTAGAATGAAAATACAGATCAAGACATCATGGAATAGTTAAAACATCAGCCAGTCCAATGCCCTGCAAGGAGCAGGAATGTCTTCCTCATGTCCATGTTTTTTTCTGCCCCACCTGTAGAGGTTGCTCATGGAAATTAAATCATCATATGTTACATCACTGCTTTAACCTTGAGATAGAAGCAATATTCTTTCCAAAGTGTGCTAAGGTATTTATCTTTGTGCCTAAAAGGTGAATGGCTCAGCATCACCTTTCTATACTGGGAGTATAATTTGGGAGTAGAACAGTGATACCTGCGCAAACACATTTAAAAAATAAAATATCTTGGATTGATTTGTAATTATGTTTAGTACTACCTACATACAGAGCTTTGAACAGACTGTACTTTGGTGGCTTGTGTCCATAAATAAAGTCATCTGTGGTTCATTGGTTGAAGTAATCTGATACAAAATGACTAAACTGAAAATCTGTAGGTAGAACTCTTGAGCTCTGGCAGAGCACTAAGGAGGCAATCATAAGCTTGCTAATGAAAAGAGAATGATAGAAACTGAAATATTAAAGAAGCAGGAAGTAATACATTAAAAGTTATTTTTGATAACAACATGCACCAAATAAGAAAATGACTGATGCAAGAAGCTCCTTTCTTATGTGCTATTTCTTTCAAAAGAGTGCCAATAGATGGAACTGCATGGCTCTGAAAGGGATCAAACACCAAAGACTATCTTTTTCAATTTCATATTTTAGCTGACATTCCTGTCTTTGTTGTTAATCTAGTTTGGAACTGGCAAACCTCTGTGGAAATGTCTTCACAGTGTAAGTTTTTTGCAAGCTTTAACTCAAAAATGAAAGCTTGTTGATCAATTCCTTAGGGTGGTCTTGGTTTCATCATTTTTCCTAGTGAAGTTTTGTGCCTGAAATGAAGGATGTGGAAGGAGATGTGAAATTTAGCAGAACTCTGCTGGAAACCACTCTCAGCTTTGGAGAAGCCAAAGCTTCCCCCCCAGCAGAGCCCTACACGTGGGCAGGAAGCTGTGAATACTCAAGGCAAGAGGTGTAGAGGAGTCTGGCCCAACTGATCAGAATTTCAGCCTGCTGCTATTGGTGCCAGGGAACCCAATTCACTGCCAGGGAAAGGCTTTAGAAGCAGTAACTGGCAAATCTCAGCAGTGCAAAGGTAAAATAAAGAACTGTTTTGCAAACAATAAAGATCAGATTTAGTTGGTTTAAAACCTGTGGGTGTTGAGTCTACATCACACAAGACACACAGAAAAGCAGCAAACTGGTGAAATGCAATATTTTTAAGGCCTAATTTGCAAATTTCATACAGAGTGTATTGTTTGTAATATTGACTGCAATTGGAATGTATAATGCCATTTACCAAAAGGCAGATTTTAAATGCTGCACAAACATTTTTTTTTCCAATAAAACAGGATGCTGGAAATTGAAGAAAAACTTTAATAAATTCCTTCACTGTAAACATCAGTCCCAATCTTGCAAAAGCATGGCTTTTATTAGGACTAAAAAGACTTCCACTGAACACATTCATGTCCTGAGGCTTCTACAGCAAAAACCAGCAATAAATTTAGAATTTCCAGTAAACAGATTATTGTATAAACACAGAATAATTTTTGGTGCATTGGAGGTCATTTGTGAACATTAAATAGTAATTTATGACTGACTGGATTACTCAACAAATTTAAGATAGGGATAAAAAAGCAAAAATACAGGCACATATTAAATATTATCACAATTTTGCTTCCAGCAATTCTATGGTTAAGATTTTTATTAAAAAATACAAAGAAGGTGAATCAGGAAATACATCTTTAACTTACTGGGCTGTGGTAAACCTGAAAATACTGCAGATTCCAAGTTGTGTGAGGATTAACGTAGTCACAGAAAAAGTCAGACAACAGCTCAAGCAAAATTACACCCATGTGACCACCAGGGCCAATGGTCAAATGGAGTGCTGCTGACAGGAATCCAGAGTGTGGAACTGCCCTCCTGGATCCCACAGCCTCTTACACCAACCTGTTTGTATTTTATTTATAGCGATGTATGCAGATTGATTGAAAAAGCACTGAAAATCCAAGAATTATGAGGCTACTCCATATGCAAAGCCTAACAGCTTCTCGGAGAATGAGGATTCAGAGGCAGTGAATCCCTTCCAATTTTATTCATTTGTTCACTATTCATTTGTTGGCAAATCGCGAGACATTTGCCAAGCAGATGACATTTATATCAATTACTGTTTTCATTTCTTGCTCACTTTAAAGTGAGCAAGAGGAGCTTTACAAACAACAAAAAAGCCAATATCCCTTATGCTATCAGGAGCTCACAATCCAGAAGTCAGAAACAGACAGATGCCATGGAGGATGTGACTGAACTTTTAACTCTGCCCTCTTCCAGATATCCTGACAGAAACAGGAACTTTTGGATGCTCACTTAGCTTTGGATGGTGGCTTTTAAAAAGCTGGTAAGAGCTATGTCAAGAGGTTTATATATGACCAATTCTGCAGTCTCCAAGAGAACCCACTGAGACAGTGAAACCATTGAAGAGCAAACTCTTGTTTGCCCTTATTTTACCTTTCATATATTTAAGTTTTCCTGCTGGCTTGTGTTTCCCATGAATCTGCTGCACAAACTTACATTCACACATTAGCTTTCAGACATGCATTTTCCATCATTATACATTAGCTTATACATTAGTCAGAGCTTAGAGCTCTAAACACTGCATTTTATATAAAGTTTATATGTAATGCTGAACTAGGTATGGCACTTATTTCAAACTCTCCCCCTGGCCTCCTTTTTTTTTATCATGTTAATAAAAAATGTTTTACATTACAGAGAAAAGTAATTAGTGTATGTTTCTATTAAGGATGAAGCAAATACAAAATGTTATGCAGGAGTGCTTAAAGCAGCAAACTGCAAATGTATTTACAATATATATCAATTTAGAGATCACAAAGCATCAAAGCCAGAAGTGTTTTCCAGAAAGCTCAGGTGAAACCCCACCTGGAATAAGGACTTCCAAGCTGAGCACATTCCACCAGTGCTGATGGAAGAATCACCAGAGGGTTTAATGCAGGCATGGATAGAACAGCCATTTTAAAAAGGGGATTAATTTAAGAAATATCTTAACATCTTTTTTGATGACTCAGAGTCACTGCAAAACCAAAGATCTACAAAGAGTTTAAATAGCAAGAAGACAAAGTGATTATTTTGTGTTTCTTTCTTTACTGATTTCAGCAGCCAAACCAAATTATCTCTGCTACAAAGGAAAACTGAAACAGACAAAAGGAATGTTTTTTTAAGAGAGTTTAATTGATAAGAGAAGCCTATGAATATTTGCAAAATGTAGCAAAATCATAGAAGGTCATTATTTAAAAATAAATACTGAGGAACCATTAAGGAAAACTCCAGAAGTTTTAGCTGGATTTGAATAAACTTAGGCCAGATATTAGCAGGTTTCCAAAAAGACATGTTGAGATGTTCCAGATCCATCCAAATGGCATACAGGAGGCAAAAAAACCTTATTTTCTTTAAGACAGAATTTGATAGGCTTATGAAAAAGTTTATTTTATACTTTTGCAGAGGGATTAGACTTAATGATCCAAGAAGTCACTTCTAGTCCATTTTTATATACTGCTAAAAGTGTACAACTAGAAATATTAAGAGCAGGCATATTACAAAGAGGTATTCAACCAATGCAATAATAGTATCTTTAAATGCAAAAACTATTTATAGATGTTAATTAAAGTGCAGAAAAAAAGAAGTTATTTTCTCGTTCTATTCAATATAAAAATGCTCTGATGATAGCAAAGGTACCCAGAAGTATTCAGGTGGTTTCAGTGAGTGCTCTGAAACTGGTCTAAAAGGAGCAAGCAGCAGGAGATCGTCTCAATACCCATTGTGTTGCCCTTGTGCTTGCAGCAGCCTCAGGGTAAAGCTGAGCACAGTGAGACAGGGGCTGCAGGGTAAAAGCAAATGACCTCAGCAGTGAGATGTTCACCCAACAGCCTGGTGCTTGGTGGCTGTGACTAAAATCCCCTAAATGCCCTGCTGACAGCAAGAACAAGTTCATCCACTGGCATGGCCAGTGCAGACAGAGATGAGGATGCACTCTAAAATCTGTTATAAAAGAGCTGTGCATTACCATATATTTCAAAAATTACTCATTTCCAGGAAGAGTCCATCACCTTGCACTACTCTAATGAGATCTAAAGCTGATGGAGCATGAAGCAGTTCTGTGAAGAGACAAGCAGAGGAGTTAACTGGCCTTGGGAAGCAGAAAGTCCAGGCTATTGGTGACAATCTTGTGCAATTCCCATGGGAGATGTCTGTGCTCTGCCTGACCATGGGTTTTCATCTGTACATTTTTCTGTAGAAGTCTGGAAATTCATGGAAATACCAAAATGTAGGGTGTAAAATTCTCTTTTTAAAGGCTCTTTTTGCTTTGAGTCAGTAATCCAATCTGAATTCAGCTTTAAAGATGACTGCAGTACTTAAAGTCAAGGAAGGATCTTTCCAAAGTTTGGGAATTGTTCAGGGGTCTTTTACCTCTGAGTTTTCAAACACACTGAACTCAACAGCATACCTAGAGCTTGGGAAAGCCAGAAAGCAGCCTAAAATGAACATGAATTCTCATCTGTTGAGAGGACAGACCATAGCCAGCTTCTTCCAGGAAGTAATCAACTGGAGGATTTCTGTGCAGAAACCCCTGGCAAGTAGATGACTCATGGCTCAGCTGAATGAGCTCATATCACCGCGTTGGATCAAAGCCAGTCCCTCCACAGCCTCTCCACGTAGTCTCTTTAGTTAAAAGAAATTTAATGTAGGCAGAGCTGAAACTGAGAATTAGACCAGTTTGAGAGGGAGACCTGAAGTTTACAAATGATTCTGTTCAGTAGAGTAATATCTGCATTTAAAACCAGTGAGTGCTGTCCCAATATTCAAGCATCCTTGGACTGAATCCCTGGCAGTTACTGACGGAGACTGTCTTGGAAGAAAAGCTATTAACCTTTGGGATTTCATGCTTAGATCATAATTTTCATAATCAAAATTTCAGAAATAACCATAATGGGGACTAAAGGATAGTGCAAGACTCTTACGTTGTTCTCTCTTAATAGTCAGTGGTCTCATTGAGCACTTACAGATTGATGGCACATCACAATATGTGCTCTCTGTCTCATTAACAGGCAACTTGGACTCCACAACAAAACAAACATTCCTTATTTCCATGTGCCTGTTACTTGTCTGTTGCAGAACCCCAAGCTCTTGCACTGTAGTAGAGGTATTTTTGCTGTCAGGCAATCTGGAGATGAAATACTTTTAAAAGCTTTCAAGTTTTCTCCAAGGACTGGCACACATAACTTGCACACCCCTTTCACATCACATTATCTACTGCACTTGGCTGTGACCTCACAGGCCCCTCTCCCCTTGATTTTCCTGCTTCTCATTTCTTTTTCTGGACAAACAGCATGAGCCACAGTTAAACTGTGCAATGTACCATGAGGGATTGGGTATTAGTAAGAATAACAGGCTTTACAGACTAATGCACTAAAGTTAACAACTCAGAAAAAAATACCCCAAACAACAAACATTTACTCAATCCTGTTCATGTCTGGAAGTTTCATTCACTGAGGATTAAAGTAACTCTCCAAGATTCTATCAGAGCTATCCTTGGGAATAAGAAGCCTAAATTCTGGTAATTTCCCCAGTACAATAGCTTTGTTTGAAAGTAACTTAATGCGATCTGTTTGGTCTTGTGATTGTGCGCTTAATCAAATATTTTAATGCTCTTTCTTCTGAAGCAAAAGTCTATGCCAGTAGATTAATCAATACTCAGCACCAGAAGTGGGTAAAAAGTTTTTCATAAAAGCATTCTTTTTCCGTTTTTTTTTTTTTTTATTCCCTAGGAAAAGTCAGATTTAGAGACTTCAAATCAGTGTGCAGATATGTGTAAATATTGTTACTTGGGAAAAAATCCAACCTATTTGAAATGGCTTTCTTTTATAATAAAACAATGGTCGAAAGATTTTTTTTTGACTCTGAACTGCAATTTTCTTCCCTTAATTCTGAAAACATAAATCAGCAAAAGAATTCATTTGATGCTTATAAACCAATCTACAGTAAATTTTTAAACTCATAACTGTGAATTCATCCCAGAATTTACCAAGACCACTGGTGATGTGAAAAATAATCATGGTATTTATGAGGTTTAGGTTGGATATCAGGAAAAGTTTGGGCACTGGAACAGGCTCCCCAGGCAAGTGGTCACAGCATCAAGTCTAGAGAATTAAAGGAGTATTTGGACAATTTTCTCGGGCATAGGGTGAGATTCTTGGAGTGTCCTGTGCAGGGCTGGGAACTGGACTCAATGTTCCTGATGGGAACTCAGCATATTATGTGATTCTCTGATTCTGTGATTCTGTGATTCATGTAAAGTATCCTTTGGGCTATGCTTTTTTCCCCCTGAACTGTACATAATCCACAAGTGAACAACAATTATTTTCTGAATCAGGAAAAGGAACAAGAGAATAGAAAAGAGCCATGAACACAGCAAGGTTAACTGGGGAGCCAACTGATGGTATTAGTTAATCCAAAGCTAATTAATCATTGCCCAAGTTTGGTTCTCCTATGGATTTCTCACCTACTCAGGCTTTGATAAACATTACCACATAAATCAGGCAGAATTAAATAAGCTTAGGACCAAACCCTCCATGACATCAGTCAGGGCACTGGGAATGTGGGAGTCGGGCTTTCAGCACAGGAAGCTGTAACCCCCAGTGGAGTCCCTGGTGTTGTGCCAGCCCTTCATCAGCATTTAGCAGTGAAGCAAACGAGAAAACACAGGCAGACACAGGTCTGAGAGAACAGCAAAACAACAGGGTTGGGTTTATAGACCCTATTTTAGCACCTTTTAAGAGGCGATTGTTGGTGTAATCATAGACATTGAGGAATAGCACTGTTTCAAATCCTTGCTTATGTGCACAACTTTTCAGTAAATCCCTCAAAGTGCATTTGCTGTGGTCAGAGATTTTTCTGTAATGCTCCCAGCAGTTCTCCAAAGCAGGTGGGTCACTGACATCCTGGCAGTGATTGCTTTGCCTCCCCCTTTTGGATACAATTTAAAGCACTCGCCAGCAAACCAGAGAAACGCTAGAAAAATGCTCTGTTTCACATATGGGGATGTTTTACTTGACTTGTTTTGAACAGGGTCCTTCCTAACCAGAAATGGTGTATCAGCTGCAGGGTTTGTAAAGAAGGAGAGAGAGATTTGTCTGCTCCTTGTGGATAAGTGTAATTGCCAACACTGCCATGCTGGTCAGACTGAGGGTTTGACGTGTAATTTAGAAGAACAGATGTTTTATCTGGGAACTTGTCCAGATCTTAAAAAAAAAACAAACAGTGAGAAACTCCATAGTAGACTCTTTTGTCAGCAACATTATCCTTAAAATACTGAGGAAATAGTGAGTAAATGGCTGGATTTCTAAGACACAGCAGAGAAGCAGAGAAGATGTGTGTGATAATCTTTGTGAGTGACTTACATGGCAGTGATGAACTAACTGGTCATCACCAGTCAAATGGACTGAGCAAAGCTGTAAACCCTGGACATGGTAATATGCCCATTATTTTCACATCAATCCTCTCTTCTCATTCTGCTTTTTTGAAAAGAGCCCAAGAGTGGCATCTTTCCTTCCCATCCGCTTCACAATCAGCACCAGCAGAGACAAATGGCTTAAAGTATTATGGGCCTGAGAATGCATGAGACAAAATTTGAGAGATATTAACTAGTGCATTTCATGCAAAACTGAATAAAGACTTCTCCTCATAGATGTCCAAATTGAAAGAGGTTTTAATCCACCCAAAAGATTTCATAAGACTCTGTCATTAGTATAAAGATTATTAAGCATATAAGAAGGTACCACCAAATTTATCTTTTTCACACTCTTCAATTACAGCTCAGTCTTGCCTTTTCTCTAAATGTACTGTCTGATTTGTACTGTAAACGCCTTAGAGGATGTGCTCACAAAACTCTATTATCTGTCTGAAATACCTCTCAGACATCTTATGCCTTAATTTCTTCAGTACTAACAGCTTACTGGAAAAATCAGTTGGTTAATGCCCATGGAGAAAGAGGAAAAAAAATGAATAAACTACCCAGTGGTGTTCCCCGGTTATTGTCTGGGTTCTCCCATCTTTCTATTTGTGATAGACCCTTCAAGAGAATACATAAAAATAAAACACAAACAGTTAACATGGATAAATATACCAGCAGGAATCCAAACGATGCTATTTTGTAAAGTTCCCTTTGGGCTATGCCCTTTTCCCTGAAGTGTACATAATAACCAAATGAAAAGCAATTATTTTCAGAATCAGTATGAAAAGGAGTAAGAGAATGGAAAAAAAAATCTATGAACACAGCAAGGTTAATTGGGGAACCAACTGATTGTATCAGTAGATCCAAAGGGCAGAGGGTTGGAATTAGAGGATCTTTAAGGTCCCTTCCATCCTAAACCACTCCATGATTCAAGACCCAGGGCTGCTCACGGGGTGACTGTGGAGGAGGAGCAGAGAAGGAGGAGGTCGCAGATGCTGAACAGGAGAGACCAGACTGTCCCAGGGGCAGGGTCTGAGTAGATTAAATAACACATTTCCATGCAACACAATTTTCTACACTGCTGCTGAGCTCCTGCAGTGGTTAAAAAGCAGGCATTCCAGCATAAAGAAAATGAAATGGGAATGGCATCGTCTGGCACTGGTGATTTCAGAGTTTGCAACGCACTATGCCTGGAAAACCACAGCTCTCCAACCAGCCAGGCACTGGGTGACTGAAACCAGCACAGCTCTGTCTGGGCGGCTCAGCAATAACAAAGGCGTTGCTCTTGATTACTTTCTGCTGAGCCTACATACTGTGTAAAGCCACTGCAGCAAGTTGATAATGATGCATGAAATGGCAAATCCTCCTGAGCACGCCCAAAAGCACCATGGATGTGCAAAACAATCCCAACAGGGCTGTATTATTTGGTAATTGTTACTAAGGTGCCCACATCAATACATTCAGATTTTCCCTCGTTTTAAATAGGTGCGACTCCACCCCTTGTAATGTGTTTACCCCTGATTAACACAGCATTTAATATCAGTGGAGTCAGATGTACAGCAGTATTTAGGTCAGGCACAGGAAAAACAGAATGCTGCGGGACTAAAGATAAAAACCTTCAGAGGGTGTCACTCCACTGATTCTTAACAGACAATTTGCCCTGGTTACTTCCCTCCTTGACCTATCTGCCCTCTGAGGCCAGGGTAGCTGGGTATCTGGAGACTAAAACCACTGTGGGGCTATATGTGCCACTGCCACACATCAGCAGTGGTTCTTTCAGCATTGCAAAACTTGCTGGAAATTGTTTGGAGAATTTTCAAAGTAAGTTTTCAATACTTTTAAATTCATCTCTGTAGTCACAGTGCTACTCAAAGGTTTGCTGAAACAGCTGCAGGCAGTGGAGGAATCATAGAGAGATCACATGAAATGCAGCCTGGTTTCTGCAAAGAAAGGATATTCAGTTCCTCGGCACCATTCCTCTGAACATTTTGATACTTTGGAGACATTAAATACTGGAAATAGCTCAGAAAGCATTTGGCTCAACATCTATGTCTGTATCTTACAAGGACTACTATATAATGCAAAGATTTAAACCAGGTTTCAATCCATCCTAACTAGAAAATCTAAGCTACATAATGCCAAAAATATCATTAGAAAGTCAGCACTGCACATTAGCAGACTCCTAACTTCCTTCCAGGGATCATTCCATACTGAAAACCAAATACTGAACACACTGCCTCATGCACATTACACCATTTAATTTGTCTTATCAATCAAAGACAATTTTTTCTTACAGGATTAGCTTTCTCTACCAGATGACAGTGAGATGAGATGTAGTACATGAGAATCAGATCATCCTGAATTTAGTTTGGCTTAAAGAGTTGTTGAACTACAACACTGGCTGACAACATTTGGGGACCTGAGCTATGTTACAGGCAATTTTTTTCTTCCACACTAAAGAATGAGAAACTGAAGAGCAGCCCCCAGATTTATCACTCAAGACATAATGAAAACAAGACAATGCATTTTCCTTAAAGTGCAGACCAAGCATTCAGAGATGCTCATTACAGCAATACACGATTTATTCTGTTATATATCTGTTGGCAAGTGGAGGGGCTGATTCCTCCAGTTTAATTCTGGGTCTTGACTCATGCTCTGGAGATGCTTAACTCTAGTTTCCCTACTAGTTCTACTAGTTCTCCTTCCAAAACAGGACAAAGTTCATTTTTTTCCTCAACATTTGTTTATAAATTTCCCAATTCCTGGTTGTAACATATCTCAACCCATGATCAACGGGCTTTTCTTCTTTTATTTGTAGCTTCTCTCTGTGAAGTTCTGTGGTCTAATTTGAACATCCTGACCTTGTAACATATTAGCTAGCTCATTTGCTCTTACTTCAGTCATTCATTAATCTGATTCGGAGATTCTTCTAGTTATGCAACTTCTCAAGGAGTTGCTCTATAAAATTACACCAACACTTTTCAGCTCTTTAGCAAATTTAAGCAGAGGTTTGATATATATATTTTAAAATTTTTATTAATCTCCCATTAATTACTTCTAATTACTGAAACTGTACATATCTCTGGCCCAGTGTTTTCATATTTCATGTTCTCAGTTTTCAAAATATGCATATTTACTCCTCTCTGGGGGGAGAAAATCCCTCCCAGGATGCAGCCTGTTCTGGGTCATCTTTTTTAAACAGCCTCAGCTATAAATACAAAACTTCTGTTTGTCTCTATTTTTTTTTTTAACAGAAATTAAACTTCAAAGGAATGTTGTAAAATTACAGGGGTTTTAATGTTAATTTTGGAGTTTTCTCATTTTACCTCTTCTCCCACACTGGATGCCTGTGACAGACACAAAAGCCTCAAGCAAGGTGAATTCTCCTCACCTGTGCACCAGCTGCTTGCGGCTCACGCAAATCGCAGTCTCGTAGTCGTGGGTGACACACACTTTGTGTGGGCTGCACTTCACCTTCAGGCAGGGATCTTTGGATGGATCAAGGGCTATAAAAAAATCAAACATATTAAAAAAAGGAAGTGAGAAACGCATGCAGAGGTCTCTCTTGGCAGGCAGAGGACAACTGGTTGGAACAAACACTCCCACACGTGAGTGAACAAACACCTTGATATTTCACAGTATGTGCTGCTGTTTTCAGACTGCATGTGAAGTAGAGAAATTTACACAGGAAGATAGATAGAGAGCTTAAGGACTGATTACTGAACAGTGATCTGAGTCTAATTGGCATTCACATTAATATTAGACATGAGACTTTGGGATGAAGTTCTATATCATGCTGTTTGTTTCACAGAAAAGCTGTTTGGATAAAATGTACTCAAATAACAAAATAACCGGTATTTTAGAAGCTAACTAATAACTGATATAATGCAAAGTGCTAATAAATTTCATTTCACAGATGCTGTAAAACAGGCATCATACTTTTACAGATTATTAACTTTTACAGCTAAGCATCCCCTGAATTTAAAATGCTTGAGTAGAAGAGCAGTAATAACAACAAAATAATCCTGGCTTTCATACAACAACCTGCAGCACCAGCAGTGCTGTCAGAGTCGGGATTAGACAGCACAATGAGTTGCCATCTCAGAGCAAATATGTCCAGGCTCTTGCCCCATATGAAAGGTATCTGTCTAAATTTATTCTTCTACAAAAGAAGGTTTCTAAAAATCAGCAGTAGGACATTTTCTGCCAAGATGAATTACAAGCACTCAGAATATGGTTATGTGAACACATCTGAAAGGAAGCCTCTGCCTTACCAGTCACACAGAGAAATTTCAGTTTTGTTTGAAAAGTGATTTTTTCGAGAAGCTCTTTTTGGATATTCTGTTTCCATGGATTTGACTTCCTGTTCTTCTTCAATGTCTTTAAATCTCATTTTCTCTCTCCTATCCCTCCTCACATTCTTGGAAATGGGCAACTCTTGGTTTCATTTTGGGGATGGTATAAAGCTCTTACTTGCCCTTTATGATAACCATTTTCCATTTCTACTGAATAAGATGAGAAACTTTCAAAGGAGACTATTTGAAGTAGAAGAAGTTTCAGTTTGCCTATATACCAGATTTTTCTGAGAGCAAATATGTTTCCAACAAGCAGAGGATTCTTCTGTTTTCCTTCGGGTCTGAAGTGTTGCAGCTGTTCTGTGCTGGGTTAAACAGCCACAGCTACAAGCTCCTGCCACATTAACACCCATTACACATTTGTGATGGGCAATTAAGCTTCACTAGTGCATATGTATTTACTGGAATGCCTTTGGTGCAAGACAGGGAAATCGTAAAAACAAAGCAAAAGTGTTAAAAGCTTTTTCTTTTAAACCATTAAAACTGATAGAAGAGGTGAAGTGAACAAGGAAGGAGAAAAGACCATCTGTTTCCTACACCATAAACAGTAAGGCAGCAATGTTCAATGTGTTGCCATTAGGAAAATACAGAGGCAGTGTTTGAGGAGCTAGGGTCTGTCCCACTGGAAAGACCAAAGGCGTCAAGGTTCTTCAGGGATGTTTAGTTGTTGCCTTTTGGTGTCTTTTTCAAGCAAGACAGATGAGAAGTATCTGATTCCCTGCCCTTTACATTCCCAGAACACAGAGAGTGAGAGACATCTTCTTAATCCTCTTACTTTACTCTCACTGGAGACTGAGTTAAGGACTGAGGCAGATCTTTGACAGGGATTTAAATGGCCAGCCACAGTTTCCTGAGCTGGCTGTCTACCTGGATATTCTTAAACTGCAAAGCAGTGAAAATACCCTCCTTCTGCAAAGCCTTTAATGAGTGAGCACCACTTGAAGTGTGCAGGGTCACCACATCATCGTTTCAGTGGCTGAGGTAATTCAGAGGTCATTTCCACATATGATTTAATGACCAGAACTTTTGCTTGCTTGCAGCTCTGTTGCTGGAGCCCATGCACATTGTTTGCTTTTGCTGGTGACACATCCTTGATGCAAAATGCTGCATCAACAAAAATCACTGTGCAAACTGGCTGGGAGCCCAGGGCTAAGAGCTGCCAGGAGCACTGGGCTGCTGGTGAGCATAGCCTGGCCTTGTGCTCAATCAGCCAAAACCTGAGGAGTGGGGATGTAGGTTTTGCCTGGAAAGTCAATACTACTTTGGCATGAATAAGGAGAAAAATTTAGGCCCACATGGTCTATGTGACATCATGCACAGCTACAATTCTAAGCATTTTTTCCCCATAAAATTTACTCCAATTGGTGAATCCATTTCAGGAACTGTTAAAAATGCATGCAGTTCTGAAATAGCATCACACTATTACTGGTAAAAGAAACACAACTTTCAAATATTTTGCAATTTAAAAATTGTCTATCCAAAAGGAAAAAACACTGTTGAATAATGGTCAGTTTGAAGGAAAGCAATCGGAAAAGATGTGGTTGGAAATCCTAGCAACCACTGCCTTTGAAATCAGGCCTCAACTTTCTATACCTTGACTTGCTTCTACCATCTGAAAACAATACTAATGTTGACAATAATAAATAAAGCAACTGATGTATTGGGTGAATTATTTCATTCATGGTGGAAGACCTCAGGAAAATCCTTAAATGGAACACATCATAGAAACATTATTTATTATTCATTACAAACAGTCCTTACATGCAGTTCAAAACAGTAGTTTATTAAATACAAGCCAAACTTTGGACTTCATCAGAAGACAGCAAAACCCCCAAAATATGGATTGTTATTTCTTGAGATTTTTTTCCCATTTAGCGGAATGCATGATCCATATGAACATAAAAGTTCAAAGTAGGGATTTATATGTCTGCAAAGTTCCTCAACATGTTAAATACATTTAGAAGGTTGTTCTACTGCAAAGCAACACAAGCCCTAAGGACAGCTTGTACTAAGAAATAGTTTCTGAAATATGCTAATCAAAGATCATGCTTTGTTAATCAGATTTCTACATGACTAGGAGCAGATGCTCATCACTGGAAGAAGAACAAACCCTTGGGAATAAGATGAAACATAACAACCATATTTGTCATTACAGTTCTTTTTGTCCTAAAGCAATGAGTATGAACTCTTTGAAAATGAAGAGCTAGAAGTACAAATATATAAATAAATTTAGAAGAAGATGTTACTTTATCAGCTTGAAAGGAAAACTACAGCCACCCCTTTCCTATGTCAGGGAGTCTGCGCTCAGCTCTGTCTGCACAGTAATAACAAAAATACCTTAAGCCTGGCTTTAAGATGTGAACATTTTTCCACTTTTTCTTTAGGCTGAGTCTGAAGGTGAAACTGCTGTGATTAATTACTTTAGAGTGGCTGAGCATTCATTCAACATTTATGTAGGGAGATATGTATCCAGCCAGTACTGGAATTAAATATTTCACTAAGACAAAAATTCTTTGATGAAAACCCACTTCAGTCATCCCACCTACCACTTTTGAATGATTTCCTGTTCTGAGCATTTCCCATGGATACGGGGTCTCCAAGGGAAGGATTCATTCCTGGAGGCAGCTGACTGAAATATAGTACTGGACATCACAGGGTAATCATTTTCAGAAAATTCTTATCTTGGAAAAATGTAGGAAATTAGAAAATTTCATCTTGGCTCACAAATCTCACTCTTCCTCACTTCACACCGAGAAGTTCCTGCTGCTGACATTTGTTTTCTGGGAAGCCTGGTACTCAGAGCTGACACGTCTCTGAATTGACTGTGCAAGGGAAGAAGTGAATAGCGGTGCAGAATTCCTGTCCATTTTTTTTTTTCCCCTAGCTTTCATTATGCAGGGCAACCTAAGTTCTCTCTTAAAACTATAAATCTTCTATGGTAATCTCAGAGACCAAAATAATTGGTAGATGATGAACACCAAGGATTGCAGGATTTGATCAGCCTCCTAAAAAACTCCTAATGATACGGTGACATTGCTTTCCAATACCAAAAGGTCATCAAACACCAGCTGCATCCCAAACCACTTTCTGCCCCAGCTCCATACAGCAGATCAGAGAACCTTCCCTTAAGGACTGAACACACTTTCCCTCTCCCCTCCTTGCACCATTCACCAGAACTGTGGATTTGCAATATAAATCAGTGGTGGACAAGGACCTACCAACAGTGTTTGAGATACTTTTCTATTACATTTCATGTTTTTATTTATTACCACAATAAAAAAAGACTTATAACTTGCAGGAAAATCTCAGTTCAGTCAATGGCAGTACAGGAGGAAGTTGCTCTGTAAGGATGTAGCTCCATATGTTGTGCCAGTGGGTCACCATGTTAATCACAACAGAGAGAATTTGCTTTTCACACATCTGACTTTAAAAGGGTGATAACAAATAAACACTTTCAGTGTCTCACAGCAATTGATGTGTAATCCTGAAGAAACTGTACAACTAGTTCAGAAAAAGATTTATGAGCTTGATTCTGTTTTTATGACCATTCCTCAGGGGGAAGAGAGTATTTTCAAAATGTAGCTGTTCAGTGAAGCTGAAATGAACTGCACAATCAAAAAGAGACGGTGTTATGTAAATATTGGGGGGTTTGTTTTCAAAATTGCCTGCCGATAAGTACTGTGATCACTCAATGACAAAATACTTCTGCATAATGCAATGGGAAGAGCAGTTGCTTTCTTGCAATCCCCTTGGAACCGTTCTGACCGCGTAAGAAAAGAACATCTGCTGGGAGAGGTATGATGAAATGGAAATTTTCACGCACATTGCTGTTCTCAACACAAAGATTCTAGTGTGCATTTTAATACAAAAGAGACTGATAATAAAACTAAGTCTCTCAATTAAATGATGCATTACATTATATGTGTGCATTTCAACATCATTATGTGTTCCTTGATTCCAGCTATACTCCATGAGCAGGCAGGATCAGGAAAGCACAGCTCCTGGCTGTAGAGGCCAGGAAATGGGTAGAGAAGGGAAAGGCAGGAATGGGAAAGCTGTGGACATAAGCAGGTCTGGGCAGGCAGTAGACAGAAGGCTCTGACTCTTCCTCCCCACTCAGCATGAGGCTCAAATGGCATCTAATGCCAACCTTCAGATCTGGGAGGGAAGGTTTCAAATCAACATCGTGTGTCCACTTTCGGCAGAGTGACAACCAAAGAGAAAGTGACTGAGGCAGCTGAGTAGTGCCTTGGTGGAATTTTACTGTATGCTTCCATGAAAACCATCATAGAGCAAATGTGAAGGAGCCATTAAGCCAGCTGAAACATGTTAATAAAATTCCTACGAGCTGCTCTTGATTTTTGCTAGGGAAAGGACATGTTTTCAACACATGCTGGCTAAGACCAGCTTTGGCTTTAACATTTTGGTTATTTGAAGTACACCACAGCCTTCCCATCAGAGTTAGAGCTTCACCAGCTTTATGATGAATTTATGCTATTTTTCCTGAGGTGAATATAGTAATACATATTATCTTAAAGAGCACTTCTCTGTGAAGGCATGGTAAGTTTCCAGTGCCCTAGTGGTAAACCTGAACCAATCCATGTGCAGGGGTTAGATGGAGCTGGGGCTCCATCCAAGTGCAATTGGCCTGCTCCATACCCCTTGAATGGACAAGATGTCCCAGGAAAGCCCTTGATGGAATTCCAGGCTTTTATAGCCATTCAGAAGACTTTGTTCTTTGTTGGAGCTGAGTGTACCATTTATTCTCACACTTGATATTGTTGATAATTCTGGTCTGACAAAGTGTTATTTAACAACAGACTACAAGACCCACCCACCATATAAGTGTAAATAACACCAATGGTTTTATTCTGCTTCTGCAAACCTTGGCATAAATCACTCAGCTTCATTATGGAGAAAATTTGTGTTAGCCCACCCCCAAGTTTAGGAGAGAACACGTTCTGCAAACACCAGCTCTGATATTTAAGTCTCCCTCTCTCTCCTTAGAGCAGTTTGGAAACAGAAATCAATTCAGCGGAAAATTAATTACTGAATGTTTCAAACATGTATGTGAATTATTTTCAATAAATGGAATTTCCCAAGGCACTCAGGCAATAACATCTCAAACTGTCAGCATTTGCTCCATCCCTGTGTGGTATTTTTGTACAGCTTTGTTTTGGAGCACTCTAACATCTGAGAGGCTGAAGATGCTGATACAGTGCACAGAAACATCTATTTTAATTTTTACAGGCACTTTAAAATCACTTTTTATAACTGACATATAATTGCTTTTGACATTGCTGAGGGCCATCCAAGGCAGAAGATGCTTCAAAGGACTCTGCAGATTCCCTTTCTGAAGCAAAGGATAAGAACCCTTGGTATTTAAATTAAATTTTTTGACGAATACACAGAAATCCAATGCAGTGAGGAAAAAAAAAAAAGGCAAAGAAAAGAGAAATAGGACAGGACTGGAAGTTAGGAACTGTGCTTCCATTGGTGGGTGTGATAATCAGCCACAACTCTCAGTGCAGGTGCCCTTTTAACAACCAACCCTGCTGCCCTCAAGGCCAAGGTTTCCCTAACATGCAAGGATGTCTCAGTGCCACTAGTTCAGTGGAGTATGATCCTGCAGCAGTGCCACCATGCTCCCCTCAGCTCCAAGCACTTCCACTATAGGATAATTTGTGCCTGCATGTGTCATACCTGAGGGTGTGTTTATGCATATCCCACTGAGCTGAAGGCAAAACAGACTTAAAAAAGGCCTCTGACAGAAAGATACTGGTCAGAAGTTATATTCAATTATTAACTCCGGGAATTAGTGGAGTATAAAAATCATCCCATTCTCTGGGACTCAGAGGGCTTTGGTAAATGTTTAATGACAGCATCTCTACAGCTTCTGGTTTAGAGTCCCCAAAACCCCAAGACAGTCCAGCTTCAAACTTCCTGGGATGGAGCTGAGAGCTTCAAAACACTGCTCTAGTCTGTAGCTGGTGTAACGGGAGGAAATGCTGAAACCTCTGTATCGGCCTTGCAGGGAGGGCCCAGCTCTGCAGGATGTGCTGTAATAGATCCTCAGGACAGGAGCAGCGCTAAATGTGACCATTTCCTTCCACTGCCCAGCTCTTCCTCACCATCCCTGGGAGGACAGAGGCTCTGTCCCCAGGCTCTCCAAGTGATCTCCAGCTCTCCAGCCTTTCCCTGCTCTGCCCAAGCAGGTCGGGACAGCCGCTGCTGACCTCGCACCCAGGGGTGCCCTGCCAGTCCCCTTTGGGACTGAAACACCCTCCCTCCCACCTCCACCTGCAGCTTCCTGGCACATGAGTGGGAGGAAAAGAGAGAGACTGGGAGCTCTACTCCGCTCAATCAGGCTGGCTGATAACAGCCAAAGGATTCTAAGATCTGAGTTTTGTAAGATTCAGATTTGAGTTTTGTAAGAAGCGGAGACCGCGTTTTGCAGATCTGTCACTGAACTGGGTCCTGTGACACCACCTGATCCCCTTAAACCTCAAGATCCCAGTGCCAGAACAGAACTCTGTGTTTCTTTCCAAATGCCTGAAAGATTTCATTCTCTTTGCTGCTAGGAAAATACTGAAAGTAAAAACCAGAAAGGTTTAATAATGTCAAAGCCATACAAAAGACTCTATATCATCATAAATAAATGAAAAAGGAGAAAGTATATTTAATTTAACATTGAGATTTCGAATGCTTAGACTTAACAATCCCATGGTAAGTTTGAAATGCTGGATATAATTTTTCCTGTGAACTGACATAGATTATTTCTGCTTTCTGTTACACTGGAGTGAATTATAATTTATTTAGTGGGATTTCATTTAATACAAATTATTTTACTCCAAGGCCAGTGAAAACAAACCAGGTTATACCTTCTTCAGAAAATAATATTTGAAATTATTCATGCATAATTAAAGATATACCATTCCCATAATTAAATGGTATATCCCATAATTAAAGATATACCATTTCAGATTAATACAAACATGTATTTTAATGTGCTCAGAAAGAAGTTGCACTGTATGTTGTGAAACACTTCTGTAATACTTCTGAAGTTGTTGGAATTTATATTTTAACTGAAGTAGTAACATAATGGGTAAAAAATTGCTGTGATTTAATTCAGATAGCTAACTCATAACCAAATCCTTTTCCAACTCTGATTAAAAGCTATAATGAAGTTTAATACTGTGAACTATGACTAGAAAAAAAATTGAAACAATGTAGAATTCCTCTGTATTTTTCACAGAGGAAAATATTTAACCTATCAAATTTTATTATTCAATAGATTTTTTGTCATTAAATCTCATTTCAAAACATGAAAAGCATGCATATCTTTTAATGATTATTTTTAGAGGTAATGCAGAAGAAAAACAGCATCACTGTTAATACTGATTCCATCAGCAAATAGTAAAAAATAAGGACCAAACTGGTTTTACGAATCAGTATTTCAGTATGCATAATTACAACTCTTTTCTAACACAGTATTGTGGAGAGCTAAGCAAGCAATAAGTGTTCTAGGTATGAATTCTCTGAAAGGCTGACGAGGTTGCTCTATTTGTCAACAGACTGAATGTCAATGTTGTTACAGTTACTGCAATTCCCAGCCAGGCTGCTGCCTATCTCCACATGCCTGTATTTAAATGTGAAATGAGATAAGACATTCTGCTCTGGAAATGAGAAAAACTCTACTTTTTCCATTACATTCCTATGCTTATTTTCTAGGATAAATAAAACAGAATTTGGCTCCAAACATTATCAGCTATTGCATATAAAGTTTATAAGCTTGTCCCAGGAAGTGTTCAAGGCCAGGTTGGATGAGGCTTGGAGGAAGCTGGTGTAGAGGAAGGTGTCGCTGCATATGGCAGGGGACTGGAACTGGATGATCTCTAAGGTTCCTTCCTTCCCAAAACACTCTATGCTCCTGTGATTTTCTACTTAATGAATAAGCTAGAACACTGATAACATTTTTGAAACAATATGTCAGGGAAGAATTCCCAAATTTGCACTTTTTCATAGTGTTCTTAGCACCTCAGTGCACATGCAGTGTCTGTCCTAGTCAACGGGGCCAACAACAAAACGTTGTCTACTTGTTCTGTCATTGACTTTTTTATCCCTTGGGATAAATGAGTTTGTCACTCAGTATCTTTTTCAGCATTTGAAATGGAGATAGCAAAACTCAGTGTCTAGAAATCAGCCCGGGATTCTTGGAAGGCAGCACAGAATACAAGTGAAGGAGCCTGAGAATGACTTGTAAGGGAATGATTTCAGAACAGCCAAACTGCAGAACTAAGAGCCATTTCCTCTTCATTTATGGCAGCCTGATTGTCTCCACGGAAACATGGGAAAAACACTTCATCTTCTCCATCAACAGGAGATTTGTTTCCATATTACATTAGTTTTAGTGTGCACCGAGCAAAACAAATACTAAAATAAAAGGCTCTTGAAAGAGTGATTTCATTATGAAAAGAGCAGTTTCAGTCCTATCATGTGCAAGCACCTCCTGCCAAGGTGATACTTGCTGGGGAAAACCTTGCAAGGTGGGTAGTGTTCCGTGGAACACCTCTGGATTAGGGATGAAATGGAAAAATCACAGATTTGTATGTTTACAGGTAAAGAATTT
Source organism: Phylloscopus collybita (assembly GCA_027886175.1). Lineage (NCBI taxonomy): Eukaryota > Metazoa > Chordata > Aves > Passeriformes > Phylloscopidae > Phylloscopus > Phylloscopus collybita. The sequence continues at coordinate 7,086,175 of JAJNNQ010000019.1, read as the reverse complement.
ATTGTCAGAAGAAACCACTAGAATTATTAAATTATGGGGGATTTTAGCCATGAGACAGAATCAAAAATACCCTGAATGAATGTGTGCTGCTTCTGCTGCTGCTGCACATGGCTTGTACTTAATCTAGAAACAGGAAACACATCAGAGGCGTAAATTGGCTGGGCCTGACTGGTGTAATAGATTGTTGCCTAATGGAATTTTCATTGCTTCTGAGAGAAATCACCTAAGCAGGAAAAGATGAAGCTTCTTTATGGATAATCAATTGGTCATATAATTGATATCTGGAAGAGGTTTAAATGGGAAATAAATGAAAGGACAAACACCCAGCATGCCTGGTTCTTAAATATAGTGCACATAAATATAGTAAAGAGAATTCCTTCTTCAAGCATGAGTTTAACAGAAACAAGTTCTGAGAAAACCAGTATCTGATACCATTCCTCACTCCAATGCGCAAGAGAGAAGCTCTAGTGTGAAACAAATAATAATAAAAATTCCTAAATTACAAAATCACTTTGTAAAAATTAACTCCACTCTGCTGGAATTGATCAGTAATTGCTGGAATTGTGTTAAAGGTAGACATTTTGAGGCTGGGAGTCTCTAAACAGTTGGACACCAGTGGCTTTTCTGCACAGAATGAGATGAAAGGGTAAAATTAGCAGGTGACCTCAGGAGTGGAAAAAGCAGATTGTCAAATGGGCTGGAAGACAGAAAGTGGTCACAAGGAAGAGCATTTGCATTGCAGGTGAGAAGTGTCGAGTGGAACGACAGCAACAAAAAGATGAAGTCACAGGACTTGCACCACACTGCGGAATTTATGTACAGAAGGAAAAAAACCAAACCAAAACACAACAAACAAACAAACAAACAACTCAAAACAAACAACTCCAAACAAACAAAAAAATCCACTAAAAAAACCCAAACAACCAAAAAACCCCACCAAATACCAAAACCAAAAAACCCCACCAAAATTAGGTTCTTTCTACAGTTTTGGTTTTTTTTCTTGCTACAATTTAGTTGCTGGCATCTCATAATCCAATATTTAATTCACACAACCTGAAGTTCCTATCTTGGTTTTGAGACCTCAAAATTAATTTTTAACAACAAAAGATCACCTCTGGAGAGCTGCTGCTAATCAAAGTTGTCTTTATACAGTTCTCTGACAAATGCTACAATTCTTGTCTTATTTACGCATTGGAGGGCAACTTGATATGTCTTTTGATAAGTGATAATTTTTAAAGGCACAAACCCAATGTGTAGAAGGTTTTCAAGGAACTCATAGTTTAATTAAAATGCTTTATGTTTCTCAAAAAAAAAAAAAAAAAGCATTGATGAAGATATCATCTGAAATGCTTTTTCTCTTGCCAATATTTAGCGAAAATAATCCTGAAAGAAGATCCTTTATGAAGAATTAAAGTTTGAACAGTTCCTTTCTCGAGTAACTGTGTGGAATAACTAAAATGTTGTTTTGTCCTTTTCCTACAGAGAAAGAGCTGAAGCTGCCTCAGGCAATACAACAGCAAACTCTGTAACCTTGCACTCAGCGTGGTAGCTAAAATTGACTTCTACAACAGAGGAACAACTGTTCATAAGAGAATTGCTTGATTTCTGGAACACCTAGGCAAGAACTGCCTTGGAAAAGAGTAAGCTCCCTGAGTTATGAAGTCAGACTGAATTATTCAGGGTTCCTGATATACATGTTCTTTTTTATTAGAACGAAGATAAAACAGTTCTAATAAAAAGTAACCATATGTATCAGTAAAGCTGAATAATTCAAACATAAAGTAACAATGGAATTGAAAACTGGGATTTACTGTCTTTTAGGGAATATATACATTATATTATATTTCCAGAGTCAACTTGTCTGATCTATCTCTAGACATATCTGGAGGCATTGCTCCAAATACTTTTCTGATTCCAAACAAGATCCTTGTTTGGAAAAATGGCAATCAGAAACAGCACAGTTGTGACCCTAATATTAAGGAGATAAAAAAAATTCCATTTGTATAAATTTGCTATGTGAGATGTTGAGAAAACATATATTTTATTGCAGCACAATTTATCCATTCCACTGCTTCTCTTGCAGAATATATTTCTATTTGCTTTTAATCAGTAAATTGCCATTTTAATACATCACTACAAAGAGGTCTTCTGTACTTCCAGAAAAGGATGGATGTTCAGTAAGAAAGACTCCCAGTGAGGGCATATCTCATATCTCTGCTCCTTTCTGATTCCTCCTCCCTACTCCATAGGACTTGCAATAAGCCCCTGTGATATTTGGGCTGACAGTGAACTGGAAAATGAGTTTAGCTTGATTTTGCCATAGTCAAACATCAAAAACTGTTCAGAGAAAATGTGTTTGTCTGACATGAATACTGAACTTGCATTTATAATTTGGGCAAGATCATTTTCCAGCTGATTTTACAGCACTTTCCAGGATATAGATGCTGACAGAAAGCCTAACTCAAAATATTTATCCACTTGAAGTCACATCAGAGCAAACACTGAAGACAATCTGAGCATGCCAGGAGTGCAGAAGGAAAAAAATAACTGAGAACTTCATGCTCTGTGCTCTGACCCTTTTTCAGCACTTGGGATGTTAAAGTAACTTTCCTGAGATCCAGAGGTAGGGAACGGCTGTACAAACCAATAAGCCTGAGCAGCACTTAGGTTCCAGTCCAATCCACTCCATCACAAGAAACACTGGCACATCAGCTTCAGCTGCTGCCACACAGGCAGCCTCAGTGTTGAGTACCATTAAGTTCATCAACAACAGAGTAAAAATGTAATTCTGCCCTTGTAATTCTCTTGAGAGCTTTTATGTTATACATCACAATTTGGAGGCAGGGAGTCAGTGTTTCAGTTCAGGGTGTTTGATTCAGCTACTCACTTTAAACCATGCCTTGCTTAGACAGTACATATGGATAAAAAAAGTAAAGACATTGAGAAAATGTAATTAAAAGAAATATCTGTATTTTAGTGTATTATTCCATGTGCATGCCTATTACAAATGAATTATGAGGAAATCATCACAAAAACTGTAGATTAAACTACAGTACCAGCCTTTTTACTAATGTGCAAGACCTAATGAGGGAATTCCTTTCTCTCTTTCTCATACAGTATCAATTTCATGCCCTATGGATTTTTAAATGGCCCACAAATCTTCATGATTTGTTGTTGTGCTTTTGTTGCCTTTTTTTTTTTTTCCTCTAAAGGAAGACTACTGTGGGAGGTTTTTTAATGTGAGTTGAACAGTCAATAACAGTCAAGATATTTATTAGGCATAATAGGCTTCTGGAACACAGCAGATTCTGTGTGGGACATGGCCACTAGTGAGGGTGTATAGCCCTTACTACTGGCCCCAGTCTGCTGAACTGGATGGTGCCACATGGACATTAATATATAGATTGGTTTTTTCAAGAGCTTGGAAACCCGTCAGAACAGCAGGTGCCAAACTGCCAATGACATTGTTTCCAAAGAAACATCCTCCTTTCCTTCTTCCAGTGGATTGTCTCAGTGGCTCCTCCTTAAAGTTTCCTATCAAGCTAATTAATTTAGCAGTCTCCCAGGCTGCAGAATGATTCAAAACTCAGCATGTTCTCATACTGATAATTTGCTAGCATGTCTAAATTTCACATCACTTAACTGTGTTTTCAGGTCGATTTCTGGATCATTTGGCTTTAGAATGAAGCAGGACAAAGCCAAAAGGCTGCAACTAAAAGGCTTTTCTGACTCTTCTTGTTTCCTTGAAGCCTGAGAAATCAAACAGATGAAGAGGAAGCTTGGCAGGCTCATGATACAAATACAGAGAAGTGAAGTGTATTTTTACAGACAGTGGACTGTCAGGTTTTTGTAGTGAAATAAAACAAACATATAGTTGCTTCTTCCTGTGAGGAATCTGAAATAAGGTATTCACCCTGCCTAAAATCCCAGGGTGTTACAGCTGGAGTGCTGATCCTTTAAAATGCTGTTTATTGTTTATCCACAACTTTCTCTGCTGGCATTCACTGGCAATTAAAAATTGCTATAGAAATGTCATCATCCATGAAAAGCCATTACCTGCATAGGAAGTACTAAGTGCCTCCATCAGAGAATGTGCAAATTTGCAAATGGCCATGTTTTTACAGATACTTATCTTTTAATGATGAAATACCAGACATTATCATAGACCAGGGGAAGCTTTGACTTCTTTGGGATGAGGATTTCATTTTCTGCTTTCAAATGGGCTTTGCTAAATGACTCACAAGATACAACCAATAGGAAAGTAGGGAAATGCTTATCTACACAGTAGCCTTGGTCACTTAGAAGCTTAAAATACTTTATTGTACCGCTGACACATTTGAGAAAAAATGCACATCAGAAAGTAACAAATGGAAATACAACAACAGTAGACACAAACATTCTTGCCACCATGAAAAAGCTGATAGCTGAGCAATACATATCACTGCTCTCACTATGTTTTAAAAGAAAAAAAAACCAAACCAAACAGTAGGGACAGGTTGGGTCAATGACCCCATCTCTGCATGCTGTTATGGTGCCAATATCTTTGTGTCTCATGCTTGATAGAGCTGTCAAAAAGAGGAGACTGGAACAGCTAGAATCTTTCATTCTCCTGTAATGAATAATTCACATCTCTCTTATTTGCTTGAACTGCTGAATGCTGGGCCTTACAACCAGATAATTAAGTAATAAAGAATAGGGGATTTGTTGCATGCTTCACTTACCAATTTCCCCAAATTCATGTAAAGAGGACAACGTGCATTGATAAATGTGCATATACACAAGCAATGTAGGAAGAAGAAATCATAAAAGCATCACATGACTGCTAACATCTAGATAATGCACATAACTTCCAAATGATGTTCACGTTTGTCCAACACCTCAGGTGAGGATTTGTCATGTAACACACCATTACACTGTCTGAAATGATCCTACATGGAGATGAAGAAACCCACAACTGATCACGCTGCCTATCAGAACAGAAGCTTTGGGCCCTCCCCAAGAAGAAGATCAGTTGGAAGCCACTTTATTACATTAGATTACACATTTAGTTAGAGCTAAATTATCCATCAACATCTAAGAGCTTCTAGACTCCTTTTACTATTTCCTTGAGATAAATTGTGCCTATTATCAGCTATCCTAGGTCAGATTGTAAGAATATGCAAAGAATATGCAAAGAATATGCAAAGAATATGAACAACACAGCCTTTTTTTAGATTTAGTGGGGAAAACCAGAAAGTCCTTAATGGGCAGAGTATTGCTGCCCATTAATGACATCTCAAGCTGACACTCCCATGTCCAGTTTCTTCCTCTCTAGCACCAAGAATTTTCTGAATCCAATATAAAACCAAGTTGTAATGCCTATTGTTTTATTAGAAAGAATGCATTCAGTATTTTGGTAACATTTGAAAGAATCCCAGATAAAATTTGTACATCGCAGAGAGAGGAAATAGGGCATGAGCCCATCTGTCCTCTGCCTGAAACTGGTTAAGGCTTTCATAAGGGTACACTGGGGATCTGGCTTAAGTGGACTGGCAAGAGAAGGAAACAAATGAGAAACAGTTAACGAAGCAGAATGTGAGCAAGCATCAACCAGTGTGATGACTCTGAAATAAAGATATGTGCTCTTCTTGTAGGAATTACAGACTCCTGAGGCAAATCTTTAGCAGAGAACTCCTACATGAACAGCCCCCAGGGAGCACTTAATGTCATGTGAAGAACAGAAGGCTTCATGTACTGATAACTGTGCATTTTCCAGAGGAAAAAAGCCCAGACCTAGAAAATATCCATCAGCTAATGTTCTTGGAAATGCATGAGAGAGAGAAAAAAAGTACTACGAGACAGAAATACCAGAGATTCTTTCTGAATGTTACGTCTTCTGTGGGCTCCCTGACCCCACTCCTATCTCTAGCACACACATTACTCAAGAGCTTGAAAAGACAACTAAAATACCCCATAAATGCTGTTTCTCAGCATGTCAGTATGTTTTGGTACTTGAACCACAGGTTGTCTGCTTGATGACATAAAATAGTCCTAATTTTCCCCTCTACAGTTTTGCCCAGATCCCATTTGCTAATTCAGCTTGCAGCCAGCATTTAGTTTAATTCTGGGCTGTATCCTCTGCTTTGAGGAAAGGCTTGCTTATCTTACTTGAAACAACTCAGAGGGTTCAATATCCAATTAACTTTCTGAAAATCTAGTTGTTCCCCAATTTTGCCAGTTGGAGTGAGTAAGTGCTAAATTTACTTACCAACACAATCTTTTATTATAACTTGACATCCTATCTCATCAGCACTGCCTTGAAATATTGACCTGGGAAACTATGCTGACATTTAATTGGAGTGGGTGTGGTGGGAATGTGTGTGAATGGAATTTCATTAATTAGCACCTACCAAGTTACTTTTCCAAGAGGAAACAACTATAAATGGTATTACATTTCCTAGTTGGCCCTGCAAGCAGCACAAAGGCAAGAAACAGAATCTATATCTCAGTATGATTTTAACTCTCAGACTGTAGGAGAACACCTAATTTCTGATGCAACTAAATAATTCAGTCTAGTGAAATCTATAATCTGCAATATCCCAAGTCACTTAGGAATCAGAAGCCCCATCTGTCCATTCTCCAGATAAAAAGTGTGAGCTGTCCATGGTAACTGAATAAATCCTTCTGCCCTGCAGGACACCACGAGCAGCACACCATCCCCATGCTGCTTCAGCTGGGGACTGGGAAGTTCAGCTACAGACAGGAACTTAAACTGAATTAACCAGGTATCTGAAGATCATGTGAACATATCCAGAGATTTCTATTCAGCTCAAGAAATAGGGTCTTGAATCTACAGAATAATTAGAATTTTATTTTGGTACAGTATGTATAAAACAGCACCAACAATGCCTTCCTCTTAGCCTTGAATTTACTGTCCTGAAAGCTGTACCAAAACCAGTTGGTCAGCTGAATACACCACTGAAAATCCATGTGATCAATAGGTTGCCTAGAAATCTAGGAGGAAATGAGAGGAATGAGCTGCATTTACTGAACGGATTCCTGCTGCAGTATGTGAAGAGGCACTGGTGCAGTAGAAGGGAGAACTCCAGTTAGAAGAAGTGGCCGCACCAAAAACTCTTGGGAAAGGAACGTGGGCTTGGGGAGATGTTACAAAACTGGGTTTGCAGAGCAGGCATCAAACACAGAACCTTGGCATGGATGTGAGCTGTGGCAGGTAAAGCCAGATCTCTGTTAGAGAGCCCTTGAAGTGATTATGGTCCTACCTGTAGTCTGGTCCATGAATACACATTTTGTCATCTTAATGTACAAGAGAAAGAATGATGCCCATCGTTAAACTGAACTTTCAGGTCCCATCAATTCAGATTACAAGAGGCTCTAAGGATGTGTGGCCGGCCCTCAACAATTACTCAGGTTATGGCCCTAATTAATATTCTCGTGATCAGTTTTCTAATTGTGTAAGTTTCAGAAATTTTCATTTCCAACGCAGTGGGGCATTTAGACTGTTTAGAATGTTCACTAGCTAAAAAATTGGAAAAATACATTGATTGGATATTCTTAAGTCTTATCCTGTAAGCAAAATGCTATTGCTGTAAGGTATTGGTGAAATGCACAGATGACACCAACTATGAATATTCGTGTTGTACAGCTGAGGTTATATTTAAGAAAAAGGGGCAAGCTTGTATTCTATGGCATTCATTAGCATGTCATAGTGATAAGAGATCAGGTTTCACCTCAGCAGATTTTCTTGCCCACAGTCTCCAGTTTTTAGCCCTCCAGGATGTATGAGTCCTATACATGAAAATATGGTAACAGGCAGCAATTAGAAGATGCCAGAATTTGGCTTTCAAGGTTCTAAGCTACTGCAGTGATTACACTTCATGAAAAGGTAATAATTACCAAGGACAGCTGATTACACATTCAATTCAAGCTCTTACCCGAAGCGTTTGGCTGAACCCCTGCTTTAGAATTCTGTGATATGGAGAGACAGAGCTTCTCTCTGCAGGGGCTGCTTGTGGTGAGGGGAATTGCCATTTCAATAACACACTTTCAAACTAAAACATTCTTTCTAGTAGCTAAAGCAATCTTAAAGCACTTGATGTCCATTTCATGCAAGGGAGTGCAATCCCTTAATACACTTTGTTCCACATTTCCTTGCAGTCTGCATAATTCAAAGGGACAAAAGTGTAAGTTGCTCCATTTGAGAGACTAAAACAAGAAATGAAAACATTTATATCACTTAAATCTGACTCATTCGCACTTCTATTTAAATCTAAAAAAATCAGAAGTTCTCCAGTGTTTGACAACTACCAGCTGGGAAATTATATTGATGTGGAAATGTCAAGACATAAACATACCAGGTGGGAAGACATCTCATTTAACATTAGAGTCCCACACTGTAGGCATCTAAAACCCAACCACTCTTCTGACTTGTTTTTTTTGACAGCAATCTGAATATAAGTGAATTACACCCTGGAGTATCTATTTTCCTGTACCAATGAGAAACAGAATCCAGACAATCAGATCCACAGTAACAGACACTGAAATGTAGACAGATGAATCTCTGCTGCTGTGATGATACACCCTAAGGATGTTGCAACAATCCATATAGGAAAAAAAGAGACAGAACTTTGGCAAGCTTGTATGCTACTGAGGTATTGCTATTAAAAAAATTTAATTACTACCAACACTGCCATGAAAAAAAAAAACAACAAACTAACTCAACTAGAGGGAGTCTCATACAATTTACTTGTGAAGAATTCACAAAATCTGTCCTTTGGTCTTTTCATACAGTCGATTTTTAAAGTGCTTTCCTTAGAAAGAGAGGGGTATCTTATCTTCCATTATTCATCAAAAATTTTGAAAAGCACTCATGCTTTGAATTTAGTCAGCAAATATATCAACAGGTACCATAGCTACTGATTAAAGAAGCAGCATGTTCAGCCCTGTACCTGAAATCAAGAACCTGTCTTTGCATATATCTTTTGAGTGTTGAGGTTTGTACGCCTGGTAAGCAGGATTATAGATTTCCTGTTTAGACTTTATTAGTTACAGTGACTTTGCTAACCTGAGCTTTTACATTCCAGTTATCTATCAGAACTGGTAGCTTGTTCTGGTAGATACAGCCTAACCCTATTAGCACCTTAGGAAGATTTTAAATTTCTTTAGTAATCCTTCAAGAACCTTATAAAACTGCAGCAGCTGCACTTTAGCCTGTGGGGAAAATGAAAGGAAGAAGTTTATCTGGAAATATGGAGAAAAAAACCGCAGAGCTAGACAGAGAATTCTAGTATCCCTGGCTGCCAGTTCTGTGCCAGTTCACTGAAATGTGTTTCTCTGTCATCATGAATTAGCCAAATTGTAGGTTGCACTCTGCATTTGCAAAAGTTTGAAATTTCTGCATGCAACTGCAAGTGAGAGAGACCTCAGTTACCAGGAGTGGCCTGTCCTGGCTAGCTGATGGACTAGTAGTGTCAGGATTAAAGAGAGGATTATTTTATTTGTGCTGTAAACAAGAAAAATCCCTGTATATTCACAGAAATGTGAATAGAGCCCTGAATACGACACAGTAAATCTTGGAGGAGATGCAGGCTGTGCTCCTCACCCCAGAGCTCCCTGCTGATGCATTGCAGAGATGGGCTGGGCAGCAATTTCTGAGCACACGGCGTCTGGCACGGGCAGCCCAGCGAGGAGGGATATGGGCCTGTCACACTGCACCGGGGCTTGGGGCAAAGAGAGAAGGACAGGAACATTTCCTAGAGCTGCAAACTTTGCTGGGTTTGGGGAGAACCTCCCACCCCACGCAGAACTCATGAAAAGAACTGACACCGCTTACACACAGAGTACACTCCCTACAAAGAAAGAAATTAAAGAACCAGTATCAACGGGAGAAAGAATTAGGATTAATAGGTAAATTAGAATTCACATGGCATTAATAAATCATGGCCAGTTTGAATACAATTAACTTAATGGACATCAAGTACAGAAAGCAACAGAAAGTGAATTGCGTTGCTGATGCCATTAAAAAAACCATTTGTGCTCTTTGTAGTACTGTGACTGGACATGTATTTCATATTTCAGATGCATGGCACACTTCAAAAAGAAGTTGCAGACTTGAGAAAAAATATTTTTCGTATCTCCAACTAAAATCAAATGCCAAACTTTGCTCTCTGTTATGAAATGCTGAGTTTTTAAGTAATGATCCCTTCAAAGTGTGTTAGACAGAGAAATATGCCTTCTGACTTCTTGTGAGGTCAAAATTGGATCAGAAGATTTTTAAGATTAGCATCCCCATGTCCCCTTGCCTAGTGGGAGGCTTTATCTCTAATACCTTCTCAATAAGAAAGTTCATTATTTGTTGGCTATTTCAATTATAGATAGAAAAAAATAAATAAAGATTCATGAATGCCCTGAATACTAACTGCATAAATATTCATTACTTCTCCTGTTGTCTTTTTATTTATACACTTGCTTCACACACTAAGAGTTTTTAAGGGCATGAACAGTTCCCTTTGGGAAAACAAATTGTATAAACAAAAGGATTTTTAGTTTGTTATACTAATAGCAACAACAACAAAAAAAAATGATTACTGCTAAAGGAGATTTGTGTCCCTCCAAATCCTTCTGGTATTCATGCAAACAACTCAGACCTGTTGTGTTTTTTCCCTCTGTGGAGGAAATCTTTCATAGCACAGTGTAAAAGCAGAGTCGATATTCCCACTGAGAGCAGGTTAAAGAGCTCATCAAGTTTGGTATTAAATCAGGGGCATCTCAAGGAATACAGTGTACACAGAAGGCAGATGGAAACAATTTCAAGTCCACTTGACTATTCCCACAGCAGTAAGGGGCACATATGTTTTTATTTCCCTAGGCACAGGCTAGGAGAGAACTGTTCCAGGGCTACCTGATGTGCCTATGGAAAATTTCAATTAGCATGAGGAACACCAAGATTTTGCTGTGGATGGATTTGTGGCCACCCCAGGTGACACTGATTTTGGGAGATACTCAGTACTTCTGGATCTGTTACTGCCTCATCTCCTTTGCCAAGCCTTCCTAGAGATTTATGGAGAAGCAAGCAATATGGCTTGTCATAAAGCAGTTTCACACTCTCTCTCTAAAGATTCCTGCTGCTTTATTTGGATTCTCAGGCATTGCTCTCCTGCCTTGTTCCTTTACTGCTGCACAGTTCCATTCCATCTCCACAGTAATCTATAACAATTAAGTCTGAAGTGAAGCTATTAGGAAAAGACAAAAGCATCTTGCTTCAGGACTCTCTATAAATGAGAAACATATTCCTAATTTCATATTGGTATTTCATTTATTTTAGACTTATAAAGGACTCATATTCTCTAATCATGCACATGGATAGTGTATTTCCATTTCCATCAGTTTCTGATGTCAATTTTTTCTTCAGTGTTGAGGTAATGGAATTTCTTTTTTTTTTTTTTTTTTTTTTTTATATATCTCACTGTGGATACTTGGTCTTTATTTGTAAATAAATAGAACAATAATGGAGGAGATAATTATTGCTTGTACAGAAAAAAGGCTGCCTAACTATGGAGTTGTCTCTGTAAGTATGCTGGATTCTACCAAAGCGAACCTTGAAAGGTTGTAATTGAAAGCTAGTGCACCCCTGGCAGGCTTTACACTGATAAAAAGGGCATGATAATTTATCACTTGCCTTATTAGAAAGAAATGATTCTACAAAATGATTAAAAATTATTACAAGAACTGATACTGTGTTACCTCCTCAGGAAGGTAGCTTTGTGAATATAAGAGACAAAACTGCAAGTTCTGTCAGCAACAGAACACAGACAAACTGCAAGGCACACGGTAAGGGCAGTGCTAACACCAGGTAAGAGGTTATTAAAATACAATACAGTCTAAACCCATCTCCTGCTGAATGAAAGGAATGCTCTAATAGAATGTGTGATTAGCTGGAAGGAAAATCTCAATAGAAAACTGAGGCCAAACCCTTTCCTAGTTTTGTCTTCCCATTCATGTATTTTTTCTTTAAGCAACGAACCCACAGAGCTTACCTATGGATTATTATCTGTTTAATTAACGGTATATTTGGTTTCAAGAATATACTTGAATATACAGTATACTTGCCATCACCTTGGACATTGTCTCTAAGGAACAGGTTATGCACACGACTCAAACAAAACATAAGACTTGAAAATGGCCAGAAGCCTTGAAATTCTATATAAAGCAGAAGTAGTTTTGGCAATACTAAAAACAACCCCAACAAAACCCAAATTCCCAAACCAAACAGAGACCACTTTGCTACCTCAAATAAAAACTACAGAATTTTGCTGTGACCTGGTGATACTTGTTCTGGTGGGTCATGACTGATACAGATAGCCTCTAAACACTAGAGGCTGAAGGGGAAGAGTGTTTGTGGGACTCGGTGGTATTACTATACCATATATACATATACTTAAATGAGATGAAGCTCAATACTCTTCCTAACAGTCATGAAGTCTGAAAACACTCAAATCAGCACTGAAATGAAACTACCCTTAAAAAAACCCCTCCTTTGATTATTTCAGACTAAGAAGAAAATCAGCCATTTAAACCATGGCTTATTTTGGAATCAGTCTGATGTCTATGACCTTGAATTTTCAGGAATCAAGACACTGTGATTTATCAATGGCACTGCAGCAACTGTCTGACAGACCACACAGGCAGATTAGAATCAACCTCTGGCTCTGGAAATGTATCTTTTCAGATGTCTTCCTCTCATGCCTGGGGAAGAAAAGCAACAGGAATATACTTGGGATATTAATGACAAAAAATTACTGCAGTTCACACTTTTTGCTGACTGTGACTCATTAGCTTTGTTTGCCCACCCATACTTCATCTCCCCATAATTTCTTACTAATATCTTCTGCATCAAAGCTTTTGGGTGGTTCTAATACCATAAAATCATCTAATGAAGTACCATACTTCAAATTACATTTTATGTAACAGCAGGTTGTCAGATGGATAAAATATGGCAGGAAAAATGTTTTTTTTTCAAGTTTCAAACCACTGGAGCTTTCTTGTGGTCACAACCCTCTCAATAAAAACTGAAATATACAAGCACGCAACCCTGCATTTCCGGAGGGACTGGGAAACATGAAAGTGTGGAAGGTGGTGGACAGTACCTGCCACAAGTCAGTGTTAAGCCTTGACTCAGGTCAGTATGTGAACAGGTATCACAACTGGGGAAATATCTCTTAGATCCTCTTTTCCATTCTGTCCCCAAAAGCTTTGCTATCTTGGCCAAGGCAGTGTCATAATAAATATGAAGAAATCATGAAAGCAACGGTTCATCAAAGCTGCTCAATCTCTGGAGCCTTTAATATCGAGCTCAGTAACCTCAAATGGACCTGAAATAGGTGGGCATGCTGCCATCTCTCCTGCTTTGGAAGCTATTCCTCTCCCAGCAGCACTGCTCCTGCCCAAACACAGGATCCCGCTGCCTGACAGCACGGCCGGCTCGCCAGAGCCAGTCAGGCACAGGAAAGACAGCGATGACATTAAAGCAGCATCTCTGCTGTCACTGAAAACAAAGGCCCCATTTGCTGTTTCCTCTGTTGAGGCAGGTGGTAAACAAACACTGCAGAGAGCTCTCAGCACGACAGGGCACCGGCAGCGCAGCAGATTTTCCACTGCCCTATGTATTGGCATAAGAAAGCTTTAGGATTGAGGCTGGTATCAATGCTTCTTGCTCTTAAGGCAAAACACAGGCAAGTCTTATTAAAACAGCAAGTAGAATTTTCCCCTGGGATGTTCAAACAAGCTTTCCTGGAGTGAAAAATACCCAGTCCATTTATAGTTCCACGTGTGCAAGATGCTCTTCTTCAAACTTGACATTTGTTCACATGAACAGAAGCTCAAATATCAGGAAAACAACAATTCTTTGCTCATTTTCTCAGACTTCAAAACTTTGGCTGTTGTATACAAATTCACAGACAAAAGGACTTTTTAAAATTTTTTTTTCATGCTGACCAGAACTGCAGCATCACTGTCACAGGAAAGCAACGAAGCTAGTAACGAGGTCCCCAAAGGATTGAGCACTTACGCAGACAGCAAGAATACCTAGAATTAACATAATTAACCACATAAAGGATTTTAAAGCTTAAATATTTCAAGGTTTAAGCCAGTATCTGTGAAAGCCCAGGAGAAGATCTAGTGGGAAGATATGTGCAGCTGTGCTGGGTGGCTGTGATGGATGACTCTGGCTGACTGTGTGGGCTCCTTTCTGGTTCACTTGCTCTCTGCACACACGGTGCCCACTGGCATCCCAAACCCCTCACTAGCACATTAAGAATCCACATGTGCTCTGGCTACAGAAGGTCCTCTTTTCTCTGCATCATTTCTGCTGGCCCCGCTGCCTGCAGCTGTAGGGAGTTTCTCTGGTTCTGAAGGTGTCTTTGAAGTGGCCTTGAAAGGACAATGCTGTGTATGAAGCAAATTCCTGCCTATTTGCTTATTGTCCAATTTTAACACACTTTTTTTCCTAATGCATCTGCCTCAAGCCCCTGTGAAAAAGGGAACACTCGACTTGTTTGTGTAATTTAGAGAAGAAAATCCTGTTTTCCTCTGTTGTTTTTATCCAGCCAACATGACAGACCTTTGCTGATTTAAAACTCAAACAGGCTGTGCAGGTGACTGACTTACTCAAAGGGTGAAACTGAACCTCACAGAGAGAGTGAAATAATAAAAAAATTAAAATGATAAGCTTCACTGGGTTTAAAATTATTCATAAAAACAACTGGAGATCCCAAGAAAGGCCAACAATACACACGTATCAAACATGCATGCAATGGGAAAAGAGGCCCTATCCCTGCAGTGTTCAGTTAAGACCAGCAACCACTACCACTACCACAATTTTAGGCCCCTCCCATCTGGGCCTAAAATTGAATTATTATTAGAGATGTGCCAGTGCACTGGGATCTCTTTATGTTTCTGTGTCACAGCTGTCACAGGCCAGGAACCCAACAAGGAAAACCCAAGATGTGTGCACGAGTTATTTGCAGCCATATGTGTATGGCAGCCAATCCATCTGGAGCCTGTTGTGCATGCCAGATATTTTTTGGGAGACTGGACTGGAAATGGGACCCCTTAGATATCCAGAGTTAATTAGTAACATTCTCTTTGCCTTTTATCTTCTCTGCCTTTCATCTGTGGATGTTTTGCTACATGAGATGCTGAGGTGCCTTTAGACAGAAGCAGTGTTACAGTGGCATAAATATAATCCCCAAATAGTTTTAGAACATACTGACAAGTGGGGGGGGGGGGGGGGTCACGTGAAGTTAATATTGGTAGACAGAGTATTAAAACAAAATAGCTTCTTTTGATGTGCAGATTGGCAGATCAAGGAGTCATAATCACTGAACTAAATCTCTCTGAAAGCTCTGCAGCATACATATGCTCATTAGAGCACAATATTGCTACTTAGCAAGCCTCTGAGTAATATTTATAAAAGGAATAAATACAGTTAATGTGAACAGTTCCATGACTTGAATGCCTGGGCAATGCATTTGATGAGTTTTAAAGATGAAAAAGATATGCCTTAAACCTTAATTTACCTAAAGATGATTGACTCTTGACAACCTGAGCGACTACTACAGATTGTGATCAGAAACAGTTTGTTGTACAACTTGTTTGCCCTTAGTGGTTTACAAGATATATCTAATATTTCTCAAATTTAAAAACAATGGAATCTCACTGTGAAGCCTTAGTCATGATAAAAATCAGAGGCAAAGTTGTAAGAAAGATGGTTTAGTTAGTGTAATATTTAAGCTCAATAACACAAATTAACATGGAATTTGCTAATCAATAAATCATGCCTAAAACTGAATTTCAAAATAAATCATTACCCTTGCCCTTAGATTGTCAGGATTTTTAATATAGGATACTTCCATAATACAATTTTTGATGTTTTACATTGCTGCTTCTGGGTTATACTGTTGGTGATGTGAGAGAAAAAAGTCCTTCTCAGTAATTTGTTCATCTTATTCCCAAACCTTTAAAGAATATCTAATTTTACATATATTATATATATATATATGTATCAAGATAGTTGTAAGTAGCAAAGAAAAAAAACCTGTAACCTCTGTAGCTAAGGAGTGGACAAACACAGGCAGCACTATTCTAAACTTTCTCTTCCAAAGCACTTGGGAAACAAAGCCTCCATCTACTCAATTGAAAATGAAAAAAAAAAAAAAAAATGAACAACAGACAGAATCCCCAAATACTCAGCAAAGCTCATGTGCAACTACAGAACCTGTGTAACCTTCTGGCTACTGACTGAGCTCTCAGAGCTACAAACAATGTATGATATTAAAAACCCATTACGGTTGAGGAGCTGCCTGGGCTCTTTGCAGCCTTTTGAGGTTGTTGACCATAAGCTCTCTCCCCTCTCAACTCCCCCTCTCTTTAGAGAGATGAAAGAGAGCTCAGATTGTTTTCCAACTGATCTGTCTTGCTGGAAGATTATTTCTACAATCTTTACTACAAGAGAAGAGCAAACAGGAAGTGCTTCACACACTAAGAGTGAGGAATGAGTCAAGAAGAATTAGAAGTGAGTTGCTGCTCCATCCCCTTGGGGACATACAGGTAAGAGAAGCCTTTTGTCTAACCAGCACCTTAAAAAGCCACCATCCACGCCCAGCTGCTTACACACTTGTGCACTGATTGTACCAGAGGCTCAGGATGAAAGGTTTGTCTTTGCAAATAACCTGAAAGGCTGGTACCTGATGTAAATTTGTATAAAGGAGGAAAAAACCTACTATTTAAATCTTGAAATTTAGTAATGGTCTCATGGCCCTAAACTATTTCATGTCTGTCATCCCCACTTGACCTCTGGCTTCCCTATCCTGCAGTTTCGCAGCGATGACTCTCCAACCGCCGCAGTGCAAGGACCATCAATTTACTGCACACAGGAATAACTCTCACTCCAAATTGATTTCTTCTGAGAGAAGCAATGAGAGTAATTTTGCAGTTTTAAAGCATTATAAGGGCCCAAAGCTGCCAACAACCATTTAGATATGAAGCAGGGTTAAATTTCTTGACACACAGCTGGCACAGCTTCATTAGATATTAGTGAGAAATTCAGTGATAATTGCTGCCCAAGATGACATTTTCTTGTCCACTTATGAAGTGTAAAGAGTAAAAGCCCTGAGAATTTTTAAATAAAAATACCTGTAAATACATATTTCTATATACTAAAACATGCACATGTACAGCACAAGATAGCCTCTTCTTTTGGTGACTTACACCACCTTTTACTTCCCATGGATATCTGAGGTAGAAGGAATTACGTACTTGTTGCACTCCTAAACATTTTAAAATGTTCTCTACTCCCTGGTGCTGGAGAATATTTCCTCTCATGTGATGTGACAGAGCAGCTCTAGAATGATGTAATGTTTGACAATACCGTGCTACCCAAGGACCTACAGCAAAGGACACAGGCTTTGCCCTATTCAAAGATGATGAAATGATAGTCTCAATTGCTCAATTACTTTAACTGATTGTCTCTTTTTAATCCATTAAATTGGAGTAGGCGGATTAATGCCATTTCAGGAACAAGACAAAAAGACACCTACAACAAAGGAACGTTACGGTAACTGGCACTTGCAAAAACAGAAGCAGTGCTCGAAACCTATTCTCTAACACCAGGAGTGACCTGATCACACTGCTGAATATAAAAAGACTCAGCTCCATGCTTTGACTGAGTGTAGCAAAAAAAGAGTTCTGAGGGCTCTTGTGGAGAGAACACAGAGGGCTAAACAAGCCTCAGCTCATCAGTGTCAGTGGACATTAGGGGACGTTGCAACGCCAAGGAGATATGCAGTACTTTGGAGAACCAAAGTATATAAAAATGTGTTAATTATCATAACATACAATACAGAGTTAGCTGGCACTACTGCAGCTGTAGCCCTTTAGTCTTTGCATTCTTCTGTAAAAGATGATGTCTAAGAGCATGGAAATGACATATAAATCCTTGACTGCTTCTAAAGGGGGGCTCAAGGACATGTCTCAACCTGTCACCCCCAAACTCTCCTGCCTTCCTATCTACTACTGCACTGTGTTGTATTATGGGAATGACTGTGATATCAAACTTGCTTAGCTACAACGTATTCCACAGATAACCAAGGGCTGCAGCTCTACTTTGTTGTAATTTTTAAAATAGCTCACTGAATTTCATTAAATGTCTCAGTAGAGGCTATTTCTTAGTGTAGCTGTGAAAACAGATGTTTGGAGAGTGCTAGCTATATTGCAAACCTCGAGTGAAATGACAGATTGATCTTTTTACAGAGATTCCTGGGGATATAAAAACATGACTCTGTGCCAGCCAGGCAGTAGCAGCTGCCCAGTCGGGACAAAGACGATCAAACAAATCACTCATGTTATACCCAGCCAGAGTCACCCCTTTCCTCAACTTACCCTGGTGAGC
Source organism: Phylloscopus collybita (assembly GCA_027886175.1). NCBI lineage: Eukaryota > Metazoa > Chordata > Aves > Passeriformes > Phylloscopidae > Phylloscopus > Phylloscopus collybita. The sequence continues at coordinate 7,067,730 of JAJNNQ010000019.1, read as the reverse complement.
TGTGGTGGTGTTCTTCTGCAAGGGCAGAAGAATACTGGAGAGCTCTGCCTGGAGCTGTACTGCCTGCCAGGGCTTCAGATCAGCTTCATTAAGGGGCACCTTTTCCTGCACGTGTAAAACCCAGCTCTCAGCATGCTGGGAGCCACTGCACTGACAGGACATATGGAGATCCTAAAGTTGTTTTTCAACCCCTCTGTTGATGCTGAAACACGGTGATAACGTACTATTACCCAGGAGATGATGATGTTCAGTGCCATACAATACTATTCAGATGGAAAGGAGAAAAGGTGGGAGGCAAAGACAAAAAAAAGGGGGGGATCAAGATAGGTAGAACAGGATCAAAGATTTAAGGAAGAGCTATCCTAAGAGAAGTTATCATAACTAGCATTGCTGTCATGTAATTGTTTTTTGGCTTATGGAATCCCACTCCCTCCCAAATATTTACACAATGGTGCTGGAATAACTTTCCTCAGGAGATTGCTCACATATACAACAGCTATACATGATATTCTCCTAATTAACATAACATTTTTTAAGCAGATCAAGTTTTTCCAATTCAAACACAACCTTCAGCCCTGCCAAGAGGTTCTATACACACTCAATATGTGTAAACTGTCCCAACTGGAACAATAAAAAAATTATACTGTTATTTAAAACACAGCAGAGGTTTTTTGAAATTATACTCTAAATTATGCCCAGCACTGCATTTATTATTCATATACAGATTCCTCTGAACTCCAAATGCCATGAGAATGCTCACTGCAAACTCTACACACACCAAGGATATGTGTGGTCTGGAGAGCACATTCATAAATATACCACAAAATCTTCCCCAAAAGGATCTTGGCAGCACAGCTGTTTAAGCCACAAATGTAAATTCTGATCATGTTCAGCAGAGATTGAAAGAAAATACAAATGGTATCTAAGAAACAATGACACTTGAATAGGAGTGGGTACAATAAGTAAAAACACAGAATCCTTCACCCAGCTCCCAAACTTAGGCATATTTCCTTGACTTGTTTATTGACAACACACATAGGATAGAATAGTAATATACTTCAAGTGGCACTAACAGGAGAAAACTGAATGCAGAGTAGCTTAAAAATCCTTTACAAATGGAAAGAATATTCAATAGAAAATAACACATCTTCAGTTTCTTTTCTACAAGTGGTGTTTTGTTTTCCTTTCCTTCTTGAAAACAGCAATAATATATTATGGAAAAGCTGGTGAGGGAAGGAAGGAGGATTTTGTATTTCAGATACTGAACTGTGTCCCCTGAAACTTGGGTCCTGTCCTGAGGAAGCTTCAGACCTATAGATATGGCAACAGAACCTCACCTCTGCACAGGTCATGTTGCCATTACCATTCAAAAATATTTCATGTAAAAGTGTGGGACTGCAAAGGATACATATATTACAGGGACAGGCACTGTAAAATCATCACATTTTATTAAGCTGAAAGAGTTGACAGCCAAAATTTGAGTTATTGGAGGATTCTCTCTTGGAAGGGCAGTTGGATATGACTCAGGCGAAAACTCTCAGAAAAAAAAAAAAGTCTTATTTTGTCAAAGAAATAAAATTAATCCAACAACAGATGATGGTTTCCTTGCCTAAAATTGCTGAACTCCTTTCTCAGCCAGCAGTAATCTAAAAGCTCTCTGCTACTTCTACAGGCCATAGCATCAGTGTTTCTAAGCTGTTTTATTCTATTATATACTTTTTAAGCAATACCAAAGCAAAAATGAGCTAGGAAAACAATTAGTTTTTTCCCAAGTAAATATACTATGTGGGAGTTTTCTTTCTTTTTTTTTTTTTCTTTTTTTTTTTTTTTAATAATGGTTCATCTTGGGCTTTTTAGAACCACAAATGTCTGCAGTAATTGAGTTCTATGTCCTGCAAAATTCACCTTACACTTTAAGCTATGATTGCATGGAAGAATCACAAAAAAGTCTGTAACAGACAGGCACTGATTTGTGTTAGATAGGACAAATTAATTCAATTCTACAGGAGTAAGGAAACCATTACACAAGCCTTGAGCAGACTGCTGCCTTACAAATGATCACACATTTTCCTCTCCATCAGAATCCTAATTCCCTGAAGACAACTTCGTTTTATCACTAACACACTGGGAGTCCAAAGTTGAGCTCTTCCTCTGAGATACGTGCTTTATTTCCGGCTATCTTTATTGTTATTTTTTTCATGCAAATTAATTGTTAGATCAATCAAGACCTGGATGAACTGGCATCTCTGTAATCACCAGCACTGATGTGCTGTCAACACCGGGCCCATGGGCTGTGTTAAAGTCCTGCATGGATTCATCTCCATTTATCCTCTAGTGATGGGGTTCAGCTTTGCAAATGCTTAGTGAAACAAATTCCCTTGCAGAAATGAATGGTTTGTTCTGGATCAAACAGAATAGCCTGGAATACATTTAAAACAGAAAATTGATTTGTACAAGCTGCTTGAGAAGGTCTATTGTTCTCCAGCCAAGCCTGGACAACACTGATGGGTTGGTAAAAATGTAAACTGGAACTATACAAGGCCGTCACCCAATGCATATATTTTTAAAATTCCCTTGCACGGGCACCTCAATGTGATTGGAATACACCTCTGGAAGAAGCAGAAATAATTCTTTGTACTTTTCATCACCACAAAACAACATCACAAATCCGAAGCATGGTATGAGCCCTCAGGGATTCTGCTGCACCAAATCGATCTCGTGGGGCTCTCCTTTCTTCCACTCAAATTTCCCAGCTCCTGCAACACCTGCTCTGCTCCCACTGGGCTCTGCTCAATGGGCCAACCCTGTTCAATTTTCCACTTCTGGAGAGAGAGATGCACTGCTCCCTCTGTGCACTGCAGCTCTTCTCTAAATCAAATCTCCTCGTTTCGTTAGATGCTAAGATAACTTAAAATACCATAAGAGGATAAACAGGAGGCAGCAGAATGCCAGTCCTGAGGAAGGAATTATCCATAATTCAAACATTTCAGGAAGCTGAATACCAGAAGGTCCATAACATTTTCTGTTCTAAGCTTCCTTGCTTTGTAGGTCTTTTTGACTAAGTGGCTGCATTCAGTGATAAGTATCTGAGTTGCTCGTCTTTATGAATTTTGCAGCTGAAGCAAATACCACAAATCACAGTTACCTGACAGAGCACCATGGGGAAAAAGGGTTCAATTCATTTTCTGTGACTTTTGGAAGAAGCATTTATCATATAAACATTATTTTCTGAAATGCTGAATTTGAAGTTAAGATAAGTAAATCTGACATTTTTTAATGTTTGTTCTCCTAACTGTACTAAAACTTGCTAAGAACCTTTTTTCTTAAAGGAAGCAAAAATCTCACCCACAGGTGATTTCTTTCCTCATGAATACTTTCAAATTCATTAATTTTAATAGTAATTCAGGACTTTCAGACCCTGTAGTATCAAGAGAAGAAAAAATTTGATTCCACATCAGTCTGACACCATTAAATCAAACCAACCAAACAGTCCCCATGAACCTTTTCTTTAATCTGAAAGATTTCATTGCACAGGGCACCTGCACAGAAAATTCAAATTTCATTTATTATTCCTTTTTCATTTTTGTTGTTCCAATGCCTATTGCACGTTCCTCTTTCCCTCATGTGCCAAAATTAAACTTCTCGGTAAATGTGGGAGATGTCTTTCTCCCCCATAGCAACTCTAATGATTTACTTTTTCTGTAGCACAGTTGACATTTTCTCTAGAAGATAAAACACACACACACACAAAAGACAAAAATGTTTTCCCAGGTTGTTTTTCTTGTTGTATATTTCACAAAAATACCTCAGTAAAACATACCAGGAACAAACTGTGAGATTTTACACTTCAGTTACTGCCTACTCTACATTAAACAGATAGTGAATTGAAATTCTCCTTCTTGGTATATATTACATGAACTTGGTGTTTTTCCAGCCTAAAAATTAAACCCATTCAATAATGGAATTTACTATAAAGGAAATAACAGGAGAACTGTTGTCTTCATCAGTTCATAAATGGGCCCCTTGATTTTCCTGTAAGGCTGCAGGAGGCTTCCAGGCTGCTTCAGGGGTTTGTGGACAGAGACTCTACTGCAACTCATCAAAGCTCCCCTCAAAGCAAGAGAAAAAACCTGGAGGACTGTGACAAATAGCATTTAATATCAAACATTAAGGGGAAGATTTGTGACTCAAGTTGGAAACATATTTTTTTCAAAGTTTAGCAAGATGCACATGACTTTGTGATGGTGTTGCCCTCATGAATCTTACTGAAAATAACTTGTTCACCTTTAACTTTTTCAGTAAACCAAGAGGCTTTTAATCAAAGCTGCAAGTGTGATGAGTTCTGTAGCCATAATATAGTTCTTTTTCAAAAGCATCAAATGAATGTTTAGAGGACCTATCACTAACTGAATTCTTTCAGAATAAATTAAAATTTACAACATAACCAGAGATTTTGTTATTCCCCAGATGATAATGTGCTTCAAGGTTTCAGTTTTTAGTTTCTTGGTTCTTTCTGTTTATTATTTAACTATTTATTTTACATACATATTCTTTATGTAGGTAAAATAAATAATTATGTATTCTCATACATTATTATTATTATTATTGTTACTTAGCAATGCTGGTACATAATGGGAAAATGTACCAAATTTTTAAAAAAGCAAACATAACACTCAGTTTTAAAGATGACAAAACATTTGGACTTTGTTAATTTTCTCCTCCCTCTAAGATGGCAAGCCCCAGCAACTTCAAAACATGACTGTCAATTTGTTTCTGTCTCTTTTTCAATGAAAAAATCTATCCCCTCCTTGACAAATTTCACTGCCAAATGAGGTTCTTGTGAAATTGGCTTCTTTGGTGAATCTTGAAACCTTTGGAGTGTCACTGGGGTATCTGCTGGGCTTCTATCTATTACAATTGCTGACATGGGATTGCTTTTTTCCCCTCCTCTGGGGTTTACTTGTATTGAAGTCAGGACTTAAATCATCATGTAACTCTTTTGTCAGCTTGTCACTTCAGTGTACAAAGGGCATTTCTGCTTGACAAGTGTGTTGTAAGTGCTCAGAATTTAATGAACAAGACAACAAAATAGGAACCAACAGAATACTAATAATTTCATGGAAGCTAATAATGATAATGAGTATTTGCAACTGAAACTTGAAATATTGCTACAGTTCTCATAAGCACACCCAAAAGAAAAGATGCTTGCTGTGAAGTCAGACATACTTATCTGCATTATATAACATTAATGAGGTTCCCTGCTGTTTCTGAATTAACTTCAAGTACTCTTGGTGTAATATTTGCTTACAAAAATATAATGTTATAGTATTTCAATTTACTTTTATGTCGATTTTAATATTTCTCTTGTAAATAATTTAGTTTTATTGAAAAGAGTCCCAGACAGCTGTATCATGATCTTATCCAAAACCTGCTGCCAAATTCACATTTTACCATTTGAAATTAATTGGTGTTAAAATTTGATGTTGATAGCTGTGTACATTATGTAATGTTGATTGTGGCAGTATAAAGCCCCAGCTAAATCAGATGGGTGAAAAAGGACCAGCTTTCATTCACTGAAATACAGTTACAATCTGTGAGACAGAAGCAGAAGGAGGGACTTGCTGTGACACAGTAACAGTGCTCATATTGAGGGAGCAGTTTATGTTTTTGAAGTGTAGTAGAACATATTAAAAGCCTCCTAACTCAGTTATATGGAAGATATAATTAATCTCATTTTAGAGATGAAGGAAATGCAGCACAAATAAGAGCCTTGGAAGGTACCAGACAGCTCTTTCAACATGAGACAAGTAATTCTCCATGTCACTGTTTTCAAAGGCTGGCACCATTAGGCTTCTCAGAGCTTAGGCTGGAGTGCAACACTTTTCAAGGTGTCTGGAGATTGCAGAGTTGGCTGCCTTTGTTGTGAGGGCAAAGATTGTGAGTGAGAGAGGAGCAGGGAGGATGCAAAGGAAAGGCAAAGGGATGGGCATTGTCCCTCCCCACTCCTGTCACCTCCCAGGTGCCACAGCATGCCAGGACTGAAGGTGGTCAGACCCGCAGGACAGGGATTAACTACACAAACCACCCAGAAGGCATAAACTGTGATAGAAATTTCTGCAGTTCATATACCCAGGACTTCTCTGATCTTAAAGAAAAGCATAGGTACCTATGAAAATACCATCCTGGCCAGCATTCAAGGCTGCTTCCTAAATGTGAAATCCTGTTTAGGTACAGCTCTATTGAAAAGGAGATTGTAGAAACCTCACACGTATTAAAAGGATTGTGCTGGAATATGTTGGAAACAAGAAAGGAAAATGAAAAATAAAATAAATCACACACTATTATCACAGACTGGCTGTCCAGGAGCAGAACCAGGGATTTCATGTATAAATGCATGGACGAATGTATATTCATGAACTGTAAACCATTCAAACTTGCTGGACAAGTGACTTGAAAGAAATCATCTGCTGATCTGAGGATGTTGATTTAGGAATCTCATACATATTCAGTACCTAGGTGTTTCTTAATCAACTAATCAAAGCACTTGACTAATTGATTGCTTTCTGCAGTGGGGTGAAAGTCAGTTCTCCCTGACCTGGTTTGTGTTACTCCAAGAACTGATAGCTGGTTTTTATTTGTTCAAAGAACTGATTAGAGCTACTTTATAGCTGACTTACTCTTAACAACTGCATTATCTCTAATGAAAATTCTGTCCATTCTACTTAGTACCTATGTTTGACAAAAAGTTGAGTAATCCTATCAGATTTCTTTCTAGTTTTCTTATCAATGTCTGATAAACTTCACACACATCCACATACCTTTAAAAGTTCCCTGGCAGATTTCTATTTGTGCTGTAGCTAGAATGTTTTGCTGAAAACCTTGATGGATCACCAGGTGAAATCAAAGCTTTGAGACCTGATAACAAAATATTTTTTTCAGGAAAAATTGCTACTGAGGTTGAGCTGAGCTTCCTGTTCCAGGAGTATGTGAAACCAAGAGAAAAACCAGGCCCTATTCTGTCATACTCTGGCAAAATGGGTTTCTTTAAGTCCAGAATTTTTCTTTGTGGCTTTTCCAAGCATTGCTTTGAATTTTATTGTTTTCGTGGTACAGCAAAAATACACTTTAAAGAGAATTTGAAAAGTAAATGATGAAAGTGGTTTTGTTTGTTTGTTTGTTTTTCACTTTAATACATAAGACATCTGAAAACATTTGAGTTAACATAAATGTTTTTGAAAAAGCTTTTACACCAACGGTGAGATTTAATGGGAAACACCAATTGCAAAATATACACAAGAAAAAGAACCCATTTCACATGGTTCTGAGGAATCATCTTTATTATTACATTCTTTCTAAATTATTTAATCAAAGTGACAGTTTAGGGGAAGTACACTAGAGAGAAACTTCCAATGCCTAAAGATATGGTATAATGATAGGATTTAAAATTCAATTTTAAAAAGTTATTTAATGAGAGGCTTTTCAACACCTGTTGCTTTTCAGTTCTGTTCTCCAGGAGTATCACTGTCAGAGTCTATTAAGAATCTAAAGGCTCTTGTCACTTGGCAGCAAATGAAATTCCTCCTGGAACTTGCTTTTATTATTTTGGCTAAATTTAAGAACCATAAAGATGATAAACTTGTCTCACAGCCCTGGAAACCAAGGTTATTTGTGGCTCCAAAGAAGAGAACTTACAAATTTAAAGCAAAGGACCTGAATGTTTCTTGACATTATATCACTCAACCTCCCTAACTTAAAGGGCAATAAGGTTTCTATGTCCACTTAAACACAAGTCCAGAGACTTCCTTCCAAAAGTCATAAGCAAAGAACAAAATTTTTCTAACAGGAATATTTATTCACTGCAAACAGCATTTTTATATTCAGCATTTAACTTAATTTTCAGAGGAGGCACATGTGAAGAAAGGAGCATTAATCATTGTACCAGAAGGTTATGACTTGCTCAAGTCAAGCCTTGAAATCTTCTGTCATGCAAATAAAATCCAGGGAGAAGACTGTTCCCCTTTAGGGAATGTAGACAGTCATTTTAAGAGAAATGCAACCTTTCAAAGATTCAGAATTAAAATATACCAAAAATAAATATATTTTATAAAAGCAGTGTATTTCCCTAATATATCTTTCTACACAGAACTAGTGTATAATGCAATCACTTTGGTACAGCAGTAAATACACTAATTGGAGAAATTTTGAGTTAACAAGGAATCAGCCATAAGGAAAAAGGAGAAATATTAATTCCTTCAATGAGATGCTTACAATCTGGATGGAATTTTCTTCTGAGCAAGACCTTTACACTGTGAGGATCTAGTCACACACTCCTACCTAAACCTGCAGAGCTGTCAGCAGAATTTCCTGCTACTCTGGGATTGTAGTTTTACTATTGTATAAAATTTCAAGGACAGCTTTTGTATTTTCCTTTACTTTTACTGTAAGAGCCAGGACTCTGTACATCCCAGTGTAAATTGAAAGCAAAGCCTTGAAACTGTGTAGCATTACTGTGGATTTACAGTTTTATAACTGAGAGCAGAAAAGTGTCCCTAAATATTCAAGGTTATTGTGGAACGATTTTATAGAAGAGCAAGATATTACTTTGCGGATAAAATAGGGAAATTAATCAAAAGGGATTAAAGTCAGAAAAATCTGACAATTCCAATCACTTAAACAGTACAAGAATGAAATCAACTTGTCTTACCATAGCTATATTACACTAAACTTTATTTCTTTTTTCTCCAGGAGGAAGAGGTGTAAAGTAATTGCAGAACCAGCTAGATCCCAAGAGTATATTGCTGTATAAGAAAAATAATCCACTGAGAATTTTACCAAATCTTTTAGAACAAACCTTACTGCCAGACAAAAATTGTTCTCTTGTAACACTCTGATGTCTGCTTTCTGTATGGATATTCTGGTGAGCATGACTGTTCCTCAGACTTTCTGCAAAGATGGTCAGCAGTAACATCAACATTTATTGTGTGAAGAGGGGAAGGAGCAGACAGCAGTATAAGGAATATTGAGGGACTTCACAGACCACAAAGAGCTGAGGAGGAGCACAGCCTGAGCTGAATGCACTGGGCTGACTTTCTCCCATGATATGAAGTGGGAGAAGGCGGTGAAAACTCATAAAGATTCCCAAATTCTCCTCTCTTCTGTTCCCAGCAAACCTACAGTGCCACAATGGAGCCAAAGGCCAAACACTGAGGTTAAAGCAAACTTCCCAAATTTTTCAAACATTTTTATCCTGCTGGCAAAACCCAATAAGGCAGGCTGTCAGAAACCAGTCATGCATCTCCCAATGATTTATATAACATTCACACTAGCAACACTTGAACCATTGACCTCAGTATTTATAGGTTTAGGACTGGAAGGAAGAAAAAAAAAAAGGCTAAAAGAATCTATTTATTTTTTTTTTTAAAAAAAGCAAGAATACAAATGTTCAGTATTTCAAAATTTCTTTGCGTGTGTTGCCAGGTAAATGCACTTCAACACTGACAGACATCACCCCCAAGAGTGTTCTATTAACCTTAGGAAAGTGCATTATTATCAAAGTATATTAGAAAAAGAAAACATGCTTCAGCAGAACAGAGAATTTCTTTTAAATCTAGATTTGTTGTATGCTTCACTTTTTTTAAGCCAATGCTACCATACACTTCGAAGGATTGGGAGGGGGAAATGGGACCAAACTATAAGCAGTACAAGAGGAGACAATTACTTTGAAATTTAAAGAAACACCTTCTTTTTTTATTTCCTCAAACTGCTAGAGGAATACCCAATTTTCTTTACAGAAGTAGCAAATGAAGACTGTTACTACAGGCAGGGGATATTTTCATAACAATTTGTTCAGGTAAGTATCAAGAGATTTTTATTTCTACCTGGGGAAGAAGATTACAAATGCTATGTTTGACTGAAGTTGACTGAACTTATATTGCTTTATATAAAACGCCTTTACAAAAATTAATGCTGAAGTCAGTTAAAGGAGATGCAAAAATAAAATTTTTTAGAGATCAACATAATCATGGAAGTGAGAAAATATAGGTAACTTCCCTTAATCCATGTATTTGACAGTTTGTCCTACTAGAGAACAGCAAAGTTTTAATACCATCAGTTTTCATATGTCTTTGATTTTCAGATGAAAAAGAAAGCTCAGCTGGGGAGGCAAGCAAACTTAAGTCTTTTAGCAGCAGGCTCACTATATGTGGATCCCTTTTCCTGGCTCCTTTAAAGTAACCCATAAATTCCTGAGGGGTTTTGTGGACTACACAATTAAAAGCCACTATTATAGAAATAAATCCTGCAAGCAGATTAGGATAGAAAAAGACTAAACATGCAAAACACTAATTGCAGAATGCAAACCAAAATGTTATACCCTTGATTTAGTGGTTTCATAATATGATTTCTGATTACTCATTTCTGAAATGTTTGACTTTTTTCACCTGTTTCTCCCTGTAATCTGACTGCAGAGTTTCCATGGGATATTGATTTGATACATATTTTTCATTTTAAAACTTTAATCTGTGATATCATCAGACTAAACCTACTCTTATCTAGAGTGACACAGTTCTCATGTTTCATTTTTCACCCATCATGATGTATTTAAGGAAAAACTAGTTTTAATGGATACACAGTAGGGCAAGGAGAAAGATTTTCTTTTCCTTTTTTCCTGGAGTGGGAGAAGATACAGACTGGTTAACCACAAATGTTTCACACATTAGTTTTTACTAGTAGACCCTCTAATGTCAGTAAGTCAGTCCAAGGAACTGTCAGAGCTGCTAAAATTCTTTGAAGCCTGGTATTTTGATGCTGTTCATGTACACAAAGACATGAAATGTTGTCCTCTTTCTATTCTACAGCTGAAACCCATTTTCCTGCAGTTACCATTTTTGATATCCCTGTGTATTACTTGCTGCTTAAGAATATCAGCATATTATATAATACATTACTGGGAAGATATCACAGAACTTCTGTTATTTTATCTAAAAAAAGGTAATACTAAGCATGAATATCATAGCCAGATTATTTATTCAACACTTTATTATACTGTTACTGCCATAACCCAGGTAAAAATATACTGATTATGATAAAGGTCCCCAATATGATTATCTTCGTAACTCTTATTTCAGACAGAAGCATTTTTCCACTAGGCTTTTTTCTGAAGACTTACCTTCAAGTCTTCACATTAGACAAAGCCTTGTGTATAAACTACAGGCAATTTAATGCAATAATCTAGGAAAATGTTTCTTCAAATGATAAGAGAATGTGTTATAGCTGGCACTTTGGTGACAACGTTTGGAAAGTCTGGTATCTTTGCTGTGAATTCCTTTTTTGTCCTGCTAATTAAATCTCACTCAAGTGCCTGCTTCAGTAGATAATTTTAGTTTCTGCTTGTAGTTCCTGAATGTATTAGTGGTCATATGAGAAATGCGCCCACTGGTTGATAGGTTAAATGGAAAAGAATCTTGACCACAAGTGCTGCCATCAGTTCTACACAGGTCATTGCATATTATTATTATTATTATTATTATTATTATTATTATTATTATTATTTTGTCCACCTGCCAGATGTATCTCAAGTGACATTCTCCAGCATCTGTATCTGTTGGCTGATGTTCAGTTCGTGAGAACTAAATTGCTAACATGTATTGTCCCTGTCAGTGACTGAATTATAGTTTTTGACCTTAACATTTTCATGAAGGACTTGCAGAACTGTGAATACCACCACATCCTGAATAGGCCTTCCAGTGTTACAGCAAGAGTCCACATGCAGGTTATTTTTCTTTATCATGTTATTTTCTGCCACTACCCATAAGTATTCTATTGTATTTTCTCTACTAATTGTGTGTTTCTATTTTTGCATTAATTTTATTTAATTTCTTCTGTTTTCATTAATTCCCTAACTCAATGAATCATCACTGCTTTTTACCCTGCATTCAGTATGAGCCCAATGACTAGAATTTTTAAAATTTCTTCGCTCATATTACTGATCTATCAGGAAATAACTCATCTTTTGAGATTTGGTAATTGCATGAGTCATTCACTTGGTACAGCTCAGCTAAATAGTACTTCAGTGCTTATTCAGGTCCTTGACTGCACAGGCTTGAGTATCTTGTGACATTTTTGTGGTTTGCAAATTATCCTGGAGAGCTCCTGGAGCTCTTTGTGAATCCCTTTGTTTGCTGCCGGCTAATTGCTGGTGGTCTGTGTAACAGCACTTCTGCTCATGTTTTGTTTGCCTTTTTATACAGCACCCACTGTGATCCAAAGAACTTTCATCAGTAAATACACCCTGTTTCATGTCCATCTGCCCACAGGCTGGGGTTTGGTACTTTTCCATTAGTTTGATCTTTCTGGTTTGTTTATATATATACCTGTAGGAGCAGCCTCAGTGTTAACATTGTCCTCTCCTCACCACAAGAAGAAGGACCAAAACCACACAACAGTGAGGCTTTGTCCTTTCACCCCACAGAGGATTCTTCTTCTACACATTGGCAGGCATGTTATTGTACTATTGATTACTACCTCACCAATGCCCCCCTTTGAAAGAAGTAAATTGCTGCTACAGAAAACCATTTTCCAACCTTCAAAGAGTTTCCTATGGCACACAGAACCCAGATATTATGCCATGTTGTTAACTACCATCTGCAGGTTCTTTATCTGTTAATTAACTATTTACTCCGTGCAGCTCTCCTGTAATGCTTTGAATGAATGTGTCTCCAAACGTGAGTTTTGCACATAGTGACAGAACATACACCCCAGCCAAAAAAGTCCCTACACTTCATCTGTCACTGTCACAAAAGCAGCCAATTACAAATCATCTGGCAAGGCATCTTTAAACTAACCTATTTTTATTTTGCTTGCCATTAATTTGTTAGATCCAAACCATTCAGCTATAAAAAAATGAGTTCACTCCCAAAGTAAAATCAGGAAAGATAAATAGCTCAAAAAATCGTTTAAAATCTGTGGAAGTTGATAAAGCATATTTATACCTTCTTCTCTAAAAGCGGTGCTGTCTAACATAACTGTCAGGTTTCCCCAGGTCTGCTGATTGCTTATCTCTCAGTACATCACAAAGGAAAATCTTAATTCTGAGACATAGAGGCTGCCAGGCAGGGTTGACTGCATTAACTGGAGATCAATGCTAGAAGTATGGAAATTACTACAAAGGTGTATGGAACCTTCCAAAAAGAATCAGAGCACCAATTCCTAGTCCAAAGTTCAGAAATATTTCAGATGGTGGAATATACCAATGGTTACACAGGTATGCAATTAGCCCAAAAACCACATTTTAAAATATGTTTCCTTTCCAATGGTAGGCTCTGGATGTTGAAGATAGCATTACTTGGATACAGGAGTTACATTATGCTAATCACTCAATCATCAACAAATCTTGCCTTCACCCAAAGAACAACAATAACAAAAGTTTGTTACCAAAACTGGGCATGAACCAATAAGGAGCCTTTCTCTAAAAACGTGCTAAGTTATTTGCACTTAAGGAGCGACAGAGTAAAGTGGGTATAAAAACTGTTGGTAGCAAAGCCCAATTTCTTATGTCCCTTTCTCAGACGGAGAAAACAGCCATTTCCCAGGAAGTGGAAATAAGGCCCATTGTTGGCTTATGTCCAACACAATGACAGAAAGAGCTATCAATAAAATCCCCATCATCCTCAGTCAAGCTTGATTTTGTCGTGCAGAGAACAGCTCCTGTAGAATATTGCATCTCTGCCTATTGATATTCCTGTTGATTTCAGTGAGAGTGATTATCATTCAAGACTACAGATCACAGCATCCGTCAAAATCAAGCACTTGAGTAACGATTTCCCCCCATGAAGAGTTTTTATGCTCTTAGGGATCTTGTGATGAGGCACAAAGTGTGAAAGCTCCATCCTTTTTAGCTTGGCTAATATGATTGCATATGTGTATGCTGAATCCTTTTATTATGTATCAAAGACATTTACTAGTTTGTATGAGACTTGAAAGAACAGTTTGAGGATTTGCCAGCAATAGCTTCTAATGAAATGTTTACAAGAAAAACAGAAGAAATTACAGGGTTTTAGAACTATTAAGTATATGAACCTAAAAATTTGAAGGACAGGCACCTCTGCATTATCTGAGAACATCTGCTGTGCTGAATTATCAATTTCCATGAAAACTTTATTTAAGAAACCATAGGAGAAAAGTTTTGTTGCTTTCCATTAATCTAAAATTAATATAACACAGCCTTAATTTACCTGAACTTCTGGGAAAAACATTCTGACCTCTGCTGAAAACAAGTAGAGTCATATATGTACCTAAACTTGTCTAATGAGCAAGGTGAAGGAAAAGGTGAACAGCATTTTCAGGAGCTGATCTTGCATGTGTGCAAAGAGCTGAGACTGGGGTTCCCCTGAGCCCTGCTGGGCAAAGTTTTGCTCCTCAGGAAGGAGAACACACAGGAAATGCAGCTGTAACTCTGATCCTGAGGAGTGTGAGCTCTGCATTGGCGTGAGCGCTGGGACAGATCCAGCACCTGCTCATCCTCAAATGCTGCTCTGATTTAAGGGAGTTAAAATGCATGTGTGTGCTGAGGGATATCAAAACACAGCTCTACCCCAGGCAATGGCAATTTCTGGAGCAGTCTTAGACCTTGCTGGGAAGGCTGTTTACACTGTAGACTACTAGCTGATAGCGATGGTCAAATCAGTTAAACAAAATAATTTCTCTCCTACTCATCCCAGTGCCCCCAAGCCATTTTAAATTAACTAACTGCAAATGAAGAGAACGGAATAAATCAGTTTTCAGGTTTGCAAAATATTGCATCTTTTCCTGTAATGACATTTTTTGCCTCTGCCCATTCATGATTTTTACAGCTCATTAACAACTATTTTAATGCTGCTCAAGCTTCCACAACTTTCTCCTAGTCCCGAAAAACAACCACCAGAAAAACTTTTTCTTCCATGAAACTTGGAAACAACATGACTGACAGCAGCCAAAATGCAGATGCCAGAACACATACATATTTTTTCCCCCCAAAGTTATCATGGCTTCACAATTTTACTGCCTCCCTGCTGAAGTATTTGGTCTGCACATGAACAAACAGTTCCAGCAACACAGATTAATAAAATGTTGAACAGATGCAAATGACTTTTATCTTATTCCTATTCTGACAACCAGCTTATGCAGTCATCTCAGGTCATTCCTTATCTATCTACAAACAACTTGAAGTTGTCCATAATGCTTCTTTTCCCTCTCAACATTGATTATTTTTCCTTTATTTTTCATTAATTCAATCAAATATGAGGAGCAGCTTGATTAACATTTCTCTTAAGCAATGGATTTATGATTTGGAGATGATCTTCTGTCATGCCAAATGTATTACATGCATTAACACTTCAATTCAGCAAAAGGCTGCTGCCAGAGCTCAGATATAAACAAAACTTTTAAAAATCAAGGGGCCAATTGTATCACTCATTTCACTGGCTGCTCTCCAGGTCAACAGCCATTATTTATAAATAATAAAAAATTCTTTTCACTATTATCATACAGTTTTAATGAAGAGAGTTCTTATTCCTATGGAATAAGCAACAAAAAAACCCCCAGAACTCTTTCAGTGAAAAGGTTTTGACTTCTGGAGAATTATAAAATAATGATGTGCCTGTCTTGCAGCAAATTTCAGTAGAATTTCAGCATCCCTTTTCCACTCAAGAAAAAATTCCAGATTAAATGAGTGGCAATTGAGTATTTTCCTCCTATGTCAATGTAATCCACTTATTATTGTCACAGTAAATTTGGAACAGTTTGAATTCCAGTCCTCAACACTGTGCTTATCAGATCTTTGAATGACAAATTAGTATTTCCTTATTTTTCAAATCAGAAAAATAATTTTGACATATATCTAAAATGTAAAATACATTTGTGCAAAATGCACAAGAGGAACAAGAATGATGAACATTTTACACTGATTCCAATGAAGCATTTACAGTACATTTAGCACAAAACAAAAAGGGAAAACAAAAACTCTGTTTTGCAGGCTTAGTCAATACACCCCAGCCAAACAGATCATCACACCTCCAAGAGATTTTTTTTTCAGAATGCTTATTCAAGAAATGTTCCTCCCATTTTGTCCTGAGCTGTACTACACACTACAGTATATACACAGTAAAATACACAGTGTAGTACTGGAATTTGATTATTGGGCCCCAAGTTAGCAAAAATGCAAATACTGTTTCCCTGAGTGCCTCTTATTTTTTGTTGTTGTTGCTGTTTACCTGAAATTCTAAGAGCAATGAAAAAATTGCAAGCTTTGAATTTTTCCCACATTCTGGCTGCCCTTGTTATACAGCAGGAAGAAATTTCTGATGCTAAAGAATTAAAAGCTTATTTTCCTACAGTGCGTTTTTGAAGCTTTGGTCACTAGAGGACACCAGGAAATACCCTTGGAGATGCTAATTTTCCTTGCCCAGACCTATTTATACTGATGTATTTACATATTTATCACTTGATGAGCTGTATCTTGATAATATATTTAACACATTCGACTGAACTATCCTGCCTGACCTCAGCTGTATCACTGGGAAAAAGACCTTCTTCCCAAGTTTCTATTATAAAAAAAAGAAGAAAAAGAAAAAAAAAAATAACAGCTATACTTATAAGACCCAAAAATGTAAACATCAAGTCATAGTTCCTTTCACAAGGCAGCCCCACTGGGGCTTTGTATGAGTTATATGGCATTTGAGATGACAGTTGTATTTGGGGTGATTAAAAGATATTTGCATTCATAAATAATGTATTTTGCAATTCAAATGCATATCTTATCCCAGGAGTGATTTTTTTCAAGAAAAATTCACATAATTTCCAAATTTTAGAAAAAGTGCCTTTCTTGAAACTAAAAGAATAGCCTGTAACCAAAGACAGGAAGAGCACAATTTATGCAGATGAATGTGGGGAATTTGCATGGAAAATTAGAGCTACGTGACTAAGAACTACTTCTTTTAATATGATATCTATAATAAATGAGTCAAATACCTCATGGAAGTAAGTCCCTTGTTAGACCTTTGCATGTCACTCACTACACAAACCCAAATGCTACAATGCACAGGAAGCTCCGCAGTTGGAGCTGAAAAAAAGTGCTAAACAGCTGCTCCTACAAAATGCTGCATAAAATACTTCTGTCTCAATACTGCACCTATTTAATCCACGTTTCCATGTAATCACTACTTCTCATGAAATCTTCCTCTCTTCCCCCCCCCCCCCCCCCCCCCCCCCCGCCATTCCTTGCTGTTTGTTGAATCCAATTTTGGCCTTATGCGCAAGAATATTTGAGCCAGAGACCAGAGCTTTCTACTTTTACTCACCACACTCAGTAGTGGCTTGTGTGAGTAACCACCATAGGGCTTTTGAGTGGAAAATCAACCAGACAGCAGTTGTAAACTCACTTGAAAGTTAAGAAAAAATTTAATCAATTGCATGTTAGATGAAGTCCAGGTGATCTGAAGGAATGCACATGGTTGGGAAAGAGAACTGGGATTAGAAAATATCAGGAATTAGAAAAGCTTGAGCTGCTGCATATCCAAAGTCTGTAATGTGCTGAGTTTTGGCAACCTAATTTAGGATGAGCTAAATGAAGACACAAGTGAGCTGACCAGTAAAGTAGCTTTAGTCTCTATCATTCCCAGAACAAAGCAATAGTGGATTAAGAAAGCAATGGAGTATTTGGAAAGAAAACATTGAGACACACAAACACAAGTGATGAGGGTAGAAGCACTTTACTAGGCTTAAAAATATCTGTGCACTGAAACCAAGCAAAGCAAAACCAGGCATCAGGGGCTCTAATAAAAATGCAAATCTTGATTCTGCATCATAAAATTGAAAAAAAGAAAGAAAGATGTCTTTTTAACAATCCAAGGAATTCTTCTGTGAGAGAGCTGAGATTCTAGGTATCTAAATGGTTACTTGTGCATATCATCAAGCTAAAGCATTTCACAAAAGCAATTAGCAATCTCTTTACTACCCTTGCTGATGGGAAAACTCAGAGAACCGAGGTGGTCAGGGCATCGCTTCATCCAGGGTCCTGAACCCACTAATGAGGAATTCTACAAAGTGCCACAGAAAGCTGATGGGCTGAACTGAAGTAATGGATAACTGAATCTTATTAATGTCGTATGCATCTGGCCTCTGGTACTTCAAAGAAGGAGCTGCAAGTGAAATATATTTTTATGTCATTTAACAATCAAGAGTTTCATGTGCCACATATCTAATGATCTGATTGCAAAGAATTAATGCAATTTTGTCTATTTTTGTCTTTGTCATTGCTCAGCTTTGTAGAAGGAAATCTGTTGCAAGTTACTATGGTGTACTAAAAGGACCTAGAAAATCTGTGGGGTTTAAATACTAGGGCACTTCCCAACCAAAGGATGCTTTTTCTACATAGGAGGCAGTTTTAACAAATCAAGGCTAGGTGGTGGGAAGCAATATATAAAAGTTAACACAGCTCCTTCATTCTGAAGTTAAAGATGCTTTCTCAGTGAAATAGACTTCTGGAGATAGAGAACAGTTATTTTCTTGTAATATATCAGGGACTGAATAAGCTTTTAGAGTAAATTAATAATGTTAATCTCACTAAAAAGTGTGCCACAAAATCATTGATCTACTCAAGCAACTAAAAACCTTATTCTGATGTCAAGGCTGTGGATTTCAGCTAAGAAGCTACAGGACTGCAGAATATGAGAGAACTTGGAATGAGGGAAAAATTCAGTGATTACCAGAGCTTCTCAACATTTGGCAATCTCAACAATTTAGTTACAAATATGCAATTGGTACAAACACTTTCACCCCAAAATGGAAAGCCTATAAGATACCTTATAAAGTAACATCTTAGAAGCAACAGAAAAATCCTCAATTCAGTCTTGCTTCCTGACAGTTGTAATTAATCACTGAAAAGTCACCAAGCTTGAGTAAGGCACTCTGAGTAATGAAAGCTGAGGAGGTCATTCTCGCTTATTCACCTTTTTAAGGCTGATTCTTCTGTCTCTCCAAGCAAGAAACTCCTATTGTAGTCAACAGGAACGAAGAGTGGTTATGATGCCTAAGGCATTCCTGCAATTAATGAGAAAACCTAGAGCTTTAAAAGTTAAGCAAGTGAAGGTAGTTAATTTTCTGGAACTTGAATGGATTCACAATATGACTTCTACACACATAGGATCTGAACCCAAGACCTCTGAAATCAATGGGAATCTGTTTTATGTCCATGCTTTTTTGATTAGACTCTCAGCAGGTCATTTAATACAAGATATGAAACAATTTACAAGGCTAATTTATGCCCATTTTTTCCAAAGTGTACTTGCTTTGCAGTATATAATCCTATAAAATAGAATGTGCTCATAATAGCCAGGCTAATTTGCAGCAGATTCTCAAAATCCTTTTGCAAAGCAATATCAATTCCAGTGAACCTCTTCATACCTAAGTTGTTGGATATTTCAGCTACTAGTAATGCTTCTAAATTTGGAATGAACTTCTGAAGTGCATCTAGTGTAACATTTATCTTCTGCTATCAATTTAGGATGCTGTGAACTGTTTTGCTTGATAGGGCTAATAACAGCCAGCTGAACCAGAAGTGACTTTGCAGCACAGGGGTAATAGAATGAACCTTCTTCTGTGCATCTTATCTGATTTCAGGTCAGTCAGCCCCTTTTGAGGAGTAAGAAACACAAATTTTCTGCAAAGCTTCTCAAAATAAAATATTTAGTATTGTCCACAGCCTGAGGAGTGATAGCAAAAGAAATGCAGCTGGAATTAAAATTCTGCTCAAAAAGAATGAAAACCAGCAACACTGAGAATTTCTCAAACAAGCCTATCAGTTGCTGCACACATTTCTGTTCAATTACACTGCCTTTGTACTTCAGAGTTAATAAAAATCTACTGCATAATGCTTCTTTATGGAGATTGATGGACATCTTTCATGCTAATACTTTCCTGAGTTAGTAAGCCTTTATTTACCATGTCAAGGCAAAAATGATGGCAGGCAGCCTAGCAGAAATGCCAGCGCATATTTTCAAATGTCATTAAGTTGCAGACCAAATTAAACTATTGACCAAATTAAAGTGTTTACCACACATGCCATCTACACCTCGCTCTCCGTAAAGGCTGAAGTGACACCTCATGGGATCAAAGTACATTTTACAGAACTGACACTCCTGCCTCCCAGGACAGACTGCACGATAACATCTGTGAGGAGCACAGATGTGACTTCCCCATGCACAGAACTAGGAAAAAAAAAACTGGCAAATGCAAAGAAAAGCATCAAATATTGCTACAAATGTGATTTACTTCAGCATAGTTGCATTTGAACTTATTTATCGTACTATTCTGAATTGGAAGTTTGCTGACATGGAGAAGCTTCAAATCTGGAAGAATTGTCCACAAAGGATGTTCTTGTCCTTGCTGATACAGAAATGGAGGGTCCAGTGGTTCAGCCGCCAACCCCTGCACAGCCACAGGCTGGTTCTGACTCCAACCATCACATTCAGTCTGCCCATAGCTCCAGCCACAGCAGTTCTCCTGCAGGCAGCACAGACACAGTGGCAGTGGACAAAACCCACACTCCCAAATTTCTTGTGTACCAAGACAGGACTTGCAACTCTTGTTCTATCCCTTTGCAGCTATCAGCCTCAGGAAGCTGAGCTTCCTAACATGAAATTCCTCCGTGTTAAAAAGTTTTCAGCAGCTCAGTTTCTCACTAGGAATAAGAATCTGACAAAACCACCTTGACTTCTTCTTGTCACTTTGTCAGTACTTAGTGCCTAATGGCTTTGATTTAGGTTCAGGTACTCACAGCAGGCAGGATGCTCAGCTCCCAACAGTGAGAACAAGGCTCCTGGGTTTTGACCAGTTTGATAATTGCCTTGCCAAACAGAACAAACATTACCCTGGCTCAGCAAACTGCTCCCACGGATGTGTGAAGCTGGTACATCTGTTCCTTCCCTCTGGGCTGCTGGGCAGGCTGGGCACCTCTGGAGGCTCAGCCCTCAGAGAAGGTGGAATATACAGGATAACTCAGAGCAACTGCTAAACAGTCAACATCCATCCTCACCCCCCAGACACCAACAAGCAAAGCTGACTGGCCAGCATAAAATGTGCTAAAATGAACACAGGCATCTGAGAAGTTTATTTCATTTTTTTCACATTAGTCTGTCTTCACACAAGGGGCATTTTGCTAATTGGTGTGATTCAGTTAAATGAGGAGGTATTTTGAGATTAAAAAACATAGCCCAACTGTTTGGATAATGGAATGGGGAGCAGGCTTATAAGCCACAGAAATGAGGAAAAGAGCTGTCATGCTCTGGAGGTTACAGTTAAAAATGATCTTGGGAAATGAGAGGAATGAATAAGACAACAGTCAGTACACACAAATACAAAGCAGCAGCATCACAAAGCAGAAATCAAAGCAATAAACACAAAATGGGGATTGACTAGGTAGAAATAATACAAAATGAGATCCCAGAGTGTCAACAAACTGCAGGCTGAATAGGAATCAAAACTGTCAAGCTTCTGCAACAAAAGTAAATTCTTTTAACTGGTGTATATTAGCAGGAAAGTCTTAACTAAAACAGGGGAGATGATTATTCTGCTCTATTAAGCATTGTTGATGGCTTTATTGGCACATAGTTCTATCTGGTTAAAAGTATAAATAATATACACAGGATAAGAGGGTAAGATGAGAATTAAGAATTCAGGGGTGAACAGTAAAATTGATAATTTTTTTTATATGACTTCAAAGGAAATGAAAAAAGGAAATATATTGAACCACTTGAGAAAGGGAAGACTCAACAAGGGAGTAATGAGATGACTTAAAATGAGAAAATGCTAGTCACAAAGCAAGCAGTTATCCTTGAAGATTGCTCTCCTTATCTATGAGGACAGAATGAGAAACAACAGGCAAATTCCAGCATGGGGGCTTTGGTGAAGTGTTGGAGGAATCCTCACAAGGAATCAGACTGCCTTCTCCAGAGGTTTATGATAAACCCAGGTGAACAGTTGTTGGACTTATGTGAGCTCTTGGAAGGAGAGGAGGTTCACAGGTTCTGCAGCTGAATTGTAGTCCTTGGGGAAACAGTGGGAAATCATCCCCCACCTCCCTAGGAAAAGGATATGGTGACCAGGAAGCCAAGGTAAGGGCTTTGTTTCTGGTGAGATGGTTTCATGTTGGAGAGTCTTGCAACTGGAAGAAAATAATGGATTTCTGAATTCTGAAGAGACAACTGGGTTGTAGATTTTCAGTAAAAAAGCACAATGAGGAATGTGCTGATTGTCCTTGAGGAGTCCATCCAGTGTGAGTATGAACACGACTCATTCTCATTTTCCTGGTCATCTTTAGATACTCTTAAGTGTGAGACAGAGGTTCTGAGGAGTTAATGAGGATTATTTACATGTATTTACATGCAATCAATATGTGGCAGTCATATTAGAAATAATTTTTCCTGTGATTGACTCTAGCAAAAAAATTACTCCAAACTTTCAGGAAATTATCTTATATTGTTAAAATTGGTAATAATCCCATTTCAGTGGTACATTAAAGTAAAAACACTACCACATCTTAATATGACAAAATAATAAACCAAATGTCATTATATCTTTCCACAGAAAAGAGCATATTGTAAATCTAGAGCACATTCCCCATTTTAGATCATGTTTGGAGTGACAATTAGGTGGAGAAGATAAAAAGAAACTTTGAGAGAAACTGTAAGGGCTGAATTTTGCAACTGAAGGAAAATACTAAAATGGCATATTATTTTGGCTATTTTTCTATTTCTTCATGAGCAAATACGGCAGATTGGAAAAATGATCATTCCCATCAGGAGGTTTTGAAAAGATATAAAATAGATTAAACTGCTCTTGTCTTTGTGTTTGAATGTAGAAACAACAAAAAGTAATTTCAGTTCAGAGAGGCGGAAGGTAAACAACAGTAATCTTCAGTTTCGTTTTCATTCTGGAAGGTCTCCTTGCTGATGATTTGCCCTTAATTGCTTTTCTAGTCACCTGGTTGAGCCTAACTGTGTAAACAAACACAGTTAGGCTCAACCAGGTGACTAGGAAAAACAAATTCTCTTTTCTTAACTCCTGCAGAACCAGCATTTTTTGCCCTGGATTATACAGTTCTGACTTCATTAAGTAAAAAGTTGACCTTTTATGAAATTTTTTTTTGGTTCGTTGGTTGGTGGTTTTTTTGTTTGTTTGTTTGTTTGTTTTTAAACTTAGCATTCTTAGTGTTGCTATTTTCTGACTCCATATAGATATGCAATGTTTGACAGCAAGCCTTTCATTCATGATTTCCAGCTGCCCTACAGTCATGGAAGCATCTTGCTGCTCCCCTCATCTTATCTTTCGTTTTTCCTCTGATTACTTCTGATGTTAGCAAAAAAACCACATGGCCACAACATGGAGGCTGATCTGACCTTTCTGATCACACAATAACTCCTACAAAAAGGAACTGGAAAAGCATTAATGGGAGCAATCAACCCTGCTGATGGGGAACATATCAGCGCTTCACAAGTGAGAGGGATCCAGGCTGAAGAAGTAAGAAAATAGGTAATAATTGGGATGGAGAGAGCCAAAAGAGCAAAATGAAAGAAAAGGCTTAAAAGGCAGAGCAAACAGCAAATTTCACAGAAGCTAGAAGATACAGTATTGGAAAATATAGCAGAAATTCTGAAAGAAAATGAAGCCCAAACCCCGACCCAATTCAAAAAAAAATCGATGGACTTAAGATTAAGTCTTCAGCAGGAACTTTTGGTCTCTGAAGTACTCAGATGAGCCAACCACTCTGCTTTATTGCATCCTATCTTTTATTCCAAATAACATAATTTCCCCTTTCATCCCCTAAAAATCTCCTCTATAGATAATTTAGAAGTAAATAGAACCAAAAAGAATGTAAGCATCTGGGTTGAAAATCTGCCTCCACTAGGATAAATGACAGAATTACCATTGACTACAAAGAGAGCTGGTGTTTCATCTTGAGAACATACTGGGTTTGTGAACTTTAGATCCTGCAGGATTACACAGAACAAACAATGTCAAAAAGATATCATCACTTTTTTCTTATCAATTTACAGAAAGCAGTAGCAGAAGGGTACACAGAAGTGCAAGTTTTTTTCATTTGAATGAAAAATTTGATATAATTTGCATGAGCAAACTCAAAGCTTTTACAAAAGTTCACTTGGCCACAAGGGATAGCAATGGCACGAAGCTGAAAGAGCTGAAGGACCATTAGCAGTGAATAATGATGAAGTCCCTAAAGGGATGTGGGACAAACAGGAGGGTTTCCTCCTCAGTGGAAGATTGTGGGTACTGATCAGTAAAGGGCAGGGTGAGCAGGTGGCTGAGGGAAGAAGGGAGACTGCTAAATGGCAATTGGCTTGTCAGTGACTGCTTCACCACCACCTGGAGGGGTTCCTGCTCCTCCTTTGTGTTAGCTCATAACTTCCTCATTACCAGACACTGATTAATGAACACTGAACCTTGATTCCTGGTTTGGTACTTGGGACCATCAAGGTGGCAGAACCTGAGAAGGATGATGGACTACATGGGAAGAGAAGGGATGAGAAGTTTTGCAACTGTTTCTTTTTTCCCCCCTGAGTAGTTCTACTGAATCTAGGAGGGCAGTCCCAGCAAAGAACTGGAGTACACAATTCATGGAGGTCACACAAGTGAACATTTAAACTAAGCAGGGGAGGAGAAGAAAAAGAATTTTTTTTTTTTATTCCAATTATGTGCACATGGAACTAAAACCCAGTTTATATTATCTCATCCTGGGTTCCCAAGAAGCTGACATTAGAGCTGGAAAACAAAACTTTATTTCATGGCTCTCCATCTGATTTCTAATGGAGTTAGGGAAGAGATTCATTCAGAGATATGAAGGATAGAATTAACAACTAGACCATCTTGTCTCATGGTCTATGCATTGTTATGAGAAATTCCAGGACTGGGAACTTAAATAATCTTCAACAACTTTCTATGGCTGTTTTCTGTTAGAGAAAAGGTGCATATTTTAGTTGCACTCTCTAAAAGTCTGAGAGTAATTTCCAATTTGAATTAATTGGTGTTTATTTTGGCACTTATTTTTATAACTTTCCTCTTTAAAGTTGCTTCAGCAGTCCAAGCTTCCTTAGCAGAAGGAATTTATACTACATAATCCATTGCCCTCGAACTTGCTTTTCCATGAACTAAACCTATTAAACAGTTTAAGTTGTCTGCAAAAGCACTTTTCCCAACAGATATGCTACGATCTGGCAGAAAAAAAATGATGATCACAAGGGCCAGATTACTACTACATGAATATTCCAGGGATGAAGCATATTTACTTCTCTCTGATAGGCAAGATTGGTAGTTAGAGACCACTTGCAAACTTCCCAGCACGGCCAGAATGAGACAAAGAGGTTGTGCAGACTCTTCAATTGCTGCCCTGAGTCAGGTTTAAGTAACAGTTTTTCTTTGTCATATTTATGTTTCACTTGTTTATAATGTAGAAAAAAAGTCAGTCCTCCACATAGCAAAAAATTTTCACCTTCCTTCCTTTTATTTAATTTCATCCAGGAGACCATACTAACTCAGACTGCACAAATCAAAGCACATAAACCAAATCATCAGGAGCATTTCATGATTCAGGGAGAGAGGTGTGCACACTGAGAACACATAAATCACATAGGAATGGTATCCAGCATGCAAAAGGAATGATTTTGGGCATGCACAATATTTTAAAGATCAAATAGTAATTTAAAGACACAAACCTTTCATGGTAATTCTCATTTTTTTTTCCATATCTCTATCTACTGTTATAAGGGAATTCTTCTCTAATAAAATCCCATAATTTAATGCACTGATGGTAATGTTGATTCAATTTTCTGCTTGCATAAATATATTCTAAATCCATATTATAAAAAAATATCTCTGGCCCTAGGTGTAAAAATCTGTACTTTTAATCATCTATGTAGCCAGAATTAATGGACTGGTAATAAATCTCATATAATTAACTGATCAATCATACTTTATCTGCACTACCATAGCATAATATAGGCATTCACTAAGAAAAACATTAAAAAATAAAAGATCAATTGGTTCTGAGCATGGATTAAAGGATTATTTGACCAGATGAAAGCAATGAGGCTGAAATAGTTCCAAACAATTTGGAAACACCATTTGTTTCAAACTGAAAATTGGAGGGTCTAGTGAATACCATAGAAAGTAAAAACACTGCGTTGTGTTATTTATGGGAGATATGATCCTAGAAAAAATCCAAAGTGCAAGAAGGAAATGCCCAGTTCTCCTTAATTTTACACACAACGAAGAGAGCTCAAACATACTTTGTTTAACTGCAGGTACTGGGTCAAGCATGTAAATGTCTAAGGCAGTCAAACAAAACATGAGCAGTCATAATAAACAATATTCTGCTGGCCTTCATTCCCTTAGACTGGTACTCTTTATGTGTCTCAGTGACTTCTAGTCCAGTTTGGGAAGATCTTCCCAGATTTCATGCCTGCAGCTTTACAGCAGGGGGCCTACATGAAGCACTGCCTCAGGTCTTTGCACGTTAAGAGCACACAAAACAAGTGGAACAAGGAAAGAGGAATGGAGAGTGACAGTACCTGCCCAGGCTTGAAGTCAGGCATCACAGACCTTTGCAGAGGTGCTAAAGAATCTCAGCAAACTTTTGATTCTGGCAATTCTGCCAGCTCCATAATGCCAGCAGTCAACAAGTCCAACAGTATAAGGCAGATTCCAACCCTCTACAGACCCATAACCCATTGAGTAATACACAGGGTGAAAAAGGTGAGAAAGAGGGAAGTTATAAATGTAGTGTATCTGCCCTGCCTTAACCTTGTTACAGTCCCAATTGCATGTGCAAGTTTTATCAACAGACTGTATAATTAAGATCCTAACACACACTCCAATGTCCAGATGTTCTAGCAGTAAGGAACTGGGAGCCATAAAACATCTGGTGTGATCTGTGGAAAACATATCTGCAACTCTCCATGATAGCAATTATGTAACCACTGGGGTATCTTGGAAAGATGTGACAAGAATCTTTCAAACTACTACAGGTAGCTGGAAAGAACTGAATGTGAAAGTGCTGTTTCAAATTCTACTGCATAACATTCTTGCTCCTCCGATTCTGCTTGTTTGCAAAAACAGCACCAAATACATTCACCTTTGTGTCCAAGGATGCACAGATTTCCACACAGACATGGAAATTCACAGGTATGTCACCACGGCAGCTGAACTCCACACAGCCACTCACTCACTGCCCCTTGGCAGTGAAATCGGGGAGAGAATAGGGAAAAAGAGAAAAACCCATGGGTTGCAATAAAGACATTTAGCAGGACAGAGAAGGAAGGAATAACAATGATGATAATAATAATAATAGTAGTAGTAGTAGTAATAGTAAAAATAGTAATATTATCCAAGTGATGCAAAATGCAACTTCTCACCCCCCACTGACTGATGCCTGGGCAGCTCCTCAGCAGCAGCCCCTGACCAGCTTTCCCCCTAGTTTATACCCTAAGCATAGTCTCATGTGGGCTGGAATACCCCTGGGGTCAGCTGGGGTCAGTTATCCTGGCTGTGTCCCCTGCCAGCTGCTCGTGCCCCCACAGCCTCCCTGCTGGTGGGGTGAGAAGCTGAAAGGTCCTTGACTTGCAGTGAGTACTGCTCAGCAGCAGCTAAAACATCAGTGTGTTATCAACATTATTCTCATCTGAAATCCAAACCACCTACCAGGAAGAAAATTAATTCTGTCCCAGCTGGTACCAGGACACATGTACTATGAGTCATAGAAGATGGCCTTCTAGTTCCCAAACCCTTGGTTTCTTGGTGTCTGCGCTCTTGCTTTTGAAATACCTCATTCTGACCCATTTGATAGAGGCTAATAAGGCCACTAAATGATCTGTGAGGAAGAGCTCACAGATCTGTAGTTAAAATGACAGCACTGAAAGGAATATAACAAGTCTTCATATAAAGAAAAAGCCACTAAATTTAAGGTGACACCCAGTTGTTTGTCTTGTCAATGGCACACAAGACAAAAGTTTTCAATTCAAAGGTCTGAACTGTAGAAAAGGAAGGTCAGGTGACAAATTTCCAATAGTTAAGAATATCAGAATAAATTGCTAGGGAGACTGTGGACAGTGAGGAAACGTCAGGAGTGATGCAGACAGGGTTGATGCTGCCCTGGGGGAAGAGGTGGATTACTTAATTCCTTAAGAGTTTCTTGAGATAATGACCCACCATGTCATCCCCAAAGCTTTGCAAGTTTAGTGGATTGAGGAAGTGATGAAGTAATTATTTATATGAAAAGATTCTGATAGGATGATATATCTACTAAACTAAGTTTTAGCTGGATTTATAGTTTGTTCCCTGCCATTTTCATCTCTAGCAGATGAGGTGTGAAATTGCTTCAGCAGAAGGACTCAGCACATAACAGCATCAGACAGCGTTTACAAGAACAGAACTGTCAGACTTTAGGATCATGCTGAGCTCATCACTCCCCTCTGGATCTGCAGTTTCCTTGTGGCATGTTTTCTAGGGAACTGTGGAAGCCAGGTCAGGTCACATGCTCATTTTTTCCATCTTTGGACTACTGACACTTTTTCACTGCTATGAAATTGTGCCCTAGAAAACAGCTCTGAATGGCAAAATTACAAAATGGTGGATGCACACACAATCCTTCTGCTTCATCTGCTTTATTCACTTTGAGAATTCTTCCAAATCCATGATCTTATAAGCATTTGAAGAATGAGGTCAGATACACACCCCAAGGTGCTGGTCACCCCTCACAAACCCCTCAGCAGAGCTGATGGAGAGATCTGAGTGCTGCTCTGGCTATCGTGTGAAGGGAAGGCAGGAGATGAGAAGGTGGCTTCCTAATCCTCCCAAAGTGTTAGACAATTCTACCAACACTATCAGCACTGCTTTTGCACCTCACTACTTTTATCTGATAGAGGAGAAATGGCCTAAATCCACAAGCTAAGCAATTAATCAAAGCTTAAGAAGCAGCTGATTTGGACCAGATTTGCTCAACTATTGCTGTAATGTAATGATGTGTACATGGACAGGAAAATGCACGATAGAAATGCCCAGTAGCAAGGTTTATATCAGAATGACTGAAAAAGAGAAATACCCAATGAACACGCATTTTCCATCCAAGTTATGCAAGTCTCAGCCAAATTTAAATCACTGTAACTTCACCAAGGAGCCTGCATGTAACTGAGGGCAGGATTTGACACTGATGTAATTCTGCCTTTGTGTTCTGCCCCTCAGTAATCCGGTTTAAATCTATTTGTCATACACCCTGTCCAGTTTTATAAGCTTAAAGGAATTTTTAGTACATTCTCTCCCAAAGAAAAAAAGGATGCAAAGAAATTAATGAATTTAGAGTTAATGCCTAATTTTAATTGCTAAGACATGAAAATTATACTATAATTCATTAAAATAAAATCCATTCACCACACATATCCAACCCTAGGCTCTTTATCTGTCAGAGGTGTCACTTAAATTCACACCATTTGGTGGAAAATAAATGCTACTAAGTTTTATTAAAATACTTATTAATTCACATCTACCATAATTGAAATATAAGAAAAAACATTGTAATTAGCTCCCTACTACAGACCCTACAAAGATTTTAATGAACTTTTTTATTTAGTCAGCTTACCTAAAATTACTTTCTCAAACTAAGCATTCTTATCATTGAGGAAATTGTTGACATACAAGAATGGCCTCTTGTAATTATTTAGTGCCTTAAAAAAAACAAGCTTGTAAATATTTCAGACTTTAATTTTTAATAGGTTCTTTTTGAAACCTCCTGTGCCAATGTACTGGACAAACACATGGAGGGAGATAGTGAAACAGAATTTAACACAGACATACCTAAAACTAATAAAATTGTGCACAAAAAACACCTTTGCTCCAGATATACCTTTAATTTTTCACTCCTTGCCTTCTCCACCACACAAAAAGCTCTATTTCCATTTTGTACTACCTTGCTCCAGCAACCTCCTGAAACCTCATCCCCCTTTCACTGAATACTAACTACAAGTGAGATAAAAACTTCATTATCCTAAGGTCTCAAGGGTATGGATTCAATATTTTAATTTAAAAAAAATAAAAATAATTTAAAACCTGTACAGAGATCACAGAATTCCTGTTATTTCAGAAAAGCAAGCAAAAGACTCTTTTCTCTCTACTAGATTGACGAAAAAGACAGCATACTAACAGGCAGGAAAAATCAGCTATGCCAGGGGACTGCCATACAAAAAATCCATTATTAATCTACCTGATCCTTTTTCAAAGTATTCAAAATCATGTACTGCATACTTTATTTTTGCTTCTCTCAGCAC
Source organism: Phylloscopus collybita (assembly GCA_027886175.1). Classification (NCBI taxonomy): domain Eukaryota; kingdom Metazoa; phylum Chordata; class Aves; order Passeriformes; family Phylloscopidae; genus Phylloscopus; species Phylloscopus collybita. The sequence goes on along the minus strand of JAJNNQ010000019.1, from coordinate 7,037,368 downwards.
ACTCTTTCTTCCTCATCCCTTCTCAACTCAAAAGAGAACAGTAAAAGGGACACTACCAAAGGTTTCCAGCTCCTGAAGCCTTTATTCCAACACATCCTTTTCCCCACGGAAACTGGGAAACTTTCAAATACTCTGGCCTACACAGAGATGACATAAAGTCTGAGGAGTGTGTTCCAGGAGAACCCTTCTTGTTAAGGGACACCTGTCATAGTTATTTAAAGTCACACATTTCCTCCAAGTTCTTGTCTTCATTTGAAAGCCTGGCAGAATTAATTGTTCTTTATTGTTTCAGAAAATGTGGATAAAGCAATTTCCAAATACCTTGTGTATAACTAACATGAGCTGTGTTTCAGTTGAGATCAGTGCCTAGAAGAGGTAACTTCTAGAAGATGGTCCCATCTAACTTTAGCCCCCTGAAGGTTAACCAGGCTTAGCTAGACCTCAGAGTGGCTTCCTAATCTGAACCACAGACACAATGAACAGCCACCTCCAGCTTTTGGGTAACTGCAGGTGAGAAAAGTTAAGCAACTATGTCCTTTCTTTAAAATTCCAGCCTGTGAAGAGAAGTTGTTGCATTCTTATAAAAGACATATATAGAGAGTACATTCCTCCTTCTGGGCTCTCTGCTTCCTCTAGACAGGTGTCCTTTCTCTCCTCTTTCATCTCCAACCTTTATTTTTTTTCCATCTTAAATATGAAGTACCTGACTGACTGATATGAACAGGCCGATTTCCAAATCATATCAACACCTTCATCTGCCAAAAAGTGCATCTTCAATGCAATTTCCAAAGCAGAGCTCTCCACACCAGGTGCCTGCGATAGTTCCATACATCAGGCACACTGCTCACAAATGCACCACATGACACCAACAGGGACCACAACTTCCCCTACAGAATCAAGGGAGAGCAAAGTAATAGAAACTGAAAGAAGATAAAATGTTTTGTAGGCAGTGGAACACCAGCTGATAGCAATTTCTCTTTCAAGCCACAGTATACTTAATTTATTTATAGGCATTGGGAAAATGTTATTGCCACAGCCTTGTGTAGGAAAATACACTAGAAGTGCCACTTCATGAAAAAGCAGCTTAGAAGTAGAAACATAAGAAAAATGAATAATGTTTCCCTAAATATCAAGTCCCATTTCTTGCAATAGAATAATGATGAAGCCAGGAGCTATGTCAGGCAATCAGGAGGGGGAGCAACTAAGTACAGCCTATAACCAGCACATAGCAATGTTGCATTTAGGAGTTCTATTGATAAAGTATCTAATGATGAAAAACATAATAACTCATAGTCTTTATGTCTAAACTATTGTGACCAATGTATTTATGTTTCTGATACTTGGATATGTTGTTAACATCCTGCTGGTCTTTTTCATATAGACTTGTGCTTTTCATGACTCTACTTGAACATGGCTTTTCATGGTTTTACTTTTATCTTCTTTGGGATAGCTAAACATAATCTGGATTTTGAGGATAAATAAATCCACTGGGTTAGACTGAATTAACTATAACCATATGCTAGAGTTGAGAACAGGATTAACAAATCATGGCTACTGGATTTCTTTCATCTAACACTGAGTCCTTAGGCAGCTTTATGCTCCACTGAGAGAGAACCATAGATTTTTGTTAGATGCCTGTATTTAACACCATGAAATGCAGAGATTCTTCCCTTTAGGTTTTGCAGAGTTCTGGTTATGAGCAACCTTTCACTGGTTTTAAAAATGAAAGGTCATTCCAAAGGCCCCACTGAAGAGAGAAACAAGTCTCAATGCTGGAGCCTTCCCAGCAAAGATACATTTGCTCTTAGAGAATACATGCCTCCTGTAATGAATTTTAACCCCCAGCAATTAAATAAAGAATAAACTCAATGAACACACAGATAGATGGTATAAAAATAATTACAATAATGCTTACTTACATTGCACTAAAGGTGGCTGTAATGTGCAATGATCCCTAGGATTGCTCTACTCTACATGCAGTTATCACAGAGTTCTGTTTACTTGTTACAGATAAGATGGGAAGTGAAAGAATGATTTGATTGCTCAGCATATAAATTAAAGCTATCCCAGGAGCAGAACATACTTATATTGCAGGTTTTATTGTACTGCCTTGCCTTGTGGTTAAAGTGAATCTAATAAGTCCACATTTTGGGTCAGCACTTCATCTGTCTTCATTTCTACAGCAGAAGAGGCAGTGCAAGGATGCACATCCTTAAGGAAACAATGCTGCTACTGATCCTCCCTGGGTAAAAAAGAATAAACCTGAAAACAGACCTTGCAAGAAGGACAGCAGAAGTAAAATTTCAGTCTTCAGATATGGCTTTCCTGTCCCTGCACTTCAAAGAAATGTATGTAAATTTGACAAGCCTTTCAAAGCTGTTAGGCAATAACTGCTGAACACAAACAGGTGCTGATGGTGAAGTCCATGGACATATTGCAACCAGAGGACACAGAAAGAAAATACAGACTGAGATCAAATGAATAAACAACACTTGCCAAACTAACTTTCAACATACTATGCTTAGGGAATTTTTTAGTGCAGAACAGCATCAGAATATATTTGAACACTTCTTTAATTCATCTTGCCATGGTCTGCTTAGCATCAGCAGTTAGGAGTTTAAAATAACTTTCCAAATGACCAAGGCTGCAAATCTAGAATGCAAACAATCAGCTTAGAGAAGAAATATTATTTCATGCAAATATGTTTAATTTGAAGCAATGAGAAGGGGAAGTAAAATAGCTGTGATTCACTTAGTGTTTTGATGACCTGGGCACTTAGGTTTACAGCAGAGGGAGATTTAATTCCTAAATACGTATGTGTCATCACATCTTAGCTAATGAATTAAAAAGAACAGGTAACTGATTTTCACCTATATCTTTAGCCTTAGGGCTAGATTACAACCTTTATTCTTGTCTGGAGAAAAAAACCAACACACAACTGCTAACACCAAGTACTACATCCCTAGGAAGTCCTCCTAACTCTATTAGAAAGCAAGAGAGGGAGAGGGAGAGGGAGAGGGAGAGGGAGAGGGAGAGGGAGAGGGAGAGGGAGAAGCAGTCAGAGAAAATGGGCCTCCTTTTGCCAGTCCCTGTTTACATTCACAGAGCTTCGCAAGCCCATGACAACCATGGTTAGTGCCTATCTTGCAATTTTTGAGCATTACTCCGTTCAAAGAAAAGCCTGTGTTGTTTCAGGTGGTGCCAAAACTTCTATCAAGGATACTGGTTCATTTATTTTCCATTCTTTGCTTTGACTGGAAATTTATTTTAAGAAATACTTTCTTCAGCATTTCTTCTGTGATGTCAATGGAATTAACTGGTTTTCATTAATCAAAATACAGTCACAGAATCACAGTGGTAGAATGGCAATTCTGTGAAGGATGCTGGCTCCATTCCCCATCTCCGCTGTTAGACCAGCTACCCATGGGTCATTATCTGCAAGACGTTTGTCTAACATATTTCAGAACACCTTTCCATAGTGTCTCGGCATCCTCTTTAAAATATCTCTCCCAATGCTTAAATATTGCTGCCACGTTGAAGGCTAAAATGAATCTTCTTTGCTGTACTGTAAAATTACTCCCCCTTGTATCCACAATGGACATAGAATCAGCCCTCCACTTTGCAATTAATTTTAAGTATTTGAAAACAGGATTTGTGCATTGTTTTGGTTTTTTTGTGGGCTATTTTGGTTTCTTTGTTGCTGTTCTGTTGGTTTGCTCCTCTCCTTCAGTCTTTCCTTCTTCACAGAGGATATTTTCTGCAACTCTGATCATCATTACATTTCTCTGGGTTCTTTCCAGTTGATTCATAGTACCCAAGAAGCCTGGTACTCAAATCTGGACAATGTTTTCCAGCCAAGGTCTTACTGGCACTGCTTAGAGCTGAAGGATTACTCACAGTTACACATGCCAGTGCAACATTTGCCTTTTTTTGCAGCAGAATGACATTGTTGACTCATGTTCTATTTGTAATCCATTATAATCCCCTAGCCCTTTGCTCCAAATTTATTACTGATTGGTTTTCATCCTGTTTTGTGCAGATGATTGTTCTTATCTAAAAACTTTGCATCTGCCTAGACTAAATGTAGCCTGTGTTTTCAGACCATTTCTTAAATTTTCTAATGTGACTGAGAATTTTATTTTCGTGCTACATTTAATAGGCAGCCTAATTTCATCATTCATAGTTTAATTAAAATGCTAAATAATGGTAAATGTTAAAAAGTAAACAATACTGGATCTAAAAGAGATCACAGAGACCTCTACTCAATTTATCCTCCCAGCCTGACACGGAACCATTGACAGCTACTACCAGAACATCGTTTTCCAACTGATTTTGTATCCACCTCATAATTATTTCTTTTACACAACACTTCTTTAAGTTGCTTAAAAGGCTGTAATAGAAACCAATGTCAAAACCCTTATTAAGTCAAGACATGTGATGCTACAAGCTTATCCCTGAGTCTCAAGGGAGACTCAAGGGCCCTGTGACTGCCACAGAATAAAGTGAGTTTAGTTTGACATCCACGCCAGTTTTCTCACCCCCTTATCTTATTGTGGCTAACAAATATTTTCTTAAGTATTTATCTTAGTGCGGGAGTTTTCTCCCAGGATTTTAGGTTTAGCTCACAGGATACATTTTCCCATTTTCTTCCTTTCCTTAATGATAAAAAAATACCCTCTTGCTTGTCTTTTTCCAATCTTGTACAATTCCATAACTTTTCAAGGATAACTTTTACTATCTCTGAAATTATTTCAGCTGATTCCCTTAAACCATAGATCAATTCCAGCTGATTTGCAGATATCTAATTTACCCAAGCCTGTTCTTTCCCTCATCTGGAATTTTACACTCCAGCTGAAGATATCAACTGCTGTCACCACCTGGTCTTAGCAGCCCTTTTATGTGAAAGCCAAAGCAAAGCCAGGTGCCAAAGCTTTGGCCTTCTCAGCAGTGCCTTTACATAAGCATCTCTGTCCACTGAGCCATCCATTTTTCTTGATTTTTTTTCTTTCTTCTAATACACTTGTAAAAATTGCTATTTCTAAATTCTTGTCCAAACGTCTTTTTTTATTGGCTTTCTGGGTTGGGGCTACCACCTGTGCACCCTTAAGAGTCCACTTAGCTATATTTTCTGTAGGCAGCCTCTTGTCACTGCAGTCGTTAAGAGTCTTGTCATTAGCCAAGCTCCTGCCTTTGGATAATTCGCATTTGTGCTTTCTACATTGAGCAAATGCTAATTATCCCTATTTTTCTTCCTCTAATTCTTATTTTACTTAAATCTATATTTGAAATAACTTGTCTTTATTTTGATGTTTTTCTCTTTCTAAAAATTCTCCATTATGCATTTTTATGGCCATTGCCACTCTGCCTTCTACTTTTATTCTCCACCTGCCTTTCAGCTAGAACCAAATGACAGTAATCATCCATTAAGTGACAAGTATATAAACATGTTTAAATATTGTTCAAACTCCTCTTCTGACTGGATAGTGATTCAAGGGTCACTCTGGCATGCAGATGCTATATCATCCAATATTTAAGTCAAATAACATTTTAAAGCTGGAGATTTTGCCCCTCATTTGTGTGGCATTCCTAAATCACAATACAAACCAAAGCTGTTTGGATAATGCACTGGGGTTTCTCTTGCAGCAAATAAGGAAGGAAGATCTGCAAGCATGTATTTATACACACTTCATCTTTAAAGGTCTAGGTTACCAAACATGAATTCCTATATACTCAACTGAAGCACAGGGAAGGAAACCTCTGCTCCCTGAGAGATGCCAAAGAGAGCAGGGTTGGGTTCTGTGATATTCCTCAAAATGCCCTTATTTCAATGGAAGCTGGATGAGCATGGGGATGGCATGAATTCCCCTTTGAAAATCATGTCTGCTTCACAGTCAATGAAGTAAGATATTAAAAGCAAGCCAGCACCATTATTGACAAAACTAACAAGTGCTCCCCAAGTGCTAATAAAATTCCAGCCAAGCAGCCTATCGATCACTGTCTCTGTTCAAAGCACATCAGCCGTAATGCAATCACACACAAGGACCCCAGCCCTGTCACTTCTCGTGCCATATTTAATGACAAAATTGGTTGCTTACAAGCTTATAAGGAATTTAATATTATGCTTCTGGCATGCAAAAAGAACCATGTGCATCTGCCTGGAGAGAAGCAGCCATATGTGCTTGAAATGCATTTGATGGGAGACAGTATATTTCATGTGCAGCATCTCAGCTATTGTTTCTGTTTGATTCAGTTAACATGTTCTAAAATTGGACTGATTTACTGAAGATTTGCAAACATAATTCATGTGCACTTGCACTATGAATAAGCCTCTGAAACTAATTCAAGCACAGTCAAAAAATAAATTGCAAAATAAGTTATTCAATTGAAATCTGCCATCTGAGGCACCATAATAGAAAACATTTATTAAAAAACTAACATATATTTGTGACTAGAGATGTGTTCAGTACTAAACATCTCTTTGTGAGGAATTTATTCAGGCTTTTCTGAAAGAACATCTTAACTGGGCTAACAGAAAATTACATGTTCAAAAATAATTGCAGGTTCTATGATTTTCATCTTGCATCACAGGCTTCCCATTTTCACTCCTTTTGTTTTGGAAGGCATATGAATTTTAGGCAAAGTTCTTTTCTGCACAGCTGCAGAAGCTGATTTCTGGAGTTTGGATTTGTGATTTAAACACTGGAAAGACACAGGTAGGATGTGATGCACAAGGAGAGGAAGCATTGATACCAACACATTCATCTTGAAATGGGATGTTCTAAACTTGGCAAATTCACTTCACAGGGCTGCTGGGCTGTGAAAATCATAGGCTATGCTACACTGGAGGCCTCAATCTACTCAAAAGCAGTGTTTCCTCTTCAAAAGTGATGGTATTTTGCTAGTTCAGCCTTTCATTAGTGCTTAAGGGCAGCTCTTTGAAATGAGTACATGTCTGTAATTAATAATGATAGTCAAATCTAAACGAGTGTGTGTGACATTAGAGTCAGTCATTGATAGGTCCAATTTGGGCAGATAAAGATTTTCACACAATACAGTGGAATAAGGAGTTTCAATTTTTTTAAAATTTTTTGTATTCCCTCCTCTCCAAGGGCAGATAATGAAAGCCCTGAGAAGGAACATCCCTGTCCAGATTTCTCAGTTATTGGGAAGAGGATTGGGAATAGACAGTGAAAAGAAAGACAAAGGCTGGAAGACAAGGGGGAAAGGTCAGACTGTTTCTAATCAGGAGCTTTTTTTTCCTGAAGCTTGGAACATTTGGAATTACTACCACTAGCAATGGGTAAAATTGTACCCTGTTTCTAGCCAGTCCTTGTGCCTCAGTGCTGAAGGCAGAGCTGAGGAAGGGGACTCAGGCCAACTCCATCCACTGAAATCCTCTGACAGGGTCACAATCCAAATGGAAAATGAGAAACTTGCACCTCCTTGAAAAGAAAATTCCATAGTTCAGTAGATGCTTTTAAGCACATATTAGGGAAATAAATCAGCACTACAACAGAATCAAATTTTTACCTCTCTTATTGCATCCTTCTACAGCTGTGTTGTTAATAATACTGGCAGCTCAATGTTTTAAACGTGTTTTGATTCAGAGCTTATGCATCTGCAATACAAAGTGCACCCCATTACTTCCACAGTTCCTATGTTCTGGGTAACGATGCTTTTAAAAGTCATATGGCAAATTGGACACCATTCCAAACTGCTTCCAGCAATTTTAGGGGTGGCTTCTAGCAGAAATTTTATGTAACTTTAACTTATTTTTTTTTATTTAACAGTTTTCAATTAACATAATTCATAAAGTCTTAATGAGTTCATTTTCTGGCAAGTCTGGATAGGTGCTGAATATGAGACATATCAAAATCTCTCACTTGAGTTATGCTAAAGTTTTCCCCTATTCCCTCTTTTCTTCCTCCAAAGTGGATGAAGAAGACTAGGAAAGTATGCCAAGTTAGCTGTCAAGCTCCTTAAGAACTCTCAAATGACCCTGTCAGGAAAAAACTCAACTCTTTGATTCATATTTCAAAATCCTGACTAACCTGCCCCTTCTGCTCTTCTGCTTTCTTGCATCTGTAACTGTGACAGAATCAAGTTCAATATTAATGACCAGCAACCATTTCCAGGCTACAAACTCTGCTGCCTTCTGCAGTCCAAGTGCCTCGTTAGCTCAGCTCTGTCAGTAAGATGCTCACTTTTCTATTGGTTTCTCCTGGGTTAAAGATGAATTGAAAGCTGGGCTGGTAGCTCAGCTAAAAATAAACTCTGATCACTCAAGTGCCCTCTGAGCTGCAGTTGAACCATTCAAGTTGACTTCCCTTGAACAGGCCTGTTATCCAAAGATACCTCGTGTCACTCCCTAGAGGTGGTTTCAGTGAAAGCCATGAATGCTTTTTTTATACAAAACAAGGTATTTTTTTACTTGAGACAAAGACTCAGGTATTTCTCTCCACACTGCAAGCAGAAAGCAGACAGCTTGATTACACTGCTATTGTTTTGCAATGCACAATTAAATAATTTATCCTGCTGAATAAAGCCAGCTTTTTGTTAGAAAAAAATACAGAGTTGGTTGGATGCAGCAGACTTCTTTAAAAGATGTAAATTAACTACAAGCCTGGAAGCAGAACTCTGCTGATTTTCAAAACCACTGATTACCGTTGGTTTTTAGATCTGTTAAACTTGTTTTAATCTGTTTTTAAATCAGATGGCATCTGTTTAATTCCATCTGATCTGGAATCCTCCAGCTGCCTTTGTGAGGTCCCTCTGGCAGGTACTTCCTGCCTTCAGTAAGTTCCAACCCTGCCCTCCCAGCTTTTTCAGTCTGGCTCTACAGTCTGGGTCCACTTGAAGACTTCACTATTAGAATATTCAAGCAGGATTTTAGATTTAGAATTGAGAAGTAGATTTTTAATATTAAAACCATGTGAATACGTCCCAAAAAGTTAGTGTTTGCACAAAGGAGTTTTAGCTTGGTGACACCAGACTTAGATTTTCTATAAAATCCCAAATCTGTTTTCATTCACCCACTGGAGAAGTTTTTTTCTGTTCAGTAACTAGGAAGAATCTTGGTCATGTGAGGTTGAAAGAAGCTTTTGGGATATCTCTCAAAATAACAGTTGTGTGGTGAGAACACGGAGCGCTGCTTAATTCACAGGAGCAAGCTAGGGCTCCTCACCACAGGATCTGCACAAGCTCTCTGGATATCAGAATCCCAAAGAATATAAAATGAAAGCTTTTCTATCTTCAAAACCATACATGAGCATAAGGGGCATTTAAACTCCCCAAAGCCAAACAGAACAACATGGGAATAATATCAGGGCAGAGAGAATGGAAAAGGCAAAACAGATTAAACAATTGTCTTGCAGCTCATGCTGTGTAAAAGAGCTGGGACAAATTCTTCTGATTATTCTTTTTCTTCTCCATGGAAAATTACAGAAATTAAAGCTCTGGTGTGGTGGCAACATCTCGGAAAGAGAAATCTTCCCTTCCTTCCTTCCTTCCTTCATCTCAGCAGTTTCTATTTTAATGCCTCTCCCTCTATATGCATGTAAATATATCATGTATACATTTACACACATATACATACCTATATGCATATATAAACTGAAGATTAGTCTTGTCAGCATCTGACTCATAAGGCCCAAAGCAGCAACATATGATATTTCTTTTAATTTTTTGGGTTACAACACTGGGATCAATGACTAAAGACTTAGACTCTGTGTATATGTAACTAAATTAATTAACATTTTTCAAATGATTTTGTGCAATAAATCTCTTTAGAAATGTTTGAGTGGCTATTTTTAACATTCTAGTCAGGGCAAATTTTGCCACAGCCCAGAGTAGTGACCTCTGTCAAAAAGAATGATCTATTGGTCAAAAAGAATCTATTTGTAAGATTTAAGTGAGAAAACAGCAGTGCACAGATCTTTGTGCAAGGGAGAGCACCCTGCTCAGACTCATCCCTCAGTCTGCATTCTGCTTCCTGACCAGAGACATCCAGTGTCAGAGAAACTCTGCACTGAAAAAGAAATGTTCCTTTTCTTTACAAAGAGACAGAAATCTTCAACAGACATCCTACATATCCCTTCAAGGTATCCATGTGTGACTTTAGATTCTCTACAAGCATTCCTGGTTTTGCCCAGAGTCAGACATCTCAGTAACACAATAAACAGGACAGTTTTAAAGCATGTCAGTTCAAAATCTCTCTGCAATACTTTGCCAGGATTTACCTTTTTGTTTTTCCTCTTGGGAAGACAGAGGGTCACAAGGCCTCCAAAAGTGTAAGAGCATAAGTTCCATTTGAAGTCAATAGGATTTGTAATCCTAAATCCCCAAATGCCTTTGAAAACCTCTGTGGATATGTGCCTTGACAAAAGCATCAACTTTGCCTTTCCTTTGACACTGAAGTTCCATTTCCCTAAAGACAGAGAATCTACACTCTTAAGCTCTAACCCCAATGATACTCCTGTGAGCTACAGACAACACAAGGAACATGCTTGGCAATGAAATATAGAAATAGATGTAAAGTGAAATTTTCAGAAGAACCTTCAGAGACTTCCAGTAAGTATTTTCTTGCTAAACACTTGAGTGATTTTGAGTTTCTTTTTCTTGGTATGGCTGTTGTATCCAGTGCTATTCTGGACACAATTAGAATGAGGTTTTTTCGGGTTTTTTCCTATCCTTTAGTGGCTGGCCTGGAAATACTTGAAGTACTACAATAACTTAAACACTCACCAAGACAAAGTGCAAAACATCGTTTACAGAGCCTGCATCTGAAACAGCAGCATATACAAAACACCATTTCCCTTTTAAAATCAGCCCTGAAATTCATGCATTACAGCTGGTTTCAAAGAATTGACCCCTTGAGTGTTAGAAAATGCATTGGTTACATTTATGGCATTAATTTAGCAAAGCCTTTAACATGAAAGAAAATGAACGTGAAGATCCCTGTTTTAAATTGCATGTTAAACCAAGATTCATGGTTACAGAGAATCTCTCTGAGCACACATTTCATCATTGAATATGAAGTGGAATGGATAGGGATTAAAAAACGTGAAAAAATACCAAGATGAGTCAAACTGTTCTACATAAACCACCTCAAGCTGTGACTAAATTGGGAACAAGATGTAAGTATGAATATAGCTCCCCACTAATGCATGGGACAGACAGAGGAAGAAAGGCATAAAGCATATGGGGATATCACAAAATAGCAAAGACAACCACAACATGTGTACTAAGTTTACCTTGATCAAATGGCTTGTTTGGATTCCAGTTTCTGAAATAGTCATCCTAAACAGGGATAAAAATAAAAAGAAAAAAAAGAGAAATCTCAGGAAAAACTCGATCAGTATTTTCAGTACAATTTTACACAACTAAATGAATCAAAATGTGTTTTGGTTCTAACAGATTTAGCTCCAATCAGATAAGACTATCAACGCGTTGTGTCCTAAAGAGTAGTTAATGCAGGTTGGAAATTAAGAATAAAGAACTCCTTGGATTCAGCAGCTTGAAACTTTCTTCTGGATTGTTTTTGAAAGGATGTCCATTATGAAATATTTTATAATAACTCTGTATTATTTCATGTTAGTCTACATTCTCTGACAAGAAAGAATGTATTGTTCAGGTAGTATAACATGATCCACACCATTCTGGTGTGCTGAAAGGTGAGCAAAGCAAATTCAAAAATACATCCATTTGGACATATGTAAATCACACCATTGTGAATATATAGAATACAGGAGTAATACTGCAAACATTACACTTAAATAGTACAAAAACTTCCAGGAGCACTTGCAGTGAATAATTTTGTCATTGTCCCCTCTATCAAACTTTAAAAATTTTTCAAAATCTCATGCAAAGAGATCACTGTGCTCTCACTGTTGTGGTTCTGTTCTACACAATTCTCACTGGGTTTTACATTGGAGAAAGCAGGGACTGCCAGAGTGTCTGGCCAAATAATGACTGTTGCAAACTAGTCTCTCTGCAGAAAGAATGGAAAACTCTTCTATGTACATCAATACATAGAATACAATCAATACATCAATCTGTATTCTATGTACTTAGCAAATATTTATCTGAAGGCAAATTTTTCTCTGCTTCAGAGCGCCATAACCCTTGTGCTGAAGAACTGGGAGTTAAACCCAACTGATAAGTTGATTTCAGCATACTCTGTGTACCTCACTGTGTCCTCTTTGAGAGGATGTAATAACAACAGAATTATCTACTTGAGGTGAGGAAGCATAGAAAATTGCTACAACACTGTCATATTTTTTCTGCATACTAATCTTTGTTTCCTTTTTAATATATCCAGTATTCTATATTCATTTCCTGAGGGATGCCACTAAAGAGATCAAGATGTCCAGAACGACACCAAGATTCCTTTTTCTTGCCAGGACTGTAACTAAAAACCAATCTGTGTGACTAAGACATCTAAATTACTTCTTCTGTAGGGCTTCATTTACCATTTATCTCCCTGATAAAACTGAATTTCACATGCTCTCATGCGATCCAGTCACCCTAACCTGGAATATTTTGGAGACCTGGAAGTCAGCATGACTTTATGGGTTCAGAACAGGCTGATACAGAAGCGAGGACTCCACAGCCTCAGTGAACATCAGGAGATGCACTTCATGTTCCTTTCAGAACACTGTGGACAGCATGGAGAACTGTAGGTTGTTCTGCTGCTCTTCTCTGCCTGCTCTGGAGCCGGCAAGCATGGGCAAATGCTGGCTTAGGTCAAACTATTCTGCATGACTACCAGGAGGAAATGTTTATTTTTAACCAATATGTTCATGCTCAGTATCATACTGACTCCATGCACAGTGATAATGTTCCACAATAACAGCAAAGACTATTACCCATAATTTATTTCAGATACATCAAAAGTATCCATATTTTTTTCTTCACAAGTACATGGTTTGGCACCAGAAATAGAAACACAGGCTTGCCTTTGAATTTCACAGCTTTGCTAATACAAAAACCCCCTCATGGTTACACAATGCTTTGTAACTGATGATGATGTACTGCTAAATTCACCAAGCATTAATCACTTTTCAGAATGTTTTCAGCTTTTACAGCAGAATTTTTTTCAGCAACAAAATATTCTTTTTGTGCCTGCTTACATTTTTTCCCAAGGTGTTGCTTTGCTGCTGGGTTTTCAGCATCAGAAACTGTAAAATAATTCAACTCCCAACAAGGATTTCTTACACTGGTGGCATATGGAACCAGTTTTGAAATAAGGATTGGAAAGGGGGTTTATCTCAATTTCAGTGTCAAAGGAATATTTTACAAAAAAATGTACCTTCCTCACAAAAATACCTACAACACAGCCATCTCTTCTGTAGATCTATTATTCCTCCTCCTCTCCTTCATGCAGACTGGTTTAGTATTCTATTTTGAAAATTGAAATTATGTTTATTTTACAATGTGCCTGAAACCACAGTGTGATAACATAGAAAATACACAAGAAAAAAATTACGTGAAAAAGGTGGAATAGAGAAAACCTTTGAGATTTTCAATATATAAACCCCATTATTATTTATAGGAGTAAATAATGACTATACATGCATTAGAGCAATAGAGTCAATAGCAGTTCAAAATAACTTATACCAATTGGACAACTGTTCTGGTTTCAGCTGGGATGGAATTAATTTTCCTCTTAGCAGCTGGTACAGTGCTGATGTGGGATGAGAATAATGTTGATAACACAATGATGTTTTAGTTGTTTCTGAGGAGTGTTTACCCCAAGCCAAAGACCTTTCAGTTTCCCAGGTTTCTTCAGAGAGGAGCCAGCAGGAAGAATGGCCAGGACAAGTCACCCGATCTGGCCAAAGGGATATTCCACACCTTAAAGCCCAGAATATCACCTGGGGTGAGTTGGCTGGTGGGAGATGGTCAGTACTGGGGGACCAGCTGGGCACTGCTGGGCAGGTGGTGAAAATTGTACTGGGCACTACTAGTCTTTCTTATGGTTTATTCACCATTCTTTTTGTAATAATAATAATAATAATAATAATAATAATAATAATAATAATAATAATAATGCTGTTCTTATCACAGCTCATGGGGTTTACCTTTTTTTTCCCCCCAGTTCTCCTCCCTATACCACCCAGGTAATGGGGAGGGTGAGGGTGTGAGTTGGGTGGTACCTGGATTAAACCAAAACACAAAATACAGCACCAGAGCTTCACTTCAGCATCTGTACCAGCAAGAACTGAGACTGAAAGGTTATGGCACCATAAAGGTGAAACTCACCCTGTGGATATGGTGATCAAAAAATCTGTGTCACATTTAAATACACACCTCAAGCTCTGACTCAAAAGCAGACAGGGATTTGTGCCAGTACTCGGGAAAGGGCTGAGATTTATAACAATATCCTCAAATGACTTTCGTTAGAAGGTGGAACTCTGATTGTCTCTGAAGGAATATCATCATTTCACTGTAACTTCTTCCAACAGAGAAGGAGCACATAGATATATATAAATACGATCAACTTGATTTAAGAGATTTAAATTTCCCATTCAGTAAAACACTTTCCTGACAGAAAGAAATCTATGCATTTCTGAGCATTCTACTGGGATTGATACTAATGTGCTAAAAATCCCTTATGCCTTCTGTAACAAATGAAACTTACGCCATTTTCATATTAACATGTTAATTAATCAATACTAACACATTAATAATTAACATGTAGCAATGTCTTTCATTTGTAACAATATTAACAGTTGATCATAAGAGTTTAAAATATTGAATGAATTATGATATATTGTAAATATTTTTATTCACTCTATGGATATTTACAAGTTAAAATTGAGAAACCTACCTCAACTTCCTGAACACGTAAGCATTACAAATGAGAAAAGAAAAAAGAATGAAATAAAGCAATACAAAATTAGGTTAACATTCATCAATTTTCTTCTTAGTGGCCTTTTAAATGTGAAATCACTTATTTCAGATGACCTTCACCCCAAAATGAAACAATTTTCTCTCTTTCTTTGCTGCCATGAACCAGTTTTTATCAGCTGCACTATTAGCCAAATGCCATTCTACTAACGTATTTCTTTCTTGTAGAGTATCAAAAAAGGCTTTTTCATTCTCTTTTGGCAGACAAAACCATCATGAAGTGTTTTTCCACACACACATCTGTACATACCTGGTATGAGAGAGACATAATTTAATTTCTTTTCTAGCTGACTTTAAAGACTTCTTATTGGATGGACTTTGAAAGGAATGCAAAACCAGGCACAGAGCCACTTCAATGCAGCAGGTGACAGCAACTGAGAAGTATTTTTGATGAACAAATATTTGAAAATATCTTCCTTCTTGCATAGAATTCACACTTTGAAGGTTTTGCCTACGGTTCAGTGATTGCATATGACTAAGTCAATCTTTTAATTAACTGAAGGGACTCTGCACACCTAAAATCATGCATGAAAGGGAAGAGCTGATACTGCAAGCCAAGGCTGTATCTGAGTCCCTCAGCTCAACCCAGTGTTATAGAAAAGTGATGTGTTGGCCTCTGCAGCTGGCTCCTTATTGACATCACAGCTTAAATATTCCACTTCCAACTTCAGGAAAAGAAATTCAACTCCTGCCAAACCAGGCCCAATGCAACTCTTGAGGAAATCTAGAGCTCTGTTCTCTTCTTACTAGGGGTAGGGTAAGGCATTTGGCAAGATTCTTTTCTGCCCCCTTTATAAAATCTATTGCCTGCCTGAGGTGGGCAGCAGCCTGGGAGAGCAAGGCAAGGAGCCCAGGGGCCACTCACACAGAAAGAAGCTCACCAGTGACTTCCCCCAGCCTAATTACATTGCAGGACTTGGGACAGGAGCTGCCTTTTCACTTCTGCACCTGTTCACCACTAGAACCTCCGTGGAACCTTTCTTCTAGATTTCACCCTCAGGATATTCAACTTAGGAATCAGTTGTGAAAGTAACAAATGAAAAAAAAATATAAAAGCAAATATTAATTGTTAGACTTGGGCCTCAGTTCTTCATTGCATTTATATATTGATCTGAGCAATCAAGAGATTAGAGCAAACACATTTTCACAGAACTACAGAGCTGGAAGGGATTGACAAGGATCATGAAGTTCAACTCTTAAGCGAATGGCCCACATGGGGATTGAAACAGTGACCTTGGCATCACTAGCACCATGTTCTAAAATCCATTTCGCCACATCATGCATAATAAATTGTTGTTTCTTAAGAAGACCAAAATGATCCTTTATCATTCAATATGGGGCTGTCAAATCCAGCCAACGTAGATTGATGTGCCATCAAGAGAGTCAATCAAGAGAATATTCATATCTTAAAGTATGTGAAGGGCATGTTAAAAACACTAGTTTAACAGTTCACAAAAAGTCAGAACAGTCAAAAATCTTATCCATCAGAATCCTTAGATTTATCAGAATTCATAGATTGTGTTCTGATTTGCAAAAAAATAAAGCCTTGAAGTAGACCTGGGTCTAATACAATTTCCTGTTAGTCACCTCAGAGAAGTCAGCAAATAGAAATTTTCCATAACACCAGAACATTAATATGAGACTGCTCTCCTCTCCTATTATCCTTCCTATCACCGCAATAACAATACAGTTAAAAAAAAAATTAATGGCAAAACCAAACACATTTATCCTCTTTTCCCCTACCAACTAAGAAAGTAAACAACAGCTTTGTGTTTTCCTGAAGTTTAAGTATTAAAGTTATTCCCACTAATCCTACTCTTTTGTCACTTTGAATTTAGTTACTACCTAAGACTTGATATTTTGGAAGAGTTAATGAAGCATGGATAATTTAACACACAAACACTCCCTACACTTTATTACTTGTCAAAAAGAAGCTCCTGCAAGATGCTCTTATTTATAAATACAGCCAAACATTAGCTAAATGGGTTCATAAATATTTATATTTGTTGCATTAATTGAACTTATAACTTATTTGTATGACTCAAGCAGAAATGAGATGCTGACTGAAAACATTCCCCTGATTTTGTATCCTTCAGAACCAGCTCAGCTCAGTTTACTCCTCCAAGGCCTGAGAGGATCCCTCAGAATTGGTGCAGAATCATCAGGAAAGCCTCATCACAGGTCCCTCCTGAGGAATCTCCCACACAAAGGAGTAACCCCAGGAGTCACAGAGACCCCTGAGGAAGCAATCTTCATTCCCAGCCCCTCCTAGCCAACATGAGTTTAAATTTCTAAGTATCTCCAGGAGGGACATTTATTAACATTGCTGTGCAGCCTGCTTAGTATTTCCCTCTTCCACCTTCCATCTATGAATAAACCTTTTAAGGACCAGCTGGAAAAAGTGGTAATTACCAGCTCATAGCTTTTGTTAAAATTAGCTCCAGAAAGATGCAGCTGCATTTTCTGCCTCTCTACCTTGCAGTGCAGAAGACGATTCCAACACCAAGCAGTGTTAAAGCACCAGCTGCTGCTTGCTAAAGTCAATCCAGCTTGTCATAAATATCTCCCCAAGGCCTATTGCCTGTTTTAAGCAAATAGCTGGTGTCAGCAAATTACACGTTATTTATTTATCTATTTATTTTTTTATTTGCTTAAAAGGAAGAGAATGTATTTTACCCACTGAGTACTTCAGTGAACAAAGCTCCCCAATGAGATCTCTACATTAAGATGTCTCTAACCAATTCTGTGCTCTTTCTCCCAGGAATCAGAGAACTGCATCCAAACAGGATGCTTTGGCTTAGTGAATTAGTAATGCTGCTGCTGGAGATATTTAGTTTTAAATTTTGCATGGGAAAGCTTTAAGTTTAGTGAGAAATGTCCCAGAAAGGCCAGGAATATCTGAGTTTACTGAAGAGCTCTCACCGTTAAGTAGTGACACTGAGAGAATCCATGGCAGAAGGAAGCAGTGCCACATGTAATGAAAAGTCTGCAGATTCAGGACCTGCCTAGAATGCTAAGTCATTAATAAAAATATAACGAATTGATAAAAGTATAAGTATTCACATTAGATTCTTATATAACGCCCAGTACATTAACAGTGGTGTTTATTAATAACAGTATAAAATTAATAAATAAATATCCTAATGAGTGCACAGCCTCAGATGTGTATGGCATTGAAAAGGTCCTTGACCAAATCTTACAATCTCAGATTTCCCTTAAGACTGAAATTCTCAGTACACAGACTTTTGCTCAGCTACCACTAATGTGCAAAACCAAATTCTTGTGCCCATATTAATGGCCCAGAATGTTACTGGGTTTCTTATTTTTGAAAACTAAAAGGTTTTTTTGGTTGGTTGGGTTTGGGTTTTTTTCTGCTATATTAGGAAAGATTTGCTACTCCTGTTCTGTTGAAAGACTTTTCCATAAGTTTCCATGAGCAATACTGAGAAAGTGGCAGGTGAAACTTCCAGCATAGACTTTTCTTACCCACACTCATGATCATTCACTGGGGTGGCAACAATTCTAAAAATTAAGTTAAAATATTTAGAAAAAAATGAAATATATTCCTTAGCCCTGAGCCCACAATCAGCTAGAATAAGAACTGTTATTCTTTACAACTCAATCACATGGGCTTTTATACAGAAATCTTCCTGCTGCTCTCTTGGGTTTTGTGGTTGGTTGTTTTCATTTGGGTTTTCTTGTTTGACTTGGTTTGGTGTTTTGGGGGTTTTTGTTGTTGGGTTGTTTTTTTTTTTTGGGGGGGGGGGTTGGGTTTTTTTTGTGGGTTTTTTATGGTTTTTTGTTGGTTTTATTTTAGGATTTTTTTGTAAAAAGACAAATACAGTAAGAATTGAAAATATTTTCTTAGAAAACCCCAAACCACTCTTTGTTTACGCAAAAGAATGAAACCAGAGTGTATGTCTACAATGTTGAGGGCAAACAGATGCTCATTTTCTTTGCTTGTGCTCCAAGCAGGATGAATGAGGGCCAGCTGTGAGGCAGCAGCTACAGAGCTGGGGTGGCACAGCCCTGTGCCAGCACACATGGCTGACAGAGCTGATATATTTGGGTGCCTGGGACAATCCCACAGCTGGCTGTGCTGGCCTGTGCTGAAATAACTAAAACTGGGGGGTGGCAGGGGAAAAGTGCCTGGATTTTATTATTCCTTGCTCTCCCTTTTGGCAGACTAACTTCAGAACTACAATGCACTTCTGCCTGAACTCTTGTGCTCATTAGCATGTGCTGAAGAGCCTGTTACCCCTGTTTGAATTAAATAATTGTCTCTAACTTCACATTCATAAAGCTTTTCTCACTTCAGTGTGTCCCACCAGTCACAGCAGGTTGTGCTGCAGGCTGAACAGTTCTCAGGAAGCCAGAAAGGCAGAACTCCCAAGGGATGGACTCACTGATCCCTGCTGGGCTGGATGCCCTATGCTGTCACAGCTCCAAGGCCAGACAGAACACTGCAATGAGAACCAGCAACTCCCACATTCCCCAGCTGAGCAGCACCCAGTCAGACAGGAAGGAAGAAGCAGAGCCAGAGATAACAAAAATATATTCCCTCTCCTGCCAGGTGCAATTCCTCAAAGCAGCATTACTTCTGATCTCTGAACTAACAGTAGGCATGAATTCCCAGCTGGATAGCCAGGTTAACTCACTACCTCTGGTGAGCCTTACAAGGTCCCAACTAATGCACAAAAGTAACACAAGTGCCCACCATGTGAAATGAAGATTCACACATCACAACCTGGCCTAATGATGCTTTCTCACTGATGATCACTTGCTTGTTTTCCACTTGCCAAAACCACCATGCCTTTATCTCAGTTTATAATCGCAAATATTGGGGAATGGCCCCTGCAGGTTCTATGTAGAGAGAATAGAATTGTTAATAAATCATATTCTCAACAGGTGTAATACTGAAAACAAACCTTGAAAGGAGAGCTGCTAAACTTTTTCCACATCTTAATTTTCAGTCAAAAATTAGAATTACAAGCTTAGAAAGCAATTGGTTGTAGGGAGCTTGAAAGCCAAACACATTAGCTTGAAGGTTATAAAGCCATTGGCAATGTGACTTCACTTTCAATACCCTTGTTGCTTTGACAGTACATCTGCAGTAGCTGTTTTTGACACAACCACTGGTTCTTTTTAGCAGATCATTTGAGGGTTGTATCTGGAGAACACCACCCACATAAAAAAAATCTAATGCTACCACTGCTTTCCCACATGAGAACTGCTTTACAACAAATGACAATTTGCATAATGATTAAATACATTGCTAGTTCTTGGATTATTTTACATGTTTTTAGAAATTTGTTCTGAGTCATGTGATTTTTTTAAATTTACCATAATGGGAATAATCTCATTATGAAATAAAGTGATAATTCTCCTAATATCAAAGTTATAAAATAAAAGTTATGCATAAAATACTGATGTTCCACTTAGATATACAAATCCCAGTGGTCAAAACATACAAGGCAACAAACAGCAGTTGAATAAAATCAACTTATCTAACTTTGATATTTAGGGACACAATTTTCTGTAGAGACAATTAAATCAGTTACAATGTCCTAAGTCTTTCAAATACTTATTTAAATGCATAACTAATGACTGGAAAAAGACTGTATGAATTATACTGGATTATGAGCAATGCACTCTCCCTGGGAGCACACAGGCATTTCTTTGTACTTCATTTGTAGCTTCAAGGAAAATCTAGTTCCAAATACTTGCAAAAGGTGAAATCAAATGTGCTGCTGTTGAAAAGGACAACTTTGCAGCCTTTTAGTCAGTTTTAGCCAATATTTGCAATTCTTAGAACTGCATCAGGAAGAAGCAGTCATGGGTAACCAGTCCATGACATAACCAGCTGCTGAGTGTGGGAGAGGGTTGTACACATTTTAGATCAGAAACCCTGTGAGCCATTACAAATGTGCAGTTTTCATTCCAGTTTATAACATCATTTTCTTAATTGTCTCTGACATTTTATTCATTCTAAGAAAAAAAAAAAAAAAAGAAAAAAAAAAAAACAAACCAAAAAGGACATCAAAAATCATTATGCAAAACACTCAGGGTGGGTTAATGGGAGCAAACCAGTGAAAAACGTGCAGCAGCTGCTGCAAACAAAAATGCTGTTCCCCCTCAGGTAAAGGCTCCTCACCTTGGTTGTCACCAACAACTTGAACACCCAGCAGGTTAAGTACCTTGCTCAGTTCAAGAGAGCTGTCATGTGATCAAAGTGTCCATAATGGTTGGGGCTGGTTGATTCAGTCACCAGAGCCACAGAATGATTTGGGTTGGAGGGGACCTTAAGGGTCATCCAGTTCCAACCCATGATGATACCCCCTAGACTGGGCTACTCAGGCCCCCATCCAACCTGGCTTTGAACACTTCCAGGGATGGGGCATCCACAAGTGAAGTCCCTTCATTCAGGAAGGTATTTCATGACTCTCTTTTGTTACTGACAGGCTTGTGTTATCTCTACCCATTTCCTGAAAAATCATTGGAGATACATGAACATAACTTTTTAAACTGACTTTTTAAAGTTCCTCATTAATTTATTACTCTGATTAAATAAGATTTTTTTATTAATCTTAGTAAATTAATTTTCTGTGTCAGTTTTAAAGTAACAATGACAAGTTACCTTTCCTCAGTGACTGATACCTGCCATCTGGCTAAAGCAATAGTATTTTGTAGAGAAACAGGCTTTTTTGGAATGGTATTTCAAAGGATTTAGCTCAAGTAATCAATAACAATAATAAAAAAAAGAAAGCTAAAAAGGCCTAAGAAACAAAATACTCTGATTCAGGCATCAGATAGCAGACTGCAGGAATGGTTCCAGTGGGATTCAAATGCCAAGGCTGTTGGTGTCCACAGTACAGATTTTCACTACCTTTGAGCCTACTTTATTTCAGCAGAAGAGAGCACCTGACTGCTCAATTTGTGCAGAACTTGTTTTTAAGAAGTCCACAGAACACTGTCCAAAGGCAACTTCAGATCCATGCTGAGCATTTTGAGGCACAGAAGCCTTGCATTTGCAATGAAGAAGGTGCTCTAATTCACACGCCTCTCTCTGCTAGCAGGATTCCTTGACAGCAAAGGAACTCCAGCATTACTGGATAAAGATTTTACTCCACCTCAGTATCTTCCCCTCAAGGAGGGAGGGAGACAGTGACCCCTCATACCCTAACCACTAATCCCAGAACTGCTCACCCCAAAAGTACTGCTGCAAATCCTACATCATAATGGCAGCTGGAAGTTGATAGCAAACCCCATTAGGTTGCTCTACTTGGACTCTTTGTTTCAGAATCACGTCAAACAAGGGAGCAGAAAGGTTCAAAGATAATTCACTGGTGTTACTTGTTTTCAGAAACTTTGATGATTTTATTTATGCTTGCACTGGCACTTGATTCATCATCTAAGATTTGTAATTGTGTACACAGGGAACTTCACACAGTAAGGACTCCAGAAACAACATTCAGTATCAATTACTGACACACGTCCAGAGCTGCTTTAGAAAAAGATAAATTATAAATAGGAAATATATATTGTATTAGGCTTCTACAGCTGTGATCACGATGATAAAGCAACATTCAAGCTAAGTTCAGATAAAACTGAGAAAACTAAATGACCTTTCATTTCTTCCAGTAGCATGCACTGGGATCAAGGACACACATCTGAAAGAGTCTCCTGTAGGAAGATATAATGCACTCCTGAGGCTGCCAGAACATGAGCCTCTGCATCAGTGACAAAAGGTCAGTATGTAGTGTGGCATGGAGTGAACAATGACATGAGAAAGAAAGATGTGGCAAAACTTCATTTTCCAGTCTCAGGAACCTCCTAACCAAGTGCCCGTGGCTCAAGAGAATATAGAGCTCCCAGATCTCAAAGGTTTTGAACTGTTTAGCTGTAAATAGAATTCTGCTCCTGATCTCTAGACATTATAGTTGCTCACTCCTAAAGAGATTAAATCATGAAATGGGTCCAAAGAAAATCAAAACAGAATTTCAGCAAAGAACAGAACCTGAAAAAGCCAGCATTGACAGACATCTGAGGAGTAAAGAAGGTCATAGAGAATTCTTTAAGAAAAAGAGAACATTTGCATTTTGATCAGCTGTAATTTTACACCTGAGGTCTAGTACAACTAGCTATTTAATTCTAACAACTGAGAAAATAGTTCAAACTTGCAGTGTAACTAATCTCCAAACCTTAGAGATATAAAATCAAAGGAAATGAGTACTTCAGAGAGCAGCTGCAACTACAGGGTATGGAATTAAAGAAATGTGCTGAGGATCTCTGAAAACATGTACTGCAAGATATAAAACACTGAATTACCTGGCAGTTTAGAGAAACTGTGGCTACCCCATCCCTAGAAGTGTTCAAGGCCAGGCTGGATGGGGCACTGAACAACCTGTTCTGGTGGAAGGTGTCCCTGATCATTCCAGGGGTTGGGATAAGGTGATCTCCAAGGTCTCTTCCAACACAAACCACTCTGTGATTCTGTGATAATAATATCATTAAAATATTTATCGAATTAAGAAAGCTAAGGTAATTTTTACATTAAAGCCCTAATGTCTATTTGTAGGTTCTCTCAGACAGCTCAAATCGGAAATTACACTTCAAACCCACTAACATTCTATACTCCACAAGATTAAATTCACAAACACTATGAAACTTCTAGTTCATATATGTTTGGATTTCTGAGAAACTAAATAGCAGCAGCTCTTGCTCCAATGAACAAGAGCTCCAATGTTCATATTTATTTATGAACAATAAATAAAGCACCATTACTTAAGGAATAATTTGAAATGTGTTAAATTTGTTGCAAGCTAACCATGAAATGTGAAATATAATCATCTGTTAATAGGGAAACACAACCCAAACTTTTCCAATTGCTAAGAAACAAACATCTGGGGACTTGCCTCGTTCTAACTGAATTATAGAGTCGGGAATGTGACTGCTCAGCTGCAGCAACATTCATTTAGATTATTACCTTGCATGGCATTGTCATTCCTGACACTGTATTTTGGCAGATTTCAAGAAGGCTGTCAAGCCATTTGTCAGCTCAGTCAAACATAATATGAGCTGGAGGAATATTTCAACAGAGGTGAACTCAGTTTCACCCAAGTATTTTGAGAAATGTTTGTGAGGGAAACTGCAACCTGAATTCAAGAGAAAAAAAAATCCAGATGAATGAAAAATATCCTAGAGAATTCTAATATTAGCTGGAGGACTGAAAAAATCTGCCCTATATAACACTCTTCTAGATCTCCCAGTTTGTCTACTCCTCAGAAAATTATGATTTAACCACACTGAGACACTGAGTCTGCCACAGTGGATGTTTAAAGGAAACAGCATGCACTTGTTTCCATGTTAGAATCCTGCAATCAGTTAATAAAATGCAAATTATGGTTTAGTGTATCACTTCTTAACAGAGGATTGAGAACATCTGATGGCTGAAAAGCACTTATGTGACAGAGGGAGGACCGGACCCTCTTTGGCAATGTGCACAAGCAGATTTGCAGCTGTATCCTATGGAAGGAGAGCAGATAGACACACAAGGCCCCTACAGCGCAGATTCTGGCACCTGCGTCAACGGGAGCAACGTGCCTGGGGACTGCATTTGCAGGACGGAATAATTCACACTGAGGATCCAACATCTACTCTGCTCATTAAGATCTCACTTTGCAGCAGACCAGCTCCAGCCTGATCCCCTGCACTGATCTCTTGGTTCACACATCTCCAAACACATCTTGTTTTCTCCTTTCATCAATAAAGAATCTATCTCATGTGCTCTGCAATGTAAGGAGTGCAGCAACTGGAAACAAGTGGGAGGTTTGTTTCTGAGGGAGAATGGGATGGAAACTAAAAGCTAATGAAGAAATGCCCTGTGCTCAAGACCTTCAAGGACTAAAACAGATCCTGATTAAATAGAGGATGGTTAAATGTAGATCATGTGAGCTGAACTGCTGTGGGATAATACTGACTGAAGAGAAAGTGAGGCGAAAGCCTGACCCAGTGTGAGTTGAATCCAGAAGGTGAAGTACAATGTAGTAGCAAAAGGGCGAGCAGGAACCACAAGAGCCATCTGCCAACAGACCATACTTTGCACTTTTTAATCATTCTTTCCCTCATAGCAGACCCTCTTCTGAGATTACATCTATAGTTCACCTCTGAGACAGGCTGGTAGATCCTGAAATTTGCTGGAAGGCACCATTATACATCGGCAACTTTCCTTCCAAAAATTGTGTCATTAATCGTGACAAGAGCCATGAAGAGCTTGAAGAAAATGGCCACAATGAATCTCACCTCTGCTCAGAAGGATGAATAAACACACCCCACACCAGTGCCCCTGTAGGAAACAGCACTGCTTTATTTGCCTGCGTTTTGGCTCAGTAGAATCCCCTCTTCTGTATATCTACAAATGGGGTAAAAAAACCAGAGCCTTGATTTTTGAAAAACCCACACTAAATAAATATACTTAGAAATTAAAATAACCATGTTCAATCTTCTGTGTGACTCTTTGCCACTGTGAGGTGTGACCCTGTAGTGTGCTTTCCTGGCTACCATATCTGTGCAATTACACTCTCAAATGCAGCCCTTTGCCTCCGTTAAACTGCCTCCACTGACTGGTTTACAGCTTATTGCTTCTAGGTCTGTATGATTAATTTCACATTCATGCCTCAAAAAAATCATGAACATTTCAAAATAAGATGGAGAAGCAAAAAATCATTCATCAAAAATTTTCACAATTCTGGATTTTAAGACCTTCAGTATCCTCTGAGTGCCCCGTCACCGGTACAGCTTTTCTCCTGAAGGTTTGCATTGACAATAAAGAGAACTGCACAATTACCTGTGCATTTTTTATTTCTTTCTGCAAGGTTCAGTGGTTCTGTGGTTTACAAACACTGCAAAGCTTTCTCTGTGACTGCTGACAACTCCAGCAACAAAGAAGTTGCTGAAGATTGTTAGCAGTTGGTTTTGTTCTGAGCTTATTGCTTCAACTTTAGTATGCAACTATCAAAAAGATTTCTTATTACTTGCATTTCCTCACCTTGGCTCAGATTTCTTCTTAGTTTTGCATTCAGTCAGGCTAAACCTCCTCTGCTCTTAGTGATCTGTTAAATTTCTCCCTACTTCATACTTTCTTTCAGCCACCCATGTTACATTTCTTAGTAAAAGACAGTTAACCCTCCTCTGTCTCTTTCCTTTTTTCACTCAAATATCTTTAACTTGTACTTCAGGATATG
This sequence comes from Phylloscopus collybita, assembly GCA_027886175.1. Lineage (NCBI taxonomy): Eukaryota > Metazoa > Chordata > Aves > Passeriformes > Phylloscopidae > Phylloscopus > Phylloscopus collybita. The sequence continues at coordinate 7,011,215 of JAJNNQ010000019.1, read as the reverse complement.
CACCCAACTTCTTTATTTCCTCTTAATTTGAGCTTAGCCTGGCTGTTTGGCTTTCTGCAATCTGCATCTCCAATGTATTCTCACTATCTTTCACTCTGGCAATTCTTTATGTCAGAAAAACAACTCCTATTCTGCCTTCTATTTCACTTCTGGCTGTCACCGAGATACCATGATTTTTCACCGTCTGTCCCAATGCATTTGATGGATTTCACTAGAGTTTCCCTCTCCTAAATGTCCTTGATATCTTTAATTACCTATTTCTCTCTGTTTACTTTGCACTTGCTGGGACAGATTATATAAATCAGGAGTACGTGAACTGAAATTAACGGATTCGTACAGATGTAAAAGTGACAGAAATGAGAGCAGAATACAGACTAAAGGAATAGCACCTTATTTCTTTCTATATATATATAATGGAAAACCATGAGTGAGAATTTACAACACTTCTTATTATGCTTAAGCATAACAGATTCCTTTCTGTCATCTGCAGCAACAGCACTGGCACAAACAGCAATTCATGACTTGCTTATGCTGTAGGCTAAAACAAAGTTACATGTCTATTTCTTATCTGTCTTTATAATAAAAGGAAATTTGAAGGAATTTCCTGAAAAAAATACTATTTAGGGAGTGCTCACACAAAACTTGCCTTTCCTCACCATCCTGCCACTTCCAGATTCTTCCGATATTTTTTGGTATTCTGATGAACACTGCTTATTTCTACCTATAGTACTTGTCAGCCACACAGTGGATTGCTTCCTACTTTATATTTCAAAGCCAGACAACATCAGTTTCTAGAGAAATATGAACTAGATTGTAGTTTATTTGTCTGAAGTTTTAATCATCCAGTGGTTCTGTGAAAACTGAGCCGAAGAATTCACCCCTAGAAAGCTGGACATTTGCTACAGTACATCCCCTGGACGTACCTCAACAGCTTATTGTCAGTAAGCTCAAAACATAATAACCTTCTTAATTTATTACAATCCCAGCATTCCCACATTGATTATATCTGAATGTACTTTCAGTCCATTTTAGCCAGGCAATAACATTGCGTATTTTTCATTAAATGGATTAAAATTCCACTTCACTAAGAAAAAAACCGTCCAAGTGCTTCTAATCCACCATCACTTCTCATGTGTTATTTAGACAGTCATGTTCCTCTTCTTTGATGGTGAAGGTTTCAGAAGTGCTTTGCTCCATTGCTGCTGTGCAGAGAGCAGTTCAGATGTGGACACACACACCCCCCTGCCCCAGGGCACATCTCCCGCTCTCCTGGGCTGGGCTCTGCTGGCCCCAAGGGCAAGTGAAGTGGAAGCACTGAGGAATGCAATGAAGGAAGAAGGTCTCTCTAGAGGATCACTTATCCAGGTTTTTTGGCTACACAGTTTTACAGGCTGTTCACAGAACTCTGATCTCGAGACTTATCTTCCCACAGACAGCATGGTGAGATTCAAAGGTAGCTTAGCCACAGTTAAAATTGATCATTTTTCCTGAAAGGCAGCAGCTGGCCTTGTTTATTCCCTAACTCATCTACATGGCCTGTGCTCTATCTGCTCCTTCTCTGCCTGATTTGCTTGACTGTTCTCCACACGTGGCTGACCAGACTGTTCTCCTTCCCACATGAACAGTTTTCTTGCTTCTGACAGTCACTTTCCCATCTCCCTCCTCAAGCAGTTAAAAAATATTTCCTCCTTTTCCAGCCTTGCACTTGGGAAACAGTCCTTCAGGAGCAGCTAATCCCCTCCAAAAGCGACCTTGTAAAGTTTTAGCAGCTAAGATTATCAAATCTAGATGCTGATAAAACATAATACCCGAAAACACCCTTCAAATCCCTGAGATGACCCTTGGTTTTTCCTCAATATATCTCTTAAAATGTCAAAACTTTCTTGGCTCTTTGGAGTGCAGTTCTCTGACCCACCTCTGAGCACTGAGCTACTGCAGGTATCTCTGCAGCTCAGCAGATTGATAGCTAAAGTATTTGCTTTATTTATATACATCATATATATTCTCCTGGCTGCCATAGGTATGCTGAGCTTTTCTGGAATGCATAGCAAAATAAAAAATCCTGAGATGGAAGATGGATAGAGCAGGGCTGGATGTACAACCAACAGAAAAATCCTTCCAAAGCAAGAATCACACTGTACTTGCTGCCTTATATATCAACGTTATTTATTTCAGCTCATCACTCAAAATAATTTCAGAGAGAATCTGGGGGATGTTCTGGGGACCTCTCATCTCCTGTGTCAAATTCTTATAAACACACAAAATACCCAATTCTACTTAAAACCATTTTCTTCCATTTAAAGTGTGATGACCTACACTTTTGTATGCTAAACAAGCTCTTAACATTGCTTGTTTACTGCAATATTCCCTTTAGCAACTGGAGCTGTGGAGTGGCGTGATGATTGATTCTGCTCTTGAAAATGATTTAGAGATGAAAAAAATACACTTTTTTATGTTCAACTGTATTCTAAATTGAGTTGCTGTGATGTAAGGAAGTCTGATTAGGTAAGGTAGAGTCTGCAAATTATTTAATGGGTACTTAATGTTTTGCAATAAGCAATTTTTGCCTTAAAAACCAACCAAAAATTAGTTAGTACATTTCCTTTCACTCTAAAACCTCCAAGGGTTTTAATATGGGTGTTTCCTGTTGGTGGTTACTCCCCTAAAATGCCTCTGACTGCTTAAGCTCTAAAAAGACTTCTCATTCCAGTGCATTTCCAAACCTACACAAAGCCACAGTCCAACCTCTCCATCCCATCAGAGCACTCCAGTGGGATGGGGCTGATTGTCTGTTCCCCTGCTGCTGCAGGAAAATGCTGCAGAGTGGCTGATGGATATGTACAGGGTGGGAAAGGAGACAGCCTCTGCAGCCATCCATAAACTCCACTCATTTCAACTGCTTGCTGTCTGCTACTGAGAGGAACATTGGACAAAGGGAAAGAAAAAGGCTATTTATTTTTATTTTTTAAAAGATATTAATTTGCCTTTATCATCTGCTATGGCAACGTGAATGACTGGATCCTAACACAACCCTGAGTATCACATCTGATAACAAGCAAGACATATATTTCCCAACAAAAATAATGTGACAGCATCATGTTCCCTTTCCTCTGGAGCAACCACTCTTGATCAACAAACATCACAGATAATTTCTGATGATGACTAGCCTACCATAAGCAAGAAAAGAGATTTTGTTTAAAATAAATAAACCAGGACAGAACAGTGAACATATTGCATTGCAGTGCTCAAGAAGCAACTAAATATTCCTGCAGAGCAGATTTGCTGAATTTCTGACATCCAGATGAGGAGAGGTGACTAAATCTTGAAAGCAGGTGAATTGAGGCTGTTGTTATATACTGACTCTGAGGTGTCTGAGTTCACCATGAAGCAGTGCAAAAATATTTTTCAGGAATAAATCTTTTCCTGTAGAAAAAGGCAAAAAAAAAAAAAAAAAAAAAAAAAAAAAAAAAAAAAAAGAAAAAAGAAAAAAGAAAAAATAGGCTAGCAGATTATATTTCCCAGGTTCCTTTGATATGTTCTGCATTTGTCTTAGTTTTGTTGTTTGAAACGTTGTATTTATTGTTTGAGTAAAACTCCACATGTTAAATGGAGCAGATAAAAATCTGAGTCTGTGGGGGTGGGTTTTCTTTGAAAAAAATACAACAAAAGGGCATCTTTTGATAAAATGAAAACGTACCTATAACATGTATTGGTCAAGGAAAATGTCTTTCTTTTGTAGAAAGGATTTGAGAGAAACTAACAGTTCTCCTCCACTGAGCTCTGGCACTCAGCCTGACTGGGCTGGCACAGGCTGTGACACACCCATGGTATTTTGGAGCAGGCAGCACAATCAATACTGATGTGGGGGATCTCTCGGGCACAGGCGTGAACACACAGCTCAGAAGCTTTGGGGATTCACTGCTCTGCTGTAGCTCGGCTGCTGACTGGGCCTGAATGTGTAAGCAAGTGAGCTGCTTGCAAAAAGCTTTTCCAAATGGGCCCTCCATTTCCTTTGAAATGGTTTTCTAGCTGAGTCCACTTCAGTTTTCCTTGTTATTTGAGTTCTGTAATGCTTCACATACAGCTTTATTTTGCTTTCAGACTTGTGCTCATGCCTGATTCAAACTGGGCATGAGGAGTGGGATCATTGCTAATAGAGGGATGATCATGTTCCAGAGGCAGTGACTGACATAATTTAAACCATTCCAACAAAACTGCACAAAACATCCACCTGGATAACCTAATTTATTTTGGCTTGAGACACAAAAAAAACTTTGGTATTTTGAGAAATGACCAGTTATTGTTTCATGTAATATTTACAAAAGCACCTTTTGCAGCTGTCTGTCAATTGTATTGAAGTCCTGCCTGCATACAATCCAACTAATTGTTCAGGAAAACCCTCCCAGCTGTTCTTACTAGAATAACCTACCTCAGAGGTTTTGTGATGGTCTTACAGAACATCAACTTCCCCTATAGACAATTACTTTGCAGCGGAAAGAAAAGCCTCAACAGGAACAGGAGTCTCAGTTTGCTGTGGAAGCACTGCCACACAGGGGCAAGAACACTTCCAGTTTTCCCAGGACAGGACAGGTCCCGGGGATGTCCTGAAGTGAAGCACATTAATTTAGAAGTGAAAAGTTAACTCTGCTTCAAAATCCAGGCTAAGCAAATTCTTATGGAAACTGTTGCCACAACACACACAACACAGCAGGAGAGAGACATCATGAATTAAAGTGTGGAGAAAACAGTCTCTTCATCCCAATAACCACCCATTTAATTCTCAGGATTTTCTCTTAATCAGTAACATTAAGTTGTAGACACCTAATGAAACAAACTCAGAAAAAGGCTCTTCAGTCACACTCGTGCTGACTAGTTAACACTGCAGGGTAGTAACGACATCCCTAAAAGTAGATTTTGATCCATTTTTCTTAGATAATAGTTGTTTTTAGATCAAATACAAATTGCAGAGGCTTAGCCTTCCCATTATGTAATTTAATTGTCATCCTCTGCCTTCTCTACACAGAAAAAAGATAAATGCCTTTTCGGCTTCCAAATTCATACCCTTGAGACAGACAAAGCATGGATGAACATATTAAACACTAGAGCTGTAGTGTCCTGGTGAGAATGAGGGGATCATTTTCTTTGCATCTTCTGACCTGCTATAGAAATCTATAGCACATTAATCATGCCTAAACTCAATCTCAGTGTGAGGTGGGAGCAGGGTAATTTACTGTGTCTGCATCAGATTTTTCTTTCATCAGACTTTTATACAGCTCATTGGAAGAAACTAATACTTGTAAGCTTAATGGGAATGTATTTCTGGTGAGGCAATGTTACTGTTACCCAAACGTAGAAATGAAAAATTAAGTCTCTCTTAAGTAAGCATCCACTGTATAATAATTCCTAAACTCATTCATGCCATAAATTGAACTAATTAAATTAGAGATGTTTCTTCCCCAATATACAACAGATATGTAAGCACTGAGACAGCAGAATGATGCTCATAATATCAATACCTCCATAGATTAGCCAAAACTGACAGCCTAATTCCTGGATAACATCAGAGGTGAAATGGATTAACCATATGCTGTGACTTTTGGAATAAATCCTCCATCTTCTTTATTCATGATGCTTTGTGCTTCTAAAAGCTGTATGCCAGAGCCCTGCTTCTGTATTCTGTTTACCTCCCTCAGAGCTGGGGGTCCCATCTAATATACAAGGAATGGGGCTGAAGGCACAGCAAGACAACAGTGCATGGGGAAGGATGGCAATACTTGCATCCTTACTGGCAGGAACACATTTTCACAGCTGCCTGAACCTGACACAGACTGAAAAAGACCAGCCCCACCCTCTTTGTCATTGTTTTTCCCTGTACCAGTTCTCCACTGTCTCAGCACGAGTACTCACAAAACTGAGTACTCCTAGATAAGGAACTGCACTGATTAAAAGCTGCCTCTATCCATCAGCTGGATCTCCTTTGAAGGTGCAGGGAATGGCTCAAGCCCAGGGGCACTGAGCAGTACTGAGCTACTCTCAGTACTTGATCTCAGAGCCCTCTGCAAAACCTCTGAGGAGAGCAAGAAGGACAAAGAAAAGAACCCAGCTGCCTCTCCATTTAAGAGGAGAAATCACAACAGTGCTTTGCTTAAAACTAGGTTTTGGCTTACAATGAATAAAAATTCACTACTGCACAGAAAATAGCACCCAGCACAATACTTATATATACTTAAAGGGCCAAACTCATCAGAACAGTCAGGCTGTTCAAACTGTACAGAGCACCTGTAAACGACAGTCCCTGGCCAGAAGACACTGAGGAAAGTGATCCTCTGCATTTCTCTCTAATTCTCCTAAACACATCATGAATTCACACTGCCTAGAATTTGCATATGTATTACTACTCTTCTCTGCACCTTGGATTCTACTCATGCCTCAGTGCAGGGAACACACAGGAGTGACCACACAGACTGGAAAGTGGTTCTGAACAGGGACCTTTGATCCTCATGTTCTCACTCTGTTTGGCCAGCTTCTCTTGGAATATTGTTATATTTGTGGCAGAAAGGAACACAATGTCATTGTTCTGCCTTAAAGGTGATGTGGTGTACATAAAATTCACAGGGATGGGGTATTCCTTGAATCACTGCCACTTTTCATATTCACAACCTTTTATTTTGCTAAGTGTTTGTAATGGTTTGTTCAGTGCTTGCTGAGAGCAAGCACGTAATGATGCTGTAAGGAGTCAAGTCCTCATTAGACTTCTAAAATCATTGAAGATTCCAACCAGGAACACTGGAAAGGGATATCACAAGTGCCTATTCTTATTCTTACCTTCTCTTCCCTGGAAAAAAAAAAAAAAAAAAAAAAAAAAAAAGCTTGAAGTATTTTCTCATGAGGATTATTTCTGCATATTTCACCTTCTCTTACAAATCAAATCTAGATATCTGGAGGAAGGTTGGGCAGAGACCAAGCATAAAAGCAGTGCAATTTGATTTAAATGTCAGAAAACTGTGAAGGTAGAGGAGTGGGCTGAACTGGAAAGATTACAGCTTCAGCTCCAGATACCCTCTGTGACATAAACAATCCATTTATTTCTCATAATTCAGCCTTTACATAAACAGGCAGGACAACTTCTTCTGTACTTGTATTAATGTTGTCATTGATACCTTTTCAAGCCAGGAGGTACCAGTGAGTGTTAGCATTAGCACATCAATATTCCATCACTGACATTGGCACAAATTCAGAAAAGGAACAACACTGAACTTCTAAAACACCATGGAAATAACTAGGCTTTCTAATGGTGTCCGTATTCACTGCACACACCTTGGAGTGTAACAGACTCCCATGACTTAATCACCAGCTCTAAACACTTTTTTCTGCTGCTGCTTCCCTACTTTAGCAATTTTCTGTTATTTAAAACACTGAATGCAAGTGAAATAAATGCATGCATGAGCAAAAAAAAACCAAAAAACCACAATGCCTCTTCCAGCCATCAATACACGCTGGCAAACACACAACTGCAATAATGGGCCCATTGTACATTACTAATGTTTCTCATTAATCAAATCTTGTTTGTATTAGAAGAAGGAAATAACTGTATCCAAATTAACTTGCCAATATGATAGCCATTAATAACACCAGAGTGAAGACTCGTGCAATGCAATTATGGTACCAAAGTAACAGTGGTACAAACATGATATAGTTAACAATATGCATTGTCAGCTGCATACATAAAGGTGCTTTTGCAGGTTCTTATTCCTCCAATTCCTTGGAACTGAAGCTATTCTCAGTCCACTCAACAGCTCAGACAGCTGTAAGGTAAAATTTCCAGAAAGTGGCTGCTTCTGGAAGTTATTCTGCATGATGCTGAGAAAATAGCAAATGTGTGGGTAAGAAAGGGAGAATTTCATTCCCATAAACTAACAAAGAAAGAAGAAAAACTTCTAGGTAGGGCCATAATTTCAGTGGAAACACTAGAAAGGACTTGAAAACATTGGTTTTACTTGAGCACTTTGTTGCAGCTCTTCAGTCCACATATCACAGCTTAACATCCTGTGATCTGAGCTCCAGAGACCACATGCAGCCACTGCTGGGACTGCAGATGTCCCATTCTATAGCATAGAACAGAATCAGGGGATCAAGGCCCTCTAAAATCATAAATTCCAACTGTTAACCCAGCACTGACAAGGCCAGCACCAAACCATGTCCCCAGCATGGTGGACATGTCACATCTACACATCTTTTATATCCCTCCAGGGACAGTGACTCCACCACTGTCCTGGGAAGCTTGTTCCAGTGTTCTTTGTTTCAGTGAAGATTTTTCTCTAATACCCAATCTAAACTTCCCTCATTTTTCATAGCTACACTAAGTTTTTAGTTTATTTTCCCAAGGATATGGTGTTTAAACATTCTTTCTGTGCTGTGGTTTGTGCACAAGCCACCAAGTTCTGAATACATAGACTGATTTTAAATCAGGGTAGTGAAAGAGCAGGGGGCTTCATATGCAACTATATCCCAACAGGAGAAATGGATGAGGAGAAAACTTTTTTAACTGTCTCTACTAGAATACTAAGGGAGAGGCTGTGGTATGAACACATATATTATTCATGTGCCTGATGCTCTATGAAAGCTTGAAAAGCTTTTACATGGCACAAATCTGTAGGAAACCAAGCCTCATTAATTTGCTGCTCAGTGAATATTTGCTTATTCCAAGCTAGCTATCAGTGCAGACACTGTAGACTTATCTATTCTCTCCAGTTCCAAACCTGTGAGTCTAAGGTTTTGGCATTTGGCCCACAGCTGACAAGGGATACAAGCAAGATGAACAAGCCTGATAAAACTGTAGGACTATTCCTCACTCTGTGACCAATTAGTTCACTTGACACAGTTAAAAAAACCCAATAAAACAAAAACACAAACAAACAAAACCAACCAAACAAACAACAAAGACAAAATATAGTAAGCTTCTAGGAAGCTCAAATATCTTAAAAGAACTTAAAATTTTACAAAGTATTTTAGGATTTAATTCCAACTACTCACATGGCCCTCACTGGAGTTAATGCAGCATTTTTGTTACACTTCAGGAAGAAGGTCATTTATTCTGTAGATATTCTCTGAAGAAAACATGGTTATCACAGCTGGGGAAAAGCCAGCCTAAGTCTCCTGTGCTACCCTGACACGTGGTAATGAATGTCTGACACCCCCATGAAGGAGCATTGCAGAGGTCCGTACTCAAAACACTCAGCCAGGGAAGAATCTTGACCAACTGATGCTAGGATTTCGCTGAAGGCAAAGGTTATCACCTGACAGGCCTGTTACTGTGTGTCTGTCTCTCATTCATGCTGCCACAGTGGTGAGTGAGGAATGCCTGTGATGGCACAGAAATACTGCATCAGTTCTGGACACTGCCAGTGAGCTGCTGCAGACAGTGACAGCAGCACAGATCTGCAGTATCAAAACTGGCCTGAAAAATTATTTCATTATAGGAATCGAAGATGTGATTTAAAAATTGTCTTACTTTGGTATATGAACGGAATTCTTGCCATCCATCACTCAAGAAACTGTGTTGTTTAGAAATTTTTGAACACAGAAGAAACTATAAACATGATGTTTTGGGATTTTTGGGGTTTTTTAAAAGAAATATAAAAATTAAAAAAGGAGACAACATTTCAAAGCAGCCACTAAGGGATGGATTTTTCCACCTTTCCATTTCTCAGAATTACTCAAAAAAGCACAGTTAACCCTAAGGAAAATTCCAATTAAAAAAATCAAACCAAAACAAACCCCCAAAGTACATCATGATATTTATTGCAGTAACTAAGATTGCAGAAGACTTGAGCTTTTCTGGTGGAGTGGCTGGGCAGCTGAAGCAAAGATAAGGGGTCAGCACACAAGAGCAGGTGCATTCCCACTGCAGGTTAAAGGTGCTCTGACCAGTTGTAGATCCCTGCTTTGCCTTGAAATTGTTTATTTTCCTGTTGAAAATTTCCCAGTTTGCATGAGATGCTTAAATATTGATTAATCCAAAAGGCCAGGCAGATATTTTTCTATTACCAGCTAGATAGATAAGTTGGCAGGCAGCCCAAACGGACTGCAACAGGGGCTTTCATTAATATTTACACATTTTTGTTGGAAGTTTAAGAGTGTTAACCAAGGAGTCAGAGAGCACACAGCATAAAATACATCACAAGACATCTCCTCACCATCTGGGGATATGAAGGTTAAATGTCCATAATTTGGTGAAATATTTTGGCAGGGCACAACAAATTTTTGCTTAAGTGCATTCTCTGCTTTTAAACACTAGCCCAGAAAATATTTGATTTCTGATTAAAAAGTCTGTTCTTTACTGGAAAAAATTAAAACATTTCTGCATGAAATATTTGCCCAAAACACAGTGCAGAAACACACAGTTCTATGATTAGCAGGGCAGAGAAATGTTACAGTTTGCTGTTTATCTGTGCAGCTCGTAGAGAATGGAGGTAAAAATGTGATCAACCAGAAAAACAGTACTTAATACACAGTATCAGATAATAGTCATGCAATCTGTATCTAAGTATAGGCTATTTATGTCTTAAAATGGATTGATTTCCTCCACCATACCTTGCATGTACAGACACCCATGGATGACATCTAATCAAAATTAATAGGGTCATCCAGAGTTTTAAGTAATAAAGGAAGAGCTGCTTCCAGTTATTGTTATCCTGGTTAATACAATTTAATACACTAATGTACTAAGTGCATTAATGATACATGTAATACATAACTAAAACTAATACACACTATTAAGGTATGTGCTAGAAGTTAATATTTTATTGTGTTAGACCACCTGGATTTATAAAACTCTTCATCTCTCAGTCTATGAGCAGAGCCCACACTGACAACTCACAAGCACAGTCAATATAGAAATAACTCTGTGACACTTTCACAGCTTCTAAGTTAGTAGTTGAAATCTTAAATCAAAGGGTCAAAAATGTTGAAAACCCCAATAAGATCTTTTTTTTCAGTAATGATGATATTCCTCCCAAGTGACTGTAACAAAGCGCTGGTTCAAGAAATTAGAAGTTTCAGTGATGAGATGAGTTTTATTTGTCTTGGCCACAATATCCTTATCTTCAATTTATGAGTAGCTACTGGTTTGTTTGCTCTCAAGAGAACACATCTATTTCACTCAGCTCCTGCTGTTCTGGGATGAAAATGGAAGACTAGAGCAGAAAAGTTTACCTCATGCTTTCAGGCAAATAAATAAATAAAAACCACTTCAAAATCTAAGTTTGGATATTAATTGAAGCACTTAGCTACTCAGGTGACATGATATATTTGAAGCTGCACATCTTGCTGTTTTATTGTGGGGGATCTTCTGATCAAAAAAACCTCAGTGCACAGTCTTGAGTCCTAGATGTAACATGAAAGAGTTAATGCCAATGTTGTCTGAAATACCCCAAATGAAGGCTTCCTGTAAATTTCACTCTCTGCTGTGCCCTCACACAAAACAAACAAAACCTGCTCTGAGTCCCTGTGCTAGAGCATCCCACTGTCCTTGTTTGGGTCAGGAGCATGGGGCCCTGTCCTGGTGGGCTGAAACATCCTCAGAATTCTGTTTGCTTCAGGATGTGTAAATGTGCCTGTTGCACTCCTAAATCTCCATCTTTTCCCAAAGCAGTGAGCATGGGGACAGGGACAGGACGTGTCACATCTGCGTCACACAGACACTGATGGTGCATTTCCCACCCCACATTCTGCACTGGGCATGGAGGCAGGAGCTCTCCTGGGCACATTCACTGCATTTTCTTGGTCATCTTTCTAGAATATATGCTCATCTTCTCCTACAGAGGGTTAGATTTATGGCCTCTCCTGCCCACTATTTTTGCTTCAATCAATTCTGAATTATACAGCAAGAAAGCTCCAAGAGAAGAACAACTCCCAACAACAATCAGACAGTAAATACAGGGATGGGTTTGAGCCCCTTTGCTAGATCAGCAGAGGAAGGAATGTTTCACCCTCTTCCTGGATGTCTCAAGAATTCAAACATGAATATAGAGCACCTTATCCAATTCTGTTGCTACATCTCCTTTTCAAGAGCTTTAAAATTAAATGCAAATTTAAATTATTTAAAATAATGACCTTTAATCCTGTGAAATGGGATTAAAGGGTTGAGCAGATTTTTTCCCATCAGGAATTACACATGGGGACCTCTGGCCCTCTCTGTTGCTGATTACAGTGGATTTGCCTCATGTCCTTCCCAAACTCCAGCCTTTTAGCTGGCTCTTGGGAGCTGTAGACTGAGGATATCCCACAGTGCATTTGTTTCCCATGTTGGATCTCCTCTTGGACCAAATTTGAAGATCAGCTCCAACACAGCACCTTTCCAAGGGTGCAGCTTTTAACACTTCTGTGTTAAAGGGTCTGCCACATTAAATGGAATTCCCCAAGACAAAACCCTAATGCATTTTATTTTAATTATTAAAAAAACAAAAATCCAACAGGATAAAGGTAAGATGAAAAGCCTTGAACTGAATTCTGAAAGTCCCCTCTATAACGTGTTTGTAACATTCCCTGGGGGTACAAGGGTCCTGCACAGGAAACAATTATTAGAGAAAGTAAGCTGCCTCACCAGGGCCTCACACAGACTTTCACCCTGTATTTCAAATTCTCCAGGGCTTTTACTTTGAAAAATTATTTTACAGCCCAAAGAACAATCCTTCTGGCTTGAAGTCCACTCTTACTGATACACCCCTTTTCCCCCAGAAAACAGAATTCAATCCTGTATATGACTTTGTTTAAATGAACTGATTTCTCCTGGATGATTTATCATGTTTCAGCAGAAGGCAGCACCAATCTTATCAGCATACTTTGGGTGTCAAGAGTTCAATTAGAACAGTTTGTAGCTGGCTGTCTTATTGAAGCCAGGGGACCTGAGGTCAGCATTGACTGTATATTTTATTGATGTGGATCCTACCTTGAGAGTTGTTTAGAGAAACACAAAAATACAAAACAGAGCTTTAAGAATAACCTCTAAAAGCGCTGCAAAATGAGCCATTACTTATTATATCTCATCCCTTCTCAGGATGCTCTTGGGGATTGGAATCTCTCCCCTAAACAGTGTCTGGGGATCAAATTCTACATTTATGCCAGCTACGGTTTAGGGATTGTACATATTTTGCTGTCTTAAAGCTAACAAAATATTAAAAATTTCAAACTTTTTTACATATTCTATGTTTGTCCAAAGATTCCAATACTGGAAGGATTGCTTTAAAATTGTGTTGCTTTAATATTAACAGCACAGCAAAATTAATTACAGTTTTATTAAGTCTGTCTGACATGTTTCTTACACATAAGGAATAAAAATATATTCAGAGCTCTGGTGAATTTCAAGATCAGTGATCTATTCAGAAGCTTCAGAGTGAAAATGCAACACATTACAAATGCTGTGTGCTTCTAAAGCAATTCTAGATCTAAGGAAAACCTCAAAATCTCATTCACACACAAAGGAAAAAAAAAAGGTCCTATCAAAATGAAATGTTTATTTTATGGTCTTGGAAATAATTTTATAAAAAGAAATATTTTTACTCAGACATCTCTTGAACAACATGGAGTAACTCATTCAGTGGAAGCTGTCCCTACCCATGGCAAGGAGTTGGAACCAGATGAGCTTTAAGGTCCCTTTCAACCCAAACCATTCCATGATTCTATGATTTGGAGCAAAGCCATAGCTTTATTAGACATCCATATTTAAAATTTGTTTTTATCTTTGATTTACAGGGAGTCAAGACTCCAGTGCAAATAACTATGCAAGAAATGTATTATGACTCCATAATTTATAGTCCATGGAAAACAGAATAGCCAAAATATTTTTTTCTTGAAATGCAAAACAGTTTTCAGAAACTAGGTGCTGTTCCAGTGTTTTCTGATCCCTCTTTCATCCCAAAACTTTTTCTCTGAGTCAAGTCAGCTACACTGAATGGCAAAAAAGAAAAATCAGACTCCTGCCTGAAACATCACTTGGAGAGAACAATTCTTCTCATATTAAATATACTGCACTAAATATATAACAGGCTACCAATGCTCCCAAGACATATGCAAGCATTCGAACCCCAAAAAGTCTTAATTTTTCCAATTAAAAAAATAATAATAAATGGAGGCCTATTCTATCACAAACACAGTAGTAGGGAGATATGGAATAACCACGTGGATATATAGATACATAGCTGCATTATGGATATAACAAGGTATTCAGGTAATTGTTAGATACATCCTGTTCCAGTTTGTTTGCACAGTTCAAGAACACACTCCCAGCTAAAGGGATTAAACTTGAGTGAGAACACAATCATAACCCTTAATCCCAGTGTTTGAGTTTTTCTGGTGTATTTCTTTTAATGGATGCTTGTAAATTAAAATGTCTTTAGCTTTTAAATTATTTGGGTGGATAATTAATTGTCTGTTGCTCCCAGAAAGTGAAAATGCATCAACAGAGAATATAGACGTATTTTGAAGGACAACAAAGCAAATAATGTTTAAATCCTTCTTTAAAGCAAATAACTCTGACTTGACCAATTGATAAGACCAGTGATTTCAATATAATCGAATTGAAATAAAGCAGTTAAGCATTTAAGACTTCAATAACCTTCCTAAAAATCAATCCTTCTTTTAAACTAGACTCCCAGCCATGCCTTAGCTTTCACAGCTTTAAAGAATAAGAAGTGCCTATAAAACACCTGTGTGGTGAAAAATTTTTTAAGACATCGTATTTGGGAAATACTCTAAATAAATGTAACAAAATCACCAAACTCCCCACACTCAAAACCAGATGTTTCTCTGGGGAACTGGATGCCCCACATGATTACTGCTTGCATGCATATGTGTAACTGTGAGAGAGTGACTGATTGCCTCTTCTCATGGTGAAGATCAATACTTGCTTTAAAAGGAGACAGATTCATGGAAGCTATTGGATCCAAATAGTTTATTGCTTTGTGCTCATCCTTTTGTTTAATGGCAGCTCTCAGAGTCACCTCAGCAATTACTCTTTAAGTTGACTTTCAAGCAACTTCCTTGCACATCACATGGCCTTTTAAAGGTTGTGCTCAAAAGCAGCATCTCCCTGTCCCAAAGTGTTTAAAATAGAGGTGATGTCACATCCCTCAGCATTAGACAGTGGCACGTAGTAGGAGTTATATACTAAGAAAACATTGCAATTTACTTTCAGCCTCTGGAGCAATCCTGGATCTCTGGAATTAACTACTTGTTGGAAATGTCTTCGATTTGTGTTGCTAATTTTAATGCTAAAGGAGTTAGTAACCTATTGCACTTCAGATAAACATCCAAACACCTATGGGGCTCATCTCATGGTACCTGACCTACACAAATCTCTGAGTTTACTACAGTGGTCTGGAAATCCATTTGCTTCTATGATTATTAGATTATAATCCAATGAGTCACCAAGTGCAGTAGGTAGGTTTCATTACTCCATGGTTTGTGTAGTATTGAAATACAGATTTATTTATTTTTTTTCATTATTGTGTCATAGCTGTTTTTTCAGCTTCTGGCCAATCAAGTTATTCTCTCTACAGCATCCTAAGTCTCTGCCTGCCCTCACCTCCCTCCATTTTGTAGGGAAAGAAATAATTTTTGAATAGAACACTAAATTATAAGAAACCTCAAGGAAGAAAACCCAACCTTTCAACCAAAAAAACCTGAAAAAAAAAATCTGGTAACTCAGGTAACTGAAAGCCAGTGTGCTTTTTCTCCTCAACACCTGATGTTGTGAGGATGACAGGCCACACCTATGTCAGCTGTTCCTGCTGCAGCAGATTGGCCTGAGCTCCAGTCTCAGTGAGCTGGGTGTCACATCAGGGTGCAGAGTGCAGCCTGCAGTGCCTGTGCTGGGCACACATGCACAAGGGGAGCTGTCAGCTTGGATTTGAGGGTCCCTTGCAGCAACACCAGTGTGGGATTCACCCTGTGATGCCAGAGGACTCCCCAGGCTTAGACACAGGCACTGTGCTCTTCTCCATCAAGTCATTTGTTGTGTGTGTCAGTGGCCAAAACCCATAAAGCCTTGAAGTGACTTCTTCATAAGCTTTCTTCAAATTTATAATCATGTCTCAGAAATGTAGAATACACAATCATGATTGAAACAAAGCTAGGATTAAACACAGCATCAGAGGCTTGTCAAGGATTTTTAGCTGGGAGGATTCAGGTATAGTGACTTGAAGCCATGGTGACTGCATGATAGACAAGCCTGGACTTTCTTGGCAGGACAGAAATGAGGAGATCTAAGATACACAGTACCTTACTTTATCTGTTAGTTGTGGAAATAGTATCAAGAGAAGCAGAGAACATCTTGCAACTTAAAAAAAGCCATAAAAAGTTAAAAAGCAGCAGTAATTCCCAGCCAGCCTTTCTTTCTCCTTATCTGCTTAGGAGCCAGGCATACCTCCTGTGGGTGCCACATTACGCTCTCTGCATCAATCATTGCTCTGAAACTGTCACTTTTTCTACCCAGTTACTTGTTTCACACACCACCAAGAGCAAACCCAAGGTAAGGCCACACCACCAGGTCAGAAAAGTGAAATGCTCACTTATCTGATCACTGTTTTACCAGACAAGAAGCAAAACACCACTGGGGAGGCTGCAGTGAGCAGTCAGGTTTTATGCACTGCTCCAAGGAGGGAAGACACAGCACATCAAATCTGGTACCAGACATTCAAGCACTACTCTCCCCCATGGGCTGTGCACAACACAGAGCACACACACCATGGAGATGTTGAGAAGCTGCTATCAAAGCCCCATCTTTCAGCAAAAATCCCCTCTCACCCTGAATATCCCAAGGGGCTCCTTTCCCAACTTGTCCTCTTTTCACTGAAGTATTCCTGCTTAGGAATAGTCCTGCTAAAAGGGAGTAGTCCTGCTCCCTTTCAACCTCCCATCATCTATTTATTTCTCCTCATCTGTACTGAGGACTGCAGATCTTGATGTTCCCTAGAACAGGTTTAGCTCTGTAGGCTCCAGATAAAACATTGTGTCTATTTGCACTTCTTTAGAAGATTTACAATCTCATTCTCCACTAAATCCCAAGTAAAGCCACCAAATTTAATGGTATGTGTTATTACACGGGTAAAATAGAGCTCAGATTGCTGGCTTTGCCTTGCTTATGTCATCAGGGTATCAGCTATTCCCTTATGCCAAGTAAATACCACAGATTAGGCTAAATTCCTTGCTCAAGCTATGTTTACTTGGTCACTTTAATTCAACATGAATCTCCGTTGCCACAGAAATAGAAAACAGGGATTTTATGTCTGTATTAGACTGAAAACTCACCTCCTTTTTTCAGTCAACCTGGTTCCTAGACAGAGGCTACAGAAACATATGGGTTTGTATTTATTAATTAGGCTTCACAGAAAGTGCAATACATGAAATAAAAGACATGCTATTTCCAGAGGTTAGATTTAAAGATGAAGACTTGATTTCAACGCTATTTACCTCCTTTTATTAATATTCCACTTGGTAAGAAAGCCATGCCAATTTTCAGGTTTTTTTCTTTTGCTATTTTTTTCTTTTCTTTTGAAATCCTATGAGAAATCTAAAAAAAAAAAATTGGTATGATAATTTTTTCACTTTTTTTTTTCATTTGTATTTTGTTTATGCTTCATCAATATGAATAAGCAGCCAACCCTCAGAGAAATAAATGCTTTGACTTCTTCAAAGTGGATCAGACTGGCTCTGCAGTCCATCACTAAATTACTCTAAGTGGCACATTGGCACTACTGTCAGGGACCCTTCCTGTGCCTGGAACAAATACCTCTCCCATCAGATAAACGCAGTGCACTTCAACACAGGGGAAATATGCAATATTTATTAAAATAGGATCAAGTATTCTCAACCAACCGCCAGCAAACAGCTTTATCATCTGAGTGACAAATATTGCTAACAGCTGCAAGGGAAAACCAGTCAGATATTCTCCAAGGAATGCACCTTCTATCAATCTGTCCACTCTTGTTATAAAAACTGTTTCAGATATTTATATACAGGACATGGCTTTTTCTTCCAAATAATAAAAAAAGGAGGGCAGAAAAATAATGGGAAGGAAGACAATGGGTTCTGGAATCTATCTACTATCTGCTTTCTTGACATTTATTCGATAAAATATTTTAGAACAAACATGCTAATTTGTATTTTTATGTAATTTCTTTTTGTTCCATTTTATGGCCTCGGACTGCTTTGTTTTTTGTTCTCTCCTCTCAAATTCTTGCCCCTATATATTGCATCAGAAATCTGTTTTATTTGGGCCTGATTTTTAAAATAATTGTTGGGTGCTAAGAGATGCAAACATTTAATTATTACAATCCAAAAAGAGAACACCATTGCCAAATTTGTATTAATTTCTCAAATAAAACTAAATTCATGAACTGGAGTTAATAAATGGGTAGGGAACTGGAAACAGATGGAGAAAGCTTCTGGGACTGTTTGGAAATATAGGTTGAGTTTTGAAATCCTGATAGGTGTTTGTCTATGTATGTTGGCACCTAAGTTACAGACACAGACCTTTACTAAAAATAAGTAGCAACTGTTGTCTAGCCAATTTGCAAACTGGGACACATGTAGCATCATTTGTTAAAAAAAAAAAAAAAAAAAAAAAAAAAAAAAAAAAAAAAAATCTGATTTCCAGAATGGGACTGATTTTCCTCACCAACAACTGTTGGGCAAGGAGAATGCCAGCAGGAGACAGCATGTCAAGGACCCAGGAACACTCAGCTGCGTGGGGAGCAGCAGGACAGTGTGTTCCAGCCCTAGACAGGAACTGCAGGGCAAGTGAAGCTGTTATACTGCACAGATAAGGAAATCAAGGTACAAAGTTGGGAACACATTTGACAAGGTCACGCAGCAGGCCCAACACCACAGCTGAAGAAACAACCCACACATCCCAGTCCTGTCCTCCCATTAGGCTGTTTACCCAGAATATGCATCTCCCATGGAGGCATTCTCCTACACCCTCTTCCTCCTATAATTTTGTTTTTACTGCCTGCAAAAGTTACAGCGTATGTAATTCTCTCTAATATTTACAGCCTCTGGTTAAAACAATTGCAACCTATTAAAGTGTGTTATAACCTCACAAAAAATAACCTTGTACAAAAATCTTCCACAGCTCAGTATCCCTAAATCTTAACAAGGAAAGGTAATTGTTAGCAGTAGATTTCCATCTCTGCAAAGCATAAAAGAATCAAACATCAGACAACTACATTTCAGAATGCAGACACACCGAGGCAGAGCGATGCTCCTGTACATCACTGCAGCATGAGTGAGATGAGGGTCAGGGACCCCAGATACAGCTGGAACACAGAGCCAGAGAACACACAGTGCCCAGGCAGATACATCAGCCTAGCAAACATCTTCTCTGCTGGGAGAAAAGGATTTTTCCTGTATCCACCAACTCATGTGGTTGCCACTCCAGCAGTATCTGCTTTTTCACTCCTTCAGAAACCATTAGGTGTCACCATTAGGTTCCAGCCATAAAGATTTGCTTCTGGTTACTCTGAAAATCCTGAAGGACAATGCACTATGTGGTTCAGTGCACACAATTTAAGGAAGGACCATATAATATACCCTTAGATGTGAAAATGTTTAAGAAGTAGAATTTAATTCACTGTGGAAGATGGGTAAACCAGAAACCAACTTAGAGCAACCCCATCTACACTGTAATTATGGAGTTATATCTAACCTTGAAATTCTAAATCTGTTACTCTGAATTTCTTCTGCTTGACTTGCTTCCCACTGCCACCACTGTGTCTTATCTAATAACCTGCTTGTGTTTCTTGAATTGCTTTTTCCACATATATTGGTTGGATGTTTATAGGAGGCTCTCCATTTGTTATTTTCTATATGGGTTTTACTTTCTCAGTTTCTATTCACTGTTGACAGCTCCAGTTGTATACCTATTTTCTCCTGCTCAGTCTTGTCTATGCACTTCATTAATATGCTCTTTACTTGTTTGTTGGTCTTTTACTGATCTGAGTTTAGGCCCATTCTCTGGGGAAGCTCCCCATGTCACCTCCCCAATCCATCTTGGAGAAACCTTCTTGCCCAACTTAATGGGTTTGGCTAATGAGAGATAGAAAAATCCTAAATAAAAAACATCACTGAAATGTGTCTGTCTGCCAAAAGGTGACGTTTTATGTATTTGTCCTATTTCAAGGACAAGAACCTGCCAGTTTAGGGCTCTGTCTTGAGTCCTGGTAAGAAGCTACAGGTACTTAAACCTCATCTCAGATATTTCATTACACTGGGGAAGAAACTTTGCTTTGCTATTTCATAACCTCCCTTCTTGCAGGAAGGTCAGAGTATGAAGATGAGCCTCCCACTGTGCTCCAAGTTTAATTACAGAGAGTGAAGAACAAGCTGATGGACGACCTTCTAGGGAAATCACTCATCCCTTGGCCTCCATGAGCTTTCATAATGGAGCTGAAAAAACTGTAGCAAGTGATAAAAGGAGGGTATTAAGAATTTTCTGAAGAGCAAAAATGGCTGCAAAACCTTGTGACAGCATTTCAGAACTTTAAAGCCTGTTTCTATTCCTAAAGGTCCCAAAGCTGACCCAGTTTTTTCAACAATTTGTGATTTTTCTTCCTTTGACATTTCTAGTTAATAACTACATAGTTTTTATTTCCACCAAACCCCACATTAAATAGAATCTTGACAAAATGAGAAGAGAAAAAGAAATGTATTTCTATATTCACATTAAAATTCACTAGAATAAAATGGCTAATGGAAGAATGCATTTTGACACAGGTGAAAATTCATCAGCACATCTCTGAGAGCCACTCTCCCTTGAGAACCTCTGAGACAAAGGGGATCAAGTTGAGGAGGCAGTTTATTACTGCACAGGCATCAGTGTTGGGTTCAGTTCTTTGCAAGAAGAAATATATTTGGGCCCAACTTGAGAGAGGTTTCTTTGTTTGCTTAGGCAGCTCAGCTTTTCCAGCCCCACCTGTTCTCTCCCCTGAACCAGATGTAGCTGTTGGTGTGGGAAAGACAAACATCTTGACTGGACCATCACCACAGCCTGGTGGGCTGCAGAGAGGCAGATTTACACACACAAAATAAAAAGCATGGGACTGCTCAGACTTGAACTTCCACTGAGAAGGTTCTGCTGAAACAGCCTGAATCCTCTGCACTAATGAGTCAGAGGAAGGACTGCAGGTAGACATGAAATATCTGAGCTGATACCAATCATTGCTCTTCTCTCACCTCTCTTCCTCAACACAGCTTGAGATGAAATCCCCTCCTGTTCTGGTAACAGTGCTGTAGAAACAGATACCTTCCCATGAGAAGATTTTGGGTTAAATGAACTTCTGGTTTTCAAGAGGGAAATGTAAAAAAACTAAGATAAAGTTTAGAAAGACAGTTACTTATAAAAGGAGTTAAAACCTGATTTTTCCCCTCATATCCTGAAGCCTCTAGCTTATTCCATTACTAGAAAAAGGCTAGACAATTTGCTATTTAATCACTTGGATTCAGTCTTCCATATAAGCCTTTTCTATTTATATATGCAGCAAATTTTGGTGGCAAAATTTTTACAGAAGACATCTGAGCTGTTAGCAAAAGCAGAAATAATTCTCTATGTTGACCCATATGAAAAAATAATCCTTTTTCCTACCCAACTGTTAAAATCCATACATAATAAGATGTGTTTTATTTAATACACTTCCTACAAGCTATACCGGTAAGAGAAATAAAATGTGTAACCTGATATTGTAAACTTCCACAAAACTGTCTTTCCTTTGGTCCTATTCAGATTAGAATGATTTTTTTTTTCCCTAATAGTCTTTCGACTTCTCAACATACATTCTCTCTCCCCCCACCCCCCCAGTATGTTTTTATGTTGTACTAAATTTATCTGCAAGTGATGAAAAGGGTTTCCTTCCATTTGCTTCCAACAGACACCCACCAATCAGAATGTGTTACGCCTCTGCAGATCTTTTTCACGAAAATTTGCCAGGGTAGATCAAGCATTTAAAACGCATTTTTCCTTTATCTCCTGCCTCCTATCTAACTACCTTGAACTCCAGTTTAATAGGCACTCAGTGATACCGTAGAAAGAACCAAATGACCTCAAAGTCCACAGAACAGGAAAATACAGGACTGCTTTTTCAGGTATTGATTCTGGAACTGCAGCCAGAAAAAAATTCTCTCACAAGCAAGTTGGTCTCAAAGGAAGGTTATGGAAACTTAACTCACTCAGGAGTCTTCAGGAAGATATATATAAGAAATACTTGTTGGGGAAATGGTGTTTAAAATGAACACTTTCATTATTAGGTGAGCACATAACTATAGGAAACTAGCCCACTAGGTCCATTGCAGAAAGATGTGCTGTCCATCCTCCCTTTCTCAGCCACAACAGGACTTGAGTTACAAAGGAACAGACACATACCCTGTAACTTCAAAAATGGTGGGGGAGTAAGGGAAAAGTGAGAAGAATTAAAACAGACCAAATGAAGTACATGTAGGTGGTTTACATTAACACTTTTTGACATATCAATAGCTTCTATTTTTGGTAATGGTGGGATTTTCTTTTTATTCTATAAAAGCACAGAATAGCATGACTGTCTTCCAGATTTAAAATTTAGAACAGCTGGAACAGAGTTTGAAAAGCGAGTTGGGTTTTCAAAGGGACTTTTAGGACTATTTTGTTGAAGGTGCTGGGCCTCTCATTTCTTCCTCATAGGATTTTCAATCTGAGGACACATTTGCACAAGGACAAACCTTCCCAAAAACATCACACCCAAACTTACATTGAAATGCTAATGGGGAATTTAAAAAAAAACCCCAAACTAAACACCTTCCTACTGTTTAGCAAGTGCAGCCTATATATAACAGTAGGCCCACAGGATGAACCTGATTCTCAGAATCCCACGTCAGCTGTCCCCAAGCCTTTATGATGGTTGTTACTTTGGAAAAGCAACTTCCCCCATGCTACCTCTAAGAAAGAACAAAAAAAAAAAAAAAAGACAAAGAAAATAGCATCTGCCATCTTGTCATTGATTCTCTTTAAGAAACTCTGCACTTTATTAATCTCTGTCAAGCATTTGGAAGCAGACATTCATACATCCCAACAATTGAATCCAACTCCACAGGCAGTGCCAATTCTTCTCCAATGCAAGGGTGACATGCTACACTGCTCATAGGTCATCTAATCAGCAGTGAAATAAAGAACTGCCAGACCTCATAACATTTAAGTTGTCCACAGAATGAAGTGTGCTGCACGTACCCCCGGGAACTGGTGTACAAAACACACACTGCAACATTTAGAAGCCTGACTCAAAACTCCTTCCAACTTAAAGGTTTCCATTTTAATTAACTTTCTTCTGTTACATTTTGCTTTGCCATCATACCGTAGCATGGGAAAATACAGTAAGCTAAGCAAAGGTTTGTATTCATGCAATTTAATGTAAGAATTAAAAAAAAATTAGCAAAATACAAAGCTTTATTTGCCCTTAGATATATACATGCAACTGCCAGTTTGAAATAAGGGATTTTTTGTGGGGTTGTTTTGTTTTCTTAAGACAATGTATATTTTTAACTCAGGAAAGGTGGGTCACAGTCATAATTGGGTAAATGCAAACAACCACAAATTAACTCAGATCTCCTCATGTTTTACAGAGCAGACAGGGAAGGTACAGTTCTGCTAACAGAGAGCAGAGGAGGCCTTTAGAAGAGGACAACTGCTAACACCATCTGTACCCTGTGGTGGTTGTAAAGAGACCTGGAGCCACCTGAGTGGCTCTGAGAAACCTGCTGGCTGTTCCTTCCTGCACTGAGGAAAGAACACACCTCAATGAAGGCTTACTTCCAATCTGCATTTTCCTTCACAATCCTCCTGCCTCAGCACAGCCAAAGGTCAATGCCTTCAGCAGGCAATGCTTAAAAAGCAGCAGCTTTTGTCTTTTCAATAGCCTTAGAGTGAATGATTTTATTTGGGAGCAATCTATGATGCAAGGAAAGGCTTTAACTGCAGCTGCACTAGCAGCTACAGATTCTCTCTTTAACCTGATTCTTTTTTTTATTAGTTCTTTATCTGTTTATTGGCCCAAGGAGTACAAGGGTGGAATTGAATGAGAAACCCAAGAGAGTTTCAGTCTCAGTCAATACAATTTTGCTCTCTTTAGAGGCTAAGCACAAAGCCAATTGCTCTCCAGAGTTCCTTAAACTCTCATCCATCTATGAAACCACATTCATCATCCTCATCCCTACATTCTTCTTCCCTAACACTCTGGTCCTTCAAGGCCTACAGACTTTTCCCCCCAAAATTCATTGAGACTCAAGAAACTTCAGTACTGTCCTTTCCTTCAATTTTTTAATGCAGCAGAACACCTAGAAACAGTTTTTACATAAATTTCCCATTTATTCTGAACATCAAAAGGATATGGGGAACACAACTAACAAGCAGTTTTAAGTGGAAGGAAATTTAAGTGAACCAGAAACCAGAAATACTAACTTGTTCATGGATACTGAATTCTTAAATGGCCCTTTGAAATTGCCCCAGGAGTGAACGCTGGGGAATATCACAGTATCATGGAAACGAAACAGCCACTAAAGGAACAGCAGTGAGAGAAACTCACAGTGACTTTGGAAATGGAGAAAATTGGATACTGTGCCCTCTCAACATGTAACACATGCAGTCTGCAGGTAAGATAAGAAACAGTCCACAAAAGATTAATGCAGAGGGAAGTATCTATTCTTTATATTCTTGTAAATAGGACAAGAAACAATCACATCAAATTCCAGCAGAAATATCCTGACTGGAGACTAGAAAAATCTTACTTAAGTCAAGAAGAACAAAGCTTATGTGCAAGCTGTGGAACAACAGACAGTAGGAGTATTCAGTGTTTTAACAGACTTGATAAATACTTGCCAGGAAAAGCACAGGTACTGGAGCAAAAGGGTCAGCCAAATAACTTTAAGGTCTTGCCAGCCCTATTGTACTTTGATTTAAAACCTCTTCATAAAATAGTTTATCTAAGCACAGCCTACATTTTAGCTGCACAAAACCCATCCATCCTAGTCTGTGTCATCAGCTCAGGTTAGAAATCAGTTCTGTGACATCTGCAACTGCCTTTTCTTCAGCAACAGGGTATTCCCTCCTCACTCTCTTCAAATGCCTGCTTAATCAGAACACTTAGTCAAAATACATGAGATTTTAAGTTTATTAATGTAAAAATGTCTCTAGAGCTCAATTTATATCCCATTATAATTTACTGCGTTTTAAGCATATGCAACAACTATTATTCATGCAATCAGAAATGTTTTCCTGATTGCATTTATGCAGTTTTCAAACATGTATTATAACTGACCTTATTAAATATGCTGAAGCACCACTTACACAAAATCATACAAAGGCACAGTTCCTCAACTGAACTCTCAAGCAGCACTTACAAGCATGAATCAGTGCTAATTGCTTCACATTTATCATCTCTGAAATTAGAGTATGGGCAAAAGTTCTCAAACAAACAGCTGTGTAGGTCACAGATTGGCAACAATTTGCTAAGCAAGTTATTTGCTCCCCCTTCACCCCGGACTTGTTTTTTAACCCCATCTTCAGCCAAATAATCTGAGAGAACATGTTCTTTCTCATCACCTATGAATGTCTACTCTAAATTTATAAATATTGTATCAAATGCAGTAGAATAAAGTCATCGGTTTATGATGAACACTGAAACTCAGGTTCTAAACAGTGCCATGTACTTCACATGCACAAATTCTGAGACTCTGTGCATTCCTGGTAATCTATTTTATGCCAAATAGTCTCCTGTCATGTTTTTATGTGTGTCTGTTCCAAAATAAAATGATTCCTTTAAAGTTTTTATGTTGAATAAAGATCAAAACGATGAGAAGTCAAAAACTTCTGTAGAAACATATGCCCTTTTTCTTCAGTAGGCAGAAACAAATTACAGAACTTGATTGCCCACAACTTTCATCCTTGTACAGTCAATGACCCTTTCAAAAGATTTGCCACAAACATCCTTCAAAATCAACTGGAGAGTGTTTTAAAAGTGCCTTTACAAAAGTGTCTAGTGGTTCCATGTAATTGTGTCTCCCAACCTCTAGCTATTAAGTTCACCCCATATTGACTCCCAGCAGAAACATTCTGAATTATACGTTTTCTGAATGACATCAGTTTACATCAGGAAAAGATCTGATCCACAGTTGTGGACTTGGATTTTTTTAATCAGCATTCATAAAGCACTTGAGTATTACTTATGAAATGAATGTTTGGCAACTTGGGTACATTTACTTGAGCACATAATCAACAGTTACACTTCGGGAATCAAGACGTGCAGAAACGCCGTAGTGTTAAAAGCTGGAAAGAAAACAGAAATAAATAATAACCATTCTAGACATAACCTTTCAGAGCACATAGGACCATAGAGACAGGCTATTTTTGCCTGGAGGCTGTACATGAATCTGAGGAAAACATGTGGACATCAGTGTGATGTGCAAAGACTTTGGTTTGAGCAAGATGGGGCACCTGCTACTCCTTTTCAAATTAAATGGCACCCAGGAGCAGAAGTGCTTGTACTAATCACATCCCCACAGCGCAAAAACCCTCTCCCTCTTCTACGATGGAGACAACCTGTAAGGTTTGGACAAAACTGAAGGACTTGTGTGAGAGCTTGGCAAGACAGAGAGGGGATGTCTAAGGCACTACCCCCTTCCTTTGACAAGAGGCTAATTAAAAAAAAAATAAAGTACACCCCAAATTATCATGACAGGCTGACTACAATGCCCCAGATCTCTCCATGGAAATCTTCATAGCTTTTACATTGTACAATGAACTGAGAGAAATCAAAATTGTGAGTGTGTTTATGCAACGTATTTCACCTACTTGTACTTCCCTGTACAGTCACACACACCTGAGCTGCACTGAGCACTAAACCATTACAGATGCATAAGGACAGTACCAGAGGCAGGATGAACTTGCATCTCTTTGGGGGCTGAAACTATAGCGTGATGATTAGGATATTCAATCTGAAATACTTCACCCAGCTATTATTCCCTGTAAGAGTCCAATCCAGCCTCAGCTCTTCCTAAAAAGTATAATTTACCTCCACCTTAAAAAAGGTCCTTTCTTTGGTACCAAACCCTGTAGAGCTGGCACATGTCACTGCTGCCATCAGCATCACTGCACACTCGGATAAGGTGTCAAGGTCTTTGCTCCCACAGAGATTTATTCATCTCCTGAACACCACCAGTTTTCTTCAGAGAATCCTGCACAATTCAAGGGCAAGGCCAGAAAGGCTTCTGGAATTATTTCAGGCTAAAGTTGCTTTCAGAGTAGAATAAGGCCCCCTGCATATATTCATGAGCCCAGAGGCTCATCTGTGGTACTGAAGAAAAAGCCACTTATCCCACATCTCTGCAGTCAGGACAGGATGAGAGATGACCATGACTATGGTCTGAGTCCAAGAGAAGATGACTGCCTTAATAAAGACACTTTTAGACAAAGAGCTATAATCACAAGCAAAGTCTAAAGGCATCAGGGAAGGAAGCTGAATAGGGCTCAGACAGTAAATTTTACTTTTGCTTCAGTTTCTCCTGGTTTAAAAAATAGGAGTAAGACAGTGAAAGGCACTTTGGAATAGATTGGTGAGCAACAGTATTTTAAAACTGGGGATTACTACTCTGCTTTAAGATTAGAGGTAAAACATGGCTTAAAATGAAACATTAAATTGATTGACAGAGTTATTAACATTCTCACACTTCTTTGAGTACATAATGTGATATGTAGCACTGTTTGCAAACTAGGAGAATGATGCACACCTGATTTGTCTTCATAAATCATTTTATTTTTACCTGTATCAGTAAGGCAAACCTCCTAAGAGTACTGGAACAAGGCCTGAATGGTGCTGAATTTTCATTTTTAAGACAATTTGATAATCAGATTCAAGTCCTGAAGTTTTCCCCAAGTTCTTTAAATGGCAATGAGCATTACTTAACTAATGCTAACAAGGCTATAAAAGAAACAGCAAAAGATGAGGGCTAAGAATGACAACTTCAAAGCAAGATCAAGATGAGGAAGAATGAACAAAGTGGTAAGAAAATGTTAAGAAAAAAAATTGAGAAAGAAGAATTCTACTCCAAAATGTTGGCTCTGCTCAATGGCACTTAGTACAGAATATTCCAGGATAATTTGCTGCAGTAATAAAGACACCAGGGTTCAGATCATGCATCTTTTTTGGCATTTTGCTGAAATGGTAAAGTCATTGGTGCATTGAGAGGCTTCAAATGAGTGATCCCATCCTTCTCCATCATACACACACCCGTTATATTCTTTTCAGTAATAATGAAATTCCTCTTATAATGATTTTTCCTCACTCTTGAGAGCATAATTTCTGTCTATGAAATGTTTCCCTGAAGAAACAAAGCTAATAGACTTCTGCCTTAGTTGCCTTTGTCAGTGTTTTTACCCTGGTAATTTCCTAGGAAGGAATTTTTGATTAAATTAATAAGGATAAACAGTTGTCAAATGTATTCAGTCCTCAGGAAAGATGGAAAGAATATATTAAGCTGCCTCAAAATTTTGGTAAGCTCTCTCCCCCCAAATCCAAACTGCAGCCAGTGACATGTTTAAAGTGATGTATTGTTAGACTGGTTGAAAATTTTCTACAAAAACACACTTTGATTGAAAGTAACATTTTTTATAAAATGCCATTTCTCAGAGAAGACATCTGCTGTCCTTAAGAAAATGTGAATGTTTTGGTGTGCCAGAACATTTGGAAGAAGTCTTTGTATTCACAGTCAGACATGACTGGATTAAGAAAAAAGTTTTAGTCTTTCCACAAAGAAAGAGAAGAGTATATTCCACTTGGTTCCAAAAATTAATGAAAAGAAGATTCAATGGTTGGAAAGATCAGAAAAAGGTGGAAATTCTATTGAAACTTTAACTGAAACAAGAGGTCCTTATCATATAAGGAGAAGATTCCAGGTATATCACTTACCGGAGCTCAAAAAAGGGATTTCGTACTTATGGTATACCATGGATTTTTTCAGCAGTCTGTAATTAAAGTTATATTCAGAGATTTAAACAAACATTTAACAAAATTCTTTAATAAACTCTAACAGGATAGGGAGAAAGAAAAATGAAAAATCCAGCAGTTGAAAATAAATAAATACATAAATATGTAGGTGGCACAGGACCTTGACCTCAGAACTTTACAAATTATATCACAGAATCATATTTTGATTCCCTGTGTAGCAAAAGAAAATAAACAAGCATTATGTCTAAGTAAACCCCACCCCTCCAAAAACCAAAAAATACCAAAAATTGCTGTAGCTCAATATGGCAAGGAAGAAACTTCTTAATCAAAGTCCAGAAGCACATCTCTGAGCTCTATTAAATTCAAGAGCTCTGGTTTTGCAGACCTCAGCAGGAAGCTAACATCAGCCTTTCATGACAACAAAGATGCTCTGTGCATTTGAAATGGTTTTCATTATCCTGAATATATGTTAATATCCTTAAACATGAAATAGATCAAAAAGGCACAGATTCATCCTTACCTCAAAGACAGAGAATTCCCAGACTATAAGGGAAAGTGATTCTGAGGTTTTAATGTACAAGAAGAGAGACTTATTGTTCAAAAGATGCTGCTAAAATGGCAATGTCTTTTTATGCTTACTTTTCATGAAGCTTTTTGCAGGGCAAAAAGCTTTCTTTGAAATGGTTTCTAACAGTTGTAGGATGCCTCAGAATTTTTTTAATCCTGTAATGACACAGGGGAAGGAAATTATTTTTTATTTGCTTTTCAGCTCCTTGTTTTCCTCATTCTATTAATCATCTCTTATGTAAGACACTGCTGCAGAAGCCCCATTTCAGAAAATCAAATGAAGCCAAATAATTCTGGCAGACAGAGATATCAGTCATTTGTGCCTGACACATTTCAAATGGCTTGGTTTCTTTCGATTTTGCTCCCTCAGAGGATTCAGCAAATGAGCATGTTTTCATAAACTATTTGGAGATTTTTAACAGTACTTGAATGAGCCAAAATAAATACTATCATCTTATTCACTTAATGTTGTGTATCATTTTATTTGTTCTTTCATAATTTGCATACAACTTTGATACTTATACAAAGTTTCAAGTCATGTCAAATCCCTTTCAAGAAGCATTCATCATTACTGCTAAAAAAGCATATTATTCATCATATGGCAGAGTCACTTGTGCCTCCAAACTCCCACACACATCCAAGAAGACTTTGCCATAATCAAGGCCTGGTACTTATGCACAAATTGAATTTACTTTCCTTTATGTCAAAAGGAAGTAAAGAGATCTCACTGCTGTGAATAACAGAGAGTGAGGCATGGCTCAGCTCCTCCAGGAAAGTCAGCAGGTTCAGGGAAATAAAGTTTTTGCAAGTATAAAAGGGTAGATGACATACTGCCCTCATTAGGAAAAAATTGCAAATGCTGACTCAGGGAGATCTTTCCTTCCTGAACCTCAATGAAACCAGAGATCAAAGGCACATCTCAACAGAAGGTAAGAAATTCAGGCAGGAAAACCCTTAACTTCACTGGGAGCTGAAGTTGTAAATTTAACACTGAAATACTTTGAAATTGCACATTATCATAATCTAGGCACAGATATGGATATAGATGGATATAAGACATGGAGCCTGCTTTCCTTCATCGGTCTGTTTGTATGTGTGCACACAAAGAAGAAATCACTGCTCATGTGGCATTTTCCTGAGTGGAAAGGTGTATGGCAAAGAAAATCTTGAAGTATCTTGAAAGAGAGGGAAATCTGAAAGGCCCTTAGAAGTGTTAGACTACAAACACTAACTCTGGATATGGTAACTTCTCTTGACCAGAGGCTGCTGTCTTCTCAGTATTTCTGAAGCATCCTCAGATTTACTGTTTGCCCTGTTTTGGGAGTAGTCCACATCCCATGGAGCTTGCAGCAATATGCTGATACTCAACTAGCAGTTTTCTAAATTCCCCCTTGAACAACACACACCAAGGTTGTTTTATGGTTTGCATGTAGCACAGGCTGCAGCTACACCAACATTTCAAGTTTAATTGCAAGCAAACATAAATACACTTTTAGAATACTGCTTAGAAGTTATGTGACACTTTCTGCTGGAAAAAACATGTAAATTATTTCAGCTTTCTTGATGGGCTCTAACAAGATTTTACTTTTTAAAAGCTACTTTATATATATACACCCCTCCTAGGTATTTTTACAACGACTTCTTAATTATTCAGCTGCAGCTTCTATTCTCAGTTCCATGACAAGAAGATTTAAGAGGGACTGTAATGATGATCTGCAGGAATGAGACTGGACTGCTAAGTCACTTTTCAAGAGCTGCCACTGAATTCTGGAAATTAGTTGAGAACATATCTCTGAATTGCCTCCAGCCCCATTGAAATACACGCAGTGAGACTGAACAGCTTGTCCATTTTACTGCATCAGCTAAATTCTGCACTTAACATATTAATTGCAGAAAAAAAACCCAAACAAATTTGACTTACAAATGGCTACTGGTCACTTAAAAACACAGCAAAAAATACAGTTAATTATATTACTCTATAATTCTATGTTAATACTGTTCATCTGTTATCAAAGATGTTTATTTGGTCATAAATGATCTAATTTTGTTTTTCCAGGAACCATTCTAACAAATTGCTTTGGTAGAGATCATTCATCTTCAGTCAACAGTCAAGTTAGCAGTAATGTTATGTACTGAATTCATGATGTACTTCTTGTGTTTTCTTAACATTATTTTTGCAAGTTACTTTAAAATGCATTTTTGCTTCATGCAACTTTAACATCAGACAAAGCAGTCCTATTTCATCCCATTTTAACCAAACTACAAATTCATGAAAATTTTCATCCAACCTTTGTACTCTTAGATAATATTCCAGTAGTTCCAGGCAGAATTTTCATTCAGGTAAGATAATTTTGAAAAAAACACAACCCAAAACCCCCTTCAGC
Organism: Phylloscopus collybita; assembly: GCA_027886175.1. Lineage (NCBI taxonomy): Eukaryota > Metazoa > Chordata > Aves > Passeriformes > Phylloscopidae > Phylloscopus > Phylloscopus collybita. The sequence continues at coordinate 6,979,246 of JAJNNQ010000019.1, read as the reverse complement.
ACTTACTGTGATATTAATATGATCAACATACAATGAGGGGTAAATACAAAAAAAATATTTTCTCATATCCTACTAGCCAACTGTAGGCCAGAAGCAATGAATGGAGAAAAGAAAAAAGATTAAACTTTAATAATCTGTGGTTTCTTATTATTTCACTTCACAGGCAGCCAGGCTTCCAAGCCTACCATTTACCAGCCTGGCTCTCCATGACTGAATTGCCTGAAACTGGTTAAATTTCAGCCACTAGAAAACATGAAGGCTCCATTCTCAGGGTCATTAGAGAAGGTGTTCCTGTGGTGCTGAGCTGAAGCTGCACAAGATGAGCATCCTCGTGGTCAGCACCTTTAGGGCGTTCAGTGGAAAATGTGCATTCCTGGCATTAATTCTCTCCCTCCCTCTTTCTGACAAGCTGTGAAACTTACCAGGACATAACCCACGGCAGATATAAGCACTGTGGTCATCAACTGGACCATGATCCCTGATGGACACATGCTAAGCCATCCCTTTGTTCTTGGAGCAACCACTACAAACGCCACAAGACTCATCAATAGAAGTGGAAAAGTTTAGGAAAAAGCAAACAGACAAAACTAAAACAAACAAACAAACAAAACCCAAACCAACAAAAAACCCGCAGACACACACACAAAGCCCCAAAACACTACTAAAGAAAAGCAGCTTTCCACAGAAAAAATGTAATAGTGTTCTGTCAGTACGAAGGATTTTTAATTTAGGGCGTGTATAGATTTTTCTAAAAAATAAAACAATGCCCCCTACCAAGTTTGGGTTCACTGAAACTGATTTCCCCTCTTCAAATTCAGAAACTGAACTAAGAAATTCACTTTTACTCAGTAAACTGACCCTGAGAAGTATTTACAATGATTCTGCTTTTCTAGATTGAAATTATTAAAGTCTAGTGCAGCTGCAGCAAGTGATCCATAAAGAAGTCATTATGGAAAATGTAAGAGCAATAACTGTTCATGAAGTTGAGTCAGTTATACGTTCAGTCAACTCTTCTGAACAATACTTGAATAAATCTAGAGGGTATCTGGTGTCTAAATCCTTAATTGTGAACTAGGATTGATGATCTTGTAACTCAAAACAGAAACCCATCACTTACAGCTGTTCAGATGGTGCAACAAAAATAGAACACAAGAAAAAAGTCTTCCAGAAGTCTTCAAACCAGGGTTATCAGCTGCCAGCAAACACTTCACTCCCTTCTCATTTTCATCATATCCACATCTGGTGACTAAAGCTAAATTACTCATTCTGTTCAGCTCCCCAGTAAGTTTGGAGTTTCTGCCTTGGAAGGATTTGATTCCAAGCTGTAATATCCTCAGAACTGTAAGGTTTGCAAAGCTTGTTCTGAAGCTGTCCCCTTGCAGACATCATTCTTGTCCTGCTGTACCTGGGTGCTCTAGGAATACCAGCACAGCTCTCTGGGAGTGACTGAGCACCAAGCACAGAACTCTCAACATTTCTAACCTGTTATAAAGCTGCTTTTTGATCTCCACACTGCTTTTAAGTAAAGTATTTAAACTATTGATTCTCTTGGCCACAATCCAATTCTATTTAAACAGAGAGAGCGAGAGAGCATGAGAGAGCCAAACAGCTCTATTTGTTGACCACACAAACAAAGGTTTGCATCTGTGATGCTGGAAAAAAAGACTAGGTTGTGGTGGACCCCCCTCACTCCCTGGTTATAATTCACTTGTTATTACACACAGCACTTTTAAAAAAAAATTAAATTCATAAAATTGAAGCAGACAAGAAAATAGGAAATCACACAGCTTTTGGAGACATTCAAAGGCTATTTAAGATGTTGAAGAGCTGCACAGAAGCTCAACAAAAGTGGAATGTTTTTTACAAGTACTTTCTGGGTTTTTTTTTTTATCCATTACATTCAGCAGTAAGTAATCAGCTGCCAGCTTTAGTAAGACTGCTCACAGGGGTAAGGATGCTACTTTTGTGACTTAAAGAATCTGTTGAAGCAAATCTCTTGAATGTAGAGAGGAGAAAATAATCTACAGGAATACCTCAGTGTGGTTTGATGCAGTTAAAAAATAATCTAAAATGCAGAATCATTTAATTAATGCCATCTAATGTACTCTTTCAAACTACTTTAAAAATAAATATTTTGATCAAACAATCAAACTTCTGAGAGAAGTTTCACACATCTATATTCTGTTTGGTTTACAGTAGCTATCAGATGTACAGTGTTGGGACACATATAGAACAGTCATTGCAGCTAAAGACAAAAGAGAGTAGAGCAGGAAGCTTCCAACTGTGAACCAGATGGTTCCCTAAGTAGGGAAGCCTCCTCCTCAAATTTTCCTCCAAGTCATTCTGTCCATTTAGAATGAGGTTTTCCTGTCAGAATAACAGAGTTTGGAAACATGTATTGTGAGATAAGTAGAAAACTCGTAGACATCCAAAAAAATGTCCTTTGTCTCCAGGGAATTCTCTTCCCACCTGGTATAGCAGCCTCAGTCTGTTAATGGTCCTAATGACACTTGTTTTTCAGATTATGTGATTTCCAACTCCCCCTCTCAACTCCTGGGCTGTGGGTTTAAATTTTTAACTGCAATATGACATTACTCTCCACCTGGCTCCCTTTGCATTTGATATTAAGGAGAGTAAAACAAACTTCTTCAAAGCAGCCTTGCCCTAAACATGCTCTGATTGTCAGTACAAGGAGAATCCACCAAGACTTTTGCAAAAAGGCCTCAAAATTTTCAATTGCTTTGCTTCCTGATGCTATATGCAATATAACAGATAAAGCAGTCCCACCGTCTCGTGAAAAATATTGTGTTCCAGCAAGGACTTCTTTAAGCATTAATAACTCCAAACATTCAGAGAATGAAAGAGTAGCTGCTATCAAATAAAAGTGATTCATGAAGAATCACCAAAAAAAATTAAAAATTACAAATTACAGATTGTGGCATTAAAAAAATAAATATGTGAGCCTAGCAGCTTCCAACTTGTGGCTTTCTAACTTTTTCTACATAGTCTTGAAACACAAAAGATGAGAGTAACTAAGTAACTCTAGTACTAGGACATTAAAAGGAAAATATTGACCTGAAAAGCAGGATCCCTTCTGGATCCCAAGGATCCTAGATCCAAGGATCACCAGGCATCTGGTGCTGTTACATAGATTGTGAGTCTTCAGGCACTCAAGCTGACTCTGTGCAACCAACTTACCTCTAAAAATACTTCTAGATAGTTATGCAAATTCTGAGGCATTGAACAAGCCTCAAAGACAAACCAGCTGACCTGTGTACCCACTGATTGGGTTAGATTTAACTTTGGAATCTCTAAGTGTCCTTGGTTGTGTGGTGGAACGTGTTCAATTGAGCGTTTTCATTCTAGCACACTGCTCCATGCTAATTCTTTTCTGGCCCTCTCCAGAAGAACAACTTCTGAATGGCTGTTTCTGATTAATCGTTCAATCTCATTTACATTAGACCACTAGCAAATTATTTTTGCATTTAATATATATATATATTTAATACAAACATATAACCAGACATTCAGAAAAACTGAGAGTGGAATACACTAGAACAAGGATCTAGTTAAAAGTATTCTAAGCTATTATTGCTAAAATGTGTTGTTTTTTTCCGGTGGAATTTGAAATAGTGAAATAATTTGTTAAAGACCATGTAATGTCCTAAGTAGAAGTTAGCTACTTTTTAAATGCCATCCTGCACATTAGAACCCAAAATTTCTGAAATTCTCAGCAGCAACTGTATATAGTGTATTATGGAACCATACTTCTTAGACAAATGGGGGACTGTGTCAAAACTCACCTTCAAGTTCATTATGTCAGAAAACTGCTCTTCCTGAAGCATTTGAAACAAACTTCTGATGCACTGATGAAAATAAGTAAAAAACTTTTGCTCTGAAAGTCTTACTCTCCAGATGGTGCAGAAATATGGAACATAACCATAAAACTTCATGTTTACAAAGCACGTGAACAGAAAGATTATAACATTAATGAATTCTTTCACTGTCCTTTGCTTTTTAAAGTATATTTTTCTAACCCAGCTTCTCATTTCTAATCTATTCTTTTAATTCTGCAAAAATCCATGAAAATACCAAAGATTATTGTTTCCCCAAATGGCATTACCATATAAATGAGGAAAAGCCAGCAGGCACAGTCTTTAATTTCAGAGTGACTTTGCTCTTAGAATGAAATCAGTATTATCTGAACAAAACTGTTACCTGATGTGTCCAGGAAGTAGCTTGACCATGGACAACACCTTCAAATTAGCAAAACAGGGGAGAAGTGACAGTGAAAAAGGCACAGTCCTTAAGTTTCATATTCAGATCCTGACTGGACCATCTTCCCTGTCGAGGGTAAAGCTGTGTCCTGCCCTCCCAATCCATTTCTCCTTAGAGCAGCACTGTCCCCTTGCCCTGCCATTTCAGCTCTGGACTTTGCGTCTCACTTAAGGACTTCACATTACCACTGCCTTCTCCACATGTGCAATGTCTTTAGCTTTGCAGTTCTCAGATTCTTGCTCCTTTGCTTCAGCCTCACCATGGAGAGTGACTGCAGCCCCTCTGAGCTGCAGATAAGGTTATCAGCTGGCAGTGCTCACAGCAGCTCATCAACAGGTGAACCCCACACCTGATAGAATGTCATTTCCCTCTGTGCTCCAGAGTGGAAAATTAAGTCCATTTTTACATGCCAAGTTCCCATGTTTATCTGTATCAGAAAACCCATGGGTCACCAGGGCATAACAGAGAAGAAAATGTTTTATTTCTATTCCCTTCCCAATATATTTCCTTCTGTGGCCTACTTGTTAAGAATATCCTATTACTCTAAAGGGAAGGCCACATTCTTTCACTTTTCCCACTGGAGTTGTACATTTCTTTGTCCCCTTTTGCAAAATAAGTAAATTATTTATGTTTCAGAGAGAAAATCACTACAGCATATTAAAAACAAGATTTATTAGAATTATAACCTGGCACCAGTCTTTTCCATTCTGCCGACTGCCTTGAGTAGCCCAGCTGCACTCATTTATATTCCATAATATCTATAGGAAAGTTAAAAACTTTGCAGCCCAAACATACTGACTTGGTAAGATCTAGTGCCATTTTCAGAAGAAAACTCTTGTTCTTTTCAGGACTATGTGATTGAGCTTAATTATAGAAAGATTCTGTATCAGAAGATATCTGAATATTGAAAGGCAGAATCCCCCTGAGCTGGTGTCTAGGTTTCCTTTAGCCAGTAAGCTGAAGCAGGCCCCATTCATCTCATGCTAACACAGCTATCTAAATTAGGTCAGATGAACCACATCCGAAATTAATTGTCCGTTTCACTCCAGTGGCTGCAAAACAAGTGTAACCAGTTGGCTGAAGTACAACTACAGTGCAGCCTGCTCAGGTTAGATCAGATGAATCGCATTTAAAGTGTATATTTTGCTCTATTAAAGCCTGAAAGATCACCAGCCTAGCAGAATTCTGTAATGAAATAGTAAGACTGGAACACGATTGCACTGCTTGGCTGGCCGTATGGACACTGATGCCAGTTCCCTTAGAGAGGGATTTTCACCACCCTTCCATACAAGTTACTTCCTGAAAGTAAGATCTGTCCTCCCCATCCAAAAAACAAAACAAAACAAAACAAAACCCCCCCCAAAAAAAGAAGTTTATAGGTGACTTTGCCCTACTGAGCCAACATATGGCTCTTCAGTTAATCACTGCAGGTGTTCCTGCTGGAACCACAATTGTTTCAGCTAACTACGGAATGATAAACAGGGAACGCTGGAATAATGAGAAGCAAGTATGGAAAGGAAAGGTCAGGGAAAAGTCTTAGCACTTTTAACACCTGGTATTTTAGCTTATGGAAAAACTGAGTTCTCCAGAGAACTAGAGTCAATCACGGCCTGAGGAAACCATTTCCTAAAGTACTCTAAGTACTAAGAACATCCTAAGTCCATCTAAGGTATTTATGGGGCCACAGCATGGTGACCATTGCAAGCTGCACAAATGCCACTATATGGTCTGTACACCCTTACAGGCAAGTTTCCACTTCAAGGGTGTTCGGCCAGGAAGCTGGGATATACTGTAATTGAGTGGCTTTGGTCATACAGGGAGCCTGAAGGGATGTAAAATGAAAACAAGTTTTCTAAGTTTCTGACTTGCACCTCCTTGATGGAGCCACACCTCCTCTGTGAGGTGCTCAGTGTCAGGACTGAAATACCTGCATGTTTGCCTTCCTTGGGAAATGACCTCCACAATAGTTCCAAAACTGCCAAGAGAGTGGAATAAAACTTGTATTCATACAGATGTGATGGATGACTTTAACACAGCACAAGTCACACTTAAAACCTGCAGTTGCTACTCTAGCCCTTAGCTAAAAACTAGAATATTCTTCATTCCAGTTATGGGTTGGGATGGCACATTTTAGTTACAGCCTGGTTTCAGTTTTGTGTACAGGCTGATTAATCAGGCTGTACGTGGGAGAAACTGGTTTCACTTCTATGGAAAACTCAGTCACACAGTAGCAGCTGTGTTGTACATCAAACAGCATGGCTAGAAATGTATCTGCGGGCACAGGAGAGCAACCCTTTAGCTTGCACTATATAAATCAAACCAACTCACCCAATGATTTGACTAATATTAAAATGAGCTATTTACATTTATTTGTCATTTTAAATGCTATAATAAGGTATTCTGAACAAAAAGCAGTGCACTGCAATCTGAGAGACAGAACAACTGAAAGTCCAGGATTCCAATGAATTCAAGTATTTATTTCCTCATTTCAATTAAAGTATTTATTGTTTATTTTTAAGGTGTTTTACCCCATCAGACATTCTGAAACAGTGATAGAGAAAAAATATAGATCACTACTTTAAATGGATGCTGAGCAGCTTTGATTTCTGCACTGATTCAAATCTGAAAGCAGATGAGGCTCTCATGTCTCTGTACACACATGGTAATGTGGCAACTTATTCTTCTGCCCTTCTCCGGTCTCTCTGTCCTGCCTATCTGAAATGTTACAGCTGTTCCATTTTCCTGGTTTGCAAAAACATTTAGCACTTCTCATACTCCTAATTCACGGATTTGAGAGAAATGTCCTCAATGGGGCAATTTATTTTACTGCAACCACACATAACAGAACCTTTACTCCTTCAAGGAGCCTGTGATCATGGTTTGAAGTTACTGTTATCTTCTTTAACAGGTGTATTTGCCCCTAAATAGACCAAAACATTATAGAACATTATTTCAGAATAACACAATGTAGTTCATCTAATCTTAGGCTTCTCTGTTATCCAGCAAAGCTAGAGAACAATTTTAATTTATAGTCTTTTAGGAAATTCACTGCTCCTGAGGCAGACTTCTCAGAGAGAGAGTATCTCTTGTCTGTCAGGGTTCACACCATTACCTTTGCCCAATGAACCATGCTGGAAAGCATCGTTTTGCCTTCCTCTCCCCTTCAGTCCCATCCATCATCCAAACAGCCCATGTGAGCTCTCTTCCATGAGAATGCTGCTGTTTGATGGCTAAACTCAGCAAAAGCACAGGACTTTTGACCAGGGTATTAGAGCATAGCCCCTCACCTGCCTGCCCTGACAGCCTGACACAGCCCCTTCAGCATCCCAACACAGGAAACACTGGACATGTGAGTGACACCAGAGCTGACCACTGGCAGACAACCCAGTCTTCCAATCCAGGAATACTCCTGACTCTCCTCTCAAAGAAATAACTACAAAGCAAAACCTCAACCAGCTTGAAATGGTTACATAAAGATGACAAACCAGCAACCTGAAAGAACTGCACTACTATCATACAAAGAGGGAACCCCCCCCCCCCACCCTAATATTTAAAAGCCATACTTTACATAAGCATCAAGCTTAGAAATTGACAGCCACATCCACTGAAAAAGAACACTATGTCTCAGCTCCCACAGAGCAGAGCTCAGCAGGAGTCACAGGCATCACAACTGTTCATGGAACTACTCGGCAACGACAACAAATGTCAGATATAAGGAACCATCAATAGTTCATGAAGGCTCTGCCTCTTGTCTCTCCCTTCCTCCATCTCACCAGAAACAAGAAGAAATTCTGTCTGAGGGACCTCTAGGGGTCTGGCTTTTACAGAGCCACCTTCTGTAAGAGAAAACCTAAGTTTTTATTTGTCATAAATTGCCAGTACATAAACCACTAAAATTCTCAACACTATCTGATCTCAATTTGGCAGTTGTAAAACACAATAAAAAGAGGGACCCCCCCCCCCCCCCCAAAGAAACAACACCCCCAACAATAACAACAACCAAAACAAAACAAAACAAACAAAACCCCAAAACCAAACCAAACCAACCAACCAAACAAACAAAAAACACCACCCCAAATCCTTTTTGTTGAACACATCTGTATCAGGACATGAATCACAGAATTACCACATCATTCAGGTGGGAAGGTTCCAACCTCCCAGGCAAAGCACAGACACACAGCTCTTCACATACGTGAATAATTAATGCCCAGTATATACAGAAATAAAAAGACATTTGTCAGATGAGTCTGTGATGTGCAACAAATTTCTGAGACTGCCCTCACGGTCCATTACTTCCAAGAATATGCCTTGCAGCCATTTGCCTGGACATCTGGGCTCAATCACCTGAGCAACTGCTCCCTACAGGAGTCAGGAACTGCCTCTTCTTTAAGAGATGTTTGCCCCAGTTCCAAAAAACTGGATCTCTTCTGGCTTCTTAGATGCAAAGGTGTTATTGCTGAACTGTATATAAACCAAACATCATCTGAAATACACAGTGAAATGGCACTGGCTGGACAGAAGACAGAGCTGTGTTTCTACAGCACTATTGGGAATTTCCGTATCACAAGCTTCTTCTCTATGCAAACCCATCCATACAATTGATTTTCTAATATTAAAGACAGGATATCTGAGACAACTCCTCTATCAATCAGCCCATCATCCTTATAAATTAACTGTATTGCAAACCTGGGCTTTGTTCAGGTGCAGCACAACGGATTACTTCACCCAAGAGAATAACATTTATTTCTAATGCTTTTATTGATCTTCATTTTTGTTATTTGCCTGAATGCTGCTAAAGTCATGGTATAAGCAAAGGAGCCTAAAGCTTAGAACATGCCAAAAGCCTTAATATACTACATTGCATCATCCATGCTGATCAATATTTTCCTTTAAGCCACTGCTGGAACAACATGCAGTTACCTTTCAGTTACTTCTGTAACAATTCATTAGAATTAAGAGATATAGGCTTAACTATTATGGATATTCTTTTCATGCCAGAGAACATCAGCTTTTTCTGTGTATTCAAAGGCTTTTCTACTGCCAGGTGACAATCACATGAATTTTCATGATGTTCTGTGCTAAAACAGGGAACTCATATTAACCATGAAAAATCTATGTGATTCCAGAAAATTCAGAAATATGTAATAAAACATATTACAATTTCAGAAAAACACACTCTCGGGGTCTTTTGAGCCCCTGAAAAATTCCTGGTTTACTTCATTCTATAAAGGCAGGATTATTAGAGTTTAATCAGCAGATTTTTGGCTAATAGCCAAGTTTAATTCAACAGAATAGCATTTTAGTATTATGCTTTGGGATTTTATTAATCTTGTTATTTCAGTTTAAAAACAATGAGAGTGAGGCTGAGAGTATTTTAATTCCTTCTGTATACTGGGTTGTATAGAATTGTGAGCAACAGAAAAAAAGAGAATTAGAAGCTGAGTTGCTTACATAAAGAATAAGAAAAATGCTACAAAAATAAATCTGTAAATCATTAAGTAAATGCCACAAGAGGAAAAAAGGAAAATTACACTTCTTAAGAAGCATCCCAAAACATAACAGTTTATTTCCAACAAAAGGTACTATTCAATGGATAGACAAACTTACTCCTTGTATTCCAAACAATCCAGTCTTTGTCAGCTCCATAAATCACAACAAATCACATGCAACATATTTAAAATAAACAATGAAAGAATAAAACAATCCCTCAAAAGACAAATAATCCCTAGTTCAGAAATGTTTTGGAAACTGATAACTTGTATATGCCTGATTCCACTCAATTCCCAGTGGTAATAATAGATTAATGCTAAATTCATTAATCACTGGAAAAGACAGAACTGTTACAAAAGAACTGCATTGGGACTGCTGCACTAATGCTCCCCATGGTGTGAGATTAATGTGTGGCCTATACAATAAGAACCAAGCCAGTGATATTGCCATTTATAAAACTGTCTGTCTTAACCTTTTTATTCAACAGCCTGCCCTGGAAATCAAAGCTATTGAGCACATTGGGGGTTTTGATCCCACTGCACCTTTGTTTTGCTCACAAGCTATGAAACTGCAGAATCCAGTGTCAAGTTTCTATACTATAATCAGCATCTTGCCAAGGTGTTTTATCAGCTTTGATCTGTTGGACACTCACAGTCTCCCACACACACTGGAAGTGACTTCCAACCACTTTAGCGCCAATTCTCAAGAGCCAGTCAGCGTTTCCTTACCTACAGTGTTCCTCAACTTGTCTGATTCCTTCTTTTATACCTATTCAGCATCTTCCCCATGCTTCTTAATTCTCCATTAAAGCAAGGAATTTGTAATAAACACTCAATAAAGGCAACATTTCCCACAAGTATCACTGCAAATCTTCCATTGTTTGACAGAATTGTCACGGGTAGGATGCAAGTGCAGCGGCTTTCATTAGCTGAAAGAAAAATGCATTAATTGCAAGTGCATTAAGAACATATACAAGTAAAGTAAAATATGTCTGTCCCCAAATTTGCTTGCAGCTGGGTCAGCAAAGCCTCTGTAACAGCAGGCTCAAGTAGAGAGCAGGATCACACTGCAGAGACCTGAATTCTATTCGTGGCTCTGCCCTTCACCCAGTAAAATGTCAAACACAGAAGTTACATCACCCCTCTGCTTCAGATTCCCAAAGTAGAAACACCCTTTGTGACTGCAGAGAAAGCACGAGGTGTAAGAGTAATGCCTTCCAGCACTCCAACTCCATTAAGGGTGTTGAGTACATTTTCAGCTCTGTGGACATGTTAAGACATCTCAACAACAGTGAGAAAGCTTTGTGGTCCTCTCCAAGAATGGGATCAAAGTGCTTGATCTTCCAATGACCCATTTTAAAGGCAAGGGCAACATCTGAAGCTCAGTGTCAGTGTAAAGGAAAATCTGGTCCCAGTTTATAAATTTCATGTAGTGGCTTTATTAAAAAGATCACTCTTGAGGAAAAAAAATGCTAAGGTTCAAATTTCAGTGCTTGACCAAATAAACAACACAGTCAACTGGTATCTTCCACAAACTTCTGTGTTTTAACCTTGTTATTTTCAATTATATGAATTTAAATTCCATAAGCCAGGAAGTCACAGAAATCTGGAGATCCAACTGTCATCTAAGGGACTTCAAATTGACGTATAGATTTTATCTGCAGGGAGTTGGTTGCCTTTTAGCTTTAGAACATTTACATTACATCTCTACTTATATTTTCAACTATTTTCCAAAACTTTGAAGGTAGAAACAAAAATGAAATCTAGGTGAAATCTGCCAGGCACTGGCAGATTCTGGCAGCAGCTGCCATACAGTGAGACCCCCAGAAAGTCACATTTGAATACTTAAAAGGACTTCATCTATAAGCACTGAAAAAGTCGACAACTATAAAAGCAACCCTCGAAGCAGAGATTGAAATGCAGGTACCACCCTTCCAGATATTGCCTATGTTGTGTCTGAATTTTTTTTTTTTTTTTAATGAAACAGAGATTGTTATCCAGTGCCATGCATTTATAAACTCCAGTCTTTGCACGAGCATGGAACACTTTGGGATGAACCCAACTCAGCTTACATCTGGGTCACAACAGCTCTGTTTCTGTTTTTTCTTCTCCTTTGATAAAGGAATAATAAGTCAGTTTAGGGAAAACATAAAATGTAACTAAAAAGAAAAAAAAAAGCAAGATACATCAGAAAAATAAAAAAATGTTAACCTATAGGAAAAGGTAATTTAAACTGAACCCAATTATATAAAATTATTTACAAAGTTCTAATTGCTGTAAATGAGGGAGCAACTCATGACAGAAAATTCCAATTACAAAAGGAATTATCTGCTCTGCAGCAACTAGTTGTGTGACATTTATAATACACAAGAAATCATGAAGCTTAATTATTTGCATTTTTCACTGCTACAGATGCTGCATGGAAATTTAATTAAATAGATCCAGTAAGAGTTACAGATGGTAGCCTACAAGTAGGGAATTTGCTGATCCATGCATTGTTTTAAAAGGAATTCATAATGATCTCTAAATAAATGGGAATCAAACTTTATTTTAATGTGCTACAGTGTGAAAATGCATTGCAAATCAAGAAAATATTTACACCTTTTTTCAACATATTTAAATCTATCAAGATAAAAAATGGGATATTTTCCTTAGTCTCAGAATACCTCTGCCAGAGCACTGTCACTTCTGTGGAGCATTTTTTACATACTTGACTACAAAAGATTGTTTCTTGCCTTACAAGTTTTCCCAGAAATAAAAGGGGAAGGTTCTTTTTATGACAGACTTCCCTCTTCGCTTTCCTTTCACGCACACCTCAGATTCTTAAGTTTCTCAAATAATCCAGTGCAAGTGGGGTCACAGGCTTTAGAGAAGTCCATGGATTCCTCTGTGACTTCCTCTGCATTTTGAACTTCCCAAAATACATCATTATTCACGGTCTAAAATTGTAATGAATGAACAGAAATTCACAGCAACCTTGCAAAAATCAGCACACTGTGATGAGACAGAATTTTACATGGAAGTCAAAAGGTATCAGGGAGGTGCCTTCTTGTAAGATTTAGAAAATTGTCATTGTTGCAGTGAAAACACAGCTTAGGAAAATACCTTACTATATTTCCCAGATTCACTTCCTAAAGAATTCACAGTCCATCAATTTTTTGAGGGGTTCTTCTATGTGCAGATAGATTGATGAACAAACAATACAGTGTATTAATTCTGAACTAGAGCCCCTATAGTCTTCTAAATGTTTGCACTCAATATGCTCTCTCAATACTACTCAAATCTACTCAATAGTAGATCCAATGAACTTTGCACCTTCCCCTGGATGCACCCAGTGATAGTGCACCTCACAGAGAAAAAAACACACCTCCAACGTGTACTATTTGCACTCCCCTACCCCAATCACAATTTAAAGGAGCCTTAAGAAACAAAAAAAACCCTCTACAATACAACCCAAACAGAACAAAAAAAACCAAAACAAAACAAACCGCAGAACAAGAAAGGAAGGAAAGATAGGCCAATGGTGATGGCTTGCAGATTTCAGCCCCTGAATTACAGGGGTCATTTCCTGAGCAGTTACAAACACCATCAGAGCATTCAGGGTTGAATGCAAACTGAATATTCATCCTCTCACTTCTGAATGTATGTGTAAAATGCTGCTACTTACCCAAACTCCTCTCAAAATTGCAGTAACTTTGTGGGTCCTTGCAGTTTCATTTATTGAGCCCTTCGACTCAGAGTTGTGTCTTGCCAATCTGTCTCTGATTAAAAAAAATTATTACAGCTTTACTGCTCTTCTTTTGGAGCTCCATAACCTTGCAAAACACTTGCTGCTGTAGCAATCACAGTTGTATTTCTCTTCAGCTATCAGTCGTTGATATGATTTTAAATGTTGCTTCTTATGCTTTGAATTTGCATTTTTGATACATTTGGTTTTCTGCTATAATACATGATGCCATGGTCTGTTGGTAGCAGTTTGGATCCTCTCTAGTGATTCCTAGGTGATTTATTTTAACTGCTTTAATATTTTCTTCATTTGGTGCCTCTAATATAAAAACACCATATGCCTTGAGTATGGCTAGATTTTTATCTGGACAAAAGTTTGCCCAGGACTGAATCTCTTGGATAAATTCTTTTGCCATCTCAGAGTCTTCAGCCAAAGACATACTCAAGAATAGGGACACAGTGAGGTTCTTCTTATGGCCCACACATCTCCAGACTGATTCAATACTCTGCAGGACTAAAACAGGCCATTACAGGGGGCAGAAACCTTGACCTTGCTGACCTTGCACAGAACTGCCTCACAATCAAGGACCTAGAAAGGATGGGTTTAAGCCTTTATCCTGTAACTTCCACTAGGCAATACTTGGATCTTGCTTCTGCTCCATTAACTGCTGTTCCTTTCATTATCTTCATTAAAAACTGGCTCTAATTAAGTGGCTGGTATGTATTTCTAGCTCCATGGCAATAAAGGCGAAATAGGATCCTAGATCAATTACTTGTGACATGCTCTGCAAAACTAGAAAATACGCTGTGTATTAATCAGCGTTGTGTTGAGATTCCTGAGCATTAGAAAACGTTTAGCAGATGAGCCTGGATTTTTTCTCTAGGGTTTACTATTTTATCAAAGGTAACGTTCCTTAGACTATAGACAGTAAGAGTTAAATTTTACTGATGTGTTCCATTTGTTGTTGCAGGACACTCGCAAGGACAGACATGAAAGGGCATCTCTTCTGAGCATAGAAAGCCTTGCCAATGACACAATCAGCCACCTAAAGCAGCAGCATCCATACATGATGTGACAATCAGATCAGGCCTCAAAGCAGAAGCAAAATGTGTATGAAAAATCCCTCCCAGGGAAGTTTTTCAGCAAGAATCTCTGTAAAAGAAAGAACTCTGCTATTTCCTCTGAAGGTCAGCAAGTACTCCATGTCAGACTAAAAGTGACAAACTTTGCAGTGAGCTCTCACTCAAAGCAGTCAGCTACACATCCCTTCTCCTGTTTTACTGAGAAGTCTCTCCGTGCCAATTGAGTCTCTCAGGTAACCAGTCAGTAAGTCACTGATTTGGACAGCAACTCCCGCTCCAGCTTCCCACTCACATATAACAAAATCCTACCTCCAGCAGCAGCCCTAACCGCAACACGGGAACTTGCTGGGAGAGTTACTGTCCTCTGGAAATGCCCAGGAAACATTGATCACTTTTGACAAGAACGTCCTATGGGAATAAGAACCAGTTCCTTCGGTCTTAGGTCATCAGTGATATCTCCTTGCAAACCTCTGTGGCTTCCCAGAAGAACTTCGAAGTGGCAAGAATCTGATTTTACTTTGCAATAATGAGGCATTTCCCTTCCATTACCTCTTTCTAGAGCTGCATGCCTTCCAGGCCCAGCCTCCTGCCAGGATTCACTTCACACCCTCATCTCCAGGACTGACAAACATGCCAGCTGCCCTGGGGACAGGCTCCTCACTGTCTATTGAGATGGAGAAGCATGCTAATTGTCATTAGTATTGTCAAGAAATACCACAAAAGAGTTTCTATAACAAAAGAAAATCCATTCCAAGATCTTTTCCAATGCAGGAAACGTTTCCTGGTAAGTGACAGCAGGAGCTGTATAATGGGAAGTGTCACTCATGTCCTCTTATCTGATGTTTAAGGGTTATCTATTTACACCAAGGACGAGTGCATAACAAATCAATAGCCACCTTAAATCAAAGAGTAATTACATGGAAAGGAAGGAAAAAGAAGGGAAAAAATTAATAAGGTGTTTCAAAATACTGTAGCATTATTCATTAACATCAGTGCTAATATTTAATTGGAAAATAAAAATTTTCTTTCATAAATGACTAAGTAATTACTTCAAAATAAAAATCTAATCTAGAGCAAGTGTGATATGGCCTATGGAGATAGATCTAGTTAAGATCAATAAATGAGGAACAGCCACTCTGTCCATTCTCTTAACACGATCCCCTCCTTCCCTAGGGTTCCCAATCTCTCAGGAAAATCCAAGTGCTGTTAGATGGAGCCATCCACCAGACAGTGCTACACAGCCCAAAACCTGAGTGCATTGATTTCACAGGAGGTAGTGACACACTGAGTAGGGAAAGAAGAAAATGCAGCTATTTCTTTTTTTTTACCATCCTTCCTTGATGCTGATGTCCAGTAAAGTGACTGAATTCATGTTTTCTGACCATAAACCTCTCACCACTACATTATTTTTCTCAACTGTTGAAATCAAATATAGCTCCCGTGGTCCAGTGTAACAATTTCAGTCACGCTGGCAAGCTCCTGTCACTGGCAACATCTTGCTCTTGTGGACAAGAATTCATATAAAGCAGAAGAAGGAAAGCTGAGCAAGGGATTTTGATTTAAGTCCTCACAAATGAACCAAACACATGACAAAAAAAAAGATACAAGAATGAAAACCTTTTTACTTTATAGTTAGTTCTTTTTTACATTACTTTCCAGTCATACCTCCAACAAGACAAAAACAAAAGTGTATTTGCACATTTCTCACAGTTAAAGTTCAAGAGAATGATTCTTTGTATGAATCACTGATATTACAAAACTGTTTTTGTGCAATATGCCCTGCACATCTGAATATATATACATTTATTTTTAAGAAGATTAGAAAGATAAATTTGTATTGCATATACCTGAGTATAACACAACTTAAGGAAGTCTGGATGTAAAGCTTCAAATTTCCCATACCAACCTTTTCCAAGGAAAGTTTGGGAGCTGACTATGAAGAATAGCAATAGTTCAATCAAACTGTGGCTTTAATATTCTAATCCAGTTTGTATGCAAACTGAAGCAGGGCAAAGTACTTTATCTGGGGCACATTCAGTGGGTTATCAGATTAAATGCTAGCAGGAAAAATTGCCATATCAAATGCAATATCACAGGGAATAAAATCAATAGAGAAGACTGTCTGTATCTGAGATGACTGAACAGACAGAACAGACACACAGATTGACTGGGTGGAAATACCAGAAATCCTTTAGATCAGACCTGAAAATTTAAACAGATTTAAACTGCTAAATCATAATCCTCATATCCCCTTATACAGTTAGCACACATTATAAACTACCAACAAAGTGAGACAGTAAGATAGCTCAGGGTTTGAATTTTTTTTCTCCCCCTCTTCTATTTAGAAGCTGTTACTATTTCCATGATTTTTTGGTTTATATTGTAACAGTATTGGACATGACATATACGGGTGTGTGCTTTGGGACTCTTCTATTACCTGAATTGTGCTAGTGAACAAATTCTAAAGCCCATTTAAAACAGCTTTCTTGTGTTCTGAATTGAAATGATATTTTTTTGGCCTATACCTCTTTATTTTTTGCTTGAGGCTACTGACTTAGAAAGCAAAGTACAGACATGTTTCAGAAAAATCGGGTTCTTCTAACAGGATTGTTTTCTTGTCTTTCAAGGGAAAGAATCTTTAAATTAATGTGTAATGTTTGATATTTTTATGTGGAAAACATGACCACACTAGAAGTAAATTTAACTGACTTGAGCGGGACCACAATTACACAACTTTAAACAACAGGCACTTGAAAATTACAAATAACTGACATCTTTAAGTGGGTAAAATTGAGAAATGCTGGGAGAGGTTCAAGTTCAGGAATAAGCATTTGATTTGATTTTGATCAGCAGCTGAGGACAGAGGGCTGCACATCAGCTACAGAAGTGTTCAACCACGAAACAAGAACTAAGACAGCCACTAAGGTGGGTTTAGTTTTGTTTAAAACAAAAGCTTCAGAGCACCCATATGTCACCAGACTGCTTGAAAATAATGGCAAATCTGTCCCAGTGACTAATCTTTGAGCCCTGCCAGCACTCAGAATTTAACAACACCGAAATGGGGAAAGAAAATAATGTCACCTTGTCATTCTGAAATGGACCTATAATCAAACCCTTGAAGTGGGTTCATAGAGAAGTATCAACCCCACTAAAACAGAAGGCAAGCTCAGCTTGAAAAAAATGAAATACATTTTGTGATCTCACAAAATACAAAATGGCACATTCCATATCTCCTACAACACTTAGCCATTTATTTGGAATTGTCAGTAATTTATACTGCTTATTTGCAGGTCTGCCTGCAGCCTTACAGGCTCCCACTGTGATTTTGTCAGATTCCAAGCCTAGCAGGGTCAGCTTGGGTTAACTCTGGTGTGTAAGACCAGCTGCTACATTTTACCCTGCAGACAGCTGCCTTCAAAGGCAGGTAAAGCATTTCACAATTTTGTGAATTCTTAGGAATAAGTCAGTCACTAGAAGATCTTCCTCAATACTCTTTGCAGGATTTAAACACACCTATTCTCTTGTGTAATGCATTTGTGACTTTATGGCATCAACATATGGCCACCACACTAAACACAGCATTTCTGATTGCTTCTTACCGAAGTCTTCTTATCAGGACTGAGTGATTAAATTACTTTTGCAAAATAAATAGCTTTCCAGTGAAGGCAAACAGATTTTGAAATTTTTAACTATGCAGCTACATAGTTGGGCTCAAAATTCAACTATAAGCTAATGAAATGCATCACTAAACTTAAATCCAGCAAACAGCTATAGAAGACCCTAATTTGGAGATGGCAAAAACCAGCCCACTGAATTCATCATTATTCTTTAAAGTTGAACACCTACTTAAACATTTGCAGATTTGGCAACTCTTAGCAGTATGTCTGTATATTTAACAGAACTGATAGTTAACATATTTGTTACAGCTACCAGAATTCATACTGAAGTTATGAATAATCAGCTTTCTTTATTTTAAACTCCTTTGAAAGGAAGGCATTCTCCTTGCCTCCTTCCCAAAGCTAGCCTTTTTTCCTCTATTCTTCCTATTTACTCACATCAGAAAAAGCACCATGCAGAAAGAAATATGGATAAGTAGACATGTTTGAAAAGACTGCTGCAAGGAATCTGGTTATAAAACTTCAGTTCATGTCACAGATTGCTACACCTTATTGTATCATACATAAGAATCATAAGCAAAATTGTCAGAAGGCAACTGAATAGGAAGATAACTTGTACTCAGCTGGCTGATAAAACCAGTAAAAAAGACAGGGAAAGTTTATGTATTCCTTTTACTTCAAATTGTGAGGAGGCTTGAACAGCTTACTGGGGTCTACAAAACCTCTGCTGGTTGCACTGGGGCTAAGCACAAATGTGAAAATAAGGATTCATTGAAATTACTGGAAATACGACAGACTTTCATCCCCATGGTTACACGATGTGCATACAGGTAAAGTGGAAGGCTGCCACCAATTTCAGCAGATCTGTCACAAAAATGGAGTGGGACTCAGAGAGGCAGTGATTTGCCTCACACTTAATTTTCTCAGGCTCTCCAGGAAACTGCTGTGACACACACAAGGGATCAGATAAGCAGAAACCATGGTTTGCCGTGAAGATAAGAGAACCAGGTGGGGGGTTATTCTGCATTTCTGAAATACACTGAAGCTATATCTTCAGTCTGAACATGATAAAGCTTTAACAGGGTGAGGACTTCACAACTTCATTATAACAACAATTTGTTTGAAGCTTCCAGCAAGGTTTCAAAACTATAGCATAGCCATGCTGTCTGCTTAGTACTTCTGGCTAGAGAAATTAGATAACATTATATTGACTTAATCGAAATAATGCAATTTAATTCCATGGTATTTTACATAATAATGGTCAGGCTACCATTTTCCTGAAAGAGAGCATGACATTTACAAACTAAATTAATTTTTGTAGCACCTATAAAATGGTAAATACTCAGTATAAAACATTAAACTCAGGTTTCAAATGGATCTTTCATATAATGCAGCTTGCTTATACAATACCTTTATTTCCTGTGTTAAATGACTGTATCTGCTTTACATTAGTGTTTATCCCTTATGTGGTGTTCCAAGAGGCTCTGTTCAATTTATTTGCAGGACAGACAAAATTACACTTGTTAATCATCTCCTGTCTAACAGTAAAAATAATGGTTTTAGCTAGGCTTTAACCTCACTGGAAAGATTGTACTGATTGGTAGCTACACAGCACTTTCTCAGGAATCCAAACTCCTTCTAAACTGGTATCTCTAAACGACTTCCCTTGGAATCCAATGCATTCCAAAACAGGAGAAGCATTCAAAACAGACCATTTGGAGAGAGATACCTCTCAGAAAAGAAACTTTCCCTGTTAATTAGGGGTAAATTAGGAAAAAATATGATAGTGCAACCT
Source organism: Phylloscopus collybita (assembly GCA_027886175.1). Taxonomy (NCBI): domain Eukaryota; kingdom Metazoa; phylum Chordata; class Aves; order Passeriformes; family Phylloscopidae; genus Phylloscopus; species Phylloscopus collybita. The sequence goes on along the minus strand of JAJNNQ010000019.1, from coordinate 6,959,258 downwards.
GCAAGTCACAGTGGAGAGTGTTGTACTTGGGCATAGCCTCAAAGCTTATGTGACATAAATTCCATCTTCCAGAGTATAAAGAAATGATCCTGTAATGTTATAGAAGCAGAAATATCACTGTTCTCTTCTTTTAATATTTTGAGATCAACTGTAAAAGATTTCAAAATTACTACACTTCAAAGAGACTATGGCACTTTGCTTTAATGTGGGTCCTAAAAAACAATTAAGTGGCCAAAAAACCGGACAGATAAGCCTTCCAGTTCATGTGAGATTTGTATTATTAGATTCCTTAGGTAAGAAATTTATTAAACCCATTACTTGTTGCAGAGGTATTACAACAATAATAATAGTCATTTAGTCAGTAATGTTAAGTTTTATGGTAGACACAGCAATGAAGAGAAGCTGCATCTTCATCTCCTACCTAGTCTCTTGAACTGGAAGTAAAGATTTTCCTTCAGCTAGGCAGTTTTGAAAAAACTCCACTTCTTTTTTTTGTGAGGCTGTGATTAGAGAGCTTAAATAAATGCTTACAATTGCAAGCATTTATTGGACAGACTGCTAGAGAAATTAGAACTCTGAAGTAGTCTGCACTTCTGCCAAGTTTCTATCATTTTTCAGCACTGGTTCACTCTTTCAAGCACTGTAATCCCAGAGTGCAGGAATTCCTGGGCAGGTATACACACCAGTGTTCAGTGTGCCAGGTTTAAGATGAAAATCAGACTGATCACATCATCATCAATTTGGATAAAATAGCTCTGTTCTGCTATGACTTATTGGCTAGCAATATTTGGTAGCAAACTCACAGGACTTGGAAGAACTTGGACTTAATGGAAGAAAATATTAAAGATATCTATTATAAAAGGAGGGGAGGAAGATTAACACTAGAAAAAAAGAAATAGGATGGACAACAGAGATGACAGAGTGAAGAAAGAGTAGAAGATACTACAGAGTCAACTACAAGAGATAAACCAAAATAGAATAAGAGAGCTGGAGGAGGGGAAGGAAAGCGAAAACAAAAGCAGAATCACATGAATCTGAGGATCAACTGTCAGACACCAGGGTGAGAGCATGGAGAGCCCAGAGATGAGTGAATCATTTCAGGCAGCACACAGCTGGGCAGGAGAAGGTGTTTGCACAAGCCCAGACATTTTGAAGGAAAGGTCTGTTTGCACAGGGCCTCACAGAGCTTGTGGACAACTGCAAAAAAGCCAGAGTTTTGGGCTGACAGATGCTCTGAGGTGGAAGATTTCTGTAAAGCTTTTTTGGTAGTTTATGGCCGTAAAAATGACACATGGCTTCATTGTAATTTTCCATGTGAAAGGAGGCAAAAAAAAAAGATTAAAAAAAAAACAACTAACAAAAACTCTCCCCTTCACTGGACAAGTGAGTCAAGTATAAAAATATTCCCAAGCAAATGACAATTTTTCAGTTCATCTTTACATCAAACAATGACAGCAGTTTGCATGACTCAGACAGATGATTCAGCTGTTGTCCTCTCAGCTGACTCCAGAAGGGAGAGAAGCAGTTTATTTTTAAGTATGCCTAACTAGCAAGATTATTATGAGAAACCCATTAAAATGTTTTCTTTCTTTGAGAGCTGAGTTCCTGCTTAAAATCAACTTCAGAGATAAATAAGAGTAGGAAGGTTCCTGGGAACCTGGAGTCAAAGCAGGAAGCCTTAAAGAACAGAAAGAACCCATTTTGAAAATCTGAGGTGCTTTAATTCTACTAAGATCTCTTTATCTTGGACCAAAATATTTTATAACTGAAACTCTTACAGCAAGCACATCACCTATCCTTATATTGTTGATGAATATGTCAAGTATAGGATTTTAAATGTCAGTGCAGAGTTTCCAGAGGGGGAGAGCATTGCCTGAAGGATAACCTATACTAGTAATAGCCCTTTCAAAAATACTGACTTAACCTTGTGTGAGGCAGGAAGATATTCTATCTGGTTTTCAGGGACTTAGCTTGAGGCTAAAATACTCACCAAATGAGTAAAAGTCAGAAAACTGGTCACCAGAAGGAAAAATAAAGGACACTTAATTATTTTTACTTTCTCTACACCACACTTCAAAATGGAGATAAGGAAACATCAATTTTTCATTCTCAAAGACTCTTTTCAGCTCCAGTATCACATTAAAATTTATAACTCCAGAAATCATGAAAGTTTGGCCTCTGTTATCACAGTCTATTATTTCCATGGGAGAGTTCAACATGTTATAAGGGAATCCTACACAGCTTAACTCACTGCAAAATACAGAAGAGGAGCAGATGGAATATCAGTTATTTCTAAACAGAAACTATAACAACATCATAGAATCACAGAACGTCTACTCTAGTTGATACCAAGGAGAACAGTAAGAAAAGCTGCCTGTTTTGCTTCTGAATATATCTTTGTTGACAAAAAAAACCTCTTTGAAAACACAGTAAATTAATTCTATAGATGACTTCTTTATAAAACGTGCATACTTGTTCGGCAGAAAATGCTATAGATTTTTCTCAGAATAAACAGTAAAACTTATCTAAACAGTTTTATATTTAGTTATAAAACTCTGAATCTTAAACAATACTTTGTGTAATTGTAAATTAGTGTGTGAACAAACAAACTGCCAAAGACAGTTTTAATCTAGGTTGGCTGGTTTTTTTACCATCAGAATCTCAGTAATAGGGGCATTAGTGCTTCACACTGCCAGAACATCTCAAAATGATAGTGGATCCTTTCCACAGAGATCTCAAGCACATTAGCATTTCTCTTCCAGAGCAGTCATCCTGGCTCGTTGCAGACTCACAGAAATCCCAATGCTCTCTTGGCATAAAATTGCCAGAAGTGCCAAATGATTTAGTGGCCTCTCCCACTTATGTGCAGCCATACTCGGGCCAATTATCAACACTCTCCCAGGCACCAATCTAGGAGCCTTGCCAGTGGTGCAGGGATAAAAGCAGAGTCTGTGCATAATGGATATTCTTTTTAACTCTGGCTGGTAGTTTGTCATTTCATTTGTTAAGTAAGGTTGGACATGACTTTTAGTTTGGCATTTTCTTATTGTTTTTTATTATCCAGATTACAGTGACAGCTCCTACTGCTTCACTTTTGGGAATTTGTCATGAAATTGTGAAACATGATCTAAGGTCTATCTCTGAAAAACAGACTTATTTTTCTCATATTCAGTAGGGTAAAAACAAGACTGTAGAGATTAAAAACCCATATATTTTGCTTTGCTTTTCAGAAAGTGGAAGCTGGACATAAAAATAAAACCATTTATGTAACAGAAGTGATGAGGCTGAAATGAAGGAGGAGCTATTCCCACAGCGCTCTAGCATTTGCTATTTGTGTACTGTGTTCATGTGATAGCAAAAAAGAAGTGATCTTAACTAAGCACAGAAGTGAAATCAGTGTCAGATTTACAAGGAGTGATGAACTAGAAGACATGGAGGGAAGGCTGGGTAGTTGCTGTGTTCTCTGCAGGAATATAAAGGAAGTCACCAACCATCCCCTGCCTCTGTGGTCTCTGTGTACAGGCCCAGTAAAAAGGATTTGCAGTGCTCGGGAAGGGTAAGCAGGCAAAGGCTGAGCACTGCTGCTGGCATATGGAAAGGAGGTGGGAGGAGAAAGAGCTGCATGATCACAGCAGGGTGCAGATCTTCCACGTTTTGATTTAACACTGCACTTGTTAAAAAGTTCGGAAAGGCAGCAATGCCCCAAAACCAGGAATTCACTCTGTAAACAGTGTTTTGGGCAAAAGTGAGCAACAATTTGCATTCTACCTTTCCCAAGAAAGAAACACTCCCTAGGCAGCAAATGAAAATTTGCTTTATGGAATTCCTTTTTATTTTCCCTCCTGTCACTCTTCCCAATTGTTAACAATATGCTGTTTACCCCCTGTTATTAGATTTCATTGGTTTTCTCTAGCAGCATACACATTTTTCATGTTGTGTTGCTGAGCAGTCACTTACTGATCTTTTTCAAAACAAAAGTCAAGTTTCCCAGTCTCTGTACATTCCTGAGGTACATCCCCCATGCTTTCTCAAACCATCCACAGCCACTCAACACAGCCCTAAGTACTGGGCTGCTGGTGGCACTAGCAGAAGGGATTAGGTGGCCTTAATTTCTTCCTCAGCTTTTTGCACAGTCACGTTAGTGCAAGTTACAGTCTAAGCTGGGAGGAACAATTCCCAACTCAGCAGGTAGCTGTAAGCCCTGTCATTATGGGGAACACCGTGTAATTCTTCAGCTCCTGAAGGCAGTTGGAGTTTGGAGCAGCACAGCTGCATTAACGTCAGACCCTAAGTGACAGATATGGCATTTTGTCTATTCCACACTTTCAGCAATTAAGAAGCAGCTTCTGAAGCCATGAATACGCAATTAAGAGTCATTGAAGTGGTGTTCAGCAATCACTGTGAGGAAAGGTATCTTAAAAATCCACTGAAAGCTTCAAAAACAAGGGAGAAAGTGGAACTCTACTGGGCAAAGTTCCTATGATTGATGGGCCTGTTGCCTCAAGTGATTTTAAAAAGCTAATAGTTTCTAGAAATTCTTGGTGAAGAAAGCATTTCCGACTAAAGTTTCAAACAGCTTGGGCTTAATTCTGCTATAGGGCAACTGAAATTACATTGCTTTTGTAGCTCTTGTAACTGAATACTAAGATGGTTGTGACTTTTTTGATAATCCCTAAAGTGAAAATACTTCAACTAACTTAGAAAAGGCTATTTCTGAACCTGAACTGGTTTTATGGGATCTGCGAAAGGAAAGGGAGGTACAGGAGCCCCAGGAAAAGTCAAACCCTGTGCAAGTGCTGTTTTTTCAATAAACATAGCTGAAGTTTGTCTGCAGTCTGAGCAAACTGCTCTCAACAAGAGCAGCACACTGCGAAGGCAGAGCTTGTCAACAAGACAAAAAGACCCCATACTCACGTGGTTGCTTTAATTCAGTTCTACTACTGACCACATCATTTGGAGATAAAGATTAATTATTTGTTTTATAAAATTTATACTGGTCACCAGTCCAGCACCAAAAGATGACAAGCCCCAGTGAACTCTCAGCTTTTGCACAATCAACACAGAAATGTTTCCATCCCAAGAGTTTTATGATGTAAATATACTAAAAAAAAAAACAAACAGCTGAACTGAATAAGCACTAACAATTCATTCAATCTTGTCAATGCAGAAACTGGTGCAGTTGGAAACTTTAATTTTCACAGTGAAAGAGTTTTGACTCAGTTTTGCATGGAAATTGAAGATGAAAATTTTAGAAATATGTTTAGGCAAACATAAAACTATATTCTGTGAACTATTTACTGTGAGGAGATATAGGGAGTTCATGAAAGAAAAAGAAAACACAACTCACAATATATTTAAACTTACAGTTCAGCATCTGGAGAAAAACAGGAAAATCATTTCATTGGCTATTACAGATATCCTCCAAAATATTACATACATAGAGGGAATGGCACCACTGTTCTTACAGAAATATTTTTTGTCTGCATCCATAGAGTCTGAAGAGAGAAAGAGTGATACAGTTTCACAGAAAAAGAGAATATCCAGTTCATTGTGACTTGAAGATAAATACAGGTCATCTCACAGGGATAAATATCTCAACATGGGTTCATTTATCTCTTTTTAAGAAAAGATAAAAGCAAAAAAGAAATCGTGATCTCAGCTAGATTGGATGGTTGCAATAATCCATTCAGCTCCTTTGGGGTGGAGAATACCATACTTCTGCTTTATCGATGAAAAACAGATTTAGCTTATTTTTCTCTTCAGCAACCTTCTCCTGGCTCCTACGTCTGCTTAAAATACTTCTAAGTTTTGAATTTGGAACATGGAATCATGCAACTAATCAATCAGCCTTTACATCCAGAATCTCATCATTTCGAACATTACCTCATACATATCTCAGTGATTGTGCCTGCCGGGCTACCACTGCCTTCTCAAAACATTACACGGACCAAAAGAAATCACTTTGTTTTGCCCTCTGGCTTTCTAAGTGAAAAAAGTGTCATGGTGAAATGCTGACAGAATCCTCTCATGTTTTCCAGCTTTGAAAAATTGCAGCACCATGTTAATGTTGGAAGCACACAAGTGAAATGTATATCTGGGGTTTTTTGTTTTGTTGGGTGTGCTTTTTGATGAAGCTACAGTACAATAGTTACTGAAATTTGAGCACAGACCAACTAAATTGTTCCCTATTTGCAGATATAGGACAGGGGAATGGGGAAATCTTAGGGACATTTTGCTGTACTTCCCCAATATGTGAATTCATATGTAACAAGTTTCAGCTTTGCAGAACAGTAAAGTTGAAATTCATCCTTTTGCAGCACAAGACATGAGAATCCAGGAGATATTTTGTATGTTTAAATGTTTTCCATGCTTTATATATGTCCTACACACTGAATTACACCAACTGTTAGAAGTTATCTTCCTACTTTACTCCTGCACCACTGTGTTGGAGCATCATCCAAGGGAACAAACTCCTTCCCAAATAAGCTTGCAGCACCACATGATCACTCGATGGATGCTCTGTTTTAAACCAAGCTTTTGCCATCTGTTCCTCTGCTAATTATGAATGCTACAAATATCCACAACTACATTGCACGGAAAGAAAGTAATTAAAGTGCATGTATTCTTTCTGCCATGCATCTTTGTTGTTCATCTCAAATGAAAAACAATACCACCCACCACACAAGTCCCACAGTAGGAAGACCACAGAAGGGGAGATGTTTAGAGCTTCTCATCTGGCAATAGGCCATCGGTGATAGCTCAAAGTCCAAGAGGTATTGGGTATACTCAGCAAGACAAGCTTAAAACTGTGCAGATTCCCACCCACACCTGAAGTGGGGCTTGCCAGCAGCTTTGCTCACAGGAACTCTTTGCTGCCCAAGTCAGGGTCACCCAGGATGCTGCTCAGCAGGTAAATAATTTTCAGCTGCATCCTTCCTAAATCCCTTCCTATTTTCTTCTCTCTCTAACCGTAACCATCACTGTCATTTTGGAATTCCCTCTAAAGAAGTGAAACATGGTTTTCCTGATCTACATTTTCCCCCCATTCCCTCTGTGTTTATAGATTCATTACTGCTATACATGCAGACAAGTGTCACATTCTCATTTCCTCTTTCTGCCAGGTATTTTCCATGAGGAGAAATCACTGGGCTTCAGTAAAGATTGTTCCAGACATGATTTCTCATCTAATGGAGCATGTCTCCATTTCAGCCACGACTCCTCTATGTGGATACACTAAATTATCCAGCATTCATTTGCTTCTGACACAGATTGTATGCTTTGGGGCTTTGGGATTTTTTTGATATTAGGGATCCTTTTGTTTAGTTTGATTGCTTTTTTTAGTTTTATTTTCTTTTATTTCCTTGCACCTATAGAAATAACTGAAGAAAACACATTTATTCCATCATTGCTGTTTCAGTAACTCCTAATTTCAGGGAGCTTCAGCTTTAAAATCAGCCATGCCTTAAGGATCTTATAACATCTTATTTTATATCCACATTTCTCCTTAGTGAGTTCAAATTTTATAGACAACTTTGCGTCATTCTGGAGGGAACACATCAACTGCACCATCCCTGATATATCAGTAATGGGTTTGCAATTATGGTGGCAGGTTTCAAAATTGCTTCCTATTTGCAGCTTCTTTTTTTGCTAATGGAAACTGCAGAACATGCCACATCTGTCTGTATTTGTACATTGCCCTGCTGTAATAGAATATTGCTCATTCTTGATTACACAGGGACATATTCTACCATTAAAGTGTGGATGCAGTATCTCAACAGAAAGTGATGCTAAGGTTGTGCAGTTACTTAAAAAAACACTGATAGCAAAATATGGCCCATAAGAAGTTGTTTGGATTTCTTTTTCCTTTACATACCGAGATAGGACTATTTGTGATGCCATATGTTACTTTATAAGGGGAAGTTTCAATATATTTTACCACAGTTCTAAAATTGTTTATAGTAGCTTTTCATGAATGCTCCAAAATTGTTGATCTCTACCCATTAAAGTTTCTTGTACTTGTGTTCAGTCTTCTTTTCTCTTTTACAGGCAGTGCACATGGACATGAAATGCTTGCTCATAATCTCCAACAGCACAATCTCCAGGGGAAAAGGATTACATTTCATCTCAGGTTGTAAGTTCATTACAAGTCACAAAACCTTTGCTCTGCTGAGCATTTTAACTTATTAAGATAAGACACATGCCTAAGAAAGAAAGCACTTCTTCATCAGAAGAGACAAAGGCTTTATAAAAAGGAGACTAAATATAAAAACAGACATTGTGTCACATAAGGATCCTCATTTCAGTCCATCTTGCCTCATATTCCAATGAAAATAAACCCTTAAGTGTCTTGTTATATCCAACTTAACTTCATTATATAAGCATGAAGAGACTAATAAATCTGTGGTCACTGATCTGAATCACTATATGCTTCCTTATGAGCAAATATATCTGGTTTACCAGCTTTCTTCATGCTGCATAACTGCAGTTCTACACAAAACTGACAGTATGCAGTATTTTAGCAGTTTATATTTATTCTAATTAAATGTAGCACAATTTCCTTTTGGATGGTGCTGTCCTGAGTGAACCATAATGTAGAGATTCATGGTTATGCTTAAGGAACACTGCAGACAATTCTGTATTTAAACTACTAATCATCATATGTTTATAGATATCCTTGTGAATGCAGCACTCCAGTGTACTTTTATTGAAAAAGTGGTTTTTTAAGATAAGTTTTAAAAAGATCAGTAGATGTAAAAGACTCATGAGTTTCACTAGATATAGTTTAACATAAAAATAAAATAAATACAGGAAATCCATTCTGCCTAATATCTCTGCTTTAACAGGAAATATCTAGTTTCCTGTCCAATATGCTATTCACCTAGCATTAAATAAATAATAAATAACATTCAGCTAGCATAAAAGATTGCTTACCCTGACTTTACTTTAAAAAAAAAAGGGAACAAAATTTATCCCTTATATACCTTGAGAGAAGTTAATGTTATCAAACAAGAAATGAATCTGGGCCAATAAACACTGCTGTCAGATAGTGGCACATATATCCACACAGACCTGTTAAGCTTTGTCTTTCTGTATTCCAGTACAGTTCATCGCTCTGCAGAAGAGCACTGTCCTGGGACTTACACGACATAAATTTTGTTGTTGTGTCTGACATTAGCTTGATGGATAACCCTGAACCAGCTTTATCCTCTGCTTTCATATCTGTCTAATCTAGATATACATCCCCATGTGCCTAGCCATGTCAGAAAAGTGCTTTCCCACGTAGAACAGGATGCCACAAAAAGCTGTGGGATTCTCAAGCGAGAGGAAGGATCCTCACTCGCGCTGTACAGCCCAGTCCCCTGAGCACCTCCCGCCCCTGACAGGCACAGCCGCTTCACTGAGGTGCTCCAGCCCCGGACAGCTCCGGGCAGCACGGCCCAGCCCCTGGGATGCTCCAGTCCCGGACAGCTCCAGGCAGCCACGGCTCGGCCCTGGGATGCTCCAGCCTCGGACAGCTCCAGGCAGCCACGGCTCAGCCCTGGGATGCTCCAGCCCCGGACAGCTCCGGGCAGCCACGGCTCGGCCCTGGGATGCTCCAGCCCCGGAGAGCTCCGGGCAGCCACGGCTCGGCCCTGGGATGCTCCAGCCCCGGACAGCTCCGGGCAGCCACGGCTCGGCCCTGGGATGCTCCAGCCCCGGACAGCTCCAGACACACGGCCGGGCCCCGCCGTCTGCGACGGACACTCGACACACCTGCAAGAGCCAAGGCTACACTCTGCTCTGGCAGCAGAGCGGGCACTGGTGCACGTACACGGTCAGAAGGACTGACAGAGTTGTTCTAGAAATCAAGTGCTTAAAGTACAACACCCTTGTTATTCACCAAGAAATGCCAGGGAATCCTGAATTCTCTCAAACTGATTTTTATAAATATTTAGCAATTGTAATCAAATTCTACCAAGAATTTCAACATCCCTAGTACACACAGAAACACTGTTCTAAAAGCAATGTTTTCTACTACCTTGAAGAAACAACTTTAGCTTCATTTCTTCTTAATCCTACAAGTATAATTTTCCGCTTTCCCATTCTCTCAAATTTAAGCATCCCGCCTCTGAGTTCCAGTGACTGCAGCTGCCTCTACCCTTCTACCTCCATCTTTTGTCCAGGTTCAAGTTCGCCAACTGCTACCCCTTAAAGAGAAAGCCAGAAAGGCCAATACACAAACACTAGAAGACAGTGCTGGAATAAACTTCTGTATGGACAATGGAACCCAGGGAAGGAAGGATGAAGACAGATCTCCAACCTAAAAACCACATAAAATTTATGCTGTGCAATTTCAAATCAAATTGTTTACACAGCTGAATTTCCTGATTAGACAATTTCAAAGCAACTTGAAGAGACAGACAAGTATCACTTACCTCTATCAATCCCCGTGTTAGTCAGAACTCAACTGTAAGCCGTGATATATTGAAACCTTTTTCAAAAACTAATCTGAAAATAGTTACTCTGACAGTAATTTTTAATAAAATATTTTTCTATCTACCTGGGAGAAAGCAATCAGTGGAGTAAATTTATGACACAAAGTTCATTAAGAGGACAGCTAAGATCACAGAATTAATTGATGTCCCCGTGTACCTATTTAATGAGAATGATTTTCTGTTACCCAGGATTACAAGCCAAGTCACAGAAGTGACAGATAAAGACCAATCTACTCCCTGCCAAAGCCACTATTGAGTAGCTTAGCAATTTATCTGTAAACTGAATTTTGAATCATATCTTAGCCTTGAAAGTCATTAGACATTAGCTGTTCAGTCCAAACATGTAATTCAATTTTAGCTGCCAACCTGCTACAGCAAATCCTCCAATGATAACTGCTGGAGTTATCTAGCTGATGACAGACTGCTTACTCAGAGTTAGGACTTGGTAACTCTGCAGCAATAAGTCCCTTTCTAAAGCTGGAAGAGTTAAGTGGTGGAAGTATAGAAAAATCACACTAGTGGCAGCAGCCATCACCTTAATTTTACTCTCTGTCAATTCTGCTTTCTTGTTTTGGTCGAAATCTATAAAATGTGTACTTTGTAGACTACAGATGTTTAATTTTCAGATAGTTTGATTCTTCCAGGGACTTTGAGGGAACTTCTTCTATTTATGCTGGCCAGACATTTGATCTTTCAGGCTTTTCCAATTCCACAATGTACTCCAAAAGGCAAAAAGAACTGTTTAATATAACTGGTCTGTCATGTACTGTGGTTCTTTGTCTAAGAGAAAAGGAAGATAAGCAGTACAAGAATCAAACTCAAGCGTCACTGAAGTCTTCGACAATTTGGCCATCAGCTTCAACATAACCAAGACTTCACTTCAGCTCCTTTGGACAAATCTCAGTTTTGGTTACATAAGGAAAGGAAAAATCAAATAGTCCTTGCACAAGCAGATGTTATCTAAAAGAAAAAGGTTTTCACACCCCAGATGTAATATTTGAGCTCCATTTTCCTCATGAAGTCCTACTTGTAAAAGCTGCTCCACCCCAAATTCAGACAGGCTTGCATTTTACCCTAAAACACGTTGATAAAGACACACTGACTTGTTTCTAGCATCATGGTTAAAACTTTAAGTATAAAGCAAATAGTTAAAATTTCTGAAAAATCTCACCCCATCCTCACCTCCTGCCCTCCCCCCAAAAATGTGATAATCTCCCTGATGGTCAAAACAGGGTATCCTAAATAGGCTTTAACTTGTAACTTTTGGCCCTTGAGAATAATGGACCTGTTTTTCTCAACCCTAACCCTGGGACAGCTTACCTAAAATAAAACTGGTATCATTTACCCATAGATGCCTGAGCTTGACAGCAGCTCTTACACTGACATCAGAACTCAGCCTCCTATGATGATTTTCAATCCACCCATTTTGTATTACACTGACATATAGCTCATTTGCATGGCTTTTTTTTTGGGCTTTTTTTTGGCTTTTTTTTTTTTTTTTTTTTTTTTGTGAATTTCTTGGGAATCTGACAAAACTACAATTTAAATTTGGACTAAAGAAGCCTCTATGGAAAAGAAATCCACTATATTGGGTGGAGGGGGGGATAGGAGAGGGGCAAGTGGTAGAATACAAGAACGGTTACTCTAAAAATGCATAATACATGTTGCAGAAAACTTTAAATCTACAGAATTTCATGATAGGGATATGATTTGTGAGTGCAGTCTGCACAGCCCTTCTGTAAGTAAGGGAACTATTAAAGTTATAATTCAAAACATAATACAGAAACTAACACCCTAGTTTTGTACTGACCTACTTAACTTTAGAGTTTTAGGTAATTCCTAGAGAAGCTGGATAAGTGTCAGTTAATTAGAAAAAGCTGGCTCTCTGTACCTTCCAAGTTAATTATTCTGACATAAATGCCATTATTTTTCCCCTTGTCCACTGCAAAAGGAAAGTGTCAAGTTTGAGAAGGGCTTTTTTAGAAAGCATATCTCCTCTATTGTAAGAAGATGGTTATGCATTACACTTGCACAGATTCAGTCTCATGTTTTCCTATTCTTTTAAATTCCATGCAAGTACATCTCAGCTGTACTTTTTGATCACATTTATATTCCAGCCTCGTCCCTCTGTTGAGTAAGAATTGCTCTAAGAGACAACCTATGCTAGGAGTGCCTGGGTAGACTTATAAATCACATTTCAACTCTGTTGTAAGGCAGATCCACTGGAATACACACACACTGAGTCTTCACCTTCAATTAAATCTCAAGGTGGGCTTGGAATGATAATCTCCTGGGAAGCCAGCCTGAGGTGCCTGTGTCCTGTCACAACCCAGCCACTTGGTACATCCATTACCCAGCCAGCAGATATTCTTCAAGTGTACTGTAACCTTCCTTATGACTAAATTCACTACAAATAATTAGCAGGACCTGAAGGGTTTCTCCAGGAATGTATGAATTGAATGTACCAGTAACTACATCACAAAAAAACCTGTGCTTATATTTGAGGTAAAGAAAGAAAAAAAGAGATGTTCTGTTAGTAAATTGTTGGCAGAAAAATACTTCATTCTTCGTCTAGACCTAAATACAAAAAAAAAAGTGATACCAAATCCCTGGTAGTGAGATCCACTGAAGGCAGGTGTCTACCAGGTAAGAGACAGCAGAAAGAACACAGTCTACAGAAATGACCTCTTACCTCAAAAATCCCACCAGAGCAGCAGTCTGCTGTATTTGGGTGTCATACAATCAAGTTTCACCACACTGTATGGATAAGGAGCATGACAACACCTAGCAAGGGGCTTTAAAACTCATAAAACATGATAGAAAAATCCAAGGCCTTTAGAATCCCCAAATCCATGTTATTTTATTGCTCTTCACTATATCATAATCTTTTTGTTAAGATACAAGCTACATGTTGAGAATGAAGTGCTCATTTAGATAGCTTTTTAAAACATTACTGTGGGTAGAGTAATAACCTTATCCCTAAATTTATCAGTGAGATTATTTTGTCACCAATTATCTTTTGATATATCTCATCTTGACACAATGCTGGATTTGGTGTCCTGTTCTTAATAAACATTCTGAAGAAAATCCACTCCTTCGTAATGACTTCTGTGTGAGAAAAATTATTATATTATTTTAAAACAGGGTCTTTTCTCCTATGATGTTGGAAGGCCTTTGGATCACTAATTCCATAAAAATCTTTCATGAATTTTACTGATCAGAAGTGCTCACAATATTCATAATTAAGTGGTCCCTTCTATACATTGTACATTTTTACTTCTTCAGTAGAAGCAGAAATCTTTCATTTTCTGCATTTCTACAATATATTTGCTCTCCTCAGAGTAGTATTACTTTTGTAACTTAGAATAACTCTGCAAATCAATGAAAGTACACAGGTTTTCCCTCTCATCTATTTCAAGCTGAGCTGCCAGGACCCAGAATAAATTTGTGTTAGCTCTCAATTCCACGACCTTCCACTTTGTACTTTTAAATTTCATTTCATTTCTATTACCTGAGTTCTCAAGGTCTTCCAATTCTGCCTGCTTGGTATTCCAGCCCTTCTCAGTATGGTCATGTTTTCCAACTCCCCACTATCAAGTTTCCCTACCACACTTCTAATTTGGGGCTAAAAAGTCAGAGAAAGGTAAGTGCCAACAAGGCGGAATGCAGTGAAGAAGTGTGAAGAGCCAGCCCAAATGACAAAAATTCATCAGTGGCAAAGCTGCAACAATACAAATCCCCCAGTTCCTAATCCTGTATTTGTTTTGCCACCTAACACTGCACTTCTGATCAGGTGTGAGGAGGAATTTGCATGCTCAGAAGGGTGATGTACATTAATAGCTGACAAAAATGTCCCTTCAGTGGTTTGTGTCAGAAGTCTAATATCTATCTAATCTATTGATAATCACCCTCAGCATGAATAGTTACGTGTAATCATTTATCCCCGCTAAGTCTGAGCAACGTATACACACAGATGATGACATTTCATGGCTTGCTTCTTAGGCTTGCAAGGCATCTCCAGGCATAAAATGCATGGGGGTTTTAACATGATAGCCTGAACTGAAACTCTGTAAGCAATAAAATTTAGAGAAACAGCTTAGTTAATGCTCAGAACGTGGTCTGGCAGCCTGCCATGCATAAACATGCACTGAAACTAGAGTTCATGCCAAGATTCTTAGCTTTCAACTTCATAGAAATTCCTTACATGGTTTATACTAGATCCTCTTAGTTCATTTAACTTTTTTCTTCCTTTTTGCAGTTTAATCCGTGGCTAGTTGAACTTACTACATTTTTATATATAAGCATTAATAATTTAATACACTAACTCCAAGTAGAAGTATTAGAATTAGTCCATTCGTATAATTTTGATTAAAGACAGATCTAACACTAAAATGACATTTATTCTGTGCCTTCTGTGCCAAGCCTCTATGAACACAATGAGATGCTGCAGTGTGACCTGTTACAATAACATGTATGCCTATTCCCATAACAATAAATGCTTCCTAAGGCTCATAAGAATTCACTTCCACTCACCTATCAAATGTATTCTGAAGCTCCTCTCAAGCCAAAGAATCCCTCTCAACAGGTTTGATCAAAAGATTGAGGCCTTCATATTAGGGTTCATGGTATCAGAAGGTCTAATTTGACTTCCATAATCTTGATGTCTGCTTTTCCAAGCCTCAGATCAGCACAAGGGAAATAATTCCTCCTTAGAAAGTGCACCTTGCTTACTTTTTTCTTTTCCCAGTCATAATTACATTAATTTAGTTTTTATTTTTTAGAATCTTACTAGTCAGTTACTTAAGTATGTACCAAGACACATTCAATATATGGATTAGGTGAATAATAAATTCCATATTATCACAGATTCTCAGCTCCGTGCTTTTTTATTTACAGCTTCAACATACAGTTGTGAGGAAGAAAAATACAATTATCCCCAGCCAAAAAAATGCAACTTAAGACACAGCTAGGATTTTGTCAAGTATCACACAAAGTCAAGGCAGACAAGGGAAAGACAGACTGGAATAACAGGTTCAGATTGCACTGAAACCTTATTCCTACCACAGACATTACACCATTATTGATGCTGGGCAGATGTAAAAGACGCAAGGTTTTCAACAGCGAATGTTTCACAACAGATCAGTTACATTGGTCTTACTATTTATTTACAGTTGTTTGTTTTTAAAATGGAGAACTTAATAAACAAATGGTGTTCAATCACATGAAAAGATTGTGTTGTAAACTGTTGTTTTAAACACATCCCTTGAGGCCTTTGGAAAAGGATGACACATTTCACACTATTGAATTCAGTCATGTTTAAAAACTTAATATGATTCTGTGGCTGTAATGCAGATTTCAAATGAGGTGTACTTCTGTGCTCTCTTTTCACAGAAAAGTAGTGACTGCTGAGACAATAAGTGCAACTACCATGCTCCCTTTGCCCCAAAGAAATATGGATCATACTAAAAAAAAAAAAAATCAATCAATAGCCTCTCCTCAAATTAGGCCATATTGGCCCATAGCTCAATAAAGCTGACCGACCAACTGACTTTGAAAAGAATAACTGAAAAAGTTGAGGAAAGCTTAATTTAAAAATTTTATACTTGATTACACATCATCTGGGTAAACAACCCATCCAGTACTGCAACATTATGACAGATTTATATGCACATCTGTATGTGCAGATGTTTGTGCTGATGCACATAAAGTGGCCACACCCAAACACATCAAATCTCAGCTCTGAACCTTCAGTGTTTCCCCCCACTGTACAGAAGGGCACAGTCATGTAAATATTTGTGCAAATATTTATATAACATGACATAAATTTCAGAGAGCAGCTAAGGATAATTGTGCTAATTACTGCGACCAAGCCTCTGCTGATTTACGAGGTATGAAGCTTCTCCCCTGGAGTAACTGCAGTGTCACATCCAAGAAAGTTTTAACTGCAACATCACTTCTGTACTCCAGCCTCCTGTGCAAAGCCTACACTGAGATCCTCATGTAGACATGATGTCTATAAATTAGTTTATTAGTTTGGCAATGAGGGGAAGAGGGAAGATAATCTTCCTAGAAATCAACACTTATTCACAAAATGCTGGTCTAGTCCATCCACAGCAATTAAAACTGTTATGATACATCTCATCAGGCAGTCTTCTAAGAAATGTTTTAACAAATATTTTAACAATCTATACCCAAGAGCACAGCCATGAAGCAAGGACCAGATTTCTTCTAACTACATCTCTGCAGGCAAGAAGTGTGCTGTCACTGCTCTACCTGCTATGCTGGCAGCAACTCTACCTATGCATGACTTCATCTGTGGACACAGAACCTCTCATAGAAGATTATGATCCAGTAAATCAATTTGGTTGAAGGCAAGTAATTAAGAGCCTGATTACGTATGTAAGCTTTTTATATTTTCTTTTTGGAAAAGGCTTAGTAGGAGATGATTAGTAGTCTCTGTTAATTTGCTCCATAAAAAGTTTCATGAATAATCAATCATATGTAACATGCTAGTTTTGAAGTAGTTAAATAGAACCATTAAGATGGCCAGATAGAAAGATACTCAAGCTTTGCATGAACTTCATTCTATTTGCTTTTGCTTGGTAGACCACTAGTTAAGGTTGGTTTTACTTTTCCATAGAATGATTCTTCCTATATAAAAGATTTTGAGGTTTTATGGGGTTTTTTTTAGCACTTTCAGAAGGCCTACAAAAGCATTCTTAGCTGTGAAATCTTGAAATATGAGAGATCTTCTTCATTAATATTTTCCACAAGAAGATGAATAGTTTCCCTGGACTTGTGAGACTGTGCCTTGGGAAAGGGGACGAGAAAAGAAGTTGCAAGGACTCCAGTTTTAAAAAGAAGAGTAAGACAGAAGTGAAAAAAATAAAAATTACATAAAGACGGAAGACAAAAACATAAAAATTACATGAATTTAAATAAATCTTTAAGCTTTGTGATTAACATGAGGCCTTCATTTGGAAGGAGACTGTTGAAAGATTGCTTGCTACAAATCTGTCTCAAGTTAGAAGTGTTTTCAGATTAATGTGTCAGTCCTTCATTCCATTTACCATATTCAAATGCTGCTCAGTACTCACGTCAAGTGAGATGTAGAAATTAACAAGTGAAATCCTTAACTTCTGTTCCCCAGAAGACTAAACCAGATATTAACAAAGATTCCCCTGAAGCCTGGTAAATCTAAGCATCCACGTTTACTGTGGAATCTCCTTTTCTGTATGAGAAAGGACTCAGCAGTCCCAGTAGGTGGATGTGATCGGTGACTGCACGTGAAGACACTCTCCAAGATAGCTGTTAATTGATACCACTGCTAAGGCCACACTTTGTTATGTTGAGATTTCCAGCAGCACGTCTCACACAGAGAGAACCAAAAGTACAGAAAAACATGGGCAGAATAAGCTAAGCAGGGCACACCACATTTGACTGCAATACTTGTACTTCCCCTTTGTCAAGTCAAGATACAATTTTAGGATCACAGAGACAAAAGCAGAGCATAAAAGTCTGGCTTGTTAATATCCTGTAAAAGGCCAGGATTCCTAAATAAACAAATTCTTACAGAAGGGTACTACCAGAACTGCTAGCCAGCTCTAGTCTTCCCTTTCCTAGAGTCTCACTGTGGCCATGGTGCACAAATCCCAGACAATAAAGAACATTTAACCTCACTGTGCTCCTGATCAACATGAACAGCAAACCTTTCATCACACAGTCTTGGGCAGACTGAAGCTGGTTTTTTTCTGTGTGCTCCAAAAAAGCATTTTCAGTGTGTAGACAGCAGAAGTAAAAGGAACTGCTTAAATATTAGTTTTATTTCTAAAAAAGTTGCATTTCCCTTTGTTCTGTCATTCACTTAATACACAATTGTATTCAAACTAGGGGAAGTCTAGAATTAATTTTGAGCTTAAGAAATTAATTTGTTTTATACAGATAACACATCATAAAACATCTTGAAGATATCTCTTTTTTTTCCAGACTGCAGAAAAAAAAAGCCAAAGCACTGCTTCCTCCAGCATATACCAGCCTCAAAGATCTGTACAAGCAGAATTGACAATAAAATCCTTTCCACAAAAACTGCAGGCACAAAAAGCCTCGCTGTTTACCACCTTGTGGCTTGAACTGGTAAGTATTCCCTCTTTCACACACACCATTCCATCATTTTTCAGTTAACCAGACTCTTAAGCAGCAAGCACCGAAACTTCACTCAAAGTTCCTCCCCAGAGGAAAATCGAAGATCGTAAGAACAGAGAGACTAACACGAAGCCCAGGCTGCCCCAATCGATAGGGTAAATCAAGAATGCCTGTCTGGACTGTCTGTCCAGCTCCCAAACAGCTCTGAACATCCTTCACACAGGCAGCAACCGGTTGCCCAAGCTGCATTTCTCTTCTACCCACAGCTCTTCGCAGCCAGCAGCACCCTGAAAGGATGCTACGGTCAATGGAACGAGAAACGCGTTAAAGGGAGAAGTACTTACATCCCGGAATTTGTTCCAGTACTTGTCTTTATCGTACTGCGAAACGGTGCTCAGCCATTTGTCGTTGTCCAGGAAATTGCCATGGTTGCTGTTACTCGTGATGATTTCAGGATGCCGGCTCTCCACTTGCAGGAAGCACCAGGCAGCGATCACCAGCACCCCCGACATCTGCAACGAGAGGAGAGGAGCGGAGAGGAGAGGCGAGGGGCAGCAGCGGCTCCTCGGGCACCGAAGTTTTGAGGGGACCCAAGTTGGGGCCACTCGCCCCCCACGGCCTCGGCAACTTCTGCCTGCGGAGCTGCCGGCTCTGCCGAGACCCGCCGCCCCCCGCCCAGCCCGGAGGGGCGGGGAACAGCATCAATAACAACAATAATAATAACAACAATAAAACAAAACGGGCAGCTGAGGCCGGGAGGAGACCAGCCAGGGGACAACAGCACGGCGGTCCGGAACCGCAGCCAAGCCCCCCCGCGGGCGCAGCCAGCGCTGGCTCCGCGAAGTTTGGCTGCCAGGGCGGAGAGGAAGCTCCTACCTCCGGGCAGTGCCGCCGGCCGGGGCTCCCAGCACCGTGCGCCACTCGTCCTCCTCCTGCTGCCGGTGCCGCGATGCTCTGTGGCTGAGCCCCGCGCGGTGCCGCTGAGCTGCGTGCGGTTCCCCTGCGCTCTGTGTCTGTGCTGTGGCGGTGCTGGGGAGCTCTGTGTCTGTGCTGTGTCTGTGCTATGGCGGTGCCGCTGTCCGCCCGTCTGTCTGTTGGAGCCCGCGCGGAGCCGCTGCCCGTGGCGGGTCCCGAGCCCGCCGCGTCCGTGTGGCGGGGGCGCGCGGGGCGGGCGCGGCCGCGGTCTGGCGCCCCCTGGCGGGCGTGGGGCGCGCTGCAGCGCGGGGGCGGAGCGCGGGCAGGGCCGGGCCGGGCCGCGCCGGGCCGGGCCGCGGCACCCGTGAGATGCGGGAGCGCTGAGCACAAACAGCAGAGGAAGCGTTTAGATATGGCCAAGAGGAGGCTCGGTGGCCCCCAGGGACAGGACAAGGAGCAATGGCCATGAATTAAACGCAAGTTTGAGCTGGATATGAGGAAGAACTTCACGTGGAGGGTGCCTGGAACGGGCTGCCCAGGGAGGACGTGTAGTGTCCCTGTATAGAGACGTTCAAAACTCATCTGGACACGTTCCTGTGTCACTTGCTCCAAGTGACCCTGCCCTGGCATTGGAGTTGGTGGAGTTGGATCACCTCTGGTGATCTCCAGAGGCCACTTCCAATCCAGCAATTCAGTGATTCAGTGAAACCTGGGGAGGGTGTCTGTGAGGATACCTGAAGAGGAGGGCGGTGAGGAATCCAGGGAAGAAGGTCTGCAGGGAGGATACCTGGAGAGGGTGTCTGTGATCATATCTGGGGACGATCTCTTGGGGAGAAATTGTCAGTGATGTCTTCACGACCAGTGCAGTCCGAAGAGACATAAAAGTGGCCTTAAAAACATAAACCCACCATCAAACACCAGCTTTCATAAGCCCTGGGGAGGGTATGACTGTCTTGAGTCAATGGCTTTACAATGTACAGAAGCAGTGACATTTCCAAAGCCCAGAGGTCATCCCGGGTTTCTTCAGGGAAGGCGCTCCCTCCCTGAGTCAGCACATCCCGTGCTGTGAAGGTTTTGATCCTGCACTGGTGAATGTCGGACATTGCCCAGGTTGTCAGAGGGGTGTAGTGAGGACCAGCTCCTATTGTTAAAAAGGAGGAGGAAACGTACGAGGGGAGGAGTTACATCGGTCTGGGAACTGGGTGTAAGGGGGAGATCTTCTCTCGGGATGAAAAAGCAAGTTCTCCATTGCCAGTGGATGAAGTGGGAGGGAGGGAGGGGCTGGCTGGTTTCCTACATCAGGGAACTCATCCCCTGATATATCATATGATGCCCAAAAATGACGACATATACTTTTGATGGTCATTTTAAATACAGCTGTGACTACTGTTCCATATGACATTTTTAAAATACAGTTCATTAAACTGTCTTGTAAATAATGCCTTTTCTCTCCAAAAATCTGTCAACAAGGTTAATTCCACATTCCTGACAGACATATTAGGCATTTCTTTAGTAATACAGAAAAGGGTCGTGTTTATTTATATTTTTACTGCTGCATCGGAGCACTGAATGCAGGATAAAGATCTATTCCTAAATCTGATTTTAAGTACAGTTCCCAAATATGATGTTACCCCAATAAAATGATCTGGGATTTAGAAAAAACTGTGAAGTTTTATTAATTTTAACAGCAGAGAACAAACACAAGCACGTAAGTGCCCTGCATTGAATCCTCCCCTTGGTGCACATAGAATCTAATGAAAGCTACATGTCTGCAGGAGGGCAAAATATAACCCAATAAAAGCAACAAATAGAAGAAATCCAAACCAAAGCCCTGCAGATTTGGATGTAAATCCTTTCCTAAAAGCCTTGCTCTGTCCTACCTTCTACAATGGACTGTACTGTTTTGCTGAAAGTGGCCCAGGGCACATATTCCTCTCAAATCTCTCTCTGTTGTGCACAGGCCATCCTATAAACTGTTCATTTCTGTGGGAGATACGTTTTCTATAACTTCCACCTGGCAGGGTCAACACAAGCTTCCTTCTTTCTTACTTAGATTAACGGGGTACTGTTCAGTTTATTCTGCACATGTCTTTTCTGTAAGACTTAACAAAAGAGAATTTGTCTCTTCTGCACAGACATTAAAGATCTTTCACCATTTTAAATCTGATGGTTAAGAGATTTCTCCTGTGACTTTACAGAAATCCGTGGCCATTCAGCTTCACCCCAAACACCACTGCATTTCAGCACCACCAGGCACAAACCCCATTTCCTGCTAAATATTTGAGGACTTTTATGCACCATGGCAGTTTTGCATAGACGCACTAATTACTGCTTTCTTCATCCCACTGGAGACCCAACCAACTCAATTCTCCCTTGACCAATTCTTCAACTCATGAATTCCTAGGCTCGGCTGGTAAAAAGCAGATGAACATGGTTTTCCCCCAAAACTTGCAGGAGTTCTACCCATTATATATTTATAGGAGCAGTTAGTTCAGCCCTGAAAAAACACACTTGTTAGCACAGTCCAGAACCAGGCTCAGTCCTTTGGTGACCTCAGTACTGTTGACTTCACTGAGTATGAAATAGGCTGCTCTGCTTGCCAGTCAAAGACCTGAATGATAAATTACAGAAACATTGTATATAAAGTGAGTAATTACTTTCTTACATGTAGAATTTGTGTCAGAAATGTGTCTTCATTTATTTAATTACTTCATAATCCCATATTCAACACATGGCTAATCTTTCTTGATCCTGTAAAACACAGCCTTCCTGTTTAATCCTGACAGCAATCTCTATCACTCAGCAGCTGCAGCATTTCACCTCCACACTGTTTATCATCCATGACTAGAATTGAAACACCCTTGTCAGCTGGTTTTTATCTTGGGACCATGCTATAATTGCCTCTAATTCTCGTCCAAAATTACAATATTGCAGATCTCCATGTTGTGGATGACTCAAGTGTTTGATATTTTGGATGTTTACAGCTCCTTTGTTCCAAGTTAGAAGAAATACTAAAAGGTAAAAACCTTCCTTCCCTTTTTTTTTTGTTTTTCCCCCTTTTTTCTTACAGCTGTAAAAAGTGCCACAGTATTGATTTTGGATATTATTTGATAATTCAACTGTATAAATCTTTTGATCAGAAGTTGTATTAACAACTATTCCCTGCCAGCTTCTCCGTGCTATGGGCTGTCCAGGTTTGTTCTGCAAGCAGAGCCCCCTGGTGCAGAAAGTGTTCCACACACACAAGAATCAAGGGACAGATCTCAACTAAGTCTAAATTTCCTCCTATGCAGAGGAATGTCTTCGTTGTCTTAAAAGGGCACGTTGGAACTCTCAGTTAACAAACAGAGCCTTCAGCACCAGCCTTGCCAGCAGCAGAAACACAAACCAAGGACGACTGGAAAACCAAGTCAGGCACTCCTGCTTTCCCTGAAGCTCCCCTCACCTGGTCTCACCTCAGAGCCCGTAGCCAGCAGCTGTGTACCCAGCAAGGTAAAGTCCATAGCAAGAGCACACAAGCCTTAGTACTTTTACTTCCCCCATTTATATTTGGCAGCAAGATTCACTTTTTCACCACCTTGATTACTTCCATAGTTCTTGAGGGAGAGGCTGCAGCCTTTGTAGTAGCACCTAAAAGCTTCTGTGGAGTTTTATTCATGGTTTTTCCCCTTCTCTTATGTGCCACAACTTCACTCAATTTTTTAAAACATTCACTATGCAGAGAAAATCTTTACAGTGACAAGTGTTTAAAGTGTATTTCTTTCCTGTACTAGAATCCTTCCTGACTGGATTAGGAAAATTCTGCTCTGGTAATTTAAATGGATTTAAAAATATATCACTACAAAGGTGCATGCAGTGGGACAGACCTTTATTTAACAACCCTTTGTGTCTTCCATATACTGCTGTATCCTTTTAATAGACAGGAGTTTTATTTCCTCCTTTGAGTCTCAGAACTGCAGATTCAGCTTTGTTAGCTCTGCTGGGCAATTGTGCAGAAAAAACCCCCGAGTTTAACCTGTGCAATAAGTGATCTGTGGCTTACACAAAGTTCCTGAGATATTTGTTCATTTTACAACAGGCCATAATTCTTCTTCAAAAATACTACAAATACAGGTTCTCATTTGACCTCTTTATCTGCCTCTGCTCCTGGCCTCTGCTCCCTGTGACAGCCACGTTTTATTGCAACAGTGCCTGGAATTTTGCAAGAATTTGCTAAATGCTTGCCACCAGAGGTGCTGCGAGTATGTCCCATGGCAGGAGAGTTATGGATTTCTAGCAGGCAAAGTGTCCCCAGTTACTTTAGTGACATTGCAGTTGGTGCAATCCCCCATGTTCTCAACCTTCTGAAGCACTTAACCCCCATGACAGTGATTTCAGTGAAAGAGAAAACATCCAATGACCTGGAAAGATCACCATGTTCTGCAATCTATTTGCTAGTGTGTATTAGTTGTAATAACCCAGATTAAAGTGAGTTGAAATAATGGCAAGTGCTGGACAAAGCAAAAGCTGAACACAGTTTATGATAGAGAGTATAAGAAACAAAGTAATTTAAGTAAAAGAACACTGAAAAAATTAATGAATAAAATTATTTATCACATTAAAAAGTGGCAGGTGGTTTTCTAGGTAAGTCTTTCTCAAGTTGCAAAGCTGTCTTGCCCACATCTGTCTAGAAGTGAGAAGAGAAAAATACATTTAAACTTAAAAAGACTCATGTTCACATAAAATGTATAATCAAATACAACCTTACACTTAAACTGAAAAATGAGATTGAGGCAGGTATTCACAGTGTTTAACTTGTGTCTTCTGAGGCTAATCCTTAATTTCCTCTGTCATAAGGAAAAAGAAACAAGTCTTTCTGAATGATGCCTTAGAGCTGAAGTCTCTCCTAGCCACTGTGGATTGTTTTGTGAAGGATGTTATCAACTCCAGAAAAAGCCTACAAAACCAGAGGCACACTAGGTGTATGGTAGGCCTTGTGATTGCTGTCCTCAGGGCCTGCAGAGTAACATAAAAAAAATAACTTAACTGACATGAATCAGTCTTTTTGGGTCATATCAGAACATTCATCAATTTAAAGACTAAGTATTTAATGGGATGATAATCCCTGCATATTTGACAAATGGTTTCAATTTTTTATCTTTCTAGTGGGTATGGTGATCATGACAAAAGTAATTTTATTTTATTTCACAAAGTCTCCTGTAAAATGGCAACTGTATTTTATAGTGGCTTTTATTACTACTGGAACTTTTACTAGGAATTACATCACAAAAATCGGTTAACATAAATATTGCAGTGAAGAGGTTTCACCATTTAATGCCAGAGTTAATTCTGGCAATGCAGCCTTCATTTTTGGATGGAAAAGGTCATTAGAATTAAATTTTTCCTCAGACTTTCTACTTAGCTGGGATGAAACAATGGTATGAAGTTTTGTAATTCCCTCCAACCTGGAAAATATCATGCCATGATCTGCCACTGTCAAACTGTCTTACAGGGTTGCCTTAAGCCTTTCTGTAATATATGAACAGAAACAGAGATTTGGAGATTAACATGTGGAATATAAAATGGGTTTGTTCAATATTTACCACAGTAAGATCTGTTTTGAACATCTGCCAGGCACCACAGCAGAAAACAATAATAAATAACACCACTTACATTAACAGTCAGCTTTCAGAAATTAAATTTGCATGGAAGATGGAGCATCATTAATGGCAGAACTACATACATTAAATTTGCATTCATGTAAATGCTAAAGAAGACTTAAGCGTGCTTGTACTTTCATTTTTCCTCCTTTAACTTTCTCATGTGTCCCCGTTTTTGCTGCAATTTTTCTTTAATCTTTACTGCAACCTTACACAAACTTCACATTTTGAGCTCCTTATGGTTCTTTACGATAATTTCTTCCATTCTTCCCTTTCTCCTTTTGTTTACTTCACTCTTCCTTTCCCCTTTTTCCTTTGTTCATATAACCACATACTAAAATTCTTACAAAAACAGCAGCTTTCCTGCAGCTGATGGAGCCAGTGCTGCCTGATGGAGAAGGAGTCCCAGAACATCTTGCAGCTCAGAGGCCAGGCTTGGCATCGGCCCAGCTGCATATGGTTATCATCAGATTTGAATCTGCTGAGTAATGTGGAAACAACTGGAACTTGGGATTTATTGTACCAAATATTCTGGCTCTCTCTAAACCTTCTTTTCATTCAAGAAAATAAAAGAGAAGTATTGATGTCTGTAGATGAGAACAATAAAGATGAGCCACAGCTGAGCCATAATGGTTTGCACACTCATAAACCCTCCTCAGTTTTTGTGGCTTCAATGCTTTCCTCTGGGGAATAATGTGAAGATGTGCTTGATTGAAATACTCCTGGATAAGGCAGGGAAACAATTTTCTTTCTGCCTGTCACTACATTTTAGGTGTGAAGCTTAAACTCCCTAGGGAAGCTGACAATTCTCTTTGCCAATAACTTGGACCCTCATGGAAAGCCAAATGCTGTTTTACACAACCACCGAATCCCTTGAAGCCCAAGTGCTTGAGATAAAGTTTGGGAAGGGAGGGAAGAGAGACACTGGGTGTGGCATTAGCTGGAAGAGGTGAAGAGATGCAGGTAGGATTAGCCTCAGTGTCTGCTGGGAGCAGGGAAGCTCTAAGAAGTTTGAGGATTGTGGACCTGATGTCCCAGGTGTGGCATGAGGGTTCTGAAAGTCTAATTCTCAGGGGCAACTTCAGGCCTTGGGGTAGCAAAAGGAAAAGGAGAAAAAGGAAAAGGAGAAAAAGGAAAAAGGGAAAAGGAAAAAGGAAGAAGGAAGAAGGAAAAAGGAAAAAGAGACTGGTCAGTTCTCTTGCTCTGGAGACCATTATGTCTGCAGAAACCTAACAACAATTTTCCAATAGAAAAGTAATTTTTTTTTATCTCAGAGTAAACACTTTTCTTAAGTACTTTGCCAGCTCAAACTGAATATAGAAAAAAATTTACCATTGCCAGAGGACCTGAAAAATAATAATTTGAGATTGTTTTTCCTCATCTACAAGTACAGGGCCCTTAGTTGGATACACACACTCGAGAATATTGGACATTATTCTAAATCCAGTTCATAAAACCAGCCTGTCTGACCTCAGATGAAGTAAAAAGTGCAAATTCCAAATATACAGCTAAGATCCCCCTGAAGAAAAAAATTAATACTATTAGCACAAGTCAGCTCTGCATGTTCCTGGCCCATATACTTTTAAAAATGAGATTATTAAATTGTTAAAGAGGCAAAGATAGTGACTCCCCAAGGCTTCATAGAAAAATGTATGAAGATATACACAAAGGTGACTTTAGACATTAAAAACTCTAAGAAAATGTCTGAAGTCTTGCCTCAAATGAAGCATGTGTTATTAAATATTGTCACCTAGGCCAGCAAGAGAGACCACACCGAGTAAAAGAGCACATTAGGAGACAATCACCACCACACTGATGCCACATAAAAAGAATTGCCTGTCCTCTGCTGTCCTCTCCAACAGGAGAATTTAACAACAATGTCTAGAAACAAGTATATAACAGTTATATTATTCTGTCCCCCTCAGCAGCATCTCGCAAGAAACTACAATTAAATAGGTAATCCCGTGTCTCAGTTTATTTTTCTACATGTGTAAATACCAACAAGCTCAATAAGCTGTATTGGTAGCTTGGTGTATGTGGCTTCAGATTAAGCCGTTAATTTGAAATGTGACTTCAGATTCCTGCCCAGTATTTCTAGTCCAAAGCGTTGCTGTGAGAAACTGTTGAAAGAACAAAGAGCTTGCCCAGACAGACTGGACTTGTTTCCAGACTTCATATTAAAATTAAAAAAAAAAAAAAAAAATAGTTTAATCACTGATGTTTTATTCAACGGAACATGGAAAACCTGTTGGATGTTCAGAATCTAAAGCTGCACTCATTAGGGACACAGAGCTACACAAGAAGGTGGAAAACCAGCACCATGGTGTGAGTTCCAGAGTATCCCACAGCTCTCTGAAAGCCAGACAGGACAGAAGGTCACCCACACCTGACTCTTGCTGGCTTACTGTGACAGCTTCCCTCTTCCTTCTTAAGGGTAGATGAAAACTCTTGTGCTCCCTGCAAAGTACAAGGAATCTACAAATCCTGGTTTGTGCCTAATAAATACACAGTGACAGGGAAGCATATGGGGTACAATTCAGCAAAAACAAAGTGTTATTTAGGATCTTTTGGGAAAGCACTGAGTAATGAATTGTTCTCAACTGCACAGAAAAAATATAACTTCCTCCCTCTTGAAGTCACAGCATAAAGTTTTGTCTTCACAAATGAAGACAAATAAGAAAAAGAAAAAATGGAGTGTTTTGGTTAATTTTACCAAAAAATTCTCTTGGGCAAATGATACATAACTTATATTCTCTACTCATTGAAACAACTCATAGCTTCCTAAATGCAAAGTGCAGATTCTTGGAAGAGCCTTTGATTAAAGTTCCTCACATCAGTCCCAGGTGTTACAGCATGGATACTGGGCACTTTGACAGAGACTGATAGAGCATAAGCAAAAATAATAAGAGATGTCAGTAAATTAACCCTTAGTCTGGATCCTGTTGGGGATTATATTTCAGATTTAGTTCCTATTGAATGAAGAGTGAGATAATGAAACTAAAATCAATTCATATTCTCTAGGGCTCAACTTTTAGAGTTTTAAGATAGCTAATAATTCCATGGAAGTGGAGTCATACATATTTATCCCAACCCCTACACCTTCAGTAATCACTTCTTGCACTCTCTCTTGCACTGGTGTAGCAGGGGCTTGGAAGGACTCTGGCTTAATAAATGCAGGATGGATATAAATAAGCACTGTCTAGTGCTAATAGGATGTGCAGAGAACTCCCAAAGGAGACATTGCTTGAGACTCTTAAGAAGAGGATGATTAAGGCATTGGTGAATATTCTCTTGGGAACTATCCTGCAAGTGGCAAAAAAATGGGCTAGTAGACAAAACAGGTAGTTTCTAGCAACTTCAAGGCATGGAATTCTATCCCCAGCAGCCATCCAGACAATTCCAGAGAGGCAAGGTTATTTTCTATGTACATAAAATTCATGTATGGGAATCACAAACTCCTATATTCAGCATATAAATGCACACAGTTGTGTAATCTTAATACAGAATATAAATAAACAGCAACAGAGATGCTTAAGATATACACACAAAAACTGACAAGGTATTACCCTGGATGTCTCGGAATGCAAAAGGGGATATGGCTGCTCTGTATTACACTGCGTTCCATTTTTTAATTTTTTCCATATTCTTCAAGGGTTGAACAATTTTTTGTAATTTATTTACTCTTAGCATTAAAGAGTACGAATGGTGAATTTGTATCCAATCCTTAATCCTTAATGGACTTTCCCAGCAATTAAAATCTGTATTTAAAATGCAATTTTAATATTGTGACATTCACAAAGCAACCAAAGGTTTTCTCTAATTTTTAGTAGAAAGAGGAAATAATGTATTATTCAAGCTCCAGAGCTTGCTTAATGCAAGATCAATTTTGTTAAGTGTTGCTTAGCAATGGATTATGAGTGCAGATCCTGAATATTAATGTAGGATGGGTATGGCAGCAATTTCTGTGAAAGTACACTTTAAAAGGAAAGGATTTTCCTGGTGAACCACAAACAGATAAATAAATACCTCCAGAGTTCCCTACACAAAAGGTCACATCTTCTTTACCTCTTGCATCATCTATTTGCCACTAAGCCAAATAGCAGAAACTTCTGGATGATCTTTGTTTTTTTTTCAGAGGTACCCAAAATGCTGAGAGTCTGCTCCCAAACTCTGAGGCAGAGCCAAACTTTACAATGGCACAGGACTAAGTCAAAGCAATGGGATCAAAGCGTGGTTTTCTTGTGACATTTTATATCTACAATCCAATACATTGAGTTGTTTAATTTTATATATATATATATGTAAGGCTTCTCATGGACAGTGGTGATGTAGTTCTCCCTTATAATCAGAGCAAAGAAAGATCTTTGGCATTTCACTACTTTTGGTTTTGGTATAAAAGAAAGTGCCCATCACCTCACACAGAAAAAATCCTGGTTTGTCCTGTATTTTATTTTCATGTGCTCTGTAGAAGAGAGGACGTGTGGGCCATGCTGTGCTGGGAGAAGAACGGACTCCTGAGGGAGCAGAAGCCACAAAGCCATGCCAGAGTTGCAGCTGAAATGGAAGTTCCAGGGTGGGTTTGCTTTGATTCCTCACACAAACTGTGCCTGCCTCACCCATCTGCAAACAGCCTGCTCTGACAACACTTTCGAACAATGGCCTTGTTCTAAATATAGACTACTCCATATTCAAGGTCATCAGGATTGCAACAACTAAGCACAGCTTTGGCAAACCCTAAAGATGGGAAAATGTCATTTTGACCTTTTACATGACACACGTTCTCCAGTGTTTTTATGGCATTCATTATTTGAATTTCTTTTTTTTTTTTTTTTATTAAACTGAAACAATATACAGATTTTTGTCTTATGCCATCATTAAATACTCCTACATGTATATTCTACATTGCTCTTTTTAGCTAAATTTTTTCTGTTATTTCAAGGGCTTCATCATACAAGGTGAAGTCTGAAGCACACTAAGATCATTGTTCTGGAAGATTTCTTAGCATCTGTCTACATGAGTCTTTTGGGACTTTGATGTTAATTTACTAAGTCTATCTTTGCTAAAGATGGAAGTTTATAGCAAAGTATAACTATTTATTTGCCTCTCATTTATTATTGTCTAATTTGCGTGAACTGGTCTAATACAAGAATAACTTTTTGAGTCTATTTGTTCCTAATTCTTCACTTTCCATGCAACTTGGGGAATCCTACTTGTGTGTTTTGCTCCCCTCAGACTCAGCTTTATTTATGAGATCTGATTTTCTTTAAATGTAGATTTAAATGAATGTGGATTTGGTTTTATGCATTTCTTTGGGGAACTGAGGAGAACAATATATATGCATGCAGATGTGTGACTGTTCATCCTCAGACCACTTTCAACTCCTAATTACATTGTAAACTTTTCAAGACAAGGGCAGCCTCATATTCTGCATCCAGTAGCTGACTGCTATCTTCAGCCTTAGTATTAAAAATAATTACTAGTGTTTATATTATAACATCAACCAGGGGTTTCAGAATTCATACATAAAATATGAGACAGTCCTTGCCAGAGCCCTAATAGCAGAAGTTATTTCAGCAAAGCACTTAAACATAGATGTGACCTTGTGGGTAAACTTAGAGGCAACTTCAGGGATTTTCTCTTGCTTCTGTTTTTTCTTTCTCTGTTTATTTTTTTTCTTCTTTTTCCCCTCCCACTGTGGCAGGGTATTTAAGAGAAGCAGAGCACTAAAATAAACTCAGGAGACACAACTATCTTCCATCTTCATAGCAACTTTGTTCCTTAGCAGGAGGGAGAATTACCTGCCTTTTTATTTTGAAAATGTTGTGCTAAGGTTGAATATCAAAGAAGCATGATACAGTATCTCAGCCTGACCATTAGTGACTTCCTTCCTCCACATTCTGCTGCACAGCTAAAATTTTAGGTAATTCAGGCTCAGAAATTCAGTAAAGACCTTCAGAGATATCTTCAGAGAAACCTTACTGCTTGAATTGGATAGCCTGACTGCTTAGGGCCCAGATAAGCAGCAGAAATGCTGATGGCCTGTTTTCATGCCCTTTTCTTGATTGGTAAACCCTAGATAGCATTTATTTACTCTTCCACTTTTCATGAGATAACATATGGGTTTTTTTTCTTTCCCTAGTTTTGCTTTCAGAAAGCTGTATTTATTGCCTGTTACTTTGGACATTTGTCTTGCATTGCAGTTCTTGCAGGTGACATTTTTCTTGTGTCTCATCCCATGGGAAGGAAGTGGGACTCAGTGTCAGTCTGTAATGGGAAGGTAACAATTTTGCTGAGGAGCTCCAGTGGGTCTGCTCAGGGACCTCTCCTGACCGAGTTGGGTGTGTTCAGCTGTGTCCAAGGCTTGACAAGGTAAGAAGTGAATAATTCTTTTATGGAAGGTTCTGCCTCAGGATGCATGGTCTGCAGAACCACAGTTTTCTGCACCAGGAACCCAGGCTTCATGGGTTTGAGTTCTCAGTACCACCTGTAAAGAAGAGGAAGTTTTCCCCTCAAAGTATCCTGTGACTTTCATTACCACAGCATCACTGCATTCATTCTCAGCACACATCTGTACATTCTTGCAAATGTACTCAGCAGGCACCTTCCACATCCATCCAGCTGTGCATCACTCCCCACACATACTGATGTGTTGAATGGCAAAGCTGCTCTGTGAAATCAACATCTGCCTAAACAACAGTTCCTGCCTTCAAAATTCAGCTCTGCTGCACAGTTTAGCCTTCACCATCTCCTAACTTCAGCCCCAGCAGTAATTGCTGTGGTGCAGCTATGTATGATAAATTTAATAAACCTGGGTCAAAGCAAGTGCTGAATATCATTATGGACAGGACTGTGCATTTACAAAAATTGCCAGTCAGGTCTAATTCCAGAATTCATATTTACAGGGTGCAATCTTACTCATGAAAACAGGCTCCCTCGAGTCATTGTTTATACTCTTTTTGGTCAACATTGCTCTGCAAATATGAATATTAAAGAATTTTAAAATGATGTGATTTTTCTCCTAGATAAAATTTTCCTTAAAATGTATCTGAGTAGCTGAGTTAGGATGGAAAAAAAAATCAATCTCTCAAACTAGGAAATGCTGCTATGACCTTTAATTATACATTTCAAATTAGGACTGTGTCACATTGAATTTGCACGTAATCAGACTGGATTGCAGAATTTAACTTATTATTCAGTCTATAGTCTATAGCAATTAGGCTCA
Organism: Phylloscopus collybita; assembly: GCA_027886175.1. Taxonomy (NCBI): domain Eukaryota; kingdom Metazoa; phylum Chordata; class Aves; order Passeriformes; family Phylloscopidae; genus Phylloscopus; species Phylloscopus collybita. The sequence continues at coordinate 6,926,865 of JAJNNQ010000019.1, read as the reverse complement.
GAATTTGATCCCAGTATATGGGGTACACATATTTTGTGGCAGGCATTGACCAGAGAGAACAGAACACAGCTTTCACTTCATCATAGAGAGGTGCCAATCTAAGTACTCCCTCATCTTTCTCTTTTCATCACCTTTCAGTCACAAACTGCTTTAAGAACTGACTTAAGAAACTGACAGTTTGACTCATCTTTGCTTTCATGGGAGAGAAACAAAGTTCTCTTTTATTCATTCTGTCTATGAACTGTGTTTGAAGAAGAGAGTTTCATTTTCATTTGTTTCTTTAGTTTTGTTAATTTAATCAGGACTATAAGTTGTTTGTCATTGCCATATCAAGCTGTAAAAACAATTTTAGCTGATGAATTTTGCTATCACTTATGTTGCTGTATCAAATGTCCTTCCTCTAGCACAAAAGCATCAAACTTAACTGGATTTTTGGTATTTTTTTACCCTTTTTGTTTTTTCAGATGGAGAACCACACCAATTTTTTCGTAGTTAGTTGTTTTTAACTTTTCTGTACTTTTATGCTTTTGAGTGTTAAATCTGTGTAAACATCAGATTTAGCAACCAAATCAAGAGTATTTTGCACAGCAACTAAGAAAGATTTTGACTCATTTCCAGAGAGCACAATTCTTGTCTCAGGCTGGCTGATGAGGAGTGGCTAATTAACACATAAATCTCATAAAATATACTGGCATGCTTTTCTTCTGTCAGAACAGGGATTTAGAACCCACCTTTTATTCAATAATGTCCAAATCCACAGTGTTTCTTTACCATTAAAGAAGAAATATTAAGCAATTCTTCATCAAGTCCTCATGTCTTCATCAGACTTGAAGAGAAGGGAGCAAGCTAAATCCCAGAGACACTGGTTAGCAGAAAGGCTTTTGCTTTATCTGGGAGGCTCACATCCACCACTATGTGAATAGAGATTTGGCAGCTTATGAGAGTGTCTTGAACCAGGAAAGGTTAATTCTGGAAGAAGCTCTCCTGTATCACAAGAACACCTCTTCCATTAAATGATGAGGTTTAGAAGACTCTCGTTAGCCCTGTGCAATATTGCTCTTGGAGAAAATGGTACAAGAAGCACAGTTGGATGCTTCCAGGGAGAAAATAATGTGCCTCCTTCCTTGAAATGCATAAGGTATCTATTGTACTATAATTCCAGGCTGGATCATCTGCCAGTATAAGAAGACACCGTGCATAGTTAAAATCAATAGTGATGTGTTGATTTACACCTGCTGGAGATCTAGTTCTCTACTTCAAGCATCTAAACCCCTTTAGCAATTTAGATAAGAAACATCAACTTCACTAAGAGCCAACATACCTGATTTCTGAGCAAAGGTATGCGGAGCATTCCTAAAGAATGGATCACATCATATTAAGGTGCAGGATGCTAGGAAGACCTCATTGCTTATAGGAATGTGTTTTGTTAAAAAGGAAGTGCGTCCAAAGGGAAGAACAGGATGAAACTTAGTGATGGACAAAATTCAGAATGGTAAAATGAAAATGAAGAGCAAATATCTTCAGTGACTTTGGTAAATGAACATGGCACATATCCTTTGTTAAGGCTAATGATAAAGATATGCAGCTATGATACCATGAAACTAGAGGCAGATAAGTCTCTAAAAATATTTCATGCATACTCAACTTTAATGGGATTTTTTTCACCTTTTATCGTCTGAAAGTTTTGTGCAATATAGCTTTTTATTTATATTGTTTTATTCTATCCAGTAAGAGCAGATGATAATCTGTTGAAAGATCATTTATCTGTTTTCTCTTGGATTCTTTTGCAGGCCAGCCCTGTGGGTGAGCTCCAGAGAGGACACACAGACAAGCATCACCTAATGCCCATTAATCTCCCTTTGTGGAGCTGCTTCATCATCATTGTTAGACAAAGAAAAATACTTAGAAGGTGAGCAGGTCACATGGCATAGAACAAAAGGAAAGAGTGTACGCCTACTCCAGGATCCTTCCAGCAGACATCCATAATGCTGAACCCTATTTGTTAGAAAGCTTGACCAGAAAAACAATGATCTGGTTTCTGCTGTATGGTGCAAGTGCAGAAGAAAGGGAAGGAAAAATGGTAGGGTGCTGTGTGCCTCCCGCAGCATCATACCATTCAGAGCCAGAAAACAGAGAGAGAAGTGTGAAATCTCACCTCAGTTCTGTCATTCCCCACTGCTACTTCTCCTCAGAATCAAATCTGTATTAGATTGATAAAGAATAGGAGAGAAAGTCACAGGAGCACTGTAATTAAACAATTGAAACAGCAACATCCAAACAGCAGCAGCAACTGAATTTTCTTGATTTCATTATGGCAAGCATGGAGTTAAACATAAAAGCTCAATTATAAAGAGAGAGGAACAAAAGCCAGAAAGCAAAAAATTTAAAACCATAAATTGAGATTGTGCTAGAAGTGGTGAGATAAAAGCAAGAGGAGCACCTGGCTCTATAAATGCAGTAGTTTCTTGAAAGAGAATGCCTGTGAGTGTTTTATTAAAATTGGGCTTTTATTATAAAAGCAGAGGTTTATTTAATAGTATTCCTCCTAAAGACTTAAAGTGTCCTCTGTCCATGCAGTCTGCATTCCAAGGTTATCAGAAGAACTGTTGCTATGGGCTGAACTCAATTTAGCACATGCTTTTTTGTGTGGTGAGTGGATGTGAAAAGGATTCAGCAACACAAATCTGTCTGTGTTCTGAATGAGAAATGAACTTTTGTTAAAGATCTTGCAAACCTCAACTACAGCTGCACAATACTGATACCACCAGGCAAGGGAGGATGACCTATTTGTGTCTGTCTGAACTTTGTATTCATCTTTTGATCACAAGCAATGAAACCTGAGGCAATACACCAAACAGGAAAATGTAAGGAAGTGAGAATTGTCTATTTAATTGTCCTTATGTGCTGTTAAGCTTCAGATTTTAATCTAAGATTTTCCTCTTATAAAATCTTTTGACATCCAAAATACTGTATGCAAGGGAGATTTTTAATCATTACTATGAACAAGGAAAGTTGGAACGCTGCAGGCTGAAGGTTAGAAAGGCCATGCATTGTAATGTAAATTTCATTGTTAGGATCCACAGAGATATATTTCATTTTTCTAAAGAGCAAAAAAAATACCCTGAACCTGTCATTATCTGAATCCATGGCACAACAGCATCGAATAAGACATTTTGCAAAAAGACCTATCATCTCTCCTCCCCAAGTATTTGTGCCCTACAGCATTTGTACACAATTCTTTGTCAGGAGATAAACCTGTTCTATTGGCTTATGTGCTGATTATTCAAGAACTAGAGACTAAAGAGAATGTTTATTGAAATGCTACAATATGGTCAGCACAATCTAACAGTATCCAATGATACCCTTGCTCCAGTTCAAACCTCTACCCCACAGACAAGTTCTGATCCATCATCTCTGGCATCATTTCAACCAAGACAAGGGAGACAGAGCAGGATATCTTCTTGGGGCCTTGTATGTCTTGCATGACATACCCCATAAGAAACACTCTGGAATTTAAAATATGCTCCTCTCTTTTTGCAGGCTTACATTAGCAAAGCAAAGAGCAGCTGTGATATTATCTAAAACACCCTGCTTAAAAAAAAAAAAAAATTAAATATTTTTGCTTAAATATTTTTGCTACTCAGATTTCTGATTCCTACTTCCAGGTATTTTCAACAGTGTTCAGTCCTCTGCTCCCATACAGAAACTCTCAGAACACAGATTGTACCTTTCATTTGCCAGAAAGTGTAAAGGGAAAGATGGACACAGTTCACCTAACTAGGCAGCAAAAGATGGTCTGAAGCTGTTAGCTCATCTCACAACTCTGGTTATTATTTACTTAGATCGGTGGGGTCTGGAGATTACAGTCTCTTGTTCAGCTCAGGCACAAATTCTCATCACCTCTTGTTGTGGTCAAATAAGTGGCTTGAGACAATTTCCCCCAAAATTCATTGCTTTTAAATCAGTGTCTGAATAATCAGAGCTCCTGCATGAGCACTCACAGGAGGATTGCTGCAGCAGCCATGCTGTTACAGAGCTGGTATTTTACTTGCTGGTTGTGTGTTAGAATTCCAGAAGTCTCCCGGTGGGCAAGGAGTGACCATGTGGGAAATCATGAGTACACTTTGCAGGTCCAGCCCCAGTGCCACTCCTGAGCCTGGCTCTCACTTTGAGGCTGGTTAACATTCTCCAGCCTTTACCTTGACCAAATACTCCTGTCCAATTACACAAAACAGTTGGAATGAGCCCTGAAGAGCACAACGCAACACCTGGAGTCAACAAGGATCAACATCTCAATGGATGAGCTAAGACCCGTATGTGTTGCATCAACAATGGCAAGAGCCAGCTCTTCTCCTCTCTAGGCAGAGCAGAGATCCTTTCCCCTGTGGGCTCTCTAGCTCACTCTTTTAATAGCTTTGTTTTGTGCCAAGTCCTATAAAACAGCCCAGACTCACTGCAGTGTGTGGGGCAAACGGTGTACGTAAGTCACACAGCAGCTCGTAAGTATTTTTCTTAGCTGAGTAGAGAATGCCGTGTTATTACAAGGTAGTCACATTCATGATCATTAAAACAGCTCCCTTTAATGGCCAGATTACATTGTGATCTTCTGTTACACTTCTGAGCACACACCCTTCTCAGAGTTAACACGCCTGAAGATATTTTCTGTAAGGCAGGTACACCTCAATGTTTAGATCAATAAAAAGACTCTTAAATTTGGTAGCTGTGTCTTTTTATGCATGAAATTGTACTGAGTTTCTCTGTCAATATATGTATAACCAAGAGAGCTAACACAGTTGCTGGAATTTTAAGTACCGCATTCACTAAAGTTAACTTATGGAAGTCAAAACTATATAGTACCAGGGGAAAAAAATTCAGATTCTGAGAATCTCAAATCAAAAGATCCCTGTATTAGGATTCTGCTAGAAAAATTCAGTTGTGAGGACAGAATGAAGCTCCTTCCTGAGAAAACAAGTGGCACGAAAGAGTAGGAATATTTAGTAAGATAATTCTGTCTCCAGCCTGGAGTAGGCTGTTACTGGAGTCACCATGTTTCACTCCGAATATTAAGGAACAGCCTAGATGCCAACACACAACTGTCACATTAACTAGAAATGCAAGGGCATGAGATAATGACATGAAGGTGGGGAATTCAAATCCCCAAGCAGCAGGCAGGAGACTGGACTCAATTACAAGAAAAGTGCAGCAGCACAGTGAGAGGAGGAGGGAAAGCTGGCTTGGACCCTCTCAACTAGAGAGAGAGCACATAAGAGAGGATATAAATCTTACAAATGCCATGCAGGGAAATCATCGATTCAAAGCATCGTTTGGTTTTTACGTAACACAGTGCACACATAAGCAAGATGGTTTAAAGGCAAAGCTGGTATGATTAGCAGGAATGAACATCAGGAAGGAAACTGACAGTTTTTAGAGATTCTGATTTGTCTTTCCTGGCTTGCCTGCCTCACCGTTCCCAAGTACAACAGTTCAGAGTCAGCTGAACATGCCAGAAGTAGACTTTGGCCTTCCCTCCCAGCCATGAGTGGTGTCATACTGTAGAATTGTTCTTTTTGTCTCTTTGAGCTTAAAGTCGATCCAGGAAGCTTAAAACACCCATCACTTAAGCAGCCCTTTCTCACTAAGGTTACTGCAAGCCACCCACAAGTCTGAGTGAAGGGTAATATCGGGAGGGAGCTTGCAGCTACATGGGCATCCAGCCTCCAAATTACCCAAAGGCTCTGGCCCACTCTAACTCTAAAAGCCACATATTTAATCAATATTATATGAAACAATATTCTATGAAATGATATGATATGATAACTGAAGGGTGAAAGGGGATAAATGTGAGGATAAGTGAGGACAAAAGCCTGAAGGAAAATGTAGAGGGAAGGTTTATCCTTTCATCTCTCTGCTTTGTTTCACCCTGTATGTAGCATGGAAATAATCATGTCAATGACAGGCAAAGCTGCTGGGAGGATGCACGTTCTGTTCCATGGCAGCTTTCAAGATTTGTCAGTTTTATTTCACAGCAGAAAAGGGACCAAAGTCCTGTGAGACCTGTCATGGAAAAAGCAGTGTCAAAGCATTCAATTGCTGATCAAAACCTGAACGTTTCAGCTCTGGACCATGTAAAAATGCAGTCTTCCTGTAGGGCTTACCTTTCCTGTAGGAGCCTGAGAATTGAATTCTTGGCCTCTTTATTCACAAAGTAAAGCTTTGTGGGGTTTTTTTTGTGATGTCTGTGTTTTTGTTTGTTTGTTTGTTTGTTTGTTTTCTATAGTATACAATAATCTGTCAGAAGAGGAACCCAAATCTTTTTCTTGGCATCCCATGGTGACCTAACAAGTTCCTCTTTGAGCTGTTTTCCCTTCCCCATAGCACAGATTTCCCTCAACCGTGTACTATTCAGGGTTTCTGTCATGTTTAGATGATATTATTTGTGCAAGAGTCTCTGAACAGAACCTGGATTGACACAGGGACAGGTTACTCAGCACCTGCATTTACTTATTCAGTTTCTCTGTGTCTCTGGCAGTTGCTGCAGCAGGCAGAATATTTCTTTCCATGGGGCAGCAACAGTGCTTTGAAATAGGAATTACAACCACAGGCTCACAGTGGGAATTGACCTCTTACCTGCTGGAAAACTTGAAGTCTTTTTGTGACCACTTTGGAGCAAAGGAGGAAATTACAAAGTCTCAGCAATTCAAGCAACACAGATGATTCCTCAGAAATGTTCAAATCTTGATCAGGAAAATAAAAACTTAAATAATGCACCCAAAGTTAACAGGCTCAGGCTACTTGGCAAGTTATAAATATTCTTGGAGAGTCATCAGCATCTTTCAAAAGCACAAGAAGTTTTGCTTTGTTTGGATTGCTATTGCACACATATTGCAAAGCATCAAAAAGAAACTGGCCTGGCATGGTTTCTTAGAGCTGAATTATTTACATGAAAGGCTTGTGAAATTAGATCCTTTCCCCATAATCAAAAGACTTTTTACAATGATATGAAACAAAATGCTTTCATGGAGCTTATAAGTCATTCCTGTGTTTTATCTTTCTACCCCATTCCTTTAATCTCATGGCGTGATGTGGACCTCAGTTGAATCTAGAAGCCTTTTAGCTCTGCAGAAACATCGCCTGGAAAAAGTATATATCTGTGATGATGTGCACATAAGAAGAAGAAAGAGATAGACTGGTTTAGAACTCTTCACTCCTTTGACCATTTTCTTTGTTTCACTACTATTTTATCTCCATTTCTAGACACAGTGTAACACTGAACAGAAATATAACTTGAACCTTTGTTAGTTAAAATAAAAACTTGAGTTTATTATCTGTAATCCCTTGGTATAATTCAAAAATTATAGCACTGAGTAGATGTACAGCTGAAGGTTTATGGTTGTCATTAAAAGAGCACCCTTCTGATCATTATTTGATCTCAGTCCAAATCATGTATAAAAAGTGGAGCAAACAGTAAAGAGTATCAATGTAGGGCATTTGGTTTTCTATGAATTAACATGATCAGGAATCAGAGAAAGGTTCCCATAAATAAACTTACAGTCCTTCATTTATTTTTATTTGTACCAGATTTGTAGGACTTCGGATCAACTTGGTTTGCATTTTTAAATATTTTCCTCCTCCTCACACTCTTTTGCCAGCTTCTGTCTTATTTTTCAGTAGTCCTGGTGCTGCTTAGCTTCCAGACAATATGAATGGGAGCAAATTCAACCCATAAACTAGAAAAAGGAATTTGACCATCAAAACACTGATCTTTCTAAAGTGAAATCTCTTCAGAAAAAGAGGGTAGTGGACACCCAGAACATTCCATTTTTCCAGGCACAGGCTGCAGTGGCTTTACATAGAGGCTGCACATGGATGTGGTGATGTGATCTTCAAAAAGCAATGTGTGATGCAGTCTGTGGAGAATCTTCCACTGCTGTGCAGTGTCTGAAAGTTTATTGTATGGCTACTCAGAGCAAGATTATTCTCTTGTTAAATGTAGTTTAATAATATATTGAAGTTTTTCTGAACCTTGGAAGTTGTCAGAAAAACTCTTCGTGCTTGGTCAAGCAAAACATTTTAGGTAGAATAGCTAAGATGTATAGTATGATTATTCAGAAGTTTTGGTTTTATTTTAGTCTTTAGTCACAAGATCTGACAATTTACAACAGAAGATTTACTTGAGAGTTAAACAGATATGTTTGTGGTGACAAACAGTTTATGAAAGCTTTTGCTAAACTGGGACATCCCTGTGCTGGAGTGTTGTGGTTTTTAAAATTCTTAAATAATTTTTGGAACTTTCTGAAGAGCACAAAAGTCTGCTTTGTTCATCTTCTGCAGATTCATCAGAGTTGCACATACAGTTTGCACATTTGTCATCTTATTTATGACAACTTCGAACATTTTTTTTAACATCTAATGAATCATATAGTGAGTTATGGCTCTGGTGAATTACCCAGAAGTCATGCCTCTGAATATATAAAAGATCAGGATGGAATGTCTTCTGTCTTATACGTTTCCAAGGGCAATTGCTCATTAGCTGTTTTCAGATCTGGTCTGCAGGTATTTGCATTTTAAGAAAGTGAGCGGTCTTTTCAATGGGCCACCATCAGTCTTCATGTCAGCTGCAGCAAGCAACATTTCCCTGCATTGTTTTGTGGTGATAACTAAAGGGAACACTTGGGACTGCATTTATTTAAAATTGTATTATTTCTGAAAGAATGATGACAACTGGCTTGAGTGCAGCCTGCTTAACTTTATGATGCTCAGAATGTTATAAATTTCATTCACATTGCTGTACTGGAGAGTGCTTGGTAGAACAGAAGGAGGGTGTTATATACTCTGTAAGCAAAGGTGAAGGCACTAAAAAATAATTTCCCTGGTCCAAAAGACAGTGATGGGTGTTCAGCCAAAGACAATTAAAAACCTTCCCTCAAGAATAGCTTTTCCAATGCTGGGATATTTCTGCCCACTCTCTCTACTGAGGATGAAATATCCCCTTTCTGAGTAGCTGAACCATGGACTGATTACTAACAAAGGAAAGTAATTTTCCCATTCTAGCACTTTCACAGGCAAAAAGAAGTAGTTTCTTAACATGTCTGTCCATCTTACACTTAATTTTCTTCTGTCAGAAACAGAAGCTCAACACAGTTTGAAATTTCAACATTTAATTCAACCTGTTTTGAAAAGCTGTTATCACCTGTTTAATGGGTTTTACTACAGCAGGTCTCTTAAACAGGCGAAGAGGGACTATTAACACTGAACATAAAGATTACTTTTCATTCCCCAGCAGTAAGATTCACTTCAGCTTCCTCTTTTTGACTCCTTGATACAGAATTTCATATGTTGGTTTATCTTCTAGGAATAGAAGATATTTAATGGTTACTAAGCTGCCCTTCAAGAAGAATTAAAAAATTAATTGGGACTGAGCTAAAATATAAAGATATTTGTATTTAAAGAGTCCAATTTAGTCTTAAGGCTCCAATAGTGACTAATAAATCCTCAGTTAGAGGCAATTGTTAAGAGTGGGTTTTGTCTTACGTTTTCCGTACAAATGAAAACTTTCATTACTTACATATGGATAATCAGCTCCTATTGTGCTCTAAAATAACACAATTTTGTAAAACGGCATGAAATTTTGCTTGCTATTCTCAGAATAATCCATGGTTACTGCAGCAGGAAGAGTATGTGCAGAGTGACAGTTTGGTCACTGGGTGATGAGAGTCTTAAAACCAGCCTCAGTGTCAGGGGGCTTTAGGTCAGTACCTAAGACCTGAGATTTAGCAGTGAGTATTTCATGTGCCATTAACTTTGTGTTGGATGCAATGAAAGGTCAGGCCCCAAAGCTGCAAATAATTAAGCAACTGAAACACTCATACCTGCTTCAACACATCAGCTCTAGTACAAGTGGGGATATTACAGTTAAAATGATAGTTAACTTAAGTGTGAAGAGAAAAGGATCCCACCTTCTTCTTCAGTGGCCCACCTTGCAGAGAGAGGGGAGTTAACAAACTGAGGAGTTATTCTCACTACATTTCAGTCTCTTTTGACATTTTCAATAAAACTACCTTTCCCTTGGCACAGTGTCATGCCATGTCTCCTCTGAACCCCACCCCAGTATTTTTGCATGTCTGACCTGGGAGGGGCTGAGGGGGTCTTTGTGGAGTCACAGCAGACATTTGTGGCACACCTGTCTGGGCAGCTGGGGCTCACCTGTTATCTGCTTGAGGGGGCATCATTTGCACTGATTTAAGTTTTTACATTCCTCACTGAAATGGTGCAGAACGCTCTAGATCTAATTTTCTATAAAATTGTTTTCATATACTTTGTAAATCCAAACTCTGAAAACAGTAATTGTGAATGCTAGAACATGGACAGAACATCTAAAGCACCAAAACAGCCACTGTGATGTCTTTGGCTCAGTCAAGAGCACATTCTTGACAGAAACATCCACTCTATCTTCTCTTCCCTATTAAAATAAAAATAAAATAGCTTTAGCAGTGGAGGCACATCCAGAGATTAAACTCAAACTCTTGTGTTTACTTGAGATGTCTCAGTGAATTAATCATCTCAGTTTGTTAATTAACCTTGCTAGTACCATTAAATAACAATGTGGTTTCTGTTCATCCATGGAGCCAAGGCTGCTTGGTATTATTTGACTACAAAGACTCCTGCAATCACTCCCCAGAGCTGCTTTATGAGAGGGACAGTGAAAGAGCTTAATCTTAGCAAGGTGATTTATATTGGTCTGTTTACCATTGCTAATTTCGAGGTCAATAAAGCAAAGCAAAGAAACTTGAGTCTGAACTCAGAAAACAGATTAAGAAAACAAAGAGCTAAACCTTCTTATGCTCTTGAAGCATTTGTTCCCTTCATGTAAGCAAAAAGTTTGAACCCAGCTTAGTGAGACTCAAGAACTCTTGAGAGCTCTTTTGTTCTCAGCAACATATGAAAACACTAAATTGTGAAATATTGCTCTTCTTTCCCTGTCCAGCTCCTTCTTACAAAGCCAGAAAAAAGTCATAATTAATCAAGTACCAGCTTTTTTTACCCAGAACCCATTATTATTTTTATGAGTAATTGCTCCCCTAGAAATGATTTGTTAGGTACCAGAATCTCCTGGGTAGGAATCAAACAAGGAGGATATTTTCCCTTTAAATACACAGCCTCAGACAAAAGGAATGCTCAAGCCCACATGCTTTGAACCAAAGCTTTCCAAAAAGAACCCTTGGGTGCAAGCTCAGGAGTATGCCCAGGTTTGCATCTTTAGCAGGTTTGAGACTGGAATGCCAGGAGAAGCCAGGTTTCACAATGAAAATAACTGCAAGCTGTTATAGTATTTCAATATCCACAAAAATAGGAAAACAATTCCTGCTGTTTCTTGTAAGACACTTGCTACTCTCAAACACAGCACTGATCACAGCATCAATGGCCCTGCTGATATCTTGCCTTTCAACCAAATATTGGAGCTGCAGCTCAGATGAAATCAGAGCAAAGCTCCAGTTTGCTTGGGTCAGACTGTACCAATCCTGAAAGAGCAGCATCCTGATTAGGTCTGGAATTTAGTGTCATCTTCCTCCTCAAGAAGAAACCATGGGATCTGTATCTCAATGTTCTGTTTTGCACTGTTCTGTCTTTTCAAGGTAAGGCTTATTACCAATGGTTTTGCATTTCTCTGTTCAAGATTTAGGTTTTTAGATTTTGTTTGTTTACACGTGGCTGGAAAGCCTCTAAGTAATTATTTTTGAAAGAAGCTTTTCTGCTTCACCTCCTTTAAATGGACTTTTTTAGAAAAAAAAATAAAGAGAGCAAATAGTGGGGATCCAAACTGTCTCATTTGTAAAACAAGCCAGAGAAGGCCATAATACCCCTGTACCACTTCCTCCCTGGCAAAACCACAAAAAGAAAGGGAAAAATGAAGGAATGATTGGTAGGAAATCCATTAATCTTAAGAGAGGAAAAGATTAGGTAACATTGAATAGTCAACAAAAAAAAAGTCAAATTGAAACGATTCTCTTGAGGTTCTATTGAGAAGTTTGCTCGAGATAATCCTCCTCAAAGACTCATCTTACTCTGCAAATACAGGGACGTTTCCTCCCCTCCTGCATCAGTGGGATGCATCTGTAGCTGTCACAGCCCTGACTGCAGCAGAACTTCCTTGGACCTGTTAATGCCAAGGAATTCAGGTGCTGGTAGAATCCAGCTGAGAGAAGAGGGCAGGATCCTCAATTCTTGAATAATCTTTGCTGAAGTAACAACAACAAGGTCATTTCAACAAGCTAGAAGAGCCATGAATACCTTGGCACAATGATAGTTCCCTAGCAAGTCAGAAGGGAAGCTTTAAGTGGGGATTATCTGGAACCAGTTGAACTGAAATGCTATCTTTTTATTACCTCCACGACAGAACTTCCTGCTCGGCACAGATGGCTTTGTCAGTCCCTCTCTAACAGAGCTTTTCTTCCAGCTCTGCAGCAACCCATCTGCCAGGGTTATTATTCTTTTGTCACAAAGGAAATAATGTTTCTTTCCCAGGCACAGCCATGGATAACTATTTTTTAAAGCCAGCTCCTCGTTTTTAATTACAATACATTTCCCAACCTAACATCCCTAGAAAGGCTGCAAGAGTAATGAAAGATAATGCAGCTTTATACACAGTGACTGTAAATACACATTATTCATTCACTCTTAAGAAGCAAACAAAAGTCCAAGACATTACCTTGAAAAGCAAACAGTGGCTCTTTTTAATAAATAGATATCTTCTTGAGCAAGGAATATTATGTTTATTAGAAAATCATAGTTCTTGGGTAAAAAGGAGCACCTCCAGCAATTCTTCTCATTCCACATTTCACCTGTATTATAGACTCATAAGAAAATATTTGAATAATTTAATGAGAATTTTTTTCACATGATGTACTTAGTTTTCAAAAAGAGCATGAAATAATATAGCAGAAAAGTCAAAATAACATCACACAGCACCATCTGGAACATCAAATTACTGTATTTGAAAGCTTTGACTAAAACTATTTGCTACCTGCTGCAATCTGCAGAAAATACCACAAAAAATGATCCAGTTAGAGGAAGGTCATCACACAGACCTCATTCCAGGGATAAGCCTGCTGCAGTTTAGAAATGCACATTTCTGCTTCTGACTGAAAAAGGCATCCTGTTGGGAAGCTAGAGGAAGATAAAATAGGCACAGCTATTTGTATGAACAATCTTGAACTGGGGAGCTGTAGAAAGTATAAATTTGCTCTGCCACCATGAAGCCTGGACTAGAAATCACATCAACTCCTTTGCCACCCTGGCTCTTTGCCCACACACAGCCTGCCCTGCAGGGATGCCCTGGAGCCAGCTTCAGCCAGGGACGCTATGGAACTGGAGCAGTCTGGAGCAGTGCCCAGGGGCAAAACAAACTTCTAATCATTCACAAATACTTATCTTGTATATTTAATTTTCGTCCTGATTAGAGGCGTAGTCCTGGACTAAAGTTTGTAGAGCTGGACAGTCCCAAACCAGCCCTCTCTAGTCCTTTACTGTGAGAGCCTTTCTGCCAGCAACAGGACATGCAGATACTTTCCGATGAGGTCCAGCATCCAATCATCTACATTGATTAACTCCCTAAAGCAAGAGTGCAGAGAAAAAAAAATCTAATCTGATAGTGTGCTGGGAAACAAGAAAAGCCCATGTTAAATAAAATACATTTAAGTTTGGTACACAAGCAGGCAGCCACAACATTTTAAATATGCCTTGAGTTCACTCACATCTTGTGACTTGTCTTCCTAGAAGCAGCTATAAGAACTAAAATCTCATTGTTTCTGGGAGTAAATACCAAGTTCTGCATACTAGAGAGTTCTATAAATAAAGACATTGCAGCCTTGTGCCATATCTACCCTGTGTGAAAACTGTATGTCTTCATCTACTGCTTTTGAATATTATATTGTAATTCGAAATTCTATTTGAATCAGAGCTTAATCAGACTATGATATTTGTATCAGCATGCTCTCCCTTATGAACTCCTCTGCAATCCCTGGTTTATTACATTGGTTGAGCTCCTTATTTTTTAGTATGTTTGAGGACAGGACTTTCCCACTTTAAAGGCATAGTAAGACTGAGAGTGAGTGAGGCCCTAGGAGTCACTATTGGAGTGTTTGCATTTGCAAAGAGAAGAGCCTAGTAGGGATTTTCACAAGTACTTAACAAAGTCTTTTTAGAATATAGAATCCATTTCTCCAGGGACATTTCTGCAGGGAGTGATCTGAGCTCTTTCTTCCCTCAGGCCAGCAAGCGCTGAGGTTGCTGCAGGTCATGTGGTTCTCTGAGCAGAGCGCTGTGCTCCTGCTGAGAGTCAGGATGGATCTGCTCAGGCTCAGCCTCCAATCTGGCTCTGCCAGACATCTCATTATGGTAACTTGGAGCAATTGTATTTGGGTCTGTCTAAAGCCTTTTGGGAAGTGCTCCCTAAATCCTTGTCACTGAGCCACCCTCTTATCTGAATTCACAAGTGAAGCTGTCCCTGCTAAAACCCCAGAGAGAAATCTCTGTAGACCGCAACATGTGTAGAATAACTTGACCCTTGGGTCTTCTTCCTCTAAGTAGTAGCAAGACCTTAATGTGCCAGAGTTATTTAATGTCAGATTTTAGGGATCTATTACAAAAAGAGGAACTACATTTTGCAAAAATTGAAACCCACATTTAGACGCGGTTCTTATGTACAGTGTCTCATGACCTGGGTGAAGACCTTTCCTCTAATCCAGTCATTGAAACAACACAGCCGACTGCAGAAAATTACTAATTTATTTCACTCTAATAATTTAGAGCAATACCTTTTTATGTTTTCTTTAAATCTGCACAGTTTATGCTGCTAAGGTTTTCCCATGGATGAGGTGGTGTGTTCTCTGACATTACAATTCAACCTATTGAACCTGCCTGCTCAATCCTTTTCTTCTTTTGTCACACTGGGACAGCTGAACAAACCAAGAAACCTGTCCCTTAAGAACAGGGTGACCCTTCAATTGGCTGGTGGAGCTGAAGGTTCCAAAGGCAGAGACCTGTTCTCCTGGGGGAGTTTATTATGTGAAAGAAAGGTTATGCATGGTAAATTCCAGCAGCAGAGAAAGAGCTCTTTGCACACACAAAAGGCGCCACTCTTTGGAAATGTATAGCTCCATTTAAAAATAAATTTAAAAAAGCTCTTAGAGATATCTAATGCTCTGTGTGTGGAGATAAAGGTATTAACTTTCTGGACTATTTTTTTGACAAAGGAGGAGTTCTACTTTTGTCTTTGCAGAGACACTCTATCCCTCAGAGACTCTTGGGAAAAAAAATGAGTGTGACAAGCAATGGCACTTTTTTTCTTTTTTTCCTTCTGATGAAGTCTTCAGGGATTCACAACAGAGATTCAAATAAAAGGTGCTGAGAGGTTCCTGTGGGATGGCCAAACAGAAAACTGTGAGTGAGGCTGCTCAGCACTTTGCTGCTTCCCAGGAGCTTTTCTCTCTTCAGGTCACCACATTGTTTTACTAAAAGCCCATCCTATTAAAGTGAGGGATTGTGCACATAACACATCCACAGATCCCTCTGCACCCAGGAGGGAGATGGGAGGAATCTCCTTGAAACTGCAAGAATTGCACAAACCCAAATTAATGTCTGCAACTGCTGCTCTGCAACTTTTGGTTTCCTTACATCCTAAAGAACAATCAGATCTTTCAGCATTCAAATTTCCTCAGTTTTTAAAAAAAGGAATCAAATTTAACACCATCCTTAACCACTGTTGGCACAGCTGTAATTCTGATGCCTCATCAAAACCTTTGATTCCATCTGCCCCTGATGGATGGGAAATTATATTAACCTTTCTGGATTTATTATTTACCTACATAGTGATTTAGGATGCAAAGATGTATTTTAGCATTTAATTTACCTGGTGCTGCTAAAGTCCATTTTGCTCAGTAACCACATCCCTTCCTTCTTTCCCTACACATATGAATAGTTACAATGCTTGTTTTTGTTACTTACAGCAGAAATCCAACTCACATTTCAAAGAGAACAGTATGGGAAGTTATTTTATCTCAGCACGCAATAGCTCCTGTGGCCATCTATTCAGCCCTGATTTTTTGTGCAAATCCTTACTGTTATTGGAAAGTACAGACCATATCCAAATGATCAGAGGTTGGTCCCTTTTCAAGGAATATTTTCCTGTCTTTAATATGGATTGCTGTTAATGCTGGGCATCCACAGCCACACATGTGCCCATGGAAGGGATGTCACAGAGAGTGATGAGTCAATAAGACTCACTGCTGACCTGCAGCTAAAGAATTCAGAGTCCTGTAAAGGACACCTGGAAAACAACAGAATAAAAGCCCAGCAGACTTCTCAGTGGGAAGAGAGCTCTGGGAGTATGAAAAGCCTTTATTGGAAATTATCAGTGTGAGCAGCCACTGGTTGCTAAGATTTCAGTTTGCCCTTAGGCTGATTTCTTAGAATCATAGAATGATTTGTGAGGGAAGGGACCTTGAAGATCATTTAGATCCAAGCCCTGCCCTGGGCAGGGACAACTTTCACCAAAGATGCTCCAAGCAACTTTCACAAGACAAAGATGCATCCAACCTGGCCATGAACATGTCCAGGGATGGGGCAGCCACAGTTGCTCTGAGAAACCTGTGCCAGGGCCTCCCCACTCTCACAGGGAAGAATTTCTTCCTGATATCTAATCTAATCCTGCCCTCTGTCAGTCTAAAGCCATTTTGCCTTCTGTCACTCCACGCCCTTGTCCATGCCCTTGTCTCAGCCTGCCTTTGTTTAATGTGTCTGTGCTGCTGGACAGGGTGGCCTCAAGGCAAATGCAGCCTCCCAAGAAGCTGTGGTGTATGGGATACGTGGGGAAGATAGAAGAGGATTCTTCATTTGCAACCAGCTGTTTAGGAATACTCAGGTGTTAATCTAAAGCACAGTTTGGCCTCTGAGAGTAAGACACAAATATCTTCAGAAAAGAAAAAGCAGCTTTGCACAGTCTCTCAGAAAAGCACAGTGCAGTTTTCAAATTCTCAGTTCTTGTAACATTTCTTATGCTTCAAAGTACTTTCCTTTAAAGATTCTCAACTCTCCTGAGAATCTTAGCTGTCATTATTTTTAAATGCAAATTTCTATCTTCTAAACTACTTAGATTCCCTGAACCCCATACCAGTAACTTCTAATACCTCAGAAAACCAAAAGGCAACCCAATCGAATCTAATTTTAATGGTTTTTAAAATCCCCAAATATTTTGCTGTTCTGAGGAGCTTGATTCTCAAATTATTTTAGAAAGTATACTTTGTACGGCTTAAACCACACAAAACCATTAAACAAGGACAAGGGGAGAGAGATATTCAGAATAAGAGACAGATGCTGGACTGAAGGAAGCCAAGGAGCATCCTCATGACAGACTGAGTGAAGAAGCAGGGGCAGGGAACTGAAATGACCTTTCTGCTGTGCAAGAGACTAATGTCAACCTCATTAACATAGCTCCCAAATCTGGTGTCCTCTCTAACCATCCATGTTGCTTATTCTAGAGTACTCCCTACTGAAAAATATTCCAGTAGCACTCAGGGCCTTACAGGATAAAAATCTTTTCTCTTGAACCCTATTACTTAGCATTAATCTTCAGTGGAAAAAAAATGATTAGAAGAACTGGTTGATAATTCTGGCATTACAAATTAAAGGGCAGTGGTAGAGAGATAACCCACATGTTTATTTTCTCCTTACATCAGTTCCCCATTGGTGCAGGTACATTAACACTAATAGAGCTACTCCTGGTTTGCTCCAGTGCAGCTCAGCAAGAACTCCCTCCTTGTCTTTCTTAGACCTGCAATACCATTTTTGGGATCTATGCTCTAGAGCATCTGGGTGGAAATAGCTTTTGGTCATTATAAGATCATGAAATGAAACCTGAGAAAGCCTAGTGATGCCTCCACCTGACAGCTCTTCAGAAGGTGTTTTACTGAAGGCAGATGAGGAGTCTGCATTGTCAAAAATCAACACTAAAAAGCTAAAAAAAGAAAACTAATAGGACAAATAATTGACGTATTATCAATTTGAGAATTACAAGGACTTTCTAGGAGATCTAAACTGTATTTGAGACAAATGGGTTTGAAATTACTAACGTTTCAGGGAAGATGAGGCTGCAGGTCAGCTTTCAACACAGAGGATCTGTCTCAACAGATTTATTTCCTTGTTTTGAAAAAGGATTTGGGGATGTAGGGCTGGGAACTCCAAGGCATACTTATACATTTGAATTAAATAATCAGTTTTCTTACTACCATGCTGAATCAGAATGCTGCATGTCTGATTCTCTGTATGAGAAGGCACGCTGGTGTTACTGCTGATGTAAGTAGGAATTGGTCATTATAAGCAGTCAGAAACCAAAATAGTGAGGAAAATAATCTATTTCTTTCCTTGTCACACAAAATTATAAGATTATGTATTACAAGAGGTGATGTTTCAATGGCTAGGATTAGTTTCTTTAGAAAAAGTCATGATTTAAATCCTGCAGTGTGGAGGATTTGTGTTGACAGAGTATTCCACCACTTTTGAAGTCCTTTTCAACTTGGACTCCATTATCCTGCATCATTCATGAAGTGCTTTGAAGTACTCGCTTACAGAAAATACCTGCAGAGGACCAAGCTACCCAAGCTGACTAAATTTTTACATCCATGACTTCTGCTGAAGAAAAAATTAGTTTTCAGGCTAGGAGAGTATAATTTGGTAAGACATTATAAGGCTGTAAAATAACAGCAGCAACCTTTAAATGCTAAATATTTGCAGAACTTCTAGCAAATATACTCTTCTGGCTACAGTGATTACCTGCCTACTGAAATGTTTGCATACTTGCCTGTATTTAGTATCACCCTTTGCTCAACGTAATACAGTGTTAAATCATTTTTCAGTGTAATCTTGTAAAGGACAATTGCTGTTTGAGCTACAGCAGCTAAACCCAAGACTAATTACAGAGGCCAAAAAACCGGCAGGGCAGCCCAGGAAATAACTCCATGGGAAGTTTGCCATTACAGTGACTGTCACATTTGTAACTCTGAGGGGCTGCAAGGTTGGCTTCAAGGTGAGATGCTCACATTCCCAAAGAGGAAGCATGTGAGGAGGGTCCTGCCTGCAGCTGGACAGGGCTTGGTGCAGCATCCAGTTGTCAGCACGATCGCAGGAGAGCAATGGCAGACTGGGAGGAGAGCAGGAATATCTGCACACACGTCCTCTCATTTCCAGAGCTGTCCAAGCATTGATTTATATGTTCATTTGTGTTAATTTTCCTAAATACAGCTTTAATTTAAAGCTTGTTCTCTTCCACAGGGGTTACAACAAGTAGCTGCACAACCAGCACCCCTCAGCACTTTCCAGACCTGTTCCAAAAAGGACGGGGAGCCCTGTGAAGCTTTCTGCAGAGAGTATTTTTTGTTCTATTAGCTGTATGTATACTTTGAAGAGTGGATTAAATAACAGAGTCCCACTTCTCAAACCCTATTTACTTGACAGGTATTGACTAAAAAGTTTTGAATCTTTTCTCCTTGGATACAGCTCTGATTATGCCTTTTGGGTCTCAGATTGGTGGACAGTAACATTCTGATGACAAGATGATAAATTTGATGTTCTTGGAGTACAGTTTACTGTGCAAATTACTGCACTATAACATACTGTGCCAGATGAAATAAATAAACCATACTTCTCATTTTTTGAATCTTGTACAGTTGTTAACACTTATGCAAAGTGGATATTAAATGTCACTTCTTTTTTGACATCCAAATCACTTCATGAATTTTCTGAAATGCAGAGGCTTCTGCCTCCAGTACTGGTGTAGTAGGAGTTTTCATGCACATTTATTCTGTTAAAATATTTTTCACATGCTTCATGTGCAAGAACCTTTCCCTCTTCAGCCTCTCTTTCTCATTTCCACTGCTGGCATGCATTTTTCTTCCGCTTGTCAAATACAATTTCAGGACACAGGATTTTTTATCTGTTACACCTTGTAGATGGGGAATTAGAGATTAATAATGATATACCAGTTGGAACTTTTTGGATTCCTAATTCAGCTTTTGGCTCACGACCACATGGATGTCCTAAAACATTTTGTGCTTATAAAATGCTCAGGGGCAAATGATATGGAATAAATGTTGACTGAATTCCCATCAAGTGATCTCATTGCATTTTTGAAGTAATACAATTTTACCTTCATTTAAAAATATCTCTTTAGCCAAAACCTGCATATAGAGGGTTTCAGTGTTCCTGCCCTTAGAAAAATTGTCCCTGGTGCTGTTTTTCTCATCCATGATTTATAGCAGCCTATGTCACAGATGTCTTATTCAGGAGACAGATATGCCAGAAGAAAAGTGTCAAACGAGTTCTGAAGCAGTGATGAAATACACCCTCTGAACATGCATAATCTACATCAAAATAAATAACTTGCAAATAACAGAATAGCCCCAAACTCTGCAGATTTTAAGAAATGAAATATGTGGCTTGGTGGAAAGGCAGCAAACAGACATGCTATCAGCAAGAACAGATATAGGGTACTGGAAACAGAAGTTAGGTAGTTAATATTTAATTGTTGTAATTTTGCCTTCTATGTCACTTTGAAGTCAAATGTTTTCCGAAACAGAGATTTTGGAAGGTACCAGGGCAGCGCTGAAAGAGCAGAGATGACATGAACTGCTTTCCCTTCTCCCTTTTGTTTCCCTTATACCCCAGTGTAGTGTTTTCTGCACAAACATCTTGTCACTGAGGGAATCTTAGAGGAGCCACACGGCCTGTCCCCTTTGCCTTCAAATGCACCTGTGCTGTGAGCAGCATGCAGGTCATTCTCAGAGGCTGGAAATGGTGCTGGTGATGCACTCAGTCCCCTCACATTACCCTTGTTCTGAGCATACTTCAAATCCAAGTTTGTTCTGAGCATTAAATTGGCCTTGAGATGAAGCAGCTGTCTGAGTTTCCTTGGAAGCAGGCCAGCTGGCTATTAAGGAGGGCATTGGATATCCTAAGCAATGTTCCTGATCTTGTCCTTTCATCTGGTGTCCCCTGACACAAAGGGATCTCTTTCTGGGAGCTGCCATGCAGCTCACGAATGTGTTAGAGGTGCTGGTTGAACAACTTTTCCTTTTCCCCCCAGCTCAATAAATGCTTCTCATTTTTAAAGCAGTTGAAAAAGCCACCCAATAACATCAACATCAGGCAAAGGATTCTACAGATATCACATTCTCAGAGTACCCACATGATCTGAACACTACCTTTAAAAAAAAAAAAAAAAAAAGGGAAAAAACCTGTAGGCAATTAGGAACCAGGTGTACTGGAGCAGCTTCCTGCTCTCACATCAGCTGGTGAAGCAAGGTGAGCATTCCCTGATTGTTCCCACAGCACTCAGTGCCAGATGCCAACACCTTGTCCCACCCACTGCACTCATCACTCTCACCACAGCTGGGCCATTTGCTCGTATTTCCTTTGAAAGTAAAATCCACAAGTTCAAAACAAAGTCATGAAGTACAACATTTCTTTTTTTTTTTTTTTTTCTGGAGCAAAATACACAAATGCATGAGTAATCCTCCAGAAATGTTGACCTTTTCTGCTCTTCTTTGGATCCAGAATAAAATCCCATTTCATATGATTGCCATCCCTAATGAGAAAGAATTGCTGTCCCCTTCACGGCTCCCTGCAGCTGACTCAACAAGTCACTGTGTGTGATGGCAGCATTTTGGAAAAAAGGGAGGTTGAAACACTGTGAGACTTCTCTCATCATAATGGAATCATTCCTGATTAAAAACCATTCTTTTCACAAGTGCAGTAGTTTAGTGTTTATTAAAACCTAGAGATCAATAGGTTTTCTTTATATGTAATGCCTCTGGGTATCATCTAAAATAGAAGAATTCCTATAAGCTGTGTGCTTGATACTCAAATGAATATTTTAACCTTTCAGGAGAAAAAAAAAACCACCCCAGTTCCCCCCACACCATCTTCCCTCAAGAATCCACTTAATCATATTTTGAAATTTAATAAGGTTTTAGGAGTGATAACAATGTGCTAGGTTACAGCAAGGGATGGGAATGGATTATTCTAACCTTTAACAAGAGCAAATGTGAAGGGCGATTAATTTGGGAGGTTTTCTGAGGTTGGAAACAACATCTTACCTCCTTGAAGTCTATTGTTCATCTTCTATTGAGATTGCACTCCTGTTTAACTCCCCCCAGTAAGCAGCCTGGAAATTAAATTAATACATTTCAGACGGGAGGTGAGAGCTAGAACAGAAACAGGGGAAGGCTCCTGTGCTGAGTTGTGCCACAGATCAGAGCAGATTATCACCATGGCTCTTCTGGGTTTAGCCCATGAACAGAAGAATCCACTCATCTCCCAGTCCCAGAGGGTGAGACTACAAGAGCTGTTGTGTAACAGCAGAACAAATAATATGCAAATAACCACTTTGAAACCCAGTTCTGATCTGTGTGTTTGTTCCCACCAAAGGGCACTTCTCAATAGAGGCTTTGATCAAGCAGGCTTTGGTGATAACTTGGATAATTCTTAGTAAATTATTCTGTTGCTGGCAGTAGTCTGGAATTGCCTGCCTTCACTTGGTTAAAAGTTTCCATGACTTCAGTGTATGAGTTACAGAACATCTCTGATCTGAGCTGGGCAGAGAGACAGGAGGGAAAGGACTGGGGAGCATCTGGTGTGGAGCAGAGGGTTGGTTTGAAGTGTGCTCCTTCTTTCTGCATTTGTGAAGCAGTGGAAGGTGCAGATCTACAGAAAACTCAAGTCACCCTTAAACCATGAAATTCCAGAAATTGAATCAGGAGTGCTATTTTTAGCACTATGAACTATTTTCTGGTGTGTTGTTGACTACAGTCTACAACAAATTTCTCGTCTATTCTTTTTGTTTGTTTGTTTAAATAGCACAATTATGCAAGAAGCTCTTGATTTTTATCCTACTCAAGTCACTAGGAATGTATGGCAGATTTAGAAAGCAACATGAGTGAGCCCTTGATTATAGATACAGAGAACTGTCACAACCTCTGCCTGCTGAGAGCGCTCCTGGAATAAATGTGTTTGTCTCTCTCTGTTTCAGATATACCTTTTACCTCTGCATCTCATTTGGATCCACCCTGTGGTGCCTGGGTTGAAGCCCTGTTGCATCAACTTTGAATTACATACTTTACAAGCCAGAATTGTCAGGTTTTTTAAGAGCAGGAAGATAGAGCAAAATGATATAAAAAGCTTTGATTTTTTTTTTTTTTTATTCTACTGGAAAGGGGTTGTAGCACACAAAGAAACACTGGGGAGGGAGAAATGCAAGGGATGGACTGTGTTAAATCAGCATGGATAAGCTTTCTCACTGAAGCTCACACAAGACACTGTAATCAGTCTGCACACATTTTACCAGTAACCAAGGCATCATAGCAACCTGTTTATCAGCTATACCCATGTAAGCAAGCCCAAAGTTGTTTTTGATTTTTTTCTTTTTAAAGCTGACTCCATTTAAGTGTTTAGGCTCATTGTAGGTCACATTCAATTTATTTTTTTAAAAAAATATTTAATTTAAAATTTAACTTTCTGTGATATTAAAAGGTTCAAATCTAAAACACCCCATGTGATGAGTACAGCTGTAATTCTGTTTTTCAGTCCAGCAAATCTGTAGTTTCTCAGACTGATCTCTATAGAATATCATAGTAGGCTGAAATGGCTTCAAGCCTTTCTTTGTCCTCTGCAAACAGTAACAGTGACCAAAGAGCCACAGGACAGGAGGATGCAAATATGTCAAATACTCATCTTGACAGATGCCAGCCATTTCTCTAGATTTTTGCTTGGGTTGACTGGATCCCAAGATCCCATCTGGGATCCATCAGACTTCAGGACTGTGAAATTTGGCTTTTTATAGCTCCAATGACAGAATGACCTAATACATTGCCCATGAAGTGTTCTCCCCCTGGATTTAATATAGATTTGCAAATTGATTCTGCATTGATGGGAGATGAGGTGTGGTGAGCAGGAGAGCACAAGAGGCAATGCTTGAAGCACGAGGCACTGCTCCTGCTCACTGAGGACAGCTCTGCTGGCTCATTAATTCTTAGCCTGTTGTTAATCTCAGATGCTCACTTGGTTCTGCGACCCCGCCAGGTTTCCATTTAACACTGCCCTCTGCAACGTTCCTTTTTCCTGCTGGCTTTCTCTCGCTGGAACACTGCTGCTCTCTAGCTTTCAAAACTCCTTGTGTCCTCCACTTCTCTCTCACAAGTGATTTCTTCACACACTTCACTGCTTTCCTGTCTAAATTAAGCTGAAAACATATTATTCATGTCCCAGGCAAAGACATCATTTCTTCTGCATGTTTTCAAAATGCTGGAGCAGAAATTATCCACCTCTGAAAGGAAGGTGAGCAAAAGCAATCTATCTCCCAGGAGCAAAGATATAGTGGAAGGACAAATATTTACATGAAGTTTCTTGTGGACAAGGTGCCCTGCAAAGCTGAAATTGTATATACAGGCCAAAATCATGGATCAAGTCACACATGAACATCCTTTACCACTCACAGATTCATACAACATCATCAGTGGGCAAGAGAGGGATTAATGACACATTGTGAGCACTGAATATTTTTTACCATTCCTCTTCCTTCCTCTTATGTAGGCAGAAAAAGAACAAACAGAAAAAAAAGCAGAACATTTAACCAGCATAAGAAGATGCTGCCATGTAGAAGAAGCTCTGATATACGTGGATGGCCCTGGGAAGGAGCCTTTGGCTGTGTGTGGGAAGCTCCAGGTGCTGCATGGGGAGGTGACATCCTGTGACAGCCTCAGAGAGCCCGGGGATGGCAGGGGCCTGAACACGGGGGGTACCTGGAGTGTTGAGGGTGTTTCTGCCAGTCACACCACGGGCAGGCGGGGCAAAGGGAACACCAGCAGCAGGAAAGTCAGTGCTTTTGGAACAGGTGAAATCTAAACACTCTTTATAATCTCCAACAGGTGCTGGGGTTTCTGTCTGAGGATAAAGCTACAGCCTCTAGTAAATCACCCTTCTAAGGTAATATTTGCATAAGAAAGGTCTGAGGCCAGCTCATTACAGGAACATTTCAGCAGGGCTCTGTCTATGATGCCTCATGAGTTTAGATTTGTATTTTTCATATATTTGTAATCCTGTAATTCTTCAGTGTATACTCTAAACTCCATGTACAGTGTCAGCTACTGTTCTCCCATTTTGGTCAGACACAACAATTCCTCTCTGGGCCTGGGAATCAAGGACACCTCACTGTCTTGCCCTGAGAGATAAACAAAAGTGAGTTGGTGGGAGCAAACTTGTGGTAAATGACTTCATTACCTGAAGCTGCAATTAGAAGATTAACCCCCAATATGCAAATGAACCAAACTTATAAAAGTATAAAACCTCATGACCTGTTGTCCATTTTTGGGTGTAGCCCTGGTGGGGCTTTGTGTGCCCAAAATGTACCTGAAGGCCCTTCAATAAATATACCTGCTTTTTATTCCCTTAACTTTGTTTAGCCTCTGTTTTTAGGTAGTCCCAAAAAGGCATCAGCTCTGGCACTGACTGCCCTACCAAGACAGATGCACAACTCTCCCCCCTGCAAACCTAAGAAATTCTCCCATTCACTTCTACCTGCTCAAAATTATGGTGAGGACCTGGAAATCACTGTGATCTGAAGGCATAGGATCAATAAACTGCCTTTGATTTCACAGATCTAAAGATAACTTCAGAAGCCTGAACTTCGGAGAGGGGGGCTGTCCTTTATGCAACAAGATTTGTCAGCAAGGGAGAGCTCTTTGATCTGGATCTTTTGCAAAGGCTTCTCCTGACCTTTCCTCCCACACACAGGCATCTCTTGGGACACATCCAGCCAAGCCTTTGAATTCAATTCATATTCTTAGAGTTTTCTTGTGCGTTCATCCTGTATTTCAATGATTAATCCGAGAGCAAAATTCATCTTTGCTTACAAACTTCCTGTGAGAAGAAGAGTTCAGTTTTGCATTTGGTATCAGATTCATTTAGATGATTGAAGGAAGAATTTATTTAGGAATATCAAGTGTGGAAACTGCCTTACAGCCCTGAACTCCCCTGTGTTTGGGGCAGCTGTGGGCAGCACTCTGAGGTAAAGGAGGGAGGTCCTGGGACCCCAGTAACTTGTGACCATCAACACCCTGAGTTTTGCAGCACAAAACCTGCTGTGAAAAAGCCAATGAAACTGGGACCAAGTGCTTACATGGCTGGGGACCCCCCTGCTTTAGAAGCAGAACATTAGCTGGGTTTCTACTTGCTCAGCAGAGTTTGGGAACAGAAAGCTCAGAGTTTGTGAAGCAGACATGTTTATCACTGACTAGAGCTGGCTTAACCAGGAACACTTGTATTAATTGTTACAGCAATGTGTGCATGCTGTTGGGCAAAGGCTCCCAGAACTACCTTTAGTTACCTGGCCAAATATAATGGGGGTCTTCTTGTAGGGGCAGGCTTGGAATGACTAAAATTGCATAGAAAGAGCTCTTTGAAACTTGAAGCCTTAAGGCAGCCAACAGTGCCCTCTTCGGGGTTCTTGCTGAATTCCTTCAGTAAATCGGGTATTTACAAACTGCTGGCTGTAAAACGTGTGTTTTGCCTTTAATTTATACCGCTTTGTATGCTTACACACATGCTGTGTGCAACACTAAGCACCAGTGGAAAACAAACACGTTTAAAATAGTTTTTCTAATTGTTATTTTCAACATTAGATACTGACAGGTGTCAGGCAGACTGCTTGGTCTCTAGGCCGTCCAGCATGCTTATACTTTACTTTTCGCCTATACAAAGACAAAGAAAAATTTCCAACTGAAAATAAATTACAGAATGAACTCACCAGATGCCAGTTTAGGTGCTGAAGTACTCAGGACTTGGTTCCAGGAGCAATATCATAAACCAGAAATTGTCCAGGCTTAGCTGAAAGTCTGAAAATTCCCCTCTGCCCCGAGTGTATCTTCACAAGACCCCTGTGAGCCACGACTGGCTCCATCCCCTTAGAGAAGCTCCTACTCCACCATCACCACCTAGAAAAGTATCTCAGGAGCCCTGAAGCACTACTTTAATATACAACCCTTGAACTGCAGTTTAAATTACGTAGTCTGGCTCTTTGCCAGTTGAGCCTGTGCTATCCCAATTCTTCTTTACAGTGGGAAGTCTCAAGAGAGTTTACTAGGTCTTTCTGAGCAGCTCTACAAAACTCCTTTGAGGTTCCTCTTCAGGTTATAGCTGTTAAAACAGCTATAAATTCCCAAGTTTGTAAATCAGACCTTAGTTCTAAAAGTTTCCAGAGCTTAATTAATCACAACAGCAATAGCCAGCCTTTTCAGCAGCTGCCCAACAGCTGTATTGATCCTACATGTGTACTCAGCATCACTGAAACACCAGCAAAATAATTTATGGCCAGTGACAGAACAGCTGCTACCAACAAATTATAACTAGAAATAAACAGATAATGCAGAGTTATGAAAAATAAAGTTAGATGGGCACAATCTAGGGAGAAATAATCACAAATTCACACACCTGGTTTCAAATACAAAACCCCTGGAGCAATAGGAATGGTACTTTACCTGTGACTACAGAAAACTGTGCAGGAATCAATCTGAGGAAGGGCAGAGGCTAACAAGGAGAGGAAGGAAAAGCAAGGAAACATCTGAACAAGTAAGATTGCTTGAGATAAAAGAATTAATGGGCTTGGTTGATTTTCTTTCAGGTTCTGGAGATCAAGATGAAATGGAAACTCAGGACTTTTGCTTTGTGTGACGAGAAATAAGAACAAACACAGAACTACTGCAGCATGAAGGTTTACTGATCTTTCTGTAAAAATGCAGATGGTGATGGATACTCAGATGTTCTAGAAGACAAGGAAACATTATGAAACACAGCAGAGTATTTAATCTGCAAAGAATCAGAATAAAGGCTTTTTTATTTTCAAGGCTGTGGTGCTGTAGCTCAAGCAGACTCGATACAGCCAGAGAAATGCAGTTGGCTGTGGCAAAGGAGTCACTGCCTGTGTGCTGGGGGGTGCCTGAGGAGGTGTAAGAAGCACTTTCTGCTCTGCACTGCTGTGTTTGGTTACATTTTGACTTGCCTTTTAACCAGCATTCTGCACATCTCCTTGAATTCTCTGCTTCAGACCAGAAAGTTAATTGCTTTTTTTTCTTCTCCAAGGCTGCCTGTGCAGAGGCATCATGCCTGGAGATGACTGCTCTGGCTCCTGAGGAGCCTGACAAGCAAATAGCTGAAGGTTCATGTGCTGGCAGAGGCAGTGATCTGTGCTGGTAATCTGTTCAGATTCTTGTTTCCTGAAGTTTTGTGAAAAAGCACAAATGACTGTTCTCACAGAACAGTTGTTCATTGTCAAAAGCAAATAAAGCCCATCTCTAGCAAAAACTGATGATGTGTTTGCACACTCACTGTAGAAGCAAGTGGTGCAGTCAGACCAAATCACATCTTATGGAGATCTCCTGTAGCTGACTTTGCTTTAGAAGAATGAATACAACCTCTCTTCAGCAAGGGAGGAGAGATGACCCAGTCCCAGGGTGAGCTTTCAGCTCCACTGAGGCCCAACCTTTGTCTCACTTTATGAAAGCATAAGGAAGAAAAATTCAGTGGTAAAGAAGTTTTACAACTACATATGCTTCTGAATTTTCCAGTGCTGTGTAAATCCTTTCCCGTGTCATCTCCTGGAAATCTACCCAACTGCAAATGCATCCAAGGTACCTCTGGCACAGACTAGAGAGAAGGAAAAAAAAAATGTTTTGCTTAGGCCTTATGACAAAAAGCCTTTCTTCTACAGTAACTAATACTTTCATGTGATATTGCACTTCTTGGTTTTTCTGGGTTTTTTTCCTACTGTTTTGAATACAAAGGTTACACATAAACACTGTTTTCTGCCATGTAAATGCAGACCCTATCAACAGAAGCTAGGTAATGAATATCTTTTAAAGATATAGCTATATATCTGTATCTATCTTTTGTTTTCATGCTTTGTTTTGGACTCCTGTAAAGAGCTACAAGACTAAATCATCCATCAAAGTCAGCAGCCTTTATGGTGGCCAGTGTAGCCAATCTCCTGGGCATCACTGGAAAGCAGCTTCTGGGATGAAGTGCTGGTGACAGACCTGACATATAACATCATACCTGCTGACTGCAAAAGTTAAACCTGCTGCTGCTTCTGCACTGAGCAGCTTTCACACTGCAAGCAGGAGGGGGAGTTATTTTTAGCCCCAGGTATTACAGTGAGGCATTAAATGCTGATGTTAGAGGGGACAGTGCATGATTAGCTGAAAGCCAGACAACAGTGTGCTGCTAACGACAGCTATTGTACTGTGTGTCACTTGCAAATGGAAGCGTGGCTAAAAATATACAGCAATGGGATAAAAATACACCTGCAAAAAATACAGAGCTAATGGAACATCCAAAAAAATGTGGTAAGACACTGGCATCTTTCCACAGCAGCACAGAATCCTGTTAATCAGACAATAAAGGATCATTCCCTTCAATGGAGTTCTCAGAGGTGGCTTTAACACCCTGGAACAGGGAGGATAGGGTGGCATTACAGCTCCAGGACTTTTCCTAGGAACCAGCTGCTTTTAGCTAGATTGCACACAACAGGTTTCTCTGTGGCCTGTGGCAATGAGCATGACCAAGACACAGCTTGACAGGGCCAAATCCAGGCTCTCCAAGTCCTGTTTGCACTCAGACACTGATCCTGCACAGCTGCTGAGGCAGACACACCTCAGTGATACTGAGGGGCTGAAGAATGTCCAGAGAAGGGCAGCAGAGCTGCAGAAGGGTCTGGAGCACAAGTCTGATGAGGAGTGACTGAGGGAGCTGAGGGTGTTTAGCCTGGAGGAAAGGGGGCTCAGGGGGCACTTTCTCACCCTCTAAAACTCCCTGATAGGAGGTTGTAGCCAGGTGGGCGTCAGGCTCTTCTCACAGATAACAAGTGACAGGACGAGAGGAAGCAGCCTCAGGTTGTGTCAGGGGAGGTTTAGGTTGGATATTGGGAAACATTTCTTCACTGAAAGTGTTGTGAAGCATTGGAAAAGGCTGCTCAGGTCAGTGGTTGTGTGGATGTGTTGCTTGGGGGTGTAGTGGTGGCCTTGGAAGTGCTGGGGTAATAGTTGGACTTAATGACCTTAGAAGACTTTTCCAACCTAAGCAAATCTGTGATTCTATGATGTGGTGGTTGTGGGAATACAGTAGTGAGTGGAGGATCCCAGCCAGGTAGTAATGTCCATACCCCTACATACCAGTCAGTAAGACAAGGGTTTTTAATTTACTGGGGATATATATTTTTTTCCCCAATAAACTTAAAGACTGCTTGTTGGAGAAATTCAGAGGAGCTAAGTTTTGCTAAATTTTTCTCAGCTACTAAGGACATATTCCTTGCCAGGATAGTGTGTTTCTGTCCCATGAGGTTTAGCAGGGGAGAGGTGCCTCCAAGCAAATGTCTCAGAATTCAGACACAGCAGTGGTGGGCAGAGCAGTAGATGGCACCAGCATCCTGCCAGACAAAACAGAACAGCCACAGAAATCCCTCCTGATGTGTTTTTCAGTGTGCAAAGAAGAAGTATTGCAAAACAAATGCTGATATTAAAAATTGAAATTCCAGTTCAACTGGCAGTAATACCTCTTGATGTACACATGCCTCACCCACAGCCAGTGGCCTGGGATGCACCTTGTGTCAGAGGGATGGAAGGCGGAGATTTACAAGTCCTCAAATCTGGCAGGTGTTTAGGGGGGCTGCCCACAGACCCTGTCTGTGCTTTGGTGTTTTGAGCAGGGCAATAATTTCCTCAGTTCTGAGAGGCCTTCACAACAAACACGGAATAGTGACAGCAGGAGGTCAGGCAGAGATGTATATTTGATCATCTTTTAGCACCTGAAGAATGGGCCTGCAGGGAATCTGTCACTGCTTCTATTCCTTACTAGACATAACAAGTGCTGGAAAATGCTGTGCTTCCCTGCTAGGTGACATTTCATTCATCACTCAAACACCCAGTTCTGCCATCTCCCGAGCTTCTTCCACTCATAAAATTATTCCTCAGATGTGACCCTCTCCTGCACCAGAGACAAATGGCAAAGCACAGCCATGCAGCTTTGGAACTTGGTGCTTCCTTGTCCTTTCCTCGCTCTCTGCCTCTGGCTGTACAACTCTCAGTGAGGTGACTGTCCCCTTGCTGTGCGCTCAGGGGACACCTGGGAGGTTTTCAAGGTGCTCTGCAAGTAACAGAAATTATTCTCTTGCACTGATTCAAGTAATGGGCAGGAGAAAACCTGACAAGCCCTGGGAGAGCCAAGGCTATTAACAGTGTCACGGTGGCAGTGATCTTATTAATGAGTGACCTTCCAGAGCAGAGCAGAGCATTGCCTGGAGATGGAGAGCAGCCAGCCCCTGCCCTTTGCTCCTCTGAGAGCTCTCTGAGCAGCAGAGGATGAGTCCTGGTCAGCAGAAGAACTGCTGTGATCCTCCCCAGGGCTCACATGCACCTCTGCAAAGCCCCTGCTCCAGGGGCTGCTGACAGCCCCAGCCTTGATCCTGGGGCTGGGCAGATTTCAGGGCAGGATGCTGCCATGGTGTCTCTGATGCTTTCCAAGTATCCAATTCACTCAGTGAGCTTTTCTAGCCCAGAGTGCAGTCATTTTCTCAGGGTAAAGGTGAGAAGTAACCACTCCTAATCTATGCACCTTTTCTATTTTCTTTAGGCAAGAACTTCTTGCCCTCTCTGTGTGTACCAGTGAGAGCAGGAATAGATTCTTCAAAGAAAAGATAACCCAGATGTCCTGGTCACATTACATTTAGAACAACTATGTTATGGGGAAAAGTAGGGTTATATCAATAATACAGATCTGAAATTGCACACAAGCAAATAGGTGACATGTTGATTTCAGTTATTTCACTAGAAATCAAATGAATTTATGAATTTCCATTAAAGCAAAGAAATAATTTAAATGTGTTTCAGTCAACAACTTGCTGTCAGTTTACACAGAACCAGCTGAAATAAGATGCTGCTGCCACCCGCAACAAAGGGCAGAGACAGTGACCTTTACCTAATTATTTAAATTAGTTTGAAGTATGTGAAACTGAGAGATAAGAAATTCCATTATTATCAAAACTGTTGTGCTTCCTTCTATTCATTAAATATTCAACGTCAGCACCAAACACAGTTAATATTCTCCTTCTGAATTTGAGGATTTTTAATAATGCATTAAATTATTCCTTGGGGTTCACTGAGGCTTCATAGCATACACAATGGTTTTCTTCAATGCTTACAAACACAAAGCAGCAGGTCGGTGACCCAGGAGGTGTCTGACTGACACCCTTTACATCTTTACAAATTAAAATTTTGCATTTCATGGCCAGCAGTCACACTGTGATCCTAATTGCAGTGGGCAGTGCATATCTGTCTGGAGCCTCTTCCCTGGGTGCAAGCAAAATGACTCTTTTAAGTGCTGGATACATGTTTGGAAAAGTAATTCCTTATTGCAAACAATATGTCTACTAAAATTCTCTCTCTTTCCTTTTATGAAGGATCCAGACAGATATGGTGGGGGGGTGACTGGGCAGCACGATTGCCTTGGGCCACTCTGTCATCCTGTTGTCTGACCTCAATTTCATACAAAAACCGCCTTTCAAACCATACAAAAATTATTGTTTAACAACAAAAATCCCTCTTTTAATGCCCATGAACATACTGCAGTTAAGCAAAATTCTGTATATATAAAGCATTGATAATGATTTTGGTTTCCACAATTATGCTTGAGACTAAAGTTTAAACTGGTTTTGAACCCTGGATAAGTGGGTTCCTGGCAGAATATCCCTGAATCAATTTTTCTGTATCTCATAGTTTTTGGCATACATTAATACTGCTAGCAAGTGAATCTTTCAATTTTTGGGTATAAATGTCACTCCTGTCTCAGGCCTGGAAGAGGCAGTGACAAAACAGGGTGAGATGCTTTAGCTAATTGCTTCCCCTTGCCAGTGAATAGGAAACTGGTGATCCCACAGCTGTTACTAAAGATCATAAAGGAAAGACAACATGTTCTGCTTGGCTTTTTCTACCCCTTGCCCTGTTTTCAGGAGAATTTGGACTACAGTACTTTTTTCCTCCCTTTTCTAGATTCCACTGTAACGAAATGCCCTCTGCCATGTTCCATAAGGTGCTTGTTATTCAGAAAATAAAACCTTTGTGGTTTCAGGTCCAGAACAGATAATTTATATTCAGACTCCCCAGTTTTGCTGGGGGAAGGCAGAACTGATCTGAGGCCTCTCTAAGACTGCACAGTTGGAGCAACACCGTGCCAAGAGCAGGGAGCCCAGGGCCAGAAGGCTTTTAGGTCAAACTGCAGCAGTTTGGGGACAGCAATTTCTGTATTTCCCTTTGGGGCAGGTCCCTCAGACAGGGATCAGCTGGAAAGGTTTATCTCCTGCCAATGTTCTCCAGAGCTTTCTGGGAGATGGGGAGCTGTGTGATAAGGAAAATCCCTATTTTTCTGAAGGAGCAATAATGCCTTGAAGTACAGGACTGTGATCCAGAAAGGTGGAGGATACTGCCTTTGTGTGCCTGTATGGGCCTCAGGATCTCACATATGTGTTTCAGCCTGGAAATCTACAGTTCTACTTTATTTCTGCAATATTTTATCTGGGAATCTCACATAGAAATATTGCCATCTTTGCAGAAGCTCTGGAGTTGGCAGTAAGGGAAAGTGTAGCTGCACCTTCCCTTGGGTTTCTAGAAAGGCAGACAGCAAATCTATTTATACCCCAGCTCTGAGCCTGCCTATACACATTTTCAGAATCTTCCAAATTTCATTCCAGCTTTGAGCTACCCTTTCATTTCATTGCCTTCTGTTATCCTTATGAGACTTCTCAGATTTACAGGATTGTCAAGGATATTTGCTTTTCCTCAGTTATAATTATTGCCTTTCCTGTGCTTTTAGTACAGGTGGCTCTACTGTGTGTCAGCCATGCTAAAAAGGGGCAAGGAGGTTCTTTATAAGCCACATGTGGGGAGGTCTCATTAAGGTGAATTTTAGGTTTAACAGAGCACCAGAGCAAAATATAAACCTTATAACCTGATACTGTACCACATCACACTGGAGATCTGGGAAAGATGAGCGACGCTGCCAAAGGGATAGTCCCCATGAAAGGGAAAACATCTAGAAACTTGCACAGAGGACACAAAACTTTTAAATGTATAATATTCAGCCAGCCTGCCTTTTCTTGGGTGCCAGAAAGTTATACATAAACTTCCAGACAGAGATCACCATACTGGTTATAATAATAATACAGTGTAGTAATAATAGCAATAATAGTAATATTGAAAATACCAATTTTAAACCAAAAACCTTTCTATTTTTTACATGTGTTGTTTACTTGTTGATGAGATTTTCCTTCTTCTCCAAGGTTCCCATTCATGCAAGCTTTGAATACCAAAACCTTCTCAGATCCATCATGTGACATTTCACTTGGTAACTTTTGAGGACAAGGCTTGCTGAGATTGTGAAGTAGAAAGGTTAAAGCTGCCCAGGTTTGGAGGAACAGGATATTTAAGGGACAAGAAGATCAAGAGAAACATTAAAAAAAAAAAAAAAAAAAAAAAAAAAAAAAAAAAAAAAAAGTAATTGCTTTTTTTTTGTTCTCTTTTAACAGGAATCATACCTAGAGAGTACAACTAGTCTTTAAGTATATCCTAATTTCTCTGTCATTTATCAAAAAGTCAGTCTTGTCTTCTATTAATAAAATTGAAGCTCTATATTCTTAGAAAGCTCATCTGTAATTTCTGTCATTGTGATGCTTGGACCAATTTTTTGTTGTCACTGGCATTAATTAACCATGAACACTTTTTTAATAAGCCCACAAAACAAAATCAAAATAGCTGTCTTATCACTAAATGAAATCCGGCCCACAATTCACTTTTTAATGCCTTTTAGCCTCTATGCTTTGCTTCTACTTCCTCAAATGAATGATGTGTGACAAAGATGTTGCTATCCCAGAGAGAAAAAGTCTCTGCAAGATTTTTGCAAACGGACAGCCAGGAAGAGAAGAAACTTTTTAATGCCTCTGCTATGGAATGGCTGCAGCAGGAACAACTCCTCTTGGGGATCAGAAAGCTGAAATGACAGACTAGAAAACACCCAAATACTGAGACAGCCATCCCCGTTGGAGTTTATGTGAGGGAGCTCACTGCTCAGGCATGGACAGTTGTTTTTTCAGCTGCACAGTGTCTCTGATACCTAAAGAGGGGCTGAAATGATGTTGAAGCTTTATTTAAATTGGGCTAAGAAGAAAAGATTTGGTCTGCCTGTGTCAGTCTGGCAGAGTGCTGGAGCCCTCCCTGCTCAGCAGTCAATAGCTCACTTGAGGGAAAGTTCCTTAACACAGACTTTCCCCATACTCTGATTACCCAGGGCTGTCTCCTTGGAACAGCTATGACATTCATCACTAACAAAGAAAAGGAGTATTTACTTCTGAGCCTCAGGAAGAAAATTACAGCTTTTCAAAACCAAGTAATCATTCCCCAGGTCTTCTTTTAGCCCCTCACCACCTACCTGGATCTGCCTACCTGTACATCCACAAGCCCAGCCGACCCATTTGCCTGTACCTGGACAGAGAGCAGTGAGCTGCAACTAAAAATGTTCCCCTATATGAAGTGTTTCAATGTTGGCAGTCATGGCTAGTTATTCCACACAGCTCAGATTTAAAGTCTATAGGCTCTGTAAGAGATCTGAGTCTGCAGAGATGAGGGATTAGTCTGGAGGAACTCACTCTCCAACTGATTTGCAGAGGGGTAGGGTGGCCTTCGAGTCCTGTTCTCATTTGTGTTCTCTTTTGGGAAGGGTACTGCCAAGCTGGGTATTCCTGCATTTCACCACCTGGAACTGCCTTACAAGAGCTGCCTCTTACTCTGTGGAAGCAGGGAGCAGCACATTTCTGCTTCTCTGCACACCTGAGTTATTTCTCAAACTCATATCTGGCAGAGAAAACTGTCAAGGGTAAGATGTCAGAAACAGAGGATAAGAGGCCAAGACCTGAAAGAATTTGATACACTTGCCCTAAGGAGCAAGTGCACTTGACTTACTCCTGTCTACCTTACATAAATCCCAGGGCAAAAAGAGCTTACAGACCTGTCTTGGCTTCTACTAGGTTTGACAGCACTAAGCAGTTAGCTTTCAGAGAAGATTTCAGATTCCAAGGGATGTTTTAATTCCTGAGAAATAAAAGGACATAACCTATAATGAGGAACCAGGGACATGTCCAATAATTCCATTTACTTCAGTACTGGAAACTGATAATGATATCCAGGGCTTTCCTTCTGTGACAGCTCAGAGGTGTCTGAAGACACACTTATTACTGCTCTTTGTTCATTAGATACTCTTATGGTTTGAAGATTTGAATAGCATCTGCTTTTTCTGACAGGATAGCACATCCTCATTACCCCAATCAGAGACATGGTTTAACATTGCTCATGTAGAGGTAAGCAAGCAGAGAACAAGGAAGCAAAGATGAGAAACCTTGCCAATGCTCATAACACATCCCTGCTCTTTCATCAAATTTCTAGTCTGGAGAACTGCCAGAGTATTGAAAGGAGACAGAAATGCAAGGAGTGAGGAGGAAAAAAGGAAATTGTCACAAAGCTGATTGTATTGGATTTTCATGAGAATCCTCACTGTCTGCCTTAGCAGATACACAGGCAGAATATGCAGCAAGAGAAACAGCAAATCTCACATCACATTTCATCCCCACCCCAGCATATGGATGTCTGTCTCTCAGAACAGAGTAGCTACTTTTCCTTTAAAAAGGCAAGTTCCTTATAAAATCCCAGAGAGAAAAGGGTGGAAGTGACCTCTGAAACTCCCTGTCTAAAGGTCAGCTCTGCTGACCCATCCCTGGGGAGGCCCTCGGTGATGGGAGGGGCCAGCAGCCCCCAGCAGGATCTTGGCACTTTGCTCTGCTCAGCCATGAAGCACTTCCATAACAGATTCACACCTGCTGTTATTCAAACTCCTTCTTTCCATACCTGGAATTTCCATGGCTCAGCAGAAGTTCCTGTAAGCTGGAACTGACCTGTGGCTGTAACTGTTTAAAGCCAAAGCACCATGGTTCAAATTAATTACGACATGTCCACTCTTCAGTCTCTGCTTGCTGCACCCCTCCCTTCAAATGACCATGAGAAAAATGACCCCTAAGTACACACTGTATCACATCGTCATGGAGTATAAAGTCTACTGGTCAGGTAGTACAAATTAAATTTATTTCATTCATGGGTTTTAATTTACTTCCTGCAGAGTGATTTTTTGCATCCCACCACGTTAATGCCAAAGTCAATAATGACTGCCACCATAATTCCAGCCTTTCAGTTCAGTTTCCTGAAACACAACTGTAAATAGAATCAGTTATTGCTGTGAAATGCCCGTGCTGTTTATTTGATTAGCTCTCTGTATAGGCCCTGTCATTCCCTACCACAGAAGTAATTGCAGCTATAACCTGCTAACCCAAAGCCTGACTTTATAAGTCGCTGTGCTAGAGGCTGCACAGCTTTTTGTTGCCTTCCAACCCATCTCTGAACTCATCTCCACTCTGGGTTCTGTGCCTCGATGCATCAGCCCAGCAGGTCATTGTAGAGCTCTTGACCAAATGCTTATGTACAGCTGAGGATATCAGAGAACCACAGAATTGTTCAGATTGGAAAAGCCCTCTAATATCATCAGTGCTGTTCCCCCAGCACTGCCAAAGCCACCACTAAACCATGTCACCAAGTGCCACAGATACACATCTGTTCTGCAGATCCCCTCCAGGGATGTGATTCCAGCACTGCCCTGGGCAGTCTGTGCCGATGCTTAATAACCTTTTCAGTGAAGAAATCTTTTGAATTATCTAATCTAAGCTTCTCCTAGCCTGAGGCAATTTCCTCCTGCCGTAGGTCTTGGGAGAAGAGACCAACCCCCGCCTGGCTTTCAAGGAGGTGTAGACAGCAAAAAGGTTCCCCCCTGAGCCTCTTCTCCTCCATGTATTTAAGCCAAGGTGGAATCTTGCTGGCATAAATGATGATCTGGAAAAGATGAAGGATTTTAAAAGTAATTGCTGTTTGCAAATAATGCAGAAAGCTAACCAAGACACTGCAGGTGATTTCCCTACAAATGATATGTACAGCTGCCAGTGAAATAAAACCAAATTTTGCTCATTTTTGAAGTGTTCAACATGTCTTTTCCCATTTGAGACATTCTGGCTAAAGCAGCATAGTACAAATCCTTCAATTTGAATGGTCCTGGCTGTCCTGTCTTCTGACAGCTCTAGGTCTCGTGGCAAATATAAATTACAGTCAGGGTCTGTACATTTCGTTCTCTGGTACAGTCAAAGACACATTTGCTGGCATGGAAACCCCTTCTCCCTTCCTCTGCATTCTTTCCCAGGCAGCACACCACTGCTGTGTATCAATTCACAAAATGTTTCAGCACTTAAAATTGATTCCTGTTCAAATTTCCTAAAACCTAAGAAAGAACATTGCCAGGTTGTAATGGGCACATTTCAGATTCTCATCTCTGCTTGCCAGTTGCTTTGCAAGCCTTTAAAGTCTATAAATAGGACAGCAGCAAAGGAAACTGCCCTTTGCTCCAAACCAGGCTGGTTTGCTTAAAAAGTATTAAAGGTTAATCAGGGCATAGCTATAGGGATTTTATTTGTGGTTCAGAACAATGTTTGTTTCTCTGTAAAATGTAACCTGTGTTTTCTTATGGCAGGCCTTTTCATTAATGATATAACAATCCCCCTTTTCCTATGCCTGAAAGTAGAAAAAGCAGCCAAGAACCACTGCAGTACATTTGTGTTACAGGCTATGTTCCTAGGCTCCCTGACCCCCTTTTGACATCAGAATGGTTAATATTATATTCTAGAATTGCAAATAGGTAACAATATCAGTATTTCAAGCTTTCCTGTACAGGACCAAGTACACAATGCCCTTAAAAGCCCTACAGTTGTGGTTAAAACCTCTGACAAATTTGTGACAAATGTGTGTTCTGTGATTTTTTTTTTTTTTTTAATCTCATAAGGAATACCTACTCAGCCCTTACAATGCTGTGTCTTTTTGCATGCATTCACCCTGGTACAGATACATCTGCAAAGATGACAAATGAAACATCATTGGTTCCTACTTTTCTCTTTGGCAGGTACAGCGTACTTCTTCAGGGAGATTCTGAAATAACTTCATGGCACTGCTCATTTTCAGAGCTCAGTGCATAAAAGCACAAATCATAAAACTCAGCTGCATTTAGCTAAAACATTTTCTAGGGCTCTTGAACTTTTCAAATAATCCAGGCCTGATTTACAGCTTCCTATAAAAGTCAAGCAGCATTTCAAGGTTTTGTGTGTGTCACCAGTGAAATGATCCCATTTTGACTGCAGTTTTCTTCTCTTTTGTCACCTTTGAACCCTGATTATAAAAATACTCATTTGTGCTAACTAGTTGAATGTGATGAGGGTGAAATGAAGCATTCATCCGAATCTCCCTGCAGCTTTGCTTTTTTGCAGCTTTCATTTTCAGATACCTTTCAGTGTCCCTTAACTTATGTTGCTGTATCACGAAGCATTTCTGCTGTGACCTCTCCATGCAAGGCAGACACAAAACACCCACTCTGACAGTGAAAACCCTGAGCTCTTCTCACCCCTGCCCCAGGGGCCACATTTCCTCAGCATTTATGCAAACAAGTTTAGCAAACTGCTGACTCCATTGGAGCTACTTTCAAATTGCACTGATGTTGTTTCTTCTGATTTGTAGATTTACAGATTAATGATTAAAGGAACAAAAAACCCTCATATTGCCAAACAGCAGATGACTATATTAATTGGTATCTCCCCATTTGTTTCTCCCAGATGAATCCTAGACTTTTCACCCCCTCCACAACATATTTAGCCTCCTTCAAAACTGAGTAGTGAAGGTTCTCATTTCCCTTCACTTTGGTTGCAGTAGATGGCATTAATAGTTGAGCTACCAAAATATTTACCTATTGTCATGTAATGGTTTGGTAAAGAGTTGAAATGATGTAGACAAAACCCTGCTGAAAAGAAGCATGGTATTGTTAATGGTATTAACAACCTCAGCATGTTGTTCCAGGAGCTGATGGTGCACACTGATAAAAACATCCATCACGTTTCTACATTGGGTTTGTTCAGTTTCAATCACTGGTTCTTGTCCTTTTCTCCTAGATTAAGGAGTAGTAGTGCAGGAGCAACTTTGTCTGCTGATCATATCCTCTCTCATCTTGCTGTATTAATGGAAAGAGCCTTTGTAGAAGCTTTGTCCAAAAAACTTTGACCTTGAAACTTTCCTGTGACCACAGTTCAGTCATCCTGTTTACAATGTGGACAACAACACTGCAATCCATTGCAGTCAAAATCTATCTTAGTTAATAGTTTTTACACTGTAAGTCTTAATTCACACTTATATCTAAATATTTTGTCCTAATGAGGTGCATCTATGATTTTCCACTGTGCCTTGTAAATAATGTTTTGGTAAGATCTTTTAAATCTTTCCCTCTTTTTAAAAAATTCTTCCAGACAGTCAGAAAATTCTGGACACTAACTGGAAACTGTTCTGGCATGTTACACGAATTATACAAATAGCTGCTGTGTAAAAATTCAATATATGCTTAAGAACAACAAGCCAGACTGCCAAATGTATTAACAAATCTCAAGCATTAGGGTAC
This sequence comes from Phylloscopus collybita, assembly GCA_027886175.1. Lineage (NCBI taxonomy): Eukaryota > Metazoa > Chordata > Aves > Passeriformes > Phylloscopidae > Phylloscopus > Phylloscopus collybita. Next base: position 6,886,146 of record JAJNNQ010000019.1, on the reverse strand, counting down.
ACTCTGTGGGGAGATTAATGACCTCGGACACAAAAATATCTTCCTGGGGAAGTGAAGAAGCACTGAGGTATGAATGCAAAAGAATTGTAGCATTTACATAAACTCTGCTCGGGCTCTAAATCATCCTTGGTCAAGGTTTCAGTGTTTGCAAGCACCTACAGGCACAGATCCTCTGTTTATTCCTCCTCCTTTCATCTCTGCAAGGTCAGCCCTCAATGAGTCCTTCAATTATTGTTTGCTGAACAATTGTTGAAATGACTGCAAAATGTAATAATGAGCTGAACAGAATATGCCTATCCAGAAAAAAATTATTGTAACAGCTGCTTAAAACAACTCTAGTCTCCACAATAGCACAGAATCCTAGAATGGTTTGGGTGGGAAGGAAATTAAAGATCACTTAATTCTAATGCCCCTGCCATAGGCTGACACACATTGCAAAAGACCAGGTTATATAAGCAACAATATAAAGTAATCCTTATCTCCATCATTTTCATGGAGATACATTAAAGAACATTAAAGGCCAAGAACATTAAAACCACAAGCATACACACTGAATTTATCTGCAATTTTGTTAGCAGAGTTATTGTAACACTTTTGCAATGAGATGGAAGCTCAACAACCATCTGAGAATGGCTAGAGGTCACTGTACATGCAAAAATTTATGGCTCACGTGAAGTATAAGAAGACATGCAAGCCCTTGGCGTATCCTACTTTATGGCAAGGCAGCTGGCTGAAAACTCAAAACATGAAATAATGTAACCAAAGCAAGAGCTGGAACCCGGGCATATTCTGTGCCAGCAGGTTGCTCTGTGAAATGTGCCACACAACATCCAAATGCACAGGAGCCGCAGGTACCGCCCAGGATTCTGGGTGAGCTGGGATTTGGGGTTGCTGGTAACACACAGTTGTTAATTCTTGTAACACACAGTTGTTAATTCTGGTAACAAACAGTTGTTAATTTCTCAGTGCCACCACTTCCAAAGGTCACGCTCTGATGCTTCCAAGACATAACAACCACCATCAGGGTGATCCCACTGCAGACATGGCTTGGCCAAACCACCTGCCCAGGTAAAAAACTGGTGCTGGTAGAATGCTGATTCTTTTGGGGAAAAAGTATTTTGAGGCTAAAATAAATCACAAAGCTACGAAATAATGAGAAACAGTGGGGCATATAACTAGATATAGCATATTTCTATGTCTTTGCCAATAGAAGAGAACAAAAAGATTATAAATCCCTTCCTTCAAATTACCCAGAGGTCAGGATGAGAGAGGTTTCTGATGTGCTTTTTTCCTGGATCTATTTCTGTTCACCATCTTCATCTGAAGTCACTCTGCATCTATTAACTCCTTGGCCTTTCAACTTTTTGTGGAGAGGCCTGGGCCTATAAATAACTACAGCCAAGTGAATGTGGTGCTTTTTGCAGTGGCACAAGGATGCCTTTGAAGGGCTGGTCCTGAAAACTGCCTGGTTCTGAACACTGTCTCCATGAAGTCATACAAACAGAGGCAGGTGAAATTAGAGGGTTTAGAGACCAGAGCAGCCTGAGCACGAATATTTGTGGGGAGGGAAAAGTGGATTTAACATGTAAAACTTATTTAAAATGCACTGGAGGAAGACCCCAGGTTTCTCCAACTATCCCTCCTAGTTATCTCCAGGTATTATGCCAAAGAGAAAGGCAGGCACTCAAAGCCATCAGGGTCCAACTCTAATTCTGCATTACCAATGTCATAGAGATTACAAGAAATGCCCCTTTTATTTTTTAGCATATTCTTATGTTGTTCCTGTCAGCCTTATTCTGTGGATTTGGGTGTCTGTTTTCATTCCATCACTGCAAGTGAAAATGAATGTGGAATCCAACCACTAATCCAAGTATTTCCCCAAACACCAAGAAAAATCAAATCTGCATTGAAACTTGCTACCCCAGGCACTTTATTAAATGCAAATTATTCTCATTAAAAGTAGTATACCAAAGACTGCTCTCCAGACATACTACTGACTTGGTCAAGCCTCCTGCTGAACAACTCTATAAATGTGATTATAAATATTAATGGAGTTTATGTAAATAACATCTCCCACAGAGCTGCTGCTGCTGCTACACAGGTAGAGTGCACAAGAAATTTATTTATTTATCATCTTAGGAAGCTGCTCCACTTCTCTCTTAGAGGGAAATAAGGGAGCCATGAAAAAAAATGAGGAGTGCCTAGGAGTGAGAGAGAGGCTGAGTCACTGGCAAGGCCAAAGCCCTGGCATTTGAAACAAATTGGTCCTGGACAGCAGAGATGGCTGTTTCCAGACACACAGGATTTCCATTCAACCCTTGGCAGGAGCCTGCTTTGGACAACGCTTCACAAGGCTGATTTAACACCTGACACCCTCTCACAAGAGTGAATGATTGATTTTGCAGGGGTACCTGTGCACTGTCCAAACCACACCTCTGCCAGAGGGACAGTGCTGCCTTGGCAGAGGGAGCTGTGGCAGAGCCCATGGACTGGCAGATGCAGCTTTGAGCAAGCTCAGCCCACTCAGTGTTGGGCTGCTGTGGGCAGAGGACCAGGTGGCCTTTAGCTCACCTTTAGTTTAGACCCTCTCTCTCTGTCTCTTTACCAAAAACGGGCCACACACCTTTGAAAGTAATTCTTGGCACAAAGTTAGGTAGACGATCAGGAATGTCTTCCCATACCAGCCAGCCCCTAGGGCTGCTCCGTGGCAATGCCAGGGTCAGGGAGGACAAGTTTCTGCTCCAGGGTGTGTCACCTCAGCTGTTTCTGGCAGGGTGGCCTCAGGGGACAGCTGGCAGAGTCCCAGGGCAATCTCACCAAGTCCCAACAGGGCTGCAGATCAAGGAGCTGTGTAACTCAGCGACAAGAAACGTAATGCAGAGTGAAGGGTGCCTAGAGGTTTTCCAGAACACTGAGTTCAGCACCATTAAGAAGTCTTCAAGGGAAGATACAGGCCAGACAGCTCTTACTTCGTCTCCTACTCTTTAAGGAGAGAGCTGCTGCTGCTGGGGAGTTTTTCATATCATTTCTCTGATCTGCTCCATAATGGAGGAGCAACTCCCACACACCTTCAACTCACACACGGCTCAAGAGGTCACTGAAGTCACTCTGCATCTGCCAGCAGGAGTTTTGCCACCCTGCACATCCCAGACTGAGGCAATTCCTGGATTATTAATGCTGTGATTTTTATCTTTTATTTGTGGCTGTGTTTTGTCCTTTTTTGTAGGACTCAGGATAAGAGAATAAAGTCTCTTTGGGAGAGGAGAAAAGAAATTTGAGGCAAAAGCCTCATTAGTAGATCATTCTGGTGAAACTACTCTGAACCACTCTCCCCTGGAGAGAGTAATGGCTACAAAATCTTCCCTCTTATTTAATTTTTCTATCAGAAAAGCTTGAAACAAAAAGAAATCTCGTCAGTATGGAAAAGAATCTTTGGTGTGACTTGTTTTTGTTTTGGTTTTGGTGGGGTTTTTTTCTAATGAGAAGTTTTGCTTCTATTTGTTTAAAAATAAATAAAGATTATTAAAAGTTGCCTTTTTTATTTACATTTCAGTCTTGCTGTGCTGATCCTCCCTGCACATGACATGTTTCCTTAGTGATCAACAGGCAGAATATGTATATAAGTATATATATCCATGAGAAACATTGAGCTATAACTCATTAGTGAGCTGCACTTATTTTTCATTTTGAAATTACCTTGTAAATATTCAGGAGCATGATGCAGAACAGGACCTACCTACGTGCCTCCTATTCATATCACTGAGGTGCCTTATTTTGGGAGTTTAGGAATGTGTGCAATGTGCATGAAAGAGATGAATAATTATCGTGATGATTGCCAAGAAAACAGAAGCAAAGTAAATGAATGGCAGTCAAGATACACAGTGAGTTGAAGAGCCAGCACGAGGCAAGAGAACCAGTAGCAACAATCATAGTTCATTACTATGGGCTCACCCTCAATTCAGTTTTCCATGGCCAGGGTGCCCCTGAAGGAAGATGGGCTGAGGAGAGTGAATGCCTGACCAGAAAAATTTTGGGGTCCAGTTTTTCTCACACAATAAGAGGGAAAAAATCCTCAACCCAGAACTGAAATGTTACTCCTTGCATAGAGGGGTTGGGATGCAGCTCACATTGGAGTGCTCTGGTGCTGTTACTCTTGGCAACTCTTCATCCCTGGGGAATGTCACCTGCATACAACTCTGCAGCTCCCTCCCTGTTTCTGCTCTTGTCCCTCTGGCTGTGGGGATCCTCAGCAAGAGGACAAACCTCTCTACCCACAGCTCTTGTACTCTGGGCTGGTCCAGGATCAGAGGGGCTTGTGTTTGGTATGGCCTTTCTTCCACATCTTTTATTCTTCTCCTTGCTATAAATGGCATCTGGTCCCCCTGTTCCATGTGCCATAAAACAGACTTGGCTCTTGCTATCTATCAGCAAAGTTTGAATTAATCTATTTCCTGGAATTTGGAGATAGCAAAATGTAGGTGGCAGACAGGACTGATTCTTGAAACATCCTTTTTTTTCATGTTCACCAGTGCTGTGAATGTGAATGTGCTTGATTATCTGCAACTCAGACACCTCTGTGTCTGAGCAGCTGGAGTAGCAGCCAGCCTGGGGGAGGAGATTCCTCCTCTCCCCTCTTCTGCTCAGCTCCCCACAACACTGTCAGATGAACCTGCCTTCCTCCTTCTGCAAAGCACAGGGGTTCTTAGCTGGATGCTCTCAAGACCTCTTGCCAAAAACTGCCAAATCCTTTTCTGATCTCGCTAGCTGGATTCTTGGAGTGAAAACAGACACTCCTTCCAGGGAGAGAGGCACTGCCTTGTGTGAAAGATTGATACTGTAGGAGCCTAGAACTGAAGGTAAGGGATTCAAAGGAGAAGTAAAAAGATTTGCAAAAGTTAGAGTGAATGTTACTGCTAAATCACAACTAGTTGAAAAACAGGTATTTAAAGTGGCTTTAATTAGAAAGCAAATTAAAGAAAAAAAATCTAAAAAACCCACTAAAAATCTATTGTAGGACAATTGCCTGAAAGTACTGATCACATTTAACTCAAGTTATAGCAATTATGGACAGGAATAAAAAGAAAACAGATTCCTCAAGACAGGCTGATCTGGTACAACCCTGAAAGAGAAGTGTCAGGACAGAAACATGGCAATGACAGAAAACTGCCGTGGTGTTAGTTCTGCACTTGGCCCCTCTGCACAGCTCCCCAGTTCCTGATGTATTCTGGCATTACATACATAAAATGGGTTATATAAAAGCTAAAAATATGAGATATAGGCATAATGTGCCTCTAGCAAAGGACAAACGATTAACTGCATGAAATAAATGTGATTAATTGCAGATTTATATAGCAGTAGTGGATATACCAAACAATGTAATCTCGTAATGACATGTGTGTAGGCACATAGCAGCACTTGTGTCCCCAGGTACAGATTTGCAACATAAACTGGAAAATATTTTGGTACAGCTTCTCTTGCAATGCTTCCCTCACTTTCCTCACATATGAAAGAGTATGTCACATTTGGTGATATTGGAATATAATTGAGAATTGCTTAAAGCCACTGATAACTGAGTGACTTGCTGCAGGGTTCCTTGGGTTTAAGGGTTGGGGGTGTTTTTGTAACAAGTATTTGTTCTGAAAAATAATTACTCCGTGTCTGTCTTTCATGAAAATATTGAAACAGACAGTTGTGGTCTTGGCATTCTAATAAGGATGTGACATTTCACAGTTTAATGCTTATTCTTACAGGGGAAGATGGGGAATTCAATTCATTTTACATTGATCCAGGAAGAGTCTCACTGAAATTGCAGTTTTGTCTTAAACTGATGGAATGATGAAAGATGGGTCAAGAAAGTATTTCTAAAACTATATTTAGCCTATTCTTCTGCCCCAAGACACAGCCAAGTGTACTATATCATTCCTTGAAAGTCTTTCCTTTAACATTCAGGTTAAGTGAGAAAAACAACAGGGAAAAATAACCCAAGGAAAAATTGGAGAGCAAACTGAGCAGGGAACAGACAGACTGTCATGAAAAGGTGGTAAGATATGCAGGTGAGTAAATAATGCAAGGCCAGATCTCACCAGGATTAAGTCAGCCTTGAGTCCATTGCCTCCACACACCTGTGGGACAGAAGCCATGCAGTTCCCCTCAAAGCTGATGATTTACCTGCCACCCCAACTCATAAGCCTACCAAAACTAAATATCTACCAAAATGAAGTTTGTACCAAGATTTTTGTACAGACAATAGGCCAGGCAGGAGAGTGTCTATCATGGGTACCGTGTTAACAAGAAGATCCAGTTTTGGGCAGATAACTTTTCTTTAAAATCCTAAGTTGTATGGGCTCAGAGATTGGTTTGGGTTGTTAAGGATCTTCAAGGATCACCTATTCTGGCCATGGGCAGGGACACCTTCCACTAGACCAGGTTGTTCAAAGCCCCAACCAACCCAACCTTGAACACTTCTAGAGATGGGGCAGGCACAATTTCTCAAGACAGCTTGGTTCATCTCAAAGTTCAGTTTGAGCTGTTAGCAAGGTTGTTCATAGAGAGGAGTGCCTGGTGGCAGGAAGAACATAAAAATGCAGCCATGAGCAAAACCAGGTGGAAGTTGAACAAACAGGGCTGAATTGCTTTGCTAGCATTTAGCCAGTCATGTGAACCCAGTGACTCATCTGGCCCTCAGTCCTAAAGTTAAACCTCAGTGCAGCTCAGCAGTTAAATACGCAATTAGCTTTCAACATCTGACACTTCAAATGTATTCCCAAAAATCACACCCAGTTCCTGAACAAATCAATCAAATGTACTACTCCTTTTAAATTTTCTATGTACAAAGAAATTGTACCTATTAGCCCAGAAGGAATAATCCCAGCAAATCCATCTATCTGAATGTAAGAATAAGGGATAAAACACCTCATGTGAAAGGCACATCAGCAATATCACTCCTGAGTTGGACTGAGAGCTTTTTTGCTAATGTCAGTCTCAGATACTGCTTCACACAATAGCCAGAGCCAGCAGCCTTTTTAAGCATTACTCATTAAAAAAGTCAAAGAGCACAAAATATCTGGATATAATGATGTGATCTTCAAGGGAGAAAAATACAGAGGCTTTTCCTTCTGAATGGCTGGTACTCTTAAGTGGAAACTAGGACATAAAGAAGAAACTCAGCAAAAATTACATTTTATTTAATAAGAGCAGTTACCCAGGATATGTGTGAGCTTCCAGGAGAGCAGGCTAACATTGGATGGAAGGGATGAATCCAGCCCGTAGTCTGGCAGATTGCTTCTCCTGTTGCTCACACTCCTGAGCAGTGTGAGTAACACCTAAAGCTGGAAAATTGTTGGGTTTTTGTTTGGGGGTTTTGTTTGGGGGTTTTGTTTTAGGTGGGTTGGGGTGTTTATTTGCTTTCGAGCTGCTCAGGGTGGCATGCACTTGTCCTTATGTACCCGAGCAGAAAGGAATTGCTCTCCCTGCTGCTCTTTAACAGGGAGTTCCTTCCAACCCTTTGTACACACTGGGCTCATTTCCTCCCTCTGCTTTCTCATGCAGGGACATTTGTATTGAACAACATGTTCTTCCACCCAGGACCATTCCCCTGACTGTACCATTCTTTTGGCACCACTACATTTTAGTCCAGCAGAAGACCAGAAGGACTCATTACAGATTCCCAGTGGTGTTTTTTGCTGTGTGTCCTTGTCCTTGTGGGCATCCTGCTTGCATGGGAAGCACATGGGACCCCTCCTGTGCTGGCAGGGAAGTTGTGACAATGTGCTGCACTGAGGGCTGGCTCTGAAAGACATGGGATTTTCACCAGGGTGCACTTGTCTCAAGGCTTGTAATCACCCAGGGACTAGCCAGCAGAGCACACAGACCTCTCCACACAGTGGAGACATTATCACTGAGAAGGGCAGAATCTTCTTTCACATTGAGCAATTTTTGTTATATACACAGAAATCGTTCTTGTTTTCACAGAAATCAGTGAATCTCTCAGCACAGCATACTGACTCTGGGCTGGGCCTTTAGGTGTCCTGTTTTTCTCTCACTTTACCAAGGGAAGACAATTCAACTCATTCCCACCACCAAGATTTACATGAGGTGTTGCTTTGTATACTCAGTACTAAAAATCTCCTGCTAGAGAGATGAACATGTAATAAGGTTTGAATAATTTACTATATTACAGAGAAGGTTTTTTTCTTTTATGACTAAGGACATTTCCAGCAGGAGAAAGCTGAGCAAGGACAAGGTTTGTAGTCAGTACAGACTATTTTATAAGTTCCCACAAGGGAAAGAAGATACACTGAAATGAAGGATCACAAGATTCTTCCTCACTCTCCATCACACCCCAAAATAAGGTGCAAATGCAAAGCTCTCTGCTTCATAACACCCACCTCTTCAGGGCAACACAGGCACTGGTGGTTACAGCTCTGTCTGAGAAAGAGCAGCTGCTGCAGTCTCCAGACACAGCACAGACTTTGCAGAGTGCAAAGGTAAGATAAAGATCTGCACATTCCTCCAACAGAGCCTCTGTTTTCCTGAACAGTGAACACCTTCCTTCAGGAGAGTAACAGGGTGACTCAGCTCTGAAGGGGAAGAACAGAGCCAGAGGAGCACTGGGGAGCAGTTTGTGAAAGCCTTTGAGCAGAGCAGCTCGTGCAATGTTCATGCAGCCAGCACCAATCATTTCACAAATGATTTCTTACCAAAGTAGTTTCAAACCCACACAAGAAGGTGCCAGCAAACATTATTTCCTTTCCCCACCTCAGTTAGCCCGCTCTCTGTATCTTATCATGGAAAGAGTAGGAAAAGTGGGTTTCTCTGTCCCAGGCACTTTCTTACTTGGTAAAGGTGGCAGGGGTAGTACAGGTCAGAAACTCACAGCAGCTCCCTGGGACAAAAAGCTTTATAACAGATCTTTATGAGGATGTTCTTGGTATGAGACGTCCAGCCCTGTGATTTGAACATTAACAGTTGCCTTCTGCAAGCACAGAGGACTTCTCAGCTTTTACAAGAGACTGATGAGTTCAGCAGATCATATTTACAACCTCATCTTTAGGACTGGAGCTAAGATGAGGTTACAACACAATAAATCCTATTGAAATGTAATTACTAATAATTATCCACTTGCTAATGATAGTGTTATCTGGTAGCAAGATCTGCTGGTCTTAAACAGGCCCATTTATACTGTCTTTATCCATTCTCTAGTGGCCTATATATGATCACATGAGATTTTTACCAAGGAATGTATACAAGGTTATAGATCTTTCAGCCTCAACATGAACATTTTTTAAAAATACAGTAGTACAAGGCAGGATTTATAGTCCCAAACTGGTACTTGAACTTTAAGCCCCTTTTATCCCCATGCATCCATAAGCGTGTTTCCTTTTGCTAGTTTTCAGAGATATGAATAAAAATTAAAATGTATCATTTGGCAAATGTGATTTCAGAATATAGGATGTGTGCAGCAGTACCTCACTGCACCTCCCTGGCACATCTTCTATTGTGTTCCCCTCTGTTGAAAATCTACATTTTTAAATTTCTTTAGTTCTAGAACACATTTCTTCAGTGACTCATTTGCTATTAACACTAAATTTCATATGTTGCTAAGATAAAGCTGTTGGTGTTAATACTGCACAGAAAAGAAGCTGTCACATCTTTTGGATGTCTGTACTAATTGTTTGCACACTTCAGTTCAATGGACTAAGTCCATACTATATTTAGCTGAAGGATCCTGTATCTCTATTCTCTCTTCTACTTCCTATTCCCCATTCAGGGGTAACAGCTCATTAGCATCATGTTACTTAAAATTAAACCTTGATCACCTGCATGTTCCCCTTACAAGTCCAGAAAGAGCATTAATTGTAACACTGCAGAGAGAAGTGGAAATCTATTGATCTGTGATTTAATAGCTATTTTTGAAATTTTGCACTGATTTTCATGCATAAAATAATACACAGGAGTGACAGACATTCATCTTGAAACAAAATTCTTCTTTGAATTGTGTCAGGGTGACAGGTGAGTTAGCAGTTCAGGCTGTCAGTAATCCAACAGCATTTGGGATTTAAGGGGTTTTTATTCTTGTCAGAGCGATAGTTTATAACAGGTACAGAGTCAAAAAAAAAAAAAAGATTTGACAATGAAAACCTCTTTCTGTGAAAGCTTATCCCATGACAGAAGGCAGGGATTGGGGTAGGCCAGTGCGATAAGGATCCGTGGGATGCTTTGTGCATAGCAAGAGGTGCATTACTGTTCTAGCATGGATTCTGTAACCTCATAGCCTTGCAGTTCTATTTTTTGAGTGGGCACAGTTCACAGATTCACAGAATATTCTGAGTTTGAAGGAACCCACAAGGATCATTGAGTCCAACTCCTAAGTAAATGGCCAGTACTACCAAAAGGGGAAATTCACAGTACGAAATCACAAGAGCAGCTGATTAACCTTTCAATTTATGCCAAATTAATTTCTTACCCATATTCTGTACAATATTCTGTAGTGTGTTGAGGGGGCATCACTGAATTTCGCACTTGCATTCACCCTCCTGAGATCAGGAGATCATCTCCTCTGACACTGATTAATATGCAAAAAGCTTCGCAATGCTGACAGTCAGACTGTGGGAGAGTTTTACAGATATCTGAGCTTATGCTTGTGCACATTTTCCTTCAAATCCAGGCCTGAGCCATTGTCTACAAAAGACTGATCCTGTTTGCATCCACATCTCACTACTCTGGAGGGGATCTGCAAAGCCAGAGGAGCTGCTTGGGGTAGAGCAGCAATGCAGAGTCACTTCTGGCAGCAAAACTCACAGGAAAATCAGAGTAATGAGTGGCCATAATAACTTCACAAGATGGTGAAAAGGGTATGAGAAATAATGTTGTTATCCTTCTAAGGCTGTTATCTTCATTACCCTATAAGTTTTGCCAGAAAATAGAGCTTTGGTTCCTGTGTTATACTTGGGAACACATGCTGCCAGAGTGAGGAAAATCACTGCCCCAAAGATCTCCTAGTTTAAAATAAGAAAAGAGGGAGCTGGGCATGAGTTCTCCAGAAAGGGTATTGGGATTATAGGTAAGAGTAGAAGTGGTTTATGTACTGCTGTAGATTTTATATACAGAGATACTCACAAACAGAACTCAGGCACAAGAATTACATGAATTGCAATACCTTCAGATTTTGCTATTAAAATGAAATGTGAAGCTGAAGCTGCTTTCCAGATGGCCTGGGCAGTTCCTTCTGGGGCAAGACATAAAACAGTGTGAGAAAACACAGTAGATCCTGACAAAAGGAGCAAAAGAAATTGGGCACATGAAAACAAGTCTTTCTCTTAGGCTGAAAGCCTCCTGCCTGGACAGTTCCCTGAAAAAGGGGAACAAACCTTGCTCTGGGTTCCCAGGATACAGAGAGGTTTAACCCCAACCTTCAGGTCTGAGTCAGAGTTTTGCTTTTGTTTTGCATTTCCAGAGCAGTAACTAAGTAAAATAAAACCTCTTGGTACTGATAGCTGTGGGAATTATTGTAATAAACAAGTATATTAATTGTTTGGGTATTTCTCTAAAAGGAACTTCAGCAGATTGAGTTGTTTCTTCAGAGGAAAGCACCTCTTGCCTGGGATATCTCAGGACACCCATATTGCTCTGCTGTTCTAATAAGCCCAGGGACAGCCTGAATCACAAAGAATGTATTTTTACCATGAAAAATCTTTAGCAACTGTCAAAGCTTGTTTCAGTAAAACACACTCAGAGGGAGCTCATAAACATTCAGTGTGTGAATCACGCCTGAACTAATACAATATGTGTTGTGATTGGAAGGGTAGGAGGAACCCAAACTGTGACAGTTTGCTTCACAGTTTGGAAAATTAGGCTGTGCTGTAATCCAAGGAGTAGCTGTCATAGAACTGGATGTGTCTGAACTAGTGAAACAACCCATCCTGAGAACACTTCAGAGCAGAGCTGTGATCTCTGACCTGCTCTCACCTCTCACAGGTAACATGTTATTACCTGTGCTAAAACACCACAGCACAAGTGAGACCCTGACCTTCCAGAGCCACCAGGCACCTGCAGCACTGCATACCTCATCTGCTGCTTTGGACCATGCCAAATTCTTTAAAGTTTCCTTTTGAGCCTGTGCAGACCCAGGAAATAATTAGGGTAATTTTACTTCCAAGTGGAGGAACCAGCTATAGCCCAGAGCTGCCAGAGTGCTGCCTAGGGAACCACCACACAGTAAAAAAAAATCAGGTTCATGCTGTGAGAGAGAGGCAAGAAGTGACTTCTGGAAGTGAAGTTATCATGAACAGTTATCAGTCCATGAGGGCTATGATGCTGTGAACACATTTTAAATATATTCTTCCACTCCAACATCTTAACCTGTTCTTTGTTTAACCAGCCAGAACACCACGGCCACTGTCTTTTTCTGCTCCAGTGCTTTGTGCTTGATAATTTGTTATCTCTGGAAATGATTGCTCTTTTAGCATGTTACAGTGGATGGTGTAAAGCCAAAGGGAGATTCTGAAATGCTCCTGGATTATTGTTATTATTGTTCTAGTGAAAAAGGGCTACAAAACTGGAACATGTACATGAAATTGGTATCATTATCTCCTTTCTGGGTAAATACAGAATTGAATAATGTCTCTCTAATAGCTCTCAGAGATCTCACTTATCACCACAGATAATTAAACACAAATATTCTATTGTATTAAGGGAAAAATACCAGCAAGATATTCTGCCAAGAAGTTTGTCTCTAACTTATATGATCTATTGTGTCCTTAGATTAATGTTATGATTCAGTACTTTGTGTTTTGTCTCCTTTTTAATGCATTTTTACTGCTTTTCCTTGGTTCCCTGATAAATCAACATGGTTATAAGTGAAAGATTTTGTAGAGGAAAAATAGAACAATTAATTGACTGTAAATATTCTCAAGCTTTATTCTAAAAGTGAATGCCTGACTTTGCCTCACAAACTGCACTCCACTTCCTCCCATTTCAGCCAATGTGTCACAGGACAGACAGGAATGTGACAGCCCTGGGGGGTGGCAGGAGGGAGCTGGAGGTGACACCTACACTGCAGTTCAGGTGGGGAGGACAAAGGCACTTTTATGTCCTCAGGACATAAGGGAATTTGTCACATACCGGTGATAGGTATCTGTCACCAGGCGGGTAACATGGAGACCCAGCTGAATGCTCCTCAGGATGGGAAAAACCCCAAAACAATTCTTGAATTCATCTCAGCTAACCCCTCCTGCTCCAGGCACAAAGTGCCTTTTTTTAGGAAGATGTAGTGTAGGGTTAAAAGCCACCAGGGAAGCCCTCCTGTTTCTCGTTCTACAATTGCAAATATCAACTCTGAAATTACTTTTGCTATGATGATGTGACGGGAGCAAAGGAACTGCCTTACAAAAATATAACATAGACTGGCTCTGTTACAGACAGTTAATAATGTACACAGTTCTTGCAACAGTCGTGTAACTACAGATGTATAATTCAACTTCAAAATTAGAAACAATGAGAGCATTCATTTTTGTTACTGAGCAAAGAGAAAGAAATGATTAAAGATTTTTTTTGTCCAATGTTCTTTTTGGGAAAAAAAAAAATCTTCCTGAAACCTGAATTACATCAAAAGGCCAAATTTTAAAAGAAAATGCTTCTTGGGAATGAGGTATTTCAAAGTCCTGGATTTTTTTCTTTCAAGAGAGCAAAGATTATCCATCCTCTCTGAGCTTTCCTCAGAGCTGTGTTGCCTGTTCTTTGTAATGACAGGAAACTGCTGTGAACAGCCCCTGGGGCAGCAGCAGCACATATTTCCCAGGCAGAGGAGGTAGCTGAAAGAATCTTATTTTCCCCCAAAGAAGTATACAAGCACTTTTCATGTGAGTGGGAAGAGGAGCTGAGTTGTTTCGGGACAATTATTTTATCTTTCTGAAGAGTTGTCCTGGTGCTTCTGAATTCCCTGTTGGCTGCTCACTCTATATTTACAAAAATATAGATGAAAGGTTGCAGCTTTTCTCTGGCTAGCCACAGCTGTTTGGGGCAGTGGCCACACAGCATGTGCTGCACTTCACTGGAAATTTATACTAGAAAAGACGGAACTACTGAGACAGAATAAAATCGGAGAGCCACAGTCCAAACTCTGCCAGTCCTTCCTCCTCTACCTTCCCTTTCATCTATCTTCCTTCTCACACCTCTGTCTGCTTTGTTAATTATCATTTGGCAAAGAGGTTCTCATGTTTGGTGTGTCCAGATCCAGCAGGATGAAGAATCTCTGCCATGGGCAGAAGTAGCAGGTCACTTCCCTGCCCTGAAGCCCATGTGCCTCCAAGGACCCTGGCTATGCTGAGGCATCACTGGTGCCAGGATAAGGTGAAAACACCACAGGGACAATTTCAGGCCACTGAGCTAAGTTTTAATCACATATCTTCCGCTAATGTCAGAAGAAATTACATGGCTAAATCCCTGTAAGCTGTTTTGGATATGTGAAAGTTAATTTCACAGCTATTGCTGGGGCAAAGAAATGGGACTGCCTGCTGGCAGAGGCAACAACTAACAGAGACTGGCAGGGCAGAGAGAGATGAGCAGCTGGAAAAAACACAACCCCTTCCATTATCCCCCCACCAAAGGACGTCAGTGCTGTTGGCACAGGACACTTTACTGTCACCCCTGGCACACAGGAGCCTATGAACTGCACACACTCCAGCCCTGCTTCCCTCTAGGGAAGAATAGAGATGCAGGATTGCTGTGAGCACTTTGAGCACAAGCTCTTTTTTGCCTCTGAAACACTTGGGCAGCTCAATGCCAGGACAAATCACTGTCTTTACCAGCAGCCTCTGACTTCCCAGGTTAATTACAGCATCCCAATATCTCTGAGTGCTCACAGCAGGACTGACACAGCATCCCTGCCCCCTGCAGCACCCCAAGTAGCTCCACTGGCTGGTGAATGTCTCAGACACTGTGTGCCTGGGGTCATGGGCACAGCTCTGTTCAGAAATGCTCCTGCAGACACTGCAGGCACAGCACAGGCACTCAAGATGTGGAACAGGACATGCCAGGCTATTTTACAATAAACAGTGTTCTCATTTTACTCCCAGGTAACACATCTAGGGTTGGGGTTGTTTTGTTTTCTTTATTTTTTTCCAGTTAATTTTAGGAACTTGTGCCCTCCTGGTGCTGTTGTACACCACAATGACACAGACTCCAATTGATAAGGCTGACAATGACTGTGTTTATTTCTGGGAATTTCTTCCCTTTTATACTGTTCTACAGAGAACAACTCAATGGGTGGAAGACAAACTTCTTCAATCACATTGGTCAAACCAGAGGGACAGCAAGAAGTCCCTCCTAGGGAAAGAATGTAAACAAAGGTTACAGTTAGTAAAACGTGTCTCTTGTTGACAGAAAACTCTCTGGGAAAGAGTTTCAGAAAACCAAAACATCTCAGACACAAAGCAGGGCTACACCCTCCCACTTCTGAACCTGCTTGAGGTCACTACTGTGCTTCCATTGCTGTCACTGCTGGAAAAGGTTCTAAAACATCTAGAAACCTTTGAAAAAGGAGAAAGTCAGCAGAGAGATGGCTGGAAACTGCAAAGATTGTTTTTAAAGGCTTTGTAATTAAAAATGTTTCAAAGTATAGTACCTTCTGCATGCTTCATTCAAGAGCTGCAGGATTAATGTCACCACAGCTGAGGAAACATTTAACATATTTCCATCCATAGGAACCGAGCACACCCAGAGTCTCCCTGGGAAGCATTTTTGACTGTTCAGGAGAAAAAGGTCCATGGGATAACAGCACTTTTCATCTCAGCAAAAAGCATTACCTGTGTGCAATAGATTATTCTAGCAACTGTGAGCCTACCTGAGCCTGTTAATCAAATTACAGCAGAAAGAAGTAGAACTAAAGTATTTGGTAAAACATAAAGAGTATTGTGGCATGAATTCATTGTGGCAGTCAAGCTGAATTTTAGTTTTCCTCATCACAAAACCAATAGACAAATCTACTACAAACAGGGGTCTCACTCATCCCTTCACATCAATGCTTGTGGTGATGTCAGGGGGTTTGCATATATGGCAAAAGCAAATTTGGCTCAAAATATGAATTAAAAACCTTCCTCAGGAAAATGTGATGGCAAAAACCACAGCAGAGTTTTTCACGCGTTTTTAAACTGAGACAAAGGTGGTGAAGATAACAATATTTACTTAGCTGCTCTCTGTGCTGATTAGACCAAACACAGAACAAGGACACATTCATTGCAGATAATGTTTTCAGCACTCACTGCTGAGGCCATTTAATTAATTGTTCTCCTGGGGTCAATATCAAGTTATGTCAATAAGCATTTGAGCTCATCCAGCACCGATGGCTGAATCTGTTGTTTGATCTGGCAGCTTTATCTTGTAAACGTGGCTCTTGCTGCAGAAAATAATCACAAAAACACCTCAGGAACTTTTATTTTTAGTCTTTGGGGTTTATAGAAGAATTGCACCCATGGAAGTTGAAAACTACTGCTGTTCTTGTTTTAAACAGTGATGGAGTTCCCTTTAGAGAAAAAGGATTTGGTGGGGGGAAAAAGAGAATTGGAAGTATTCATGGCTTTTTTCCTAGCTAAAGTTAGGATAATCCACAAGATTCTGTCTTCCTCTTTACAGAGAAATGTTCCAAAAGCAGTTTTTCCCCCTCTTAGAGGCATCTATATATTCAAGAGAAAAAAACCCTTGAGCCTGGCAAATCTGAACCCTTTGTGTGAATTAATTTAAGAAAATAAACTGGTGGATTATCTGTCATTAGGCCTGGAAGAAAAACCATCTGAATTTAAACAGATGATTTTGACATTCAAGGTATCATTTTCAGGAAGGAGCCCTCGTTTCTTTTGGTGCCAGATTTTTTTTTTTCTCCTTGAGATAGCAGCCAGCATCTGATCAACTCACCTCATATCACACAGAAGATCTTTCCTGGTTAGGCAGTATGCAGGCAAGCTTGGCTTAGTGCTCCTGGAAATTGGCCACATAAAATGTCATTTCAATGTGGGACAAATCCAATGAACTGGAAGTTTTAACAAATCCTTTCATAACAGGGATTATTTGCTTCTCTTACCCACAGAGATTGGGCCACATCATGGGAACTGAACACTCATCACCAGTTGCTACTGCTTTGGTTTTCTGGTGTTCTCCAGAAAAAAAGCAACACAGGAGCATAAAGCAGGAAGGCTGGCTGGCACAGAACAGCTTTTAGTGCTAAAAGTAGAATGAAGAGCACAACAATCAGCCATTTTAAACGTATCCCATACCAAATCTTCCCTCTGGTGTCACCAGACAATTTCACCCGTGTATCCCCTGTGTGTGTCACTGGAGCACTCAGGAATCAGGAAAAGGTGAAGACACCAGAAAATATGGAAGTGTTCAGGGAAGCAGAAGGTTATAGATGAGTGCAGGTGCCCAGTGAGAAGCAAGCACAAGTTGTCTGCTCTGATTTTTGCTGAAAAATCACCAGTCTAAGCAAGAATGAGTATTTTTGGGATGAGTGGGCTTCTTACTTGATAGCTCTTTCCTACTCTATGTGGACTGCTCTAATTTTGGTATAGAATACCACTAAGTAAAGGATAACATGATCACTTGCCTTTATCAAATGGGCTGATTCCTCCCAAGGGAGGTACATGCTTTAAATTCCCCAACCATTGCTGCCAAGGTAGGTGTCACCAGCCTGGAATACATTACACAGCTGACAGGAGCCCAGAAAGAGCTGGGCTTTCCAGATATCCTGGTATTCTTTCAGCATGAGCAAAGATCTTTTTCAATGAGAGATGTCAGGCACCAAAATCAAGCAATTACTGGTTATAAAACTATTGGCCTGGAAAAGTGTGCAGTCTGTGTGTAACTTGTTGTTAAATGGCCCACTCTGAGTACATTGTTCATCATTGAGCAGAAAATGGTCTTTGTTACTTGAAGCAAAGCTTAGACTTATAGTATTCATCAGGGATGAAACCATTCCATGAAAGAAAGAGTATTTTAATTTTGGAGTACTAGATTAGGTGGTTTTCAAGGACATCATGCAATACTCTGAGAAACCCTGTATGTGGGAACATTTTTCCATTTATGTACAATAATCTCTTAATAAGGGAGAAGATGGATCTTGAGCCTCACATCTATTTACATCTCACTCCATTGGACTGAAAAGACTTATAGAACAGAAACTTTCTGCCAATACCTTGAATTATTTAGCTGCTGAGGTGTAATACTTATTAGATTGTAATTGGTTTGGTTTTGCCAAAAGGAAGCTGTTTGTCACTTCCATCTCTGCATTAGCACAACGTTTATGGCACTGGAGTGCCTTAAAGAAAACTACATCTGTCTTGAACTGCTGTTCTGCTTTGATTTAATGGTTCTTGAAGCAATAAGAGCTGCATGGTCCCACCAACTGCTGATATCTAGAAATAATAAATACTGCATTGAATTCTTTTAAGGAGTACTAAATATTCAATGTGACAATAGAATTCCCCTACAACATCCAGATGGATTTACACTTCCTCTATGGAAGCTAAAGTAAACATCAGGCAATTTTCTGTTCAGGATTCACTGCTGGTACAAAGTAAGTGAATTCAGCCACAACCAGGGTGCTAATGAGCTCTGAGCAATGATGATCACAAGAGCAAGAAATTCATGTTACATGAGATGAAAATAACAAACTCAGGAATAATATGTGTGGGACTGGCTAAGAGTTCTTTTCCTTCGTTGTCACCTGAGCTATGCAGCTTACAGAGCAAGCAGAGAAATTGCCATTTTGTCTTCATTTTTATGGTGGGGTATATACAGTCACATATGGAACACATGCAGGACTCCTGAAGATCATAAAATAAATATAAAAGCTGTGCAGAACCCTCAATTTTATTTTTCTACTGCACTATTTTAAATAGTAAAATGCCTATTCAGATGATTGCAACATGTTGCTTGCTCATATTCCAGAATGTTCATTTTCTTTTCACATTTAATATACTGGAATATGTGCACAATCATGCTGAGCGGGGTAATTGAAAATTAAACAGAGAATTATTCACAGCAGCAATATTTTAAATTCAAATAAGTTTCACAACATATGGCCTTTATAACACAGTCTAACAAAAATTTTGTAGTTGCTTAGATGAAGCAGGTGCTTTCTTTTTGTCCTGCTGGATCCACACCTGTATTGTCTGAGGAACAGCTCTGGGCTGCTGCCACACCAGGGACAGGCCTGGCCAAGCAGATTTCACAGCCAAATGCTTCATCAATAGCCCTATCCCCCTGATAGACTCTCCAATCCATCTTAGATGCTGAAAAATTTTCAAGTCCCTTTTTACAGGAAAGCTAACATCTCCAAAGCCAATTGTTCTCTGAAATTACAGAACAAGATCTTCATACATGCATCTGTTCAAGCATTAGGTCAAGACAGATCAAGAAGTTGTGGTATGAGTGACCCTGTCAGACCAAATTTCCCTTTTTTTCTTACAGGGTGCATCACCTCTTGAACATTTCTGATTGTGAGATCCACTGTTGTCAGAGAGCTTAAGCTCCAAATACTCAGCACAGAGAACACTCCTTCCTACAGTCTAACCTTAGCTGTCCAATACCTGTGCTACAGCTTGGAGTGAGTTCTTTTGCACTGCACAAAGTTTTTGGAGGCCTTGCAGAAGCCCATGCCTTTCCAGCTCCTGATGCAGGGAACTGCCCAGCTGATGCAAACATCCTACTCTCAGACATTGCTAGGGGAGGGATGCTGGCACATCCCAGTCACCTTCAGTGGCTACAAAACTCATTTCAGGTTTGAGATGGCAGGGAAGCCTCCTCCACAGAGCAGCACAGAACACTCTCATTATGGGCTACAATCTCCCCAAAAGGCAAACTCAGAGAAACAAACATTAGACAGCTCCCTATTCCATACTTTTTCCTGCAGTATCAGAAGCAGAAATATCAATGTAAGAAGCAGGAGTTTTGCACCAACTAATGCACATTGTAAGTAATGATTTAATCTTTCCTTATTTATTCTCTCCAGAGATTATTCAGAGTTCTTAAAATTAAGATGCCATGAAGATGTGCACGTGCACACCTTGAATGTTTTAAAGGAGGTACCAGTAAAAAATCTCTACCTTTGCACATATAACCAAAGATTACTTCAACACCTCTTTCATATGTCACACAACCATGACTTTCCTCTGCATGAAGGGGAACCCTATCAAGTTACCCAATTATTTACAGTATCACTCAGTATTTAGGTGCACAGCTGTCTGATCACTAATTGCACTCTGCATACACACCAACACAGCCAGGATCACTGGGGGAAGGACCATGATTTTAGATCTCTGGATTTCATGGGCATGTGGGAATTAAGCTAAGAGCATTAATTGCTTTCCTCTGTAAGGACAGGTAGCACTCCTCTGTCATTTGTTGCTCTCTGTTCAATTATCTATTTGTGGGAACCTCCATAGCACCAATGCTCCTTGGCTGGGAAACAACAAGATGTAAAGTAGAAAACTGATCCTCTTCATTACAGTAATTTTCAACCTGTCTGACAGCAATAGGAATTCAATTACAGTCCTCCAGTGGCAATAAGCTCTGTGCACTAGATCTTAATTGTTCAACCATCAGTTTGCAATTTGCATTTGTAGTGTAGTGACAGCTGACTGTTTCCATCAGGAGCAGACATTTATATTCATGAAAAAATAAATATATTGTACATCTAACTCAGCAAGGAGACTTTCTATAATGAAAGAACCAGTCTATTTACTTAAATTATTGCAATAATTTGCTGCTCTGGAGTCTGATATGGAGCTTTTCCTTGGTGTTACAAACTAGAGGGCCCTCTGAGAGGGGGTTATATTTAGTAACCATGTTGATCAAATTTCAGTTCTCCCCTCCCTTAAAGAAATCAAATTTAATAGGAAAAGGCTTCCAGTATAAATGGGTATGTCCTGAACACTACATTTTCAAAGCTTGCATGCTGTACATTTGCATGTGTATGAACAGAGATACATAAATATTTGTGAGGGTGCAAACAAATCCTTTATCTTGTGCAGCTAAGCTGCAAAAAAACACTTAAAAATGGCTCAGACTTCTGGCACAGTGATGTACATACAGGGTAAGCTGTACATACATCTCCCTCCATCCAAGGAGCTTATGGAAATGAGAAAGTTTTGGAGCATCCAAGAGGCCCTGTCAAATCCTAACCCATGCAGGACTAGGGGAGTGCCACCCACTTGATGACAGCCCATCTCTGACCACAGCCAGGGCCAGGTGGGTCTTCACTGTTGGCTGCAGTCAGAAATTCCTGTGTAAAGAGGACTTTGGCAAGACCTTGGCAGCAAAGTATTAACCCAATCAGCTCATGGCTGTCACCCCTTAGGTGTTATCTCAAATTTGCAATCACTGCCAGGCAAGGAGGTGAGAAGGCAGGACTGTGTCACTAGGGCCCAGCACAGGTATGAGATGGCAGTGTCAAAGAACTCTGTGCTGCAGTAAGAGAAATTCATGAGTAGGAAAGCAAAGGCTTAGGATTGAAATTCAGGCACTGAACAACCTGAGAGGATTAGGCAAAATACCTGCTTTTACATCACCTTGATTTGACAGCTGGTATCATTCTTCATCACATTTTTTTAAAAACAAGAACGTGTTTTTAAGAGCTGGAAAGCAAAGACAACGCAGTGTTGTGTCGCACAGGCAGCTCCTGCCCTGATGGGTTACTGCTGCCTCTCACCACACGTCACTGTGAATGAGAGACGCATTTGTGTGAGAGGAGGTATCACAGATTTCTATCCAGGGCTAAAAATCCTTTGCCTTTCATGCAGATAGCACAGCCTGGGACTGGCAGCCTTGGGATGTTGTCCTGCACAAGGCTCCCAGCATAAAGGTGCCAGGTGCTTTAGCATGCTCTAAGGACTTATTCTGGTGGGTGTGCATATGTGTGCTCAGGCTGGGCCTGCCTGTGAGAGCCCTTCAGGAGTTCCCACTTCATTACAGATTTCCCTGATGTGGGCACTGTTTTCCTTCTTGCTGTTTGTGTCAGATGCATTCTCTGGCATCCTAAATCTAGGCAGCAATTTGTTAGTGACAATTTTATTTCAATGGAAAACATTGTACCTGCAATAGTAGGAAAAAAGAAACAGAGAAATCTTTGACTGATTTTTTTCTGTGTCACTCACATAACCCTCTATTATATTGATTCAAGACAGTCAAACCAACCTGACTTCATTTTCCAGACTGAATAACACCAGAGCCTCAATCAATACAAATAGAAGTTACACCCATGCTTCAGAAATAATAGAGTTCAGATACTTTTAATATATTTATACATATGTAGTATATGTTACATATTATAATTATGTATGTATTATACAAATATATGTTATTTATATTAGAGTTTCAAATATGTATCTGTTGCCCTTTGAAGGCCAGACAACTCACTGCACCAGACCAACACAGATTTCTAGGGCACAAACTGTTTTGATTTATAAGGCTATCCCTATCTTAACATACATTATCTTATTAATTAGGTCACAGGAATTCAGTTCACTCCTCCAGTTTGCTGATTGAACGAAGTGGTAGTTGTACTTTCAGGGAAACTTTTTTCTTACAGAGAAGAGGGGGTTCAGCTCAATTTCCAAGTAGATCATAATCCAGATCCTGTTGCTGTAGAAAAATAAGTTAATCACTGTCCCGAAGGAAAAAACCCAGACCCTGCTGGTGCTTACCTGGGTGCAGGATAAACAAACATCCAGGTTACTGGTTTAGGTTGCAGATTATACTCTAAAATGTTCTTGGCAGGACTAATTTTATTATCAACCTCCCCCCAACTCTTTTCTTACAAAAGCAGCACAGATGTGAACCTTTATGCTTGGAACAAGCTGCCTTTCAGATGAGCAGTAAGATACTGGATAAACGTTATATGAGAGCACTGCAAGAGAATTCCAAAAAGAAAAAGTGCTGGTTTGATCTACATAATCACTTTGAAAAGGGTAAATCTCCCTCAAGCCGGGGTTTGCAGCATCAGATGTTATTGTCAGCTCACAGTTGCCTGCTCCGAGCCCGATAACAGCCAGGAGTTGTAATGAGTGTGCTGCAGAAATATTACAAGCAATAAACTCTGAAAATCAATGAAGCATGTACCCTTCAAGCCAGCCTGGTGCAAGCCACATCAAGTGTTATTTCAGGTGTTTTTACAGCTTTGTACGCAATGTTTACTTGGGCTGATTCTGTAAGACAAGCCTTTTCCCAACCCCAAAATATAAAATCAGTGTAATTGAATGTAAACACAAACACTGCTTTGTGTTCCTTGAAAATCCTATCTCTTTCCTCCCTGCTATTATTAAAAACAAACAGGCAACTAAAATGTCTTACCTCAGGATTACCTTTTAAGACAGAAATGCTTGTATCTGTATTTTCTGCTTTGCATAAACAGAGCTCTGCTTGACTATGCATCAAGTATTTATTCCAGGGAGCTTTGTCTACAGAAGACACTACCATGATTCATCGTGTATGTATGCTTACCAAATTTTATAAATACTGGAAAACAGGCCATAAATGCTACTTTATGTTTTAAATCACTGTTTTGTCTAGCCAAACTGTCTTGAGAGTAGTAGTGCTAGGAATTCAGATAATGAAAATTAAATACCCATGGGCTTTGCCTTCATACAGTTAAATCACACTGATATAGAAGTAAATTTCTAAAATAATATGGGGGAAAAAAACAAAACAAAATAAAACAAAACAAAAACAAAAACAAAAACAACAACAAAAAAAAACCAACCCCAAAGTTATAGCATGATCCAAACTGCAGGAAAAGGGACAGATTCCACAACCTTTATCCTGAGCCAAGCACTGCTGTGCAGAGCAGCACTCAAAGGCTCATGATCTGCCTTTCCCAGACTAGCAGGGACAAAAGAAGATCAGCTAGACTTTATTTAAATTAACTGTAATTCAGCAGTAAAATATTTTTTAAACATGAGCTGTGCTTCAGCTGCTGTGCTGTGGTGCCAGAGCAGCTGAGGTTCTGCTGCAGGCATGGCCCCTGCCCAGCCTGTGGAAGGATCCAGAGGCAGCTGCCTGCTCCTTCCAGGCACCTTGCCAATCCATCAGGGCTGTGCTAACACAGGAGCACACTGTGCCAGCATGCCACAAAAGCTTCAGTTTGTTGTTGGTTTTTTTTTTCCCTCTTCCCTTAATAAATATATATACATATATAGACAAGTCCCCAAGACTTCAGTGTGAACTGTGAGAGTTCAGAGGGGGATGTCAGGATTTTTCAGCATCCAGGTGGTTTCATTTTCCCTAAGAATTCTTTATGAATTTTGTGGATTGCAGAGCACTGCTCTCTCACTCTCTTGCCAGGGCTGGCATGCTGCTGAACCCACCACAGCCCAGGCACTCAGCACGTGCCAGGGCAGGGAGCTCTGTGGCCACCAGCCAAACATGCACCCCAAGACTGAACTGCCCCAGCACAAGAGGAGAGGTTCAGCTAAATTGCCACCAAACAAGAGCAGGCACATTTAAAATCTAAATTTAACCATGTCATAGAATCATAGAATCATAGAATGCCTCGGGTTGAAAGGGACCTTAAAGACATCTCCTCCCAACCCCCCGGCATGGGCAGGGACATCTTCCACTAGACCAGGCTGCTCAAAGCCACATCCAGCCTGGCCTTGAACCCTTACTCTTCAAAGATCACTCAAAACATGTTATGGAAAATACAATGGACATCAATACAATACAGCATAATACAGACTTTAACAAACTACTGGAAATTATTGGTGAGTAGTCTACCAAAGCTCAGATATGAGACATGCAAGGAAGTAGTTTTAAATAGTGTCATTAAAATTTTGCCAGTGGCAAATTTAAAACCTCTCTTCTTCACTTACTGAAATTTCCTTTCCTTCCCTAGGAAAATTGTGTAGATTCAGGCACAATCAAAGATCTCCTGAGCACCAAGGACTGTAAGGACTTCTCTTTCCTTGTGGCTGGCTTCCCAATTT
Organism: Phylloscopus collybita; assembly: GCA_027886175.1. Lineage (NCBI taxonomy): Eukaryota > Metazoa > Chordata > Aves > Passeriformes > Phylloscopidae > Phylloscopus > Phylloscopus collybita. The sequence continues at coordinate 6,861,175 of JAJNNQ010000019.1, read as the reverse complement.
ATTACTAAATTAAACTTAATATGTTGATCCTCTCTATCTTGCAGGTACCTCTAGGACTGGGCTCTAGAGTACATAAAAAAGGCTGCCTAATGCTTCAAGAGACACTTGATTATCAGTCGGTAAGAATTATCAGTTCTCCCATCTCAGATCTACCACAACTAACACACATTTTGCTGTCTGTGAGCTCCCCACTTGTCTACACCTCACAATCCTTTTGTGTCCCAGTACAACACATCATGAAGGGCCATGTCAGCCATGGTGAAAGAATTAGCCTCGTTCCCAAGAGTTTTGGTGGTAATTCACCTCATTAACAGGAGATGGACACACTGGGGTACTCAGAAAGCAACATAAACTGAGGCAGATGGAGGTGGACTGACTTATTAGAGAAGATTAAAAGAGCTAAATCTGTACAGCTGAGTCCAATGACAGACAGTGACTATGAAAACTTCTAGGGCATAAAAATTAAAAGTGGACTTTAAGCTCTAAGATGGATGCGTGGAACTAGACCTAACAGAGAGGGGAAATAGATACTCAAGAAATTGCTTTATCAGTTTGAATTACTTTGTGCAAAACAAGGTTTGCATCTACTACAGATATTTTTTGCCAATTACATGCCAGTACACTCATGAATTTGGCCTTCAGAAAAGGTACAATGAAGGACAATTTTAACATGAATAAAAGGCATGGGGTTTTTTTGTTAATTATTAAAATAGTACCTGAACATGGAAATATAGATCTCTTTTCAAGGCAAAGAAAACAGTATTTTATATATATCATTGGGCATCCATCCTAAAGAAATTTCTGGGCTGGGCAGACCGAACACTTTACCTCACACCTGAAGTTTGGTTTAGTGCCTTGCTGTTTGCCTCTTTTAATTTCAGTGGCTGAGCTGATCATTAAAAAAACCCGAAAAACCCAAGTCAATTTTAGCTGGCTCCATTCCAAGAATTTCCTGTGCAATATGCAAAGATTTTAAGGAAAAGGAGAAGCTTGTGTTGCTTGGTGAGCTTGGGTTAGTCTATAAGGGCATTTTTTACATCTAATCTAACAATCTGGAGTGACTGCCAAAGTCATTTACCTGTTGCTCTTTACCCTGCATGTCAGGACACCTCCATTTTCACATTAAAATCTCAGGCAAATGGTTCTGAAGAGATTACAAGAAGTCATCCTTTGGAAATTATCTCAGATTCATGGAAAGCCTGCCATAATCAGGGGTGCATTTTGACTGCCTCTGTCATTTTTAAGAACATGACCATACACTCAGTTCACTGATCTTTTCCACAGAAAGGTTGCCTGCTTTGCCACCTATAAATTGAAGCCATTTGTTGAGCTTTTAGTGAACCTTGGGCATTAAAATGCTGTAGCATATATGATATATCATAAAATGTGTGATCAAAGGAGCCTAGCTCCTATTAAATTTTCTTTTCTTCTAATCTTCCCTCCTCAGGCAAAAACCTTGTTGAATAGATAAGTTAGTCCCATGAGGTGGATGAAACTTTGATAATGAAGCTTATGCTACTATGATATTCATTCAGCTTTTCTGAAATCCATTTACACAACGTGATTAAAGAAACAAGACATGGCTTTCCTCTAATATTCAAATACATTTTTTTTCACAAACTAAATGCAAGATCACACCCTGTATGTTTTTTGAGAAGTAGGAAAAACATCAATACCATCTCCTGTAACTACAGGGGAAAGAGGTAGAGCTAGGAAAAAGTCTTCTTTCAGACTGTGTAGAAGTTAAGCCAGTAAAATACAGCAAGGCAGTTCAGGAGAGTAATTTTAATATATTTGAATATGTAGCTAAAATCAATGAAAATTGTTCATAAAGAGACTCTGATGTACTTAAATTATCCATCTCCCAATGTGGCCTTGTTGCAGCTCCCCAGGTAAAAGGAAAATTAACATTCTAGGTACTTCTTTGCATCTTTCTGATCTTAAAAAGACCTGAAAACTAGCCTAGAAACTGTAATTGCGTATTTTTGAGACAATTTAATGCTCTTTTAAAAATGGAGGCACAAGGGACTGAATCTTTGAACTCAAAAATCCCTGCCAGCAGTCTTAATGAGTAAATAAACACATGCCTTTTTGCTGTTACCATACCAACCTCAGCTGAGGTATCCTTTCATTCTACACAGATATGCAGAAAACACTCACAAAAAGAATTGAATTAGTCTTTCACTAAATAGGTGGAAATACTCTCCAATTGCCTCACAGTTGTACAAAGTTTTGGTCGAGGAGGAGTGTTTTTTGAAGGAGTGGGAGGGTTGGGTGGTTTTAGGGTTTTTGTTTTTCTCTGCACACTGCAAGATCCACAAGTGCACTGTGACCTTCTGGGACAGAGTAAATTTCTGCCAGTTTGCAGTACTTCCCTGGCTCAGCAGGTTTATTCTTTAAAGTCTCATCTATGTTATTTCTGTATTCTTTGCTGCACATCACCAGGCAGGTAGAGAGGTTTTTCTGTGTGAAAGATTTGGCCTTAGCACACATCCCGCAAATCTGTGCTTTTTGCAGTGGCAGACCTTTTTCCTGACACAAGCTTCAGAAAAGCCAGGTGTGGTCAAATATCTCAAACTCTGCTCAGATGATAAAGTAAAACAGTTCTTATGAAAAGATTTTAAAAGGAAGAGAAGTGAGGGCCCTGTTAATGCACCCCAAGGGCTGTTTGTCATCAACTTTGGTTGGACCCATCAAGTTCCAGCAATTAGTTTATCCAGGGAGTAACATTTTGAGAAACCAGAACCCAAACAGTTTCTTCCAGGCTCAGATTATCTTGTTGCAAGGAGAGCTGCCTTTATTAGAGGATTTGCACTAATTACATAAAGTATATGTTATAAAACAGTGCTCAGGAAATAATAGACTAGAAAGCCAGAAGGTTAATAAGCAAACTGATCCTGTACCTCTCCCTGTCCTGAATTCCCATGCAGGAAATGCAGTCAGGATGCCTAGTAAAGACACAAACCACAATTACTTTATGGAAATTATTTCTCAGCAGTGTAACACCCAAGAGTTCTCTTCCACACTCATTTAAATGACTGGTGAAGCAAATAGCAAAATCAATAGCCACAAAACTCGGTCTCGTTTTTGCAATTAAACCCCTGAGACAGAATCCATCCATAACATGCTCCTGGCAGTCCCAGAGGTGATTGCAGCCTGCCTGCTTTATCTGCCTGAACACCTCATTCCCATGCAGCAGGTGTAAAGGAATATTTCCTGCACACATTCCATTTAACCTGCTGGAGTGGGTGCTCTGCAAATGACTTGCATTCATTTACACAGCCCCCTGTGATTCCTCAGCTCAGTGCACACACATTAATTACTGGAACTGGAAACAGGCTTGGTTTAAGCCAAGGCAATGATTTAGTAGAAATTTGCCAGTCTCATGTAAGTGCATCCCATGGTACAAACACAGATTGCTCTGGTGGCAGAGTGTGGCCATGTGTGATTTTATAGCTCTGTGTAACAGCCATCCATGAGAAGAAGCTGCATCCCTGTGGGATTGTGCAGGGTCAAGAGGAGATGTGATAAAAGCCTGCTCTTTTTACAAGAGGCCGAGAAAAGCCATTTTAGATATTGCAGCAAAGGAAAAATGTTCCCTTTACCAGCAGGGGCTGGGGATGCAAGTGCAAACAAGTGGGATTAGTTTAGTCTGTTCAAGGCAACTTCAGATTGGATGCACCTAAAAAAAAAAACACAAAAAAACCCAAAACAAAACAAAACAAAACAACAACAAAAAAAACAAACAAAAAAAACACCAAAACAAAAAAAAAATCCAAAAACAAAAACAAAAAACAAACAAACAAACAAAAAACCAACAACAACAACAACAAAAAAAACACCCAAACACTGAAATGGCAGCAATAAATTCAAATCTCCAATTTTCAGCATATAAAAGTGATGTGTGTAAAATGTTAACATCATACAGATTTGCTGAGCTTATGCTCCCACACAACTTGAAAAATACTAGAAATGACATGCTTTGGTAATGTCAAGTTAAAATACACAACAAAAATGAGAAAAATCCTGCAAAAACTCCTACTTTCACCAAGACTACACTTTTGGAAATAAGATGCTCATCAGAAATTTTAAATAAATTTGACAAATGCCACCTATATTATGCATATGTACAGCTTCTCTCACATGGGCATGTTTTCCCTCCTTTCTCATTCTATGGAGAAGCAGGACCAATTACTGAAATATTGATCCTACTGAAACAATGGGAGCTTTGCCATCTGACACTACTGAAGTCACTTTTTTCCCCTTGCTTCAAAATTTGCTAGGTTTACACAGAGCTGATTTTTTCTAATGGGTCTTTCCCACAGGCAAGGTTTGTGAAATAACATTTATGCTGTTGCAGGGATCCACTCCCTTAAAAATATTAAGGAAAAACAAGGTCACTCAAATATTTATATTATTCCACTGAAGTACGAATGAACACCTATGTAGTTTGGGGAGGCATTGGGGAAGTTTTCCCACTTCTTCCCATTTTGATTATGTCCCCAAGTCATACATGAGAAATGAAATATTTCCCACAGGAATAAAAGCTCCTTGGATAATGTTCATTAGTGATTAGGAAATTGGGAGAGGAAAATGGGTCCAAAAGGCTCAGCAGCTTCTCCCATCTGGCTGTTATTGGTGGTTTATTGTTGAAAGTATAAACAAAAGGTGCAGCAAAGTACACCATGACAAAAGAAATTGTATTCCAGCTTTGGTTCTGCACTGCCTTGAGTTACTTTGAGGGCAAATTGTCTCAGTCTAGAGGGATCTCCTACTGCTGGGTTGTATCCACATGAGGTGTTCTCATGCCCAGGTTGGGTCTGAAACCCAGGGCAGCAAACAAATCAGAGCAGAGCCTGTGTCCTTAAGGAACAGGGAAAACAAATATTTTTAGAATGGAGTCCAAACCACACCGTCATTTTAATCTTGTTTTGAAACGTGTTCCATGTAATATTTTAAATTTAAACCAATCTGGAAAGGCATCACGCAACTATAAATCTAACCATGGAGGCAGAGGAGCAGGACTAACAAGGCAGATGCTTTATGAGTTTGGCCAGCTTCCTGCTTGCAGATAAAAACCACCAGATGCCTCAGTGAAGAGAATTCCTTCCTGAGAATGCTGATTTCAGAGTTGCAGGTCATAATATTGATTACACAGGAAGATCAGAAATGGAAGGCAAGTAGAACACTGTCCTAGGTTACAATGTAAAATTGTGCCCAAGGTATGTATTCTATCCCCATGAGCCGTTGGAGCCAAGGTGGGGCAGTGTTTTCCTTATCTTCTGTTAACGAGCCTAACAATGCCTTGCCACATGACTCATAGATAACTTCCTCAGGGAGTTATCTCTGTTTAATGGGCCATCAAGGACCCACTCTATGACTCATAGAATGAGATCATCCCATTGTGAGATGCTCTGCCCAGGGGGAGGAGCCAAGCATTCCCACCTGGATATAATCCAGGGTTTGAGACATCACAAGCAGCTTTTATCCACTGGACTCCCAGAAGAGATAAGAGCTACCAGATGGAATCACTGCTTTGACAAGAACATCTCATCTGGTTCCACTGGATTCCTGGAGGAAGACTGGATCCTTCTCACCATCACTGGACCTTTCTTTCTCAGGATCATCTCTACTCCAACAGAACCACATCTGCCACTCCAGGAGGACTTTTGGACTGCTTTAAACACCCTGACCAACAGGGTGTCAGGTTGTACTGTTCCATTTATTTTATTTTACCCTTTTTCCTCTCTTCTCCTATTATATTATATCTCTGACTGGGAGTCTCACTGGTTTTGCTTTCAAACCAGCACAAACACCCATAGCAGTGCTTCTCCAAATCCCAAACATCCTGCTTGCCATGCCCACTCTGCTAAGAGCATGTCCCAGTGGGTAGTCTGACAAATGTCTCCTTGCTAACATGAACTCCCACTTTGGAGTGGGAGACCCTCCACACTTGATAAAGAGCCCACTTCAGGAAGTATATGGAAATTAAAAACCAATAAATAATGGAGAGTGTGTTTCCTGGCAGAAGGTATCACTGAACAACATATGCAATTGACTCTGCATGATTTACTCTTGTAGTTCAATAAAAACTGGGGTTTGAGCCGCTAGGTGTTCACAGGACAAGAGGACACAGCCTCATGTTGCACCAGGGGAGGTTTAGATTGGATATTAGAAAACATTTCTTTACTGAAAGTGAGGTCAACATTTCAACAGGCTGCCCAGGGCAGTTCTGGTGTCACCATTCCTGAAGGGATTCAAAAAACAAGTAAATTTTGTGCTTAGGGACATGGGTCACTGCTGCATCTAGCAGTTAATGGTTGAACTTGAGGATCTTAGAGATCTTTTCCAACCTGAACAATCCTATGGCTATGAGTGTAAAGGGCAAAGAAATTGCCAAGGAAATTCATTTATGTGAGGGAACTTTCCCTCAATACAAGGAAAACCCCATGGAGAGAGCAGCATGCACCACAGGCAAGCAGTGAAAATCACACTTTGCTTACAGCTGCTTAAGGATATTATTTTATAGTGGCTATCTACAGTTTGGGGTTGAATCTCATAGCCAACAACAAATCCAACAACCTAAGAAGGAAACAGAATCTGTCTCATTGCAGAGAAAAACCCAGGACGGACAGAATGAGGGATAGATACACAGAAGGGGTTAGTTTTCTGATAACTTTGGAATAACAAGTAACCTGCCTTGCTTGGCTGCAAGGAGTAAAACCATTAGAATATAAACACCAAGTGAGTAGAAGACTGCAAAATGACATTTAAGAGTTATGGCCCAGCCTGTGTGGACTCACATCTACTGCACTTGATGAACACTTAAGAAGTCACATTTTTCATTGATAGGAGAGCTGTAAGGAAGCCTCTGCATGGAGAAAGAGACTGCTTGGGGGTCTCAGAAATGGTCTTGAATATAGAGTCAGAAAAATAGATTTATTTTTTAAAAGAGAAAGAGAAAGAGAAAAGTCATTGTAGCAGTGTACCCTTCCTAATGCCAGCCTGTCCAATTGGTAAATTGGTAGCAGCTGTGGCCCTTTAGGCTGTTTTGCATAAAACAACAAAAAACCCCCAAAGCATAAAAATACCCCACACCAGTAGTGGAAAAGAAGCATTCTTCCAACAATACATCCTATAACCATCCCTACTTATTTTTCTTGTTCTAGTTACAAAATATTTACAACACATTTCTGGAAAATACATCTCAGAGATTGTTTTAAAACCTTAACTTTAATGGTAAGAGCCCTGTTAACACCACAAAAGCTAGTTTCTCACATGTTTTCTCTCTTCCAGCCACAGACGAGTCCCTGCACTTATAAAGGATGAGTGTTTTTGTTAAAGGGTGCTTTATTGATTAGTCACTTTATTCAAGAGCGTCATCATAAACTCATCTGCTTATTAATTTCAGCTTTATCTGAACACTCTCCCCTAGACACTACTCCTTCCTCAGGCATATCTGTCACTCCTGTCAAGAGTGCTTCCAATTAAGTGGCAAGAGAACCTGGGAAGTCAGTTTTCCACTGACTGTGGAAAAGTGACATTGGCATAGGTTTGTGAATTGCAGTAGAAATCTAGAAAATAATGAACAGCAAAACAGAGGTAAATTGGTGTTCCTTGCACCAGGCTGTCCAGCATGGACAGAAGTCTACAAAACATTAGCTGGAACAATGAGAGAAAACATTGAAAAGAAACATGGTGTTAACAGAATGCAAAATGAGGCTGAAGGACTCCTACACACACCCTAACAGCAAGGGCAGGGTGTTGCTATTAGGCAGTGTCAACTAAGTAGAGAAACAGCACCAGGATTTATCTGTTCTGGGAGCAGAGGATGTATTTTATCTGTTTTATGCAGTTGCAACAAACAGAATGAACAGCTCATTAAACACGATATTATAAAATACATGCAGGGCCACACAGATTTGTTCAAATACATTCCCAGCTGAACCACAGGCACTGATCTTGCAGCCAGGTCAATACTAATACACTCAGTAGTATTTACCATAGTCCTTCAGACTGAAGTCAATTATAAGGCCTGACCATAAGCCAGAGTTCAGTGCTTATCTCAGCATTCCAGCTCCTGTGGACATCGGGCTAAGCCACAGAAGACTGAAAGGCTGGGTGGAGCTCCTGTGCACGCTGGCATGAACTTCATCACCTCAATGAGCCAGGATGGGCTGGGACCAGCCTCCTGCTCTCTTCCTTTCCAGCCAAGAGCCCCAATAAACCCAAGAGTGGCAGAGATCCAGCACATCCCAGAAAAGCATCAGCAGAATGGCTAGGAATGCAGTGGCAATAGCATTTAGCTTGCATTACACACTTATTCCCAATCCAGCTCATGTTCCTGCAGCTAATTCATGTTTGAAAATGCCATCCAGACTCATGGCAAGAGCTTCAAAATGCCAGAGCAGAGATCAGCCCTGCTCCTGCTGTCTCGGCTCTGCTCCAGCACTCTCCCTGGAAGGTGCAGAGAACAGCTCAGTGCACGGCAACATCTGGCTTTTAAAACTCATTTCCATCTTAAAACATGAATCCAACTTACCACTACTTCATGAATATTTACTGTTAAGGAAGTCAGTAAGTTCAGTGAATACTTGGCAGGCCTCAGTCAGATATTATGGTTGTTAGACTTCACATATTAAATCATCCAAATACTTAAATACAGCTAAAAACACTTGCAAGAGCAATCAAAAACTGGCTTAGGACTATTCCCTGATTTCTATTGAAGCATTTGCAGGGTAACTGAACATCACAAGCTATGGGAGATAAAACAAGCTTTTTGAGTCTTTAGAGTCTGATCTTTTCAGACTTCCAGATTTATGTTTAACTGCAAAAAAGTATTGTTTTAATGAAAGTAGATACATACTCTTAAAAGTATGCCTTTCAGAGATGAGCTTTGAGAAGATAAAACAGGAAGACTTTTTAATGACAGCAACAGCAGGAAAAATAAGAAAGGACATTTTATGTGCCTGTGGTCTTACTCTTAACTGTGAACAATCTAATCTTGAGTATTGGAATAGCTGGAAAGGAGGGAGGAACCAATCTCTCTGCAGAACTATTGTTGCAAATGCACACAAGATTTATTGTAGCTGTGATAAAATCCATAAAAGCAAAAGCAAGGAACAAAACCCAAGAAAAGAACAGTGGATATTTACTACTCAGGAGAACTCTTCAGCCAGGAAATGCTCTTCTATATGCATCTATGTAGTTGGGATGGAAAGATCTATTGAATTTTTCAATTTTCAAGATCACACTAGGGAGATCAAGAGAGTTTTTTGGCATACAGATAATTCATATTTGCATAAAATGGACCTTGGATGTCACAGCCATGAGGCTTAAATTACAGCAGCGTAGGAAGGTGCCCCTTTAAAGCACTTGATGGATGAAAACATGTAAGGCAGTTGACAGCTGGATAACAATCTTTTTCTTGTGCAGCATCATTGTATCATCACCAGCTGCTTTGTGAAGTAGCTTTTAGAACCAGCTATGCATTGCAAATGCTGTAACTCTTCTCAGGCTGTTAACCCTCTGATTTACTTACTCATCTGAGCATCATCAATGAATGCTGCAACATATTACTTCGAGGATTTAATATATTAATCTGTGATTATGAATAATTCCCACACTGATCCCAGAAAGTTAGTAAAAAAGAAAAGAAACAATGGCTTTTGTAACTCTCATTTTACATGAGTCTGTTAAAATAGGCAAGTACAGGAATACTATTCTATTCATTTTTTTCCTTATTTTTTCTGTAGTCAGAATCTTTCATTCCTCTGCATCTGGAAAAAGCAACATGAGCATAGTGAACATGGGACCAAGTAATACTTCCAAGGCCCTGGAATCCAGGCCTCAGCAGCCAACTTGTTTTACTGCTTCTATAAATTAAACTTACATTAAAATTCCTGTTGGAGAGCCCAAGTCCAGAACCCCATCCCACAAAACATATTTCTTCTTTCTTTGAATTTTTCTTCAAAAAACCCAAATTCCCTTTAAGTGATAGACGATCTGCTGTGAGCTCTGTGGAAGATTCCTGCCATGGCCCAGAGGGGGAAGGCAGAATTCTCCTCACTGCTCCAGCCCTACTCTTCAAGCCAAAGCTGGTGTTGATTTGGAGCCATCAAACAAACCTCTGCTTGTTCAGCAGCAGCTTCCAAGTGCTCAAGCACAGAGGTGCAGCTGTACAGATGCCTTTGCTGCCGTGTTCTTCCCTAACACTATTCTTTGTTTCTTTAAAGTTACATTTTTAGTAAAGGAAACTAAACAAAAAACGAAAATTAGGTCCCCTTCCAGTTTCTTCATTCAGTCCCTTAAGAAACCCAAACATTCATACAGACTAAATATACTAAATATAATAAAGTTTGATAAACCTCCTTTTTAATAACTGATCAGCATCTCTTGTTGTGGTCAAAAACTTGCATCCACCTTGAAAATATGCATTCATTTGTTGCAGTTTTCATCAATACTGTCATTTCCAAATGACGGGAAAAGGAACAAAGTACCAACCAAAATATTTTTTTTTTTGCATGAAAATTACTTTTGTTCTCCTGTTGGCACTTGCAATAATTCAGAAATATTGCACTTCTAGAGCGTACCGTACATAAACACCCATGGGAACCTGCAGAGCTAAGAATTTTGTATTTAGTTGGAAAATTCATCAAATCACAGGATCACATTACTTGTTGTCCTCGCACAACATTTTAAATCAGGTTTAGTAAGACATTTGTTTAAAAGCAACATTCACTCAATCACTGCTTCCTAATGGGAGCAGACCCCAGGCCAGCACTCTGCCTTGTGCAACAGCAGCTCCCTGCAAAGATCAACATTCTCTCAGACTAAACCAAGGCTCTAGTAGAATACAAATCAGCATAACTCACTTTTTAAGTAGAGGAAACTCAAGAGTGTCTAAATCAGAAGTAAAAGGGCTCCCAACCAACTTCAACCTGCTCACCTCATCCATGCAGGCAGTTCAGTGCCTCCAGGCTTTGTGCCATGCTGAGCATACAGGGGAGGACTGAGCCCAATCCCATCCTGAACCACCTAAAGCATCATCACAGAGCTGCCAGCAACGAGAGAAAAATCCCACAAGCCCTCCCCAGGATACCTGCCTTGCCAGAATTAATCACCGGTGCTTCTTAATAGCTAAAAGATATTTTCTGACTCATTTTTGTGTGGCTTTTTTTTATTGTTCTTTTTTTGTGTTTTTCTTTTTTTCCCTTTAAAAACTTCTGATTCAGAATATTAAAAACCATATTGCAGTATTATGCTTTCTGCAATATATTTATGTTGATTTTGGTTTTTTTTTTCCTGTGGGGGACTGGTGTTTTGTAGATTGTTTCTTGCTAGATGAGCTTAATGGAAATCCTTAAGGGCTGTGTGTGGTATATTCAAAAAAATATTGAAAGTTGCCTTGGGAATTGTTATTGAAACCATATCTTTGCAGTACATGTGCCATGTGTAGAGGAGAGAGGATTTAGCTGTGCTTCTCGGTCTGCTCACGCTGAGGCTGCAGAAGGTTTGTCAAGCACAAGGATAGGGCAGAGTGGTTATTTTGAAAAAGTGCTCTTTCAAGGGAAAAAAGAAACCCCAAAAGTGTTGGATATTGGACAGTTTACTCTTCCCTTTCCCCAGTACTGGAAGCTGCAGTAGCATAAAGGAGCACAGGACTATCCACTGGTACTCTGAGAGCTGGTTAAAATCCAACTAATCTGCAGATGGGCTAGTGCTTTAAGGGAAACTTATCAAAAAAACCACATTAAAGCATATAAATTTGTAATAAAAATTGCACTGTTTAACTTTGAAAACTCCGTGGCACAATGTTTGATAAAGAAACACCTCTGTGTTGACAATGACTGTCCAACACTGAAATTTTAGTTGTTGTTTCTATGTTTCCTTAAGGCTGATAAGGAAAATTTAAATCTAAAGGCAATTTATGTTTATTAGTGGAAGAGGGCCCTTGGGCAGGAAAAGCTATCTGGGCTGGCATGTGAGTCAGAGGCATTTTCCAAGCTGCAGCAGCTGCAGCTGGCAGGGAATCAAGCCCTGATGTGCTTTAAGGAACCTGTGCAGCAGCTTGGCTGGAGGCTGCTCACAAGGCTGTAGGGAAGAAAATGATAGCTGAAATTTGGTCTGGAAAGTGACATTCTGCTTTATGGCACAATTGAACAAAGCATTTAAAGATGTGTTTAACTCCCAATACTCAGTGTTTTAGTTAAGCATGTGCTTAAGGATTCTGTTGTCTAATTTGGGATGCCTGACTCTGTCCCTCTAAAAACAGTGGTGTGATGTGAAGAATTTGTTATAGGTTTGGTGGTTGGCTCTTACTGGGGTAGGGAGAGGTTTGGTGGAGTCAGGAGGTGAATGAGAAGCTGCAATAAAGGCACATAAGTGAATAATTGCATTAACCTTTCCCTACCTCCTGGGAAATCATCAGAAAGGTTTTTCCCACTGAGTTTATGGCATGTTTAGAGTCTTTAATACTGACTTCTCTTTCCTTTCCTTATTGAAGCAAGGCAGGATATTCAGTTCTGGGCTTTTTCACAGTGTGTGCTTCCAGCCCTGCCAGCGCAGTAAAGCTCAAATGGCACCGGGAGCGCACAAAGCCCGAGCCCACTCTGTCCCCGACTGACGCAGGGAACCTGTGGGGCCAGTGTTCTCCTGATGTACTATTAGAGCCAGCAGGCTGGAAACAGATGGCTGTGCCATGGAAAAATGTACTAGGATAGGATGTAAACAACTTCCATCCAAGCTAAGTTCTGCTTCTGTGTGCAGAAGCAAAATGGAAAAAAAACCAACCTGTAACACTGCAAAATCAGGCTCATTTGCAGAGTTTTCAAGAGTTTTCTTGTTGTGATTGCACCTAGGTTATCACCCTGAGGCAACTACAGGTAATCCACCCAATCCCGTTTCTGGACAAGGGAGTAATTATTTCTCCTAAATTAAAAAATAATTCAAATCTGAGAGAGCAGTTAGTTTTGCTTTTATGATGAATTCAACCAGATTTATAGTTTTAGTAACAAAACCATCAAATTATTATGAAGAAAGGTACAAAGCGTAGAAATATGATTCTAACTTATTCTCTTAACTCAAATTCACTATGGAAATACTTGTCTAACTTGTAATGGAGGTATGAAGTATATTACAGCAATATTTATGCTTCTGACTGATCAAAGGGGAGCTGTATCAAGAGGGAAAATGTATGAAATACCCAGCACACAGGAATGTCATTAATCATGAACATAACTGTTTGCATTTTGAAAAGCTTTCAATTTGGTCAACTCCTGATCGTTGTTTCTTTAATTGCTTTAATTGGGCTCTTTCCTCTGGTGTGTATTGGTGTTTTTCTGGGCTGCCAAGCAAAGTACAACTTCTCATCTCCCTGGGAACAACTGTTTATCTTGTCCTGCCCCAGAGCACTTTGATTTGTCTAGTTATCCTTTTCCTTTGACTTGATGATTAGTCTCCATGTACTTGATTGTTTTCTGATTTTCATTTCTACGTGAGCTATGGTGGACAGTAACAAGCCAGTATTTTAGGTCTTCATAAAAATTTGGCAAAAGACCATCTTCAGTTGAACCAAAGGTCCAAAATGCCCTCTGGACTAACATTGTTTTTTTTATTTTTAATTTTTTTGTAGAAGCATGTGTTGAACTTAAGAGGATACTCGCAAGGTAGTTTCTACAGCCAAGAAATTTTCAGATGAAGTATTAAATACTAGAGCCTTTAATATGCAATCAGTGTGGTTTCAGCAATGGAAAAATATATCCCTTTCGGTGTAAAGAGGAGACATTAATCTCTCCAAAACCTCTGCTACAGCAGAACGGTCACCACAGACTTTGAAAAGAAATACTTGGAAAACAATAATAAACTGAAACTACTGCCCCAATGTGCTCTGTGTCCTGATCCTGCCAGCTTCTTAAATCCCTTAATCACAGGAGGGTTGGAGCTGGAAGGGACCTTTGGAGACCATCCAGCACAACCCCACTGCTAAAGCAGGATCACCTGCCACAGGGTGCCCAGGATCATCTCCACACGGCTTTTGAACATCGCCATGGAAGGAAACCACAGTACTTCTACTCAGTCTCTTCCAGTGCTCTGTCACCTCACTGTAAAGAAGTTTTTCCTCATATTCAGATGGAACTTACTGTATGTCAGCTCCCAGATTCACTTGCTCCGTGGATGCCACTGAAGTGCAAGGAGCCCTGCCTGGAAAATGCAAATTTGGAGCTTTGAAAGGGAGTGAGATGCCTCTGAGCAAAAGATGTTGGCCATCCTTCTTTTTATGCTGTTTACAAAGATTTGAAATCAGAAGGTAATGTAATTTTTCCCTTGCTTAGGGTCTTGATTTAATATTCATTTACAGAAGCCATTTTTCTTTTCACAATGGAATGGACAGAGTATTAATGGACTTTGCTACTCTGACCTATTATATTTTGCTGAAGTCTGCCAGAGGCTTCCAATCCCTAGAAACTCTTTTCTGGGACATCTCCAAATCTGTAAGCATGTAGAGATACTAATTAATGTAAAAGCTTTACTTCCAAAATCAGGGCTACTAAAAATCTGCACTGATACATTTTAAAATTTTTTTTAGGTATTTCAACTATATGAAGTTATAGAGCTTCTATTTTATTAGACACTGAGCTATTTGGCTCCATGTCAAGGAGAAGTAGAAAAAAAAAAGGTAATTTTCAAAAAAATAACTTCTACTATGTAGGGTTAATTATATAAATATATTCATATACCTTAGTTGTGGTGTATAGAAATGTGTTGGGTTTTACCAATGTTGCTGACTTCTTGGGAGCACAGAGCCTGAAGAAAAGTTAAAAATTCACAATTTTCAGGATGTGAGGAGCTGTTTCACTGTTGCAGCCACGCTTGAAGTTCTGTGCCCTGAGATCAAGTCTCACCCTCACTGCCCCCACTTCAGCCTCACTGATCCACTGCTCTTGGTGGTGTCTCTAATCCTCACTGATCCATTGCCGGAGGCAGCTCCTGCCCACCCTGAATCACCAAAGGCACCTGTGACCAAGAACAAATTCCATCAGCAGTTACAGACAAATCCAGGCAGCTGAAGGCTCCATACCTTCCACTCATCCCTTCCATCTACAGCAAGTTTTTCATCAACCAGGCACTTGATTTGCTGTCACCTCTTTGCAGCCATTTCTTTTTCTATCTTGTCAAAAGCAAATTTTCTTTGTCAGAAATTCTCCTCTACAGACCTTCCTTTTTTTATGTATTTGTTTGTGTGTGTGTGTGACTGAGACCAATCTTCACAGTTTTCCTCAATTTCATCAACTCTGCTTGATCAGCTGTGTTAGATTTGAAGCAGTCAGCTGTTACCCAACATTGGGATTTTCTCATTTTTCAGAAGCTGTTAAAACATTATTTTAGCATAAATATTTATTGTGTTTATTGGTGACTTAAAAAATAAAAGGATGCTCTCTGAATATGTCTACTATTTTTTATCTCCTGCTCTCTTCTGGCACATATCCAGCCAAGCCTTTCACACAGCAGAGCTCTGGGAATCAATCCCTGTGATGAATCACTCTGCTTGAAAGTCCTGCTATACCATTAAATAAGGCTGATGATCCAGATTTCCTGCTATGTGATTCTGTGCTTCAGATGAAAATTGGTGAAGTCAGTGAAGCTGTCCTGGTCCTACAACAAAGGTGATGTGTCCTGGAGTTGAAGCCTGACAATGTGCTCTTCCCTAGAATCACAGAATCACAGAGTGGTTTAGGTTAGAAGAAACCTTAAAAAATCATCCGGATCCAACCCCCTGCCACGGGCAGGGACACCTTCCACTATCCCAGGTTGCTCCAAGCCCCATCCAGCCTGGTCTTGGACACTTCCAGGCATGGGGCAGCCACAGCTTCTCTGGGCAGCCTGTGCCAGGGCCTCCCCACCCTCACAGGGAAGAAGTTTTTCTTAATACCTAATCTAAATCTATAGTCTTTCAATTGAAATCCTTGTCCAATCACTTTCCTTGTAAAAATATATTTTTTAAAATAAGTAGAAAAGTATTTTCAAACTATAAATGAAAGTATAAAGAATGAATCTGAGCAATTAGGAGTTACAGTAACACCAAATGCAGATGTGGAGATGAAATTGTTCAGACTTGTGTCTCTGAGTAGAGATTTGGAGGGTTTCTAATTTTTGTTTTACAGCCCGTGTGAGTGTGCACAATACCTCAAGTGGCTGCTTTTAGTGTGGCAGTGCTCAGAGATATTTTGGTGTCTGGGTTAATTCTTCTTGTGACTGAAATTTCAGAAGAATAAGCAGCCTTGTTTGGGTTTAGTGATACTGGCACCCAGACAAATGGAATTACTGCTGGGAAAAAAGCAAACTCCTGCATGAAGGAGAAAATAAAACATGTATTTTTAAATAAAGCAGAGGCTCTTGAAGTTCACATGAAAATAATCATTGAGCAGCAGTAGCCAGACAGCCTATTGTGCAGAAACAAGAAATCAGTTAATTTCCAATTTTAGGTCTTCCAAAAAACAGCCTCTATAGGAGTTTAAAAGAGGAATATGCATTTTCTCTAAGGAATTTATTTTTCCTTCTACTTACCGTTCTCATACTTTCCAAGCAGAATATTTACTCAAACACCATGGGTATGTTTGTGTGTAAGAACCCTTTACTGTTTTGCTTGTAGGTTTGAAGGCAAAGTGTGAAGAGTTGATCTCCAGTATCAAACTGGAATCATTATATGACATAAAATATTAATAGTGTTCTAACTTAATTTTCTCAGGTTTCCCAAATGCTAACTTAAAAAGACATGTTTACACCTGTGAAAACCACAGGTGAACATCATTTCTAGTGAGCATACAGGCACTTCTCTGCTCCTGGAAAGGTCACAGGCTATTTGCCAGGAGCCAGCAAGGTTTCCTCCTGGGAAAAGGTTTCCTCCTTCCTGCTGAGGAGGTGAGAGCAACTAGTGACACGAAACACTGTCATGTAAAGCCCATCAGTCTGTGCTAGAAGCTGCTACTCAAAAGCAGAGGAGTGCTGGAGTATCTGGGGCCTCTTGTGGCTCCTCAGGCCGTGCAAGCCCATCCTCAGCTGGAAGTGTTCAAGGCTGGGTTGGATGCAACTTGGAGCAGGCTGGTCTAGTGGAAAGTGTCCCTGCCCATGGCAAGGGGTTGGAACCAGATCATCTTCAAAGTCCCTTCTAACCCAAACCATTCTGGGATGCTATGTTGCAAGGGAATATTGTCCCTGTTTCTTTTCTATTTGCATTAATGTAAATAAAATTGGAGCTAAAAAGTACCTGGGATTTATTTTATATTTATTCTAAGATTAATCTCTGAGCTGGTCAGTTTTATTATTTCTGTTATGATTTATTTTTAAATGTCATTGAACAAAGCACATCACTGCTGGAATTTCTGAGGGGGTTGTTTTCAAGAATTAAGGAAGAGGGGCAGGTGAAAGAATTAGCAATTAAAAGATGACTCCTGAAGAAGAATGTACTAATTAAAAATCTGAGGAATTATTTCAGCTGAAGTGTTTTTCTTTCCAGAGACACAAGTATTCTCTTGAGAGAACTGATGATGAGCTGTTAATAAGAAATACAGCTCATCTTCTTTTGTGATATTTTTATTTGTAATACGGTCCCTTCCCAGGCAACTTTCAGAAGCTTTTACATTTTATAAGACAAAGATATAAATTGAAATGGGCAGAATGATAAGAAAAGGTAAAAAAAGTCTAGAAGGGAGTTACTTTATGATTTTGATATACACATGAAATACAAACAGTGAGTAGTCCATGTCTCTGAGCAGGCTGTGTTGTTCCAAAGAACATGCCGTCCTCCTTATCCACATACCCCTTTCTCACAGACAGGAATTTGTTCTCACAAATAAACTAAGATAAACAACACCAAATTAATGAGGTTTCCAGCTTTTTTGCCCTTTAAACAACTGAATTTCATTGTTTCACTTTATATACCTGAGGAAATAAATGGGAAAAAAAAAAAGAAAGAAAAAAGAGGAGGAAAGGAATGATCCAAAGTGGGCAGAGAAAGAAACAAATCTAAGAAAACTTGACCTGTAATTGACTATATCAGGGCATCTTTCAAAAATGATATTAACAGGGTCCTGCTTTGCAGGAGAGAGGGTCCTTACCCAGGGAAGGAAAAGTCTTCACAAGAAGCTGGGCCTGAATGTGAGAAGTTTCTCAGGAAGAACATCCTTTATTTTGCACAAAGGACCAAACAATTTGGTCTGGAGAAGGAAAGATAGGAGAAAGAGGGAAAATATTTTCCTTTGCTCCCACCATATTTCACCTACTTGTAGGGCCAGTCACTGCATTATGGCCTCCTTGATCATCTGCCTTGGTAGTTTCCAACTGGTAAAAGGTTAAAATTAATCTGATATAGAAAGACTTGATGCTGAAAAATTAATTAAGGCTTTGTCTTATCTGTGCCTGCTGAATCTCAGTGAGCTTTAACAAACTTTTTATTTAATATGGAACCACTGTAGATGAAATAAATTCTTTCTCCTTTCACACTGATCAGAGAGGATAGCCTGAAAAATGTGTCATCTGACACAGCTTTGTGGAAGCCTGAGACCAGCTGATTGACAGGACTGGGCACTGGAAACAGAAATTACATCCCGCAAATGAGGTTTTTGCCTGGCTCCACATATCACTGAGGCAGGTATTTATTGAATTAAACAAAATAATCCTAGAGTTTGGGCATGGGGACCAAGAGGAAATGGAACAGAAAAATCTGTGAGCAGTTTAAGCAGAACAACAAATAACTTTGAAAACAAATGGGTAGAATCCATTGCAGCTCTTTCTAGCTGAGCTCTGCAGACCTTCTTAGGTGAGGATTGATACACAGGCAACATATTCCAGCTGGATCAAAGTGGATAAAACCAGACCAAACCAGTTCAAACCAGATCCAGCTGCAACCAACCAAAGACAGTTCAAACCACTACAAATCAGATGTGAAAAAGGATCAAATTGCACTGGGCACTGAAATCACCTCTTCAACATGAAAACAATGAAGGTTGCTGATAACCAAATGAACTGGGAATTACAGTCAAGACACATGCTGAAACAGGTTAGTGGCAAGGCACTTAGCTCCCTACTCTCCAAAGAAATCCCCTTCTCCAGCCATCTTTTATTTATGATCCAGATGTTAAACTGAGTGAACATGCCTACAGGTTCTTTTCAGGTATTAATGCATTTCAAATAAAAAGATGGGCTTTTAGCAGCTGCCATCCAAGTGTCCTGGGTGTCCAGCACTGCTGGACTGACCTGTGCTGGCAGTGCTGGGTCAGGGTGCTCAGGGTGCCAGGGGGAGCTGAGGTGCCAGGGCAGTGGGGGCTCAAAGCCCCTCACAGAGCTCTGGAGGTCTCTTGGTCACAGCAACCACAATTAGTCACAATAACTATATCTCCATTGTATCTTCAACAAGGAAAAGGATGGCTTGGAGAAAAAATATAATAAAGCAGGATTGCAAATATACTCATTTTTTATTACTAAGTGGGGTAACGGGGAAAAAAGCCACTATTTTCCTAAGAGATAACAATAGAGAAGGGATTTTAAAATTCCCTGTGACTGGGAATAGGAACTGAAGGTCTCCTGGTGGTTCTGAGTCTCTGCTTGACACAGTGGGCATTCACAGGAGATTCCAGTGTTTCACAGAAAAGTTATTATTTCAGGAGAAAGAAAGAGAAAATTGTTAAAAATGAGGCATTACATAACCTTATTTTCAGATTAATTTACAGCCTCTTTAGAGGGTGATAATACTACTTGTTAATAAAGATCAGTGATGAAAAATATTAGCCATGGATGGTTGTCCATGGATGTGGACATACAGAGCAACTTCTCATTTTAAAAATAAAAATATACCAATGTTATTTCTTCTACTTCTGAAAAACTACAATAGGAAATAATAACTAGTAGGAAATTAGTGGGAAAAATAAAAGCATGTTTTATTTAACTATGTATCAATTTCTTTGTTTACTTGCTTTGCTGAAGGATACTGTACAAGCTATACAGGTGGCATGATTGGTAGGTTTAAATTCTTTTCCTGCTCTCTGTTAGAATTATTCTCAACTTGCTTTAACATATGCATGGTCTTCCCTTCCCCTTCCCCTTCCCCTTCCCCTTCCCCTTCCCCTTCCCCTTCCCCTTCCCCTCACTCTCTGCTTTACTGAGAATTTTTGAAGCTGTCCATGAATGGCTAAAGCACGACCATGACAAGTGTTTATCACTAGAGGTGAACTACTGCATGCTCTGGTTCTTAAACATGAAAAAACAAGGGACAGGTGATGTAAACATGACTGTCTTAGGGTCATTTTGAATCTTAAAGCATTCTTCTTTGTCAGGAATGGCTAAATTGGCAGGAAAGGTTGTCAGTGCAAATATATGTTCTCCAGATACAGTTATTGGAGCTCCTGGATGGTCTGTCTGACACAGGGTGGTTCAGCCTGGGACTCTTTGGCAGGCACTGTGAGATGCTGATACCAGCAATGGGGAAATGCCAGCAGGTGCTCACTTGGGCAGATCTTTAATCTGAGAACTGCAATTTAAGGTTTGAGTGGCAGATTTAAGTGACGGAATGAGACTCAGGCTGTGGCTCTGCTGACACTGATACACTGTGTGCTCATTAATTCAGTCAGGATAAAACGTAAATTACAATTTTGCCAGTGAGGCACTGCTGTGATCATCTCTGTCATTTACCTGCATTAGGGAATCAAAGAGAGGCTCTTTGGGTTCATCAGTTAAGTTTATGTGACTCTGGCTCACTTTTCACTGCCTCCCATTCATGTTATTCCTCTTTTGTGCTGTTCTCTTTGACCATCTACTTTCCAGTCTTTCTGGAGGTTTTGGGGAAGTTTTCCCTTTATGTTCCCCCCCTTTCCTCCCTGCTCAGTCCTTATCCATTGCATGCTGCTGACTGTACTTCATTAATAATTATTCCACACAATGTCCTCCTTTCCAGTCTCTTCCCACATAGAAAATGCCTATTAATCAGTCTGTCTGTCATACTCATTATTCATAAACAGACACATGCCACAGCACTGAAAACAGACTATCTGTCTTACTTAAGAACATCCTAGATCTTAAATAAAAGAGACATAACACTGCAAAACACTCAGGACTTTGACAAACAAGGGAAAGAGTGGAAAAATGGATCATCACATGAACTAGGGATTTTCCATTCAGAAGCCTCACCCCAAGACTGGCAGTGAAAAACAAGCAATGGTCAGAAGGGAGAAGAAAAATAATCCTATTTCTTTCTTTTGAAATCATTTCATGTTCCAATATTCAAACCCATTCCATTTTGGAATTTACTTGCTGTGCTGTCAGCTGTCTCAGAGCACAGTTAAGACAAAAACTCTCACATTATTGTGCAGAATGTAATAAAGTGGGAGTGAAAGCAGAGAAAAACACAAACAGAGGATGCAACTATTGTACCCATGGAAAATTAAAAGGAAATGAAGGCTGCATGGAAGCTTTGTGCCAATAGCTTATTTTCTCCATCTTTCTTTTGTTTCTCAATCTCATTTTACTATATCTCTATTCATATAAACACGTCTAGAATTTATACAGACAAAACGCATATTCTCATTATATAAAAGATATGCTCAAGAACTATTAATGCTTGAGTTCTACAGAAGAAACTGGAAAAGAGTTATTTACTCAGAAATGGGCTTCCACTATCAGAAAAGGATAATTTCTTAAGGAGAACTTCAAATTAAGGGCTTTCAGTATCAGTTTTTGGAATGTGAATTTGCTTAATTTCATTTTAACAAAGAAGCTCCCCTGAGTTTTGCACTGCTTCCCATCAAGGAAAAAAACAAAACAAAACAAACCAACAAAAAACCCTAGATTTTGGGGCAAGCTCTCCTATCTTCAGATTTCAAGTAGGCATATGTTTGAACCATAAAACAAACTCTTTCTAAATTATCCTAAAATGCAAATCTGAATCCCCTCCTCTGGAAGGTGTGGAGTGACTGGCAGCCTTGACTGAAGCATGTCTGGATGAGCTTTGATCTTCCAAGACCTGCAGGTGGTCTTGAGGATTGATCCATCCCTGTTCCTTGGCACCTGGTTCCCCTACAGCCACCGAGTGAGGAGCTGCTGTGTTGTGCAATAAGCACCCTGCAGGGTACAGGAGACTGTGCTTGCTCAGGGAATGAGTGATCCCAGCTACAAATATTTGCTTTTGTGGGTTCTAGGAGGATCTAGCCTGTGTCTGAAGGGTGATAAGAGTATTGAAGGACAACATGGATGGCTTTAAGTACAGAGCTGGTTGGTCTGATGTTGTTTGTCACTAAATGTGAATGAAGACTGAGCTCCAGTAACTGAATTAACTTTCCTGTTTCAAATACATTTATTTTACTTAGAAGATGTGGGGTATGTATGGACTCTTATTTTGCTAGAGTGATGGATGAAAAGAGGAAAATCTTACAGTAAAGTGGATTAGTCTGAAGTTCTAATCTTTGCATATGTACAGACATTAATTGAATAACTGGAACAAAATTATGTTTAACACAGTGAGTTGCATGATCTTTTTAGTGAGGAAAAAGAAGTGCTTGCTAATGATAGTGCTGAATAATCAATGCTGAAAATTGAAAAAACCTTATTACCAAATTAATCTACTTTATTACCTGTCTGTATTTGCTCAGCTATTGTAAAATACTACATTAAGAATCCAGCTTAACTGAAGTAGTAACAAAGAAAAGCAAGATACTGATATAAGATTCCAAAGGACTTAATATTATATGATATTCAGTCTTGGGTTATGAACTGTGACCTCAGGTCACATATAAAGTGCTCCACTTTATATATTTAAAGAACTCTTACTTTTGCAGTGACCTTGCCACACGTCTTGTAAATCCATCTTGAAAAAAAATATTCTTTATCCATTTTACCTCCATGTGTCACTATGTTGCTAGACAACCTGATAATTAGATTAATTTGTGCTGGTTGTTGTTCAATTATTATGCCTCTCAACTGCTTAATGTTTTCGAATAAAGAAATATCCATTGCCATCCTTGAAGCAATTTGACAATTCAATGAGTTTTCAGAAATTATATTTGCAATGAGCCATTTCTTCTAAAACAATCAGGTGTTTTCATCTCAATTCCCTTGTCCTTGGTCAATTGTCATTGGGATTTTCTCCACCTAAATCCAGGCTACTGTTGCTGTGTTGCTTTCTCATGTAAAATCTTCTCCAGTGATTACAAGAAAATCTCTGGGTCTGATGTAACTTTCATCTATTTAGTGGTAACACATTTAAAAAAAAAAAAAAAAGATTTGAAAAATTAAATTGAATTTTATTTTCCCTGAAAACATGGTATTTGGCCTTCTGGTATTTGGCTCAACTGTTATTTTTGTTAAAAAACACACAATTACACAGGTTGCTTTCATGGGCAAAGTTAGGGTTCCTTTTCTCTTCTTTGTTCTCCACATTTTTCTTTGAAATAACTAATACAGCATCTCACTGTTACTTCCAGTAATCTCTCCAAAAGAAACTTGTTGGAATACATTTTCCAGGTATTAATCTACATTTCTAGCCTTATTCTGCTACAGTCCTGGATATGCCTATGAGATTAAAGACTTTTCTCTTTTCCTTGTAAAAATAACTATTATAGTTCCTTCTGTATCTAAAAATCAAAAGTAAAAAAAAAAAATAAATTCTTCAGGACTAAATTTAATCAATAGTCCCAGTCTCAGTTTTTGATGGTGGTTTTTTTCCACAACCATGGCTCTGTAGCAAGTCACAGAACTGGAAACTGCACTCTCATTTTTATGCCACTTCAATCACTTTGGAAAGTCAAAAAACTGTACCAGAAATAGCTCTAATCTGCAGGGACAAGAAAAGGAAGACTCAGTTAGGTGGATTGAGAGATGGTTTTCCAGGGTTTTAACCAGTCTGGTGGAAGCCAGACTCTAGTTTGACATAGTATTAAATATAGCTTTAAATAAAATTAAGAAACATGTAGTTAGTTCATGCAGTTTAGGACTTGATAACAGGAGGGACTAAAGAAAGTGTAAACAGGAATGAAACTCTGTGAAGCTGAGGAATTACCTTGATTTCAGGCTGAAAGTACATTTTCTCAGTAATTCTTGCACACAGATTACAAATCACTGAATACACTTTATGTATTTATTTTATACTTGAAGATAAGCAAGTGGGCTCAGGCAAAATGTTGAATTACTTCTTTGAAATATTTTCCAAGCTGCCTTTGGATCTGTAGTGATCTCCTTACTGCTTACATGGGGTGTATTGATGGGGAATTGAGAGCAGCACTCCATGAGAGCTGCTGGAGCAGTAAGGAACGCTCTCCTTGTGCCATTCCAGGGCAAATCTGCTTAGCACAGAGAGCTGAAAATGAGTTGAGAGCTGAGAGAGTTTGATTGAAATGTCAGAGTACTCAGAGCCCTGTGGAGTTCCCACAGAAGAGACTTCTGCAGCAGAGGATTGTTTTGCCAAAGGAGTCCTGCTGTGTGAAATTTCCAGCTACACCTTGTGATGAGTTACCACATACTCGGCTGAGAAAAATTCCTGTCACTACTTAGATCATGAGACATTAGCAGGGAGTATTGCTCCAAAGCCAAAGTGTTCTTCTTAATACAAGTGTACTCTTAAAACCAATATATTTATGTGCAAGGGTTGGCCTGTTTTGCGAGCTTTGAAGTCCATTCGGGGGAACGAGTGCCACGTTTCTGAACTTAAAATAAGAAATTCAAATGCAGAATGAAGTAGCACATACAGCAGAAGCCAGAGGCATTATATGCAGCAGAATGAAAAACAAACTGAGCTGAGGTCTCTTTGGGAGCTGTGGTGCAGCTAATAAAACTAAAGATCTGGTAATATACCGTGTCTG
Source organism: Phylloscopus collybita (assembly GCA_027886175.1). Taxonomy (NCBI): domain Eukaryota; kingdom Metazoa; phylum Chordata; class Aves; order Passeriformes; family Phylloscopidae; genus Phylloscopus; species Phylloscopus collybita. Next base: position 6,836,333 of record JAJNNQ010000019.1, on the reverse strand, counting down.
CTTTCTGAGAGGGTGACGAGCACAGCTGGTACCCTGAGTTTGCTGCAGTGACCGTGAAGGATGCAATCAATTGTGAGTTTGATCTGCTAACTGAATCTGTGCCTGGCAGTGAATTTTAAAAATGCATTTTCTTAGTTTCTTTTGAAATAAAAAAAAAAAAAAGGAAGCAATCTTGATACTGATCAAACAAGAAATACTAACATGCATATGTATTTTCTTGCATGGTGGCTGGTTGAGATTTGGAGCCAGGAAATAGTTTGTTATATCTGTGCTGAGAAGTTGGAATTACACTTAGCATTCATCTTCTCTTTGATTTACAGAAAATGATGCACTTAGTACTTCATGCAGAGCATGGTAAATTAATGCATTCAGTTTCTTATTTGTTTGTAGCTTTTCCCCCTCTGTTTATTGAGGCACCAGCTATTGCAGGCACTCTGCTTCCACCAAGAACGTGCAGCAAGGTCTCTGTTTGAAGCTGTGTCCTTTCTGTTCAGAAAGAAGTCATCTTCCATGAGGAGAGGAAGCAGTCTTGGGGGTCTGAAAAGTAGGGCAGACATCACGTTGCAGGCCAGGTGTGTTGGGAATTTGGGGAGGAGCTGAAGGCTGCAGGCTCCTGCCAGCCCTTCATGTGCCCCTGGCCAACCACCAGGGAGAGCAGGGAGATAAAGGTGTTGGAAGCTCCTCTCCAGCAGTGTCCCTCTGACCATTCTGATGGACCTGGGCTCTCAGAAGGTGCTGCTGAAGGTGGGCTCTGTGTGTCTGACCATGACATGAAGTGAGGAATGAAAGGAGCATGTTTCCATATTTTCCTCTGGCTGGCAGAGAAAGAGCTGGGCCTCTAAACTGATTACAAAAACTAGAAGGGCTTCACAATGGCCAAAGACAGGCTGAACTTGTAGTTTTCTTTTAGCTCATCTCTCTGGTCAGGTCTTTGATGTCATTCCAGCTGCAGGAAAATCCATTACTCCCCTGACTGATCAAGCTGCAAGCTCTCACCATAACAAATATCTCTTCACTTGACACCTTGGCTAGAAGTGTTCTGGAGGAATGAACTATTATTTTTGTGTGGTTTCAATTTGGCACTCAAGGAAAACCTGATAACAAGCTAATATCCAGCTTGCTAAAGGAAAGGCTCTGTCACTGGAATGAGAATGTGAATTACTGATATAAAGCCCAAGTATAGATTTCCAACTTTGCTCCTGCATGGCTGGAAAAGCCTTTTCTATGTCATTGATATCATGTCAGGAACTTGGAGTCCGCCCTTTCCTGGGGTAAAATGGGCAAAACAATAATTGTTCTTCTTTTGTGTATAGAAATATATCCTGTCCACAGTAGAGATCCCAGCACATCCCAGCTGCCCATCTTCAAACCCTACCTAAATTAATTTTGCCCAAAGCAATGTTGTTATGTGGCAAGGAGTCTGGATTTTAGTAATATTTGAATGCTGGAACTGGGAAACAATTGGTCAATCTTGTATTTCAGGATCTCTTTGGTTTTAGTATCTCTCCTCTGCCTGCCTTTAAATGCTTCTAATAAACCACAGGAAATATTTGGCCATTTTCTTTCTCAAATCACATCTTGTTGCAGTCAAATTTCTCCAGGGTTTGGTCTTAGCTTGGCTATGAGATATGCCTCAGTTTGGAGGCTTTTCTGAAGTCATCAAAACATAGTGGATCAGCCAAAATTTGCTTGAGAACTCTTGAAAACAGGCTGTCTCATGAGCTTTCTAATGTTTTTGGCTTCCAGTCAGACTGGAAATGCTATGGAAACAACACTTATGACAGTCCAACTCCCAGCTGCTTCCAGAGCTCATCATTTGGGAAGTAAGGAAAAATCACAAATTAATTGCAAACAAACTGTTCAAAACTCAGCACAGATTCAAGCATGGTTTTAGGTAAATTCCAGTAGTTCCACATTCAGTCAGACCTGGTTTCTTTTTGCTTTAGCAAGTGGTGACCACATGGAGTTCTTCTAGTTCAGGTTTGGATTTTCAAAGGTGTTCAGTTCTGGCCTAAATCTGTTTAATTTAAAGCTAGTGGGTAGAGTTTGGAGTTCAGTGGGAGCTGAATATTTTGAAAGTCGTACTCTGACTACATTTTTGATCAAAGGCACTTCCACCTCACGTTCCTAAAGCAATGTGCATGGATGGTAATCAAGTTTCACTGCACTGCCTGTGAGATGGGAACATTAGTGGGGTATACTCTGCAGAAATCAAGTACCTCTGGCTACTTAAACCCTTTTGCCTCCTGTTGGCATCAAAGGCAGAGGAAATCAAGCCACTGATAGTGCATCAAGCCTCTTGAAAACCCTCAAGTTGAGCTAAAATTCATCAAACTGTAGGGTTTTTTTCTTAGAACTTGAGAACATAATCAGGACACATATAAATCTAGATTGTGGAAGATTTAAAGGATCTGGGTGTTCAAGTAAAAGCAAAGTGATGAGCAATCCCTTTGATAAGTATTGTGAGACACATTCAATCAATATGGAAGTTGCTCATTTCTCCACCAGAGCTTTCTCCTTCCCACATGCTTTGCATGGATCTTGGTAGGATGGAGCTGGCACAAACATTAAGCTGATCAGTGTATTTTGCATCTAGCTAAGAAATTTTTAATCTCTTCAGGCATGAGGGTGGAGAGATTTAAAGAGGAACACTGTCTTTATAAAACCAAATCAGATCCAAACAAAAAAGCCACAAGCAAAACAAAAACAAACAAAAGCCCCACCAGGGATGCTCCAGTGGGGCAGCAGGTGATCAGAAGCAGGGCAGTGCTCAGTGTAGGATCTTCCAGGGGCCTCAGAAGCAGTGGGGGTGGTGTGAGGTCACTCATCTCCCCTGGCTTCAGAGGGATTGCTCTGGTTTGAACTGTGAGCCTCTTAGACTAAGGAACACTTCTTCTTTCACCAAGAATGAGACTCATATGCTTTTCACTGTAGGCTGCTTTGGTGGGGACACTGGGAAGCAGCTCTGGTATAAAGCAAATACTTCTGGTGTGTGATTCCAGCAGTGTTTGGGGAGGATCTGGCTGCTGTAAATGAGGACCCTGAGTGGTTTGGTGGGAGCCACACACAGAGTTACCACAGCTCTGCTGCCCCAGGATGATGTGTTTTCCTGACTGACCCTAGCAGCACGAATCCTGGATCAGCCCCAGGGTGGTGTCACTGGGAAGCTTCCAACCTCCCTTTGCTGAGTTGAGCAAAAGGTTTGCTGTGCCCACCTGCACAGCCAGTGCTGCTGGCTCTGGCTGGCTCATTTTAAATGGTTTGTAACAATAGTGCAAAAGCTTTCACATCTGGATGAGGTTTAAAATGTTTAAACAGCTTAAATGTAACATAAACACAGCCTGAAAGGAAACCCAAGCAGCTGAGGCAAAAAAAATGTTACGTGACATTAAATGGTATGTGAATTACCTAAAGCATTTAAGTTTTCTGAAAGATAGATCAAACTGGGGCTGGACAGCCTTTGCCTCACTGCTTTCCCACCATTTCACTCTCAGATTTGTATAATATCTCTCTGCTCCTATGATGTGCAGTTTGGCTTCATTCAGACTTTAGGTACCTTAATGGAAACCTCTGCTGTACAGTGAATTTACACTATCTCTTTGTCTTGTTGCCTGTGTTGTTTGTGTTGTGTTCATGACATGTAAGACCTGACTTTCAGGTAGGGTAAACTACAGAACTGAAAATTGCATTCCAGGAGTAATTTTGATTATACACTTTTAACAGTGTGGTTTTCTTTTTTTCCTTTCTTTGGGGTCATGTTTTCCAGAAAAAAATGTATTTCCTGGGAAAATGTGAATACATTTTGTCAATTTAGTAAAAAAGTCTTGGAAACATTTGTGTGCAAACTTCAATGGGAGAGGTCATGACAGCTTGGCAAACTACACAACTTTCAGCTTGCATTATTTTCTTCTTTCACTTTTTTTTTTTTTTTTTTTTTTTTTTAACCAGATAGATATCATGTGGAGGGAGAAAGATGAAAAATGAAGCATCCATGGTAGGCTATGATGGATCATTCATTTATGATGTGGTGTTATCCTGAATTTTGGAACTGATCTTGTCTTAGACCAGTAAATTTCAGTCTTCAAAAATAAAATACGCTGTGCTAGGCAAATTCTGCTTGGCTATGTTGCAGCCATCATCTGTCTTGCAGATTTGTGCACATATGCTGCTGTAGAAATAAAAAAATCTTTGAATACAACACTTGAATACAACAATACAATACAACCTATTCAGGAATTGAAATAAACATAGAAGGGCATTATAATTGAAGAAATTCTGAGGTGTCCAAGCTGAAAAAAGATACACTTTGTATGCTAGAAAGTTTAGGCTGATTTTTATGCCATTACAAATCTGAGAACTGCTAAAAAATTACCATCACTGCTTTAAGCTCTTTTTAACAATAATTTGAGCTAACATTGCTGAAGTGCATAACAATTCTGTAATCTCATTCCAATCCACCTCACTTCCTGAGCAACCTGTTTGGGGGCAAGTGAGACTGAACTCTGTGACTCTATCTGCTGAACCCTGAGGCTGTGAAATGCTGATTTATGGCCAATACACTCAGCACCTCGAGGGACCGAGCCCTTCAACCCAGGGATATCTACACCACAGAATTGCAAACATGCTCAACTGTGGCGCTTTTTTTTTCTCTCTTTTTTTTTTTTTTTTTTGGTTTGCTGCTTTTTCTTTCAAACTTTGGTATTCACAAAATGTCCAGTTTGGAAGATTTTTCAATACTTTCAAGCTCTTTTCTGCAGTTTTTCAGGAAGGTGATTAATTATATCAAGTGGAAAGGGCATGAAGATTTATTCAGGCATAGCTTTAAGAAGTGCAAACGTCAAAAAAAAAAAAGAAATTGAAGAAATTAAATGCAAGAACAATCCAGAATAGAGCAGCCATGGCGAGAAGTTTACAGTAAGATATGAAGATATTTGTATTATGCAAGCATCATCGATGCTGTGTGGCGATGCCTCCTGGAATCTGGTGTGGATCCATAAGCTGCTTTCTCTGGAGCTGCAGATGAAATCTGTAATGCAGAATGTATTGAGGGAAAGGTCTTGGCTCCATTTGCATGATAGCTGATGAGTGAGATCGAATTTAATTTCAATTTTATTAATTAATTTTAATCAGCTCTTGAAATTAAGTATTTGGGAGATCAACAGCAAAGTGAATGGACAGAATTAGAAAGCCACAGGTCCAAACTTGAAAGCTCACATTTCAGGTGGCTATCAAGAGAAGCATGAGGTTGTTCAGCCTTGCTGAACAACTTTTGAAAAGAATATTAATCTGAGCAAGATATAAGAGAGACTGTGAGATCAAGCTCTTTGCTGTTGAGTCCTAAGCACAACTTTTATATAATTGATACACACAAGACATAGACCATGTTGTCCTCAAGAAAACAGTACATTGAAAAAAGTCATGCTGATTTTTTTATTTAAATAGAAAGATTTTTTTTTTTTTTCTTTAGAACATATTTAGCTATTTTACAGACAGATTGTCTGGCTAATTGTTGGCAAACTCAGTGTGTGGTGGGTGGGTGTTTCTGAAAAGGGAAATCTTGTCTTAAACATTAAGTTCTAAGGCAGTTTTACAGGAGGAAGGCAAATAGTCCATGAGGAGATTAGTTCACTACCTCAGTAATTGGGCTCAGCTGAGCTGTGGATATCAGGAAGTCGAACTAATAAGAGTAATTGTCTTAAGGACAAAATTCCTTATTAACAATGCTGAGCAGTGTCATATTGTGCATTTCGGAGACCCTGTTTTTGCAGACTTTTAGTGTGACCTAGCACTCCCTAATTCTTTCCTCTGATCTAGACCAAAAGGTTCCCCACTCACAAGGCTGCTCTTGCTGCATCTTCCATCTAATATTAATTGTAAAATGTTTCTTTAAAATTATTTCTAAGCCCTTCTAAGCTATTCCTACTTAAAATGTTTACTCCCAAGTTTGGCATAGTTCTGTACTGCAAGCAGAAATGGCTGGATGCTTTTGGGGAAGAAACAGGTTGATCCTTAAGAAGAAAATCCAGCTGGTTGTGCCTCTTGTTTATTATTTCCACCACAATCACAGCTGTACAGCCTGACAATTAGGATGGCAAGCAGGAGGTGGGCATTTTCCATCATTGATTTGACATGGAAAATTTTGTCTGTGTAGCACCATTTTTGTGTTCCTCAGATTTCCAAGAATCTTCTCTTTGAGTTATCAAGTCTTCAGACTTTACAGCTTGAAGATCATTAGGGAGGGTCCTGAAAACACCCTTTAAAAGTTAGTTGAAAGTAGGATTTCAGGCAGAACAACAGAAAATTTCAAATACACTGATAGATGCAGTTTGGGATTATTTTTTTCATGAACAAAATGTCTTTTATGCCTTTATATAACTACTGAGAAGGTACAAGTTAAGCTCAAGTGACAGGAATCTTTGAATCTTTTCAACATTATTCTTGTTGCATTAATGCTTAGTTAGACAGGGAGGAGTGAATCCACAAACCCCTCTGCAGTCCCAGGACAGGAAGAATCTCAAAAAGTCATCCTATCTTGTGTTCAGGATGGCAGTGAAAGATCAAATTACCAGATTCCAATTAACTATCTTAGATTTCATTGTGTTGCACTGTCCTCCTGTCGTGTTCATGGTTGGGTGTTGAGCAGTGATTGTAAATGAAGTTCTTTCTGTCATCACATTGTATTGGATGCATCTTTGAATCTGTGGTGGGTTTTTCTGTATTTAAAATATATTGGGAAGGAGGTTTGTGTCTATCAAATTAAGGAGGAAAAATAATTAAAGGAAGGGAGGAAAGGAAGAGGTCCTGCAGCAAATAGAAGCAAAATCACAATTGTGTTTGAAAGTGCTGTAGCTCATTAGTGAGCTCATGTTTTTGTTCCTCTAGGTTTGCAAAGGACTTGATATCTATGTCCTGGCAGGTGGATATGTGTTTTATGGAAGAAATTGCTACCCAAGGTTGATAACTGTATTTAATTGATTTATTTCTGCAAATAATTTCAATGCTGAGGGTTGTACTGCAGGTTGGAATAGGTCACCCCATTGTACCTGGTTGGAGACACCACTCCTTGCAATTCCACTGCTTCTGAATTTCTCCTCCTAAAAGGAGCAGAAGAAGCCTTAGGAAACTAATAGCACAAACTATTCTTCTGTAAGATTAAAAGCAAAGAGCAAGAGTTGAGACCAGAGGATCACTTAGGATGGGTAATACAATTTATAACTTGTTCACTCTGCTTTGCTTCTTGCTAATTTGGTTTAAGATATTTCCTGATCCTGTCACTGAGATTTACCATGCAGTTCCCCCTTCAGACAGAAAGAAATTTTCCACTGCTGCTGGAGCAGTGGGAGAGCAGATGGCTGAGCTCTGGGAAAGGCAGTGACTCCTTGGTGCAGCAAGGGAGAAGGTAGCGTGAGACAGTGTCCCCAGAGCCAGAGTCCCCTTGGGGTGGCACACACTGGAGTGCTGCTTCACCAGTGCTTAACAAATAGTTTCAGTCACATTAGGGATGCCACTAAGATGAAGGCAAGTACAGTCTCTTTCTGCTAATCTTGTAAAATATTTTATTCTGGGGCTCAGTGCATTCAGGAATGAAGTGCACTTCTGAAAGTACCTCCTGGTCTTCTGCACTGATAGAAAGCCCTTAATTAAGTTTTCCCTCAAAGAATGCATAAAATCAGCTACATGAGGATACCATAATTCCACTCTTCACTCAGGTTCCCTTGATTATCCCAAGTCCTGCACTACAGTGTGGCAATGGCAGGGGATAATGTTTTAGGAAGTGTTTTAGAGTTGACAAGACAGTCAGAGATTTATTACTGGATAGATTTTTTCTCCTCTTGGCATCAGTGTGTGTCACAAAAGCGATAGGATTTCTTGGCTGTGCTGTGTCCTGCTTCTCATCCATCCCCACCTTATACTCTCTCCCTTCCAGGGCTAGCCAGATGTGTCTGTTCAGATGCCAAATGAAAAAGTGGGTGCAAGAGGAAAGTGAAAATGGAAAAACTGCTTGAGTTTGGTAGACAGAAATAACTTCTTGACCATCTGGGTTTTTTTCTTAATTGGGACATATGGTTATACTGGAATTACTTTTTACATTAAATTATGGATCTCCAATTCCATGATCAGCAGAGTTCTCCTCAGAACATATGAGAGCTCTCACTTCTACACATTGAATTTATCAGACAGTTCTCTCCAAAAGCCACCACTGAAGGTGTTTCCCTGGGTGTGAATTGCACTTTCTGGGTGTAAGTGTAGTGCACAAGAGCCTGGCAACCCCTCTCCTCTTTTCCTAATGACACTACAGCTTTTTTTTTTTTTTTTTTTTTCTTTTTTTTTTTTTCTTTTTCTTTTTTCTTTTTTCTTTTCCCTTCATTTTTTTTAATACAGCAGCACATGCTAGAACTGCAAATTCTGGCCTTTAGGGCTCTGCTGAAGACCATAGCTATGCAGTTCAGTATTCCTGCTTCATAATGTGTAATGAGCTGTATTTCTGAGAGAACACAAATACACATTTCAAACATAATCATTCACAGAATTTTTTGACTTTTCGTTTATTATAAATAAGACCATTCTATTCATATTTGCAATTTTGATCTTAACACAGGAATAATAACTTCAACAAGAGCAACAAAATAAATGTCTCTTTACTCCATACTAAAGGAAATACAAAGTAAAGAGGATGAAACAAAAGCTCTCTTGGCTAATTCCACACCAGAACAAATTCTAGAGCTGAAAGAAAAAGATTGAATTAGAACTTATATTACAATTTCCCCTCAGGCTTTGCTCACATGATTAAAACCAAAAGAGTCTTCTCAAGAAATGTCTTTTTCCAAAAAATAGCAAGGATTCGTGTAGTGAAAAAGGCAATTGGCCACTGAAGTAAGATATTTCAGTTGATATATCAGTTCAGTTCAGTTGATATATCAGAAATAACAGGATTTTGGCTTCTTATTGCAAACTGATGCTTGTTTGTGTTAGTTAAATGGTAATTTCGTAGCATTTGAAGCATCTCTTTGTAGTTCTACCTGATGTACCAAATAAAACTCAGCTTTGTTCTGAAAACCATGATTATGCAGAAAAACTGTGCTATCTGCATTAGCTTTCACATAACCCCTCTGAGATTAAATCACACTCCCAAACCTCTTGTTTGCCTGTTCTTAAGGGATAGAATTTATTTCATCAGATGAACAATGATCAGTTTAATTTTGTAACTGAATTTTCTCAAATGCATTATTTATGCTCATTACCTCATGAAAATCAGTGGGAGTTCACATACAATGATGATAGATGAATATTAGTGTTTGAAATGCTCTGCAACACTTAGTTTGGACCTGCACTAAAAGCAAAATAAAGAGCTGATATTTTCCTTTTTTATTTGCAGTGCCCAGTGAAGCAGAGTGGAATTACTGGAATTTGTTATTTGCATGCCATAAATCTGAAATAAAACTCATGTCTTTGTAGAAAAGACTTTGGATTATAACACAGTAGCTTAATAATATTGTACATATAACATTTACATGTGCATTTATTTTTTTGGAAGGGCTTTCATCATTTACCCATATAATAAAGCAGAGTATTCAGCTGCATCAAAAGATGAGGCAATATAGATGATCTGAGTGATAATCAAAGATGGGGATCAGCAGTTTATATTTTCAGCAACAGTCCATGGGGAGGTACAGAAACCATCTGCACCCTAACCATGTAATACAACTCTACACATCAGTTATTTACTGCAAGCTCTTCTTTGATCCTGTGTGTGGAATTACCATTGATCAGAAAACCCAACTCAGCTCAGCAAGTATTGGATGTCTCACTTTCTTCAAAATCAGTCTGGAAACCTTCCCAGGGATGCATCTGCTCCTTTAATTTGCCACAGAGATGAAGAATTTGTGAAGAGAATTAAAGCTGGAATAAGCATCAAGCATTCTAAATCTTCGTGCTGTTGTGGTAGAAAATGTGTGTAAAGCAAGTGGAAAAATCTTCAACAGATGTTCTGCTTTTAACCCTAAACTCCCATGCAAAAGGGACCAGTCCATATGGCAGACATAATCCCTTGTTTCAATGATTGGTGTGTGATAGAAGTGTTCTTCCATGAGTGCCACTGGAAGATTATCAGTTACATTTAATGAGAAAATATTTACCTGGCCAAAGGAAGGTTCCCTCACTTTACTGTTTTTCCTTTCTATTCTACACTGCTTATATCCAGAGGCCAATTTTCTGGACTTTCAGAGGCTCTGCTACTTAGTGTACCCAGGGATCCCCAGTGCAGCCCAAGAGAGTGGAGTAAAAAAGAAAAAATGGGTATGGTCCAATACTGAAGGAACTTTTTACTTGCCTGGGACATTCTTAAATTCCTTTCCCCTGTTCCCTTTGTCCCGTGATTTACTGGGCTTTTTGTTTGTTTGGAGTTTTTGTTGTTTGTTTGTTTGTTTTAACCATAACATACCTTTTTTTTAGGAAGAGTTCTGTTTAGGTTCCTCCAATCTGAGCCCACCCTATGTTCTGAGGAAAAGTTAACTGTGCAATCATAGAGTAGCTTGGTTTGGAAGTGACCTCACCTAGACCAACCCCACTGCAAAGAGCAGGGACATCTCCAGCTGAAGATCCATGTCCAACCTGACCTTGAATGTTTCCAGGGAACACCCATCACCTCTCCAGGTGCCAGTGTTTTACCATACTCACTGTGAAAAAATTCTCCCTTCTATTTAATATAAATTGATATAAGTTTAAACCATTACCCCTTCTCTTCTTCCCTCCCAAGCTTTTGCAGCACAGTGCAAGACAGGCTTAAATGAGCTCTGCTTTTACTCCTGGTTCAGAGCTTGCTCTCCTGCTCCTGCTGCTGCCATCCATCTTATTTTTCCAAAGTACCTTATGGCACTGCCAGCTGGGGTGACCTGGTCTGCCATGGGGACAATAAGTCATAATCAGCTAACTTGAACATTAAATCTGGCTGCGGTCTGGACTGAAAACTTTCCATAAGAAGCGGGAGAAATGATCCAGTGGGAGCCTGCACAGAGTTTTTTGGGCTTTCTGCCAAGGTGTCATTTGAACCTGTGCTGCTCTCCTCCTCTGGAGTGACTTGCTCCAGGCTGTGGAGGGAATTTGCAATCAAATTGAGGCCAGAAATTCATATGCCTTGAGGTCTTGTTGCTTCTCTCTGACAAGGTCTTTTCCCACTGGCACACAGGAGACCACTTTGGCTGAGATTCTGTCTGTTCCCCCGGAGGAGAGGTTCTGTTTTTCTCTTCTCACCTTTTCGTTTCTCTGTCTCAAAGTCCTCAACACATTTCTCGTTCCACTCCCTGGAACGGCCTTGCTGCTGCTCACCTGTAAATCACCAGCCTCCAGAAATCATTTCCTCTGCTTCTCCTTCCAGCTTATCAGCTGCAATGTCCTTGCTTTGAGTACATGAAATACAGGCTTCAGATAGCATTTTGGGTTGTTTGGGGTTTTTTGGGGAGAGGGATTTTTTGGTGGTTAATGGCGTGGAACCAGGATTATTGCAAATAAATCTTCCAGCCTTGTTGCTTATTACTTGCCTGTGGCTGCAGGACACAGGGTACAGAGTGAATGTTTTTTCCCTTTTTTTCCTGTGACATCATATACAAGATATTCACAAAAGATCAGGGTAAGAGTTAAGATGCTTTATTGAATTTAAAAGGGAAAGAAGTGGTTGCTAGTATAAGGTATTTATTTTTATTTTTCTTCCAACCCAAGGAGGGGAGCCTTAGAATCAGTTTATTCAAAATAATCGTGATGCTGAGCTGTAAGTCCATCGCCTGGTCTGGAGTGACTGTCCTGGCAATGGGACAGTTTGTAAATGAAGCTGCTGTCTAATTTAATGAAATCTTGAAGGAAAATTAGTGAAAACTTGCTTTTTTTTTTTTTTTTTAATGCAAACCAGATTTTCTCATAGTATTGTGCAGTTGTTTGAAATAGGAAGAATGAATCCCTTTTTCATTACTCAGACTCTGTGTGTGGTGAAAGGAATCAGCATTGCAAGTCAAGCGAGTGGCACGACTAGCTACAAACCTATAATAAAACCCAAGCCAGTTGGGGTAGTCTATGCTTCTTCCACCTCAGTGACCCCAAGAACCAGTTCAGGTTGAACCTTTTTAGGGCATTTTGACAGAAGAGATCCATTATAGCTGAACTTCCTGAGAAAATTTGAGCTAAATTTAGGTGAATCAGAAAAAAGAAATAACATTCCTCTGTAACAGATTTTGGGGGTGGACTAAATATTTCTTGGAAGTCAACTATACTTGGGGCACTAGTACTCCACATGTACCAGAGTCTGATTCTGCATTTTTAGGAATTTATCTAAAAATTATACCATTTCTGCTCACCATCCTGTGCAAGTGCTTTTTCTGGGAGCAGCTCTCCCAGCTGTACCCACAGCTGGAGCTCTGAATGAAAAGCAGATCAAACACGTCCTGGGTCTTGTTTCTGGAACAAAGAGGGAGGATGCACAGAAATGCTTTTATCCAAATTGTCATGTTCAGAGAATTTCTTTTTATTGTTTTCTTGACTCGAAGTGCTACTTCCATTTTCACTTTTCTGCTTGACTGAGAAGATGAGTGGTGTGAAGGTGAGCAATAGTGGAACAAGGACTGACATCCTGGAAAAAAGGCTGCTTCTGTGCCCATGCTACTGAAGAGAAAACTTTCAAACACAATATTGTTATAGGGAAGCAGATGGATGAATACCAGAAAATGTTTACATTGGTCTTGCCAATGGTTTGATAATATTATGCCAGTGAATAAATGTTTTATTTAACAGGCATTTTTTCACTAAAATCTACTATGTTCAAGTCTGGTTCTTGTGGGGTGCAGTGTAGATTTCACAGAAGGTAAAGCAGAAAAGAGTAAAGGCTGGCTCTAAAAACTTTCTTGCTGTAGAACTTCTTTTCAGTCAGAGTACTAGAAATAAATTATAATGAAATTTCTTGAACAAAAAAATGCATCTGAAAAATATGGCTATAGGAAAATCAAACAGATTTTTCTTTTGTATAACAGTTGTAAAACCTAAACCACCCTGAAAAGCTCCTTGTGTTTATTCTGTCTCTCCTTGTGCACAGGGGACACCATGTTCTTGCACTGAAAGGCAGAATAGAGGGGCAAATGATTTTTCTAGGGAAGCACCTATCCTACAGATGGGCAGGGAAGATGTGTCCTCACCTGGTTTACAGCCAGCTGGCCTGGCTTTGTTGGTCAGGGCTCTCTCTTCTTTGATTCATATTTTCCTTGGTGCAATCCTGGTTCTCCTCTATAATTATTATGATCTTTTCTCCAGGTTGTGGTTGGTTCCTGATTTATGTCTAGTGTCCTGTGATATCTGGAAAGCACAGAAGCTCTTCAAACTCCATCTCTTTTCCTTTTAAAGGTTTTAAAGGTTTGAGTTTCATCCACATGCCTGTGGATTGTTACACGGGAAAAAAACATTGGAGGATCCTTACAGATAACATTAATATTACTCACTGTCTTTCACTTCAGAACTCCACTTTTCAAGACATCCATTCCCTATTTCTCCTTCTTTCTGTCTTATAGTTATTTAAATCCAGGTGTCCACATTTCACTGGTTCCTAAATGTCTTTTTCTTTAATGCCATCATCGAAGAGTCGATAAACCAGAAGGATAACGAGTCTCTGTCACAGAAATGAAGGTCATAAGGAAGAGCCAGCTTGATGCTAACTTGCTTTCTAGAGCCTATGGGAATACCTAGGAACAGAGGAAATGCATAGTTTTGGCTCAGTCCAAGTAAAGCTGCCTTGTAGCAGCCTGATAAAAGCCAACAGGAGTTTGGTGCCCAGTGTGGGGCTCTGTGGCCTGGGTGGCTTAGGAAGGGAGATTGGGTTTAAGGGCTTTTCAGCCTCTTCTCTCAGCATATCCTTCCTGCTGCTTGCCAAGGGAAGGGCTTTGCCTCTGGAGGCCTTCCCCACCATCACTACTGCAGCTCATCCTTCCTACAAAGGGCACACCCAACACAGGAAACAGCAGAAGGCTGCAAACTCCCCCTAATCACTGGCTCTGGGAGCAGTGTCTAGGCAGCAAACCAAAATTCCACTCACCCGGCCTGGGTAATCCATGGGTGGATTATGATGTACTTCTGGAAAATCCGTGCCATGGACATGTTTATTATCTTCTCATTTAAATCTAAAATGTGTCATGATGTGGTGAGAAAAAGATCTCTTTATTCTTTAGTTTCCTTATTTTCCTTTAGTTTCTGTAGTTTCTCCCTCATAGCTCATTAGGCTCAGCAGCTCTACCATGAAAGATTATTTACATCTATGCTGCTACTATTTCAAAAATAATGCATGGGCAGAGCAAGTTGAAAAAATATTACACCAAGAAAGCAGGATAGCCTTAATTAAACAAATCAGTGTTTGTCTAGTCAGTGTGATTAACTTTTGTCCCTGCAACACCCTGAAATGATAGCACTAACAAATATTGCAAGGCATTTTAAAATTAAATTAAATGCTCCTTTGATTACATTAAAGATAATGCATTTTAAATCTAGTCCTTCAGGAGCTGTTGCTCTCCAGTGACAGCACTGATCAATTTGCCTTGACTTTCCCTGCAGGAGTAATCTTTGAGTCTCCTTGAGTCATCATTTGATCAAAGGGCATTTGCAGCTGGGCTATTTGAGCAGTCTGAGTCGTCATCTTAATGTAAAGGTCCCAAGGGAAAGGAAAACGAGAGTGAACGTGCTTATGCATGGGGTAATAAATTGATCTGAGTGTGTGGATAATTATACACAGGTAGGAAAAAGCAAAAGATTTGGAGAAAAAAAGCCTTTCCCCTAAAGCCTTGATAGAGAGCTGTTTGAGTTGTTATTTTTCCAAGAAAACCAAATCACAGCTACCAACTATTGTTACCTGCAGGGGAAAAAGAATTCCTGGGTTACACATGTAGGATTAGTCTGGTGCCTTCATTTCTTCCACAGGAGGAAGGTGTGCACTGAGTATGTTCTTGGCAGGGAAATGAAGGCTGTAAGGAAAGGATATCTTCTGGATGAACCACAATATAGCATTAAAAAAGTTGACAGAAATATACATATATTTACTAATACAGGTAAACCAGTTTTTACTTAGAAAGACTTTTGGCATTTCTAAAATAAATCATGGAGAGTGTATTTCAAAATTATTTATAAAACTTGAAATCTTGATATTCTGTCTTGGACTTGTCCTCTTTTCTTTCCCTGAAATGCCAGGGGTACATGGTTATTTTTAAGGTGTTCCACACAGCTTGGGAATCTTTTTCTTTTAAGCAAGCAAACTGTGGTGACTTTTTCTGATGAAAAAAAGTGCTATGATTAAAAGCTTATAAGTCAAAGAGCAATTTCCTGGATAATGGGGTATTTGAAAATGTATGCTGCAGTGGCTTCGAATATTATGGTCATGCAGAGCAAGAGCTGGGTTGCTGCAGATCTCTGTTTTCTTGCTTAGACATTGGCCTTTTTGAAAATTCAATTACACAGATGCAAAATTCTCATTCTAACAGCAAGTACGGATAACACGGGGATAAATGTGTGTGTGGGTGGGTGTATTAGTGTACACACACACACTGCCTTCTTGAGGGAAAACTAATACATCCAAGTTGTTTATGTAATTCCAGTGTCAGCTGCAGGGACAGGAATTTGCTGTCTCCAAACAAACCATGCACCCCACATCCTCAATTCCCTGGCACGAGATCACAGTCCTGCAATTTGGAGCAGGTGATGCCTCCCATGATAAATCAGCCAACGGAGGAATTAAATTCTCCAAACAGCCCTTTTCAGAAGGAAAATAACCTGGTCATCCCAATTCCTGGCATGAAAGAAAACTATGAAATGTCAGCACCACTCTGCTGCAAAAAAAAAAAAAAAAATTAAAAACATTTTTGAGAAAAGTAAGGCAGGTTGGTCTGATATGAGGTGCAATATTATTTCAAAGCACAAAGGACTTCCCAGAAATCAAGTATGTTGAGCAGAACACCAGAATGGAATTTAGGATGCAAAATAAAAGCCTTTAGTCTCACTTCATAGCTTCATTTTGAATTTAGAGACTGTATTAGGAATGAAGTTCAGTATTAAAGCTGTAGCTTGACATATCCCAAGGATTTGAAGCTGAAAGCTTGAAGTTCTCATTTATCTTTCTATTAAGCTCTTTGACAAGTTTCAGAAAACCAGGCAGTTGAATCTGCAGTCATTTGTGCTGCCTTATAGTAGCTAATAAAGCTGTCCTACTTCCTTAGAGGTACGTAAAAATGTAAATTGTTTTGAGACTTTGTTCATTTACTGATGTATATTTTTCTTTTGCATTTTTACTAAATGAGTACCATGGCCTGGAGGGAGGGGAACAGCCTTGTAAAATCCTACACAGCTATAGAGATTTACTTTCTGGATGCATTCTACCTAATTATTACTGCCTTCTAACACTGTTAGAAAGAGTCCTAAGACTAGAAAAAATTGCATATTGTGAACAAGCGAAATTTGAAGCGAAATTTGCTCATTAAGTTTCGTTTTCTCGTACTATGAGATATTTAAACAAATAAAAAGTTTTAAACATCTGAGTAATTCTCTTGAAATCCTGCTGCCTTGATAAATACCTAAAAAAAGCTTTTCATTGAAAGAGAAAAGCATGAGTTTTTTAAAATCATGCATTCTTATTTATGTGTATGTTATGGCCAATTAATTCATCTCCTGACTTGCTGACTACAGCACAGATGACATTTGATTATCAGATGCTGCCTTATGATAAGAAATTGCAAATTCTCCCCCAGACACATTGCTGTGGTGTGGGAAGGCTGAAAGAGCTGGGACTGAAGAGGAATTGCAGAAATTACTCAGCTTCCTTGAGCTCATGGTGCGGCATTGGAGTGCTCATGATGGAAAGGAATGTATTTAATATTCCTGTGGGTAAAAGAACTTTAAAAAGAGTATTCTTTGTAAGTTACAACATCTCACATATTTCTTTGGCCTCTTCCACACGGGGCATGATTTCACCATTGCTACCTGGACATAAGGAACACAGAGATTTCTCCCACAGTATTTCGCTGAATTTCAATTTTAATACTGAAAGTTTCCAGTTACTCATGGGATTTTCCTGATGGGATTGAGTCATGTAGTTCCTGTTAAATTCTGAAGTAAGTCCCCAAAGACAGACTTTCATAATCACAGGCTTGATGCTGTAACCTCAGTGATGATTTCACTCAATTGGGTACATCAGTTCCCCATAGAACACATTTTTATTACCTGGAAAAGTCAAACTAGGTTTACTTTCCCCTATGGGCTGGATTTTAGGAGGCAGATTTGTCTCACAAGATGTGACAGGATACACTGGAAAAATCTGAATATGGAAAACAATAAACCAAATAAACTGTATAGGCTGCTGGGTTTTGGTTTTGGGCTTGCTTTCCCTATTCCTAAAGCAATCCCCACACATAAATCAGCAAGCAATTGCATGCTCTGGAGGTGACATCGCTTTTACAACGTCTGTTTCTAGGATTTTATTCCCCTCTGTGTTCTGGGCACAGTCACTCCAGTGTTCTTCCCTCATTTCTGCATGAGTAGCTTGATGCTGTTTACAAAAACTCTAAATATTTTATTATGTTGGTACTCTGGGGAGAGGTGGATTTTGTTTACAGTCAGCTTTTACTATAATAGACTAGTACATGCTTCCAACATTGCAGTGTATTTTTCTGGGATAAACTCGAGTGAGGGTCTTTTTCAGAATAAGATGTGGAGCTCAACTTTCAAAGACTAAAAATTGAAAGTACTCCATTGAAGTGCATTCTTTAAAAAAACTTAATTTTTTTCTGGTTAAATTCAGAAAAAAGGAGAATTAATATAAACAAAGCTGTAGTTATCTCCTTGCAGAGGGTTAGGTATTTTAAGTGTTCATGATCTATTTTGATGAGAGTTGCAAAATTCAGATTAACAGTCAGGTTATATTCATATATTCATGCAGCTCAAGTCAGTTTTGAGTAGATGCTGTTTCCAGGTGGTTTGTGACTTCTGTTAGAGGGTTTAACACCAGTGCAGTGATGTGCTTTATTTATTGCATCTCTTGCCTGAATTGTCCCCATTGGTCCTACTGGACTTGCTCACAAGTGTCATGAGACAAAAAATAGTAATATTCCTGGCAATGCACACCCAACTTTGTGCATGCAAAAAACTAGAGCTGATTGGGGAAAATTAACAGAAATTTAAAATATCAAGCATTTTCCCTTTTTTTGCACAGTTCTGCTGAACACTGAAAACCCACTTTCAATCTGTATTTATAGATTTAATTCAAATAGTAAAAATCTCACAGACTATGGACAATATTATTGCATTTATGCAGCACCATGAATTTTTGGGTTGGATGCCTTATGATGCAAAGCAATTCATTCTTTGTTATTCATGAAATTAATTTATACAAGTGGTGCCTAAACTTGCTCTCATAGAAACTGGAGGAATATTCTCCTTGCCTTCATAGCAGGAGAGGACAAGCAATTGCAATGTTATACATCTGGGGAGCAGAGACATTTCTGGAAAACCTTTTATTTCTCTATACAATGGGGTAAATGAGGACCAGAAAGACTATGTTCAAGCTAAAATGAAAAACCAGTAGAGAAATATCAATTCAGTTGTCTAAGAAGTGGGTAGTATTTTTTGCAAAGGATCAGTAAGCAGAATAAATGGAGTAAGAGCTGAATAAATTAGGTTTGTATAGAAAAGAACACCATGAGGGTATCACAAAGCATTGAAGATGTGCTCTGCCAAGCAGCTCTTTGGGGAAATAAATATATACTAAAGGGGGCCAATGAAAGGTTGACAGAATACAAAATAATGTCTATTTTGTGTCCTTGCAGACTGAAAAAAGCATCCCAAAGCCCCCTTCCTGTCCTTACTTCAGATAAACCTACTGTGTCTGAAGGGTGCTACAACTGGAGATGCCAACTCACCTGGGCTGGAATGGCACAAGCCCCACTCAGGGAAAACCTCTGTCAGTGTTTCCTGCCATAAAATGTTAGACAAATCCAAAGGAAATACTTTTTGAAGTGCTAGACCTGCCCATCCTTGCTCAGTCTGTCTGGGCTGTGAATATGGCTCATCTCCTTCCAGGCCTCAGGATATATTTTTCAGACTTTCAGGGCTTGGAGATTTTAAATGGAATTTATCAGAAAACTGAACAAAGTTTTTCCTTGTGTCAGTTATTGATCCAGTAACAGACCAAACCAGTTTCATTACATCATTTGCTTGCTGCCTGAAGTCAGATGGGGAAAAAGTTGCTTTCCAGCATTGTGGAATTACAATAACTTCATATATTCCATCACCAGAAAGTCATCTATTTTCTCATCCTGCAATTAATCTTGCAAAAGAGCAAACAATGACATAGAATTAATCAGCCACTGTGACAAAAAAATTGTGATGGAAAGATGAACCCAGCTAAAATTAATTTTTTGAGCGACAGCTTGGAGCTCAAACAAGTGGAAAACATGGTGCAAATTGTACTTAGTTTCAAGAAAGGGATTTTAATGAGAAATGCAATGGCACAGCAATACTAATCAGTTATAAAAACACAATCCACCTTGGACTGCTGAGTGACTATCATCCTCTTTCCTGTGTTTTCCCTGTCCTGTGCAACACACTGGAGGGAACAAAGATTGCACTGCATCCATCACCCAGACTGAGGGGAAGTGCTGGTGCATTTGAGAGAGCAACTGGGTGGGTTTGTGCTCACGTGCAAATGTCTGTGGCAGTGTCCTTTGGCAAAAGGCTGCGTGAGAATATTGCTATTACTGAAGACAGGAGGTGACTGAACTTTCCATGTGTGCTCTCTTCTTTACTAGAAATAAGATAAATAGAAAGTGCTGTGTGAGCCAATTTATATCTGTCACACACTGGCAGCTGGCAGGTAAGGACAGAAATGTTGGGATCCTGCAGGCATCATTCTGAAGCTGCAGACAGGACAATCATCAGGGAAGTTCTATGAATGCCAGCTGGGGCATTAACCCTTGGTTCCTGTCTGAAATACAGCAGACACCATCACCGTCTTATATTTAGGAATGTCCAGATTTTATGTTTTATCTCTTTGGGGGGTTTGGGGTTTTTTAGAGCAGAGATTTTCTGCTTTTCTTATTGATGCTTCAGAGACAATCAGGCAACCTGTCCCCCCCCAAAAATGCATGCTTTTGTGCATTGCCAGAGCTGATGGAAGTCAAGGAGAAGACTGGTTACTCCTCCCATGGGTTCTTGGCTCCAGGTAAATGAATTCTCCCCTACTTTAATTGAACTTTGCCTTAGAGAACAAAAGAGGTGTGTAGAACCCAGCTTCTTCTCAGATTCTCACTAACTATTACTTAGCTGACTTTGCCTGTGCCAGTATTTTCTAAGTAACTGAAAAGCTGCTGATTTTATAGAAATGAAATATTATCTTTACTTTTCTTTGCAAGTGTTTTGAAAATATCACTGTGGCCTTTTTTTCCTCCGGGTTTTAGGAGCCTGACTGACATGTACAAGGGTGCAGGTTTTATTCAAGGTAACTTCCTAAATTTTCCATTTTGGAGCTAAAAAGACTGATTCATTTACACTTTATTTTTTCCTTTGGGGTTTTTTTACAAATGGAAGTATAAAGCTACTAAATATTTCTGTAATTGCAGTGGTTATAGTAACTCAGCTTCTCTTGGTTTTCAAACACTATTTCAGGACTGGCTTTTAAACAGCCAAACCAAGCTCACATATTCCCTAGCAGTAAGCTGTCTTCTTATTTAAGTTTTGCTACTAGACTTATTCATTAAAAGAATACTTGAAAAAAATGCTATGAAATACAGCTGTTAAAAACTTTGTAGGAATAATGAAGTGCTTTATTGATAAAGTGATAAAATATGATTGCTTGGCTTGGAGAAGGCTTGTATGCTTGTATCCAAGGGAAGGTGTATCTTCAGTTGATTAATGATCATATATTTCTCTATGATTCCTTAGAATGGCAAACAATGAACTAAAAATGCACTTTTATATGGAGATGAAGATGCCTAGATGTGCATGAAATACAGATTAACAGTGAATATATTGAATCTTAGTCTCTTTTTTGGCTTCCCTCTTCCAAGTCCTTTCTAAAAATGATGGCAACTGAATAGATAACAAAAAAGTAGTGACATGTTGAGTGATAGGCCTGACTCCCATGCAACACCCTACTTATGCTGGTGAGATTTTACTCCCTTCTAAAGAGATAGAAGTGAGTAAAAGTGGTAAAGATAAGTGATAAAAGTAAAGATAGAAGTGAGTATCTCTAAAGACGTACTGTTGGGTACCACTACAACAGGGCTCACAATGATCTCTGGGCTTCTGCAGCTTATTCCCTTCATTTCTCAATATTCTCTTGCTTCCACTGCATCTTTGCAGCTCTTTTGAGTGATGTTTCATACATACAGTTGTGACAAAATCTATCCCTTCCCCACCTAAGGTGAGATGAGCCATTATGAAATAATTTCCAAACAATCGTGTCAGCATTGTGCTATATGCAGCTTCTGAATCTTAAATCAAATATTTGGGAGAAAATGAGATACAGTTAAACAGTTTCCTCCCCTCTTCCCTCCCGAATGGTAGTTTTTTTATTTTAATAAAAGACTGTAATCATACAGAAAAAAAATTTTGTCAAAACAACACGTATATTAGGGCTGTGGAGCATGTCATGGTGTATGATTTGCTTTCTTTATCTTAGAGCTATTATTGTTTTCCTCAAGTCTCTTATATTCAAGGCTAGATGATTTCAATTACTTCAGATCTGCCGTAGGTCATGTTTTCTGCTCCTACAGTCATCCACCCTTTTCATTTTAATTTTAACAAAGTGAGAAAGATGAAATAATAATTTTCAAACAATTGCAACTTTAACTCCTGGTTAAAACTGGGTGAAATGGAACAGTTATTTCTTTTTTCTTTGTTAAGGAAAAAAAGTTATTATGTTTGTTGATTATTTCTGCAAATAGCTCTCAGATTTATATTTCAGGCTTACTTTAAATTTTATTGAAGCTGTAGCTTTCCAGACTTATCTAGAATTCATCAATAGTCATACAGGAGCATATGTGTGGTGTCTGGGCTCAGAGCTCAGGACAGGCACTGGAAGTGTATCCAGTCCTTCTGAAAACTGTAAGGGCTCCAGCTGGCTCAGGAATGACCAGCACCTTCCAGACAATCCTGACAGTGTCAGCACCCTTGGCAGAACAAAACTGGAGGAAAGGATGATCAGAACGAGGTGACCAACTGAGTTTGGAGTAAAAAGTCAATGAATTTTGATTCTCTAAACCACAAACTACAGGACAACATGCAACTGTGGGTTCCTGTCACTGTAGCAGTGTCAGTGTTTTGGAATGGAGGAGAGAAAGAAGGACAGGGAGGTCCTAAAGGAACATGAGAAACATCTGCTACTCCTGTCCCCTGTGACCCCGGCATATGGACCCCCCTGAGAACTGGACTTTCTGGTCTGCTTTTCAACACTTCTTTGAGGCCTCTGGGGGTCCCCTTGCTCCAGTGTGCTGCAGACACCCAGCTGTTCTTGTCTTCTGTGACAGATGTGCTCTCCAGATGTTCCTGAGGCTCAGAAGTGGAGCAGCATCCAGCTTTGCTCAGCTCCAGGGGAAAAGGGTGTTGATAAAAAGAAAAATATGCCCCAGGAGTTTGACCTGGTGCTGAGGAGAACTCATTGTTCTCCTGCTGTCATTGGAACACTCTGGAAGGTCCTGCCAAAGGAGAGACTTCTCTCTGCAATATCCTTAAGACCCTAAGATCACCACTAAGCCATGCTAGTGCAAGTTGGAGGTCTCAGAACTGAGAGCTAGTTTCATGGGCTGATGGGACAGGGATTGAACACCACATCATTCTTCAGTCCTCGTTGATTTTCCCCCATAAGTACTTCTGAGGGAAATTTTCTAGGAGTTAATCATATAGAACTATAAAAAGGTAATCTTACCTCCTAAAATGAAGATATTCCTTTCCTTTTGAAATCTGTGGTGAATCCATCCAAACATTCATTTATTAGTAAAAAAGCAAACAGAGTTTGAATAGAGTTAGTGCAAGGGCCTTCTGCCCAGGCAGCAGAC
This sequence comes from Phylloscopus collybita, assembly GCA_027886175.1. Classification (NCBI taxonomy): domain Eukaryota; kingdom Metazoa; phylum Chordata; class Aves; order Passeriformes; family Phylloscopidae; genus Phylloscopus; species Phylloscopus collybita. The sequence continues at coordinate 6,813,276 of JAJNNQ010000019.1, read as the reverse complement.
TGCAGGCCCCTTATCTGGTGTGTAATTCTGAGTATGCTGCTGCTGCTGCCCTGCACCCAAACTCTCCTTGAAGAGACTTTTCCAGAGCCTCTTGTCCAGTCTGTTGGTATTAACACCTCCTGGCCATGTCTGACTTCTTTGGTTTATTTTCTCACCTATTTTCCATCTCTTTTACTCAGTACTCTTCCACCCACCATACTCTGGTAGGGTATGCATGCAGAATTTAAATGTTTTGAGGATAGGAACAATTGAGTAGGGAAAGAACAATGATAACTAATGGGGGACTTTGGGTGACATTTATTGCCTCTTCTCTGATCAATGTATTCATAGTTGGTGGAAAATGCTGCAGAAGAATTAAAAAAGTAACTAGCATATGTCCTTTCTCTCTATGCAAGGAACTTAATCGTGCATCATTTTTCTACATCTGCCATGAGATTGTAGGTGCTGACGCCTTTGAGTTGTTAGATATTCTGCTCTGTAATTTGTTGAGTGTGAAAGCATCCCCTTAGCAAAAAATAATATGAATCTAAAACATTGTTCTTGGACTTTTACCTTCAAAATCTTACAAACATATTCCTGAATAAGGCATTATTCAAGAAATAATAAGTGCTAATCCCAAACATATCTTTATTTTTGTTGTCTTTTTTACATTCCTCTAACTTCTTGTCTTTAAGAACAAGTAAACTTGATTCTATTAGCAGTAAGAGATGCAAGATAAGAGAGGGAACACCATTACATAACCCACATAACTCACACACCACAACTCAGAATGTCTGCACTACAAACAGACAGAGGATGGGTCAAGCAAGGAGCTGGATGATTTTTTTCCCTTTTAGGATGCAGTTTCATACAAGATGACCTACATTCCTGATGTGTCTAAATGAACCAATAGTTAAAACAAAATAGAAGCAAAAAGAACACATTCTAGCCCAGAAAGAGTTTAGTGGAGTAATTTTCATTTATGATTGCTACTTTATTTTTCATTGTTGCAAGTCCCCATCCGCCAATATGACCAATCCTTCTACTGGATCATTTTCCTTGTCAATCATCTGCTAAGAGTTTCAGACTCCAATTTTAAGCAGTGGGCCTTTTGTTATCAGAAATCAGCTTTATCTTGAAAACAGTTATCTCTTAAATTACCATCATGGGAGGGGTGGACTGGAGAAGGTTTGTTTTCCAATTTTTTTCTCCAAGAGCTTGCCTTTTATCCACAAAGCCTATGGAAGAAAAGGCATCGTTAACACAGCATCAAAGAATCCGAAGAAAGGATAAACTTTTCTCAAAGCAGGGGCAACTATTAAATGAACAATTCATTTAATTTTTAGTCACCTTCTCCTTTCAAATGAAAAGCAATAGAAATGCATGTCAAAGAAACCAATCATGGTAAAACCTCTGTGCAATAGGCAGACTGTAATAGAAAGAGATGATGGTACAAAGGACTGAACAAAGCAGCTCTTCTTTCTTTCTTTCTCTCTCTTTTGTTGGGAACACAAAGATAAGTGCTTGCAATCAGATGATTTAAACGAGCAATCCAGTTGTTTGGTCTAGATGGTATATTTGCAGATGCAATCTGTAGAAGGTGTTTGAGTATGAGCTGGTTCCTTCCTAAACGTTCACTCACCTGGCAGGAGCTGTCAGGGCAGCTGGATGTGCCTTCTCCAGAGAGTGCAGGCAAAGGGGTGGGAGAGAGCCCTTGCAGGAAAAATGGTTTTCAGTGCTTTCCCCCCACACACACTCTGTGCAAGCGTTCAGTTCTATGACATTGTGCAGGACTGTCTGGGTTAAGTGAGAAGTTCCATCTGCACAGAATAGAATGCCTGTGGTGACTGTCTGGGGCTAAACACTCTGCTGTGTGCAATTGAACTAACACACAAATATGAAGGCATAATCCTCTTTGTTGCACTTATTAACTTGTTTTGGGAGTGTCTGTGTGGGAGACCTGGTGTGGAAGTGGTCACTGGTAGGAGTAATTGACCATCATGTTACCAAGAGATTCAACAGGTAAGTACATGGAAAATCTGCAATATTCAGTGAAATATCTTGGAGAAGTCATATGAGGAGTGTTTTATCAAACATATTAACAAACTTAAAATTCCAGGTAAGTTTTGAGCAAGTCAGGATTTGTGGACAGAATTTGCTCCTAGTCACGGGTCTCTTTCCCCACATGTTTTATTACCACAATGTTTTTGATGATATATTTAGAAAATGAGGCCTTAAGCAGTGCTTTTTCCCAGGAGTGCCTGCCTTTTTATGCTTTCCATCTCTCCAAACTCCAAACAAGCATTTGCAAAACCTGAGCATTACATTTATGCAATCAAGTCAATATTTTCTCAAAAGCAAAGTACAAAAACTCTCTTTGTAGAGAAGTCGAGAGGACTCCAGTGTGTGATACCTACATTGCAAACAATAAGTACAATGTTCCTTTTCTCTCACTAATGGTTCTATTAATTGTATTATTGCTTCTTTTCTTATAAAATGAATTATGTCCCTGGAGCGTTGTGAGGAGATTCATATCTACTATCTAGACCTGGGGAGAAGAAAAATTCCTATTCACTTAAAACATCTCAGAGTGAAGTATGGAAATAATAACTAGTTGAAAAATTAAAGTGGTTAGTATTGGTTAGTATTTTGTGTGTAGCTTTGACTATAACTACCAAGAGTTCATGTTGGATCTGAATATATAGCTTTATGGCTTTATGCCTAAATGAAAAAGATTAAATATAGGTGTTAGAGATCTCCTGGATGATTATGCAGTTGTGCTTAGTTCTCCTCTGCTGAAAAAAGATGTATTTTCAGCACTTGGTTTCAGTAATTCAGTACTGAGTGTGCCTTTCTCTGCTGGACCTTCATGAAGAGCACAAAGAGCATTCTAAACTCCATAAAGTGAGGGTTTCTCACTCTCACAGCTGGCTGTATGGGGGGGATTGCATTTGGATAGAACTGGCATCTCACTGTGTTTTTGTACTCCTTAAGACTACAATGTACAGGTTTAGTTCTGCAGCTCGTACCTGCTGGTGACCTCCTGTGAGTTTACGGAGATGGAAAATTCTAGGATGTTTTAGGAAATGTCTCCTAGGAAATCGCTGCTAAAGGAAGCTCAGCTTTGTATTACTATTTCTGTTCTTCAGGGAATACATCATTTCCTGCCCCTTTACAATCGGGGTCCTTGTTTGACTGTTTTTCTTCAGTGTGAATCTTGAACAGAGCATAGTACACCAAATGTGAATTTCAATTCTTTGTCTTTAGAGATACACCCCCAGATTTCTAGCTGGAAGACCCAAGGGATTGATGTGTGACATTTTCTTGAGATAGTAATCCAAAGTAATTAAAAAACACAAGCCACGAATAAAAACTTGAACAAAACCCAGAATTAAAATATATATTGTATCTCTTTTATCTAGCCTTCTTATCAGAATGATAATGCTTTGTTTAGCTTGAAATGTTAATTGCATACTATAGGTAAAGGATCAAGGGGAACGTGCACGTGAAAGTGCAGCTTTGCAGGTTATGCCTGGTGAGTATTTCCCCGTTGTCAGTGGCACTGGGCTGACAGGAGACCTCCTGGTACAGCAGCAATCCCTGCCCCGCTGCTCTAAACCATGTTCCTCCTTCTTCCATGGAATCACAGAATGGTTTGGGTTGGAAGGGACTGAAAGCTCATGCAGTTCCACCCCCCTGCCATGGGCGGGACACCTTCCTCCAGACCAGTTTGCTTCAAGACTTGTCCAGCCCAGCAATCTTTTCTTTTTTCAGCCTAAACAAATGCATTTTGCTTTTGGATGATAAAATAAATCGATATTGAACATAAATAGGTTTGCAATTTCTCTTGCATTTCTCTTATCCCTGTTTCTGTAGTCCTCAGCTGATAAAATCCTGCATTAAAGCTCCTTGGTCCTTTTCCTAATGAGAGAAATTAAGTTCCACTTATGTGACCTACTGTGAGCTCACCCAGTTCTTTTGGGAAGGGGAAGAACACCTAAAATTCACAGCTGTACTGGTCTCCTGAACAGAAAAAGACAATACCTGTTGAAAAATATAATATTGCAAGAATATAAGTGCTGGATATGATGGATGTTGACAGATAGATGAGAGTAAACAAGGGAATAGGAAGATATTTGTCAGTATGACAGGCACTGATCTCATGCCGAAGGCAGACTCCTATCAAGAGCAAAAAATCTTGAATCTCTATGAGTTGTAAAAATGAGAGGGTTGAGAAGAAACAATGAGGTGATCTAGCAAAATTTTGGGGAGCTCAGTAAGGAAGAAGGATGGTAAGCAGGGTGGTGATGTGTCTTGAAATCTGACGTGCAGATGGAGGGAGGGCTTGTGGGTGGTTCAGAGCTGCCCAAGTGCTCTGTGCCAGAGGGATGAGCTGGCTCAGGAAGGACCGGGCAATGCTGGACACTCAGCTTATGCCAGCAGAGATTGTAGTGGGGAGGGCAGTAAAACATGTGGAAATAGAGATGTCACACCAACAGGCCATGCAAGGAAAATACCTTGTTGAAATAGCAACAAAAAAACTGTAGTAAAGACATGAAAACTTTGAAAAGAGCTTTTTGTCTTGGGAAATCTAGGAAAAGCTCTACTTTCTGGAAAACTTAGTTTTGGAATTAAGGTGCATAAAAATCTCTGTGACCTAGAAGTGGAAATGAAGGTATTGTCTGGGAAGTAGGACTGGATGACTGTTGTCTACTAGTGAGAGAAAAGACTTGGAAAATTAAAGAAATTCCTGGCCTTGAAACGTGGATAAAATCCATCAAAGGAAGACTCAATAAAAGTCATTATGATACTTCAGAGAAATAGCAATTAGTTAAATAGCTAAATTTTCTCATTTTTGGGGACTGGATCAACTTTCTGTCTACAAATTCCTGTTTCATATCTACAACATGCTGCTTTGCGTGATGAACAGGAAAATACATTTGTGTTACTGTTTTAAGAACCTAAAAGTTATTTTAAATTTCTGTTATTATTAAAAGCCAAATTTTGTTTCTGTATATAAATGGCAAATCTATGGACAACTTCTACTTTCTTTTCCTTTTATTCCTCTGTTCCACTGCTCTTTTTTCTTTAATTCTATGGTCCTTTCTCTCTGTACATTTACCTATGGAGATCAATTCCCAAAACTATTCAAACACTCCGGGATATTTAAGGGTACTGACTACAAGCCATCCCAATGAGTTTTCTCTTTCAGTGTAAAACAATGTGTGTGTGTCCCTGTCCCAAAACACCACCACCAGGCTTTGCAGCAGGGATGTCATGGTGTTAGAGAAGGGATGAGAAATAAATAGTAATTTATTCACTTTAGTTTTTTTTTTTTCATAGAAAAAAACTCTTTGTCTCCAGATTAGGAAGAGATTCTGTGATTCTGCATTAAGATGTCTACAAGGACAGATCTCTATGGTGAAGCAGCTCTTGCTGAGGACTCAAGCCATGCACTTCAAATTGTTCAGGAGCTGAAAGCTTTGGTGTCCTTGAGAAGGACCAGCTCAGCTATGGAAAACTCTGCTAATGTGGGCATTATGTGTAAAGTGTGACTTTTATTTCTACCTCTGCCAGGGTTGAGTTGTGACTTGGGGAGTGTCTCTTTGTCTGGTTAGTCAAAAGTCAAAATACTTCAAGTAACATTTTGTACTAATAAAAGCATTAAAGAGGGACCTGTGTGACACCTTAAACATTCGGAAATGCATTATCCGTGGGGGCTACACAACGCTGTGGTGTTCTCCCATGTGTGATATAGAGCTGCTCTTGCATCAGTGGTTGGGATGAGTCAGTCTTACTTTTGTCTCACAGGGACTGGAACCTCTCATTTTGGATCTAGACACCATCATTCAGCCATGTTTATATAGTGAGGTTTTCTATTTTAAGTCAGTTTCTATTTCCTTGCTGGCTATATTTAAAGAATATTTATTACTACAGCCCATTTCCCCAGAGTAGCTGGATGAATATAGTTTTTTTTAACATTCCATAAATTAATATAAATTTTTTTTTCTTTATTACTTACTGCAGCTGTTCCATTTATTACCTTTTGTTTGTGAGAAAAAAATACTTTGGATCTTTTATTTGCAAGTAATTTACTGCAGGTTGGTTTGTTTTATTGTATTCAGTGTTAGCTTCCAATATGGAAATGGAAAGAATCAAACATTTAAGGAGACATACTTTGCATCAAAATACTGGGTTTTGCTTGGCTCCTAATTTCAGTTTCAGCTCTTGCTGTTGCAGCTGTCTGAAAACCAGAACAGATTTTTCAGAATTTCTTCTGTATTAGAGGTCACGGACAGGGCAAACAAATGCTGATGTATTTCTAAATTATAAAGTTTGCCTAAAAAGGGTAATCATGCAGGCCTAATCTGATCGCAATATAAGCAGTGTCCTTGTAGCAGATCTCTGAGGTCATTTGAGACACCTTGGGAGAACTCAGAGATCCCCTGTGCCTTTTCTGCCTCTGATTCCCAACACTAAGCAGGAGAACAGAAATATAACATGGTCTCGTGCTTTATATTAGTTCAACACATTTTGCACAGGGGCCAAGTCTTTCTGAAAATAACAGCAATAATGCTGATCTTTAACTTATTCTAACATCTCAAAATATTTGTCTCAGTGATCTTGGTTTCTGTCTTCCTGCTGGGGTTCCAGCAGTGATGGAGGCTGCCAGCAGCAGCTCTTGTCCTTCATCCCTCTCCCAAGTTTTTGATCCCACCTTGGCTCTTCCAGACAACTGCTCCTTCTGTGCCCTTTGCAGGACATTCTACTGAGCCAAATATCAAGGACAGATAGTTGGAACAGAATCTTCTGGATCACTATGGTCTGGAGTCCCAAGTTCCAATTCATTGCTGCCACCTGCTCCTTCAGCTCTCATGCAGTGATGGACCTTGAACTGGAGTCCAAAGTAAAACTTGGCTTTATTGAGTCCACAGAGGTCTGTTGCTGACTCAATTGGAGCTTGAACTTCATCTTTTCTTATGGAGCCAATGAATATCTGACTGGGCCACACATGCTAAGAAGTTTAAGCCTTTCTCTCTTTGAAAAAAAAAAAAAAAAAAAGGTGCAGGGATGTTTAACTTCCAGTTTGGGAACATTCGGTTCCAAAGTCAAGCAACAAGTTTAGCAAATGCCATAAGACAAAGCCATATTCTGTGCAAGCCCAGGGATATTTGAGGGATGCCACTGTCTCCCTCCACGTACAGGCTGATTAGTAAGGAAGGCAGAATTTTTTAAAAAAGGAAAACCAAGCCTTCTCTCGGGATTCAGTCACTGGGAGCAGAGCCCCAGAGGATCTTCCCGTGCTGGCTGTGTCAGTGCAGCACTGGTGTGCTGCCAGGAGTGCAGGAGTGTCTGAGCCTGGGGAGGCTGAAGTGAGATTGCAGGAACAGCTTCCTGCAACTCTTTTGTGTGTCTGTCTTTAAATAAGGTATTTCTGTATGCAATTTCCTATATTGGTTTATAAGGAACTGATTCCATGTCTGCTGCACTACAGACTCTTCCATCTATCCGTGACTCATCCAGCAGCACAAAGAAACAGCTCAGATTAAAAATGCTTTCATACTGGGAGCTGGTGGAGATTTGTCAATGTCTGAGGCTTCCCCTTCACAAGAGATTTTTTTTTTCTCTTTTCTTTGGCTGCCACTGGCTTACATTATCATTCCTAATCTTTTAAGATCCAGGAAAAAAAAAAAAAAAAGCGCTAAAGAAGATAATTTAAGAGTTTTTAGTGTAAAAGGACTAAAGGAAACTCACCATCACACTCTGTCCTTGCATGGCTGCTTGATTTTCCTGCTCCCTTTAAACAATACGGATTGAACCCATAGTTTGATTCTTTTCCATAGGCTTATTTGTGGCTATTATCTGTTTCATAAGGAAAAGCCATCAATTCTGATATAATTTAATTTAATTTTATTGGAATACAATAGTAGAAACAGATGCTTATGCGTGGATTTGATTATACAGAAAATAAATCTTTTTATGCTTTCAATAAATATGAATGGTTGCCCAATACTTCTCATTTTATTGCTGCATTTTTCAACCTCTCTTTGAACTTACTTGAGGTTTGATATTTATCTCAAGGTGACAAGTAAGCATGAAAATCCTCTGAGGTTTCTTTTGTCTATTTTCTTAAGGATGACTACAAGAGTCTTAGGGATGTAGCTAACACAGAAACCACAATCTTACAGATAATTTCTTAAAGAAGTACAATTCTATTGTGTACATTCAATTACCATGGAAATCAAACCCCTGCTGTTAGAACCTTTCACAGTTCATTTTTCAACTTAATACACTATGAATTCTTGTTCTTCAAGTGTTATTAAATTGTCTCTTTGAAACTTCTTTCCAGTGGTCACACACAAACGAGAATGACAGAATATGCTGAGCTGGAATGAATCCTCAAGGATCACTGAAATCCGATTCCTGGACAGGAGCCTGCACAGGACCCCCCAAGAACCACACCATGTGCCTTAGAGCCCATAATAGTAAAAGATCTGTAATATTAGACAGTAACAGGTCACTCTGCAAATCTTCTTAAGCCACTTTCAACTACAGGACAGTAATTATAGCTCATTGCTTGCAGATTCTCATTCACTATGTACAGGGTATTAAAACTGCCCTGCTGTGGACATCAGGTGTGGACATTTCTGTTTGCTAGGGGACAGCTGCCACTCACCTCTATTCTAATCAAAGCATTACCAGAAAACCTAAATTGCAAAGTGGTCAATGCATTTTAAAAGCAGAAATACTATGCTTAGAGGCCATAGATATTTTTTTCTTTTTATCCTGTATTCCCTCTGCAAAGGATAGTCCAGGTTACAGGATGACTTTTGAGAAACTTTTGTTTTAGCACAGGAAGCACCACTGGGTTTCACAGCATAACCTATTTCAGTTATTATGACAGAGTGAGGATCATGCAGTTCCACTGCATGGTAACCCACCTCTGCCAAGCACCAAATGTCCCCATTACAGACTCTAAACCCACAGCCCGCTTTTCTGGGTGTGTTTACTGCCCTGACTAGACTGACACACGGCACACTGTGAGGTTGGGGCATTCTGCTGCCACTGAGCAGCAAAATGAACATTGCTCATGATTTGCAGAAATCGTGTGGGAGGCAAGAGCAGCATAAATGACACATCCAGTCTATTAAAGCAGTGGCTGACATTGGTGGCAAACTGTAGTTAAATCCTGTCAGGAGGAAGCTTTGTAAATTGCAATGCCAGGTGTTGGTCTCTTTTACCATGCTAAAATGTCCTATGGATCAGGAATTTTGGGCTAGGATTCAGCAGACATCAGGCTTTTTGTCCTTTTATAGACTCAGAAAGCCCCCCAGTACTCAGAAAAGCACTGTATTGATCACATAACCTTGTGACAGTAAGGTGTCATCCTCTGTCTGTTATCAGCCAGAGCCTGCAGGACCTCAGCTCAGAGAGGAGGGATCAGCTGGGAGAAAACCTCCTACAAAATCCCAAACTTCTTACAGAGATGCATCAATTTTGACAGGAATTCCCTTGGAAATTTTCTCAAAAGAAGGAGATGTGGAGAACTGCTGCCTACAATAGACGTGTGAGAGATTCAAACTTTTGGGGTTGGATTTATGACCTGATGAGCTGCCAACCCTCAGCCTTTTCCTCAGCAGCCCACCCAAATCCCAACACAGCCTGGCATGGGTATAACAGGAGGCTCATCTCCCCTTTCTTGCCCCTAAGAAGCTCAACATGCAGCAAGGAGTTGGGGAGAATAGGAAATCATCCCTAGTGGTTTGGGAAAAGCCAAGGAGCTTACTTTAGGTCTCCTTTCTGTTATGTTATTCACTACAAACTTCCCTTCTGCAAGAAGAGTTTTAATAACATAAGATTTTAAGTCCATGAGAGAAATTAAATAACACTAGAAAATATAAAGAGTTCAGATCTTCCTAATGCTTTAGATGTTGGTACCTGGTATTAATTCAGTAATTACTGAATTAATTACTGCATACAAAAACCCCACAAAAACAACAATAAAAAAAGGCCACAAAACACCCCTTAGTTCAGAAATTGCTTAGGTTTTTCTGTTTGTTGATTGGGGTTGGTTTTTTTTTAATAGCAAAAATCTGCAATGAAGCATTCTTTTGAATATTCCCATTCCTCTGGTGGTGCTCAACATGATGGGGAAATTGTTTGATAGGAAATGAAATGTTAATTGTACCTAAAAAAGGCAGCATCTCTTCAATCTGCATAACCTGACTGGTACGGCTGTCAATAACACATCAAACCTCTAAACAGACAAGCCTGGTGTTTATGAAAACAATCTTGCCTTGAAATTGTGGATAGAGCAGAGCTTTTTTGGTCCTGAACAGAATTTTTGCCTTGGAGCAGCTGATCCATTTGCTGGGAACCAGGACAGAAGTGGAGCTGGCATTGCTTAAATGAGACTGGGAAAGGAAAAACCTTTGTTAGTCACTAAGGAGTGTATACTGCACTGGAAACTGTGCAAACTTCATCTTACATAAAGGGTATTGTCAATTACAGATAATCCTTGGTAATTAAGTATTGATCTTGTTTGCTTTGTAAGTATGGCAGCAGGAACAAAGCCTGTCCTCATGCAGCTGCTCCAGCTCCATTTGGCACTTTAAGAGGCACAGTCCATTTGAGTAGCACTCCCTCTGTGTTGGTAGGTTAGCTGCAACTCCCTGTGGATCAGCTCTACCTCTTCAGCTGTAAATGTAGGTCAGCTGCCTGCCGTGAGTCTGCTCCTTATCTGTAAAAGCACAAGTCCTCACACGCAACTTCTCAGAGAGCTGCATTTGTCTGTCCTGTGAGAAAGCTCCTTTTTCTGGAGCAGAGAGCTGATTTTGTGCCATTAGCAGTGACACCAGCATCCTTGTTTCTGTCCTGGCCCACCTTTGTCACCAGCCCCCTGTGACACAGCCACTGCCAACATCCTGCCTGCTGTGGCACAGCCAGGATGTCCTCAAGGCCAGTGCCCATCATTTGTGCTGCATCACTGTGATGTGGATGTTTTCTTCCACCATTCAAAAGAGAACAGGTTAGTTAAAATAAATCCCCGAACAAGAACTCCTCAAAACACCAAAAAAACCCCAAAACATGCAAGCAAAATAAAATCTCACCAACTGGTAATGCTGGAGAGGTAAATTAAGTGATTGTGGCACCAGTTTAAAGGAAACAGTTCAGCAAAGGTTAAAAGAGAATTAAAAGCAGTAGGTCCTATCCACTACTCAGTTTTAAAGCTGTGTGTAGGATTTGCTGTTGGGATTTACAGGTGTGAAAAGCTCAGTTCTGAAAGGAAAATGCATGGTGAGTTGATTGAAGGTAATATTTCACACCACCGGAATTAAAGACATGTCCAGTGCCAAGCCATCTAGAAGGGCTGTTAATGCACAAGGAAATGAATTTTTGCTGTGAAGGTGACTGAGCACTGGCACAGGTTTCCCAGAGAATCTGGGGGCTCTGCACCCTTAGAGATACTGGGAAGCTGTCTGGACACAGTCCTGGGCACAGCTGGCTCTGGGTGACCCTGTTTGAGTAGGGGCTTGGACCATATGAGCTCCAGATGTCCCTTCTAACCACAGCCAGCCTTTTATTCTGTGAATTCAAAATGTGTGACCTCAAATGAGCACAGCAGTCCTTGTTAAAATGTCTTTCCTTAATCGCAGAGCTGTTGTGACCAGACTCACTTGGGTCTGTGTCTTGCCTCATTTCTTTGTTCAGCCAAGAAATTCCTTTACTTTCCATCCAGGCTGGTGCTGAACTGTTTCTGTGAGTTTTCTGCCCTGAGCTACCTCGAGGTTTTCAAACCTGAAGTCAGCTTGGTTTGTCCTCAGCATGACTCTGCCTGACTTGTGACCGCCTCCAGAGCAGACGTGGGGGAGCATGTCCTAAAAAAACCCTCTTGTCACTGTAATCACAGTTTAAGAGGAATCTGATTTTCATATTCTTTCCAATCTCTGTATGTTTTCAAATGGATTATTTCTTTTTGTTTTGCTGTTGCTTTTTTTTTTTTTCTTAGTTTCAAGCACCATTAAGGAGCCCCCTGCAGTTTTGCCTCATCTCTCTGTGCCTACTGCTGTTGGTTTATAGGAACAACAGTGGCTTTCTGTGATCCATGTATTTATCTACTGAAACATGATTAGGAAACTATTTTTTCTCTTAAAGCACTTAAGATTTTCCCCTTAAGAAACCCATTGACTCTCTTGTATCACTCTAAATCCCTCTTCAATAGGCATATTGCTTTCTCTTTCATTAAATAACTACACCACCATCTCCAAAATACCTGTTTTAACACAAAAAAGCCAGATTTCCTGCCCCTACTGGTGGGGTGGAACTAGGTGATCTATAAGGTCACTTCTACCCCAAAACATTTTACGATTCTATGAAATTAATCTGGCATTTTCTTGCTCCTGTGTATAAAAGCCCCGTGTAGCTTCTCCTGCCCAGCTTCCTCTGTTCCCATCATTTTGCCTCAATAGAAATCCACCAGCAGTACTTAAGTTCAAAGCAAAAATAAGCTCTAGGAGGGAAGAATTTTCTTTTTCTTAGGCAACACATAATTATCCACTCTTCAGTTCATATGGAACTTGTTTTCCCATTAGGCTTACAAGGGGCTGCAGCTGTATCTTTCCCTTCAAGCTCACAAAAAAAACCCCCAAAACCAAAAAGCCAAAAAAACAAACAAAACAAACAAACAAGCAAACAAAACAAAAAAACCAAAACCAAAAACAAACAAAAAACCCAAAAAAAACAAAGACAACAACAAAAAAACACCCTCTTGCTGGATTTGCTTTCTGGTAATTTTAGAAAATCAGTTCAAAGCAAAATATCACCAAGTTGCCATATCTGGAAACTGCATTCTGATGTTTATGTGCCTACACAGGGTCTTGTGGCAAATATTATGTTGTTCTTGTGATGCCTTTAGATTTTTGCCTTTATGTTTCAAATCCTGTACTGCATTAGTGCATAACTCTAAACTCCATACAGGGTGTTAGTTAACTGTTTTCACATTTTGATCAGACAAAACAATTCCTCTCTAGGCCTAGGACTCAAGAACACCCCATAGCCTCAGGCCCTAAAAAGTATAAACACAAGTGAATTGTGGGGAACAAGCTGGGGGAATATGACTTCATTAACTGAGGCTGGAATTATAGGATTAACCCCTGATATGCAAATAAACCAAACTTATTTCTCTCTGAAAAACTCATGGCCATTGTCCAGCTTGGGTGTAGCCTCTGGGAGGCTCCTGACTGCCCAAAGTGTTATCTATTGAAGGCCTTTAATAAATACCCACTTTATTCTCTTAACCTTGTCTAGCCTCTGTTCTAGGCAGCCACTCCAAGGCATCACTTGCTGTAGTGGAAGAGAAGGTTCTGTACCCAGCATGGTGAGCACTGCAGTGCTCTGATCTTGGCCCCAGGAGTAATGAAGCTGCAGTAGTGATGTGTTGGAGTCCCTGTTCTGAGTAACAAGACAAAGCACACACATACAGGCTGCTTGGGATGTTTGCTCAGGATTTCTGCTTAAAGACAGGAACTGGCTTGGACACAGATTTGATGTAACAAGGATTTTGCCCATGCTGCAGAAACAATTCTCTTTGAAATTCTTTTATTTTAGATTTTAACAGACTAAAACAATCTTATGGTCTCTGCACTTTTATAAGGAATAATTACTCTTCTATTTATTTCTGCAGTCCAAACAGTAATATTTGAGATTTACTGTGAACAAAGCAGGGAGATTTTTCTTGTTTAGTTCAGTATTCAAAGTGAGTAGAGACAAAAGATTCTCACCTTTCTCATAGTTAAAGAAGCAGACTGGAGAATCAGGTGTGCACAGTTTGTCAAAACTGAAATAAATCTGAAAGCATAAAGTGGCTGCAGTGACCTCTGTCAGTACAAATTACTCAGGTTGGTTTAGCTAAAAACACTCCCGTTTCCTGAAAGAAAACCCTTTAAAAAGGGTTTTGAAAAGGCTATTTCTCAATGTGAGCCTGAGCAGGACCTTCTAAATCTTTCCATGGAAACCTATCAGCAGAGAAAGCATTAGGCTCTGACCATGGTTAGCCTTTTTCAAAATAAGCACGAAAAACATTTAAAAAAAATTGGCACTTGTCGTAAATGTGAACCAAAATACATAAATCTGTCTCCAGTTATCAACTCAGCATCTTTATTTATGGGCAAGAGATGGACAGGAAAGCTTCAGGAGGAGCATCATTCACAATATCTGGATGTGCTGTGGGTAATCAGCCTCAAGGGAAGCCTGGCAAACTCAGTGCTCTTTCTGCTTGCTGGGTTTAGTTTTACTTTAGACCTTTGATCATTTACTGGTGCCACTGAGCCAGAGATTCTGTAAATAGTCCCCTGAGTTCCTATTTACTGTGTGCACTGCACAGATGGATAAACCCACTTGTTATCCCTTGAGTATTCTCTTAAAAATCTGAACTGGTGGAGGAAATGGTGCTGGATTTCCATTAGAACTTTGAAAGATTCCTCTCTTGTCCCGTTATCACTGTGATAAATCTCTGCAAGATGCACCTTCTCACCCTTCCAAGTTTCTCTGAGGGACAGCATAAGGCAAATGGCTTTCATGAATCACCTCTTATTGACAAGACTGTCTACCTGTGTTTTGGGGAGATAAGGGCTATCTGGCTATCAAAGTTGGTTGTGGACAGAAGGCATACGGCAAAATTTACAGAACATTCTTCTTCCACTGTTTTAAGCTGCACAGATGATAACAAATGAAACTGATCATAGAAAGATGATTTATTTAATAATACATTTTGTGAGTCTTGACCACAAACCTTTTCTTGGTACGATAAAGCACCTCCTAAAGATTGAAATCAGTTGAAATTACACCACTGATGAAAGCAGCATTTTGTGATGGTGTTGCTGACATGGTTGACACTGTTTTCCAGTGATGGCTCAGTCCAGGTCTATGAAGATGACTACAAGGCCAACACAGACCCATTTTGTTTCCTCCAGCAAGCATTGGCTCTTGTCAGTACAGTGGCATGTTAGTGTGCACCAGGCTGAAGGCTGTGTTATACCATCAGGTCATGGGTGCCACCCCAATACTGCTCACTTGGTGTGTGATATCAGAAGATAAAGAAATCCTAATCTGGCCTCATCTGAAACTTTACTGAATCTCAAGGATTTTGTCACAAAACTCCTCCAAACAAGCCTTGTAAAGATCAAGAGAGTCTGACATGCCTATTTGTTTAAATGATCATTATAAAAAGGATTTTCATTTAATAATCTTTATTCCAATCACCACTGTGAAATCATGATAATAAATAAAGCATCAGCCACCATGTGTTATTCATTAAGCTGTGCAAGCTCAACTGCAAGTGCAAAATCCACAGTAATCACATTTGGGTAATTTTTTCAGGAAATATTTTTGCACAGCAGACATCTATCCAGAAAATTTATTTGCAAAATACTGATTTGTTGCTGGTTGGCATAAAAGGAGAGTTAGAACAATTAGGTTTTATGCTCATGCAGTTTGGTCTCACTTTTCTAGAGCTGAGACTGCAATTTTTTTGGCTGATCTTGAAAGAAGAATTTAAAAGTGATGGGTCATTGACTGCTTGTTCCAACAAGAAGGACTGAAATCAGTTGGAGGTTTAAAGTGCAGTATCAGGACAGAGAAAGAGTTAGGGTGAAAATATTTCAGGGAAAGGTTTCTAAACAAATCTAAGGTTTTGGAAAAAAAGCCAAGGCAAAAAGGAGCTCTCAGGCTTGATTTGGGTCAAGAAGACAATAGGCTAGGCAGACTGTAATTATCTAACTTTTTTTTTTTTTTTAAAGAAATTTAGAAATTATGCAAAACCCCTAAATATTGTTTTCTGAAGTTAAGGAAGATGAAAGATGTCCTCATCTGGTGAATAAATTTATTTCTAAAGTTAGTAAGTTGTTAACGTTCCAAATGCTGGATGGATGCACACAGGACAATCACCCTGTGGCAAGTGTTCAATATGAGCCTCACTTGCTATAGGTTAGATATTTTATAAAAAGTAACTTGATTCTTTAAAAGTGGGATTTGTCCTTTTCAATTCAGATGTCTGTAACTATACCTTAAATTATTGTCTACATGAATGTCTTGTCAGGGGGAGAAGGGGTATGCTGGGAACAGATTTAAGGCACCTAAACAAAGTCCATCTCATCCTGGGAGTGCTTAATTCTTTCCTTTGACAGCAAAGAGAGACTGTGTGTCCAGTTCAGACTGCCATTACCTCCTCTCTCTGTAAACCCCTAACGTCAGGTAAGATGAATCCCACCCCCAGGAGGTACAGAAAGGAGGCAGAAATTTGCTACAGCAACAAGCTCCTCATGTAGAAGGAAACCTGTGGAAAGGCAAAGCTCAGGCTGAGTTGTGGGGGATCAATGGAAGCTCCCTTCATTGGGTGGAAATGACAGAAGGAGGGATGACCTGCTGCAGGTGAATAATTGCTGGGTAATTCCTGGGGGATCTCAGCTAATGGAGTTGCAGCTTAATTAAACCTCATCATTCATAGCTTCCCTTGATTGCTTCTCTTGAACAGTAAATAGAGGAGGGAGGCAAATAGTACAAACTCTGCCAGGCAAGTGGGCTGTTCACATTAATGAGTGTGAATTGTGCAGTAGCTGCAGTCAGCAGTGGCATCAGGCTGGGGAGGAAAGGGGATTCTTACCACAGCTGTTCTCCCCAACAATTAGGAAAGGCCTGTTCAGGAGTGCTTTTGTTTTTAAGCACAAAGTGAAGACAAAAATTATGCCTAAAATGCGATATGAAGGGTTTTGAAAAAAATACACAGCATAAGAATGCTCCCAGGCTGGCACCTTGAGGTTTGGGAAGAGCACTGTGCATATGAAGTAAGTGTGATGCTATTTATTCCACTCTTTGAGCTTTGCTTTAATTTGGGGAGAAATTAAATCCTTTAATATAATCAAAACAAAGTAGGTTAGGGGAATATAAGCCAAACTGGCTAAAAGAAACGACTGGCTTTTTTTAAAAAAAGCATAATTTCAAAAGTTTTCCCTGAAAACCTGGAGCATACTTTGTCAGATTGTCATCTGCACAACTTGTGTTTGAGTAAAAGGAATCCTCTCTCATGCTTTCCTACTCTTACCACATATGGATCCATCCTCTAACCTACTTGGGTAGTTGTGTTTGAAGAATAAATGGTTATCTGACCCCTGAGTCCAAGCTGAACAGCATGAGAAAGGAGGAAAGAGTGAAACTACTTTCCACCACGATTTCAATTACCACATTTTTCCCTCCCAAGTAAATTTCTAATCAAAAAAAGAAGGGAATGTGATCCAATGTCCTTTAGTCAGTACCACCCCTTTCTGAAGGACAGGGAAGGTTGTTTGGAGAAGAGATATTCAACAACCACAGATGTGCTCCAGAAAGAAACTGGCTCTACGGGTTCAGTGTGTGCTATTTTATACTGCCTTATATGCAGAATGTAATGTGCTTTAGTAATGATGTTTCAAAAAAAATTTAGTGTCATGGTTGATCCTCTTTTTTTTTTGAATATTTGTATATGTTTTATCTATCAACAATGGAGGCCAAATTACTCAAAAATCAGTCACCTCATGCAAAATTCTTAAATGTCACCATTGATTATTACATAGATTAGAATATAAATATCAGGTATTTATCATAGCAGTTAGATTCACAAAGGTTTGACATGAAATTCAGAATGTAAAAAGGCAGGAGAAATTTCCAAGCCTTTCAACATTGTTTGAAAGGTATGTTAAGTTTTCACTGCTTTCTTGTGATAATGTATCATGTATCTATTGTTCATAAATCCTGTTCTCTTGCAAAACAGGAGCATGTCAAGTGTAACTTTAAATGACTTACAGATGTACTCGACAAGGTGGAATGAAAGACCTATTTCCCTGCCTTTCAAAGATGACACTATTGACATTTTGTTTTCATCATGAAGCAAGTATGTGGTTTCAAGAATGCTCAAATGCTGCTGCCTTTAAAATGAAGTGCATGTCAAATGCTCTGAGGGAGTAACCCAAAAAACTCATTTTCCAATATAGTAAAGAGCAAGAAATTCCTGCTCTAGGCACATGAAGAAAACAAAGTAGATTGGGGTAATTTAATGCAATGAGATAGAAATTTATTTGAAGACAATTGGCACGCACTGATTTACTGCAATAGTGCTTGGGTTACATCTGTCCCCTTTTGAGCTGATGTCGAAGAGATTTGCAGCATTGAACATCTCAGTCACTAAGTTGCTAAATAGATGCTGAGAGGCTGTTATGTCTTTGATTTGCTTGGGTACCAAGCAACAATCCCAGTGAAAATATCAGTGTGCAGCTGATTCTGGCTCTTTAGAATTGTAAAATGCCACACCTAATATTCCTGGCCAGAGAAGTTCCACATAGTGTCTGAACTGTTATGTCATGGTCGAGTTAAGTAACTCCCCATGCTGAGTCTGACATTTCCCATCTCCTGAGCTGTACTGGGATTTGTGCTCCAAGTTCATCCTGCATGTTGCCTGTGCTGAATCCACCAGTGATGAGAAATGGAGATGGTGATATCAATACTGCAGGGCATGGCATTGCTGAGTGCAGGCCTGGTTTGCAAAGGCTGGAGAAAAGATGTTCTGATTAAAACTGCAACTTCTTAATGCAAATATCAAAACTCACTGTCAGCTTAAAACTCCTATCTCTGAGCTCACTTCATATGTCAGGGACTGCACTGGGAGTGATAAGAGCAATCTCAAATAATTGAAGTATTGGTGTACATTATGAAAGATGAGGAATAAGGAATAAAATCTCTATTTTTTCTTGAGCTTCTCTTATCCAAGAGGAGGCAAAGGCAGTGGCCAAACTAGTAATAGGCATTTAAGGAAAGTAATTGACTGCTAGCCTTCAAAAAGGATCTGATGTGGGTTTATTATCTGTCATAGTCGACTTACAGCATATAATAGAATTTAATGTTGGAAGCCAGGTATCATGTATCCAACACTGATAACTATTTCAATTAGTCTCCAGGTGAATATTTATGTAATATCTTCATTCTGTGGGTATTTTTTTTAACAGATATGAGAGATATTACTTATTAACAGATATTATCTTACTGAACAAATAAACTTGTCCTTAGAAAAAAACCAGACTTTACTGAATTAGAGAATATACCCAGAAAGATGCCTATCTATGTAACATGTTGCTTGTCATTTTTTTATCACTGGAAGTAAGAACTTTGTTAGGCACATCTGAAGCTCACAGTCTGGCTGGCATGACGTGGATATTCTTTATTGGAGTATTTCTGAAGGCTTAGAAATTGTCTATTTTCTGCAAACAATTTATGACCACAGGTTGCTTGGAAGACACTCAAAAGACTTTACTGGTATTCATCCACAGGCAGGTTCCACTTTGGTATCTGTTTTCTACTATTATGTTCATTTTAAGCAAGTATCACACTGGGGCAATCTTTGAAATGTTCTTGAGGCCTAGTTTTAGTTTCTTGGGGGTTTTTTTGGTTTTTTTGTCGTTTTTGTTTGTTTGTTTGTTTGGTTGGTTTTTTTGTTTGTTTGTTTTGGTGGGTTTTTTTAATTCTACCGTGCCAATCATATTTCATAGCACAACAAAGATGACATTAACACAGATTTTGCTAAAAGACACTAAGTCACACACACACACAAAAAGACATTTGGTTGTTTCAGATATTTTTCCTTCATCCTTTCTTCTGTGCTGAAAAATCACAGAAGAATATGAGGTACCCACAAATCTAAGCTGCAAGATGAACTCAGTCCAATGTTATACAGAATAGCCTTTCTCTTGTGGATTTCATTTAAGGAAAGAAAAACTGTTAGGGATTAAGGTATTTGGGATGGAAGATCAAAGAAGGAACAAATTAAATAAATACAGAGTCTGAAGTCTGTTGATTTCATTCAATATTCTGTGGACAAAGAATTTACTAGTGGTTTTGTGAACTAAGCTGTCATCTCTGCTAATTCTCTCTTTTGTTCAATCAATGTGTGGACATATTATATCAAACAAATGCATGGGATTCCTCCAGGCTTAATTTGGTGCAGTTAATAAACTTTCCACTCATCAGCTTTCAGTGGTTAATCCGGATTGTTTCACCTCCTCCTGTTGACTCTAGAGGCTGCTGAGAGGGACTTTATTCTCCTGTATGAAATTGTAAGTTATTTCAAGGTTTGTTTCCTTCAAATAGAGAGATTGATCTGTGCTTGACCAATCCTTCATCCCTGTCACTGTCTCAAAGTCAAAAAAAGGCAATTGTGTGGCCTTACTCTCAAATACTGCTGATCACATTATGCTATTTCCAGGAGCAACTGCTTGTTGATTTGAATGATTTGGTTTTGAAATATCATGGTTTTGAAATATCTTAAATGGCTAGTACTGATATTTTTTTTATTTTGAGATTTAAAGTTTTTTAAGTACTGCTGGAAAGTTCACCTTCAGCCAGTTTGCTTTAGCTGATAACTCCAAGAGCACTGGCATCACATCAGCATCCGTAAGCTTTAGACAGACTTGGTCTGGTGATAACACTGTTTACAATAATGCTTCAGAGAGGAAGGAAAGCCAAAACCAAGCCAGATTCAGAACAAGGTTTTGAGATGCTGACTTTCAGGCCCAGGACACATAGCAGGATGCTTTAGGACAGACAGGCTGCTAACTACAAAAATTTGCAGCATTGGTGCTGTACCGATGTCGCTGCCACCAGCACAGTTTGAGCTCTCCGTGTTTGCAAGGACTCAAGTGCAAATTTAATGGAAACCCTGATTTCAAAGGACAAGATTTTCATTTTACAGCTTGTACTTCATGGTCTTCTCAACTAGAGTAAATTGAATGAAGCAGGTCCTCATCTGTCCCATGTTAGGTATGGTTTCCTGTGCACAAACATTTAGGTGGGAAAGCCTTTTAGACACACACAGTTAACTTTGGTTCTGCTTCTTGGCTTCTTCAAATGCTCGAAGAAATTGAAAAGTTATCCTAAAATGTTATCTAATTTCTGCTGTGAAACAGGAATTTTCTGCTGTGAAGGAGAGGAATTGGGAAGTGAAGCTGGGCCCTTGGGACACTGTTGATGCACAAGAGGCTCATCAGGACCACACCTGCCAGAAGGCCTTGGTGAAGGGCCCCATTGGGGTTCAGAGCAAATCTTGAGTATCCTACAGCACTAAACTGTTCAAATTATCCCTGATGAAAAGTGGGTAAGAGAAAACCAGTTTTGATATTAGGTTTGATTATATTATTATTCTGATTGTTTTGGAAACCTACAGCATAAGCATGGCACAGCTGAGGGTTTGGACTGCCATTGGTAGAGTTTGTGCTCATTCCTTAAGAAGTATCAAAAATAGAGTTTTGAAAGGGCCAGGGACAGTATATATTTCTGGGGAGTGAAAAGTGAGGAAGGCTTTTGTGCTTAAAATTTATACTAGAACTGAGAACTTAGTGCTAACATAACATTTTCCATGAAGCGGCCGTTTGTCTAATATGTGATTAAACATTTGCTTTAAAAACATATTAAACCATCAATATTTTGCATTTTTTGACTTTAAAATGATGCCATGTTTACAGATGAAACTCTAGAATCAGACAGTGAAAATAAGTATAAAATATCTTACACTTACACTTACACACAAAAAACAAAAATGTCTCTGACTTATAATTAATGTAATGTAAACTCTTTGACTTATAATTAATGTAATGTAAAAACCATTTGTGATTTTGTAATTTTCCATGTTTGTTTTGCCCCCCCTCAAATAAAAACCAAACTGAAAAGAGAATTTCCCATTGTGTTCTGATCCTTAAATTGAATATTTTGGTTTATTTTATGTCTTTCCCACATTCTCAAGTATTTATTACATAGAGATTTTTTTATTCCAAACAACAAAAAATATATTAATCTTTTTGGGGGCTCTTGATTCAGGTGTTCATGTGCATTGATTCCCATAAAAATGAATTAACAATAAGCCTTATGTTATTTTGTTTCTGTATGTATAATATTTTAGTAAAGAGTTTTATCAATAATTTTGTCCTGGGAATAGTTTTAAAGAAATGAAAATATTGAACAATCACAAGTCTGTGAATTCTCTCCAGTAATCACACAATTGTATGCAATTTTGTGCCTTGTGGATTTCTTTTCCCTTAAGTAGTTATTTCATTTCAGCATAGAGGAAGATTTGGCATTAACAGATGTAAATGTTCTGTACTATGCAATTAGAATAAAATTCTTTTTCCTTGAAATTCTGCCAATTTACAATATTGTGAGCAGAAGAACAAAAAAAAATGAGCTGAACATTATAAAAAATCCTGAGAAGGTCTGAGAGAAAAAAAAAATGATGAAACACATAATAAGCTCTACCGGTACACAGAATAATTTTTTTAATACTGGTGAGAGATATCATATTGCTCCTCAATTTCTGTATCTTCCTTCTTCCACAAAAACTTCACTCAACTAAATCCTTCCAGATCTGCTCTATGATACTTCTGGAAGGAGCAATATTTAATTCAAATATAATTCAGACCACATCAGTAGAAATGTTGAGAGTGGATGGACAACACCATGAGAGCAATAAACATGCTCTGACACCTAAATGCAATTAGAGTGGGATTCAGAAAGTGAAAATATCATGTGGGGAAATGGCCATGGGGTCTGCAACCAAATGTGTTTAGGAAGTGTGCAGGAAGTGTTCCATAAAATCTGATTACAAAAGGCAGCAAAGGAAAAGGATTCAGAAGGGAAATGGGAAGAGTTTAGGGCTAATTAATATATGCTCAAGTGTAAGAGTGGCCATCTGGCAACTCATCCCTAACCTGTACCCTCAGGAGAAAGGAAACTATGATGAGTAGAAAAGATGAGCAAAAATAATTTAACACTTCAAAGAGAGAAATGGGATAAAGAAAATTATGAAATCTCTAGAAAGCTTTGGCAAGAGTTGTGGAGAAGCAGTAAAACTCGAGGAGAGCAGAAAGGCTACCTAAAGCATTTTTTTAAAATAAATATTTGAGTTTGGCAATGGTTCATCACCCGACTGGTGGGAAACAGAGGCAACATCTCAAACACATGCACATGCACTTCTATAAACAGCAAAGAATACACAGCCGGTAAGGTCTCATACAGAAAATAAAGAACTGTCACTGCTGTTAAAATGTGCATCAAAAAATACATTTACAATGGCCTCTGCAGCTGAGATATGTACAGAAGACATGATTAGAAACATCACTGTCTTTGGCCCTGACAAAATCTAATCATAACTTTTAGAAGGAAAGAAGTCTTTAATATAAGGAAGGAAATTGTTATGTTTATTAAAAGAAAGGAGCAAAATTTCTCTTTCCAGTTTAAACTTCTCCAGCTTTTTAACTTGTAGATACCTTTTTTCCTGTATTTGTAACTTTATAATGGCAATGAGGTTCTATAGGAAATTAAATGTTTACTTGCATTCCAGAGTTTCTTCTGATTCAAGTGTTAACTGTCCAATACAGAATAATTTTTTATGTATGTAAGGATCATGCCCTTATAGCAAGAAAAAATTGCACCAGATCTGATTACCATTGTTCTTGAAATAAAATGGGTTAAAAGAAATGAGTTCTTGTCAGACCAGTCAAATAACTGTTAGTATCTTAGATGAACCCAACACATGCTTTCTCCTGTTGCTTCTTTTATCTGAGGGTTATCACTTTTTCATGATCAATTGTTTTGTTGTTGGAGGTAGACTGCTGTTGGTAAAGTTATCCTGAAGCAGTTGGGTCAGTAAAAGAAGTTTGAAGAGAAAAAAAGGCACTGAAGTGAATAAAACTGTCTTCAATATAAAGGTTCACAGGAAGACCAAGAGTGCATAATAAAAATGCCTTCTGCCTTTTGTGTTTTCTAATGTGAGGAGACTTTGGCATTTATTTCAGTTTTATATGTGGAAGGATATTAGATGAGACTGTACATCCAACAGGGTTACTATTCACAGATACCCCTGTAAGCTGCCAGTCATCACAGCCAATAGCTCTGGAGAATGGAAAATTCATGAGATGATGAAAGTAATATAAGGATGTTAAGAAATATTTTGCCCTTCAGCTCTGGGTTAAAGCTTGTTTAGGTGGGTACCATTTCAGAAATAATTAGGAATATATGTAATTTAGGTTAAAATTATCTTCTTGAATTTTAAAATATTATGCAAGATAGCATATGAACTGATATCTAGAGGAGTATTGGTAGTAGGATGCTGGTACAGCTGGTTCTGTGTGGCCTTGGAAGGAAAATCAATGTGGTTTTGGTTGCCCATGTCTTTAATGAGTCAAAAGTACTGACAAGTTTGAGCCCTTCCTCCTCCTCTTCCTTTCTTCATTGACTTCTCCAAAAGCTCAGCAGAACTCTGCTGCTTCTCTTCTGGTCCTTTAGTGTTTTTTCAGGTCTGGGGAACAAGAGCAGGGAGCAGTGCAAAAAAAGGGGGAAAAAACATATGGAATCCTACCAACCTTGTTCATACTCTTAATGTTTTTTCTTTCTTGTTTATATTTTAGCTGAAGTGGTTTGAGGTGTTGGTGCTTAATACATACATGTGTTTGAAGGAAGGATCAAATCAAGTTTGTCAGTGACTAAACAATACAGCAGTGTCTGGACAAAATGGTTTATCAATGGTAATGACAAAATGTTTATCAACAGGAGCAAAAGTTCTTCCAACAAATTGTTGAAGTTCCATTTGTCTTCTTGTTTTGTCTGGTTGTGACAGCAATTAAGGGGTGGAAATTATTAAGAGACAGGAGAAATTACTTTGATGAGCAACTGGGCAATTAACTGCTCCTAAATCAATAAGAAGTTTAATATCACGGTTTCTAAGCTTTTTTTCAATTTAATTTAAGCTTTCTCCCCAAAAATCTTCCTTCAGTCTTTTTGTGGCCGTGCACGTATAACTGCTTGAAACAACAGACATAAGCAAACAAAAGTAGACCTTTGTTTAACATGAATATATTAAGAAGTTGCAGTTCTCTTCCTTCCATATGTCTGGGAATACAATAGTATTTAAGGGTAAAGAATACTGAATCCAATAAAAACTAAAAAAAACTTTCAAAACTACAAACCTTGTGAGAAAATTTGAAGTCTCAGTATTTGTTCAATGCCATAACATAACTATACAATTCCATGACTTCTAAAATTGCTTCTGAGAGAAATGTGCACTTGCTTGGTTTTTGTAGGATGCAACAATTGCCATGGGTTTCTTTAGTTAAAGGAACAGATGAGATGAAAAAAGTAAAGACTTGATTCTTTCATAAAAGTTTTGTCCTTACCCCCAGTGAGGCAAGAACACTTTTGGTACACTCTACAAGAGTGCAAATATTTGATGATCTGCAGGAAAAAAACCCTCATGTTTTCTATGATTCTTTACTCAATACAACTTCAGTCAGAAGAGTTTTGTATAATATTAGAAATAGATTTCTCAGCACACTCTTTTCATATGAAACTGTTGCAATAGCAAAATGCAAAGTTAATCATGATGAAAGGCAACTTGCAGAAGTTCAGAACCTTCTGCTAAATGCCTTTTTAAAGAACCAAGTGTAAGATTTCTTGGTTCTGAAGCTGTGGGTTTCCACTGATCCTGAGCTGGGCTTACCAGAAACCTACAACAGCACTTTGTACAGTTTTAATGGCCGTTGATAGTAACAGACAGATCCTCAGTCCCCTTCTTCCCTCTCACTTTTTTTTTGCTTCGCATGTTAATCTGGCATAATTAATTGCAATTGGGAGTGCTGTCAGTATTTTATCAGCTGCAGATTTATGGAGTGGGTAAGCTGTTGATTATTAAGATTATTAAGAGGATCCTCCTGATAACTAAGTGCTAGATATTGCTGGGGCTTTAGGGGTTGGGTTTGAGTCTAGGGTTTTTTTAATAAATGGAGAAAAAAGATTGAGCACATCATTAGAAATGGTGAATGTTTTCCAGTGAAGTTACAACTCGAAAGGATCAGGAGATGTAATTGCAACTGTACAAACACAGAAATTCAGTACATCGATTCCATACCTCAATATTTTCCAGGATATATGTGGGAGAAAGATTACATATATTTGGTCAAATCAATTCCATGCTCAATCCTAAAATTAATATTTTTCAGATTACCTGGCAAAACTGTGTATGAATAAGATAAATGAAAAAAAGGCTGGTTTTGTCTAACCCCCATTTCCAATCAACCCACTTAAAAACCCCAAAAAGTGACTAAATTGACCTTTTACAAGTATTCCCAAGCCTTAGAAATTAAATATAAAGGAATACTTTTAATGTGAGAGCCTATAAACACATTTGACTTTTAATTTGTTTGTTATGGTGACAGACAAGTTAATGACAGAAAAAGGAAAGCTGAAGGAGAAAGTTTCACTGCCATGATTTAACCCTGGGTAGCAACTCATCTCCACTGCTGCTCATTCACTCCCTCCAGTGGGATGGGGAAGAGAATTAGGAAGATAAAAGAGAGAATGTTCATGGATGAAGATAAAAATGGTTTAATAGGTAAAGCAAGAACTACACATGCCAACAACCTCCAAAAAGGGAACTTAATCACCATTCCCATGGGCAGGTAGCTGCTCTGCCATCTCCAGGAAGGCAGAGTTCCATCCAACATTACAGTGTCTTGGGAAGACAAAATCTACTCCAAACATCCTCCCCTTCCTCCTTCTGCCCCCAGTTTTATATGTTGAGAATGGTGTGATATGGCATGGAATGTCCCTTGGGTCAGCTGGGGTCACCTGTCCTGAGTGTGCCCCTTCCCAGTTCCTCATGCACCCCCAGCTCCTCACTGGGCAAGCACAGTGGGAAGCTGCAAAGGCCTGGACCCTGTAAGCACTGCTCAGCAGTACAAAAACATCCCCAAATTATCAACAGTTTCCAGCCCAAACACAAAATACAGCCTCATGCTATGTACTGGGAAGAAAAATAACTCCACCCCAGCAAAAAACAGCACATAGACAAAGACAAATACCAAGATACTATGAGGGCCTCTTTATTTTCTTTCTTTTTTCTTTTTTCTTTTTTCTTTTTTCTTTTTTCTTTTTTCTTTTTTCTTTTTTCTTTTTTTTTATTTCCTTAGGGAAAGAATTGTCCAAAATTAAGAGATCTTACCCCAGGCTGTGCTTGCTACCTAAAGCAGAGATTTTTGTCTTTGCAGCATCATATAATTTCAAAGTTATGTCAACATCATAAGTATGTAGCTGTGGAGTATTTCATTTTCTTTCATTTTATTTTCCAATCTGCACAGGTTGTCTCTTCCCACACAATGCTGTTCTCCCATTCTCTCGCCTGCTAATATCCACATCCTTCTCATGTGTTTGCCAACACAGGCCCTCATTAATTTCTAAGTGAACTTCAAGAAGCCCTAAATGGGGCAAGACCAAAACAATGGGTGCATTTTACAGAACAGGAGGTGTTGACAGTGTCAAAACAGAGTGCAGTGAATCCTGCAGGTCTGGCTGCTGCCCATGATCATTAGAGGTTAATACTCTCTCCCTCTGATTCAAGACAAAACCTCTCAGTAGGAAAAGATTTCCCCTCCTCACAGTTGTAAGTACAGCTCAGGTTGGTGAAACTAACTTCATTGCCCAAAGATGTGAGATGAAAGCCCTGCATCAGCCACCGTTAAAAGTTTCTGACAGCCGTTGCTGGATGCTTTTCTAGTGCCACTGCAGAAGCCATGCCAAGCTACTTCTGGTCCTTGCCAAAATAGTCAGTGCCCTCAGGTGTTTCAATCAAATAACGTCCTCAGCTGATTACACACATTTGAGACTGAAAGATGGTGAAAAATCTCCTCCTAATCAGTGTTCTCACTTCAGGTAGTGCTGTGAGGGGGTGGCAGAAGAAGAATGTGGGGCAAATCATCATTGTGCCATCCTTCCATGTGTGCTCTTTGGAGAGCCTTGGACTGCCTCCCACCATCACCTCTCCAGGCAGAGGGTTCCTCCAGGCTTAAACTCCCAGAGACACAGCATGTGAGGTGGGGTGGCATTATTTGGCAATTACAATGGGGGGGGGGGGGGGGTGGGGGCATGATTAGGTGGGGATCTCTGCATCCAGGTAAGGCAAATCAGGTGGGCAGGGGAGTTGCACCAGTGGGGAAGGACATGGAAGGTCACGGACTTGGAGAACCCTGGGTCACTGGAGCTGTGTGGGAGGAGGGGGAAGCGTCCTGGGGGGTGACTAGGGGAAGAACACCTGCTCTTACCCCTCGGAATGGGCTGCAAAATGATGCCCCAGTGCTCCTGGATGCAGCTTGAAGTTGTTCTGGCAGCAATCCACTGCCACACAAGGGAGGGGACTGATTGAATTGACTGATTATTTTGCATGATGGTTTCACTCTCCCTTTCCCTCCACTCCTATCACACGCATACACACAGCCCCTCTCCACTACTTCCTAAAAGAGATCTCCTAGGTAAGGGATCAAACAATCTCAACCCGGGCATGGCAGACGGGGAGAAGCGGCTCCAACCACACCCAGCAGCGGGGCGGCACAGCCGGCTGAGGCAGGAGTGTGGCATGTGAGGGGGAAAGCCCCCGACGGAGCCCCCCCCCACGCTGGGCAGCCTGCAGGCAGCCCTGCCCTCTCCGGGAAGGTTCTCTCGCCACGCCTGCTCCGGGGCAGCCCTTGGGAGGGCTCCGGGTTACTCGCCCACCTCCGGCTGAGAAGGGGGCGCGCCCAAAACAGCATCGAATCCACACCTACGGAAGGACAACGGCGTGGGAAGAGGGGGAGGGAAGACGGGGAGGACAGCGCAACTCTCATGCCAACCTCGCAGCCGGCTCTTCCTTCAGGAAGCGAATCCCGGGCGCTCCCGGGGAGCTCTGCCCCAGCAGCGCTGAGGGGATAAGGATGAGACACCTCCTCAGCCGCGCCGGCGGCGGCCGCAGCACCGCGAGCAGAGCCCGGGCGGTCCGGACACGCTGAGACATCCAGCACCGCGGGCAGAGCCCGGGCGGTCCGGCCGAGCTGAGACATCCAGCACCGCGGGCAGAGCCCGGGCGGTCCGGACACGCTGAGACATCCAGCACCGCGGGCAGAGCCCGGGCTGTCCGGACACGCTGAGACATCCAGCACCGCGGGCAGAGCCCGGGCGGTCCGGACACACTGAGACATCCAGCACCGCGGGCAGAGCTCGGGCTGTCCGGACACGCTGAGACATCCAGCACCGCGGGCAGAGCTCGGGCTGTCCGGACACGCTGAGACATCCAGCACCGCGGGCAGAGCTCGGGCTGTCCGGCCCCCAGAGCGCGTCCAGCACCGCGGACAGCGCCCGCGGCCATGGGCTGCCGCGCCCGCCCCGCGCCCCGGCACTGAAGCGGAGCCAGTCCCGACGCGCACATGTAAGATGCTGACCCGGGGACGGTGCCCCTGCCCGAGCCCTTCTCCTCTCAGCTCCTCTGAGAAGCGCCCTGGCTCTAATGCCGCTCCTTTCTTAGGCGTTGGGAAGTTTTGTGGGGGTTGGAGACGCCTCGGGGTGACAGGCTCTCCTGCAAGCCTGAGGACGGGCTGGTGAGAGTGAGGCGGGTTGGCTGCGCGTGAAAGTGGTTTGGCTTTTTACCCTTGGAATTCGGGTTTGGTTTCAGTGTAAAGCAGAGAGGGCTTATTGTTTGCTACCAGCCACATGGCTTGGAGTCACACTGTTTCTTCTTTTGTAGCTGGGTGAAATGTTTAGGAGTTTGGGGTTTTTCTTTTTCGTGAAAGCAGTGTGGGCAAGGTGAAATTAAAAAAAAAAAAGAAAAAAAAAAGTGAAAAGGGACCCTGTATCATGCCTGTTGCAGCTTGCAAGGTCTAATGGTTGTCAGGTGTCCTTCTCTCCACGTTGTTTCCTGTCTTGAGACAACTACGAAGTGAGCATTGAAAAGGGTGCATCAGTAGGGGAAAATGAAATACAGCCAAAAGAGAGATTATTAGTTCTTTTCAAAGCTTTTCTTTCTCTTTTTAATTGAACTGCTTGTTGAAAATCAGCGTTACACTGCCCCCTGCTTGAACAATTAGAGATTTTTCTTTGCTCTCATGACTAGTAAAAAATTATGAATGAACAGGTATTTCTCTGTTGTGTCCTCTAGTATGATCCAAGCCTGAGTTTTGAAGTGCTTCTACAGTGAGGGTGAATTATTCCTAGTTCCCAGATTAAAGCCAGATTTAAAAAAAAAAGAAAAAAAAAAAAAGAAAAAAAAAAAAAAAGAAAAAAAAAAAGTAGAACTTATTCTTCTTGTGACAGCTCATTTGGTGGTCAAACACATTAATGAACGAACAATAGGAGAGAATGTAAAAATAGCCTTAATTTTGGTACATCTATCTCATGTCTTCTGGGATAAATTTGTAATAATTAGCCAACTTCACAACCAGAGATTAAGGTGAAACAAGGAAGGAAGGGAAAAAAAGTAACCTAGTACTTATTTTATAACAAGAGAAGAATTTGAATAAAAGAACAAAGGTGATTATTTGTCAATCTCTCCTGCTTTAAAAGACTTGTATGATATTTCTATGGGATGGGAAAGAAAATGCTGATGATTAGTTTATAAGAAAGAGGAGGGTGAGACAGCTGAAAAGCAGTGGAAGTTTTTTTTCTGCAAGATAGCTGGTAGAATGCCAAATTCCATTTCCATTTTTTTTTTTCAAACCACAAGACAGAGCTGTCTCCTTTCTAGCAAAGACCAGGGAGGATTTGAAAATGTAGATGCTGTTAAAGATTTGCTGGTCTGTCCTAAATGTTTCTAGGCTCTTGTCCTCAGACCATATGTTTCCTGTAATGAAGATATTAAGTGTTTGTGTGTGCCATTGATGAGCATTTTTTAATGGCACCAGAGGCCTGGTTTGTCTTCCTGAACATTCTCATGCTGCCATTCTCTAAAAAGATTTGAAAAAGTGTGTTTTTGCTGACTGCTCCTGTAATTCCACAAGGAGAGAGACCTCTTTCCAAATTCTTCTTTTATCTGTATGAGCAGTGGGGATGATGGGGAAGGGATATTACTTCCTGCATCTGGTTTGTAGGGTTACTCTGCAAATGAATGAATATCTGCCTGCATAGGCTGAAAATTTCTATTAATCACATCTAAAAATATATTAATAAAAAAATCTACTAATGCATCCTAGTCATGTACTCAACTTTTCGTGTAGGAGAATGACACATTGCTAACAGTATTGAATTGGGGTTTTCAATGTTGGTCACAACCCAAGAATAAGTGAAGTGGCACTTCAGCTTTTCAAAGCACAGAAAACTTCAGAATAAGCTACTGTCAATCAAAGCAGCCATCCCAAATTATACTGAGTCTGTTTACATAGTAAATCAGCAATATGTGTAAAAGGATGCTTAAAAGTCTTGTCTTACCAGGCAAAAAGCTTGACTTAAGGTAAGATTTAGAAGATATTTTCCAGGAGAAAAAGTGGGTATCAGAGGACTCGGGCAGTACAAGCCTGTGCAGCATTTGGAATGCCAGAGTAGCCTATTGTATATAGGATAATAAATGTATGCAGTTGCATTCAGTCTGTGCTCCTTGCCTGAAGTCTGGAGTATACTTCAAAATAAGTTGCAATTTTTAATTAAAATATTAAACATCCTACTATATTTACTCTGAACAATTTGAATT
This sequence comes from Phylloscopus collybita, assembly GCA_027886175.1. Lineage (NCBI taxonomy): Eukaryota > Metazoa > Chordata > Aves > Passeriformes > Phylloscopidae > Phylloscopus > Phylloscopus collybita. The sequence goes on along the minus strand of JAJNNQ010000019.1, from coordinate 6,781,751 downwards.
ATTCTTTTAAAATAATTGGTTTCTTTATCAGTTTCTGTTTGCTTTTAGAAGCCAATTTCCTTCTTTTTTTTGTTCATGTTTATAGCATGTCTTGGCTGACCAGGTTTTCTGTGTGGAACCAAGGGTTAACAGAGAAAAATGGTCCTTTGATATATAAGAGCTGTGTCAATTCCAAAGAGGCCTCAGGGAGTCTGCAGCCTTTATGTGCCCTGATTCTTTTCAGAAGTATTGATGTAAGTAGAAAGAAAAATAATAAGTAAAGTGTCGATTTGACAGTTTCTCAGGCTCTGCAGGAACTGAGGGCAGTGCTTTCAAAATGGCTTTCAGAAAGTGAGATTTTCTTTTCAACAAGGCAGAGTCAACGTCTCATCAAAGCCTGCTCTGATGGGTTCTTATAGAGCTTATAGAGCATAGTAATGGTTACATATCCAGAGTCTCTTCTGTAGTTTCTGGACAAAGGGAGCCATTGAAAGGGCACAGGGAGACACCTGCCAATGTCTCCCCACTCAGTGAAAACAAACCCAAAGTGTAGTGAGAGACCATATGTTCCTAAAGCTGCCTTTGTAAATGTCCTGCTCGATTTTCAGGCTTAAAGACAAGTAAAGGTTGACATCACCTGAGAATTCCAGAATTGCTGCAGTTCCTAATACCTATTGATTTCAGTACCTTTTATAGACTTCAGATGTTTTAAACCTCAAGCAGGTACTATTCAGCCTCTCCTACACACTTTTAAAGCTGTGGTTCAAAGCCATGTGTGAAAACTCCAACTCAGCCTTTTAAGGCACTTGAGTCTTTGAACATTTTCTCCAAGCCCCAGCTCCAGGTGGTAGCCTTGTCCTTCCACAGGTTTTTGTGTGGGACTAGAGAGGCAGCAGAAGGTCTTGAATGGCAGAGTGTGGAGCACTGTGGCAAGGAAGGTCAAGGAGAGGCCATTTGATGGATTAAGCTCAATGTGAAGCAGCTCAACTTCTTTCTTCTGTCCACCCTGTCCTACATGACAGCACTCAGATCAGTTAAGAGAGTGTGGTTGTGAAAAAAAGAGTTTCAGCTTCAGTGTGTTTCTAATGCCAGCACATTAAGAACAAATCTCATGTTATGCCACATTCCCCTCTCAGACACGGAGTGTCTCAGCACCATCAGAGCCAATTGCAAGGACTTATTCTTAGTCACTTTAATTAGAAACTGAAATGCTCCCAGAGGAAGATTTGTTACAAGCTAAATCACCTTTCAGAAAGAGCTATTCTTCTCCACTCCCCACAGGAGTCCAGACATCTTGTGGCTCCCTCAGCTCCCTCAGCCATGGAAAGCTGGATGTGCTTTTCTGCAAGAAGTACTCAGGCCCTGAAATTTTTAATTTTCTTTTCCTGGACCATTTTGTCTCCAAGAGCACTGTACGCATTGGCATCCTTTCCTAGAAAAAAAATATTTAATTACAATGCCTGATGATTTTGATCACTAGCTGTCTCAGTAAAGTATGCAAATACAGAGTCATTTCAATCCAAAGCACCTTTGAAGAAAAATGGTAAGATAAATGCAATCAAGTCACAATTACTTTTATTAAGTGAGCACATTACACAGGCTCGGTAAATATGATTAGTTCTAAATCTGCCTGCACATAACTGAAACGCAGAATAGAGCAAGTGTCGAGTACAGTTGTAAAATTGCAGTAGGGTTCAGTTTCCAAGAGCTTCAGCTACTGCATATATTGCTTTTTGCACTACTGCTTCTCTTGCCATGATTCAATGCCCAGGTCAAGCATAATTATTACTTTTTTTCAGAAATGGGTTTGACAGCTGAACACGTCTAGTGAAATTATTTGAAGTTAAAAGTGTAATTTTTTATTCATCTCTACTTCTCTATAAAGATGATAAAATGTGGTAACTGAGACATTGATCTTCTTTGCTGATGAGCAAGGGGGCAGGGGGTCATAATTCATCTGAGGTGAAGCCCCTTCAATGATGGTGCTCTTGTCCTTACCTGCAGGGAGTGGAGATCATCTCTGTGCTGTAGGGACATCTCTGCAGAACATTTATTGCAAGATAAATATTGTTAGTTGTTATCTCTTTGAAGAGCAGGTGTTCTTTCCTGTTCCCTCTTTTTCTGATGCAATTTCTGTTGTTAGAAACTGTGTATGAAACCAATGTTCTCTCTGCATTGAAGAAAGTGAAATGAAGGTCTTTTTTTTCTGGCATGTTATTACATATACAACAAACGGTGTGAATTAGCTCTGGGCAAACTCTAACCTCTTTTTCAGGCAAAAATCTTAACTAGGCCAACAGTAATATTTTATGTGGGTTTATGTCTCCTTTGGGTGTGATTATAAGGTTATCTGTCCCATCTACGTGGTTGTCCTTTAGAGGTAGTAACATACCTGAAAAGTTTTTCTAACAAAAAAAAGTAAAGCATTAAGAACTGTACTTCTACATTAGGAAAAATATCTAATAGATTCCTCACTGTTGGAAATTATAGATATTTCTGAGTTGCTTCCAGTACTGACACTTTAATATAACTACAAATGTAAGGTTGCCAAATGTCTTACCATACATGAGTTTTGAATGTCAAAAAAAGCCCAGTGGAATTCCTCCAGCTTGAAGCAGCTAATAAAATTAACTGTCCTAAAATATTCAGGCATGTGCAATCCTGCTGCATTCATGGGTAATAGCTGAGCACCTACCTGAGCTGGACTGGTTTCCACTTGATCCCAGCAGTGATGGCTTAAGTCATCACCAGCTCGTCCTTTCAAGTTGCTTAACATTTTAAGAGATTTAATTCAACACTCAGGAACTCCCGAGGCTGTAAATTTTTAAAGTTCTTTCTGGTTCTATAACTTCCCACTTAACAAAGTCACAGTTCAGAAGTGTTTCTTTGCATGTGCAGTCCTTGCTTGAACTCAGCATGGTTTCACTACATGTTTAAAACGTAAATGTTGTCCTGAATAGCTCAGGACAGGAGCTCCAGTTTAGGAAAGCACTTGTGCATATGGTTAATCACTTTGTTTTAACCACATGTTACTTGTCCTGGCCTCACTGGAACTGCTTCTGAGATGAAAGCTGATTTCTGAGGAAAATATATGTGTATGCATATATGTTTCCAAAATTTGGACTCCACTGAAATCAATGAAACTTATAATGTTGACTTCAAAGAGCCCCCAATTTTACTCCAGGCATTTTTCAGCTTTAGAGAGCTCTATATCCCTGTCAGATATGTTAATTGCATTCTTTATTTATTTAGCTGTTATTGTTTTCTCTTAGAGTAAACTTCATGCAGTCTAGGGAATTAATTCACTTAACCATATCTCCTTCATTATTCTTGTATCTCTCATTTCTGTGTGCTTCTTCAACTTCAAACCATGCTGGAAGGAAATAGTTTTAAGATTCATACAGCACTTTTTCTCTCAGTGGAGCCTGGGATGATATGTTTAGTTCCTACTAGCTTTTATTAAGTTGTTACAGTGATGCATCAAAGCTTAGGGGGAGAGGTTCTCGACTATGAACCTCCGTTTCAATCTTGTGTGGTCACAAAATTGAGTTCTTAGCATTTGTTTAAACTCTGATGTAACTTTTAAAAAATGTCTGTAAAAATTGTTTGAAACTCTTCAGATCAGCACAAAAGTGATGAATTAAAATGAGAGATACATATATGTATATGTTAGTTCCGTAAGAACAGCTACCTTGAGAATTCTGGTGTCCTGGATCTTGAGGTATTTTGGGTTTCTGATAACCCTGTGTTTTACCAGGTTCTTGCTGGTTCCTTTACCCCTTTGTTACCTATTCTTGAGGGCAATGTGCCTATTCCACTTTGTCTCCTGGCACAGTTCCCTCTCATCACTCACTGCAGCACTTTCCAACTTCTGTAGTATTTTTTCAGAGCAACACATGAACTTCTCATTGACTGAAGGTCATAACCGGCTTGGAGAACAGATGGAGTGTGGAAGAATGAACCTTTGCCACCCACTGAGCATTAACACCTGCTTATTTGTTACATCTGTCCACTGCAGCTCAGAGCTTCCTGAAGATTTTACACAAGTGATTTAGGACTTGTTATTGGGCTGAGTGCAAATGCTGTCTGTGAAAGAGGTGTCATTTTTACCTTTTTACTCAGGCTGCACATTCTGTGGGTTTTGCATGACAATCAACTCCACATGCTTAGACTCTAAAAGGCACTATAAATGTGTTGAAATGCTGCTGCAATAAAAGTTTTTAAAAGAGCAGCATTGAGACAGCTCTGAATGCAAAATGTGAATACTTTAAAGGCAGATACATTCAGTATTTCTGTTTATTTCATATAACAGTGCATTTTCTCTCCCATGAGACCAACTGCACATAGCATAGCTTTCTTTGGGGCTTCCAGAGAAGGTGGAATGAAAATAGTTTGTCATCATCTCACCAGCTCCAAGTGAAGGACATTTCAGCTACATAATCATTGGGGAAATTTATGACCCTTTTGCTTCTGCCTTCTGTTTGTGGTGAGAAATCTGTGTCTTGTCTTTTTAGAGTAGCTTTCTAAAAGATGCTTTCTGGGGACTGATGTGATGGTATATCAGGAGTTATTCCTGTGTTTTTCTAGACTCTTCCCTGGACTTGGGTACTTGTATTTGGAGTAGCCACCAACTGTATTTCAGTAAGAAGTTAGATGGCTCATTATTAAACTGTTCTAGATGAGGAAGCAGAAAAGTGGTATTATGTACCTTGAAAAAAAGCAGGGAATGAATACGTGGTTTGCTTGTACCTGCATATCTTAGCAGAATATGCAATATAATTATCCTTGTTACCATGTGTTTAAAATTATAAACATTGTTTTCAGCTTTATGGAACATAGTTTATTGGCCTGAACAAAGATCTGTTGACAAGGAAGAGTACTGCTAACATTCTTTAGGACACGTGTCCTCAAGGACAAAATTCAAGAACAGTTGAGGGAAATACTGTCTTGTGTCTATTAATCCTAAATAAGATGTAATGATGTTCTAAACAATACAAATGGAAACCTGTGTGTACATGCATTTCTTCTTCTATTTATCAAGTCAAGAATGTGCTGAGCATCCTCTTTGCAATCAGGAAGGGTGAAAAAATCACAGGAGAGCTTGTCTTTTGTTCAGAAGCTAACCTTTATTCCATGTGTGTCCTAAATAACTTTAAGTAACTGGCTCAGGTCATAAAAATCTAGCCAGATCTGGTCATAATGACATATTTCCAACCTTATTTCAGGTTCTGGGAAATGATGACTCTGCTAGGTTGTAACCAACATTCCTTTCTGGTTTCCTGCAGGTTGAGACACAACAATTCTAAAGACATGCATCGGAGGCACGCCACCCTTCGGGAGAAGGGCCGGCGCCAGGCCATCCGGGGCCCTGCCTACATGTTCAACGAGAAGGGCACCAGCCTCACTGCAGAGGAGGAACATTTTCTCGACTCTGCAGAGTATGGCAACATCCCTGTTGTGCGAAAAATGCTGGAGGAATCCAAAACCTTGAACTTCAATTGTGTCGATTACATGGGACAAAACGCCCTCCAGTTAGCGGTGGGGAATGAGCACCTGGAAGTGACAGAGCTGCTCCTCAAGAAGGAGAACCTTGCCCGAGTTGGGGATGCACTTTTGTTAGCCATCAGTAAAGGATATGTGCGCATTGTGGAAGCAATATTGAACCACCCAGCCTTCGCACAGGGACAGCGTCTCACGCTCAGCCCTCTCGAGCAGGAGCTGAGGGATGATGATTTTTATGCTTACGATGAAGACGGAACTCGGTTCTCCCACGACATCACCCCCATCATACTTGCTGCCCACTGCCAGGAGTATGAAATTGTTCACATCTTACTTCTAAAAGGTGCACGGATTGAAAGGCCACATGACTATTTTTGCAAGTGCAATGAATGTATGGAAAAGCAGAGGAAAGACTCCTTTAGTCACTCTCGCTCAAGAATGAATGCCTACAAAGGATTAGCCAGTGCTGCTTACTTGTCTCTGTCCAGTGAAGACCCTGTCCTTACTGCTCTAGAGCTTAGCAATGAATTGGCCAGGCTAGCCAACATTGAAACTGAATTTAAGGTAACTCACCACTGTGCCTTTTTCCTTGGGCTGAGAGTGTTCAGACTATTGTGTAATGTACATGTTTGATCAAATTTTGGGTTGCTGTTTGAGGGGTGGGGGAGCAAGACTGGCAGAGACTACCAGATGTGTTAGCTATGCATAGATTCAGATTGCTGTCATTCTCCAGTTAATAAATTCTTGGAACTGAACATTGCATATTATAGCAGAAGCTTAAGTTTCTGTGTTGCACATTGTGATTGCTTAGAATCTCTAGTTTGCAGCAGGAATAAAAATTAGATTATTAGAAAAATGGAGACTCATTTTTTGTCAGAAAGGTAAGTCTTTTAATTGAGCCATCTATTTTAGAGGCAGAGTTGTAGAGGCTGTTTTAAGAATCCAGTACATCTAGTTCTGCTACAATGATAAAAGGTATAAATCAAGAAATTTTGTTTCTCTGTAAAATAATTTAAACTGCATTGCATCTTAATGGTTTGGTGCAGCATCTATACATGATGAATTTCATGAAAAAAGAAAAGAGAAGCAATCAATAAATTGTTATGAAGTTTATCATCATGCCAAACATAAGAGTAGAGCTTGTGGAACTCTCTTACAAGTTTTTTGAGATTTCCATTATCATAATGAGTTTGTAAGTGTCCAATCCCATTTCCAGTATTTCTCTAAGTCATTTACATGACATGAAGAGCATTGTCTTCTTTTCTAATATAAATTAGTTATTGAAGTCCTGAAGCCACCAACATGAGATTTTTTTCTGACTTATTGCTATTGTGCAGCTGCAATCATGATCAGTGACTCTGGGGTAATAAAGTCCAAGTTGTGAGTACACTGGGGTAGGATGTTCACTAGGAATCCATTATTTCTACTTTAGAAAACTATTCATGTGTTCAAGCATCTGTTACAGGTTTGTAGCTCTATACTACAAAGGACTGGGGAGGAGATCATCGCCCTGCACCAGGCACTGGTGAGGCCGCCTGGAATCCCAGGTTTAGTTTTGAGCCCCTCACTCCAAGAAAGACACTGAGGTTCTGGAGCAGGTCCAAATAAGGGCAATGGAGTTGGGGAAGGGTCTGGAACAGAGGTGTAATGAGGAGCAGCTGAGGGAGATGGAGGGACTGAGCCTTGAGAAAAGGAGGTTCAGGGGGCACCTTCTCACTTTCCCCAGGTTGTAGCTAGGTGTCTAGGTGGGGGTTTGTCTTTTCTCCCAGATGACAAGCAACAGGAGAAACAGCCTCAAGATGTACCAGGGGAGATTTAGATTGGATATTAGGAAAAACTTCTTCACAGAGAATGGGGTCAAGCCCTGGAGGAGGTTCCCCAGAGAAGTAGCTGTGTCACCATCCCTGAAGGGATTTAAGAGATGTGTAGACGTGTCACTTGGGGACATGGTTTAGTGGTGGTCTTGGCAGTGCTGGGTTTAGAGCTACATCTTAGAGGGCTTTTCCAGCCCAAATGGTTCTATGAATTTCGAATGGCTCTCCAATTTAAAAATAAGAAGAAAACATAGTCTCAGGTTTTGCAACCTTTTAGTAACTCTAACAGGAAAGAATTCCCAAACCACTGAGATCTTTTGGGCATTAAACTCAGGGTAAAATTTTGCAAACTCTTTTCCCCCATGTGCATCAGAATGCAAGGACACAATAACTTGAAGGGGAAGTTTTATTTGGATTCAGTCTGACTGAAGCAACCTCCTTGGGCTCAGTGAATCTGACTTCTTGAGTGAGGGTTACTCCAGTGTGAAATTACTGGAAGTTCATGCCCACACTTAACAACATTAATATCTCATTAATGCTCCAGCTTCTTTTCATGGAAAACTGTATATTGAGAGGGGCATGAGCAGCATTGCATGCCTGTCAGTCCTTATAAGTGCCTTACTGCAGAAGAGTAAATATATTTTTACCAGAATCCTTCCTTTTGTTCCTGGAGCTGCCAGCAGGGTCTATACTGGCACTGGCAGGTACACAAATCCTGCAGGAGCAAACCAACAATCAAATGTTGAAGAGTTTCATGGTGATTATATCTCTGCACTGGCAAATGGATGGAAATAAATCAATACCAGGAAAACCCCCAAACATTAGAATCCATTTGTCAGATGACTGCATTTCCAGGTTTTCCAAGTTCCTACCCATACCATTAGTTTGCTTCAAAGATTTCACATTGCTTTAGTATATTAATTCTTCCAGAAATAAGAAATTTCTCAAGATTCTAATGTATTCTCAATGTAGCAAAAAAACCCCAGAGGTATGTATTTATGTAAAAATATTTATTCTTATTAACATAATCAGTGTGATGTGAAATAGGGTATTAATAAAACAGTGGGGGGGCTTTTCACAGAGCATGACAATTTAAGAATTTATTTTGAGGAAAGAACACAATTGTTGAAAACATATTTAAAAAGCCCACAAAAGAAGAAAATTTATGAAATTATACAAGTTTTGGAGAGGTTTTTTTGTCACTAAAATAGGACTTTTCCCAGAATCAGATTCTTAAAGTTCTATAATTAAAACTGGCACTCAACAAATTTATAAAATTATCACTTGGGATTATTTAAGAACATTGTTTAAAAGTTATGTGCAATTGCAGAAATGCAGTTTTAAGGAGGTACAAGAAGTCCTTGAAATGGAAAGACACAAAATTTTAATAACGTAGGTGGACAAATAGTAATTTAGTAACCTCTGAAAAAACTGCTAGCATGAGCTAATTAAAATATAAATGCAGTGCCTCTTGCCTGCTGCTTGCTGCCCCAAATCTCTTATGCAATAGCACCTTTCAGCACATCAAAATGAGAAGCCAATACGTGTGCTATTTTTTAGAGAGCATGAAATTTTTTAAGCAAGTTGCCTCTTCATGCAGAGAAATGTGAAACTAAACAGCCACATGGACCACTTTAAAGAAGAAAACTTGTGTTACCTGTGGTAGGCCAATTTATCCATTTTTAAGTTTTTTATTGTGGCAGAAGATGAATAGATTTTTTATCACCTTAAATTACTAAGATTCAGTAATATGCTGCAAATCTGATGAAACAGATTTGCAAAATGCTGCCAAAAAGAAAGTATTCTTATTAATGGTAGAAAAAAAAAATCTATTAAATGTGTAGTCCATTAGTCCAGAAATAAATAAGGCCCCTTCCCAAAGTAAAATGAAAAATAGTTTTTCATAGAATCAGTTGTTTCTATGAAAATATATGTAGAAATGGGGTGGGTGGGAAACCCCTAGGAGATGGATTTCAGAAAAGAGAGAGGTAAACATCAGAGTCCCTGTGTATGTTTGCAGGTCTTTATGCAGTGATGTTCTCCTGTAGTGGAGGCAGCCCAAGTTGAAAAAAAGATAACCTTAATTGAGTGCTTTGTCATTTTTGTATATCCCACTTGAACGCTCAAAATTAAGAACTATTAAGAAAAATTCATGACTTTCTCTCTCCTCCTGGTTTTAATTTCATGTTTTAAAAAACCAAACCAACATCCACTGGAGCAAAGGCAGTACAGATTGGGGGCTGATGAGAATTGCTCTCCTCTTTGGTCCAGAGAAATCAATCTCCCTCATGGCAGCTTGGTGTGAAGGCCTGTGCAGATGTCTGCAGAGTTACCAGCTGTTCACAGCCAGGTGACTCATTTCTAAGACTGGAATATTAAAAGCAAAGTCAATAGAATCATTTTTATATGTCCATCAAAATCCTTAGGAGATTAAATTTCTAGCAAACGGCCTGCAGGAAATGCTTTAGCAACTGTCTTTAATAGCAGTATCATCTTAATACTACTGTCCACATTGTGGAAACTGAGTGAAACCCAGAATAATAGTTCTGTTTACTTTTCCCAAAGCAGTGACTGTGTACTCCTTTTTCTGGTGAGATCCCACTCCACAGCCAGGACTGTTTTACAGCCTTGCATGCTCTCAAATTAGACCACATGCTTGTGTATGTCAGGAAGCATCCTTGTGATGAAGTAAATCAGGCAAATCATTCCATTTAGCAATCCAAACAAATCAAATTAGAGACTCACAAAGGAGGCTTAGAAAAGATCTCACCAACCATAAGCAGTAAATCAGATCTCAGCTTCTCTTGATTAAAATGTTACTAAAATCACCGCCTGGAAGACATATTGTGGTTGGTCTTTGTTTACTGCTCCCACCAACACTGTCAGCACAGTTACTACAGTGTACCATGTTTTGTTTCTCACTTGTATATGTCTCCTACTGGCTCTTTTCCTCTAAAGCACTTTCTCTAAAAGCTGTTGGGATCCAAAAGCAGGTCCTGGCAGTGGGTCTGCTCTCATGTGCAGGTCAGCATCACATCCAGGCTCAGCTGGCTGAGGGATGTGAGTGGCTGTGGGATGGGTGGCTGGTGGGGCAGCAAGTCCAGTGTGTGGCTGCCTGCAGGGATGAGCCTGCTGGAACTACCACTTGTCCCGTTGGGGCTGCAGTGATGCAAAGCAGCTGAGGCTCAAATCCCTCCATTTCATGATGTTGAAAGAGTAACAAAAGAGCCCTTGAGACTCGATGACTTGTAGCTGTTAGGGATGATTCCTCTTGCCTCAGTAAGTCAGCGCCAGCTTTTATTCTACCTAACTATAGTTAGAATTGTTAACTTCACACGATACGCTTAAACTTCTTATGAGAAATTACTTTATCCATTTTCTTGGTATTTCTGGCACCCTGATGCAGGGAGTTAAAAAAATCATTATTAGACTTTTGGTCTTTTGAAATGAGTGATAAAAAGATAGAAAATGGCATAAAACAGAGTAAGAGTAAGAGAAGAGTAACATAGTAGGAAGGAGAAATATTTTGAGAGAATGGAGGATGGCAGTGAACTTGGAAAGAGAAAAATACTTGAAAATCCTCAGACTGTAAACCAGCAAGGCTGCACTTACAAACTCTGCTTCCTACCCAGGCTGAACAGACTCTTGGATTTGTTTGCTCTCAGGACTGACTGATGGGAGCTGGTGCCTGCGACTCATCTTCCACTGAAACCAGAAACTGGCATGGAAGCCTCTCCAATTAGCCTCATGAACATTCTTGTAAATCCATCACTTAATATTTCCGCTCTGACCTATTTCTCCTTGAGTGATCTTTTAATCTTTTCTTAATCTCTGCCCTCATCATATTCTCTGGCAAATATCTTGCTTCTGTTATGTTTGGGAATACTTTTTATGACTCATATTTATTATTTCAACAAGCTGTTCTTAAAGGCTTTAGTGTGTTTATATGGCATTTAAGTTTTCATTTAATTTTTCAGACATTCTGCTCTTTATTTTTCTTCCAGACAGGATTTGCATATTTTATTTAATCAGCTTTCATTTTTTAACTCATGTTTCACTTTGCTGGGTTTTAAGAAGAGAAGGCAGAAGGGAACTTCAGAAATTTGGTCTGGCAGGCAGAATGTATTTGTGGCCTTTTACTATTGTTTTTATTTTCTCTTGCACAGCTTTCAGTCTTACCTAGTGCCTGTTTTGAAAATTAAGCATCACCAATAGAAATACTCATGAGTATATAAACAGTCACTACTCCCAACTGATTGTTTTTTGGATATTAATTTTTCCAGGTCAATATTTAGTGCGAATATTATTTCTTCTTAGGGATGGAGTCAAGGATGTGGTTTGGTGGTTTTTAAGCTTTAAAAACAATTGATCCTTTTCCCCCCCTCTAACCTATAAGCCAATTTTCCCTATTGCCATGAAGATACACACATTTCGAACCTGTGATTTTTTTTATTTTAATTTTCACTTGTGCAAAGCAAATGCATAAACAGGTACAACCAATTACCCAACTCATAATACAGGAAAGAATCAAGTCCCAGTAAAGCAGGAAAACAAATTTCCTATTGTTAGAAGTTTAACTTCTTGATGGACCAAATTAGGTATTAAAATAAGAGAGGAAATCAAAAGCAATAATGGAAATAGCCTGGGAGAAGGAGAACGTATTTAAGCCTTGTAGTGAAATTAGTTTGGCTCACTGAGTGGGACTCGCTCTGTGCAGAAGGAACTCATTCTCTATGCTGTTCTTTTTCAGAGACAAATTCACTAATAATAGATGCAACACCAGCTTTGTGTTGAGAGCCAAATTAATTAATCACAGTTACATTTTTCCATGGATATGTAGCAGAGACTGTGGAAAAAGGATATATATAGTCTTTCTGCCCTTGAAATCCACCAAATCTGTGGCTCTTGTGTTATTCTCTTTAAACATTTATAAATTAAGAAATATCCTTTATATTTTGAGAGCTGTTATGGTAAGTGCTCTTTTTGGGTTCTGTGATTAAATAATTTTCTGCCTGGCACATTGCCCAAGAAAAATGTTTTTACAATGTTGCATGAGAAGAAAATCTCCAAAGCTATTCCTAGGGTTGTAGAACCACTGCCAAAGCTGTGATATCTGGAGCTGAGAAATCAGCTCTTGAGAAATCCAGATTTGTATCTCTCTGTGTGAAAGTGTGTTAGCATCTGTCTATGTCTGCTCACAGTCAAGAAAAGCAGTAGGTGCTGTGATTCATAGTGAAGGGTATAACTCAGTCATCTACAACCCACACCTGTACCTGGAAAAATGAAGACCATTTTTCATGGGAGTTGTAACTCTGTTGGCAGCCCAAGCCACTGAGCAGTCACATAAATTTGGATAATGTTCACTGCCCACAAGGTTATTTCACCTACCTCAGGAGTGACATTGTCGTTAAAATCTCCCAGCTGAAAGAAAACCTCTAAGTTATCAAAATATCTTATATGCGGGAAAATGTTTTCTTCACTTTTCTGGGAAACCAGCCTGTTCTCTCTTTTGAAAGAGTGAAAGGGGAAAAGACACTTTCTACACATCAAAGAATAGACAATGCATCAGTGTAAGAAAATGTAATATTTGAATTAATGCCTCAAGGGTTTTGCTCCCCTAAAAAAACTACAAAAATTGAAGGAAACTTTCAACATTTGAGGATGGCAAGACAGATGCAACCCTGGAAATGTTTGACTCTCCCAGAGAGTATAGCTGGGTTACTTTTGTTTCCTGTGATGCTACTGCAAGTGAGATTTTTGGCGGCAATGCCAGTGTGCACACCATCAGTGCAATGTTTATTACCCTTTACAGCTCCCTGGGAAGTCATTTTTAGTCCTATTCAGTTAAGGATGAGCAACATTGCAACTGCAGCACATACATCTTACTGCTTCCAGCTTGATTGAACATGTCCCTGGAGCAGGATTTTAGTTTAGGTGAGCAACAGACATGATCATAAGAACATAAAATAACATGAAATCCTCTTATAATCATTAATGGGAGAAAACATCTAGGAAGTAGAGAGCAATAGAAAAATGTCACATAAGGAAGTAGCACAGCAGTTGCCTCACCACTGCCAAGCAATTTAGAAACATTTTTACATATAGAACTTCTAAGCCAATCACTGTGATGCTTTAGCCAGGTAGAGAAATTAGTGTAAAACCTGGAACCAGTTGAAATTGCTTTAGGGTGATTTTCCTCCTGGGTTTCAGTGTTTCCTTACAAATAAGCAGCCCATCCTCCATCATGAGCACATTTCTGAGGAGCTGCATAATCCCTATTAATCGCTATATTTTAAGGGACCTGAATAGCAGCAGCTAGTAAGGGTGGTGAGCAGAGTGAAGTCCCTTACACATAAATAATCCTGGGATAAAAGTGTAACAAAAAAGGGGGAGAAATCCAGCAATATAAATGTGTTTGTTTCTCCCCTGCCAGAAACATCTGATGTTAAACTTCTGAATCTGAAACTTCAACCTTCCAGTAAAAGGGTTGGACTGGGACTCTGTGCTTCTCTCTGTATACAGAGCTGGTGACTTTTACTGTTTCCTTTTGTAGCCTGATATGATGACAATATTAAGTCCAGATTTTCCACATAGTTATTAAATTCTGGATGTGATGAGGAATTTGGGAGTTATTTTTTTTGTTATGTGAGATGACTTTTGTAAACCATTGTGAGGTGCCAAGGTCTTGTGGCAACTAATTTTACTGAACTACAAAATTTTTCAGGAAATGTATTTGTCTATGTGACATCTCACATACAGTAACATGAAGCATATTGAATACATTTAGGAGTTTAGAGCTGAGGGATCCTCTTTTCATCCCTCTTAAACCTAAACTTGTTAGTGAATACAAGTGTCATTTACCTTTGATAAAGGCAGTTGCTGAATATTTTGTAGTTAAGGTGATGTACAGTAAAGCTTATAACATTACTCAGGAATGTAGAGTCTTTAGTAAATAGAAGGAAAATAAACACCTGTCAGTTTGAGATAATTTGTTGTGCTTAGGGGGAACTTGTGTGAAGGCAAGGTTAAATACATTTATATTAATTGGTGTTCCTATGATATAAAGGAAGTGAAATAAGGTAAGATTAAATTAATATAATGCCCATGTGTATTGTGGGGTCCTGTATACTACATATGGCTGAGCCAAGGACAGTAGGTCACTGCTGTGAAGATTTAAGTGGCATTTAACTGGCTAATGGGAGCTCTTGTAGCAGAAGTGATGCTGATACCTGTTCCTCAGCCAGTTTCTGCTTCTCAGAGACAAGGAGTTAAGAAAATTCTTTGGTTTTAGCGATTATTTTGAGCTTAGGCATGAAGATGACCTACCTGTATTGTATCTTTTGTGTGTAAGCATTACTCTGCAACAGCTTTTTTGAGTACAGATGCTTAGAAGGTTGACTCTAACAGATACAATGACTGTCACAAACCCCGCAGAGAAGCAACAAATAGTTTAGAAATACTTTTTAAATGTAAATGTAAAAAGGTCAGCTTACCACAATCTTATTATTGTCACATTTTGATCTTTATAACAGCTTTGACATGGGAGAAAAACTCAGTAGCTGGCAAAATCATGACCCACTTGACCATCGAGTCATCTTCAGATTTGTTGAAGCCATGATTTCTTCCTGACCCTTTGAAAGAATGATGTGCAGTGAAGCAGTGGGGTGAACAGCAGATCTGATCCAAGGCTGACCCCTGCTCATGGATTCCTCTTTTTAGACAAATGAGGAATAGCACATCACATCTTGGATCCATCACAGCACCATGTGATTGGCTGCTGTATCGGCAGGTGGGATTTATCCCTGCCACAACCTCTCCCAATGATCTGGATTCTCCCGCAGAAAGAACATTTGTCTCCCCAGTCTCTAAGCAATAAAGGTGAGACAAACTCCTCCAGGCCACCTCCTGCTGTTCCTTTGGCTGCCCTGTCCCAGTGCCAGGCCCTTTCTGTGGAGCTGGGCTGGAGCCCTCGCTGCCGCTGCAGAGCAGAGCATCCCGCCTTTCCCTGCCAGGTCTGCTGCCAGCTGCTCAGAGAGCTCTGAGATGTAGGGAGAGTAATTTGGCCAGTTGCCTATGTTTAGTTAACAGTGACAGAGTGTTTTCCTTTCTTGCCCACTGAGCGTGGAAGACAAAATGAGTCGTGGTGCTCAAATTAGTGCATGCACTCGATGGCTGTGCAGCAAGGAGGGTTCCTGCTGCCCTGAGCTGCCTGTTGGAAGGGAAAGATTTATTGGGCCTTTCCATCCCAGTCACTGGATCCTCTGCAGGGAGTACAGATCTCCTCTGGCTTTGAGTTTGCCCCTACACAATCACCATTCATATAAGAGAGTTTTCTCAGCAGGCTTACTGATATAAAATGACACAGCAACACAGTTCCCTTCTTCCTCCCCTCAGCAAAAGGGGTCCACCTTAGAGCACCAAAGACGGAGATATTTTCCAGAAAGCCAAAATCCAATCCTTTTTGAGGAGAACAGACAGAAAAGGCTGCGATCACCACTGTAACACCAGTCCAATGCAACATTGGTAAGCTTTGCATTTAATTAGTACCACCAAATGGCCAACCATTCAGCTGGTATCAGCACTGGGGGTTTGGGAATAGTTGGGAGCTGGGAGGTTTATTATGAGGAGATGACTGCTTTCCAAAGAGTGCTGCTCATTATTCACGTTGGGAAGGGTTATCTACTGGAACTACAAATGAGCATAATTAGGATGATTGCTCCGAATAAAATAATGATGTTAGATCAGCAGATGGGAGGGTGGAGTCAGGTACGTTTATCCAAGGCACTGTAGGGAACCAATATCATATTAATGAATGTAAACTAAGTAACACATTCTGAGGATTTCAAGTCTGACATCAAATAGAATGCAGATGGGAAGTGATTTAGTTTATCCCCATTATGTTGTTAATTGTTGTTATTGCAGATAATTATGATGAACTTATCCTCACTGAGTCCAGGCAGACTATTCAGAGAATTGTGGATAAACAGTAATGGTATACAAACAATTTCATAGTGCTTTAAAATGGTGCTAGGTACTGTAGCATCTATGGGGTTTTGGCATTTACATGATCAAAAATGGCAATTTTCTGGAATATAATTTGTTTCAGGGAAATTGTCACCAGTGCAGCATGGAAGCAACTCATTTCCCGCTGGGTGTCATTCTCTCTGTCCAAACCCCAGGATCTGAACTCATTTCAGAACAAAGAGATATAATTATGCACTTTTTTATATTCATATTTCTGGTCCAGAAGGTTCTGCAGTATGACTTCTAAGTCTACTCTTCTTAGAGAGAGGACAATTTCCATATGGTCAAGAGTGCTCTGTGCCAGGACTCAGCAGATGGGATCACATTTTTCCAAAGTGCTTGGTTGCTGCTTATGGTGCACAGGGAACCAGAATTTCCTCCACTCTGATGCTTGTGACGAGTTTTATAAGAAGCTCTCCTTGCTGGACATTGAGAAGTGTGGTAGTTGGCTGTGTGAGACCTGGAAAACTTCAGGTTATTTTAATTATTAATATCACTTGCCTCATGGCTCGCAGTTAAGCCAACATTCACTTGAAGGATGGATTCAGGAGGAGTCTTTTTTCCTGATGTGCATGTGCTGCTTGTAGCCAAAATTCCTATGTGAGGAGAGACTCATGACACCTTTGAACATGTAAATGTGTTCCTTAAGCAAGTTGAATGTGTCAGATTTACCTCAGCATAAGGGATAAATGAAGTTGTCTTGAGCAAACAATTACTCTGAACTTAAATCCATTATTTTCTCCTGGGTTTTTGGTTTTTTTTCCCCATCTGATTTTCAGGAAACAGAGTTTCAAGCAGCTGAGCTGAAGAGCCACACAATTGAGGGAGAGCAGCTAATTCTTTTAGTGCAAGGAAGCTATTCCATCTCAAATTGTATAGGAAATAGAAATCTTCCCCAGTGAAGCTTGCAACAAAGAGATAAGGAATATAATATACATGGGAAAATGTCAGAGAGAAAACGTATGGATTGCATGAGGAATGAGAAACTTGGCCCAGAGGTAACGTTGTGCTTTGATAAACCTCTCACACCAGAGCTTCAGAATGACCTGAAAGGAGGTTGTGGTGAGGTGGAGGTTGGCCTTTTCTCCCAGGTAACCAGTGAGTGTCATATCCCCACAAGGAGCATACAAATATTTGAATGTCATGGAGAGGGATTTGGAGCATTGCACTGCATCACCATGAGCTTGATTTTACTGCTGGTGTGAACAGATCATAAACCCTTCTTCAACCAGAAAATTATCAGAGTATTATTTTGAAAGGCATGGTTTGCATTTAAAGAGAAGCTGTTGACAGGACACAGGAGACAGCCCCTCTCCTTGGCTGGATTTGTGTATTCCCCACATTTGGCATGCACATTTCATTAATACCTCTATCTAGTCTGTCCTGTTTATGTGACATCCAGGGACTTGATAGTTTATCTTCTGAAAACAGGTGTTTCAGCATAAACATTCCAAAGAGCTAGGGAAAATCTGCAAGAAAAAAAAAAAAACAACACCTTTCACTTAGCTGAGGAATGAAAAGCTGTGTCTTGTTTGTGACGTGTTTGAAAGCGAGCTGAGGTGATAGGAAAGAGAAGTACATCAAGCATCAAATGCCATCTTATGTTGAAAAGTTGCCATGCCAACCTTGAGACTTTAAATATTCTCATTCTTAAAAAAAAAAAAAAAAAAATTGTAAACCAATATAATTTCTGTTCTAGGTTTATTAAATATTTTCAGAGGCTTGGAATGGGGTGGTGGCTCTCTGCTGAATAGCACTGATGTTCCTGCACAGGGATGCTCAGTAATGGTACCTGTCAGGCTGAAGGTAACTTTGAGGAAAAGGAATAGAGGAGATGGAGGTGTTTTTCGCAACTCTTTCTTTTCTTTTATGAAAAGAAAGACTGTATTCTGTTCAGGGTGAGAACTTTGGATAAGTCAAGTAATCCATTAATTTCAGTGTAGAGGGAGTTCACATGTACAGGAAACTTATTTTACGTTTCATAGAGTAAAGATAATCAATAGAAGCAATAAAAAAAGCCTGAGAATGGACTGATTCTGAAATTCCTTGTGCTGGGGAATCTAAAACTTTGATTGAAGAGTCAGGAATTGTGTTCAGTTTCAGTCCTTAGCTTTCTTTAAGGATTATGTTCAATTCCTGCCTTTGCTTCCCCAAATAATCCATCCATTAATTTTAGATTTAAAAAAACCACCCAGACACCTTTTAAAGGAATTGTTCCAAGAGGAAGCCAAATTAAAGTATTTTTCCTTTTCCAATGTTTTTTTATTGATGGAAAAACGGCTCCCAAAATTTATTCATTAGTTTTGGTACCACAGAAGATACATTTATCAAAAATATGAATAATTTCCCAGAAGAAATTATTGGTAGAGTTGGCAAATTCATAGGAGCTAGAGCAGAAAAGAGCTAAAGTGCAAAAGAGTAAAAGAGTAGAAACAAAACAGCTGCTTCTGACAGTTCACACTTCAAAGTCCTTGGAATGGTATTGCTGAAGATTAAACATATACCTGGACTTGAAAATGATGCTGCAAAAGCATGGTAACAAATTCTAAAGGATTTTCAACTCCACAACTAGAATCATTACCACTTTAGGATTTTAAAGGATTTGATGTATCTCCCAGTCAATAGGTGTAAGGTGAAATCCAAAGTGGTTTGATCGATTCCTTACTGCTCTATCCCCTTGATGGAGGGATATGCTTTCTTAGAGATGAGCTTCTGAAGTGCATATGAAGAGATGAATTGCAGCTAGAAAGCTGAGGAGAATAAAGAGACAAAAAAAAAAAAAAAAAAAAAAAAAAAAAAAAAAAAAAAGAAGAAGAAAGAAAAAGTAGTCCTCTTGTAAATCAGACAGTGCAACTGCCATTGAAATCCTTGTAATGATGCAAGGGATGTAATTTCCATGGCTTGTTGGGAGTCAGAAAATTTTTAGCCCTCAATCAAATGATCCTTTTGTTTTCTGGGCTTCTTTGGAGAAGAATAATGTCAACACAGATAGCACTCTGGTTTGTCTTTGGGCTCTTATATTGACCACATCCCTTAGTATCTCCTGACAGAATCCAAAATCCCCCTTTGCCTGGAGGCCCCTCTGCTCTGCCATGCTGCAACCTGGCTCTGCTCAGAGGAAAAACCACAGCCGTGTTTATCTTGGTTCCATTTAGAAGGGTCCAAATTGCTTGGAAAGCAACAGTCACACTTCTGAAATGTCAAACTCTTGTGGATGAACAGATTGCATATTACATTATGCTCACTGGAGATTAAGAAGTCAAGGTCTGGATCATTTTAAAAATGAACTGGGACATCTGCTCCTACCTCTAGAAACATTTAGCAACCTGCACCTGAGTAGGGAAAACCTGTTCCCTGAGTAGGGGAAGAGCAGTGCAAACGAGCAGTGGGCTTTAAATTCAGAGACATGCCCATGGGTATGGCACAATATACCCAGAGCTCCAATAATTCTCTGATGTACTGCCACTTAAGAAGCAAGAGAACATAAACCAATTGGATGTGCTTTCTGGAAAATTAACTGTACAGCCTTGGCATAGACTGTGCATGTAGGCATTTAGTCTGGAAACAATAAGAATGCGCTCAGTTGTATTCAAAAGTGTCAGCAGCTGGCAAAGCTCTTTGGGAGGGGTGCTCAGTGCCTTTCAGAGGATAACAAAGTTACATGGTCAGGATCAGTGCAGGGCCCTTCCTCAGCATCTTCTCTCATCACCTTCCCTCCCACAGGCCTTGTGCTTCTTTTCACTCCCAAACACATGGCCAGCCAAAGACACTGTAAATACGCAGAAGGAAATCTGTTCCACATCTTTTCTATGCAGGTTTGTGCACATTTCATGTGGTATCAAGTTGGTAAATATTTATAAGCATTTTGAATATTTGACATGATGGTTTATTTAACAATTTCATTTCAAATATTGCATGAAATATTTCTGCTTTTGTCCCCCTCCTTTCTCTCAGCTTTTTTTTCTTTTTACAATAATTTTTACTTGGGGGAGTTTTCTGTTCATATTTTCAGAATTACCTCTCCGTTTTTGTTCTGCTGTCTCTTCTCAAAATGCTAATGTAAGCAAAGCAGTATTTCTCTCTTTGATAAATGTGTATATGTGATGTAGATTAAATACAAAGAGCCAAGAGCTCAAAGAAACATAAAAAGAGACTCTGTGCAATGCGCCTACAGCTTTCATTTGCACAGCAAATTTAATGCTACCCAGAAATGCCAGATAGGTTCCTGGTCTTAGTTTTTCTCATTTCACTTAATTTTTACTCAAACTCCATCCCTCTGACCTGAAACAGCTTTTTTTCTGAAAAAAAAAAAAACAACTGGTTGGCTTTGAACAGATGTGGAGACATGACAGAGTTCATTTCGAACATAATCAACAGATAATGATAGGGTACTTGGAGAAATTGCAGTGAATGACAAGTACCATCAGCCTTTTCAAAACAGCAAAATTAGACATTTTTAACTCCACATGCACAACAGTGTTAGAAGAAGCAGGAAATGACTAATTTGGAATCCTTTTATTACATTCTAGTTTTTAAAAAATGGTATTGTAACATTCTCAGGCATTATCCTGATCGTCCTCTGCTCACTGCCTCTGTTGGAAATAAAATTCTCTCCCATGTGTTATTTGAAACAGCCAGGCTCTCTTGCCTATTTAGTTGTATCCCTCATCTTCCTCCCTGAGACTTGACAGCACTCAGCCTGTCAGGATGAGGCCCCAGCATCTCTCAAATGTGATTTGCAATTTTCATTACTGTAAAAATCCATCTGGTTTATGAGCTCATAATTCTCAGACTTCCATAACATGGCACCCAACTGGGGTGATTGGGAAGGGCTGGGTTATTGTCATTGCCTGTGTCTTCTTCGGCTGCACTGCCGGGAGAACTGGGCTGGATTTTGTGTCTCCAGCCCTGAGTTTCTTGTCGTGCTACAAGTCTGACCACACTTGCTGCTCACTGCCTGTCCAGGCTTGCAGCCAGGATGGTTCTCCACAAAACTTATTTAGACAGGAGGGCCATGAAGTGCTTGGTTTAGGGGTTGAGCCTGGCAGAGCAGTGGTGAAGTGGGGACTGTCTCTTTGCAGACACAGTGGATATCTGCCCCTCTGTGTCCTGGTGGAGTCACAGGAGACCTCAGGGCTATGATCTTCAAAAACCTTGGTGTAACAAGAATCACAGTAAATCACAGAATCATAGAATACTCTGAGTTTGAAGGGACCCACACAGATCATCAAAATCCAGCTCCTGGCCCTGCACAAAACAGCCCCAAGAATCCCATCATGTTCCTGAGTGTTGAGCTCCTTGAGCTCTGTCAGGCTGGTGCTGTGACCACTGCCCTTAGGAGCCTTTTCCAGTGCCCAACCACCCTCTGGGTGAAGAATATTTTTCTAATATTCAACCTAAACCTTTCCTGACACAGCTTTGGGGCATTTCCTCAAGTTCTTTAACTGCTCACCAGTGTTTGGAAGTATCTGGAAATGCATCCTTGTTCTCCTTCAAGTCTTCCTCCCTTCCCTCACTAATCTCTGCCTTGGGCTGCAGCCTTCCATCCACTGTCCCTTCCTGCAGGGAAAGCAGCATCTGGATGCTTCCAAATGTGTGAAATACACAGCGCTGGCACAAACACTGATAGAGCTTGGATGCTGCTTGTAAATAAATCTTCTTGGCTTCCTTGGGATTTTTCCCATGCGTCAGAACCCACAATTCAGGATTTTAGATGCAGGTACAGAACTCTTGCTTGCGTCACCAGAACTGTGCTTTGCAAGCCAGGATCAGGAGAAGCTTGGCTGTCAGACCTCTGTTAATCTCAGTTTTTAAGTAAAGAATAATGTGTGCTTGAGAGAAATACCCTGACATGAGGAACGCCATTGAGTGTGTTCTCACCAGCAGGGTGATCAGGATTTTCTGTGATGACTGAGAGCATTAAGGAAGGCAGAACAAAGATGACAAATGGTTTTGTAAAAGGGATCATCAGAGGACACAGCAGGTTCAGTGATCTTTGAGATTTGTTTTAACAGATGAGCAGTCTCCTGAGAGATGTAATCTGCCCTCCTGCCTGGCTGCAGAATTGCTGGAGGGCAGTTTATTTTATTATTTTATTTTATTTTATTTTATTTTATTTTATTTTATTTTATTTTATTTTATTTTGTTTTGTTTTATTTTATTTTATTTTCACTTTATTCTTTCTACAGCCTGGATCTTGGATAAAATGTATGGCTTCTTGTGTCTACTTAAAAATCAGAGTAAAAAAGTTTGAATGAAGAAATCATCCATTGTTTCTACAAATGTACAGAACCAGTAAAAACATTAAGTTTGGAGATGGGCATAAAGTTGGGTCTTGATAGACTTTGCCAGCTGGGAACCTGTCATTTGCAGATGTTTTGGAAGCACCTTGCTAGTTGCTAGTTGTTCTTTCCTTAATGAAAGGAGAAGAGGGAAAGTAATCTAATTTAAGACAAACTAGTTGCTCAGATGATGTGGAAGTGGTGATGAGAATTACCTAAAATGTGCAGGTTAGGAGATAAGCTTGGGAACTTTGCAAACAGTACATAGAGAATGGTATTAAAGCTCAGCAGAGTTCTCACCCTTGTTCTTTTGGTGGTTTTTTGTTTTGTTTTGTTTTTTTTAACTGCTGGGCTAATTAAACATCTCCATTACCTGTGACAGCAAGACATTTCATTCCCACCCTACATATGTTTTCAGATCTATCTATATTTGCTGTCCTTCACTATTTCTGTAGCTATTTTGAGGCTGATATTTTTGTTAGGCCATCTATTCTTTCAGTGAAGAGGAAAGCTTTTAATTTATTGAAATTCATCTTGGTGTGGGGAAGATTAAAGCACGGAATTGATTTGAGAGGAGTGCTTTGAAGCCATAAAGTACAATCAGACTTTCATTTACATTTCAGACCTTACCTCACTCTGTATTTGAAAACATTTACTCCACAAATCCTATCTATCTCCACAAAATGCTCAGGTACTAGATTTAGATGTAAGTGGACCATCATTTTATGCCTGAGACATAAGGACATCTTAAATCTTAGTGCTCTAAGTTGGCACATTTATGGAAGTCTTGGTGCCCCAGCTTCTGCAATGGGGCATTCACCCAGATAAAGATCTGCTTGTTGTACTCCTATGTCTCCTCTTAATGAAGATTTGAAGTTCTTGCTCCCCTCCATTAACAGCACAATTAGAACACCTGCTCTGATTACAGCAGCCAAGGACAAAATGAGGAACTCAGATCTAAACTTTTTTTTAACATAAGAGGATGTAAACATACAAGTTCCACCTTGCAGAAGGTGTCAGCAGTAAAATCCCTGCTATTCCCCAGCTGTCTTCAGCCCCTTCTCCTAAACATAGATCAGCAATGGATTCTTCCCTTTCCTGTGAAAATGTCCCAGTTGCAGCCCTGAGGTGCTTTCTGGCGCTCTGTGATTATTCAATTATTCTGTGCTCTTCCCAGCTCTTCCATGCACTAAAAGCAAAGTTGGGACACGCATGCATATTCACGGTAGAGGTAACCTCAAACCTATGACAAAGTCTGATTTAAAAAACACATTATCATCTCAATTCTGAAGGGAAAAAGCTGACCAAAGAAGTTAAGCCACCTCTAATTACGTACTTTAGACAATGCTGTTCTAACTAATTAATGAATGTTTGTACAGTGCTTTGGGAAATTTGTGTAACAAGGAAGGCTAATATGTTGCTATGTGTAAATGATAGAATTGCTAATTTAGAAAGTACAGAAGCACAAAGCCAGGTTACCCTTATCATTTCATCAAAGCCAGGTTTAACTATCTTCTTCTTTTGGCTGCTGGCTTAATTAGATAAGGTGCTGAATTTAATTAATTCATCAAACCTAATTTGAAAAGATCTCTCAAGTCACTTAGGGCTTGTCTTACACTTATTATTCCTATTTGTTGCATCCAGCCTTTAATATCACCATTTTGTTATGATATTAATGGTAGCCTTAATTGTGTTCTAACTTATGACATTTACTCAGATGGTGGCAATTTCCTCATTTTGTAAGTGTCAAGCACGTGAAAATCAATCACAATTTAATTTAAGGCAGAGAAACTGCTCTTCTTGCCCTCTGTCGAATCAGGTTATCTCTTTCCCCATAAGTGTAATTTGGGTTTGCAAAGAGAAATTATTTCACAGGAAATCATGCTGAGTTTCTGAAGTTCCATTACTTGGAGAGGTGTTGTGACAATGGTCATCTGGATGCTCTTTCAGGAATGTTTAACTAAATTTGAAGGTTTGGGGCTGAAGTTGGTATTACAACTATATAATTCATTTGGACACATCTGTGTGTGATCCTCCAGCTTGTACCAGTTTGAAACTTCTTGAAAGTTACAAAAGAAAGAATTACTGAGAAAGAACCTAAAGTGAAAAATTTGCTGTATATTTTAACCAGTTAGCAGGACTATTTTTGGCCGTATTTTTACATTCCTAGAGATACACCACACATAGAGCAGGGATCAACTGATTGCTTAAAATCAAGATTTCCCTGGAAATTATTTATTTGTTCTGTAAAACTTGTTCTATTGTCATGCAAACTATGCTGCTGATAGAGACATTGCTAATTAAGTCTGGAGGAGTTCCTGTACTTCTGTGAAAAGCTATCAACATACTGCGTAAATCAAATTCCTTCTTACTCTTCCAGGCAGTAGTTTTGTAGAAGTAACCTTGCTCACAATTGCTCTCTCCTCCTTTTTTCCTTTGTCTGTTTGCAGCCCAGCTTCCCAGTGCACAATTAATTCCTTTTTTGTCTGTTTTCCCCCAGAACGACTATCGGAAGTTATCTATGCAATGCAAGGACTTTGTGGTGGGGGTGCTGGACCTGTGCAGAGACACTGAGGAAGTGGAAGCTATTCTGAATGGAGATGTGAACATCCATTTGTGCCCTGAGCACCATCGGCCAAGTTTGAGCAGGATTAAACTTGCTATTAAATACGAGGTCAAAAAGGTAAGCTCTTCCTCTGGGCCCCTGGGGTGTATGTCTTCACATTTAATTATGCCTCCTTGATGCCACCTGAGAAATAAACAAAAGATTGATTTAAGTGGGACCAGGACTGTCTCTAGAATTTTAGCAACTTGTGGCTTGATTTGCAGTTTCTCACATCCTTTAATATGGAGAAAGTTATTTGCAAAGTGAAAAACAAACTCTTCTAGAAATATTTGAAACAGCAATTCAGCTTTACAGATGTGTGTTGTGCAAATGGAAAATGTTATTCTGGCAAATTCCAGGCCTGGGTGGTCCCAATTAATTGCTTCTACAATATGCTTTGATGGAAACTGGGCTCCTGCTACGGGACTCGAAGAGTGTTCCAAATTTTCAAGCTAACATCTGCTCTCTCTTTCCCCTCCCAAACCCACCACCTGCTTCATTTTGCCTCTTGACTGTGCTACTGTGCTGGCTGGAGAAGGTCCTTTCCTGTTATGAAAGCCATTAATTAAAGAGAATCTTAAAACATATTTGAAATTAAATGCTTTCATTCAGGAGCACGTAGCATGGAGCCAAGTATTTTCTCCTAGGATGTGGTGTGTCTGCTTTGTTCCATCACCAAAACCAAGGTGAGCATTTCAGTTCACTCTCAGTCAGATGTTCAATGAGCTGGGTCAAGATTAGTTATTGAAACTGTTGCTTTGGTAACAGGAGGCCAAACTTGCTCTGGTGCTCTTTCAGAAAATGAATTAATCTAAAAGACACAGAGAGCATCTCATCATGGAAAAGTGCCCAGTGATCCATGGCCTGAGAATCATCAGTCACAGAATCACAGAACTTTCTGAGTTGCAAGGGACTTTTGTCAGAACCTCGAGCCTTTTCAATGTGTGAATTCTCCTGTGTTACTTTGCCCACTTACCCCTCTAAAAATGAGTGCCATCCTTTTCATACCAAGACCACAAGCTGGGGCTGCTGTGCTGCTCTGAGAACTTCCACCCTGGCTTTCCTGGTTCCAGAGGGACATTCCCCCATTCCTTACCCTGTCTATTTATGCAACTTTTCACAATGCATGACCATTGACCTAAGGCACCCGTGGAAGGTCATGTACAGCTGAACTTCTTGTGTAAACATCTTCCTAAGCCCAGGAAAGCTGAGCATCCTTTCTGGATCGACTTGTTGCACACTGGTAATAGCTGCTAAACTAATTACAGTGTATGAGCAGGAGCATTCATCAGCCTCGTGATGACTCTCAGGTCAGCACTTCTCAGCACATTCTTTTCAGCAGCCAGTGTGTGTCTATGTGTAGGATGAGTATTTAACTGCTAACTCAAAAACAAGATACCTCAACCCATGGGAGACAGAGACACAAATAAATGGCTTTGGGCTTTGGCAGTGATGTGATAATACACTGTTATTGGTCACACTTGCTGAACAAAGGCAGTGTGTTATGGTAACAGGGTTATTAATTCCTCAAGAGGCAATGCATTTCAGGTGCAAGCTTTTTATTCAGTTGAGAGATATTTAGGTTTAGGTGTACAGATCCTGTGCTTTGAAATCCATTTTCATTTTAAGGAAATCCTATAATAGAGAGGGGTCAGAGGGAGGATGAAGTATTATGCCTATTTAATAAACTGATTCTTGGACAGATTCTTCAAATTTCAAGTCACTTTTTCAAAGCTAATGACTCATCCTGACTAGACCTTGTCCAGTTCTGGGCTCCTCAGTACAAGAGAGACGTGCAGCTCCTGTAATGGGTCCAACAGAGAACAAAGATAATTAGAGAACTGGAGCATCTTTCTTATGAGGAAAGACTGAGGGAGCTGGGTCTGTTCAAACCTGAGAAGAGACCTCAGCAATGTCTGCCAGTGTCTGCAGGGAGCATGAGGGGAGGATGGACCAGGCTGTGCTCAGTGTTCCAGGTAACAGGACAAGAGACATCAGGCAGAAAATGATGCCCAAGAAGCTCCACCTGGATATGAGGAAGAATTTCTTTTCTGTTGATGTGACCAAGCACTGGAACAGATTGCCCAGAGAATTTGGAGTCTCTCTCACTGG
Organism: Phylloscopus collybita; assembly: GCA_027886175.1. Classification (NCBI taxonomy): domain Eukaryota; kingdom Metazoa; phylum Chordata; class Aves; order Passeriformes; family Phylloscopidae; genus Phylloscopus; species Phylloscopus collybita. The sequence continues at coordinate 6,754,437 of JAJNNQ010000019.1, read as the reverse complement.
GGATTTTTAAGAACTGTCCAAACATAATCCTGCACCACGTGCTCTGGGATGACCCTGCCTATGCAGGAATTTTATACAAAACAATTCTAGGGACTTCAGAATGGTCTGAAAAAGAAGGAAAAAAAAAAAAAGTGTTAGTGGTTATGAGTTATTTTTTCATTAAGTTCATATCCAGATTAAATATTTGCACTTGCATAGGAAATTTTAAGAAATATTTGATGTTTCAAAAATCTATTTCTACCATTAGCTTCTTAATTCACATTTCCATATTAATACCAGGTGCCTACCAGTAGGCTTTCTTTGATGAAAAATTACAGGAAACCATGAAATGCATTGAAAATTATTATTTAATATTTAATATTTTACTTTTACAGCTGCTGATGCAGTCTGTATTTCATCACATTTTTATTTCTAGAGTCTGGGAAAGATGACAAGGACTCCCACCCTCAGACAGAAGAGCAATTGCATCTTCAGAGTTTCATCAGGACATTGCAAAATCTTTTAAAATCTTCTTTGTTCTTCCAAATTTCTTTGTTACTTCATTGTCCTCATATACAGTGCAGTTACTGCAGTTGCAGCTGCCTCAGGAAAATCTTCACATCAGGGCTGAAGCCTTCTTACCTCCTCTGCTCAATAAACCTGCAACTGGTACCTACAGCAGGTTTTTGTCCATGCCCTAAATTATCTGTCTCTGCATTTTTCCTTCTGTGCTTCCAGTTAAAGTCCCTTTTACCTCGTTCATCTTCAACTTCAAAAAACCTGTGGTTCCAATTCTCTGGTCAAGTGAAAGGACAGGGTTTGATTGATCATTATCTTTTTTCCTGATTTACAAAGTTTGGGATGAACCTTATAAAGTCATTCAAGGGAGCATCAAAATTTACAGGCTTCACTTGTTGGTCTCTTTTCTCCTTTCTTTCTGCAAAGCATGCTACTAACACATATGAGATGATGGTGAGCTTAAGGCTCTAATTCAAGGACTTTCTGTAAAAGATATTTGAATTATGAAATTCTGTTTTTACATATTTTGCAGCAAGGAGAAACCCAAAACTACAGTTGTTTACAAGATTGTTTATAAAAATGTTGTTTTGCTGTTATGCTTCACACTTTTTGAAGGAACTAAATGATCACTCTGTACCCCAGGATTTTTGGAAGAAATTCACTCAAATTTCCTCTGCCCAAATTTTCCAGAGGCATTTTTCCATTTAGATCAACTGTCTTAATGATTCCTTGAAAATTATTAAAATGGAAACAGGTTGTCAAGAGAGCAAAAGAAACAATTTTCAAACATTTAAATATTTGCTGAATCCTGGTTTCTTTCCAAGAACTGGATTTTTATCCCATGCTATGGGATTGTTGCAAATTTACCATTGTCTCCCCTGGTTTATTTAGTGATGCTTTGCACTTGCACACTTCAGGCAATAAGAGATTTCTTTTCCAGCACTGCAGGGTCTGGGGCACAGGGAGGAAACATTCAAACAGATTTGTTTTCACCCAGATATTTGAAATGTAAAGGTAGCACACATTTTTTTTCTGTGTAAACTCATTTCTACTTAAGCCAGAATATGTTTTCTGCTTTTGAGAGGCAGAGGTGCAGAGGTTGGAAGTACTCTTGGACAGCCAATGGTGAGAAAATTAGAGTTTTGATGTCTCACAACAAAACCATTTTGCTGCTGTATATCAGCTGCACAGATGCCTTCATAATTTATATTCTCATTTTAGTCCATACCTATGATCCTTTCTTGTTTCTCTTTCATTTTGGCGGGGACATGTGTCAACATTTACCTTTAGGTGCAAAGCTGTGGCTTCTCTGCAGGTGTAAAGCTGTTGCTCCTATGTAGGAGGTGAAATTCATTTCCCTTCTTTCCCAATGGCAAAATGATCATTGCTCTATTCTTTTAATTGCAAATGTTGAGTGCCCAACTCTGTCTTCTCAGCAGCTCTGTTCATAACCACCACAAAGCAAGAGCACCTTTCTCTTTCACGAGTTTTAACTTAATTAACAGTAAGACACACAAATTGGGTTGGGGAAAAAAATGAATTAAACAGAACACCAGATGGCTGTGTAAATCCTATTTAAGAGAGAGCTGGAACAGGAACTTTTTTCATAACTATATTATTAATAATTAACATATGGAGGATGCTCTGAACAGAATACTCATGGCTGCATTAGATTATAACTTTTCACTGCATCGGTCACACGACTCAGATACTTGAGGGCATGAGAAATCCCAGCTCTCATTAACTGCTGCAGCAGCCTGAATGGGAGCTGGAGAAGGTTAGTCCCTGGATGGGAAGGAGAACCAGCCCTGCCTGTGCTGAAGAGACAGTTTTGCCCCCCAAAATGTGCAGTAACAGGCACTGCCCCAAGCACAGCTCCACCAGAGCATCCTTAGGAATGTTACCTGTGCCAGCTTGGGTTTTGCCCAGGAAGCACAGGAAAATGAGGTGGAGAACAGAGGGCAGGAGAAACCCAGAACGGACAAGAAGTTCTGCCACTAGGAGAGAAGGAGTGTATCTGTGCCACAGGCCATGGTGGGTGAGACCTGTGTGCTCTCAGTGTGTAGTTATCCTGCAGAATCCTGGGGAGGGACTGCTGCAGGGGAAAGGGGAGAGGGCATGCCAGGGCCCGGCCCACAGCCTTAACACCAATGGAAAACCACATTTGGGTAACCTAAATGAAATTATTTGCAACCACAACTTTACTTTAGGAATTTCTCACAGGACAAACATTGATCTTTCAGTGCCCCCATGGCCGTAATGTGCACAGATACGGCTCAGAACAGGGTTATGGTTTAGCATCTGATGAGAAGCCTCAAGGAGAAGAACCCCTCAATCAAAAGGGCTTTCAGAAAATTGTATTTTTGTTTCTGCAATCCCTCATTAATTTTTTTTTTCCCACTTCTTAGTACAAGGATTATTTGACTGAGGTCTTGTAAAGTCATTGATGGCTTGGACAGTGGTGGTGGGAAGAAGAGTATCTCTTGCTTCTTCAGGGGAGAGCCAGTGAATACTGTAAAATGTAATTTAATATTAGTGGAAACACTGTGGTCATTCTGGACTCTAAAGCTTATCCATGTGATTTTTCTTTTTACATTTTTAATTGCATGTTGCAGATGTTTTGACAGAGGTTGGAAAGGGAAGGAGTTACTTCCTCACAAACTGCATTTCTATATCTGAGTATTTCATTAACAAGGTTCCTTCCTCCCACTAAAATCTATGACTCTGATTATTTCCTTTTTCCCAGATGTTTTAATTTCTTTTCTTTTCCTTGATGAATCTCATTTTGTTATTTCCTGCACATCCATCCATCCTCTTAAGGTTTCAATGAATCATTTCTCCATCCTGAATATTGTCTGCAATATTCCCAGTTTACTGTAATATGCAGACTTAATTATTTTCATTTGCAAAGTGTCACAGGGTCTTAAATGTCCATCCAGATGCAGACAAGTAAGCACAAGAACACATCAAAACCATTGTGTGGATGTACATCACAGATGAAAGGGCTTAAAATTACCTTTATTAATAATTAATAATAAAATTCCCATAGAAAAGAGCATCAAATATGGCTTGCTACAAACCTGACCTTAGCTGACTCCAATTTTGACTTTGCCTAATTCCCCATAGGCAACAGAGCTCTAAAGGTGCATTTGGGATAGAAAGTCAGATATGGATGAGTAGAACCCTTACAATAAATATAAATAAATCAGTATTTCAAGTTAATGAGGGACTTTTCCCAAGTGGTGCTCAAGTATGCATCTGCATGGACACTGTCCCAGGGTGAGGCTCTCCTGTGTGAGATTCTTGTCACACACCTGTAGATGTCTGCATTAGGACACATTTTTGGGACTCTATACCTGATGGAGAGAGGAGTCTCATCCCGTGAGCGAGTCTGTTTCCCTACCAGCCCTGCTGGAAATAAATCCATCTGCACTAGAAGCATCTAAGCTCAAGCACCAGCCCAGTTTCTTCACCATGTGGCCAAGGAAAAATAGTTCCTGGCTCTCCTGGGAGAGGAAGAGACTATGGTGTTTTAAATCTTTCCTTCTGTGCCCTCTGTGGCTGTTTTTTTAAGTACCAAAGGGACATTGTTGTTTGGTAGTTTTTTATTGTGGCATGTTTTCAGATGAATAATTCAATAATAAGCATTTTCAAGTGGTTTTGATTTTGTACAGATATGAAAATCCTGGAATCTTAAAGGCTGGGACTTGCAATTCAGATTCATGTTTTCAGATAAATAATTCAGTGATAAGATTTATTCATATATGTAAAAAGAGGAGAAATCAGACAGTAACAATAAATCTCTTCAGAAAGCACGCAGCCCACTAGAAGAAGAAACTGAAGTTTTCCAAAGAGCAAACCACCTCATTCCCTACCCTAGAGAAGAATGCTAAACCCAAAAAAGCCCTATCTTTGTCTCAGGAAAGTCAAATTGTAAAGAAACTTAAGGCAAAGCAAGGTTTAAACTGAACCAATCAAAGAATTTGTGTAAACTCTACATTTTCTAGTTACACACATCAAACATATCAGACGTGCCTTTTCATTTCATATGCACAACAAAAGTCCCTTCCACTATTATTGTTCATTTTGCCTTTCCAGTCAGCACTGAAGAACATTAGTGTCAATGGGCAAACTGCATTTGCAATGGTCTTGGAAGTTTTATTTACCCCATTATTTTTGTTTTCTATTAGACTAATTTGTTTTTATTGGGTCTTAAGTTGTGCCTGGTCAAAGCCTGTTTCCACCTACATCACTTTTCCTAGCAGGATCATGCCATGCCCTTCACAGAGCTGAGCCACACAGGGGCTTTGGGGCAATCACACCAGCACTGGTACGACCTTCACTGCCCTGGTTCTGCCCCCTGTCACCTTTGCAAAGTGAGATCCCAATCCTGTTCACGCACTCACTGACTTAGCAGGGAGCAGATCTGCCCCAAACACTCTTGTTTTTATAGAGCTGAATGAGTCACAGGAGGAGATGTGGCTGTAAACAGGAGCTGTGTGAAGGTTTTAAGTGTTCAAAATTATCATTTTGTAGTGGATAACATAGGTCAACCAGCATGTGAATCCAGATACTGGATTTCAATAAAACTGGGGAATGTGTGAGTATCCTGGTTTTTGATGTATTTGCCCTCTGCCAAATGGCTCTAATAAGAAAGATGTTATGGTTCAGAAGGAAAAAATGTGAAAGGTTTTGTGAAAGGCGCAATTTCTTACAAAAACTGTACTGAATATTTGTGGGTTTATGCCTTAAAAATAACTCAGAGACTGAAGTTGCACAATTAGTTGGGGTTTTTTTCCTGATAATCCTGGTTCATCTGGGCCTTGCTTACAAATACAAACCTTTCCCCTTTGCTACACATTTAAAAATGCTGAAGTTAGACTCCAGATAGCAGGTCTGAATATTCACCAAGCCTGTCACAAAGCCCATCTGCAGGATGAGCAAGAACCTCATGAATATTTGTGTGATGCCATTAGACAGTCAAATGAACCCAAGGGACAGAGGGAAAGCTGCAGCAATCCTCAGGGCAGGGACATTTCCTTGCTCTCTGGGTGTCTGCAGCAATATCTCAGAGGACCTTTTGTCACGCAGTGTTTCCTTTTATGCCGTGGTTGGATCTCATTGAAACAGGACTTGATCAGTTGAATTTTCTTTCATCCATGAAAATCTTTCTTTTGCATATGGGCAACGGAATTTGGACCTCTTTTTACTCTCTCTTGTAAGGTTAGTCTGGTGTAAAGTGTTTTTAAAACAAGGGCCCATGGCCATGGATGGAATTTAACTATAATTAAAGCAGGTCTTATTTTTTGTGAAAAGATCTCAGTGTCACAGCACAGATCTTTGGAATGGAACTTCACTTGTTATTTTTAATTCCTTAGCAGTAGGGCATGTACTTTTCTATTTATTTCTTAAACTTTCTGCAGTTTTATTTGCCTCTCTTGCAGCCACAACAGCAAAGACTGAACCAAGTTCCAGTCATATTTACCCTCTCACAATTTCAACTGTCAGAGTTTAATAGCACTTGCACTTGCTAAAAGCAAATTTTTTTTCGCGGTCCAGAGCACGAAATAAATACATAAAATAATCTAGAATATCCCACCTGCTTCTGCTAAAGTCTCAGAATAGTTTCTACAAAACAAAAGGCTCTTTGTTCACTTAGAGGCTCACAGAGCAGAGTACAACATGGAGATAAGGAAAGGCTTCTGCCTCTGCTGGTCTTTCCCTGCACTGTATGTTTTCCAGCAAACCCCAGTAATTCCCACTGAGCTCTGTAATCTTCTGTTCTACATCAAGTGAAATGACTCTGTAATGGGTCTTTTACTGGATAAAAAAATGTTTTGACACATTTTCCACCTTTTTTTCCGCCCCCAAAAATGTATGTTTCAGTTCAAGAAAAGTATTTTATTCAGTGTAAATGCAGACCCTTTATTTAGGCTTCAAGTCTTAAAAATGCCTAAAATACAAAAGGAGTCTTCAAAAGGGAAAAGTGTTATAAAAGCAAAGAAACTATATTTTGTTTAAATACATTCACAGATTTTTTTTTTTCCCTGTCATTTGCATGTGGGCATATATTTATCTCTTAATTCATCTGATCCTCTTTGGTGAAATGGCAGTGTATTTTTCACCCTTCAAGGGAAGAGCACTAATATCCTGCTTTGACCTTTCCCTGAGATTTTCCACCTCTGCCAATGTTTGCTGATACTCCCACAGACTTCTGTGACCTGCTGAAAAAAGATGATTTCATTTCTCCTTTGGTGAAGGCTTTGCTGTGAGAAACACAGCACTGCCTGTGCAGCAAGCCCAGCTTTCCCTCCCTCCCTCCCTCTGGTTTTGCTCAAGCACAGCAAAGCTGCCAAGGAAACCTCAGTTCCCCTTCCAGACCTGCCCTGGCTTTGGTCCTGCTGGGAACATGAGCAAGCTCACCTCAGGCTGTGTTTTTCTGTGAGGTGTCAGGAAATCTTCATAATTTTGATGTACTTTTAACTTACCAGAGCACACAATGTGTGTGGTTCAGATCCCACCTGGTTTTTCCAGTGTGTGGATCCCTGCAGGAGCACTGCTCCTCTGGTCTTGACAACACAGAATGGTTTGGGTCGAAAGAGACCTTAAAGATCACCCAGGTCCAACCCTCCTGTGACGCTGTTAAAGACCACAATGACACAGACTCCGACTGAGAAGGCTGACAAAGACTCCGTTTATTTTTGGGGATTTCGTCCCTTTTATGCTGTTTTACAAAGAACAACCCAATGGGTGGAAGAAAGACAAACTTCTTCACTCACATGGTCAAGTCAGAGGGACATCAAGAAGTCTCTCCTGGGGAAAGGAATGTAAACAAAGGTTACAGTTAGGAAAACGTGTCTCTTGTTGACAGAAAATTCTCTGGGAAAGAGTTTCAGAGAAACCAAAACATCACAGACAGGAACCAGGGCTACACTCCTGCCATGGGCAGGGCTAGCAAAATGGGAAAAGCCATGTATGCAACCCTTTGCTGCCTCCTTTTTTTCACTTGTAATTCAGGGGCACAAGGGAACAATTGAAACCCTTTGGATGACTCATTTGAGTCAGCATTTTCCCTTGGATTTCTGGCATTTGAAGCATTACACAGCCAGCCTGGGGTTCCTGTGAGCAGGAGCTGCAGCCTAAGATGTGTAAGATGTAGGTGTGCAGAAGCAAAGAGTTACATCAAAAGATAAATGCTTAATAATGAACCCAGCAAGGTTGTTCCAAGGACAAGAATGCAGCTACATGATGGAAAGAGAAATTGCTCATCCCTGCCCCTGTCAGTGTCTCTTGACATTCCCAATGGTCTCCTGAAAGTCTTATTTATGCAGCTCCTTTTCAGCTCACACTCAGTGACTAAACACACTGAGGTTTGCCATAAGGCTGACAGGGAGGGCACCAGCTGAGAGGACCTGACAGGAGCACCTCAGGACTTTACAGTCACAGATTCATGAGGTTAGTTCTGATATGCAGGGTTTTATCTGCTTGCACTGCTTTACTGATGAGTTTTGCCTTCCCACCTAGCCCCTGGCTAGGGTACATTAGCTAAGTGAGATGATCCTGTCTGAGTGGTTAATTCTTTTGCCTCAGTGGTAGATTTCTGTAGTTTTAAGGGAAATAGAACTATTTCAGTAATAAAAGAGATACTGGTTTCTTTCTGCACGATTAATTCCAATCTTCTGAGGCTGACCTCTGTCTCTTAGCTGTCTTGCTGTAAGTTTCCTTATTTCTGCTGACACCATTTTTCTGTACAAGATAAAGACCTCTCCTCTCCTCTCCTCTCCTCTCCTCTCCTCTCCTCTCCTCTCCTCTCCTCTCCTCTTCCTTTGAGTCCTTTCAATTCCCACTGAAGTCTTCAAGAAACCTTTTTCCATGTTCCAGTAAATATTCCTGTCTCTGATTTAAACCCCTGTAGCACAGGACAGGGGCTTTTGGAACTGTCAATACTTTCCTGGGTCTCTCACTGCCTCTCAAAAATGGTGGCTTCATTATTTGAGCTGATTGATATGTGATTTTATTATGAGGTTTTTTAGCCTTTTTTAACTTAAAAAGCTGTGTGACTGATAGGCTGGAGGAAAGAACAATTTCCTTCCTATATCAAGAGTATAGGCATGGTACCAGGAAAAACCAGTGCCATCTACTGGGATCCCAGGGCCATGGGACAGCAAAGCTCCCACCGTGGTTTCTGGATGCAGAAGGACTGGAAAACATTTTGCTTGAGCTCACAGATCCTGATGCATTACCTTACTGACTGCCCAGGAGATAAAGCACTCAATGCTTTTAAGTGGCTGGTTTTGGAGCCAGGCAATCCCCTCCACTGCCAGTGCTTCCATTTCAATCAGAGATATCCTGCCTTCTGCACAGCCCTGGTCACACTGCTCTTTCTTGTCTGCAGCACAGGAGCCTCCACAGTTTGTCCCTAAAAGCCTCCTCGCCTCATTTTCCAGCACAGAGGAAAGGAAAATAGTGTTTAATGGGAACATTGAAAAAGCACTGCAGCATTCAGTCCTCTGAAATTCAATATCACACATCACCATTTGTCATTATGCTTTGAAGCATTCTGCCTTGAAGCTTTTGTCTCAAGCTCTGTTCTTCTCCGTGCCTAAGTCACTAACCAAAGCTTTAACTTGGTGTCAGTGCCCGTTCCCAGGGAAGAGAGAAATTTAAATGGCTCTATAACGTCTCTGAGGAGTCCTAAGATCAGTTTCTGAAATATTGATAGAGAGAGGGCTGGCAGTCCCCAAGGGTCACTAATGTGTGTTTCATTAATGTCTGATAGAGAAAACAATGAAAACTGAACTCTTTGCTGTAAGCAAATAACAGATCAAATCTCATTCATGCTCTGATCTTCCTCATCCTTAACTTATTTTCCCCTCATTTTTGTAACAATCAGAGTAAGATGATGTCCTGGGGTAACCACATCATGCTAAATTGCCTCCCCATTCTTCTGTTTAGCCCAGAAATAACTTTTGTGCCTTTAAAACTGGAGCCCAGAGCAAAAGGGGGAGAAGGAAAAGCTGTGGAGTTTTTGGTGGCTGTATTAAAAAACATGGAGATAAGAGCCTCAGCTCTCTCACCCCTGCAGCACAGACAGGGAGCAGGAAAGAGCTCTCCTTTGATTTTAGTTAGGTTGTTTTTGGCTTTTTTTAAGTTAGCTGAGGCCAGAAGTGTTTTTGGAACTGTTCAGCTCTTGTTTGGTCTGGGAACACCAGGTCTACCCTCCGGGGTCCCCCCAGGCTGAACTGCAGCTGCAGCACAGGACCCCAGCCCTGGAGAGACAGAAAAACCCCAGAGCACACCAAGGAAAAGGACTCTCCCTTTGATCCACAGAAGGACTTTCTGAATTTGCCATCTCTTCAGAACAACGAGTGGTTCCATTGTTTAATATTATTCATTTTTTCATGTTTGCTTGTTAAATAAACAGGTTTTTTCCACTTTTCTCCAAGGAAATCTTTCCCCAACTGGTGGGGAGGAGGTACTGCTTGAATTTTGCTTTCTAGAGGGACCCCATTCAGAGGTTTCCTCTCAAATTTGCCCTAAACCAGGACAACTACTTTTTTGGCACCCAAGGTGGGGCTTGGAAAAAACCTGTACTGATTGCATTTTGATTGTACTTACTCTGTACTGGGCTAAAGCAATCACTAGCTATGCTGCTTTAATTCATAATGTCTCTCTGGGTGGAAACCTTCATGTGTTTCTGGTCCCTAAGCTTTTTTGAAGTTTTAATACCATTCTGGTCCCCAGGTTTATTTTCTTACCTGGAGATAGCTCCAATATTTTCTCTAATATGTAATTTTTACAGTAGAGGGGCACAGACTGGGGTTGTTGTTTTGCTGGGCTCGGTGTTAATGATTTATAGGGAGTTTACAAAGGAACTGGAGTTTGTTCAAGATGTGAATGGTTTATGGTTTCTTTGCCCTACCCTGTGTCCCAGTTCCAGTAGCATGTTTTGGGGGTTTATTAGTAATTGCACTCAGTTTGTTAGAGGAGGAGCAGAGGATGAGGCTTTTCAGCTTTCCTTTCCCTCTTCTCCTTAAATCTGTTACGCCACTTGTGGAGAATCCCCTGGATGTTAGAGACCACCTTCCTCTGTCTGGTCTGCAGTGTGTCTAGAGTGAGGGCTGGTATGTCCAGAGGAGCTGATGAGACCCCTGACCCAGGAGTGGACCCAGCAGTGGAAAATCCTGAGTGGTGTGGGGAATGGGAGGATATGGGCCAAAGAGAGAACAGATGAACACCATCTAGGCTTTATGGCACTCTGCCTGTCTTTATTGCCTTGTACAAAATGAATCGTTCCACTGAACTGGGTTTTATGGCAATTCCTTCCCAATTTCCCTATATTTGTATTTTCATTGTAACTGTTTCCAGACAAAGTGAAAAAATGGACAGATTAAAATGTCTGATGAAGTCTCTGAAATACCAACCAGAAGTCTTTGACTGTCTCAATGCCAAGGACAACTGAATTTCTTTGTTTGAATCAATTCTCATAATTCGGTGAACAATTGCAAGAGGAGGAGGAAGTCTGGATACTGCTTGGGCCCCTCATCCCAGGAGTCTGCACATTCACCAGTGTCATTTCCCTTTCCAAGAGACACTACAAGTGTTGTTGAATTCATGATTTCTGAAAATAAGATTTGCAAAAGGGATCAATTCTCTACTGAGCTTCCTTCCACTTCATTTTTCTGTCATTTTGCCAGGAAGATAACAAGCCCAAGCAGCATTGGGACATACATAAACACCAGACATTAGGAAATGTCTCTTTGTAATACTGCTCTCATCACCTCAACCCTCAACTTCAAATGTTCAGAAGGACTAGGACTTATGATCTATAAAATGGGGTTTTTTTGAAAGCTTTTTTCTTTTTTGTGAAAGCAGCTTAAAAGAAAGCAAAAACAAAGCATATTAAAATGTTAATATTTCCAGGAAAAATTTCTAAAGACAAAGGAGGTTAAAAGTACCCATCAGTTTTCTGTGTTCTGATTGATATATTCAGTGTAAGGGGTAGAGTCACATTTTCTGGTGGTTTTTTGGGGGTTTTTTTGGGGTTTTTTTGTTTTGTTTTGGTTTTTTTGTGTTTTTGTTTTGTTTTGTTTTGTTTTGTTTTGTTTTTGCTTTTGTTTTTTTATTTTGTTTTGGGTTTTTTTTGTTTTGTTTTTGTTTTTGTTTTGTTTTTTTTCTTTTTGAGAAACGTAGACTCCAAAGCCTAATTTAATTCAAAAGCACATTTTAAACAGCTGCTAATGTGCTATTAATGAAGGAAAAGTGTTACTTTGGAACAATCCTAATTACTGTGCAACTGTATTTCTTCCTGAACAGTAACAGTTTTGTTTTGCAAACATCTCAAAAAGAGTCCATTAAGTTCCCAAATCGATCATCAGATCACAGATAGTGAAGATGAAAGCACAGTTAGAATTTTTCTCTGCTTTTCAGTCCCAAGAAAACTACAGATGACAGCTGAAATCCTCCAGCTGGGTGGCTCTTAAAGGGCTGATCCAGGGCAAGGGGCAGCTGCCAGGCGTGGTCCCAGGCTCTGCCAAGCCCTCAGCAGCCTCTGCTTTCCTCTTCTCCTTTTTTCTTGACTCCCTTCATCCTCCCCATCACCTCCAGAAAGTTCCGGTTTCTGAAAGATTAGAGCATTTTACATTTTCCTCCTAGGAACATTTATTCAGCCACTGCACTAATAAATGAAACCCTCAGTTCTACTAATGCAATTAGCTGCATCAGCAACATATTTATTTTTCTTTTTTTTTTTTTCTTTCTGCTATTTTGCATTTTAATTATCCTTCTTTGTGATTAAAGATAGCCACATTCTAAATTCAATCACCTCAAAGAACAGTAAGAACTAAAGAAGTTTAATCTTTCATTATAAAACTGTTACGTAGGATCTGGTGGTGTTGTAATTTTGCCATTAAGAAATTGCCCTTTTCACTTTTCTGCTGCTCACCTTTTCTTTTGCCTCTTTTTTTTTTTTTTTTTTTACTTCTGAACAGTAAACTGAAGAAGAGTCTCAGTTACAGGGTACAAATCAGGTACTTTCTGTACCAGAGCCCCACAGCTTTTCCTTCTGCTTTTGAATTTGTCTTTTTGTCCTATCAATAAAGAATGAGCTGTCATATTTTGAAAGGAACTCTGAGATAAAGCATTTAAGGTAGCAAAATACTAGCCAGATCTCATAATTTGCAGGAGAGCCCTGCAGAATGGCTCCCTTTGGGTCTTTACAAAGTGAATAGAACAATATAATATTAGCACTGTGTTAAGCTGCAGTGTCAATGGCTTCTGTCCTCAGCAAAGTCACCACGGTGCTTTTCAGCCTGACTTCCTCTGTGTCTTTTCTGAGTTTCAGGGTACACTGTCTTGCCCCAAGAGGCAACTTGCTCAGAGGCATTTTGTCAGTGCTGACCACTGAAGGATTTTGGGGTTTGGCTCAGACATTCTGCTTTTCAATCATATAAAAATAGCTTTTCTCTAGAGAAGACAAGGAGCAGAAGTGATGCACATTCTGCCAGTACCTGGGGGTCCTGTATGCCTGGTTTGCAGCTTTCTTTGGACAACAAAGACGTGACCTGTCCTGTTCCATGGGCAAGTTCAGAAGGTTATTCCCTGAAATCTCCTCCTCTTTAGAAATTGCTACTGATGTCTCTATTTCTGGTTTTCTTACAGTTCGTAGCTCACCCCAACTGTCAGCAGCAACTGCTCACCATGTGGTATGAAAACCTCTCAGGCTTACGGCAGCAATCCATAGCTGTGAAGTTCTTGGCTGTCTTTGGGGTCTCCATCGGGCTGCCCTTCCTCGCCATCGCCTACTGGATCGCTCCCTGCAGCAAGGTACCCACTCCTGGTGCTGGGTGGGGCTCACAGGCATTTCCACCCAGGGCCGGGAATGAAACACCAGATTTTTCCATAAAGCTGTTGGGAAGTGATTCATGGTATCCTCTAGGATTGCCCCAGGGGAGAGCAAGCTTGAGGTGCTGCTTGACAAAGGGAACTGTCACGGTTTGAGATTCGTCTTCACAGGGAAAAAAGTGGGCAAAGAGGGTGAGGGGTGGGTGACAAGAAAACAAAAGTAAAAAGAAATGTATGGGAGATAACAACATAGGAGTGGAGTGAAGAAAAAATAGAAGAGCCACCAAAACTGGAAATAACTAAAGGAGAAGATTCTTGCTTTAGTTAGTTCTGATGTTTAAATTCTTGTTCTTTTATGCACTTTTTGTTGTGGATTACTCCCTTCTTAAGAGCTCCTTTGTTACCTTTCCTCCTTCTTTCTGAGCTTGTGGTTTTAATTAGTGGAGCATTATTGTGATTTTACTTAATGCAGCATTATTGTGGTTTTAGTTACTGGAACTTTATTGTGGTTTTAGTTAATAGAGCATTATTGTGGTTTTAGTTCATGGAGCATTATTGTGGTTTTAGTTAGTGGAGCATTATTATGACACGTGGGCCTGAAGCTCTGGAAAGCCCCAGGAAACTTCCTAGTGTTGCAGCAAAGACTAGGCTTAATCATAAAATCTTTATGGTTTTGATTGAAAAGATGATGATACTTGGAATACTGCTGTATACCTAAATATAGATGGGATGGAGGAGGAAAGTTTGTTGAGACCTAGAGGTCAAAGGACCAGAGGCAATCATTTTCTTAGGTAAAATCTCAAGCTGTTTGTGGTATGAAATCCATAGAGGTTTCATCCTGAAAGAGTCTGCTCAAACCAGTGGAGATAAATAGTTGTATGGCTGAGTGCTAAATAGCTTTGTCACTGCTCTTGCCACACAAAAAGGGGTGGCAGGGGAGATCATCATTTCACACTCAGCAATAGCCAGCAACCTCACCCCTTACAAGGTGTCTTCTGCAGGAGGCTTGTCACAGGTACTTAAATTTGATCAAAATGACCTCTGGTGCTGGTATTGTATTCAGTCTTGAAAGTATCTTCTCCCATTTCCTCTGAAAACCGGTGAGGAATTCTTTTTAAATTTATCAAACTCAAGTAGTTATGGATCCATCAAGTATTGAGGAAACAGTATAATTTGAAACACATATTGATACAATCAGCAAAACAGTCCTTCAGTACATCTGAGATAGTAAACACATTTAAGCCTCAGTCTCCTCCAAAATAACTCCAAGAGGAGTACTTTGTGTTAGAGCATATGAGGATGAAGCTTCATCTCCTCGAGGAGGAGAGGATGAGGATGTAACTTCATCTCCTGTATCAACCCTCATTTTTCATGGGTACCAGACAGGGCTCCAGAGGTGCTCACAGAGCAGTGCACATGAAAGCCAGGCTGTGCTGTGTGTGGTTTTGGCTGGGTCATAGAGGGAATTATTGTGTGGAATTGCCACTTTGATTCCCTCATGTCAGACCCCAGTCTAGCAGGGATTTATGAAGTTGTTTAATTTCCTTCACCTCTGTTGAATGTGTTGGGAGTTGGCACACCAGCCAACAGCAACATTTGTGGTCCAGTCTCAGAATTACAGAGGCCACATTTGAATATAGCAATAGGTGGGAAGAACAATTATACTAGAAATAAGTGGAGAATTTAAAAGAAAAATGTAAAAACTAAGGGGAAAGAAACTGAGGTATGCCCCCACCAAAAAAAAAAAAAAAATTAAAACAGTTCTACAGCATAAGTAAGAAATTATTAAGAAAGTTACTTGGTTTTAATTTCTTGAGGTAGGTGTATTAAAATTTTAAAAATGGAGGGAGGGAATACTTAACTTTTCATCAGCTTTGATTTCATTATCCTAAACCTTTCATGCATTCCCATTTTTCAATATTCCTTCCTTTTCACTGCACTGAACTGTGAAAAACCACATGTAACCTTCTAGCACAAAGTCCAATTGAAATTTTTTTCTAACAGGTATTGTCTTCTAATGCATGGATTTGCCTTGATCAGAACAATGTAGTCTTGATTTTTGATTGGGGCCTGTGATAGAAATAACTGAATAGCAAATGCAATTCTTTCCCTAAGAATTGGTACCTCACCCAAAATCATCACTGTTAATTTCAAGGGCTGCAGGTTGATCCTGGTATCATCTCACATGTTTATTGCAGAAAATTCTACATAGGCAGCCTCTTCCACTCTGAGCAGCCCAGTTTTGTCCTGGTCAGCTTTACAAGTGTTTTATTTGTTTTTTACTGATGGAAGCAATCATGATGTTACACAATTGGGCAAAGAAATATTTTTTCCGTAATAATAATAATCAGTTAAGATATTTAACTTAAATCAGGCCTGTCTTTGGAGACACACAGGCTCCCAGGTGTGAGTCAGGGGCTCATTTCTGGACCAAGGCAGTGAGAAAAATGGAGGAAATCTCTAATGTGGAATACTGCAATAGGAGCTGTCCTGAGCAACACTACTGTGTGTCACATTCTTATGATGATCAAATTCTGTAGCTTCACACAGGGTAATAGAGGAATTCATTTTCAAAATGCCTTCACTGATGCATCTTAGCCAGGAACATACTTTAAAGTCTATCCCTCCCAACAGAAAATTTTCTTTAGTAAAGCTCTGTGGGGTTAGAATGTACCATACCAAATACTACCCACAAAAATTTGGTACATAGTTTTGACTAGAGTTTGTACTTCAACCTTACTTTTTTTTTTTTTTTTTTCATTCAGTTGCACAGAGCTGACTTCATTAAAACCAGTTTTAGTGTCGGTCAGTCATTCCTTCACTTCTGGATGCACAGACTGTTGACATGACCCATGAAGTTTAAGCCTATCCTATCCTGAAATATCCTTGCTGACTCATCTGTGTCCTGGAGGCCATGACTCTGAAATAAACTCTTGCTTTATATGTTGGTCTCCAAATTTATTTTTTTTTAATTGGTGGCCAAAAGAGAAAAGAGGCTGGATAGAAAAATTGCACAGTCTGTTGCCCAAAAATGTAAAGACAAGAGCAAGAGGGGTTGCTTGGATTGTCTGCAGAGCTTCAAGATGTGTTTTCTTTCTTCTTGGGTTGTTTGAAGTGCATGTTCAAACACTGCAGCACTGAGAGGTCCCTCATGCACAGCCCTCATTGTCTGGGCTGTTCTCTCATTTTCCTGAAGCCACGCTGGGGATCTGTGGACTGCAGCTCCTGCTGCAATGGGCTCTGCCCTGTTTAAGCACTGGAACTTGAATGGTTGCCTCTGACTAAGCCTTACCTGTACCATTTTACCCCTAAAATACATGAGATCACTACAATAGCACCCTTCATGCTTCTGCTATGGGCATAGTACTGAGCATAGTATTGGATTTTTCTTTATGATGTTTCTATCCATTTTTTTTTCCATCTCTTCAAGCATTTGGAAATTTTTGTAATGATATCACACCACATATTTTTGTTTTGACATGAATGTATGCTTCATTATCCTCCTTTCATAGAGATAGGATACTAAGTCATTAAATGATTTACTCTCTTAAGAATGAACCTTTGCATTCACACACTGTCAGTGTTTCTGTCTTAGCAGTAACAGCCAAACACTACCCTGCAATCCTGATTTGATGAAAGGTGATATTTTGATTTTCTAAAAAATCAAGAAATTGATACACTCATGCAGTTACACACCTTGAGTTTAGCTGTATCATGTTTTTTGAAAAATTTTATTGTCATAAAGTGTTATACTGGCTGGAGGAATGGACACCTCATTAATTTTTTACAGAATATTTTAGTCAACACCTTCTATAGCTCCTAGCTAAAAATCATATTTCTGAGAAGATAATGGTAAGCTTTCTGCAGTAATAAATGGAACAAATGGCTGATGTAATGCTAACTAAATGAAAATTTCTGTTAAATCATGAGAGAAATAAGGGAAATTACCCATAGAATTCACTTGGTTCTGTAATACATGGGATTATTTCTCTGATAACTGAGACTATGCTGCTTTAATCTAAGGCTTTTATTTTTCACATTTCTATAGACAGCAGAAGAAATCTAATTATGTGAAAAGGATTCATGATTCAATAGGTAATGGTTCTTCCTCTTTTAGTGAATTCAGGGTAGAAATGAGTCTCATACAGATTGCAAATGCACTTTCTAAAACCTTCTTGCTAAGGATCCATGGCTGTTCTTACACTTTACTCTTGCAATCTGAACTCTCTCAGGTCATAAGAGGAAAGCATCTGAGATTATAAGTGTGTGATTTCAGACCTATCCATCACCCCATCAACTCAGTACTGGAATTATAAATTCTGCTACAAAGCATAAATCTACACAACATCAACCATACTGTTGAGAACTACACCAGTGGTGACAGCACTGGAGGTGAACCAGAACTGCAGGTGTTGAGTTTGGTTTTAACACATTTCATCCACTCCTATGTCTGCCATATTATTCCCAGACAAGATTAAATAAACTTGGGTTTCAAGTCAGGGCAATATCTACCCAATTAAACATGTCCTTACTGACCTCAGAGAATGTTAATAAGGACCTCGGGAAAGAACAGATACTTTCATTTTCTTTAATGACAAGCCTCTCCAGCACTTAGAAACATGCACATTTTCCAGTAGGATTTCAACTTCATAAAATATTTTATTGACACTTAAAAACTCTGATAAGCAAAATAAATAAACCCCAGAATCCTAGGAGTTCCTTTGAATTTCTGCTAGACCTAGAGACCTCTGCTATTGAAATGTTTCCTGTTCTGCCATAAGCAGAGACCAGGGATCCTTGGAATTCCTTGGAATTAATCTGCTATTGGAGATAAATATAAAAACTAGTCATTTCCTTTTATGTCCTTTTTCCAATAAAGTTTTATTATCATATCAGTGGATATTAAGAAAAAATGGATAACACCTTGGCATCAAGGGGAATGAATCAATGAGTAATATACTGAAAAAAAAAATCCAGTCTTTGAGGGGATTTTGGAAAGGCCCAGCTCTTCCATTGCTCTCTGTTGTGTCCAACACTACAGGCTTCTGCCCTAGCACTCCTGAAAATGCTTCTACTCTTCTATCTTTCTGGAGTAATGTTTTCTTGGTTCACAGGAAATGTAAAATTAAAAGAGTGATATTTAAATTCATTAACAAAGAAAGCTTTTCAAGAAGAACAGAGCAATTATCTGTAGTGAAGAGACCTGCTGCTCTTGTTTTTGGCTTAGTGACTTGAAATAAATCCTTGTGTTCTGGGAGTAATTCTCCAGCTTTGTACTAATTATGAGAGAAGACTATCATAGCAAAGCATATGAAAAGCATTACTAAAGAATATTTAAACAGAGGGCTATTTCTTACACATTGATAATGAACCAAGAATTCACCATTAATAAAAGATTCTAACATAGAACAATGACTTAAGGATGAGAATTGTGTCCATCATTAGGATTTATATTGACACAAAAGTGCATTCATTTAACACATACACAAACAAACATGTCTCTCATATAAATGTCCTGTCTCTTCATTTTCCACTCACCATATGGCCAGGACAATTAGATATTACATGTGGGTTTAAAGGGGCACTGTAAGACATTGCCAGGCATAGAAAATTCCCCAATGCATAATGTCTAGTAATACCAAATAACAACTTGAACAAATCTAAACCCTATTTAGCTAATGATCCAGAATCAATTACTGAATCCTCTTCACTGTGGACAAAAGGTTTCAAATTTTTACAGTGGAAAAGCTTCTAGGAGGTGGGTAAATCAAAACCTTATGACTGTGTCTGTTCCCTTGCAGCTGGGACGCACCCTTCGAAGTCCTTTCATGAAGTTTGTGGCTCATGCAGTCTCTTTCACAATCTTCCTTGGACTGTTGGTAGTGAACGCTTCAGATCGGTTTGAAGGGGTCAAAAATCTCCCCAACGAGACCATCACGGATCATCCAAAACAAATATTCAGAGTCAAAACAACCCAGTTCTCATGGACAGAATTGCTGATCATGAAGTGGGTACTGGGTAAGTAAAACCAAAATGTCTGCAAGTCCTCTGTAGAAATTTAACCTCTTTAGGAATAGCATGACACACAGTGACAAGAAAAAGGAAAAAAAAACCTAAAAAAAAAAACACACAAAAAAAAACAAACAGAAAAAACAACAAAAACAAACAAAAATGAAACCGAAACCAAAACAAAACAAAAAAAAAACCAAAACAAACAAAAACCCAAGCTAAACAAACAAAAAACCCAAACCAAGAAAACTCCCCAAAACTGAAACAACACACTATGAGTCTAGAGGTTGATGTCAAGAGTTTTGATTAAAAGAGAAGAAAAGAAGACTTTGATCTTGGTCACACTTTTGAAAACATTGAATGATGCTTAGTAAATTCTCACTGACCTGATTTTTCCACTTTCCATTGTAAATGCTATGGATGTTGTCTATTTACCTCTGTTGGTTTAATCATTGCATCTTAAAGGCAATATTATAATGGAAACGTGTGGCTTCACTCTGGGACAAAGTGAGCAGAAAGAAGTGTGGTGAGTCTGTCTGATTTATTACCCTGCCATGGGATCCTACTGTAATTCACTGAACCTCAGTATCTTTGTCTGCAAAATGAGTATAATGTCATTTACTTTTTTTGTAGTGCACTCCAAGATCTAGTGATGAAACCTGCTAGGCAAGTAAGAGCTGGACTTTACAAACTCCATAGTACAAATTTTTTACTGGTGAGAGGACAGTGCAGTGCTCAAATCTTATAAAAGAAATTAAATTATTCAACAACTACAAAGTAAGGATTCAGGTGGGTCAACCCCTTCAGTGCAAAGGTGTGCCACATGCACAAGTTAAATTTCTAAGGAGTTTCAGACAAATTCATATGTCTTACTTCTCCTACAGGCATCATTTACTCCTGGCAGGTCACTTAGTTTGAACCACTAATCTAAACAAGCTCGGGAGAATTTATCGGGAAATTGAGCTTATCAACTCTGTAGGATCTTTGTCTACCTCTTCTGTTGCTATTTTTGCTCACCACCATGATTTTGATTCTTTTCTTGCAGCAAATAATTCCACTGTTCCATAAGTATTGATGGCATTAATCTCCCCTGAAAAATAGGATATGGCTGCTCTATCTGATGATTTCCTGGCCAATGTTTCTTTGTTCCCTTGTCCCTGCGATAATCAGAATCCCATACAGGATATTAGGCTAGAAAATACTGAATAGATGCCAGACTGGATGGAGTAAGACTGTAAGATATATTTTTAAATTATATTAAAGCAGTTGGACAAGAGGATTAGATTTTAAACTAGGTATTCTTTTCTTATAGGCAGTAGGTATCTGTCTGCTTGTTGAGTTCCTGAGAGATGAAGAAGAAAACATTTCATTTAAAGTGAAGTTTTTCACTTTTCTGGGAGAAGAAGGGTGATTCATTGTAGGGACTCCTGAATATAATGAGATTTTCTAATGACTGCCTACATCAGCACTGACAATCTTCTCTGACCATTTTACCTGCCTGCCTCCATAAAGCTTCAAGTAATGTTTCAGCAATACTGAGGTGAAAGTTTGATGCACCTGGCCCACAGACACCTGCACTTTTTGAGCCCCATGTGTGACCCTGAACTTTAAGGCCTGTAAAAGCACTAAGGGTATCAACTTCTGGTGCTAAAATCTTACAGGTATTATAAATACCTACATGCAAGTAGAAATATAATTAAAGTGGCCAACATAGACCTGCCTAGTGGCCTTCTCTGATGGAGTGACTGTAAGTGCACAAGGACAGGCTGCAGATGTCATTCAACTGGACTTCTGTAAAGCCTTTCTCATGGATCCCCACAACATCCTTCTCTCTAAATCAGAGGGAGATGGGTTTGATGGGTGAGCTGATAGATGGATAAGAAAGTTGTTGGAGGGTTGCGTGGTCAGTGGCTCAGAGTCCACTGATGGACATCAGTGACAAGTGGTATCCCTCAGGGGTCTGTACTGGGACCAGTGTTATTTAATACCAGCATTAATGACATAGACAGAGGGCTCAAGGGCACCTTTAGTGAGTTGGCAGAGGGTAAATGCTGATGCTGACACACCTGAAGGACGGGATGCATCATCCAGACAAGTTTAAGGAATCATGGAGATTTCATGAGGTTAAACAAGACCAACATCCCCTTTGTACATGGTGCACAGCAATTTTGGCTCGTGCATTCAGGGCTCATTACATGCCTTGGCTGCCTCCTCCCTCTGGACAGATCTTCCCATCTCTTGTCCTCAAATGAGGAAGGCTGGCATTTTCCTCATGAGCAGTATGGACAGAATTGTGCAATGAAAGCCGGGGGGTTATTTCTAAATCCCCACTGCAAAAACAGCCAGGGTAGCAGTTAAACTCTGGGTAGATGCAATCTGAGCACTCTTAATCTCTTGAAACAACAGCCTTTGGTGGACCCAGGAAGGCTCAAATGTAGCTCTGCAACATCAGCTGCTCCTGATTTATGTACCAGGCCAGAGGATATAAAAATCTGACAAACTGTTCCTTTTTGTGCATAGGTGGTGAACAGCACTTCTTGCACACTCCCATTTTTCTTCCAGATGGGCTGTGCCTGTATCCTGACTCTCCTTCCCCTGCTGAAACCAGAACTGCCCATCAAGGTGACATTTCTGATTATCCCTGCTGTGGGAACAAGAGACATGCAGAAGCTGAAGCCAAGGAGCTGCTCATATCCCACATCTCTGAGCATCAAACTCAGGGAAATACCCCCTGCCAGAGCCATTGGGGGCCTCAGAAACACCACACTGGAATGAAATCACATCCTGGCAGAGCTGCTTTGTCTAACTGCTTCTCCTTATTTCTTACACTTCATTTTATGTCCCATCCCCTGAATTTTAGCTGATTTTTCTCTTCTCAATACTTTTACCTAGGAGAAGCTTTGAATTAGTCTCTCACAATGTATATACAATTACCCAGCAGTACTAACCAAGTAATTACCGTAACTTTTCTACTTATCCTGAATAGACATTTTTAAAAAATTATTGCCTCAAAGTTGGGGAAAAGAATGGTGGAATTTATAGGCCAATAGCAGGTTACTTTCACAGAGGGATTCTAATTTTAGTCAGACTCCTCAGCTTTAGACACTTTTTACTTCATTAATCTGTGATTTAGGTATATTAAGTGAGCAAGATTAGAAATAAATTAGAATGGGAGTTATTTCTGGTCATCAGTGAACAAGTGCTTTGTTGGTCAATGCTACCACACGTGATATTTCCTTAAGTGCTTTAGCAACTTAAGGAAAGTACTTTACACTTAAGTATGTGTAATGTGTAATGCACAGGGCTAATGGCTCCTATCCACCATTTCTAAATGCTTTTTTTTCAAGGTAGAAATGTTTCTTTAATATTTCATCCTCGCTCCAGGAAAATTCCTGAGAAACTAATTCTTCCACCTTCTCCCTTAGGCTATTTATTATTAAATCTCACTCACAGTGAGTGACAGTGTGGGGTGAAGTTCCTGCTTTTACACAGCCAGGCACCATCAAGGAGGAGAGCTGGGAGGCTCCTCCTGCCCTGCCTCTGCCTCTGCCTCTGCTCAGCATCCTGCAGATCTCAGCCTCTCTCCCAAGACAGGCATAGCCTGTATCAGGCTACATCTCCAGGGAGATTCCAGGTCCGTGAAGGTCACAGCCTCTATATGACCTTGGCTGATGGTGCAGTGGATTTCCTTTTTCTCTTTAAATCCTTCCCCATGCACAAGGACTGACAGCAGCACTTCTCCACTCCTCCACCCTCGGGCTAAATTCCCACTGACCTGTTTCCCTCCCTGTAATCCGGCTTCCCAGTGCACCTCTGGGGACACCCTGTGCTTCCAGGAGGTTCAGAAGAAACCAAGCATATGCATTTACATGCCACACCATGAGAGCTTCCAGCAGAGAGGATGAAAGGAGTTCACAGAAAGGAGAAGATTGCAGGAGGTCACATGGAAATTGGCAGGCGCTGCTCCGTCTTGATTAAATGTGAATTTCGCTGCTGCTATGGAAACAGGGCTGGGTAGAGCGCAGGAAATATTTATCAGTGGGTTAAATATTCCAACATTTTAGCTATTCAGGAGCAAGATTTTGGCCCTGGAGCCCCGCTGGGGTTGAAAATTGGGCAAACTGGTGAGCTCTTTGACTGAATTCACTTGTCCACCCCAGCTCTTCCCAGTAGGACTTGGATGTCAAATATCTGAATTCACTGGGTTTGGCATTTAGGTTTATTTGTAAGTCTGTTGTCAGAAATCATAAATTAGGGCTAATTGTTTCTTTAAAGTAGTAGATGAGACTTTAATATATGGAAATTCATTATTTAATGCAGAAAGCTTTATGAAATTGGAAGAATAGAACTTCTGTCTTACCCTTTTTTAATCATACTAAACTTCCTCTTGAGCAGTTCTGTTCACATCCTCAGAATGAACACTCCCACTCTTTTAGGGAAGGAGGAAAAGAGCAGCAGAGCAGGCAGTGCCATGTTCAGTGCCATGGTGTAGGAAGGTCATTTTGGGGACAAGAGAGGAAATCTACCTTTTTTCTGACTATATCAGCAGTAGAATTTTCTAGAGTCATCAGAATTTCTGAGCAGTGCTCTTTCTGTCATCATCAGAAATCAGCCTTTCCATTGACTTATATAGTGACATTTTGAGATTTCTGCTTCATGAGCACAAAAGGACATACAAACTAAAATGTTGTATTAATTTTTAGGAAAAGATTACATGAGCCATTCTCAATAAATTTATTTAATTAAAGAGTCTTTTCCTTCAGCCTGAGAAGCCACTGCAATTGGGAAGCAGATCTGCCTGAACACAAAAACACCTTCAATGTTTGCCAGCTAAAGATGCTCTGATCCCTCCTCAGGTATGATATGGTCAGAGTGCAAGGAGATCTGGGAAGAGGGTCCACGTGAATATGTGGTGCATCTCTGGAATCTGCTGGACTTTGGGATGCTGTCCATCTTTGTGGCATCATTCACTGCCAGGTTCATGGCTTTTCTTAAAGCATCTGAGGCACAACAGTACGTAGATCAGTACGTTCAAGATGATGACCTCAATAATGTCACCCTTCCCCCTGAAGTTGCTTATTTTACCTATGGTAAGATGCTTTTTGCTATCTATTTCCTGCTCTTTCAGGTTAATGTGTGGCAGTACTGAATGCAGCTTTCTTTTCGTGATACTTATATTGGGTTTTTTTCTAAATAAAACAAATTATTTTCCCTAGATCTACCCATTCCAGCCATCTTCTTAATCAGTCAGAAAGGATCTGAACCTCATTCAGCCTCTACTCTTGTGTTACAGCTACATTCAAGTCAATCACACCCTGAAAATGTAGCTTGAGCAACAGATCTGCTAACCAGAAACTCAGAGTGGACAGAATTACAGATTAATTAATCTGCTTCATTTTCCAAATGAGAGAGGAGGGAAATGTGTGAACAAACACAGAATCTGAGGCTGCAGTAACTCTGCATTTCTGTTACATCCAACACCTCTATAAAAATAAATAAAAATAACAATAAAAAAGCTGCTGCTGGTCAAAACCTACATTTTTGTAGAGCCTGTATCATCTATAAGTGCTGACATTGGGAAATGCAAGCTGCAGCAGTGCCTTGAAAATGTTATTTTGGGTGGCTGAAATGGTTTTCCTTTGCTATACAGAAATGAATAGAGCTTCTTATACGTGTGGGGACTGGGGACATTGCACACCTCTGCAAGCTCTAGATGGCACCCTGGGCAAAATCTGTGGGGATTTCTGCTCGTGGGGGGCTGCAGGAGCTCCAGACCTGGGCACCAAGGATCACCACTTGCTCCCTAGGGCTGTAAGGTGATTGTCCTAGTGCTGTGCTTGGGCTGGAGAGGAGAGCTGAGGCAGCACTTCCTCCACTGTAGACAAGTCCCACACAGCCCCAGAGCCATTGCCTGACCCACAGCAGTTCCAGAGCCACAGGATCTGGGTGGCCCCACCAGCTCAGCCTCTTGCATCCCTCTCTGCCCACACAAGCAAGAGGCCATGGAGACAATGTTGTGGCTTTTCCCTCTCTGGCTTGCTGCTAGCCCACTTAAAGTGAGTTCATGATACAAAGGTGCAAAGGGTCCAGAACAGAATATCCCAATGAGATCCTGTAAATTCTGCTGCTTTTCCTTTGGTTCAGATTACTGCAAATAGTGCCTAAGTTTACTGCTGTGGCCCTGAAGATGTCACATGTTTTAACTGTGAGTCACAATCTTTCCATCAAGAACCTCAGTTGATGCAAGGACAATTATATGCCATATTAATATAAATGTTTACACTTTGAGCAGATTAGGTAAATTACACATATCTGGAGCTTTCTAAAGTAAAAATATTAGAGTAACTAGACTGCAAAAACTGGTTTTAATTTAGAGATAAGATGAAATGGTACACAATGTTTATACCTGCTTTATCTGAACACATCTTAAATTTCTTACCTAATGATAGGGATAGAGATCTTGGTCTCCCTAATGCTTTTTTTCCAAATACAGTGCCCAGTGTCCAAATCTACAGCTATACTCCACTATGTGGTGGTTTTGGTTCTCCATCTCAAGACCTTCAAATGGAGAAGGCACAGCACAGTTGATACTCAAGTAGGAAAGAGAAAATATCAAGATTGTTTAAAGCCATGCTGGTTTTTTTCACTGTGTGGCTTCAGTAAATTCCAGTGCCTTGGTCATTTCCTGCCTTTACATGTGAAAAATACAACTAATTCACTGTATTTTCATAGCACATTGTGGTCCAGTGAACAATTGCCCCAAAGCTGGTTTTTTTCTCTAACTCCCACCCAAATGCAAAATTGAGTCTGGAAAAGGCTCATTTATCATAGTAGCTTCCACCTAACCCTTTTTGTTACTAACACCTAGTGTACATGTATTGTTTTAGCCAGGAACAAGTGGCTCCCCTCGGATCCCCAGATCATTTCAGAAGGCCTGTATGCCATAGCTGTGGTACTCAGCTTCTCCCGCATTGCTTACATTCTTCCAGCCAACGAAAGCTTTGGGCCCCTGCAGATCTCCCTGGGGAGGACTGTGAAGGATATCTTCAAGTTCATGGTCATCTTCATCATGGTGTTCCTAGCCTTCATGATTGGGATGTTCAACCTTTACTCTTACTACCTTGGTGCGAAGTACAACCCTGCATTTACAACGTGAGTACCCCTGGGAGAGGGGCAAGTCTCCAGGGCTCAGTCCCTTCTGCCCACTGCTGGTGCAAGCTCTGCTCAGTTTCTGCTGCAGCTGTGTGGGGAAATCACACCCAGGTTTTGACAAGGAAACTTGTACCACAGCCTGCAGCCCTGGCAGCCAGCTCTTGGCCTGAGTGTAGGGAGAGGAGCAGTTCAAACTGGTTATTCCTGGAAATCAAAATAGCAGATCAGGGAAATGTTTTGTGAGACGTTCAGCTCAATGTGTCAAGAGAAGCAGTGGAGAAGTTAAACCTAAGATTAGTGTTCTTAAACCTGTAAGATGAAATGTACGTAAAATAAGGAAGGCTTTTGCTTCTCCAAGAGCCAACATTATGGGTTCAATTCCCATAGGGACCATTCATTTAAGAGATGGATTCAATAGTCTTTGGGGGTCCCTTCCAACTCAGAATATTCTGTAATTGTATCATCTGTTTTAGGACATCATCTGAGTGCAGCTATGATTATTGGGTGCCCTTCTGCAGAGCCAGCTACTGGTCATGGTGCTCAAAACAGAGCAAAACCACCCAGGGTGCCTGGGATGTGGGGTTTAAGTCCTGACTGGGAACTTTTCCCCTATGAAAGCTGCACAGAGCATCACACCAGGCTCCTCTCCACAATGGGTCTGCCTGGGCCATGCCAGCACTCACAGCCCAGCAGAGCTGTCTGTGCTGGGTGTCCCTCCTTCATCTTGTCAGGGATGTTGGGAAGAGAAGGAGGTTGGAAAATGCCAATGGAATGAGGTTCAGAGTGAGGCTGCTTTTCAACTTACAACTCTTTGGTGGCAGGACAAAATGCAGTATCAATTCTCCAGGACCCCAGGAACACAAGTCCCAATCCTGTGGGGGAGACCTGAGGTCCTGAAGGAGTTTTCAGAGCAGGGGACAGTTCTGCTGAGTATGAGGGATGTGTCCCATGCATCCAGGGGAAAGCCTTCTCCCTTGCAGTGCCATGTGGCACCAGCACAGCACTGAGACAGTCACTTTTGTGTCTCACAAATCCACCTTGACTTGCCTTAGGGACACAGTGGGGGCTTTCCTTCCCACAGCCCTGTCTGTGGGAAGCTTGGCATGATGTTTTCTCCTTGCTGTGAGCTGACCTCCAGGAAACAGCTCCAAAACTACAGTGCCTGAGCCCACAGTGGCTACTGTGTGCACAGCAGACATCTGCTGCTGCATTTGATGTGTCAATTGTGGAATGTGTTACACAGTGAGCCTGGGGCTAAGCTCATCACTTCCTCTTGGAGAAATGACCTTTCCAGCACCATTTCTGTCCTGCAAGTGGCTGTTGCCTTCCAGTTTTTATCTCTTGTACGACATGTCACCTGTAACACAACGTTTACTTTCCCCTGTTGAGCGAAATTTGCCTTCTAGACCTCTCCTAGAGCCTCAGGGTGTATTTACATCTATCTGTGCTCAGTAGTTAGGGAGCAGAGAACTGAGTGTGTGGGATGTGACTTGCTTCAGATTTGAAAAGATGCCCTTGAAGCACAAGAGTTAATGAGAATCAAGTCAGTACCACCCCTGACTGCCTGGTGGCACAGCAGCCCTCACTTATGGCATCCCCCAGGCACATCCCTGGAAAGCAGCACTGACAAATTCCAGTCACTGGTGCAGTTCAGCACAGGAGCTCTCTTATTAGCACTCATCATCTAAGTGCATCTTCCAGTAGTTACTGTCTTTTGATTGAAATAATGATCAAACATTCACTAAAATCATGACTATTCACTGGAGGAAAGATTGTTTTAAATGCCCAAGGGATATTTGGACTGGGGAGAGATCCTCCTTAACTTCAGCCTGCTGACTACTTATCCTGGAGGGACTTCACGTTGTTATAAAGCGAATTTTCCATGAGCATAAATTTTCCTTTCAAGAATTTGGAAGAGACTTTAAAAAAGACTTTCTTCTGGTTATTTAAATACACAGGAGTGGCAAATGATAATCAGTGAAAAGGAGTCCTTTCATCATGTGAAACAAAGAGAAGAGGTTTACATTAATTCCAAAAATCCTTCTTAGACATTCCATGCAACAAACTAGAAGCCCTGAGATAGACAGTCTAAAACAATTTCAGTAAGCTAATGGCAAGGTTATTTTGGCAGGTGGGCAGACACCAGTTGCAGAAATGCTCCCTGCTCTATTTTTTGTGGCTGCTTGTTGGCCTTGCTGAAGGTGGTGGTCTCCTGCTGCCATTAACTTACTCATGAAAGGAGGAAGATTTCAGTATTAGAGCTGGATATGAAACCCAGCTGTTCATTCACTGAAAAATCATTGGGGCAAAAAGGCGTAATGCTTACTTTGATGTCCTCATAACCCTTCGGTGACTTCAGCAACATCACAGAAGGCATTTCCTGGGAGAATGTGAATTCTAATGAGGATAGGTGAAATTTTACAGTGAGTTTTGTCAGAAATGTGATTATTTAACTGTGGGACCTGATTCTCAGGGGTCACTTGGACAATTGTGGCAGAAAAAGACCCATTGGACGTGGGCATATAATTGACTGTGGCCAGTTCCAAAGAGCATTGACAACTCCCTGGGTTGCCTCAGTGGGAAACCTTAGACAAACAGCTGCTCACTAAAATAACTCCAAATTACACATTTAAGAAAAGTACACCTTCCCAGGGCAGTATGTAAGCAGAAAAAAAAGAGTGTACACTGAGGGAATCGCTTGCTTAGTTCTAATGATAATAGTTAGTGAATGTTTGGTTTAACTTTCGCCCTCCCTTGCTACTGTACTTTGAAATTGTGTACTCAATTTTTCCTCTGTTGTCATCTACAAAGCAAGCACATAGCCCCCCAGTGGCCTCTGATTTGAGTTATCATACAAAGTTTCTGCCATTTCTTTCATTTTGATGTTCTGGAAGCAAGGAAAATAAGAAGGCGGTTGTCTTTACTCCACACAGTTAAATAGAGAGATTATTTAACTAACCATACTTTCAAATTTTTTTGGAAGTTCCTCAATACTGAAGAGCAGATCATTTCCACAGCAGTTGCCACCACCCCAGTTATGTTTATCTGTTTATCAGATGCTGTGTACAGCACACAGCTCTTGAAACAGCCTGTAATTAAGAACATGCTATGCAAACAAAATCGAAATGGAGGCAAGGCTGATTGTGTTCATCTTGCTTCCTGCATCAGAAATCAGGCTGAAGGCTACAAGGCAAGGTTTTCTGTCTCACTCTCCCCAAAGGGGAATGTGACTCACTCTTCAGTGCCAAAGCTACTTCGAGGCTGGAAGGCTTTTTTCTGCTTGTTTTGTTTTGTCAAAATGCGATAGTTTTGTAGATTACATTGACTGCATTGCTTTTTTTGGCAGAGTTAGCTCTCAAACTCATTTAAGGAGATAAATCTGAAAGGATGCCTTAAGCTTTCTTAAAGAGAAGGGCACAAGACTGATATGAAATGAGCCTTGCCATGATCCTTCTTGATGAACAGCACACTGCTGTTTGCAAAAGCGAGGAAAATCTGCTAATAGATAAATGGTTATGGCCTGTTAGGAAGCACCACCTTCCTCAATGCAAAATCTTTAAATTTTACTGAAATAAGTGTCGTGAAACAAACAAACAAACAAACAAATCTCTGTGGTCCCCCCAGTGCAGCAGTCAGTTATACCACAGTAAAGAGGGTGATTGCTGCATACCCACCTCCACAAGGAGCATCAGCCAATCTGTCACTGCCAGACCCTCCTGCTGCCAGGAGCTGTCAGTCTGGGCAGGACTCCTGGCTGCCTGAATCCTTCATTTGTTTGCCTTTGAGCAGGATGAAACACCTGCTGACCTTGCAGGAAGGGGGTAAATTGCTTACCTGGCAACAAGGTGACACATCAGCATCTTGGAATCCTTGAGAAATTGGCTCCCAAGGCCCTCCCCTCATGTTTTAGTGAGATGTTCTTGAAAAAAAAAAAAAAAAAAAAAAAAAAGCCCAACTGATGTTCCCTGCAACCTGTGCCAAATCTCGTGCAATCTGGCAGTAATCTAAAAGGGAGAAGAAAAGGGTCATCCAGCCTTTTTGAAGGGTAGGGGTGGACTAGCACAAGGTCTCCTCAAATCATTTCCTCTGACAGAGGCAGACCTGCATCTGCCTGGGGGCACTGCTGCATCGTTTGGGTGCTACAGGTCAGGTCAGCCCCTCCACCAGCCCCCACTCCCACCACGGGCACTGGTCCCTTACATGACACTGGAAATAAGGTTTATGGACATCACAGAGGAACCTGGCACCCCCACCCTTACCTCTGGGACTCAGGGTGGTCAAGGTTGCTTGCAGCTCTCAATTAACTTCTCAAGGAGAATCTGGCACTGCTCGACTGTAGTGGTTAATGTTTGAGCTGCAGAAAAGGAGCAGAGCTGACACATTGTATTAAAATCTGCCCGCAGCG
This sequence comes from Phylloscopus collybita, assembly GCA_027886175.1. Lineage (NCBI taxonomy): Eukaryota > Metazoa > Chordata > Aves > Passeriformes > Phylloscopidae > Phylloscopus > Phylloscopus collybita. The sequence goes on along the minus strand of JAJNNQ010000019.1, from coordinate 6,723,530 downwards.
TGGAAAACTGAGGGAACCTTTCTAAATTAAAGAGGAAAATTAATAGCAGGGTGCAGCTGGGCTCAAGGCTGGGGGTTATGGTTTGTATTACTTTGGGAAATCACTTCAGTGGTGGGTTTCAGTGCCAGATATCATTGGTGTAATATGTGTTCCTTAACTGGAAAGTACAACATCTATTGAAGAAGCAGTGGCCAGATTGCTGCTGTACAGTGGAGGGAATGTGACACATTAATGCCAGGTCAGCTTTGCTGTGGATGAGGGCAGGAGAAAACAGCAGAGAAAACAGGAGAGGGAATGTGGAAGAGTGATGGCACCTGAGTGCAGCACGGTCAGAGATCATCCCCCAAGGGTATCTTTGCAGCCATGCAGAGCAACAGGGGTCAGGGAATGTGGTATCAGTGACTCTGGGGATCAATGAAGTTTATTTGAAAACATCACTCAAGGTTACTCCCCACAAGACAATAAACAGAGTAGATATTATACTCTTTACTGCAGTTTTCCCACTACCTGTAAATGAAATATGGAGTACCACAAATTATGATAGGAATTAAAATCTAGTTTGCTGCAGCAGAAAGGAAATGCCCAGGAACCTGCACCAGCCTTTCAAAGGGTTGAAATTAATTTCTCTTTCTTTTATGAATGGTGTAATTGATGCTGGAATTGATGTAAAGCTTCTTTTTCCTGCTGAATGTGCCATGGTTTGTGTCTATAAGCTGTTTTTATGAACAGATTTAGCAGGATTAGTCTGCCACCCTAGTAAAAACATTTCATCAAAATAATTTTTATATGGCATTGTTTCATTTGAAGGTGTTACCTCCAGGCAGGAGGGGGGAGAAAGAAGGCAATTAACTGTTAATGGGCAAAGGTAAAATGCCTTCTAAGTTAAATATTAGGCAAAATGCTTTCAAAATGTACCAGCATCCCTCCTCTTCCTCCTGCTCTTTCTGTCCTTTTTAGCTGTGGCTGCTTCCCTCCCCTGTTACAGCCCCAACTCCTTGGATCAGACTCTCCTTTTGACCTGTTAGCCTGACCACACTCTTTCCAGCCCCACTTCTCTTTGTCATTGGTTTATTCCCCTTTTTCCTGTCTTTCAACCTTTTAATTTTCCTCTTGTTCCTTTCTACTTTCAAGCAAGGGTAATAATCAAATCAAAATGCCACTCTGCAGCATCTTCTATCACTCCTTAAATCCACCTCTTTTTCGTACAAATGCTTGGGTGTCTGACATGTTTGCAGTCCCAAAGCAGGATGGGAAGAAAAACAGACTATGGTCTGGCTATATTTGCACTCTGTGTTCTTTATATTAATGCCACAAAGCAGAACTTTTCAATCTCTTCTCCTGGGTAAAAGATATGCTCCTCTTCTGCCCTGAAAACTGCATAGAAGGAGGTCAGACTTGGTTCTGTCTTCTCAGGATGAAAAAAGAATGAGTGAGTAGAAGAAGAAGCAAAAACCCTACATAAAAAGTTTCAAACTGCAAGTTGCCCATGGATTTATCATCCCTATTAGGGACACAAAATCCAAGTGTAATGCACAAGAACAGATGGAGCAAACCAGGGCACGCTGTAACTTTGTAGTATTAATCAGAAGTTGTATTTCTTTATCAAATCAGGAAATGTGATTTGGCACATCCCTGAGTGATGGATAATGGATTACAATAACTGTGCCAAGGCATATTTATATTTGTGCATTGCTGCTTTTATTATTAGCATGTGGCCTGGCTAACCATGTGTCAACTCTACAAAGTGATTGTTTGCTTTATTTTTAGGGTAGAAGAAAGTTTTAAAACCTTATTCTGGTCAATATTTGGCTTATCTGAAGTGATATCTGTGGTGCTGAAGTACGACCATAAATTCATTGAGAATATTGGATATGTACTCTATGGAGTATATAACGTGACTATGGTGGTTGTGCTGCTTAATATGCTAATAGCCATGATCAACAACTCCTATCAGGAAATTGAGGTAAGATAAATCAGATTACAAACTCGATGTACTTAATTATTACTGATAAAGAAAATGCTAAAAACCCAAGGAGGCTGTAGCTTACTCTACATCCAAGGTTAGAATCCTGAAAACATCTTACATGGTGTAAGAGTTAAGGCTGAGTCTGTCCCCAAATTATGATTGAATTAATAATCAACAATGAATTATTTCTATAACTATTTCAGCTTCCTTGTTCTTAATGGCCCTCTGTGAGTAAACCCAATTTCCTTTACATGTATTTAATGAAAGTGGATTGTGATATTTTTTATTTCCTTTGTTGGTTATGATAATTTATCCCTGTGTGTTGCCTTAGCTGCATTGTTTGCTTATGAAAGAGTATTATTTCTTCTTTTTGCCCTGTTCTCTACTGCTTAAATGCTCCAGCCCATGTAGATCTGAAACTCATGTCCATTCATGAAAATGTTTAGAAATTCCATATTTTTCAATTACCAGGCATAAAACTTGATACAATTTTTTTTGAGGAGTCTCTAGAGTCTGCAAAACATGACTTCATGGACATTTACAAACCCCATCTTTTAAAGCATGTATACAGAGCCCTCAAGGAATATGATTAGGTTTCTACAGAAAGGCATTTGCAGGGTTTACCCAGCTCTGCCCAGTAGTGTGGCTTATTAGCAGAGTGGATTTGCTAAATGCTTAGGACATAAACAACTCCCTGCTAATCTAAATAAAGGCAGGAAAAAATGCCTTGGATGATGTTCATGTTGAGTCACCTTTTACTTCTGATTTGTTAAATGTCAAACTTCTGCAGTTGGGTTTGTATTAATTACTTGTCCTAATCTCCCCTCAGAACCTGACATTGAAAAAGGCCAGGGCTGAAAATATTTTCTCACTGTAATGTCTGATTCATCCATGAACTGTAGTACAAATATAACTCTATCCTGTGCATGCTGTAACTGAGTCTAAATGTCAGAGAGACCTTACATATGCTCTCTGCCCCAGAATCTTTCAGGATTGCAGAAAGCAGAGTCATTTCTCCAAGGGTTTCTAATCACTTAGGATCAAGCAATTCCCTGAATCCTATTCACCTGAAACAAGATTTACTTCAGAAAGGGTCTTCTGCAGCCTCTTACTGCATTTTCCAATTTATTTTAGTATACAGAAATGCTCTTGAAGAAAAAAAGATCTCCAAAAATATCTGAATAGATGGCCTATATTGACTTTCCAGTTTAAACTTTGTGATGGCCGTTTTCTTGGCAAAATGCTGTGTCATCCTGTCTGGTTGTAGTTAACTCCTACCTGTATGTTTGTCCTGGTTTGTCCTAAATTCCTTCCTATTTACTGATTTGGGTGTTGATTTGCTTTTCCCTTCTTCCCTTCCCAAGGAGGATGCGGATGTGGAGTGGAAGTTTGCACGTGCCAAGCTCTGGCTATCCTACTTTGATGAAGGAAGGACTTTACCTGCTCCTTTTAATCTAGTGCCAAGCCCTAAATCATTTTATTATCTCATACTGAGAATAAAAATGTGCCTCATAAAACTCTGCAAATCTAAGGCCAAAAACTGTGAAAATGACCTTGAGATGGGGATGCTGAATTCCAAAAAACGGGTATGTTTTATCTCCACTTTTCAGCTTCTTTGTGGAAGGGATTCGTGCCAGGGAGCTTCTGGAGGGGGTTGCATGGTGCTTGGGGGCTGCAGGGACAGCACAGCCTCTCCCAGCACCTCATCACTGCACGTTGTTCATATCACATTGCAAGCACAGGGTCCTGCCAGAGCTGTGGCCTCATTGCAGCAGGCACCAGGGAAAGAGCAATCTTTACAAAAGCAGGCACTTCTTTAGCTGTAGTAAAAGCAGGCATTCCAACACCAAATAATCAAGCTCAAAGAGAGAGGCAAAAGCAGAGGCACAACTTGTCTGGCTCAGGCCTGTTGTTCCAGGCTCTCCCAGCAGAGCTGTGACACTGCCCAGGGAGGGGAGGCCAGGGGGATGGACACTCTCCAGCTGAGATGTGAGCAGCCCACCCTCAGCTGTAGCCTTGAAAGAGAGACAGAGGAGAAGGGAAGGGAAGCTGGAGGAGGCTTTGCAGAATTTGCCTTTGGGACATGCAGGCTGCTTTAAGGTCTGCCTGGATCTCTTGGAGGAGCAAACAGCTGAGCCATCCAGCTCGTGGTGAGCCATCCAGCTCCAGGCAAAGCCCGTGGCCTCCAAAGAGGATCATCCTCCCAGGGGTTTGAAAGAACTGCTCGGGTCTGGTGTTCACCCAGTCTCCACCAGCTCCTAAATTCGAAGGGAGAAGTCTGTCCATGGGTTTACTCTGCATTACCAAATAATTTAACTACCAACACAGGGAGCATTGTCAAGATAGACAAGCATGTCAACAAATTCATTTAACACTGTTATTGATTACTGGAAGAACCAGTAGAACAGTGGAGTCTCAAAATGAAAGAAGTGTTCCTCCTTCAACTACACCAAGTAATGATTTCAAAATGCTTTTAAAATGTTATTTGAATGAGACCACACTAAGCTTGCTTTGTTTGAAATTTAATTTCTGCTTCAAAGCCTAAAACACAGTAATAAAATTTTCTCTAAGCCTCTTCTTCCCCAAGCCAGATGAGTGAAAGTGTCTGGCTTGACCTTTTTCATGGAACTCATGCAAAATTCATATTTTCCATGCTTTAGCATAAACAATTAAGAGTATCAGTCATTTCTCGCTTGCCTATTGATTTTGTTCACATATCATTTTCAAGAGTCTCTGTAAGCTCATGACACACCAGATGAGTAAGAAAGAATTTTTTTAAAAAAATTACATTATTACTTCAGAATTTTCACTAATGATTATAGACATCCTGATGAAAGAAAAAAAAAAAATCAGGATCTCTGGTTCAACCAGGGAAGAAACGCCCTTATCCAGGGCCTTCCCTCTACATACAATTGCATATAGGCCTCTGGTATTTATTCCTCTGCATAAGTGTTTTTGTTTTGGTTTGGGTTTTTTTTTTTTTTTGTTGTTGTTGTTTTTGTTTTTGTTTTGGTTTTGGTTTTGGTTTTGGTTTTTTTTGGTTGTTTGTTTGTTTGTTTGTGGGTTTTTTTTTTTTTTTTTTTTTTGGTTTGGGGTTTTTTTTTGTTTTTTTTTTGTGGTTTTTTTTTGGTTTTTTTTTTTTGGTTTTTTTTTTTTTGGTTTTTTTTTTTTTTTTTTTGTTAGTGTTGGACCAAAAACCTCAGAGGTGGATTACAGTCAAAGAAACCTCCAACAAATATTGTGTGTAGTGTCCAGAAAAGTCTCCTTGGAAGCTTCTAGAGCTGGGATGCCTCTGATAAAAATAAAATGGTCTATTTAAAAAAGACATCTTTTTCTTGACCCAAAAGAAGTAGCAAAGGGTACTGCTGCTTTAAAAGGACCAGTGAAAATCGATTGTATATCAGAATTTGGTTTTGTACCACAATCTTGTTCTTTCCACATACAAGTATTTAGCTTTCTTAAGCCGTGTTCTAAATTGATATGCATCAGCCTCATTAGGATGAAAGTATTTTGTGCCTCTTAACACCTTGTTGTCTAAAACTTGTGTGTGATTACCACTTCTGTCTAGATAATTTAGAATCTAGATTTTTTCCATTAATTTCTCTATTTTTTCTTTCCTTTCTGTCTTCCAAAATTTACTTTTTCAGCCTGAATGTTCTGGCTTTTACTCTATTGTACATAGAACCATTTCCTACTGTTTTTCTAAAGCTTAGATCGGGGCTGTCTGGGTATGAGAAGCTAACATTAATTTAATCATATCATGATGTTTTATAATTTCAGAAAGTTCGTTTTCACTCTAGCATTCAAAACACAGAGAGTTTTTCTGGGAAGAACGCTTATAACAAGCCCACAAGATACCAGGTAATCACAGCACGAAAGCAAGAGGCAGGGGAGAGGTCTGGCCGTGCCCAGCCCGTACCTGCAAGGGTCACCTTTGCCTTCTCCCAGGTGATGCCGCCCTGGGATGCGCCGGGCTGGGGCACTGGCTCAGGGCTGGGCTGTTTCAGAGACAAAGGCAGCCTGTCACCCCTGGAAATCAGCACGGGGTTAGCATTTGTCATGCTAATTAATTCTACTCGAGGGTGTTTAACTCAACACACGAGACATCGAGACATCGTCCAGCCTTTCCTCCTCCCATCTTGCACTGACAGCGTTTCATTTCCCAGCCATCCCTCCAGCTGCTGCGTTACCATGTGCATGTGCTTCCTCTGGCTCGTCCTGCCAAGCTAAACCTGCAATGTGCTACGGTTCAGAACCCCCCTGTGGCTGCAGAGGCGGCACAGGGAACCACAGCTGTCTGTCCAGCATGAGTGTTGTGCCAGCAGATGTGTTATCTCTTGTGCAGACCTGTCCTAGGGCAGCACAGTAGAGCAGACTGTGCCCCGCAGGAGTTTTGCCTTCTCCTTTAACATAAAGTGAAAAGGAATCTGATGTCAAGTGATGTGTCTGGAGGGACAGACAGTACAGACATATGAGGAAAATAATAGTTAAATTGGCTAAAATGTGCCATGGCAATTCTCGAAGTGGTTTGTTTTGTGTTGGTATGGCTTCCAGCATAAGGGGGCCCCAAGCTGTTCAGCAGACCAGTAAGAAGTTTCTACTGGTTTCAGAACTTTTTTGTGCTTTTCTGCCACAACAGGAGGGGTGTCTAAAAATCTGAGTTAGAATAGGGATACCTTCACTCTGGCATCTGGAGTCAGTTGGTTTGATTCCATCAAAGGAAAAGGGATGAGAGACTGTGTCCTGCTCCAAGTAGCATTTCAGCACTTCTGACACGTTCCCATCTATTCAAACCCACAGGTGATGTGTCAGCCTCTGCTGACTGGCTCTTTTCCTGTAGCTATTATTTCTCAAAGAGAACACCTAGTGTTTGTGGTAAAATGGAACCTTATTTCCAATACTGAAACCGCCAAAAGTGACTGCAAAAAATAGATAGAAAAAGATAAGTACCTGTTATTTTGTTTTAATAATGCCAGGTTTGTCTTCAAACTACCTTAGAACATTTAGGTTGCTGCAGGAAGAAATTGCAAAAATAGTATAAGGAGAGTGTAATAGTCTTGATTGTGTAAGCACAAAGAAGAAGAAGAAGGATCTGGCTGGCAAGATTTTCTCCTACAACTGGGAAAACCTTTGAAGGAGTTGCTTCTTGCTGAGCTGTATTCTCCAGCAGTGTTTATCGAGTGATGCATCGGCAGCCTATGCAGTCTGTGTTCTTAGGACTACATATGGACAGTGCTCTAGAGGGATAACAAAAATATACAGAATTTAAACATGAAATGTTTTGAAAAGAGTGAGGAACAAGTCAACACATCTGGGAATAAACTAGTCTAGGAAAAACTATACCTTTATCAAAGAGAATATGGGAACTGGCGTAAGGAGAGGTGATGTATCAATTTTTTCCAGGTAATAAGAGCCTGTGTTCTGACTCCTTGTTTAAGTCTAAATTTCCTCTGACTTCTGCTCTGGAAAAAATTACTTATTTTTGGATCCAGGATTTCCCTACTTTCCCCAAACATTACTTCATTTATGTTTTCTCAGGTGACAGCCCTACTTCCCTCTGGATTCTGCTACCTTGGCCATCTCCAACACAGCGTACGTGCACTGTGCCTCATCTCTGTTGCCTTAGTGACCCACCTGCTTAGCCAGATGCCTCTGACATGCAAGGACAGTCTTAGCCACCCCATGTTCCATGGCTGCATGGCATATACAAATGATTGGATCCTTCTTTGATCTTCACAAGCCTTTTGCACTGCTATAATCCTTATTTGGCTTCTCAGAAAAAAGAGCAGGTGTACTGTTTTCTTAATCCATATTTCAGACCCTTTGTAGCATTTTTCAGTGATGTTCCAAGCAGAGATGTGATTTTTCTGTGAAGAAGTGAGTCCATGCTGCCAAAGGCTTCTCTTTTAACACTGGACATCTGGTCAAAGACATGGAGCTCTCCTGTGTTTGCAGAGGATGGATCTAAATCTCTGTCTCCGAGAGAGCAGTTCTTTTTATGTTTATATATTTTTAATCCTTTTTTCCTATATAGGTTTTTATTATGAGCTTTTTCCCCACTGGGGTGTCTTTTCTACAGTGAAGATGAGGCTGTCAGCTGTACTCCAGTATGCAGCCCATGACTGCCAAAGTTATTTTCCTTCTAGAAAAATGGAATTTAGACATTCTTGGAACAATAGCACATTGCAAGCTACCCATAACCATTATCAATTTCCATATGTACTCTTCCTTACTAACTACTAATCATCTTCCATTTTGTAAGTTTACATGGCTCTATATTTTTCACCATACATGTCTCTTAAAATCCACCATTTCCATAAGAAACTTTTCTCACTTAAGCCAAGTTCCCCACCCTTCTTTTCTCTGTCCTTCTCCAAAATTATTTTCTCTTAAAAACCCAATGACAAGGCTAACAGAGTCTGTCTGTGAACCTCAGGTCAGCTCACTCGTTGTGAGTTTGCTAACATCATTAATTAACCACTTGTTTCTTCCTGTAAAGTACTATTAGACAGCAACATGCTAAAAGGCGGCTCTGGAACCCATTTCCTTAGCATCCTATTGGGTCATCTGTGTTTTCTTTCTGTCTGTGGGACATGCTCTACATTCACATCCATTCCACAAAATATCCCAAAGTGCTTCATATGTGAGGTCATGATTGAGTGGCTGCCAATCAACCACTGTAGTACCATAGTACAGTGTTCACAGTATAAAATGTAAAATAAATGGGAGATAATAATAAATTATCCCTAGTGAAACCAGATGTTTGAATTGCTCATAATAAGTCTGGAATGTGGGCAGTCGCCCACTAAAGGAGTGTTACTCTTCTCCTTTCAGAAGATAATGAAGCGCCTGATTAAGCGCTACGTGCTGAAGGCTCAGGTTGACCGGGAGAATGACGAGGTCAATGAAGGCAAGTGGAATTTTATAATTGATCCACCTAACTAACATGTGCTGTTATTGCTGCTGATCTGGCCAGTAGGAGGGTTGAGCTTAATTAAGACCCTCTTAACTGGAGAGAGAGCTGGCTCGTGCTCACACTCAGGTGAGCAGTGCTGCCTCTGAGCCACCCTTGGGCCCTTCAGATTCCAGGTCCTTATTTCTCCTTAGCAGCACACACATCTCACAGGATCTTCACCCAGCCCTGCTCACCCCTGTAGCTCTTACTTTCCTTCCTCTACAACTACTAGGGTATTGCCAACACCCAAACTTACCTTGGTGTCCACATAAAGCATTTTCTGACTGCACTGCCCAGGCCTGCCCCAAGGGCACTGTTTTGAATGGGATCCAGATTCATATTGCTGTGGTGGAATGTGGGATTTGTGTGCAGATGGAAAAGAACCTCTAACATCTCTTAACTGCTACCATCCTGCAAATACCCTGTGTAGGTGGAGATCAGTTTGTGGAGAGAGAACAAATTGGAGAAAGCAACATGAACTCTCCACACATATTTGCTGTTGCTGTTGGTACCACTGCTGCAAGTACAGGTTATTCCCTATAGCTACAGATACTAAGTGCTTAATGCAGGGAAATCAAATGCAGCTCCACACATGTTCCTGACCAAATACAATGAAATTATTGCTCTCTCAGGTCTTGGAAACATAGGGATTACTGATTTGGATCAGTATGGCTAACAAGAACATTTTCCTCTTTCAGGAGAACTTAAAGAAATAAAACAAGATATTTCCAGTCTCCGTTATGAACTCTTAGAGGAAAAGTCCCAAGCTACTGGTGAGCTGGCAAAACTAATACAGCAGCTGAGTGACAAGTTTGGGAAGACCTTAAATAAGGACATTTGATGGTGAATACAGAGAACGACAACTTGTTTTCTAAACATTGTTCATTCTCAACCAGCATCTTAAGGGGGCAAAAAAACATGTGAAAGTTGGGTACTGCACACTCAGCTTTTGCTGACAAGCAAGTGTTGGCTGGAGCACTTTGCATTTCTCCTGCACTTGATGAGTGACTAGTTAAGTCTTTTCTGATACAGAAGTGACTTAATGGTAAAAATCTATGCCCCTTGACATCAGAAACAGACGCACCATAGAGAAGGCACCTCCAATTAAAGGCAAAAAAAGCCTGATCTTCATTCATCTGACTCCAGAGAAGACAATGTAACTGTGCACATTAACACCAACAGAGTCTGTACTGACCAGAAATGGATGAAGTCTGAAGAAAAAATGTGCCAAGCATATTCCCTGGATTTTTTTTTTAATTCCTATTCTTGGGTGTGTACTCTCCTTTTATGTTTACATTGGCAACCCTGAATATAACTTTGATCAGCACTGTGGCTAATGAAAAACTAATGAGAAATCATCTGTTGAAGTGACCAAGGCAGTGAATCACAAGTAGACACTGACAGCATTGGAAAAATGAAATCAAGCTTGTGGGGTAAATCATCCCTCAATCTGATGAAAGGATTTCCAGCCAAACACTCCTGTCCACCTTTTCCTGCTGTATTAGCTAGTCTGCTGATGGATATGGTCTCTTTGTGTGCACTTAGCCTCTCTTTTATCCTTAGTCAATCCCATCTCCGACAACAGTGTACTGAAATATTCGTAATGATGTGAAACTCACTTCCCAGGAACACCCAGAGATAAAAACCCTTGTGCTAATGTGTTCAGTTCAAAGAACAGCATTAATCCAGAGGCAGCGATGCAACTGAGCTCAGCTTTCAGATTCCAGAGGTCAAACTGCAAGCCATAGGGAGAGATCAATCACAAAGAACATTACCCAGTAGTTTCCAGCCTTGAAATTAATACAAAAAGGCTTCAATTGAACATTCTGACCAAAAAAAAAAAAAAAGGAAGTAAGGGAAAAATCATTGCAGAAGCTGTTGTCATGTTTTTGGCTCTTACAGAGGACGAGAAAGGGATTCAAACTGTTCTAAGGCTGTGGTAATACAAGGATCACTTTTTCAACAGGAAAGTTGTAAGTCTGTGCAACACAACTGCAAACGTGGATGGCTTGGGTTTTCATGGTTGGCTATGTGATTTCAACTACTCAAAGCACACCTTACTACTTGGGAACCATGGAACTGGACTGTTTGTTTACATGAGACACCTATAAAATGAACATGACATCTAGGTTTCAGCTGAGACAAACAAGCAGAGCCAGAAGGTGACCTGTGATCAGTTCTTAAGTGCCAGATGAGAATACATATAGCCTATTAGAATAATAGTTATATTTGTACAAAAAGGAAAGAAAACAAAATAAAAAAGTGTACTGTACGTAGATCTGTTTAGAGAAAAAAAATACTGTATTTTTACCTTTAATAAAATTATCTTGTATACTGTAATATTTTTACCTAAAAATGGGGAAAAATAAAATTACCTCATAATATTTTGTTGTACATTGAGTAAAATATTTGCTTGATCTTTTGACTACCTACTATAGGGCCTTTTTTTTTCTGCAATATGTGGACAATGAAATCATTATATGAAACAGTTTTACTATAGCAATTCTGAAGCCTGAAAGAGCCAAAACGCAGCACTTAAACTACAATACATTTAAATTAATAGAACTAGGGATTTAAAGGCTCCATGACCGACTACAGTCTACAGAAATGATTCCTCATTTATGCTTAATTTGAAATTATTTTGTAATTTGTACAGTTATCATCTAAGAAGAGAAATTCTTCTCTGCTGGCTTCAGACAAACATAGTGGTGATATTGAGTGAGCAAACTGAAGTAAAATGAGTAAGAAAAACTTTGTAGGCTGTAGGTGTAGGACAAGTGAGGGGACATCTGCCCCCACTGATCACTCTATCTGGGTGAGTGCTGCTTTTCTCCCCTTGTTTGCAGCTGTAGGAAATCTGTCCCATTGTGTGACAGTTCCTGCACAGTGGTGCTGGGATGAAACACTTAAATTCCAGCATTCAGCAGAGAGTGCCCAACATCAGTGTGAGAAATCAGACACTGCAGGTAACAATATTTACTCAGCACTTTGGGCTGTCTCCCACAGCAAGTATTGCTGATATAAATTCACTTTTCCTCATAAGAAGGAATATATTTCATGGCAATACTACTTGGCCCCTCCCCACCTTTTCAGCCACTGTGTAATTTTTTTTTTCCATTTGAAAAAACAGCCCTGTTGTCACAGCACTGTATTAAAATTTAATCTGATTATGGCTCTACACCTTTCTCCTGATCAAAGTGTTCCTTCACCCTTCCGATTTTGTATTTTAGGGGTTTAGGGAAAATAGTCCTAGGTAGAACTTACAAGGACCACCATCATTTATATTTCTCATGATACTGAATGCAAGTCCCTCAAAAATGTTTAATTGAAATGTTATGATGCACTTATACTTAGTATATTTAAATGCAGATCAGCAAAATGCCTGATCTGTAGTACAGCAACACCTACAGGAATATTCTTCTACTGCTAAATATTGCAATCAGTGCATGCTCAGCACAAACAACACCATACTGTCTTGGTTTGGAAAGACAGGTATCTGACAGGGAAAGCTGGAGTTTCCCTTAGAATGGGGAATGTAAACCCCTCACCCCCACCAAATTATAATTTTGCAATTAAGGGCTTTCAGGTAAAGATTTGTTAAAAGTTCTTTACTAGGAATACTAACAATACAAATGTAGTAGAAAAACAAAACCACCCAACCAAACCAGCAAACAAACAACTATTTTGGAAAACCCTGACAGAGTCAGAGCTACAACCTGACACCCTGTTGGTCAGGGTGTTGGAAGCAGTCCAAAAGTGAGTCCTCCTGGAGTGGCCGATGTGGTTCTGGTGGAGTAGAGATGATCCTGTAGAATAAGGGTCCAGTGATGGTGAGAGGGGTCCAGTCTTCCTCCAGGAATCAGGCAAAGCTGGACACTTTCTGGGTTCCTGTGTCTCAGTTTTTATCCAGGTAGGAATGGTTGGCTCCCCCCATTGGGTGGAGCATCTCACAATGGAATGTGGATGTTCTACTTTGGTGATGTGTGCTTTTAGGGGTGTCTTAATGGTCCATCAGCAGAAAATATTCCCCTGGAGGGAGGACAGGTGGTGAAAGAGATAAGAAACAATACCCCACCTGGTTTTAACAGCTGGCCCCTTATCAGAAGGCATCCAACCCCCTCCTCCCAGAGTTACAATAGATAAAGAACACTTCCCCAACTGCTTTCAGCAAATGAAATAGAATACACCTTTTGGGTTCCATAACCCAAGACAATACTGTGGATAACTTTGTGAATTTTTGGGTCCCAGGTGGAGGTACAGTTGTGCCCATCAGCTCCTGTCCCTCCAGCCTCTGCACAGATGAAGAACTGCAGTCCTGCACCAGGGAGTTAGCATGCTGCTCTCACTCAGGAACCTGCCAAGAAAGAGCACAATACTCTCTAGGACTTCAAAAGTAGACTAAAAGATGTATTAAAAATACTGTTTAAAAAAAATCTGCTTCCTCCCTTTTTGCATTTACATTCTTGAAAGTATCAAAGTACATAGACTTTATATAAATATTCATGACAAGGAAAATCCCACTTTTCTCATCTGGTCCCAGTAACACACCCAAGGAGGTTGCTCACTGTGTATTAATGGGCTGCTGGCAGAAGCAGAGTTTATTCTCCAAGGTCAGTTTATAAGAAGTTAAAATTAAGAAGCTTCATTTAAAGAGAAGCCTGAGAGAGAGTTTGAAGAGGAAAAATCAAGGTAGGTGAGTCCCAGATTGGATTAGACCTGGGACATGTGGATCCCCTGTCCCATTCCCCAGGTGGAGCTCCTGGCAGAGCAGTGTCACAGCAACCACCTGACTGAATTTGGTCTGGTCTGTAACACCTCTGACCTTTGGCTTTTTAATGTAGGTTTTAGTATTCCTTGGACAAATTCATACTGTGAAGGGATGGAACTTTACCTAAATTACTTGTAGATACGCAATTATAACCTTTTATGGGAAATAAGAGAGATCACATAAAAATGAAGCTAATCTGAAGTCATCCACACAGAGATGAATATTCTTCAAGAGATTGTCATAGTTCTGCAAATACCACAGGCAAATCAGACTGGAACTTAAATAGACACCCTGAGGAAAATCAAAACAAAGTCATTCACTGGCCAGTATTGATTTATTGACTGCCCAAGTCTCTAGACAGTTGCTTCACACCTTGCAAAGGCCAAACCAGTCAGCTGCTGCTAACAGAGCAGAAAAAAACCAGCAGAAAGCATTTACAGGACTTGATATTTCATGGGGCTGAGCTGCCTGGTGTTTAGCCAGGGTTCCCTGCTGCCCAGAGGTGCAAGTCCCAAAACAAAGGAGTTGCCCAAGGCACCAGGACCCTGCTTTCAGCAGCAAGAGATGGGTTGTGCAGCCAGAGATGTGATGCTTCATGCACATCTTTGCTCTCCAGCTGGATTAATTCTGCCTGTAACTTTGTGGAGAATGACTAATAATTACTGTCCTCAGTTCCCGAAAAACATGGTTTAAAAGTAAATATTAAGAAGAATATGAATGGTGTAATGAATAGTGGCTTACAAGACTGCCTGCATCCTGACCAGAGCTCACATTAAATTGTCAGAGCTAGGCTTTATTTTTAATTAATCTGTATGAGGAAAGCATTTCCAGCAGGCCAAAAGAAATTGCCCTAATTAAAAGATACAAGAAATGAATGATCACTCAGTAAGGACAAGCCAAGACACAGTCCATCACCATGAAGGCAGGGAGCTGAGCAGCATGGACAGGGTTCCAAACACATCTCCAGCTGAGAGCAGATCTCTGCTGCACCATGGCTGGGTCTGGGCTCCAGTCCTGGGCTGCAGGTGAGGAGGGAGAGGCAGGAGCACTGCAGCATCCTGGCCAGGGCAGCACCCTGCCACAAAGCACTTCTGCTGCTGCCAGCCCCAGGCAGGAGCCTGACAAACAGGGCATTTCATTCCTCAGCTGGCTTCCCTGACTAACCAACAGGCAGGGAAAGAAAAGCCTCAGCTTCACAGCCAAGGCTGGCAAGCTGTGCTCAGATGGGTAGATAGGTGTTTCCTTTATCCAGACACTATAAATGCTTTCCTTGTGACCTGAAAAACAGTTCTGCCCTTGCTTTGGCCACAAATCTCTCACCCCTCCAGAGTCAGATGCTGCAGGCAGCAGGTCCCATTGCTCCCATTTCACCTTGGCTGTGGCTGGGCTGTAAACCCTGCAGGTACCACACCTGGTGCTGGACAGCAGCCTGCACAAACTACAGCCTTAAGAAACTTATATTTTTATTGAGAAAGGATGAAAAGTGCAGAAAGGAAATGAAATTGCCCTAGCTTCCAGTGAAGGAAGGCAGATGCAGAGAAATTAAGTGATTTGTCTTATTGACCTGAAAGGAAGGGGCCAAAAATGGGGCTGTGGTTCTGAATCTTATTAGAATGAAAATATGCTCATTAGCCTTGCCCTCTTTTAGTCCCTGTTCAGCATGTTTGTAGGGCATATACTCCTCAGTGAGGGATAAGGTCTGCCAATGCCTGATGCCAGCAGCACAAGAGCAATAGGAAAAAAAAAAAAAACATATAAGAATTATTGCCTCAGTGATCATATATAATTTTGTAAAGTCATTCCCTTCAACCCCTGGGAGATTTTAGTGCCTCTATATCTATGTCTTCACTATTGTTGAATTTAAATAAAGTCAAATAGAAAGGGAGATTATAATCAAAGGAGCAAAATAACTAAACTGGTTCTGGAATGTTGTGGTGCCTTTTACAGCAGGTAAAAGGACAGTCACTTCTGGTCATTTGAGACAGACAGTTAACACAAACCTGCAGTGTGACAAAGGAGATTTTGAAGAGCTTAAACAGTTAATGAACAGCTAACGATCCTGTTAATATGCAACTAATGTTTACTATAATACAGACTAATATTTAATTCCCTTACTAATGATGAATTATTGTGCTGCAAGGTTTTAATTAGGCTTGCACAGCAGGAGCACGGGGGATCTGGTGAGGAGATGAATGTCTGTATGAAGTCACTGCCCTGACTCCAGGCTCTTCCCCAGCAGCTGCCCCTGCGGTGGGCACAGCTTTGGCAGCACAGCACGTCCGTGTGGCCACGGAGCAGGAGGTGAAGGTTGTTCCCCTGCACTCCCAACTGGGTGCACACAGACTCTATAGCAAACTGCTTTAGAAAACAAGCTGATAGCAACCTGTCCCTGGGATCCATGAGCTGAGGGCACCCTGCACTGTGCCGAGCTCTCCCCTTGGAGCAGGGCTCCCAGTCTCATTGTGCTGGGACCCAGCATCCCTTCTGATGGCAAGGACTGGAGCAGGGAATGCAGTAACTCACTCCAAGATTTTCATTTGAAGATGAAAACTTCCATGAAATTAAAAAGCTGGTTTGATGCAGAAGTGCTCTCTGTACAATAATATGCTTTGGGCCAAATCTTCATCACGATTCCTAAATACAATTTAAAAACTGAGCTCATCCTAAGAAGAAGCTTGTTGGACTCATGTGTTTTAGAAGCAGCACTGACTGGTTTTGTCAGTCATTCCTGCAGCCAGCCAGGACAGACAGACAGGACTTCAACAAGATACTTAGAAGACCACACTCCTATTCCCAACTCTGCATTTGCAGCCAGCCAAGTGAGCTCATCGTTTAGGGACTTCTATTTTTGTCACAGATCTCAGGCAAGCCTTTGGGTGTCTAGAGGCCAGCAGGCTTGTTGGAGGGGCAGAGCACACCTAGGAGCAGTACTCCAGCAGCAGTACTCCAGCTCCCAGCTCTCAGGCAAAGCCTGAGCAAGATCAAGGTACAACAGGGAATGAATAGACACCCATCATTCACCGCAGAGTGCAACTGGAGGGAGACTTTTGTGCTGATTAAACATTCCTAAGTGTATGTTGTGTACCTGGGAACACCTGGCTGTGTCCCTGCTGCCATCTAGGCATCTCACCAGAGCCACATTTGTCACAACGCCCTGCACCATTCCTGCAGTGACAGGAGTCCTTGTGGAAAGCACAGTGGAGGGGTGTGATGGCAGAGGCAGCCCAGCACAGGCACAGCAGCTGCAGAGAGCAACAGGTCTTGGGGTAAAACTGGTGCCACCTTCCTTCAGGGTAGGAGGGAAGGGATGATATCACAGACTTGGACCACAAACTTAGAGCAGGTTTTGCTTTCAGAGCAGAACACAGTGGAAGCAGCTGTCTGCAGGCAGGAGAAGAATGGGAATGATGGAGGAAATTTGCACTCACAGCAGCTGAGCTGCAGCAGGGAGACTGAGGTGTGCATCACCTGCCTGTGCCTCGTTGCCCTTTAGGGTGAATCGCAGTCCATGCACTCTGAGTTTTACTGCAGGGTTTCTTCAAATATTTAGAAAAATATTTGGGTAGGGGTGGGGCTTGTGTTCCGCATCCACTCTAAAGTGAAAATTACGAGGAGAGAAAGGTGCAACTAAAAATATAATTAAAGGAGAGGGGGGAAAAGAGTGTCAGCAGGCATAAGAGAAAATAGCCCTTTCTCAGCTGGAGTTACAGCCACCAGCAAGAACTGCTGCCTGTGAACACCTTCACCCAAGCTGTGCTGGCTCAGAGCTAACCCCAGAGCTTCCCTCTGGGGACAAACAGCATGGATACACCTACAGAGTCTGCCTGTACCCCTGACACCAGACACGGGCTGTGGCTCAGAGATAGCATCATAAGGTGGTAGGAGTAGTTGTGCCTGGCAATTCCAGTTGATGCCACAGCCTGCAGCAACCCCTCAATCCCTAAAACCCCGAACTACCTGGTGCTCTGAGAGGAGAGAAACTGTTTACTCTTTGTTTGATTGTTTTTTTCAGGAGTTTTTTCCAGGCTTTTAACTGTCTGAAAGCTTCTGTACCTGCAAAGAGCTGTGAGGAGTTTCCTTATATTTTCTCCATGCTTTAGAATAAGCTGTGGACGTCTCATAGGGATTTCAGTGGGCATGTGCATTCACGAGGGGAAAACACAACCCAGAGCACTCTCAAACACAAACTGCTCTGGGTGGAAAAGAAGGGAGATGGACCCGTGTCTCTTGCTGCTGGTTGCAGTGGGAGCCAGCAGGTTGTGCTCATGAACAAGAAATCTACTGCTCTGCCTCTGGGATGCTCCACAGTAAAAGCAAAGCTACGGGAAAAAAATTTCCTCTTTCTGCAGGGTTTTTATCCAGCTCATTATAGCAGCCTGCCTACATGTTCTAAGAGCCCATAAAGCCACAAGGGTCTGGCACTTATTAAACTCTTTTATTAAAGAATAGAAATGTTGAACTGATGATTTCTTGTTAGAAAGTCAATATTTCTTCAGTATTTCTTCAGCTGATTTTGATGCACTCAGAGAAGTTTTCTGCTTTTTACTGTTTGGGGTTTTTAAGTGTCTGCTGGGTCCCAGGGGACAACACCTTTCAGTATCTCTCATTTGTACCAGCACAAAAAATAGATACAGAGCTCCAGAAGAAAATTCTCACTTCATCTGAATTTTGTGTGTAGGACCTACTGTGGCCAGAACTGCTGCTTCCCTAATGTAGTGGTTCTGATATTTAAATTTATTTAAAAATATAAAGGTTAAGTTCTCTTCCAATCTGCATCTACATAAGCAGATTTAAATTAGAAAATAAAAACACGTTTCTGCTATCATCTCACATGCAGGATTTCCTTAATCCATTCTGCCAGTTTTAGTAGTATTTCTAACAAAATGGGAACAATTCTTACATCTGAGGTACCAAGATGTTTGTGGTAGCAGAACGACTGACAGTTTTTCCCAAAATCTGATGGGGAATCCCTCCAGCATTCATCCTTCTTGGAGCTGGGACTGAGCCTTAAGCCTCTTTCTTGTCCCCCTTTATAGGCACAAAGCCTGTTCTTGGTTAAAGACAGAACTTCAATCATAACCTGAATTACATAAGTGCATTAGTTTATTTCTTGCTAGTCTTCTTGCAGCAGTGACTCAGAAATCTTTGTGTTATAACAGCTTAAACCCGTGACCTTGGTGCTCCCAGAAGCATAAAGCCAGGTGAGGGCTGAGGAGTCAGCTCTCCAAAACCAGCATAAACCTATTCCTGGTGTTCAGGTCTCCAGCAAGGCCTGGGATGCTCTGTCAGTAGGAAGGGACTCCTCTGGGGCTGGGGTGAAAGGCAGGAGTGATACAGAACTATGGGACGGCAGATCCACCACACATCAATTTAAATTTGGTATTCACAGTAAAAAAAAACAACTGAGCTGGCCCAGATAAAGAAGCTGAAATGTTCCTTGAACAAAGGAATAAAGCAGACACAAAAGCATGCTGTAACCGAATTAGTGAAGATCAGAAACATCAAAACAAGTCTATCAACAGCTCTGTGTGTCAGTCCCACTGCTCCCCATGCTTCCCACAGCCCTGAGCTGGGACCTGGAGCCACCCCCACACCACAGGCACCCCCTGAATGTGACGTGCTCAGCCTGAGCCACAGCCTGCATCTTGTACAGGCACAGGGCTGTGGCTCAGAAACATATTGTTATCTAAGTCAATCCTCTCAGCCAACCAATTCCAGCAACTCACTTGGAAAACACCACCCATGTTCTGTAAAAATTCAGATTTGAGATTCAGCCCACAGAGATTAATGAGGGTTTGAATTTATGCCTCAAGAGCTTCCAATGGTTTGGTTTTTCTGCTATACCGTTATAATCTTCCTATACATTAAGGCTGCTCACATGCTTCCAGAAAGGGCTTGATTTCACAGCTAATAAAAACTGCATTCAGGAAAATTAAATAAATAAAGCAGTTGCTATTACTCAGGCTGTATTTTAGCACAAGGTCTGGTGATGCAAATTAGTGTGCAATGGCCAAACTGCGTTTCAGGTGGCATTTTTCTCAGCTGAAGCTCTGCCATGTGCAGGTGGGCCCCATGAAAGGGACCCAGTGGGGCGGGGGCTCTGCAGGGCCCTTCCACATGTCCTGGCACTGGGGGGGCACTTTCCAGCAGCCCCCAGAACATGATGGGGGTGTCCCCTGTGGAGAGCTTTTCACTTGAGGAATAGCAGGAGCCAACAAGACCCTTCCAGTGTTCCTCAGCCTAGTGACAATTCCAGCAGGCCTACCGACAATTCCTCACCACTTAGGCACAAATGCTGCTGGAAGCCACCCCGCTGAGTGCACTCATAAAAAGCAATCAAGCACAGCTCTGCCTGTACAGGCACTGCAGTACAAACACTGAACAAGGTGTTAGCTTGGGCACAGCAGCTGGAAAACACCTCTGTGAGTGTACAGTTCACTCTATTGTGCTACAGCCCTAGCAGAGCACCAGAGTTCTGCCTTTCTGTGCGTGTTGCTTTTCACATTTCATTTTTATCAAGTTTGAATTGAACACTCTGGGGAAAAAGAGGGGCAAGAATCCCAGTGCTGGCTGAAAAACCAAACAACCTTGTTCACACAGACTACCAGAAAATGTCTCTATTATGTCCACCTCTCCCAGAAAGGACAGAGAGAACATTTACCTTTGCTTAGCACCGAGCATCTCCTCATACATATTTCTGAGTGATCCAGGAATCTATAAAGCTGTAGGAAAGAAAAGACATTCTTGCTCTCTACACATTAAATGTGGGACAATCTGAAAGAGCTCTCAGGATTGTCCCACAGACCAAGCCCAGAATGACAGTGTGGACCAGCACTCTGTCACTTGTGGTGCTCCTGCTTCTGCATCCGTTTGAGCCTCATTGTGCACAACCCAGCACAACTGTACACATTTCATGGTTAATGTACTCAAAATAAGCATTACTCAGACTGATGACTAGGTCTTCCCTTACAGCCATCTGGATGGTTTATTTTAGAAGGTGATTTGGAAAACGCTGCTTTATTCATAATGATTCCGAGGGCTCCGTTAGAACACCGGGGCGGTGGGGATCCAGCTCCTGCCTGTGCCTTGCTTTTCTCTCACTGGCCTCCAGCTTCACATCCCCCTCATTAGTTTTTGAAGGAGGAAGATCACATTTATCATTTATCATTTACCCCAACGCCCTCTTATCATCAGACTTTGAACTGCAGCACCACGCAGGTCCCAGAGGTGACCCACCATAAACTCCCTGACCCAGAGCCACCACACACACCTCATGTCACCTTGCACTGGGCTGCAGCCACTGACAGAGCTGCACTTTACATAAATGCAAATTAAAGTGCAAATTGCTCACTCAGGCCTTTGCTGGCATTGCTGCCTTTCAGTGTGTGTCACTTGGAGCACTGGGGCCATGATGGGCAGTGGCAGGCTCAGGATGCCACCAACACAGGCCCCAGAGGCTGATGCCATCCTGCCAGGCAGAAAGGGAGAGGCAGTTTAAATTTAGGAGGGGTTCTTGTGTATCTCATCCAAGCCTCATGGAGCCTAAATGATATATTGTGCATTTGCTGCATTATTTATTGAGTCCCTTTTGCCCAAGGAAGATGAGCCAGTGGATCTGCCACAGATTTCATACCCCATCCTAGCCTCAACAGTTCCTCCCCATTCTCCTCCAAAGGACAGATTACCATGCTTTTTTCAAGGTAAATATATTTTCCCTTGAATGCAGAGTTCTCCTTGGGTGAAAAGGTTCCAACCAACCTCTGGAGAGGCAAGATCTTGCTCAGCAGCTGCGGCAAAATGGGCTGAAATTATCCCAAAAGATCACAGAAAGTGCCTTTCTATAAATGTGGCTCTGGTCACTGTGAATAAGGAGCCATCTTTCTACCCCCAGGTGTTCATATGCCCTGGAGGGCACTGCTGACTCTGCTGCTGTGGCTCCCTCTCCCAAGAGACCACCACAACCATGGAGCATTTCCCATGTTTAAACTGCTGAAGCTGTCAGGGGCTGGCATGAAGCTCTGCCAGGGGAGGTTGAGGTTGGGTATCCCCACCCAGAGGGTGGCTGGGCACTGGAGCAGGATCCTCAGGGCACTGCTCACAGCACCAAGCCTGACAGAGCTCAGTGAGTGCCTGCACAACCCTCCTGGGGACGGGGTGAGATCTTTGGGGCTGTCCTGTGCAGGGGCAGGAGCTGGACTCAGTGATCCTTGTGGGGCCCTCCCAGTTCAGGGCATTCTGTGGTTCCACATCAGGGCAAAGCTTCTGTCTGCTGTTTCACCAGAGCCAACGCTGCCTTTTCAGAGAACATTTCCATCTGTAATTACTGCACAATGGGACAAAGTGAGGGTGCTTTGATCACGTATTCATGACATCTCCCCTGCTTTGAAGATAACTCTGCAGAGTGACAGCAGCTGTTTTATTCTCCCAGGTGGTGCCAATAAATGCAGGAACCGGTAGTTTAACACAACGCTAGCCAGCCGTGTTCTCATATTCCCCCAATATCTAATAATAGAACAAACTGTGAAATACAGCAAAGATCCCGCAGCTGCAACCACCTATTAAACCGAGACAAGACATGTAAAGGATGGCTGTTAGCAACCTCCAAACCAGTGAATCCTCAAATGCTGTCCCATCTGCAGGAAGGATTGCAGATTTCGTTTGTTTCTCCAATATCTGTCAGGGCAGAAAAAAAGGAAGGATGTTTTAAAAGGGTATCAAAAATCATCACTGTCTGGACCAGGATGGAACCTCTAAAATTGTCAGATTTCACAGCAGAGTCTGCATGACATTTCTGCAGGTCTTTTATAATCCTGCCCTGTCAGAAGGTTATAGGGCTGCTTGTGATTTGATCTCTGAAGTAATTGCTAGTTGTGAGAAATAAGCAAGACCATTCATTAAATTTCACAAAGAACAAAACAAAACACAAAAGTAACAAGCTAGAGGATAGATTTGGCTTGTTGAAACAGATGGATATTCCCTCAACTGCATTTCAAGGGCAGGAAGATGCACCAGTCTCTTTCCCAATATGGATTTTTAATGAAAGAAGCAGAAGCAAACAAGGAAGGTTGATACCATGAGGCTGCAAAGGCAGCTGCAGTCTCAAGAGAGGCAATTTTGCCTACAGTTCGTGCTGTGTGGTCTCCAGGGATGTATTCTTTGCTGGCATTAATTGGCATGGAAAATCAATACAGCCACGTGTAAAAGCTGCAGTTGGTGCCTGGGTCTTTCTTTCCTTCCCCTCCACTCACAGAGATGTGCTGTATATTGACAAATTGCTCCTTGGGATGGTTATGTGCTAACTCCACAGTTCCTCCAGTAAACTCATTTCTCTCCAGTCCCCTCTGGTGCAGAGGATTATGAAAGCAGTTGTGATTCCTGGATCTCTGCCTTTGGCTACACCTGTGATTAATGGCACTTCCCAAGCCTTGCAGATTTGGGATTTTGAGAATATGGTGGGAGGAAATTTGAATTTGTCAGGCCCCAGGAGTCTAAAGTGTTTTGTGTCAAATCTTCCCTGTGTGGCATTAGATTATCCCCATTAACACATTATTTTATCCAGACTTTGCATTTCAAATAGCGGTTCTTTAGGGTTCCCTTGAATCCATCTTTTGTTAAAGATGGAGAAACACACTCAAGTTTTTTGCTGCTCTTTCCCTTGAGACTCCATTCATTTTTGGCTGTACTCTCCTGCATATTCTTCTCTTATTTAAACATGAATACATGAATTTACTCTTCTTTTTTATTTCTACTAAACTTTTCCCTGTTTTATTATTGGTTTTTGCATTTCTCTGGTGCTGGTGTGACATTCCAGAGAGGACAGGATGGATGCCAGGCTGTCCACTCTTGCTGACCCCCTGGGACTGAGCTCCATTCCCTGCTTTTAACTGGAGATCTACTAAGGGCTGAAACGACAACAAACAAATCAATCAATCCAAACTGAGACCATGCTGTCCATGGTTAAGGGGGAGTTAAGCTGGCTGCTGGCTTTTCTCTCAAGTGGCCAGAGCAGCATCAGAGAGATTTGCCTGACAGCAGCCAAGCAGATAGGAACCTATAGCTCAGAGAAATGATATAAACAGAGAAACAACAAAATAATTACATGGATTGAAGTTACACAGGAATGAAAGCAGTAACAGGGGAGTAGGCAGAATGGTGCAACTCCACAAGCATGAATTTGTAAGTGTCCTGAGGAAGGGATTTCTACTCAAAACCTTCTGCTTTCCCAGAATTATCATCTGGTCTAGCAAAAGGCTCTGCCTTTCCCTAAGGATTTGGTGTCAGTTGTAGATGACATCTGATGCCAGGTTGAGAGTTAGCCCTCAACCCTCCCTGTGTGAAATGATGCTCCTGTTGGTGTCTCCACAGATGTGCCAGAGGAGGAACATGTAAGGCTGAGAGAACTGGGATTGTTCAGTGTGGAGAGGGAAGGCTCTGGGGTGGCCTTTCTGTGGACTTTGAGTGTCTGAAGGGGCTACAAAAAATCTGGAGAGAAGCTGTTTACAAGGGCTTTTAGTGATAGGCCAAGGGGGAATGGCTTCAAACTGAAGGAGAGCAGGTTTTGATTGGATATAATAAGGAAATTCTTCCCTCTGGGAGTGGTGAGGCACAGGCTGCCCAGAGAAGCTGTGGCTGCCCCATCCCTGGAAGTGTCCAAGGCCAAGCTGGATGGGGCTTGGAGCAACCTGGGATAGTGGAAGGTGTCCCTGCCCATGGCAGGGGGTTGGAACGAGATGATCTTTCAGGTTCTTTCCAACCCAAACCATTCTGATTCCATGTCCAGACCTGACTCTTTGACACTGCAAAACAAGGACAAAATGAATCCAACTTTGTGGTGCTTTTCAAAAAGGAATTGCTCATATGTCTGAGGATTTAAATTATTCTGTCAGACAGTGCTGCTGGCATGAACTGTTGGCATGGAGACTGATGTGAAATTTAATACAACATAAATAAAATATTAATGACATGGGAGAAATCAGTAGTGATTTAAAGAGATACTGAGCTGCCAACCAAGCTATGGTTTGGAGTTCATCGTATGAACAACAGGGAAAACAGTGATTAAAGCTACAAAGGGCAGTGAGGAACAGGCTCATTCTGCCAAAGTCTTCGGACCTAAGAAGCACTCAGGAACGTTTGATTTGGCAGAGGGATGAAATGAAGAACTTCCTTATTTTTTTTTTTTCCCAACAGAAATTAATGGAAAATATCAGAAGCAACAAGGCCAGGCCAGCAGGCTGTGGGACATGGCTGAGAATGCAGCAGATACAGCCCAGCACTCACTGAGGGCAGGAAAACTCTAGCCTCAATCTTGGGTTGCCTTTGCAAGAAGACAAGTGCCCAGAGGAGAGGAGAAAGGATATTGCTAGAGTGCACTGCCCAGAGCAAGCAAGCATTGCTGATTATGTTAGCATGGGTATAGTCTGAGAGATTAAGGCTAAAATCCCTGTTTCAATAATAAAATTGCTCCAATAGGTTCAGCTGATTCTGATGCCAACCCAGATGTGCAAAGTTTGAGTTAGAGTGTTTACTGGAGGCAGTTTGAAAAATGTATTCCATTCTCCAACACTCCGAGCACACCTTTCCCAGTACAATTGTTGGATTTAGTGCTGCATTGCCAGTTTGAGAACTCTTTTTCTTCTGCAAAGCTATTTCATTGAAAAATTCCCAAGAACCCCTCATTCTGAATACTCACACCAAGTCATATTTGTAGTCACACGCTTCCAAAACAGGCAAAGATAACAAGCACTGAATATAACCTAGAGCATGATGGAAAACACTAAATGAAATCAGATACTTACATGAGCTTCTCACAGGCTCAGGTAATTGAAAAGCTGTTGGTAAACTGTCAGAGAGAGTCAGCAGAGAGGCAGGAATGATCAGAACAGGTCCTGAGCTGGTGCAACCAACACAGAGCTCGGAGTCAGATCAACTTTGCTGAAATAGCTGGTCCCCATGGACATGGAGGCAGAATTTCATCCCAAAACAGCATGTTTATTATTTATTAATGTCTAAATGAATGGAAAGTAAGTCCTCTCTGTTCATCTCTTTTCTCTTTACAAGGCTCTGTTATCCACATCCCTCAGTCCAGTTCCTGTTACTGGTTGTATGTAAACAATATTAAACAAATTTTCTGAAACCTGATAATTTTCCATTTACATAAATCATAAAAATTTCTCTTGTGTGAATTGGAAGAGAAAGGCTGAGTGGTTTGGGAGTAATTAAAGTATATCTGGGCCAAATATCTGAGAGAGAGCTGGAGATGAAAGACTCCCAAATACCATGTATTAGTCATCATTTAAAAGCCCTGTCTCCAGGAGATAAAATTGTCCCAAGTAACTACTATAAATGCTGACTTTCTAATACAGAACTTACAGCACTTCTTACTGAATGCTCTGTGCATCACAGAGCATCATCACAAAGAGATACAGGAGGACATTTTGTTGGGTGACAATGGAGACCAGAGCATAATCACTGGGGATTTGTGCTCTATCATTAACTTACTATTCAAAATGAACCAGAGAAAACAAGAGACACACATCCTCCAGAGACTCAGGGCAATGAATTCAAGGGCCCTTTTCTATTTGCAGGTGCAGACAGACAGTCAACTGGGCATTTGTGCATGTGCAAAAAAATTGTCACAGTGCCTCTTGCACAAATGGGAATCATTGTATCTGAAATATTTTAAGCATCACCTCGTTGTAGGAAGCTTACACAGGGATTAGTGGGAACAGCCACTGAGACAATACACACAGCATGAAATCAGTTCACATCTCCATCAATTATTCAGTGAATGAGAGCTGATGTTCGGGCTGGTCCGTGGCTGTATCAGTTTATTGCACACTATCTAGAAAGCTGCATGAGGTGCTTATTGACTCATGGGGATGTGGGGAAATGCAGGAGAATGGTGTGGAAGTGCTCATTAAAGTGTTTAGCACATGCACCTATTGTGCTTGTTTTCCTTCTATTGTCTCTTGGGCAAGCCAGGAGGACGGGCCGTCTCCCAGAGAGGATGTCTGAAGTCAACATCAAAAATATTTTCCTGGGAAGTGGATACTGATTTATAAACAAAAGTACTCCTGGGCAGAGGCCAAATGTCCTCATTGCCTGGTTAAAGTCACCTCTGCACCTCCCCTGGTCCCTCTGAATCTGTCCCAGAAAGGAAAAACCTCCAGTCTTACCTGCTGGGGAGGGGCACCTGCAAAGGGCTGTGCCCTGCAGCAGTGGCCCTGAATACCTGTTCCTCTCTACCTTCTGCACAGAACTCCCCTCTATTCTAGACTGAAACCGGCTTTATTCAGCAATAACTACCCTGCAATTATCGTGTCATTGTAGGAGAAAAAGGGAAAACCAGGAAGCCTTATGCAGTTACTTAAAAAAAAAAAAAAATCTTTCTGTCGGTGCCCATGACCCCTGTAGCCTGACAATGCTTCTAAAAGCGGGTCCTGGTCCTCTGGTGCTCTGCATTTTCTCTTTTCTACATCCCTACCATCTCCCTTCTCCCCATGCCCTTTGCTGTCCACACTTTAGAGCAGTTCCTTGCACTGAAAGCTCCTAACTACACACCCACAACTGGAATCTTAATGCTAATCCCTCTCAGATCAGTCCCTTTGGTGATGCTATCATGCTATCATGCCGAATTACACTTTCATTACTATAACCTCAGGTGCACCTTTAGTCCCAGTAAGTGCAAACAGAATCATTTGTGAAAGTACTTGCAATTAGGTAAATAATTATAAACACATTTATAGTAACTCACCTAGAAGCAGAGCATTAGGCTGCTCAGGAAAAGCTCATTTCCAGGCAAATAGGTTTCAACATCAGTTCCTTCCCACTGCGGAGGTGAGGGTGATTAGAGATGGATACCTGGGAGGAATGATCCTCACTGTGCTCCCAGCCTGAGCCCCTGTCTTCCAGCCTCGGTGAAGGTTGTGGACAACCAGCAGAGAGGGCAGCACCTCCACTGCTGACCTTGGGAGCTCCTACAGCTGCGGGATGTATTTTTCTGGAGCAGGGTCTCACAGGAGTCTGTTTTCCTGGCTGCTATCTGCTGTACTGGGCAGAGTATCAACAGCATCCATCAGAGGGGCTGTTGATAAAAGCCAGCAATAAGGTGCAGGATTAGCACTGGAAGAGAAAACCAGCAAATATTCAGTTTTAAAGAGCAACAAGGCCAGAGTACGTGAGAGGTGCAATTTTTCTTGGTTTTGGGGTTGTTTTTTGTTTGTTTGTTTGTTTGTTTTTAACATTATGCAAAAGCAAGATCTCTCAGCAACCCTACCAGAAAGTACTCCTTAAGATGCCTGCTGAGCAAACCTCAGAGACCCAGGAAACCCACAGGAGTCAGCTGCCACCTGCCTCCCAAACAGCAGAGGTGCTGCTCTCTCCAGGCATTCACCGTAGTGCTGTTCTTAAAAGATGACTAAAACACCTCAAAAGCACGCATGTTAAGCCAGATTTCTCCAGAGACTTGCCTAGAGGAATTTAAGAAGCTGTATGCATGCCCTCCTTCCAGCCCAACCCTAGGGCTGTTTGCTGTTACCTGGAGATGCAGACACTGCCTGCACACCTTTCCCCCCTCCCACCCCCTCCATCCTAACTCAGCTCACAGGTTTTGGTCACCAGTTGTACCAATGAAGGTTGTTAAAATAAACCAGATTATTATGTGCAGAAACAGTACAGTATTTTTGTCATTTTTATGTAATTTTAATGTAATTTTTGTCAACTTTGGCTGTGACAGTGGTTATTATCAGCTGAGGAATTGTGAGCATGAAGTGGAGATGTTTTCTGCAGCCGCTTCAGCGAGATCACAGGCGACCTCCTGGTGCCATTTAAATGCTTCTCTCATCGAACATTTAAAAGCTGAAGGGCTCAGACACATTCTTTGCCCCTCATTTCATCACAGCTGACCCAATAACACACAAAGGGAGCTGATTTGCCTTTGGAATGCCGGATTTTGCAACCATGGCAATACGTAAATGCGTTTCCCTTCCCCCTTCTCAGGGAAAGTAGCTGAAGTACAAAAGCCCCAGAAGAAGGGAAAAGTTTGCCTGCTCGGTTAATCTGGGGTGAGCAGGCAGTGCCGGCCGGGAGGGACTCGCCAGGAGCGTCCAAAGTGCCCGAGACAAATCCTGCGCAAGGGACTGACAGCTTGCAAGATTCATGCACCTTAATCTACTTAGCTGAATTTGCTATAAGCTCGGCTCAGGTTTTAAGGTTTGCTATAAGCTACCAAACAGCCCTGTCTGATCAGTTTTAGTCATTCCAGCACAACTTTCTGAGTCAGAGGAATTTAGTGTTTCTCTGGCAGAAAATGGTAAGTTCCAGTAGGACAAAGCTTGTGTGCAAGGAAGTTCCGAGCCTGAGAGGAACCTCAATGTAATTTTCACCTTGTGCATTCTCCGAATTTCATGGATTTGTTTTCCTCAATGAGAAAATACTGATACCTCAGTAGATGCTTTAGCACAGCAGAACATAATAGTCACACCTTTATGAAACACGCTCATGTAGCCTGTAGCTCACTTTGGATGCTCAGCTCACTGGTGATTCCTGCCCTAATCTTGTCACACGCCATTTCTCTGGGTGATTGCAGCCTATTTTCCAAAGCAAATGGGAAAGTCTCCTTGAGACGTGCAACAAAATCCCTGCAGCTAAATAGAAAAAAAAAAAAAAAAAAAAAAAACAAAAACAACCCAAAAACCACAAACCCCGCCCCCCCAAACCCCCCCCCCAAAAAAACTAAAAAAAAAAAAAACAACACCCCCCCCCCCAAAAAAAAAAAAAAAGAAACAAAAACAAAAACAAACCACCACTTTGACGGCTGCCGTGTGGCTGCTCTCCAGCCTTTCCTTTAGCTGGGCTGGTTGCACTGTGGGCAAGAGCTGCTCTTTGCTGAAGCTGCTGCTGCTGTGCAGTGTCCCACCCCTCGGCAGTGTGTGTTTATTCTCCCGCTGCGGATGCAGGCGTGCGGGTACCGGGAAGGCAGAGCCGGTGCTGGGCTCCATCCCCCAGCTCGCTGCGCTAATCAGCAGCGCGGCTTCATCCCATCCCAGCCCTCACGCCGATGCCGAAGCCAGCACTTGTGACAGGGAGAGGTAAAGAAAGCCAAGGGCTCCTCTCGTGCTGCCTTAGTCACCGTGGCAGAAAGCATTTCCTTTCCCCTGTGCCTACTGGGAACAGCTGCAGCATCCTGTTGTTCTGAAGGAGAACTGCCCCACAAGTTCTTCCCCGTGTTACCTCACCCCTTTGCCATCCGGTGTCCGTCTGTCCTGGCTGGCTGGAGGAGGAGGACGCACAGCAGGGCCCTGGGCACAGGGCTCAGCCACACTGGCCTCTGCTCCTCTCCATCCCTGGCCGACAGAACACCCTGCTTTACAGGAGGTTTTATTGCAGGTTTGCAGAGGATGCCTGGCTCTTGCACAGGCGAATGTGGGACTCTTGGTCTCCCATCTCTCCCACTGATGGTAACCTGCTCTCCTGTACCAGCCCCCTCCTCACCATATAGACCCCAAACTTCCCAAACCCACAAACAAACTCGATTTGACAATCAGGTGTTTAAATGCACCAACACACTCTTACATGCAGAAGCAGCTGTTGCTAATAGAAACAGATGCTCCATTTCTATAGAGGCAGTTTACTCAGAAACTGATGCCAACAAGGGGTCTCATCCTGCATGGTGCTGTTGATCAAGGAGAGCAGAGAACCACATAGGAGGTGCTGAGCATCTTTCCATGGACACCTTGAAAACAGACAGTGTCTGTAGCAGTTTGGAAAGCAGATTTTGATTTCCCTATGGTGTGAAACAGTTACAGGAGGAAGGAAAACATTCCCCCATCAACAGGACATCTGAGCAGATGCTCTGAAAGTAGTCGCTCTCTTGTTTAGAGCACATAAGCAATGCCACACCTCTGATCTCACGTTTGATATTGCGGTCATTCTTTGCTACTCTTGCCCATTAGCTTCAACACCAAAGGCTAGAAACCCCATGGGAGTTAAATACTCTTAAGGAATTTATCTAACAATTTATCAAATGGCACGTGAGCCACACAGCTCAGGCTGTGTCTATACTCATCTGGGAATCTCAAGGCATCCCTGAGGGCTTTTCTGCAGCAGTGGAAAATGGAAACTTGCTCAGTTGTGACACGAATGCATGCACAGCTTGGGATTCCCTGGGCTTGGAGGTCCCAGAGGGCTGAGGAATGAGAATGGGCAGGTGGAAGTTGGAAGGCATGAAATATCCTGCCATTCTGGGGCTGTGGGTCCTTGAAATCTGCACCTGGCTACAGGATCTCCAATCTCCCAACCACCTGAGCATCCCAAGCCCTTTGCTCTCTCAGGACACCTTGTGCCCAGCTCCAGGCAGGAGGCAGCTGCCCAGGCTGCAGCCTGTGCCCCTGAGTCACGCAATGCACCATCCCCTGCCCATCCCATTAACTTGAATATCCCCCTCTGGGTTTCCTCAACTGTCCAGAGGTGGCCAAGGTCCAACCTGAATTTCCCATTTCCCTCCTTGCCTGTCTCTTGCCACCAGCAGGCACAAAGGTTACAGGAGCCTGAGACACCTTCAGAAAAACACCCAAAACACCCTTGATGAGGAGATGTTCTCACTGCTCACCAGTACTATAGCTGCTTCTTTCCCTCCCATCATGGTCTAAGATACACATATCCAGGTAAGCTCTTAACAACTGTTCTCTAATCCTATTTCATTTTGAATGCTTTTTTTCCAACTTATAAACACTGGGTGAAAAGCCCTCACAATTTTCTGGTAATATCAGGTAAATTAAAAAAAAATCTCTGGCTAAAGACTTTGCACTCTTTACATATGGTCTACACTTAATTATTTCTCAGTATAAAATTCAAAATTACAGTATCAGCATTTAATCTGGCTTCAATGGTAGATTCTTCTCTGATTTCTGTAGGTGTCAAGCAATAAAAAAAAAGTGATTTTAGGGAGTTGGTTTTTTTTTTGTTTGGTTGGTTTGTTGTTTTTTTTGGGTTGTTTTTTTTTGGTGGGTTTTTTTTTTTTTTTGGTTGGTTGGTTCATTTTTGGTTTTATGTCTACAGAGATGATGTGAAGCTCTATTACATTTTCCTCCTTCTGCCCTCAAATCTGCCTTATGCCTCCCATAAAAGAGCAGCTCTTTATTCTGCTGGGAACTAAACAGAGAGAAGAAACCATGGGTAAGTGCAGGCTTGTCTCTCCTGTAGCCACAGGAGAGAATACAAGGTACCTGCAGGACCACAGCAGCCACCACAAAAGCTCATTTGCTCAGTGAAGGAAGCCTCTGAGGGATGAGGGTTTGGAGCACTCCCTTGACAGTCCCTGCACACATAGATGCTTTTATGAACATGCTTTATGGAGGTGCCAGGGATTTCTACTCCACTCCCAGCAGAAAGATGTGCTTACCTGGTATCTGCTGCCAGATAACCACAGCAGGCCAAGAGCAGCACATGCTGCAGATGGCCCTGGGCTCTGTGTGTGTGCTCAGGATGGAGATGATGTTGGTCAGGCTGGAGTCTCTAAACTCTTCCTGCATCTGGCTGCATCCTGTGTGAACTGGCAAGAGACGCAGGAGAAGATCTGTAACATCTGCACCTGCAATCCCTCTGGGTGAGGGGAGGGCAGGCACAGGGGGCCATGGGACGCCTGAGCACAACCAGAGCTGGAGGAGCCCTCCAGGGTCCTGACGTCCATCTCCACCTCAGAGAGCAGTGACCACACCAACATCATGCCTGGAAAATGCTTCCCCAGCCTGTCCTTAGAGACCCCAGGGACAATGTCTCCAAACCCACCTCCCCAGCTTCACATGTGTGCTGTCACCCCCACCAGTCACTCATCCGTCTCCTGCCACCCTCCCTCCCAATCAATCACATTCTGTCTGTCTTCTTTGGTTTTGTTCTGCTTCTTTTTCTGTTCTCTCCCTGCCTGTTCTTTCTCTAATTTCTGACATTGATTTCAACACCTTTTGTTCCTCCTCATCCTTGTCTTCCTTTCCCAGATCCTCTTTATGCCTGTCTCAAGCACAGTCCAGGCATTGCGAAGTAATCAGCTCTGAAAACCTTTCCAAACTGTATTTTCCTTCTTGGAAAGAATCTCAAAACCAAATAATAGATGTTTATTTTAATTAATGATAGACCACAGCCTAGTATTAAAATGTCCCTCTGCTGACAGAATGCACTTAACTGACTCCTGATTTGCCCAGTCAACGGGGCTGCTGGATTCTTTCATTAATTCCAGCCAAGAAAAGTGTCCCACAGCAGACTTGGCTCTGCACTCAAACAGCACTGTAATTACAGAGCACATCTGTAGTTAAGGTTAAGAAAGTCTGCTGCTGCAACCTGTGATTTTCCAGGCTTCTAACCAGGCAATGATGGGACCTGCTGAACCAAAACTTCGGCACGTTGCTCCTCGGCGAGTGTCTCATTGCAGCAGCGCTCCAGAGAGGCAGGAATGTATTTTTAAGCCAAATAAACTGATCATTGAGAACCCTTCCCAACATTCACGTTAGTCTTCCCATTAGATAATTGCAGTGAACCAGGGAGCTCAAGCCTTCAGTCCTTTGAGTCCTACGCAGTCACAACCCTGCAACTGAAAGACTTTCCCTGATGTCTGGGTAGACAGAATGTCTCTGTCAGGGTCTGTCTCAGACTTCTTCCATGGACACAAATCAATTATGACCCAACTGAATTGTCTTCGACTCTCTAGGGCAAGACAACTCACTTGCTCAACCTTTGCAAGCATCTTCTCTCAGTACCAGTACTTCACAGAGCTGCAGAATCACAGAGTGGTTTGGGTTGGAAAGAACCTGAAAGATCATCTCTGTTCTAATCCCTCTGCCATGGCAGGGACACCTTCCACCATCCCAGGTTGCTTCAAGCCCCATCCAACCTGGCCTCGGACACTTCCAAGGATGGGGCAACCACAGCTTCTCTGGGCAGCCTGTGCCAGGGTGTCATCATCTTCACAAGCAAGAATTTCTTCTAATACCCAATCTAAAGCTATTCCCTTTCTGTCTGAAGCCACACTCCCTTGTCCTATAGCTACATGCCCTTAGAAATTCTTTGGTTTCCCTACAAAGGGTTTTTTTCGATTGTTCAGAAGAGGATTTTTTGAGGTAAATATGTAAACAGTATGTTACATTGAGAATTGAGTTAATGGCTGTTAATATCAGCCCATTGCTTCCCCCTCTGCCTGGATAAACACACCAATATAAGTTCCTAGTGAGTAGGTATCTGGAGTGCCTCACTTTTGCCATCGCCATGCCAGGTTCCCACTGGGGACCTTTGTCATGGCCCATGCATCTCCACATCCCCCGAGCAGGGCAGGCTCCCTGGTGAGCTGCTCAGCAATTGTTGCTGCCTGTTCCTGGTGTTCCTCAGGAAATCTCCATCCAGCCCTTCGTGCCTGTCTCTGAGGGCACAGGGAAACGCGATTCCTGGCCTGACTCTCATCCAGGAGGAGACACAGCCTGAGCTGGGAAAGCAGACAGACTTGCTTCACTGCAAGGCACCATGTGCTGCAGCTGCCAAAATCCCCGAGGGGAGATGACTGCCGCAGGTTTATCCTCAAGGCTGGCCGAGCCCGGACCTGGGGAGGGGCAGTGTGAGCACTGCTGCTAATGGGGACAGGCGCCGGGGCAGCGGGGCTGCGCTGCTCCTTGCAGCCCTCGCTGGGACCAGCCCAGGAAACGAGACAGGTTGTGCCACTAAACCTGCCCCATGCCACCCCAGGTGTCATCCTGGCTGAAACCCTCCCAGTGACACCCCTCCAAACTGTTTTTCCAGACGGTGTTCGCAATACACCCACTCGTAAAACAGGCGATGCTGCTTTTGGCAGGACTGCTGCAAGCTTGCACCATGCTGCAGCAAACCTGCTCCCAGGCAGAAACATTTCTAACCTGTCTAAAAAGTGTTGAAGACAGATTTAAACCAATATCCCTCCCTCATGCCAAGTTGTTTAAATTGCACACTTTTCACACCCCGATTTAACGTTAATGTTTCTCCTTTTTTAAGACAAAAAGCCTGGACCTGAGACATCAGCCAAGCCTGCTGGCTAACACATCCCTAGAGAGGCTACAAAAGAAGAACAAATGTCTTTGATAGAAAAATTATTTTAAAATATAAGCAGTTTTTTTCACAATGATCTGCTCTCAAAATCGAGTGCCAAATTTCTATTAAAAATTAAACCTTTAAACCAAACACCAGTCAGGTCCCAGCCACTTGCTGGGGAAACCATCTCACTCTCAAGAATCAACTGAGAAAGGTCTGCAGCCACTCTGCCACACGGCCCCAGGGAAGGAGGAGGATTTCCAAGGCTGTGTCTGCAGCTTGCCTTTCCCCCAGCCAGGCACCAGGTAACATTTGGGAGCCAGCAGCTGTCAGGATGAAACCTTTGCTGCTGACAGGCTGCTGGGAAAAGGTCAGTGCCTTATTAATGAAGCCATACCCAGCACCAGCACCAAGGGAACACAAATGACAGTGCTGGGGAGCAGCAGCCACTGTGCTGCCTGTGCTGCTGGATCTGTCAGCACCAGCCCCAGTTTTTAATTTGCCCCGTGCCCCAGTGAAGAGAATCAGAATAAATCAGGGAGTCAGGATGGGAAGTCATCTGTCCACGTTTGTTCTGTTCCACATCAAACCACAGCCATATGTGAGGCTCTCTAGGAAAAGGTTCAGACAGGGATCACAGTCTGAAGCCACTGAGCTTCCACCCTGCCCTGGAAATGGGACACACACACACACTGTGGGCTGTGCCTCCCCCTCCCCACACTGCTGTCTCTGATCTCAGTCCCTTCTTGTCCATGGCTTTTCAGGAAGAAAGCATCTCCTCATTTCTTGTGAGCCAGAGGAAATCCTCTCAGAAACAAATGCTGTGATGACATATTCCTGAAGATGGCACACCCAGTCCCACAGGGCTAGTGCCACTTGTCACCTTGCAGCATGTACAGCTGTGGTGGCTGTCCATGGCTCTGATGGACCTGTGCAGACCTGAGCGGGATCAAGCCTCACTCCACGAATTATCTTTCTTTTGAT
Organism: Phylloscopus collybita; assembly: GCA_027886175.1. Classification (NCBI taxonomy): domain Eukaryota; kingdom Metazoa; phylum Chordata; class Aves; order Passeriformes; family Phylloscopidae; genus Phylloscopus; species Phylloscopus collybita. The sequence continues at coordinate 6,687,815 of JAJNNQ010000019.1, read as the reverse complement.
AAACATATCTGTATACACAGATATGTATGTGTGTATATATATAAATACACACATAGATTCATACATTATACAAACAAACAGTCATATTGTATAAAATAACTGACAGCATTGGACATGGGGATGGATATTGAATACCTGCAATAATCAAAGAAGGCAACAATTATTATTTTCCCCTACAGGAGAAAGGTATTTAACAAAATTACAACTGAAACATTATTTATAGGGTAACCTTATCACCAAAGCCTCTTGCAGTGGAAATAAATTAGGGCTCATCCATCAAGAGCAAATGCTGCTGTTCCAGTCTGCTCTGGTGCAGCTTCAAACCAGACTAAGCAATTTCCCAGCATTTCACCCAGCACCTGGAGCTGATCCGATCTCGGCTGCCTCGGGCCATGCTCGGCTGCCTGGTTAATCACCCTTTCTGCACGAGCACTCCCGATGAAGTCAGCACCACATTAAGGTAATCTGGAGCTGCCTGATTCAGATAATCAAAGTCACATCCCCAGGGCTTGCCTCCACCGAGAAACCAATATGAAACAGCCAGGATGTGGATTATCAGGATGTGAATTATGAGTGCCATAAGTGTTTGCCTTAAGTCTTCCTTCTCCCACCAAAATTAATATCTCCCTGTTCAGCCTAACCCAGTTACCACAGTGAACTGGGCTCAGTGACCTGAAGGTAATTTCAGAGTGGAGGGAAGGTGTGGTGATGGAAATCAGTGTAAAAAGGCTGCAACTCGACAGCATCAGCTCTGCTGCTCCCTCAGACATTCCATGTGGGTCTTGGACATCTTTCCCTTTGGAGGTAGCAGTCACCTTCTTCACTTCCTACCCTCCTCTTATTTTAGTAAGAAATCATGTTTTACTTTTCTCTCTTTTTGAGTCCTTCAAAGTTCCAGATTTCTGCAATATCAGCAGCAAATAACCTCTGTCGCTATGAAATGTTATTTTATCATTGTTAAGTGTCATTTGTCATAGAAGAATGACACTTTTGATTTCTTAAAATGTTCCCCCATGTGAGAAACCTTGGTTTCCCCCTAATTAGCAATTTCCTTTCTGACATTCAGAAATAAAGGACATACTACACACTCTGAAATTTCAGGATTAACTGGAGGTCACATCCAGCATGGCTGTAAAACCTCCTGAATCATGGAAGAGGTGAGAAGACCGTGGACAGTGTTGAATCATTTTCGTCAGAGAAAGATGATTTTATAGACTTTTTTAATAGAACACAAGACCTTGGAAATTATTTCTGTTTGAGAAAATGACAGGGAAAAGCAAAGCAGCAAACCAAAGCGCCCCAGAGCTGATGGCTCATTCCCAGAGCAGCAAGCACGATGTCCTTCAGCTGACAGCAGTTTCATTAGCAGCCGGGCACGCTGCATTTGCTCCAAGGTGCCCAAAACACACCAGACTGACAGCCCTTCACTTGCTTTATTGGGCCTGTTAGCAAGAGGAGCAGGGAATCAATTAGCAGACAGGCTAATTGAGTTGTGTGCAACAGTGTGGACAAACATCCCAAAGCGACTCTCAGCCCGCTGTGGATGCTGGACCAGCAGCCCCATCACCCTGCGGCTGCAGGAGCTTTAAGAGAGAAGTCAGAGACAAACAAGGACAAATTTGGGCAAATTGTGTGAGACGCTGCTCCATTGTGCAGAAAAGTCCATTAAATCCAGTCTATCCCATAGAGGAGGGATTTGCTGTGGGGCAGCTCTACCCACGGCCAGCTGCCAGGACTCATATTCCCACCTCACCCCATCTTCACATTTTTTGTAAATTTCTTCTCATCCTCACATTTTTTAAGGGTCTTTCCTGGTGTGAAAAACCTATTTGGACTTGGGGGAGAGAGTTTTCCAGTTGAATCCTATCAGTAAAGCTCCTTTTACAGGCAGAAAATTACTGTCCAGCATAAAAAATATGAAAACCCAGGGGGAAACAGAAGGTAGAAAATCCAGCAAAATAACCACCCACTTGGCCAGACTGAAAACAGCAGATTGCTTTGCAAGCTTACCCAGACTATGTGCAAGTATCCAAGATTTTTCCCTTTTAACTGTAAAGTAATCAATACCTACCCACTTGTGAACTTCAGTGAAAATAATGAACTGGCACATATTTATAGCAAAAGTCACGGCACATTAGGTATTCCAAAGGACTTATGTAAGCGTCACTTTCTTTAATACAGCTTTAGAGAAAATGCTCTAAGAAGCTTTATCAGCATAAAACATATTTTGAATTTAATGGAAATTAGTAATTGGCATGGCAAAGTCAAAGCCATCTGAGTGGGATGACTTAACCCTGTTGGACAGTATTTTTCACTAACTATAATGGTTAATCTGCCAGTTGAGAGAGGAAAATTCTCTTCTATTGTCAAATGCAGTGAAACAAAGGAGGAAATTTCTGAAGCTGATGGGGACCTCTGGAATTAAATGGAATATGGTAAATTCGATGGAATAAGGTGCATTCTTCAAAATAAATCAAATTAACCCTAAATTGAGGAAACTGAGTCAGAGCAATGTGACTAAAGGAAGCACTGGGGTTTAGTCTGACCTCAGCCTCTGTCTCCTGAGCAGGTGTTTTCTTCTGACCAGGCCGGAGGGTGCTGGTGTGAATTTCCCATTGAAGTACCCTGCTCTGAAATGGTTGCACCTTTTTCACACCCATTCAGTGGTCGACTCAAAAATACATTTTATATGCAAATGGTAAAGCCTTAGGGTTGGATTTCCTTTCAGGAGTTGGTCGCTGAGTCCAGGGCAGCCTAGTCCTGTGTTGTTACACATTCCTGAATTTGTTCAATTAAATGTATGAATTAAACATATATTTACATATGGGGAAACCTGACAAGGCTTTGTGGAGTTTAATTTATGCCCTGAAATTTGTGGAGCTTTGTCTCTTACCCTGCTATTCTTGTAAAGATCACCCAACCCCACTTACCACAGTAGATGAACTTAGAAGAAAGCCCCTCTCTCTCTCAGGTCTCAGGATAATTTTGTCAATTGGGGTAGTTAAGGACACCTCAGGCTTGGGATGCATCCTTCTGTAGCTACAAGCCATCTGCTGGCAATCATTCCTCCACAAATTCACTTCTCTGCTATCATCAGATATATCCCTATTAACTGGAAATGATGCTCCCTGCAAAACAAAACAAAAACAAACAAACCCAAACAATTTTTGCTTAAAACAAACAACACACCCTCAAACTCCCTCCTACCAAAGACAAGTCAAGACTCTTATTTATCCTAAATAAATACTCTTATTTGTACCTAAATAAACAGGTACTGCTGGGCTGGGCTGACTACAGCCTCCTCCTGGCCAATCCTTCTTGCTGACTCCCATTGCTCCCTTCTACTCAGAGAGCAGTAGTGTTATAAAGTCTTCCTGGAGCTATTTAAAAAGAGATCATTTTGGATTACAAGACTTTGCCTGAATTCTTCTCTTTTCTGGCACTTATCACTTGCTGAATTTTCGGATTCTTCATTAGAAGCAGCAACCTTATCAAAGCAAGAATGGTTATCAAGGATTGTCAGGTTCCAAATGAAAGCCCAAATCCCACAGGAGTTAGAACAGTGAAGATTTGTAGCCTGCTAAAATCTAAGATCTAATGAAATCTCCAGCATACCTATGCCACTGAATTGAATCACTTCCCTTCAACAAAATGAAACTGCCATACCTCCAAGGTTTTCTTGTCATGCATTCAGCCAACTGTGATTTCTGCTTTACATGTATGTAATTTGCTTTTGTTATAAAACTCTGAGAAACATGTTGTCCACCTGTCACTGTCTTCCAGAACCTCCAGCACTGAAATGATCATGTAACCTTTCATAGAAATAGTCTTTGCACTCCACCATGAACTCCTTTAGGCAAGAAATTATTTTTCCCTTCTTTTTGTGTGTTGTGCCTGAAACAGCAGGGGCCAGATTCACATTAAGCAGCACATAATAGGATCTAAAGCATAAAGAGTGATAACAAGCAGAGTGGTAAATGATGTCATTTAGTGGATACTATCCCCGTGGTTCCCTGTTGGCAGTTTTTTTACTGAACAGGCTTTTCTTCACAGTTTATTATTGATCTAAAAGCCTGCCTCTACCATTATGCCTGTCTGGGTCTCCAATGCTTTCCTGCTGCAGCTCCTCCTTTCCTGTCCCTCCTTCTCAGCCTGCTTCGGGGAGCTGGAGACTCTTTTCTTGTGTATCCTTTTCTTTTTCTTTTCCTTCTCATTTCTTTTCCCTTTCTTTTCACTTCCCAACTTGGTAAGCAGTATGGACACTGAAGTGCTTCTAAAGGCCACAGTGGGACTGCTACCACAGAGCAGATTTGCCCCCAACCAGAGATGACCCTCACAATCACACACTTCAGAACACATACCAGGAGCTAATGCAAGGCTGCTTGGTACATTTCTATTAATCATCTTGCTCTCTGCCCATCTGCCATCTCTTTGCTTTGGTCTGGCTCAACCAGCTCCCAATTTTATACCACTCAGTGCAGAAGAGTAAATTGAACCCAATCTCTCATCTCAGCACAACCTGCAGCAGCTGCTGTTCCACACTGGGATCCCAGCACAGGCTGCTCAGTCCCAACCTCATCTCTCTTGCTTGTACCACAGCTCCCATTAGACCAAATGAAGAACATTAATTAATTTGTACATGAACTTGGAAGTTTCACACACTTTGTTAGGAATAATCAAAATAGCTCTGCTCTGTGTGGAAACACCTTTTGAGTATGTCTTCTCATTATTTGCAGGGCAGCAAAGCCAGGAGCCCCAGCTCACCCTGGGAGCTCATCTCTGCAGGTCAGAAGCAAGTGAGAGATGCAGATGAATAAACAGAGGAATGGGAAAGCAAAACAGGGAAAGACAGGCAAAATTCCATGGCTTATACCATGTGTTCCTTTGAATAACACTTATATGAGTGTGGTTTTCATTATTAGTATTTTTCTAAAAGCTAGTGAAATTTAAACAGAAGTGAATAACCAGAGCAATGTGTTTACCTCCACCAGTCTTACCTGATTTTTATAGCAGAATTTCTCAACAGTTCATAAGTTTTAAAGAAGACGCTTTTAAATCATAACCATGGTGTTTGATTTATCACAGTTACTGAGGCCAGGGTGTTTTCTGGCACAACAACCAGTGCAGGAGGCCAGGGCAGCAGGAGGCAGCACTGGACTCAGGCAGTTCCAAGCATCTTCTGATGAAGAAGGTGAAGTCCCAACAGCCCCAAGCTGCCCTTTGATACCACAGCCAGTTCTTTCTGAGTTTTGTACATGTGTTTCCCTTGAGGAATACCTTGTCCTGTACAGCCTCCCTCTGCATTGGCCATTCATGGATTTCAGCAGACAGTGGTGCACAGCAGATCTCTAAATGAGACATGATTGTCCTTTTTGTACCAAAATCAACTCAGTGAAATGATGAGCCTGGGTAAATTGGTGGAAAACCTATTATCCACCAGCCCAGTTCCACTTCTCCTTTCTTTTGGAGGATGGTACCTCAGGCATTCACTTATTTGACATTCATTACTTTTTCTGGAGCCCAGCTGCGTTGGCTCTACCCTTCATTTCTTTTCTTTTCTTCACAGCACAAATCATTCTGATGCCTGCACAGGTCTGATACAAAGCAGCCATTTCTTCCTGCTCTGCTCAGCCTGGTCCTTCTGCTGGAGATAATTCATGTGCTACTGTTCTCATCCATCCCTGGAAAGGGGGAGGGCTGGGCCATGTTTAATAAAAAATGTCTTACGCTGTTTACTGACCAAAGAGTTGTTCAACAGATGCTCCATTCTCAGCCACGCTTAAATTACACCCTCAGCAAACAACACAAACTGCACACTTCATCTTTCCCAGCACAAAAGTAAACAGAACACGCAAAATATATGGTTCTGGTTCAAGTTCCCATATAAAGAACACTGATTTCTACTTTGCTTAAATATTTTCTGCATAATGTTTGCTCGGTAATTTTTTCTTTTACTGGCTACAACAAATTAAATGTCAAAACCTGTTTATTTTATGAATTTTTAAGACTGATGGTGAGTCTCTTATTTCAGCTTAAATAATGTTGTTGATGAGATACCCCTTGATGGATTATATAAATAAAGCCAGATACAGAGATTAAAAAACAAGAGCTAGGGTTTTTCCCCCCATATTTTGCAGTTTACCAAAGTGGCAAGTGAATAAAGAGAACAGCTCTATTTTCCCTAAAACTTCTCAGGTGTTTGGGTTTCTTGTAGAGGTAAGGAAAGACACCACATTGCAAGATCACTGCAATCTGCTCGGCTGCTTTAGGGTCCTTCCTAGCACATCCCACCCTGCCTGTCTCAGATGCAGCCAAGGGGCCAGAGGGGATGGGGTGAGGCTGGAGCTGGGATTTCCCAGGGCACTGGGACCAGCCCCCTCCATCTCCCAGTATGGTCCAGAATCTGAGGGTCCCTGGGAAACCAGACTGGGAGCCACTGAGGCCAGTCCATGTGGCCGTGCCTAGTCCTGCCTCGTGGTCTGAGCCTTGCCTGCTTCCGGCTAGCCCTGGCGACAGCTACAGGCAAAGGGTACAGCCCAGCAGGCTGACCAACCGAGCTGATCCGCCAGGCTCTTTTCAGCCCAGCCGCTTGGTGTGAGCTGTGACGATGGTGAGGAAAGAAGGACGATTCTGCTGAGGGGTTGCCACAGGAGTTTATTGAGGGTCCAAGGGAAACAACCTCACCCCAGGGCATCTGCCCCAGCAGAGCGAAGACTGCTCTGTGACAGCTCCTTTTACCCGGGGGAGGAGTGAGGGGAGGTGACAGGGAAGGAACCAATGAGGGAAGTCTAGGGAGTGGCTGCCAGGATGATAGATGCCTCCAGGAGCCAATCCCAGTGGGGGAGGATGGACTTCTCCAGATCCTGGCCTATCACTCGATGGCCTCCTAGGAACTTTCTAGATCCAGGGAGAGGCCTCGAGGAGATGGACAGGTCCTCGGGGGTAGGGAGTACAGGATTGACAGGTAACTGAAACTGGGTAAACAACCATGGAAAGAACCAACTGGGAATTAAACAGTGGGTACATGGAACAAACCAATATGTAGTACAAACATACTCAACTTGAAAAAATAACACAGCACTACAAGTCCAGACCACAGAGCTCCTGTTCCTTGCAGCCAGGGCCATCCCTTGATGGGCTCTGCCCATCCTCAGCCCAGGCTCATGGGTCACTCCTGCACAGCACTGCAGGCACTGCCATGAAGATGGATAAAAAATCACTTTTCATCCTGATCTTTGGAATATGGAGCTATGTCAGACATACCAGACACCAGATCTCATTTGGAGTGAAAATGCCCAAGGAAGGATCTGACCCACTATGGCCCTTTATCCTGGGCTCCCTCTGGGCTCTCCAGGGCTGCCACATAGCTTGGAATAAGATCCTGGCTGAAGTTTTCAGATGCACTTAGTATAAATATTTCCCTCTAATTAAACAATTTGCTCACAAGCTGTAAATGGATTAAGCCTGGCAAAGACCTTTTGTATCTCTAAAGCCACCTTATGTTAATTCACAAACAAGTTATACCAATTTATTTCACACAAGAAGGCAGAGGGAGTAAGAATCAATTTAGAAACACCCTGGCACTGCCAGCAGCTTACTATAATTTTCACTGCTAAAGCAGATGTTGGGCTGTTCTCTTCCTTTCTTGAAGCTAAAAGCCAAAGCAATATGTAACACAGTTTTCCAAAGCCCCAGAGCTGCCATCCACCTGCTGCCAGCAGCTCCTGCCAATTGCTACGTGCTTGGAGCCCACCTGGGATGAATTTTTGTATTAAGACCTTTGTAACAGGGTCAGGGACCAGCTCCTGCCTTGCTTTCTCTACTGACAGGCTTAAAATTGCCAGCAGCGAGGAGTGGAGGGGTTGACAGGGCCCGGTGTGTGTTTAAGTCACGTGCTGCAGCAGGGCTTCCCCTGGGGACATGTCAATACTGCCTTCTTGGCTCTGCCTCACCATGTCACTTCCCACCATTAGTTCCCTGATGTTTTATTCTTCAAACAAAAGAATAAAACATCAGGGAACTAATGCGTCCAATTCATGGGGGTGTTTCTCCAGATTTAGGCAATTCCACCCAAAACTCCTCTTCAGAAATGCAGAAAAGCTGAATGCAGAGACCAAGAGTAGGAGCAGAGCAATTTCTGTGAGTAGTCATGCAGGAGCAGTGATGCAGCCCTTGAGAAAAACCAAGGATGCAGGTGGAAAGACAAGAAAGGAGATTGCCTCAGTTTATCAGTTAGTAATGCAATGAACAGATTAACAATTTGGGGTAGGCCTGGGAGTAAAGAAATGAAGTTCTGGCTGTTGCTGAGCTCTGCTGCTCCCACTGGGATCAAGTGGCAGCCACAGTGGGTCATGCAGGGGTGCTGGGTGCTCAGCGAGGGCTCAGGTGGGTGACGGGGAGGGATGGGTGGACAGGAGAAGAGATGCTCTCAAGGAAGGATCAAAAGTGCAGCTCCTCAGATAACTGGAGTGTTTCTCTGGTTCTTGGTGAGGGTGCACCAGTGAGGGTGGACCACCATCACCACCACCACTGGTGAGGTGGACAAGTGGGAGAGCCTTTTGTTTATGCTTTCTGTCTGAGGATGGAAGGGCATTTTTGGCCACAGGAGGGGCAGGAGGGTGGCACTGACACCTTCCCAAGGAAGACAGACACAACACAAAACAACTGTTTCTCACATCAAAGAGTTGTTGGGCTCCACCATCTTCTTGTGCCAGTGGGTATTCCCAAAGCAAGTGGAGAAACACTGGTGTGGTTTCTCGCCATAGCCAGGGGAGTGCTTGTCCTGACTCAGCAGCAGGGATGAGACAGCTGGGCACAGAGGGGTTTCTTCTGTTCGCCCAAGGCTCCTTGGCAAATCCCACCTCTGCAAAGCTTGGAGGGCTGGATCCTGACACTCCCAGAACAACCTGCCCAAATGAGATGGAGGTCAGAGGAGTGTTAAAGAACACAGAATCATGGAATGGTTTGGGTTGGAAGGGATCTTACAGTTCATCCTGTTCCAACCCCCTGCCATGGGCAGGGACACCTCCCACGAGAGCAATTTGATCAGAAATGGTAACAAAGCTGATGGGATCAATGCAAAGTGGCTCCTCCATTTAAACAACTCTTTTACCAAGTTTATTACTTATGCAGCAGCAATGCTAAGAGGGAGGAAACATCTCTTGGAGCTTCTTACTAAGAAATTCCAAACTCAAGAGAAAAGACCTGTAACTGAGACAAAGAGGTTTTACTTCAGTTCTTTTTGTATCCATGTAGGTTGCTGAGTCTTTTCTCAGTGAATTACAATAGATCACTCAGCTCAGGATCTCTTTACAGTCTTCCGGAATTAGTTCCGATAACAAGTGATGGAAATATTCCATTCAGGCAAAGGATTAGGAGGAGATACACACACTTGGTTTGAAAATTAACAGCTTATAAAAACAAAATTGTTATTTCCTCTCCACCCTGCCACCAAATCTCTAGCCAGTAGCGGGTTCAACCAGCTGAAACTAAGGGCTGTTTCATGTTTTATGAGACCTGAAGGAGTCACCCACTCTGCCCATCATCTGTTGTGGGGGTCAGATCAGATGCTGAGAAGTTCTCAAGGCACATGTAGGGGCTGGGATCCCAGCAGGAGATGGGTACAGCCCTTGGGAAGGAGCTGAGGTCCAATATCTCCTGTCAGAGCACAGGCCCCACACACAAGTCTCTCATGGTCTGAGGAAACAGAGGGATCCCACAGTAGTGGCTCTGTTGTACTTCTCTGTACTGTGAGGGGAAAGTAGAGCACACCCTCTCACTCCTGTGCATTGCTCATGACATGAAGCACTGCCATGAATCTGCTCTCCACTGAGGGACTGAGCTGTGTGAGTGCAGTGCCAAACACTGCCTGAGGCTTCAGAGCTGTCATCCAGGGAAGCTGCACTGGGACTCAGAGCTGGAAAATGCTTTCAAAATGCATTGAATAGAAATATAGATCAGCAGCAGAAGAAATACATCATAAAATGACCCTTCAAACATCACCATCAATCGGCTCAGTATAACAAATAGTTTTATGGCATGTTTGCTTGAGAAAGAGACTCTGAAAGGCTTTATTCTGTGAATACTGGTATATTTTCTTCTGCAGAATGATACAGCACAGACCCATCAATGCAGGCCCCAAGGTTGGGGCAACCCTGACTATCTTGACTATCAAAATGTGCAAACATGCATCACTTGCAAAGGCAAAAGGATCACTTGGCACTGAGCAACTACAGCCTCATTATAATTTTAACTTAATTATTACTGTTACTGCAAAGCTTTTCCCAGTGTCAGACCCACAATCATCTCTCAGCAAGAGGTTTATATTCCTCCTCCTGTAAACCAAACTTGGAACAAATAAAATCTTGTGAAATTTTGCTGAGCTCCTGCTGTTGCCTTCACATTAGCCTGCCCCAGCCAAATCCATGAGTGTCCTCTTGGACAAATAGTTCAACTCCTTCCACTAAAACTACACACTAAACTTGCAGACCCCTTGTATTCCATTAGAGAGTAGAAACAGAGTAAGACATATAAGGAGTGACCCCAAAACATGAGAAACTTGCAACCTCTGCACAGATCATCTCTGCACTTGAAAAAGGGCTCAGTTAGTTGGCTAACAGAAATATTTACCCAGCTAGAGGGAAAATACTCAGCCACAGATTTTTATCTAGCAGTATCTCTAGTGATAGCTTAACATGGAATTTGTACTCAAAGGGGTAATTTAACTTCAACAAGCTTTTCCTACAAAGAACACTGAAAATTGCACTTTCTCTGGTCGATAGATGCTTTCATTGTTTCTGGTATAATTTTCTCTCAGTGTATAGAAGATTACTCATATTTTGTTACTCATATTATTTACAGACATAGGTCTCAACACATACACAGGCATTGTGTGTGCCACTGAGGTGTTGGAAAGAAAAACTGCTGAGATTTCCACCTCTCCAGGAGAGAGAGGCTTGAACCAGTTCCCAGATGTCACATGACAGTTAAAATAGAACTATACTCATGTTTTTATTCAAATAACTACTCTAAAATTACAAAAGATAAGTACTACCTTTCAGCATGAATAAACTTGAATACATGCTAAAAATAATCCCACATTAACTCCTGAAGTCGCTGCCTTCTGGAAGGTGTAAATGGATAGAGTTTGCTATTAGGTGTTTTATATAACCATATGTCAAAAAATCCAATAGAATGAGAATTGCATATCTGAAAAGTGAATCTGCAGCATTTTGAGAGGTAGTGTCACTTATTTCTTTTAAACAGCAACTAAAATCCTTTATCTAAGATGAAGTTTTTTGATGGAAATAATTTTTTTACTCTGGTGGCATAAAAATTTTAGGGGATGGACAAAGAGGTCTAAAATAGTCTAGGGATTAAGGTACAATTCTCTCACCCTCACTTAGAACTGTTTGTACTTAAGAATGTGAATAGCCTTGATGAAATCAATGAACTCTACTGCAGAGAAAGGGACAATTCAAAATGAGGAGGGCAAGCAGTGTCTGAGCCACTTCTAATAAATGTCCTGCAGTGGCAGACTGTGGTTTCAGCTACAAACCAGAATCTCCTCCATTTTTTTTCTATTTTTGCACATCACAGCAGATTTTTTACCTCAGGCAACTGGTAAGAACAGCACAGGACATCACTTTTTGGCTCTGCTGCCATGGAAGATGGCAGAGCAAGCTTAGAAAGTAGTTATTTACTATTTGTCACTTATTTCTTATAAAGTTGTCTCAGCACAGTGTGTGGCAGGGGATAGAGGGACAGCAGAACAATGCTTCAACAGCTGTCTGGGAATTTCTTGAGGAGGGGCAGTGCTGGGCTCTGTGTGTTTCTCATAACTCAGAGGACAATTTTCATCCGTGGTTCAGGCACTGCTTTCAGAAAGTATGGCTGCTGAGCTTCACCAGGAGAATGTCAGGAACTGTGAATAATAAAAGTTGTATTAATCCAAGCAGACAGATTACAAGATACAGAACAAACAGCTTTTTCTCTATGCAAGGGAGAGTTCTGTAAACCCAAGTAAAGCAATACCATAAGTAAGCAAAATAAATGTGTAAGTACTAAGCAAAGAGTTTGAGAACTACTGCAAATGGCAACTTCTGAACATTTAAAACATGGAAGATTATGCCTTACTGGAACAGAATTCTTCAAGGCTCATCATTTGGGCTGTAGTGTCAAACACAGGATCTCTAAATACCTTGGCTTTCCCTCTGCCACTTCTGTACACATCTTAATTACAAAGACACATGTTTTCAAAAATTATGGTATATATTATTATAAAACAGTTCTACTTCCCAACAGTATAGTGGCATCCAAATTTCAAGCTGATAAATGTGCAGTGAGACTCCTTAATGTTACTCAAAGTTCCAGTGTCAGGGAGGAAATTACATACTGGACTAGTTCCCAGAGAGAGTTTGTAAATTCATTCAGGGTCCCTAAACACTGTGCATGTGAACTGCTTTTCCAGTATGTTACCAGGCTCGACAACGTTGAATAATTTTGGGGAAAGAAATTCCCTGTAGAAGTCCCAGGAGTGGATAGCCTTTCCAACACAGAGTCTTTCCCTGTAGTGTCCAACTCAACATCCATAACTGGTAGGACAGACTGACTTAATTTTTCGTTACTGAGATCTATTCAGCACATAACTTCACAGTTCCCCCTGCTCTAAGTTGGCTCTGCTCTGATGACTTCACCCTCTGGAAGCATAAATGCCTGCCTCATTTGGACATCAAATACCACGCACTGGGGGTGGGAGGGTTTGAAAAGTCCACAGCTTACCCCTCTGCCTTCTGACAAGCATCAGAGATTTTCCCTACTCCAACTGGAGCAGAGAAATCCCAGCACAGGCTTTATTTCACAGGCAGTGACTGCAGTCACACATTTGTAAATCATTCTCAGCTGTGGATATTTATGATTCAAACATCTTTTCTTTTATCAATAAGCATCCTTCAAAAGCCAAGCCCTTGCTCTGTTACAAACTTGAATTCAACAAGCAAATTTTAGGCTTTTTTTTTAAGATCCAAACAATACAAATGTACAAATAAGACTCTTTATCTTTGCAATCAGTCATTTGCCATCATTTTCCTTCTCTCTGCTTTCAAGTTTTAGCAGAACTGCATGATATTATGTCTTACATAATACAGACTGGATAATTACCAAATGTCCCATATGTTGTAGGTCATTCCCACAGCTGTTGATACTTAAACTCTTGCCTCCTGTTTCTCCATGAGCAGGCATCCTACCAAGTTTTGATGCACACAACTGGGTAGAGAAAAAGGATTCCTTTCCATTAACAAAAAAAGGAAAAGGAGAAGGGGAAAAAAAAAAAGGAAGTTTTGAACTACCAGAGCAAAACATTTTAATTAGACTGAAGTATCAGAATTTTTCATGAGATGGCAAAATTTATCCAGCTGTGAATTTGAGGAGTGGATGCTGAGGGCAGCCTGGAATTTGGAGCAAGGAATGATACAAACAGCTGCAGGAGAAGAGGGGTGATTTTATTTTCATGAGACACAGCACTGCCCCTGGCACAGGGATTCCCAAGGAAATCCACATTGCAGGACTGCCAGTGACTGACACTTCGGATCTCAAGGTGCAGAATTCCTGAGGCTCCTGCAGCCTCGTGTTTGGGGGAAAGTAATGAGAGCATTTTGTGAGCAAAGTAGGTCATGGCTCAGCGGGAGAGGCACGTTGTCATGCCAAACGGTGAAGATGCACAGCTTCCAGGAGGGTTCCTTTTTTTCCTGCAGTTGTTTTGTTTAGCCAAGTATAAACTGTATTTTAAGGCAAACAAGATGGTGGTGACTTAAGGGTCACCTCATTCTCTTGCAAGGGCTTTGTGAAAGGGGAAAGTGATTGCGCTGCCTCACCAGAAAAGATGGTGATTGGAGTAAGTAAGCTCAATTGTCTGAACAATATTCTGCAAACGAGTGAAAAAAATTGTATCAGAGAACAAAGGATGAGTCACACAGAATTACTCAATAAGAAACAGCAAGTCAACTTTCATAAGATTTGGGTGATGTGGATATCTCCTGAAATTATCCTTCACTGCAGCATCAGTCATGATGGAAACAAGACACAGCAGTGAAAATACCGTGTCGTTCCATATGTGGCAAATTTCAGGTGACAAAAGCCAAAGCAACACTCAGTCACACTGTATGTCAGATCACTCGTGTGAACTCTGCAAAGGGAGACCAGAAATCTCCCCAAGAAGTCTGAGGAGCAGTGATGTTTTACCCGCTACCCCATCAAGAACAAGAGACTGATGACAAGAATGATTGAGGCTGGATTTTGACACTTGAGCATACATAGAGTAGGTGTAGAGAAGATTACAGTTATGCACACAGATGGAAGAAGTAGATCACTGGAGAACAGAAGTGTGACAGTATTAAGACAGATAAAGTAATTTATTTTATAGGAAACGATTATACGGTTGAGAATCGTGGGGTGCTTTCTTTTCCATCAGAGTGAAAAGGAAAGAATATCTGATTTTATTCCACATGATCCACAAGAGGTGTCATGTGCTTTTGATGGAGTCAGAGACATGAAATGGTTTAGAGAGTGGGTGAACATTTGGATTTCTACCTGATTGACAACGTGCAAGTCAGGGAATTGGCCCAGCATCAATGAGTATCTCATTAATTTTGGCATTAAATACTGTCAACACTGAGGGAAGAAAGTCATGTAATAGGTTCAGAATCAAGATGTTGCCCTATATTTGAAGAATCAGCATTGAAATTAGTATAATTTTACTGATTTCCTGTCCCAGGTTTTGCCCTGTGGAAGCTGGAAAAATTCTTATGTTTAGGAGTGAGGCTTTTTTAACCAGTGTTTCTCAGGGTCCATTTAATACTGTGACCAAACATAAAAATACCCCAAAACTCTGGTGGCAGTCACCCACTGGGAGTTACCTTGATGTACCCAAGAACTTCCACCCAAATCTGGCAAAATGTTCTGCTCAGAATTACGGGATTTTGTACTGCAGCAGTGACACCATGCACAGATTAGAAAATATTCTGCATTCGGGTGCTAATGCTTCTGTCTTCTGTCTCAGGTAAGGTGTGCACAAAGCAGGGCCGATTTCTAGCAGCAGAATGGTTTGTATTCTTTCTTTTCTGGCATGCTGAGGCCAAATTCTCTCTTATAGACAACCCAGGAATTCTACAGAAATTAAAATATGGAATCTGAAATTCTGCTTGAACAAGATGGAAAAAATGAGTCTTTAAGGAGGAGAGGCAATTTGAGGTTGCTCAAAATCATTTCAGAAATTAATTGACTGAAATAACTGGCAATGCTATCTAAGCACCAGGTAGGCAATTATTTATTTTATAAAGTAAGAGTTCTAAGGGATGCTGAAATTGGAGAGCAGAATACTTGTATAAAATATATGGGGTTTTCCTGCTAGTTTTCCATAATGCTATCTGTAAAATACATTCAGACAGTACAAAGGCATCAGAGCCTTTCAAAGCCTTTTGTGTATTCTTCCTCTGCACATTAGAGAGGGAGATATTAAGAGCTGAGCAAATCATCAAAAGAAATGTATGTGCCTAAATTCTCTTTGTTTGAGTAGACTACATGTTTTCTGAGGATCTGAGTCCAGAGACACCAGATGGTTGTTTTTCTCAGATATTTAGGCACCTACACATGCAAATAGGTGCCCAGCAGTATTTTCAACATGTCCAAACACTTCATTCTCTAAATAACCATTAAAAATATTGATGCAACATTTTCATTCTATGATGTTTTTTTCTAAAATATCAAAGGAAAAAAATACTTCTTTAGAAATTTGTAATTGAAGAGATGGGCACCCCCAGGCTACAGAGTGAGGACCACACAGATCTGGGATATTTCTGCCAAATGCAAACCTAGACAGTGGAAAACGATGGCAGCAGCTCTAGGAACAACCTGGCACTGGAGGAGTTAAAAACTGCAGTCAAAGAGAGATTAAAAACTACAGCCAAATTTAGTTGTGTTGCAACCACGTAGTTAGACATCTCTGTCCTTCCCAGCCTTCCAGGATTCCCTGAAACTGAATGGGGACACTAAAATACACTTGGGTGATTTAAAGAAGTTCAGCTGACATTTACCCTACAAAAATTCAGCAAAGAACCCCAAAAAGAGAAGATGGAAGCAGCTCAGAGAAGAGAAGATGAGAAGTATAAACACCAAACAAAAATACCAAATTTACTCCCCCTTTTCTAGGAACATGGATCTTGTGTAACTGAATGCCAGCAGAGCTCTCTGATAACCAAACAGCCTGTGCTGGCTTCTGCTCAAGAGGAATAGGGTGTTACTTCTGTTCTTAAGAAGAATATATATTAAGAAGAATATATGATGTTTTGTCCTAGAGATACTTTTTTTAGATTCCCAACACTTCAGTAAATTAGTTTATAGCAAATACTAAGGAAGATGGTCTTGGGGAACAATTAGGGAGTTTTAAAAATGCAACAAAAAGTTACAGGGAAAAATCTCTTTGCTATAATTGATAGTTTTGTCTCAAAGGGAATGAACAAAATTCTATGACTTTGATCTTCTAAAGGATGAGGTTCTTAACTTCGTTAGTCATTTTGCTTCAGTTGCAGTATGGATGCCACAAGAGAGAAACCCCCAGCCTTTTAAAAGGGGCATTCCTCCTACATTTGTCACAGCTGCCCTACTGAAGTTCTGTTCAAGAGATCAGTTAAAGAGATTTTGTGGCAGAAAATCCATTATAATTAATGAGCATTCATAATTAATGGCTGGCCTGATGTAGCCTTTTGAGAAGGATCACAGCTTTTCTCCTTATGATCTTAATGCAACAATTTCACTTCATGATCACAACCTTTCTCTCTACTTAGAAACTTTGCAGTGGGTTAAATGATAGCAGGAGTTAGGTAATTCCACTATTAACCAAAGTTAAAAGCTCCTTAGTTTGCTGTTCTCAGAGACTGTACTAACTGTTCTGATTATAAAGCATGAATTTTAATAAGAATACTGTACTGTACTCCTCACCTGCATAGGTTTAGGACTAATTAAAATACAACAGGAATGTATCTGCTTCTATCTAGGCAACATCTTCCACCAAAAGAACCATCCCTTGCTAATCCCTCTGCAAAGTTAAAAATCAGGTGAAGTTTTTACTTAGTGGCAAATACTTCTATTTGCTTTATATTTCATGCAGTTTTATGAGCACTGTTACAAGTGAGAAAAAGAAAATGTTTTCCTAACTGATAGTGGAGTTTGAGTTTTTCAAATTTATTTCCATGAGATTATGGCAATGAAATTAAAACCAATTTTCTTGCTCCATGAAGGAGCAGATGTTCTAGAAGCAATCAGATTTTAGATTATTGGAACAACCCTTGTCACACCCTGATAGATTTTGTTTCCTTTTGATAAGCACAAGTTGCAGAGCAGCCTTGCCAAGGGCATTTTCCAGCTTTCCTGGGGTGGCCAGTGAGGCCCAGGGCACCCCATGCTCGTGGATGAGCCCTGGCCCTGCCATGGAGCATTACTCCAAGGCTTCCCAAAGCACAGGCTGCTCCAGCACGCTGCACTCCCATCCCCTGTGACAGCGTGGGCAGGCACCTTGCCTGGATTGCTGATAATTACAGGCTCAGGCAGTGAGAGCCAGAGGCACAGAGCTGTCACTGCTGGGGGGAGGACACAGAGGACTCACAAGGATAAGCTGTGCCAGCCATGGGGATGAGGAGGGCTGGATTCCCTCCTGCAGACATTGGCAGCTGGGCTTCCCACTCTCAGAGCTCCTTTTCCATCTCTCCTGGCAGCTGGGCTTTCTTTCCTTCTGGCTCTCCCCAAAGGTCTGACCAGCAGCCTCTCACAGAGACAAGGAGAGGGTGCTCCAAGGTTTGCGGAGAGACTGAGAAATCTGGATCACCAGAAAAATTTCATCTGATTCAAGGGTGGGTCTGCTAAGGCAGGGGCAACGCATTGTCACTTTTATAATAAAATGTATCTGAAATAGAAAGTGCTGACAATATGCATGAAATCCTCTGGGATTCAGACTCCATCACAGAACAAGGAATAAACAGACAAACCTGATGCACAGGTCTGAGAGCCTTTTGTCTCCCTTTTTGTGTATCTTCAGTGAACAGCACAAATCTTTCAGATCAGCTCTTCTGTAGGAATGGAAATTATGAATTTACCCATTCCTCGTACACCTGCAGGTGTTTTTAGAGAGCAGAAATCAGGGAAGAGGTTGTTTTCTCCATTAAGAATTTAATAAAAAGAAATAGAAACAAAGTTTTTGTTCTGCCGTCCTACAGATAATTTGCTTCACTTTGGGACACAAAGAAGATTTCAGCTGATGGGAACCTTGTCTCTGCTGAGGGCAGACTATCCCCTGCTATGGGGGATGTTTTCAGAGGTGCTCTGTCTGTTTTAGAGAAAGTTTCTATCATAACACCAAATAGACCCTGGAGTTAAAAACAAGCAATGTGATTTCTTGAGTCAGACTGTTCTGAATGACAAATTAGAAATCACAACACTGTTGTTCTTTATCAAGTAACACACAATCAATTAAACTCCCCAATCCCTGGCCTACTGGGGAACACTGTGTTTAATTTTCCTTTCATTTTTTCATAGTCATAGATGGAAATATGTGTTAAAGCAGTAGCCAGCCACACTGAGGGACTGGTACTTCAATGGGATGAACTTTCCAGAGAGTGTCAATACCTTATTAAGATTCCAGCTTCACCACCCCCAGGGTTCAGCTCCATCTTCCACCCTGTTTTAGATGTTCTTTAGTCTTTTTTTTTTTTTTTTTTTTTTTTTTATGTTTTAACCACATCAGAGCACCTTGCCACCTTTACTGATTAATCCCTGGATCCCTGCAGGGTAAGGAAGTGTTACCAAGTCTGTTTTTCAAACTAAGGAGGAGTTTGTAAACTAAAATATTGCAAAACAGGCATCTTGTTGCACAGAACATGACCAGAGATACCAGGCTTGGCATGCATGCAGGGAGGCAGGAACACCCCTGGTCTGTAAAGAAACCTTCCATCTGTATGTCTAGGGGGTCACCCCAGTTTAATAACTCACATTATTACTTGGTGTTGACTCCCCTCAGAATTTACAGTTAATATCAACCCTAAGAAAAACAGAGCAAAAATCAATGACCAGAGAAGGAAGAGGAACCCCATCTCCCCAGGATGTCACCTGCTACCTGACAGACACAGCCACAGCTGCCCACCACTGACAGAGCCTGCCCAGGGGTCAGAAAGAGGGGAGGAAACGTTTCTGACACTAGACAGGTGTTGTACCAGCAAGAAGCCATAAATAAAGACAGATTCTGGTAATAAAAGAATGCTGTGATGATCTGTGAAGCTTCATGAACGATCCTTTGCTCATCCCAAATACCTGCTAGTGGCAAAATTAATGTAGGGAGGGGGAGGCTGGGATGCTCCCACCACTCCAGTAACAGCCAGAGTCTTTTCCCTACATTCACTGGAGCAATGGCAAAGCTTACAGGGATGGCAGGAGGTGTGTGGTGTTTATTGCCTGGATGAATCACAACGCTCCTCCCAGCCTAGAGAAGAGCAAAGGATCTGGATGCAGCACTGACCACATGCACACAAACTCCCTTTTATAAAAACACAGAATGGTTTGGGTTGGAAGGGACTCTTGAGATCATGCAGTTCCAGCCCCACTGCCTCAGACTTCTCTGGAAACTTCCTAAATGCTCCTCCTTTAGCTGGTGCAAACATCCTGAGAAACCTAGTGGTAGAAGTTAATTTGAAATAACACAAACAAGCTCTTCTGAAACAAAACATTTTTAAGACTTCTCTGCACTTGAGCCAATTCCTTCAGGCATCCTGCCCCATAACCAAAGGCAAGATCCCCTCATTAGATATCTAGTGCAAAGTTTCATGGCCCTTGAGAATACGTTCCTAAACATCTGAATCTCAGGCACCTGGAAATAGGCATTTGACTTTGGAGTGAACAGAAAAGGAAATAATCCCTGTATATTATTTTTATTTTCTTTCCTCTGTATGGTTTTAAGTTGCTTTTATGCGGCACTGGAAAGTTACAGCCCATGATTTGTTGCATTCTGGTCTGCTAATAGAAACATCCCCCTGACTGCTGCTCACTCTGCAGAGCAGAAGGATCATAACACAGATTGTAAATGGTTGCATTACGGAGAAAGATAATGTTCCTTTCCACTTTCATTTCCCTGGGTTGGTATTTATCGTGGTAGGAGTTGTGTATGAGAGAGAGGGATCATGCATTATTTACTAGGATGGAACTGGGGAAAGGCTCCAGCCTCTCAGAGTGTGGATGAGCTCCCAGCAATGCCCACCCGCCAGGATTTGTGCTGTGTTTGGTGGGAGCTGGGCTGAAGGGTTGGTAAAGCAAAAAGGATTGTCCTGCCAGCCTGGAGAGCGGCAGTGGGTGGGGCTGAGGGCCACAGGCTCTGCTCTCCCTCCTTCCAGCCCTGGACACTTTATGTCATTATTTATTTCACTCCTTGGCAAGACTGGACCAGAACTGCCACCGAGTCACCACAACCATCAACCAACTCCTCAAGGTCTGCTGGGGCTCCAACACATCTGAACAAAATTTCTTGCTTTTGGATGCAGCTGAGGGCAGACAAACCCAGAGGTGGGGGTGACACAGGAGGAGGCAGGAGCCTTTCCAGCCCCAGGACTGTCCCCATGATGCCACCAGGCTGACCCAGTTTCTAAACGGGACAGGAAGTTGCAACACTCTAAGGTTTATTGTCATTAAACTCCAGCCAGTGTCAGAGGCTCTGTGTTTGTCCTTGCAGTGCTACTGCCAGTGCACATAAAAACTAACAAAATGAGACACTAAATGCTGGCAGCCTTGGGAAAGAATTAAAAAAATCTGAAAAAGCAAGAAACAAACCCAGTGAAACTACTAAATAAGGAGTAAGTTAATGAGGAAAAATTACAAGGAACTGAAGACTTTAAATGCCTTTCCAAATTAAAGAGAACAAAGGGAAAAGGATCAGCTCTTATTTTTGCAATTAAGGTGTTATTTATGGCAATTTAGCTGTTTTAAGATTAAGCCTGGATACAAAAAATATATCTGATTCATTGCAAGGCTTCTCATCAGTTTCTGTATGAGGGCCAGCCAGCCAGCCAGCCGAAAAGCAAGAGGAGTTCTGAACTCCCTCTGTGCACACAAAGCGCCCCGAGGATTTATCCCCGGGCTGGGCAGCTGCACTGTGACCACTGGGAACAATCCCACAGCGCTGGCACTGCAGCTGAGCTACGGCAGCTCCGGGGCAGGGATCTTCCAAGAACGAGAGAGAACATCTTGTAGGATCAAAAGGGAAGAAATAAATTCCTGCTCTGTGTCTGCGTGCAAGCTGCGTGTGAAGAGCGGTGCGAGGAGGATGCTCAGAGGGGCTCTCCGTGCCCGGGGAAGGGACGCAGCCCCACGGGGCTGTTCGGGGGCTCCTACCCGGCGGAGCAAACAGCGCCCTTGCCCTGTCCCGGCAGCGAGGGGGCCATCCCATCCTTGGGGCTGTGCCACCCACCCCCAGGGACACATCCAGCGGCTCAGGGGAGGGAGGGAGGGAGGGAGGGAGGTGAAAGGTGCCACGGAGCCCCTGGCAGAGCCCTTTCTTCTGCACCACACTTCTGTGCAGGGAGGAAACGCACCAGTGACCACAACATCCCCGTGTACCTTTGTAGTATTTCTCCCCCGATTACAGAGTTGGTAACGTTTGCAGAGAACCTCTATGTTAAACATTAAGACTGTGCATACTATTTGTAGGATTCAGCCCCAGAAGCCTTCTTGTTTTTCCTGTATATTAACGAAGACAATAAAGGAAATAAATAAAAAAGGATATAAAGCTTTGTTAAACTCAAAAACAGTTCGGAGAGGAGAGAGCTGAAGATGGGATGGTGCTGGGAAGGCGTTCAGCCTTGCCGTGCTGCTGCTCACAGACTGTCTCTTTGAAGGAGACATGAAAGGAGACATTGCAACATGACAGTGGCAAACTCTGTGGCTCTGTTGATTTTTCCAGCCCCCTGCCTCGGCGCCCTGTTCTTTGAACCCACAGAGTAAACAGGTGCGACTCCTGTGGCTCCGGGGCAGGAATGTGTTCCCAGGAGGAGCACTGAGGGCAGGCAGGAAAAGCCCCTGCTACCATCCTGGGGAGCAGCATGAGGCAGCCAGAGCGCTGGGGCTGAAAAAGGGGGGAAAGGGGGAGCGGGGAACAAAAATCAAGAAAACCTTCCATAGAGGACGATCTCCTTGTGAATGAAAGGGTCCCCAGGAATTGTAAGTATACACACAGGTAATGGCTTTTCTGAGGATGGATGCAGGAGGGTGTGAACAGGAATGTGACAGAGCTGTGTCAGCTTTCTACACCCCAGCAGAGCTGCTGGAGGCACAATGGGTTTTACTGGAGCACCTGGACCTTGGCAGGAGATGAGGAGCATGCTGACCAGGGCCTCAGAGGGTGTTGGTTTGATTTTATTCAGATCTAACTGACCAGAAGATTTCTCTTCTCTTCGTTCACTCTCCCTCAGCAGAAACATTTATGATGCTAAGCGAAATGTTTAACCACTGGTACTGTTGGCTGCAACAGCTCATCATAAGCAGCTTTAGTATTTGCTGGGATCAGCACCCTGGGGTGGAGATGGTGTTTTCCTCTGCCCGGTTACTCTTCCCGGCTCCTCTTGCCTCCAATTCCGTCCCCTGCCCGTTTTTCAAGTTGCAATCCGTTAAAATAAAAGTATTAACGGCGCTTATCCCATCTGATGCATGGGATATTGTGAGAGCAAGCTGGCAAGCAGCCAGGAGCTAATAGCAGCATAAAGCAATTTGCTGGAAAAAAAAGAATTAACATGCTAATTGTTAGGCTGGAGAGGGTGCCGGGGATCACAGGGAAGTGTAAAAAAAAAAAAAAAAAAAAAATTGATTGCTCTAGATTTAAACAATAAAGGAATAAAGGACTGAGGAAGAAAGAAAGGTTTTGAGGCAATTTTCTTCTTTTTTTTGTCCCATTCCCTGCTACCCTCCCCCAGCTCAAAACCTCCAGCCAGAGCCTCAGGCACTCACGGGAATTTATCCGAAGATCTCTTCCTTTTTAGCATCGTGTCACTGCCAGCTGCACCACGGGCTGCGGAGCTGGTCGGCAGCACCACGCGGCTCTGCCCTTCCCACGGAGCGAGTGGCGCTGCCCTGGAGCTGCTGTGGGGGGCAAAGTCAGGTTTGCCAGACCCGGCACAGCCCCAGCCCGCAGCTCGACTGAGCCCAGCGCAGGGACGAGGCTTCCCAAGAGCTGACCCTCGCCCCTTCCCAGGGAAGCTTTTTTTTGGTGGTTCTTTCTTGAACAAAGGGACGTTGCTCTTTATTACCATTATTTTTTATTATTATTTTTTAATTTATTTTTCTGAAAGCAGTGAAAAGGGGTGCCCGGAAATCTCAAGTAGAAATGCTCAGCCTTCTTAACGCTGGCTCCAGAGAGCGCCGTTAACTGGGATTAAGGAAGTCAACTAATGCTTCAGCAGGATTTCAGCAGCACGGAGCCTCCCGAGGCAGAGAACCGCGACGGCAAACCCGGCCGGATCTCACGGCAGCAGCTGCCTCCCCACGCAGATGCCGCTTAACCCCGGATTTATGTGCATCCCGCTGCTGAAAACCAGCCGGAAACCCGCCGTGCCTCCCCTTCACGGAGAGTGAGCGCTGCCAGCCCCAGCCGTGGCTGCTCGCTGCCCGGTGCCAGCTCTGGAGGAGGCTCTCCCTCAGCCCATGCAGGTGGAGCGGTGGCACGGGGCTCCCAGCGCATCCCCAGAGCTCCCAGCGCATCCCGGCTGAGCAGCAGATGAGCCAGCGCATTGCCCCAAACCAGGCGTGCTGGGGGAACGAGGGCCAGGACACGAGGTACCGGTATCATTTTTGATTAATATTTGTGGATAAATGCTGTAAATATGCGCCAAGAAGATTTAAAAGAAAGTCACAGAGCCATGCAAGTGAATTAATTTGTTTTAGACAACATGCGGCTGGGTTGCAGCCTTTTACAAGAAGGAACATTATTTCTTTCCTATGCCAAAGACTGACTGCGTTTGCCCTCCTGTTTTTACTTCTGCCGTGGAGGAAATTTAAGCAAGAACATGTATAGTGAATTGCTCAATTCAACCAGTGCCACTGAAGCTCACCTAATGATTCAGACCAACACGCCCTACCTGAGCAGCACTCCGAGACCCGTGAGCTCCTCCGCTCTTTACATGTCGACAGCCAGGGTGTTAAAAGAAGGGGAAATAAATAAGCCAGACCTGGTGACTTACATCATTCTGTTTTTCTTTCTGTTCTTGACTGTGACATTCATCGTGTTCTTCATAAACTGCCAGCTGAAAAATTCTTTTTTTGCTACTCTTCCTTACGACAGATCGCTCAGGGAGGCGAGGAACCCGTGGAGGACACAAGCTGTCTGACACTTCTCCTTCCAGCAGGAGCAGGCACCAGAAACCCTGTGCAATGAGGAGTTAGTGCCATGTGCCAGTGCGTGGATGTGACCCCCTTTAGAGTAATGGGCAGGACGAGATCGCTGAAAATTATGCTGTACACCAGTCTGAGTAGCTGTAAATAAAAAGCTCTGTTACGAACTGAAGAGAATGCTTTAGCAAATTTGTACAGTTTTTGCAAAAAATTGCCCCGTGGTTCCAGATTAAGCTCTGTGTGTATGCAAATGTCATCATCCACCCATTCAGTGTCCATACAAGGGTAATTGTATTAACAACAGTCTCTGATTTGGGCATCTGGTGGAGCTTGTTCCCCCACGTTTATAAAACCAAACATCAAATGTAAAAAAACCCCAGTGTATTTACCTAGCAGCTCCACACTGAGATGAGTTTACTTTCCAGACCCATGTCTCCCAGCTGCTGCTGGAACTGCATGGTGATGCTGTGGGAGGCCTGCCAGGCAGGAGGAGAAAATGAAAAATGTTTATTTAGGCTTTTGATTGTCATTCTGTTAAGGGCGTTTTTGATGTTTGAATGCGTCACGGATCAAGTCTTAAGTTACTACTTATGTGAAACACTTATTACCTACGGAATTTATTTTCAACTTTCATAGCTGCAAAGGAAATTATTTGCCACAGCATGAAACCAGAATAATCAGGATGGGGAGAAGTGGGGAAAGAAAATGAATATATTTAATATTATGCAAACTAATGAAAGGGGTGAGCAGGGTGCTCCAAGTTTGCTACACAAAGTGGGTAAGTTCTGAAAGCCATAAAACACAGCTTTATAGGAACAGTTGCTTTGCTGCACAGTATCCCCACTCTTTGCTCTTCATCTAAATACAATTAGAAGCATGAATTATCAATACGGCAACAGCTTGATTCAACACTGGTCACTGACAACCCCCACCATTTCCAATTACTAACTATCTGATTTTGTTCTAAAATCAAAACAAAACAAAAAGCTTCTGCTTAACACCACTAGCTGACAAACTATTTTGTAGATGCTGATTTCTTGTAAACTTGCAGTTACAGCACAATTCCAGATCAAGTTGCATGAACCCAGGAAGTGTCCATAATTCCCACAAAGGGCTTTTTTTTTTTTCTTTTGTTTTAATCAAATGGCTCAACATACAGGAGAATTGCAGCTATCCAGAAATACACAGTCCTAAATCCTATTTTTGCTGCAGTTTTGGGTATTGGATCATCTGAATTGGGGTTCAAAGTGGTGTCATTTGCTGCTCCTAACCCTGTTCTTGACCTGCAGAGTATGCCAGAGGAGTTGTGTGTATATATGTGTACATAAGTTATTTCATCCAATTTAGGAGATTTTATAATGCAATTACACCCACATAAAGGCTTGCACTAGAGAACACAGACAAAATGTGTATATATGGAAGTCTGTTTGCAAGCTTTTTCTTTTTTAACCCAAAAACTGCACAGCTGATAACACTTCCATGTCATTGTCTTTGTTACTATGTTTTATTTTGCTCAAATAAGCTAAACTACTACATAACAGATTTCAGTATTTTATTCCTTGATATGTGGCCAATATTTCCTCTGAACCAAATTTAACTGATGTAATTCCAAGTAGTTATGCAAGTTCTAATGCAGAAAGCAACAATGAATGCAAGTGTATTTCTCTCACCCCTTTTTGAATAAATCAAGTTTTATCAAATCAGGCATTTCTTATTTATTTTTAAGTAATGACAGCTTGTTTTCAGCTACCAGCCATAATGAGTTTGGTCTAAGAATTTCTGCTGGCAAAAGCCTCAGACCCTGACAGAGCACATGTTGCTTTGCACTCTTTATTTAAACATTCAAGTATAGCTCCAGAACAATGCTATTTTTCTCCACAGCCTGGCTGGAGTAATACTACAGAAGAATCTGTCATGCTGAGAGTGTTAACTGATTTTCTGGGAATGTTTTTATCCATGCCCTGTGTTGTTCTCATCAATATCCAGGATCATTTGTACTGCAGAAGAAAGTTCTACTAATGATATTCAGAATCTCAGAATCCCAGAACAGTTTGGGTTGGAAAGGACCTTAAAGATCATTCAGTACCACCCTCCCTGCCAGGGGCAGGGTCATTTTCCAATGCCTGGTTGCTCCAAGCCCCTTCCAATCTGGCTTTCAGCACTTCCAGGGATGGGCCACCACCATGATTTTAGCCAATGTACAAAATGCATGTGTAGAAAACACTCTGTTTCACCAGGCTCAGGATTCAAGCTGACAAAAAAAATCCACTTTCCAACCACAAGCACACCAGGGAGGGACTGACAGGCATTGCTTCACTTGCTGGAATTGTTTTATTGCATGTATGACAGGTGTGGGGTCCCACATGGATTCTCCATCCCTTTCCCTCACTCTCGGCCAGTCACAGTCCTGCTCCTGACACAAACACACCATTCCCTGCATCTTTTACCAAACCTCATTTTCTCAATGTACCTTTTAAAAGCCTCTGCTAACTCAGAGCCTCCCTTTGGTGCCAGCCAAACCTGCCTGGGGCAGGGAGCTCCAGGTGATGACAGTGACAGAACTGCCCCTGACACCTCTGCCTGTGCTGCCCACTGCTTCTGCTCCTCCCTACAGCAGAGCACAGGCAAACCAAACAGCAACAGAGAGCTCAGCAATTCAAGATGGAACTGACTGACCTGGCAGAAACCTGCTCTGCACTCCAGGACAAGAAAGATCGCTCCTGTCACAGAGTATGGGACACCCAATGTTCAATTACTTTAAATGACAGTGAGGTATTTGCTTTTCACACAGCAGTGAACAGAAGCAGCCTCTGACTTATTTATGACACAATGTAGGTTGGAGAGGGGGTGGAAGAGGAGTGTTTCACCCAAAACTTTTTTGTCCATCTGTAAAAATCCCATGAATAAAGAATTTCAGATTCTGGCTACCTACTCCCAGAGTCGTTACTGTACCTCCAAAATTCCCAGAAAGACTAGTAAGATTAGAAAAAACCATCATTTCTACATTATTTAAGACTTTTAATAATCAAAGTATTTTGTTTGCTTGCTATTCACAAAAATCCACATAAAGCTTTTGGAAAGCCAATAAGCCACTGAAACTTCATCTGAGATCTTGCTCAGATTAGGCTGTATAATCTGTGTAATACTATCACAGTAAATCTTCTGGGGATTTCCATTGCAGTCCCTGTTTTGGAAGCAAACCCATAAAAATAGTACAGAATCAAGAGTTTAATTAAAAAAAAGGAATTTTTACCTGACTGGATTCTCACTCAGAGGAAAAAAGTTATTATTGAGAAAATGACAGAATTTCAGAGTATTACTGCAGGTGGCAGTCTGCTGGTAAAATTAAATCCCAAAGCAGGAAGCCCAGACAAGATAAAGTTATATCAACATTTTCATTTCAGTTTTATACTAAAGAAATCATTTGTCATTGTGGAATTGGGATTCAGTGCTTTTGTACTTATCCTGCCAAAAAAAGATTTAATACATGCATGCCACTCTTTAACCTCTATTTCTGCAGTGTCTTGGTAAACAAAAAGTTTTCTTCCCCTCAATCTTTAAAAATAAGCTAATAGATACAGTTCACTAAACTTCTAAATGTACATTTTATTGCAGCAGTATTGAGTTACATGAGATGTCTGAGTAGCCTTCAATTCACTGAAAGGCTTGGTCAGCAGTTCAAAGCCTGATACATTCAGACAGGAGTTGTTTCATAAAGTTATGGTTGGCCACAGTGGTTAAAAAAAAAAACCAAACCCAACCACCCCCAACAATCATCACATTGCTGAAGTCTTACAGAGAAACAATTCTTTGTACTACCAACTGAAGCATTTCTGTAAGTACTATCAAAATGATACCATTTTGGCTGGCTGCATTCTACAAGACAAAAGAACTCTTTAAAATGAAGCAATGAAATAAATTAAGTCTCTGCTTCTGAGAGCACAGCAGCTTTTACGTTACCAAAAAGCTACAGAAAAGTCTTTTTAAAACGATAGGATCACCTTTTTGAGAGGAGGAATATGGACACGGAGAGGCATCAGCAGCAAGTTACACATGATAAATTAACCCTTGTAAACAAATACTTGAGACCGACAGTTACAGATAAAGGAAATCAAAAGAATCTGTGGGGTTTTTTTTTGTTTATTGAAATATGAGCAGCAGTATGCAAAAAATATCTTTAAAAAATAACATAGCAAAACCTAGTAATTTTAAAATTAACAAAATAAAAAGATGTTTAGAGTTAAATGAAAAACCTCATCGCTAGAACTGTGTTTCCTACAATGTAAACAAAAGCATAAAGGTTATGCTTGCAACAAACACAGAAGCAGGTTTATGGAGCAGCACAAGAAAGCAATATTATGTTGTAATCTGATGGTTTGGTCTATTGATTTGAATTCAGAATGGGAAACCCTCCTCAACAGAAACTTCACAACTACAGAAGAAACTTAGTCACGTGTTTGTCATTTGAAACAAAACATTTAGAAAATGGTTTGGTTTCGTTTTTGGTTTTTGTTTGTTTGCTTGCTTTTCCAGAAACCATCACCAGCAACACTCCGAGCAAGTAAAACAATATCCTGAAAAAGTTATTTCATACTAGTGAGGAAGCCTGACACATTTTAATGGCCTCTGGAGTTATACTGCAAGAATCCAAGTTAATCTTACACCCAAGAACTGACAACTTTCACATTGTAATACTGCGGGGGAAAAAAAAATCATTGCTTCAAGCCAAACTAACAGAATCCCAACATTTTGAACAATTGTAACCTGAACTGTAACACCTGGGCTGTTTCATCATTCTTTTGCCTGTTGGGCTGTTCTGTCAGGTTTGTCTCTCACCGGTCAGTCGTGCTAGGTGGTTTTATTTTGGTCCTGTAGATTCTATAACTGAGTGTCAGCCCTTCATGGGCAACTACTTCATGCCTAAGGCAGTTAGTGACTGTGGTACACAAGGCACTGCCTGACTGCCAGCAAGGCCCAGGTGTCTAAGGAGCAACAGCCAAGCTGCTGCCTTATCTCAGGGACTGTAAAAGCACTCCCAGGAAAGCCTCCAGGATAAATCTGCTCCCAGCTCTCTGCTGGTATTGCCAAAGCTGTCAGTCAGTGCAGGGGTTGGTGCAAAGCAGAAAGATGTCCAGAAAGAAGAAAATACACTACAAAAGCCAAATCAGTTTTTACTGAGGAGTAACATTCAATCTAAGCTGGGCTACACTGGGAAGGCTCCATCTGCCACTACCACTGGCTGAGTCAACTTCCCCATCCCTGTATGCAGACCAAGGGGTGATTTCTGCACCATGTGCTGTACCAGGAGCAGCACTCCCTTCTCTTGCTACACTTTACACCGTTAGCACCAAACAACTTTCCATCCAATCTATCCCTGCACCCATATCTGAGTTTTGTATCAGCAGCACAGATGAACAGGATTAGCAACACCATGAACCAGGAGCACACAAAATCTGCTAGCCAGAAAGCTCCCAAAAAGCCCTACTAGGAAGGAACAGAGAAGTAGAAAGCAGACAAATCTGACTGGGTTTGCTCCTGCAAGCCTGCCCTGCCAAAACCAGAAGTCACAAGGATATCCCAGCACTGCAGCTATTACAGCTCCACAATCTGTACACAAGCAGAAAAATGCCAGAGCACTTCAGTACTTAATGACAGCATCAGAAGTGGGTTAACTGGATATTATTGCAGAAATTATGGTTCAGTGCATGGGTTGCCAATCTAACCACAATACCAGCACTAAGCACCAGCTCTGGCTCACAACACCCACTGCAGCACCCATTCTTGAGTCATTCAGTTGGCCACATTTAAGCATACAAGTGAACAGAGATGAAGCCAGGTGAAAAACATTCTGGATAAAGTAAAATCTTGTACCTACAACTGCAATCTTTGCTTAATTCCATGTGCCATGTCGTTTATTACATAAGCTAGTCAAGAAATACAATAGTCTGTAGTGTCAAATATACATATTCAGCAACTTGATAAACATCAGGCCCCAAGAAGAAATTAGAAGCTGGATCCTGTGACCAACTGACTTGGCATCTCATTCAATCATAAGAACTGTCTGTGGGTTGCAGCTCCAAGGAATGAAAGGGAAGAAACCAAAGCTAAGTGGCAAACAATGTTGCTCCCCTTCTCCTGAAGATGCACTCATCTGTTTTTAAACATACTTGAGAAACTGTTTAAAAAAAAACCAAAAACCAAAAAAAACCAAACAAACAAAAAACCACCCACAAAAAACTAGAACAGTATATAGAAATTCCTGTACAAGAGAACATTAGGGTTCTGCAGAAGTGTTACAGTTTATTCCTTTAAGGCAATTAATAAAAAACATTTTAATGACACGTAAACAATTTTAATCCTTTAAGATCACTTGTTAGTTAGGTACCATACAATGCATGATTTCCACATTTGAGGAGAAATTGTCATTCAACAGAAGACACAAGAACTTGTTTAAAAAATCATTTTCTCAGGACTGCAGTAATTAACTGCAACACATCTTTTAATAAGTATTTGCATATTAGTTTTCAGCCTCTCCCCCAAACACTGAACCCTTTTCTGAGGAGGTGTTCAGGAAAGAGAAAAAGCAAGATGAGGTTAAAAAATATAATAGGGTCTTTCTGCATGCAATATTTTGTATATAATTCACTTCTAATCTCTTAACATGTTTCATTCAGCCTCTTTTTATGATATAAAGGAGGGAAATATACGTATGTTATGTAATTGATTTTAGTGTTTAGTACAGTGTTTAAATTCTCTACCAAAGTCTGCAAATGCAAACAACATGAAGTTCAGCTGAGCAAAGTGCAAGGTCCTACACCTGGGTCTCAGCAATCCCAGACACACCTGCAGGTTGGGCAGAGAAGTGACTGAGAGCAGCCCTGCAGAGAAAGACTTGGGGCTAATGGTTGGTGAAAAGCTCACCCTGAACTGGCACTGAGCACTCACAACCCAGAAAGCTGATGGAATCCTGGGCTGCATCCTAGGGAACGTGGGCAGCAGGATGAGGAGGGCACTGCCCCCTCTGCTCTGCTCTTGTGAGACCCCACCTGCAGTGCTGAGCACAGTTGTGGGGCCTCCAGCATCAGGAGGACATGGACCTGCAGGAGCAAATCCAGAGGTCACAATGCTGTGAGAGGATTGGAGCACCTCCCCTGAGAAGAGAGGCTGAAAAAGTTGGGGCTGTTCAGTCTGGAGAAGGAAGGTTGAGTGGAGACCTCATGGGAACCTTCCAATATCTGAAGGGACTATAGGGAAGCTGGAGAGGGACTCTTTGTTTGGAACTGTAGTGACAGGACAGGTCCAAATTGAAAGAGGGCAAACTTAGCTTAGACATACAGAAGAAATTCTTTACTGTGAGGCTGGTAAGGCACTGGCACAGGTTGCCCGGAGAGGCTGTGGATGCCCCAAGCCTGGTAGTGTTCAAAGCCAGGTTGGAGAAGGCCTGGAGCAACCTGATCTGGTGGGAGGTGTCCCAGCCCATGGAAGGGGGGTCGGAACTGGGAGATCTTTAAGGTCCCTTCCAACCCTTAACATTCTGTGATTCTTTAGATCTGAGGAAGAAATTCCATCATCCTAGTAACACAGTCCTTCAACCCCATAAAGATGCCAACCACAGTTACAAGTCCTCTGATTGAAGCCCTGCCACCAGGGACAGGATCAAGAGCACTGTTTCATGCAGGCTACAAAGCAGTGATTACTTTTGGTCATTACCAACAGGTCTGAATTAAATTACATGATCTGGAAGTAAAAGCTTCTGCATTCACTTACTCATTTGCTAAGCCACTCACAGTCCCCAAAGAGACTCAAACTCATACTTGAAAGTGAATTAAATACAGTGTAATCACTAATACTGCATGATGTCTACTGAGAGACTAAAAGGCCTAACACAGATCAATTCCAGACAGGTAAAATAAACAGCTAGAACATCAAAAAGAAAACAAAACACTTATTCTTTCCAAAAAGTAGCAAGCGTTGCCATTTACAAATAGTAGTGTTTATGTTAAAATAGAGAAAGGTACCTAAAAAGAAATAGCCTTGGCAACCAAATCCAAACAGCATGAGTGTAAATCAAAGCAAAACAAGAATCACTACTCCAGAAACGTGCAGGATGTTTACCTTGGATCAATTACTATTTAAAATGGTGGTTAAAAGAGATATTACAAAATCAAAGTGGGAAAAGGCTAAGAACTGCTATTCTGCATTAATATACAATGTGTTTATGACAGCATTTTCCAATAGAAAATACAAGTGTTTTTACACCACTCCAATATTTGTAAAAAGTATATTTCATGTGTACACTTAAAAAAACCCAAACACATTGTTCAATCTGAGGCAAATTAGCCATAATAAAGTCTAATTTTGCTTATGACAGATGTCAACCTTAAGATATTAAAACACTATGCTAAAAATACAGCTTGCAAGCTGGAGCTGCACATGTTCAAACAGTTTCATAAACATTAAAAAATCGCAAATTATGGTATGTATTTATTTTCTGAAGTCAGTCTTCATTAACTCTTGTCCCTACAGGACAAAAAGGTTTTCCAGTTAAGACATTTGTCTGTTTAAGTTTTAAGGGGAAGAAGGGGAAAAGTGTTCTGAATTTTTTCAATAGACTGTTTTTTCCCTTAGGGCTGAACTGTCACTTAAGCATCACAAGAACAATTTGAAATGTAAAACTGATTAGCTATACACAATGGAATTGGTCACAAAGGGATCTAAAAAAAAAAAAAAGTTAAATCGTAAGATCCATTCTCCATATAGCTCACAGTATCCACTGGAAGTTTTTCTAGAATTAGAGTAAGTTCTCTAAAAATAAGGCTGAAGATGGAATTTCAGCACTATGAAACAGATGAGATGGGATTAAGAGGAGAACCCATTTGTGTAAGTACTTTATCCAGCCACTGGAGGGGCCCATGAAGATGAATTTCTATCCAGCACGGGGTGCTCGTGACATCCTGCCGGTGATACTCAGCTCCCCAGCCCTAGAAAATGAACAAAATAGTACTGATCAATTTGAGGACACACTTGTCTTTTAAAATAGCTACTAACAAGAAGCAAGAAAACATGACCTCAAGATACTTATCTGAAGGTAATTCACAATCTAGTAACAAGTAAAGGAACAAACCCAAGGCTGGGAAGGAGCAGGAGGGAAGCTGCACCTGGCAGCCTGAATCAAGTCCTGAGTGCTACAGCCTCCTGTGGAGCTCACTGCTCATCTGAGGATGACTCCTGACCATGAACACCTCTCTCTTCTCTTTCAACCTCCTGCTCCCTATCCTCCACACTCTCAAACTGAGCAGTATTCGTCATAGCTGACAAAACCAACAAGACCTCTTTTGGACATGATGCAAACAAAACACCTGGAAAGCCCAAGTTTGAACTCCACACTAAACCTGAGACAGACAATGTCTTGATTAAAAAATGCTCACAAAATGCTCCTGTGAGAATAACAGCACAGCCTGACTCAAATGATGTCTTTCTTTCCATAAACAGAGACTGTTTTGAACTAATAATCAATTTGAAGAAGCTGAAAATTTTCTTCAATAATTATGTTCCTTTCTACTCACATTCTTTCAGTGGACTTGTTATTTATTTTACTCCTTGAAATTCAGAGCATGAACTTAAATTTCCTTTAAAAAATTACAGCAACCATAATGAATAAATTCCTGTCCTGAATACTGAAGTAACTGAATACACAGCCAACATTCAATACAGCAATCTGTGCTTTTCTTTCCTTGCACTGATTTCCTTCTCCCCAGTTAATCACTTTAAATATACTTCTCATTGAAAAGCACCACATCAGGCCAGAACAGCTTTGCTACAGTGCTAATGGAATTACTGCTAAATACCCAGATCCACAATAAACTTAAATGCCCTCAGAATAACTCACCTTTACAAAACTCATGCGAATGGTGCACATTTTGGTGAGCTCATAGACTGCTTCAAATCCATGGTTGACAGACTGAGCTAAAAGCTGAGCGAACTCCTGATTGTTAAAAATTTTCAGACTGCATCCACTGGGAATCTTGCATACAGTTGTTGGATGAAAGCCATGGTGGTAGTTGCAGTTCCTGCTCTGTACAAATATGCTGCTATCACTTAAACACTCAGCATAGACTTCTCCACCAACATAGTAGAGATGAACTCCTTAAAAACAAAGGTAAGAACATTTCAAATTACTTTGTTGTCTCCGATTTCGAGGTAGTTATCATAAATTCTATTTTACTGGGAAAAAAAGTAAATTTCTGCCTGAGGAGGTTTTCAGAAAAGCTTTTGTTCACACTGTAAAACACTGTCTCATTTCAACAGAGCAGGCTCATGATACACCAGCCACTAGATGTCCTTCTCTGATCAATTACAGAATAGAATGAAAAAATTACTGCCACATTTCAGTGACAACTCTTATTTCAAGATATTTTTCTAGAGAATTTATGTGGATTTTAGAACTCCAGTTTTATACACCTGGCAGCTTTTGCATATGCCAAGTAGAACAGAAATAAGTGTGTTCTGGGAGAAGGGTCAGTGATGGACATGAATGAGAAAGTATATCCACAGTCTGCTCTGATTTTCAGTACATTTTATCAAGCCAAAGCACAAGTTAAGTACAACTAGTTGCTCCACTTAATTACCATCAGGCTTTACAAACCTTAACATCAACAAAGCCCTTAGATTTATCATATCTGTCTGCGTTCAGCTATGCACATGTTTTGAAGTCTATACAACATTATTACCAACTGAAAATTAATATACAAAAGCTACCCATCCCTTCAGCAACCAAACTCAGGTGCTCGCTGCTGCTTCACTGAGACACTTACATTCCTTCCCCTATCCCAGTTCTTAACACAGTTGGGATACAGCTCCGTTTAAATCCTCCCTGCAATACCCTGAGAATCCACTATGGACGATCCTGTGGTGTGCCAGAAGAGGCTGCAGCAAGTCAACAGATGCAAGTTAATCTTTCAGACAGCAGCAACTGTTGTGAACATTGCTAGACCCACTTGGGACTAAGGTAGGATGGAGGTTACAGAGGAGCTGTTGGCTTCAACAACTACAAGCAGCTGTCAGAGAATCTGGGGTGGGCAAAAATGCATTTTCATGACACAACCCTATTTATTTAAAAAGACAGTGACCACCACTTGCCAGCTACTGTAAAAAACCTTGGCACATAGGATTGGGTGGTTCTAAGGAGGCAAAACCTCAAGACTTTTCAAACAAAAGCCATAAATAAACAGTATTTTATCCCTAAACAACCTTAATTGCTGTCAGAACAGTTACCATAAAGCAACGTTTAAGTTCAATAATTACTATTAGACATGCATTTTAAAGCTCATTACTATTGTACAGTGTGATGATGGGTCCTGGTTACACTTCTGACCTTGGGCAGATGCACAAGATTTCTCTGCCAATACCATCAAAAGGGGTGAGCCAAAACAAAAGAACCTGACAAACCACCCACGCTCCACAAATCACTTGTTCCCCTTTGTAATATTATTTATAAATTTTTTTGGACAACTGCATTGCAGGGCCAAGTTTCCAACAGATACAAATAGAACTTCTGGTCTTCAAATTATCTGCAAAATTTTGTCCTATTTATAGTAGTTTCTAATTAAAAGAATGTTATGGGACAGGGTGAATTTTCATCAATCAAAACTCAATACCAACTTCACCAAATGCTCTTAGGTGGTAAAAAGGCTTCTAAACATGTGCAACAGAAACAGGGTTCTCTTTTCAGGACTGAGTTAATCACAAAAGAAAAAAAAAAACACAACAACTTCAGAAAAAAGTGTTCTACAATTTAAGATAATCCAGGCACATTCCATCAAAGATGAAAACTGTGCATCTCTATGTACTATCAGCCAAAACAGTAAAGGAAAACCAGAAGATCTTGCAAAACCTGCTGTCTTCAGGAATCCCTCCCACACACATCCACGCCCCATGGATTCACTCAGACAAATGAGCCCTTGCAGTTTTGCATTAGCACTTCAAAGTCCTGCTGCCAACTCACCAAGATATTTGAACATACTGTAGACAGCAGGTAATACCTTACAACAACAAAACAAAAAATCCCTGACATACTGTAAGGGTGTATGGAGAATCTGATTTAAGAAGTAGATATAACGTAGAATATCATGGCATATCCTGAAATGTTTCTTGGTGCTGAAACACAGACCACTACACATCATTTACTCTAACAAGCAAGCCCCAATGGCAATCTAGTTTGGTAAGGAAGGGGTAATATTTAGTCTTTTTAATTAGCGACAAAGAAAAATGCATGCAATTCTTGATAAATTAGAATCAAACCATGCCTAACTAAGTTGTTTTCTGGTACTGGAGAGACAGATAATGTATCACATCTCAGATTACCTCCAGCATTCCCATCTGAGACTAACCACCCCTGCAGTATAGAAAAGCCGAAATAAAATCAAGGAATTGGTTTCTCATTCATCAGAAAGACAACTCAGTTTTACCTTTGCCAATGTGCCGTCGGGTGTTCTCGATCGTTGAGTTGCGATTAACATTTGAGAGCAAACCTAAGCAGAACCTGTTCTTGTTATTGGAGGGATCTGTAAACCCATCTACTAAGACACTTGTGGAAGATGCATGGAAGGCCTCCCCAACACGGTTATTTAACTCATAATACACAATGGAACACCAGTGTTTGGGTTCTTCATAGGCAACAGGCTGAACATCTGAAAAGCAAACAGAAATCACAGTTTACGTAAGCTACAACTGTCAAGCAGACCTTCCAAAACACTGACAGCTAAGTAAAATCTTAGTAAACAATTATGATGGGCAAGAACTGTCCTGATTATAACCTTAATAATTTTGACCTTCGGGCATTTTAGCTGGCCTGTTGATTTTATGATTACTTTCCAATTTTAAGCCTGATACTAAACAAAAACAACCTTACACACAGACACAAAAGACTGTGTGACAGCAG
Source organism: Phylloscopus collybita (assembly GCA_027886175.1). NCBI lineage: Eukaryota > Metazoa > Chordata > Aves > Passeriformes > Phylloscopidae > Phylloscopus > Phylloscopus collybita. The sequence goes on along the minus strand of JAJNNQ010000019.1, from coordinate 6,650,467 downwards.
GTAAAACATAACTCTTCTGCCCACTTTTAAAAAATCTGTTATAACTAGGGACTCAATTTTCAGAACCTTTGTGCAAATGTTAATCCAGCAACAGGCAAAGGTAGCAGAAAAGAAATAACAAAAAAAGTTCAACTCACTGTAAGCCACATTATGCACCTGAGGCTTTAAGAGGAAAGGATGAAAATAAAAATAAGCAAGGTAAGTTTTACGCTCAATTATGTCTCTTTCAGCCTCAGTGTGCCTAGGAGGACTGCTTCTACCTACCAGCAAGATTTACTGGCCCATCTGAAGTTACTCAGTTTGGTCATGAATTGCAAGAAGCCAAACTATGTTATTTTACACCAGACTATGCAACTTACCTCTGGTAGATATATTTGGCATGATTTGAGGGATCATCGTATTGCTTGTGTCCATAGACTGTGAATTATCCTGCCCCATTTGTTCATCAGGGGGCATATATGCAGGAGGTGGAGTATCAGCTACAAACATGAAAAAAATCAGAATAAACTTCAACAATTTAAGAGTATTTATTTAAACATTCTACAAAAAACACAAAAATATTCCCCAACAAGATGCTAAAAAATCTGGCCTCATTTTCAAAGAAATCTGAACAAGGCCAGCTGTCTTTACAGTAAACTCCTTCAATAGCTGAAATTTTACCTATGAGACCAATAAAAAGATTGGAGATTTGAAAAAAGTAAGAGATGCACTTTTTTCTTTCTGTGGTGTTTTTTTTTTTATTTAATACCTGCACTCCTGCATTTGGGCAAGATGACTCTGCCTCCCCCTTTTTGTCACACAAACATGAGCTTTCTTGCCTACCCTCTTCTCAGTGTTCAAAAATAAAGCAGATGAAGAAATAACTATTTGCTTAGTATTATAAAGGCCTAGAATAGTTTGGGGCTTTTTGGTGCTCCTGCAGGCTGAATTCATTACAAAAGTGTTGATCTATTTTCTTCTATCAGCACAGCACTCAGGCAATACCCCACAATCATCCACCCCAAGTCATCCCAGTACTTGGCCAACACAGATACCCACTGACTGGGACACTTCTGGGGAACTGAGCAGACAGAACAAAGGATTAGGCCACTGAGCTAGTGGAAAAATAAAATCTTTACTCTATTAAATTCCTGGCTTTATAAACCACACCAATAATCAGACAGAATCAGAAAAACTTCTTTCCTTTGTCCCTGTCAATTGTGTCTTCTGTATCTTCCAATTCAGTTAAACAGAATCAATTTAATCCAATCTGTTCCCAACAAAAATGTTACTTTTCTCCAGTTAAACACCATATTTTTAAGTGTTTTTATTCAGTGAAATTGTCAGTAAACTTCCTGTTCAGCATCCTGCATTTGCTTTCTTTTCATTGCTAAATATTCTTATAAAGTATAGATTAGTTATTCCATAGAGAAGCTGTGCAAAATAACTCACCAATATTACATCCATGACAAAAAGCAGTTGGAAAAATAAAACTGTAACAACTAATTCCCGACCAGTGACAAAACTAGGAAGAAAATCCCATAAAAAGCGAAAGAAAAAGCCATTTATGGCAAATATCACGAATTCCTGAGGCCATAGGTCACAACGACATGTGACACTCCAATGATTTTTATTAAACTGACATTCAGGCAGCACTCACCTGGCAGCTGAAAGGGACTGGATGGCCCGGAGCTGGCTGGGGAGCTCGGGTAAGTGCTGCTGGCTGGAGAAGGGGGGTAGGGGCTGTTTGGCGAGATGGAGAACGGAGTGCTGTTGGGCTGCTGGAAGGAGTCGGGAAATGTCGCGTTGTGTGGCATGTGGGGCTCGTTGTGGCTGAGGTTCCTGAATTGAACTAGCAGACTGTGCTGGGGGTTGAATTCACTATGTCTAGGCACTAAAACTGGAGGTAGAACTGCAAAAAAAAAAACCAAACAAAAACAAACAAAATCCAGATACGTTTAGATTAAAACCTGAGATGTAAGAGATACAAATAATGTGCTGCTCCGCTCATCATGATAATTTCAACTCTAGCTGGGGTGGAAAGTGGAGCAGGGGATGAAATCTGGCATGCCTTTACCCCACCCTCTCTCCTTTATTTTTTTACATCATGCTTGACAGAAGATTCAAACTTTACTCTTGCAAGAATCATGAAAACACACATATATTTCACACAACTCAAACATGACTTTTTTTTAAAAAAGAGCAAACTAAACCAGGCTACATGTGGCACATACTGAAATACTGGTGCAGAACTGCAAAACTCTTGTTTGCATGATTAGCAAATCAGAGAAAATGGAAAGACAGTCTCTATTGCTATGGTCAAACTATAGAGTTACATATTATCCTTTCACTGAAGAGAAACGAAATCTGTACTGCCATACATTTAAGCTTAGGACTGGTGGAGTCTGGAATTGCAGTGCTGCAGCAGTGCACTTGAGCACTACAGTCAATGCAGTAGAGTTATTACTACTTTGGGGAGCAAGGGAAGCAACTTCTAACCACAGAGCAACATTCTTTCTCTCTCCCACTGCAATCCCAATCCTTCTCACCTTTCCCACGGCAGCATACTTTAACAGCAGGCTCCTTACCTGACACAGACCTCATGCACACCTTCCCCTAACCGATCACATCTGTTGGTTCTACTCATCTCTGCTCTCCCCTAACTGGAAGTCATGTGGGGAACTCTACCACCCTAGAATTTCATTGATTTTATTTTTAATCTCCTCAGTTCATGTCACACACTGACTAAATAGCAAGCCCCTGAAAGGTAGCCACCAACCTCCTTGCAAGATTTTCAAACATGTTTCTCAAAGAAACTGGACCAGAAAGAACACATCACTGCTTTCTATTTTACCAAAAAGGAGAACTTTGCCACTAACTTTAAGGGTAGCAGGCTTAAGAGGTCTGTGGGAAAACGGTGATTAATCCCAAAGAAAACAGCTAATACAAAATGTACCACACACCTCCCCCAAACCCACCAGTAACGTACACTTCGAACATTCCTCTCCTAAACTGCCCAATTGGTCGTACAGTTCCAGAGGAGGAGGAAGGAGTTAGTTACTAGTTAAGTAGTTACTAAAGACTCCGTCAAGTTTTTGGGACAGTAACTTTTAAACATACCTGGGCTCTCCACCCTCTTGTAGTGGTATGGATTGATGCAGACTTCCTTTTGTTTGGATCCAAAAGGAAACTCACAAATATCCAATGGCTTCAGCTCGTGATGGCTCTGTAGATCCGGCCAGCGCCACACACGACAGTAAATCACGTGGGGAAGGCCTTTTCTATGAGAAACCTGCAGCCGTCCATCCAAAGAGCGCGGGATAGTAACGCACTTGCTGGGCTGCCCTGGACTGCTCAAGGCTTTCTCCAGTTCTTCCATAGCACCCTTTTTCTTTTTCAGCTTTTTAACCAAAGCATCAACAGCTTTTTCTGCCCATTTTTCCTCTTCATCTCCTTGTTTCCAGCCCAACAGACGCTTTACAGCTGGGCTAGTAAAGGAGAACAAACTGGCCATTGACGTCATTTGACACAAGTCTTCAAAAAGTTTGTTGGGTTTTGTCTGTTGGGTTTATTTATATTTTTTTTTCCAAATAAATGTCAGCATATACCCAAAGCAATTATTGCAACTGATGAGCCGTAGTATTTCCTGGAGGATGACAAATGAACATAGAGATGTCAGTGACGAAGTCCTCCCATCAAAAATGGTGATCAATTCCTCCAACTTAGTACTAGTAAAAAGATAATTTAACAAGGAATTAGCAAATAAGTAAAGGTTGTGGTAAAACAAAAAGGCAGATATGAAAAGATTTCCTGTTTCGACCCTAGCATTGCACCTGATTTTGTTTCAAAACAAAATCCCAGGAGTACTATGATCATACTCCAAAAAAGTAATCAGTCCCCAAAGCTTCTACTACTGGTTAGTGGGACAAGGGACCATCAAGGGATGACAGGGACAGCACAGTTCCTGTAAATATTCCTCAAATTGATTACTTTCTCTCAGAAGATAGGCTCGAGGTATATGCTTTAAAACTAACAATATACCCCTGTCACAATGCTGCATTAGAAGACTAAACTTGCTATGAAGAAATGAGGAAGAGGCAGAATGGAACCACCAGTCTCCAATACAGCATGGAAATACTCAGCTTCTTACATGGATCTTTATTTCCAAAAAGAAAAAAAAATCCTAAAGCATCTGCTTTTCCTTGAGCTCTAATTAGCTACCCCACGTTTCTGAGAGTATTAAAAGAAATTAGAAAGAAAATGTAGATGAAGAAGACAAAGCACAACTAACAGAAAAACCCAATAAAAAATACAAACCAAGCCTTATCCAGCCACCCAGAGAGGTGGTCAACCTTTTTTTAGCTGTAGCTAATTTTACACTGCACTTCCTTATATCTTTTAAGAAGAGTATTTGAAGAACTGGATATTTTTAGTCTTGGCAAAAAAAATTGTTTTCTTCTCCCCAGAAAAAAAGAAGGGGGGAAAAGACATGGTGGAGTAAGCACTAGAAATGTGACCTTTACTACAAAGTGCTTCCAAAGGAGAGGAGCAGAACAACTGGCTCATGAATGGTGTTTTACCACTCACCAGCCCTAATGCAAATCCTCCCCCCAGCAATTTAAGGAGTACCGATGACAAGAGGAAATGATGTGCTGTGGCAACGAACTGATAAGAACTTGTAAAATCCCTTGTGAATACTAAATAAGCAAGTATAGACAATGAGCAGCTGGCAAAAAGCAAGAGCAGAGCTAAGAGAAAGGATGTCAATAACAAAAGATGCTTCCTCTCTTGCTACAGAGACTGCCAAACAACATTGTCTCACCACTTTTGATAAACCACGGTGAATTAGAACACCTACCTAGCCCAAGACACAAGATCTGCACATAAGAGAAAAACGGGGTGGGAAGGGGCAGCAAAATGTTAAATATCTGTGCTGTTTCTTTTAGATTGCTACCTTTAATCAGGAAGATCTTTTTTCCTCCCATCTTTGATAAACTGAAAGTCATCTGATAAAGCTTTTAAGTGTCTGGGCACATTCACAGGCTCACTCAGGCACTTGGACAGATACCTTCATGTAACACAACCATGTACTAAGCACTATCAGCCAAAGCTACAACAAACATCCCTAGGCAAGGCATTTATGTCCTGCATGTAACCACCCTGTATTTTTTATTATGGAGTTAGAGGGTGAGGAAAGCAGGGAACAAACCCAAGGACACTTGGTGCTCCTTTACAGGAAAAAATCCATTTATTTCATGCAGTAGCTTGGTCCCATTGGTGCTTCTTTGATTACTGAGCTTTGTTTCAATAGTACAGAAAAAAAAGGAAAAGCAAAACAAACAGAAAACCTGTTTGAAGGTCTTTCTTCCTAAAGGTCTCTTAAAAAACAAAATGGAAAAAAAGAAATTAAGAGAATAGAAGTCTTCCACTGCTTCAGTAACTCCCTAGAAGGTATTGAGAAAAAACTAAAGGAAATAATTAAAAATAATTACCTATTGCCTGTTTTCTTCACAAATATCGCCATGTCTGCACTTTGAGTAATTTAGTTGCCTCGGATTGTTACACATGAGAACCTTTGCGCCCTTCAAATTAACAGGAAATATATAAAGGGAGATGAACTTGGCCAGGAACTCAGACTGATTTTTTTTTTCTTTCACTGAGGATAAAAGTTTACTGTTTTAAAAAGTAAAAGCTGTTTATAGTTGCAACTAACTTACTTTCAAGCCTTGCATACATTCAATAGCTGCAAGATCAGCAACTGCTCACACCCCTAGAAAAGGAAATGAACCCACCTAGAATCTCAGACCAGAAGACAATTAAAATGTTCTATTTTTGCTTTCAGCTCTGCTTTCAAAGAACCTTAAGCATCATCAAGGCAGAAGACACACTGGAAATTCCTCTAGTTAAGCTGAGCTCAAAGGAGATCTTAACAAACATCCCCTGATCTATCCCATTACAAGACAATGGGATAAAAGATCTAGGATTTTATGCTATGATCATGTAAAACTTTATTTTGTTTTACAGTATTTTGAACATAATGCATCAACTAGAAAAGATATTTTATATAATTTCGACATCACTTACCCACAAGTATGCTCATGGAATAAACAAGCTCACTAAAAGGAAAGAAGTTGGAACAGTTCTACAAAGATGATATTTTGCAGTAACTAGTATTTGTAGGGCAAGTGTCAGGGGAATTATGATAAATGACTGTCCTACAAACTATCATTTTAGAAATAATCTGCTTGCAGTAAGTAACACAATTAACTCTAAAAAGTTTACATTTGTCTGAGGGCCCATCAACAAAAGCAAAGCTTGGTAAAACAAGTATTTCAAAGCATCAGAACAGATTTTATCAAAACTTCTTCAACTTCTTCAAAAAAAGTTTCCACATACGTTCTTGTAGCTCTAACCACTGAAAAATGAGACTGTTGAAGATTCAAACCTTAATACCGTTCATTCTAACTCCATTCTGGCCACTTATGAGGCTTTCAAGACTTTAGTAGAAGTGTATTTGAACCTGTTCAAGAAAATCAAGGGAAAGAAAGAAAATGCAACAGAATGCCAACAGGCTTTGAGAAGTACAAAATTACACTGAATTTATCCCATTGTGCACCTTCCAGAAGTTCATTTGGGAAGGAAAAAAACTGAAGGTTTACAGTTTTTGCCTTTTCTTAAGAAAACAAGGCAGAATTAAAAAGCTTCATGAATCATGAGCTGGCTTCATGAGCTATTTAAGGCCACAAAGCAGTAGGTTCAGGTATTTAGGTAGAAACCAAACATTTCCACGTAGAAACTGCAATTCATATAGGGTTTTTAGATTTCTGAATGTGTGGCATAAACCACATTTAGAACATTTACTTGCATTTGCTGTAATTTCAGCATCTAATTTGTGAAAGGTTTCTAAGCAATCCTGACATCTGCCAGGAACAGCTTCCCCAGATCATTTGTACTTACAATCAATTTCTTCTGAGGCTTAAAAGCACAAGTTATGAGCTGCGACTGCAGTACCACAGAGCATCACTGAGCTTTGAATACAGAAACAAATGCCTTAAAGAGTCACATTTTCATTCAGTGGTGCACAAATTACTCATACTGCTGTACCTCTAGACACAGCTGGTAACAACTTCCATGGGGAAAAAAGCTTACTTAAATTTTCTTAAGAAGCAGAAGGTCTATTATGCATTACCTTCTTTTATTAAATAACTTTTCAGCTGAGCTACAGGAGAACATCAACTGAAAACCACACTATTACAGTAAAAAAAAAAGACCCAACAGTTAGAAACATTCTTTAAGGAGTGTAATGAATTACATGGAGTAGCATGAGGGGGCTTTTAAAGGGTATAAAAGGAAGTAATCACCGTATCAAAATTAGACTTTGGGGCATGTATTATTTATACTTTTAAATTTCTTGTTAATGACTACAGCAAGTGGAAGAAAACTAGTTGGGTGAACAGGTCCATTGTTTGAATCCCCTCCTTAATATTTCATCCAGCCAGTCAGATATAAACAAAGTTGGCCAACACAACCCACATTTCATTTATGCAGATGGGAGAACTCCACCACCTTCCATCTTCCATCACAAATACTGAGCAACTTGACTTCCTTTTAGCAGTTCTTGTGAAATTTTCTTAGCTTACTACATTGGCAAATTCAGTAGGTTCATTTGATATCACACCACACTCCTTCTGGCTAAAAGGACCTGAGCAAGAGTTCACTGCAGAACAGAAAATCTAACATTACATATGGTGTACCTATTTTCATGAGATGCATTTTGTATGTAACATGTTCTCTCTTAGATTCCAAACTAATTTCCCACCTGCAAAATCTAGGTTTGAAGTACCATTAAGCAAGCAAACCATCATCCCAAACAGGAGTGCAATGAACGATGCTTTCACAAGCACAAGAATAAAACGGGTAAAACCATTTTAAAATGGATAAAACCAATGACCCTCACCCCTTCCTACTGCCAGTACTAAGCTTCTGTTCAAATATACAAGGACTATGCTCTTCCCGCTAATGTACTTGTTTGCAAATTCAGGGAGCCTCCTGCAGCATCATACCCAATGTGAAACAAGGAACTTCACTGCTGATGATTAGAAGCTGTTTTGAGACTCCATACAATAAACAAAGCACCACTTATAACCAGCAGCACAACTGGGAGTTCATTAGAGCTGCTGCAGATCTGCAGTTAAAGCTGTTCTGCAGTCAGCTCTTGTGTTTAACTTTATTGCCCCTCAAACTCAGAAATGCTCAAGTATTTTGACTCCATACACACATTAACATACATATTCACACAGAAAGCTCAGAAACTCAACTGCAGTATATTACAACGTGCTATACTATATACACAGATCAATACTTTCTTTAAAACTACAACCTCACACATCAATTTCACCTGGTTTTATTAAAATCCTTCTTTCCTTATAAATTTCCTGACAGGAACTGTGCAGGATTGTGCTTGGGTTTTATTATCATTTTCTCAAGTCTACAGCTTACATTGCAGCCCAGCATACAGTCCCATACTGGAGTCTTTTCTTGAGAACAAACACAAGAGAAATGTTAGCTCCACAGTTTCTCCATACACATCAACATAGAGCAAATTGTAAGATGACAGTGGTTAAAAAACTTGTTCAATAAACTTCAGGGCCTGCATCCTTCAAACCATTGCCACAGCCACTCCATGGAAAAGATTTTTCTTCAATTACCCTATGCAACAGCTCAGCCACAAAGAATATCATCAATGAAAAAAGCTCTTTTCCCCCTTCTCCCCATAAGTTTAAAAAAAAGATGAAAGACATTTCGTAAATTACATCAAAGAGGAACTTGTGGTATTTTCATCAGAACTGGGCTTGCAGTGCAAATGTACATGCAGCTGACCAAAATCTATGGTAAGTGCTTTTACCCTAGCACTAGATATCTTGCTTCAAACATGCCTTGTAAGGCAATATAATCTAACTGATAATATATGTAAACAAGAACAGAAAAGAACTGTCTGGTGTCTTCAAAACTTTTACTAAGCGTGACTGCCCTCCAAACAGAAAAACCTACTGACAATTGCTGACAGGGCTTTCTCACACAATACTTTTGCTTTTAATTTCCACATCTGTACACCATCTAACACAGCTTAAAAAATGCTGAAGCATACACAGCTGAGTATTTAACCAGCACTCTCTTACAAGAAACCTAAAAAACTCTGAGGCCAAGCACAAGCAGCAAGTAATACAATGTAGACATGGCAGATACAGCTCAGATAGCAAAGTGATGTTTCTGCTTCTTTTTAAGGTTTTCTCAAAAACTACTGTCAAAAAATAATACCAGTGATAATGATTTATGGCACAAAAGAGGTCCAGGCAAAGAGATCACTAAGAGAGCTCCACTGCACTTCCAAAGCACCCTCACTTCCCTCTGATGCCAATAACAGCTCAGAAAAATTATAATCAAAGAACAGTTTTGAATTTCTTCTGCATCATGGCAAAAGTTGAGTTTAACTCTGATACAGGGGAAGGGAGAGGGAGGGAGAAAATAGCAAAACTTGCTATGCCTAAAAAATACTATCTATTTTTTTAAGCATCCACATTTACAGCAAAAAAATCCAATGCTCCCATGGCCCTGGTCTCTGCAGCTGCTGTAATTACTAAGCAATTAGCTTTTGTAGAAATTTTCAAAACTATAAATTCCATCTTAGAACCAAGACCTGTCTCCCTTAAGTGTTTTGTCAGAATTGTACATTTTCTCACACTCCTGTTTCAGCTAACTGGCACTTTACAGCAGACAGCCCTGAAACTGCCTCCTGTTTTTAAGGTTATTGAAGATCTACTCTAACCAAAGCTGATAACTACAACTTAGAATCCATTTCTTAATTAAAATGACAGAGAACAGCACTGCTACATTTCACTAAACATGAAAACAAAGGCCTATGCCTCCATTGGCAGGTTGGTGGACATGGACAAGCAAGTGGGTGATTAAGAAATGACCTTAGTCCTACACTTGGAGACAAAAACGGGGAAATAAAGGGCATCTTGTACTTTTCACAAACCCTGAAGTATGCTAAAAAATTAGCAAGCTGGACAAAGCCTTCTAAAAATTTAGACGTTCATGTGCAAGACCTTCATTAGAGACGAAGATTCTAAATACTTTGAGCTGACAACAAAAAGTATGACCTGGAAAATGGGATACTCAAAAAGTTTTAAAAGAAGAAAAATAAAGATGTATATATGTGTGTGTATACACTTCCCTTCCAACTGAATTGCATTAAGCCTGTGACAAGTTTACAAAAGCTACAGGATTGGAGGGACCACTGACAATAGTAATTCAGCAAGTTGTTGTTTTTTTTTTCCCTTCCACAGAATGAATGAATGGCAAAGTATTCTAAATTTGTCAGTTTGTGACATCCACTGACCCAGAATTCAGAGACACTACTTCATAGTTGGTGTATCAGTAGCAGGGACTCTGACAAAGATCCTCTGTCAGGGATGACAGTGCTGGCAGGCTCAACCTTGGTGGTAGGTCAGTAGGGATACAGACTTGGCAAGCAGCGTCCTGCACCTTGCCAACCCACGCTGGTCAAGCGCGCTCCAGTGCCAGCCAAACTTTTCTACGTGGTCACAGGAACACGGCTCAAAAGGCTCCCATAAAACAGTGCAGAAACTTGCACTGTGACTAATGATAACAGCAAAAGTGTTAAATTACTGCTCAACTTGCTTTTAATGAGCTGTTTATCGTTAGCCACGAAGATATCTCAAGTGCACTCAGCTCACAAGAACAAATCTTCTCATTCTGAACACGAGCTCCTTACCTGTTATTAAAAAAAAAAATCAGTAAAGATCTTTAAAGAAACATTGCAAATTAAAATAAAATTCATTTCACCAAATCTAACAGAGACATTTGAAGAAACTTTTACTTTAATTAAGAAAAAAACCAAACATTAATATAACCAACAAGGTCTTAACTGGAAGGAAGGGAAGACACAGGGACTTGCACAGAATTGCCACAGGAGTATTTCTGCAGGTATGTAATTCAGTCAAGAGCAATAGAAGAGTTCCTAGCATTTTCCTTAGACATCTATAAAGAAAATAGAGGCAATTCTGCAATTAAAAGTGTCTTCCAAAGCATTAATGATCACAACATAATTTGCAAAGAACATTCAAATAAACCCAGAAAGTTCCTTAACTGAGCATGAGCACTCCATCTGGGAGACATTTTTTTTCAGCTCAAATAATATTCTGTGATCATAAAAACTCTGCACAGATCACCCACTCCAGGTGCAAGATTAAAAATCTGACTTCCTAACAAGTACAAAATCATACATGGTCAACAATTATAGTTCCATCAGAGGTTGAAACTACAAACCTCAAAAAAGCCAAAAAATACAAAATCCCATCCACCACAGCTGTACACAGCAGCACACCGTGTTGTGATCTTTTGTCCTAAAGAGAAAGAAATGTACAGGAAGCCTCTATTCCTTTTTTTTCCATTTCTTGGCCCCATCATGATTGTCCATTGGGCTTCCACTAGGAAAGCCCTCTTCAGAAGAAGAGAAAATTCCTATCTCAAATGTATGTCGTCCACATTTGAAAGGAAAAGAAAGGTTTGAAAAATGTAGGTATCCCAGTAAGCACATGGTTTGCTGGGGTTTTATCTTGCAGAAATAAGTGGCATTAGGCACTTAGCAGCAATTTCAAGGCCAAATGAACAATATGTTAATATCAGAGGTAAGAGTAAACCACTATCAAACGGTAGGGATTAAGACATTAAATCCAACACAGACAGGGCACTCTCAAAAGTTACAACACACTAATTATGAAACATCTTCAATTAAGTTATTTGCTGCTTCTATTAACTTCCACTACCACTAGCTGCCAACTTCATAAAGCATTACAGGTTTTGATGAGCACAGGCACATGACTGCAAGTGTTTGCACCTTTCTCTTTATTCCAGTCAAACAGTGATTCCTCAGAATACCAGGAGGATATTCAGTGCAGAACTTCTGAAACTGACACACACACAATGAACTATGCTCATTTCAGTTTTCAGCATTTTAAAGCCACCCATGGAAGGCTAATTATCTGAAATTAACAAAGGAATGAAAACCAGCAAGAGATTTCATCTAAAACCATCATATACTGACAATATAATTTCCCGCGACAGACAAAACTTTGCTGATGCAAATTCTGACAGTTATTCCTTGGAGGTTTTGTTAAAGCAGTGAGACCAAGTAATTCACTGCATGGAATTTCTAAATCCCTACCTATTTCTACCAAGAGACTCAACAACTATTACTGAACCTATTCAATAATACATTCAACACTACTGCTGAATCAGTTCTTCCCCATCTCATTTTCCTGCAAAATATCAGTCAATTACCTTAAGGTCACATAAGAAACCCCACAACTGGAACAGAGCACAGATCACTTGATTTCCAGTCTTGTGCTTTTAACCGCAAGAGCATATTTCCTCTATTAAATTCACAACCCGCAGAAGACAAAAATTGCCATTCTAAATCACCGAAGCTGTGCATCTGTTGTCCGGCAGCTGTCAGGGCTGGGCGCACGCGAGAAGGGCCAAGGTGGACAAGTGTGTGTTTGTGTGAGGTGTGTGTGTGTTTGTGTGAGTTGTGTGTGTGTTTGTGTGAGCCCTCACATCGCCTCCCGCCTCTTCACCACTGCCTGCAAACGTGTTTGTTGCTTTCCCCTCGCTCGGTCAGGCCTGACTCCAGCTAAGAGACTCCTCGTCTCAAAAAACAAAAAACAAACAAAAAAAAAACCAACACAAAAAAAAAAAAAAAAAAACCAACAAAAAAAACCAAAACCAAACAAGCAAACAAAAAAAATATAAGAGACAAGCCCCTCGAGTATCTGCTGAGCACTGCGATGTCCGCTCCCATACCGGCACCACGCGTGTCCGAGCAGCCCCGCGGGCGGCCCCGCGCTCCCCTCTCCCTCCTGGGGCTGCTCCTTCCCCCACAGGCCGCTCCCCGTCCCCTCCCGCCCCACCGGGACCCTCACGTCAGCGCGGGCCCGCTCCAGGCCTCGGCCCCGTCTCCCCACCACCCCCACCGCCGCCCGGAACCCGACCCGCAGCGCCGCGACCCCGCGGCCCGCAACCCCCCCACCATCCCGCCGCCCCGACCCGACCCACCCGGCGCGGAGCAGGGGCGGCCTCGCCGGGGCGGGTGTCCGTGAGGCGCCGGCTGGGCCGCGGCCGCCGCTGCTGCTGCGGTGAAACTTTGCCGGGGAGGCGGCGGGACGGGAGCGGCGGCGGCGGGGCCGGCGGGGCCAGCGCCGGGACCCGGATGTGCGCGAGGGGCGGGGCCGCGCGCGCGCCACGGCGGCGGCGGGAGGAAGCGGGAAAAGGGCCGGGCCGGGCCCGGGTGCCGTGTGGGAAGGGGCCCTGTGGGGAATTGGCCCCGCTCCGTGTAAAGGGAGCGAAATAAATGCAAATAATTAATCAGGAAACGAGTGTGCGGGGTTTGGTGTCCAGGAAGTAACGTAGCAGGAATAGAAAAGGCCCCGAAGGTCCCGCTGCGATGGCGGGCGCTGCGGGGCCGAGGGCCGGCGCTCTCCCCATTACCGTGTGCTGCTGCCGGTGTGCGGCTGACACCGGCCCTGGGCACGGCGGCTGTTTCCACAGAGTCACAGGCTCACTTGGGTTGGAAAAGACCTGGAGATCACTGAGCCCAACCTATAACCAACACCACCGTGGCACTGAGGGACACATTCAGTCTTCCCTTAAACACTTCCAGGAACAGTGACTCTGCCACCTCCCTGGGCAGCCCCTTCTAATGTCTGAGCACCGTTTCTGCGAAGAAATTCCTCCTGATTCCCAACCTGAACCTCCCCTGGTGCAGCTTAGGACTATGTGCTCTTGTTTTGTCACTTACTGCCCAGGAGCAGAGCCCGACTCCTACCTGGCTACAACCTCCTTTCAGAGAGCTGTAGAGAGTGGGATGGTCCCCCCTGAGCCTCCTCTCTTGTGGGACTGGGTGTTACCCACAATGTGTTGGGGCACTTGAGGTCCTTCAGGGCGCTGCGTCGCTGAGTAAGTTACTAAAATACCCAGTAAAGCTTCAGGAAAATGTGTCAGCGTTGTTAAGAATGGCTCTAGAAAGGATTGCACAGATGAAGATTTTCCTACTGTGTATAAAGGTGGTGCAGAACAAACTTACTGTCCTCATTGTGTGACATGGAAGTGAGCACTGTTGCCTCAAAGTTGCTTTTGGACTACACAGAAGAAAATTTCAGAGAGATTGGGCCAAAAACACACCCAATGTGCCACAGCAATGTCTGACCTTGGTTAAGCTTACTGTAGGCACAAGTGTTTCTTGTCATTTTTAACTGAGTGAATTATTAGATATGAAGCTATATTAAAGAAGAATTGGATTCCATGCCATGACTTGATGTAAGAAAGTTTTCATTTTTTAAATTGCTCTCAACACACAACTGAGTTTTTGAACTCCAAGCAGCTCAATTTCCACTAAAGATAAAGAATGTGCTTTCTTCCACTGAAACCATTTATAAAAATCAGTTGTCCATGCAAAAGCCTCTCATGGCAGGGAAGGACTGGCCAGGTCTTGTTTGCCTTACAAGAGATGTGGTGCTGTAGACCAGTGTGTGCAAGTCTGACCCACACTCAACACTGCTCTTCAGGACCAGATGAAACCACTCACCACAAACTATTGTTGAGGTCTGAACTCCAATGACTCTGAAAAATTTAACTTTATATGGGGAACAGGAACATCCAGAATTAAAGGAAAGTATTTCACACTTCAGCTCACATAGTGATTTTAAGAGGAAACTTCCACAGGACAATTACTTCATAACCCAAAGGCTGCTTTCCTCAGGGGAGGCTGATCATGGCCAGCTTCAGACACACTACTGAACTAAGCTAAATCCTAGTCTGATAACTACAGAAACCCCTACAGCAGAGCTTCTTCCTCTAGTAAAAAAAAAAAAAAAAAAGTGTAGGAACAGATATATGGGGCAAACCCATCATTTGTACATAAATTTGTGTCTCTGTTGTAGAACATCTAACTACAGTCAGAAATCTGGTGTGCCAGTTGTATCTGGCACGCCAACTGGATTTTGTTATCAGATTCCTTTTGGAAAAAAATAGAAGCATGCGAATATAATGAAAAGTGATTATATATAATATGTATATAATTAAGCTAAAAAGAAGCCACATGAAACCCTATATTTTATTTGTGTAACTTAAAGGTAAAACATCTTCCAAAAAGAGAAAAAAATGAAGAAAAAGCAATGTAAAGTTGATGGAAATAGGGAAAAATATCAAATGAGCCAAGCTGAAATTTCAATTTCAAGTATATTTGAGCTTTAAAGAAATTTTCTTCTGGTTCAAAACTACACAGCTCTTGATTATTTTGGATGTAAACAGAAGTTCTTAAGAAGTCAATTAATAGCCCAACAGGCTATCTCTACTAAAGTTCATGGCAGCAGTGAAGGAGCAAGGCTTTGCTGTAATTTAGTCCCAGAACAGAGCTAACCTTTGGGGACTCCTCTGTATCTCTGCACCAGCAATTGTTCTGCTTTGGCCAGGCAGTCCAAAATATGGCATAAAAACAACAACAAAAAAAAACAAACCCAAAAAAACAACAACCAACAATAACTGTTGGCCCTTTTCCAAATCTTTTGTGTAACTTAATTAATAAACCGAGTAACAAACAACAAATTGGCAGCAGACATTTTAGGTGTTGTTCATGTGCCAACCATCATGTCTCTAGAAAACAAAATGTTCTCCTCTGTTGAGGAGTTACAAAACAGTTGTATGCTGCTGGGTGAATCTACATCACAGAGCTCCGAGGCACTTCCTGCTGTGGAGGTTTCAGAGTTCCAGTGACGAGGAAAGCTGAAGGTGTGCATACAACAGTATGGGAAGACAAGGAAAACACTAAGATTTCCAAAATTAGGTTTTCCTAAAAATTCTCAATTTAAAATTACAGGCAGTTGAGACATGTCTGCTTGCAGCACACCCATCTCAGAAAATAGTGATTTTTAAGCACAATGCAGAGGCTGCTTCGGAGTGTGTTAGCAAGGAATATGATAATCAGTCTGAAAAGTAGGTTTCCTTTTTTTTTTTCCATGCCATTTTGTCATAGACTAATGTTGGATGGGCAAACCCTGAATGTCTGAAGTCAAATTACCACTTTGTAGTCAATACAAACGGATAAAATAAAACGGATAAAATACAAAATAAATGACATTGGCTATCTGATGATTCAGATGTATGCCCTTAAGGCCACAGGAACATTAACACCACTTTCACCACTGCCTATTCATACATGGTCTCCATCATTTGGATCTCTAGTGCCACATTCCAGTGGGTCCACTCTAATAACATATCAAGTTCAATAAAAGGACAACATGGAGACTCAAAGCACCCTGAACATATTTTCCAGAAATCATGTGATTTCACAAATTCCTGAATTTCACAACTCACGGAACCATCAATCCTATTTTATCACTGTCAAACCCAGACTTTCCAGCACACATGCATGCAGCTGTGTTAGTCCAAGGAACAACTATCTAACTTCCCCCTTACCTGAATGTTTTAATTATTAAATTACATTAGATTCTGCAGAGACAACTGCACATGTTTATACTTTGGGGCCTGCCTTGTAAAGGCAGCTGAAGAACAAGGACCTGTCTGATGCCTTTGTGCACGGGCTAATGGCAATGAGGGTGGAAAAACACCTTCCTGTAAAGCTGAGTTACTGTAGGTGTTTATGTCGGAGTGAGAGATAAGCTCAAAGTCTGATCAAAGTACAAAACAGCCAACAGAAGAGCTGCCTACAGCTATCAGGCCTTCCATGGTTGAGAAGTGTGAAGTTCAAGAACTATCTTAAATTCCATTATTTTCATTTTACTCTCCAGATTTTGAATACAATTCCTATATTTCTTAATGAAATTTTTATTTGGTTAGAAGTGAATTAGTATGAAAATCAAATAGATAGTTTGAATTATAAGGAAATAGCATTGAAAAACAGTTGCTTTGTTACAAAACTTTGGCCTTCCTTTAACTTCTTAAATGGCTGTATTGTTCAATTTCATTCTCTATCAACTTTCTAAATTGTTGGGGGAAGAAGGTGGAATGTTGTTTAAAAAGAAAAATAAATAAATGTAAACAGCTGCCATGTCTCTACCAACATCAGCATTTGCAAAGCCACTTTATGTTAAAAAAATCCTATAGTGTGAAAGATGGCTTGGATATTTAAACCACATCTAGCTTAAAAAGAGAATTGGGGGAAATGGATAGGATAGCTCAAGAAAGTTCTACTCTCACAGCTGTCAGCTGAGAAGAAATGGGGGAAGGGGGAAATGCTGAGAAAGGAATTTTTTTTTTTTTTTTTGGCAATGAAGAGAGGAACATGCCATCCTTGTTTGAAAAGTTTCAGGGTGGGAAAGGCTAAGGAGGGGCTAACATACTACACATACCTTTATGTATATTTTTGAGGCAGAAAAACAGTGTTGTGTTTAAGCAGAGTTCAGCAAGCAGAGAGGGAGGTGACATTCACCCTGGCCATTTGGTTCTCTTAAATAAGCCCACAATTGACAGCAGGCTGAGAACAGGCACAGGAGGTGCTAAGAGGCTGCCTCCCAAGAAGACAATACAACTGCTGTGTACCTTGCATCACATATGTAAGAAAATGGAAATAACCTTTAGTGTCTGGAGGAAAGATACCAAAGTGTTTATCTACAAGGCCCTCAGAGGTGTAGGCTCCTGCAAAGTTAAACTCACTGGCTCACAGCCTTGAATCCCCAGAGCTAATTCTCAAATTAAGTACCCTGTTATTGTAACAGCTACGCTTCTGGGTACCTTGCATGATAACTCACACAAGGGAAAGGGAGATAAGAATTAGTCTTGTTTCCTGAAGCTACAGATAGAAGGCATTAACATGAAATTGTAGACCAGGGGAGAGAGGGAAGGCAAGCTAGAAGTATTCTTCACAGCAGGTTTAAAGCTGCAAACTTTTCCTCCTAGACTGGAAGAAGAAATGGGCTGAGACATGTAGCTGAATAATGCTATGGAACATCTGTGGGGATGTTAGAAACAAAGACACAATTATGTAAAAGTTTTTTAAGTTCTGCTTCACAGAATAAAATTGTGAATATACTGGGGATAGTGTATCGAGTTCAGCAGATCTGAGAGTCACTTAGAATGCAAAACTGAAAACATAATTCAAGAAAAAAAAGTCTGAAAAACATATTAAAAAGGCAAAATCCTAAGAAAGGAAAAAGGACGCTGCAGGAAGAGTAAGATGTGTATGAAGGAATGAATAAGAGCATTTGCTTGAGAACTGTCACGAAGTCCACATCAGAGTGAGAACCACCATCTGTTGACACCTGTGGATGGAGTCTAGTCAGGGCAGAGTACTCCTAAATCAAATCTTCTTCTTGGAATGGGGTGAAAATCTTCCCAGAGAAATGGAAAAAATGTCCCAGCTGATGAATACATTATAGTGCTCTCAGAGAGGAAATGATAAAGAAGATACTTTTAAACAGCTTGATTCCTTTGAATATTCCTCTGATGTTATTTTTCTGGACCATCCCCAGCTTGCCCTCACCATCACATCAACAGTACAGAAACATGCAATGCTCTCATTCTTCATAATCAGTGATTTTCAACTATTTCCAGAATATGACCTCGCATTACAAGAACACTTTCTGGAGTCTGATACCCGCTACTAAGCTTAGAAAAAAAGTTGGCCCTTGCCTCCTCAAAGCTGTCTGCAACAACCAGACCAATTTCCTACGGACAGCAGAGAAGTTGGAGCATGGAACTGGGATAGAATATGTAGTGCAGAAATAGGATGAATCTGACATCACAGTGAACTCCTTGCATGTACCACTACCCTGTGATCACTATGAGCTTTTTTCTTTGATGGAAGCTGGGCTTCAAATTAGCTATGAATGAAATTGGGTCTTCCTTTCCTAAAGGTTTACTCCCTTCCCTTCATTTGTTTTACATCCCATACTATTAGCCAAACATGGAGATTTCTGGGTGAATTCTTCAACTTTATCTCCTGCATGATCCCAGTTTTTCCTAGTGTTGTTCAGTGCCCAGCCCAAGCACTGCCTTCCAAACATGGTCCCTTTTGGTGGTCCCTGGCATTTGGGTGGGACACATGCTCACTTCAGGACAGTGAGGAGATCTGACATGTGGCCTCACGTTCAACATAATCACCTACTGACACAGTCATGAGCTGTGTCATCTGTTTCTTGCAGCAACAGAAGGAACCAGCATCCACAATAACTGTGCACTGAAAACTTGCATTTGTGGCTCCATGGCCAAAACCACAGGAGAACTATTTTTAGCACAACAGAGCTCTAAATAGTGGAAGCACTGAAAATTTAGCTCACATCATGGGCCAAATTCTTCTCCTGGTTACACCCACACTATGGAGAAGATTGAGTATAGTAAACAGAGACACTCTGAAACAGAAATTATTTTGGTTTTTTTAGAAGTGGAGTTTTGATTATGAGCAAAATAAGTATTTTAAGCTTTAAATGAAGAAGGGTATGCATCCTCCAGCATTTCCTCTGGAAATAAATGAAAGGAGAAAAGAACAGTTTGAGATAGAAGGTCTCTATTACAGTAATTGTATCTGTTATGATAAAGGTAATTCTTCCCACTGTATACATGTGAACCATACCCAGAGCTGACAGCTCTCCATTCATTACACAGCCACTTTGGCCTAGACCAGTGAAAAGAACAACGCTGAGTTTATCTGTATCTTGAGAGAAGGCGACACAGATGAGTGTAACCTATGAGTAACAAATCAGGTTTTAATAGCTAGACCTACACTTAATTACTCACAAGCCAACATTCTAACAGCCATTTTATCACCTCAGGATTTCCCAACACAAAACAATTAGTGATGGCACTGCAGAGCACTCAGGCTTTCTCATGTACGAACTGACAGGACCTGACTTTCTCCTTCTGGGTGTAATTCCAACGGAGTCACCAAGTTACAGGGTGCTGTGCCTTTATAACTTGCATTTAAATTTTGTGGCACACTTAGGGACACAATTTTTTTTTACCAGCCTCATGACCAAATAGTTGGGTTTAGTAATTTCCTCTACCATATCAAGATCTGCATATACAAACATAATAATGTCTATTGTAAATTAAAGTGCTTTTGGGCATAGTGTAGTACAGGTTTTGGACAGAGCATTGCAAGCCATTTCCTTTCTCTTTCAAAAATTTCCACCGATTTTTTTGTGTGTGTGTGTTTTGCTTTGGGTTTTTGGGGGGGTTGTTTTTTGTTGGTGGTGGTTTGTTTTGTTTTGTTTTGTTGTTTTTGTTTTTTTTTTTTTTTTTTTTTGTTAGGAAAAGAGGGAATTGGATCATCTTCTAAACCCAAAAGTTTTTGGAAAAGCCAGTAAGATGAGAAAATCATAAAACAGTAATATAGTAATGATAATGTTATTTCTCACTATCTTACTGTTGAGGAGTCTTCTTGCACTGTTTAAGCGCTGCCCTATGACATATCTTTTAAAAGGAAGTACAGGAAGGAAAATCAAAAAGGAAACAACACATTTTCAATTTGGTTACATTTTTTCTAATCTGAAACAAATTAGTATTGTTGTTGTCTAAATACCTTTGTATGTAACACTGTAAAGGGCAAAAAATAAATTCATAAATGCTCCAGCTGCTTAGCTGGGCCCCGTGTAAGGCACTGCCACTAAAATAGTTCACAACTGTAATTACAATTTACCACATCTTGGGAATGACATTTAGGATTCTCGAGGTGCTTTTAGATAATTTTTAGACTGCAAAGAAGTTCAGCTGTCACAAAGTCAGTTTTATTTCGTAACAGATTTTATCCTTTGGAATGTTATGTTTGGAGTGAGCTGAAGATATGGAAAAATACATGCAATATAGTTTGCTTACCCGACTGAAATTTAACTCCTAAAACAAAGCTGAAGCTTTTTTTTCCCCTTAATGTTCATATTCCAGTCTGTGCTTGTCCACAGCTATTTAGATTTGGAAGTGGGGGCGATGGGGGGCAGGAAAAAAATCTCTCCCCTACTGCACTATTCCGACCCCATTAGAGGAGTCAACGAGAATTCCTGCTCTCCTTCCAGTAATTAAATAAATATTTAACATTGCGGGATGTAATTGGAATCCCGAAAGTTAACAATAGCCTCGGCTATCGGTGTCGCTATCTCAGGGGTTCTGTTTTCACAGGGGTATATTTAGATCTCGGCCACATCGCCCACTTGCATCACGAATAGTGCAACCGCTTCTCTTATAAAGAAAAAAAAAAATTAAAACGAAAAAGACAAACAAAACAAAACATAATAAAAAAAAAATAGAAGAAGAAAAACTAGAAAAACCAAGGGGCTCGGTAAAATCTGGAAACTTTTATAAAGTGACGCCATCTCCGCGGATCTCCTTCCCTGCTGCACAACGTACTTCAAAGCCTAACAAATGCAGTGGGGCCCGGCAGGCTCGAGTAAAAAAAACCAAACCAAACACCAAAAAAAAAAAAAAAAAAAAAAAAAAAAAAAAAAAAAAAAAAAGGTAAGGAATTTAGACAGCATTACCTTCCAGCAATTACTGCAGCTCCATTTTCTCAGCCTGTATTTTGTCTCCCTTCCAAGGGATCCCTGTTCCCCCGTGTCCCGGGGGAGGAGCCCTGCGGAGGGTCCCGGCGCGCCGGGAGCGGGGACGGGGCGGTGACACCCCCGAGCTGCCGGCGGAGAATCCACATCCCCGCTTTAGAAACTTTCTGCAAAACTCGTGTGTCAGGTCTATTTTTGCTTCCTTCTTTCATCCTGTAATATCGCCCTTCGCTCCGATTCAACGCAGCCATCTTTTGTGCTGTGCCTGTCCTGCAATCCCTGGATTTTGCCAGTGTAAATTCTGGCTTTGCCAGAGCACGCTGATCCCTTTCGGTGATTAATTTATCTAGTTTGCAAAACGGGAACTACAGCCACGGTGTATTGATTCTTTGCATTAAGTTTCTCTGCACAAAAAGAATAGGCACAATCTGACTTTTTACTGGCTATAAATGTATATATGCATGTATAATACATATAAATACATATGTATACGCATATTTAAGGTATTCACATGTTTTGTCTGTGCTCACATCAACACACATCTCAAAATTAGGAAGTTTAATTAGGATAATGGTGCTTTTCATGTAAAAATTACAAAGTATGAATGATCTTTATACCAAGCCTATGTTTGCATTTTACTGCTCTGTGTGTATAACCAAGATGGCAGAAATGGAGAGTAACATTTGTAAATGAGAATACAGGTCTGCAAAAGATTGTTCTCTGTGTATCTACTGAGCTAAACACAATAAAAACTGATTAGTCTTGCTGACAACACAGCTCACAGAGGTTCCAAAGTCCAGTTAACAGCAACAGTTGAACAGCTGCACCCCCTAGAAGAACCACTTAAAACACAAAATCAAATTTATGCAATTAGATGCTTGCAGAATCAAAACATATATTATTAAAATAATGACATTATTATGATTATGGCTAATCATTAGCCCTTGTTCTTCATGAAGATGACTAGAGCTGTGCGTGAATGACCAGCTCAACCTTCTCAGACCACAGTTTGGGAGAAACTTTGTGTCTCCCTCACAATGCACTGAGTTGCTTTGCCAGAACATCAATGTTCTGACAAGATTTGAGCCAGCAGTGGAAAGGAAGGTTAAGACCCTCTGTGAGGTGTTGGCTTGTCAAAGGAAAGTCAGATTACTGCTGATTTTCTTTGAAGTATTCAGCCGTATGGAATATGAGGAAGATAATATTCTTCTTGATGTATTCAACCTGGATTTCTAAAAGGCTCTCAGCAATGTCTCTCACTTGTCTTAGGGAAGATTATCTGCCAGGGAAGAGGAGGTAATGGTCTCCTAAAAGGTATAACCATTCAAAAGAAAGGCAGCGAAGGGCGGCAATTTCTGTGGCAATTCCACAGCAGAGGAAGTGGAATTTCACAGGGAAAGTGCCCATTGATGCTGCTCAGTGTGTCACTGGGTGAGCTGGAAAAGGCACTTAGATGAGCTGTGGGTAACAAAGTCATGTACGAAAGTGAAGATGAGGACCTGGTGTGAAGAACTGAAGGACGAGTTTCCCATACTGTGTGGGAAATAAAAGGTAGATGAAATCCAGACTAGATATAAATGCAAAGTAGCACACATGGGGGTGAAGTAACATCCAAGATTACATGACCTAACATATTATCACCCATTAGCCATGCTTTGTAATAGTTCAGTGCAGGTATTGGATGAATTTTTGATCACCAAGGAGTGCACTGAACATCAGGAATTGCTACAAAAGTAATAGCAAACAAAGCAAAGATGGATTCCATGCTGGGAATTCCTGGTGCACCTGCATCACAGATTCCAGACAGGGCCAGTTCTCCACCTCAAGGAAGGAATGCTACATCTGGTAGAGGTACAGACAAGGCCAAGAGGAGTGATGAGAAGGCCAGATGGGACCCATGCAGAGCATGCCTAAATAGTCTCTTCCATGTGGAAAAGAAACAGCTGAAAAGGGATATTAAAGACATCTGCACAAAACCCAAATTGAAAAGGTGAAAGAAAAGCCTTTGTCTTCAAGTTCTGGAGGAAGAAAGCTTAGCTGCAGGCTTTTAAGGAGAAAAAGGTAGTTCTTCACTTAAAGTTCAATAAGGAGTTCAAATTTCTGCCACCAAATGTTTTGGATACTAAAAGTTTACATGAATTCAAAAATCAAAACTTGTGACAGAGCAAATTCACTGAAGAAAAGCCTGTTAAAAGTCAATAAATACAAGGCACTAGTCTCTGGCTCTGTAATTGCTGTGGTTGCAAATTGGTGGGTGAGGATTCCATGCTATCACTGTTTTCTGAGCACTGGCATTCTTCCTCTGGGCATCCCTATTGTGGCTGTTGGACAGGACACTTGTTGTATTCCCTTTGGTATCCCCTCCCCCTGTGAAACCTTACCTGTCCCTTGACACTGACCTATGGCCTTTGGCCATAGGAAACTCCGCCCCCTTACCCTGAAAGGGATAAAACCCCCTGTTCCTTTCGAAGTCGCTCTCTTTGGCCTCGGGATACCTTCAGGAAATAAACCTTGGAACCACATCTCGGGGTAAGAGCCTCCTTTGGTTTTATGTCCCTATCTTAGAGTTTCCCCCACCCTAACCTCCCTAAATCTGAGCTAGCAACAAATCTCCAGGGGGCTGAGGGAAAGGCGTTAACTTCAGACACTGAGCTAGACAGTCCTTTGTTCCCTCCTGCAAGGGTCATACTCATGTTCTTCACATGCTGTTAGAACTGTTTTTCATTCTGGAGCTCATCTCTCACTGCAGTCATATTTCATTGTCTACAATATCACAAATTCTGGTCTGCATTTTTCTAAATTGTATGATACCCCAGTTCTACCTCTCCACCCTTCTACAAACATTTTACATCTACATAAATTACACATATAAAGACATCTGTTAATAGGAATAAAAGACTTCTATTCAAAAACTGTGAAATTGTTTTCATTTATGTACCACTCTGGCTTTCTCAACAGGCTCAGAAGCAAAGATTCCAAAAAGTCAGTAATGAGTTTACACTCTGAGTTTTGAGTTTACAACTCAAAAATGCATCAATTATTCTAATCTACATTAAGAAACTATTATTAAGAATTCCACATTAAAGGTAATTTAAATAGAAACCTCAAATTAGTGAAGCTTCAGCATGACTATGTGAGCTCATGGCCCAGTGCAGATACCGAGTGAGCGAACCCTGTTGCATCTTTTCATCCACATTTTTTTATCACTATGTACAACAATGAAAGTTATGTTTTGAAACAGAAATCTGGTCTCTTCCAGTGATGCCAGGGCTGTGTAATAATGGGAAACTTCCCTTCATGAAAAGAAAAAAAGAAAGACTTTTTTTGCATTCTCTGTGAAGAGAAAAAAGTGGCAGGCAGAACAATCATTTGGCATTTGAAACGTTTTGGATAATAGGAAAAAATCCTTTTGAAACAGGTAGTGCCAGTGTGGAATAGCTAATGGAAAAGCAGCTTTTGACAATAATGAGATGGGATTGCAGCTGAACTTCTCCTTTTGTCCATTCTCCTCCTTCTCTGAAGTAGCAGTAAAATACGATGTATTTCACAAGGTACTTTATCATATTTTTGTAGACCAGTGGAAGAGATGTGGGCCAGAGATTCTGTGGTCCAGCTCAGAAGGAAAGCAACATACTTGAGGAATATTTGATTATTACACTTTTTAAGAGGAAAGCATTCTAATTTCCATTGCTATTAGAAATATGAAGAAAATTAGGTTCAGCTACAAAATGCCACATGTCCAAAATCAGTCAGAGATATCAGTGGCGATTTCAGGGCTCAGGCTTTTAATTCGACCCTCACTTTTGATTCCAAAGACTGCTCTGATGCAGAGGATCTTGGGTGTATAAACACAGAGCAGTTTTAGTTGCTCTGCAGTTCCCACTACCCCTAAATACTGACATTTTGGGGTTTTATAGATCAAGGAGGTTTTTCCATTCTAGACTGCCAAAGAGCTGCTTCTGAGAAAGCCATGCAATTCAACTTGAAATAAGCTCTTTCCTGCCTTTCTTATACATAACTCATCACACCCAGATTTTAATATACGTGTTCTTGTTTCAAACCTACTCTTCTAATTTATTGTATGAGCAATGTCTTGATTTTCATGCTGTTGAACAGATTTCTTGGAAAAATTCTGGTTTTAGTGCCAGGTATTATTAGTGGGATAGTTGGAACTGCTGATAGAAGGCTATAGTTTTAGGAAAATACTGATTAGTGCTTACATTTAAGCATAAGAATAATCTCCCATTTATTCAGTGAAGTATTTATGGCTGTGCTTTACTTTAAGCACATGTTTAAATTCAATTAACTTCATTTTAATAATGGACTTAAGTGCTTTGCTCTCTCAGGATAATAAGACCATTGGCATTTCATTTAGCTGGCTGAGCTTGTTTTTAAGTAAATTTTGTACTCTCAAGCACAAACTGACAAACATGCAAATAAGAGTTACCTTTTTGCCTGAAGACCGAAAATGATAAACCAAGTAGTTTTCCAGTCCATGAGGGGAAACACCTAGGCAAGGAATAGATTTTCATTTCCCTGATACTATCATATTAATTGTCTGGAAGTGAAACACTGCCTTGCAAGGAGGCTTTGTGCCATCTTTGATCTCCTTCTGTACTTGAGCAAGGAGAGACATAGGTGTTGTTTTCCATTGAAATGAAAAACGTTTGTTTGCTTGTTTTCTAGACAAAAGCAAATGTCTTTGAGACATTGTGGGCCATAGCTCCACTTGATATAAATTGGCATGTCTCTTTCATTCCAGGGGAATTACACTAATTTTACACCTCAGAGTACATCTCAGAGATTTTCCACGTCATGTATAAACTTGAATGGAGAGATTCTGTATCGTGAGGTGAGATCATAATATGCAAGTGTTTCACAGACATAAAACTTCGAGGTCTGGGAATGCTTGACAGTAGCTAGTAAATACACTATGGTGTAGTCATTAAGTGGGACCAATTGTTTATAAGCAGAATAAACCAGTTGGTAGGCAGAGCCAAAAAGCAGTTTTCCTTACCATGGCACTCCTAATTAACAGCTTTTCCCTACTGAAGCAATAAAATGAAAAAATATGGTTTTATTAAGTCTTATGTGACTCAAAAAGAGCCCTTTCAAATGTCATTAACACTTAATCTGTTCACCAGAGAAGTAACCATTTTAAAAAGAAGTAAAAGAATAATTGAAAAATTTCAGCATAAACCAGCTTACAGAACTGGCAAAGCTATTTCTGATGCAAATTGTGAACTGGCCTAAAACAATGCCAATTTTACCACCATTCAAATTTAAAGGAAATAAATTGTGTTATGTTGTCATTGCTACTTCAATTAATGTGAAATAAAAGACTTTCACTATTTTCTAACACTGTTAGTATTTATGGAATCAGACCAAATGCAAGCCCAGCAAAATTGGAATATCTGGTTTTCATACAACTGCTTCTATGAATAATATTAGCAGATGCTCAGTATGAAAAAGTACTTTGAACACATGTAGGGCACTTCCATGTTTATATTGTGAATATTACTGTGATTATTTTCACATATAGAAAAATGTATTCCTGGCTGAAAAACAACAATACTGGATAAATATTGGGAGAACATCAGACAGGAAACTTGGTACCTTCAAAACCAAGAGTTCTGAGTGATTCACAGCCAGTTTAGAGCAGCTCACCTCTGCAAGAACTGACAAGTGGCTGTGGGTGCAACCAGCACCTGAGCTGCCACACACACTTGAGCATATCCATCATGTACCCCAGTGAGATGGTCCAGCCCAGAGAGGTGGAAGGAGAGTGGGCTTTCCCTCCTCCAGGCCACTATTGCTGCAGGAAGTTCATATGCATAAGAATGAAGTGAGACTTCGAGAAGTTTTCATGAGCACTTAGTGGTTTTCTCTCAAATTACAACATATTGGTGCTGCTGGTGGCTCAAAAATTTACAGACAGCATAATCCTAAGTAGGACGGCTTCCCCATGTCCTGCCCTTCATCTTACTGATAAACATCTTTTTCTAAGTGGAAGTATTACTGGGCTTGGTTTGAAGAGGTCCCTCTGGCTGACTGCTCTCCATTGCCTGCCTTTTGTCCTTTCCACTTCCTTTCATAGGCTTTGCATAATCTGTGTATAAGCCCTGAAGATATTGTTTAGTCCTTTCTTCTAAAAGGTAAGAAGTCAGGAGGACAGAATGATTTCAGGCTGTTCAAATTCCTGACATGGAGAACCCCATGGTTAGTCAAAAGTAATTCTGTTATTTCCACCAGTTTTACAACACTATAACCATCATTTCCCATTGGGTGGTTTTGAAGCTACATCAATGCCAAGGGAGAACAAAGTTAAACCATCCCATCTTCTGAGTACAGAAGGGCTTTGGAACCTCCATAAAACTTCACTTCCTTGTTGTAAATGATAATAATTCAGGACAATTCTTCATAGGTTCTTTGCATTTAAGCATCAAATGACATGCAAGGCTCCAGAAGCACTCACAATCTGTGCTGCAAATCAGAGGAAAAGAAACCAGAGAGAGTTAATAACTTCCTTGGAGCAAATAATAATTTACTGGTTCACCATTAATGTGTACCTGAGCAACCACTCTGAGTTCATAAATTTCAGTGGATCCAGTAAATTTAAATGAATTATTGTATATTAAAGGCCAAGTGGTATGTGTTTTTATGCAGGCAAAAGCTTCGCTGTTTCTTTCTGAATAGGGCCTGATTAACAACAGCAGAATTCAGCTCTACATTAATGCACCATTTAGTGCCCCACTTTTACACACTGCAATGCTGCATCTGCACCCATTTCATGTTCTCAGCTAAGTTAAAATCCTAAAAGAATAAATTCAAAAGGTGCACTAGAAGTATCTCACACATAGTCTTGCTCACAAGCTGAATGGCTTTTTTTTTTTTGGTAATGAAAAAATGGCCTCCATTCCTGACTGGAGGCCTTTTCTAAATCTGAATCTGGCTTTTAAAATTCTTTATGGTAGCAGAGAGAAAAACCCCATAATCTACATTGATGTTGTGCTTACAGATTGTCCTCCTTGCATGGGCACAAAGAGCTGCCTGGCTGGTGCGTGGTTCTGCGGGAATCATCCATTTTTATCACTTTCAGTTATTGTTTCCTTCCCTTGCCACAAATATTTCCCACAGTGCCACTGTTTTCCCTTGGCCTCCTTACTCATCCAAGCTAATAGTTAGGGGCACACTGGGCATTTTGTTATGCTTTTTTTTTTTAATGTTCTGGTAAGCATGAAAACACTCAGTAGGGATTCCATTATGTTTTAGCACTTGTGTTGAAGGGTGAAATAACTTCACAGCCTGTCAGAGGAGTGATGCATCATGAATAGTTCCTTCCTTTATTCTACATATTTTTATTTAAACATCCCTAGCCATGTTTTGTAACAAGCTGCTTTCACTGTACTAGACTATCAGGAGGAGGAGGATCTGTTTTAGCTTTCAAATGACCATGAAAATCTGGAGAGAAGCAATAAACAAGAACATCTCTGTTAAGTTATCAAGCTTTTTGCAGGGATCTGAGGCTGGAGATCCAAATGTTAGCAAAGAATTTTTACCTTTGTTCAAGGTTTTGCTACCCTTGTTCTCAAAAATTATCATTGTTTTCACCTGGGTATTGCATTCTTTACAAACTGTGACAATTTCATATCTTTTGTAATTTTTTGAAGGCTGAATGTGTCAATTTAGATGGAGAGAACAATGGGCAAACCAATGTCAAAACCCCATTTGGTACCCTTTTACTGAAAAACTTCAAATTTTTGTCACAAAATTCTGTTTCCAACACAAGAAAATGTCAGCTTTGACATTTGTACTCTGTTGCAAGAATTCCATCTCATTACCACATCCAGCTAAATAACCGCACCAAGCCTTTTATTAATGGACATCTCTGATGAGTGAAATACCCAGACCTCCTTTTAGGATATCAAATGTGTGAAGGTCATTTAGCCTTGATGGGTGGCCCTGCCTGGAAGGGACTGTGACATGGTCAAGAATGGATCATCAGTGAGAAGAGGAAAGGGCATTTTCCTCCCCTTAGAGCTTTTCACACTGCAGTTCAAGCCTGAAGTTACTGAATGTTTCTGACTCTACCTCACCTCTTTAAAACAGGAACATCAACAATGGAAGGGTTTTGTATATGCACAAGTTGAAGTCAAGTCACAAAAAGCTTAAAAAAGTCTCCATCTGATAGTTTCTTTCTGGCTTAGCCAGCTTCCTTTTGCTTTTGCTTTTGGAAATTCTCAAGGCTTGGCCAAAGCCACCAATTGTGATGGTGCATCAAACCAGGATGGCACATGATCAGCCTTCATTGTCTTGCCTTATGCACTGACCTGTGCTTGCTGTTAACATTGCTTAATTAAGCCACAACATTATATGTTCCTAGAGATGTTCGCCTTTAAGAACACTCTAGATATAAATTATTGAATGCCAAGTTGAAAACTGAAGAGCAATATCTTCACAATACTTGAGTCTGGAACATCTGTTGTTACTTTTCCCTAAACCCCACTTGTGGTGAGCGTGACACATGATGCCCAGAGGCAGGCTGAGGCTCAGGTCATGACTCAGAGTGCTGTTCATCTTCCTTCCTTAAGGTTTCCTTCCTCCCTGTGTCCAGGAAGTGGGTCCTACACCAGCTTTCTGCCTGGAACAAAGCGTGGCCCCACGGCGGCATCTCGAGCTAACCTCTGGCAAAGGAAAGGAGTTCACTGCACACACAGCCCCATCTGTTCCTGTGACATCCAGGGAGGGACAGAGCAGCCCTGCTGAGAGTGCTCACTTTGGTGCTACCCCTGGTGTTACTATGAGGAGCATCAAGTGCATGGAGCTTGCCCAGGGATGTGCTTAGCAAATCCAGGCCTGGCCAGGTTTGTGCACTGTGCGAGCTCTTTCATTTCACTCAGCATCCACAGGCCCAGGATGCCGGTAGCCAGCAGCTGTGAAAAGCAGGGTCATGGCATGCAGAGACTGCAGACTGTGCTGGCTGTGCCTTACCCAAAGTCACAGGGACATTGTGATGGACCTCCAGAAATCAGTGGTCTCATATCAACCCCCATGCTGAAACCAGAGCTCTGCCTTCCAGCTGCTGGGATGGTGGACCCCAGGACATGCAATGACAAACTTCTCATCTCATCTTCCACTCCTCAAGTAAAAAACAAGGGGGGAATGGGGAATGACATAGTAGTTTTTAAATCAGTCCATTACTCTTTGGAAAAGATGGCAGTGAACTGGACTTGGGCATTCTGCACATAAACAGGAGACTGAGAACCCTCCTCCTTCTGTGCTGATTTACAAGTCCTAAAGACAAAGTTCATTAATGATATTCCCCTTATGACCTCAACTGGGAAAATTCTTTTTCACCCTTGGCTGGGAATATAACCTAAGAATGGTAACACAATATTATCCTCTTGACACAGTAGGAAAAGATTCAGAACAGATTAAAATAGATGGCTGTGTGGATTCAGTGGCACAGATGTGCAAACTAAAGGGTAGCACCAAAATAATAGCAGAAAGCTTTAGAAAAGCAGTAAAATGTTTTGGATCTGTCCTCAAGCTGCATTGCCATTGATTTACTGTAATGGGAGGAGTTGAAAGGAAGCTTTAGCCTCAAAACCTGAAGGAAGCAATAGCGAGGTCCCTAAAATGTAATGGTATATTTACGTAAAATAAGGAGAAATTTTGGGGAAGTTCTTCACCATGTAACTAAGCTGCTCTTTTAAGAAGTCCACATAGTGGCTGAGGTCTGCAAAAGCTATTCAGTAAATTTAGCAGCATGAAGGTAAGAGTAGCTTGGGGATTTTTTCAGTTCCATGATGTTGATAACAAATCCCTTTTCTTTTTTTTTAAGTTTTCTGAGAATTTTTAGAAAAACCTTTTTTCTGGTTTTTTTTTCAAAATAAAATCAGCTTTTCTTTTCTGATCCATTTGTTATGGATGTAACTGTGAACAGCAGGATAAAATTGATGGATGCAGTGTGTGCCTAAAGGACACAGACCAGACTTCAGGCTCCCTCCTGCCTCACAGACATTCTATCAGTCAGAAGAAAATTAATAAAAACCCAGAACTGATTTGCGTTTGCAAGCTCAATCAAAGAGAGGGAATGCAGACAAAGTAATCACATGGGAATGTACAGAACATTAAAACCAGCAGCAAAAGATAGTGTACAGTGAAAACACAGGTACTTCATCACCATATTTTCACTCAAGTACCCCTATCCTCAAAAAACTTGCACAGAAATCCCTGGGAGAGGTGGTGGGAGGACTCTGGAGGATGAAGGAAACAGTCTGAGGAGAGCATGGAGCTGGCACTAAAAGATCACAGGCAGCAAAAACTTTTTTTGGGTTAAACTTCTTCACATCAATACAAAGCTGCCCAGTCACAGGCCGGGCTCTCTGCTGGGTGACCTGCTTTTATCTTCCCAGAAGAACAGATAGAACCTAATAAAGAAAATGGACCTTTAAGGTTCTCTTGGCTGTAAATTTTACAGTGAAGTCAACATCAGGTTGAGAAGCAGACTTGCTGAAGAAGGGGAGAGGAGAGGGCAGGGCTGGACACCCCAGAGTTCAGCAGTGCCAGCTGCCATAGTGAGTGGCATTCTTCATGCTGAGTGTGCTGAAACTAAATCACAATGAAGCAGGTGCTGTAAGTCTGGAAGTGTCTGCATTATGTTACTCTGGTCACACCCTCCTCTTGTCAGGGGAAAAAAGGGTGCTTGGACAGCCAGAGCCATTAAAGAGATGTCTTGTACACACTTTTACCATCTCTGTCAGAAGAAGCAAGGAGAAGATCCATGTATGCCCATGTTATGAACCAGGAGCCTGATCCACAGTCTACTGAAGTCCATTGAAAGGTTTCCATTGATGTCAGCAAGTGCTGGATGGGCCCCTGGAGCTTCACTGCGTGCTCACAACATCATGACTGATGTCAGCTGGAGCTTCACTGGGTGAATTTCAGGACTGGCTCAGATGCCCAGTTTCCCCTCCTGTCATGGTGGATAACAGGGCAGCCTGCAAGGACAGGGCTGCAGGTTTTTAGACTGGTTCTAAACAAGGACCGAACTCCTGCATCTTGTGCCGCAGCCTTGGGCTGTGCTAAATTGATGCCATCTGCTCCTGGCCTTTCTCCCCTGGCCTCCTCCCACCTCCTCCCTCAGGGGGCTTCTGACAGTAGAGAATAGCTGGAGTACAGTCACAAGCATCACGCCCCTTCCTGTCCCTAACACACCCTTTACACCCTTTGTTTCTCTCTAAGTGTCATGGGTGGAGTAGGATCCCAGTACGCTGGCTCCAAACCAGCTGGCAGCATCTGGCCAAGCTCAGCCCCATTTGTCCCAGACTTGGAGGACCTGAAGCAGGCAGAGCCTCAGCTCTACAATCTCCAGGGGTTAATGAGGTTTTTTTTTTCACCCAGGAGAGGAGTTATTTCCAGTGACGTCACTCCCAGCTGAAAGCTTATGAACTTTCCAAATTCAGAGAAGAATTGCGAATACTGTGTGAAACCTTTTCTCACCCGAGGTTGAAACCTTTGCCAAGAGCCCTCTCAGGGCAAGGATCCCACCGCTAGTCTGAAAGTTCAAAAGGTAGGAGCCATTTCTCACTATCAGTGTTTGTGAAACCCAACTGAAAGGGAAGATCCTAATTACATTTGGCATTTCTAATAGTCAGTCTCGCGCTAAACAAATGACATCATTTGTGGCATTGGCAGTAAAAGAGCCCACTGTAAGGGACTGTAAACAACACTCCATCCAGCCTCATTCTGCTCTAACAAAGGAAAGGGAAAGGGGGGGGGAATCTCGCTAAACCACCGTGATGTCCACTTTTTTTTTTTTTTTTTTTTTTTTTTTTTTTTTTTTTTTTTTTTTTTTTTTAAGGATTAGACATGTCCTGATACCTCTGCAAAATGGTGTTGAGACGGTGGATGAAGCACACCCAGAAACTGGGACTTTTGGCAGCCCCAGGGAAATCCCTGCACTCTGCAAAGTGAAGCAGCTCAGGCTGGGGGCTTTCTGCCTCTGAATTTTGTGGGTCTTAAAGATCTGTGAGGTTGGTTTGGTCATGGAATGCTTATTTGATATTTCCATGGGATGAATTTTCCAAACCAGTACTTATATTCTCAGTTCCTCTTGGAAAAACGTGTGCTCCTTTCTCTTCACCTGTGGGGGTCACAGCTCAGCTTCCCCCTCTGTTCAGGGGGGAAGGGATGGTTGTATGTAAGCCTAGAAGGAGCTCCCTCAAGAGAGGAACTAATCAGCTCCTTCAGGGATGAACTCCACAGAATTTTGGTGTAGAAATGAATCAGCCTGGCCTGAAGGAAATACCATGATGCAGGAGCTGTGCACCAGATCATAATTTAGGGAACAGACAAACATCTCTCTGTATAATATGTAAGACTGCTCAATTTCAGTCTCAGGCTGTGTATTTTCTGGATTTTCTGTGCAGCAGACTGTCACAGGGCTGTGCTGGGAATCAGGACAACACCAGCTCAGTGACCATGCTGCCAACACCAGAGGATTCTTCACAGCTCTTCTTTCCTCGTAATGATCCTGCTTGACTCTGCTTAGTTTGTGATATTTGAGGGCATTGCAGCATGGGGTGGTAGGAACATAGCCCATTAATTGTAACAGGATGCGGGTAGGGGAGGTTTGATATCTACATGCCCGTAGCTGTAACCTGCATCCAGCTATTTTCAGCTCTTCATGCAAATAAAAGCAACATTTGCATTCAAATTGCCCTTAGTGCATAGATGTGATGGATGATAAATTAGAAGTGCAGTGCAAGGACAATACTCATCTGTTTCATGGCAAAGAGATACTTAACTTTTTTCCTTGCCAGGTTCTGTAGATGGATGCCTTTTGCCAGATTTCTTTTTAGGCAATTGCAATCACCACTGAAAAACAACTGTTCATTTGGACTGGGAGCTGGAATATTATCTTAATACTTCCCCACCACTCAGTTTTTGAAACCTTCTTCCTAGCTGCACTTCAGATGGCTTCTTTATCTTAAGGAAATGGCTTCACTTTGGTCTTATTTTTTTTTTCATTTCCAAAGTATGGGATACATTCTTGATCCGAGCCTATGGGAAAATCCCCTCACTTATGAAAGGGGATGTGTTCATAATGTTCCTTTCTCTTATTAATTTAGTTACAAGGCGCTCTCTGAATCCTGTTCAGTATCACCATGCAAACCCTTTCACGCTAGTTAGGCTCCATTGACAGGAGCACTTGCCTTGCCGAGTGTGAATGAGGCCATTTATGCTTAATAATGATAATAACCAGCAGTTGGAGACTGGGGAAAGAAAGGAAAATAAAACCCCGCAGAACTTTACAGGAAAGGACATTTAGTGTTGCCAGGAGGGTGAGGAGGTCAGACATCTGGTGGTTAGTCTCGCCCTGGATTACAGCAGGAATGCCTGGCTGTGGAGGTGGGGCTGGGCTGGCCACCGTGGCAAAGGAGCTCGTGGCCAACAGGACATCGGGGTGCCCCAGTGCGCCCCCCATTTGCACCAGGCCTCTTTTGTTTGGGGATGCAGAGCACACAGTGAGCTCGTTCTGCACAGCCAAACTCCTAATTATCAGCAAGGAGAAGTTAATGCCCTGGAAAAAATTGGGAGATTAAGTTGGGGTAAAGACTACCAAGGAAATATTTAGGAAATTCCTCAGAAATCAAATCATATTCATCCTGGTGAGCCATGAAAATGCCCAAGACACAGGATCACAGGGACAAGTGTGCCCTCAATGGGTGGTCCCAAGCTTTCTAGGCACAGAAGCCAGTGACAAACCATCCTCCCACTTGTAGGTCTTTCCATAAGGAGCCCCAGGCATTGCTGCTTCCTTCCACTCCTGTAAGGAAGGAACATTGTGAAAATGCTGCACCTGAGAGAATCAAACCCCTGCAGAGTGCTCCTGAGGGGGCAGTTGGATAGAGAATTCTTAGGGTCAGCTCTCATTTGGCCAAGGTCACTAAAAAACAGAGTAAAGCCTAAATAATGCTGAGCCTGCAAGTTGTATCTTAGTGTCAAAGTGGTACTAAGATATACTGTGATACAAAGTGGTACAAAGTGATACAAAGATCTTATTATGTATTTCCTTTGGTGCTGCAGCTTCAAACCCCCAGCATTTCATTGTAAGTTATCTCAGACATTCACTGTATTCAATTTATGTTCATCTCCATCTATTTTTAACAGAAAATAAACTCAAATGCACATTGGAGCAAGATAGTATTTCTCTGGAGTATCATGAGGCTGCTTGATCACATCTTTTCCTGGCACTTAGTCCATCAGTTTATGAATTATTTTGTTACACTGAGTACATAGTTGATAGTTTAACGGCTGGGAGTGATTGTTCTCAAAATATGGATGGAGCTGTCATGAAAATACATAGCTAGGGTTGCTAAGGCATGGTTAAATTAAGGCATGCATTGAATTCTCTGTTGTTTTAGCTGTTCTTTCCTTGCCATGTTTGGAGAACATCTTATCTCGTGCAATCTTCCAGGACATTTCACTGGATTCCCCATCAGGCTGTGACTTAACCCAAGGCTTTGAGTCACCAATTTGCCATCCCTGGGCTCTGGCCCGTGCAGCAATGGAG
This sequence comes from Phylloscopus collybita, assembly GCA_027886175.1. Classification (NCBI taxonomy): domain Eukaryota; kingdom Metazoa; phylum Chordata; class Aves; order Passeriformes; family Phylloscopidae; genus Phylloscopus; species Phylloscopus collybita. Next base: position 6,614,323 of record JAJNNQ010000019.1, on the reverse strand, counting down.
GGGCAGTGATTGGCCTCCAGCACTGCCTGTTTTGCAAAACCAGGAATTCCTTCCAGCCCCTTTGAACTAAATTCTGAACAGACTTGCACTTCAACAGAGCATTTGGCTCCATGATACACAGGAAGGTTTTCAAGAGCACAGAAAAGTTCAGACAACAGTAAGAGCTGGTTTTCTAGAATTTGGTTTTTAAGGGTTTAAAAAGCACTGATAGCAACAGATGGAGTCCACGGAGATTTTCAGAAATACATATTGAAATGCCATCCTGGGTTTGTTTCCCAGAGGCCCATGCAGCAACTTGTTCAGAGAAGGACACCACAGCAATTGCAATTAGAAACTCAGATAAAAAAGATTTTCATTGAGTATCTCTGTCCTTCTGATAGACCACAGCATTTCTGGCTCCTCTTGAGAGAGCTCAGCTGACACCAATTACATCTCTGGTCATGTGTGACCTGTCCCTGGGAATATTTTTCATGGAGCCTTACTGACAGATGTCATGTGCATGGGTGGGATGTAGGAGGCATAATTACCCTAAATGCAGTTCTCCATAAGCAGCCCACCTCAATATTCTCAGTAGGTTTAGTCTGTGCCTCCCCATCTATGCACAGTGAAAAAGAATATGTACCAAAACCTTACTTCTGAGCAAATACCTATGGGAAAAGAGCATTACTGGCAATTCCATGCAAGGTCTCAAATCCATTCAGGTATTTGAAACATGAATAAAGGGAAAACTTTGGACTGAAACTCAAGGAAAAAAAAAAAAAGAACAACCACCAAAACCAACAAAAAACATGACCCAAAAGAAAATAAAAGGCCAGTCTATGAACATGTGGAAATAAAATTTTCAGACTTGCTAAGTGAAACCCTGTATTTATCTCAGAACATCCTATTGCTCTGGACAAAGGAAATGCACAGCAATAAGGGCTAGCAAAGAAAATAGTTTATCATCAAATTCAGTGACATAGACTAGTAACTACTCACTGCAACTGCAGTAAACACCTTTCTTGTAAATCCAGCAAATAAATATCCACTGCCCTGTATGTGATCTTCAGGCTGCAGTGAGGGTGACCCCAAGTATATCCCAAGCACATGGGAAAAGGATCAAAACAAAAAGCACATGATGGTTCTTAACAGAAATGTCATTATCCGTGGAAAGGACAAACACACATGGCCTTCAGATTCATGGAGAACAATACCAGGGCTGCAGCAGGGCTGGGACTGGGAAAAGCAGATGCTGCCCAAAGTGGGATCTGCTGGTGGAGTTTAACATGCACAACACACATCAGGAAATCAGAGCCCTTTCAGGAGAGTCAGAAGAGCTCACAGAAAGTGCATTTCCAGCAAGCATCAATGAACCAAATGACAGTGTCAAGAGGCAGAACTCAGCCCAGTAGCCCTAAGTTCACTTGGTCTGGTTGAGTTTGCCCATATATTCAGCGTCTTGGTAAGAAAGGAGCCAGTTACAGAAACAAGGCCTGGCTTAAGGTCAGGAGCTGCTGAAAAATGTAGGAACAATTCTGCAGCATTTCCTCTTAGAGATGCTGTTATCCACAGCAAGGAGCAGAACATTTCAGAACATTTTAATTTTACTTGTGCTTGTTCATGTAAAATTAAAAACTCACACAAAACAAAGATCCCTGAGACACATGGGGAGGGGGGAAATCCCCCCCAAGCCACATGTTTTTGGCTCCTCCAAAGACAGTTTAACCCTCAAATCCAGAGCTGTTTATGCAAATGTAAGAAACCCTCTAGATTTTAACATGTGCCAAATCCATTGCTTTGGCTAGAAACTCAGATTAGCTTTGGGCCAGTGTAACAGACTAAGAGATTTATTAAGTCACCTTCACAGTGCCTGCCATAATTTTATAAACCAAATACAACATGCAAAGAATTTTAGAAGCATCCAAAGGCAATATTGGCCTCCACATACAGGACAAAGCTGTGCAGACTGCATGGAAGTTACCAGCATTGTTTCTGACAACTGAAACATCTTAATTCTTTTGGCATTAAAGGGAGTTTGCAAAAACGTCTTCATTCTTCCACATTCAGAGTAACAGATGTGAAAAATTTAAGCCATGTTTACAGCTGAGTTAGAGCTAAGACATGGCTCAACCATGAAAAAAAGACAGATACATCTCACTAGATAAAATAGACAAATATTGGTGGTGTTTATGTTCATGGTGTTCGTGAGTATCTCCAGAGAAATTATCTCCATGAATGGTCCTGGTGGAAGGCATGAAACTCCCTCTGTGTGTGCAGCTGGGAACTCATAGTTTTCTGTGCCACAGCTAACAGATGAGAGAGAAAGAAACCTCCACACTCAGCCTGTAGGAATAGGAAAGGTCAGGTCACCACATTTCAGGTCCCCCATTCTTCTCCCACACCAAGGTATTTGCAGTGAAACTTTGGAGCTCTAAGAGGAGGCAAAGACTGAAGCTTTTCCTCGTCTGCCATTAGCAGGCACAAAGAGGTGATTTGATGCTCAGAGTCCCAGCGAGGAGGTGCAGGCATCTGCATCCTCAGTCCTCACCACTGCAGCACTCCCAGCCTCCATGGATCTCCTGTGGGATCTTGTGGGGCCACTGCTGTGCCTTGTGAGCAGGGTCAGGTGAACAGCAAAGCTCAGGCCGGGAGTGACCTGGAAACAGCTGGGTGCTGTGCAGGGAGGTGGCCACAGCACCGGTGTTGCTGTTGGCTGCCTGCCTTGCCCGGGGCATCTGAAGGGCTGGGGCATCCAAAGGGCATGCAGGGAGTGCAGGAGCTGCAGCTGCCCAAGGTTTAGGATGTGAACGAGCCTGTCAGGGCAAAGGAAAAGCAGCTTGTGCCCTCAAACTGTTCTTCCCCTTCCTTTCTAAACAAAACCCCAACTTACTCCAAGGCTGAAAAGATTATTAAGAGGACAGGGGTGACAGCTTCTCTAAAAGGATTTTTAAAAGAATCCTGTGATTTTTCAGAGTGTTATCTTAGGGAGTGTTATCCCATCAGCATCACGTGAGGCTAAAACTCCCCTCGCTCTCAGTGAACCCAGCCCTGGCACTGGCACACGAGCTGCCAGCCAGGAAAACATGCAAAGCAGCCACTTGAAAAACAAAATTCCCCACTTTCTCGTGCATGTGGAATGAGCATGATTTATCTGGGAAGGAATTTGCCCTCAGTGTTGATCTCCTTAAAAGAGACTGTAACTAAAATAGCTATGGGCGGCTCAAAAATTAACCAGTTGTCATATGCAGTGGCCTTCCCATTACTCACCCTCATGTTAACCCAAACTCTCATCCCAGTGTCCATGTCAGTATGTCCTTAGGCACTCTCCCCAGCAGAGAGGGCAGAGATGGGTATCCCTGCAGGGTGATTGCTCATTCCACAGAGGAGCTGGAGCACCACTGTCACTGGCAGCTGGAGCAGAAGAGCTGTTCCCAGCCTGCCTGGGCAGAGGGCTTCCCAACAGTGGGAGAGTTATTTGAGAGGCAGGGAAGAAGCCAACTGACACAAATGGCTCACCCAGACAAACAGTCAGGATTGCAAATATCAGGAAGCAGGATTAGAATCACAATTTGTTGGCACAGACGTTATTGGCTTAATATTGTTTGTGAAACCTAAAATGAATTGATTGGGGGAAGGAGGGGAATCAACCACCCACCAAAAAAAACTCGCAAACAAAACAGTCTGTCCTTTGTAGGTTCGTATACAAACTCTCCCACACAGCCTGGGACCAAGTTTTGGATCAAGGCCTCAGCTTGGCTTTCGTTTACTGGCCAAAAACAACGGAATGGATTTACAGGGGGGGCAGGGCTGGGCAGTGTGAGGGAGGTTGTCATCTTGTGTTGGCTGGGCTGGTTCGTGTTTCCCTGTCTGCATCCCAGCTGTAGCAGCCTTTGCAAGGAGGAGGGAGAGGAATTTATCTCACTTTATAAAGGTCCTCTCTCCTGATGAGTGCTCCGAGCTGGGTAGGATTTAACCCCTCACACCTACAGCTGTCACCAAGAAGTGATATCAAATATGAAATGCCTGAGGTGATGGGGCACACCTTGGGCAGGAGAGCTGCTGAGGGCAATGAATGCCTGGGGAAGCTTCAGACAATTAGGTGCTGTCCCACGCTGAGGCATCATCAGGATGTTTGTTCCAGCATCATAAGGATGATGAGGTACCACCTGATGCAGCAGCAGGTTTGCCAAGTCTTTTAACTCACATCATGATTCACAAAAATCTTTGGTTCAGTCTTTTGTTTAGAAAAAAGCAAGAGGTTTTAATGACCCTTTAAAGACATAACTACAAGGACTGCCAGATTAACTTGCCAAAACAGCATTATTGAGCTCCTGGAAATTCATGGCAAGGAAAGGTGGTTTTAATGTGCCTCATTTAACTCCTCTTATTCAGAGGAGCCAGCAGGTGTGTTTCTGTGAAGCACTCTAGATGCTAATGGAGACAGCATGCAGTCAACAGCCTGTGCCTTGCTAGAACTGGAGTTACACAGCTGGAAGGAAAAATACTCTTTTTCTCTTCTCCCCAGAGGTCTCCAGAGGCAAAGGGATTTTTTTTTTTTCAGTCCCTCAAGATCCAGGCTTTTTATTCCTCTCCACTGCTTCAGCCAGAATTTATCCTCACCTCACTGTGCACTTCATACAGTTCAGATACCCCATTCCAGCAAACTTCCCATGATGGACTAATGCCCAAATATAGAGGCACTTATTTATGTACTACTCTTGCAGTGTCAAAGTAAATACTAAGTGATTTTCTGGAACACAGCTTGAATACCTGCCCTAAGCAGCTGATTATTGCTCTTGGAGCAAAGCAGCACAGCCTGGCTCAAGTGAACCAATGTCCACAGCAACAAAATCAGGGCGATGTCACAGGTGAGACAGGACAGATGTGTGTTTGAGGCACAGAAAACCCTCACTGTCCTGCTCACTCGCCTGGGGAACTGCTTTAGCACTTCACCTGAAACACCACCATGCAGTTTCTGTACTCGGCCCAAGCTGCTGCAGTTCCCATGACCCAGCACAGCCTCTCCCGTTTTCCTTCCTGCAGACCCAGCTCCCCACGAGGTGCAGTCACTGCCAGCCCCACACTCACGCAGCACTCAGTGCTCCAGGCTGAATTCCTGTTTTTTTGCAAGAAGAAACTGAAAGCTGCCTCTTCCCAAGAGAGTGACTACTGGCAGTGACTTGAGAGCCCACTGTTTTACCCCACAGATGAAGGCTCTCAAACGATTGAAGATTCACTGATCTGAAAGCGGGATGCTGTAGCACTGCTTATCCTGCCCTCAGGCAGAGTGGAAGTGGAACGATTCTGGTCTTTGCTTCCCAAACTGCTCCATCTGATGGTGAATGGGTGTAAAACATATCCGTGACCCTAGAAATACCCTTTGCTCTAATCTTCCATCCCAGACACCAGCTCCTTTGGCAGCCTCGCAGCACGATGCCAAAGCCCTCACCGAGCTATTCAAATACCCCTTAGCACAGAGGCTCAAGTGCTTAGGAGGGGGGTGTTATGAAAGTGCCGAACACAGCTACCTGTGGAAGGGACCCTCCAGACCATCAACTCCAGCCCAGCATCCCCAGGGCAGCAGCCTGGCACCGGTGTGAGAGTTTGAAGTGAGGTGATGTCTACCCCCTCCTCCCCAAGGCGGGCAGTGCTCCCAGGTGCAGCCTGGACCCATCGGGGATGCTGTTGGTGAGTGTGCAGAGCACCCAGCACCACCCCCAGATTTTGCCAAGGGGACATCTTCTACTCCTGGGAACATAACAGCCAGGGAAGGAGACAGGAGAAGAAGAGACAGATCTTTATTGCTTGACTTTGTGCTCCCTAGGGACAGCAGTGCTGGGGACCTCTCCCCCTGGCCAGTGCTCACTCTCCCACTTGCTGCTGGTGCCAAGTGTGTGGCAGCAAAGATCAGGATTGCAAACAATTGCTACTGGGCTGGGTGCATCCTAACACGAGACAGGAGACAGTTGGAGGAGATAAAAAGGGAATTATTCTGCTATTTCCCACAACGGAACTCTAGACTGTGCTAATGAGAGATGAGGACACCTTCTGCAAGCAGAGCAGTTTGAAGCAATTATGCTGTTTCCCTTGTTTCATTAGACCTTCCTGTGTCGCTCTGAAGAACACAATCCTTCCTGACGTCCTGCATCTGCTTTGCTCCATATCCATGTTCCTTTTTCTCCACTTACTGTTCCTCCCATGCAGGTATTTGTAGAGCAGTGCAGCCAGCAGCTGATGGGCACAAACTCCCCAGCCCCTCTCGCCTCCGTTTCCCTCTGTGCAATGGGTTTCTGGAAACAATGTTGGATTGCTCCTGCTTACTAAATCAGTCCTGGTTTTTACAGCACCATTTAAACTACTTCCTCAGGAAATTTCACAGGCACACTGGCAGGCATTGATTTCAAGCAGAAAATATCCCAGCAGGAAACTTAAAAAGGAAAGATGTGCTGTAATTATATTTGTTCTGGGCTCTCAAGGCAGAGGAAGATGAGATATAAACTAACACATGCACTGGAGCTATAAGGTGCAGTAATGCTGTCATTAATGCCATCAAAGCACTCCAGAGCACAATTCAGAGCACTTTTCTTGCGAACAGAGTTTTGAAACTGAAGTGCACAGCTTTCTATTTGGTCACACACGTGATCCCAGCAGCATCAATGCTAAAATCACTCCACAATCCAGTCAGATAGGCACTAACAGTTAAATAACCGTGACAGCTTCTGGCTCTCCAAAAGAATGGACATGCAAGTCCAGCCTTTCAGTCAATTTCTAGAAAGAATAAATGCTTTAATAGAAGAAAGAAAACTGCACAATGAAAGGGGATAAAGACTGAGACATATGAAAGTATTCACACAGTCACAACAACTGACATTGATTTTACAGATTGTCTAAAACTGACTTTTTCTCAGCCAGTTTAGGGCCTGCACATACAGTCTGCCCTTTACCCAACTGTAAATTTATCTGTGATGCTTTTTTCCTTCAATGCATATATGATTTACAAAGCATGGATGGAGTTTCACCCTAAGGGTGATACTCATTTTCAAGTGAAATTTCCAAATGAAGAAATGAGGGTCGGGGTAGGGGATGACTAGATTTACAACTTCTTTTGTTTCAATTAAACAGATTTAAGGTCTGTTCTCTGAAAGGAGAACCCCACTAATGAAAAGGTAAATCCTGCTCTGCTATCCTATCCCAAATCCAACCCCTCATGTTGGGCAACATGGACAGTCCAGAGCCAGACAGTATCACATAAAGGTTTAGAGAGGGATTAAACCTGTTAAACAAGATCACTGGGGGTGAGATTGAAACCACAGACCTCATTGAACAGGCTGTAAGTGGGCACCAGAAGCCACTGAACTAGCATATTTTCACTTTTAATGTCTTTGAACCTGCACTGGTAAAGACAGTTTTCCTGCAGAGTCAGTCCTTCTCCAAAGCAGCAAAGCCAATAACTTCACTCAAGGGATGAATACAGTGAGGATTTTGCTGACGTTTAGCCATACTACTAAAAAAAAAACCAAACCACTATGTAATTCTTGTGTCTGAAAATTTGTCAAATAGAAACTGGATTTTTTTTTTTACCTGATTTTGAAGTAATATTGTCATTTGTATTTGTGACATACAAATATCACATTTATTTAACAGGCGAAACACACTAATTATTTTATATCTCTGCTCAGAGCAGGTTTACCTCTTGTAGTTTGCAGGAGTAAAAAAATCTTATTACTGGTACAGGAAATTCAGGCATAACTTTATAACAATGTTTTATAGATCTGCTTTGTGGATAGGGCACACCTGGAGACACTCCTTTCTCTCCTGGCGACTTGTTCCACTCTCCTCACTACGGAGCTGAAGAAGAAATCAAGTTTTGGTTTCCAGCTCGGGTTCGCCTTGTTACAGCGCGGCTATTTATACTCTCTGGAACAATGGGTGACCTTGGCCCGTGCCTGCATTGTCCCGCAGCGTTCCCACCCCGCTCCTGCCTCCCTGCCCGCCCCGAGGCTGCCAAGCCCTTGGACAAGGGGTGGGGACATCACAGGAATCATAAACAAAGCCAGGCACAACGCTCAGGGCTCTGCCGACAGCGTGTCTAAAGGCGGGGAGAGGTGATTTCTCCCTCCCACGGCAAACAGGGATAAACTGCCCTGCTGACCACTGTCATGGGATTGTTTCTGTGCTTCTTCCAGTGCAAGCAAACCTCTCCCTGGTGGGTTTCTTCCTTTCTTCCTGGCAAACAAGCCAGGTGTCCTGCTTTTCCTGCCGGGTTGTTTTTGCCCTGAGGAAACTGCAATTGGAGAGGTGCAGGGCGTTCCCCGCTGCCCTCACCCTGCCCAGCCCCCGTGCCCCGCTCCTGGGGCAGCCCCTGTGCCGCAGGGGAGGGGGATGCTGCCAGCCCTCGGACAGAGCCGGGAGATTGCCGGAATCTCCGGGAGAGCCTGGCAGGGCTCGTGGGCAGATCCCCGGCGCGGCTGTGAAGGCAGAGCCGCGATATGCCACCCAGCCAAGGAGCCGGGAAGGAAGGGGTGCCAGGAATCCTTCCCGGGGCAGGCAGAGGTTCCCTCGCTTGCCGTGGGGTCAGATGGAAAATCCCGCTGTGTCCAGCCCCGCCCGTGGGGAGCCCAGGGCTGCAGAGGTGCGGGTGCTGCTCCGGCCTGGCTGCGCGGCGGAGATCCCCACCAGAGGGACCTCTTGCTCAGAGCCGGCAGCGCCGGGCTCCGGCCACCCCAGAGCCTGGAGAGCCGGGCTCCGGCCATCCCAGAGCCTGGAGAGCCGGGCTCCGGCCACCCCAGAGCCTGGAGAGCCGGGCTCCGGCCATCCCAGAGCCTGGAGAGCCGGGCTCCGGCCATCCCAGAGCCTGGAGAGCCGGGCTCCGGCCATCCCAGAGCCTGGAACACCGGGCTTTGGCCATCCCAGAGCCTGGAGAGCCGGGCTCCGGCCACCCCAGAGCCTGGAACACCGGGCTTTGGCCATCCCAGAGCCTGGAGAGCCGGGCTCCGGCCATCCCAGAGCCTGGAGAGCCGGGCTCCGGCCACCCCAGAGCCTGGAACACCGGGCTTTGGCCATCCCAGAGCCTGGAGAGCCGGGCTTTGGCCATCCCAGAGCCTGGAACACCGGGCTCCGGCCATCCCAGAGCCTGGAACACCGGGCTCCGGCCATCCCAGAGCCTGGAACACCGGGCTTTGGCCATCCCAGAGCCTGGAGAGCCGGGCTCCGGCCATCCCAGAGCCTGGAGAGCCGGGCTCCGGCCATCCCAGAGCCTGGAACACCGGGCTTTGGCCATCCCAGAGCCTGGAACACCGGGCTCCGGCCACCCCAGAGCTGGGGAGCGCCAGGCTCCAGCCGTCCCAGAGCCTGGAGTGGCCACCCCAGCCGGCCATCCCGCTGGGCAGCATCCCGCCCGTGCCCAGCGCCCCGCTCCAGCTGGCCAGAGGCAGCTCTGTGCTGTCCTGCTTCTCCCTGTGTCAACGCCTGGGTTCAGCTCTTCCAGAGGAGAAGCCAGGATTTTCTGGGTAGGGTGGGAGGCTCATGGAGGCAGCATCTCCAGCAGCACGGGGCATGAGGGAAGAGGGCAGCCCCCCTTGGGTGAGCCCCCTCACAGCTCCATCCTCACGAGGTCATCACAGCTCCCCTGAAATGTGACTGTTGACTGAAGTCAAATTCCTGCAGTGATGGTGAGGAGCAGCAGCCCTCACCTGGAGCCCAAGCTCAGATGAATATCCAGGGATACAACTGCCAAGTCCCAGGAGAGCAAAGCCCTGTTTTTATTTTCAGAGAAAAGACACATGCTCCCTGTTCCAGCATCAGCTGCCACCAGTGCATGTGAGGAGGGAGGTGCAGGAGTGACAAGGTGCTTTTGGCCTCACAGCTTGGCAAAGCTGCTGAGGAGCCACCATGTACCCACTGCAAGAGCATGGGGACTTAAAGGTGTCAGCAGCTTCTACCCTCCCACACCCATTCCAAATCAAACCTTGGTGAACAAGAGAAGATGCACGTGCTCATGAGACAGACCAAGATCCAATAACCATTCACTGGGACTCACATTCCTTTTCTACCCCATTTAGAGCAGGACCTTGTATTTGCAGTTTAAATCCAAGGAGAGAGAACATTTCATCCCTCACCATAGTATTTGTGTAGGGATTTAATTCTGACTTTCAGATTTCCCAGGCAGAATGGAATTGAATAATTTTCATACAAGGTTTTAAGTAAATGGATTCCTCATCTCCAGTTAAAAACCAGTTTCTTGTGGGATCTTCCCATCCACACCTTGAAGGAGAGATGGAACACCCAGTAATGCCCCAAACCAAGAGGCCAGATACAATTAACCCCTCCCTGGGTAGACTGGAGGCTGAACAGACCAAGGGGACATGATCAGAGTGTCTTTTTAAGGCTGCACAATTTCCTCCTCCCTCTCCTATCAGGACCCTGAGCTGGCAGGGTGCCCAGGGGCAGCAGGAGCCTCTCATGGAAGCAGTCCTGACTCCTGGCTTCTCTGGTGGGAGAGTTTTTTTCTCTCTAGCATGTATCTGAGTATAATTATGCTCCCACAACAATTGGATTAGAGGTTAGATTGCCTCTCCAAATCCCCAGGAGAGCCACAAGAACAAGGAGGGGCTATGGAGCTGCAGTTTGTGCCAGCACACACCTGCAGCAAACCCCAAGCAGCCTCACAAACAGCACCCAGCAGGTCACAGAACTGGGAATCTGTGACCCAGCAGAACCCACAGCAGCCACTGCCTCCCCTTTCCCCAGAGCCTGGCTAAGCAAAGGCAGCCCCAGAGCAGGGAGGCTGGGATGGATTTAATTGCTGACGATATTTGCAGAAGAGGCTCAGGGGTGAGTAAACACACACAAACATTTATGAGCAGAGGTCTGGGATTAGGCCCAGTTTCCAGATGGTTTCCTTGGGAAGGCTCTGGGATTGCTGCTCTGTCACAGCATGTGTGGTGCTATCAGGAATACCACTTTAAAACCTTTCTCTGGAAATACTCAAAGCACAGAGGTTTCCTTCCAGACTCACATTCCCAGCACCACCTGGTGCCTCCATCCAAGCTGCATCTCCCAATCACATCACTAAATTTTACAGAATTTGGCTTTAAAAGCCTCTTTTGCCTCACATCACCACCAAATTTCATTTCTGCTGTTAAAACATCCACCAGTTGTTGGGTGTTTTTTGCTCCCATCTGAAGGCACCACAGTTCAAACATGCTCTGAATGTATCACAAATCAGATCTAGATTTTTAAATAGAAAGATAATTTTACTGTGGAACAATTTTCAGTGTTGATAGGAATGGTAGTTCTAAATGGTACCTCAAAAAAGTGCTAATCACCCATATGCACGACTCCACCTGTTTAATAATAAACTTTGTACTGTTTAATAGGGAGATGGCAAAACTCCAATCTCAAAATTGCTCCCAGCCTTTGCAAACATCTTGTGATTTCTTGCCTGAATGATAAGGTCCAAAATGAGCAGCTTTTCCATGAGTAAGAAATAATGACTGCAAGCAAGAATCACCAGGGGCCTGCCTTATGCACAGATTAATTCTTGTATTGATGTTAAGGGGGTTTCCTTTCCTGATATGATAATTTCCTTTAACTGCTGAACTTGGAAGGGAGCCATCCCTGTGCAGCTGGGCAGGGCTGCACTGTGCTGGCCATGGAGATGGTATTTTTGGAGTGGGGGGGCTGCACCCAGCTCTCTGCTCCCCAAGTTTCATAGGGTGGTGTCAGGGGGAGTCATCCCACAAATTTCAGCAGTGAGATGCTCCAGCCATGCTCTGCTCCCTGGCAGAGGAGGAAAGCCCCCAAGCTCTTCCTTGGTTTGCTGCCCACACAAGGGGATGTCTGAGGGGGCTGCTGCTCTGTGAACACAGCAGCCCCATGCCAACTCCTGGATGTTCCACTAAAAAGCTCCGGTCCTGTTTAGTCTTAGTTTTCCCTTTTTGGGCAAAGGGTGTCTCCTCACCTGTGCCTGGTGTCCCCATCCTTTCCTGGCCCTTTGATAGTATAAAACCATTACCCCTTTTCCTGAAAAAGGTCAATTTTGGTTAGATGTAAGGAAGATTTTACAATGAGGGTGGTAAAACACTGGCACAGGTTCTCCAGACAGGTGGTGGATGTCCCATCCCTGGGAACATTCAAGGTGAGATTGAATAAGGCTCTGAGCAGTTTGGTCTAAAAGGTGTCTTGGGTCATTACAGAGATGTTGGACAAGAAGACTTTTACAAGGTTCCTTCCAAGCCAAACCATTCTATGATTGTGTGATCCATCCCTTGTTGCCTGTTGCAGCCTTTTACCTTTCCTCCTTGGCACCCTCCAGGTCCCTCTCCAGCCCCACAGCTTTCCCTCAATGGCACACGTGTGCAGATGCTGTTTTGATGGGTGATTGAGCAACATCTCCCTGCAGCAAACTCCAGGCAGCACCAAACCAACATCTGCTTCAAACCCTGTTTCCTCAGTGCCCCAGATGTGATTTCAGCACTAAGTCATGTTTCCTCAGTAGCTGAAGCAGCGATGCTCTAAGGATTATGTGTCTGCCTCATCAGGCTGAGTGCTGCCCATTAGCACTCCACGGGCTTGAAAGAAACAATTCAACAAAAACCAAAGAGCTGCAAAGGGGAAAATATTCCCCACGGCCAAGCTGAACTCCCACTGAATTCCCTGTAAGTGTTTCCACTGATTCCAGGGTGAATTCATTCCAGGGCCAGTGCTATCCAGGAGGCAACCTACAAATGGATGATATTTCTGTGTGAGTCATCTATATGTGCAGGCAAATTTAGCTCCTTTCTCCACTATGTCTTTTGTCTTGTCATTGCTGTTTATGTGAGAGCTCTGTCCTTCTGTCACCTCAACCCTTTAATGAGCAGACACTTGGCATCATACACAGGGTGGTGACCGTAGGCTGCAGAACATGAAGCATCACCTCCCAACTTTCTGCTTGAACATGAATTTATTTCTTCCTTCGTAGAATCGTAGAATTATTTTGGTTGGAAAATACATTTAAGTTAATCAAGTCTAACCCAACACTGCCAAGTTCACCACTAAACCACATCCTTAAATGCTACGTCCTTTAAATCCCTGTGAGGATGGTGACTCCACCACTGCCCTGGACAGGCTGTTCCAATGCTTGACAACACTTTCAGTGAAGGATTTTTTTTCTAACATCCAATCTAATCCTCCCCTAGCACTGTTTCCTCTCATCCTGCCACTTGTTACCTGGGAGAAGAGACCAATTCCCACCTGGCTACAGCTTCCTTTCAGGGAGCTGTAAAGAGCAATAGGGTTCACCCTGATGTCATCATTTCCTTGTGAGCAGCACCTTCTACAACAAAAATGTGTTCCCTCCATTTTGAGAGTCACATTGCCACGAAGAAGAAAGAGGGTTTCGGAAGACCACACTGGTTTGTAAAGGGGTTTTGTTAGATGGCACCAAAACAGATGCTTGCCCTTACTCAGGTCCTAGGGAGCCCATTCAGGAGGAATGTGGCTCCCTGGCATCTCCAGCAGTGCTGTGGTTGTACCAGTTGCAGTAGTTGCCAGCCAGCTATTGCATCCTTCCTCACTGATAGCTTTGTCTAACCAACAATGTAAGAGCATGGAGTCTGGAAAAAGATGTCTGGAAATCATGCTGGGAAATGGCTTTTCAAAGTCAGAACACAGCACTCAGACATTACCTGAAATCTGATGAGCAGCAAGGGAGCAGGGAAGGAGCTATACCCCCAGCTTTGTAGATCCAGACACCAGAAATTACCCAGTAAATTCTGTGGCTGGGGAGCTTCAAAATGTTTGAAAGAAATAAGCAGCATTATCTGTTGAAAGAGTTTCAGCAAAGTGAGACCAAGACAGCTCTTCAAGAACACCCAGAAAAACAAACATAGGAAGTAAACCTTTGTCTATTTCCCCAAACTACCACTCAAGTCAATTTGAAGGAATTTGAAGCGCCTGATGTGTTTTGAGAGGGGATTGCTGAAGACACGGGCAGGGAGAAGTAATGCACTAGAGAGAGAAGCCCTTGAGAAGTGATGAGACCTCCCTCAGACCATATGTTTGACGCAAAGAAAGAAACAAAAGCTGTAATTACTTAAAGGAAACATTTCCAGAGCCAAGAATTATCCAATTAAAATAAAGGCAGATAAATACATGATGAGCCTGAGGACAAGCAGCAACTCCATATTCCCAAACTGGCCCCCTATAAACAACATTTTGTGCTTTCTTTCAGAAACTGGGCTTTCTGGAAAGACATAGACAGCCTCCACTTTGAGGCATTCTTCTGGACAAACAATTTGTACCCTGAAAATACAATCATCTCATTTGCCAACCTGTGTACTGCTGACCTGTACCTCAGGCACATTACATCAAAGCCAAGGCTTTCACCATCCACATCCCGCCCTCCATGAGGAGCCATGACCTCAAAGACTCACTGACCCAGTGCAGAATGGGATGTTGTCAGGGGATGGCCAGTGACACCTCTAGGCAGTGTGACAGGATGACATTCAGAAAGCAGAAGAAATGAAAATGCTCCATCTCCTTAGCGGGCGTTTTTCCTGCAGGAGCCAGGATAGATGTGCTTGGCTGGCTGCCTGCTGTGCTTGAAACTCATCCCCTGTCCATTTGGACCTGCCCAAATTTCTCTGACTGCACTGCATTCCCACATTACTTGGCTTAGAATCCTGGAATTGTTAAGGTTGGAAAAGACCTCCAAGATCACCAAGTCCAACCTTTGCCCTAATTGCCCTCTGCCCACTGAGCCATGTCACCAAGTGCCACGTCCATTTGTTTCTTGAGCCCTTCCAGGCATGGTGACTCTGCCATTCCACTTAACAGCATGATTGGCCAAGTGTAATCCTAGAGGGTGTTGAACTCCCACATTTTTCATAGGCTACAGCCAGAGGCTCAATAGTAATGTCAGAGACAGTCAAAGCAACTTTTTTCAGGCTATGGAAACTGGGTGTGTAATGGCTGCTTCCTGTCACCTTCCTGGGTCAGCTTCCCTACACACCTCACTGCCTTTGTTCTACACCTCATTTCTTGGTGTTAGAAGTTAAATTGTCCTCAGCTTGTAAGAGGAGAGCTCAGATTTTCTCTGAGGAAGGAAAACATATTAAAACATAAATATTAATGTAATATTACCTCTAAAAGAATGGTTGAATGACAGTTCATTTTTCCACCCTAAATGTAATTTTCAGCTTTGAAAATTTAAATTAAATTAAATTAATTTATAGCAACAAAATTAGAATCTAGATAGCTAGAGAGATTTCCTTTCATTTACAATTCTTCCCCTTTTTTAATTGCTTGGCTCAAAAGCAAGCAGAGCTTTTCTTATCAGTCTTACATGCTTATTGTTAATTTTCTTCTATAAACGAAGCTCCAGACATCTTCCTTGTAAAAGCATGCCAGAATTTACAGTGGCACCAAACTAAAGCAATAATTCCTATGGAAACTAAGCAGATTTCATTATTGTCAACATGTTTTTCACATCATAGGAAAAGGTTGGACAATTCAAATGTCATACAAAAGGTAGGATCGTTTTACTAGAGGAGAAGACTGGAGGATCCCAGTCCCTTGATATTTTAACAGTTCTAATTCCTCCCACAAGGCAGAGATCAGAACTATAGAAATACACAGAAACAAAATACTGAAACATTGTAAAATACTTCTAATTTCAGCAGAATTTGGGCCAGCAGCGGTATGCAGAAATAACCTTATTTTGCATCTCTTTCAGCTCTTAGAGAAGGTATTGGCATCACTTTTAGCTGGAGAGACTGTTGCTGCATGAAGCAGGTCTGCAAGGAGGTTTGTTAAACTGAGAAAGAGGACAGAAGACCTTCAAGAGAGAAATCCACCCTGGAGGACAATGTCTAAATTCATTTTTAATTCTCTATTCACCTTGTGCAGCCTCAGGAATGCCAGGACTGCTGGGAGATTAGACATTTATCTTTACATCCTCTCAGCATCCCACTAATTTTATTTTTATTTTTAAGTAAGCATCATTTGTCTCTCTCTCTCCTCACTTTCTCCTGCTATAACCTTTTGTTTGAAAGTTTAGGGACAGCAAGGCCAGGTCGTGCCAACACACAGTTCCTCAGTCTGTGTGGAAGATTACAGCAAAGGCGGAGCAAATGTCAAGAAGTCCTTCTTTCTTTAACCCTGAAAGGCATTGTGATTTGGAGGAGCTGCAGGGCAAAAGCCCAAGAGGTTGCAGGAGAAACCAAGTACACAGAGGAGAACACAGAATGAGTCTTTTACCATCACACAAGAACAGAGGCACTTGCAATGTGGGATCACTAATGGCAGGACAGACAAGGTCAAGAACAGCCTTTAAAGCTAAAAGCCTGTTGTTAAAATGTGAAAGGGTCCAGAGGGGAAACAGAAGCCCAAAATAAATCCCACAAAACTTGAAGAGCCTCATACCTTTGGGCTGTTTTCCACAAGAAGGGGCAGAGAGGGTGATGCCCAGAGACCTTCATCTTTCAACACTAGAGCTCAAATTCTCCCCCACAGTTTATGTACATGGTGCTGCTGAACTGGTGGCAATGGAAAGATTTAAAGGATGTAAAAGAATATTTTTTCCATTTACTAGCCCACACCCAGGTTGTTCCACTTTTCAATGGAGTAACAGAAAGTCCACCAAGTCCTGACACTGTTAAATAAATTGAAATAATCTTAATTACATGGCAACAGACACATATTTGTGCTGATGTTTAACAGATGATAAAGAAATTGAAACTTGAGATTTTTAGTTAATTTTTGAAGGATTTCTTGATGAGACCCTCAGTGCTGACTCCAGAAGAGTTCAGTCCCAGAGAGACTAAGGCTCCAGTGTGCCTTAACATCACTACTAGTGATTGCTAGAAATGTTAAAGCAGGGGCCAGCTGGTGGGTGCATGGCCCATGCCTGGCTCTCCCTCTGCATCAGCATTCCAGATTGCATAGTGGAATAACACAACCACACAGAGAGCTGCAGTCTTTGAAAACCACAGGGCCCAGCCAAAGACCTGAGCTCTTTGGTTGCAATAGAAACAAAATATTTTGTGAATAAAATCAGAGTTGAATGCTTTCTTCAAGACCTTAGGGTCACACTTAGAATTTAACATGTTGACTACAACCAAGGAAAAAATGGCACATGGTGGAGCAACAGCCAGGAATACTAGAGGGTTTGGTAGCTAATGGCACTATCCTGGTTTGGTTTTGACCATGAATTGCTATTCAAGTAGTGTCCCATCAATTTATTTTTTTAATTAAAAATTAGCCACACCTGAATGGAGGGAACCGACAGCTCTTGGGTTGAGGCTCAGTGAAATCAGTCCTGATTCTACAGGGCAAAGCAAAGACATTTCTACTTACTATGAAACATTGGTTAATAATTGGTTAAAGTGGATCACAGTACAGTAGCATATCTAAAACGACTTTGTGGATAGTGAGTTGGCTGCAAATGAAAACCCTGGACACAAAATATTGTAGACAGAATGAAAGCTTGAAACAGCAATAAATTTAAGGAAATGATTTCTGAAATCCCTAGGCTGTCTATGTACAGTCTGAATATATTAAAATTTCTATGCTCTTTCCACAACTGAAATACTCGACACGCTTGAAGGAACCCTATGTAAACAGGCAAATAACTTGCCTCTATTTTCTTTAGCAAAGCTGTCATTTTTCATGGCACTGGGTTGTGTGCATTGATACAGCAAATTGTTTTAATTTTCAAAATGGAACAGAAAAGAGGAACAGGTAGTGTGAGAGACTATCCCAGGAAAACAACACAAAAATGTGCAAAACTCTGACAAGCAATGTTCTGCAACAGCTACCTCCCCTGCCCTGCTTCTGTAGGAGAAACTTTAAATGTCTGGAAAGACCAGCCAATGCAAAGCAATAGGCATTTCCAATGAGAAATTCTAGTTTCTTTACCTGTCATTAAAATTTTCACTTTTGTCTGCAGCACCTTCCTGACCTCTTTTTCCCAGTGCTTCAAAAGAACATTCATTCTCTTTCCATTAGCTGCTTACCCTTTGCAGGAGATGGTTGCTGGAGAAACCAGCCAGAGGCTTGTCCAAAAGGCTACAGTTTGGACATGAATGCAAGAAGGCAATAGCTTTCAGTATTAAAAAGATATTTTCCATTAAAATTTAGATGTCAAGTGAGTAATTCAGCATGTGGAAGGCTACTGCTGGGAAGAGATGTTCATGTGGTAGTTAATGAGCAAAGGTCATCCAGCCCTTACAGCCTCTGGAACAGGCTGGCTGCTGGAGACGAGACAAGAGGAGCTTGACTCAAAATCTTATGGCCTCAGCCCAGGCTCTGCTAATGAGTCACTGATCTGGGAGCATTTCTTCAGCACAGCTGCCTTCAGGTCTGAGCATGGACATGCATGGTTGAAGTCTTCAGAGACACGGGAGAGTCAGACACTGTTTCCAGCATCCCCTTCAAAAACAGGGAGTTCAGATGCTCCAGGCTCCACTTATGGACCCTTCCTACTCAAGAAGTACAAGTGCTGAAAATGGACAAGTCTTCTCCATAAGTTTTTTCTCCTGAAAAGCACCCAGAGATGAGGAGCAGCAGATCAGCTTGAGGGAACCCACAGAACCCCAGAGGAGCCACCTGTTTGTGGTCTCCTTTGAGGGAGAGGAATCCCAGACACCTTTACTAGAGCCAGTTCTTTGCACCAGCAACAGAAAGGAGGCTGAGGATGTGCTCCTAAGCCTCAAGAGACACCTGGAGACCAGCATGACGTGTTTTAAGAAAGTTTTGTAGATACAGAGCAGTTCTCAGCTGCCCTATGGCAGACCATGGCCTGTTCTACTAAATGTGACTTAAATAGCTTTACCTTTATTCCAATGATTTAATGAATTCAGGAATAGCAGGGAAAACTCCAAGTAGCTCCTATATTCATCCAAACTTTCCATTTGCTTCTGACATTCCTTCTTTCCCTTCTCCCTTGGCCTCTAGGGCCAATAACATTTTCATGCCATAAGCTGGAAACAATTAAGGCAGAGACAACAGAAAAACATCCTTTACAGATTAGTTCACGTAAGTAATTGCATTAGCCTTTTCAGCAAACTGTGTTAAAGCCAAAAGGCTCCTGGCTTCAGTGGCTGCAGGAGGTTCCAATTATAGTCACCCTTGAACAAATAAAAACACAGGCTTGCTGCAAGTGACAGCAATTCTGCTCCTACAGTAATGGTGTGACACAGTTAGGACGTATCTGATTGCCAGAGACGTGGATATCTATTCTCCAGAAACAAATTACTAGAACCAGAAGAATGTGGATGGAGTTTATAGTAAACATCATCACACTACAACTTTACACTAGTGGTAGGTTTTCTGCATAAGGCTCATAAAATGTAAGGCATCTGCCTGTGCAAAATGGAGATGGAGAAAAAAAAAATCCTCATTAAAATCCAAGAGATGAAACACAGAACAAATTCCAGAGTCTTTGCCAGATTGAGCTAGCAGCAATTGCAGCCACTGGAGAACAAGCCTATATGGATGTCTGCATGCCATCAGCACATGGCTACAGAGCCTGGGTCATCATTCCCAGATCCATCTTGTGCCGTGCTTTGAAAGGCCACACGAATGTGAACATGCACTTTCTGCATGGATGGAGCTGCTGTAGGGAGCACTGGTATTACAGTACTGCATTATGTACTGAAGTACACAGATTATCTGTCTATTTACATCAAGTTTGTTTGAGTGGAGAAGCAGATTGCCCGGGGAAGCTGTGGATGCCCCACCCCTGGAGGCATTCAAGGGCAGGTTGGACAGGGCTATGAGCAACCTCCTGTAGTGGAAGATGCCCAGTGGGGTTGCAACCAGGTGACCTTTAAGATCTCTTCCAACACAAACCATTCTGTGATTTGCTGGTCTGACAGCAGTAGCCAAAGCACGTTTAGGGTGCACGTTTAGCTGCAGCAGCATGGGGCTTGCACTAGGTGATCTTCAAAGGTCCCTTCCAACCCAAACTCTTTTGTGATCCTCCCAGCACCATGGGAGTAGGAAGGAGCCAAACCAGGAGCTGTCTGACACCCACACAAGGCAGGCAGGTGTCCAGGGCCATCAAAGAAAGGGCTGTGAGCTGCTGCTGCTCCATTTCACATTTAAATTCTGGACATGGTTGAAAACAGCAAGGGAAACAGAAGGTTTACAGAAAGGTGTGGACTGAAGGAGATAACTGAAGGGTACATCTATGAATAGATCCCTGGTGGGTGAAGCTCTTTTAGAACACTAACACAAGACTTTGCTTTTGGATTGGTGTGTGGCACATACAAGTCACCAAAGGGTGGGACTGTAAGGGCTACTCAGCCCAGCAGACATATGTGCTCCAATCCATGGGGTGAGCAAGCCCAGAATTGCTCAGAGGTGGGTGCCCAGGCTGCTGGTCACCCTGC
Source organism: Phylloscopus collybita (assembly GCA_027886175.1). Lineage (NCBI taxonomy): Eukaryota > Metazoa > Chordata > Aves > Passeriformes > Phylloscopidae > Phylloscopus > Phylloscopus collybita. The sequence goes on along the minus strand of JAJNNQ010000019.1, from coordinate 6,593,966 downwards.
TCTTGTCTCTGAGCCTGACATCGTGCTACAGCCTGAGCTGTGTGTTGTTGCATGCACGTGAGTAGGTTCAACCAGTTTCCAATACAGCAGAGTCTCAGTCCTTCTAAAAGATCCAGTTTTAAGGGACTAGTGGAAATTTTGGAGTTATGGTCATTGCTTTTGTGATAAAGAACCAGAAGCAGGCTGTAAACAGGCAAGCTAAGCTTTAATGCATGGGAGGATTTTATCAAGCTATTGCACTATTGCAGCCAGGAAAAGTCAAAACTTGCTTAAAGCTGACAAGTTAATTCTCTACATTGTGGAGCCAAGAACAGATTTGAACTTCCTCCTAAATCCCCAGCAAGTTCTGTGTGCTCAAGGGGTGCCTCATGACTGGCCCATAGAGCACTGGGTGGCAGCTTAGGGTACATCCTCTCCTCCAAACTCCAGAAACCACCTGGAGCTTTGTGAGGAGCCAGCCAGCTGACAAACTGCCCAACATTAGTTCACTGTACTGAGTCCTCCCAGAGCCTTGTATGATCTCCTGGATCTCTCAGGTGGAGGAAAGCACCAAGCTGCACTTGAGGGATGGGAGAGTTTCCTCTTACCTAAATCCAGCCCAAAATACCAACCTCAGTTTCTCCAGTCCAACTGTGAGCTATGCTGTGATTGTCTCTATCTCTTACCAAAAGTCCCACCCAGGTTAGAACAAGAAAGCTTTCATCGTGCTGAAGTTTTGCATTCAGTGAATCAACAATTCCCAGCAAAGAAGGATTTCACTGGAAAATTCCTAAACCAGCTCTAATTTGGTCCTAAATGTAATAAAAATTCCAGACCAGATCCTCAAGTGCTGCAGCTCCAGTGCCTGAGGCAAGGAGAAATGATGCCACCTCAGCAGTGACCTGGCACACAGTACTTTGGCCAGCTGTTTTCCTATTGCTTTTAGGGACTTCCCAGTTTACCTTAAATAACCCAATTTGCAGTGGGCAGCTGCAATTGGATCTGTAACCTGCTCCTTTTTCCCCAGTCCTGCTGTTCCAGCCATTGTGGTGATCTCTTGCTCTGAGCTCTGTAATCCTGTGTTTGGTTGTGGCTGGTGCCACATGCTCATGCTCAACAACGTGCTCATGATTCAGTGTTTGCCTTGGTCTGCAGTGAGTCAGCTTTGCCTTCCAGGACATGCCATTCTACTTCCATGTGGTGCTCTCCACGAAACCCCACAAAAGAGACACTTGGCATTGCTCTGTTCCTGCCATTTCCCATGAGTCCCATGGATTCTGGGAGACGAATGTCAGAACAGAATCTTTGTACTTATTTATGTTAAAAAAGAATTACAAAAGATGGGTAGGAATCAGGTAATGCCCATCCAAGCTAATGGGCACAGACTGAGAAGTAACTACAGCCCAAAGCCATAGAGCAATGTCTTGGGTTATGGAAACCAAAAATGTGTATTCTATTTCATTTGCTGAAAACAGTTGGGGAGATGTTTTTCTTTACCTCTTGTAACTCTGGGAGGAGGTGGGTGGGTGCTTTTTGATAATGGGCCAACTGTTAAAACCAGGTGAGGCAGTGTTTCTTCTCTTTTCACAATAGGTCATTAAGACTTCCCAAGCTGTTCTCCTCCCCAAAGCAGTACATCCACATTCCATTGTGAGATGCTCCACCCACTCAGGGGAGCCAACCATTCCTACCTGGATAAAACTGAGATGTAGGAACACCAGGTATCTAGCTTCACCCAATTCCTGGAGGAGGACTGGACCCTTCTCACCATCACTGGACCCCTTACCACCATCACTGGACCCTTTTCTACAAGATCATCTCTACTCCACCAGAACCACATCTGCCACTCCAGGAGGACTCACTTTTGGACTGCTCCCAACACCCTGACCAACAGGGTGTCAGGTTGTAGCTCTGACTCTGTCAGGGTTTTCCAAAATTGTTGTTTGCTGGTTTGGTTGAGTGGTTTTGTTTTCTACTACATTTGTATTGTTAGTATTCCTAGTAAAGAACTGTTATTCCTATTCCCAAATCATTGCCTAAAAGCCCTTAATTGCAAAATTATAATTTGCCGGGGGTGAGGGGTTTACATTCTCCATTCCAAGGGAAACTCCAGCATTCCCTGGCAGACATCTGTCTTTCCAAACCAAGACAAGCACCCTGTTCTGGGAAGAGTAAAGTTCTTTCTAAACCAGGTTCTTATTTAGAACTTAATGGCAGGTAGCCAGAGTTTTCTCATCGATTATGTAGAAAATGGATTTAATTGCTGGCCTTTCCAAACTGGAATTGTAAATAGAGCTCCTTGTCAAAGCCATGGCATCCAACCGCAGGTCAATTGCCTTGTCTTGCATCTGCGTGTTTGGGATGCTGCTGAATCTCTGAGGTCACAGGAAGTTATTGACCATGGAGAATCTAAACAGAAGTCACAGGACAGCAGACAGGGAAGAGCTGAGGCTGTTCCAACGTGCTGATGCACAGCAGCCAACCTCAGGTCTGTGTTTCCCTGTTTTCCTAGGCAAGATCCACATCAAACTTTGACCAACCCTTGGGTAAAGCTGTTGTGAGGGATTATGAAAAGCCATACCTGGAGGGGAGGTACATGTGGAAGAGCAGCCAGCTGAGTACCCCAGACTGACACCATTAGATCTGTAGGAGTGCATCAAAGAGCTCAGGGACTTAAAACTTATCTCAGGGCAGGGAAATGCCTAAACTGCTTTTTCCAGCCTCGCTTGGTGACACTTGGGGCTCCTGGTTTCTGTGGGGGCTCCTAATGCTTAACTTCCAGTTAATATTAACTAGGAATGAGAGACAAAACATTTCCCTTTGCTAAGAGATGTCCCTCCTGACTGCCTACACATCTGCAGAGGCTCAAAGCCTCTGCACATTTCTTCTGCACTGTCTGGTTTGAATTAGACTCAGGAACTTGTTCCAAATGCCAAAACATAGAGAACTCGTGACTCATGCTCTGTCATGCCTGTCCTGGCCTTGAGGAGCCTGGTCCCTCCTGTCAGGGAGGGAAAGGAAAACCCAGTGATACTTTAAAAGGTATGGCAGGAAGGTGCTGTAGATACAGGGAGCTGCTAAGGGATCTGTACATCATGTGTGTACTCAGCCAGGGCTTGAGAACAGAAGTCAAGCCCCTGCTGCGGGTGATTTGAAGTCTAAGATGGATACATTCCACAACAGGACAAACACTCTTCTGAACAATTCCTGAGGGAAAAGTCACTCAGGCATGACAGACTATGGCTTGGCAAACCTGTGCACTGAGAGAGATGCAGCATTCAAGGGAGCTTGAGGATTGACTCTGCATGACAAAGAACTAACAAGGTATCCTGTTAAAAAATCTTGTGACTTTATGGGGATAAGATCCAAAGGTCCCCACTTTTCCAGCTGATGAAAAATTCCGTTTTGTTTCCTACCCAGTATCTGGAGTGACAGCATGAAAAAGTAATGGCAATGGGATGTTTTCTGTCATGCACAGGGAAGGAACAGACAGGATTTCTGCCAGTACCACCTGTCTGGAAAGATGGAGACTGGGTCCTTCCTTTGGCCCCATGTGCACCCTCCCAGGGTGCTGGGGTACCAAGTGAGAAAGACCAAACCTAAAAGCTGAAAGGAAAGTGGCATTTTAGAGATGGAGCTCCTGCAGTTTTCCCATGTCATGAATTTCTGGACAGTGAGCTGACAATGTAGCACACCACATTCCCAAGGAAGCTGGCAGGGACCTCTGAGCACCTTCAGTGTCTCCGACTGTTCAGCCAGCAACACTCCACTCCACACCAGACTGAAACCCTCCTTTACCACAGCTTCACAGGAAACTCAACTACTCACAGGGCTGCCCACCTGGGTGCTTTATTTTCCACCCAGAATTAAAACAGATCCATTCAAGTACAAAAGCTATGAATAAATTTGCTGCTGAACTCCAGCAGCAAAACTTCAAACTGCAATAAAGGCCTCCTGAGATCTTAGTACTATTAGCCTCTAAAATTTACAAGAATTCTCAAAGCTTAATTTTCTTGAACAATCTTTTTGCCTCTTAAGATGGATTCTGCTCATCAAAACCTACCCAGAGGGTGCAATGCAATTCAATCCATGCACTCTACTGCTCACCATGCACCACTGACCTTCTTCAAAGAAAATTAACTCACAAAGAGAAAGTGGATAAGAATTTGCTACCAACAGCCAGAAGTTAAAACCAAACAAATTTTCAGCATCAGAGAGCTCTTCTCTTTCCACTAAGGTACAATAGTGAACAGAATTTAATTGAAAAAAAGAGATGAAAAATACCTGTATATGGAGGTAATAGTGGGGATGGTAGAAACTGAGTTATTTTGATAATTTATTCTTCAAAAGAGTCAAAGTTTTTGATCTGCACCTCATTTTGAAGATGCTTGAAGAATACAGTTTCAGATTTTGTATGTGCACTGAGGACCTTTGCTTTATTCCATCTCTATTTCACTATAATTGACTAGGAAATTACATGAATCAGTTTCCAAAAGCCCAATAATGCTTTTTGCCTGAAGTTGTGTTTAATGAATTCATGAATGGCAGAAGTTGTTTAAAACAGCTAATTCCATGAAGATTTATTGTTACATTTTTCCATGTTTTAGTGCTCAAAAATATTGTTTCAATACCAAGTACTGAATGAGCAGGAATAAGAAAGTCCTAGAAAAGAACTTGAGGTGGGAGGGGGGAAAGAGGAGCAAGTCCAAAACATGAAGTGCAAGATAAAACAGGGCTTTATTCCCCCAGGTGGCCACTGCCCCCACCAGCCTGATTCCTGGCCCATTGGTTTTCTTTTGTGTATTCTTGTGGGTTTTTTTTTTCCTTGAAATTACATTAACCATGTCTATGTTGAGATATAACCTAATTTTCTTCTTTAAAGCCACCTCCTATATCACTGTGCAGACACACAGCTTATATGCAGATAGAAAATGGCCTGGTTGAAAGAAACAAGACTTCAAGAAATCATGAACTTCCCTCAGGATATGGAACACTGGAAGCCTGTTGCTATTTAGACTTTTTTTTTTTTTTTTTTTTTTTTAATACTGATCTTAGCTACAGTTTACTTTCCCCACTTAGAAACGTGGAAAAGTTTGTTCAGCTTAAAATTTCCTGTTTGGCATCAGCAGCTGCTGGCTATAATATTTATAAATATTTCAGCAGACATTTCTAGGGAAATCTGGTTACAATTAAGCAGCAGTGAGTGATGGGGCTGTGCAGTCCCTCACTCCCAGGCAGGATCGAGGTGACCCCTGGGAGGAGAGGGGCTGCTGCTGGGTGAGCTGTGTGTGCTGCAGGGAGAGTGTTAGCAGCCAGCAGCCCGACTTCAGGGGGTCTGTTTTCAAACGGGAAAGTGAAATCACTTCCCTGTGGTATCCAGATATAGTAGCTCAGGAGGAACATTTGGTCAGCAGGCCTGGGACCACCTACTCTGAGCACTGCTCACTGTGCTTCCCCCGCCCCCCAGTGCCCTCAGGCATCCCCAGGTCGTGCAGTGCAGAAACTTCTCCAAGCCAAGCAACCCTCCCAGCCCGTCAGCTCCTTGCATCCCAGTGTGTCATCCTCTCCCTGGGTACACCAACCTCAGTTTCCCCCTGATTTTCATTAATATGAGCTAAAGATCAGCAAGAGTGAAGGGCAGAAGGAAGAGCTCAGATGAAGACAAGCCTTTGATTTCCCTGGCAGGTCTGTCCACAGCTTTCTGAGGCATTCACCTCTGCAGAACCAAAGGCAGGTTACTGCCCCTTAGGCAGCCACCACCTCACCTCAGGGCTTCCCAGGGCAAATTTCTTCCCATCTTTTTTAAATAGCCTCCAATATGACCTGATCTGGTCCTTAACAAAGTAAAGCCTCCAAACATCTCAACATCTCCTTGGACTCAGGAAGATTTTTGTGCAATTGGTGCACTTCATCCTGCATGGACAGACTTTCAACCCTCGGTGCCCCATCGCTCTGTGCCGGGCAGACAAGAGGGAGAAGGTGACTTCCCAGTGAGCCAGCTCACTCTGAGAGTCAGGAAAGCCAATAAACAGTCAGGCAATGCTGCTGCCTCAGAAAACACTAACCTGAAAGAGCAAGCTGCCCTTTTTACTGCAAAGGTGCTGAGCAGGGGAGAGATTACTCAGAGGAGTGGCAGGTGGAGAGGACACATGTGCCAGTGAGTTGCTTTCCCCTCTCCTCTTGCTGTTGCCTCCCTGATGCTGCACCTACACTGTGTAAAGCCAGGGCACCCCAGAGCTTCTCCACTGGGCCCCAGTGCCACGAGTCACATAGCCAGGGGCTAGCAGAGTTTCCCATGCCCAAGCCCAGGCAGTCAGGTGTGAATGAGCATCATTCCTGCCCTGCCTGCACTCCTGGTAGAGGGCACCTCCCAAAGTGGCACCAGGAGCTCTACAGCACAGGAAATGGTCCAAGCCATCCTAGTGTGGCTCACAGTTCAGTGCTGATCCTGCTCAGCATCCCATCTTTTGGGTCCTTAACTCAAAGCCTCTGTAGCTTTAGGAAACTTTAGAGCACAGGTCGTTTTATTACAGTTTACCCATCTTATTTCAGAGTTAACACCAGCAGGAATGTAAGGCAGAGGCAGCCCGGAAGAAGAAAGTCCATAAAATAATTCTGCAGTAAAAAACTCTTATGGGAGAAGTGATTTTAAGTTCCTCATTTGCAGTTTTTACGTAAAAAGAGGCAAAATATGCTGAGCAAATGAAAGACAGAATGGCACAGGCTCACCCCCAGCCTGTTTCCGCTCCAACACAGCAGCACCACGAACTCCTTAAAGAGCAGCATTTCCTGAGCCTCAAGTGCTCGCAGATGGGGCTGTCCTGGAGCACTTTCTGCTGATGCTCCTCAGTTCCCCTTGCCTTGCGTGACTACTCTGCAGCTTGGCTTTGTTTATTCCACTTTTTCCTGCACTTTAGTTACGAGCTACGGAGAGGAACCAGCCACTTTGGTTGCTCTAATCCCTCACTGGTGCCAGCGCACGTCCACGGGGCACTGGTGGGGTGTGTCACTGCCCTTCACATGAGCCACGATTGCAAAATCAGGTCCCTTCAGCTTCGAGGGCAGGAATCACAGCATGGCACAATTGGGTTGGAAAGGACCTCAAAGATCATGCAGTTCCAAACCCTCTGCCATGGGCAGGAACACAGCAGGGCACAGTGGACCTACCATCGCCAGGGACAAGCCTGTCAGTATTTCTGTCTGAGAACTTTGTGTTCTGGCTGGTAAGAAGGGTGACCACCTGTTGCCTGGCTATGAGTAGGACCAGGTGTAACCAGGCTTGGTCCAGTCACACATCCTGAAGTTTGAGATGCCAGCTCCCAGCTGGAAGCCACATCACCACCTGAGCGTGTGTGGTGCCTAAACACATTGGTAGGGGAACACACACTTGTGCTGAGCACAGGATTAAGATGCCTACAGTTTACAGCAAATGGATGTATCTTCAGGTCACTGTTATAAAACCAGCCTTAATTATAAATTCATGACTGCTGTCATGGTCATTTGATACTTGATCTCCTTCAAAGCTATCCTTTGCCTCTTCCCTTGTGGAGGTTGATAACTTCCCAAGTGCTACATGTACAAAGATAGTATTGCAATACTTGGGGGTTATCTGGGATTTCCACCTGAAGGTTCCTGAGAAAGGAAATTGCAAACTTTGAAACAAAGGTAGAAAGCTAGAAAACTACACAGCAACACTGATAGAAATCCTGAAATCCAGGAACTTATCCTCCTGTCTCTGCAAAATTTAACAAATGCCCCAAGATGGCCTCTGGCTTCTGCACAATTATTTTCCAAACAAAAGATCTTGATTATTCTTGATTCTTCTCCCAGAAGAAGCAATTAAAACAGAATGAGTTTTGCATTTGCCAGCTAATAGGGCTTGATGCACAAGCTGCATGTGAAAGAAATGTGTGATTTCCAAAGTCAGATGAAGTCCCCTTGGAAATGCCAAACAGAGAAAGAACAGACAAATCAAAAGCCAGAGGTATCCATGCCCTCTGAAAAGCTGCAGAAAAGTCAGGGGTAAGTGTAGCAGGACAGATGTGCATGGGTCAGCTCATGGCAATTCTGTAAAGAACTTTTCAGTATCATGAATGGCATCAGTCAGCAAACCAACCCTTCCTGTCATCTTCCTTTCCAGGAGCTGAAAACAAATCCTTAGAATATTCTCCCTTAGCAGGAGATGCCTTCACCTGGCACAGTGCATGGCTCACCAGACACTGCTACCCTCTGCTCCTGCACCAACTGACTTCTCCTAGGAAAATCCTGAGCTTTTGCAAAGTGATTATAAAAATCTTACAAAACAGTAAGGGATAATTCATTGTTGGAATGCCCCACTAAATATTTTTCTTTGGAGAATTTACAGGTTTCCAAAAAATCTCTCAAATGTGTCTCCAAAAAGGACTCAAAAGAAAAAATAATGCAAGAGTTGCCTGAGCCACAGCTGAATGCCTCTGATCCCAACTGCTCCTTTGAGCCTGTCTTTCACCAGCACTGCTATTACCACTGTTTTTTCTCTTTGTCCTCCTGGGACACCAGCTAACAGTGCAGCAACTTTCCAATAAATCACATGTAGAAGTGAGAATGTCCCTACAGCAGAAAAGCAGGAGTACAGTTTTCCAGGGGCGGGCTGTGGGTGGCTTCCCCCATGGGGTCATGCTCCTGCAGCACATCTGGCTGTGCTGCCTTGGCTTCACTCAAGCCTCTGCCTGGCCTTTGACACGGGGAAGGCTTTTGCTTTCCCACTGCTCCCACACCAAGGCACAGAAAGCTGCCTTTGCTCACCCTGCAGCCTTCCCAGCCTGGCTCCCCCACCCTGGGGCAGGGCAGCTCCAAATCTCCTTCATCAGCCAAGCACACAGAGCCCCAGGATCCCGGTGGCACTGGAGGAACACGTGTTTTCCACTACAGCCCTGCATGTGAGATCTCCCTTGGGACAAAGCTCAGTGCTGCTTTTCCTCTTGCCTTAAATATTTTTGCAGAAGGCTGCCAGATAGTAAAAGAATTTTCTAGAAGAAAAGTACCTCTTGTTCATATCTCAAGATGTAAATGAGCAAAACCACAATATGAAGCTTCCCAAAACACAGCATTCTGCAGTCAGCATTTGCTTTTCCAGCCCTTCAGAGGCACCACTTTCTGTTCACTGCTCCAACCCTGGAGAGCACTGGGGCTCTGCTGGCACAGGAGTGACCCAGGAGCAGCAGCCCAGCCATGAGGGCATCATTTCAGGACACTGAGCACACACTTAAAAGCTAAAGTGTTTTTCCTAAATGGATTTCTGCATGCATTTAATTACTTTGCTTAACTGGAACTGCTGCAAATGAAGGAATCATTTTTCTAAAAACATAAACAAGAGCTGCTGCTTATCCCTGTGAAGAATGTTCAATAGAAAAACACTCTTGACTCCTAAGGAGGGAAAAGCAAGATTCTCCTCCAAAAGACTCTTATCTGGTCTCAGTTTACTCTTTTTGCCCCAGTCCCGAAGGGAGATCCTGTGGAGCAGACAGGGCTCAAGGTCATGGTTCAACCCCATGCTGGGTTTCATGTGGAAAGGACATGTTTCTCTGACAACACTGAGAAACCAAAGCCCTCTGGTGCAATGTGGCTCTGTGCTGAACACCCCAGTGCTGTTTGTCACTTTTTGGGGGTTAATCCTAAATGCTGCTCCTCCAAAGGCGGCCCTGAGCCTCACTCAGCAGTTTCTGAATCAGGCTTTGCTTCTTTTCTTCCCTGCCCTGGTGCTGTTATCTGAAGACTGCTGCAGCTCTGGGATGGGGTAGGTGCACAGGGGCCTTCCAACCCCTCCACTGCACCACAGCCCTTGGCTGGGACATCCCTCAGGTTCCCACACCGAGCTGGGCCCATGGAAGCTCTCTGCCCCTTGGCCAGCAGTTCCCCAGGGAAGTTAAGTTTTGCCTCAGCACCAGCAACTTCCTTCTTCGTTTCACTTCCACTTTTATAATATTTAAAAAAAATTAAAAATATTTCTTTAGAACATGACAGACAATTTTTTATTCCCATCATCTCAGCACTCCCTATTTCCCCATCTTTCAGCTGCTCTACTCTTGCTTCATCCCTGGGCACCCCTTGAGGGCTGAAGTGTTGACATCTCACTCCCCTTGGTGGAATGATTGGCAGCACTCACCCTTACATCACTGGACAAGGCACAGTGACAAATCCATGGGGAAAAATATCCCCAAAGAGTCACTGGATCAAAGCAAGGGATACAGTCCCTACTAATCAACTCAGCTCAGCCACTGATCAAATCCATCTGTGTATCCCTCCCTGAACACACAGGGGTGAGAAATCAATTTGGAGCAGGGAAAGGGAGGGCATGAAGAACTCTCAAGAGTTTCCACTATGAGTTGTAATCTGGAGACACCAAAATCCCTGGGAGCTGCCAAGCAGACAGCCTGTGGGAAGGCACCCTGTGATGATCCAGGGTGTAGGATCCCAGGAAAATGACAGTCAACACAACAGGGAGAGCAGCCCCCCTGCAACAGCACTGTGGGGCTGCTGCTGGCACCCCACAGCAGCTCAGATGATGGAACAGGCAGCAGGAGGGAGGGAGGGAGCACTGCCAAAGGACCAGGGAGAGTAACCAACAGGAGAGAGCAAAAAGGGAATTGGATTGAAAGGATAATGCACCTCTATCTACTGGAAACTGCTGGGACTCCCTGGTGACCTCCCAAAAGTGAGCCTAGAAAATCCAGGCCATACAAAAAGCACAAAGGAGACCATCACCCCATCACCACACATCCTAACACCTGCCCAGGAATCAGGAATCGTGGAGTGAAAAGCCAGGGCTGTATTCCCAGGAAATGAAAACTGTTTATCAGCAGATGGGACTGCTCATGGTTATTAAGCTCATCTAAGCAGTTTCCCCAACTCCTGTCTATTGAAGTGACTTCACTTTACAATGAAACAATTAATTAGTCACCATGCCAGGTGCCAAGAAGGTTTAAGCAAGGGGCACACACCTAGATGAGCAGACCTACTTTCCACCCTTCCAAGTTGTGAAGACTTTATAGCTCTTAATTAGGAAGCATCAAGGAAGAAAAACAAACAAACAAAACAACAGCAACAACAAAAAAAACCAAACAAACAACAAAACCACACACACAAAAAAAAAAAAAAAAAAAAAACAAAAAAAAAAAAACCCAAAACAAACAGAGCAGATTTGATGTGGTTTTCCCTCTTTCTCAGGCTTTGGAAGGAATAGTAATTAGTTTAACAGAAAGAAGCTGAGCCTCCCCCAGAATCCAATCCCCTGATACAACTATTCTGCCTTGAGCTGCTGGGATTAGGTGGAAAGTGTTCCCCTTCACCTCCTCACCTTAAACACCAGGACTGTATAATGCCAGAAAAATAACAAAGGAAAATGATGGGGGTGAGGGATAGTGAAGAAGAGAAATAAAAGAGATAAAAGAAGAGCTGGATATTTTTCACACATTTGAGTTATGCAGATGACTCATGTGGGATTTCAGTTTGGGCTTTTAATAGAGGGAGAACTATCAGGGTATTGCTCTGCCAGAGCAACCAAAACAATCTGAGTCTTTTGTGTTCTGCACTTGACCCCCTCTTTCTCTTTTTTCCCCTCAAACTCCAGGGTTTCACTAAGGTAATAACTACCAGGAAGAGAATCTAAAGCCATGATGGTGAGCAGATGCTGTTGGCAGCACAGAATGTAGCACTGAGCTCCAGCTGCCAGCAAAGGTAGTTGAGCATCCAGCAGGAAGGATGTGCACGGCTGCCCTGTGCTCCTTGGAGAGTGACAGTGGCTGCTCATGAAAGTACCAGCAAAAAATGATGCCAGGCCAGGATCAGAGAGGAGAAATGCTTTGCCATTCCACTCAAGTAACTCTTAGACTTATTAATGAATGTTGATCCAGCCAAATCTGATTCCCCTCCTTCCTAGTGCTCAGGTTTGACCACCTGGTGCCATCAGGCAATCCAAACCAAACAAAAACCCAATCAAGCACTGTCATCACTTTTCATATTTGTATTTTTGATTTTAATTTTTATTAAAAAACAACCATTATTAAAAAGGAATCATTTACTGGAAGGCTTCAGCCAGGGAGAACTCTCATTTCAAATCTCATGAACAAAATGCAGCACAGTTATAACCCATAGGCATTAAAAAAAGACCCCAATTAAAAAAAAAAAAGAGAGGATACTTCAAACCATAGCTTATAACTATGCAATTTTCTCAATGTCAATAGAGAGAATTTTGTTAAAAGCCTGCAATTCAGGATTTCATGGACGACTTTTAAAATCCAAGGGAAGAAGGAAGGACATGCTTATTTAAAAAAATAAAAGGCCCTTGGATGTATTTGTTAAGCCCAAAACAGGGTATGTTTAAAATTGAAAGTTGGTGAATAATTTTATTTTAAAAAGAAACAAAACAAAAATGAAACAAACAAAAAACCTCAAAACATTTCCTTGGTCTGGGAACTTTAAAGTCAAAACCAAATAAAAATGGTCTTAAAATATATACATATATATGGCTTTTCATTTCGCCTATCCGTTTCATTGCAAACAAAAATAAATTTAAGGGTGGTATTTGGTTTTTAAAAACGGTTCTGTCCTTCTCTTCAGCTATCAGCTGGAGTGGATGGGATGGAGGCACTGACTTGTGGCTGCTCACGATGGGCTCAGAGTCCCCCTGAGTTCTCCTTCATCCTCGCCAGTATCCGGGAGTAGACGGGCGCTGCCGAGGAGAAGAGCAAGTTGGGTGGGGCAGGCACAAACCATCCCCCTGCCCCTCTCCTCCCAGTCCTGCTGCATCTTGCTTAGAGCAAGAGAACAGGAGAAACCTCTCTTTAAGGGATGGGGGGACACAATGGGAATTAGAAATGAGCTGGAGAAGTTGTTTTACCTAGTCGAGGATTCCTTTGAGAAACCTGCATGGAAAGAAAACACAAGGTTTGCATAAATGCAACAAATTTCCAACAGCCAGATTTCCAGTAAGAGCAGTTTGTATTGTCAATATATTTATCCTTAGTCCCCAAAAACTATGGATGAGTGACTCTTCATTACTGGAAGCTGATATATAATAGTACCATGTCAAGGTTACATTCACAGTGTGCTGCGAACTGAACCTCTGTGTTGCAAAAATGTATTATTATTTCTTATATTGTTAAACCATGCAAGAAAGGATGATCGTTCCATGAAACAGACGCTCACTTTCCTTGGAAGTCAGCATATGAATGTGACCTGATCTTCCAATCATTATTATTAAAATGCAATTTTGGTAGTTTTACAGTGAGAGATTTTTCCCTTTTACCTTGGATAATGCAGATGCCTGTTTGAAGATTTCTAATGCGGGATCTGCAGGCTCATCACCCCTTTCTTGTGGCCTTGAAGCTAAGGGTGGGACATTGAGAGCATTGAAATACTTGTTAGAACATACAGGCTGCTTCCTTCCACTATTTTCTGCTGAAAATCCCACAATAGACTTCTCTCTCCCCACCAAACTGAAGCAATTGCCCTGTGTCCCCAGTCCCTCCCAAAGCAGTTTTTCTGTAACAAGGTTGCTCTGGACATTTCTCACCATGGACCTACCCTGTGGCTGTAAGACAGAATTCACAGCATAAATGACACCATTTGTGGCCATGATATCACTTTCAGCAACAGGCTCCTTGTTGATATGTATTACATGGTTTTTCTGCTCAGTAAAAGAAAAAAAAAAAAAAAAGTAGAAGGTAAGAATCTTCTGTCATTTCCAATGTTATTAAACAAAACAAACCCTCACTTTGCATTCATTCATTCATTCATTTACTGGATGGCTGAAGGCATTTTAATTCCTCCTGCCAATCAAGGAGAATATAAAGACAAATTATAGCCTGAGCAGTTTGTCCTGGAATGGCTGTCAGACTTTGGACTTCCTCAGTGCAACTGGCTGGGAATGCTGTCCCATGGCAGCAGAAAACATCCATCAGCACCCTGCCAGGGGGATGGCTGTGGAGATGGGATCAGGAGAGGGCAGAGCAGGACTGGACATGAGAAGAGCCCAACATACATTCTGGCCAATTAAATGCACCTGGAAACACAGACCCTTCCATTTTTGTCCTGTGTTTTCTTATGCATAGAGTGAGCCGTGATTGTTTATTTTCTGAAATGATTTTTTTCCTCAATAGAGGATCCTACATTCCCTTAATGTAGTGTAGAGTTTGTGAAAGGAAATTATACATCTAAATAAACTCTGCTGTGCTAAGGGAGCTGATGCAGAGATCATTTTCATTACACAAAAAGATATGTTAGCTGAACAAGCTATTAATTTCATTTATTTATGTTTTTCCTCCCATGACTCAGGGTTAAATTTATAGCAGCCCCTGGAAATCATTTACAACTGGTCGTCTGGGGAGAAAGCTGAAGCAAAACCACATTTCATTCTTCCAGCTTGTTGAGTTGAACACACAGCAAAAGTCCCTCCAGTAGAGCCCAGAAAACACTGGTGGGACTATGCACACATCCAGGAGATGTTTCCACACCATCCAAATGAGCACAGACGTGCTTTGGTCCATGACGTGGACAAAGCCAAGCCCTGGACAGTCCTGCTGACCACAGAAGCCCATCTGAGGTGACTCACCATGCTGACTTCCAGTTTATCTCCCTGCATGGATTTCAGCCTCACCAGGGCATTGACCGCGCCGCTCACCAGGATCTCGTCAGCCACGTGGAACTTGAGGATGTTGGCAAGCTCCTTGGCATTACCTGGGGGAAGAAAAACCTTTACACATGCAAACCAGCATCAGCACTTGCTGCCCATATTTCATGTGCTGGAATGGAATTACTTGGAAAATACCGTAATTTCCTGAAAGTGCAAAGAAACGATGTAAAATGGAAAAAAACAAACCAAAACCAAAAACCAGGCAGAAGGGCCTGCTTAGGGCATTGAGGCCATTTCTGCCTGGATGGCTCAGCTTCTCAGCTCTAGAAGGACACTCTCAATGTCCCACCTTGGTACCTACCAAGCCTGCCCTACACATGAATTCCCTCTTTCTTAGGTTTTCATCCCTCATTCTCTCACTGTGCCAAGTGAGAATCTGCTTCTCAGAATGAACCTGCTTCTCTTGCTGCTTTCACTTCCCAAGGAAGTCTGGGATGGGGTGGGGAAAGACCCATGTGAAATAAGGAAGCAGACAGGGCATTCTGGTATTTTCAAATGTCACCAAGGCCAGTGTCACTTGGCAACAATCCCCACAGCTGGGTAGGAAGGGGAAAAGTGCAGGAGAAGTGACGCTAATGTCTCATGGACCAGTACCCTGATACCAGCCCACTGAGTCTCTACTCATACTGCTGTGCTTTGAAACAGATTTTAGGAAGATAAGGTGCTTTCCCTGCACCATCTGTTTTCCAGAAGAGGTGGTGATGTGCACAGCACGGGCCAGTAGTGCTTCTCCATTTCTCCTTCAGAGGATACAGGGCCATTGACAACCCCTGACAAGACAGATAGTGTCATTGACAAGCCCTGCAGACAGCTAGTGCAAAGGTGGCCTCCATCCACAGAGCAGCTCCCTCAGCAAGGGGAACTTCTTCTTTCAATGCTTTCAAAGATTGTGTGCAAGCTTTTTTTCCACTATGATTTTCCTAGGGTGGCCACAGTTCACTCTGCACATCCTCACCAGTGCAATCCACTTCTTCATCAGAGGCATAAGCTAAACATTTGTGTGAGAAAGGAACATCTGAAGTGTCTGCATCTGGGAATCTTCATTCCTGCAGCCATTTACAATGGCAGCAAAGTATTTCTGAAATATTTATATATTAAGCGTAAGACTGGACTGATATTACTGGTTCCTCATCCCTGCACTTAAAAGGATAACTAGCTACCATGGGCAGATGCTTCCCAAATTATGATGTCAATGTTTGGCTGGGTTTTAATTACATGAAGACATTACATTTAAATACCTGACATTGTTTCCAACCACAACCAATTTTCAACATGAACAAACTAAAAGATCATGCTGCTTATCCAGAAGGGAGTTATTAAACATTCCCATGCTTTTTTCCACACCCAGCCTGCATGCCTTTGCTCTTCAGGATACTGGTCTTTGTTGACTTCCCAGGATTAGACTGGACCTCCTGCTTTGTCCATGTACATGGAGAGGGAGAAACAGCCCCAGCCTTTTATTGCTTAAATTTCATACAGTGTAACTTGAGGCTGTATGTGGATCATGTCTTCTCTTTGCAAAACTCACTGCAGATACCCTGATCCTGTGTGGTCAAGAATGACATTCTCATTTCTTTCATCCTTGAAAAAGGCAGAGGCCTCACTGGTTCTTTTAGAAATATCTGGGAGTTATCTCACTTACACCACCAGCACAGCCAAATTAAAAGTCACAGTGAGTTCATGACACACACTACAAACATATCTTCCAAGAACACAGGCAGTGTTCTGCCACTGGGAATTCTGCCACTGCCTGGGAATTCATGCCACTCTGTGCATCCTCAGCTTTCTGCTCATACAACTCTGTTGGGTAGGAAGCTCATGCTTCCAACAGACAGAGCCAAAGAATGAGATACAGCAGAGAAACCTGGCCATTCCTCCCAGTATCACAGCAGTCACACACAGCAGCTCGTCACCTAGATGCTCTGGAGATGCTCACCCAGCAGTTTGTTGAACTCCCCCTGGGGCATGGCTTGGAAAGCTTCGTTTGTTGGAGCGAACACCGTGAAGGTTCCTGGCCTGTTCAGGTTCTCTGTCAGACCTGCAGACTGGATTGCAGCCACCAACGTGCTGCAAAGCAAACATGCATCAAATGCAAACATGCATCAAATGCTTCACTGCAAACTCCTTCATTGGTCAGCTGTGTGCTGGGCTCAAGAAAGAGCTGGGAAGTTACAACTGTGAAATCCTGCTGGGTTACAGCAAATCAAATAACCAAAATGGTGCTAATGGAGGAAATGAGCCTGCGAGGTCCAACCAGAACATGTGAGAAATGGCAAAACGACCTGGGAGTGCTGACTCCATGGGGACCAGATGGTATGGGGAGTCAGAGAGGTCTGGCTACAGTGGATCTGATGGGCAGAATTGGCACCAGAGCCAGATTCTGATGGTATTAAGGGAACCACTTACTCTTGGCTCACAGTTGACTGAGGGTTATTTGAAGTTTCATTCCCTGTAATTTAGAGAGACCATGGTTTTGGATGATCTTTCTATGCTAAGAAAACATATACATTGCAATGACTACAGCCCATAATAAATAGAAACTGCTTTGGCAGCTCTTCTGCTCCTAACTGGCACTTGGGAAGAGCAGAAAGGTCACCTGAAGCGATGGTCTGCCTTGAGAACATCCATCACTGAGCCAGTCGGGGGAGTCAACATTTTGTCCACACTAAAGAGGGTCCCAAACCTTCCCCTCTTGTCATGGGCAGCAATGCAGGCATTTTCAATGCAAAGGTTCTGCAAACATAATGGCAGAAAAGATTTCATTAGAATATGCTTCAAAAGATAGATGTTGGTACTTTCCACAATGCTCATTTCCACTTTTTACACGACAGCTGTAACATTAGAGCACTGAGCATCACTCAGCCCCAAGGAAGCAGCTCAGGGGAGGGACTCACATTGCGGTACACGAAAACTCTCAGTTCCTTGTCCCCCAGAGTCTGCAGTTTCTGTCCATGATACAGATACTTAGAGGAGAGCTGGTCTTTAACAATGTGGTTCAGAAGCAAGTTTCTCATGTTGCTGTCAATAACAGGGAGTCCATCTGCAGCACAAAGTATGGAAAAAAACCCAGTGATTCACTTAAAATGGTTATTGAGACATTAAAAATCATTCAAATACAGAGCATTACCCACATCAGTTTTAAATTGTAAACTTAGATGCCACTGCCTCGAGGCATTTGAGAGAGGATTTACATATTTGTACACTGAAATTTGGCTGAAGCCTGTTTGAAGGAGATCTGTGGCCCAAACTAATGGAAGAAAGGGATTTAATCTCTGGTTTACCTTTGAACACATTATTCACTGGGGCAAGGAGGGTCACTCGCTCACTGCCAGTTAGATGAGAACTGAGACCAGCTTGTCTGAAAAGGTCTGTAGACTTGGAAACTTCAGATTCTTGTGCCAACTCAAACACAGTCTTAGCTGAAAAGAAAAGCAACACATAGTAACCTTGCATTAAAGGTTATCCACTCATCACTATGCCCCCTAAATCCAGGATTTCCTTGGAAAAATAGACAAAAGAAAGGCAACAGAAAGAACACTGTAGAGAGGCACCAGTACCTGAGTCTGGGATCAGCAGCTCATTAACAAAATGTACAACACCATTGGTTGCCAGGACATCCTTGTTGGCAATGATGGGCTTCCCATTGAGGGTCAGCTCTTCCCCACTGCAGCCCACGTCCAAGGTGGTTCCTTCCAGAGTCTCCATGGTCAGGCCGGCAATGATGGCCTCAGCACACATGGCTGACTTCAGGATGTGATGGTTCAGCAGATCTGTGAGAGAGGAGAGTGTCTTAGTGAGCTGCAAAAACCAGCTATGAAAGTATTGCAGCTTTCAGGAATCCTGTTGAATGGCCAGGGTGAACTCCATAAAATGCAGTAATTTTAAATTGAGCTGGATTTAATTCCACAGCCTATGAAATAAAATCCCTAAGAAGAGTCACTTTTTATACACTCCTGCCAACTTCAAAAGGCTTCATGTGGGTACTCAACTCACTTGTCAAGGGAAGTTACATTGATTAGATATTATTTTTTGCATCTTGCTGGATCAATAGAAATCACTGCATAAAGTGCTAAAAGAAAATGCAGAAAGGGGACTGCTTCAGCTCCATCATCCCTATCTGGATGCCACTTCTGCCATGTCTACACATCTACAACCAAAGTGAGCTGGGCTGCCCAGTTAAAAAGATGGACTCTGTCACATCTCTTTACTGCAGCTGTTGTCAGAGTGTATCAAGGAGCTGTTCACTTGTGCTTGATAAAAAAATTTAGAACTGAAAAATACTATTCAACATCTCTCAATGGCCTCAGTAAACAAGCACTTACCCCTCAGGGCTTCTGGGTCTCCCAGGATCCTGTTCAGTGTTTCTCGTGGGATCTTCTCAAAGGCTTCGTTGGTCGGAGCCAGGAGCGTGTACTGGCCTTCACTTTCCAGCAAACTGCTGAGGTCAGATGCAGCCACAGCAGTCTTCAGAGAAATAAGGAGAGAGGGAAAAACACATTCAGCCAGAATACATAGGTCAGAAACTTTGTCCAAGGATACACTAAGGGCCAGACTTATTAAGGGTTTTATAATTTCAGAGGACTTACAAAAAATCCTGAATAGCTTCATTCAGCACTTTGGTCCATTTATAAATTTGACCCAGCCCCACAGTTCTCTGCTGTTCCAGAAATTTGAGTACAAGAGCCTTTTTTTTTTTTTTTTTTTTTTTTTTTTTTTTTTGGCAAGACTGAGAGCTAGTTCAAATACCCAGATATGCCTGGAAAGGCTCTCAGTACTTCCAGTGAATAATTCAGATCAGAACCCACAGCTGGCTAACTGCAAATCCCCTGTGCATTTTCCTTCATTTGGCAAATACCAAGGCTAATAGATCAGGACACATCAAATTGGAACAGTTAATGTCTCCTAAGGCTAAGACTCCCCTACAAGAGTGAGGAGATAAACTCAGTCTCTCTCTTTGTCGAGCAGCCATAGAGGGGTGACAATTATTGTCATAAAATCCTACTTGCACTGATAGCAAACACTTCTCTTCCTAAATCAAAAGGAGCTGCATTGGTACAAGGATTTCACCAGCAGCTCCAGGGTCACAGCCCAAGACACTGGCAAAGCTCTTCAGGACAATTCCCTGGCAGTGGGATGACTGAGCATCTCTAAGGAGACCTGGAGCAGCCTTGTGTCGGCTCACCCGAAGGGTTTCCAGGCTGTCCTCAGTCTCAATGATCTGCTGGATGGTGTTGGTGGTGGTGGCGATGACTTTGTCGATGACGTGAACCACTCCGTTGGTGGCGTGGTGGTCGGCTTTCAGCAGCCTGGCACAGTTCACAGTCACAATCTGCAGGGGGAAGGACCCATGGGCTGTTACATGCACTAAAACCAGAAGGCAAACCAGCCTCTGCTGCTTTTCTATTTCTATTTCTAATGCAGCAAGAACATTATTGAATCAGCAAGAGCAGAAATTTGATTTCTTTAAAGGACACACCAAAAGTGAGGATGTTCTATCAAGAATATTTGAAATATTGCATGCTTAAAGAGCTTTGAAAATCATCAGTCATTTTGTCTACCCTCAGGATTGAGAAAATAAGCCAGAAAAAAATCCTGGGCAAGCAGAGATACACAGCAGCGTGGGCAACTGCCCTACAACAGCACTGAGGAAACCATCTGCCTAAAAATACTCTTTTCAAAGTCCTTCATAACATGTATCTTAAATCAATAGCTGTCAACCCAAGCATTACAGATCCTGGAGGTCCCAGAACAGTGCAGGAGCTGCAAGGCAGCCAAGAAACAAACCTGCTGTGGGAAGATTTAATATGAGGAAGAACCTCATATTACCTCCAGTGCATGCAGGTGACCATGCACTGGAACAAGTTGCCCTGAGAGGGTGTGGGGTCTCCCTCACTGGAAATATCCAGAACCATGTGGACACAACCCTGTTCCATGTGCTCTGGGATGACCCTGCTTGAGCAGGGAGGTGGGACCAGGTGACCCCACTGTGGTCCCTCCCAGCCTGAGCCACTGTGACTCTGTGAATGCCTTACCCCATTGGGATAGTGGTGGATCTGGATGGGCAGGTTCTGGTACATGGAGTTTAGTGTGGTGCCGTGTTTCAGATCATCTGTGAGGACCCGTTTGTCCACCATGTGGTAGCGGAGGGCATTGAGCAGCTCAATGTTAACGTTACTCACTAAGGAATCCAGAGTTTCCTGAAAATCAGAAAAATCAATTTTTCAGACCTGAGTGCAATTTAGGCATCTGTTAGAGAGTACCAGGAGCTCTGGCTGCACCCAGGGTGCTCCCAAGGTGGGAGTGTGGGCATGAATATTAAGTGATTCGT
Source organism: Phylloscopus collybita (assembly GCA_027886175.1). Lineage (NCBI taxonomy): Eukaryota > Metazoa > Chordata > Aves > Passeriformes > Phylloscopidae > Phylloscopus > Phylloscopus collybita. Next base: position 6,572,988 of record JAJNNQ010000019.1, on the reverse strand, counting down.
TCAGCCTCATCCCATTTGTGTAAATTAAGAGCTCAGCTTTCTCAAATCTTTATCTTTTACTTTACAAAAGCAGCCGAGAGCTCTGACACCCCATCCTTGGCACACAAAGGGATGGTTGCAGCTCCAGAGTGGGATCATTGCATTGAGATGTGCAGGAAGGCAAAAGGGCCACTGACAAATACACTAAAACACCTTGCCCACTAGCAGCATCCCTGCCCATGGGACTCTGCTGGGGCATTTGGGACAGAGACTTGGCAGTGGAGAGACCCATAAATATCCCCCCTCCCTGCCCTAGTGGTTGTTCTTGTTCACAAGGATGCTTGACTGGAATGGGAGCACCAGCAGGACAGCAGTGACCACTTCAGGAGTGGAAATATCACAAGACATGGAAAGAGAAAATCAAAGTGAATGTAAAGGAAATGTGTATCCAGTTGTGCACGTGACACACTCATGTGGGAATTACTGAGTCTCCAGCTGGGACTGGCTATTTGGACAAATTAAGAGCAACCAGAATGGCAATGTAAGGGTCAACAAAGAAACTAGTAAGGGATGGGAAGTTTTGCTGCAGGTCTCAATTCATTCTCTAAGGTAACAGACAGAGAAAACTGAATGAGGGGATTTCTACATCCACATCTCTCTGGTGATGGGATCCTTCAGAAGCAAAGCTCTGGAGCTGATGGACCAGTACAGTGATAACCATCCTGGAAATCACAGTCCTTCCTCTATCAGTACTATGACTACCCTGCCAGACCCCTGCAGAGCTGGATCTCCACCAGGGAAAATCAGAGGAAGAGGAGAAAGCAGAGGAATTATCTTACAGCAGACAAGGATGCCCAGGCCTCATTACTGGGAGCAAAAATTGTAAAACTGCCGGGTCCTTCGATTTCTGGCCTTAGGTTGGAGCGGTCGGAGTAGAGCTGTGTGGTGGAAGATCCAACCACTCCCAGGGTTTCATAGATGTTGGAAAGTGGCAGAGCTGAAAGGAGAGAAGATTAAGTTACCATCATTCCTCCTTCTGGATTAAAGCATAGCTGGTGAGAACTCCTGGGGAAAGGAGGCACATCATCACATCAGGGGATTGGTGTCTGTTCAATAATGAGATAATAAATAATCACAGCCTGACAGCTTCACCCTCAGTTACAGCAGTGTAATCCAGGATCTACTGGATTCTTGCAAGTTTGAATGGACTTATTCTGGATTTATACAGATGTGATTTAGGCAAGCAAAGGTATTGATTGCTTTCACCCAATCCTGCTTTTATTCAGGCTTTTGGTGTAGGACACTGCTGGTCTCAAAGTCCACTGACCACGTGCACCAGCCCATGTGGTTGACTTGGAGGCATCAGACTTTTGTGGAAGGAAGTGTTCCCAAAACAAAAGCAGAAAATGGCTTTCTTCAATAAACCCAATTTATTTCCCCCAATATGAACTTTATTTTCTCCTAAATAAAACTTTGCTAACCCCATGCTTGCTAAAATGTTCAAAGCCATCTTGGATAGGGCTGGGAGTAACCTGGTCTAGTGGAAGGTGTCCCTGCCCATAGGGTTGGAACCAGATGATCTTTAAGGTTCCTTCCAATCCAAATCATTCTATGAATCTATGAAAATAAAAATGAGCAGAGATTGGCAGAGCTGTCTATTACTCTATCATTCCTTTGCATTGAATTTCCAATAAGATGTATTACTTGCTGGAATAAGAAGTTCCTTATGGCCTTCCCATGCTCGATTAGGTTCAATTACATCCAAAGTTCTAAGTTGCCTGGAACATTTAGCATGCCTTGGAGCTGATCTGACCCTTGGCTGGTGCTCCACCAAGTCCATTTTGACTTGTTCATGGCAATATTGTGCATAAATTGCAAAAATGAAATCCACTTTGAGTAATTTTCTAACATTTCCTTTTACTAGGCAGCTGTTTAATTTTAAGAAGTCTAAGAAATGTCAAACATATTTTTACCAGCTGGGCAGCCTTTTTCTCCAGGAACTTTTTCATATCCAGGACAGCACTCGTAACTGATTACTCTGGAATAAGAGATGGATACGGCAGATTAACCAACAGTGTCTCACAGCTTTTTATCTATTTGCTTCAGTTCTGGGTCCATCCATATTTGGGGATGTTTCCAAGCAGACTCTCCATTAGAAATACAGACTTCAACAAAAGACTAACCACACTTTTATCTCTTTCAGGGCTGCATGTTGCCAATTTCTCCACAGAACAAAAGCAGACACAATTTCTTTTCAAAACCACACGTTCCAGGAGACTTTATACAAGCAGTGGATGGAAACTGATTCCCCAGTCCCAACAAGACTGCCAGTGCTGGTTCATCTGGGCACGTTTTCCATGGGATTTGGGGATCTCCTCGGCTGACTGCTGCTGTCACATCTCATCACTCTTCAGGCAACACCTGCAACTCCACCAGCGAAGCGTTTCCCCCTCATTCCACCCTGGTTTTGTCCACCACCAGAAATTATTTGCTTACTCATGGCCATACCCACAAGGCAGCCCTGGAGGGAAAGGAGAACCCTGTTCTCAGATATGTGCATTGGCACAAGGACTTGGGAAAAGCCCTGCAAGGAGAAACTTCACCAGTGGTGGGATGTGCATCCACAGGCAGCCCGGGCAGTACCACAGCACAGCTGTGTCCATGTGAACACCCTCAGAGCAGCACTTCCATCTGACTGGCAGCACTCTCCCCTGGTAAAACCAAAGGGGTCAGAGGCACCATCCTGGGCTGTCCTGCCCATTTGCAGACCCTAAATAAGCAAGAAAACTGCATCCATCATCTGCAGCTCAGTGGGAAACAGCCATCTGACTCTCAAAGGTGGCCAATTGAGGGAACATGGCTTGATATTAAGAGGGAGAAGAAAAAAAAAAGAAAAAAATGAAAGGGGAAAAAAACAATCCAGAAGTTGCCTGTTTATTTTTCCCAGGGGATTATTTCACCTATTGCTCTACGCTTGGTGTGAAAGTAACACCTGATTGATGAGCTGAGAGAGCCAGGGAATAGGTGGTGTTCCCCCCAAGGACAAGCATTTCCTCTGTGCTTCCAGTTGTATTTGAGACAAGAAGGATGCTGTATTGCTGAGGGTCAGCGCACTCAAAGAGAGAGGAAAATCCTCCAGCTTCAGATATTTGTCATCATTTTAAAACTGTTAACAAACAGTGGAAATGCCTGGGGTTTAATAGGGAATTCTTCAGGGCAATTAAGAGCCAGAAAGTGAAACAAATACCTGCTTTTCTGTGACAGAAGCAAATAAATTCTGTGTCACGGTTTCCTAAGAGAATTACAAAGCAAACCCAGACTGATTGTCTAGACATTATATATTCCATGTGGGAAAGAGTTTGCCTAAAGCAATCCCTTCCTTTGACTACTGGAGATCTTAACACCCTGCTGCTCTGCTTTCCCAGCCCCCTGTCTCGTGTTCATTGGAAACATACACTTTCTTCCCCCACCACTTCCCTCCCCTACCTCCAATTTCTCTTTTTTCTCACCCTAGAAACTAAATCCAGTCTAGACAGTTCCCTTGGTTCAGACCTGTAATCAAAGATGAAGAGCTGATTAAAGAGAAATCATTCCAAAGTGCTGATGAAGTCTTTAAAGCCTTGCTTGTAGATCAGTTGGAGATTAATGAGCTACTCCAAATGGGCAGGACTTGGATGCACACAGCCTGTGGCACACTGCCTTAGAGCTGCCCCTGCACCCCCACCAGGTGCCTGCCAGGAGGGAAGGGCACTGGGAAGGGATGCAGATACCTGGTCAAGTGGCAGATACCATGGCAAGGGGATGGAACTGGATGGTGCTTCAAGTCCCTTCCCAGCCAAACCATTCTGTGATTCCATGACTACACCTCCTGCTTTTCATTGGGAGTGTGGGCATCTCCAGCAGGAACGGAAGCTCATGGCAGGAAGCACCAAGGCAGAAGCAGGGCCAGCTCCACTTGGGCAGGGACTCCCTCAAGTCCCCTGTCTCACTCTCCCACTGAATGTGGCCTTCAACATCACCTGGTATGTCTCTGGCACATCACCATTCTGAGCACTGCCAAACTGCTGCAAAGGACCAGGTGAACACAGAGGTGCTCAGCCAAGGATTGGCACCTACAAGGAGCCAGAGATGAGGGTTATAAAACACAGCTTCAGTTTCAGGCATTTGGCCTCCCATGACTGGTGGACCACCTGGCCCACCCAAAGGTGTCATTCAAGGGGTTGCTCAGGGGTGGTCCCAGGGCATGTCCCCATGGTCCTGCAGCACCTCCAGCCCTTGGAGACGAGCAGCAGAGCCATGGCTGAAGGATGCTCTGCATCTCAGTGCTGCTGTGCCCTGCATATCCATGGGCAAAGGAAGCTGCTCTTGGCACGTCCTCCTCCAGCTGGGTTGGAGCCACAGCCTGCTGCCCAGGGAGGAGTTCTTCCCTTGAACACCTCTCAGCCACTGCTCCACACTGTGGGCTCTAACGCTTTGGAGTTGCTCAGTCCATCCCTGTTTCTGCTGTCTCTCAGTGGCCACAGCCCATCCACCAGGACACAGGGGATGCCAGCATGTGGGTTAGTTTAGCCCTACCCTCACACAAAGAGCATTTGTCAGCCACTCTGCAACGCCTTGACCACAATTTCTTGACCTCCTCATTGAGTAATTTCAAGTCAAATCTATAGTTTTTTTAATGTCTGGTTTTGAAACACTATTTCTTTAATGTCTATCTGTGTCTGCCTGCAGAAGCAAGCTCCTTTAGTTTAGGATTTTATTAGTCATTGTTCCACTGCTGTTGCATTCTTAGGAGTTGAAATTAAATTTTAAGTGCATTTTTCAAGGTAATAAAAATAAGCTTAGGCATATATTAGTGAAAAAAGATCCATTTGTAATAATTTCCTGTAATAAAGCCCATATGTTTTGTTTTTGTAAAATAAGTACCAGTATTTTTTTTTTTCTAAACTGAGGAAAGTACATCACAGATGAAAAAAGGAAAGTTAATTTAAAACTAGGAAAAAAAAAGAGACTCTATTAATGGTTATTCACCAAAAACTAATCAAGCCCAAAATTTATCAGTTGTCTTTTCATTCTCAAGACAAAACAGTATGTGGGGATGTGTTCCATTGCAACCCCAATTCTGGAAGAATGAGTCCAGGGCACAAGGGAAGGAGAAAAATATAAAATACACAGGCAAAATGATGTAACATACTCTGAATAAATTATTTCTTTGAGTTTGGAATAACCAACAGTGGAAAGTTACCTAATTACCAAAACACTTTTGTCTCAGCGCTCCTTGAAATCAAAGCAATGTTAGACTTCTTGCCAACTATCTTATCTCACTTCATCAGCAATGATAAAAACTCTATATAAATCCTCTACCTATCTTCTCTGTAACCGTGTGAGCCAATACTTCAGCAGAGAAAAACAAATGAAAAAAAAAAAAAAAAAAAAGCAGATAAAGGGGTAGGAGTCCTGATGCATGAGTTAAAATTTCCACTGTGCACAAACAGCCCCAGTGAAGTAACTCCACCCCTGTGGGCCAGAAGATGCCTCCCAAGCATCAAGTCTACAAAGCCCCCAGAGTCTCCCCAGTGAGGTGTAACCTCTTTGTTTCTGCCAACAGCCACGGAGCAGCAGCACAGCACCTGCTGCTCCCCAGGGCTGAGCCCTCCCAGCCTGGAGCAGCAGCCCCACGGCGAGGCACACAGAGCCAAGACTACAGACCAAGCACATCTGTGTTTTTCAGGCTGCCTTTCCTTGCTGCTCCAGTCACTCTAAGCTTCCCCATGCAGGATGTGATCATTCCACAAGGAGTGAAGTTATGCTACGGGCTTGCAGCAACTTTTCTGCCTTCCTTGCTAGGGGATGAATTTCTCTGCTCTGAGCCAGCTCTGCAGGAGCTCTGCTTTGCTCCTTTGGCAGTTCCTGCTCCCTCACTGACCTCCCTCCCCACAACCAGTTTGAAACAGTGCTCAGAGCAGGAAAAGGAAAGAAACCAAAGCACTCAAAGCTATCCTAGAGCCAGGCATTTTCACCTGCAACACACATACAGCTTGTGGCACCACTGACCCTTTAAGCAAATTGAGAAGAAAACTCTAGGTCAAATGTGTGGTCAGCCCAGGTCAAATGTGAAGTAGATGAGATGGGTCAAGTGTCTCCTCCCCAGGACTGGGAAGAATCTTTCACGAGGTGGAGAAAGTGATCATGCTTATGCAGGTGGGAAGAATCTTTCACGAGGAGGAGAAAGTGATCATGCTTATGCAGCTCCACTATCCCCCCTGGGCTGATGCAGGGTATCCAGAGCATGGAAGAGGACCATGCACACAGCTTTAGACTGCTGACTGCTGATCCCAGGCAAAGACTGGATCCACCCAGCTGTGATAAACATGCCAAATCCTGATTTTTTTTCTAGGATTTAAGGGTACCCTCTCATGGACCAGCTCAGTCCAAGAGGAGGGGCCAGTTTGGAGGTTCATGCTGAGCACCATCAGCTGTGCCCACCTGATCTCCTGGGCTCCTGGGCTCTGACACCTGAGCACGGCACAGCATCAGACTCCTGACACTGCTGTAAGAATTTGACTGCTGCAGAATAATGCATCATGTCCTTTATAGTCCAAATGATTCCTGATTGCTTCCATATGCCAGGCACACCATGTCCAGTGGGAGCCATCACAAGCAAACATTTGGAATCAGAGCTGTCCCAGGGTCCCCCGGAAAATCTGAGTCAAGGCACGTGTCTTTTGTTCTGCACCAGCACTGTTAAAGGGGAAGCAGGGCCCAGGCTCAGGAATAACTGGGAGGAGAGAAGACAATAACACCCATTGAGGAGATGATGTAAAGCAAAGAATAGTGAGCAAATTCTGTGGATAATGGAAAGATTACCTCATAGGTTAACAGGCAGGTTAATGGTCTCTGTGCTTTTCTCTCAGTGATGCATCACTGGGTGAGACATGGGTAAAAGCAGAGAAAATGAGGTAGAAGAGATCAACCCATCTCCTCAAATGAAATCGTGAAATACTGCCAGATGCTGGTTATTCCACCTCCTCCTCAAGATAAGTGGATGCGTTTGTGCCAAATACAGCCGCACACTTGGTTTACATAAGGTTAGTTTCTCACTTGCTTCAGAGCTAGAGAAATCCATGGCTGGACTGCTTTGCCTTTCAGTGACCACAGCAGAAAAACTCCCACATCCACAGCTGAGTCATGTTTTCTTTGGAAACATACTAAGCTACTCTGTTATCAGAAAAGGCAATCATGAGACCATACTGCCATGCCATAAACTTGTCCATTTTATGTCAAGAGGCTCCATTATTCAGCCGAGACGACAGCCTGAACTCTAATCACCCTAGTTAAGCCTTCCTAAAATTTTGTTTGTAGAATTAAGGGGAGGGGTTCTGATTGTTTGTTTTTACAATTTTGCCTCTCCATTTTTTTTTTTTCTCTGTAAGGACAACTGGACATAAGGAAAACAATGGTACATGCACACTACATGGCAAAGCCAGCAGTACATCCTCCTGAAGTACAGAATCTTCCTCCTTAGGGCAAATTCATGTGAAGTACAATGAGAGGCCAAAAGCTATGCACAGCCATGACTCCTGGTCTGCTTCTCTCCTCCCCAAACCAACCCCACACATGAATCCCAACAGCCAGGTGTCACAGCTAAACCAACAGTGGCAACCCAAATCTGCAGTGAAGAGCAACATGATCCATAGATCAACATGTTGCTATAGATCTAATTACAGTTTATACTGAGCCATAAGGGAACAAATGAGATGATTTTTTTCTCTCTGTTCTTGACCCTGCAGATCCAGGATGAGACCTGGCCCTGGTCCCACAGCCAGGACTGCTGTGGGAATCTCTGCACTGACCCTGGGTGTTGTGATGGTCCGTGCTGGGGGCCAGCAAGGGTGTCCCAAAAGCCCAGTCTGGACTACAGCAAGGAAAAAGATTCTCTGCTCCTGCTCTACAGCCTGGCAGATAGTCAAGCATGCATAGCCTTAATTATCTGCTGACTGCATCTTTCAAAAGAATGTCCCGAGGCTGCTCACACAGATTCTTCATGCAACAGCTACTTGAATATTATTGTTTGCAATTTTAGACGTGGAATTGGCCTGCAAGTCTGATTAACTTTCCTGGTGGAGTCAGAGAGCGTTGGCTAAAGCTGACACCTCTTTCCTTTTATTTGTTTTCCCTTCCAAAGCAAACAGATGGAGATGAATTTTACATTCTCTCCAATATCCATCAGCTCTGGGCTGTCTTTTTTCTCCCCTTTTTTATTTCTTAAATCCATGCAGCATTGAGCCTATCATGGAGACGGTACTAGAAAACATCTGGCACACACTTCATTACAGCACAGAGAGATATATAAGTATATATAGAAATGTAATTAGAATAAACCATCAGGGTTTATATTTGCATGGTACTTTTCATTCTTAACATCAAAGTGTTTTAGAAACACAAGTATTTCTTAGGGGGTAAAAAGCTAAAATAATTCTTAACACATCCACACGTGACACACACACACCATGGGCTGTGACATCCCACATCTGCCACCCAGCACCCACCCCCACCACGGGGTTTTTGGGGAGACCCTGTTGGGCACTCAGGGACTTACGTGGACTTCCCGCAGATCTTCCTCTGGTACCACTGCTTGCAGTTGGTGAAATATTTCCTGTTGGTGCCGATCAGCTTCTGCACCGCGCACACGTTGGGGCTGCAGGGAACGACAGAGCAGCAGAGGGTCCTGTCAGCCTTCCTCCTTCCAGTGCTGACCCCCACCTCAGAGCCAGACCCCACCCCACAGTGCCTGAAAAGCCCTGCTGGGATGGCAAGGGAGGAAATCTTGAGAGCTGCAAGTCAACTTGCTCAATTTAGGCCTACAATGACTATCATGAAGGGGAGGAGGCAGTGGAAGAGATCTCTCTTGACTTTGCCAGGGCACCTCTTTCTTCACTGAGTGCAAATTCTTGACTTTTTTCCCTGTTCCACCTCTCACCAAAATATAAAGAAATCAAGTAAAAATACTTTGGTCAGAATTTCCACGGTGAACAGCTACTTAAAATTCAAAACTCAGCTAAAACCCAAGAAAGTTATGCAATAATACAAATCCTTGCAAAAGAAACTATTATTCTATTGTCTAGGACATAGAAAAGATAAAGCAGATATTTATCAGCCTACAGACTTGCTCCAAACCCAGAACTCTGGCTGTATGGTAGATTCAGCAATTTCTGGACATGAATGCTGAGCTGAATGAGGGGAAAAGGAGCAGTGGCACTGCCCACCCCTGTTTCAACACACCAGATATGACAACACAGACCAAGAGGGGCTGTATCAGCCCATAAGGTGCCAAGAGCTCTGCTCAGCTAAAAAACCTGGTGGTTGGTGTTCCATGTGTGAGTAACCCTGCTGAGAGCTGACTGCAGCCCTGCAGCTTTCTAAGAAGTGGTATCACCATGAGCAGAGATGTGGTCAAGCTGGAGCTGGGAGTTTCCTTGCTGCTGGTTTGGCCAGCACAGCATTTCCCTGCTCTGCCTGGCTCACCCTCCCTGTGGTTTGTGGCCTGCAGCCCTGGCCACATGTGTAGGCAAAACATGGTCAGCACAAAAGATATGATTTATGGATCTGGGTTGCAAGGTCATCAGCTGCCTCTGGGCTTGACCAGAGGTGCAGCAAATGCTCAAGCAAGCTGAGGATGCTCAGTCCAGCTGAGGCTGGATTTCCAACACCACCACCATGTCCCAGTTGCAGCAGCATCACCAAAAGTATGCACAGTACTGGCTGCCAATACTTGAAGGGAAAACAAATAATTAAGCAAAACACATAAATCATCACTTCAGCCTGTCAGGAGTGCTGTGTGCTGTCCAAGGCAGATTTTTCATCTGCACAAACGAAACTCCGAATGGGGTCTGGAGATGCTCTTGTGAAGGTCTGGTTGATCTGCTCAGGAGAACAGGCAGCAGCCTGTGTCCCGCTGCGTCTGACCCAGGCGCTGCCCGCTTGCCCCCCAGAATGAACAAAAGCAGAGTTTGCAGCCCAACCACCAAGTCCTCCTGCGGCCGTGCTTGCTTTTCAGCGGCATCCCAGAACGGGCCAGCCTGCCATCATTAGCATGAATTAACCTGAGGGTCTCCTATACGCTGGCTGACTGCAGTGCCAACCTCCGCGGGAGCCTGGCTTGCCTTCAATGAGCCTTTGTTGGTGCGGCTGCTGCAGGGCCCTGCGGAGGCAGCATCCGACCCTGCCTGTCCCAGGCACCTTCATCCTGCCCCGAGGGGAAAGAGACGACCTGTGGGACCTGGGGAGATTCAGCTCATCGCTCCCCTCGTTACTGCCACATCCAGTCATGGTAGTTTGTTTCTTCACGGAAGGATTTCATTCAGTTTCTGTGTATAAGGCAAGGAACAAGGAGCAAGAACCTACTGACAAAAAAGTTAGAAATCACAAAACCAAACTTTCAGCTGGTGCAAACTGGCCCAGACTCAGCAACTTCCAAGCCAAATCATCACTTAGAGAGACGTCTGTGCTCTCTGACTCAGCCCACCTTGGCTACCCGGCCCCGCCGTGCCGAAATACGGTTCCAATTACATCGAAATTCCAAACCTTGCCTCAATTTTTAGCATCTGGCTGACGGCAGTGGACAATCCCTCTAATATTCATCTTGACAAGCCTGGCTACTGAAGGACTTGTTTGATCACTTCCCCCGCATCCCCAGGAGCAGCCTGCCAAGAAAACCCTTGTGCCTCCTGGACAGTACTGAACTGCCTTGCTCCCTCCTCCCTGCCTGGGGCTGCAGCTCTGTGGGGCTGCTCCTCCCTCCCTGACTTATGGGGGAAATCTTCTTTCCCGTTTTTTCTCAGTGTGGAAAAATCCCTGCTCAGGGCTATGTTATCAATGATTCCCGCAGGCACGCTGTAGTAGCGGCTCCCCGCATTGCATGTTCTGGTTCCTTGCCCAGTCTGGCTTAAAATGAATTTGTCAACACTCTTCCCTCTCCTCGTTGGAGTTCATCACCTCTGCCATGCCGTTCCCAGCCAGCCACGCTGACTCCAGGATAAAACTGCCTATTGTTCCCCTTCAGCCAAAGCCTTTTGCTTGGCAGCAGCAGCTGGGAGCTGCTGGGACAGGGGCTGCCCCTGGGAAGAGGCTGAGAAAAGCAGGACTGAATGTACAGCCCCAGATACCTGCAATGGCTATGGCCATGGTGCTCCCCAGCATCACGTTGTACCCACAAAGTTGGGTGGGTTTGGGAAGAGCATTCCTACATTTTCATCTTCAAATGTTAATGTTCCTTAAGCACTTTTCAGCTCCTCTCACTGACTTGAGCTGGTTCATTTTAAAAAAAAGTTAATTAAGACATACAAATTTTGCTGTAGAGCCAAGCTCTGCCTCCCAACTCACTCTCAGCTCAATGGGGGCATTGATGGTGTGGGGCATGCTCACAGCAAAGGGTGGCAGTCCTGGTTGCACATCCCTCTGGAGCTGGCTCCTGCAAGCAACACAACATGCCCAACAGCCAGGATATTTTTGGCTGGTTTTGTGTTGCTGTATCTCTTTGGCACATCATTAATCAATGCTCAAAATTGCGTGTAAGTTCAAAAGTTAGCTTGGTATAGATCTTTCCATCAGAATGGGAGCAGCGAGCAAAGAGCTGTGGTCAGCTACACTGGGTTTATCTCAATTCAGATGGAAGTTCTGGCATTCCAGTTCCTTGTGTCTTCCAAAGATCACAGCCACATCTTGCCCAGAGCCTCTGTTAATTGTGAAGGGAGTAGTAACAAGCTTCTCTCTGCAGAGGTGAGTGCTTTACATCAGGACTGCTCTAACTTATTCAGCCTGACCAAACTTCAATCTCCGGGCTATCAGGAGAACTGTTTACTTAGTTTCACATCGCACAGAGATGGTGAACAATCAAGATTCACTGTATTTCTATGTAAATCACTGCAACTCTGGCATTATTGACCTATTGCAAATAGACACCAGCTCAGAATATGCCTCTTGGATTGTGTCCCTGATCAGACATACAAACAGCACATCTTTGTCATAAATTCTGACTTGGATCCCTGCCAGAGACTGTATCAAATTGCAATATTTACATCTTGGGAGTTTTTTAATTTAAAGCATTTCATGACCCTGCTTCCAGCAACACACTAAAACAGAAGCTTCAACTCAATCACTGTCACCCTCCTGAGAGATGGAAGCCAGCTGAAAGGTCAGTCATCCTTTCACCATTCGTAATTCTTAATACATTTTAAAATCAATGGGAACAACTATTAACATTGGGTTAGTTTTCTGTCTATTAATGAAGACTCAGAGTACTCATGCTATAACAGGCTCTGTATCAAGCAAGAGAGATCTACATGCATTTTTCCATAGGCCTTGTCTTGTAAGGTTTATGAGTAAATAAGTGATTATTTCTGTCAACAAAACTTCCAAGACTAACTGGGGTTTCCAGCCAAAGAGTAAGTTGGTGCTGACTCCACAGAGACATGGAAGGGATTTTCCTTTTTTTTCTCCTACAAATTCATGAAAATGAGAATTCTTTACACAGAACATTTAATGGCTCAAAACCTAGGGATTTTTATCCCCTTTTTCCTTGGCAGGGATAAAGAAGCGTTGAAGGGTCAGAACTGACATCTGCAACACTAAGTTTCGTGGCGGAAAGGCAGAAAAGTTATCGAAAGAAAAAAGTTACCAGGGGATGAAAGAGAAAGAAACGAAGCCGTGGCTACCGACAGAGCTCCCCACGGTGCCCGCACGGCCCCGGCTCGGCGCCGCCTCCGCGCCAGCACAAAGAGCCCGCGGGGCTGCGCGGGACGGGCGGGACCGCACCGGGCGCATCCCCTGCGGGCCGCCCGCTCCCGGCGGGACTCGGGCAAACGTAAAGGGAAAAAGGCATTAAAAGAGGTTCCCCCCACGTCCCTGCCTCCCGGTCCCCGCGGGGCCGGCGCTTACCCGTGCTGCCGGCCGCGGAGCCGGCTGTGCTGCAGGACCTGCTGGTACGGGGACTTGGCGGCGGCGGCGAGCCCGAGCGCCAGCAGCAGCAGCGGCAGCGGGCGCGCCATGGCCGAGCGGCGGGACGGGACGGGACCGGCGGGACGGGACGGGACGGGACGGGCCGAGCTGGCGGCAGCGAGCCCCGTTAAATGCGGCGGCGGAACGGGGGCGGGGGCGGGAGCGGCCCCGCGGGGGGAGCGGAGCAGCCCGGCCCGGCCCGGCCCGGCGGGAGGGGAGGGGAGGAGGGGAGGAGGGGAGGGGGCACCTCCCGCGAAGGGCATCCATCCGTCCCTCCGTCCGCCCACCCGCCCTTCCATCCCTCCGGCTTTCCACACGTCGTTCCGTCCGTGCCCCGGAGACCCGCCGCGGCGGGGAGAAGCAGACAGGGATGTTCAATATCCCCTTCCCAGACCAGCGATTCATCTCCAATTTCTCCTTCATCCGGACTTTTTCCCTCCATCCTCCCCCCAGCCGGAGCTCAGAGCGGGTGGTTGCACTGCCACGCTCCGGGTGTCCCACCGACCCCAGCCCCTTCGTGATCGCCCTGCCCGGGAGCTCTCCTGGTTTCAGCCCAGCGCTGCCCACGCCGCGGGAATGTCACCCGCGCTGCCTCCCCAGGTCCCCTCACTGTCTCCTGATGTCGACCCACTCTCAGCCACTTCCAGCACTGGCAGGGGTCGCCCTTGACAAGAGGTTCCTTGTTGCTTTCATACCAAACCAGATGAAAGCAGGAGCTCTTAGGCCGAGAAAGTTTGGGGGTGCTCAGTCTGGAGAAGAGAAGCTTCAAGGAGATCTTAGAGATCCTAACAGTACCTAAATGGGGCTTACAAAAAGGAAAGAGAGCAACTTTTTATATGGGTAGATAGTGTTAGGACAAAGAAGATTGGTTTTAAACTAAAAGGGGAGAGATTGAGATTTGATATTAGTAAGAAATTCTTCCCTGTGAGGGTGGGGAGGCCTTGGCACAGGTTGCCTAGACAAGCTGTGGCTGCCCCATCCCTGGAAGTGCTCAAGACCAGGCTGGATAGGGCTTAGAGCAACCTGGGATAGTGGAAAATGTCCCTGCCTGTGGCAGAGGGTTGGAACAAGATGAGTTTTTAAGTTCCTTCCAAACCAAACCTTTGTGTGATTCTATGATTCATTGCAGCATCCCAATGTTTGTAAAGGATTTGCTCTGACTGGACTGACATCAAAGTTAAAGGGCTCTTTCCTCCCTAAATCTGCCTGGGAAGCAAAAGGGGTCCTTTGGGGCCACTTGCCCGAAGGGACAGATCTGTGCAAAATCCTCCTGTGGCTTTGCAGACTGGGCAGCGGCCAGCAAGGGCAGCTGCTCAGCAAAGGATGGGAATTGAAACGTGTCCAGCGAGCAGCCACTGAGCCAAAGAGAAAGAGTCTTTAGCAATATTAAGAACTTTAAATTTACAAAGATTCTTTTTCCCCCACAGTAAATAAATCTGATCTGCATAAAACCCATTAATGCTTATTGGATAAAATACATGAAACCATTCCTCAGTCAGGTTTCCTCTCCCCAGGGAGTGTTTCATTACTTCCTCCATCTAAATAGGTAAATCATGAAATCTTACCTGCAAGGGCTCATGACTCCAGCGTAAAAGATAAGAAACAGAGGTCTCAGGTCTTTCTGAGGAAAAGGTGATGTTTTAAACCCTCTTGAGTATTGCCTGAGAGCCTCAGCTGCAACTCTATAAAATGAAGGCAATTTTATGATCCTCCAGGTCTCTGTTTAAAAAGAGAGAATGATCTATGCTCTGCCCAGAAAGGGGTGACTTTGTTCCCTGGCTCCAGGCAAAGATTTTCAGCTGTGAAGCCTGATCTGATGGTTGTGCATTTTTCCAGGCCAGAGTTAGACCCCTTGGTCTAACTCCTCCTCTACCAGCTATTTCAATTTTTTGCCAGGGGAGGGCTTAAAACTCTTACAAACTAGAATGAAAAGTGGAGGGAAATCAAGCAAAGGCATTGCCAACTGCTGAGTCCTCTGAAAACAGCAGCCAATTGCAATTTCTCTGTGCAAAAAAACATCAAAGATCCCACATGGTGGCAGAGCCAAGCCCCTGGGTGTAGGCTCCTGCTTTGCCCCCAAATGCTAGACTGCTGTTTTGGGAATCACAATGTCCCTTTCACTCACAAACTGGTTTATAGATGTATGAGCTTCTCTCCCAGACACTCCAAGGAACAGGAGCCCCAGATCCTCAGAAGAGCATCTTTCCCCAGGAGCACAGGGCTGCCTGTCCTGGGATGAGCTCCTCAGGACCACTGTGTCCCTACTGCAACCTTCCAGAAGGAGGGTTGATGTCCTTGAGACACCAAACCCCGCACTGTATCCAGCAGAAGTTTGTTGAACCCAAAATGTTGGAAGTTAACTTGACAAAGATTTTTCCCAGTGCAACTTTTCCATGGAGATTAAGCCAACAGGGAGTGAGGAGGGACAGCCAGCTGTGAGGGGTCAGGGTGAGTGTCGGGAGGGATGGGACAGTCCCTCTGCCATGCTGTGCCCAGCACTGACACATCCTGGGTGCCCCATGTTACATACAGGCAATTTCACTGGTTTTATCGACCACTGCTGGTTTACTTCCTCCCCATCCCTCCCCTCCTAGTCCAGCTGCCTCCTCGTTCTTCTTCAGTGCATCTTTATTCATTATTCCTCTCCAGCAGGACTTTCTGTACTGACTAAGCTTTCAATTAGCTTCTAGAATCTGTTTGAGAGCAGTTCAAGTGTTGCAAAGAAATATTTAAATATACTTGGCTATCAGACTGTGACAAACCTATTTGTGAACAACCAGTGCTTTGATTTGCACTTGTTTTAACCTCTGCTTCCAGACGGATGTTTAGTTTGAAATGAAATCCACGGGCAGTGGACTCTCTGCACACTCATACAAATACTCTAAAATCAATCACGTAGAAAATTGCACTTACACAAATAGACCCTTCTGTACACATTTCAGACATAACAGCTGCTCCACCAAAAGGGAGGAACCGAAAGACGTACCCGAAGCCAAACGAAGAAATCTTCAGCAATAATAAACATCTATTATTTAACATGTTCTTCCTGTATAAACAAAACTGAAGGTTGAAATTACTGAATCTTTAAGACCATAAATATTTTTCACTTTGTTCCGTGAGCTGCACAGAAAGGCCAGAAGGAGACCTTTTGGAGAAAAACCACCTTTCCACCTTTCTAGTAAGAGTTTCAAGGCAAATAATCAAGAACATAGGACTGAAAGTGGTTTCTTTGTATTTGTCTGCCATATTAAATTTCTGCTATCCTCATAATAGTATAACCTCTAATTCCCAAAATAAAAAGTCATAGTGATGTTTGGTAAACCTCACATTCCTGCAACAGGCTGAAACTCTATTTCATTCACTCTACTTAATGGTGATTTCAGGTTGAATTTCTTTTTCCCCAGAGCAGCCTCTGCTCTTGTTTCCACAGACACTGAGAAAAAGCACTGAAAATAGCTCTGAGAGTCTTTGTTGTGCTTTTGTTTGAAACTCAGCAGAATTTATTTGGAAGAATAAGAAGGTAATGCTTCATTCCATTCACTCCTGTATGTTCCTGGGATGCCAGGCAGAGAAATTGCTGCCACAGCTGGAGGCACTGTCCTGCATGGGACACAGCAGGATCAGAGCAGCTCCAGCACAAATGGTCCAGAGAGGTGGATTCAGAATATCACAGAGCAATATTCTCTGGTGACTGCAGCACTGACAGCCAGTGGTTCATGTCTGGCTTGGGCTGGGAGTTCAGAGGGAACTTGGGCTGAGTTCTGCTGGGAAATGACAGTAACCACAAGTCCATACCCTGGTGTGAAATACATCCCATCTCATCCCGCACTCTCACTTTGTTCCCTGTTTTCACTATCCATACTAACATCAGAGGAATATATTTCCCTCCTGTGTCTTTCTAGTTCTTTTGGAACAACATCTCCACCACAAATCCTCCCGCATTTTGGGTCTGCTTTCCATGTTGAGTGTGTTAACGATGTGGCAGATGGTCCTTCACACCATGCTCTTGCTTTCACACATCACTCTTGTAAAAAAGATCCCGATAAAGATCACATCATCATCTTCGTTTCCCTTTGCAGACAGCTCCATTTGATGTGTCCAAAGTGTGCTGGAAAAGGAAGAGAGCTAATCCCACTTGTCTCTACCACACACAGCAGGGAATTCATGGGATTTATGTCCCAGCTCCACTCTAAACTGTGTCCAAAAGGCCCTCTATATATGTTTGAAGTGTTGTTATTATGTACAGTAACATACTAATAAAATAGTAGAATACATACATATATGTACAGTAACATGCAGTAACACACGTAACAGACCAGGCTGGAGGGAGCTCTGATCACCCTGGTCTAGTGGAAGATGTTCCTGCCCATGGCAGGTTGGTTGGAACAAGAAGATCCTAAACCATGTGTTACAAACTGGTTTAAACACAGAAGAGAAAAGAAAACTAAGTCTCTGGGAATAAAACAGATCAAACACAGAAAGGTTCAAAATATACCCCAAACCTTGATTAAAAACAAATGAGACTAGATGTTGGTTCCAAAGAAAGTGATATATTTTATTTAATAGTAAAAGAGGCAAGGAGAAAGAAAGAGAAAATTAAAAAAAAAAAATAGAAAAAGAAGTGTGCCAGGGTGGGGAGGGCAGGGAGAGAGTGACAGGGATTAGGTAGAAACATATCACCCTTCCGGGGGTCCCAAAAACATCTCATGGTTTCCCTCCATCTGGTCATGTTGGTGGTGCAGGTCCGCTGCCACTATGCCAAAAAGTACAGAATCCATTGGGTGACTATACCTGTGGGAAAGGTGGGAACGCCCAGGTGCAAGGGGCTAGTTTGACTCTGTCCCTTGCAGACAAGGGTCTGTGGCACCATCTCTGGGCAGGGTCTGTGGCACCATCTCTGGGCCGGGTCTGTGACAGCATCTCTGGGCAGGGTCTGTGACAGCATCTCTGGGCAGGGTCTGTGGCACCATCTCTGGGCACGGTCTGTGATACCATCCCTGGGCAGGGTCTGTGACAGCATCTCTGGGCAGGGTCTGTGGCACCATCCCTGGGCAGGGTCTGTGATACCATCCCTGGGCCGGGTCTGTGACAGCATCTCTGGGCAGGGTCTGTGGCACCATCCCTGGGCAGGGTCTGTGATACCATCCCTGGGCCGGGTCTGTGGCACCATCTCTGGGCAGGCTCTGGGCCCCTCAGGGCCTTGGCTGGGCAGTGCCAGCCCCTCTGCTGCGGCTGCACTTCCCCAGGGGAGGCCCCACAGCTGAGCTCCTCTGCACCGCCCAGCAGGGCCGGCACTGCCTCTCACCAGAGGCTTTCCAACAGCCCCAAAACTTCTCCTCAGCCACACTTCAGGGTGAGGGTCTGTGCCAGCCTGGCAGCTGACAGCCCTGGGGCTGGGGTCTCCACCCTGAAGGTGCTAAGCTTGATCCCTCTGTGAATGTATTCTCTTTCCCTCAGCCCAGACTTGAGTTACTTTATCTCATCTCCATCAATGAGCAGTCCAGGGCCTTAGTCAGGTCGTGGTGGTCTTCTCTGCAGCTTTTTTACAATTTTGCTG
Source organism: Phylloscopus collybita (assembly GCA_027886175.1). Taxonomy (NCBI): domain Eukaryota; kingdom Metazoa; phylum Chordata; class Aves; order Passeriformes; family Phylloscopidae; genus Phylloscopus; species Phylloscopus collybita. Next base: position 6,554,459 of record JAJNNQ010000019.1, on the reverse strand, counting down.
TAATAGGCAAAAGTCCTTCATGAAGATATTTTAGCCATAAATTGTGACATTTCAGTCTCTGACAGCAGATTGTTCAAAGGCCCATCCAACCTGGCCCTGCCACAGCCACTGGCAACCTGTGCCAGGGCCTCACTACCCCCACATGGAAGAATTTCTCCCAAATATCCCATCCAACCCTGGCCTCTGTCAGTTTAAAACCACTCCCCTCTGTCCTGTCACTACATGCCCACAGTACAGTTACTGTTTGTTGGGTGTCTCTTCTCTGATTAAAGGTAAAGACACTATTGTAGGTCTTGTTAGGTCTGGCCCAATTAATCTACACTGAGCAGTGCTGAAGTACCTCCCCCAAGCATTTAGAGCAGGATTGTTGCCCTGAGTTGGATGGGACAGGCACCCCTTGTCCTGTCCTCATGGGCCTCAGGAAGGCTGGCCAAAAAGGCAATTACACACAATATTCTGCTTCCTTTTAATATATCATTGTGATGGAAGAAATATGTGCTTTATCTTCTCTTGTATAAACAAAACAATTCTCTTACTTCATCGTATAAGCTTGCAAGTATCTTCCCACATTAGATACTTTGAGAAAAATCTTTTGAAGAACACCTCTCTGGTGCTGTTGCTCTCATTTGCTGACAGGCACACACACAAAACAAACACACTGACTCTCAGGAGCAGAGCTATGGGCCAAGCTGATACCTTCTCATCTGTTTTCTATTTTCCCCTCCTTCCCATTGCCCAATATTGTAGATATATGATACAGCAGATTTACAGAGCAGGAAGTCACAAGAAGTAGCAATTCAACTTTCATTGTCACTTATTCATATCATCCACGTATATGAAAAATAAAAAAGGGAGATAGAAAACCACTCCCACAAGGGAGAAGTCTAGCTCTCGCATGTTCTCATTTTATTCCTTATCCTGCAATTTATCTTCTTACTTTCAGCAAGCCAGCAATGAAGAGGAAAACCTCTAAGAAATCTTATTCTGACATATCTTTCTGGGGAATATTCATTTCCATGCATAGCTGCATAAGCCATGGAGAAGTCTGTGGCATCACTGGAGAGCAAACCACTTTACAAGCAGAGTCTGCAGACCTTAAAACAGATAAAAGCAAGTTTTTTCTGGCATGCTCCCTCTGATTTAAAGGTCTGATAGATGCCCAGTATCAGCACAGTAATCTGCTGAGGTTGGCCCCAGGCCATATTGTAATGCAGGAAGAGAGCAAATGTTGGAGCATCCTGAGCCAAATTACAACTGACTGTTATTTTGGGACACTAAGCTTTGAAATCTGAATTCATTTAGTTTATTATGATATATTGAAACTTCCTTGGGAGAAAAAAAAAAAAAAAAAAAAGGAAAAAACTGAACAAAACCCAAGATACTCATTAATTCTGGTTGAACAGAACAGGCAGAAGAAGGCATTGCCTGCCAAAAAGATACACAAGCCCCATTATGTCAATAGACCATCTCATAACCGGAGATGCATAGCCAGAAGGCTGCTCCCGTTGGCCTACAGACTCTGGATGAAAGTCAGCTCCCTGAAAACATGACAAAACTCTGACTCCATGGCCAGCCTCAAAAAGTGTCTCAGTGGCTCAGAACAATAATTTCAGATTTTCACACTTTGCTATGCTACACCCAACATGGCAAGGTGGGCATTGCTCACAGATCAGGAGACCTCTGCACATGAATCTCTCAATGCATTATATTTGCATTGAGAAAAGAAGAAGAAAAGAAAAATAGCCATTAAAGCACAAAAGTGCCAGCACATTCCCTACTGTTCATTTCCCAACATATTATCCATACTTCTGAAGTAATCCCAAGGGTTTATCCAAGCCCTTTGGGTTCTTGCAGTTAGGAGCATTTTGAAAATATTTAGAATAATTAAGTTCTGGGAAGGTAAGAAACTGGAGAACAACAGAGAATAAATAGGACTTGAAATAATAATAAAAATTTAAAAATTCTTAGTATCTGTTACATGTAGTATTTGCACATCCCTGCTATTTCAGTTCTGTAGAGTTATGCAAGTGTTCAGTAAATGTGCCAATGTGGCCTTGGGGCACTTAGGGATATGGTTTAGTGGTGGGCTTGGCAGTGCTGGGTTAATATTTGGAAGTGATGATCTTAAAGGTATTTTCCAACCTTAATGATTTTGTTTGATATGGACCTGACACTGGAGAGGCCCTGCACAACTGGGAGGGAGAAAACTGACACATCTCCCCTTTTGGATTTTGTAATAGCTTGGACAGATGTCACTGGCCACCTCCACATTGATCCCCACAGGGCTGGACTGTGTAGGTACAAGAGCAAAACAACCTTGTGTGCTTTCCTGCCTAGCATCACACCATTGGCAGCAAAACACCTCGTCAGGCTTTCCTTCAGCTTTGACATCACACTCTGAAGGTGATTCTATACCTCATCAGCTCCTTCATGTCTGGATTTCACCTATTCCTTCTGCTTCCTCAGACAGAGACATACCATTCACCACTGTCTGCTTTGGGGCTGCATACCCAAAAAGCAGACTTTTCCCCGTCCATGATGCACATGCACTTAGAAACCCCAAAAACATACAGAAACACACTTCTCAATTAGATATTGCAAGTCCATCATCACCATGAGGAATTTTGGGGGACATATGCCTTAATTGAGTTGCAGTGGTTTTCTTGCTACAGCTGAGTAGATAACATGACAGGGCTAGTGATTGTTTCTAGGAGGGAATAATTTAATAATATAATCTGCAGTGCTTGCAGAGGCTCCTTGATAAAGGGCCAGGCAGAGCTGGAGTGGTTTGGATCCATTTCCTCACCACTGCTGAGAACGAACGTTGCAATATGTGTCAGGAGGGCTGAATGGAAAATAATTGCCTTCATTATGCAAGTTCCATGTACAGACATATGTTCCTGGATAAAACACTTTTACAGCCAGCCAGGGCCATGTCACTTATTTTCCATAAAATATGAGGAGCAGCATTTTCTACAGGTTTCAGTCAAGTATTTGAAGCAGGCACGCACTGATTTGTCCTGCAAAGCACACGCACATTTCTGAGCTCACATGCATGTAGGTTTATGGTTTTTTACGAGAGATGCAGGTGTGGGAATAGGTCTTGTAGAGGATGTCTGAACATGCACCAGGACTTTAGCATAGCAAAAGCAGTGAGAAACTGGAGACATGGATTTTATAGGAGATATAGCACATTGTAAAGCAAGCCATCTTGGACTAAAATCCAGTTCCTCTTCTTTGGGCAAAATGAGCTCTTGATTTCGGGGGGGCTTCTCCCTCAAAAAGGATCAACAAACTCAGCTTTGGGCTGAGTTTGATGGGAAGAACTAGAAAGTGATTTCTTTGGTGTGATGCAATAGGAGTTTGTATTCCCACTAGCCCCAAGTGCCTGAAAATCTGGAATTCAAATGAAGGAAAACCTCACTACAAATAAAGATTTTCTTAAAACCAAAGTAGTTTCCACCACTACTTTTAAAAAGCAGAGTTGCCAGCTACTGAGAAAGTGAGTAAGTGATGCTCTGGCCTGGGAGGATTCCAGTAGGATTAGTCTGGGAGTTCTAACACAATCAAGACTGACTAATTTCTTCATCATTAGTTTTTGATTCTTCTAAGTCTGCTTTTCACAATGGTTTGGCACTGTCCACACTCATCACTCTCCAACTCTGAAGCTGGCAAGTGGACACATTTGCTTTTATTATAGCACAGGGATGGGCTGATTTAGACCAGGAGCCCAGCGTGCTGGCAGAGCCAGGAGAAGCGGGGAGACAACACTCCCTCCTCCAGCTGCTGCAGGAGAGATGTTTCATCCATGAGCAGGAACAAATATTTATCAGATGGGCTTTCCAGTCATATGGTCCTAATCCTCACAGTAATGTGAAACTCCCTGGATGAGGTCATGGTTGTTGAATCCCAGACCCTTCTTTATTTCTAGAGGCCAGGTCAGGTAGGTGGAAGATGGAGCAACTTATCCCTGCCTGGGTCTGGCCAGGAAAAAACCACAGGGGTTTAGGGACATAATGTGCAAATACACACCTATGAACACGCACAAAGGCTTGCTCCAGAGCACGTTAGGGCTGCCAACATTGAATTTCCAGCACCAGCTCTGGGCACCTGTTGCTCTAGCTTTCCAGAACTTGGCAAAATCCAATTGTCAAACTCCCTAAAAGCTCTTTTAGGCAAAAATCCTTCTCAAAAGTGAAGAAAAGAGTATGATAAAACATTTTTAAAGGTCATTTAAAGGCTTTCTGAGCAGATTACTGCTGGGAATACTTGTTTAGCTGGCTAAGGTATCTTTGGCTTGCTCATTAGCTTTCACTGGCCTTTGGTGATTTACACTTTAAACTGAAGAACCAGGGAATTCCCTGACCATTTTCCTCCAGTGATTGAATCCGAAATTGTCCAAATTAGGAATTGTATGTGAATCCTACTGAGGTCTGAGCTCATGAGTCCTGGACAGACCCTCATTATTTTAGCCCAGATGGTACTAAAAAAAGACCATCTGAAAACCATGAGACATCCAATAGTATATTTTAGGAATGCCATGCTTAAGATAATAGTCCAAATAATGTGTCATACTCATAGAAACAACTTTAAATATGTTGCTCATCAGTACACAATGTATAGCAGCACCATGTCTAGGCATGAGGTTATCTTGAGCAGGACTGAAGCAAGGGAAAGAACACGACCAGCTTATTGTGGGTGGCATTTGTAGCTGGAAAGTTTCCCAAACCTCAGTCAAGATGAAATTTGAGTCCCTCAGAAGAAACCTGACAACCAAGTAGTCAAGGAGGTTGTAAAGGCAGATCATGTTCCTTATTTTGAATCAGACTTCAGCTGTGCAATTCCCTGTAAGACTGACTTATTTCTGAGCATGACTAACTCAGAGCAGCCTCTTTACCTGCAGCCAAGATCAGGGTCTCCCACAGATGAGGTGTGTCCCAACCACTGGCTACTGGATTTGACTTTGGGAAATCTCTCTGCCGGTTTTTGCTATAACTCTTCTTTCTTATGTCACAGGAAGATGAAACCAACAATTAAAACCTCTGGGTCCCCATGTCTCTCCCCCAGGTCTGCAGCAGTGGGAGGACTCCCATGTTTGCCTCAGGTCAGCAATGGGGACTGCTGGGGTCATGCAGCACATGGTCCAAAGGCAGTGCCACAGGCTGAGCCTCAAAAGTACTCACAAAATCTGGGTGAGAGTTTGTAGTAGGAAGTGGTCAGGGATGTAGTTCAAGCTCTGCTCACCAGCTCTGTACATCACTGAGCCCCAAACACTCTGTCCAAGAGGGGAAGGTGGCTGGGGAGTCAGAGACGGGAGAGTCCCTGAGCCTCCACTACCCTGCAGAAACCCATAGCCTGTGGGTCTGAGTGTGTTTTGCTTCTGGCACATTGTAGTTAACTCCAATAAATAACTAGAGAAGGGAAAAGCAAGAGAAAGTGGTTGATGCTGCAGAATGGTGTTGTTTACCTTCTCTCCCAAACAGGTCCTTTATTTATTTCACATGTGGGAAGAATCAGCCCTTGGTTTTCTTAGCCCCTTCAGATTTCTCCTTCTACTTCATTCCCTTCAAATCCATCAGCCAGGGAGATTAGCAGTGTCACAGGAACCAGACCTTTCTGCTAAATCCCTTCCAGATGTCCAGAGGCACAAACATGTCAGTCACTGACAAGAGCCTAATGACAAGTGGTTCCCTGTTCATTAGTGACAGCTACTGTTTCCTGGCAGAAAAGCTTTTTCTGCCCTGCCTCCAAAAGCAGGTTTTGCAGGGAGGGTGTTTTCTTCCTTCCCCAGAAACAGGGCTGCTGCCTGATGGGTCATGAGGAGATTCCCATCTCAGCTGGTCTTGAGAGCTGCCCTAGAGCTGCTGCTGGAGCACTGGCACAGGGCACCACACTGCACAGGCATTTTAGGATCTGTAGACAGGAAACAAGTAACAGATCTGTCTCCAGCCAGTGAGGGTTGACAGCCACAGGCTGTGAAGTTCTCCAAAGTTTGGTGACATTAGACTTTTGTGTTGGCAATGCCAGCCCCAGGGAGCCAGTTAGGAATTCAAGCAGGTACTGAGGTCAGGATGGCTTTGGAGAAAAGGAGCAGGTGGGAGGGCTTGCTGGGAGCAGTTCAGGATAGAAGAGAAGGAAATCTTCTGACTGCTCCTTCCACAAAAGCAAGGAGAGCCCTGTGGGGATGTTCTTGTCTTGCTCATGGAGAAGGCTGTGACTCTGTGACAATGGGCTCTCTCAGGCACAGTATGCAACAGGGTTTTGGTTCTAAGCCTGGCTCCTGGCTGCCAGGTCCTTTTCCTTGCCCAAAGACATCACGGTTTTCTTGACCTCTTGCAACACATCAAATCTCATCACCCTCTTCAATTGCATTTTGATCAGTTTGTGGTTGCTGTCTTGGATTTGTCTTACAGCTCCATCTCCACACAAGCTCAGGAGATACTTTGTCAAGCTAAATTATCCTCAAAAAAATCAATACTATCCACTCTGGAGATTTCTGAAAGTTATATTTTTCCCTCCTTTCATTGTAGTTAATGGATATAATTTTAAAAGTATAGCTGGACATGAAGGACTGTTTATTCCATGGAAAGCGCCAGTCTCCTTACTGGGGTGGGCAGGCAGGATGGACTGATGCAACATCCTTTGCCATACTCCCAACCACAGCACCACAAGGAAATGTTATTCAGCATCTCATCCCACCTTGGCACAGAGACTGCAGTGAGATGCCAAGCCAGAACTTGTGCTGAAGTCTCTGGGAACTGTTCTTTTAGTGCAGCTGCTTATTAACATGACCCTACTTGGGGAGATTTCTTCCTTTATCCTTTGAATTACAAAAACCATTCCAAAACTTGATCCCCATGAAGGCTGGGAATTGTGTCAGCTCTAAGAAGCTGAAAATAGTGATGGGTGCTTTGCAGTGAACAGAAAAACCCACTTGGAGTCTGTCATTTGGATTTATGAAGTCTGCTCTTTTGACATAATCTTCTTGATTTAAGCTTGTGGTTTCTGCACACAGTTTCCATTAAAATTAATGTAAGTCATCTGAGCAAATCTCTCCCAGGTTGACAGGATGAAATGTTCAACTCCTGGAGATTTATTCCTTGTTTATGGGCTTCAAAACTGACCTGTGCAGGACCCAGCCCCACAGCCTGTGTTGGATGTCAACAGGACCCCCAGTGACAGGGTACAAAGTGCCCAGTGTGGACACCCAAAGCACCAGGGAATGTTGGCAAACACCTCTGAGTGTGTGAAACTGCTCCTGAGTGCAGCCTCCTCATCTCTGCAGCCCTTGCTCACCTCCTTGTGCTGCAGAGATGTCATGGGCTGAGGTGCTCTGCCTGGTGTAAAACCAGCTTGACCATCAGCATCACTTCCACAGCCATGTACCATAAATGGGTGAAGCAGAAAATAGAGCAACTCAGCAAAAATCCCAAACAACGAGGGTTGGTTGCAAACAGCACAGCCATGTGCTGTAAAAGAACCCAGATACATCCTCAGAGACATTAGTGCCTCATTTTAACTCAAATCCACCAATTTTGCAGAGGATAGCTCAGATCACATCCATTTAAAAAGCAGCTGGAGGCTGAACCCTTTCCAGATTCACGTCAGCCAGGGGAGCCCAGCATGGCCAACACTGCTTGGAACCAGTCCTCCAAATTTCCTGAGATAAAACCACTAGAAGATGTGCCTGTGTGACAGTGAGCCCTCAAGTGCTGACTCAGCTCATTGCCTCTCACACAGTTCCCAGTGATGATTTATTTCCTTTTTCCTCCACTGCTCTCAAATCCTTGGCCCTAGGAGAAGACTGCTGGCTCTCTTGAAAAGAAGATCTCAGAAGCTGGGTGCTTCAGGTTTTCCCTTTCTGAGGAAATTTGGAGAAACTTGTCTCCCTCCTCTCCCCACCTGGAAGGTGGATTTGCTTTCCATCCCCCCAGCTTTTCCCATGCTCTCTGTTCCCTTCCCCAGGTTGCCTCATAGAAATTGTTCCTTAAAGTAAATGGAAATAAAGGAAATCTCACCAAAACTCCAGAAATCTGCAAAACTGGGGTCCCTTGTGCTAATATAACAGCATGTCCCCTTTCCCTTGAGCCCTGTGCGTCCCCAAGCTGGCACCCACCAGACCTGCCACTTAGTGCCTCCCAGTACCTCCCTCCTGTCCACCTCAGGCTGCCTCCACCCCGTCCCACAGCTCATCTTGGTGACGGAGACTTTGGAGCCTGACTGCAACTCTCCTGAGATGCAGACAAGTATGGTGAAAGCACAAGTGTCACCTTATTCCTCCCCCATAAAGGACAAAACCATGCAATTCTTATCCAGTATGTGATATGGTTGGTCCAGAACACCCAGGGACCAGCTCCAGCCTCAGGAGCAAGGTGGGATCGAAACAGAGACCTTGAGGGGAAAAGGAGATGGATGAAACCAGGGAGCAGAGCAAATGTTTAGTTTTGACACTTGTAACAGTGGCTATTTCATTTTCCAGTAAGTTTATACTGCTCTCAGCCAAAATAGTCATTGCAAAAAAATGGCATTATGAGCCCTAGAGGATTTGCATGAAGTATTTTTGTCAGAGCACTCATGTGTGGGGAGTCCTGTGGGGCTGCGATTGCTCCAGGGCCTGGGGACAGCCTGCAAATGGGGACACTGTCCCCAGGAATGACAGCCCCAGGGGGGCCCTGACCACAGCCCCCCTGATTTGCACCATACCTCAACACTGAAAACAGGCAACAGTTTTGGATTGCTTGGTTGCAGTAAGAAGAGCATGGTGTTCCTACTGGTTAATGAATTAATCAACAACTGCATTAAATAATTGCCAATTATTATTTTCTAACAATGATTAATTAAGTAATTTTTCTCCCTAAATTTTGGAAGGCTCTAAATAAACTAAAGGAAGAAAGGAGGATATGGGGCAATACTGATTTTAGTAGGACGGTGAGTCTTACACTATCTAAGTTCTGAATTTAAACCAAAATTCAGAGAAGGAAATGGGCTCCGTACCCGCCATGGGCTATTTATTTCTCATTGCTCTAGTTTCCCTGCTGGCCTTCAGCCCCTTGCCTTTTACAGAGCACACACTGCACTGTGTCCCATGAGAGCCTTAGCTCAGCAAACGAGAAAGAGTTTGCAGAGTCTGACATAATCACAGGCCATGGTTCGTGCCATCCTGCTGCCTGTAGAAGGCTCCTCGCTGCCATCGGGGGCTCCTCTGTGTTCCCGGCCACCAGCGGAGGCGTGGGGGAGACCAGGGGCTGCGGCTCCGGGCGTTACCTGCAGGAGGATGAGCTCACCAGCAAGAGCAGAGAGAGGATCCAGGGGAAAACAGCACAGCTGCTTGTTGCTGTGCAACATCTGGAATTAACCTTTGCCATCAAATTGTCACCTGCAAGCGCCAGCCGGGCTTGAGCTCTCCGCGCTCCCCAGGCTGTAAATCCCGGTGTAATCCCAGCACTAATGAGCCGGGGATGCCTCACTGGTGCTCACAAATCCACACACACTAGTGATAGTTCCTGGCCCATGCACTGCCTTAGGCCCTTGGGCATCTTCACCGAGGCTTTTTCATATTTTTCAGGTTAGAACTTGACTTTCCTGTTTTCTCTGCCCACTGGGACTAACATTAGCCCCCAGTTCTATTGCCTCATGTTCTGTTCAGTCTGTAAGCAGAAAAGAAGGAAGAAACGATCCTTCCCATTTAAAGGAAAAAAAGGAAAGAAAGGGAGAGTGGGAAGAAGAAAACTCAAAAGCATTGAAATAGTGACATTTAGTCCGTAAAAAAGTCATCAAAAAATTTCCTGTCAAGTCATAGCTCCAATTTCTCTTTATCTAGAAAAAAAAGTATTTCTCTTCTTTCTAAAGGTTATCACATTTTTTCAAAATAAAAAGCAAGTAAAGAGCCTAATGTGAGGAATTTGAGCTAATGTTATAAACCCTGTAAGTACTTAAATAATTAGATGCCTTCACTGGTATTACATGAAGATAAATGATTCCATACAGTCCAAAGCTGAACCGTACTCCTGCTAAGTGTAGGAATATAGGAATATCATATATAAATCTCTCCATCTTTTCGTGTAGAAAAATTAAGTGCAGTTGGTTTTGAAGATCAATGGAGTTGCTGTTTTCATCTTATTTTATTATGCAAGCATGCCATGCAGGAATTTTGGCAGCAAGTGATCCAAGAAGCCTAAAAAATACATTTGTTGACATTAGAGTAGTAAGCAGGAGTTTTAATCAGTGATAAGACATTATTTGTGCATATATACACACACACATCTGCACATGTATTTTCAACATGTTGCCATAAACCATGTGAAAACACAGAGCAAATGTCCTGTACTATTGGGGCTGTCGTGCCTTGGTGGTGCTTTCCTGGGAGCTGACCCACAGCAGGCTCAGCAGAACATGCCTGATGGATAAAGTCATGGTGCTACTGGAAAAGAACATTTATACATGGGGCTAACCTGGATTTTTAAACACAAGAGGTGACTTGTCTGCTTCGTCAGCTCTTAGATGAGTCAGACTGTATGCAGATGGTTTCACTAGAAGAGTATTTTCCAGCAATTGGTCATTTGTAATGGTCTGTACATCCAGAGGACAGGTTTCCTCAGACATTTCCTGGCCCAGGCAGAGGGATGCAGCAAACCATGGTCGTATTCGAAACACTGCTGGACCCAAAAGATGAGTAGCCAGAACAGAACGAGTTAAAAATGACTGGTCAGAAAAACTGTTTACAGATTTTGAAGTCTTGAGGTTTCTATCTTTCTTTCTCATGGGGAACTGCCCATTGGGTGGAAATTGGTCATATTTATCCTCACTATGCCCAAGCCAAAGGATTTGTGTATCCACATCCCAAATATGCAGCCTGAGGCAAGATCTAAATAACTGTTTTTCTGAATAAACAGTTTAAATTCTGCTTGGCTCACTGCCCGTATTTCTAAGGGCAGCACAGTGACTGCTGCAGAGATACATTGCTTTGCATCCACCCGTGTTTCCCTACACCAAAGGTTATAGGGACTAAAACAATAATTCTCTCCATAGATACATAGCAATTTATTAGAAACTGAGGATTAATGCAGCAAAATCCTCAGCAGCAGCAAACAAAATATAGAAACAAATGCACCTTTAAGCAGCATCAGAAAGACTGTAGCACAAGGCAATTCCAGAAATATCGGTACCTTATAATACATATTTCTTAGACTTCTCCAGTCTAATCTGCCATCACAGCTTCCATGTTTGAAAAAACTATCAAAGAAACACTATAACTGGGCATTGGTGAGGAACTGAGCACAACAGGAGACCAACAGAGAGGTCCAATGCAAAGATTTATGTATAGAAAGAGAGGTGATGAGAAAATGAACGGGTCACACAGGACCAGCCCCTCTGCTTGCTAGTTTGGCACCTGGCAACATTTCCAGACAAGACCCCGCATACCTGAGGACCTTCCCTCAGGACATGTGACTCTGGGGATATCAAGAGGACATTCCTGTGAGGTGGAGGGGGCACAGGGACACCCCACCACAGCAGCACTCACGGCACAGGGAGAAGCCAATCTGGCAAGGTGAGGCAACACCACAAGAGAAATGTGGCAGAATTTGCAATGCCCCTGCGAGCACTTTCCACTTCTCAGAGCAGAAAGTCAGCAGTGAATGAAAATTAGACATGTCACATGCATACGTGTTTTGGTTTTTTTCTTTTTTAAACCCAAACCCATGAGCTTCTCTGCCGTGCTTGTCAGGGGGCAGCTCTAATTCATCCCCTTGGCCATCTCTGTTGAGTTTCCCTCTCTACAATTTGCTAAACAGCAGGATTTCCATAGTTACCACAGCTTGCTATTGATAGGACTCAAACACACTGTGCATTTTTGCTGGGGGGACACAGACACCACCACCCAGAGCAGTGGGTGCAGCTGAGAGCCTCAGTGAGCCCTGCTGAGGGTACAGAGGGGATGGCAGGCACTAACCCAGGCAAGAGGTGATGGGGAGAAAGTGCTCTGTCCTTGCTTCTCCTTGCTCTGGGGTGGTGACACGATGCGGCCACCTCCTGTGTCTTTAAACATTTGGCAAGGCCACAGGGTTGAACTCTAGGTCCCTGCTCTGGGGTTACCCTTGTGCATGCACCAGCATCTCCAATCTCCAGCTAAGGTATCAGCATGGCCAACTGCCAGCATCCAAATATTTTCCCCATCCTTTTTTTTTTTTTTTTTTTTTTTTTTTTTTTTTTTTTTTTTGGCACATTCTTTCATAAACAAACACAGACATATTGCATCAGTGGAAGGTTCATAAGAGGGAATTGCTATGCTAAATTTAAACATTTTTAAAAACCCAAACCAATGCAATAATTATTTTCCACCAAGAGATCATATATTTTCCTACTTTTGATGTCTAATAAGCTAATTTCAATCAAGAGGTGGTATAATTTCCTGCTTTTGAAGTCTAATGAGTAAATTGCACGGAAACCTCCATAAAGCAGAGAACTCATTAATAAATGTATAGTCTCTTTGTCCAAGACTTCCAGCTTTAAATCAAACACACAACAACCAGATGTTTTTCACATTACTGCATTTCAAGATTTTACTGGAAGTGATCTCATCATACATACTTAATGTAGGTATCCAACTGTGCATGTTATTCATATCACGAATCAGACCATGCAGCTTTAGGACACTGTGTGGCAAACACAGCTATTGTTTAAAGTGGATAAAATTTATGCTAAGCTTGCCACAGGGAGATGAAGGAGCCCAAACTGGATGCAATATGCTGATTTTGATGAGTGTCAGAAGTGAGGAAATTATATCACTCAAATGTTTGGACTTATTTTTAGGAAACACTGAGCCACTGTTTCTGGAAAAGATATTGAATTTAGCCAATCTACTAAATCAAAGACTTTTCTGTTTTTCTTTGAAGTACGAAATTAACTGCAAATGCAAAAAAAATTGAGACCAGGACAAAGCTGAAACAAGATGTACTTTTTTTCAAGGAGAGTGAAAATGAAGGCTCACTTGAAGGGGGAGGGGAGGTGGAATAACTTTTCAGTAGGAAAATATTGCTTCATCAGTTCTGAAGAACATATATACAGCTAGGTTAGGATTTCAACCTTTTGCTAAGAAGCATGTCAAGCTAGGGGAACAGTTTCCTTCCCTGAAGGGATGCAGAACACAAGGTACAGCTCAGCTTGTACACCACGGCTTCAGCTTGCTTTGGTCATTAGGGAAATACCCTAATGGAGTAGTGGACTCAATGCCCTGTTGGAAACATCCACTATTGAAATCATATTAATTGGTCACCTCTTAATTGCCAGCAAGAGCTTGCTGAAAGGTCTCCAGGACTGTTTATCACCAGAACAGGGCAGTGGGAAGCCATTTGCCCAAGGCAAACTCACAAGTCCTGCTCATTGCAGAAGAGCCTGAGCAACTCCCCTTCTCTTCCCTCCATGTCCAAATAAGACTTTGACTTTACTCAAGAGTTTAAAAAATGCCACAGGAAGGTGTCTCAGGGGACTTCATACTCTTTTTTATTCATTGTTTTTCCATTGGAAATTTGCTGAAGCAGAGTTGCTGAGTTGTTCCCCCACCCACCATGTCACCACCTTGTACCAAGGGGCCACTGGAGACAAGCAAGAAGAAAGACAAAGAGAAATAGCTTTAAACTGACAGAGGGGAGGGTTTGGTCAGATATTAGAAGAAATTCTTCCCTGTGAGTGTGGTGAGGTCTTGGCACAGGTTGCCCAGAGAAGCTGTGGCTACCCCATCCACGGAAGGTCAGGTTGGATGGGTTGAGGCAACCTGATCTAGTGGAAGGTTGCCCCCATGGCAGGGGGGTTGGAACAAGATGAGTTTTAAGGTCTCTTCCAACCCAAACTATTTCATGATTTAATTTGAGAAATATGTGAAAGGATTTCATCTTGCCCTCCATATCAATTCATCCCAGCCTGCCCTGACACCACTCCCCTGTGGAGATCTGTACTGCTACTGCATTCCAGGCCATCCTCAACAGCAAATGGGGGGCTCTCAGCCCTTCCACAGAGAAATTACCTCCAGAGATGAAAATGACCCTTCACATAGGTCAGCTGTGACCCAAAGCACAAGTAATGGGGAACCTGGAATACTGACCAGCATCTGACTGGTTTCCTCTTTGAGAGATGTGAGACGTTTACCCAATTTCTCAGACCATTCATTGGGAAGGGGAATTACTAATTTTCTCTTTCTACCAGGAGAACAGTGACACGGAGTTGCTGAATTTGTGCCTCTTACTTGCAGCCAAATTATCTGACCCCACCACATCTGAGCAGGTTCAGTGGAAACTTTCCAAGCCTGGTGTAAAAACAAGGATCATTTTGGCACATATAAACACAAAGAAATGTCACATTTAAATGAGGGAATTTAGAGAAATAATAGGCTTTTCAAACAAATTAGCAAGCCCTTTAGTGATGTCTAGAGACAGCTCAGAATAAAGAGATTAATCAAACAGCTATAAGCAGGAGAGCACGTGGTCCCAGGCTGTACCCAGACCTGAGCTGATGTTGTTGGCACAGCCCTGAGATGCCAGTGGGAGCAGCAGGTCTGAGTATGGAAGCTGAATTGCCCAGTGTGGCTCCTGCAGGAATTAGATCACTCTTTGGCCCTCATTAGATCAATGCACAGGGCTGCTACAGCAGCCAGGCAGAGAGAGGGGCTCTGCCCTGGTGCACCAGCACACGCAGCATTGTCCAGGTCTTGGCTCTCTCCTCCTTTGCAGGGAGAATAAATTTGGTGCATTGCTCACAACACACACACTGATATCCCATCAATAATCTTTGTAAGATCTGTAGCTCATTATGAAAATAATATAGACCTAAATTAGGAGGCTGAATCCAATTAGGCTGCATTGAGTTGACATGTTCCAAGTCTTAAAGAGACCACAAAAGCCCCACCCCATTGGGGATGTACAGCTGACGTGCTGGGTGTTCAAAGAGTAGATTTTGCAAACCCACTGATCATTTCTGCAGCAGTCCTCATTATCCCCATGCCAATTCCTGCCAATCATAACTGGCACTGTGAAATAAATAAGCTCCCAGACCGCTGCAAAGAGGTTGGGAACCTTCTGGAGACTTGGCACTCGTGTCACACTGCTCACCAGTGGGGGAACTTGGCACAGAAGCTCCTTGCTATGAGAATGTCAAGGCCCTGAACTCAGCCTGCAGCATCGAGCCCTGGCCTGTAATCTAGGGAAATTATCCTCTGCCCCCTCTCACCAGGTGCTGGCACACAGGGGCCACAGTCTGCCTGGGCAAGCATGTGGTGAGGCTGCCTGGCTCTGGCCACGTCTGTTCCTGCCTGACTAGGGCCAAAAGGCCTTCAGGCTCTTTGTAGGACCAGTGTTTGGGGGTTTTTGTTCTTTTGTTCTTCTTCTTTCTGGTTTTTGAACATAAAAAAGCACGAAACCAGACTTTGCTGACCAAAACTTAACCCCCAGCAGTTCTCTAGCACAGTTTGGCTGACTCTTGTTGGCAGAGGAATTATTCACAACTGGTTGATATAAGGATCATAACCAAGCTGATGCCTTGGAGTGGCTGCCTAGAACAGAGGCTAGACAAGGTTAAGGGAATAAAGTGGGTGTTTATTAAAGGCCTTCAATAGATAACACTTTGGGCAGTCAGGAGCCTCCCAGAGGCTACACCCAAGCTGGACAATGGCCATGAGTTTTTCAGAGAGAAATAAGTTTGGTTTATTTGCATATCAGGGGTTAATCCTCCAATTCCAGCCTCAGGTAATGAAGTCATATTCCCCCAGCTTGTTCCCCACAATTCACTTGTGTGTATAATTTTTGGGGCCTGAGGCTATGGGGTGTCCTTGAGTCCCAGGCCTAGAGAGGAATTGTTTTGTCTGACCAAAATGTGAAAACAGTTAACTAACACCCTGTATGGAGTTTAGAGTTATGCACTAATGCAGTACAGGATTTGAAACATAAAGGCATCAAAGTGGCTTCTGAACCCAGTACCATCAGGGTGGTTCATCACTGTGGCATCAGGCTCCTTCTACCCAACTGTGCATATTGCATGGACACTGTTTAAAACTTGTTATCTGAGGGAAAAAGCTCACCTCAGTCTATAGAGACTCTGGAAGGAGCAGCCTTTGAGCACTGGGAGAGGCTTTGTACTTGCTGTAATGGAGAGCTAATTTTGCACAGTATTTGCATTTTGGAAGCAAGAGTCTAAAAGTTCAGATGATCCACTGGATAATGCTCTCCTGTGGCATCTGTGTCACTGAGAACTGGTAACATGAGGAAAGAAACAGCTGGATATCAGAGTGTTTGCTGAATGGACTATAATACTGCTAATGTTTTTCTCTAAGATTAAGTAGAGGTTGTTTTTGTTACAGGCATTAAACAACTTCAGTTTTCAGGCAGCAAAAGGGCCTTGCAATCAAACAAAAAAGGATAAAGAGAAGTGAGGGAAGACAACCTTTCCTAAAATCTGGCTCTGGAGACAGAAAAAGCCATTGCACCCTCTGCTGGAGCCTGGTGGAGGGACTCCTCGAGACTGCCTTCAGGCAAGCTGCACACATTATGTGTTGTCCTGTACAAGAGAAATTAATTTTTCCTGATTATGTCTTTCCAGTTGTACAGCACAGATGAAAGCACAACATGGCTCACAGCAGCTCTCATCCCAATTAGGGATGAACAGTGGTGCAAATTGTGCTCTAGATAGCAGGAATTATAAATTCAGTGTCAGCCACACCTACAAATTAATAGGGTAGCAGACAAGTTTGCTTGCAGCAATAATTAAAATTAAACATCTTTTTAGCCTAAGTAGCCAAAGTTGCTCAGGACAGACTTGCAGCAGCATCCAGGAGCAAATGAGGGAGATCCAACACTACTGGCTTGGGAATATCTGGGTCAGAAATGCTGGAGAAGGCCCTGGCACCCCTTTCTGCTGAAGAGCACCCACAAATCAGCTGAAACAGCCAAGAGCATACTCCAAACCTGAGCAGATTTTGGGGATACTCAGCCCCATGTGAGCCCCTGATCGCATCCCACTGCTCTTGGAGGGACATGGCCAACATCTGAGGGGAAATGGAACAAAACAGAGGCATCATGCAGCTCCAGAGCTGAACAACCATGGCCTGAGATAGAGCACTCTTAGCTTCTCTAACAAGCCATTACTCCATGAGGTATTCTAGAGCCACAGGTCTTCCCCATTTCACAATATGATCAACTAATCCAAAGCTGTGTGTCCAAGAAGGACCTTGCAAACAAGCAGGAATTTCTTATGAGAGATGCAGGAGCATCAGACTACTTGCAGAAAATTGGTTATTTCTTAAAAGAGGAAAAAAACAAACCCTGCCCTATCCCTCATTGCATCAAAGCACCAAATCCTAGGGATTTTTCAATTAATCCTCACCCACCAGTGAAAGGAAACTCTTTGCAGGAAAACTCTTTTTCAGAGAGAACTCATACAGGAAAGTTATCAGCACAAAGGTAATAAAACCACAGGGAATGATCAGTGAATTTAATGGCATAGGAGAGAGTTATTTACAGACCCTCTCTTAATTGTGAAATGTAGTTATCAAATCGGGAGTACATGTTCAGCAGCAGGGTGCTGATACTCTGGAAGTAGCATTAAAGGTATCACAAAGCAGCTGTAACCCCTCAGATGTATCAGGGAGACCCTGCTCATGTCCTCAGCTCTGAAGGATTGTTGCCCACAAAAAAGACTTGCTGCTGGATACTCACTGACAGGTTAAAATTAAATGGGATGTGTTTTCTAGAATTAATTTTTAATTAAACTGGAATTTGGGCAACTTCAATAATGCACTCTGGATCCAGAATTTGTGGCTCTACTGGAGAATATTTCCTGACTCAGAGGAGCCTGGGCTCATTTTCTGGTTTGTCAGCATAACCACATCACTCCCATCTCTCCGTGTCTCCCTCCTGTTATGTCAAATATGTCAATTCATTTTTATCTCAAGGCTCCTCAGCTCATCCCAACACTGGGCTTCTCCCACGTGCTGTCAAACCATCAACACCCACCTGCAATCTGCCAGCCCTGCTCACCTCCACTGCCAAAGGCAAACTCCAGCCAGGCCCCTGCTCGTCTGCCTGCAGGAGAGCTCCTTTCCACCATCCAGCTATCCTCCTGATGCAGAAGAGCTCTTCTCCACCACCCAGAAACCCTCCTGGGCTGTGCCCTGATTATTCCTCCATGGAAAAGTCAGCTGAGCCCTTCCCCCTGGTGCTGGCCACTGTGGTGTCCCTGCTGCTCTATCCCTCCTGTGGGTTCAGCCCTGTGAGCCCCTCACTCAGTGTGGCTCTCACACATCCCTGCCCACGAGGGGCACGTGGGGATCATCAGCCATGGAGCAGTGGATGACTGCACACACAAACAGGACCACCAATACCGTGCACAATTCCAGCTCCTGGCTCTTGTCTTTGCTGTGTGAGTGGCAGCTAAACAATGCTTTTCTTTCATTATCTTACCAAGAGACTTTGGTGTAAAACAAACAAATCCAAGCTCTTCAGCCAGCTGTGCTGCACAGCTGGATTCATGAGCCCCAAACAGCAAGGCACGTCGTATGGAGGCAGCTCCCTGCTGCTTGTCTCCCCTCTGGGAAAATCAGGCATGAGCAATGGAACTAGGTAAGAGAAATGACATTTAGACAGGTATCTACATTTTAGCAGTATCAGACCCTTCTGCTTCGAATGCAAGCTGGTCGTTTTTCTTCATGCCTGCAATCCAGGCCCAGTCCTCTCCCATGGGAATGCTTGGACAGAGGCAGGGAGAGCAGCTTCGCTGTAACAAACATTTAAACAAATGGTTTATCTTCCCTGAATCAGGACCATAGACCTTGGGAGGGATTACTTGACCTGGAGTCAGCAACTTTCTCCACCAGCCCTAAAAATACCCCTGAATGAGCCATGGAAATGTGATAACTTAAACATTTAGCAGTACTTCAGGCTAGACAGTGGTTTATAATTATATGGTTTCCGTTCAGAGACCTGCCAAGAGGCCATTCCCACACAGTTTGTGTTTTAGTGAGGACAGGGCTCTGCCAGCCTGAAGGTGAGGGGAGAGGTGGTATCTGCCTTTGCCTATCAGCAAAACCAGCCCTGCTGCAGCACTACATTTCTGTCTGCAGCTTTTCTAAATCCATCAACAGCTCCTCTTAAAGGGTGAAAGAAATCTGCTGAACACAAAAGAGTAGCAGTCACCACAATAGCTGTGCAACTTATTTTTATAGTCTTCTTTATGTGTTTTCATAATTAAATATCCAGTATACTGCAGTTCTCCACCCTGTTAATGCCAAAGCACTGAGAAGTTGTTTGTGGACTGATCCCAGAAGCTGAGGCACCCAGAGAGGGGAGATCTGGGATCCTGGGCAACACAAGACCTGTTTGAGGATTTTGATTTAAACTACTCGAGGTGAGATAAATATTTCTTCCTTCTTCCAGGTGAAAGCAAAGGTGCTAGAACACAACCTTGGATACCAGGAGGTACAGGCATAAACAGATGTTGAAACAAAGGGGAAAAAAAAGAAGCAACTTTTATATTTTGACCACAAACATCTGCTATTAGCAGGCACCAGGTCATCATTTCATGTCAGATAAAAAGCAGAGGAGGCAAAGGGACTTATTCTGCTCTGCACAGCCCTTTCCCAGCACACACAAAACATCTCCATAAACCTCAACACTGGGCTGAGCTCCCCTTAACCAGGGAAGGAGCAGGGCAGGTGTCAAATAAATACATATATATATATATATGTGTGTGTGTGTGTATATATACACAGAACAGAGACATTTTATCTCTACATCTACACAGACATGAGGATCCAGGGAGGTCAGGACAGGCTGTTCAGTGGAGCTGCCTTCACCTGCCTTCCTTCTGAAGGCACTTCCAGTGTCCCCTGCACAGCCCAGTTCAACTCCCCAACACCTCCCTGCTCTGGAGCACAGGCACTGCCCACCCCTAGTTCTCCAGTGCCCAAAGCCAAGACCTGG
This sequence comes from Phylloscopus collybita, assembly GCA_027886175.1. Lineage (NCBI taxonomy): Eukaryota > Metazoa > Chordata > Aves > Passeriformes > Phylloscopidae > Phylloscopus > Phylloscopus collybita. The sequence goes on along the minus strand of JAJNNQ010000019.1, from coordinate 6,534,498 downwards.
CTGGGACCAGGTTTCCACAGGTTTGTGCTGGATGAGCCCTGATGTGCCAAAGTGAGCTCTTGCTCAACAAGCACTTTGGGAGAAAAAAGCATCCAAAAATACTCCTGAACCCAGCAACAGAACAGGAGCAGAGACAAGACCACTGATGGGGAGCACAGAGAGTGACCATTAACCTGGTGGGACATGAGGGACATCTTGGGGCTGATAAACCACAGCAGGACATGGGGCTGTGGAGTTCACACCTGCCATGCTGATGGGGACCCAGGACACCAAAACAATTTCTTTCTGCAAGAACCAACAGCCAGCTGTGCACAGAAACCTGCAGGATTTTAAACTGATGATGGACTAAGTCATCAATTTGGTGCAGAGAGTCACTAATGGCCCCTTGCCTGGGCATCTCGTGGGGCAGCCAGAGGCAGCTGTCCCTCAGCCAGGGCAGCACTGGAGGGACAACTACAATGTCAGGATTGCACACAACAATTCTGTTACTCACAGAAACTAATAAAAAACCTCAATGTGTTTCTACAGATTGAAGCAAGGCTTTTTGAAGAGCCACAAACCCCTTCTTCTCCACAGGCAGAATGTTTCAAAACTATTTCCTGTGAAAGTTCTGCAGTAAAGTCTCTTTCTAAATTACACTCATTAGTTAAATTGGGTTTCATTACCATCCTTTCCCTCAGAGCCCATTACACAAGTTGGATGCTGCATTTCAGGAATCCATTACATGCTAACAACAATTTTTCCTTTGAAAAATCACTTTTTAAAGATTTTTTGATATTTAACTATGTCCTATTTTTTGAAGGTCCAAGATGTTATCAGGGAAGGAGAGGCAAAAGCTGCCTTTGGACATCACAGTGCCCTCTAGAATGCCCCTCTAGTTAATCCAAATTATTATTTTTATAAGCATAATTAAAAGCAATAGTAAGTTATTATCCCCATAGACAGCCTCTTTTTTTTCACTAACTCAGGCCCTCTTTTATGCTTTCTGCAGCCTCTAGGAAATAGAAGCAACACAACTCAGAGGGGAAAGTGTGCTGGCACATGGGATTACAGTTTGTCATCTCATATGGTTCATGTGGTATTTGCCACCAGCAAGAAAAAAAATTGGAGGAAAAATAAGACATTGCTAATAGGCATCTGCAGTGCTGTGCCCCAGGGTTTATTTCCTGTAAGAAATTAAACTAGCATCTTGCAAAACCTGGATGTTTCCAAAAGCTGACATTCAGGAAAGCAAATCACCCTCTCTCCCTCACTGCAATCTACCCATACCCATGGATTTCACTCTTTGGGTCTCTGTTTAAACACATTGAGGTGTATCAGGCTGTACCAACTGGTGAATAGAAGAAAACAAGAAGGATCTGCTCTCTTGGGTCAAAGGCCAGAACAGGCTGTGAGTTTTCAGACACCTGTCTTACCAAAAGAGCATTTTTAGCATAAGTTGGGGATTCACAGCCCTTAGAGCATTGCCAACCACTTTAGTCATGCTCTGGTACTTGGTAAAACAGAAAGGAAACTATTATAGCTATTTGCATCCCTCCCATAACGGGGGAAAACAACTCTGCTATTGCTAAGTGACAGACTGAGTCAAGCACTTCCTCTTTAGTGAAAACTTTATTAGATCTCAGCATGGTTACAATTTTGGAAATTGCTTTTAGAGAGTTTTATGTGTTTTAGAGCTAGAATTTAATGCTATTGTCTTTTAAATTTAATCTTACTTGAATAACATCTAATTTGATTGCTCTGTGGTGCTTACTTGCACATGAGCAGTTCACCATTTTGCTCCTAATTCACCCCTTTGCAAGGAAGGCACCCACCCTCCCTGGTGCAAGCCCCAAATACGGAGCAGTGGGAATTCCTGTCCCACAGGGTGACCTGCAAAGCCTACAGAGCTCCAGTGTTTGGTGGGTTTTTTGTTTTGTTTGTTGTTGTTTTTTGGGGTTTTTTTTGTGATTTTTTTTTGTGATTTTCTTCTTCCCCTACAGACATACACAGTATGTAGGCTCTGCAGCCACAGCTGGAGAGAATTGCCTGTGCCTCACACACATCTTCCCCTTTGCTCAGTGTCTCCCAGCACTATCTGAGATCAGGAAAAACCCATCCTGCCTCACCTCCCACACAATTCCCCCATCTCCTTCCCAGTGAGAGACCCTTCACTTCCTCCATCACCCTGCCCCTGCCTTGCTCCCTTTGTCCTGCTTTACCTCTTCCACACTCCTGCCATCAGTGCAAAATTAAATAATTGCCAATCACTGCCACCTGTCTGCCAACAGTTTTTCTGCAAATTTAAAAAATCCCACCTTTGGGTCCAGTCAGGAACAAGCAAAATGTGAAGACATTGGTTGGTTATCTGCCCTGCTCCAAGCCTTGGGATGTTGTTCAGAGACACAATAAGGCTGTAACCTCCATGAAACACAGTGTGCTGGGGGCACAGAAGGTGAGCAAAGCATCCACACAAAAGTTTAATGAATCACTCTTTACCTCCCTGATCTTTATCTCAGGATATAATGCAAAATGTCAGCAAGTAATTTGGTCTTTTCCATGTTTAATTCACTCAATGTAAAAACCTCTCATCTCAGTTAGCAAAATCAAAACGAAGCCAATAATTCTCCCGGAGGGGTGCCAGGAGCCATGCCTTGCAGACCTTCACCATCTTCCCCTCTCCCACACTAGTGGCAGACAAGCAGAATTTTATTTAAAGACCCCAGAGAAACCCATCTGCAGCCTGGAAATGCAGATTTCCAAAGAGTTCTTAGCCTAAATTTCCCAGTGTAGCACAAGAGCTGGAGCACATTTTTCTGCAGCCCAGTATGTTGGTGGGACAGGAGCAGAAGTCAGCTGTGGTGGCTGCTCTCCTGGGGGTCAGAGGAGTATCAGAGATGTCATGGGCTGGTGACCTTGCTGTTGTGTTTGAAGGATGCCCTTGAAGCTGGTGGGTTTCCCTGCGGCCTCTCACCACCGTGCACTCACCTCCACTGCTTTAAACGGAGCGTGCAACAAGGAACCGAGAGGATTTGGCCCTCAGGACATTTATTAACAGAAATAGGAAATTAACCATTCATTTTCTGAGGAAACGTACAAAATTACTTCACCTGTTCGTTTCTCCTCTTTGATCTCTCAAACAAAATTTGTAATTAACAAAATGATTTTAGGATGGTGCAATGTCATCTGGCTTGGTTTAGCTGAACCCTGGGCATGGAAAGCAATGCACAGAAGTAGTTACTACATATTTTTTTGCCTGTATAGTCTGTCTAAACATCTTGTTTCAAAATTTTACTGTCAAATAAATTTCCCCCTCTCTATGTATGACATCTGACAAGCAGGGAAACAGTACACCAAGAGAGTTTCTTCTTGAGAAAAAAATCACTCAGGGATCCAAATGGGAGAGCAGGGGGGCTTAAAACCCCTCATGTAACAGGACCAGCACGATGCCTCCTCTCATCTGGCTGATCTGCAGGGGCTTGTCTGGAGCTGAAACACTTCATCTGGTCTCCACCAGGCTCTGAAGCCAACTCCAGCCCAGCATCAGCTGGTCAAGGGTTGTGGAAAATTTTCTTGAAGAAATTATGTTGATTGAATAAGCAAGAATCAGCTGAAGCATATTGATTACTAATAGCATGCCTGATTTCTTAAAAACCTTTTACTTCAATATCTGTACAGAGTGTGTCCAGAGATGTTTCTGTCTTTAATGCAATCACCTTTGACTTCACAAAGAATACACAATTCATAAAATAAATGAAAACTGCCTAGGACCTGGGCTCTTTTATTTAAGGAAGGCATTAGAGATTTCCTGCACTCTTTTAGGTCAGACCTCCAGTGCCAGCATATAATTTTCCCTTCCTCTTCCCAGAGCCCAAAGGGGATGGTGCCTGCTGGGCTCTTCACACTAACTAATGTGAACTCTTTGCTTCTTCTTAAAGCATTGCTGTTAAATCTCTGATCATTTTATTGTCATTTGTATTTTGCTACTGAATGTTAGAACTTTGCCAGCCTTTGAAACCATTTCACAGGAGCAAGTTTCTCCCTCTGTCTCTCAGTGTTAACAGGACTCTGTGTGAGGAGGTTTTACATCAAACCCATTAACTGCAGTGGCCCCATAGGAAGGGAGTGCAGATCAGTGTCCTGGTGCCCATGCAGGGGGGACTGAGGAGTTATATTCCATGTCCATATCCTGTGCCTTAAGAGATCCTGTCCCAGCCTGTAAGCAGGAGGCTGCACATCAGGGTCAAACCCCCAGCCCCCCACTTGTGGGGCACTGTTTGAGCATAGGTAGAGTGGAAACCATTGAGCCTCAAGAAGCTGTTCCACCTCAAAAGTACCCCTGAACAAAATACTGGTGGTTATCTGAGCAGACCAGACTCAGAGTAAGGTACAGCACCTGCTTTAATGCTGTTACTGTATCCTGTCCATCACTGTTCTTTTGGGTGGAGGCAGTGGGGACAGAGGGTGGTGGGAGGAGATGAATCCTCAATGCTCAGCAGCCTGAGCCCTGCTGCAGCTCACTCCTCTTGGATTTTGCTGCTTTCTTTCAGCCAAAAATGAAGATTTCTTTAATAAGCCAGAAATTTCATTTGTGCTTAAACATGGAAAATCACATTATTAAAGGGCTGCTTCACTACAAATTGCTTTGAATTTCTTTGGTGCTGTCATAGAGTTTGGGCTAGGTTCTGCTTTTTTAAGGCAGCTGGGGAGAAAAAACCTGTATAAAGCTGAAACCCAAATCTTCCCTGGGGCCCATCACCAAAGCCATAAAACAACATTGATGAAGTAACTCATTCCTTTTCCCCAGACTCCTGCCTCAGGATTGCCTTGGCACACTCAGGTTTCTTTTTGTCCAAGTGAGGTATTTCTTTCCATTAGTAAATCAGCTGAAGACTTTCCTGGGACAACAAGCTCTTGTTAACAGGACAGGGCTTCTCAGGCCAAGGCTGCCAACATGCTACTGGGAGTGTCAAGGGCTAAAGTGCTCTGCAAGTGCTGCAGGCTCACCTATTTCCTTGTGCAACTGCTGCCCTGGAGAAGCAGGGAAGCTGCTTCTGTGGGGGCTGTGTATGTCCTGGCAGCACGTTTATCTCTTCTAACTACAGAAGGGCATTTCCTACACCTGTGAGAGGTGCTTAACCTGCTGTGCCTTATTCACCCTCCCCAGGAACTTTAATTTTGCTATGAATGAAAAATCAGTATGTCCACATAAATATTCAGTCCTCCCTGCAGAGGCAGATAGTGACCAGACGTTGAAGGCAAGTCAGTACAATTGAGCTGTGAAATTTTGTTGTGAAAAAAAACCCCAGCATTTCCCCTTCTTCTCCTTCTTTTGCTTATATTTCACCAAAAGTCTCCAGTGTTATCCAGGTTGACAAATGTTTTTAAATTTTTGTCATGAAATTGGTTGCCCACATGAAAGAAAGACTCCCCCACCTACAATTCACTTGTTTAAAATTCCATGTTCTAACATAGTTCTCAATTCTATTTGATAAGAGAAGAACCCACTCAAACCCCCACCTCTCCATGCAAACCCTAATGAGAACTGAGATGACTTTTGTACTGAGCAGGGCTCTGAGCCCCCATTAACATCCCAGCTTTGCTCCTCCAAGAGTAACATTTTCACCTGTTCATTAATGACCACAGCTCAGCACTTTTCCAGTGTGTCCCACAATCCAACCCTGGATTGGTTTCCCAGGCATTTTCAGGGATGGATCCATTATTTAATCGGAGTTTTTCCACAGCACTCCTACATAAAACCTTCCAGTTTTAGCAGGGGCTGTCACCTAGCAGCAGAGGAGATCAAGTAAATATCACTTTCTGTTTCAGGTTACAGACCAGCTGGGGCAAACAGTTAAAGGAAATCCAGTTTTATCTTCTCAGTCTATTAAAAATTAACTGGGTCTAGAGGAAGGAAAAATACAATGTGTAGCTGACTCTGGGAGGGAAATAAAGAGCTAGTAAAATACACAGTTCTAGACATATTTAAGGTGAGGGGAAGGGGTGATGGAAGAAGAAACAGGGACAATTAGGCTTTTACAGAGAGAGTTAGCAAACTCAGCCATGCAGATTTGCTTTGTTTCTGCACCATTGCTGCAGAGATTAATTTCCCTTTTGTTTTAAAACTTTGTATCACAAAGTCCCAGACTAACTGCCTAAAGTTGCATCTCAAATCTGTGCCATGCCCTTCTATTTCCTTAAGGCTTAGAGGACTTTTGGAGGATTCAGCTGAAGCTTTGTCCTCCCCAGGACATAGAACATCGATAGCCAAAAGGTGTTTTGTGTTCTTTACTCCACCCTACTGAAACCAGCCTACCCTCAGGCTGAGGCATGCTTGTTAATGAGGGGAGATAAATTTGAGAGGGAGTCTTCAATCAGAATTGTGCAGTAGCACAACTTCAGCGTCGTCTTCGGCTCATGCTTCCCAAAAAGGGCAGGACAGTCGCATCTCCCACAGCCTGGGACCCGCGGAAGGCGGCAGCCCTGCCCTTCGCTGGGCAGCGAGCGCAGCCTGCTGCTATCGCCCAGAACTACAGCCCCGCCGTGTGCACGGGGCTTCGCCAGCCGCTGGGGCAAAACTCCCCTCATTTCGACCATCAGAAGCTGGAATTATTAGCCAGTGCAATTTGTTTTATGTTGTGCCCACTGGATTTTCAGCACAAAAGCCTGTGCTGCAAGTGGCACGAGGAAATTCTTCTACGGTCATTCTTGAAATGAAGTATTTCATTTTATAATGATTAGCTCATAGAATATTATTTATCTTTCAGAGAAGCAGCTTTTAGGGATTTTTAAAAACCATAGCTCAGCTGGAAGGTGGGTGCTCAGCACTGACTTGTTACCACATAAAACAGTGGGCTAGCCAAGAAGCACCAAGCCAAAGGTAAGATATAGGAAGAGGATTTACCTTTTCAATCACCTGCCAACAAACCTGGCAAACCTACAGTTGTGAGCTTAAACCCTAAAATGACCGAGAAATAAAATGCGCAGCACTCATTTACCCAGTTCACTGGGGAACAGCCCTTCAGAGGTAGCAAAGAGGAAGGACTTTATCAATTTTTGGACGTTGGTTGAATCCGACTGTGTAAAGGAAACAGTGGAGAAACCATTCCTCACTTGTGGGCAAGCAGAAGTGGGAGGCAGCATGGTTGGAAGGAAGCCACGAGGTTTGGTGTGGGGGTAGACTTGCTCTGGCTCATGGTTTGGCCCTGGTTTTGCTGATGTTTCTGCCCAAAGACACCTCTACCATTGCCCAGGCATATCTCAGTTTTCTGGGGTTTTTTTTCCTCAAAAAAATCTTATTCCATTCTTCTACTATACAACTTTATTTATTAAGAGATAACGTTAAGGGGGACTAGTCTAATGTTTGCAAGGTTTATGGACACCTGCATGGTAGGTACCATCCAAAAGCCCTGGTAACTGACAGTTCACACTCCTGAAATGTGACATCATTTACACAGCAGAATCAGGGCAGCTTGGAAAGGCTGAACAGCAAAGAAGGGATTTCTTCAGGACAACATCAGGCTTAACTCCTTCTCTTCCTGTTGGTTTTCTCAGCATCAGAGGGATCTGGACCTGTTGGAGCAAGTCCAGAGGAGGCTCTGGAGATGCTCAGGGGGGTGGAGCCCCTCTGCTCTGGATCTGGGCTGGGAGAGCTGGGGGTGTTCACCTGGAGAGGACAACCAGGCTCCAGGGAGACCTGAGAGCCCCTTCCTAAAGAGAGCTGGAGAGGGACTTTGGACAAGGGCTGGAGTGGCAGGACAAAGGAGAATGGCTTCCTTGCTAGAGGGCAGGGTTAGAAGGGATATTGGGAAGAAATTCTTCCCTGTGAGGGTGGTGGGACTCTGGCACAGGATGTCCAGAGAATCTGTGGCTGCCCCCATCCTTGGAAGTGTTCAAGGCCAGGTTGGATGAGGCTCGGAGCAGCCTGGTCTGGTGGAAGGGGTCCCTGCCCCTGGCAGGGGGGGTTGGAATGAGATGATTTTTGAGTTCCCTTCCAACCCAAACCAGTCTATTATTCTGTGATTCAGTGATATCAGCCCAAAGACTCCCATTTGCCTGCTGAGCAATTGCTTAGTCCATCAGAAGACTTTGAAGGGTTTTCTTACACAGCCAGGGTTTTCTTAAGTTACTACTGACATTAAAGGGGGAAAATGGGGACCTCACACCCCCTGCAAAGAAAGGAATCAGGATTTCTCAATTTAACCCACCTGGCTCCCCTCCATCTTCGTGCCTGTTTGCCACCACAGGGAAGGAAATGGTGCAACTGCAGCTCCTGGGACTGTGCAATGCCAGGGGTTGTTCCACATCCTTCTGTTACTGGGTGCTAAGTGGCCAATCCATGTCTTTCACAACTGCAGCTACCAACCGTTAAATTAACATCCTGAGTGCTCAGCACAAGAATCCCTCCAACTTTGGTTCTGAGCTTCCTCATGCCCAAGGTGAGAGGTCTGCACCTGACAGCTCACCCAGGAAAGATGGGGAAGGCACTGAGACATCCCAAAGGCTTCTTCCTACACTTGAAAGCTGTTTTATTAAGAGTGCTTTACCACAAGTGCATTAGATATATTGCAGCAATGGCATTTTGATGTGTTTTTGAAAGACCAGAGCAAGATACAGTGCTGTTAGGATCTCTTATAGAGAAGAAATAAAAATAAATGTACAGAGTTAAGAGCAATTTGGAGTCAGCCCTGCACACAGGAGAGGTGGGAAAAAATTGCAAAGAACAGGCAGCTTAGAGCCATTTTATAAAGCACCAGACTGCAAAACAGGACTCAAGGAAAAGCTTCTGCAGTGTGTGTGCACCCACACCACCTCCCCTTCTCGTGCCTACCAGCTTGGCTGGCTTTATACTAAGCCTTTCCTTCACAAGACTTCATAGAGCAGATTGAAGTGCTGCAATTCCTTCCTTGGTAAAATTTGGAGCATGTGAGCTCACAGGATAGCTTTTCATGGCAGGTCTGCCCCAGGCTAAAGTTATCCAATGAGGTATTTAAAACTCTCCCACTGCAAACTGAAATAAATCAGAACTAAAATCTGGTTGAGAGAGATCATTATTGTAGAAATCCCACTGGACACCCCTCAACTGGGAATGGCCAGGCATCCCCAGAAAAAAAAAAAAAAAAAAAAAAAAAAAAAAAAAAAAAAAAAAAAAAAAAAAGTATTTTTAAATGATTTTTATTGCGGTAGGAAAAAAAGCTTCCAGCAGCCAGTACAGAGCTAGCTAAGCTCAGAAACATTTTACAATCTCTCTGCTATGAAATCTTCATTGAAAATGCCGCCCATACCACCTCCCCTGCTGACTTCTGCTGTTAAGGAGAGCTGAGGGGTTTTGCAGAGTGCTTGTGTCAAATGAAGGGGAATAAGCCACGAGGGTTGTTTCTGGCAATGATCACACAAAGCCACACACTCCATCTCTCAGTTCAGGGATAAGCAGCATTCCCAAGCCCTAAATACTTCCACTTGCACTGAGGTTCCACTGAGAGGTTCCACTGAGAACCCTTACCAGCACTTTGTGTCATTTATCAGCCAAGAGCCCATTATATTAAGCAAATTACAACCAAAAGCCCCATCCAAACTGGACTGAAGGGACATAACTTGTACATAAGTATCTGTTTGGTGGTTATGAGTGGAAACCAGCAGCTCTTCCTGGCAGGATGGCGAAGAAAGCAGCAGGGATAAAACCAGCCAAACCACTTGTTGTAACCCCAGGGAGGGCTGAAAGATTGTTTGGGGATTAAATATTGGCTCTAAAGAAAAGTTCGGAAACACAAGTGAAAAATTTGTCTCCAACTGCTTGTTCCATGGAGGTTTTCAGAAAACACAGTGCACAGATGCTTTTGCAACTAGAACTGGGGCAGAGACACATCTGCTTCTTCTCTGAATAAAATCTGTGGGTTTTCCAGAGTTTTCTGTAACTTGAAATATCAATTAATTTATGTGAAAGCACGATAACTCATTTAAATTTCATATTATCCAAGACATGTCTGTAAAGAAAATCTAACACTTCTCTGTAAGTAGTGCAGAAAAATCAAACTGGAGGATTACCAGAGATACAAAGGAGTCCCCTTTATAGTACAATAGCTGAAACCAAGAAGACACTTAAAGGCATCACTTTAAAACCTAGAATCATTGAACTCCAGGTCACTTTTGCCTATGCAAAGTGGGTTTGCAACTGCTGTTTCCGAACTTGAAGATGCTTTACTAAGTATTACACTGTTAAAAACAGGGTTTCAGTGAACAGACTTCATGGATTTAAATGAAATAATTTACAATTTCAACTGAACCAGAAAAAACAAATGTTTCTATGCAAAAGCATCTGTTTTTCTTTGCATAAGTGAATACTCATGAACGCCAAACACTTCCTGTGTTCTCAGTCACAAAGCTGTGGTGGACACGAGCACCCAGGGAGGAATGAGCAGCAAAGGACAAACTGGTGACATCCACTCTGGAGCTTTGACCACCTTTTCTCTCCAGCTCAATCCTCTGAACCATACTTGTGGTTCTTACCATTTTTGGCCTAAATGTGCCCTTACTTCAGGATGGGGAAGAAAAGGTGTTTAGAAACAGCTCAACCAGAGTTTCCTGAAATGTGGGGTTGCTCATTTCCATCTGTTACTATGTGCTAAGAGCCAAATTATTTTATCCATCTTTCCCAACCAGCTTTAACAACTGTTAGAGCCTGCAGACCTCCACAGTGCCCAGGATGGCAACACCACCTGCCTGGAGCTGTAATGCTTTGCTCAAGACTGATTGGCCAAGACAATGGACTTGGGCTTTCCAAAGCACATAAATACCTCAGGTGGCAGCTGTTCAACATCTTTGACTGGATCAAAGAACACGGGTGACACGGCCCCAAAATGCCAGCTCTCAGTCTGGTCACTCTGGTCAGCTTGGTGTCCACTGGTGAGTTAAGATTGCTGTAATGCAGCTGGGTTGATGGGGTTTAGGCAGACAATAATGACTTATTGAAATTCACTTGAGCATTAATAATGCTGAGGTTTTTTCCCTCTAGTTTTATGAAGAATTATGGTAATGTGGACAGTTACGACTATTATAAAATATGGAATTAGGTGTGCATTAAGAGACATATATTGAAGTAGTTGGAGGTTTCAGAAAGAATCATAAAATCATTAAGGTCTGAAAAGACATCTAAGATCATCAAGTCCAACCATCAACCCAGCACCATTAGAAAGTAAAAATAATTTATTTCACAAACTATTTTTAAACATCTTTATCTATAGCTTTGCTTTCTTTTTGATGTATATACCTTGAAGTAAGACAGCAAGAAAAAATGGACCAAGTCTATAGAGCAGGTTGTATAATGTCCTTTTACCTACAGCTTCTGAAATGACAAACTCCTTCAAGCTCATGTCTTTCACTTTAAACACCCTATTTTGTACCCAAACACTTTCTGTTGCACTGGGCTAAGAGCATGGTTGAATTTTTCCTGTTTTTCCTCTTTTCCATGTGCAGTTTTCACCAAGCAGCTGGATGCACACCCGCCCCAACAACAGCACCAGCACTGGGCACAGATCTGCAGCGGGAACCCCACCAACCGGATCCGCGGCTGCGACAGATACGGCTGCGGGAATTTCGGTGCTGACAGGTGACACAGCTGCCTGGGCACTGGGCTTCACTTTGCTGTCCTCAATTAAGTGTTCAGGCAGGGGAGAGAATACACTTACACAGAGCTGACACTCAGAATGAGAGAATGCTGTTGTCTGCAGGACCTCTTCCTGATTTTTGGGATACTCCTTGGCAATCTTGCCCAAGCACAGTGATACCACTGCTGACAGATGCAGGGCTGACGGAGCTGTTACATGAATTACAGACAGTAAAGGAAATGGAAGTATTTCAAGGATTTATGTCATTTACCCTTGTTGCTTATACTCCAGAAATTGAATTAACACTGAGCAACAGTTTACAGGAAGCTGAGTAGATTCAATACACAAACTAAAAATCTGTCAGCATCACTGTCTTTAAGTAGGGCCCTCATACAACAGCAAGTTATATTTTATCTGAAAAAATGCTTTTGTATGTAGAATGACTCCTGCATTTTCTTGTCATCTCCTCTCCCTAGGCCCTATAAGTGTCCATCTTCATCATGCAACTTCCAAATTTCTAAGTAAGAAAATGCCAGCCAAGATTCTATTTTACATGGCACAGATGTTTTTTGGGGTTAAAAAAATGATCCTTTCCTATAACAGTTTGAAATACCCCACAAACCCGGGAAAATAAAAAATAAGCTTAAATTTGAAATTTCATCCCACTCTAAAGAAGGTCAGAGTAATATGAATAATTTGCAACAGCAACAACAACAAAAAAAAGCTTCAAGCTTGCTACTTCTGTCCAATTTCACTGCAGGTAAAAAGTTTTTGTTAGACAAGCTCCAGCTATCATCCTGCATTAAGTGACATAAGATATATGAGATTGGCCTTGAGAGATAAGATTGACATAATTGATACATAAGATTAACCTTGAGAGGTGTCCCTAATTATGTGTTTCTGCCTGCAGGCACAGTGGCAAAGGAAAGCATGCAGGTGTGGATGTCATCTGCTCTGACGGAGCCACGGTGTACGCTCCTTTCAGCGGGCAGCTCTCGGGACCCATCCGCTTCTTCCATAATGGAAATGCCATTGATGATGGAGTCCAAATCAGGGGATCAGGCAAGTAATTAACAGCAGGTGTGCTGTGAGGCCTGCACAAGTAATCACTTCATTTACTTGAGCAAGGTTTCTGTGGTTCTCCAATTCAAGCAGTGTGCTGATTAATCTTACATCCTCTCTAGACCGCTGAAATATTGAAAGAAAGCACCAGCAGGATGTAGTCCTTTCCTATGCTTTTCTTGGAGAGGAGGGAAGAAAGGAGTTGAAAAACAGGTAGCAGGAAAATAACAACCGCAAATCAAAAAATAGGAAACAGTAAAAATAAAGCACCGGAAATATATCCTCAGTTTTGCTGAGAGGATGTTTTCCTGTCTCTATTTTCCAACTCGCTTTTTTTCCTTTTTGCCCTAGCAAATATAGTAATTTTGATTTCACCATTGTTGGTACCTTGGCTACATTTCTGCTTCATCCTAACAGTCTCCAGTAAGAGGCTGGCAGGGAAGGCTTTTGCTCACCCCAGGAGCAGATGCAGCTGATGTTTCCTGACCTGGCTTCCTCTCCCGTCTCTCCCAGGTTACTGTGTGAAGCTCGTCTGCATTCACCCCATCCGCTACCACGGCCAAATCCACAGAGGGCAAAAACTTGGGAAAATGCTGCCAATGCAAAAAGTATATCCTGGCATTATTTCTCATATCCACGTTGAGAACTGCGACCACTCTGATCCTACTCATCTGCTTACACCTGGTAAAAATCCCTTAACAACAGAAAACACAAAACAAGAGTAGATTTGCACTCTAGGACCTGTGATACGATTTTTGAATTTTTGTTTTTAAAGCATGTTTCTTCTATGAAATAACCCTAATCTAGAAACATTACCATCCAGCTTAGGTCTACATTCCATTTATATTTCTTAAAAGATTACAAATTTTATAGAGAAAAATCCAACTACAAGCATGGGATGTAATGTCAGTATGTCCTTACCTAACTGTAAATCAAACATAGTAGCTGCAAAACATTCAAGTGTTAAAACAATCTAGAAGTTGACTTTGATGTGCTGTGTTCCTGTGTTTCAAAGATGTTCCACCATTGCCACAACAGGACGGGCGCTGGGCTGCAGTGTGTGCTGGGAACCCTACCAATGAGATAAGAGGCTGTGATAAGTATGGCTGTGGATACTATGGAGCTCCAAGGTAACATCATAATTGGAACACACGGGGTTTTGTTGTACTTCAACTGAAGTAAGAGTTAAACTTTATTTAGGTCACATAAAAATTACAGCTTTGAAGGCTTAGATTGGACTTAAGGAAACATTTAGGATGCCCACGTTGTTCATAACACCTCTCCGCTTGGAGCTTTTTATCAGACTAAGCCATGCCTGACCTGACCTAGTGTTGGGAACACTCCTGACTCAAGTGGAAGGTTGGACTTGATGTCCTTCACACAACCAAACTTTCTGTGACTCTATGATTTTATTTAAAGTCCTGGAAGAAAGGCATTTTTCTCCAACTCTAACAGGTCATCCACCACACATGACATTACTTCACGTACACCTTTGCAGATCCTCCAGCCAGTTTGCTGACACCATTTCTGTCCTAACAACCCATTTATCTCCAGATCTGACCATGTGCTGCCTGGCCTCTCTGTAGCACTGGGTCTGAGCAGAGGTTTCTGTAATGATGTTCTTGTTTTCAGACGCAGTGGCAAAGGGAAGCACAAGGCAGTGGATGTCATCTGTGCTGACGGGGCGACCGTGTACGCTCCTTTCTCCGGCCAGCTTTCTGGGCCTGTTAAATTCTTCCACAATGGAAATGCCATTGATGATGGAGTCCAAATCAGGGGATCAGGTAAATAGCTATCTTTCATTTAACATTTGTCTTGAGCTCACATAGGATTACCTTGCAGTTAGCCAAGCAGTTTAGCCATGTTTTCTTCTATCCACTTACAAAACTTTTTGCTCCTGCTACAATGCAAGTAACTGAGTTCTGCAGAATGTCTTCAAGCTTTTCCCTTTCCTACAGCACAAATTCCCACCTCCTCCCTGCCTTCAATCTTCCCTCTTCCACCAAGTCAATGACTCCAACCACTCTAATTTTTTATGATCACAGTATTTGTTATTTCAGTATTTCCACTATTGCTATCTCAGTGGAAAGGACAAGGCAGACACTTGTAGTTCTGAAATACAGTTCAAAAGAACAAATGCTTCATCTGTCATCTGATATTTTCCCTCCTCTTGCTTTTTTCACCAGGATTCTGTGTAAAACTACTCTGTATTCATCCCATAAGATACAGTGGTGCAATTTCCAAGGGGCAAGTCCTTGGGAGAATGTTGCCCATGCAAAGAGTATTTCCTGGGATCACATCGCATATTCACATTGAGAACTGCGACCACTCGGATCCTACAAGCAATCTTGAAAGGGGGAAAGGGCAAAGAGATTAAAATGGAAATGCAGTAAATTCCAAATAAATCCATCTCAGCATCCAAAAGTTGTTTTTCTTCCCATGCACAACAGTTTATACTATCACCTATTCAATACTTTGAGACTCACAAAACTCACAAAATAAAAAATGGTTTTGGGGACTCACAAAACGAAAAAAAGATTTGAGTTTTTGTTGGAATTTGCATTTACCAGAGAATCAGAAATTAGCAATGATTAGCTCTAAGCTTTCTCAAAGTCAGAAAAATCAGCTAAAATGTAAAGTGCTCACTCCCTCCTGTGGCAGAGAAGGTGCATTCCTCCCAGCTTCTCCCCCAAGTACCAGCTGGCCTTGCTTGCTCAGATCAAGGAGAACAACTCTGCTGAAAAATCACCACATCAAAAATCTCAACATGGATCAGTGCAGGCCTATTTAACTAGAAGCTTTGAGCTGGAGCAAGCTGACATTGGACAGCTGTATTTGATTATCTGAAAGGTCTTTTCTAACCTTAGCAATTCTATGATTCCTAGCTTCACAGAAACATTGCCTTAGTGACAGACTGAGAGAGGGACAGTGTGCAAAGCAGCCTTTGAAGAGTTTCCCCGTGAACTCTGTCACCAGTGTTTACAAATACACCACCACTGTTCTGTTGGCTGGAGAGACACCGAGGATTCCAGGACTTCCCAACAACTCACAAGCTTTATCCACACTCCATTTTATGGTTTGCATGTCTGAAATCTGGTTTCAGGCACAAACATGAAAGGACAATGACTAATTGGCCATTCTCCAGTCTCTCCCAAGGTTTGTCACATACATGGCTTCTAGCAGGAGAGAACCTCTGGAAGACACAGTGCAACAGATGGATGACTCTGGTGTCAGTGCATGGATTAAACCACTTTATTATGTTTCCATTTGAAGCAAACCACGCATCTTGAACCAAACACTGTTTGGAAATATTTCAGTTTTGTGTTTAAATTATAATCCCCTGGATTACGGAAGTGGTCAGCTCACAGCCTCTACTAACCAGAGTTAGATAGATGCTTAACTGTGCAACAGGCAACAAAGCATTATTGACTCAGGTCTGCGTGTTACTGTGAATCCTTGGGCTTCCAGTAGGGAACAAGTATGTCCAAGAAAAGGGTGGTTTAGCTGTTGTTTTGTGGAAGTGGGGAAGAAACTCATTCTCTGCTGTGAATGCACTGGCTCTGGCTGGGATAGTTCATTTGCTTCACAGGAGCTACAACAGAGCTGTGGATTTCTACTGGAAACAGCATTGGTAAGGTGGGGATGGTTTTTTTGCTGTAGCCGAGCAGTGCCTTCACAGAGCCCAGCCCTGCTTCTTGTACTGCCCCAGCAGGCAGGAGGCTGAGGCTGCACAGTCTGGGAGGTGACATGGACAGGACATCTGAGCCCAGCTGACCAAGGGACATTCCACACTGTATGACATCAGGCTCAGCATATAAAGCTGGGGGAAGAAGGAGGGTGTTCATGGGTGATGGAGTCCTGCTTTCCTGGAGATGGCTGATGGAAGTGGTGAATGGATTCCCTTTTTGGGGGCTGCCTGCCTGTGTGGCTTTTGCTTTACTATTTAACTCTTTATATCCAGCCATGAGTTTTCTTACTTCTACCTTCCAATTCTCTCCCCCATCCCTCTGGTTGTGAGGGGCTCAGCTGCCAACCAGGGTTAAGCCATGACAACCACCACCAGCAAATTCTTGTAGACTTCTCATTATCAATAGGAAGATGGAACAACTGTGGCACCAAAATCATTACAGCAAAAATTTATATACAATGCATTTCAGTTTACAGTGTGCAAAATGTTAACACAAAAATACATACTCTAATTTACATCAACTCACCATGCCTTTCCCATTTTAAGAAAATAAATATAATACAATCTTTCTCAAAAAACAATTAATAGCAACAAGTATTAAACAGTCCTGAATTAAATATTTCAGGATTACCTCCAGCAAGCCTTTCTCTAGAAATCGGGGCTTACACAAAGCTCTGTAAGATACAGGTGAGATTACTACAGTCCATTTTGGCCTCAAAGTGATACATTTAAGTGCTCTAAATCCTTGATTCCAAATAGAAATGGATCAAAGACAACTTTATTGCATTTGATCTTTCCTTCTTACTAGCCACACTTATGAAATCCTTCTTATTTCTTACCAACGAAAGCATGGAACAGCATTCAGACATCAGTCTTTAATTACAAAGACTTGAGCCCAAATTCAGAGCTATTCCTTATTGTACTGACAGTTTCCAAAGTGCTTTATTACTCACTAAAGCAATCTAAAACCAAACTTAAAATCAGTAATTTTAACAAAATCTCTTTCCCATCCTTTTTACATGTAAGACAAAAACAACATACTGTACAATGCATTCCCTAGTTTCTGTAATTTGACAAAATTACTTAAAGTGCAATTTAAAATTGGAAAGTTCTTTGTAAGCATAAGCTTATTAACATTTTATTATACTGCCATGAATTTAAGCTAGATTATATCTGATTAACCCGGGAGAGTGTATTTTAATATACAAGCTTTTACAATTAAAACATGAATAATTAAAAAATAGCTATATAAAACATCATGACAAATAATACTGTACTCAAAATTCTATCCAGCTTCCCACAGATAGATAGAAAGAAAAACAGTTTTTCTATTCCTCTTCTGACTAGATCAGAAAGAGTAAACTAAGACATTAAAAAAACCAAAACCCAAACAACACCTTAAAATAAATGGAATGTTTAAACTGAAGCTCAGAGAAGCCCAAATTCACTGAAGTTTGAAGCACCTGTAAACCACGGCCATATTTTCAGAACTGTTAAGAACACTTAAATCTATTTTCTATTTCAATATACAATTAATCTTGTAGAATATTTTGCTGTAAATCTAACAGAGGTTTTCTCAAGAAGAAAAACTCAAATCTGGAAGAAAGTTTTCACATTTCATTTTTAAATTTTTTATTTGCATAGAAAGCGACACCCCAATTCTACCATTTTATCCACACAGAGAATTTACCACGTTGGCATCATATCAGGAAACCACATTCTTCCAAGGTGTTTGGAGACTTCCAGATGAAGCCGATCTAAGCTGTAATCACTATCCGGAATCAGCACCTCCTCCATTATGGAAAGCTGAGTAAGCCTGCCCCCACACATCTTTACAAATTCAATAAAACCTCTGCAGGTGACTTCACACTCCCCCAGCCCCATGGCTGTTAGGTTCTTACAGCGCTCAGCAATCTGGATGAGCTCATCATCCAGAGGCTGAAGTCCATTGGCGCACACGACCAGCTCGATCAGCCTGGGGCAGTTCATGCCAATGCGACCCAGCATTGCCTTGCTCACTGCACGCCCAAAGTACAGGTGTGTAACAGGCGTCTCCTCTCTGAAGAAAGCATCAAATTCATCTTCATACAAGAAGAAATACATCACAATGTTGACTTTGGGGGAGTGTTTAACAAGAGCATCCCAGCTTTGCTTTTTAATGGTGTGAAATTGAACTTGTCCGGGATTTTCACTCACGACATCAATGCGAAGGTGTTCGAGATCAACGTGTTTTTCACTGGAAAGAGCCAGCAGCAGTTCATCACTTAATATGTAGTAGTTCAAAGCCAGCTCCTTAAGTCCATGACACTGATCAGCCACACAAAGAATGCCTGAGGAACAAAAAAATGTATTCTCTAAAATGAAAAGCGAATGTAAGCACAGTTGTTCTCTGCAAAGTTGGCTTGAGTTTTCATGCTTATATCCAAGCCCCATGAAATACCCAAGTTCTAGGTATCCACAACCATTTACAGGGTTTTGGCCATTAGCATTTCACAGTAAAAGACAAAAGACACATTCATCTTGGGTCTGCATATCTTCCCCTTTGCCCCTCCCTATGCAGAATTTCTTCAACTTTGAGGAAGCACCTGAAATCAGGTTAGATTCAGCTGAAGTTGCAGCCATTCCCTTCCCTAATACTTGTTCTTTCAACTTTCAACTAAACCATTTAAATTACCACCACCTAGTTTAACAGCTGCAACCTACTACAAATTAAGACCTAAATAATGTTAACTCCTCCTAATGTGCTGGAAATATGAAGTACATGGATTGTGTCACCTTTTGTGGACTCCAGAAAAGAATACATGAATAGACCAGACCCAGAATTCCTTTCCCCAGCACTAAGGTTTCAGGAGAAAGGCGAAGTGAGAAGGGACCCTGAAGCCCTCTGAACTTTCAGCAAGGCTGTATTCTGAAGGGAGTGAGTCCTTCACGAACCAATTAGGAAGTTACCAGTCCCAGATCTGGACACATGAGGGCACTCTGGAAACACTCACAGGCTTACACCACAGGTTTCTGAAATCTGTACACACTCACAGCACCTTGCAAAACAATTACTGACAACTGTTATAATCTCCTTTATCCCACCAAGCAGTAGCTGATTCATGAATCAGGATTCTGTGGCGTTCCCACAGAACACCAGTTAGTTAAGTTTACAAATCTGCACACATGAAGGAGCACTTTTGGCTAGCCTCACACAGTAAAGCAATGAACATGACAACCTTTGAGCATGTGTGAAAGGCTGGCACTAATTTTGGAGGCTTTTCCTCCTCAAGGCCTATCATAAGAGTTAGAAAAGCAGCTGGAGAGGTTGAAAAAGAAATCCCCAGGATGCCAGAAGATGCAGTCAAGGGAGCAGTACCCCCACTTTCATCAACTCAACTCATTCACCAACAACCACCTTTCTTCTTCCTTTCACCTTCCAACTGTCCAAACTCGAGACTAAGCCTATCATGATGCTTTATGACTCCACTTTTCACAAACATTCAGTACTCACCAGCAGGTGAAACATGAGGACAGCTGCTCATTTTTAGCAGTTTTAGAGTATCACTGTTGTTAGCAACAAGAACCTTCAAGGAAGGATCATCAAGGGGTGTGTCATCTATCTTGATTGATGATAATGACTTGGAGTTCACAAAAACTACTGTCAGTGCTGATGCAAAATGAGCCTATTTGGAGAAATTGAAAGAGGGAAAAAATTCTTATGAAAAGATAGGTAAACTTCAGTTCTTTAACCTCATGCTCTACACACAGAGAAAATACAAAAATACAATACTTCCCATGGAACCCCTTTTCATAAGGATTATTTCAACATGAACAGAGGGGATCTTTGTTTAAAAACATGCTGCTGCATGTGACAGAATGAACCTTACACTCATTATTTATCTACTCTGATTTATCATTTCACTGTAATACATTGATAACTACAGGGATAACTGGACTCAGCGATGAGCCTGAAGTATCTGGAATTTTCTGCAGAAAAAATGAAATGGCCTTTATTTTCCAAAAAGTAACTCCTCTGTTACTTGAAAGTAACTAGACAGTTTCATTAAAACTACCATTTACTGAAGAACAGAACATTAAGAAAGCTAAAGTGGCTTAAGAGTGAATTAAAATATGCTAGTTACAGTTTGGAGAATCTTACCTTAGAGACATTCATGAAGCTTGGTTTTGCTGTAGAGATCAAACCTAGTGTCTTGATAGAACAGTTCACCAACTGAGAAAGGATGTCACAAGCTGCTTCTGCTGACTCAGTACTACTATCAACCTATAAAAGCAATTTTAAAACAGGGAAGTCATTCTGCAGTATTATTTAGAAAACAGCACCATGGATACCCAAGACTGCAGGTTCCATATCCACTCAGCTGTACTGCTCCAGACTGCAATCATCACAGGCACAAAGTGCAACACTGACTGGGAATTTCAACAGCAGAAAGAGCTCAGAGAAGTTACTATTAGAAATTTTTCCTGAGTGTGACTGCTGGGTAATTCTAGTATGAACACATACCTTAAATCTAAGTCTTGTCTTCAAATAATTTCATGTTACTGCAATATTGTAACAGTACTACGATACACAGTGATATGTATGCATTTTTTTAAAAAAACAATTTTTAGAGACCAAGAAAGGCTTGACAAAGTCTTTGCTCCAGCAAACTAATTCGTTTTGTCTACATGGACAACACCTCTGCATCTTAAGTAATGAACTGATTCAAAACTTGTACACCTGAAGAGTAACTTTGAACAAATCTCTTATTTTGCCTCACCTTCCACCTCTGTTTTGCAATTCGCTATTTCTTTACTCTGCAGTGATTAGAGTGTAGAAAATGGGATGAAACCATCTGCACACGTGGAAATAAAATGTTGCAGTAGTTGCATTTTTAAACATAAGACTTGCCAGGTACAACCCTTAAGGCAGCTGACCCAGAGCAGCTGCATCCCTCGTGCTTAGTGACGTGACAGTGACCCACCGCTCATCCACAGCTTACCTTGAAGCTGACGTACTGCAGATGGTCAGCGTGCCTCTTGATAATCTGCTGAATGAGATCCGGATGTGTAGACTTTAAATAAGAAGTGGCTGGCTGGCTAAGTTCAAATTCAAATCTCCTCCAGAGATCTGGGATGTGAAAAACTTCATTCCACCTTCGACAAACAGAAGATGCCCTGGCTCGATCCACTAAAGTCAGGAACTGAAAAACACGCAGAATTACGTGGTGTGGAAGGCTGCCCCAGTCCATCGAGGTGCACGGATCAGATTCCCCAAACCCTGAGCCATATAAACTAGTTTTCTGTTTTTTGCTTGTCTGTGATGTTCCAGGAGCTTCAGTTCCAGCCACCACCTTCTGCCCAGCTCTCTTCATCGTGAAAGTTTCAGAATGCAACAATCCGATGTATTCAAACTGCACAGGTTCCTGAAATGTCTCACGTACAATAGGTCTCTAGAAAAACACAGAATATTAGGAGAGGAAGGGAGAAAAGGCAGAGGAAACACAGTAAGAGATAACAAGTTAATAAAATTTAAATATATTATTTGGAAAAGAAACATATCCATATATCAATATCCAGTGCACAGATTCTGGCAAGGACCTTCTCTCTCAAGTACCTTTTATTTTGCACAACTTAGATTGAATCTGGAGAACTTGGACTTGTTAATTTACCAAGCGTAGCTTCATGTAGTAGTATTCCATGGCACATAAAATATTTTGCAGGGAACAAGAAGTATTTAACAGCAATTTAATTCAGAAGTAGAAAACTGATTGTTTAAATTTAAACTCAGTCGATAAACTATGGCATCTACTCATGACCTCTAAAAAACGTGTATCAAATAAAAAACTTAGTTCATCAACTCCTTTTTCAAACACAGGTAAACCTGAAACAGACATGTTCAGAGGAGTCAGACTGAAAAGTTCTGCCCACCTTCCCCAGCTTTTTTTTCCAAATAATGCCAAGCAGAGGAAAGTATTTGTACAACTAACAGTAAAGAACTTCAGAGACCACTTATCAAAGCAGGGCAAAGTGAGTGAGGTTCACATGCTGTTTTTCAGCAGGAAAAGGACAGTGACCTTGGCAATCAGCAAACTGCACAGATCTACTTCAGCAAGGGACGTTTGCCTCATGAGCCAGAGCTCAGAAGAGCCGTGTAAGAGAAAAGCTCTGCTTTCACAGGCTGAAACAGTGCAATCTAACCAAGTCCATTCTAGACTGAATTCTGTTGTTCAATTTTCAATAACTGTCTTTGCCACTTCATTTTAGTACAGGTTGAAGCCCCTTCTCAAATATCCCAGTAACCAGAGGTTCATCCAGACCTCCCCTCTTCCCAACCTGTGTGAAGTGAGTATTTTCAAAGCAACCATGCATTTTTCAAGAAAGAACAGAGCAAATTATCTATTTTTACTGAACAAACTTCCATGGCAACCCCTACAGCTTGCTTTTTCTGAACTGATAATTTTCCATAGTATCTCCATTATGGGGGGGAGGGAGAAAGGAAGAAAAAAAACAATACACAAATCCCTGTATTGCAAAAACAGCTGCCAAAATACATACCAGTCCATCTAAAATTTACCTGGCATTTTACTCAACCTATAAAACCTGGCCTGTTTGGCTCATGAGTCTAACAAACTCCATTTTTACGAAAAGAAAGCATGTGCATTCTTTGAGAAGCTGGAAAAAAACAATGCAGCAAATTTATTGGGGGCTGTTCATATGACAGCTTCACTACTGCCTGACTTCTGGCAAATTATCTCAATCACCAAGGAATTTATTTTAGCAGTTGTTACACATATTCACCCAGTTTATTTAAATTTCCATTAGTGATTGGAATTAGCAATAAATGCAGAAGGATAAGCCAGCAACACTCCTTAAATTATATTAAATAATAATTTTTCTTCCCTGAGTAAACACATGGCTTACACTTAACAGTGTTACTAATGTAATGAAGATGCAGGCTCAGCATGAATCAACATTTTGCTATTAGACCATCAAGTGATCATCCACACAACCATGTTTTATGACTTTAGACTACTTTAAGTCACACAACAAATGGGCATTCCAAACCATTAAATGTAGATGTAGTAATTAACCATTACAAAACTCTCTTTTACAGTTGCTCATAGCCTTGCTAAATTTAGCAAAGGCTAAATACCTTTTGAGTCAAATATACCTGTTGCTTGTTTTTCCTCCTCCCTACTTGAGAAGAATTACAGACTTGGCTGTTTCCTAAAACAGAAGTCCAGAACATAAAAATGAAATTGAAGAACTGCTGTCGTTTGAGAAGCTTCTCCTTGCTACTGCTATTCTCATGCTGATCTGCAACATCTTGGTTAAAGATAGGTTTCTGATAAAAACGGAAATTTCTTCTATCTTATTTGAAACTTGCTTGAACTTCACATGTGCTGATTTGGCTCCCACAAAGAAGTTCTGACATCTGAGAACAACCAGAAAGGGCATTTCCCTAAACCAGATCAAGCTACAGATAAGAAGCAACACTCCACATGTAGGAAGAGAAGCAGCAAGGTATTGCTGGTGCACACAGTAGCTATGCTCTGCCTGCTGGAATTTAGCCAGAACTTTTCTTGTTGCTACAGCCTTTAGAAACTGCTGTCTCCAGAAATTCGACATTTAATATTCTACACTACAGTTCTTTATAGCTAGCAAAATGAATTCCTATTATTCAGTGTGGGATGCAAAGCCAGAAAAGGGTTCCCTTGGTTACACATTGTAACATTTTTACCAAATATGAAGCCCAAATGTTTACTGCAAAAATAAGAATCCTTATTTCATTCTGAATGTTTTATGAACAGAATATATTTTAAAGCACAACTGAAGCTGGCTAAATTACAGTTCCATGTGATACAACCCAGGTAGCATTCAAATGAGAGGTTTACACACACACACAGACACACACAACCCTACCTCCAAAGAATGTGGAGGTTCCTGTCAAGTTACCAGCACCTTTCTGGTATCTGAACATCCATCCCACTGTTGAGTCATCCTGTATGTGTGCATGGATTCCTTAACCAGAAGGCAGGGAAGGGTCCCAGAAGATGAACCAACCTGTGAAGCCACCAACCAAAGAAAAACTGTTCTGCAGTGTCTGGGAACCCCATAGAAAGGACTAAAATCAATTCTGGAACAAAGACTGAGACAAATAATACCCACTGCTCTGCAGGGCAGATGTAGAAGCAGAGCAATAGAATGTAACAAGCAAATTCATTTTACCAAACATTATCTGAAAAATACCATTTAACTAAGGGGACTGCGTAACTGTTGGCAAAAAATGGCTTTTGCATTATCTACAGTTTTAGTCACACGAGCACTCTTTTGCAACACAGATACACCTCTGAATTCTTGAGTATTACCCAAAGAAAACTATAAACCTTGATAAGAAGTGTTTATTTTTTTTCAGCCTACTCTATACCAAAACCATGTGAATCAAAAGCTATAGTTAAAGACAGGACCTCTAATAATTTGACATTTAAAAATTCTTGGCTTTGAACTTTACTGACTTTTACTCCAGAAGTATGCTTACTGCACCATGATAATTTTGACAGTAAACAATTTTGGCTAATTAAACTGTATCTGGAAGAAAGATACCAATGATGTACAAATATCCTCCCACATACTAATGAAGAAACTATCCTGTCTCTGTATAACAGAGTATCTTAGTGCACTATGAGAAAATAGACCCAAACTCCCCCATATCCATTTACCAATTATACATTATCTGAAGATGTTTTAATGGAAAGCTACGAAAACAGCAACATCCACCTCACTAAATCATGACAGATTTTAGAAACAGATGATGTTTACCAGGTATTGTGTTCAACCAGTAATAACATCTTTAGAAACCTTCCAATGCTAAACTTCTCTATTTTTCTTAAAAAATGGGACAAGACTTTAGATTCTCCAGGTCATATCATCATCTTTTGAAAAACTACCCAGTTAGTACCAGCTTTACAGATGCCACACTTAACAAAGGTGTAGTATACATTATTTATGAATACATGAGAAATAGCCTCCGTCTTCCATACAAAATCAAACTCAAGTAGTGCAATCTGTGCAAGCAATGCTGCTGCTTAGCTCACACACCAGAAAATTTTGAGCTGAGTAGTCATGCTTGTCTATAAAGAGAAAGCAGATATTTATTAGTAACTCTGTGGGTGGCACCTGAAGAAATCTGTCATTTATGGTGGCCTTGCATTGCACAGTCTGCAAAGTATCACATGTTCTCTCTCCTGTGAAGTGAGCAGAGTCTGTACAGCACAGAGAATTCATTTTCATAAGTACTGTCAGTGTCTAACAAATAAAAGGTTTATACTGCCACATATAAACAGCATGCTTAAATAACATTATAACTGAGAGCACAAAACACTGAGATGCAATTTAAATATTCAACAGAGAAGTGCATTAAATTTATAAACTACATATTTTGAAGCAACTTTCTTACCTAAAGAATGCTTCCAAGTTACAACAGGCAATAAATGAATGAACTGAGGCAGCTGCAGCCATGGGGCACTCACATGCATCTGTCTGCTTTCCCCTCCTGTCCAGATAAAATGCCACAAAATCCTGTGTTAGTTTTGGAAAAAAAAAAAATCTTCATATTACATCCAATGCAAAAATGATGGAGAAATACATTAACATCCATCTATAAATTTTCTTGTTTTTGTAAAGGAGCTTGAGGGGATCATCTTAACACAAAGTAGCTTATCCTACAATGCAAATATTGTCACTGAGAGAAACATGAGGCCAGATTAAGTATAAAAGTGATGGGAAACAAATGTTGCAACTGCATTTACATTTTTTGATCAACAGTACAATGTAAACAGAATACAGTATTTGTAAACAAAATACAGAATTTTAATACTTGCATTATCATTACCACTAGTAACGAATCTTGGTAAACAACACTCTAGCTACTAAAGTAATCTAAGAGTCATGAAAAACAGGAAAAAAACGCACCCAAATGTCCTTTCCTGCCTTCTTCCCTTCTGCAGCAAGGCTGTCTAATGGCATGGGGAGCCCGTGTGATGAACACACAGAGGCCACGTGGCTCAGCTTCCCACCCCAAAGGCGCACCTGCCCAGGCCTGGCTGCAGTCACAGGGAAGGAGCTGCTCCCTGCCCTGACAACAACAAAGCACCCAGCCCGCAGCCACCTCCCTGTTTACGAGCTCCCAGAGTCCAGGTGACAGCCTGGGCCACCTGGCAAGGGGATCACAAGGCACTGCATCAAGGGGTTCAGATTAAAAGTCCCTTGCCTCCCTCCACACTGTTTTCCTTTAATATGACATTATAGGTAAGTTTGTGTTTCAGAGTCTTCTATCATATGTAATCATTCAAAGCTTTACCTCCAAAAATAGCATGAAAAGAATTATTTTATAAAGACAAAACAAAACCCTGAAATCTTTGTTGTGATAAACTTTACATTGCTTTTACATAGCCCATCATGGGGGTGGGGGATGAGTACCCCTCCCACCTGTTCTAAACTCAGGATTTCAGTATTCTTCCCAACACTCCTCATGTGGCCACAGGCAAAAGTAAATTCTAACAGTAAAGTGACATCCGAAAACTAAGGAAAGGACAGTAATATCCCTTTATAGTAATAACTGTATCAAATATAGGTCAATAAAGTAGCAAGTCAATAAAAACTACCTACAATGCTCAGCAGGCTTCTGAATTTCACAGAGATGGGGCTAGTTACCTGTAACAGCCAAATAACCAAGAGTACCCCTGAGGAAGAGAGCTTCTCTTGAGCAGACTTGTCCCAAGACCCCTCAGTAGAGTAGGAAGTTTATACTTTTACACTGCATATAAGAACTAGCAAAATTTTAGATAATACATTAAAAAAAAAAAGTTACTGAAAGTGACTGTTAGCAATAAAAATATAATCAGGTGTACGTACATCTAAGGCCACAAGAACCATCCAAATCAACGTACATCATGTTAGCTTAGGTAAGCAGAAATGTATATAATAAAATGTTATAGTTATCAGAGATGAAATCAAATACAAACTTGTTATGCAAACAACAGTAAATTGTTATCTAATGCAGTTACTCAAATGATTATCAAAGATAAACCACAGCAACACAGTCATTGAAATGAAACACTTTGATAACTGCTGAGGGTCACAAAAATCTACTCATATCCCTATTTGTATAAAGCAAAGTATCAAAAATTGGTGCACGTCCCCCATACAGCTCTACCTGTGATTGAGTACTTTGACAGCTGCACGTTATCTTACTCAAACTACCTCAAATCCACTAAAGCCAACAGGACTCAGAAAAAAATCAAGTCAATTACCTGTTTCTGCAACTTATCCTGCCAACAGAGCTGTGTGTTTCTGCTAAAATTAAGATGTTAAAACCTCTACCATGGCATGGGGGCTTGGTGGGGAATTTGAAAAGTAGTCAGCAGTGGCTCTGTTAAACAAGTCTTCAGTAGCTGTTCACTAGTCCCCAGGCTACAATGTCAGTTCAAAAAAAGGTTTTATTACTGTAACAAGCATACCACAGATTCAAGCCACAAAGAAGTAACTGCTTCCTCTGGTTTCTAGATTTCCCTTCCAGTCCTCAACACCAGGACTCAACAGGAATTAATAAAACATCATAAAGTCATATCTTTAGTAGAAACAGTAGCAACCAAGCACAAACGCAGCAAAAATTGAGTTCCTGAGAAATAAACCCCCTTCCAAATAACCAAGCCTGGAAATATTCTGGGATAAAACAGTCATCTTGATAAATAAGCTTTAACTTTCTAACACCTGGAAATTAATGTCTGTGGACCTGCCTTACATGGCTGAAACACCGGTCTCATTAGTCACAGTGTCTTTAAGGAAATCGCAGTTCAGTGACTTCACCCGAGGCAATCCCCTCACCACGTTAAGGAAATCGAACTTCGTCTGTCTGGGGAGCAAGAGCAGCAAAAGGCAAGCAGCACTGGCAAACTGCTGCCACCACAAATTCAACCACTGAGCATAGTGCCCAACATCGGTAAAAAGCTCATATTAAGCCTAAGTCTCACAAGATCTAGTCCTTCAGGATGATGAGCTCAGAGATTAAGATTTTTCTTCATCTAGGGCATTTTAGACTTTTAATGCGTGGCATTTTTGCTTCAGAAGAGGATGTTTTTTGGTTTTGTTTTGTTTGTTTTTTTTAATGAGTCCTCATTTTTCTAAAAACTGAGCCTCTGACTCAAGGGATTTATACGTTTATGACAAACCCTCTGAGTTCTAAAAATAACCACACTCAGCTGAACATCTTAATGCTTCCATTAATTTTAATTGAAAAAAACCAAATGCGTTGCCACTTTTTGGTGGTGAAATTTAGATATTGGACTTCTACGGACGCATTATTTTTAGAAGAAGCCAACCACTGCGCCGAACGCCCAAGCCCCCTCGTTTTACTAATGACACATCTGAAGCTGCACAACTCTTTAGCAAAGCTCCCTTGAGGGTTCACCTACACGCCTACGGCAGGAATGAAAAATAATTGTTACTTCCACGGGCTTTCTTGAAACCTTCCTACCCGACTTTAACAGGCCATTTAAGCTCCTTACATGGGAAAATCAGCTCCCAAGCACCGCGCTCCCTCAGCTCGGTGAGAGCTCCCGGGATGGCACAAACCCAGGGAACCGCACACAGAGTCCCTCGCGAGCTTCGGCGCTCAGGGAGAACGTAAATCTCCAGGCGCTGAGTGTGTCTGCCTATCTGTCTGTCTGTCCGTCCGTCAGTCCGTCTGCCTGTGCCTCTGTCCGTCTGCCTGCCCATCAGTCCGTCCGCCCGTCTGCCTGACCGTCTGTCTCCGCAACCCGGGCCGCCCCCGCGGCCTGGCCGCCCCCCCCGCCCCGGCCGCCGCGCAAGGGCCGGTCCCCGCGGCCGCCGCGCCGCTCACCGCCGCCGGTGCGCGGCTCCCTCGCAGCGTGAGGCCGGGCCGAGGCACCGAGCAGGGGCAGAGCAGGGCCAGCACCGCGCTCAGCCCGCAGCGCCCGGGACACGCCGAGGGCGGAGCCGCGGCCCCGCCGCCCCAGCGCAGGCGCCCGGCGAGGCCGCGGGCGGCGGGCACGTGACGGCGGCGCCATTTCGCGGCGGCCGCCCTCGGCCCGCGGGTAAAATGGGGGGTCGGGGGGTGCGGGGCCGCGTGCTGCCCCTCGCCGGGACCCCACAGAGCTGGAGGCGGTTGTCCCGCCTCACTAGGCCTCCATCTCCGAATCACACAATCACTTAGTTTGGAAAAGACCTCAGCGATCATCGAGTCCAACCTGTGACCAAACACCAACTTGTCAAAGAGACCATGGCACTGATAGGAGGGATGTGTGCTCATGTCTTTCCAGGCAATTCCATGGGTAAGGATGTGGGCGTTAACGTCTTCGAAATAGGTCGTAATGTTTCTACCCACTTCAAGCCTTATGTTTGTTACAGTTTGACTCCTGAAACAGACAAATGGGTCTGCACAAGTCTCAACTTCGGGGTGAAATGACAGGTTCAAGGTTGGGGATATGTGGTAGGTGGTTCGGGAAGGTTGTACCTTCCTAGTGCCTCAGGTGATGGGGAAAGGAAGAGGACAACGTGCAGCTGGGAGTTTAAAAGGAGGCTGTGCCCTCCAAAACCCCAAGAGAGGGAAGACCCAGTGAACTCTCCCCATTTATTGGAATAAAGTTGCAGGGCTCTTTTACTGCTTTATGGACACTGGTTTTTCCTAGCGTGATTTTACATACAGCACTGAGTGTCAACACCAGCTTTTCCTCTAACACCTTCAGGGATGGTGACTCCACCACCTCCCTGGGCAGCCCATTCCAATGTCTGATGACATTTTCTGGGAAGAAATTCTTCCTTATGTCCAATCTAACCTCCCCATGTCCAGTTTCAGATCATGTCCTCTTGTCCTATTGCTGGTTGCCTGGTCCCTGGCTCCCACCTGGCTCTACCCTCCTGTCAGGGACTTTTAGAGAGCAAGAACATCTCTCTGGAGTCCCCTTATCCCCAAGCTGAGCCCCTCAGCTCCCTCAGCTGCTCCTCACCAGACTTGTGCTCCAGACCCTGCTCCAGCTCCATTGCCATTCTCTGGATCTGCTTCAGTCCTCCAGCATCTGTGAAGTGAGGGCATCAGGAGTGGACAAAGTGCTGAAAGTGTGTCCTCACCAGTGCCAAGTACAGGGGACAATCCCTTCTCTGGTCCCAATGGCCACGCTGTTGCTGATACAGGCCAGGTCCCATTGTCCTTCTCAGCCAACTGGGTACATGCTGGCTCACACTCGTTTCCTGCCATATGTATTTTCCATCATTTCCTGACATGAAGTGCCTGTAAGCCCTCATCATCCTTCAGCTGGGGCAGCCCTGGCCTTGGAAACTGCCCCACGAGCCTCTTCCAGAGGCTTGTTCCCTCCAGGTAGAGCCATCCCCTGCCCTTCCCATGGGAGCTAGGCACAGGATAATAGACTCAAAAAAGGATGGAGTACAAGCAGCTATTATTGATTTCTAGCAATCTCTTGGCCACAAAGGGCCCCATTCTGAACAGCAAGGCCTTTTCTGCTTGCTGTTTGTATCCGCTCTGGGGCCTCTCCACAGCACCCACTGCAAGAGGGCTGAGCACTGCATCACGTCCAAACTGCAGATGTCCAAAGTATGCCTTTTAATTTGTTATCTAAAGCATAATTTTTAAAAACCTTGCAGATTTAATCTATGCAGACACAGTGCATAACAGTTCATCACTAATCAGTGCTGCTTTATTATTGTAGCTGTATCTAGCTGTACCTGAACAATGGAGCTTTTATTACCAACTGCAAAGCACTTGCAGCCACGGATTTCCTGGCTCTTGCATATAGCAATTATTTACCAATAATAAGCCTTTATATCATTTTTTATGAAGAGGTAATGCTAAAAACATGTGCAGCATTTCCATGGGAGATTATATCTGCCCTACATAAAACCAAAGCTGGCAAAAGTTAACTGTGTGACATCAAAATACAGTTTATTCCCACACATCTAAAAGCCTAGAAAATTAGCATATTGAAACACCAGTGAAACGAACTGAAAGGAATATTTGCCATACAGTCACTGTGATATCTTCAAATTCCTCAGTTCTTCAAGTAATCTTCAATTTCCTCAAACAGAGAGACAAAATGCCCCACATTCTTAAAATCAATATAGTCTAGAAAATCTACCAAAATTACTCTTACCTATATGGTTCTTGACTGCTTTATTCTGTTTACAGGAAGTTCGAGATTAGGTTCCAGGTAAATTTTTCAAGTATTTTGTCCCTATTAGATGGTTTAAAACTGATTTTTTTTCTGTAAATAACTGCTATGAAAGCCAGCTTAGTAGTTACTCTCTGTAGAAGTAGTAGAGGATAGATTGTAAACAGAGATTAGTGCAGATTTGCAGCTACTATCTAAATCCACCGGTCATGGGTTTCTCTGGTGTATTGCCAGTAACCTTTGGGCTGCTGTGCAGAAACAGGTTTAAATGAACGTTAGAAAGATTCATATAGGCTAATCTCTGAGGCTTTCTGTTTAGAAGAGCTTCCTGGTTTGATCTGGTCTAGCAGAAACACATTTTATACCTAACTTTAAATGGACAAGTATAAAATAGTGTAGAAGAATTCTATGCATTTTATAGCTGTAGTCATTGTTGCTCAAATGCTTACAGATATATATGAATTAGGAAAAAAAAAGAAAAAAAGCTATGGATTTAACAATACTGGAAGGAAATAGGCACAAACATGGTCCCACCCAGGAGATTCTGTCTTCCACTCAAAGCGCAGGGGCCTGGCACAGAGCTTCTGCAGGTGTCTCCAAATCCTTCATCTCATACACAAGATGCAAAGATGAAGGGAAACTGCATCACTGGATCATGGAACCACAGAGTGGTTTGGGTTGGAAAGGACCTTGAAGGCGACGTTGCTCTAACCCCTTGCCATGGGCAGGGACACCTTCCCTGAGACCAGGTTGCTCAGAGCCCCATGCAGCCTGGTCCTGTACAGGCAGGTGCACTGGATACAGGCCCTGCTTATCTAAGCCGTTAACTGCCCACATCATCCAGCCACTCAAAAGTCGAGCTGAGCTTTCCTCCTGTGGTTGTCTCTCCTCAAACCAGATTTACAGAAAGCTACGGTCTACTCACTTCTCAGATTTATGGTGATTACAGGAATGTTTTGCCTAGTAATTCACAGAGGTTTCATAATACATGCTCTTTCTGTACTTTGATCAAGAATGATATTCAGATTTTTTATCATTGGGCTTTGAAGTAGTAATCAAGAAAAACAGATTGAATAAAGCCATGAGTTAATTAGTATAAGAAAGCATTCAGGAAATCAAAATTTCCCTGAGGCCAAAGAATGAACATGTGTCAACTCAGAATCAGTATGCCATGAACTTGAAAGCTTTACAAGGACTGTATGAAAAGTCTAGAAATTATTGGTCATTTCTTAACTAGTTTTTAACAGACAGACTGCAAAAGTGAGAGGAGAGAGTACCAAAAAAAAAAAAGGGAATAAGGATGTTTATTGTAATATCAGGTAGGAAGCCATACAGTACATTGTGCTGTACAAAGCCAGTTTATACAGAAAGTTCTCAAAAAGAATTCGCCAGCAGCTTTTTTGACACCCTTACTTTGGCATAGCTGAACTTCATCACAGGTCTTACACATTTTAATGCAAGCTCTGCTTCATTTTCAGTGTGATCATGATTCCGACAAATCCACATAAACAAAGGACACAACTCTTGGTTGAGTGCTGTCTTCAACTCTTGGAAGATTGCAGAGGAGGCCATGGCGCTGGGCTTTGGCTGGAATTTCACACAGGCCCCATCATTTCCATGCTGAAGGGTATTCAGGGTCAGTCTTAGCTTCTCTCTGAAAGCAGTTGCATTTGCATCAGGGTGCTAAGCCAAATAAGTCCTATATTGCAGCCATTCCTTTTAGAAGTTTAATTACAATTCTTAATTTTAAACCCAAACACTTCAACTTTGTGATCAAACTCTGCAGCTTTAACAATTTAAACCTAACACTGCAGACTGGAGCAGTGAATGAGACTCATGCCCAGAAAGTGGGTTAGTATGTCGGGTTTGCTGGAGGCTCATGAGCTGCTCTGCTAGACACCAGCTGCTGCACAGGCAGGCAGCAAGGAACAGCCTGTCTTGGGAATAGAAATCACCCAAGTTACTTTGTAAAAGTTTCTAGTGTACACACTGAACCTGAAATACAGTTAGGAAAACAATGGCTTATTATATTCCTCTTTGCAAAAGCCTTCCTTTATAATTATGAGGTAAAACATGGGTTTATATGAGTAAATCTTAATGAGATGCGCTTTTAGAAATGCAACAGCAGTCTAATATTGTCTCTCCAGAAATAAGCATGAATCACTGAAGGGAGTAACTCCAAGTGTGTTGCAATCCAATCCCATTGTTTAATTCTCTGAGTTTATAAAATGTTACATTACAGTTGCTACATATATATATATATGCTAGACATATATTTTATGCAAAATTGTTAATAGGTGCAGTTAACAGCACCCATCAAACTCCAAAACAAGATGAGAAAATTATTGATAGAGGTGCTGTTTGTCCTTAATGTGGAAAGAGCCCCCACAAAGGTGTATTAATAGTTTATAATTTGTCTGAAAATAAACTGTGTGGAGGAACTGCTGTATTCCTGTGGTATACTGTAGGCATGCTGTTCAAACCCCATTGGGCCGATATGTTCTATTCTTAAATTTAGATATATATATAATCTCTATCTAACAAAAAAAAACCCATTTTTTCAATCATTAACTTTTTGAAGAAGGTTCCAGTATGACGAGGGCTGGCTGGGAGCCAGGGGTCTGGTAGGCAGCTGGCCACGGGTCACCACCCATCTCAGCAAGGCAGGCCCACAGGTGACAGCCAGCTTCAGCCACATCATGGGGCAGGTCCCTGGGGGTGAGGCAGGTCCACAGTCAAGTCAGGTCAGGAGTCCTGGCCAGGCTCAGAGGTGGCAGTGGCTCCAGCACAAGCTCCTGCTTTGCTCAGGGAGGGATTGGCCACCCAGGGATGAGCTTAAATGGCCACTTGGAGCCCTGGGGCAAGGCTGGGGATGAGGCCTGGGCTGTTAGTGCCTATTAGGTTATTAATGTATTAGGTGCTGTGACACTTTCGATGGCTAACTGACCACTAATCTGTAAAGCACAGGTTATTTGATCCTCTGACTCAATATTACCTAAGCAGAGTTAAAAATAACCTGCCAGCTAATTCAGCTTGTGTTTATTGGTGTTGGTATAGAGGTCACAGTGTGTCTGACCTGAGTAATGAAATCCTCTGAAATGGCCATATCCATGGAGCTTCTGATCAACATGTTTGAGATGAGCACACAACAAATTGTCTTTAAGATGCCATCTTTGATAGTTTTGGTTCTGATTACCCTCTCTAACAAATAGATGCCCTTCACACTGAGAAAACACAGGCCTCAGAGAGCTAAGGCTGTCCATAGCAGGCAGCTGAAGATTTGATCAGAAAAATAGCTGATACAGATATACCTGATAAGTCAGCACCTGAGGTAGCAGCAAACATTTTGAGCTTTAATAACAGAAAAAGCTTTGTAGTTTTATAGCTGAGTTATAGTTGCTTGTGAAGCCTCCAGAACCCTCTTTGGAAGATCTCGGAGCAGATAAGAAAATTTTGGGTAAGGATGGTGTAGACATACAAGACCACGCTTCAGATCAGAGGAAGGGATTCAACAACTGTGCAAGTTACCCTTCGATCCTATATTGTGATTATTCATGCTCTCTTTATGTCCTTGTCTTCTTTTTCTGCCATTGCCATTTCTGCCATTCTGCCATTTCTGCTGAGGTTTTTTCATAGATTTGAGAAAATCTGTTCCCCCAGTTGGCAGGAGGAGGAAGTGGGTTTGTTGCAGTTCCTCTGTCAGGAAGGGAAATTCGAACAACAATAAAGGTTATAGAAGGGGTATCAACCATTTTTCTGAACCTTATTTGGATTTTATCTGTGGGGCCTAGGATTCACGTGTAGATAAAATAATATTTTAGCTTTAGCAACCTCATTTTGATTTTTAATTAGTTTTTCTGACAGTCTTCTTCACAGAGATATTCCTGTTCATTCTTTTCTGTACTGTGCACAGATGATGGTATCTTTAGTGTTAGACCAATGGCTGATGAACAAAAAAATGCAAAACTGACAGATTCTCTGATGTTTGCATTACTTTGTTTCTCTCTAAATGTCTGTTTTGTTAAACACATGTTTTGTGTGTACTTTCAGGTATTGCTATAACATCACTTGGTCACAAGAGGGAACTCACATATCAGTCTCTGGCATTTATTTTTGTATTAGAACTTGGAGGACTTTGCAGACTAATAAAGAGATACTAGGATATGCATGTGTGCCAGGGGTGTTAATGTGTGTATATAAATCTATATTTATTTTTACATTCATGTCTTTTAGTTACCAAAGAAGGGAAACCACTCATAGAAATAAGGAACAATAACCCTGGCAGGCATGGCAGTAGAAAAGAACCTTAGAATGGTCCACAAATAGTTTTTTTTATGCTCATGAATATATGTTAACACTCATGGATATATGCTCAAGGGTTGTGGCTTGCCTCTGTTCCCACTCTGCAGTTCTGTAAATCTCAAAACCATTGCTAATGGTATCAGGATGGAGCAGAACATGCTCCCTCCCTCAGAACCTGACCAACAGGGATTATTCTCACCAAAATGTTTGAGCAGCACTTTATTTGAACTATTTGCTCTTCACCTCTTCAGAGAGTCATTTCCTAGCCAAAACTTGACAGTACTTGGGATCTTTTCCAGAATTTATTGTATTTAATGTACCTGAATATAATTTGATTGTTAAATGTATTTGCAAAAGGAGAAGGTTCAAATACTAATTAATTTCCAATTTCTACTAGAAGCCAGTGGCAACATCATGGATTGCTATCCAGTCTGCCCAAGGTTCATATTTCTAAAATAAATAAAGTTATAATTCCAGAGCTTTCTAACCTGATAACTTTGTGAACTTGATGTCCACACCTTCCTACACTGATGTTCCCAATCAAGCAATTGTACTGTAATAAATTCCCAGTAATCCTGCTATTGTATTTGCAGATTCCTCAAAAAAAGCAAATATTAAATCTCCCTAATAAACTGAGCACAGTATGGGGACTTTTCTTTGAGCCTTGCTGCTGTTTCTGTCCAGCTCCTGGAGAAGACAGCCCATGCTCAGCTTGCAGTTGAGGATCTGGGTTTGCTGATATTTGAGCTGTAGATGCTCCGTGTGGTTGATTTTCTGGGAACAGGAGTCAGCTTCCTCTGTGAACATGGACTACCTAGTCTCACCCCTGGGGTGTCTGGTCCCTCACACATATTTGTTAAGCATTGCTGTCAAACTGTAGTGACAGTTTGGCTCATCACATGGCAGTGAAGTGCTGCAGTCCCACTGGAGCAGGAGATGCATCATCAGGTGACACCTGCAGCACTCAGTCCTGCTTCGTTTGTCTTTCAGCTGCATCGTGTCCTTTTTGCACATTTTCCATTTTGTCCTCTGACTGCGTGAGTTCCTTAGCTCCCTTCGAATGTTATTTCTCTACAAGTGCTACCCTTCAACTGCAGCCTTGTGGAGAGCAACCCCACCATGGCTGGAGACACTGCTGCAAATGCAGGGGATGTTGGGCTGCACGTCACTGATGTGTTGCAATGGATTTGGGGCCCTTTGAGAAAAGAGGTGTCCTGCACCAAAGGGTGATTCCTAGAAGAGCTACTACGTATTTTGGGATCTGGGAAGAGATGTTTGGATTCAAGAAGCCAGAGTTGATTCTGTTAAACTGATTCTCATTTATTCAATGAAAGCCACTAAAGATAGAAGTCAGCTTTCCTAACCTGAACTTGCTTACTGAACTATGAATCACAGTCAGTGATATTTGTCAGTTTTGATAGATGATACTGCTCCTGGTCCTGAAACTTCTAAGAGAAGATGATGCATAACATCATTATCCATAATCTTTATATCTGATTTATTAAAGAGTCTAATATTTATTTAAGTGCACCACACCTGCATATCATTATCCTGTTAGTTTGACTTTGTGGGATAACAAAGTTTGCACAATCTAATTTTCAAAATCTTGAACAACTGGGATTAGTCCAGGAAAACTACAAGTAATAAGGTTAGACCTCGAGCCAGATGTAACAGCCAAGAACATGTCTCACACTGTTAGAACTTACTACATCCTTCAGCCTGGAGAGGAGGAGGCTCAGGGGTGACCTTATCACTCTCTACAAAAGCTGAAAGGAGGGTGTAGCTGGTGGGGGTTGGCCTCTTTTCCCAGGCAACCAGCTGATGAGAGGACATTGTCTTAAGTTGCTTCAGGGGAGGGTTAGGATGGACATCAGAAAGGATTTTTTTCCCAGAAAGTGTGATTAGACATTGGAATGCGCTGCCCAGGGAGGCAGTGGAGACCATCCCTGAAGGTGTTAAAGGGAAGACTGAACAGGGCACTCATTGCCATGGTCTGGTGACATGGTGGTGTTCAGTCACAGGTTGGACTTGGTGATTTCAGAGGTCTTTTCTAACCTAAGTGATTCTGGGATTCTGTGATTCCATGTATGGTACCACAGCCTGGATGTGGGCACAAACACACTGCTAGGAAAGGGAAGAAAGACCCTCTCAAGGCTCTATCTTTTAACTACTATATTTTTGTGTGCTGCTAATTCTGCAGTTGGTTTGTGTCTTGTTATACTTTTAGATGCCTTTTACTGGTGTGTCTTTTTGTAATATCTACAGCCAAATTACAAAGCCTGGATGGTCCCCCTTGGAAAAGAGTATGTGATATTCTTGAGTCTGAGCTGTAGTGGATCTAGTCCTTGTGGATTAATCTGCAATAACTGGTTTTCCAGCTTGATCAGGAATTTTGATAGGGATGACTCCAAATTTGTAGTGACCAAAGTGTGGAGTATAACCAAAGCACAGGGATAACCGAGCTTCATTTGAAAGTGGAGTCAGAAGAGTGCCAGCTGTAGAACCACGTGACAGGTTTGCTTGATTCTAAAAAACTTCAAGGAAAAATTGAATGGGAACAAAAAGCATGTACTCTTCATTATTAATTCTCCTAATGTTTTCTCAGAACACCTCATTGAAAAGTAGTTTTCCCTCAATTTTCAGTTGCTGAAGACGAACAAAATTTCTGAACGTTTTCCAGTAAGAATATAGTTTTCCAGTAAGAACAGATAGGTGTTGCTTGAAAACAGTTTTGTTTTGAGACACAGGCATTTAGGATTAAAGCATTCATCATAGATCTATCCATTATGTTTACTGTGTCAGACAAGACTTCTAAGGAGTGATAATTCTGCCAGGTGTTTTTTTTCATTACTGATAAGTCTGAATGGATAAAACTTGCTGCCACAAGTATTACCTGGGTGTTGATTGAAAAGATACCTTTAGTGAAGGTACTTGGAGTTGGCCTTTGTGAACAGAAAAACCAACAACTTGTCCAGGTATAATTTAATGATATGCCTAATCAGATTTAAAAAATACACTTACTTAACTGAGGGCACCCAGCGAGGGTGCAGTCTCATTCTTCTTTGCCCTCTCCTTCCTGTGTGAAAAGTTGGATTAAAAAAGAATGATTATTTTTAGGTAGGACAGTTTTCTATCCCACACAGCCACGTTTCCTGCATACAAAACTGTTTAGGTACAGCCACTTGTTCCAAAGTCCCAGGAATTTTGTAGTCACCCCATCACTTCCTGGGGTAAGTAGTAGCAAAGGGCTAACTTGCTGGTCAGTATCTTCTAATCACTGCTTCCTTGGAGAATTTTTGGAGCTTCTGTTTTGATATCATAGTCTGCCTACTTGCCAATATCTTCAGATACTTAGTTTATAGCAGGAACTCTCTCTGTATTTTGACTGAGTATATTCCATACTCTGTTTTAATGAGGACATTATATTGAAATATACAGAATATGTGCTGTGCTCAAACCTCTTCTTAATTCCACAAAAATCCGTTAAGAGTATTATTGGAATGGTGAAATCTAGATTATCATTTACTTGCATATCTTGCCCTGAGTATCACAGAGGAGCAGAGAGACTGTACTTTAAAACTCATAAATTTCTCTTCCCAGTTCCTCAAAACTGTTGTACCACTTTTGCTGCCTCACTCAGCCATCAGTGAGGGGTTCATTGGGCCCTAAATACCTGTTCCCTTAAACCATTGTGAGATGTGCTTAAGCAAATGGTCCGTAGGGTACTTGCTTCTGAATAGGTGACAACAATTAAATGCATGTTTGCACTTTTCCTTCTCTTTGAATGCCACAGCCTCTATTTCTAAGTGCACTATATTGCTCAAAGTCCCTTGTAGTCAGTAGGGATCTTCAGTCCTCATGATTTCCTTTCTATTCCATTTTACTTAATTGCATGATGTCAGGCACATGGAAGTATGGCAAAATGAGAGTAAGAAACTTTGTGCCACTGTGGAACAATCTTCTATCTCAATGGCTGATGTGTATCCTGCCTGAAGTCGATGTCAGACAGAGTATGTCTCTTCTCTCCCACAGGCTGCTTGCAAAGTCACAACTAGGCTGATCACTATCTTCATCTCTTAAGTCATGATTTCCCTCTTCTTTTGCTTTTACAATTCCAGTTTGTGGGGAGTCACGGGGAACTCCCCTCACTCCTGGGCTTTTTGTTGACTTATTGGGAAATGCTTATTTACTCTGAAATTTATCAAATTAAAAATTAGCAATATGAACACAATGAAAAAAAAATCAAGGGCATCTGTTTTCTTGTGAAATCTCTTGATGATGCTGTTTCTGACATAAGTAAAAAGAGATATCACTGGTATTATACACAGAAAATTATCTTTAAGGTAGTTTTGTACTTATTGATATATTTTAGATTATAACCTGATATAAGCTTAGGATTGTATCATGTGTTACTTCACTACTAGTTTTAAGATATCAGAAGCAATTTAGACACATTGCTCATTCATAATAGGCATCTTTTATTTTTTGTATGTGATTCACAAAAAAAAAATTGCATTCATGACATTGTGTTACTGAAGCTTTTTGCCTTCTCTTTCCAGCTCTTTCACTGCTTTGTTACCTGAGCTATAACCCAGTCTGTATCCCAATGGGAAGAAGACAGCATTTATCTTGTATTACATAACAGTAGTATAAAAATTCAGGATTATTTACAGAAGTTCATGGAAGATGACAAAAGATTTATTCTTTGATCATGTGCAACTTGTGCTATGGAGTGTGTCCATGAAGATGCTGCAATTTATAGATCACGGTGGTTGCTTCCATGACAGATGTACCTGAAGAATCTTTTGTTCTCACTTTTGGATATTTTTTTCAATTGATTGAATAAAAAGTGGGAGACCAATAGAGAAGATGGGAAGGGAGCTGCGACCACCTATGGTCAGGTAGAGGCTTATCTGGGACTGGGAGCTGTAGTCCCTTTATGTCTTCCCAGTAGCACCACCTGATATTGTTAACATGATAAAACTTTTGTGATATTACTGAGTTTTGGAAATGTTAAAGCCTAGAGTGTGTTGAGCTTTACAAGCAAACACTACCAGTCTGCAGAAAACTTTAAAATGCAGAGAAGTGAGTTCTCCATTTTAACAAACCTTACTTTCCTTACTTTACCTTACTTTTCTGTAAAACTAGAAGAGTGAGGCTTATCCACATGCCTCCGGAGGGTGTTGTGAGGATAACCCAGATAAGATCAGCTTTCTTTTACAAGTATGCAAGGCTGCTTTTATATACCAAGTGTGATTTATGGCTGGGAAGCATTTGAACAGCAGCCTATGCCTCTCCTTCCCATAGCATGGCATATACCAGACTTGTTCTTACAGGGATGCAAGAGATTAAGGGAAGAACAACAACACAGCAGATGCACTGGGGCAGTTCTAGTGCCTCCAGAAATATCTTCAAAACCGGTTTTCATTTATTTGTCATTGGAGACATTCTTATTAGACCATTGGCACTGCTTAGGGCTTGGGCTTGTCCTGCAGCAGGTCATGGAGTTAGGTAAAATCAGGGATAACAGACTGAAGCACAAGAGCTTTGGTCCTGCTGCTGTCCTTCTACCCTGCTAAGTGTCCCAGCAAAGACTCCAGCACATAAAGCTATCCTGTTTCTGAAGACAATACTACAAGTTTTGCAATATCCACACTGCTATGTGAATGCCTGAACGAAGAAAATTCCACTGTGGAACTGCAGATTTTGTGAATGGGTTTCTGCCTTACGGTTGACAGCAACAAAATCCTTCAAAGAGTGAGTTGTGTAATGGCCACTGTAGCAGGATTGGGAGAATTCCTCTTTGCTGAAGAGCAGAGTAGCTTCTCAAGTGCCTTTGGGTGACTAGTAGCCTACAATTTTGCATTACTTCATGCTAGTGAGGAAAACACTACAGCTGTGGTGGGACATGATATGGAACTGGTCTGTGTATGTCCAGCACTGAACTCTCCTGAGCAGGCATTCCTGGAGAGCAGTGCTTTGGACACAGATAATGGTGTCACTTTTCAGTTTGCAGAAAGTAGCCACTCCTACCCTGCATCCTCAGTTGCCAAGTGTTTCTATCTCTGAAATCATAAAGCTGTCCACCTTGTCTCTGAGTTTCTTGTATCTGATGTGAGGTGCAGAAACAAGGCAAGTGTGGAACTGTGCATACTTGAAAACAAGCACGCACCCTGCGATGGGCTCCTGGGCAGGTTTGAATTCCTGGAAGAAGGGCTCTTTCCCAAAGTCACTGTTGATTATCAATTAATAATTGCCAATCTATTCCACAAAATAATTGACTTGTGCAGGCAAGTTATCTTGCATACAGAATGTCTGACCTTCTTCACCTCCCCTATCCCCCCTGCCCTAGGCCACATCCTCTCTATCAGAGCATGATATGACACATCCCGCTAGAGAGCTGCAGAGAGATAATTGAGATAACAGAATAAGGTACTTGTTACAGTAATTAAGTATCTCCGTGGATTAGTTGCCTTTTGTTTTCATTTGACAGTTTCCAGTCCTACTGAGAGCCAAACACGAGAGAGGAGGCCCATGGACATCTGCTGGTTCCCAAATCTCTCAGGAGCCAGCCCAGGGTCTGTTGAAGGGATGTTCTGGCCTGCCAAGAGACATCCAGCCCTGCCCACAGCCTGCCCTGGGGCTTGCAAAACCTTGCAGGGCTTAAGAGTCCCGGGGAGAATATCTGCATATGCCTGTGGGGAGGCAGAAGGTGAAAATACTTAAAGATGAAGGGCTGCCTGATTTCTGGACTCACAGGAGCTTGGGGAGGTCACCAGTGCAAGCAAACACTTTGCACCAGCTCACAGGGGTTCAGTGGCAGTCGCAGTGGAGCTCTTATTTCGGGATGCACAGTCCTGCTCTCAAGGGTTTAAGCACGCGCTGGT
The DNA here is from genome assembly GCA_027886175.1 of Phylloscopus collybita. Lineage (NCBI taxonomy): Eukaryota > Metazoa > Chordata > Aves > Passeriformes > Phylloscopidae > Phylloscopus > Phylloscopus collybita. Next base: position 6,491,792 of record JAJNNQ010000019.1, on the reverse strand, counting down.
CGTTTCTCTCACACAGGTGCAAACTGAGGCATCAGATAATAGATATTTTGCAGATGTATCTTCTGCAGTTTATAAGTTGGGGTTTGTTGGGTTTTTTTTCAATTCTGTCCAAGGGTTTCCTATTATTGTCTATTGACATTGTTGACTGACTATATTCCACTCTTGCCAGCTTACGCTGGACAAAGCTGAATTTATTATGTTTCTCTTGCTTGTGTCACAATTTCACTGTTCCTGTATTTCATAAATTTAATGAAGTAATTTGGGGCATAAAAAGTCCTAGACCAAGAATTTTATTTTTCCTTGCTGTCTGCAGTCCTATGACTTGGGAAGTCTTTTGCTCATCTATAAAAATGAACCAACTTTTTTCAGATTTTTCTCTTGTCACATAGTATGTCTAGAGACAGTGCTGGTGAGTTGTACGCACAAAGGAAAATATCACAGGAATATTGGAATGGCTTGGATTTGCACTTGGGAAATATTAAGAAGGCTGCATATCAGTTTGGTGGAGATGATACTCAGAATTTTGAGATCTAGCATCATAGACTCAATATGGGTGTTAATGAACCTTTTTCTTCTGCTTAGGGCCAGGAGCATACATAAGCATTGTGCTGATTGATCAGAGATGTGAATGATTTTTCTTTGCGCTAGAATGCAAAATCCAAATGGTTATTTAGGGGAGAGCTATCCAAGCTGAATGGCATAGAAAATGTAGGAAGATATGAAAATATGAGAAAGATGAAATTGTTGTATTATTTCTTGGTTTCATCTCTGTAGGTGTTAACAGAGACACCTACATTGCCTTTTCTATTTTAATATTTGTTATTTCTTTATCATATTTTGAACAGGTGGCAGAAACAAATGAGAAAATGCTTCTGAAATGTTACATAAATTGAACTCCTTTTATGTAGTTGTATCAGATGGATTTTCTATCACGTAGTTCTGTCTTTTCCCCAAGCTCATACAAATGGGAAGGTTAAGAACAACAGTGTAGATGAGCATTTCAATCATGCTTTTGATCCCAGAAACATGTCCATCCCATCAATAAAATAAAGAAAAGAAATTATATGCTTTGTGTCTCTTTCTGGAGGTTCTGAAAAATCCACCCCACTCTGCTGGAGGTGGTGAAGATATGAGTCCTTCAAGATATTTAAGATATTCCATCTCAAAGGCTGGGTTACAATGCTTTTGTTCCTCTCTGAGCCACAACAGAGATGAAATCTGGGATTTGGGATTTTCCCTACAGTGAAGAGATCTACATAAAATGTTGATAAGGCTGTAATAGGTGGCTGAGATAAGCATCTTCACTTACACACTGATTGGTTTCTTTTTCCAACAAAGCTCAATGTTTGGCTCTTCTGTTGAGCTGGTTAGAGAAGTGATAAAGAAGCATTTCTGAGCTCATGGCACTATAGAATAAAAAGCCAGCATTAAATATTGAGAAAGAAACAGTTGTCCACCACACATTCCAAATGCACATCCCCATTAAGAGCTTATAATTAGTGCTGGGTTTGGTCTTGTTTTTGTAAGTTAAGATGTTAATGAGTTGTCTACTACTGAATATTTAGAAGAAAAAAAGTGGTTATAGGCAGGAAAACCTGCAACCTTGCAAGGAAGAAGCTAAGTGACTTGTTCATGGTGTGTAGGTATTATCAAAAAACAAGTGATGCAGAAAGAAAACCGATTGTTTGTGTGCATCCCAAGTCCAGAAGTATTTCTTGTGCTATACAGAGGGCAGAGTGTGAATTTTGCTGGAGCATCTCATAGTGGTGAAATTGTTGGACTGGAGCTTTGCAGAAGCATTTTGACACCCACTGATATGATAACAGGATGTTCAAACCTTTCAAGTACAGGACACAAAATGAAGACTCAAATACATTTTCTGCTCTGGTAAATTATAATTTTATTGGTTTATTAGTGGTTATTTCTACCTTTTATATTTCAGGTGGACAATAAATACAATAAATAACTCTTCTGTTCCCTGTCCTTTTCAAAGACTTTGGATTTTTAAAAATCTTAAAAAAAAAAAAAAAAAAGAAAAATTAAGCATTGGATTTTTCGATTTCTTGATACGTTGTCAGGATTTTGTTCAGAAATTCCGTCACATTTCCCTTGGTCTCATACTGGCATTGATCATCATGTGACAGTCTCTGTGAATGAAAGAACAAAGATTGGCTTAGCAAAGATTTTATAATAAAATAAAGAATTTAGATGAACCACTGGAAAAATACATTATTTTGAGCTACACAATGATTTAAAAAGTCATTTCCTATAGAATTGTTCCTTGAGCAGTGAGGGTAAGAGTGGCTTTTCATGGTGACTGAGAAGGTGGCAGGTGGATTGTCATGTAAATCTTTACATTCAGTTCATATATTCAGTTATAGCTAAAGTCATTTAAACGAGGCTGTTTCAACCCAGAAAACAGTGCAGATACCATGAGGAGCTGGGCAAGACTGGGACAAAGGGTCAGTGTCCCAAGGCCACCCCAACTATTCTTCCTTGCAAGTTTGAAGGCAGCTTAAAGGAGCTGGAGACACTGCATTGTTGTTCTGTGTCTCATTGAATCACACAAGAGCTTTTCTTAGCAGGTAAATAAAGGATGCTTCACTGCCTCAGGAAAGGCACCTGAGGGAGGACCCAAAAATACATTATTTGGAGCTACACAATGATTTAAAAAATCATTTCCTAGAGAATTGTTCCTTGAGCAGTGAGGGTAAGAGTGGCTTTTCATGGTGACTGAGAAGGTGGCAGCCTTCCTGAGCATCATCACGAGTTGCAGGATTCTGTAGGTCACAGCTGTATTTCAAAGCCAAGAATCAGTGAAGACACTACTGCTTAGGTAGAGCTAAAGCTGCAGAGAAGGATGCTCTGCCCACTTGGCTCCAGCCATGCAACTCCTGCACATCCATTCCCCAGTGTTAGGTCATTATTATTCAATGCCAAAACACATTTTGAGAAAGGAGAATAGAAAAGCAATTTAAATAAAGCTCCTCTCCCAGAGATCTATGTTCAAAGGGTTTGGAGAAGGGAAAGGGCACAGTGGGGCAGAGCCCATCCCCCTTCTTCCGCTGCCAACTTAAGCTTTTCACTGCCTCCCACATGTTGCAGTTTTATGTGACTCCTGCACAATATGAGTATTTAAAACATATCTGAAATTAAGGAAATACTTATCTACAAATGCTTAAATTATTTTAAAAATCCCTTTTCTTTTTTAAAAGAGAAAAAAAGATCTGTAGAAAAGTAAGACTTACTTTACAGAGGTTTCTATCCAGTAAAGCCTGGAAGGTCCAGTAAAGCCTTGTAATTACTGGATTGGAAGATTGGTTGTTTTCCATCAGGTGTTTGGTTCCATCCACAAAGCATGCCAGTTCATGGCCATGCTGTTCAACAAAGAAGGCATTAGAAAAACCGAGAGTGTATTTTGTGTTTATCCACAGAAAGATAAAATTTGCATTCCTAAGTGTGGCAGCATGTCACAGTCAAACATATTTTGCATGTTATCAAAAACTGGTAAAAGACCTTTGGGGGAACTGTAAAACACTGAATTCTCACATATGCCATAAGAAATGACTGTCCCATCTCTCAGAAAACCTCAAACAGTAAAAGTTACCTCTTTGAGGCATAGTTTCATCTGATGCTGGGGCTTCACCACATGTGAGGAGGCTTAAAACAATGAAATAGTGCTGGATACAACTAGAACTAAATATGAGGCCTGACATCTCTAGCCCAGGTTTAGTTAGTATTTAGGCACCCAGCCATAAAACAAAACCTTGCACAGATTTTCAAAGCAAGAGCCTGTATCTCCTGATATGTAAGTCAAGCCTACAGAGGACTTTTGCCTGAATCTGGGCTTGGTTCTGATTGCTCTGTAGTGAAAAGGCATCTGCTTCCCTCCCCACCACTGTTCATCAAGCTCAGTTTTGCTGCTATTGGTGTATTAAAATCTTCTTTATAACTGAAACCAAAAGTTACATAAGGAGCAAAGTGAACAAACTTACACTGAGTTAATACAAAACTTGTTTAACATCTACAAGAGCTTAAAAAGAAATACACTTACCTTTGGCATGGGGAGACATGAACATGACTGAAAACAAAAAAAGTGAGTGTTAACATCCAGCACTGTATGTACAAGTACAAATTTATTTTGTTTCATATTCTCAGAAGCCATGTACTCACACTGATAGCTGTCTGCTTGCATGGGCAACTCACAGAGCTATCGCCCTGGAAGAAGAACAAGTGAGAAGTCAGTATTTACTATCACCTCGTGCACAAGCATGCGTTTTTCCAGGATTAAGGTCACAAACAGCCACTTACAAGCAGGCGCTGTGTGTAGCGGATAATTTCCCGGACACCACAGTACTCTGCTTGCACAGAGAGCAGCAGACAAGAGAAGAGTATGTATGACAGCATGCTGGCATTCATGTCAGCTCAGTCTGATGGGTGACAGAAGAACAGGAGGACGCTCCTTTTAATTGAGTCTTCACAAAATTCCCATTCTAATATGGAAAAACCCAACTATAAAACTGATACCAGGTGCCCACTATTTTTTCCCATAGCTTGGACAGCATTTTAAATAACTCAAACGTGGAATTGAGTCACCTACTTCAGTGACTTTAGCACGGCGGAAATTCACAAATGCTCCTCAGAAGTGATTAATTTGAACATTATGATATCATATCCCTGCAGGAAAAAATGGCTAAAAATCTATGAAAGCTTTTTTTGTTTTTCAGATGTGGGGTTTGCCTCCTGTACTTATGTAAATTGTAGTTACATGAAAGCAAAGAGATGATAATGTTCCAGCATTGCCAAGGTTCCCAAGAAAGCAAACTGATGTGCTGCAGGGTGGCTTCCCTCCAGATTCAGAGCAGGATCTTGCTCAAAGAAAGCTGGTGACACTGCAGGGGTCTGTGGAGCAGACAGACAGATGGACGAAGCCGTGGAGCAGTGCCTGGACAAGTTGTCACACTGAATTGCAGCTGCTGCATCCAGAGAGCAATCTCATTGTCTTTGAGCATGATCTCACCTCTGCTGAGTGCAGGTGCCCCAGTGAGCAGCTGAGCGTGGGGCCCTCAGAGTGCAGCAGGCTCACATCCCACACGCTGCCTTTGGAGCTGAAAGGACTGGATGCAAAAGTCCTAGGGAACCCAAACTGTATTAACTTGGAAATTCTCTCAGGTGGCCTCTCCAAACACAGCTGAGTGTTGGTGAGAGCCCTCCCTGGCAACTGAAGTTTCTTTTTTGCAAGTTGCACACCTTGGCAAAGCAAGTGGTAGCCCTTCAGATTTCTTTTAAATCCCCAGGACTGACTTCTAAGCATTCCTTCTGTTTGCCATAAGTCCCATTGTGCCTTAAAGGTCTCCTCCAAAAGCTTGAGACTTTTTCAGGTCAGTCTGGCTGAAGGATAATTGTGATCCCTCTGGAAATTGTCCTGGAAAGAGAAAACACTGAGCTGCAATTAGCTGTTTTCTTCTCTGGCATTTATTTTCCAGCCAGGAATGGATTCACCTGGCTGAGTGTGGCTGTGCTGCCAGCAAGAGGAGCAGAGGAGGACCTGCCTGCTGCTCCTGTCCCTGCCTCCCTGCCTGCACACCAGCATGTCCTCTGGGCTGGGCTGGATGCTTCCTGCCTTTTCACTGGAATTTGTTCTTAGGTGATTCAGAAGGTGTACAGAGCCCATTAGGTGGGTCCAGCTTGCACACAGGCCCCAAGAAACAGCTAGCAAAAGTCAGAGACCCTCCCTTGGCAAGCTGAAGCTGACAACAGGCTGTGTAGTGATCAACAGGTGCACAAATATACCCTGGGGATGGCTGGCATCCATGAGCCGGGCAGTGGCATCTTTCAGGGCACTGGACAGTCAGAGAAGGAATAAAATCACTGATTTGTGATTGAGAGCTTGTGATTCCCCAAAAAGAAATAAAAGACACTTCTGTTATGGGGACATCACCCCTTCTTTGCCTAAGCAAAGCAGTGGGCATGCTGCTCTCTGTTTGTTCAGCAAGTAAAGCCCCAATTAGTTTAAAGCATGAATGCCTGAGAGAAATAAATTGTGTGTAATATTTGTGAGACACTTGGTTTCTCAGATGGTTGAAAAAATGATTTTACATTCTTTAAAGGAAAGAGTTCAAAAGCATCTTTGATTTAGCCAAGGTTGTGCAAAGAAAATGGTAACAAAGTCATGGAAGAGGGGGGCAAGGGGCAACAGGCACTTTGTGACAACCAGAAGTTCTACTCTGTCTGTTTTTAAGGCAAATATGTTCATTAGAAATCCCATTTTCCCCAGCAACTGCTATGCCGTCTTTGCAAGGACTTTATAAAGTCTGATGTACTTAGCAGGGTCTATAGAGCCTTGTCACCTAAGGAATGACATCTCAGTGCAGCTGCCATGCTCTGTAAGCTAAGGCAATGCTGGTAAAAATCATATGCAAGATACATAATTGGGACCTTTCCATACACGAGGTGTAATTATGGACATTGGGCAGGGAGCAGATCAGATAACTTCTTCCCAGGCCTATAGCCCAAAACACGAGGTCTGTATTTTTATTCCTAAGTGCAAATCAGAATGGCAGAGCTTCCAGAGCTGCTTCCAAGCTGCTCCCACACCCGTGGTTCCTCCTTGCCCAGGGTCACTCTCTGCCAGCAGTGCCAGCACTATCTCTACATCTTTCCATTTCTATTTGATTGCTTAGTGAGATCTGTCTCACACTGTTGTTGCTCCAGGCTAAATGAGTCGTCAGAGAAGCTGCATTCAATTTACAGTGAAAGAAAAATCACCAGAAGTCAAACTGGCAGTGAAAGATCTGTCTATTGGTTAGAGCTGAAGTGGATGAGGCTCAGGGGTGAGTAGCACCAGTTGCAGCTTCTCTTTAGAGAGTTTAGGCTATTTTCTGGCATTTAGAAGCTGCTCCAAGGCTGTAGAAATTAATATCTGATGCCATCCAGCAAAAAGACTAACTTTTCAATAGAACCTTCAAACATTTAGCTTTGCTACTTCAAAAATATTCATTATGATGACATGCGGCAGCAATGTATTTTCACAAATAGGTTGTCATTTGCTGGTCAATCTTCTGTCCTCATGTCTAGGTAGCCTGATCATCCACACTTCTCCTTTAATCTCTTTACAGACCAAACAACATAGACCAAATGTGGAGAGGAAATAAAAGTTTTTCATCTATTGCTCAAAGAAATGAAATAAAGACCACCAACCTTAAAGGTACTGGGAACAGTAGCCCATAGAAACATCCCCTCTGTTGCCATAGGGGCACCTGAGCAGGGAAACTCTGTGGTCAGCCTGGGGCAGAGCCGCACAGCAGCAGATGGAGTAACCCCATGTCCTGCCACTTCCCTACACACTGAGGGAGGCACTGGGCAGCGTGCAGTGGAGGAGCAGAGTAGGGAGGGGGTAGAGAGCTCCATCACCACAGGTACTGCCAGCACCAGGGCAGCCCATCAACCTTCAAGTGATGGGATATTAAGATTCCAGCTCTGAACAGATTATTTGGAAAATAATATATATAAAACTATCCAATGTATTTCTGTGGTCTCTTACAGGCAGTTTGTTCTGGCTCCTTTGGAGACTCTAATGTCCTGCACATTTTTGGTTTATGTGTAAACCAAAAATGTGCAGGACATTACTTTGGGTTATATATTTTCTTGTAATGATTTTACTTTGATGCTAGGTTGATTGACCAAAAATGCTGCACAAAACATCCAATTTCCAGATTGATATTTTAACCTGGTTTCCGCAAACCTCCACAGTTTATGAGTTTTCATGAGTTCTCATGAGAGAATTTGCATTCCAGTGTAATTTCTAAGAATCTCTACACATTTTGTGTTTTCTAATGTAGAAAAAAAACCCAATTCCCTGCAGAAGAAAAACACCCAGATAACAAATGAGTTTGTTTTACGTTTGCTGTGAGCACTGATCAAGATAGAGGAGATGCAAAGACCACAAATGAAGAGATGCTATTCATAGTTTCATTTTCCAGAGATAAGGTGGCTTGGAGTATTTTTTCCCTGTCTCTTAGATAAAGATGACATATGCTAATGTATAAATCAAGGAAAATAAGGGCATTTTAATCCCTTTGTGAAAGGGTAAACCATAGCATAGTAATAGCAAGATTACTTATAACAGAAAGGCATCAAATCCTGATGAACATTTTAGACCAGGGAACATTTCAGATTCAATCCAATCCAAGATGGTTGTACACCCCTGAGAGCCATGTACTGTACTCTGCCCTAGCAGATGGATCACAGGATGTCCTCAGGACTCACATTAGCTTCTGTAGGTAATGGAGCTCTCATTACTTTCAGAGGAGTTTTAATTAATTTGAAACCATTTAAGCTTGTCAGCAAACACTAGTGGCACTCAGGAGCTGTGAGAGGGGAGAGCACATGAGAGAGACCTTTAGAGCTGCAAGTCCTCCTTATTTCACCCAATAGTACCAGAGCTGGCCTGGGCTGAGCCAAGCATCCCATGTTGCAACAGTATTTAGCAGGAGCCGAGACTCTAAAAGAAAAAAACCCTGACAAGCAGCAGGCCAGCCATGCTGTGTGTTGTGCATATTAAAAATGCTTCCCACAACCCACCATCCCTAAAAGCAGGCAGAAGGCAGCAGGAATTGACCACAGAGGTCACCAGTTCTCTTGTATTTTAAGATTTTTCCTAGTGTCTTCTTCCAGTGTCTTCTTTTGTGGCCTGACTGCTTTCATACCAGGAAAGAGAAACATTGAGTGCTCTGACATCAGAAGTCCACTCACCCTTCCTTGCTTGTCCCACTGTGCGATGATGACCCTGTGTGCTGGATTTCCCACTCAGCACAGCGTGCAGAGGGAGGCTGAACATGCAGGACAGACAGACAGCCCAAGGCATTCACTCCATGGCTGTGTTAGAGCTCCTCACCAGCCAGCCCCACATCGCAGCTCACTTTTCCTGCTGGAAGCATTGAAAATCCACCTGCAGGCTGCGTGATGGAAACACAGCAATAGTGATTTAACAGTGAAGCAGGGATGAATATTGGTTCCCACCTGGTTGCATAAGTAAGAACAAGCTGGCCCTTATCCATGAGAATTGGCAGGATTTCTAGACCATGTGTTTCTCTACTGTGTGTGAAGTAGGCCACATTAGTGCTAAAATGTTTTGAAACATAGGAGAATAGAGCAGTCCATGAGGATGAGCTAAGTCCTGGTGCTTTCACAGAGGTGAGGCCATGCAGGTGCCAGTTGGATGCAGCAGGTGTTGGTGGCAGGGCAGTCTCAATGTGCTTTTTCCCACTTGCAAGGTTCTGGTTTCTCCAAATCTTTCTCCTTGTCACTCAAGGTTATCCATTGCTTTCTTCATCACTCAAAGAGGATCTTTGTATTCTCTTCAGAGACTGGGTGTTGTACAGCCCAGTAGTCTTAGAATTTCACCCTTCCTAAGCAAGGACTTCTTGATGTATCTATCCAGAACTTTATGTCTTACAGTGAAACTGCACATGGGACCTCTTAAACCTCTTGAAAATACACTTCTGCTGCACGAGTGGCTCCTAACAGGTTGGTTGTTCACTTGTACCTGATTCTGAAACTCACATGATCTATAGTTTATGCCTTGAAAATCAGTGTGACTACTTAAATTTCCCCTCTCTTCATGGCTTCATTCCTTTTGGAACCTGTCTCTGGAAGGATCCTCCTCTACATACTGCTTACCTAAGCTGGCAGTGATCAGTCTGTGAGTTACTGAAGGAACATATATAGGAAGAAGATGGCTTTAGAGAGAGGAAGCTGTTCTTGTACAGTTCACATTCAATTTAGCACTTGAACTTTTTCCCACTTGTCTCCTTGGATCTCGTAATTTTTCTGGCTCTACACTTTACTTTTTTCTTCCCAAGTACGAGACAGGTATTGGCCTTCTTGGCTGACATGAATGCCACACCTAGGAGAAGAATCTCTACTATAACCACTTCTGTGACAAAACAAAGAACTTCAGATAAACCAAAGAGATATATCTTAATGCCTGCAAAGATGTCAGCTACTCTTCTGTCTCAGAAAAAGAGAAACTGAGATGTGGACTGTGATCTTGCCTTCCCCTGTGGTAGGGAAACACCAGGCAGGGATTCCAAGGCGTGAGAAAATCTCAGCCTGGCCTAGAGCCATCATAAAATAGTTTAGGTTGTAAAAGACCTTTACAGGCATCTTTCAGTAGATGCTAAAACTACTGGGCAGCACCAGCCTCTCCCCACTCTGCACCATAGACATCACAAATCTTCTCCCAGCCCCAAAGGCCTTAATCCAGGTCAGGGCTGTTTTCTAGAAAAACAGATTTTCACTGGAAAAATGGTTCCTGTTTGATTAGGTTTTTTCCAATGAAGGAAATAAGCTGCTGTTATCACTTTTTCCTTTCATAGCACTAAATAGTTTATAAAGTGTGAAAAACATCCAGCATCTCATTAAGTAATACAGGCTGTTGTAAGAGCTGGAATGTCACCAGTGACATGATAGTTGGGCAATTACAGACTTATTTGAGGGATGACAGGTCTGAATATGCTTTCATAATCCAGGCAACAAACACATAGAAGTATGTATTCCTGGTTCTTCTGGTCTCCCTTCTCATTTTTTTTGACAATAACAGGATTTACTGCATTTATTTTAGAAATGAGGGGCTCTGTAAACACCTTGAACAACCTACCAAGCAGATGGCTTCTACCACTCCAGCATGTGTGTGGAACATGCCTCTGATGGCAGGTCAGTACAGACAGAGCACTGACAAAGGAGCTGGGTCCGTATTCTGAATTCTATTGACACAGGGGTTTTCTTTTTTGTAATTCAGAGACAAAACCACCCACATATGTAATCAGTGCCCCACTGAATCAGCTGTGTGTCTGTCTGTCTGCCTCCCAGGAAAAGCTGTTTTGAACTCCCATCACCAGGTCCCTGAAAAATTCTTTGTAGATCCTAATATCTATCCATGGATAAGGATACTGATATTATTTCCAAAAAATAATGCATTTGATATATCATACAGAAGATTATTCACAAGAACACAGACTTGTCAAGTCTTTGTGTGTATAAATTTTAATTGCCATCCCTCATCTCTGGGACATGGGACTGGTCCCCAGTGGTGTCACACAACCCCAGCACCACACGACCTCTTTCACTGGTGACACAGCCACACACTATTGCAAAAGCAAGACTAAAGTGTCTATCAGTCTCCAGGTGCAGGGATTGTAGAGCCATAGAAGGGTTTGGGTTGGAAGGACCTTAAAGTTCATCTCCTTCCAACCCACTTACCGTGGGCAGGGACACCTTCCACCAAACCAGGACCTTGTCCAACCTGTCCTTGAGCACTTCCCAGGGTATCACTGGGGGTGCTGTGCCTCGAAAGCTGCTTCTCCCAACCCTAAGGTGTCCTTGGTCATCAGCAGTGGCCCACAGGCAGCCGAATCTCCTTCATAGTGGCCTGTGCTGCTGTCACCCTTGAAACCCTCATGCTCTAGCCCAGAGTTGCTTTGCCTCTTTTGTAGTTTGTCTGTCAATGCTAATGGGCTGATGCACTGATTAACCAGCGTGTCCAGGGCTTGCCTCCAGTTCTGCCAGACCAGGGCAGCCTTTGGCAGGACAGGGTCACCCCAAAATCATCTAGAGGCTGTCCAGGGTGGGGTTGCCCATGAGGAAGGGAATGCTGGTCGGGCAGCAGACTTGGGCTTGGGGCTGAATGGACAAGACACAGAGGGGTTGCTTGGCAGCTCCAGCAGCAGCACAAGCCCTGCCAGGGACAAGGATGCCATCAAGTGGCCAAAGCTTTATATTCACTTGCCACTTGATCGTCATGATTTTATATTCACATTATATATATTTCTATCATATATATTTATATTATTTAGAGTAGCTTTCTGCCCTCTGCTCCCTTTCCACACCAAGTTGCCCATGGCTCTCCCTGACAGCTCCTTCTGGCAAGTGTGTGCTACATGAGAGTTTTGTTCAGGCAAATCCTGGGCTCCAATCTCAAAATTGGTTTAACTGGATGAATGATATAATGAAACATCACCATGCAACTCCAACATGGGTCTCAGGGCTATACACCCAGAGAGAAATTAATGGATTGAACCTGGGCACCAAGAAGGCAGGATCATGCAGATACAGTTTGTTGTGAACTCATCAGTTTAATTCATTCATGGTCCATTTTACATTATGCAGGCAGATGAACTGCATTTATTTGCATTAAAAAAACAGTCGACCCAAGTATTATCCCTGAAGACACATGATATTATCAGTCTAAAAAACATGTTCTACATACATTCATTAAAATAGGCAACATGGAAAGGATGAACCCTTAAATGCAGCCAGCAACAAATACTTGTGTGAAGGCTCATCAATTTTTTCCATATTGTTTATGAAAAACAGTTCCATGTATCCTAAAGAAGGTCAAAGGCACTGTGAGGCTTCTCACAGTGAAGTCCTGAGATGAGGCAACATCCAGCTGTTTCTCCCCCATTTTAAGGCCAGTTCTGGGAGCACCCACTCTTCTGGGTGCTGTTTTAATCTGGGTTCCAGTGATGAGGAGCCTGAAGAAGGTGGCCCCATTTCCAAGTACTGCTCCAGACCCAAAGTTTTAGGCACTTTCTGCTGACATCTTCAAGTGTTGTGACCAATTCCCCCATTCCTCCAGGAAAGAGGACATAGGAGTTTCTCTTTCCTTCTCCTCATTTTGTGGAGGAGAGCTGGATAGCTGCTCCACATTGTCTTCAGAAACCTTGTTTTGAAGGTATCTGCTGAAACTGCAGTCACTGGGCTTTTCCCCCAGAGCTCTTCTCCAGAAGAGCTGTTTCTCTTGAACATTTCCCAGATGCAGTGTTGTCCTAGATTATTCCCCCATGTCATGTGTCCCTCTGCATGTGAGCCCCCTTGGCCTCTCCTGCCAGTGCCACCAGAGTCCTCTTGTCACAGCAAAGCTGGTCCTTCTTGGGTTTTGGCATCAAAAGCTCCATGCTTAGAAAATAAATCATAAGGATATTTAACAGCATAAGGAGAAATAATCATGATGTAAAAGATCTTGGAATAATTGAGAGGCTGAGATAGACCAAAGAGAGATTGAGCCTGTCCCAGTGGTCTCAGTGGGATTCCAGCAAAGAGCTGGAGGTCTGAAGTATACTGTGCCCTAAAGAGACTTCCTTTGGTGATGGTCTGCTCATGGCTACAAAGTGATGTCTGCAGGTTTTGAGCTGGCAAGTCATGTCAGGGAGCTCAGAAGATCTAATGAGATACCTCAAGCCAGTCCCTGGAGGGCTGCACCAGGCAAGTTGTATAAATTAATAGGCAGACTTCTATATGAAATGCAGACTTGCTTTATTGTTTTCTGTATAAAATAAAGCAGCTTAGTCTCTGAATTTAACATCCTCCAGTTTCCCAATTTAATTTATACCTTCAATAACAGACTGAAGTTGTTGAAGCCTTTACATTTTTCATGATAATGTGTTAAATTGTGCCAAACTGTGTTGTAGAACACAAGTGCTTGTATGGGAGGAGTCACCCACTTCTTTGAACCTGAAAGCAAGCTAGGATTTGGTGGGAATCCAGACCTTCCTGCAGGAAAAGCAGCTGTGTACCCACAGCATTTCTTCCTTTCCTTGTTCACCAAAGAAGACGAGTGCTCTAACGCCGTGTTGTACAAGAGATGCTCCCTTGGTGATTTGAGGTGGGCTGGGCTTGGGTACATCCCTTGGGAAAAGGAAGTAAGTTGTCTTCCTGGTTCAGTAGGAAAAATGTCATTGGGGAAGAAGCCCACCACCACCACCAGAATTATTAAGGTGTTTTTAGTCAACAGTGAAAGATTTGATAATAAAATAGTCTTTGGATTTGATTGAGCTGGTGCTATTTTCAGAGCCCTCCACTGGCCACATGTCCACAGCAGTTGCTGTAGGTGCAGGATGGGAGTCTTCAGTCAAAGCAGCTGAGCCCTCACCAACACCACACTGCTGATCTGGCTCAGGAAAGTATGAGACTTTCTGGTCTTCCTGGCAACACTTCTGAAATAAAAAAGAAGGAGATTTATGAAGTACTGCAGAAAACAGCAAAGACGGCCAAGAAAAATCTTGAGTATCTAGCTGCTAAAAAAATTCTTTAATAGATATTTTAATGCTGCTCCTTTATGCAACTCTTAAGTTAATGAGGGAAAGAGTAAAACAGTTACTTGATAGTTAAGGCACTTTGAAAGAGCCATATCTTTGGGGGTGGAACAAGTGAGGAAAGAATACTGTGCAGGAACTATAATAAAAATTATATTTCAAAACTTATAAAATAATCTCCTTTCAAATTCTCTTTTTTGATTGATGTTAATTAAAATAATCACAACAATCAGAACAGATTACAGTGAAACTCCAGGGATGTGGACTGAAACTAAAATCCATTGGCACATTTGCAGTCTGCTCTGAATCCCACAGACCCAAACTGTGTTTGGCTATTCAGGGGTAGGTACCCATGTAAGTTATATGACTCTCAGATGATCTATACAATTGGAACTCTATTTGATTCAAAGATTAATTCTGTAATTTTAATAAAGGTAGCGGGTCTTTATGTGCTGACCTGGAAGTTAGGGATTGGTCTCAGTTTGGCATCTTTTCATTGCTTTGAGAGAAAGCTCATAGCCAAGAAACATGGCTGCACTCGATGGGAATCCTCGCACAGTGTTGGCCAAGAGGCCCCTACAAAAGACCTGTGGGAATGGAGCAAGGTTAGAGCATAGGAATATACTGACTGTTTTAAGAAGAGTAAGAAAACATTGAATGAAGTCATGGTGGGGTTCTGAAGAACCAGATCTTTTGGGTTTGCTTGGAAGATACGCTCCCACTGCTGGTCTTAGCTGAGGTCTGCATGGGGGAAGGGGAACACAGTGGCAGAAGTCACTGGTTTGGCATCATTGTGCTCTGTTTTCCCTATGGACCCCATCTGTAGATGTCAGCCAGAGTTAAAGAGGTAAAGGGTAAAAACTGGCCTCATGGAACTGGTATGAAACAGAAAGCAAGAAATCTAAAATGTCTTCCAGTGTTGTCCTACCTCACTACAGTCATAGGGTGACAGAACCACAGACTGCTCTGGGTTGGAAGGGACCTTCAAGCCCACCTTGTTCTAACCTCCTGCCATGGACAGGGACACCTCCCCTAGACCACATTGCTCCAAGCCTCGTCCAACCTGGCCTTCCTTCCCTGGGCATACATAAACATGTGGGGATCATACAAGCCCCAGGGTACAAGAAGGCTCTGTTTCCATGCAGGAAATGCTCTGACCCCTTGGGCTGGGTCTTTGGGCACAGAAGATGTTTGGCAAGTGGAGAGGGAGTGGTGTGGCTGCGAGCCAGCCCAGCCTTGCGGGGACAATTTTTCAGGTTTCACCTCTGAGCACAGAAAGAATTTCTCAATCATCTGAAAACCAGGCTTCCTCTGTACCTTGCAGAGAACTCTCTCACTACTGCCTTTGGGAAAAATACCTGATAAAAGCTGATTATTTTCCCATGAGTCTTCCTAAGGTCAAACTTCAGTACCCATACATAACTCAGCCCTTTCTTTAATGAAGATAATAAATAGCAGCTTTGAGATCTCCTTTTTC
This sequence comes from Phylloscopus collybita, assembly GCA_027886175.1. Taxonomy (NCBI): domain Eukaryota; kingdom Metazoa; phylum Chordata; class Aves; order Passeriformes; family Phylloscopidae; genus Phylloscopus; species Phylloscopus collybita. The sequence goes on along the minus strand of JAJNNQ010000019.1, from coordinate 6,476,219 downwards.
TGGTCAGTATATTTCTTTTTTAAAGATGCTAGCACATACAAGAGTGAAAGATTATGTGACTTTTAAATGCTTGAACAGTAAAATGCTTTTGAAAAAGCCTTGTCACTCCTGACTCCTGGCCTTGACTGGTCTCCTCCTGAACCCCCCTCACCACGAACACCACACCCTGGTGTGTGCAAGGATGTGCAGAAGCTGCTCACTTTGGGGTGAGTCTGCTCACAGTATGATGGTTCCAGGGGGTATCTCTGCTGGCCTGTTTCTCACAAAATCACTCCATTAACCATCAAGGCTCATCACCACAAGTCACTAATCCAAACAACACAAGTTCACAATAGATGTGAAAAGGAACATCAGCAATCAAACCTCTTTCCAAGCTTTATAACAGCAAAGTTTCCACAGCTACTATTAAAAAAAAAAAAAAAAACCATGAAAAATCTTGGCCCTGAGATCAGAAGCCCTTAGATTTAAGTATATAACTAATCTTTCCCCTGAAATTACTGAACTCTACTAAACATCATCATATCTTGTGTCCAATAAGTCCTAAGCATAGTGCTGTCTTGTTTAAGACAGAATCAAAATATGTTCACATAGTTTCAATAAAGCTTGCAATGTGAAAGTGCAGTGTTGGGGCATTTAAGATATTTTTTGATTTATTGGGATGTTTTATTTTGTTAGGAAAGAGAAGTTACTGGGAGGAAACTTAATGTTTTTGCATTATCCATAAAGTAACACAAGAGACCCAAGTTAAATAATAATGAAGATTTAGGATGAAAAGTTCAGAGGCATAAATTTTTCTCATCAGAATGAACACACCTGGCTGTGGAGAAAGACAAGGGTATAGTTGTGTTTCTTTGTGTACCTCAGGCAATTATTTCCAGCACTGAGAATGCTGTTCCTTTGTCCCAAAATGAAAACATCCAGCCCTGGTTTGCCATTTGTCAGTTGTAAGTCTCCCAACATTTAAAAAGATTTTTGTTATGAGAGCAGGGTCCAGTCTTGCTATCAATTAATCACTCAGTCTTACTGACAGCTTTGGGGCAAGTGCCAGATGTGATGGCAGAAAAACTACAGAACTCCACCAGAAAACTCTTTTAGTTGTTAATTCAGGCAGGACAGGGAGGGCAGAGGATGAGGATGGAGAGAGAAGGGAAATCCCCTGGAAATTCACATTCCAGCCACACTGCTGTGAAAGTGCACACGAAGTGGAATGCACAAGGCAGGTACTGTAGAGCCTGGGCACCCTGTCTCTCATCTGACTGTCCAAGCACAGTCCTCAGCATCTCTCCAGGTGCTTGTGCTTCACATGAATGTGACTTCCTTCACTCAGAGGCAAAAGCTGAACCAGACCACAGGCTCCTGTGACAGCTGCATAACACAGTGGCATGTTGGCAAATACTGAAATCAGAGCGACTTGTGGTTTTGCAGGTTATTTTCCTGTTTGTAACTTGTTTAACTTGTTACATTTCTCTCAGAATGTGCAAATTAACACTTTGGAGCTAAGAGACAACATGCTGTTCCGATGATAAATACAGATTTATTTCAATATCAGAAGACACTACTTCCACAACCATGCCTTGACAACACAATGAAGCTGCAAACCCTTGTTCTCTTCTATTCACATTTGACTGAGGCAAAGTTTGCAGGTAGAACAAATATCTTTTATTACACTAACAGACAAAGTCAGAAAAGGGAGATAAATTTTTTGCCACACAGCCCTTCTTCATGTTCAAAACTAAAGCAATTCTGATTTAAGAACGCTGACAATCAACTCTGTCTTGGTGCAAAATGAGGGCTAGGAGTGCAAAAGCAGCATTAGTTCCACCAAAGCATTGCCCAAGGTGACCAGACACACCCAGAGTGCCAGGACAGTCCCACTGGAATCAGTTCACTGACACCAAAGTCAATGGGAAACATATGACCTCTGCATTTTGCAGAAGAACCACAGAGGTAAGGCTTTCTACCTCTAACTTACGATAAGGCAAATTATATCCATGATAAAGTGCACTAACATGAAATGTTGTTTGAAGTTAATTACACCAGCAGTGTGTGACCCCCAGTCATTAATTTCTTTATTATGTAACTCATATTATATTACATTATATTATATTATATTATATTACATTTTAATTACCTACTGCCATTATAAAAATTTAGCACTAACTGGCTTTAGCTGTCTCTCAACACTGCAGATAGGTTTTTAGCAGACACTGTATTTTCTAATTGACAATTAAATACCTAATAACCAGATTTAACCTCAAATGTCACTTACTTTTAAGCCCTCGTTCTGGTAGCTCTGCATCATGCAGTCAAGGATCCCTTTGTATTGGTTTAAATAAACTCCATCTGCCTGAAGTCGACTTTTCACAACATCCATTGGAGTACATACTGCCCAGGAAACGGCTCCTGGAAAAATGCAGAAGTATTTGAATAATTCCTTCACTATGCTTCCTTGCCCACAGATCAGTGAAATCAGAAATTCACATCTATCACATCATATTCATGTGATTTTCATGTCAGGGCATTGCCCCTGCTCAGGCACAGAAACCGTATTTCTGGGACAACGTTCCCTGTTTCTGGAAAAAGTGTTCAGATTTTGGAGGTTATACCCCTGATCAGATGCAGATCAGATGCACACCTTCTGCTCTGCTTCTGGTGGAACATGGACATGCCATGGGAAGAGCCTGAGCTGCCACTTGTGATGATTTGAGAAAAAACGGAGTCTCCTGATAATTCTGTTTTAAAGAAGAGTTTGAGCTGAGGATACACGTAATGGGTAGGTGCATCTCAGGCTGCCAGGCTCCATGCAGTGAGATACCCTACCAGTCGTCTAAAGAAATGCCTATTTCCACTCATCAGCCTGCAGCTGAGTGGTATGGTTAGCCTCTGCAAAGATCAGTACATGACTGCAATCCATGGCCCAGCTGGACAGACAAGAGTTTGTCTGGACCTACATGAGTGTTGGGGCACATTAGAAAAGCTATCCAGAGGCACCAGGGGCCTCTTTATTTGAGGAGAAATGGAGAAGGCATTTTGTTATCATTACCTGAGCTAAGGATGGACTTGCCTTTATGGATCTGCAATTTCGATATGGCCAGTGGGCCACTTAGAAGTGGGGAGTGGGAGTAGAGGTGACTCACATGGCAGGGGACACACATGCCAGTTTTACTGGCAAGTGTACACATGGAAAAAAGAAGATCAGTAACAGTCAACTGGGCTTCTGCTAGGTGTGGGTAGGTGCACACCCTCCTGGTGGGCAGCCAACAGGTTGAACTCCTTGTCTGGAGGCGTCTTGGCTTCCACATATCCCTGGCAATACGATTGGCAGGCTGCCCTGAGGCATCCAGGGAGAGGAAGGCACTGTCTGTTCTCCTCTTCACTGACAACGAGCCCAATGAAGGTCTGATAACACGACTTCCATAAAGTTTGTCAAGTCATAAAGTGCAGCTGTGGTGCCAGGGAACCCTGCCCAGGGGAAGGAAGGTCGTTCAGTCTCATGTCCTCTGCTGCTGTTCGGGAGGATGCGGTGGCCTTTGAGTCACCTTCGTAATCTGCCCTGAGAACCTTCGTGTTCTTGTTTTGCCAACGCTGTCAGGAAGTAAAGGTGCTTACCTGCTACACCCCCTGCCATCCAGATAGCGAAGGGATTAGGAGAAATGCTTCCAGCAGGAGTTATCCAGTCACAGAACATTGCATACGGGATGAAATAGGCGCAGTACCCTGGAACATCCCTCAGGAGCATTGCTACGTTGCCTCGGTATATCCCTGCTATCCCCTCTTTCTGTAGGATTGTCCTTAAGCAGTGAATTGGGCCTCGGTACACAGGAGATCCAGGAACTGTGGAATTTAGTTGAACATTTGCTACAAAAAAACCAAAAAAAGATACAACTGTTTGAATCGAACATTGCCACATTGCCACAGAACTCCTCTCCAAAGCCCATTGCTATTGATGAGAAGTCACTGCCATCCAGTTTCTTCTGCTGGGGTCAACAGATAGCATGGGGGGAAAGTTTTAGGAGAGAGTATTTAGGTCCATTTTCAGAAAACATTTAGACACTTCAAGACAGATTTTTCTTAAGAGGCGTGGCATACCTCCCAATAGTATATGCCCAGTGAGACTTCCAAATAAGTTTAAGGCAATGTGCCCAATTTTCATGGATTTTAACTTCAATTTATGCCAAGTCATATTGTTGAAAGCCTTAACATCTTCAGAGTCTGGCCCTTCCCGTGCAGACCAAGTTGTTTTTGTAAAAGGCATTAGGTTGCTAAGACACATGGAGGTTTTAAAATTGGACACAATACTGTTTTATCAAAGCAATGGAAAAATGCCAGCATTTCACAGTTAAACACCATGACTGCAATGGTGAGAAAGGTGAAAGGCTGAAATCCAAGCTGTTCAGCTCTGAAGCTGCTCCATGTCTTCATCTGTCTGTGCCTGTGCTCTGGTGGGGTTCCCTCCATGCTGGCAGCCTGCAATGGAGTTCAGTTGCTGTCCAGAGCTGAAGCAGCTCCTTCTGCCTGCAGCTTGCGGACAGGGAGCAGCTACCCACTGCCATCCTGCTCGTGTTCCTTCCTGACCCATCCTGCTCACACCTGGGCTATCTGGCACCCTGTGTGAAATAAGTCAGCGGTAAATGTAAATGGGAAACTTCTGATTTTGAACAGAGAAGAGTGGAATAACAGAGGTTTATGGGCAAATATATATGGGACTGAGAGCATGCAGAGGGAGATGGGGAGGTAGCATTGCCACTGGCAGCCACGGTGCTGCTGCTGGGATCTCCAGGGGACCCCACAGCCCAGGGACTCCCAGTTTCTACAGCTTCTGGTCTTGAGCAGACCTGCCTCATGTTCCTTATAGATCCCAACTGGCTGGAAATGCCATTGATAAAAACCCTACCCTTGAGCTGTGCAGGATGGGGTCCGTCCTCAGGCAAAAGGGGGAGTTTTTAGCCCAGCTGCAGCAGCACAAGGCAGCAGAAATCCTGGCCTTGAACAAAGTTGTTCTAAAGCTCCGTGTACGTACCAAAGACTGGCAGAGAGAGGAAGAAGAAACTTTTGCTCCCTACCTTTGGTGTACGGCTGTGTTTGCATCTGTAGCCTTATCTTGACCAGTTCCACGGGAGTGCCAATGCCCACAGAGATGACCCCTGCCACGAGGCTGGCCAGAGTCATGTCGGTGAGCGAGGGCGCGGCAGCCGGGTCGCCGTGGCGGAGCTGGCTGAGGAGGCGCTGCGTGTTGCTGAAGACGCCGAACACCACCGAGCTGTACACGCCGATGCTGGCCAGCGGGAAGGACATGCCCTTGAAGAAGCCAGCCAGCTACCCAGGAAAGGGAGCAGGGCTTAGGAGACTGAGCAGGACTGAGCAGTTTAAACCCCAACTTGTCTATCAGGTTAGAAATTCACAGAAATCACAGAACCACTAGGTTGGAAGAGACCTCCAAGATCATTGAGTCCAACCCAGACCTAAACACCTCAACTAAACCCTGGCACCAAGTGCCACATCCAGTCCTTCTTTAAACACATCCAGGGATGGTGACTCCACCACCTCCCCGGGCAGACCATTCTAGTACTTCACCACTCTTTCGGTAAAAACTTTTTCCTAATATCCAACCCATATTTCCCTTGGCACAACTTAAGACTTCTTCCTCTCGTTCTGTCAGTTGCTGCCTGGAGAAAGAGACCAACCCCCACCTGACCACAGCCACCTTTTAGGAGGTTCACAGAATTACACAATGGTTTGGGTTGGAAAGGACTTTGAAAGTCATCTCGTTCCAATCCCCTGCCATAGTCAGGGATGAATTGCAAATCCAAGTAGCAGATGTCTCCTGGAACCAACTGTTTGCACATGCTGAGCAAAGGAAATTGGTTCATGCTGCTAAAGGCTTATAAAGATTGTGCAGAACACAGGATATGCTTAAAAGCACAAGAACCCACATAGAAGTGCCTCATACAGACAGTGTTTGTTGTGGCTTCACCAAAGTCAGCAAAATCCCTCTGGGAGACCTTTGCCAGTGGGATCAGGCAAAAGAGTCACTGTGGATGTAACCGACGTGGAGACACTGATTATTCCATGCCAGGGATTTCTCTTTTCCCTATAGGAGTCACCAAGTGGCTTACCTTAGAGTTAAGCAAGAGAAGGCTGTAGGGATTTGCAGGCTCAGTTGCATAAACTTTATTGGTCTTTATATAATTGCTGGTGTCAACAGCATTTTGTACAATTGCTTTATGTATTTATCTATTTATTGACTTGCACTTTCTACCAGCACATTTAAAATACAATGAAGTACTTACAGACTCATTTCTGTACACAGTGAGAACACACTTGAATGTATTTCCATATCCTTGTCCAGCTTGCAAACGAGTCTGCAAAAGACATTTGTGAAATGTGATTAAAATCCTATGCTTCCAGCCCAATGGAGACTCATGCTACATAAACAATGTGTACTTTGCTTTGAGAGCAAGTCCTTCCTTGCTCTCAAATAGAACTGAGCAATAAAATAAGATATATGTGCATCCACCCTCTTGAACTTTGCCAGAAGCAAGGCTAAGCAGGATCTCACAGCCTGAAGCTCTCTGCAACATCTGGAATCAATGACTGTCAAACTGCTCTCCAGTCTGGACCAGCCACCCTGACCTGGCACAGCAGGCTCCTGGTATGCAGTGCTGACATTGGCAAGGGCCTGATTTATGTGGAAATTGGAGAGTGGTGTGGTCTTCTCCATTTGGAGACTCTCAGGGAAGGCTGGGATGTGTTGCAAAGAGAGGAGAGGTGAGCTCCCCTGGGAGACTACCAAGGCCTTTCTGCTCCAAGGTGGATTTTAAGATGCAGAGATACTAATTGGAGCTAAAATAATTCAGTGCCATCTCAGAAATTCTCCATGCCTCACTCAAAAACACAATTTCATATAATTTCAAAAAAAGGCATCTTATTTCTGGAAAGCAAATTGGTTGTACACCTTCCAACAGATGTAAGAAATGGCACATGAGTAACAATAAAGCCTACCGGATTATGCATTTCCCCTTCTCATATATATGTATTTAGATTGCCTTTCATTCAAGCTGCTCACAAGATTGCACTAGAAACATCCTAACAAGGGATGAATTTTTTGGGCTTAGAGGTGTGCAAGGAAATGGAAACACTCTTCAATTCACAGCACCTCAGGCTTCATCTTGGCTGAGGCCAGAGCTCATTTTTTACAGACACACATGCTCCATCAGAAATATTTTTAGGAAATAGGGATAGCATTTCTGACTATATTTATCAGCACTGCTTCTAGCAATGAAGTCTGAAGGGACACTGACAACCTGCACTGGAGGGATGGTGTCCAATCCCTTCCCCTGGCTCATCCCTGATTTACACCAGGGTGAAGCAGGAAATTATTTGGGAATTTAAAGCCCAAAGGAATGTGTGTCTGCCAGAGTTCATGACTGGTGGGAGCTTTTGGATGACAAACAGTAGGTAGGATGGCACAATCATTTGGCCCAGAGCCCTGCAAGAGGCTGCCAGCGCCACCATGGGACCCTGGCAGGAGCAGAAGTGACCAAAGTCTGTGTTCACCCCTCAGCCCAGGCTTGCCCCTCACCCTGGGGTGGCTCCATGCAGCTGTTTGCACACATGGAACATCCCCACTCCGCTCCAGGCCTGGCCAGAGGCCACAGAGAAGCAGCAGCAAAAGCAGAATATTTACTGAGCACTCAGAACAAGCTGGTACATGAAGATGCTGCCCTCATGCAGCACACACTGTGCAGTGTGGGCAGGCCCAGGCCATGGGTACACACTGGGCACACTCTGACTCCCACTGGGGATAACAGGACAGGGGAAGGTGGCTGGACCCTGAGCAACCCAGGACAAGCTGACCCCAGTGCCCAGCCTTGAGTTCTCTCCTGGCTTCATCTTAGCCTAGGCATTTCCACTTTGCCTCTGTGGGCTTTTTTTTTTTTTTTCTTTTACCCAGTAACCAGGTATTTAGAGGTTCAAGTTAATATGTTTTTTGAGTAACTGGGGGCAACCGAGTGTTCTCGCAATCTGGTTGTTACACACATGTCCCTTAGCTAATCTGTTAACACCCAGCACTGAAATCCCTGCTGGCATCTGTGCCAAAGTCAGCTGTAGCAGTATAGATGTACCTCTGGGAAGTTCTCCTTCTTGTTATGTTTTGATTAGATAGGGCTCTTGGGTGACACCCAGAAGCTGAAGAGAATTCTGGGGAAATGAATGCAATGAGTAGGATGAAAAGTGAATAAAGGCACAACATTTAGAGTCTTTAAATGAAGTAGGAAAGAACAATTGCTAGGGTTTGATGGAAGCTGCAACAATGGGAAGAGATGCCTGAAAGGGAAAGAGGTGGCTTGATGGGAACTGTGGTGTAGATGCCACTTACCCCACAGAGCCTTATGCTCAGTCCTGCCTCCTCCCCCTGATGGGGAAAGACCCCTGATCCCCTGGAGGCTGTGGATGCTGCTGAGCAGCCCCTCTGCTGGCCTAGTGCTGTGTAAAAACTCTATTTTCCACTCTCCTGCTCCTGAATTTGGAACATAACAAGCCTGCCTACTTGGTATTCCCAAGGCAAAGCCTTGCCCAAAGCCAAGAGAAACAGAGGGGGCAGCCTGACAGTTGTCTTTATAACCACTGAAGGATGGGCTTGCTCTTTCTTGGCATCCAGAAACCCGATGTTTCCGAGCAGGATTCTCACAGCCAAGCTCCCCCAAACCAGGCACTGAAGCCATGACCACCAGCCTGAGATGGAGATTGCCTTGGCAATGCTGGGCAGAGCCTGCCTTTGCTGCCTGTGCCCTGCCCATGGCTGGGTGGGTGGTCTGGGCAGCCTCATGGCTCCTCCTGCATGGGGTCTGCACCCACCTTTGCACAGGGATGCCTTTGGGGCTGGCATCACTTTAGCAGCTCAGAAAGAATAGGGCTGGCTGGGCATCTCCTGATCCCAGAACAGCCTGGTGTGTGCAAGGGGATAGCTGTGATGGCTGGGGAAGGGATGTGGAGAGGGCCATGCTGGGCCCTGCCTCCCTGGCATCATCCTTCAAAGGTCTTTAAGGTACCAACATGACCAGTGGCTTTTGGGTTTGCCACCACTGGCAGCCCTGCCTGGTGCCAGAGCTAGGCTAGAACCAGAGAAGGGAACACAGATCAGAATTGTAGAACAGCTTGAGTTGAAAGGGATCTTTTAAGATCATCTAGTTCAAGGTCCCTGCAGTAGCAGGGACACCTCCAACTAGACCAGATTGCACAGAGCCCCATCCATCCAGCCCTTGAATGTTTCCAGGAATGGGTATCCCCCACCTCTCTGAGCAGCCTGTGCCTGTGTTTTACCTTTTTTGTATAAGACTTCCTTATAGCCAATCTAAACCTATTTCCCTTTCTGTTTAAAACCAGTACCATTTGTCCTGTTGCAATGGGCCCCTGCAATGGGCTAAAAATTCTGTCTTTGTTTTAGATCCCCTTCAAGTACACAGGAAGGCCACAATAAGATTTATTGGAGCCTTCTATTCTTCAGGCTGAACAACCCCAAGAAGGGCAGAGAAGCTAAACTGATGAAAGCTGCTTAGAAATGCCTGGGCAAGAAAAGGAAGGAACAGGATCCTCCTCCCTATCTCTCTATCTCTACTTTAGTAAGGATGGTCAGCTTGGTTGAGTCAGGATGCACTGGTGTGTGCATGGGCTTGTCTGCATCATGCTGACAAATACCTTCTTACTTCTCTAAATCATTCTGTTGGAGGAATAATTATCATGCAGGAATCATAAACACTGTGTCACAGCCCTGGGATAACAATTTCAGCACTCTGCCCTTCCAATGTTACCAGCACTAGGAAAACATAAAAATGTGCCTGCAGCAAAACAAATACAGTTCCCTCATTGCCCTTTGAATACTAGTCTGTGGCAAAGTTCAATAAAACATTGGCAGAACTGTTCAGTGAACCACACATTAAGTAAGGCCAGGTTAATTTTCAGCTTTAATTCTCCACAGAGGAACTTGCACGTATCAGTCAGTTCTTTTAATTTCTCATTCAAAATGAGCATTGGAGAGGAAGAAAATCTGTTAAACGTTCCAAATTCCCCTTTGGGATAAGTGAAGGTCCTTGGAGGCATCAGCTAGAGAGAAGGTCTGAACTGATGGAGGTTTGGGTGGTGACATATGAACACAGTTCAAAGTGTTTTACCTTGACCGTGTCCAGGGGATGGCCCGCAACCACACTGGCAATTCCTGGGGATGAAAGCAAAGTATTATGTAAAACATTGAAGCTTTTGTAGCAGGACAGGATGCAATGGGTTTGGAGGAGAGATGAAATTTCCATAGGAACAGTTCTAAGGGGCCTGGCCAGAGCAATGACCAGCATGATACCCTGTCCCTGACAACAGCTAAAAGCTGAACTTAAACACTTTTCTGTGTACACTCTCCTGGACTCCTTCAGCTTTACATCTCAAAGGCACCAGAGGAGGAGAAGTCACGTTTGTATATCCTATCCAGGACCAACCCCTTTGGTTCTCCTGTAAGCTCACACAAATTTTTAGCCCCAGAATGGTGAGATTCCTGTTTGACACAAGGCAATGCTTTCTCCTGGCTCAGTGATATCCTAGCTGACTGCTAATGGGACCTGCAAGCTCCTCATCGTTTGCTGTTTTAAGAGCAATTTGTAGCGATATCTGTCAGAGAGGATTCAGATAGAGAGGATCCTGCTCTGTATAGATCTCTCCAGTGCCATCCTGCCTTTCTCCCCATGTTTCTCTGGGGAGAAATTGGCCCATATTCTCTGACCATTCACTCACCTACTCACCCTGCTCACTGCCACGAGAGCTGCCAGGAGCTCTCGTGGCAGCACAGTTTGGTTTCCCTCTTCTCCAGGAGAATGAACACCTGTGTGCCATGGCCAGGACATGGTTTTGTGTGTTTGTTGCAAACAACACTGGTAGGTTTTAGGGTTTGTGGAGAGTGGGTAAATTGTGATGCTTCCTCATCAGCAAATCTCTGTGGAAACCAGTGCCCACAGGTGCTTTGGGAACTACATGTAATTTCTCAGTCAATACTGAAAAGAGCATCATGTCCTTGGCCAACACATTATGACTTTTCTGAAAATGTGTTAAAAGAGTCCCCTTTCCTCCTGGACCACCATGGTCCAGTGCTATGCATGAAAACTCTCAGCAGCTGCTGCTGCTGCTGAGCACTGGTGACTGTTCACCTCCAGGACATCCTGTGCCATTGCCAGGGGTGTGCAGCAACAGCACAGGGCAACAGGGCAGAGAGAGCAACCACAGCCTACAGAGATCCAAAAATCAGCTGCTCACACAAACTTTTTGCAGAGGTTTTGGGTTTTTCAGTCTGCTGACTTATTAACCTCATCTGGCAGGGCACCTGTGAGCCACCTCACACCCTGCTCCTCCTGTGTGGGGTCTGAAGGGTCACCTGGGCACAGGTTTGCTCTGCAGTGGCTGGTGCCACAGGGCACTCTCTGTCCTGCTGCAGCCCTGGGGGCAGCAGAGCTGGTCACCCTCTCAGCTGGCAAACCCAGAGGGCATCTCTCGGTTCCGTAAACCTCGTCCCATTACTGATGCCTCTGTGTGACGTTTGGCTTCCTTTTCTTTCCGCTAACCTGTTTCCCGGTGTTTGCCGTCGGAATTCCCAGCAGACAGGATCAATCCCTGCCCTGGCCGTTAGCCCGGTGGCGGCGGTGGGGTGGCGGGGTGAGAGCCCGGCAGTGCCTGTCCCGGGGATGGGGACACGGGGAGCCCCGGCTTGGCAGCTGCCAGCCCCGTCCGAGCCCGGCGGCGCTCCCAGCCACGGGGGCAAGGACGGGAGAGCCGGCGGGAGCTGGGGGCAGGCGGCAGCCTTCGGAATTCGGCCCCGCACAGCAGCATCGCACGTTCTCAACTTGAATTTTAACCATCCCGCCCATGGAAGTGGGATTAAACCGCACTTGCGAAGCAAAGCGAAGCAAACCTGGGAGACGCCGGGCGGAGGCGCAGACCGTGGGTGACCCGAGAGTTTTATCCCCGGGCAGCTCCGCCGTGCGCCCTTCGCTGCCTCCCCACCCACGCTCACGGCATCACTCACCGCCCACCAAGCCCGCCACGAAGTCCTGAATCTGGACGCTCCCCATGCTGCGCCGCCGAGCCCGTCCCGCGGGGCCGGGGGTCCCGCCGGGCCGGGGGTCCCCGCGAGCTGCGGGCTCCGTGCGCTCCGCGTTCCGCGCCCGCGGCTTCCAAGCGCTGTGACATCACGAACCGCAGCTTAAAGGCGTCGCAGGGGCCCGGAGACACCGCCCGCCCGGGGCGGGGAGGGTCGCGGTCCAGGCGGGCGTGACGGCGGCGGCAGAGCCGGGGTTCGCCCGCCCGGGGATGGGATGGGGGCAGAGAGCGCCGCGCATCCCGCCGGGGATGTGGCACCGCGGAGCGGGAGGAGCGGCATCGCTCCTTGTGCGGGGATGCAGCGGGGGACGGGGCTCAGCGTGACCGGGGGGAAAAGACAGGGGTGTGGGGAAGATCATGTACACTCGCGGATTGAAGATGTAAGTACAGAGATAAAGATTATTAGACCCTTAATCAGTTGAAAAATATCTCCGTTCCCTTCATTGAAAGGACTGCGTCATCGTTTGAGGAGATACCCCCCATTTCTGTATGAACTTTCCAGGAGATAGCCCCATTTCTGCATTTTGGGAAGCAATGAACAATTGCCCCCCTGAACCTGTCACTTCTACACAGTGTTCACAGTTTTCTTATACATCTGTTACATGCTTCTCCCTCTGTCCTGTCTCTCCCAGAGTCAAGATTCCAGATCTGGTTTATTCTCCTTTCATACAAGACACTCCTTTTCACCTTCCTCAATCATTTTTGTTTGAAGTCTTTCAACTGTGCAGCCAGAACCACAAGTGATAAGAAAGAACCACTCAGCAGAATAAAGATATTTTCTGTTTTGATCTCAAGCCCTTTTTCTGGGAATTCCTAACTTGCCTTTCTGATTGGGGCTGAAGGCTGGACTCCCTCTCTTGAGTCGTGAATACCTGATCTTGAGCCCAACCTGGCTGTTGTGCCTCCTCTATGGCACTTTCAAATATTAAATCAATGTCTTACACTTGAACAGCATGTGGCCACTCAATGCAGGACCTCCTCATGATCCTCAAACAGCTGTCCTTGTGCTCACCTACTCCATCAGAAATATCTTCTTGGACTTCAGCGGCATGACTGTTATGAAAAAGATGTCTTGGCCCTTGGCCACTGTACACATACATCTGGCTGAGGTTTATACCACAGCCCAAAGCAAATTTTTTTTCTGTCTAGGCTAGATTTCTGTAGGTGGCAGTTCTTTGGGTCAGTTTTGGAGGCTTTCTGACAAGATTGGCCTTCCTTAAATGCAAGATTGGATTTTCTTGAAATGTATTTTGTCTACATGTTCTGGTAACTACAGAAAATGTTGGTAGCTCATGAGCAAGAAATCCCAAATGTGAGAATACTGGCTGAAAATATAAATATTTCAATTTTTTCCTTAAAAACTGGTGTGTCCATTGCTAAATTATTGTATTCCACAAAAAGGCCTTAAAACAATGCTCCCTTATGTGCATGCACACATACACAGGAAACCTTACCACCAAGGGGGCTGAAGGGGGCTTTTGTCCTGAAATTGCTTATAGAAATTTAATATTGTGTGCAGGGTTATCAATTCAGATAATCTACACCTGAAACTTTAGATTTTTCAATGCATATAACAATGCTCATTCTTCATGAGGAAGGTTTTCCTCAAGTGCCAGGTCTCTAATGGATTGGGAGGGGGACTGTGGTCCTGGATAAATGTTGGAGAGAACATGTGTAGAAACTTGTCAGTTATTTCTTTCCTCAAACTCGCTTTCTTCTTTTTAGTAGAAATATTATTCCACATGTGCAGTGACACAGAAAAAGGGGTTTGTCCTCATTTTTCAGGCATGTTTTCTTGCAAAACCGAAAGAAAAGCTGGCTGAATGAGGTAATTATTCAGATAGCAACATTAATCATTAATCATATGAGTTGTCTTTAACTGGAAGTAACAGATTTCCAGGCCAAACTCAGAACATCTGCTAACTCAGGGAGAATATTGGCCATGGTCTTTGTGCAACACTGAACCTGGAGCTGAAACCACATGTTATGGAGAGTTTAATCTAAACAATTCCTGGCCTAGGGGAGGGAGGCTGGGCCAGACTGAATGGAGATGCCCTTGCAGCTGTCCCTGGGGACACACCCAGGGGTGCAGGGTGCTGGAGGCTCTTGCTGATGGCAGTGCCCACAAACCCATGATGATCCCAGTGTGGGCAGGCTCCTGTGTGCAAGCCTGGACAGTCAGGGTTTGCTCAACCCTGCAGTGCCCTGCTCCTCTGGGGCTTGTGAGGGGGTGTTTGTCCCTGAAGCAGAGTGGCTGCCACTCAATAAGTTTATCCTTAGTGCCAGCTGTGGAGCTGGTGAGTCACTTCCAGCCAGGCTGAGGCACCTCTCTGGTTCTGCACACGTAAACCTTTGCTGCAGCTCCTTCTGCTGCTTTGAGCAGCCTGGCCTTGTGGAAGCCCATGGCAGGCAGGTTGGAAATGGATGAGTTTTAATGTCCCATCCAACTCAAACTGTTCTAGGATTCTACGATTCTGTGATTTTTACCAAACTGGGCTGAGCTGGGACCACTAAAGCAAAGCTGCTTTTGAGCAGTGGCACTGGCAGGGTCATCTTTGCTCTCAGAAGAAGTTTCCAGCATGCTGCCACATCCTGCCCATGGGCTGAGAGGCTCTTATCTCCTCCTGCTGCTGTCAAATACAGTGCTGTTTGTTGAGATCTGTGCACACACCTCCACCCCCCAGCTGGCAGGACATCTCCTTTTTCTGGTAAGAGGCAGCAGTGACATTTGGAAAATTGGGAAGGGATCCATCCTTTCTGCTGCTCTGAGTCCCAGCCTGGGCCACTCACAAGTGCTGGTCAGAGGGAGATAAGTGTGGTTTTGATTAGGGATGAGGAATCCTCTTCCCCCTGCCAAGAGGGGGAACAGGGAGATTGTGTCATCCTGAGCACTCTGGATTCTGCCTCCTTCTCAACCATAAACCATTTTTTTTTTAAGTACCACTCTCATTTGACCACTTTACATAGTTTCCACAGCAGGTTTATAATGCTATCAATAAAAGGAGAGGAATTTCCCACTGTCTTACCCAGAGCTGTGTATTTTCTCTGGGAGAGCATTGCCATGAAGGAACTGAGACAGACCCAGGAACTCGTGGTGGATTCATGCTTAACTGCTCTGAGAATTAAAGAATCAACTCAGCAGGGACAGAATATGTTAGAGATAGAAAAGAGTTATTTCATATCCATCTGAAAATGATTTCTGGGCTAGGATGCATTTCACTGAAAAATCACTTTTTATTTCCTTTAAATATTCCCTTTAAATTCCTTTAAAGTATTAAACAGTTAGTAACAAATAATGGCTGAAGATGCTGGACAAGGTACAAGTAAAATGACATTGAACCTCACTGCTGCATCCAGAGTCACTGGTACCAGATTCTAATGCTTGGTGTCTCTTTGAGGGACTGAATCACATGAGCAGAGCCCAGTAAATTAAAAAGCAATGTACAAGCAATCTGAAGCAATGTGTGAGTGGTGATAGGAGGACAACTTCATGGCTAGAGCAACCAGACAGATCCAGGCTGTGGGAAGACATGTCAGGAGGCACATAGCAGAAATAGTTTTCCCCTCCAGGAGCTACCAAACAAGCCTGTTTCTGTAGGCAGCAAAACATGAGTGCTTGCTCTGCAGGAATGTGCATAGCAGATGAGTTAGAGGCTACAAACACACCAGAAACAGGCATGGAGGGCCCCACTGTGAACAGCTGAAAACCTCCTCTCTGCCCTTCCTTGCCCAGGACCTGGGTAGGGTTTACTGGTGGAGAAGCATTCCAGGAAGAACTAGGCAGTGAAGGGAATCCTCTGGTCTTTTCATCATCTGTATCTGTATCTGTATCATCCATAGCATCATAATATAGCATAGCATAGCATAGCATAGCATAGCATAGCATAGCATAGCATAGCATAGCATAGCATATCTCTCTGTTTTTATTTAGGGAACTCTTCTGACAAATGCCTGAAGTAGCTGATATCCCATGGGGAGAACTCTCTCCAGACCTACAGGCAAGACCCAGCTGATGCAGTTCCATGGTGCTGCACAGACCTGGGACTGACTGCCCTCAGCCTACAGCACCAGACATCTAAGATATCTGACATGTCTAACATATCAAACATATCTAACATATCTAACACATCTAACATATCCCCCCAGATCCCCAGCCTGGCTGAGCACCAGCCAGCAGTCGGGGCAGACATTCCACGAGCAGCTCTCAAACACCATCCAACGCTATTTCTTGAGAGCCATGAGCAGCCCTGTCCACAGCACTGAGCTCTTCCTCTGCCACAATTTCTGGAGAGCAGAAGAAGCAGCAGTATCTGAAGCTGGGTGAGCTGCAGCCACACTCCCACCCAGGCAAGGCTGACTGTCCCACAAGCTCAGGAGGTTTTGGCTGAGATGAGCCAGCTCAGCAGGACATGCTTGAAACTGAGAGCAGAGCAATGCTGTTAAAAGCCAGTTACAGTATGGCAGCAAAGGTGTTCTTCTCTGTCCTGGCAGGAGGAGACAGCCGGCTGTGACTCATGCTCCCTGCTCCCATTGCCTGGGTTCATTTTCCAGGAGCAGCTATGGATAAGACCTGGAAAGAGCAGGAAGTTGCCCTGGCAGAAGCAGCTGGGCAGGCCACATGTGGTTGTACTGCTAATGCGCCTGACTGGAGCACTTTGCCCAAGGCCATGAACAGGTTTCTGAGTTTCTGTTCCATCAACAGCTCATGGAGCTCAGCTCAGCCAAACCATACATACTTCATGGTCAAGTCATAGAACCACAGAATGGTTTGGGTTGGAAGGGACCTTAAAGAACCTCTCATTCCACCCTCCTGCCATGGGCAGAACACCTTCCACTAGATCAGATTGCTCAGGGCTCCATCCAAACTATCCTTGAACACTCCCAAGGGTGGGGCATCCACACCTTCTCTGGGCAGCCTGTTGCAACCTCATAGTAAAGAATGAGAAGGTCTCAGGAAAAGGGCTGGTGGCCAGAAGGGATCTTCTCAACACTTGGGACAGGATTTATTCCTTTGAGCTTTATGTTTCCCTTCTCAGTTCTTTGCCTAGGCTGGTCATGGCAGCCCCCTTGGGCTTCTGAGATGAGTTTGTGGTTAGGTGTACACAGTCCCACTGCAGACATCCACATTTAGGTAAAATAATCCCCACTCTTGTTTTCCAGGTCTCGTGTCAAGTCAGAAACAAAGCAGAGACTCTTCAGGTGAGATGTGTTTGGTTTGAGCTCCAGCTTCATGTGATGAAACCCCTTCTGCTGACATGCATTTGCTAAATACCACCTCTGGAATACCAGCAGGTGAATGCACAGTATCTCACACAAACCCCATTGCTAACTGTAAACACAAATAAACCTTTCTTTTCAGCTTGTGGAAGCTGGAAGCTCTAGAAAAATAAATGGCAAATTGGACCTTGGTTTTTGTAAATGGCCTTGAAAATCTCAGTAATTGTGCGTAATTAAAATGTTCAGTTCTAAAATTAAATTTAAATGGTGTGAGAGTGTGTGTGTGTGTGTTTATGATTAACTTTAGTGAAAAGGTTTCCTCTGTGTTTACCCCTCCAAACATTCTTCCACTTTTTTTACTATTCCATTGCAGGAAAGGGATTTTTTGTAGGTTGACAGGCCCAGCTGGGCTGGGGTAGAAACTTCTCATGGGGGGAAGAGGAGAAGGCTAACTTTACAGCATGAACACCCTATTTGCTTGGAAACATCTCTGCAATCAGTAACACCAGGAGGAGGAATTGCAAACAACACAGTTAACTGGAGATTTGAAAGTAGCAAATGCCAATCATGGTGCTTGAAAGCTGCAAGAAAATTTACATGAGAGAGGAAAACACCACTGCTTTGTGGGCAATGCTTTGATTGAATGGGCACAGTGAGACAGTTTCTCATTTGTGTTAATGGAGAAGCATCCTTTGTTTGTATTCAGTCTCATTGATTCCCTGCTCACAAAGTCCTGTTTAAGCCCCATTAATTCACTGTGGAGTCTGTAGAAAGAATTTGTGCTCATCCCTTCTGGAAGGTCTTGCAGCATCACTGTAGTGAAAGGAAAAATCAAGAGATCATCAAGCTGAGAAGTGCTTGGGTAGGAAAAATCAGCAGAGTGAAGATGGGAAAATGGGGAGCAGAGCCTTTGGTCTGCTGGAGAAATCCTGTTCAGCCTTTGCAAATCTCTCCATGGCAATTATCTGACATTATAAACAGGATTCCAGGAAGGTTCCTCTGGAGGCTCCTCCAAGTCCAGTAAAGCAGAGAAGAGTGCTGCACCTTCAGCTGGGGCTGGATGTGTCCTTGTGCATTTTGGCTCCAAGAGCTGCTGAAGGTGAGGAATGCCTCAAGAACAAATGCCTGCTCATGGCTCCTTTCCCTTGGACACGTGTGTCACCTGCCCTGGAGCTCACTGAGGGCTTGTGTGGTTTGTTTGTCTCCTGGACAAACAGGGAAAGCAAATACTCTGGAACAAAGAGCCAGGCCTTCTGCTGGGCTTTAGCAGAGGGAGGCTGAGACAAGCATTGTAAAGGAAAAAACCCAGTCAGTGAAATTCTGGCAAAAGCAGTTGTAATCACACATGATCCCATTCCCATGCAGCAGCTGGGTCTCACAGTCTGGGTGCTGTGAAGGGTCCCCTCCCTGCAGGACAGCATCTCCCACTGGTTTTGCCATGGGGCAAGGGGATGCCTCAGCACCCATGTCCCCACTCTGGGCTCCACTTAGCTCAGGCTGCTGGGCTTTGCAGCAGGAGCTGGGTCCTTGTGTGCAAGTTCTAGACCTTTTCACTCAGGAAGTCTGTGGATCAGAGCCCAGATCTGGTCTGAGTTGTGCTCTTGTGGTGTCTATCCAAAGCTCAAGGAAATGTTTATTCTTCAAAATGTATTATTTTGCCAGTGGCTCATTCCTGTGCATCTCTGCTGTCGTTCCAGAGACACCTTCAGTGTGACCACTACCAAAAGGAATTTATGCACAAAAACTTCAAGCCCAGCCTGGGTATTTGACACAGATGCAATGCTGAGTAATTACCTTGTTGCATATATCAACACTTTTCCTCCAAAACCTATGAATGCAACAGAAACAAACTGCTGCAATGAACTTCCCACAGCACCAAGAGCCAGATTTTGGTACCTTGAGAACGCCAGACCCCCAAGGACCTGGACCTGATGTTTGATGATATTTGGGCCGACAGTGCCACCAAAAGGAAATGGGATAAATCACCCACCCTAGAAATGTCTCCTCATGGTGTCTTTGAGCAGTTTGCCCAACTTCCCTCCCTCCAGATCTCTGCTTTACCCCTTCCTCCATACACCTGTCTCTGTAAGAAACACTCACAGCCCTCCTGAAGCACCAGGATAGAAAAATCATTGATTTACCTGAGGGTGTCTCTTTTTAGCTACTAAAGATATTTCCAGCTCTATAAAATCGTATAAAATTGCTTGACTGCTAAATTGCAGCACGTGGAGAAATTTTATTCTATGTTTTGGAAAACATGTTCCCCATATCCTGCAAAACAACATTTTATTTGCTTGTGGTTAACTGGAATAATTTCGCCATTTTGTTTCCAAGCAGGCACTATGACAAGAAATTAAAAATATTAGAGTTTGCTCACACCTTTAAAGCATCCATTGCAGTAGTGACTTTGCTAAAATAAGCCCATCTGATGGGCTTTACATTAAGCTGGGATCACGACTGCGAGTTTATCTTAATTTAACGAGAATTCACGGTCTCCATTAGCAGAGGAGGATGGATTAAAATGCTTCTCTGAGGCTGGCTCTTCCCAGCTCTCCAGCCGGGGTGGCTGCAGAGGGTGCTGTTCACCTGCACACGCCAGTGCTGAGACCGACTCTGCACAGCAGGACAGCCCCCTGGCATCCAGGAGCATGTTAAAGAATTCTCCTGCTAGGATGTCAATTCAGGCTCTGCACAGACCTGAGTGCTACAGCTGCATCTGCAGACTTTGACTGAATGTGAGAGAGAAAAGCACATCCCACCCAGGTGCCTTGATTTGGTACCTTGGATAAAACACTGTTTGGATGCATAGCATAGCAGGATCTTGCAGCTCTTGCTGGGTCTCAGCACACCTTGAGTGTCCCCAGACTGGGTGTTTGAGAGGGAAAAAGCCAGAGACAGGGGTCCAGTGAGACCAGGCTAATGGCTTGGAGCAGAGCAGGAAGGATCAATGAGCTTTGTGCCAGCTGTGTTTTCCTTGCTGTGGGGGGGAGGATCCATATTCCCTATTTTCTTTTTAATTTGATAATGAGAAAACCACAACTTGGCCTCCCTGCACTGATGAAGTATAAAAATTGTCTTTTATCACAGTCTTAAGGCTCTTTGTCTCTCATAGCATTTGGCATGAGCTATTATTTGTTTTACTAACCTGAAAATGTGCCATTTGCTCCTGAGGAGTAGTCCAGGCACACCTGGGCTGTCAGTCCTACCCTTGGAGCTCTCCTGCAGCATCACGTGTCAGGAGTCAGTAATTCACTCCTTTGGTATGACTCAAAACTTCATCTTCTGTTTTCAAAGGCAGCTTCTTGCCCTAAATAATGATAAAACCAGGCTGTGCTCCTACTACCAAATGCTGCTTTATGCCATTTCTTTTGATTTTCTCTGTTTCAGAGGAGCATGACACAAGTTTCACTGTGGTGCCTGCAGGCGACACCAGGATGGGGTGGGGATGAGGACATGGATGCAGGTGGCAGGTGATGGTGGGGACCAAGAGGCCTCTCCAACCATGGGGCATCCTGAGGAGATTTTCCTTAGCAGCTTAAATAATTTTTCTGTGACGGCTTTTAAATCCATTTCATTTCAGCACTAAATGCATTTGCCTTCCTCATCATCAACTACCCAATGGTTTTGAAAGCTGTTTTCTTCCCTTAAAATTCCTGCCATGGTGTTGCTCCCAGATTTCCTCTAATCCTGCCTCTCTGGCAAAGGCAGCTGCAGCTCCCCCACTCCTCCAGACCACCTTGAGGACCATGACTGTCAGCATTTGGCTCATCACCTATGCAATTATTTTCCATTCAGAGGGTACACACTGGTGCCAGCTAACAGATGCAGCCAACAGAGTGGTCTGAGTGGGCCAAAGGTAATGGTGACCTTTCGAGTCGTGGCTGTGACATTTTTACAGATGGAATATTTTTACCTGCTCAGGTTTTCTGTGTTTGTTTTCATCTGTGATTTTTTTTTTAATAACAGTTTCATCATCATTTTTCCAGCTTTCTGCCTATCCCTATCAGGGAGAGTAATGTCAGAGGAGTCAGTCCAAAGCTGATTGAATTTTTGTTACTACTGCTGCATGAGCATGTGGTGAGGAGTGGGCACTGGAGAGTGAGGGTCCTCCCAAGGGCAGGGAGGAGGCAGCTCCTGTTTCCAGCCTCAGCATCCCCCTCAGCAGGGCAGGTGGTATCCAGCCCATCAGCCTTGCCTCTCAAACCACAGCATTTTGCTTGTAAAAAGACAGAGAAAAAAAAAAAAAAAAAAAAAGACAGAAGGGAGAAAAATGTTCTCAGTGAGGGATTTAGAAGAAGTGTCAGAAGACTTGTTCTCAAATTATCCCAAGATCATTCCATTCCATCCATTGCTGCTGCTGCTCAGTGGAAAATTTGTATAAATAAAACTAGTCCAGACCTGTTGTACGTGAAGGCAAGTAGAAACTTTCAGCTTCTTTTATTACCCCACAGCTGCTTGCTTGCTGCATGGAGTTTCCTTTAGTTGGTATGATCCAAATCTGAAAGCTGTAGGCACCACGCCTGGATGTGCTGTGACTTCATCCCCGTCCCTTCTCAGGTATCCTGTTCCTCATCAGCAGATCCCAGAGGGAACTAGCTGCAGCAGGTAGTGCTGGGGCTGTCTGCTGCTATCCCCAAAGTCTCACAGTTAGTGCAATTAATGCAATCAGCAGTGCTGGGGCCAGGATTGAGCTACCCAAGCTGCTCTTCTCACTGCAGGTCACCTCAGTACAAACTTCTGTTTTCTCTTTTTTCTTCTCCTTCGGTGAGTTTTTATGTTTTATTAACTTTCAGAGTCCAAATTGTCCTTGTCTCTCTCCCATCCTTTCCCTCATGAGGCAGCAGCAATGATTGGTGATAAAACCAAAAAAGGTTGGTTGTGTTTTTTCTCCCCAACTCTTTCATTGCTGGTCATTCGCGAGTGCTGCGATGTCGCTTTGTTTCTGCTGAAGTTTCCAGTAGTTCCTTCCCCTGCCCATTCTGTGTGACAGCTCAGTCTGAGAAACATCTGCACCCCATTAGGAACAGCTTTGGGTACATAAAGCTGAATGCAAAGGGTAAAAAAATGTTTGATGGCTGAGTTAAGCTCTCATCCAGGAAGAAATCTGGCAATCAGCACAGTGTCCCTGGGGCACCCAAGCTGAAAAACAGGCTCAACCCTCATTTCTAGCAAGCCACTGAAGCTACTTAGCCTGCTAAAATACTAAAACTACTATGAATCATACCTGGAGCATGAAGAAGCTGATGTCTTCTGTGTCACCTAGCAATGTCAGCTTCCTTTTAAATAATAATTGCTTGGTGGAGTGCTGTTGTGGAGTCACCACCCAGAGTCACCACCATACCCAGTGTCTGACTGCTACACAAATCAGCTTCACTCCATAGTTCCTCAAAGGCTGGATCAAACTGAGGCTGGAAATCAGGCTTGTTTTCATGGGGCTTCAGGTAGATCTGATTTTGGTTACTCAGGGACTATTTGGCAAATGGCCCATCAGACAGCAGGGGGCTTTGTGGTTAATCTTGGCTGTACGTCTGAAGTCAGCACAGTGCTTTGCAGGGGCTGCCAGCTCCATGTGGGACCAGCAGGATACATCTCCATCTCACTCGAGTCATGAGATCCAACCACCTCCCATGGGTGGTTTTACACCCCATCTGCCTGCCCTGCTTGTTTAAGCATGTCTTGTGAAATCTTTCCTCAGGAAATTCTGAACAACCTTCAGTTTTGGTGAGTTTTAGGATTTTTGTGCTCCCTGCTGATGCATGGTCCCTTTTCTCCTCCAGATGACCAGCACGTTCCCTGAGAGCTCACCTCCCCTTTCTGCCAGTGGGTACTTTCTCTTAAAGCATTTCAGATTTTCCTTCTCTTTCTGAGAACAAGCAAAGATAAAGCCACTTGAAAGTTTATTTTTCCATTTCTGTGATCTTCTAGGACAAGAGGAAACAGCCACATGTTGCACTGCAGAGGTTTAGGTTGGCTGTTAGGGAAAATTTCTTCACCAGAAGGGTTGTCAAGTATGGAATAGGCTTCCCAGGGAGGTGATGGAGTTATCATCCCTGCAGGGATTTAGAAGACATGTGGATGTGGGGTAGGGGTGGGCTTGGCAATGCTGGGTTAATGGTTGGACTCATGATCTCAGAGGACTATTCTGACCTAAACTGCTCTGTAACTCTGTTTTGAGGCTGTTTTGACTGTGAAGCTCCCTCCATGCCCATTGCTGTCCCCAGACCCCTCTGATGGGTGAGCTCAGCTGTCCCTCCCTGCACTGGACGTGGTGAGCCACGTTTCCCAAAGGCTAGAGCATCCCCATCAGCTCCTGGAGAAAACTCATAGCTGTACAAGCAGCTTTTGGCTTTCTTATACAACCTGTTGGTGCTTTCCCTGTGCCAATGTGGTTTAACAATTCATTTTGGAAGTTGTAGGGTTGAGGCCTCTGTGGGAGTGTTTCAGACACAAAAACTGACTGTGTTTCACATCCTCATCTACTCATTTTTTTAGTCTTTATATGAACATAATTGCAAGATTTCCCTTCCTACTTTCAAGTGAGAGGACCATCAAAGAAGCAATATCCAGCCAGCTACAGTTCAGGCATGTCTGGGGAGGGTAATAAAATGCTAAAAAAACAGAAAATGTTTTTGATGTTGCCTGTTGCTACAGCTGTCAGTGCATTGCTGAGAGCTGGGAGGAGATTCCTCCAAATTTCATAGACAGGACATAGATGGATAGCTAGAAATAAATCAAGATAGTCACAGACCAGAGCCAAATGGTTTGCAATGGTGTAGAGAGAGGATCTTGATTTGGGAAACACGATGATTAATTTGTTTTCACAGAGTAATTACCAATTTATCATTTGGCTAATTATGTTGTGCCATGAATTAGTTATAAACAGACTTCAGTCCAATTATGAGGACTCTACTAGATCATTTAATTGAATGTTTATGCTTCCAAAAATGCTTCACAAGACTTTTTTTTAGCAGCTGGAAAATGGCACACGTTTAAATCACTGACAGCTAAAGATGCCTTAAATTACACCCTGTTGTAATTAGGAGGCTTAGTGGTGTATCCATAGCTGAGCTTGACCACTGTGATAATGCCAGTTGTTTAAGCGTGTAATCATTCCTTTACACCAGATCCTTTTTCCGTGAAATGTTGGTATCTAAGGGAGTTTTTTTACTTCATCAGATGAGGAGGCCTTAAATAAACATTCTTCTCTATGCTGACACGTGACAGCATTAACAATCGAAAATAAAATTGCACATAATATGCTCTTTCAAAGAATTTCCTCAGAGTTTCTGGAGAAAATACCAGCTGTACATAGCAGACTAATACTTAGCAGCTCAAGTTATCCCTTGGGGATACATCTGCCAGATATAAATATTAATGAAAGAGAATTGTGACAGGAAGATTAAGATTCATTAATCATTATTATTAGCCATCATCAGGTGCTAGCAGGGCAGCTGCTTGGAGTGAGACCCCCTCACGTTTACCCAGAGCACCCATTCATGAGGATGCTGTAAGAGAATGAGCTCCTCAAAGGAAGGGATCAGCACTCTGCTGCCAGAGGAAATGCATTCAGGGAGTACATCCAAAGCTTGGTGGCTGTGGGTGTGAATTGGGTCCCTGAAAGGATGTGGTGGAACCAGGGGCACAGTCTCTGGTTTAAGGGAAAATACAGCCAGAGAAGCCAGGAAAAGCTGCAGCTCCCATGCTCCGGTGGGATATAGAGGATTTCACAACCTTCCCCATCTGAGGCGTTGTTCAAACACTGTGCAGCTGTCAGACCCTATTGTTAGGTTTATATTGTGTTGGGGGTTTGATGTCTCAGCCATTGCAGAGCTTTGGAGTGGGAAAGAGTTCACTGCCTCCTCCCAGGCAGGTTGGTGTCTATTTTCACAGCTCTGGTCATCCAGGCAAGCTTAACTCCTTGCTCTCCACCATGCTCCTTTTGCATTGCTTGTATTGCCAGGTTCCTTCAGGTCTTGCTTCTGCAAGAATTTCCAATTTATCTGTTTGCCTCAGTACAAACCACCACGGAATGGCTCTTTGGTGTAATTGCAACAGGAGCAGCTCTGTGCCACCTCTAGGCTTTGGCATTATTTTTTCTCAGCTAAACACATGAGAAGGTGGCCCAGTCTCCCCCCAGACCACAGGCTGCGGCCAGGCAGATGGCTGTGCCCCATGCAGTTACTGATTCACAGGAGTCAGGGAATGGTTACCATTGGAAGGGACCACGGAAACTCATCTAGTCCAACCTCCCTGCTCAAGCAGGATCCCTGGAGAGCATTACTCAGGATTGTGTCCAGGTGGCTTTTGATACCTCCAGGGAAGGAGGCTCCAGAGCCTCTCTGTCCTGGTGTTCAGTCACCCTCCCAGTGCAGAAGTTCCTCCTCATGCACAGAGGTAGGTGCTCAGAAAAGCAGAGCACAGTCATTCCCTGCACAGTTGAAATACTTCAAACATGAGTTTGGAGGAGTCCACAGCTCAGGTGATCCTGATGTTCAGCTGTCCCTGGGGATGCATTTCCCCATGTATATTTACCAGTAGCAGAAATTAGCCCAAGGACATCAGCCTTGACAAGACTGCAAACTAAAATACATAGCACATGCATTTTTCCACATGTGAAACTCTAATGATTGCTGCAGAATTCAAGGACTATCTAATTTGGATCAGGTGCTGGTATTTCTGCCTTGCCCACACCTGCAAATCCCATCAACTTGAGTTCCTGGGAAAAGCAAAAGTGCCCCCAGGAGCCTGGGAGGAGTTAATGGGAACTGGTAGCACTGGTGTAGGGACAGATAGATTTATGGGGGATTATGTAGGTCTGCAAGCCGTTTGCTTTTTCACCATCCCTTCCCACCTGCATCATTAACTAAGAAGTGGTTGCAGGTTGGGCCAGCCTGTGCCTTCACCCCTGCCCACCTTCTCATATCTTGAGGAACAGATTTGTTTTGGGCAGGTACCTCACTTGGGTCCAAGCACATTTGTTCTTGTGAGATTTAGGATATAGCCCTAGGTAGATACAGAAACATGTCTGTGTGTCAGGACAGACTAATGGAATCCATTCCAGGGTCCAGGTGTGACAGAAGCACAGCTGCTTCCCCTCCTGTTGCATCAGCTTCCCTGTGGATAACCAGACCTTGCAACCCTTGCTTCTTCATTCCTTTGTATTTCCATGTGTTCCTGCTGCTGATCAGCATTCAGCACAGCCCTCAGGCACTACCTACAACCCAGCCCTGCTCTGCAGAACACAGCTCCTCATCTCTGATGTGGTTCCTAAATTGCATTGGCAAAACACCGAATCCTGGATTAGGCTGTCCCTGCAGGAGAGCTCTGTTGTTTCCCCCCTCCCTGGGCTTACCCAGTGATGTGCATGTTCTGGTATTTGCATGGAGGTGTATATTCAAGGTATTCTCTAGTCACTCACCATAAATACAGTCCTGAAAGGAAGCCAAGTTGTTTCCTATTAATGACTGACTTCCATTCCTTCCCATCACGTTGCTGGGCAGGGACCTATTTGAGCTTCTTTGTTTCATGCTGAGTTCTGCTCTTCTGTGATAAATGCTACTTGCCAAAAGCTTCCTTTCTAGCAGAGTTCAAAATAAAGTTATTAGGTCGTATATATTGAAACAATCCAGATTTGGGAGAGAAAGGAGAGCCCTGCTAACGCCAGTCCTTGGGGCGGGGTGCACACCAATACATTTAAATGTTGGGGAGCTGATTTTCTCCCTAAAACAGCATTTAGTGGTGTTCAGGTAATGTGCTGTTCTGTTCCACACGGGAAGACTGGAGGCCCAAGCCCCACCTTGCTGGGGCTGATGGAGTTCTCTCATAGATGTTAGTAATCTTAATCTAGATCTTAAGGCCTGCAGTGTTTTACTAAAACAAGTCTCTTGTACCTGACTTCAGAGACAAATTCCAAGCCCTGCCATGTCTCTGTGAGTCTTTTTATTGACTTTGAAGTAGGTTTTTCCCAAGGGATACACAGATTAACAAATATTGTTGCTACAATCTTGTCCCCCCTTCCCAAATGAAATCTGACATCAACTGTTGAGTAAGAAAAACCTACATTATCAGAAATCCCCAAAGACATCTATGATCATCTCCACTTTTGTTATTAAAGGGCATACTTTGCCATGGTTTGTTTGGTTTGTTTTATGAATTAACTTTGTGAATTCATGAGATTAAAAGCTTAAACGGGATCAATGAAGACTGCACAGCATGCATCAAAGCAATTGCAGATTGTTTTTCAAAGTCCAGAGGACTGCTGGTGTTGAAGAACTGAAGGTTTAGGGCAGTAATTATGAATTTTTCAAATAGAGAGATGAAAGGAAATACATTATCAGTACACAAGGATAAACCAAACTGTGTGACTAGAACCACTCTTGGGGTAAAGGCACATGATGTCCTCACTGAGGCAGGAATCTGATCCATGGAGCAGTTTGAGAAAAATCGTTTGCTGCCTGTGTACAGGATGTTAACTATGTGGAAAAGTAATAAAGTGGTATAAACCTTAGAGAGAAACACTGAAGCTTCCAGCACTGCCCTCCATCCTTTCCTTTTTACCTCTGAACAAGACTGTATGGAAAATACATTAGGATCATGAGCTTTGCTCGGCTCTGATTTCAAGATGGCAGCATATGATATGATATTTGCCAGCTTTTGATTAAAATTATGTTTCTCTGATCTGTGAGCATAAAGCTTGTAATATTCTCATCTCCCAAATCCCTGATTTCTGATCTTCACTGTTCCCATAAATTACCAAGTACAGCCAATAGAAAGCAGCTAATTTCTATCTAGTAAAAATCAGGCAGATTTGTGGATTTGATACTACACCATTTAAAGTATTTTAGTATGCCAAATTTATGGAAATGCTGAATTTAATATTCTCAGAACAATCCACACCTGCTTTTCAGACAGAATTCCTGTCTTCCTTTGCCTGATCCCTTGAGTTTGGATAATCTCACTCTATTTTGCATGGCTTTTTTTCCATGTACCCAAGATGTCAGCCTTCTTTGTGCTTAAAACCAGAAGCTGTTTGACTTAGTTCATCTGGAAAGAACCTGATTTCTCTTGTTTTTCAGCAGGAAGGTTGCAGGAAGGTGCTGAGGTGCCCGTGGAAATGCAGGGATGCAGAAGGCATGCTTAGTGCTCTAGCTGCATTCCTGATTCCAGCTGGGGCAGCTGTGTGAGGATGTCGGGATGAATTTTTCACCAGTCTGGCTAACCTCAGGCTTTTTAATATTTTTTAAAGACCTGGGGGTGAGGCACCACTTCATCCTGAGCAGTGCCTAGAAGAAAGACTGGGATCAAAGCTTCTGTATGGGAGCTCTGCTGATTTCCAGCATCTAACCAAAATCCCTTCCCAACTGGTCAAAAAACCACTGAAGTGCAGTGTTAGCAGAAATTATTATTAAAACCATCATGTACCTTGCATGGCTACAGCATTCCTGGTCTCATTGTCACACTTACCACAGGGAAAACCAGTCTACCTCTGGAGATGTGAAACAGTGAAATGTGATGAGTTTTCCTTCTTCGCTCCTTAAAATAGGTAACATTGGTACATTTAGACACAGCCTGCCAATACGCTGTCATACCAGTGTGTAATCATTATAGAAACACTTGAAGATTTTCTAACTGGTTGGAGTAAACTCATCTATTTTGAGCAGAAAGGGTCTGTGCACAGTGCAGGGATGGGAAAGAGCCATGTTTCATCAACTCGTGTGGTGTCTCGAGGAGGTGACATAGTTGGCAGTAAGGAGAGGATGTTGCAAGATTTCACAACTGCAGAGAAAATACTGAGCTGACCTTTTTTGGTTAGATCCTCATCTGGTGTAAATCAGTCGAGATTCACCAATGCCAAAATGTTTCTGGATGCTGTTTCCAGTTTTCCAGCATCAAAACTGATGTTTATAGAAGCTCCTAGTTGCACATATTAAAGTAATCAAGAGTATTTTCATTACTGACTGTGCAAGTGAAATGAAGACAGACATAATGGAAATGTGTTAAAAAAATCATATTGACAAAGAATTTAAATAATTTTTTTTTTCTCCTGTGTATGGTTGTTGTGCACAGGTCTAACAGATGCCAGTAATACAATGGAAGGATTGTAGTGAGGGGGAAAGGAAATGTATTTCCCAATCCCAACTGGAAATTATGTCTCTTTTTAATTCCTCCAAGCAACTCAGATTTAATTTTTTTTTCCCATTGGCCATTTCCTATAGCTTCACATCCCTTGAGCAAGCATCTCGCCTTTGGGATTAGCTACAGAGAAGCACAGTTCTCTTCCTCACATCTAGAGAAATTTTATTGGATTTCCCAAGCTCCTGCTCTGCTTCTTTCTGCTTCTATTACACAGTCTGGGATATCACTTGGAGTTTTTTGTTGTGGTTTGTTTTTTTGTTTGTTGGGGGTTTTTTGGTTTGTTGTTTTTTTTTTTTTTTTTTTTGAGAGAAGGAATGTTTTCATTTTATTCAAATTCATGCAGATTTTCATGTTGTCATAGGTTTCAAGAGTTTCTCCTTCACATCTGCATTCACAAAACCCTTTTTCTTTTCTTCCTCAGGACACCAAGCAGCTGCCACGGATGTTCAAAACACCTGATCCTCCCATTTGTCCTCCCTCTTTGGTCTCCAGAACGTCTATCCTGGTGAGGGACCCTTGTTTTTCAAGTGGGCCAGTGCAAATCCCTCCCTCTGTCCTGTAGTAAGGGAAGTACCCAGTGCAGGGAGGGGGCTGGCTCAGGTGTGGGCGCCTGCTGGGGAAGGAGGCCGTGGGCAGGCAGAGTGCAGAGCTGCTGCCTCCCAGGAGCTCCCATGCTGGGGGCTCCTCCTTGCTTGTAGAAATTGTCCTTGGAGTAAGTGTCCTCCTTCTCAGCTCCAAACTTGGCAGGATGCTCTGAAAAAAAAAACATGTACAGGACCAAGAGCTGAGGTGTCAGGTGATGGGATGTTGGGAGCAAGGCTGCCCCTGGGAACACAGCAGGTCCCTGCAGCGGTGGGACAGGCCCCACCCAGAGCCAACAGTGTCCCACACAGCAGCAGTCTGGAGTCCACAGGTTGTTTCAAGGGAGAGGGACCTTGCAAGGGCTGCCTCAGGTATCTCATCGTTGGAGATAGCTCTGCTCCTGCATTGTGTTTTCAGGGCACAAGTTATCATTTTGCTCCTAAGGGCCTAATTTTGAGTAACAGTTTGATGTGAGATGGGCCTGCCTCTCTTCCTCCCTTCCTACCCCTTTTATAAACATTCAAGGTGAGTTCACCTGAACCTAATTTGCAGCTTTTAACTCATTTTTACCATATATGTAATCTGTATGTGAGGGGTTGGCCAAGAAGCTCTTCAGATGTCCCACAGCGTGGAAAATCTCCTGTGGAGTGGCTGAATAACTCACTTTCTCATCCTGCTTAGCGTTAGCCTTGCCTTCATTGGAGCCTTTTTCTCTTTCTGTGCAGATGTGAGATGCTGGGCAGACACAGACGTGGGATGTTCTGTAGTAGGGCAGGTACTCAAGGTTCAACACCTGGGAATCTGGGCCAGGCTGCTCACTGCAAAGCAGGAGGTTGGGGTTCAAGTCTTCAGGAGTGTCTCTGGTCAGCAGGATGTTTTCCAAGCCTCTTGGGCAGGATGACGGGGCTGTGGTGTTGTTCTGTCTCCACATCCTGAAATAAATTTGTATTTGATCAAACATGATAAAATTGTGCCATCAGTGGGCAAGGGCCACAAGCACAGTCAGTCCCCAATGCTGATGTGCCCTGCTGTACACCCACACCATGGCACCTTGGCCACTGCTGACAGAGAATCAGGACAGTTAAAGTCTGAGGTTTGCAAGGATTTCATATTGTCTTTCAGCTCTTTCTTCCTGAGTCTTGAGATATTTTCTCAGGTAGGACTTTCAATTAAATTTAAATACCAAGTCAGTTCCTATACTCTCAGCAGTCTTTAGTAGTTCACACAGGGAAAAGATGTGATTTGGTATTTTCTCCTTGTTGATTAAGAACAGCAATAATAGAGCTCAAAAAACAACCCCCAGTCTCACTATCTGATTTTTCACAGGCTACTGTTTAGCACTGTATGAAACCATGGCAGAGAGAGTGTTTTTACCTCATTTGAGGTTAAACTTACATCAGATTTCATGAGCTGCCTTGGAAGATTCCAAGCCAAAGCAAAGAACTCCCACACCCTTGGGCTATTTAGGGTGATTTATTGTCTCCTGAAAATCTTTGTAGATCAGCAGTGATTATGAGCATTCTGGAAATGGAAGAACATTGAAATTTGGGTAGAGCCTGAAAACAAATGTTGTAGAATCCTCCTCTCCTTCAGATACATTCTTTTTGTTTTCTGTGCAACCAAAATGGGCATATGCAATTCAGGTCTTTCAAAGAGTTTGAACTGGAAGTTTCAAATCAATTATTCTTCTATCCCTGTCTTTATTTGAAAAGCTAATTTAACAGACCATTGCTATATAAGGTACTATTTTAATGGGGGGAAAAATGGTCATCTTGCTGTTACAGGTAAACACACAGAAATATATCCCACTAGAAAATTTGTTTGCTTCTTGGCTATTTGCTACTCTGGTGCTGTTATTTCCCCATCCACACTGACTTTCTCCTCTTTTTTCTTACCTAAAGTGCTGTCTCCAAGGTTTTTTGCACTTTAAGGGTACCTTACAAATATCTCATTGGAATGGGCCTGAACCTACCCATTGTGCAACATAAGTGCCAACCACCTGTTCACCAGGGTGAGGCAAAGGATGTTTTTGTAGTTACCATGTACTCAAGAAGAATCCAGGGAGGGGAAAGCCAGAGAATCATTATCCTGCATCTCTGGCTGCCATGGTGATGGGGTTCCAGGGGAGCATCACAGAGGGAGAGCCCCCCACCCACCCCAGCTCCCTGCAGGCAGAGCTGTCCCTTCCCTCCCACCCAGTACAGTCTTGTGGCATCCTGGCTTTACTGGGATGCTTGCAGATGGCCTGTCTACTTTCTAAAGAAGCATCAGTTGCTTTCATCTCTGCCAGTGAGGTAATGAGCTGGGGATGAGCCCTGATAAACCAAACATCACCTTCCTTCACCTCCTTCTTCTCTGGTGTAGGGGAGCATGTTTGATGGACATCCAGTAATGTGACCAGCAGGCAGTGACACATTTAAAATTATAGAAATAGCTTCAGATTAATGCTTTTTAATTTTTTTATGCTAATTATTGCAAAAACAGTGATAAGTAACATTCTACTTTATTGCAACAGAATCACAGAGTGGTTTTGGTTGGAAGGAACCTTAAATCTCATCTCATTGCAATCCCCCTGCCATGAGCAGGGACACCTTCCACTATCTCAGGTTTCTCCAAGCAACATTCCCAGGGATGGGGCAGCCACAGCTTCTCTGGGCAGCCTGTGCCAGGGCCTTGTCACCCTCTGAGTAAAGAATTTCTTCCTAACTTCTAACCTAAATCTCTCCTTTTTTAGTTAAAAACCTTTCCCCCTTGTCACTCTTGGCCTGTGCACAAAGCTGCTTTCCCAGTATCCGCCCTTATAATAATGCATTTCTGGTTTATAAACATAGAACAAAGCATGAGAATGCCTCAATTGTGCCTTTTAAGGTATTTGTAAGTCATGTATTTCCATATTTTAAAAAAAAGAATTTATACTGTAAATAAAAAGAAAGAGACAGACTTGATATTTCACACTGAAATAGTTATCATGTATTTTCCTCCATTTAAATTTAAAATACATTTTGCTGCATTAGAAATGATTTTTCTTATTATTGCATCAACATGTATGTATTTCAGAGTTTAGCTGGCAAGTGTAATAGAGTAGAGCAACTTCTCTGACAATACATTAAAAATGCTCATAAATAACTGGGTAATGGAGAAATTCTGAATAAGATTCATTTCTGCATAGTATTTGATCTATTTACTGAAACTCCAAAGCTCTAAAGCACAGGAACAATTTTGAATGGACTATTATTATTCATCCCATATATTATCCTGGTTGCTGCCTGCAGTAAAATGTGGTTTATTATAATGTGATTTCTCAGCTGCAACAGTCAGATATACTGGCAGCTAATGAAGTGTTCAGGCACCCAAAACCCCACCATCATTGAAATTCATTACCACAAAGGTTCTGCCAGAACTAATTGCTGTCAAGGCTGCTTATGCACGTCTTAGTTTCATTTCACAGAGTGACAGAGCTAATGCTGGTACAAACCAACAGGAACAAACCCCTCCAGCCTGCAGCACATCCCAGCGCAGTGCTGGAGGTTCCTCCAGTCAGTTAGCACTCTGGCACGGCCAAAAATAGTCTGAGAATTTGGATGTGCTTTTTCCCCTTCAAATTGAAATACGGGATTTGTGTGCAGAGGAAATAATAACTGAATATGGGAGGGATTTAGGGGAAAAGCAGGGAGGTCTCTGCTGCCTCCAGTGCACCCTGAATCACGGGGCTCTGGGCAGGGCATGGGCTTTGGGATAGAGAACAACTCATAGACTCAGACTTGGGATTTGGAGATGAATGGTCAGGGGCCATTCATCTGAGCACCAGCCCATGGCTGCTGTGGTGTTCCAGGCCCTCCTGCAACCCTGGGTGCTGAGCTCCCACTGCCCCTGCAGCCTCCCCTGGCAGATCCACAGATCTTCTTGTGCCTCTAAATTTATATCCACATGCTGACATCCCCACACATTCTGAGGTGCAAAGGCTCTTTTGCGAAATGGATGCATCTTCAAAGATTCTTTTATGGCAAAAAGCAATAGAATTATTGAATCATTAAGATTAGGAAAGACCTCCAAGATCATAAAGTCCAACCTTTGACCGAATAACCACAAAACCATACTGTCAGTGCCACATTTACTCATTTTTTTTAACATTTCCAGGGATGGTGATTCCCCGATTTCCCTGGGCAGCCTCTTCCAATGTTTAACCACTCTTTCAGTGAACAAATTTTTCCCAATATCCAAGGTGAACCTTCCCTGGTGCAACTTGAAGCCATTTTCCCTTGTCTTATCTCTAGCTCCCAAGGAGAAGAGGCAACCCTCACCTTGCCACAACCTCCCCTCAGGTATCTGTAGAGAGCAATAAATGCAATTTTCAGGAAAGGAGGGGAGAGGAAGTTTTGAGCTCAGCAGAAATTTCTGAACCCTGGGACTGCCTGAACAGATTTGTTGAACAACTCCATTTACATGCTATTTGCACATTCCTGTTTCAAGAGTCAGCCTAGGCGGATTGCTCCTGATACGCCTTGCCAAAATACTTGGGAGTGATCCAAGGGAATGATCTTGGCTGTTGCAGGTGGGTTGTGGACCCTTGAGAGGTGCTGGAAGTGTCAGGGAGCTCACTAATTACGTCTCATTACAGCATGGAGGGGAAGGATGTTCTCAGCATGGTGAGTTTGGGTGCTTTAGCAGGACACCTTTCCTGACATGGGCAAGGTGATGGGAGTGATGGGAGCTCTCTGTCTCAACCTCCTGCTGTTACATTGTGCTGCTGAGATTAGTGGGAGCAAAGCTGCTTTTTTGTGGAGCCTTTCAGTGTTTTCTGCAATGATTTCCCTGTGACTTCAGACCTCTGTGACTTGGCCAGTTTGTTTCAACAAAGACAATTTTTATTATCTCAGTGAAAAGTCTGGATGTGCTTGTATGTTGTACTTGCTACATACACATTTTCAAGCATTAGTCATGCCATAACATCTGCTCTTTATTGGTAATTACACTATCCCCATTTTAATAAGAGGTAATTCTTAAATTTCTCATAAAATATACATGACTCCAGGGAAAGAAGGTGAAAGGTTTTGCAAGCCTCTCACAGCCACAGACTAAAATGAGTCGAAATAAATCCCTCCTGAGCAGAACTTGTCCAGCCACTCACGACAGCACAACCAGGGATGCCTGTGTGACTCGCCATCCCTCTCTCTTCTCATTGTTCCTGCTCTGCAGAACAGACTTGCAAAGCCTGTGCACCACAGCCCTGCTGGGGGCTATTAATGTGCTCAAAAATGAGGAGCTGGTCCTAAAATGGCACGTATGTGGATACCCCCTGGGTATAACTGGACTGGAATTAGCATGAAGGGGGTTCTGTGAGATCTGGGGAACAGTAAAAGTTTGTGGGTTGTTTCCAAGTGCTTTAGACACTTTGGAATTGCAAATAGGTGTCTGGATTAATGGACCATAGCTTGTTTGCATTCATATTTATGCTAGACTTGGTATAATATGAAAAATGAGTAACATCTGAAATAGAAGACCAATATCCAGATAAAGAATCTTGAAAAGGAATATTTTGGGGCTCCATTAAAAGCTTCCAGTTTCTCATTTTCCACTGTTTCCCTGCAGGCAAGTGCTGCTGTGCTGCTTTGGCCTGTGAGAACTGGCCTCTGCAATTCCATAGCCTGTTTCCAGGGGTTTTCCTAGTGATTCTGGACAAGGAAGGCAGTGACAAATTACACTTTTGCAAGGTCGTTTCTAAATCTTTGAAAACCAGGGAGCTTTTTCAGTGGCTCCTGCCATTCACTGAATGCCAGCAGCCAAGCCCATATGGAGCATTGTGTGCTGAGCTCATTGTCGATGCAAATGCACACAACTAGTTTTGATTAAGAACAAAATGAAGAATTGACTCAATCTGCTTTTTCTTTGTTTGAAGCGCTTCAAGCCTCTCATTATCATCAGGGTTTCTTTCAGTGCAGGAAATGGGAATTTCCATAAAATAATGCTGAAAGGCACAGGGTGAAGTCAAAGAACATTTACCTTCCTAACGAATGGAAGGATAAACATGCAAACCGAATTTGGGAACACTCAACTAAACATTTGGAGGCATGTTAAGGCATGTGGATTGTTTAAATTATTCAATATATATTAAGCAGCCGCATACATAAATGGTAAAAGGACAAAGCAGGGGGTTTGAGAGAGGCCTTTTCCCTTTGCACAGGAACTCACAGCTATCCAGAGTGTGATTACTGCATTCAACAGCCAAGGAGGGTTTGCATTGTAGAGTGCCCAAATTGCAATGTTTCCATTTGGGGGTTGGACTAGATGACCTCTAAAGGTCCCTTCCAACCCAAACTATTCTATGATTCTATGATTTATGGGAACAAGGAGCTCCTTCCAATACGAGGAAGGTCCCGTGGCAGCATTTGTAGCCTTGGGGTCACTGAGGTGGGATCAGAAAGACTTTGTGTAACCCCAGAGCTATGTTTGGAAATGCTGATGCTTGGAAGGATGTGCTGGCCACTGAGCACAGCCAGCACGCAGGTGGTCCAGCACCATTTCCCATCCTCAGGATGTGCTGAATGGAAAAACCTTGTGCCAAGGGAAACTGGAAAGTGGCAATCACATTCCTCTCTCTTTCAACATCCAGATGGATCTGGCCAGAGTGTCCCTTCATTTTTTTATGGGGTTTAATCATAGCCAGGGCTGGCAGTGTTCCTTGCAAATCTGGGTGTTTGGTATTTCCAGTGCAAGACCTGGCTATCCCATGTATGATACTGCAGGGCAATTTTTCTGGGAAGAAGAAAATTAAGGGAAGGTAATTTTTACCAAGGATGACATTAAAGAGCTATATTGCAAAGACCAGCTCTACAAAGTAAGAAAATAGGAAAATGGAAGGTGTTTTTTCCCCCTGTTTCTTTCTCTGCATGCCTCATTGTGAAAATATCAACAACAAAAGCAGCTCCTGATTCCTTGTGTTGCCTGCCTGCCTCCCCTGGGTGGCATGCAGAGGTCAGGTTCCTACCATGTGGCTGGAGAGAAGGAGACTTGTGTTCAAGGCACAGCTTAGCAGAGAACAAACTACCTGTGAGCAGGTGAGGGGCTGGCAGGTGGGTGGCCATTGCTTTGGCCCATTACTCTGGTCCCAGAAGACATTTCTGGGAAAGAAATTGTCTTTGAGACACTTACAAATATGGCTGTCAGTTCCAGACATATCTGATAAATAAGGAACCAAAAAAAAAAAGTCTCAAAATCTATTAAAAGCCTAGAAGTAATACATATGAGGGAGATTAAACATCCAATTGTCTTTTGTCAAAGTTGGTGACTCCTATGTGCTGTCTTAGCAGCAAATCTTCCCAGTGTAATGTTTGCTTGCATCACCTGGAGCACCCCAGTTGAACCATTGTCCTAAACAACACAAAATACCCACAAAAAACCAAATTTCCTTTGGTTTGATGACTCAAACAACAGCTCCCAGCTTCTTGTGTTGTGTACTCATAAGAGGTCAGAGAGAGTGGGATAATCCTAGGGACATGAGAATATTCCCCACAGGAATACTCTCCACCATTTAGGAGCTGGGGGTATGGTGTTAGGGGACCCAAAAGGCACGTTTCAGGGTGAGTTTGGGAAAATTTCGGTTGGAAAAAAAAAATTAAAATATATTTCCTTTTGGTTGGTGCACCTCAATGAAATAGTTCCTTATCTGTGCAGGGCAACCCCAAACACAGGAAAAAATTGCAGCTGCAACAACAGGGAACCAGAAGAAGCCTAAAGCAGAAAGCAGAGAGGGAGGATGTGTCAGAGATTGACACCATTAAGTCTTCTTAAAGCAAATCTATCTCCGCCTTCACAGTGGTAGGTGGAAGTGGAAAGAAAACTCATTGTGTGTTTAAAAAACAGGTCATCTTCAAGAAATGTCACAGAAACCTTGGGTAGACGTGAGCAAATAGCCCTGGGGGAGTCATTTGTCTTTGCTGTCAAGAGGAAAATTAAGACTCCAGGGGACACAGAGGCTGGGTTTGATGGATGCTTGAAGCAGAAGGCGAGGGGGTCATCATTCCTGCCCACCAGGAAAACAGGTTCTTCCCCTGGAGAAAAGTGACTGTATCAAGTGTACACCTGTGGGGAGGAGAGAGGCAATGAGAAGATGAATGGTGGAAAGCCCCTAAAATCTCGTTTTGTACTGACAGCAATAACCTCACTGATGAGCTGGGGGAGGGTTGTGCTGCCTGGCACATTGGTGGGCAGAGGGGGGTTGGTGGTTGCAGCAGCACTGCTCTCCCCAGGGCCCATGCTGGGTGTTTCAGGGCATTGGTCCCAGTTCTGAGAGGTTTCAGTGACCCATCCAGTTCAGCTGCTGCAGCTCCACACCACGGCACAAACCAAATTGCCCAGAGTGGAGATGGTTGGGAGATTTGCTTCCGATTTCTGATCCTAATGACAAACCTTACATAGATACACCTGGGTGCAGCACCCACCTGTTAGGAGGAAATTCCTGTGATGGATGATGCTCTGCAGTTCTACAGCTCCCAAACCATACTGTGGGAGACTCAGCCCTGAGAAGGAAGAGAAAATGAAATTTCTGTTTTAATCAACGTCCAAGAAAATATTACCTCTTGTATATCCTTGGAGCTTTTCTAGATCAATTATCCCGTAATCCTCCTAACATACACATATATGCAGGGAAGATAACTGCTGATTAATAGCCTGGAACCATTTTAGTTGATCCCTGGTCAGCTGTGCAATGTGTATCTGTACTCAAAACCAAAATTTGACTTCTATAAGCAACTTATTTCCATCAGTGAATTTCCATCATGGTAAATCATGCCACCACTTTTGCAAGGTTTTTTTCTGTTTTCTAATCAGATTTATTTCAGCCATAAAACAGAATCTGGTGATTAATGTTCCGCAGATTTCATCTGAGCAATCTGTGCTTTTGGGTTGTTAATACAAAGAAATAAGGAAAAATATTCTGATAATATTTCAATATTTTTACCTGCCAATGCTGGAAAAAAAAAAAGCTGCAGACATGCTCCAAGTCTTGAGGTCATCTTAAATAATATTAAAAGTTTTCAGCTTTTTAATTTAGTTTCCTTGACTACTTTTTCAGTTCAGGCATTGAGGATGTACTGAAGCCTTCAAAGGTACTTTTCTCGCAGCTCTCACATAATCATGGACTGCAGGAGGGGGAAGCACCACAAATAATGAGACATCCTACTAAGCTGCACAGTTTGGCAGGCACAGAATTCTCTAAAGAGACTCAAGGTGTTTATAGACATTTCAACTACGTTAGATCTTAAGGGCTACACTTTAAATTCTCAGCATCTGCAGCTGTTTCCGAGCAAATAGAGAAGAAAAGGTACCAGCGACACAGAGGGAGGACTGGAAAAATTTGTCCAGATCTGAATAGCAGTCCCTGTTCATGGCAATCACCTCCATCAGTTAGTTCCTGGGAAGAGACAAGCTCTTGCTTGGCAGCAAACCTCCTCATTATGGTGTCCTCTTAGAAGCATTAAACTTCCACTGCATCCTGTGACATCCAGCCCTAGAAGGGGTAAGAAAGGAAATTGCTCTTTGGGTTGCCAGCTCCATCACCACCTCCATGCACCCATGGCAGTGACCAGTGGTTTACACTTGATGGCTCTGTTCACTATTCAATTAATTTTGGGAATATATTCTTCACTGAGCGAACTAGCCCAGTGGAAGGTGCCCGTACCCATGGCAGGGGGTTAGAACAAGGTGAGTTTTAAACTTCCTTCCAAACCAAACCCTTCTGGGATTCTGTGATTTGGCACCTGGGACTGTTTCCTCTCAGGCAAAAATCCCTGTGTGCAGCAGCAATCCAGTTTCACTCAAGCTTCACTCCTTTGCCTCTGGCAAAGTTTGGATGGTGCAGCTGGGAATTGGGTCCACTCCTGCCCTCAGCAGAGAAGAGCAAATGGCAGATTTTGTCAGTCCTGGGTTGTGTAAGTGTGAACACTGAAATCAGGTTTCTAGTGCAAGAAGACCATGAGAGGTGAATCCAAATCCTGGTCTGAGGGCAGACTCAGACCAGGCAGGCTGGGGGGTTGTGACTGGGCTGGCCCTTCCATACTCACTGTTTACCACAGCAGCAGCTGCAGGCAGCTGTGCTCCTCCAAAAAACGGGTCCTGGTCCGTCTGCAATTCCCCCATCCCCAGCAGGAGGTGTCCCTTCAGAGCAGGCTCAGCCAGCAGAGCGAGGGAGGGTGGTCCCAGCAGAACCGGGACAGCGGGCTGAGGGAGATCAGCAGCATGTCCAGGAAACGCATTCCCGGGACATGACGCCACATCCCAGGGGCCCAGGGGCTGCACTTGTGCTGGGGGGAAGGACTGGGCTTGCATTCAGGCTCCCCTTCTCACTTGGGAGCAGGGCTTGAGCACATTTTCTAAAGCTACTTCTGTGTTCTCCCCAAACTCCCACCTCAGTACTTCTTCTGTGATTCTGAAGGGAAAATATTCCATCATCTAGGGTCAGCCTGCAAACTGCTGAGCACCTGTGTCATGGCCGGGATCCCACCTGCCTCACTTGTGTGTGTGTGTGTGCACCCACCTCTCCCCACGCCAGGGGAAATCCTCTACGGGAAAGAGGAATTTTGTCCCACAGCAGCAAACAGGGTGTCCCCAGTGAGCCACAGCATTCCCAAACACCAGGCTAGCACATTAAACAAAGCTCCAGGGACGTGCAAGGAGGATGCTCCCAGGTGCAGCCTGGCCATGGTGGCAGCCCACACGAGGTGTAAGTGAGCAGCTGGACACCACTGGCTGTGTCCTCTCCTCCTCAGCAGGTTCATGGTCATGTTCCTCCTGTGATGAGGGCAGGTAGAGCAGGACCTGAATATCCAGCTTCATTCCAGCTGGATATACTTTGCCAGCAGTTGTGCTCACTTTTGTCCAAAAAGGTGTTTTTAAGGAAGGAATCAAGATCACCCACACAATGCTCAGGTGAAATTTGGATTCACCTCTCATGGTCTTCTTGCACTAGAAACCTGATTTCAGTGTTCACACTTACACAACCCAGGACTGACAAAATCTGCCATTTGCTCTTCTCTGCTGAACTATACTGGGCAGCTCAACCAAACTCTTTAAAAGGATGAAAATGAGATTAATCATTTTTAAGACATGGGTCTATCTGAACATATATTAAAAGCAAATGACAAATGTGGGACAGAGCCAAGGCAGAGCACGATCACACCCCAAATGAGATTTGGAAATAAACCATCTAAATGGATGCAGGCTGCCCCTTGATGATGGGCTTGCAAGATTGCAGAGGAGCTCTGGGTTGGGAATTCACTGAGAGGGAGCTGTGGTT
Organism: Phylloscopus collybita; assembly: GCA_027886175.1. Classification (NCBI taxonomy): domain Eukaryota; kingdom Metazoa; phylum Chordata; class Aves; order Passeriformes; family Phylloscopidae; genus Phylloscopus; species Phylloscopus collybita. Next base: position 6,434,860 of record JAJNNQ010000019.1, on the reverse strand, counting down.
GAATTTCTTATTGTCACTGTTGTTTTGCAATGCCATAATAAATGTTGGTGAATTTGTAAATCATAAAAGCAGGGACCATGGGTGGGTGCTTTCATCCAAAAACTTGAACAAACATTTTTGGTGTCAGCCCATGCCAGAGAGATTTTCAGTATTCTAAATTAAAAACAAGGGGGGGAAAAAAGAGAAAAAGCTAAACAAGCAACAGCTGTTTGGAATGAGGCCCTAAACCCAAAATATATAAATGATGTTCAGACACATGCTGAGAGACAGTGACAAGAAAATGCTCAGCACAAGAACTGCAGGGTCATTTATAACTATTCTGCTCACAGGGCACTGTTTTTGTCCAGCCATGTGAAATAAGTCATTTTCAGTGCTTTCAAGAGGTTTTGGTGACCCAGCCTCTTCCTCATCTACCTTGAGCTGCACTGGTCAGAGTCCCCTGTGACAGCTTTGGGATGTGTCCCTGGTGACTGTACAGGGATGTGGCACAGCCTTGCACAGCACATTAGGAAACACTAAAAACAGCTGAATTAGGAAAGTGTCAAGAGACATTTTAACATTGGGGATAACAAAGCAGAGGTAATAGAGAGTAAGTATCAAAAGAAAACAGCAGCTGCCATTGAAAGCCTTCTAGAAGGAGACTGTAGATATATACACTCTTCAAGATGAATTAGGAGTATTAGTTTGTTTGGAAAGGTATTTGCCCTTTGGACAGCTATATTTTTGTTTTGAGCTTCAGAAACATAAATTACAGTCATTTCAACCCCAGGCTTACATTTTACTTCAATGATGTAAATGAGTTCCCAACTTTCAAAGGCCAGCTGTCCCTTACAGCAAGAGGTAGCAATTATATAAAATTCTTTTATTGCATGGAGGTATTTTCAGTCCTTTAAGTTTATGTGCCCCAGGTGAAGCAATATAAACAAACTATAGCTGTCACAATTGTGTTAATGATGGAAACTGCATTTGGGAAGTTTTAGGGATAAAACCTATAACTTTATCCTGCTGAGGTGTCAAACCTTTCCAATGTAAAACAGAAGTGCAGCTGTGTAAGGCACTGAGAAAGGTTTCTGCAAAGCCAATATTCACAGACTCTGTAGGTGTATAAAGGTGGTGGCTTCCAAGCCACAGTCGTTAATCAGAATTGCTGCGAAAAATAAGGTTAAAAATACCTTTAAATGTCTCTGGGTTTTTGGTAAACTTCAGATACACGAAGTAAAACCCACCCCTAATCCAATCTCACAGAAATCCATATTTTACAGATGTGCTTGCACTCATGGCTGATGGCAGCAATGAAATGCTGAGGCACAGCCTGAGTGTGGACACATCAGACAAGCCAGACTGGCTCTTGGCTCAGGGAGTTCCTCCTTCAGCCTCAGTGCTGGACTTTTCTCTTGTGGATTCCTAATCCCTTGTTTCAAATTTCAAAAACCAGACCAGGCAAAGCAATTGATTGCGACAGTGCCGGTATTTGGGTTTGGTTTTTTTTTTCCCCTAACCCCAGTAGATGAACAGAGAAATGCTACAAATTTAGAAGAACTGCTTGAAGGTTCAGAGCCAACAAAAAGCACACCAAAATGTGCTGGTGTCCCTATGGATGGCTGTAATTTGCTGCTCTATCCACCCTGAGAGCAGAGCAAGTGCAGCTTCCAAAGGCACTTGGTGTTCCCAGCTGTGCACACACCTGGAGCTGAGCTGATTCTGATCTCCAGCTCTTTGGTTTTTTTACAACAGTGACAAACTGAGCCACGTGGAAGACACTAATTCTGCTCTACAACAATTTTTAGAACCAGTTTTCATTCTGCAGCCAGAAATATTGATTTCCTTGCATAGAATCACAGAATGGTTTGGGTAGAAAGGCACCTTAAAAATCATCTTGTTCCAACCTCCCCACCATGGGCAGGGACACCTCTCACTATCCCAGGTTGCACAGAGACTCATCCAACCTGGCCTGGAACACTTGCAGGGATGGGACAGCCACAGCTTCTCTGGACAGCCCCATCTCAGTGCCTCACCACTCTCACATGGAGGAAATTCTTCCTAATATCCCAGCTAACCCTGCCTGCAGTCTGTTTGAAGCCATTCCCCCTTGTCCTTTCACTCCAGGCCCTTGTTCAAAGCCCCTCTCCAGCTCTCTGGAGCCCCTTTGGGTACTGGAAGGGGCTCTTAGGTCTCCCTGGAGCCTTCTTTTCCCCAGGTGAACACCCCCAGCTCTCCCAGCCTGTCTCCAGAGCAGAGGAGATCCAGCCCAAAACCATTCATATGCACAGAACTGAGTTCACAGTCACCCTTGAAAAAGCCAGGGTATTTGATATCAGTCAAGTCTTGCAGCAAGGCAACACAAAAGTTTGGAGGTAGGGAGGGAAGGTTTGGATGCAGTTCACGTCCCTTCCTTGGTGAACTGACAACGAGGAGAACTGAACTTCAAAGGCTTCCATTACACAGTCGGTGACATTTAGGAAGAAAAGGAAAATTACCACTTTTTTTTGGAGATTTACAAATGCCATCCATGTCCATGGGTGTAATTTTCCACTGAGGAAAAAGAATTTCAGAAGCAACATATGGACCATGCAGTAAAGAAGTTACCATAGCAACCAGCCTCCTAAAAATCCCTGTATATGTATAAAGAAATCAAATGCATGTAATAATTACGGCCGCGTATCTAAAGTAATTTATGAGTTCTATCTTCCTGGCTTTTTTGTCTATTAAAAGTCTAATTCATGCTTTGAATATCTGCTTACTCTGCTGCCTCTTGAACCTCTCTACACATTTTGCAACTGAAAGTCAAAAGCATCACAACTGACAGTCACTGAAAACAGAGTGAAATCTAATTTAGCTAATTCAAAATATATGCTATAAGCATAAAAGAATGGTTATAGGACCAGAATGATTTAAGCTCTGGGAATACAGCTGAGATGACATTTAAGTTCAGAAAATGTTAGCTGTTAAAAACAAACAGATGAAGATGTTTGAATATCAGAAAAGTATTTCAAAACCAGGGTGTTTTACTGGGGAGGAGGGAATTTGGGGGTTTCACCTCTCCCACTTCTCAGTGATCCGTGTGTCGTGGATCATGCATTCCCCAGAGCCCTGGTGCTCCCATCACAGTGAGGTCATGGACATTCACTTCTGCTATATTTTGAAATCTCTAGGGCTTTCTTAAGAGATCCCATGGCTTGGCATGGCACTCTCCCACATTTCTGTGCTCTGGCATTAGGAACCAGAGACATTCCTTGTTGTCTGCTGGATACTCTGGAAACTTAAACATAGATTTCCTACATGGAAATCTAGAAATACAAAACCTCTGCTGTTGAGAGTAGAGGGAATCAGTGCCAAGAGAAGATCTCCTGGCATCAGGTGCATTGACATTTTCTTCCAGATCCTGCTTCCAAAAATGCTGTAAGGATATATTTCACCCTTGCTGCTGGGGCATCAATTAGTCTTTTTGGCTGGTCAAAGTGGGGAGAGTTCAGCTTAATTAAATATAAATTTTGCAGACTGATGTCACAGCTGACAGTCCTGAATGTTGAGGTCAGACCCAGCACCCAGAAACCCCAAGTGAGGTTCAGGTCCCATCTTGTTCTATCTTCAGCCAGGAAACAAATCAATTAAGGGCAGAATAAATGAACAGGCTCTTTACCTGTGTTCAGGATCTCAGTGAGCTTTGACACATGCTCTAACGCAGCAGTGTTAAGCTTAGCCTGTTAAAAGCATTTTTTCATCACACCTGACCGTTGTTCCTGCAGGTGGGAGCCACCTCTGTCTGTGCCAAAGCCTGCACTCCTGTTTGTGAGATGCTGCATCCCCTGTGTGCAAACAAGGCTCCTGCTTCCTTCTCAAAACAAACAGTTGGAACTGTCAAGTGAGTACCTCTTTGTCACTTGGACTTCTCACAGCCCCTCCTTGCCCTGACTGCTGCCCCCCTTCCTGCTCTGAGCCTCAGTGGCTGAGGACTTGGTGCCAAAGGAGCTGAAATGCAGCCTTAGACAGGTTTGGTGCAGGTTGCCTCCACTTCCATCCTTCCAGCTGCTTGTTCTTTCACCCTTTCAAAGCAAGCAGCTTGGAGGGTCCTGCAAATGTCTCTTCTGAGGGAATGCATTGCTAATGCTCTTAAGTGGACATTTATCCTGCACTGAAAACTGACAGAAAGTTAATAAAATCACATTTCTAAGCCCCTTGAGCCTTTGTTCCTGATGAGAGTTATTTCTATCACAAGCTTTAGCTCTCTCCCTCTGGCTAATTTGCAGTAAAGCCACTCAGGAAAAGACAAGATATTCTTATTGTTACATGAGCAAAGATGCATTTGTTCCCCCTGAGTGGAAGTCAGCACTGTTAGAGAGCCAGAAGAAGACCTTGGCTGAACTTAAGTCCTTTCTTTAGTGTGAGTGGATATAAAACTAGCTTTTGCTCAAATGTCATTTTGCTCTGGTTACAGAGACACTTGATTCTATCTTGCTCCACCATAAAAGGCATCTTTGGACCTTTTATTTATTTACCCATTTTTTACAATGTCTCATGGGTCTGTGACATTTCCCTTCTTCCTGCAGTGGAGACTGGTGTTTTTTTAGTTTTTCTTCATTTTATTCTTCTGTTTAGGCAAGAAGGGATGTGCTCCTAAGCCAGGAGTCTTCAAAGTCCACACCACACCTGGACTGAATCACCCTGGACCTCATCTGCTGGGGAGGAGAGTTCCATATGTTACCCCAGTGTGACATGCTGAAATTACAGCTGCTGCCTGGCAGATAAATGAGAAAGAATCCCAAAGCTTGAGGGCTATGGGAAGCTATTCCACCTTACTTTGCTTTGCTTGGTGGCCGTGTCTGGGAGCTGTGATGCCACCCCAGCCTGACAGGGGCCACCCTCCATAACCACATGGTAGGAGCAAAGCATTGTCCCCAGGGATGAGAACAGCTTGTTGCAACAGTTCCTCTAGCTCACACTAAGCCATAAGTGGAAAACCAGATGACTTTTAGGAAACCTGGGCCCATGTTTGCTGGCTAAGGGGAGGCCACACTTGTGTCTCTCAGGGGGAATACAGTTCCACCCACATCCCACAGAGAATGTGTGGGTTTGTGGATAACACAAAGTTTGGTGATTATTCCTTTGAAACAGCCCTTCTTTTTCATTCTGGACATAGAATATTCTTTCTGGTGGCTATACACATAATATTTCTTCTTAATACTTTCCCCATTAAAATTCACTTTAAAGAGTGAACTCCACATGCCTTTAGGACTCTGAGGGACACCAATCCTGAACAGGGTAGAAGCACAGCATTTTAAAGTCTGGCAGCAATAACAAAGAGCCAGCCACAAGAAGGGTGCAATGAGCAGTGTCTTAGGGCTGGGTATTTTGTTTCTCACACTGCAACACTTGATCCTGCATGAAACACAGCACTCTTGGGTCTTTAGCTTAGCATCCATAAGAAGTAAAGATAAAAACGTGTCTGCACATCCCCATCTTTATTGTGAGAGAGAAAAAATTTAGAGGCACCAAGATGCAGAATCTGCACAGGTCCCTCTGACACAGAGCACTTAGACTGAAACAGATGGGACTTTATTGTCAGAAGAAATTACTGTACACACAGAGATGCTGGGTTTTTAAACTCAGGCACCTGAAGATGAGAGCCATGATCTGCAGGCAGCATGCCAAATGTGAGCTTTGAATGTCTTTGTTGTTTTTGGTCTTGTATTTCCCATTTTTTCCTGGTGAAGGGAAACGTGCCAAGGCTGATGCTATGATCTGTGGGTTGCTGAGAAGGCAGTGTGTGAAACCTGCTGCCTTCTCCTGACCTGCTGGGCAGAGTCTGTCCATCCTCAGGGCACAGGAGCCTGTGGGTCCAGACTTGCTGGCAGTATCAGGCATCCTGGCACTCACAGGGTCCTCCTGTCCCTGCCCAAGGCAGCACAACAACTTATGTCATCACTCCTGGCTGCTGTTCAGGAAAGATCTCTAGGAAAGGACTCACATTCCTTTGAAAAGAGACTTAAGCACACACTCAGGTGCCTCCTGGAGCAAAGGTATCTATGCACATGACAAGGTGAGGAGGTGGCACAACTCACCTGGCAAAGAACAGGCAGCATTCCCACAATCTGCCCTATTGTCCTTGCCAGGCCAACATCACAGTGCTCCAGATCCACAGATTTACCCCTGCAGGCTGGAAGAGAGGCCATTCATGGGACAAATTCTCCTGACCTTTCCAAAGCTCTCCCCAGGCTACAGATGCCAGGCTTGAAAAAAGTCATTTGCCGAATGATTTCTTAATGTTTGTGTCTGCAGGGGAAATTTCTCATGCTTTTAATTTATTGCAGAAGAAAAGTGGAAACAGCGAAAGGCTTTATGATTTTTAAATGTTCTAACATTTATTTTGGTGTTTCAGTTTTTATTACAATTATGCTTGTGACAAAGGAAATTTCTCAAGACCAAGAGCTAATGTTTGCTCTCAGCCACTAATGCATTTTCAATTAATGTCAGAATATGCTAAAACCATTCTTTTGCTTCCTCAGTAGGGAAGAAAAGCCTCTGGCACATGAGTGTGCAATGCTGTCAGTCCCATTACTTGTGAACACTGCTAAAACACACCTTCCTTTAACTTTCCCTTTGCCTTTATTGGGTCATGATTCTCCTCTGTGGAATTTCTCTTGAGCTGGATTTCTCCCTGCAGACTTCCTGGTGAGCACTGTACAGAAGACACTTAGGTCTCTTCAGGCTGGTGTGTGAGAGGAAATCTGTTGTTTTCACTCTGTTCTGATCAGAAATGCTGAATATTCATCTCTTGAAACACTTTCCTTTCCTGCAATCACACCTGTAAGTGCCACATTCCTGGTTGGAGCAATCAGAGTGGTTCCAGTGATGTGCAAACTGGTGTCTTCACAGAATCACAGAGCAGTCTGGGTTGGAAGGGACCCTAAAGATTGAAGCCCCTGCCATGGGCAGGGATAACACCCACTAAAACAGATTGCCTAGAGCTCCATCCATCCTGGCCCCATGCAAGCCATCAGCTGGTCTGGATCTCATTTCAAGGCTCTGTGTTCTTCCATGAGACATCTGAATCTCAAATAAAATGTTTAATATAGTCATTTAACTCCTGATCCCTGGATTTCCTACCTCAGCGTGGTTAATAGCTTACATCCACTTCTGGCATTATATGATATTTATTATAGCTGTGGAAGTCACGCCAGCCAGAGAATTAGATCACGTTATGACACATCCTTGACCCCTGCATCAGCACAAGCAAAGCAAATAAAATGATTGTTAGGTGCTGTTCTTCTACCTTTTTGCATTTCAAGTAGAAAACCTTTCAGGAATTTCAGATCTCAAAAGCTAAGTACCAACAGAGGAAATTCTGTATTCTGAAGCTTTGCTTGTATAATGCTTCCCCAGTCAGCACCTGTTACTTAAATCCTTATGTTTTCTATCCCCAGAACAGCTTCCCGATGCCTGAGACGCGCAGCTGGGTTGTGGTTGCCTTCTCTGGAGGCCGAGGGCAGGCAGCCCCGGTGCCGGTGCGGGAGGGATGCGCTTTGATGCGGCCGGTGCCGGGATCCGGCAGCGCCGCCCGCCCCCTCCATCTGCCAGACCTGGCCACACAACAGACACCGCTCGGCAGAGGGAGCGGAAACCCAGGAGTAAACAGCTTCCTCGTGCTGCTCCGGCATCACCTAAAATATTTTGACCCCTACTATTGTAGGTTGTGATTGTGTTGCATACAACGAGCACATGTGGTGCTCTCGGGGGTGCGGGATGCAGGCACCACATCTTGAGAGAGTCAGGCAGAGCTCAGTGCCTGCCCACGGTGCGGGGATTCACAGGCAGCACGTTGGGAGGGAGCCCTGGGCCGGGGTTTGCTCTTTGATCTGATCCTCCCTGGCGCTGCAGAGCCATTTGCTGCAGGACATGTCCAGACACATTGGACTTGCAGAGGGTTTCTCCCAGGCCCGTGGCTTGGGGTCGATGGTGGGAGGCAGTAACACTCAAAGCCTTGCATGATTCCCATCACACGGATAAAGAACATAGGGACTAAAAGGAGGGTTAAAACAGCCTGAGGGTGGAACAGACAGGATAAGGAAAATCAGGATGGGGAAAATGTATTTCATCCTGGCAGTAAGACAAATGGATTAATGTAAAAATGTAAGAAAGGCTACAGTGGGGCACTGAGTGTTTAACTGCCCTGGGAGCCTGTGGCCACCTGCAGCCAACACCACGTCTGAGGACCACACATCTGACTCCAGGAACAAGGCGAGTGTGTGCCCCCAGTTTACTTTCCCAGGTTAGAGGCAGGGTTTTTAAAAACTGTTTTATTTTAAAACCCTACATCCTTTAAACAATTGTGTTCTTCTGCTTCCTAAAAACATCTTGGGTCATTTCATTCACCAGCACACTCAAAGGGGAGACTTGCAGGTGGGATGAGCTGCCCAGCTGGCACCTACCCCCGTGCAGGGCAGCACAGCATGTGCAGACTTTGTTCCCTGTGTCTGGTTGCAGAGGGAGGGAGCAGTGGGGCTCAGGGACAGCAGCATTAGTCACCTCCATACCAAGGCCCTTGGAGCTGTTTGCTGTTTGGGAAATGTTGTGATGAGTGTTTGGTTTCTCTTGGTGACATAAATCAATCTCTGCCTTGGCACTACTTCTCCAGAACAAAGAATTCCCAGAAAAAGGGAACCCCACTGCTGGGTTATATAATAAGAATGTATGAACCTGTTGGCCAAATGATATTTCCAATACTGAATTTTTTTTTCTGCAGCCAGGATGCAACCAGTATTCTAATGAAAACAACACATGGAAGACCTCAGGATAAGCCCCAGTGTCTGCTGAAGAGTACATAGCTCTGGTCTGAGTCCTAAAGCAAACACAGATGGATCTAAAACAACCATCAAAGAAAACAAATGTGAGGCACGAAAGAAAGTCTATATGTGCCTGCAGATTAATGGCTGTCTTGTCCAGGCTGTGGGGTTAAATTCCAGGCTTTGCATATGAAGGAGCAGCATGTAGCAATAGGAATGGGAGCGTGTCCAGAGAAGAGGAATGGGAAAGGGGCTGGGGCTCAAGTCTCATGAGGAGCAGCTGAGGGAACTGGGAGGGCTCAGCCTGGAGAAAAGAGGCTCAGGGGGGACCTTCCTCTACAACTCCCTGACAGGAGGTTGTAGCCAGGGGGGGATTGGGCTCTTCTGCCTGAAATGAGAGAAGATAGGACAAGATAAAATGGACTCAGGTTGTGCCAGGGGACATTTAGATTGGATATTAGGGAACATTTCTTCATGGAAAGGGTGGTCAAGCATTGGAAGGCACTGATCAGGGAAGTGGTGGAATCACTGTCCATGGAAATGTTCAAAAACTGTGTAAATATGGCACCTGGGCACCTGGACATTTTCCCCATCCTGATTTGGTGGTGGCCTTGGCAGTGCTGGGTTAATGGTTGGACTCAATGATCTTCAAGGGCTTTTCCAACCTTTATGATTCTGTGATTCTGTAAGCTGAACATGAGTGGCCATGGAGGGAGTGTTGGGTGTCACTTTTCCAGCTGAGATCAGAGAGGAGCTGCTGTTCCCTGTGCCTGGAGAGAGCTCCTCTCAATCCCCGTTTTATTGGCTGATGAACCACAGGGAATTGCCTGAACCTCCACAAATCCAACCCCAGAGCTCTCCTGCATCTTGGTGCATTGAACACCTCCTGGCAGAGAGGAGAATTGTGAGCACCACAATCAAAATGAGAAAAAAGCAAAGCCTCCATTCCTCAAACCAGAGCTCTCTGTCCAGAGGTATTCAAGGAGCAACCCCTTTCTCCTACTGTGAAGGCTGAGGCAGCCCTGGGATAAGGTCTCCACTAATACCATTAAAATAATTTGACAGACTTTTAAGCAAAATTTCTGCAGGGCAAAATCCTTTCTTTCAGGTTAGATCACACAAGTGACAAACATTTTTTTTCTCAGCTATAAGGCTGAATATTTCCTGTAGTTTTTTAACAGGCAAATCTTATACTGATCACAGATGATAGAATACAAATATCCAGAAACATGTCCAGGCAAGCTGATTAGAAAATCGTGATTTTTGGGGGGGTAATGTACTCAATGGAGAAACCAATGAGTGAGCAGAAGAATACTTCAAGAAGAAAGTTTAAAAGCAAGTCTTTGACACGGCAGAAACCTTCCAGCCCAGTTTGACACTGGTCAGTGTGCTGGTGGAACACCTACCCCTGCCTGCTCCAGCAGCATGCTCCCAGATTGCTAATGTGGGATTAATTATATCTTTTGGGTCTGATTCCTGCATTTTTTTTTTTTTCTGAGGGAAGCACTAAAGAACTACAAGCAGCAGGAAGCCATTTCTTTGGGAGGTGGGGTTTGGGGGTTTTATCTGGCTGAAACTATCTCTGGCGATGTATGAAGGACATTTCCATTGACATTGGCCATTCAGTACATTCTTAGGAGATTTCATCTTGCCTTATGATATTTCCCAGTTTGCTCAGTGGAAAACTGTGTTTTTGGGCACATTGTAGCAATACCCAAGAATTCAGAACATGGATTTCAACATCCCCCAGTTGGAAGAATCTTGGAGTGACAGCAGAGCTATTTTCCAGTTTGCAGAGTAAGCAGCACTGCTATCCTCCAGGCAACACCTCCCTGCATCCAGCCTTGTTCTGACTCAATGTGCAGAGCAGAGCAGACTTTCATGAATTCTGATTTTTCTGAGTGCATTTTCAACTTCTTCCTGTTTCCCATGAAACCCAAAATAAAATAAAAGTACCCGAAAGAAAATAAAAATGAAAGTGATTTTACTGTGAATCCCTGAGGCACCAACCTTTGGAGACACACCTGAGAAGCCACCCAAGGATCAGGAGTCAATGCCATGAAATTCAGTATTTCCTGGGAACAACTCTGAAAAAACGTAGAGCTGAGCACTGAGTTTAGCACACTGGGATTTATCAGGGTACAATCACTGGCACCTGGGGCAGATCCTGGTGTGGATATGCCAGGCAGGACCAGGGCTCTGTGGGTTTAGGAATGAGGTGCAGGTGGGCAGCATCCCCCATGTTACCAACATCACCAGAAAAGTGACAAAAAATTGTACCTTTTTCAAATCTCTCAGAAGAGACATTTGTTCCTCTGATACCTAAATTTATGAGAGTCAGGCTTTCACATCCTGAGGATTTTCTAATGCCCCACAATGTATGTGTGTACTTTCTGACCAGACTTTGAATATCTGAAATGATTAAATATTAAGAGCAAGAGAGTAGATTGAATAGAGACATCCTAGCCTCATCAAAATCCCTCCTGTGCCTCTTCTACCCATGAGCTTTAGCACCATATAGCTGCTCTTTTATTAAAAAAAAAATCTGTTCCCATATTTAGGTTCCTCTCTTCCTGTGAATCATACTCAGATGATTTTTGAGGACCTTTCGTTCTCTCCCTGCCTTACATGTTAATCCAAATCTCCTTTCCTAATTAAAGTTTTATTCTACAGGAGTCCTTAACATTCACTTCTAAGTGGCAAAATCAAATCCAGCTCCTCTTGATAAGGAAAACTCATTCCTGGTTGATTGACAAGTTTAATTAAATACCAATATTTTCCTTTAATTGCTAGATTATTACTAAGGCAGCAGCTTCAGGGATTATTAGGGATGCACAGGGAAATGGCACCTGAAAGCCGAGCTGCACAACTACTTTCAGGTTTGCTGCTTTCCCTTTCCCTGGGGGACTGCACACGTATATACATTAACATACATGTATATACACGTATATTTATAAGCACATGTATATGCTTATATGCACCTGGGGGAGCAGGGTATGGGCAGGGTCTGAGCTCTGATCACATCTGACATTTCTGTGCTTAACTGTGGCAGGAAAAAACCTCAAAGATCATCAAGTCCAACTGCTCCCCCCAGCACTGCCAAGTCCACCACTAGCTCATGTCCTCAGGCACCACCTCCACACACAGATGTCTTTATGGCCTCTCTTAGGATTCCCCTTTCCCTACTCCCTTCAGCTGCAGCCCCACTGAGCTGGATGGGCCTTGGAGCATTTTCAATTTGCTGAGATACAAGAGGTGGGCAGCCAAGCTGTGCCAAGTCTTGGTCTGGGTATATCTCTGTTTGCACTGAAAACTGTAGTTAATAACCAAGAGATGGCAGGATGGAAACTGCATTATGAAAAACATCTCATCCACATTCTTGGGGCTTCTCTGTATTACAATGTCCTGCACTGTTGAAACACAGTGTTCATCTCTGGAGAAAGTGGAAAAACCTGGTTGTGGGTCTGTTGCACCACTGTGTGAACCAATAACCATTATCTTCCCCAAACCATTGAATGTCCAGAGAAAACAGGGTGGCTGTCACAGACCAGGGATTCTCTAATTAATTCCAACTTCATTTGCCATTAATCACTGCTAATTTCAGTTACAGTCTGCAATTGAAACGTACATATGTGAAGCTTTATTTTCAAGGATTTATTCCTGCCACTGTTTTTAATAAACTAGTGGTGAACAGTAGGCAACTGTACAACTGTTCATTTGGGTTTTTTCCAGGTAGTAGCATTTACTTTGGTAAATTGCATTTACAGAAAATAACCTAACCATAATAAAAGAGGCTGATAGCTTTTTCTTTCAACAATCGACTAAGCCCTTCCCCTCTGGTACCAATCTTATTTGTGGAATATGAGTCAGGCATTGTTTTTGTATGAAAAATAGAGGAGCAGAGCTGATTCACATGAAAAGTATCATGGTAATGATCTTGGTGACAGGATAAAGCCCCAAGAGCCAGGTCAGATAAACTTCCCTAGCAAGACCTTCCACTGTCCTCCATAAACAAGATAATCTGTGCTCAGATAGGAAAGCTACTGAAAAACTCTTCAAAGAGCAATTTCATCCCAAGGCTCCTTATCTTGGCAGAGATGTTGTCGTGATGCCAAATTATTCATCACAGCCTATTAAGACGTCAAAGCTGGAAGTTCTCTTTAATTTGTTTATCCATCTTAGGAAACTGTTTATGGTTTCCCATCTGTTAAAGAAACACTGTTTAATATGTATTAACAGGGCTGTGATTTTCATATGGTCTGTACTGTGCCTTTGATGATAGGGATGAATGAGATACATTGAGGGGATTCTGATCACTGATCAAAGCGATAGAGGGCCCTTGATACCTTTCCCAGCCTTCTTTCTGACCACTCAATTAAAACATCAAGCCACAAGTTCACTACAGCAGGACCATTACTGATCACTAAAAGCAAAAACTCTTGGCTGTCTGCCTGGTTCAACCCAATACGGACTGGCAGAGAAAATGTCAAAAAATACCATTCCCTTAAACATACCTTTGAGATCTACTTCAATTCTTACACACTTATTTGAAGGACAACTTAACCAGAGATTTTCAGTTGTGATTCTCACCAGGCACCTCCACCAAATTTGCATCAACATATGTACGTAACTGTGATTAGGTAATGGTTTAATTTTCCTTGATTTTCACAAATGAACTCAGTGCTGTCAAAAAATTCAGATACTCAAATATTGCAAAACCAAGTGGTCTCCTACCCTCCTCCTGAAATCCTAACACAGCCACAGCCTCTGGACAGTTTCTCCATGTTAATATTACCCACAGCTCAGTCCGTGCCTTGCCAAGCAAACGCCACGGGGCAGAAGCGCTCACGAGAGTATGAAGCCACAATAACATATGATAAAATCAAAATCACTGGCCATCAATAGTTTCTACCAAGGGCAGCCTTGACACGTGCAGTGCAATGTGAGGGATTCCAGCTATAACACTCCCATTAAATTGAACAGAAGTCATGAGACTGATTCTCCACATACATCACAGGCTTTATGTTGTTCCAGAGGCTCAAAATTCAGCTTTCAATTTAAGTGATATATTTTATGATTTATATTCCCCATCGCATATTTCTTTTCATGTGCTGCTGTGTTTCTCCTTCATACTCACTCCACATTGAGCTGTTGAGTATTTTGGAGTGTGAACATATGTGACATGCCAATGGGGGTGATCTTCCTACAAGCAACCTGCTCTTCCTTTTTTCAACAGATTTGATTACTCCTTCTCCAGTATTTAAAACTTCCTTTTCATTGCCAAGAAGAGACTGGCTTCAGCATCTCAAGATACTTTTTCTCACCCAGCTGCCCCTGTTTCACTGGTTCCTCAGCTGGCACCTGGGGTGGAAGGTCCCAGAGGATCACGCTGGCTCATAGGCAACTGCATCCCCCTCCCTCACCATGGAGCCAGCCTCACCCTGCAACCTCCAGGCAAAGGAATGTACACATGAGGATGGGAAGAGGGTTTTCCCCTCTGAGTGGGAGCAAACCTGAGCTCTTGCTCGGTGCTGAGAGCAGCAGTGTGTGGGAGCGGTATCTGATCCGCTAATTAGCGCCAATTGTTTCCTTTCCAACATCCTGTTATTTTACCCGCATGGTGATTTACTGATGTTAAAAATTTGGGTTGGCAGGTGGAGTCTTCCTTGTTGCTGGTAACTGCCAGAAAAGCAGGTGCCTTGTTTCTGGATTTAAGAGGCTCTTTGTTTTTCTTTCCATGGACACCCTTTTCTTTTTGAATATACTTTCCCCTCCTTGCGGCTTTTTTCTTCGCAATTCCTATTTTTTCCTTTTTTTTCCCCCTAATCTCTGACTTTGGAATGTTTCCATATTTGACTGTCACAGGTATTTAAACAACTTCCTAATCTCTAGGATTTCCTTTCTTCTGTAAATCACCTTTAAAAACCCAGCAATCCCTTGTTATTTCCCCTTTCGCTTTCATTGTTTCATCTATGACAAGCAACGAGCAATTCAGTGCAGAGAGCATTTAAGACCAATTTCAATTTCTGCATGAAAAAAAAATCCCAACATTTCTTCAAGGCTGAAGGAGGCTTTTTGCCAGAGGGAATATTTGTTCTCTCTAGTAACAAGGTGACATGGTGCCAGTTCCATCTAATTTCATACAGGGCCAGGAAGGATTCATTGAAATGGCTGCAATATTCATTCAGCATTTCTTTCAGAGAGTGTCCCAAATAAACTGAGAGCTGCGTGATGTCTGCAGAGCTGTTTCCTTCCTCCCAGGGATATGGGAGGACTGTGCTTATTCTCACAGGTAGCAACAAAAGAGACCATCTGCTTAGATATTTTATAATCAGCTTATTTATCTGCATGTGGGCACTGCAGGAGGCTTCAAACCTGCCCCCTGAAGCCGATGGCTGGAGGGAAGCCACGGTGGCTGCGCGGTTTTTGGAGCAGGGACCAGGCACCTGGTGGGTTCTGTGCAGGGTTAGGAGCTGGACTTGTATGATCCTTGTGAGTCCCTCTCAGTTCTATGTTCCTGTGATTCTGTGGTCTGCCCCTGAGTGTGCCCCATGAGCAGCCCCTTTGGCTGCACTCCAAGCTGATGTTACTTACAGGCATCCTTATGTGCAAAAGTGTGGCTGAAAGCCAAAAGGGCAACAGGTGGGGCAAGAAATCAGCCAAGGGGGCATTGCACAGGGGAGAGATGGGGGCAATGGGTTCTCTTGACAATTTGCTGCCCGCAGCCCTCAGAGGTGGAAGGAGCCCAGCAGTGACAGTAATTGCAGTAATCAAAGTAAATCACATCTTGCCACTTGCCTCCATGACATTTTTCTCCCTGTACATGGGAACAGAAATGAATTTTCTGGCTGTGTTTGAAGATGATGATGTCAAAGATTTTACAGGAGGATTAGTTACACATTTCAGCTTTCAATGCTGGAAAAGGAAATTGTATGGAAAAAAGAACTTCAGTCCTTTCTGTGAGATTTTGAGGAAGGCTGTGGAGAGCATAAGTCAGAGCAAAAATGGACCCCATGTACATCGGATTGGTGATATCCTTAAATGAGCAGTTGCACTTTGAAGTGCAGTGAGAAAATAGAGATTTTTATCTGAATGAAGTAGGAAGATAATTGCACTCAGAAGCTTTAATCAGCATGCTTCGGATTTAAGCAGATGGATACACAGGGCAAATCTGTGAAGGATGAATTATTTATTTTGGGCACACTAAAACTTTGTCTCTTAAAGGTCATCAAACTTTCAACAGAGTTGACTAAGTCTGATGCATTTGTGAATGAGATTAATCTTCTCATTAGTGAGAGGCAACATTTTCTTTTGAACTTGATATGCCTGGTAGGGGAACAAAAAACCCACAGAACAAAATCATTTATGGAAAAGTACAGCTGAAGAGCATCTGTTTGTCTTAGAGCAGTGGTTCTGCCCAATTGCTCAAAAAAAATTAAACTGGAAACCTTAGAGCAGAATAATATGTTCTGTCCAGCAGGCACAAATATTTGACACATCTATCATTCTTAATAGGATTATAAAATTAAAAGCCACCCCAATCAAGCAGCATTTATCAATTAGTGTGATGTCCCTGAAGTGGCAAAGGAATCTGAGTGTCAAAGGCAATAAAAGAGTCATTTACACCCTGTATCAGAAATCAGCAGTGAATAAAGAAGAAATGCCATTGTTCCTAATTGACTGCGATGAGACTGCTTGCATGGGTGAGCAGGAATGGTTAAAATGATTTAGGGTACTTTGGTTAAAATGATTTAGGGTGCTTTGCATTTAAATCAGACATGGGTCAAAACCGGGCTGCCAGCTTGAATTTATCCATCTGGATCCTGACCAGTGGGGCCAAATTCTTATTTCTGAGGTTCTGTTGCATTTCAGACAACACGAGATGGTTGCTTGCAGAGGCCTGGGACCACGGTCATGCTGCCAGTCCTCCCAGCTGGAATTTCCATGGGAATTCCACACGAGTGAACTCAGCGTGTGCCCACCTGCCAAAGGGGCTTATAGGCCAAGGCAACTTAGACTCCTCCTGGCCACCACAGGGAATCAATGGAAGAAGTAAAGAGAGAAACTGCATTATTAATGGAGATAAATGATAAGATGAAGGCTCGTGCACGATTAAAATACCATGTTGTTCAGTGAAAGAGGTCTCCAGTGGGCACACTGTAATATGGGACCACAGACAGGAACATTGGGCAGTTGAATGTATGTGAATATTAAAACTCCTGTGGGATAGGAAAAAAGCACCCGAGATCCCAGCAATTACCCAGATGCCACACTGAAATAGTGACACAGACCTGAGCTGATTTTCATTCTTGGAGTGGTGCCAGGATAAAATTAATGGTTATTTTTGTGACTTTAATAAGAGTACAGAGTCTTCATTGTGCTCAGCAAACACAAACATTTTAACAAACAATGTCTTTTTTTTAATTGCATGGACTTCAGCCTTACTACTTTGGAGCACGGCATACACGTTTCAGTATAAGCTCTTCTTTACTCAGGAAAGTATTTCAAGATGCACAGAAGTCCCTTTTTTAATCAAGAAGTGAGTGAAATAAAAAGCCTCATCAATGAGCCAGCTTGCCTTTCAGAAATAACTGCTTTGTAATAGTTTCTTGAATATAATTGCACAAAAAATGCTGCAGCAACTTCAAAAACCTGTATCCAACCTAAGTGCTGCCATACAGAGAGCTTTGTCTGAAACCCGACCTCCTAAGAGGAATTGGTCACAGAAGTTTTTGGATTTTGACTTAAATGAGAAGCCCTTGGGCACTTAATTTGCAACAATATGGTTTAGACAGGGGCAACCTCATCAAAGAACAGCAACAGCCTGAGCACCCCAGAGCCAGGTCAGAGCAGGCTGGTGTCAGCCCAGCTCTGCTGCTGGTGTGATGCAGTTTGGGGACTTGCACACATCAGAACTTAAGTTCTGATGACTTAAACCAGCCTGAAAATGACAAAGCCAGGAGAGCCAAAGTATGATTTCCAATGGAAAACTGTTCTGAAACTTGGATACTGAGCACCCTCCAACCTGGAAATCCCCCAGCTCATGACAGAGCATCAGGCAGGCATCTCCCTCACCTCTTACCTGTCCCATGACTATCCATATTTATTTTCAGCACAAACCTAGCACAGAAATCCTCAAATTCAACTCTGAAATGCTGTGCATCTACCAGGGCCACAGCAGTCATTATAAAAGGGAAAGGTCTGCTGCCTACTATCCCAGCATGGTGGTTTTTGCATGGTGAGGGCTGAGCAAAGTGAGGCTGTGTTTTGTGCAGGGTTTTTCTTTCTCAAGAGAAGATTGTAGCCAAACCACCCTGGGAAGAAAAGGGCCTTTGAACAACGTACTCAATAAAATTCTAAATTTAAATTTGAACACACGCACAAATCATTTCTGGATGTTTATTTCATGTCACATCGGGAAAATCCCCCTTCCTTTGGTTAGAATTATTACCTTTTAATGGATACCAGAAGATTTGCTCACTGACATAATTTTTCCCAGGATTTTTCTTCCTTTGTGTGTCCACAGTGTTTCCCTGTTTTGCTCTTCCCAGGAACATGCCTTGTATTCACTGGGACAACTTGGTGGTTTCTGAAGTTCTTGAAATTTCCAGCCAGCTTGGAGTAGGCAATTTAGGCAGGGATTTTAGACTGGAGATTAGAGCTAAAATAATTTGAAAAACAAACGAGCAAGAGCTAAATGGTTGATACTAAAAGCAACTTCTTTGCTATAAGGCACTGCACATGACAGACAGTGACTTTTTAATTTCTTGGCAGTTTGGAGGTGCCACATTTGGGACGTCTGATGTTCCTCGCTTAAAAGGAAAAGACAAACTGGTGTGAAAATCAGTGAACTGGGGTGACATACAACTCATGATTTCTGGTGGTGTTTTTCACAGAAAGGAAACATGGCATGTTCCTGGTGTGGGCATGCAGATCCCCCCCACGGGAGAAGACTCTCAGCCCTGGGTAGGGGCTGGGAGCAGGATGCAGTAACACAGCCCCTTCGCCAACAAGGGGCTGAGCTTGGAAGCCACACTGACTTAATTTATTGCATGGAGGAGGGTCTGGAAAGTGGAAAATTACCCAAGACTGAACAAAGAGGCTCATCTGTAACCATGGGGACACACAGAGGGGGCTGAGCACCACCCAGGACGACTCAGGCAGGAGGAAGGACACACAGAGGAGCTGCTGCAGAGGGGGAGCTGGCTGTGCTCTCGCTGGGGACCCAGCATGGTTACAGCATGCTGAGCTGGGCAGGGACAGAAACTTCCAATTGTTCTACAGGGAAGTTAGAAGATGTAGGATAAATGTCTTGGACAACACTGGGTGGGTTTGACCCCTGTGACTACAATGACACAAGCATTGTAGTCACAGGGGTCACACTTGTGCCATATTTAGGCACCTTAAGGTTGCCCAAATTTGCCTCAGCCTCACAAATGTGAGTTGTGGGGAGCAAAAGCAACCAAGAGAAACAGAGGCAGATATGGGAAGCCTGATGAAACAGCCAGGACTTCTTGTCTCCTTTCATTTAAATGAAATAATTAACTCTCCTAAATCCCATCCTCACTTGCCTCATAGAACAGAAAGAACAATCCCATTTGCTCTATTTACTCTTTAAAAAGTCATCTAATACCTTAACCCTTATCTGGGTGTCCTGGTCAACTCCAACACTGTAACTCAATTGCTGGTACTATTTTATTTGTTACTGGTAAATCAGACAAAGACTTAGTAAACTTCACTTACCACCTGTTTATCATCTGTCTGACATAATATCTTTTTAATTAAGAAATTATTTTTAAATCACTTTTTTTTTTGGTAAAGGCTGTCATTGCTTAAGAGAGGCAGTTTACAAACACATTGCAGTTACAAACACTTGAAAAGCTGGCAACAGGAGATTAACACTCTATAGATGAGTAAATGTTTGGGAACCTGTTAAAACAGTAGGAAATGAGGAATCATGAGGACATGCCCCAGCAGAATCCAGAAATTTGTTCATAGTCTCCTTTCATCCATTTCTGTGAACCCTCACCATGTCATGAACCCTTCTGCACTTGCACAGAGCTCCTCTGTGGAGGGAGAAATTAATTTCTATGGAATAGGAACCAATTCCCAGCCCTGCTTTGAAGCCAGCTGCTCTCAGTACAGCCACAGAAGCCGCTGCCATGGCCAACATCCCTGCAAGCCATTAGAGCACTTGGGATCTGGAGATAATCTTCACTGCCCAGACCCACTCTCAGCCTCAGGAAGACTGTGCAAACATCGTCTGTTTGATTTTATCTGCTTATTTTCACTTAAGGGGTGCAAGAAAAGAGGACACAAAAAAAAGCCTTTCAAAACATTTCTCTTTTTTTGGTGTGGCTACTATCAGAGGCTTACATAAAACTGTATCAGCCTCCATAGAAAACTCAGGCATTTATTATATGATGCAGATACGCTATGGAAAACAGCAGCCAAATTTCTACTCTCTGTCAAGCTGATGTAAATCTGATTTTCTTTAGCTTAACTGTAGGAGAAAGAAGAATTCTTTGCATTAATGAGCTTTATTTACACAGGCAAATAATGATAGGACAAGGGGGAACAGTTTCACACTAAAAGAGGACAGATTTAGATTAAATGTTAGGAGGAAATTTTTCCTTCTGCGGGTGGAGAGGCTGTGGCCCAGGTTAATCAGTGAAGCTGTGGCTGCCCCACCCCTGAAACTGTCCAAAGCCAGCTTGGATGGGGTTTGGAGTGTGGTTTAGTGGAAGGTGTTCCTGCAGGGCCGGGTGTAAGGGAGAGGCAGTGCTGTTCCTGCAGCTCCATTTCTGGGGGATGCATCCCGAAAGCTGACAGGGAAAGCTGAGGGAAGGGGGGACACTGCAGCCTGCCCATATCAAAGGGATCTGTGAAACGTGTGCAGCTCAAGCACAGGAACCCCTGCCAGGACTGTGATGTCTCCTGAATGACCAGGGTGAAGTGGCTGAGTCCATAACCCACAACACAGCCCCCTTGTCCCGTCTAGGAGGCACCAGGATCTCCCCAGGGCTCCAGGGAGCCGGCAGCCCCGGCCACATTTGAAACATATTTCCTGGAAAATGATGGTTCCCAAATGGTCTCAAAAGCCTGGAGAAACTCCCCCTCCCACCTCTCACGTCCTGACAGTGCTCTCTGGCTTCAGCACGAGATGCTGAGCTTCAGTACCTCTGGAGGAGCAGGATGAGCCCAGGGGAGGAAGCAGGCTGGGGGCAGACCCAGGAGGGGAGGTGGGACAGAGCAGAGGGACCACACAGCAGAGAAGCCCAAGTGTGCAGCACAGCTGCTGAGACACCTCCTCCCTGCAAAGGTGACAGGGAGGAATCCACAGCTGACACATGCATCTTTCTGCTGGAGCATTCCATGTCTTTTCTCAGGCACTGTGACTAATTAGAGAATTAAAAAAAAACCACCCCCACCCCCACCAAAAAAAAAAAACAACAAACCACCCAAACCCCCCCACAGATTTTGCCAGAAGATGATAGACCTAAAACAAACAAACAAACAACAAAAAAAGGCAACCTACCAGGGGACAATTCACATGCTTGACCAGTAAAAAATGCTAAACAGCTGTGCCTTAGCATCTGCACTGCGGAGTCAGACTCTGCAAAAGGGAGTAAAAGACCAGAATAGAAATTGCCAATAGCTCCTCTAGTCAAGCCTAGGCTGTGCTTCAGACAAGGAGGAAGCCAAGAGCTGGGCAGGCTCCTTTCCTCTCACAGGACAGAGTGGCTCAGGTGGGGATTGGTTAAAGATGAAATTTCTACCACATTTTTCTAGAAAAGCTGAGTCCAAATTCAGAGTTTCAAGCTTTCTTTGTTCCATCACCCCTCTGCTGATACCTCCTGGATGGACCATCCTGGTGGGGACATGGTTTTTTGACCTGCCAGCAAAGCCACGTAATGTGCCTGTTAATGTTTTCATCCTGAATTACAGAAATGAAAACTGGCAGTGGTTTGCTTCTTGCATTTGCCCCTGTAGGCAAGATGGAAAGGAGTCCAAAGATGAGCACTTTAAGCAATCCAAGAAGATGCTCCTTATTCATAGGAAGCTCCATTACTTCAATTGAATGCTGGTGAATTGCAATCAATTACAGTTGGTTTTAATTTCTCAATCAGTAGTAATGAGATTACACTAGATCCTGTGTTCTCAACCCCTTTTTGTTATACAGTGGAAATCTAGACTTCCTTAGCCTGATGGCTCAAAATCAAAAGACAACCAACCTCTTCATTTACATTCACAGTTATCAAGCCCATCTTATGACAGTTATTTATGATTTGTTTTGCAACCAGGACAAAAGAGAAATTCATGGATCACTGGGTCCTACTGCCTGTATTTATAGACTGAGGCAAACACATATTTGCAGAACACACTGATGTGACTAAATCAATCCACTGGGCTATCTTGCCCTCAAAAGGCTTCTTAATGTTGCCGTGCATGCCTAGATTTTTGAAAAGCCAACTGCAATCCCCACATGCTGAGGCTGCACCCTGGGTGAAGCTCTGTGTGGTGCAGCAACATTGCTCCTGCAGTTTGGATCCCAGGGATGCAGGGAGCTCCTCAGTCACATCCCTCACAGCTCTGAGCTTTGCCAGCACCTTTAAAAGATGGTATTCTTAAGCACCCAAAAGAGGTGAAGGCATATTTACTCCCCACACACTTCTTTTTCTAATTACAGAAGTAATTAATGCCCTGTCTGTTGAAACACAATGAAATGAATTTGCTGAAAAATGCACTTTAGGCCTGTTCAAGGTGAGATGAATTAATTAAAACACCAAGTAAATTCAAACAAACATATACAGAATTCAACTCAAAATTATCTGAAACAGCCAGTGAATAGCTTCTCATTAGCAGTGTGGAGATTTTTTCTCAGACTTTTCTAAAATAGTTCTCAAAAATAGATTAATATGTTTAAATAACATATTAACAACATATTCACTTAGCAGTTCTTCTAAAAAGAAGTATGAGTATTTCCAAAATCACCTATGTAATTTTTTCCTAGCATTTCCTAGAACAAATAGTTTAAGGGTTTAAGTAAAATAAATAAATTCTTCTTTTTCCTTCCCTTTGCAAAGGGGAAGAAAAGCCTAATAATTTGAAATGCCTGGAAACAATTTTTTCAGCAATGTTTTATATTTTTCAGCTAAAAGAAAAAGTTGCTATATCTTCACTCTGACTCTCTAGAGAATGTACTTCAATAATTTTTATAAGTGGCTGAAGAACAGGCTACTGAGTTTGCCTCCAAATCTCAGGTTGCATAAATCAGAGGAGACCCATAAAAAGGCACTCAGTGGTTTACACAAGCTGTGAATCTGTCCCATTTTTCCTATAAATACATGCACTGGGATGTCACATACACTTCCACGTGCTAATGGCAGTGTCATATTAATGCTGTGAAATCACACTTGTGAGACACAGATTTAAATGTTATTGGATTGGAAGGATTTTAGAGCATAGCACATAAGTTTTGAAGGCCTTTTTTTGGCTGAAGGATAAGGAAAATGGACAGTCCTTTACACTTTCATTTGTGACTCCTCTGTCAATGGTGATTGGCTGTGGCTTATCACATAATTCAGCTGGCAACTTCCCAAACCCCAGTGAAACCAACAGAGAAAATCACCATGAACACTTTGGGGCTAGAATTATGAGTTTTGGTAATGAATATTTTAAGCTCCTTTTGCAGCTCTCATTCCCAGGGTAGAAATGGATTTAAAAGACTGGCTGGGGATCCTGACGGGCTCTGACATCACTTGAGCTGTCATGCTCAGCAAAACCATCTAATTACACGAGTTCTAAAGTCCTGCAAAACCTGCTGGTTCCATGGGCTGAGCTTAGGAGTTAATGTAAGTCTCTTCTTTAGATCATCTCTCGCCTTGCATTTTGTCTGAACTGCTTTTTGTTGTTCTACATTTTGATGTGTTTAATTAATTAATCCACTTAAGTGCTGTTAGCTTCACGTCAGATGGAGCTCTGTTGTTGTGAGATGGGACTGAGCTGTGATGCTCTGTCCATGAGCAGTGGACAAGACTGTCTGGGTGTTTGAATTTTGACTCTTTTTCATTATTCCACTGAGAGGTAGGAGAGCCTTGTGCAGACCTTGGAGATGGCTTTTCCCACAGCACAGCTGTTTTCCTTGGTAAACCTGCATTGTCCCCAGAGGGGAGGCTGGATCTGATGTCTCACAGGCTTTGGCTTCAATCTCCAGTTTTACCAACTGTTATGCCATTTGACATCATCATAATTAAGGGCCTTCATTTTTCCCCCCCACTTTGTGGGCTTGAAATTAGGCACCTAAATTGATATATGGGCTTTTAAAGGCATGGCCTGATTTTCAGGAACCTAAGTACTGCAATCTCCATTACTTTTCACATTAGCACCCTGAAAATCAGTGGCCAAAGCTCCTTACTCTGTATTTCTCTGATTTAAGAGTGAAAGCAATTGAGAAGGGAAATACTTGCATAACAAAAACTAGTGCAAGTAACTTCCCCATATCTGCACTGCTCCTCTCACTCTTGCACACATAGCCCACATTTACCACATTTGCATGGATTTTTCCATTCCTAATGCTCTGCGCAGCTCCCAAGCCCAGAGCCTGCTTGCTGCAGGTGGGAAAGAGCATCCAGGCTCATGAACCTGCATGCCCCAGTTATCCCCCTGATAACCCAGAGCTGTTTCTCTGTCACAGCATGTCACCATAAAATAGCAATGGAACGACTGGGAGTGGGCGAGGTGTTTATGTCTTCTGAGCCTCAGACAAGACCAGAAAAAGAAAATGAACTCAAAATAGAGCTTGAGATGCTCCTCTTGCAGAGATGGGAGATGTTCCTCACTGCAATGTGGGAGTCATCCAAAAGTGAGGAATAGACCCTGCACAAATCTTTAAGGTTGGAACTAATCTCATGTTTCCACTCTGTAATCTAGGACCATTAAATATTTATGCTGTTGGAATAAACACAAAGGAAATTAATACCTGTTCAAATGAAAAGGATCAAGCTAGGATGGAGGCTAAAAGCAAAACAGAACAAAATAATCAGGCTGGATTTTCTTTGTCTTTTTATTCTCAGCTTTCCTTCTGCTAATGTGTTATTTTACCCTCAATACCTCCGACAATACCAGCTGCTTTGATCCCTAAGGCTTATTTGCTCCTTAAGTCAGCAAGTTTGCAACAGCTTAAATAAACTTGGAAAGGTTCAAAGACCAAAAGGAGGGAGAAAATATACTTTTAAAAGACATGAAGTAAGGAAGGCATGTGTTTCTTAATGACTTTCCTGGAGGCATTATCTCTTCTTCCCCCACACTCCTCCTCCTCATCTACCTTCCTTCTGTTTTCTGGCTTAAATTAGACTGTAAGATCTTCTGGAAGTGAATGCATCCTTCCTGTGCAATGTGCCATGACCTTCACTGGAGCCCCTGGTAATACTGGCACTCATTTTCCATCTGTTGTCAAGGGTACATTTCTGGTACCTTGCAAAGAAAGCAAAAAAGACCAGTTTACACGTGATGTATTAATTCCCATCACCACACTGCTCATTCCTTGCCTCCAGACACTCCTTTTAAAACGCAACAGGTATTTTCCATGCGTGCCAATGGAGTGGAGAGGCTGTGGGCAATCAGAACAAGCCCAAACAAGTTATGGAAACTGCAGGAACTGCTTCTATACACAGTGTAATTCATTACCTGTTGCGTTCTGCTGGTGGCAGGATTATGTCTGTCACAGCCTGAAAGGAGGACTGAGGAGGTGCCACATGAGTAGGATATCACACACGTTACAGTGTCCTGAAGCTGCAGTTGTAAAAAGCAGCTGAGTGTAGGTGTGGGGAAGGAGGAACAAATGCACTGGAGATGAATTGATTTTCTTTGAACATAACAAGGGGTTTTGTCCATGACAGCAGTGAGATTAAGGCCGTGTTTTACCTTGAGTTATGGCCCCTTCTCACCCTTGTTTTGGACAGTGATGCAGATACTGCACTTCCATATATTGCAGACTTCTGCCCTTCTCCAGCTTTCTCAGAAGTTGAATGCTAAAGGCATAACCAGGCAGCTTTGCCAGGCTCCCAGGACTTCAAACGCCTCAAGTGAGGCCACACAGTTTTAAAACACAAATTCTCCAGCATTGCCAAACTTTGTCATCCTGCAAAACACCCAGGGAGGGTTAATGCTGTTACAGACTTGGGATTGTAGCTTTCCCACTAAATGGAGGGAAAAAAAAAAAAAAAAAAAAAAAAAAAAAAAAAAAAAAAAAAAAAAGTTGAACATTGTATTTGCTGCCAGTACTCAAGCCTGGCTTAAGATGCTCTCCACTTTATCTCCTCCCATGCACACAGTACCAGACAGGCCAGGCTGGACTGGTGGCACCACAATCACACAGTGTCAGCAGTCTGGCAGTGAGATGCCACCATGCCATCCTTTCTCCAGGCCCCTCACCAGTCTCTGGACAGCAGGCTCCACTCTCTTCTTCCAGAATTTGGGAAATCTGGTAAAGATTAAAATAAATTATACTTGTTTTCTCACTAGCAAATCCAGGAAAATTCTTTATTTTGTTTCCTGGCAGAACACGGTTTGTTAAATTATAATTGTTTGCATTTCGAGTAAACTGGTTTTGTGGAGGGAGGTTGCTCACAGTCCTGAAGGATGATAGCATCTTCCCTTCTCCTTGGTGCTTGAGGAGAATAGGGAGTCTCTGTTTCACCTCATGTGGCATCCAGCATTTTGCCAGGTAGCCCACACACATTGCTGGCTACTGCTGATTCATTTCATTTATAACTTCTGCTCATCCAGTTTGCATAAAGGAAAAGCACTGATGCACACAGCTATGGCAGGCAGGGAGCAGAGAGGCACTAGGAGACACAAACCTCCTCAAAATCTACAGAAAAAATGGTGTTTATATATATATATATATCCCTGCTACACCCACTAAGGGAACAGTCACTAGTCAATCTGAAATCATTACAATCCTGTCCCCATGTGCAACCTGTCAAGGGGTTGGAAGTAGATGATCTTTAATGTTCTTTCCAACCCAAACCATTCTATAGTCCTATTCACGAGCATCTTTATCTAAACAGATTCTGATTAAGAACCTTCTGCACACAAAAGCCCATCCAACTCTCTTCTTGTAGAAGCAATTCCTGGAGCTGGTCTTAATCCAAGGCCCTCCAGCAGTAGAAAGTTATTGTGTATTAGAACCACATGTACATCTTTGGTAGATCATGTCCAAAAATGCTGGGAACAACAAACATTCACATTCAACCAGTAGCCACCAACTTTGTTATAAATATTTGTATAGGAAAACAGGCACAAAACCTTTGTTTGCAGTACAGCAAAGCAATCAAAATTAAGGAATTTTAAAGTGCATATGTAGCATTTGTTAGCTGAAAATCTGTTCTTGAAGTGACAAATCCTGGGTTTAGTTACAGTCAGACAGTTTGATTCTCCTGAGGTGAACTCAAGGATTCCACATGATTGCTAGCAGCAAAAAAAAGCTCTCATGGTCCATTCCCAGCAATGGCCAAGTAAATGCACTAAAGGTTCCCAGTACATTCATTAAGTCAAAATATGACTGCACAGCTCCAGCTTCACCCAGTCTCATTCTTTGGTTTACACTACGTTCACATCACAATCCACAGTCCTTCAGAGCAGACCAAAAGAGCTTCATTGGCTGCACCATACCCTTCCTGATATTTTCATGAGGTGCTTATACAGAAAATAATGGCCCAGAGCATAAAAGGAGCCAGAGCCAGCAGACATTTCCCAGCTTGCATATTTTCCATGTGCATTGCATGGCCTGGCTGCTGGAGCCAACTTCTCGGGTAAACACAGCTCCTCAGGATCCTGTTCCCTCTGGTTTGTGCCACGAGTTCTCCCTCAGGCCAAGGCATTTTGGCTGAAGCTGTCTCCCTTCTTTTGCTGCAGGGCAGGAGGGAAAAGCCTGAGGACCCAGCTTCTGATTCAGATTTGTAAGGGAGCTGGAGATCAGGCAGTGGGATGGCAGGAAATGGGCACCACCCCAACAACACAGAGTCAAGAACAAATCCTTCCTGATATCTGTGGGCTCTGTTGGTTTCTCTCCCTTTTTCTCTGTCTGTTGGTGAGATAGAGAGTTTTGTAAATTTGTGTTGGGATTTTTTTCTAGGATCCTGAAGGAGAAGAGACTGGGCACAAGATATAATCAGCCTGCCATCCATCAAACAATTGGCAGAGGCTAAGGATTAGTGATCAACCCACAGATGGACAATTGTTCCTTGAAGCATCAACATTTTTCATCTTCAGTGCAGCAAGATGCTTTTGCAGATCCCAGCTTTACCTTCCCAAGCAAAAGGCAGGGCTGCACACTAAAGTAAGGGAAGGAAGCAGCCTGTCCTTGGAGGACAGGGGTGTGCCTACTGACACAGCCAGGGTGACCTGGCCAATGCCCTAGAGAATGAGCTGAATCAAGAAATTAGACTTTAATACATACAAAATTAATGGAGAAGGGAATATTTTTTAACCCTTCATTCATGACAATGCCCTTTATAGAATGGGTCTCCCCTGAACACAGTTCCCAGGAAACAGCTTAATGAACTCAGTCCTTGGAAAGAGAGGGGAGAACACTGATGAACATCTGATCTCACATAGGGGCTGGCTGAAAAAATTAAACTTTTTTCCAATGAAGAAAACTAATGAACTGTAAAGAACACAAAATAAGCTGCAGATGACCAAATCTGGAATATTTCACATTATATGTAAGGAGACAAGGTTTGCTAAAGGATTTAACCTTTCCTCAGTACCCTGTCCTACCTACTTGCTTTGTCTATTTCCTTTGGATTTCATAATCTTGATAATTTCCTATTTTGGATGCAAAGAAAGAAGTAATAGTCACTTAGGGAAAACTGTATCAAACATGGGAGAGGAATTTTTTTCACTTCTGCTGCTTAATAACTTTAGGAATGTGGGTAAAACTATTTCTTTCTCTACTTCTGTTACATTAGTGACACATGTAGATTGCAGAGAGCTCCATTTGTCCCATTCCCCAGCATCTTTTTAAACTGCATGAACTTAAAGCAAGCTTTATTTTGAGACAGCCCCAAGGCAGTGTTGTATACTGACTGGCACAGGATTAGGTCATGCTTTGAAAAGCTCTTGAGACCCTCAGAACAATACCTCAAATGTGAGGCATCACCAGGCAGTTAGCCTTCCTAACCCTGCTGCCAGTGTGGGATTTGGCAGATTTGTTCAAAGAAAACCTGTGAGCATCCAAAAGCAGCATGTAGGAAGGAAAGGAACAGCAGGAACCCACAGAAAGGTATCAAAAGAGAAAAAGAAGCTGATACTTCTTAAAGACAACAAAAAAGCCTGTCTTCAGAGGGTATCCCAGAGAAAGGCACCCAAGGAGGCACTGAATAGGATGGGAGCAAGCCATAGCCTGCCTCCTTTCTGTCAGAGGCAGGCAGGGCAGAACTGGAAGGAAAGGGAGTCCCTTAAAAGCATGTTTGAAGGTTAAACCCATAGGATTAATTCCCACCTGTGTTAGAAACAGCTCCCTCTCTCTCCTTGCATCACTGTGTAGGGTGGTTTTTTATCAGAAATACATACTAATCTTCAGTATTGCCAGCCAAAGGATGGCCTTAGAGCAAGGAAATAGCTCAAATTAAACTTTGCTCCCAGCCTAAGCCAGACCTTGGTGCAGAGGGACTGCATCCACTGCTCAGCCTAAGTCCTGGGGACCACCCCAGCCCCCTGTAATCCCCTCAGAGCAAACTCAGAGCTTTATCCCCATCCCACCTGGCTGTGGCCCATCAGCACCCATTGACCACCTCAAATGCTCCTCACAGATAAACAGGGAAAGGCTCTTTTGTTCTCCTCCCCACAGACCTGCAGTAGCAGTGGCAGAGCCAGAGCCACAGGGAAACATTCAGAGTGTGCCTTCAAGGCAAAATGCACAGTTGCTGGGTAATTCAGTAACTCTTGGCCTGATTCCTGACAAATGAGACCTGGCCAAGTCCCTTCCATGGTGGCAACAAGATGTTATTGAAAGAATTATATCAACAGCTCTCAGGTTGTCTCCTTTGTTTATACTAGAATCTGGTAATGGACACAATTACACCAGATTAACTTTGGCATAGCTTTAGCATGAAAACAACATATCAGGGCCAAATTTTACTTCAAGTATAATATATCTATTGCCCTGCCTGTGCTTCTATTTATTTTGCTTGGACTGACAAACTTTAATTCAAAGAACGTAATTACAGCATAGCTTGCTGCAAGGGTTTTCAAGACTCTATTTTTCATTTGAAGGGAAAGTAAGTTTACTTCTCATTGAGTTTAACTATGAAGGTTAATTTTCTTTGAGTTAAAGGAGTTTGGTTTTTGACTTGATTTCTATGCATTTGGGGCAACCAGCACAGCTGTGAAAACATAATTGTTCTTAAAAATTTCGGGATGTTCATCCTCATTTTCAAAATTGCTTGCTCTTTTGTGTGCTTTCCTAATTTCAGCTCGCTGAAGCGGCCGCTGATTAGCAACCACAGGTGCAATCCTTCTGGACTGTTCACTACCTCCAGCTCGAGCATTTCCAGCCACATTCTGCACTGCAGAAAATAGCCTCATTAGAGGCAAAAAGCTGATCTGTTAAAATAGCAGAGGGACCAGCCAGAGAAGCAGGGAGAGTTGTTTGCCCCATCAGAGCCAAGGGGAAATTTGCCCTTACATCAGCAGGGAGAGGGACCAGGGAGAGGCAGAGGACATGCAGCTCTGTGGACCCACGGTGTCAGGACTGAAAGATTGGCAGTAACCTGTTATTTATGAGCCATTAATATAACTAATAATTGTACAGCAGCAGCATCCCCAGGACCTCACCCCTCTGCAGCCTCAGGACAGGACAGAGGCTTTTCTCTGTGAATACACAGAGGTGAAGTGATGCCCCTGTGAGGGTGCTGAGGCTTTGGGGGACACCCCAGTGAGGCACAGGGCAGTGTCCAGAGCTGTGACTGTAATGAGCACATAAATCATCCCTAACGACCCCTGAGCCAGGCAGCCTGTGTGGGGGACAGCGAGCTGGCCCACGCTGCTGTGGCTGCTGGAGAAAGGCTTCAGGTTGCAGTGAGCACAAATGGCTCTTTCACACGTCTCAGCAGATGTTACTCATTTTCTCCTCATCTGACTTTAAGATTTGGCTCCATTCTTTCCCTGTTCCCAAAGCCCATCAGTTGTCCTAGAAACCTCTCCCAGCTCTCCATGGGCAATGGGCTATCCCAGTGTTCAGCAGGGGCTGGCCCATCTGCAGGCATCCCACTACTCCAAATCCTCATCTGGATTGCTTCTGTCTTCCCCACTGAAACTCGCCTCATCCACTGGCCATTTCCGCTGCTCCACTGCACGTGGTGCTATTCATCAAGGTGCTTCTCCTCCTGCACAGCCATGAGCTCTCCAAAATACTTAAGGACATTTGCAAAATTTGGATGGAGGTTAGGAATAGCAAGCAGGACCAGATGTTCACTGGGAAAGACTAACACTGCACCTCTGTAACACAATGTCCAAGGCTCACCCCTGGACCATGGGAGGATGAGGAGCAGCCAGCAGGGACAGTGCAGCTGTTCCTGGGATGGAGATGCACAAGGGCATCATCTGCACAGCCCTGACAGCCACACAGCTTTGGCTGAACAGTCATCCAGGTGAGTAGGAGTCTGAAATTCACAATTCACTTTCCCATACCTATCTTTTAATTTCTTCTAGAGATCCCAAGGAAAAAAACAAACAAAAAACAAAAACAAACAAAACAAACAAAACAAACAAACAAACAAACAAAAACCAGACACAACAACAACAACAACAACAAAATAGCCTTCAAATTTTTTGCCATGTTGATAGCTTATGCTCTATGGCACTTTGTAAAGGGAAAAGATACTATGAGCAATTTCTTAGAAATGGATTGCTGACAATACATGTGTGTGTGGTTTAGCTCAGATCTACATACCAGTTGTGCACCATATGACACAGGAGTCACTAATCAATCTATAACTCAAGAAAAACATTCCCTATGGATTCTGCTTGTTATATTAAGCACACAGATCACCCAGAGTCACTTGTCACCACCAGCAGGTGACATCAAAATAAATCATCCATGAAAGCTGCAATGCTCAGACTCAGAGCCCAGGGTGGGTGGAAGAAGATCTGATTCCTCTCTGTTCAGGGAGCAAATGTTTGCCTGCCCTGGTACTTGAACCCCCCATGCTCAGCGAAGTGAGGGGATCTTCCCAGCCTGCAACATCCCAAGCACACATTCTCAGCA
Source organism: Phylloscopus collybita (assembly GCA_027886175.1). Taxonomy (NCBI): domain Eukaryota; kingdom Metazoa; phylum Chordata; class Aves; order Passeriformes; family Phylloscopidae; genus Phylloscopus; species Phylloscopus collybita. The sequence goes on along the minus strand of JAJNNQ010000019.1, from coordinate 6,402,805 downwards.
ATCCACAATTTCACGAGAAATCCTGAGATGAAAGTAAACTCCACAGTAAGGTGTGTTCATGGGAAAAACAATTAAATGTTAACACGGAAGGAGGAAACTGTCCATATAAAGTACATGTTTTACTCCAGCTCAAAGTTCTCCAGAGGCAAGCTGAGAAAAGCCCTGGGATCCAAAGTAGTAAAATAAAATCAATCAGAACCACAGTTAATCAATATGTAACTCAAGTTTACAGCAGAACTTTCACATGGAGGAAGATGCTTACGAAATCACTTTCTTACTGCTCCACGCTTGTATGAATGAGAAAAATACAGCTCAAGAATAGCTTCAGGTAATCAAACCCCAGCTGTCAGAACTAAGAGCTGTGTCCAACCAGTGATTTGTTTTTCTCTGTGGAGAGATTTGTGGTGATCCTCAACACTAGAAATGTGCCCACCAATTACTTGATTTATTGGCATGCCTCCATGCCACCAGAAACCCCGCAGTCACCAGTGAGGGACAGCACATCCCACTGTCACTCTTGCAATATTTAACAAGGAAAACATTCAGCAATACCTTGTGGCTGTCATTTAATGAAAAATTGTGAATATTTCACAAGCAGGAGAGCAGATGTTTGCCATACTCCAACCCAGAAATTAGGAATGCATGAAAGGTGAGCAGAGCCACATACAAGCTCAGAAAATTACCATGTGCAAATTACCATGTGCAAATACAACTTTGCTCCAAAATCACCAGTTTTGATGACAACCCTCAGCTCTGCTGTTGGCTACAGAAACTCAAAGACTCATAGAATCATTAAGGTTGGAAAAGACCTACAAGATCATTAAATCCAAGCTTTGATAGAATACCCCCCCATGCCCACAAAAATCATACTGCAAAGTGCCACATTTACTCAATTTTTGAATTCTTCCAGGGATGGTGATTTCACCACTACCCTGGGCAGCCTCTTTCAGTGTTTAACCACTCTTTCAGTGAAGAAATATTTCCTAATATCCAACCTGAACCTCCCCTGATGCAACTTGAGGCCATTTCCCCTTGTCCTGTCTCTGGTTGCCTGGGAGCAGAGACCAATTCCCACAATCTCTTTTCCGGCGGTTCTGAGTGCAGTCGGGTCTCCCTTGAACCAACCTTTCCTCAAGGCTGAACAACCCTATCTCCCTCAGCCACTCCCCACAGGTGCTCCAGACTACTTCACCATCTGATCCTATCCCATCATGTTACCACACTGTCTTGGGTTATTAAACCAAAAATGTGTGTTCTATTTCATCTGCTAAAAGCAGCTGGGGAGATGTTTTTTCTTTATCTCTTGTAACTCTGGGGTGAGGGGGGCGGGTGCCTTCTGATAATGGACCAGCTGTTAAAACCAGGTGGGGCATTGTTTCTTATCTCTGTCACCACCCGTCCTCCCTCTGGGGGATATCTTCTGTTAATGGGCCATTAAGGCTCACCAAGGACAGGACACATTCCGTCATCCCATTGGGAGATGCTCCACCCAGTGGGAGGAGCCAACCATTCCTACCCAGATAAAAACTGAGATGTAGGAACACAAAGTATCTGGTTCCACCAGATTCCCAGAGGAAGACTGGACCCTTCTCACCATCACTGGACCCTTTTTCTCTCAGGATCATCTCTGCTCCAACAGAACCACATCTGCCACTCCAGCAGGACTCACTTTCGGACTGCTTCCAACACCCTGACCAACAAGGTGTCAGATTGTAGCTCTGGCTCTGTCAGGGTTTCTAGGATTGTTGTTTGTTTGGTTGGTTTACTACTACATTTGTATTGTTAATATTCCTAGTAAAGAACTGTTATTCCTATTCCCAAATCTTTGCCTGAAAGCCCTTGATTGCAAAATTATAATTTGGAGGGGGTGGGGGGTTTACATTCTCGATTCCAAGGGAAACTCCAGCTTTCCCTGGCTGATACCTGTCTTTCAAAACCAATACACACACCAAGGAGCATGTTTCTGTGGATGCACTTCCTGACACCCCTGCGGATGTGGCGCTGCAGCTGCAGCCCCAGCGCAGGGAAACGCCACACATGGCGCCCTTGGTCTCCAAAAAAAAGGAATTAAAAGGGAACCATTTCCCCAAACAGAGGCAGGGGGGAACCATCAGAAACAAATTAAAATCAAAACATCTTTTCAGCAGGAAACAGTGGAACAGGTGGAGTAACATTTTTTACTGGAAACTGCTAAACGTACCAATTAATTTTGAAGGGGTTTAAGTGGATTAAGCACTTTTTTACTGGAAAATATGAAGAAAAAGTCGTGAATCACAGCAATACCTTCAGAATTGTCAATGTATTTTTCTAGAAGCCTGTTTAGAAATCAAAGGAAAAAATCCAAAATGTCTCAAACTGGACTATAATCTTTCTGTTGCATAAATAGTATCAGTGTCCCCATTACCATGCCCAGAAATATTAGGGGGAGGTAAAAACCAAACCTTTGTTTCTACACATCAAGTTGGTCATTTTTTTTTTGAACAAGAAAAGAATTTGACTGAGACCAAAATTAGCCATGTAAGCAATTTGTGGTGCTCTAAGCACAGAAAGATTTTTGAGTTCATCTGTATTTTGAAAGCTGTACAGATGATTAAATGCTTAGACAGACCAGTGTGTAATCCAACCCTGTTACCACACAGAGGTAGTATTATTAAAAGTAGGAAATCAGTGTGCATCTTTATTTGTTTTTTTAACACGAGAACATGGAAGTCCTTTCCCACAAAAATGTGTAGTGTTTAAAAAATATTCATCCAACGCTAGGAAATGGAGTAAAACATGAATAGAAAATATGTAACAATCCAATTCAATTTTAGGAGCACTTAGGGTGAGGGTTTTTTAGTATTTTTATATGCTTGCTTAGAAGCCTTTTATCTACATTGTTTCCTGCCAGAAAGAGAATTGAGAAGTGCCTTTCCGGTAAGGCTAGGAAATCAATTTAATTTTTCCAAAAGGAAATTAAAAATACTCCACAGCAATGAAATTTGCCCACTGCAAATATTGATTTTGCAAAGGGACATTCTCCTTCACAAAACTATCCAGAAACATTCTGCTCAGCTCCACTTATCATCATTGCCTTCCCTTCCTTTCACATTTTATATAACACTTCATGTTTTCTTATTCAAAATTGTCATGTTCCTCCCAAAATAGTGCTATGTTTAGAGAGGTTATAAGGAGTAACTAATAAAATTGTGGTTATTTAAAGAGTACAAGATAAATATGACACGCTTTCACAAATAGAAAGCAGCTGGAAGAAAACTAACAGTGTCAGGGTTATGTGTAAACTCCATTTTCCTATCAAAAATAATGGAAACAGAAAAAGAACTGAGAAAAATTCACTGTTTGCTTAAACTTGCTTAGACTTCTTGCTGCTGATTCTGGATGTGGCTCATACAAGAGACAAATTGCTTCACGTTTCCAGGCTTTGCTACTTGGATCTCAGCAAGAAATTTCTGATTTTTTCCTTAGTAGCTTGAATCTGTTTTCTTTGGCAGACCCATTGCAATTGTGAAAGTATTTTGTCACTGAATGTGAGCAGGCTTTCTTTTTCACTGAGTGACCCAAACCCCTGAGATTTTAACCTGTTTGTATGTGCTGAGTACTTGCTCAGTGGGAACTTTGGTTCTGTGAGGAACCTAAGACTTTTCACACAAGAGCATGGTGGTAGAAGAGCCATCTTTGCACAGTCCTTAAAGAGGAAATGAGGGGCCAAAACCTCCAAAAACTGAGCCATCCTAAAGGAGTTGTCTGGGAGGGAAGGAGAGAAACAAGGCATAAGTTCAGTCTTATCTTGTTCATTCCCACCTGACAATAGCTCTAAGTTCCAAACATTGCCATCATGCATCTGCCACAGGAGCCACCCTTGTGGAAAGGGTTAAAAAAGCCCCTCAAGTAATCAGACACGAGCTGCCTCAGGGCACTTCAGCTGTTGAAGTGCAGGTGTCACTTATGGAAACCTCACAAAATACAATGTTTTTCCTGCCACCAGTACTAAAGCCCACAAGGAATTACTCTCACACTTACAACCAGATGCTGCAATCAACCTCACTCAGAGAACAGGGGGAAGGATCCAACTCATCTCACAGTTTGCCTTGCCTTGGGCCAAGGACACCAGAGCCACTTTGCACTCTGGGTGACACTGGCCATGCTGGAGCAGCACCAAGGATGCCAGAGGAGGAGCTGCCCACCTGCCTCCTACGGAAAGAGGGAGCCCATAGAGCCAGCTTGCTCTTACTTGTGGACTCCCATAGCAGCCAAACCCAACTGGTCCTATCCCTCCCTTGTTTGTTAAATATTTGACTACTAACTCTCAACGCCTCTACCATAAGGACTTTTTTTGAATTTAAACACAGCTCAGGTTCAGGAAACTCTGGCATCATGGGGCATTGCTCATCACCTGCTTTCTCTGGGTGATGCCCTGTTTCCTCTGCCCTCCTTCAAGTGATGGGTGAGGCTACAAACATGTATTTAAACCCCTGGGGTTTAAGTAGTGCTCAGGGGCTGCATCACTGCACATGATCAATCCATCCTTTTGCCCTTTCCCTGGGCATCAGGCACAGTAGGGCACAGTGCTGACCTGGGAAAGGAGAGGAGTGGCAGGTAGAGCATGGTTCAACAGTGTCCCAGCATCCAGACATCCCTCCCTGGCACTTGCTAGAGCTTTAATCAGGACTATCATCACTGGTAACCAATAACCCCATTTTCACAGGTCAGTACACCTCCATTTTCAGCTCATTTATACCCCTGTGCCCATGACTCCTTTCAGTTGTGTATGCACGTGGTACAAAGTTGAAATAAATCTTTTCGTTTAAAACAAGCTTGGTTTGTGTGTTCTGTGCCCCTGTGCTACAAAAGGCAGTTCTGTTCTGTACTCCTCCTGCACTGCTCCTGGCTCAGCCTTGTTCCTCTCAGGTGATTTGAGAGTGGTGCAGCATCTCAAGCCCAGGTGCCCAACCATGAAACCTTTGGACTTGCTCACAGATGTCTCCCCTGTCCAGAGGAGGAACTCTGTGTGTAATGTTCAAACACTACAGAAAAACCTCCTGTTTTTCTGTATCAGTATCTCCTCACTGGATAAAATGTAAGACAGCAGATTTCACGGGAATGAAAGAATAACTCTGGTTGAAAAGGGTAATAATATCCATCACCATGGGCTAAGATTCAAGTTGACATTGTTGCAAAGGCAATAAGACATGAGCTGTTTGCAGCCCACGTTTCTTAACCCAAACACAAAGCAAGGAGCATGGTGAGGAGGTGGGGGGGAGAGGCTGAAGGTGCCCTTCACCCACTTCTGCCATGTAGTGCCCACAAGATGGGTGTTCACAGTCCCTTTGCCCACATCATTTCCTGTTTTAAAGAAAGATAAATCCACCACAGAAGCCATGAGTACATGAGAGAAACAAAGCAACAAAATACTCGTTTGGCTTAGTCCCTGGAGAGGCCATGTTTTACTAAATTAATAATCTAGTTAGATCTGTTCAGCTTCAGCTTCTTAGGAAACTAATCCAGACAAGCCCAGAAGTACTAATAACATTTCAGTCTGGGCTTGAAGAGAGATTAAGGAACATTTATTTTGCTTCCAATATTTTCTGATTGCTCCTAACCTTTCACTGCACAAGCATCTAAATGAAGAAATATGAACAAAATGACTAAGTAGTAGGGCTTATGTTGAATTAAACTCCACTGAGGAAAAAAAAATCAAGTCAACCACAGGAAAACTGAACCACTTAACATTCAACAAAATAAATATACAGGAACATGCTGGGCTGTGCATGTAGAAGATTGGAGATTTATAGGTCCATATTTCAAAACTACTGCAATGAACTCCTTCATCTGCCACTTAAATCTTAGCTCCCGGCTCACCTACAACTCATAGAAGACTGTCAGATTTGAATTTTCCTGCTTTGATTGTTTTGGAGGGAGTTTTTTGATGCCTCAGTGTAAGCATGTTGACCGAGGTCATGGAAACCCCCCCAACCTGGATTTTTTTAACCATAGAAAAAATTCAACTTTCCCATAAAATCCTACTTTTGTCCTGAAAGCCAACATGAATATATCATGGCAAAGAAAAGTGGGAAGGCTCAGAAATGCAGATCTGGAATTCGGGTTGCTCTGACTGCTCTGCCCATGCCCAGGCTCAGGGAGGGAGCAGAGTGGTTTGGGACAACGCGTGAATGAGCGCGGTCGTGCAGGAAACGTCTCAAGGTGAGAACAGCAAGTGGCACTGGCTGGAGAATAAACCTTACCCAGGTTCAGGGCAGGGAGAACTGGGGTGAGGTGTTTGCTTTAAGCACCAGTGCAAAACCAGGTTGTTTAGAAAGTGCCCGAGTGCCACAGCCCAGGAAATCAATACCAGGAAGCAGCGAATCCACCGTTATCCACTGTTTGGTCCTGCTCAGATTTATTGGCTGATAAGTGGATCGTGCAAGCAGGTATAAAGCTGTAACAAGATTATATGTGAATGATAAGGAGGGTTTAGTCTCCAAGGAAGCACAGGGCAGCCGAGGGAAAGGCTGTGGTGATTAATGGCAGGGAGGCACGGCAGGGGCTCGCACAGCACTTGGCAGCGGGACAAAATGCAAAAGCTGGATGAGGTGGTGTTAGAGACATGAAAACAGAGGTGTGGAGCCAGTTTCACTTGCCCTACAATAGAGTGAGATAAATCATGGCTGTCAGCACCCACTGAGCCCTGGGGCCCTCATTTCTCTGCTGACCCTCTGTAGGTTTTTCCCTTGGCTGGTGCCTCCTCACAGAGCTGCACAGAGGAGCTGCAGCTACTGCATTTCATGGGGACAAACCCACAGTGAGTGCAACTCCTGCATGCCAAAGGATCAAAACGTTTATTGAGGCTATTACATTGATGATGCAAATTTCACCCTGTTTAAACAATTTCAAAACCTTAGAAATCCACAATGGGATGTTTTTTAAGGAATCAAATGGTGTGATTTTGTGCAAACTCATAGTGCAGGATTGAGGAGCACTTCCCAGCCCTGATATAAGTGTTTCACCTTTGCTTCCTTGTCCCCACATACTTTATTTTCACTGGGAAAGAAACCCAGACGTGCTTTGGAACAGAACTGCAATACCTGCATATATATATATATATATATATATATATATATATATATATATATGGTTAATCATATATTCATAGAATCATTTAGGTTAGAAAAGCCCTCTAAGAACATTGAATCCAACCCCTAACCTAGCACTGCCAACTCCCCACCAGACCATGTGCCCAAGGGCTCTGTCTGCGTGTGTTTTGGATCCCTCAAGGGATGGTCACTCCGCTACTGCCCTGAGCATCCTATTCCAATCCTTTTGGTGAAGAAAATTTTCCTTATAGTCTAAAGGACTATAAGGATCTAAATATTATTAATAGAATCCAAATAATCTAATAATATTAATATTAGAATATTGTGAGCCTCTGTCTTGGAAAACAAATGCTGACTTGTACAAAGCTGGTTCATGTTAATTCTGATTGAATTATATTGAACAATTGTATATATAATAGTTTATAACCTTTGAAGTCCTTAACACTCCACCTATTTTTGAACACTAATTGGCACTACTAATTTACAGGCAGAGACAGCAAGACAAGTGAGCAGCACACATTTTCCATATTGAGCCACAACCTGGGAATGGAAAGCTGCAGCCCCAGGCTGTGCTCCAGGCTGGGTTTTTCCCCAGGCTCTGTGGTGCCAGCCCAGTGATGTGTGGGCTGGAAACAGCCCCAGGAGCTTCAAGAACCTGGCAGTGACACAGTGGAGAGAAGCAAAGAGAGATACAGTGGACATCACCCTGGGAATAGAAGAAGAAAATTCTTCTGTAGGGGCAGAAAAGCACAAATAGATGCAGAAAAATCCCTTAGGGCTCTTTTTAGTGCCTTCATCCCCCGTCTCTCTAAAGGAAAGCTCCAGTCACGGCCACAGGCTCTACTTCAAATTCTTGTGGAGGTGAATAGCCATGTGCACAGCAGAGCCAATATCAGACCTTCACATCTCCAACATGTCATGGGAAAAATCAGTCAGATACAGGTGCCAGGCCTGTCACCTGCAACCCATCAGCTATAAGCCCACTGTTAAGTTAAGCTGAAATTATCCATAAAGATGAAATATTTATTGTGGGAGAAGAGAGAGACAATGCAACCCCACAACCTCATTTCTGTAAGCACAAGGCAAGAACTGATCACGTTATCAGGTTACTAAAATGTTGCCTCAGTGCAGGGTGCCTTCATCATGCCTGAAGTGATTGCACATTTGATCTGCTCTAGAGAAGCAAAATGTATGGAGGTATTTAACATTGCTGACATCTGTCTTAGTACATTATATGGTGTTTTTTAATAAATCAGGTTCCTCACTCTAGGACACAAGTTTTAACATGAGAAACAAAGAGCTGAGGAAAGACATCCACATGGACTTCAGCTGAGTGTTCATCAAACCCAAGGGTGCTGGGCAGCAATAGCCAGAGCTATCAGCAACCTACCCATGGTCGTAAAAAATGTTTTGACAAAAATTAATACAGAAAGGGATTTGTCAAGTTAGTTTTCCTTCACAGGTCAGAATTAAGGGTGATTTATAGTGTGTGTCTTGAATGAATTAGGGAAAGACACAAGATTTGGCTGGTGAGTTTGTTAGAGGTATGCACTGAGAAGAACCAGAATATTCTACAGCAGATGGAATTAGGCTGGCTTATATGTCCTGAAGATCTCACACATGGTTTATACTGTTCAAAACATTCCCCAACAATGAGCAATGCCCTGTCAATTCCATCAATCCCATGTCCAGCAAATTCCACCATGAAAATTAGTGAGGGGAAATTGTTATTTCTACTTCTCCTTTTTTTTTTTTTTTTTTTTTTTTTTTTTTTTTTTTTTCCCTTGGTTGGCTTCTGTTAGCTCTGTTAGCTTTCAAGCAAGCTGGATGAATCATGGTGTCATCAGAGAGGTGAATATTGATATCTAAACAAGAAATTGGTTCTATTGCATCTCTTTTTTTAGTCTAGTAAGGAGCAGTACCAAGTGATCTTTGCACGTCCAGAGAATGACAACAGAGCTGGGGCAGGGTCTGGAGCACAAGTCTGGTGAGGAGCAGCTGAGGGAGCTGAGGGGCTCAGCCTGGACAAAAAGGTGACTCAGGAAGGACCTTCTCACTCTCTACAACTCCCTGACAGGAGGTTGTAGCCAGCAGGAGACCAGATAACAAGTGGCAGACCAAGAACAAACAGCCACAGGTTGTGCCAGGGGAGGTTTAGGTTGGATACAGCAAAAAATTTCTTCACCAAAATGGTTATCAAGCCCTGGCACAGGGTGCCCAGGGAAATGGTGGAGTCACCATCCCTGAAGGAATTTAAAAGCTGTGTAGATGCATCACATGGGGACATCACTTGGGTTTAGTGGTGGCTTTGGCTGCTCTGGGGAAATGGTTGGACTCCATGATCTTAGAGGGCTTTTCCAACCTCAATGATTTTATGGTTCCATGATTCTAACAATTCAAAGCAAAAGCTGTGCCTGTTAGGAGGCCAGGAGAGCACTAGAGGATCCTTTTGAAGCACGAACACACTAAAACATGTGCCTGCCCTGTCCTGCCCTGTGTGGACTTGAGGGGTTGGGCTCCCTGGGTTGGTGCAGGGCTAAGATCTCCCCACCATGGTCTGGGCATGCAGGAGCAGACCCAACTGCTGCCTCAGTCATTAGGATTATTGTAATTTGCACCACAGTTGTCACTTTGCTTCTTTCCACTCCAACTTTTCTCCTTAAGTGTAAATCCAGCTGCCTTGCCCTCAAAGTTGTCTCCTAGCAGCAAAGAACAGAAGCTAAAGAATGCTAAAGGGCAACTTGTTTTATCATGCTCTAGCTCTAGATGGATTTGTGCAGACAGAAGCACAAATTACAGCTTAAAACAGTGGTGTTGGCTTTGAGAAAGGAATTACTGCACCTTTTTCACCATCTATTCTCATCAGCCAGATTCTCTGCTACTCCAAGTGTTACATCCAAGCAAATTACACAAGGGCAGGGATGAAGTACAGGGCTGTAATGAAAATCCCTAGTGTGTGTTATACCCAGTGGACAGAGGTCAGCCCAGAGGGCATGGAAGTAAATATAACAGGCTTTAAAAGTGACAAAGGTGTGCTACATCTGTGAATGGCTGCTGCTTCTCCATCCAGAGTTTAAAAAACAAACAGAAGAGAAAATTCTAAGAAATACCCTGAAACTTCAAACACCCTTGGACCTAATCAAGGGGTTGAATGGAAGGGTAAGGAGATGGTCCCTTAGCTTGAACTGGAGCATTTTAAGAGCTTTTTTAAAGAAAAACAAGGCCACCCTGTCCTGCACATACAAGTCAAATTAATAATAACATTCTTATCTGATATAACCCTCCTGACCAACTAGCGCAATCATGGATACAAGATCAAGCCAGTGTTGTGGGAAAGGCAAACCTGTCCTGGATTTTTCCTTCCTGCATCCAGCCTTACCCCAATAACTTACTTGGAGCAATTTACGTGCGAAAGAAATTAATACGTTGGGTACAACGTGGGTTTGTTTGGGTAGAAACATGTCTAAAGGCTGTGTGGGCTGCTTCTCATACTTAGAAACTTTATTTGCTCTTCAAGAGCATGAAAGGATTCAATTTTCACTTCCAGACAGCATTTCCCAGGAGACTTTCTTCCGCTGCCCCGCTCCGGTGAGGAACATCAAGAACCACTGCAGACCTTTGAAGAACTGGCCAATAATTTCAACATCTCCTTGGCAAAAACAGACCCTGCAAGGCAGCCATCCCACCTGACAGCTCCAGAGCAGAGGGGTGGGCTGTGCAGGGAGCAGGGGCACAGCTGCATTCGCAGCAGAACAGCCTTTCCCAAGACAGGCACTAAATGCAATTAGAGAGAACAGAAAATCTCAAGTATAAGGTATCAAAACAAAACACGTTCAAAGTCTGGAAGCCAAGTGTGGGGCAAGGCTGGGATTGTTTGGAGCTGGCCTCCTTTCTGCTGGCACCCTCTGCTTGCAGACACAGAGAGCAGCGTGGTTTAAAAGCTTTTTTTGTTTTCGTTGTTCTCTGTTTCCGTGGGGAGTCTCAGTTTTTGGAGTTTAGCTGCCTATTGTTAAAGCCAAGGTATTCTCACTGCTGAAACGTGGCTCCTTTGTCATCAAAGCGCCATATCCATGGGAAGTTTACTGTGCTGAGGGGAAGAGACACTGCCTGGTGTCTTTTGTCTCTTTGGTATAGCTGAAGTCACTGCTAGGGGGGAGAAAAACCCATTCAGACACCTGGAAGGGTGTCTCTGGAGAGAAATATGCCTGATCTAGTGGATATCACCAGCAAACATATGCAAAGTACCAGAGATACAAATGCTAATGAAGAATTTATGAAGGTAGAGATGTTCATTAGAGAGACATCAGTCTCAAGAAACTCTGACAGTAGCATAAGGATAAATCATTCATTTTAGCCTCTGGCAGCAGTTGCCTGCTACCAGCCAGGTGGCCGGGACATCAGACCAAGGGCTTGTACATCAGGGAAGGAGGAAAACTGGAGTGTTTGTGCACCCCCAAAGAGGAGGTGATTTGGCAGCACTGTGTGTCTGCAAAAACCTTGAATCTTTGCTCATCAAAGGTCAGTGCTGGCTGGCGTTGATCACCAGCCATTGACTGCTGGTGCCCCAAGGACCTGTTTACCCAAGAACACAGAAAGTTCCTGTTCAGCATCCAGTGCAAGAGTTTTCCCATTGACTTCCACCTGGGCAGAGGCTTGGTGGTTGCAGAAGAAGACAGGGAGTGTAGGACCCATACAGAGCTCAGCAATGACCTGGAGCTATGGAGTGGGCACAGCAAAATGATTTCAAATAAGAAGAAACAAAATTACAGCCCTAGGGAAATATGGGAACCAGAGCTGCTGCTGGAATGACGGCTCATAGAAAGTACTTCTTTCTCTGAGGGCAAGTCACTTGGGACACAAAGTGCCAAAGCCACATCTAACCTGAAGTCCCAGAAAGGATCTGCTGGATCTGTTCTATAGCATGAGGGCTGTGACTCCTGAAGCAGCACTGAAATGCTGGAAGGGAAGGACAGAGATCCTTTTCTCTGTCTTGGTTCTGAGCATCTGCCACTCTGCTCCATGAAACAGCCTGGAGAGGGGAGGTGTGTGCAGCTCAGCCCCCCTGAGATGCTGAGAGCCATCCCCTGGTGAAGCTGACCCTGGACTTACAGCTCCAATAACCCAGCCCTCCAGCCCTGTGGGAAGCCACACTCTAGCAGATGCCACAGCTATGTGTGGTTTCTGAGAGCTCCAGGGGAGGGGACATCCAGCAGTGTCCCACCACTTGTACCTGAAATGGATTGTTTCCTTCTGAATCCCTGCGGGGGACCAGTTTCTATCACAGGTTTCATCTTCGCAGTCATGAGTTACCCAAATCTGTTAAAAAAATAAGAGAATATTTGATCCCCTGAAGGGCAAATTTCCCAATTCACCATATGAAATAAGCTGTAAAGCAGCAATTCCTTTGATTTCTCATTTCCTTTTATTTTTTCCATTGATCTCATCACGTTCTCTCATTGTCTCATCTTATAGAGCAAGGCAAGAGGACAGCTAATCTGTTTTCCCTCTGCTCTTCTTAATGTCTTCTTGATTGAAATTCATGTTAACTCTTAGACACCCTGATCTCTGAGAGTATCCATAAAGCCACATCTGTGTCTAGAAAATTCTGCTGCTCTGAGACTTCTCTTCCAAGCTACTGAGCTCTGGGGAGCTCTCAGGAATGGGACAGATACTTGCATAAGCCTTAGCAGGCATCAAAAGGAATGCTGGCTGCTGAGTTTCTCCAAAATTTTCCTTGGGACAGAGCACTGACCTGACACAGGGGATGAAGAAGGACAGAAGAGGACTTCACAGCCACCTTATCCTTCCAAAGATGAGCTGTGTCTTGGTTTGGAAAGACAGGCATCTGCCAGGCAAAGCTGGAGTTTCCCTCAGAATGGGGAATGTAAACCCCTCACTCCTGCCAAATTATAATTTTGCAATTAAGGGCTTTCAGGCAAAGATTTGGGAATAGTTCTTTACTAGGAATATTAAAAATACAAATATAGTAGAAAACAAAACCACCCGACCAAACAAGCAAACAAACACCAATTTTGGAAAACCCTGACAGAGTCAGAGCTACAACCTGACACCCTGTTGGTCAGGGTGTTGGAAGCAGTCCAAAAGTGAGTCCTGCTGGAGTGGCCGATGTGGTTCTGGTGGAGCAGAGATGATCCTGTAGAACAAGGGTCCAGGGATGGTGAGAAAGGTCCAGTCTTCCTACAGGTATCTGGTGAAGCTGGATGCCTTCTTGTTCCTGTGTCTCAGTTTTATCCAGGTAGGAATGGTTGGTTCCCCCCACTGGGTGGAGCATCTCACAATAGGAAGATGTAATGTGGGTGTTCTACTTTGGGGATGTGTGCTTTTAGGGGTGTCTTAATGGTCCATTAGCAGAAAATATCCCCCTGGAGGGAGGAGGGGTGGTGAAAGAGATAACAAACACTGCCCCACCTGGTTTGAACAGTTGGCCCATTATCAGAAGACACCTGCCCCTCTCCCCCCAGAGTTACAAGAGATAAAGAAAAACATCTCCCCAGCTGCTTACAACAAATGAAAAAGAATACACACCCCTGGCTCCACAACCCAAGACAAGCTGCTAGCATAAAGCCAGTGTCATCCACAATGGGAACAACCTTGGTTGCTGATCCTCTCCTGCAGCAATAGGGTTCCAGAGCACCACTTCTGCCTCCAAATCACTTTAGCAACAGCTGCCTGCCTTTTCAGAAAGAGCCAACTGCCAGGAGAGGCTGCCAAAGGCGTTTGGAAGGAATCTCAAGCCGGAGATATTTTTGTCCTCGAGAGTGGAGGTGGCAAAGCCCTGGATTTGGGGAAGACACCTAAGACAGCCTACAAAGAGCAGAAACTGCACCACCAGTTTTCCAGTCCCCAGTCCCAGCCCCATGCCATCGCTGTCCTTGGCATTTATAGAGTTTATCAGCCCTGTCTTGCTACCTAGCTGATTTCTCATTTAATTTCCACAACAAAAAAACACTGTTTGCCACATCAGTTCTGCAATGTGCCATCTTGGTGTGATTCTTTTTGGACTGTTAATAAAAACCCAAAAAGTGCACCTCTACCTACTTAGGGGTATGCCAGTGCAGCAGAGCACAGCATGAATTTTCTGTGCTTTAGCTGTTCTTGATACAAGCACCATCAGCATGGCCAGGGAGGGGTCAGCAGGGTGTAAGGAGGAGGGGGATGCTGCACAGTGGTCCCTGCTGTTCCCTTGCTGGTCTCTCCCTGGGATGATCTGCAAGCCTGGCCAAACCACTCTGCTCCTAGGGAGTGATGAACTCCAGAATATTTGCTGGCAGAGTGGGCTTGTGAAGTGCTTGGCCCAGCTCTTTTGCAGCCCACCCAGACCACACATGAAGAAGAGATGGGTGGCAAGGCATGCTCACACTTGAGCATGTAACCAGGTGGGAAACTTGTGAAAAGTGGGCAAAACCAGCCTGAGAGGGGGTTCAGAGCAATGAGGCTCCACACCAAGTCCCTGCTGGAGAAGTGCACAGCTTGGCTGTAGCAGTAGGATGTCTCTTGGTTTGCTTGCAGAAATGCTGGTTTATTTGCAGAATGAACTGATTTTCTTAGGAACACTATGCATAACAACTACCTCCCTCTTCCCTCTTCCCAAGTGCTATGGTAATTAAGCTTTTATTTGAGTAGATAAAATAATTAACATATTTATTACTCAGAAGAAAAAGATCCTTTTTTTGATTGATTGCAGCCTACTAATGTTCCATCAAATATTCAAAGTCTGTATTGTTAAGCCATTAATTTTATTTATTTTTAAAGACACTACATATGTTTTCTATCCCAAGGGGAGGAAAAAATCAGCGTATGAAAAATTCCCATCATTACTAACACACAACTCAGCAGAAAATAAACAGAGATAGGAAGCACCCCTCCTATCTGCAGCAGAGTGGGCTTCATTAAACTTGCAAGGGATTTTTGCACATTACAGAAAGCACTGAGGGGATGGGAGAAGCCCTGCAGAGCCTTATGGGCACCTACAGATGTGGTGGCTTTGTGCCCAAGCCAGTCTCAGTGTGTTGCAGTGCCTGGTGCTGGCACTCCCACCCTTGCCTGCAGACCTCTCCAGTGGCACCCCAGGCACTCCTGCACATCACCACGGGAGGTGCTGTGAGATGATTTCCCTCCACACCTAAATCAGTGCACTATGATCAATTTTATCTAATGGCTTTAATTCTTGCTGCTGGGCAGTTTTGTTGCTGTGGTGACTCTGTGGGCAAATGTAAACAGCTCCCAGTCACTGGGAACAAGCACAAAAACAAACCTCGCAAAGGCTGCTGAGAAGATCTTCTGTTGAGTGCTGTGTCCACACACCCCCAGACTTTTGGGTGTACGGTTTTTTGGAAATATGAAGCCTCAAGTCCAAAAAAAAGATACCAGAAGCCACCAGAGAGAATAACCATAGAATGCACCAAGGTAATAATTGTGTTTTCCCAGAGGGGCAGTCACCCCTTCCCAGTCATTTCCTTGTGTGTGGGATCCATGTGCAGCTCCATGCCTGGATGCCACCCCCTGGGTTATGAAGCAGGACTTGAGAAAGGCGGATCTGACACCCTGCACAGCTCTGCCTCTGCAGTTTCATATGTATCATTTTATCTCTTCGTCTTCTTGCTTCAAAAGCCCTCCTAAAAGACAACAGAGAAGACCCTCACTGCAGGGCTTTGAAAAAGGCCTTGAGCTGCAAATATGTCCCTGCCACCAGATCTGCTGTGACTACTGCAGTGGCCATCACCCTCCAGGCACTACAGCTCCCACCCAGGGTGCCAGCAGGGCACACAGGCTCTGCTCCTGCCATGCAGCTCATGGTAAATGGCCCCATACACACCAAGCATTGCTGCCCTCTCCCCCACAATCTAGGTTTCCTATTAAGGCCCATAAAACCATTGCAACGTGGACACTTCAGCAGGGTTCTGCTCACCAGCTCTCCTAAGGGACTCTCGTCCCATGGAGCCAGTGCTGGAAGCAGATGTGCTGAAGCACGTTCCTGCCATTCCTAGAAGTGTTTGAAATTATGCCCAGTTCTAATGAGCTGCAGAAAGGAGAGGTATTTTCTCCTTTCTGGAGAAAAGAGATGGGTTCTGAAGAAAGGAGATGGGTTTTCTCATGCCTGAACATTTGTGAATCTTGCTGTCTCAGCTCCTCACCTGAGCAAGCCCTCACCTGGGACTGGATTAGAAACTTTTCAGGTGCTGATCTCATTTGGTCCTATTGTCTTGCAAAAATGAAACACCTTGTGGTTCACTTTTCCACATTCCCTGTGCTTTTGAATATGGATAGCTTGGCAGCAGAGCCACTCCTTTTGAGAGAAGTGGCATTAGTAGCACAGAGAGACGCTCTCTGTAATTCATTACATACAGTGACACCCTATTCTACTCATAAAGACTTTCATTGGAAAAGCTGGCACCCAGAGATGACCCAAAACTACCCCCACACAAACAGAGATGTGATCAGCAAATCAGGAGGGCACAATGTGTTTCCAATCCTGGGGCAAAAAGAGGGATTTTCCATCCAATTGCTGATCTGTTATCCAGTGCTGTGATGTTCTGACTGCGCACCTGGGCACTAACACCATGTCCTCATCCCAGTTCTCTCAGCCTGATCTCAGGAATTAAAAAAGAGTTGGGAAAGGTATAAAACACAAACAAGGACAGGCCCCATCCTTATCCCAACAGTGTCTCATCCCATGCAACACCATGGAGACTTCTCAAGGCTTTGGCCAGCACTATTAGGAATGTGAGTCAGTAGATCAAACAAATTGCCTTTCTTACCTTCACATTATTCCTTCTACACTACAGCAAGCATCGGGGTAGATGGTAAAGAGAGCCACCCAACTCATGTGATTAAGCACAAAATAAATACCTGCAGCCATTCACAGTTGAAATGCCTATTAACAAAATTGTGTAAAGTGTAAGCTGTGCTTGCACATAAAAACCAATGGTAAGTTGTAACACGCAAGGAAATGAGTCAGTAGGAAATTAAACACAACTTACTATTTTCTCAATGTAAAAGGCCACAGTTGGGATTAATCCATTTGTGCATGTCTAGAGGTGACTCTCAAATCACCTACACAAAGAACCAGTTCTCCCTTTTACCATTTTATTGCAGCCCTTTTTAATGATTCATGACAAAGAGCTTCAAAGAGCTCCAAGCCATGACAACAGTCCCAGAACCGACCTCCTTGTTCTCATCTCAGCAGAAAAATCCTCCTTGGTGAATAATTTAGGTTTAGGAAGAGAGCTGCCTTAAAACTAATCCCAAGGGAAGAAGCAGTGTCTAGAATTTAATCTCAATATGGAAATAAAAATAAAAAGAAAATATCAAAAGAACACAGTGACTGCAACAACAATACAAGCCTTATTTAGAGAATTCATCCGTTGTGAAACTCCACAGAAGGGAACACAGCTGTTTTCCCTGAAATATGTTTCATGTTTCCAGAGACCAAAGATGAAATCCAAAGCCTTGCCTTTCAAATTATAATAGACAAATACATGCAAGGATGACACAACTACTGTTCAGGGCTATTGAGGAAAGAAAAAGGTCATTTAGAGCTAGAGGTGAAAACATGGGCTTGACCACAGGCTGCAACACATCCTCCACTGAGTTCAGCACGGCGGGAACAGGCTTGCAACAGCCTCCCAAAATCTGAGGAAATTCACCCCTGACTTCAAGCTTGAAATTAAGTTTTATATTTCCTCTGTTGCAAGGGCTGAGGGCCCATACACTACAGCAAGCATCGGGGTTATAACACCAAAAAGGCATAAAAAAGGAAATGCAGCACCCAGAAAAAAAAAATGCATACAACATGCATCACATCTGTACACCTCCACCTTAATTCTGAAATTTCTAGGGAGCATTTAAGTCTCATTCCTCCTCCAAATTCCTGACATGATATGCAGGGATTTTGTCACTTCACTTCTAATATTTAATCTTCTCCTTGACGAGCTGATAGGGATATTCTTAGACATTAAACTCAGATGAGCCATTCACAGTTTGCCTCAACAGCAATAAGTAGCTTCAGTTTTGCAAAGATTTCTCACCATGACGAGCACCTTCATCTTCCCTCTATGAAACACTGTGATATTTGGAAGGACAGTTAATCCAAAGCATAGATTTCCCTGTGCTTGAAATAACCAGCATATCCAAAGCCAGCTGAATACTAAAATATTTCTAGTAATGGGAATGACTGTAATAGTGTATATCCCGGTCCCTGGGATGCAGATGAACACCTAGAGGACACTGTGTGCTGACTTAGGAAGTTGTGTACATTCACAGCAGGAGGAAGAGCCTCACCTGAGGTCAGGTCAGGGCATGGACTCCACCCAATCTTGTTTGAGCACAGACAAAAATGCCCTTGCCCTGGCAGATTTAACAGCTCTTTTGGCATGTATCTCCCATTTTGCCACCACAGCTATTTATTTTGGGAGTGAATTGCCCCATTCCAGTACCTCCCCCTTCAAAGGGCAACATGCATTTGGGGGTTGTCCCCGTGCCTACAAGCACAAATATTTTGCTCCAGCTCAGCTGCACATTGCACTCAACAATGTATGATTTCAGCTTCCAGGTGGACAAAAATGGTGAGGATTTTGCTTCAAATGGTAGTCCCTTTGCTAAAACTCTCCTTTCTTATTTAGGAGGAGACAGCCACCCATCCATGCCCTCCATGTCACAAATCACCCTCCCAGGGTGGCAAAGCTCCCCTGGTCCCTCTGGGTCTCACCCTCAGAAGCAAAGTTAGGCTTCAGTCTTCCTTTTCTAGGGAGTCTTATGCTGGGGAAAAGAGCTGAAAAGATCAGAGGATGAGATGAAATGAGAGTCCTTTCAGCAGCAACAATGCCCCTCTAATTAGCCAGACAGAGCAGGTGACACGCTCTGTGCACAGGTACAGTGATGCTCCCCTGGGGACACAGGGCTCTCTGAGCAGTCCCATCTGCAGAGCTGAGGACAACAGCAGGACTCTGGTGGCTGTGTCTGCTCTGAAACACATCTTTTGTGTGGGGCAAAACCCAAGCCCTGATCAATTACTCCTTAACTGGGTGGCTTTGTGAGGTCTGAAAGGGACGCTTCAGCTGCTTGCCCTGTGCTCACCTGGCCAGCCCTCCACAGCCTGTGGAGCACTGGCTGCTCATCAAAACACATTTGCAGGGCTTAGCAGATCTGCTGGAGATACCCCAGGCACAGCAATGTATGCTGAGCAACTCAGCATATGATTGCACAAAGAAAATATATATGTGAATTATCAGAGTTTCTTTTGGGGCAGGACTGTAGTGAATTCCAAGTATGTTTCTTTTTCCTCAAATCATTTGCAAAAACTTCTTCTGTGATTGTCATTTTAAGACAGAGCAGGTGTCAGGGACAGCTGTACATGGCCACCAAAATCTGTCACACCAGGCAAGAGGCACCTTTGAGCTCTCAGAAATAATTACTGTCAAAAACAGGGCCTGGCATAAAGACGCTGAACTGCTCAGGCACACAGTGAGAGTCACCATATGTGTACACACACCTCAAATACATTCATTTCCACATGAAATTTGGAACTAAAGCAGCAGTTTGCTTACTCCATACTTAATAAACTTGGCTCTTTCAGCGTGAGAAGAGTCATACAAGAAGATGGGATTCACTTTTGGAAAGCACGAGAATTTCCTTTCATTTTTCTCCAGCCTGTACATGAGTTCCCTGGTTTGGGGAAAGTTCAAATTGCCGTCAGCTAAAGCTGCACCCAAATTCTTATTAGCAGAGGGGGAGGGAAAAAGATTTTTCCTTACCACTACTCTCCCTGAGGCTGTTCCTGCACACAGTGCAGGGAAAGCTGCAAGGAGGGAATTACCCTAAAATGCAGCAGGGAAGGATTACAGCTCTGGATGTGCATGCTTTTCAGCCAATTCACCCCTGTGGCCAATGAACATCTTCACCACCAGCCGATAGTAATTCTGAAAAAAGCCTGTTGCGCTCTCCTTGGGTTTTTTGGTGGGTTCTTTTTTGGGTTGGTTTTTTGGTTGTGGGGGTTTTTTGGTGGTTTCGGTTTTTTTGTTTTGTTTGTTTGTTTTTTGTTGTGGGTTTTTGTGGGTTTTTTGTTTGTTTGTTTTTTGTTATTTGTTTGGGGGTTTTTTTTCTGTGTCTGTGTGCATGTGTGTGTGTAAGAAATCAGGAATTTATTAGAAAGGTTTGAACTGAGACCTTCCACACCTCAGCTGCCTGTTTCCATCCCAGGCTCTGGAACAAACCTCTCTCTTGAGTCCTGTTGGCATTTAATAACACAGCCCACAAACCATTCCTAGCAGGGCACAGTGAAAGCCACCAGAGCTGGTTTAAAGCTGTGCAGTAAGAACACCAAAAGCACTGCAGAAACTACATCATAGCTTCCCCCTCCGCCCCAGTGCACCAGCAGCAGCCTCACAGCCCCGAAGCAGGTCTTTCACCCCAAAAGCTCCGTGCAACATCAGCCAGTGCCCCCAGCCTTGTCCTCGATGCACAGCCCCCGGCGCTCCCCCGCGGCAGGAAGGGCAGAGCGGGCAGAGCAGTGAGGACAGTGTGGGCAGAGCAGAGTGGGCAGAGCGGGCAGGGCAGGGCAGGGCAGGCAGGTCTGGCAGGGCAGGGCAGGCAGGGCAGGGCAGGGCAGGGCAGGGCAGGGCAGGCAGGGCAGGGCAGTGCGGGGCAGGGCAGACAGGGCAGGGCAGTGCGGACCGGGCAGTGCGGGCAGGGCAGTGCGGGCAGGGTGGTGCAGGGCAGGGCAGTGCGGGCAGGGTGGTGCAGGCAGAGCGGGCAGGGCAGTGCGGACCGGGCAGTGCGGGCAGGGCAGAGCAGGCAGGCTGTTCCCGGCGTGTCGGCACGTCCCGCATGGGATCCAGGGCCAGGAGCACGGCAGCTGCCTGCGCGCAACGTGCAGCCTGTGTGTGGTAGGGCTGTACTCGCAGCCTGCCAACACCCGGGCCCGGAACGCGGCGGGATGGCCGCTGCCAGTGGGAGCCGGCAGGAACGAAGCCATGTGGGAAACTTAAAATGCAAGTGGAGCTGGGAGTGCGTGGCGAGTCCTCCCCAAGCGCTGCCGGAGCTGGCAGGGTGGCTGGTTTCGCTCGGTTCCAGTAACGGGGATGGGTGTGCGAGCGGGGAGCGCGGGCAGCGGCGCTGGGATGAGCCGCGGAGCCGCAGAGGCATTTGGCTGCGGCGTGTTTGGAATACACCGCTGTGAAGGCGGTTAGACCCCGCTCTGATCTCCACCCGTTTCGTTTAGACAAAAATCTGGAATCTGGATATAAAGATGCTCTTTTAGTTGTTTCTGAAACCAGAAACAGACTCTGCAAGGGCGGAGGAACAGGTATTTACATCCATGGAGTTCCTGCGTGCTGCTACCCGGTTCTTCACGGAGCAGAACATCGTTCGAGTGTTCATTAAAGCAACGACAAACCGAGCTTATTTCCTGAAGCATTCCACATGCTAAGCCCACCTAACAACGCTTTTAGGAATATATTTCTCCCTTTGATTCACTAAACTTTCCTTTAGACTTAGAAGCCTGCTAAAGCTAAAAAACAAACAAACAAACAAAAACATTTAAGTCAATCTGTGACAAAAGGTGACACCCCTTCCTAGGTGAGACTCCTCCAAATCTTATTTCCAAAGTGTATGGGAATTTCCGCGGAGCGCGGGCACATCCCCGGACCGCTCACAAGCGGATGGTTTTCCAGCTACCAGCTCCATTCATACAAACACGCACATCGCCCTCCCCAGCAACCCTCCTGGGTTCTCCTCCTCTGATGGAGAAGGTCCCAGCTGGGCAGGGGCAGAAGCAGCCGCCCCATCGCCTGCGCTCCCGCCGGGATGCTCGGGGCGGGGATGGGGGATGTTCCCCCCCGGGGTGCCGGTCCCCCCCTCCCCGCCGGGGCTGAGGAAGCGGAGGGAGCCGCGGAGTTGCTCTGCATATTAATGAGCCGGGAGCGAGGACAGCGGGAGCCGCTTTAAAGGAGGAGAAGGGAAGGCAGCGGCAGAGCGCAGGCAGCGCCGGGCAGCCGCTCCGCCGGGAGCCGCTCCGCCGTCCCCTCCCTGGTGACCCAGCCTCGGGACAGCGGGATCGGGGGGACGAACCCCAGGCCAACAAACACATCAACCCCCCCGGCGCCTCTTTGGGTACCTGCTGTCTCACAATGAAGCTCCTGACAGCAGCTCTGCTCCTGCTCTTCATCGCGATGTGCTTAGCCAGCGCGGAAGGTAAAGTGGTTTATTCTGCTTATTCCCATGTAAATCTCTTCTCCGGTAATTCGTGTTTGTGTCTTGATAGCCTTGGCTTGGGTTGAGTTATCCCCTGCACAAAGGAAAGGTGCAATGTAGGGAATCAGAGAATAAGGAGCTGCAAGTTATTTAAAGGTGAAGTAGAGGTAAAATACAAGGGATAAAGTTGTGTCTTCATTTGTGCTCTTCACTGCAAGGCAAAGAGCTCCCTGCGGGGCAGGTCATGCCATGCTCTTGGTTATTCAGGAACAGAGCTCAAACATCTCCTTTGAAACTGAGGCTGGTTTCCAGGGCAAATAGAGCAGAGCTGGATGTGAGGTGGTGGCACAATCTGCTTTTTCTGCTGCTCAGCTTTTGTCCGGCTACGACTGCACCACAGCATCCATGCAAGGAGGAATGATTCAAAGTTCTACAAAGTCCAAGTGAGACACGAGTGAATGAGAAAGTAGCCCAGACATTCACTTGCTTGCTCAGTCTAAAGCTAATTTTGACTCTTTCATTTCCTTTTGTTAAATACAATTACATTTAATCACAGCAGGTGCACTTTTTAAAAAAATCTGCTATTTACAAAGTCCCAGAACATATGTATTGTTCTAAAACATATTTCCCAGAGAGTCGCTACCTTTTTCTGGGATATACCAAAGGAAAAAAAAAAAAATCTCTTTATAAGCTCAACAGCATTAAAAAAATTCATCTTTTCCCACCAAGGCTGAAAAGAGCAAACTGAAGTTTTCCTGGATGCACACAGGCTGGAGGGGAAGGGACACTTGGTATGCAGGAGGCTTTGCAGGCGCATGAGAAAATGCTTTCTCTTGTAGGCGTGAAGTGCAAATGTTCAAGGAAAGGCCCTAAAATAAGGTTCTCTAACGTACGGAAGCTGGAAATAAAACCGAGGTACCCATTTTGCGTGGAAGAGATGATTATGTAAGTTTTCCTTCATTTATTGCTTTCCATTTCCCTGTCAGCCGAACTGCTTCACCTTATCTGCAAGTTCCTTCTTTGTTCTTTGTTTTCCTCGTGCCCTGGCATGCTAATTCCTGGGAATAGTAATTTCCTGCATCAGATGAGAAAAAAATTCTGACCAAAACCTCAGGTTTCATTTTTTGATACTTTCTTTTTTTTTTTTAATCAAATAAGTATTTCCAGAATGGGTAGCAGTAAAAAGATTATCATCAGTTATTATCATCAGATTATCAGTTCAAGTGAAAAAAGGGACAAATTCTACTCCAAGCTGCCTGATACAAAACTCAGAACTATTTACCCAACTTATTCTCAGCATGCAGAATAAATATGAGCAGAGTTTGGTCCATGGTGGTTTCTGCAAAGGAAGAGTTCCCTCAGCCTGCGTTGTACCAGAGGAATCCCTTTCACATGATGGGGTTACTCAGCCTGTAATAAAATCCTTTTGTCCCAATTTCCCTGCAAGTCAGGACCCATGCTGCTGTGAAATTTCAAACTGATGTAGTGGGCAACCAAGCCAAGGAAGGTACAGGGATTTTTTTTACATAACTGGCTAAAAAAGGAGGGGCTTTCTAGATTTTAAATATGGGTTGGTTTGTCTTTTTTTCCTGCTGTGTTTGGCTATCTTAAGATGCCCCCAACAAAGCACCATCCAACCAGCACACAATGCAGCTGGGTAAGAATAAGAAGGGCAGATAATCCAAAAAGACTGCACTGAGCCCCCTGCCACGTCAGAGGGGGGAAAAGGGTCCCAAGATCAGCCACAGCCCAGGACCCCAAGGACTGATGTGATCCAGCATTGTGCTCCCCCATGGAACCCTTGCCAGATGCTTAAGAAGGGGATCTGTGCAGGCTGCACAGCCCCTCCAGCACCCTGCAGTGCCCTCAGGGCTGAATCTGCCCATCCACCTGGCACAAACACCACGGGAGATACCACAGACTTCCCACATGGAACTGCCTCGCCAGGCTCAGCAGAGGGCTTGTGGAGGAGGAACAGAGATCCAAGCTTCCCTAGGCTTCCTCCAGAGCCAGAGCAGCATCACTGTGAGCACTGCTGAGCTCAGGGAACATCAGACCCACGTCTCTGAAGCCCAAACCAG
Source organism: Phylloscopus collybita (assembly GCA_027886175.1). Taxonomy (NCBI): domain Eukaryota; kingdom Metazoa; phylum Chordata; class Aves; order Passeriformes; family Phylloscopidae; genus Phylloscopus; species Phylloscopus collybita. The sequence goes on along the minus strand of JAJNNQ010000019.1, from coordinate 6,378,423 downwards.
CTGATGGTCACCTGAACAGAAAAATTCTTGCGGAGCAGCCTTGCGTCGATCAGCTCCTCACAGCATTTCTCTGTTTGCTTTGCCCCTTCAGTAGTAAAATGATGTCATGGAGGGACAGTAACTCTTGGCATCCTGCTCCAGTTAGTTGCCCAAAAGCAGATGGTGATATGGGGCTATGAAATAAATCTCATTAATGCAACATTTTACTTCTAATCAGAAATCTGGGAAAGCCAGAAGGCTGTGTAGGAGCAGTTGCTTTTCCAGCCTGACAGGGCAGATGTTGAGCAATACCATTCAAGGCTGAGGGTTGTCCAGGGTTTGCAGCAGCTGCTGGGACACAACAGTCCCATCACTGTCTCATCACTGGGGGTGTCTGTGGGGCAGGCAGGGCAAACCTGCTGCCATCACTGCCTTTCCAGCCACCCTGATGCAGGCTGAACTCAGCACTGAAAGCACTGAAATTAATATTCTGGGAACCAATTTATCCGGGAGTCCCTGGACACAGCAGAGAGGAGCTAAATTCCTGCAACTGAGTTTTTGTTGCTGCAGTGATCATCTAAAACGAGTTGTCAAAGCTTTGTCCCCTTCTTCCCTCCTTAAAATCTCTCATATAGCAGAAACATGACATAAATTATGTTGGATAGAGAAACAGTGTGTATGGGGGGTGCAGTTAGGGAGGTTGTGGCCATAAACTCCCAGCAGAGCTGTGCCACAGGGTAAGAGACAGTTAAACTGAGTCCTTAGTCTAGTCAAAACCTATCAAGATTCATGGTACATCCAGCAGTAATTGTGAGTGTATCTGTCTCCTGGATTGAGGGGAAGCAGCAGAAAATAGGAAGGAAGTTTAACTCTTTCTATCTGAAATGTCCCACCCATGTTTTGCCCCATCCCAGAGTGTGGGGATAGATCAGGCTGAGAAGAGCTGATGGGAAATAGGCTCACAGTGCCTTTCTCCAGGGGCAGCAAGGGCAGATGGCAATTCTCACACCAGCCTGGGATGAAAGGACCAGAGCCAGGATCCCTGAGGTCATGGAGACAGGATATTTGTAGGCAGAGGTGCAGTCCCTCCATCCCTGCAGATGAGATGTGTGGGGGCACAGGGTGCTGGGGTCACAGATTGGCTCAGGGTGTTTGTCACAGCCCTGGAGGCACGGACATACTGGGGAGAATTTTGGCACAGGGACGCTCAGACACAAGGGTGAAGGCTCCAGCCACCAAGCCCTGGGCAGCAAAGGGACAAATCCCACTGGAGGAATCTTACTGGAGGTGTAAATTCTGGTGCTTCATCCCCTCTCCATCTCTCTCAACCTCTTCTTGCAGCCATCCAGGCAACTCCTTCCTCAGATAGCAGCTCCCACAGCACCTCTTGGGCACATTCCCTTACATTTGTCAGACCAGCATCCCCAAAAGCAGGTCCAGGTCATCTCAGGGTGTCCAAACATGCTGCCACCCAACCCTGCATCCATCAGGGACTGTGAGAATGGCAGAGGACCATGGGGCTGCCTTGGGAACATTTCTGCTGTCCATCCTCCAGAACCAAAGCAGAAAACCTACATGTGAAGTCAAAGCAATGCATCTTAGCGTGAGGAAAGAGCCAGTTCACCTGAGAGGCAAACCATGGATCTCTTCCTGTCAGACTGCAGACTGGTGAATCCAGAGTGTCCTTCACTGCTTCTGGTGAAAATGCAGGGCTTGCAGTTTTTCAGATGTGTTCCTGCTCCTCTCCTCCTGCAATTCATCTTGTCCATAATTTTCTGGAAATATCCTCTATGGTCTGTCAGAAGAGAAACTCAAGCCCACGTCCAGACCAGCCAGTGCAGATGGCACAGCTGAGGAGGTGGCTGCTGCATGAAGAAACCTTGCTCTGCTCTCAAATCCCTTAAAATTCACATCATTCAAAGCTACAGGGAAACTCCCCCTCTGAAGCACACTCTGCTCTGAGAGGAGCTGGCTGGGAACACCCTTAGAACAGAGTTAGTCCATAGCTTTTAGCACTGACCCTTCCCTTTCTGATGCCCGCAGCCATGAAAGGCTCTTCCACTGCTTTCCCATGCACTGGGGAGAAGTCCACATCCTCCCAGAAAACAACCTGGAATTACACCATAACATTTTGTGATCTTAGCTGGAGATGGAGCAGAAAAGGGGAGCAGGGAAGAAGGTTAATTGAATAGAAAGTTCTACTTGGACACCTTGTGAAACCTTGAAATTGGAATTGTTGTGAGACCCCCAGTTCAGTTCAGGCAGGCAGCACGTTTTAATTTGTGAGGCACCAGGAGGGTGAGCTGGGAAAACCTGCAAGGCATTTTGTCTTCATTTCTGAACCAAACCATAAAGAAGCCCTTCAGTATACACAGGTACTTCTGGGTTTCTGCCCAGAAATATATTCTCATTATACTCACGTCTCTAGCAGCATTTAATTAATTATACTATAGGGTTTTAGTTAAACCAGTGACTGGGTTTCCCTGTTATGGATGGTATTTCCAGAAAATTATTAACTCTAATGCAAATTGTCATTGTGGGTTGGTTTGGGGATGTTGTCTGGGTTTTTTTTCCATCACAACATTAATAAAAAATACAGAAAATGGCTCAATTTTGAGCCCCAAAAGTGGGGTAGTCTTGATCTTTCTGGAAATTCGTCCCATTGGGACCCAGCTCCAGATCCCTCTTGCCACCTCAGTCGTGGCAGCCTCACTGAGCCCTCCAGGAGGGAGCCTCAAATGAAGAAAAGGCTTTTGCCATGTTTTGTCTCCCAGCATTCTTGGTCCTGACAATAAGGGGACACCAAGCCAGCAAGGAGAGCAGGATCAAGTGGTGATCAGAGGAGGCTGAAGCCCCCAGGGCTGATGCTGAGGCTCAGAGTTTAGCTGTTGGGCACACAAGCACTCTGCCACATGCAAGTGTTTAAAATACTACAGAATTAAGGGGAAAAAAAAATCAATGAAGAAGTTCTGATCATTTCTCTCGGATGAAGTATTGATGAGTGTAACGGAACAAAGTCCTTGTGGTTGCCTGAATGAACCCTAATTAAATTAATTAGGCTCAAAAGATGATATCTAACACCTAGGCAGAGCAAACCCACTGATTAAAACCAGTGAGTATTTGGTACAACCCAAATGCCCTGTACTGAGGGAGAACAGCTGCTCTGACCTTTTCCCAGTAAATCAAAATACCTCCCATAAAGCACAGAGCTGGAAACCCCTCACCCTGCCCCGCTGGGCATGAGCCCCCTGGCCCGTTCTGGCATGGAGTGGGATGGGAGCAGGGGGTTGTTCTCATGTCCCTGTGACCTGTCCCCTTGCCTTGCAGAGTGACACTGTGGACACGGGTGAGGGGGGAGCAGCAGCACTGCCTCAACCCCAAGCGCCAGAACACGGTGAGGCTGCTCAAGTGGTACCGAGTATGGAAGGAGAAAGGCAGGTAAGTCCCAGCCTGCTGAAGAGGTGAGGGTCTCAGAGGCAAGTCAGGCAACCAGCAGCCTTCAAAAGTAGAAAAAAACAGGAAAATCCACACGCTGGCAAATGCTCCATCCAGCAGAGAGGATGCATTTCATTACCAAAATTACAATTTTAAATGGGTGTCCTTGATATTAATTTTTTCCTGCCACATGCAATTCTTGCTTCTATTTTGGCATGAGGCTGATCTGACTATAAATAGTAATTATTTTTGGTTAAAATATTCATCAGCTGACGTTCTCAGTTATTTGCATACACTCACCTCCCTTCTATGGGTAAAAATCCAAGATGAAAAGCTAAACTACTTTCACACATTCACACGAAAAGCAGTCAGGAGAGATGGAAAGAGAGAGCCCTGTCCAACACCACCAATCAAACCACCTCAACATCATCAATACTTGATGACGCAGGTATTTGCCAGTTTTAGCTAGCATATCATTCCCAGGAAAATGGTAATTTTCTGATAAAAATCTCTGACAGCTTCTCCCCTGTAAAGAGGGTTGGTTTTTCTCCTAAGCCATAGACAGAAGACAAGAGAGCAAGACATGAATTTCTGATGGCCAGTGGTGATATCCTCATCTGTAACTAAGGGGAGCAGCCCACCTCCTGCCATGTTTCCAGCCATGGCCAAGAAAGAGCCTCCAAGCACAGTACAGATCCATCAAACCCTCATCTTCCTCAGCTGGTGGGGAATTTGCTCCCCAAAAGGGAGCTCAGGTGAGGCCAGGGAGCAGCAGGCTCCTCTCCCAAGGGTGCCAGCAATGCCCAGCACTGCCCCAGTGGTGCCTCAGGCAATGCCAGGGCACAGCAAGCCCCTGGCCATCTCCCCGAATTCCTGCCAGCTCCCTGCATCTGCTTCACAAACAGAGCACGTGGGGCAGCCCTGGCTATTGCATAACCATATATTTGCACTCTTGCCCTTTTTCCTTTTTTTTTTTTTTTCCACATAAGGCCATCATTAACATGATGAAGGATGCTCAGCCCCAGGCTTGTGCCCTCAGGAAACACGCAGAGAGACAAGCCCATCAACTGTGCTGTCAGGAAATAATCTAGAAAAATGAAATAGATGATGAAGGATGCTCAGCTCCAGGCTTGTGCCCTCAGGAGACACGCAGACAGACAAGTCCATCAAATTGTGCTGTCAGGAAATAATCTAGAAAAATGAAATAGAGTCATATTGTTGCAAACAAGAGATGTTGGGAATGTATTGTCTCTATACAGCTCATGATAAGCTTCAACATTTGTATATGAGATAGGGATTTTCCAGCATTTAAAGTGAATTAGTAGATGTGGATTTCTTCGTGTTATTTAGCCAGAGTGGCAGAGTGTGTCACTCCCCACATGCCTCTCAGATGTGACAGCATCCAAGTCCAACACTCCTCCCAGATGTTTATGGATATAGGCAGCAATCTGGTGACTGCTGAAGTCAATAACCTACTTTTCAAATTACTCAGGCACTGGCTAAAAACCTGTTCTTTAGGGCTTTACTATGTTTGGGTTGTTTATTATATACTATTATTGTTATTTGAAATGGAGTTTTTAAATTCCTAGTTTAAACACCCTGCTGTTGGCTCTTCTTTTCTTCAGGGTTTATGAAGAATAAGAGAAAGTAAAGGAATGGAGTGGACTCCCTTGGCTGGCATAGGACTGGGCTCTACAGAAGATTATTTCTCTCTCGCAGACATAAGACACAAACTCTATATTATTATAAAGCACTTTTTACCAAGGGTCAGTTTTTACATTTTATAGCCGTATGCAAAAGGCTTCCAGATTTCACAAGCATCTGTTGCACTTCTGATTTCATAGCTGTCTGCTCTGTACTGAAATTAGGAAAACACATGCTTTTCATTTTAAAGAGATTCTTTGGGGAGTTTTTTTTTTTGTTTTTAATTATTATTCATTCATACTTCACTATGATTGCAATCGAGCTTTATAAGCTCATTAGGCAAACAGAACTGTTTGTGACAGTGTTGTACAGCCATGGCCCTCACCCCCTGGCACTGGGAAAGCTTTGGGCTGGGGCTGTTGCTCGTATTTGCAGCCTCCACCTCAGTCAGGCAGAGCAGGGACCAAAGCTGAGTTTGCTGGGGAAGATGCCACTGCAATGCTGTGGCTGTACCTGCAGAGATGAGGTCCCTCAGCACCTCGTCAAAGGAGCGTGAGCATCACTTGTGTACCTCTTCTTTAAAGGACTTGGGGTCTTGCTGCAAGGCGAAGCGTCCTGTATCTCCCATTTAACCTCTCATGCATTAGAAAGCATTTCTAGGTCATTTTTATTACTAAGAAAACGTTTGTTTTTTTCTTCCACCTGAAGCACTTACAGAAAGTTTGTGACTTCAGTACTGAGACATCTTAAGCTTCAAGACTATTGTGTATGTTTTCCTAGATTTGTAGCAACAACAACAAAAAAAGCCTTTAAAAGGTACCTTTTTATGAAAAATATGATAGGGCAAACATATAAATACCTATGTATGTTTTAGTCACCATACAACATATTCATTATTTTGAATGTAATATTTCAATGTTAAGCAGTGCATTCCTCTTTTTAATATAACAAAACTACCTTTTCATTTGTAAATATACTATAGGAAGCCTCCCTATATTATCTCACTGTATAATGTACTGTACTGCTAAATTATCATATGCTATTTAAATGTTTGAAATATTTAGAAAGTTGCATGCAGATTTCATATTTCTTTCTAAGACAAATGAAAAAAAAAGTAATAAAAAAAAAGATTTAAAAAAATTCTTACAATTGCTTGTAAATTTCCTTAAACCATCAGGGAACTCCTGCCACTTTCAATCACTTGGTAGCTGAATTGGTTTCAGGGCAGAAAAACAGTAGATCAGAGAAGCTGATTAGAGACAGGACATCTTGATGACACTGGAATTAGAAAACATGATTCCAGTACAATTTACTTTCCCTTCTCATTTTAGGATTTGGACTTTAGCCAAACACTGAGGAATGCTGTGACATAAAGAGGGGCAATGCCATTTGCCTGTAACCGCTGGTCTAGTGTTGTGTTAAGTAAACATAAATCAACAACTTCAGTTCATAGAAAACATGTAAAAAGTGATTTGGACAAGATCTGGGTTAGATTAGGGATGGCCATACAGCAAAAGTCAGGCAACAAAAACCTGTGAGTCACCACCTCCTCTTCCTGCCCAGCTTCTGCCATTGCCCACAGGGAGGGACTTTGCACCCAACCAGGCTCCTACATCACTCCCCAGATATAAGGAAAGTAACAGCTTGGTATGGTAAAGCCAAAGAGAGTTTAAGGACATTAAAAGCTCCTGCTGCTCTCTGAACAGCACCACTGAACAGCTTCCTGCTGCTCCCAGCTGGGGGCTGCTCCTGGGATCAGCACAACCTCGGTGACAGCAACCCTGTCCTGCAGAACCACGGCAATGCCTGCAGGATTGCCTCAAGGGTGTCCTTTAGTTCAGACAGACAAAATAGGAAAAAAAAAACCATACTATATATATATATATATACACACATATAGCCTGAATTGCTGGGATGAGCATCTGGCAGAGCTGGAGGACAAAGCAGATTTCAAAGTCATTTCCTATTCTGCAGAAGGATGAAGATCAAGCTTCAGATACCACTGAGTAAAAATCTTGATAAATATCCCAAGGTATTTAAGAAATTACATCTCTGTTATTACATCTCTGTAATTAAGAAATTACAGCCACAGGGGGCTCTTTCTGGCTGAGCATCTGAACCCAGTCTCTGGGTGAACCCAGACCTGTGATTGAGTTAAGCTGCCCCTATCCTTTCTTGAGTCACATTTTAACAAAACCAGTAGCTTTTCCTTGAGAAGATTTGATTTCAACATGCTGGCAGTCTTCGGAAAAGGTTTCATTTTATTTAGTAACTACTGAGTGATATATTTCCAGGGAAAATATTGATATGGTTGCATAAGAGGTGGTTAAACTCCACTGGGAATGGTGTGCACAGCTCTGACTGCCCAAGCAGAGGACTCACTGACTCATACCTCACAGGGCAGAGCACAGACAAACAACTGAGCTCCAGGTTCCTCTGCCACACCAAAAGAGCATCAACAAAAACTAAGCACAGAGGAAATCTATTGCATTTTTTTTCCCACTTGACAGAATGGGAGACCAAAACAAGCAAACAAACAAACAACCCCAAAACAAACAAAAAATCAAAACTAAATAAAAATATGCTTGTTTCAATACTTTTATTTCCTTTAACCTAAAATCCTTTGAAAAGAACAACTCTCAGAAACAAGAATTAAAAACCTAAAGAGGAAAAACTGACTCTGAGCTGGTTTTCCCAAGCCTGTAAGCCTGCATCTCCAGGCAGGGATGTTAATTTTCCAGGAACAAGAGGAGAACCCCTTGCTGTCCCTGACATGCAGTTGTAAAGGGAAATACTGCATCACACACAAAGCATCAGCCACTTCCCCTCAGATTGAAACATCTCTGGTAAAACATTTAAATAAATACAATATGCATATGTATATGTAGGCACCTCCTCCACCAAGATTTGGCAGCAATCTTAGGGTTTGGTTTTGTATTCCCCAGCAGATTTCAGGTTGTGAAGTGGCAGGAGACCCCTCAGTCCAGCCTCCCTCACACGCAGACCATACATTTGTGCTCTGAGATTGAAAATGAAGCTGTTCAAGTATGGTCTGAGCACACAGCAGCCAGCCACAACTGCTCCCCAGTTACCAATTTACCTTCCCAAGAGCCTGAACGTTTGCAGGGTAAGCAGGAGCCTTGCCTCATCCTGGGGTACAGGAGCAGGACACACAGACCCCACGGGTGCTTTCCCTGAGCACCAGTGCTGCACCACAAGGTGTGAACCCATCCCAGAGCCCCCAAAGAAGGCAGCTGCAAATCCAGCCTGCAAGTCTGCTCCCTGGCACTCTGCAGGGACACCAAGCCCTGCACTGGAGACCTGCCCACACACCCCATCCCTCCCCTGGGCATTGGGTACCCACAGGCTGCACCCATTCCAAAGCAGTGCTGTTAGATTTTATTTTAATAAAGGCACAGGGCTCACCCAAGCAGCTGGGGTGAGAGGACACAATAGCAGGGAGACCTGCCTCCCTTTTCAGCCAGAGTGCTACATGGGATTAGTAATGTTACACAGAGCCTTTCACCACTTGCTTTTCACTTCTTCATATATGGTCTAGCTCAGCAATGGCCAAAAAAGTTTATTAAGAAAGGATGGTTGCTTGGTGCTCTGTGTGACATGGCTCTCAGCAGGTCCTGCTGTGCCCCAGCTCCCACAGGCCCCCTAAATCAAGGCACAAGGGGACACATGGGGACCTTTCCTGACCACGTCCATGTGGTGGAAGTGCTGGTTCCACACCACCAAAGTTTTATCAGGGCTGTGGGAGCAAACGTGGGGATCGATGGTAAAGTCATTGCTGGGGCTGGGGGTTTGCATTGGCCACCCCTGAGAGCTGAGTGGGAAGCTGAAGGCAGTGTTACAGCAACACAAATGCTCTCTGAGCTAATTCAACAGCAGAGCTGCGGCCCTTCCGGGCCCATATTTGTAAAGAATAGGAAGAAATGTGAATAAAAAAAGCCACCTTCGCCAGGATTTGCCATCCCACTGGGATCTAGAGCCAGGGAACTGTGTCTGTTCAAGGGTAAGGGGCCTCTGTGCACCCTGACATCACTTAACAGGTTTTATATGAACTCAGACAGAGGGCCCTTGCACTCTCCAAAACACACTTCCCCTTAAGCCAAATGAAGCTCCAATCACATTTGGGTTATTTTTCCCCCAAAGCTAGTTTTCAAAACTGAAGCACCAAAATCCAGATGTGCTCAGCATCTAAAGACCTCACTTATCCCTGGTTGTTCCAGACCCTTTGGGAAAAGATAAGATGGTTTAGGCTGAGTTTGGGCTTGAGATCCAGGATGATTGGACAGCCCTTCTTGAAAACCCTGACTGCACCAAGATCATGCCAGAGCCTTCTGTAGAGCTTCATTGCCTGGCACTCATGCTGGGATTTGTTGTTCAGTTTGTTCCCTTCCAGTGGCCACAAGTGGAAATACAGGTGTTTTTGAGGATTGCTGTTTGCAGTGCTCACTAACTCTGTGTTTGCTCTATCAGAAACTCTCTGCCTGTTAGTCACCAATTTCCCTCTGATCCTAAACCACAGAGCCAAATGTTTCTTGGAAATTCCTTGGTTTGCCTAGAAAGGCTGCACCTCATGAGCCTCCATATCCTTGTAACCAGCACACATTTCTGGCAAAGATCTCCTCTAATTCCTTTACTCAGGATAGCAACAGGGATTGCCATTGCCTGAGAGACAGTGAGTGGGTGCAGCTGCATTTGTAAGCAGCTCCAGGTGCTCAGATTGACCATCAGTGCTTGTAGATCTATACACACCTCACAGAACTATGAATTGTTTTCAAAATCCTGGGCATCCAGGCAACTTGGAGAACCTCACAAAATTTTTGGCTGTGCTTTCTGACAACAGATACCTGCATCTCTGTGGAATATGCCTGCAAAGATATTTGAACTGCAATTTCATCGAGAGAAAGCTGAACACCTGCATTAAATGGGGCCACCATCCTTTTTACCTTCCAAGGCTTTCCCTTGGACCATCACCTCTGCTGTCCACCAGTGCTACAGCAGCAGTCCCTGAGTCATGCTAGAAGTATTAAAGTGTTTAATATCCAGTACAGTGCAGATCCAGAAGTTGGGTTTTGAGCATTTCTATGAGCCAGCACTACTTGAGGCAAAGCCCAGTGAGATCAAAAGGATGGTTGGGAGGCCCCAGCAGCCTGGGACTCAGGCCTCTTCCTTTCTCTCACCAGCACATTGGTGTCCAGCAGCTCCTTGGCCAAGGCCATCAAATCCCAGCCCAGATGATTGGTCTAAAGGAGCAGTGGGGAAAGCAGGGCTGAAAGGACATCTAGTGGCAACCAAAAACCTTCTCAGTCAGCCAAGGGACACCTCTGCAGCTGTCTGCATTATAAATCAGCTTGGAGCCTGCTCATGGTGCTGCTGTTGCTGTGAATGCTCTTCCCCAGCTCTGCAGGGAAAGCCTCAGCTATTGCATTTGGTTTAGGAAACACCTCCTAAGCAATTCTTTTTAAAAAGAAAGGGAAAAAAAAAAAAAAGGCAAAGCAGCAGTGGTTTTGGGAAACCTGCTCAGAGGTTCACACAGTCGTATTATCCTGTCAATTTGGAACTTGTACACTAAGGGAGAAGAGAACACCTGGCTGCTCTGTCGACAGGAGCCACATCCATCACACCAGCATGGGAAACTGGATTGCAGCACAGCTCAGGGCAGACTCATTCCCAAAACACCTGCCCCAAATCCTTTAAAAACACCAAGCATTTCTGATCAATATGGTTTTGTTACATAGAGGTTCTCCCTCCTGCCACCTGCTCTCCAGCAGGCTCAGGACCCCATGTGGTTGCCATTCCTCTGGTGCTGCACTGGCCTCCTGTCCTCAGGTGGGTCCCTTTGAGCTCCCAGCAGCAAAACCCACCCATGCACAGTATAACCTTCAGTGCCTGAAGAGGAGAACTTGCTCCCTTTTGCTGGGTACCAGCACAGCCACATCCAACCAGCAGAGCAAAGCCAAGATCCCTGGGAGAAATGCCTGTAGGGATGTAAGAGGCATGAGAGTTTATTCTCTGAACACCCAGCGAGTGGCAGGTTGCATTGCTGGTCCCTCCACCGACCTCTGAAGTCCTCAGATCCCCTTTGATTTTTGTCTCTTCTTTTGCCTGCCTGTGCTCTGAGCTCTGTGGGCAGCGGCTGCTCTGACGACACACGTGGAGGGCATCCAGCCCAACAGGAGCTGCTCCCTGCAGCGGGCACACAGGACCTGGGAGGGAGCACTGACATGACATGAAGTGACAGGAAAGGAGGCAGGCAGCCAAGGCCTGGAAAATTACCACGCCTGTGTTTTTGGTTTTCCTCCTGCGCAATAGAAGAAGTTGGTGAGTTCCTCTTGAATGGGTTTCAGAACCTCCTCCAAGGAAAAAAAAAAAAAAAAATCCTGTTCACATTCACTTAAGGCTGATAATTACAGGAATAATTATGATTTATTCCCATCATAAATCTTGGAGGAAGGAAAGGATTTTGAGGTTTGCAAGATTTGCTGGATGACAAAAGGAAAACACAGCTCTAATTGCCCTTCTTTGTTGTGTTTAATTAAGGATTCTGAAGCAACTGATCTCAGGGGTTTTTTTCATGGTTAAAAACCTGCAAGGAAAAGAAAATCTTTCTGCAGAGGCACCAATCAAAGCTTTGTTGGGTTACTAGGCACTAAGTGTGCTACATCTGAACACTCAGGACACCCAGAAAAAGAAGCTTATTAAAGGAAAAGAAATGCTACAACAGGCTTCTTTCCACCACCCCCCCACCCCCCCACTTCCAGTAGGCCTTGGCAATTTTGAGCTCACTTCTAATCCCAGAAGAAATGTCTTTTGTCTTTACCCCTCAGCATTTTTACCTCATTATTGACCACTCAACTGTGTTGCAAAGAAACACTTCTCCATTTCTATTACCTTCATGATTTCACCATTTACATATTTCCTTCTGGTTTGCTTCAACTTTGTTTTTTATCTCTCCAGACTTATCACTTCTGCAACCACAACAGGAAAATCAAACCAGCCCAGAGCTCCTCAGCTCCTTTCCTGGGCCAGCAATTCCCTGTTAAGTACCATTTCTCCCCAGCAAGAACCAGTTTGCCAAGTGCTACCTCTCCAATTCAGTGTCAGTGACTGGCAGGGTGTTCCCTCTCCAATTTTGTGCAACAGCTAAAGCAGTTCTGCCAGGAAAATCCAGCTCCTCATTATAGCAACCAGTGTCAAATCATCACGTCTGGCTCTGAGCGATGCCACCAGCCCACGAGTTACACTGTGCTCAGCCAAGGCTGCAGGAAGTTAAGGAATAAAAAAGGCAAGAAATCCCTGGGCTTGTTTTCAATCTGAAGGCACCTGGGACAGTGCTTTTGCAGCAAGCAGTGGCACTTGAGAAGCGTGGCACCCCCAGGCTGAAAACAGGACCAGCACACAGTGCATGCCCAAAGGGAACACAGAATACTCTGAGCTGGAAGGGACCCACAAGAATCATCGAGTCCAACACTCAAGTGAATGGTCCTGGGAGGAAACAGAGGTTTGGGTTGCCCAGAACGTAAAATCCCAACACTAAAACTGCACAGAACATCCTAGATAACGATGCATTGAAATGCTGCTCTACAAAGGGAAAATGTCAGCTTTAAAGGAAAAAAAAATACTTCTTGGGTTTGTCATGATGTTTAGGAAACATTACTTTAGGGTCAGGAGAAAAGGATGAAGGGAAGCACTGAATTTGGCTAAAGCTTGTTGTGAAAAATAAAAAAAAAAAAATGAAATAGAAGTGAAGAACAGCCATAAAGCAATGAATGGAGGGAAAACAATAATTTTTTCCCTGTTATAGGAGATATTTCCCATTTACTTGAAGCAGGTGCCCGAGTTTTCCAGCAGAGCCTCTGCTCAGGGCTATCCATTCCTGCCACTGCCAGGAGAGCAGAACCGCAGAACCGGCTCCAAGCTCTGCAGCTTGGTGGAGGTTGACACCTTGTGGCAATTCCCATCACTTACAAGTCAGGAAAGCTGGGGTTTTTTTTCTTTTCTCTCTCTCTCTCTCTTTTTTTTTTTTTTTTTTTTTTTTTTTTTTTTTTTTTTGCGAAGGTGGTGGGTGGAGTTCATAGCTGCAGAGTTAAATTCCCAGCACCTGGCATGTCATCTGTGGGGTAGGGGTCTGGGGTCATTAATAGGTTAATGAAGATAAAATATACCAAACACTGAAAAGGATATAAAAAGAAATCCAAGTTGTATCCTATTTGTTTCTGGGGGGAAAATAAAAGGAAAAAAATATTCCTTGGGATAGCACCAGCTGTATATACACAAGGCCCACAAGACAAGTAATAAAAAGTGATCTAGTGAAAGACACTTCTCGCTGATTTTTCAGTCTCATTGGATCCCCTCCTGTTTGCACAGTGGGGTAAGAGGGGCAGAGCCCTGATTAACTCCAACAGCTGCTTTGGAGAAGTGAAGTTGCACCAGCTCCAGAGAAATTATCTCTAATTCCCACTGAAGTAAACAGAAACAGGCTCAAGATCCGTCATGCATTAAAACAGAGGTGAAGGAAAAAACACCTTGGGTTTTATGCCTTGGGTTTAAGAAGCACACTCACTTCTTCACTTATAATTAGCTATTTTAACGCCATTTACCACATGCTTAAATTAGAAGAGAAAGCGGCATCCCCTCACCAGAGGCCCAGCAGAAACATGTCAGCCAAACTTGTCTCCCCTCATTAGCCAAGCACTTGTTTCAAAGGAGCTTCTTATTGTGGAAGTGCATCCAGCTTCAAGGGGAAAAAAACTTCACCTAGCACAACATTTACTTTCCCTTAATCATGCTGCTCCATTGTCTAATTTCCTGAATACTCAATTCCTGAATACTAGAACCAGTACTTTGTATTTACTTAGCATTTTACCCCCTCAAAGCCATTCCAAAATATGTATTAGCAGGCCTAAAACCTAGACCTACCCTAGCAGACAAATGTTCAGGGATTGTGAGGGCTAATATACCCCTTGAAAACTATTCCTTCCACTTCACTGCGGGTCAGACTCAGCTGCACCCCCTGATCCTCCACAGTCCCACTCCAGGCATAAAGCACAGCACCAGAAGTGTCCTCCTGGAGAATTTTTGCTTCTCATTCTCTGCCCAGTTCAGCTGCACCATTTTGTACTGGTGCCAGCAAGCCCAGCAGTTTGGACCCATATGCTGCCTGAGACCTTTCAAGGGCTGTTACACCTGTAGTTTAACACTATTATTGTTCTCTTCTTTTCTCTTTATGCCTGGAGGTGTTAACAGAAAGAGAGATGGTACCTGGCTGTGAGCATGATGGAGAGCAAGATGGACTCCCTCACCTTCACAGCTGCTTTCACCAACAAGGGGTTGAGTTCAGACTGGAATTTCAGATGTTTCATGCCTGTGGGTTTGTCCCTGAAAAATGGGACCTTTAAGGGCTGTATCGCACAGATAATACTAAAGTAAATGGTAAGTTAAAATGAATAAACAGAGGCCATTTAAGTCAGTGCAAAGTGTTCCTTTAAATTCCAGAAAGAAGAGCAAGTCTACACATTATGTACCACATGCTGAGATGCAAACCCCTGTCCCTGCATGGCCAAATTTGCAGTGCTGAGCCTTGGGGTGTCACCCTCATCCCTCTCATCGCCAGGGTGGCAGGACCTGCACCCCAGAGGTTCATCCCTGGGGTCAGGATGCAGGACCCTGAGCCCAGGACTGCTGGCTGGAGCTGTCTCCTCTCCTTTCCCACCTGCCCACTTTGCCCAGGTTCTGGGGCTCCTGTAAGCACTGTCAGGTCCCTGCCTAGCCCTCACATCTCATTTGGGGTGAATTCACCTGCCTTTTTTTTTTTTTTTTTTTTTTTTTTTATAATTGAGGAATTGTCAGCTTCTTCCTTATTGATACAATCTTTTACTATAGATTGCCTCTATTTATGCATGTAATACATCCAGTTTCCTTTGGTGTGAAAGGCTTCTGGAGGGGTTTATAGTGATGTCCCTTCAGAGAAAAACCTTTCCTTACCTGCCCCAACAGCCTGGAAGAGGATGCACTTCTAAATGTCTCCCCACTTAAAACCACGTGAAGCATCTCAATTTTCTCATATGTACATTGTGCTCTAATTGCCAGAGCAGAGCAGAGACTGAGGTGTGACAGGGAATTTTGATCAAGGCTCCCTGGGAATGCAAGTGACCCAGCCCTCCTCTCCAATTCTGTGTGCAGAAGTACATACACCTATGTATGGAGAAGTGGGTGTCATCATGTGTGCATGTATGTGAGTGTTTCTGCACACACCTGAGTGTGCAGGGGGTGTGGGTCCATGGCTGGGTGCACATCTGGGACACGTGTCTGTGTGGCACATCCATGTGGGGGTTGCTCCCCAGCCTTGCCCTCCCACCCCAAATCCTGGGGAAGGAAGCAGGCAATTCCCTTTGGGTACAACCCTTGTCCGTACAATGCCAGAGAAGGGATTATACCAGGGATTAACATTTTAAACTCCCCTTCCAGACCTACTTAATCAAAGATCCTTAGGCCAGTAATCGTATTTCTGTCCTGGGATTACTGCGTTCCTGGGTCCAAACCTCAATTTCAGGAGAAGCTGGGGAGAGCTCCCCCAGCAGTGCCTGCGTACCCCAAACTCCCTGGGTCGGGGCAGAAGCCTCTGAACTTGGGTTTTTTCTTTTCTTTAGCCATTCACTCCAATTCCCCTGCCACGGTCAGGAGAAGACTCCATGAGTCTTTTCTTGTCGCCTGCCTCCTCCTAATTCCCAGTAATTTATCCCGTATTAAAACTCCCTTAGGGAAGAATGGCCCCGGGACCCAACACCTGCTATGCAAATGGCAGCAAATCCCCCGGGCCCCCGCGGCGGGCTGACCGTGCTCCTGGGGCATCCTCCCCCGCCTGCATCCTCCATCCTCACAGCCAAATGGGACCCCCAGAGCTGGGGGGCACCCCCAAAGCCCCCCAAGAGTTCAGCCTCAATTGCATCCCCACTTTATGGTGCTGAAATCTTTCAGGTTGTCTTTGCTCCTCCTAAGCAGAATTATTGATATGAAAGGTGTAAACGAAAACCTGAGTATCTCAGCTTGTAGTTAAGCTTTCTGTTTTGAATGTTGTTGGGGGATTTCTTTCGGTGGGACAGTCAGTGAATTTTGTCCCTTTCTTTTAGGGTAACTATTCTAGCTTCAATTAGCAAAATACAAATCAACAAAAGAGGGAGAATTGTGGGAGGGAGAAGGTGGAAGGGGAGAAAGAAGAGAAGAAAAAGCTCTCACACAATAAAGGTGTGGGGGGAAAGGGCTCGTTTCTCGGAGGTGACATCCTAATCTCATTTTTCTCAGTTAATGTGGTATCCAGGAGGCTGGGGAAGGGCCAGGCAGGGAGTGTGGCCCAGCAACATGACTGCACCAGGAGGGTTTGGCCCTTTTCCTTGGACAGCTTGGATTAGGGCTGTTGAAACCTCGGACAGCCAGTTGCATCCCCAGGCACCTGCACCCCACACTGGGTCCAGCCCCTCTCCCTGGGGGTTCCCATGCTGGGGAGCCCCAAAGGGACCCCACATGCCCCTCCATCTCCACGCTTTCTTCCCCTGGCCCTTTACCATGATCATACGTTTCCCAGCCCTGAGCACTTGAGTGACATTTGGGCTATTATTCCAGGAGATAGATTGTTTGGCCTGAAGATGCATTGTTTGGGCTCCTCATAAAAGAAACAAGTTAAATGCCACAGCTACCACACACAAAAATGACTCCTTCTGGCCATAAAACCAGTGGGACAAGGAAGTGGCTGTAGGAGTCAAACATAATTGATGCTCAGAAAGATGTTATAAATAATCTGCGCCGAGTCCTCTCTCATGTGCCTCAAAACCACAGAAAGTGGCACCTTTTTTTTTTTCTCTCTTTATCTCCCCTTGAATTCAGAAGCATAATACACCGTGAGCACCAATAATTGATGTATGTTATAATTCTTCATTACCCTATCAGTAGTCTGGGAAAATTGGAAGAAAAGAAAATGCCAGAAAGTTATGGTAAAACTTAAGATGCGACAGAAGTAGCTTTCTTTGCTCATGCTGTGAGTGTTTGAATAAGAAGAATGTCTCTGCACTGTAACAAGCTAAAAGAATGAGGAAGACAAAGGATTTCACGAAAAAGGTTTAGATAGAAGACAAGGCAAGTGAAACTGAAAGGAAGGGAAAAAAACCATTTACAATGGAACAATGCATGTACTAATCGCTTTGATATATTATACAAACCCAAAGACCCAAAACATTGTGTAATTATTTATAAATGACTTCTCCACTCCTGTGTATAATACCACAGAAAGAATAAAACTGCAGGCTACTCTCTAAACTATTTCTAAATAGACCTAGCTCAAAAGGAAGCAGAAGTGTTTGAAAAAAAATAATTAATGGTTGATTTTATGGTTGTCTCATTAAAACATTTTAATTACAACAAACAAAATACATTTGAGCTTGCAGGGAACAATCGTTTACCAACTCAACCCCCTCTTCTAAAGAGAAGCAAAATGTTACATCACACATTTAAAACCTGAAAATAAAGCATTCCCACTATTTCTGCAGATCCCCCAGGAGGGGTTGAGCCCTGACTGCAGCTCCCAGGCACTTGTGCAGGGTTTCAGAGAGGATTTGCCTCACTGGGCCAGGACCCCTCTGGTACGTGGGGACACTCCCTGTGATGCCCCCATGCTCCCCACCCCAGGCAGCCCCTGACACACAGCCTGAGGCCTCACGCTGGCCACAGGCAGGTAGGAGACAAAGCCAAATCCTTTACAGACAAAGCCCTTGAGCTGCTCCCAAAGTGTTTCCCTGGCAGGAGAACTGGCTCCTGCTCCAAAAGGGGTGAATGCTGCCTCCCTGCAGGCTGAGATCCCTCTCAAATATTGGGCTTCTGGGGCTGTCCATTAGCCAGCAGCCACAGCATCAATCCCTGAACCCCCTGTGAGCCCCAGGCTGGGGGCTGCAGGGTGACTCCAGGCAGGTGGAGGGTCCCAGGAGCACAGCACTGTCTGTCCCTCCCTGCCCTCACAGCCCTGCACATGTCTGTCCCCAGCCCAGGCTGGACAGAAGCCACTGTGCTCTGCACCATGTCCAGACAAGCACAAGGAGACAAGCTGCCCCACTGAACCATCTCCTGGTTTTCTACCTGCTTTTAAAATTCCTGCTGCATCTGGCCAGGCATCTCCGGGGATGAGGGGCAAGATCCTTCCTCTCCTCCTGCAAGGCACTGGGTCCAGCTTTCTGCTCCTGGTGATGGCTTTGCTGTCAGCCATGTCAGCTCTCCAAGTTTAGTTCAAGCATTCTCCACAGGCAGCTCTGCCTTCTCTTTCTGGACATGCTTTCAAACAATGAGGGAGCAAAAAAGCAGCATTCTCCTGGCTGATTTGTTATTTTGACACTCATCCCAAGAACTCATCATTAGTTCAAGCCCTCTTGTAATAATGTAACAAAAGACAGAGTTTGCTGAGTTGCTATAATGATGTGTGCATCTTAAGACCTGAAAAAAAAAAAATTATGTACCTCTGACTTCTCTGAATCATTCCAATTGTAGGAGCAGTTTTACTGTGAACTGCTCATTTTCATGCTTGAGGAGTGATGCTAACACTGCTCTAATGACCATAATTCTGGTTGGGTTTGAAATGTGAAGTTGAGTAACATGGAGTTTTATTTACTTTTACAAGGTACAACGAACACCAGGGAAGGGCATCTTCTCACAGACTGAAGGAAACAGGGCATCCCAAGAGCTGCGGGGAGCCTTGTGGCACATCTTCTCCAAAATCCCTTCCTCCACCTTTATTCATCAAGTCCTGCTTTTTCTGGAGTCCAGCCATGAGTGAGACACCACACAGGATGTCTCAACACGAGGGCAGAGGAACAAGTTTCGTGCTCGAGGCTTTACAAGTGATAAATATACTGCATGGAAATGCACCCACGACAATTTGGATTTTGGAGGAGCAGTTTGCCATCACTTGTAAGGAAGGATGGGACGATCTAGCTGTGCTTTTGCAGTTTTCTTAGTAAAAAAAATAACATTTGAGTCTTTTTTCCCTCTCACTTTTTTTAAGTGCTGTCTCTCAAAGCAAATGATGAAGTATTTCTGAAAACTTCCTTAGAGTACAAAATATGAAATTAATAGCATCCATGAGTGCAGCTGAGCCCAGCTACATTTACATTAAGGTAGAAACATTAATATCAACGGCTAAAACTCAGGATTAGGCCATCACATCACTGAGATGCTAGCAACACACTGTGTGTTTCTTGAAATCACTGCTCCTGTTTCATTTTGGAATTTTTTTCTTTTCCTATCCCAAAAAACTTTGCAAAACTTCAGCAACCGACTTCCACAGGAGCAGGCCCATAAGGTGTAAGAGCTATTATCTGTGTTGGCTGAATAATTTATCTGCAAAATTAGTAGACTGCCTGTGATAGAAACGGGTTGAATTATTCATCGGGAATAAATTATCCAAGATATTTAGCACTTCTTTCTGTTTGCGAAGGCTTCCTGAAACAATTCTGGTTCTGTGAATGCATTCGTTATTCATAAGTACGCACTGAATAGATTATGCAAACAAATTTCAGCCTATGGGTTGTTTGTGAAACATTCACTTCAGCCCCGGCTATTCATGGCTGTGACTGATCACAGAGACACATGGTGCTCTCTCCCCTCCTTGATTGGAGCACAAACTTTTAAAACAAGAGAATAACAAATGACAAACTGCAAATGATGGATAAGGACTAATGAATAATGCGCTTTCACTGCAAACTTTCAGACAAGTGATCGGTTGTGCCAAAGTCTGTGGAACTCTAGGGAATCATAAACATTTTAATGAATAAACTATTGACTGCTCAAAGACAACTACACAAAAGACAATAAAAGTGTTGCAGACAACACTGGAGTTTATATCACTATATATAAAATGCACAGTAACAAAAGTTGAACACTTTTTCCCATATGCTTCCATAACCTTTAAGTTTTGGTCCCTTCTGGCTTTCTGGTTAGTGCTGGAAACTCCGCCGTCGGTCTCTGCCTGCTGACAGAGCCCTCTAATTGTGCCGTTACTTAAGGACATGAGTAACTCAGTGAAGTGGAACTGCTTAGTGCAGAAAGTCACTTATGTATGCAGAGGCCCTAAAAACATCAGCCTGATTGCAGGTCTGGTGATGGAGAGAGCCCGGTCCCTCCCGGGAGCAGCCAGCCCCCCGTCCCCTGCCGTACCTGGGTGTATCGCACAGCCCTGGGCTGCAAGCGTGTAAAGATATAAAAAAAGCAGAAAGCGAGCTGATCCTGCAAGCTCGGCCGCTGCCAAACTGCTTCTAGTTTGAGACTCGTTAATATTCATCACCCAGGGCTTTTTGGATTGCTCACTTCTGTGCGGGATCTTCTTGGCACAAAGAAGGTTGTTTGTGGCAGTTCGCTGGTGTCGTGGGTCATCGCAAAGCGAAGAGGGTGGAAAGCAGGGATAACACTCATAGCAAACTCCTCGCTCAGGTTCAAGTAAAGAATGGTTGCTAAGAACTTAAAATGCAGAGATATGCAATAATTTATGCCGTCAATTTCCCCTGTTTATCAAAGATCAACGACATAGGAGAAAATCAAAGGAGGGGGGATCAATCTACATTTTGTGTAAGGGGAAATCAGGTAAATACATGTGAGTTTAGGAACAGGCACCTGAAAATGGCTATTGATGGGCGGTGAAACTGAAAACCTTCCATGGACACAAGTACCTGAGTGCTGACAATGGGGCTTCTGCCAAGTAGGGAGAGCAGGATGCAAAGAGCCAGATGCCAGAATTAGGAAACTTTTTAGCCACTTACAAAACTGTGGCTTCCCAAAATGTGAGGTAGTGATACCCTGGCACCTTGCAGAAGCAGCAAGGACTTTGCAATCAAAACAGCACAAATTTTTGTTTTTATCCAGACAAAGAAGAATTGCATCTGTACATTGTATATACACTGTGTATATATGTATATACAGTGTATATATATGGTGATTACAACCACCGAAACTTAAAAAATAAATGCTCCTTGGAACTTTTAACTTTCTGAACACCTGCAAAACCCTTTTCAAAGCAAAGTGAAAGCGCGTCAAAGCAAAGCGCGTGTTGATATTCACCTCAGAAACGCAGGAGGGAAATACCTGCTTTGAGTTTCACCGAGTTTTACCATTTTAGTGTATTTTCACTTGGACGGGTGGATGTAGAAAAACCGCAAGGTGCAACGAAAACCTGACAAAATCTTCCGCCCGCATCTGGCTGGGGAAAAAAAAAAAAAAAAAAAACCCACGGCTCATCCTCTGGAAATCCAGATTAACCTTTTTCTTTCCCCAAACCCCCTGCTCGCAGCGCTTTAAACTCACGCTGGAGCCCCTCCGGCCGGAGCGGGACTGTGACCCCTCCAACCCCCGCGCTGAGCCGCGACCCCCCTGCCCCGCTTTGTCCTGCCCGCACACGGGGGGGGAATGGGGGGGGACACAAAGCGGGGGGACCCCCCCCTCTCTCCCCCGTCCCCCGGGGGCGCGGCAGATGCGCGGCCGCCCGCGGTAATTGCGGGCACGCTCCGGAGGGCGCGGCGCACGGGGCCGACCTGCCGCCTCGGCGCGGCCCCGCGGGGCGGCCACGGGGCCATTGTCCGCCCGCCGCTATAAGAACGGGCGGCCGCGCCGTCGTGTGCCAAAGCCGCCGCTCACACGAGCGGATCGCAGCCCGCAGCACTTCAAAGCCACGCGCGGTCGCGTGTCCCCCCGCCCCGCCTTTCCCTGGGCTTTGGCTTTTTTTTTTTTTTTTTTTTTTTTTTTTTTTTTCGGCGCCGAGTTCCCCGCTTTTCCCTATAGCGGCCGGCTCGGCTTTTTCCTCCCTGTGTTTTTACACCGTTATTGCTTAACCGCTGCCCCGGGAGTGCCTTTCCATGTGAGTACGGGAGCGCCGGCACCTGCCAAGCACTCGCACCGCCACCCTCTTCGTTATATATATATATATTTTTTTTTTTTTTTTTTTTCCTTCCTCCCCACCCCTTCCCCGGCAGCTTCGCACCTTCCCCTTCGCTTCCCCCTCCATCCTCCCGTGCCCCGCGTGGCAGTGACGGGGCTCCGGCTTCTCTCCCGCAGGATGCCCGCCGAGGCGCCCAGCAGCGGCGACGGCGCGGAGCCCGGCGCTCCGCGGGAGCGGCGGAGGCGGCGCGGCCGTGCGCGGGCGCGGACCGAGGCGCTGCTGCACACGCTGAAGCGCAGCCGGCGGGTCAAGGCCAACGACCGGGAGCGGAACCGCATGCACCACCTCAACGCCGCCCTGGACGAGCTCCGCAGCGTCCTGCCCACCTTCCCCGACGACACCAAGCTCACCAAGATCGAGACCCTGCGCTTCGCCTACAACTACATCTGGGCCCTCTCCGAGACCCTCCGCCTGGCCGAGCAGTGCCTCCCGCCGCCCCCCGCCTTCCGCGGGGCCGCCGCGCCCCCCAGCCCCGGCAGCGACGCGGGATCCTGGCTGTCCAGCGCCTCCCCGTCCGCCCCTTCGCTCTGCGCCTCCGCCTCTGGCCCCAGCAGCCCCGCCACCTCCGAGGACTGCGCTTATGCGCCCGCCGAGAGCCTCAGGGGCTTCCGCGGGCTGCCCGCCGGCCCGGGCGCGCCCCTCCGCTAGCGCGCACCGCCCGCGCCCCCCGCACCGCCCGGCGCTCGGCCCTGGGCCGCCGGCCGAGCAGGGGGGGTGACGGGGGGGCCTCGTCCCGTTGCACTTTTCGTCACTCTCCTTCCCCCCAGCCCCTTCGCCCCGACCCCCACCTCGCCTCCCGCGCCACTCCGAAAAACTGTGAAGAAGAAAAGCGACAGATTTGCTGCCGCAGACGAGGTGAAAAGTCAATTTTACAATTTGTAGCTCTCCGGCGAAGAAAAACGAGCATGAAAATTTGGTTTGAACGCCCTGACAATGCCATGAAAAGGCTTAAGGGGCCGATGCGGCCCGGGGCGCAGCGCGGGGCTCAGCGCGTCTCCCCGGCCCTGCCCCGGGGCGGCTCAGCCCCTCCCGGGGGTCCCAGCACCGGCCCCGATGGGACCCCGCACCCGGCGGAGAGCGGAGAGGCTCATGCATTATAGATGCTGACCCCCAGCGCGGCCGGCCTGCTTTAGAGTGGGAGCAGACACGGGGTATTCAGCGACTGGACCTGAGAGCGGTTTAATTTATTCAAGATGTTCATTCATATGAAAATTGTATTTTTGTACATAAAGAGCTTTATTCTATTATTATACCTCTTATCAAAGTGGGGGTTTTGTTTTGGTTTGTTGTTTTTGGGGGGGTTTTTTAAGAAATTTTACTTTACCATGTAAATAAAAATTTTAACGTTTGTACTGAATTTTGGCAGCGCCTCTGGAGTTCTGTTTCTTGAACTAGAGGGGTTCAGTCCTCAGAAGGAGGCTGGGGTGGAAGGGAAGGGGTCACCCCGAGGCAGCAGCCCCGCTGGCCACAGGCACTTGCGGCTACCTGCAAACATCTGCTGGCCCCAAGTCTCCTGGGGGGCGATTAGAGCCCCGTTCAGGGGATGCGACAGAGAACAGGAGCAGCGTGGGGACGCCAGCAGTGCTGGAGTTTCAGGCTGCCCTTGCCGTGCTTCACAGCAGGAGCTGCAAGGTGTCAGGAGCTTTGGGGCAAGGAGAAAGTGCTGCACTCGGGAACAGGGTGCAGAGCTTGGAACTTTCCCTGAACCTGTAACACTGGCAGAACTTGACTGCCACGAGCTGCCTCTTTTCCTCGAGTCGCAAGGTGGGAAGGTGGGACAGGCTCTCCCAGTTCACTCACAGGCAGAGAGAGGAAAAAGAGGGGCCAAAGGTGCCATCTCATGGTCTCAGCATCAGCTGCAGCACAGCTCTGGCTCTCAGCTAGAGACTGAGGGTGCCCAGAGTGCCCTCATCTCCAGGAAATCTGCTCCGCCGTTGCAAAATCTGAAACTTTCCTTTCTCCTGCAATTGTATGTAATGGGGCAGCCCTCTGACCCCCGAAACTCTACCTTCTAATCTTCCTGACTCCATCCTCCCTATTTTTAGCATAGCTCAAAGCTCCCACATTGCACTGGGCTGAGAGACCCTTAAAAACAAGTTTTATCCTCTTTGCCTTGTTTTTTGGGGCAAATGAGGCAGCTCAGACATGTCTCTACAGCCATCTCCAAAACATGGGTGAGTTGGAGCTATATGTGCATTAAGGAGGGAGTTTGTGGGGAAAGATGGAGAGATGGTGTTGTACAAGCCCAGATAAATCAGATCTCTGATGGGACTGCCCAGGGTTATGGAATGAATTGACTTTCATTTTTCTGTGCCTCAGTTTCCCATCTGTAAAACTGGGGTACCACCATCCCCTCATCAGTGAATTTAAGGATTTAATTGTGCAGAGCTTTCAGAGCACTCAGATGCTCAGGGCTGCAGTAAAAGCCCAGGAAGGAATTCTTTAGGACGTGATCATGCATGGTGCAGGGAAAAAGGCAGAGGGCAAACACTGAAAGCATCAGACAGAATACTGAGAAGCTGTTCATCACACAGGCGAAAGCTCTGCCTGAAAGTTTGCCATCCTGTGGGAAGAAGGTGGAGATATTATCAAAAATGTATTTTGGGATCATATATTGTCACAAAAATTAGAAGGACAAGAGCTGAATTAAGTTTGCACAGATACTTCAGTGTCAGCATTTCCTCCTTTTTGAGTGCCTGAGCCTGCAATATACATAAATATTTCTTGAACATAGTTTTCATATGCATGTCTATACAGACCTACATCCACCTCTGCTTCTCAGTAACTATAAATGCTGAAAAGTGTTACTTTTTTGAAATCTTTATAGCAGCATGATACTTTAATTAAAGACACCATCAACCAGTACAGGGCAGCCCCTTAATGATGTCCTGTTAAATAAAAGAGATTTGTGAAATCTAATTCTAGCAGTAACAGGTCTTGATCTGTGACGCAGTGAAGCTTTGCTTGCACCTGCCCTTGAAAGCCAGGAGGTTTTGTATGCAGGAGCCTCCAGGGGCTGAAATTTAGTACAGTCCATGGAGGCGGAAGGTCATCTAAAGTCACTGGGTCCCAAGACACTGGACTTCAGTCTCAAAGAAGAAGAAAAAAAAACCAAAAAAAAAAACCTCCACAAAACTTCAAAATATCCTCTCTTCTTTTGTGTTTTCTTAGCTGCCAGCAGAGATCTGTGGACATTATGCAGTGTATAAAGACCATACATCTAGCAGGACTGAGTGTATGATGGTAATGTTCCTAAGGGGCAGGGAAAGCTGCAAACTGCGTGAGGACACAATTAGATTCATACATTAACATGAGTCAGAGAACAGTTTTTCCCCGGAGCGGTGATAGGTTCAGACATCGTTGAACAAATCTGCTGCCAGGACAGATGGAATGCCCATATTCAGAGGCTGCAGGACCAACCTGCCCTCCCGTTTACAACAAGGGGGCTTGTATTTATTTTTATCAAAAGGAGAGTTTGGTGGATTGGAACAGGCTTTCCCTGCTGGAAACAGGCAGCTATTTTTAATTGCACTAAAATCATCTCCTTGCATAAGTACAGGGGGCAAAAAATACGTGAGTTAAATACTAGGGCTGATGAAAACATCAGCAATTTTTTGGAAATACTAGATTGTTCTTTGGTAAAAAATATTTATAAACAGGCAAAAGTCTCAGTCCCACTGACACCAGTGGCAAGATCCTTATTGACTTCAGAAATAACTGAAATAGAATCTTGGTTTTCAGTCTTGGCACCACATTGCATGTGTGTATATAGATTTTTTATTTTTTTTGTATGTCTGCCGATAAGTGTTGGTAACACTTTAGCCCTGTTGGATCCGTTCAGCCACCTCCAGGGCATGCAAGCATTAGGGACCCTCTGTCAGGAGATTCTGCAAGTCCCTAGGTCTCTCTTAATTCCCCTTTAGTTAGGAGAGAAAGTCTGAGATGGCTCCATTGATAGGGAATCCCTGCTGGCTGGGAGACATCCAGCACAGACTTCTGGAAACACAGTGGGATTATCCCACTTTCTCTCTGCTGGAATTTACTGTGGGGAAACTGTCCCCTACCAACTAAAAGATGCTTGTGTGCTCTGGTGAGAAGGGCCCACAGCAGCTGCAATTACTCTGTTCCAGCCTTTTCCAACTGATTTGAAGCTCTGAGATTCTCTGTGAATTACTTGTGCTCAACAAGTGAGCAAATAACAGCAAATTCAAAATTGTGTGCAGGTTTTAGATAACAAGTGTTTTCTGTAGTTTCAATGCCATGTGGTGCCCTACTTAGTGTCATCCTTGCTGTGGTGAGGCTCAAATGATGCTTAGCATTTAGTTATGAACAACAGCATCCTGAGAAGGATTTTCATTATTAGGCCTCAATCTGTCATGGATTTTGATTTTACTCTGTACATCTGTAAAATACAGTCTGCGCTACCACCTCTGAGCACATGAAACTTGAGATTATAATTACAGATCTCTGGGGCTCAAATGCTCCATTAAGACTGATTTGTATAGTAGGTAGAGATTATCAGAGCAAAAGCAGGTGAGAACTAATTTTCAGGAGCTTTTTTTTGTTGTTGGTGACACGTGCAATTAAAATAAGTCATCTGGAGGAGCAGAGCTGCTAAGGACCAAGCAGATTTCCTGTCTGCACTGTATGTGAACAGAACAGAGATGCAAAAATACTGCATAAATACTTTCAGCTGATACTTCGCCTCTTACTTGTATAGTCTTCAAATAACACTGCTAGAAGATTTTTCAGTCTAGATTAACAAATTAGATGGCTTGTTAGAACCGGGTTTATGCCCAGTAGCCCTGTAGCAGTGCCCATGAACAACTAATCCCTGTTCTCTCTTCCTCCTCACCCAAAAGTCCTGATGGTCAAGGTGAAGAACTACCGAAGACGCCACAGATGTCACAGGGCCGTGGTGAGGATCCCTTTAAAAACCCCGTGGGGCCCAGCCCTGTTATTAATCCCCAGGGCAAAGAGGGGTGTGAGGCTGAGCTGAGGGGGTGCAAGAGCCATGCCCCTGGAAACAGGGCCTTCCCCCATGCTGAGGCTACTGTTCTCTCAAGAGAGATGGCAAAGGATTCACCTGAGGCACTGCTGGTGCAGACCAAGGCTCCACACGCCAAGCAATGGCCCTCCATTATCATCACCATTATTTTGCACTTGTCAGCCTTCCAGTTTAAGATCCACTAGACAAGAGTGAAAAGTCTCTTCCCAATTGAGAATACTCTTCTCTGCCAGCGTGGAAATGCTGATGGCACAGCACTCATTGTTATTCAGGTCTCCCACTTTGGCCTCTATTTGACTGCGCAAAGCATCTGTTAGAACCTCCCATTTTACTGCTAGAAAATCTTATGAAACTCTGTTTGTTTGAAAAGGAAAATTAAATATCATGTTAGAGAGGCTGGGACAGACACCACCCTTCTCCATGCCACCCTTTTCCATGCCAAATGTACGATTCCACAAGTACAAGAGACTCTTCTCACCTGGCTCCCACCCCTTTTGTTTTACTCTTTGACTGCCAGTAGGACTTTGGCAAAGGACATTTGGACTTTGGCAAATGTCAGTAGGATGGAGTACACAGCATAGCTCTGCAGAGAGTAAAAATGTGTGGAAGCAAGACTTTCAGAGAAGACATTAACTTTACGCTTTGAGTAATCTTGAGTAAGGGTCCACAGACACAGACTTGCATGTGCCCTGCCAAATGGAAGGGTCGAAACCAAGTCCAGAAATTTGGCATCTTAACACAGAAATTGGAAAGAAAATGCTTTGAGTGTCTCACTAACATCTCTGCTCGAGCTCATTCATTTAGTTGGCCCCTGATCCCTTGTTTTCAATCTAAGAGATTCATTGTGCTTCAGGGAAGGACCAGCCTGTGTCAGTGCATGGTCTCCCTTACATCCTTCCTTCATGCTTGTGAGATGTACTTAATTACAAATTGAAGCATGTGAGGGGACTGATGCCTCTATTTCCCAAACAGGGATTTGGCAGAGTCCTCAGGACTTCACTATCTCTTTCTTGGATTATTACATTCTGCACATTCCAGGATAATCTTTTTCTTTAACCTGAAGATTTCACAAAATTGCCTTCTAGGAAAGCATTTAAAGCTGTCTAATGGCAGTCCGGGGTGATTACAGACCTTAATGGTTTGTTGCACAAATAACGGATTAAGTTCCATGAGTAGGAGTTAATTTGACTTATTTTTTACAAACAAGCCACTTGCTCTGCTCCTCTCTGTATGGCAGTTGTCAGCAATCTTTATAAAATCATACCCAGGAGCACCTCGGGCAGGGCTGTGGAGGGCACCACCTAGCACCTACAGCCCAGCACACACCTGGCAGAACATTGTACTTTTCCAACTTGCAGTTGCTATTGAGATGACAAGCCTGAAGAAAGACAACAACATTTGCAAACATGAAAATACAACATCCCAGACCTAAGGTGGTGTTAGTCCGCTTCTGGGGGTGGCAGGAGAAGAGACACATAGCCAAGGGATACTGTGGAATTAGAAGTTTGTCTCTGTCTCTGTTCTAAGGACTAAGAAATCTGGGGCGCCTCCCTTCAGTTTAGAAAAATGAGGCCAAACAGAGAAGGCAATGTTACAACTTAAATGGAGGAAGACAAAATTCCCAGCATGGTCATTTTCCTGTTGGATTCCCCATGCTGACTTCAGGACAATGCAGAGATGAGACAGTCTCAAAGACAGGCTCAGAAATAATGAAAATCACTAGTTGCAGGTAAAAGTTGATCAAACTACCCTAAACAGTGCTTTCCCACCCGGATTTCTCCTTTAAAATATCCACATTTGAGGAAGCAATGTCCTTCTAGGCAAGGCTGCTCTCTGTGTGGAAGAATGGGACATGGCCTTCAGATGTAAATTTAACATGGGCCAGAAGAAGCATCTCTTCCCCTGTCGCTTTCCAGTTTGGTCCCTCAGACTCACAGAAAATAGGTAATATTTATCTATACATTATTTTGCTCAGACCCTGGAAAAGCTAGAGACCTTGTCAGTAAAGACCAGCAACTACAAGCAGCTGAGACAATCCCTCCCTTCAAAGCCTGAAACCTTCATTTACTTTCTTACTTTTTCATTTGACAATCCCTAGATATAAATGCAGTTTCTCTGCTTCACTGGTAGTAGTATTCAAACCGAAGGGATTTAACTCCTGAGATAAAAGAATATGGTATTTTTTTTTTCCTTCCTATTTGAGTACCATCTCTTCTGCAACAAGTCTTTTGTAATCTGAAAGGAAAACTCTTCCTGTCACAACACCAGTAATGGATATTGCTCTCTCAATTACCCCTTGCTTCACCAGGAGAGCAACTGATGCGCATCGTGTTTATCCAGCTCACTGAAGTGCTTTCATTATCTCAGAAAAGAGGTTAATTAGTATTTAAGCAATCTTTTCACAGGGTACAGTTTCCTCCTCTCCTATTTGCAATCCAAAAAGATGTCAGCTTCCAAAGCCATAATGCCCTCTTGATAAATCAAGTGGCAGCTAATGAGGTCTGCGGTCCCAGGGAAGGAAGGTCTGGGCTACCTGTCACCAGCACGGCTGTCACCTGCGCGGCTCTCCCGGGATGCCGGGAGATGCAGGAGCCGTATGGGATACAGGGAAGGGAATTATCACCTGAGGGAAGGTGCTGGTGACTATGTGCACCCCGAACTGGAGTGTGAGTGTGTATGTCCAGTACATGCCACACTCTAATCCAGCTTGGAGAATTCACAGATAAATGTCACAGAAACTCTACCCTCAAGAAGGAAACAGATGGGAATTCTCTTTCTTTCTTTCTTTCTTTCTTTCTTTCTTTCTTTCTTTCTTTCTTTCTTTCTTTCTTTCTTTCTTTCTTTCTTCCTTTCTTCCTTTCTTTCTTCCTTTCTTTCCTTTCTTTCCCTCCCTCCCTTCCTTCCTTCCTTCCTTCCTTCCTTCCTTCCTTCCTTCCTTCCTTCCTTCCTTCCTTCCTTCCTTCCTTCCTTCCTTCCTTCCTTCCTTCCTTCCTTCCTCTTTGTCTCTCTCTTCTTCTTTCCTTTTTTCTTAAAGATAACCCAGGAGCCATCCCTGCATCTGGATGGGCTTGACCTTCAGAAGTAAGAGCCACTAATTATGCTTGTTGACAAAAAGTTATGGGTAATAAAAGCATTATCCCATTTCAAGAAACATATGTAGAACGATGGAGTTTTCTTCACTAGGCAGTAGGCAAGTATTTGTTCTTCCCTGAAAAATGCCAAAACCAAACCTCTCTCTCTTACCATTCCCACTGTGTTAGTTCTGTGGCTGGGCCTCTGCACAGCTCTGCTGAAGGCAAGCTGGGCTCAGACAAACACCTGTTAAAGCAAAAAAAACTAATTTTGGCCAGTCTTAGAGAGGATTTTAAGTGATTTGGTCCAAAGAGCTGTTCCAACTGCCCAACCTTCTAATCTTTAAAAAGACCCAGCAGCACTTGCAGTGATATTTTTCCTGAGATATCTAAGCAGAGAAAGTGGCCCATGCATCCACGTGCTCAAGCCCTTTTGGCTACTGGGCTATTCCCCTCACAGCCACTGCTGCTGACAATGAGGGACTGAGCCACACGCCCTGTGGTAGCCATGCTCTGGATTTCTTTCCCTGACTTTGGGAAATTCATTGTCTTTAGCATGGTCTGTAGGTTCAAAGTCCGCTTTCACTCGGCAGGGCGCCCTTTCTGGGTTCATAAAGCTACCTTCAGAAATCTTTGGGCAGACCCAAAGCTGACAAAAGTGTCATTAAATAATGCTGCCAATGAATGAAGCTACCAAAGAAGACATAGTCCAGTTTGCATCTCAGTTACAAGAAGAAAGTGCAATGACAGAGTGAGTAATTGGCTAATTGTCTATACGAGCTCTATTTTAACAGTGCAGTCGTGCGATCGCACCATCTGGGGGGAGCTCGGGGAGGGAGCCCCAGCGCACACAAAGCCAGCCCGGCTCCCGACACACAGGCCAGGCAACTCTGCCTCCTTCCCAGGCCAGAGGTGGGAGCTGCAGCCCCCCGAGTCTCCCCCAATGTGGGCCGAGATGCTGAACCTCTGCCGACGGTGAAAGTTGGGGTGGTTGCCAAACAATATCTGCGTTTTTTGGAGTGCACGCTGGAGCCCACCTAAGTTGCACGGTGCAATCACCGAGTGTTAGTGCACAGCGATATCTGCTTGATTGCAGGGCTGCTAATGAGCACAATTAGACGGGTGGTTGGTGTCATGAGCCAGCATCCCCGGCCCAGACGTGCGAGGATGCTGCCGGCGGCAGGCAGGGAGCTCAACGCACTGGTGTGATTTCTGGGACATTCAGAAATGATGGCATTTCCCCCTCCTTGTCTTGAAAAAGCTGAATTACTGCCTTTCAGTTCCCATCTATTTTCCTCCAAAGTTACCATGAAGAAAAAAGTATAAATCACACTTCTAAGTGGGGCTGGCACTCGGCTCACAAGAAGAAGGAAAGGAAAAAAAAAAAAAAAAAAAAAAAAAGGAGGTAATGCCATAATGTAAAATAGTTAAAAGCTTATTAGAGCCGTTCAGGGCAGTATGATTTCCACTTTGTTTCAGAACACCCCAAGCCCATCCTTTCATGCTATTGTGAAGGCAGCAATTCAAATCTCCCTTTGTCAGTATGAATGGCCCCTCTTAAAGCTCTTTTATGCCAACATATTCCCTACAGGCATATGCCCTTTAGCTCTATTACTGATTTACCCAAGTATTCAGCCCATACCTTCTGCTTTTCTTTTTCAGTTACTGAAGTTCCACATGACACGAGCTGCAGGCTCTGCTTTGGTGCCTGCCCCACACCCGGCCCCAGCCAGGACGCTGCGTGCTCTGCCGCTATCTATCTCACCAGGAAAAGCCACCAAAAAAACTAACAGAGGAGACTTTTCAAATGATTGATTTTTCTACCTCCCCCCGCCCCACCACCACTCTTTTCCTACCTCTCCCCCTTCTTTTCATCTCTACATTTGTTAGCGCAAACAAATGGGAGAGGGTATCTACCACCACCACCCCCCAGCCACAGGGGAAAAAGAGCCTTGCAGGCTTTGAGGGAGGAAAAATTCGAGTGTAAAAAACGCAAGTGGGCCTATTACCTCTACTTACCCTAATTAGACTTGCTTTGAAGGGCTATTCAGAGATTTTGAAAGGCTGTCCTCTCCCTGCATCTCATTGTGCAATGTTTGCAGAGACATTTGCATCTGTTTGTGCTTCTGAAAATAGCAATGGATGCTTTCAAGAAAGCAAAGCCACCTCCGAGCCCCTCGCACCAAGCCAAGGGCCGCAGCAGTCGAGGTATGTGTGGCCGGCGCTGGGCGGGGGGACACCCCGGTTTCAAGGGTTTGAGGGTTCTCCACCGGTCCCCATTTAAACAATTCCCTTTAACAATGCAATTCCAGGCATAAAATCTTCTAACTAGATTAAATCCAGATGACACAGGACGTAGAAACGGAATTTTTTAAAAAAAATCAACGCTAAAGTAAATGGTAGGCATCCTAACAGGATAGAAAGTGTGAAATCCATGCAGAGCTAGAGAGAATAGCTGGCAGCACAGCCCGGGCTTTCATACGCATATGGCCTTGACCATTTGACTCTGGTCCCATTGAGGTGATCAGCTGGAGACGTGAAGGGGCATCTCTGGCAACACACACGTCCCGCTCGCTCCTTGAAGAAAGCCCACGAAATAAAGCTGCATAAAGGTGATTGATAGTAAACATTTTGTAATTTGGAGGGATTAAACTCGCGGGATGATCTTGATCGGGTTCTCAAGGCATTGCCAGAATGCAATTACATTATAATAGCCGCTTCTGGATCGCTGCTGGCAAAGCCACAATATCTGCCAAAGAAAGGGGGTGTGAATGGGACAAAGGGGTTAATTTGAATACGTGCTGAAAAGACTGGAGGTGGACAAGGAGCTCTGCAAGGACTTCATCAGGAGCCATGGGCAGAAGGAGACGGTTTTGCAAATAGAGAGGGCGAGCGGGGAGGATGTTTGTAAAGCACACTTGGAAAGGGGGGGGAAAGGAGAAGAGAAAAGCCCCACAAAGCTCAAACTGCTTCTTTCTTACACTGCCTTGGCTACGCTCAGAGGAGCACTTTAGATGGATTAATCACAGGGAAAAACAATGGATTAAAAGTCGTCTTCTCCTCCGTCTGTGCCCGGGCGCGCTGATCTTTCCCCACCGGCGCATGGTGAGCGCTGGCTCCTGGCCTGGGATGGACCCAGCCGGGTCACGGCGGGCGGCCACACCGCCGGGTCTGCACGTTTGGGAGCTGGAAGTCCCACTGCCCTTTTCTGGGCGACATCCGATTAAATTTATGCTATCAGCAGGTTAAAGATTTTATCAGATTACTCCTTCAAAAATGCTTAGTGAGAATTAAGCATGCAAATCCACTTGGCCAGCTCTGGGGACAATACACTCCCTCCTGACGGTGAAATTCTCCTTCTAGCTCGGGCACCCATGACATGGGCTTTTCCGCTCATCTTTTTAAACTTTAAACACACACTGGCGTCTGGAAAATGCTCTCGGGCACGGGCCAGGCCCGGATGCGCTGGGTGGGCCGGGAGGGGGCATGTCCCACCTCTCGAAGGTGATGGAAAGGTGTCACTGTCACCTCCTCCTCCCATCCCTGTCCCTGTCGGCGCCGCAGGGGCAGTACATGGAGCACATCCTGTTCCTCT
Source organism: Phylloscopus collybita (assembly GCA_027886175.1). Taxonomy (NCBI): domain Eukaryota; kingdom Metazoa; phylum Chordata; class Aves; order Passeriformes; family Phylloscopidae; genus Phylloscopus; species Phylloscopus collybita. Next base: position 6,344,713 of record JAJNNQ010000019.1, on the reverse strand, counting down.
CAGAGATGCTGCCAAGTGCAGAATCCGAGCAGGGGCTGAAGCCAGTGGGGACGGACAGCACAGGCGGGGGATGCCCAGGCTTCAAGAGAGGAGATGGGAACACGGTGCCATCACTGTGGCTTCTGATTTATGACAGATCTGGCACTCTCTGCGCAGTAGCCAGAGGCTGTATGAGGATGTCACTGTCCCAGTGAGGCAGAAAGCAGCAGCTGGGTGAGGGTTTGGGGCCAGGCAGGGTGGTGACCCTCAACACCCCAAACTGGCACTAAGGTCCTGGAGGGATTGGCTGTTTGCACAAGCATCTCTCCCTGCAGGGAGCCACTGCTTGGGGCAGGGTGACCTCTCTTGGGCATTGAGAGCTGTTCAAAGCGAAGCATTGGCTATGCATAACAGCTTACAGACCCCTGAGCCATCCTACCTGCCCCCACCGCCATCCCCTGCCCCGGGACAGTGCCAGACACAGTGACAGTGACCGTGCCAGCCTGGCCGTCTGATCCACCTATTGGTGACCGCACCCTCTAAGAGATCAGGTCAGGGCTTGGCATCCTCCACAGCACGGGGGGCTTGGGCTGCTCCAGCCCCTTTGTGACATTGAAACTCCAAAGGAAATTTCAGCGTGTTTTGCTGAGACACAAGCAGGGCTGAGCTCTGCTGTTTTCCTTTGGGACGTCTGGACATAGCACACAATTTCCACTCTGTATCTCTCTCCCCAAAACACTTCTCAAGTGCAAACCCAGCCTATTTTATATATGTGTATATATACATGTGTGTATATATATATATACACATATATATATTTAGAAATGCAGAACCCACAGGGAAACCCATTTTCCATTACCCCACTTCAGCTTGCCCAGCCACTCCTAAATCCAGGAGAGACCCCCACAGAAGGACCCAGCTTGGCTCCTGAACCCCCCAGCAGTGGGTTTTTTGGGGCGGCTTTGCCCAGGGCACGTGTGCCTGCGCTTCCTCCGCAGTTGCCCCTCGCTGCCAGTTTGGGGAGCGTTTTGGTTTTGTTGGTTTTTTTTTTCCACTGGGTTTTTGTTTCCTTTGAGAACACCCTGTGTTTGTGTTGCTCTTTCTCCGCGGCACAATGCACCTCTCCATTTCCTCGGCCGGGGGCTCACACGAGCGTCAGATCTCGGCAGAGCCGAGTCGCAGGGGTCGCGGGTCACCCGAGGGCATCGGGGACAGACAAAGTCTCTTCAGCCGCTAATGTAAGCCGGGGTAACGGCACGCTGAAAGCGCATCCACTTGAGACTATCTACAAGGCACTCAGCCCTCTCTAAGGGCTTATAATGTTGACTCTCCTGTCATTGGATCCAACCTTACTATAAGCCCTGGAGGTATGAGGGGCTTAGAGACATTCATTCAGAAAAAATAAATCCCCCTGCTACCATTCTCTTCATGAAGATAAATATACCACAAACAGAACAAGGAAAGAGGCTGAACTCCTGATCTTTGCTCCAGCTGCTTAAAAAATTGCCATTAAAAAACCAACACTTTATATTAGACTCCTTTACTATTTGCCATTAAAAAACACGACACAGTTTATGAGTCTCCAAAGTGGTTTATTAGTATATTTTACTAGCAAAACTTGCCTTCAGTTCAATGCCATTTCTAGCCCACTCTAAAGAGAAATTTTGCAAAGAAAATGGGGTTTGTTTGTATTTGAACTCACTGTTTCTTGAGGCGTTGCAACCTGAGCTGCTCCAGCCTGGGGAGAGTTTGTATTCCATGCTGGAGGGCTTATTGCTCAGCTCCAAACTGTTGTGCTTTGTGCTGGTATTAAACCTAGGAAGGCTTCTTGGCCATCAGGACTGCATCTTGTCTGGGGCTCTGCAGACACTGGCGAGCACAGAGCACCAGTTCTGAGCCCAAGCAAAATGTTTTGGGCACCATGGCCCATGATGTAAGACTGTCACCCCTTCTCATGACCTCTTCAGCCTCCATATTTCTGTCCAAAGCTGTGTCAAACTGGAATGAGGGTCTGGTGCAAAACCTGCATGGGAGGGATATGTTCAGCTCATCTTCAGTCACAAGGGAAAACAGCTGCCATGGGGATGTGCTTCCATATCCCAGCTGGAGGTCAGCCTCCATCCCCACCCTTTCTCTGGCATCAAACCTTGCTGAAACACCCCACACCCCTGGTTGTACTGATAGAGCTTTTGGTGGTTGTGAATCTTTCCATATTTACAGATTTTTCCTGAGGAAGGTGCCTCAGTGTCCCCCGGGAGTTCAAAGAGCAGCAGGTTGTCTCCAAGTCCTTGTCATATAGTGCACCCAAGCTGGCATGTTCCCAGTAGATACAGGCCCCAGTGAGGTGCCTTCTCCAGAGCATCAGCTGTGAGGATGGAGGAGCCATGTGGCCAGAGCTCCCTGCCTCGTCCTGGTGAGCACAGGGTAGAGATGCCCATGAGGTGCTCTAAATCTCAGTCAGCCTGGGAAGGGATGGATGTGTAGAAGGTCTCCAGCAGATGCAAAGCACTGACAGGTCTCTGTTCACAGACCTGGGCTGGTGTCAGTATTTCTTCTGCCACTCCTCCATAGCTGGCTCTCTTAAAAACTCATCCCAACTGCTGATTTTTAGAATTTTACCTTCCACTGCAAACACTTAGCTCTGGATGAAGATGTGAGTTTTAGACCATCTGGTCTTGTCTCCAAACATCAGATGCCAAAGCAAAGTCTGAGAGCATTTCATTTTTAAATGTATCAAATTCTTTCTCCTTTTAAGAAAAATATCCTGGTGAATGTGGGTGCTCTTGCAGGCAGATTTCTCTCCTCTTCCTCCACCTGTTCATTTTCTGGCACGTCAGACAAGTCAGTGCCACTTGCAAGGGTTCAGTGGAGAAGGGGACCAGGCTCTGGGCACAGTGTGTGTACATGGTGAGGTGCTCAGATTTTGAGTAGAAAATATGCACAAAGGGGGAAAGTTGTTGCCTTGGGGAGGGAAAAGGCTGAACTGATCAAACTGCTGATATAAAAGAGGAATAATGGGATTTTGTGGGATTCACATTGATGTTCAGATGAGAAGAGACTCTGGTTGCCTTTTTTCTTTCAAGCCACTGAACAAGAACTTTAAAGCCCCTTTAAAATCTGCTTTGGCTGAGCTAATTATTATCACAGGAGTTATTAGACAAAAGCTCAATGGCTTTTCCAGTGCCTCTTCAACAGTTTCTGGGCTGCCTCGACAACAAGAACCAGAGCTTCCTTTTATCATTGCCATATTCCTTCCGAGAGTTTTCAACTGCTGATCCCTATGTTAAGCCTTACAGGAAACACAGACAGACAAGAGGGGTGCCCATCAGCCTGGCTCTCTCTCCTTTCACCCCACAGCATCACTGCTCCCCACTGGCACAGCTGGCCTGCACACAGCTGTTTCATTTTCTGACATGCATCAGTGGAAAAACAAATGTCACAACACAGTATCCAGTTTTTGAGTAGTGAGACAGAAACCTACGGGAAGCAGCAGCCAGCCTGAGACTGGCCAGGGCTATCCAGTGACTTATTCAAGGAAGTCATTCACACCTTCTCCCCAAGGAGAGGGCTGCCCTGCCAAGCAATCAGCCCCTGCACAGAGACGTGCTTGTGGGTTTTTCATCTGAGGTTCCATTCCTGGGACACAGCCTGGGCTCTGAAGCCCCAGTACTGCAGCTTTTGTTCTTCACCAATGCTTCAAGACCTTCCCAGTTTGATAAACTGAGGTTTGGTTTTTTGTGTGTGGTGGGTTTTTTTGTATGTGTGTGGGGGGGAAATGTTTGTTTGTTTGTTTTCCTTAGGAAAAGCAATAATTACATGGTTTTAAAACAGGAGTATCCAAGCAAAAGCAAAAAAAGCAATAAACAAAGCAATAAGGAAAAAAAAAAAAAGGCAAGGACAGCAATAAAGGCTGCTTGTGGTGGTATTTCTCCCAGAACTCTTCAGCACTGAAGGGGACCTAGGACCTCATTCAGCCCCACTGAAACAGATAAACCTTCAGTATTCCCCAGGGAGGAGAATTTCCTCGCTCCCAAGCACGTGCAGTGCATGGAACACAGAAATCAGCTATTAGTGCCCTTGCAGCTCTCCCATTCCCCATCTCTGCCCAACCCAGGGGCTGTGGGGTGCTTTGCAGATCCCACTATCCAGCAGTGAAAGCAACTTTTCCCACACCTCCACCTCACAGGGGCAAGCTTAGCACTGTTTTCCCTCCTTTTTAGGAAACCTCTGCTACAAAGAAGCTGCTGATGGTGTAAGCAAACTGGGAATAGGTGGTGGCACTGGCTGGAAGCTATCCTAGAGCAGAATGGGAGCTGCTGGCTCCATCCTGCTGGTCCCAAGCCCACAGACTGCTCCTTGCAGGCCTCCCAGGAGCAGCACCAAACTTCTGTGGTGATTTCTTTCACATTGTTTCCAGAGGGCCCTTCAAGATAAATGGACATTTTTTTTTCTTCCCTAACTGGACATCTAAACAAAACCCTTCCAAGGATTCAGGGGGAGATGCCTGATGAGCAGACAGGAAATGGGAATGATTGATCAAGTGCTGATGGCCACAGCACTGGCACCCAGGCTCAGGTTTCAGGACAGAGCCCGGTAAGGAAGCAGCTCTCACCTGCACAGCTGCCACACACCGGGCTGCCTGCACGGGCAGCTCCCTGCCCTCCTCTGCAGAGGGTGACCAAAGCATTTGCTGCCCCTGCAGCAGCCATCCCTGGCAAAGAAGGTGCTGGGGCATCTGACATAGGCACTGGCTGGGTGGAAGAAGGAGGTGTGGGGCTTTCTCCATCACTGGGGGACTTCTCTCTTAGCATACAGGTGAGCAAACAACCAGCCTGCCACACTCCCTTAGACTTACTTCACCAAGAAGTTATTTTAAGGCAAGAGAGGAAAGTAGAGAAAAACCCTCAGTGCTAAATGGTCTGGTGTTTGCCCACGGGAGGGGTGTCAGGATTAGATGATCTTTAACGTCCCTCCCAGCCTGTGGTTCAATGATTCTGTGAAATAAATCACAGCTCAGCTGAAATGGGCTGTTCCTTCAAGCCCAGGCAGTTGTTTTCAGGTGTCCCTGTGGCTACCATCAGGCTGGCACTAGGAGATTTAAATTCCTACCTGACTCATGTCACTGTGGGGTAACATTTGCTCTCTCCCAGATAGGCTGTGAGCAAATCCACTGCTTTTTGCAAGGGCAGACACCAAGCACACACCAGGTCAGGGCTGGCTGGTGACTTTACCATGCTCCCCACAGAGCACCAGCTCCAAATTTGCCAGAAGGAAACTCCATTTCTACTTGCATTAAGCAGAGTGGGGGTTTATTATGCTCTCATAAGCTGTGTGCCCTGAGCTGGCCAGGATGGGAATTTTGAAGAAAGATGAGATATATATACATATATATGTACACACACAGAGATATATGTATATGTACATACATACATACATGCATATATATATATATATATATATATATACAACCTTTCCAATTAATATTTTAAGTGATTTTTAGGCTTGTCCTCTCCTTCTGCCCAGAGCTGAGTTTGAGATGAAGCACTGATCACACAAGAAGAAAGCAACAGCCTCTTCTGATTTCCTGGGTATGGGTAGGTGCAGAGCAGCATCCCCAGCCCACAGCCTACAAATGCTCCAAGACAACTCCAGGCCAAGACAACTTTCTGTCCCTGCAGAAGAGCAAAGGTTTCTGCAGGAGGGCAAAGACTCCTCACTCCTCTTCCCCCTTCCCTTCTTCTGACTTTTCTCCATCTCCCTCTGTTCCTGGAGGTGTGCAATGGGAAAGTCTTGGACTGCAGGGCACTGACCACTGCCCCACACCAGCGACACGGGGATGTGCAGATCCCCCAGCTCCTCTCCCTTCCCATCTCTAGAAGTCATCTATTTTGTTGTGTGTACACAGAGAAAACAAGGGGCTGCCCCTTGTTCTCCTCCAGCCATGACACATCAAATTATCCAGCCTCCAAATATCCCATCTGGCTGTTAGTTTTTAGCTTTCTTTTTTCTTCCTTCTAGGTTGTTTCTGCTTTCCTCCTCCTCCTTTCTCTGCTCCCCAACCCATGTGTAAAAGTAGCAGGGGGGCCTTTATTAAAGGCAAAGCCCCACGGCAGCAGCTTCCCAGCCAAACTGCTCTTGTATTACTTTTTGATGAGTTTTCAATTTAGGCCTTTGCAGACAGGGGGAAGAAGGCGACTTGAGAGACAGAGGGGGGAAAAAAATGCAACAGATGGGGCCGATTGTGCTCTCTAGGCAAATTAAGGAAGACATCTGTAGCTCCCAAATACTGGTGGTCTAAAGCAATTAGTCCCCTGTGAAAAGGGGCCTCTCTGAGCCTCCTCCAGCCAATCCGCGCCCCGGCAGCACTCACGTTACAATGGCCTTGACCACAATTCACTGAGCCAAAAAAAAGAAAGATTAATCCAGGAGGAGCTGTGCGGCCAGGCTGGAGTTGCTAGGCTTAAAAGGGAAGGTTATGTCCGTTTCTGCCTGAGTTTGGAGCAGAAAGGCAGGGCGGGGGGAGGTTTTTTGTCCCTCTTTCCGACGGTCACCCACAGCGTACCTGGTCCGTGTCAGATGTGTGGAGCGGGCGTGTGTGTGTGTGTGTGTGTGTGTGTGTGTGCACATGTCCCTGCACCAGGAGAGAGCTGTAATCTGTAAATTGCTCAGGGACCTCAATTTTCCACTGGCTTGTTTGGAAAGTGATGAATGAAGACGCAAACCCCTGTGGTTGGAATTATCTCCCCCAGCCCCCTCTGGGTCCCACTCCACCCCGAATAAAAAGAAGCTGTTATATGATAAGACCCCTCTGCAAGTGATAATTATAATGATTGTTATGATGCCAGGGTTCTGCTTTTACAATTGGAAATAGGAACTCCGGCTGGGCTAATCCGGCGGTGTGGTCCCTTATTTCATTCGACATCAGGAAGCCGAGAGTGGAAAATTTAGAAAAGGACTTTATCCAAGCTGGTTATGAGCCCCCTTCCCCCTCCCCTCCTCTCCCCTGGCTCTTTTATTCATGCATATTTATGATCAGGAGATCTCAGTGGAGAAAAAAAACACATACAGAAAACAAAACCGGCCTCACAATGGGGAGAGCTGCTCATGGGAGGTCACAGCACCTTTAAATTACACCTCTTGGCTTTGTTCACCCCGGCACAATGGTGCTAAGAGATAGGAAGAATGGCACTCTGCACCCTGGCGCATCACAAGTCTCCCAGCGATTTCAAAAAGGACACAGAGGCCCAACTAATTTGATATCTTATTGCATTTCTGCTAACCTAAGGCCATGCCTCATCCCAGCCACAGCGGCTTGGCAGGGGCTGGGCTCGTACAAAGAGCGTGGCTGCGGCTCCGCAGAGCGCTGGGGTTTGCCAGTCAAAGCAGATCTGTCTTGGTCAGCTTTGAATTTGAGCTGAGTTAACTGGTTTGGAAATACAAAAGCACCACCCGCCCACTGAACCTTTGCCCCTTTAAATTAATTAATTTAATTAACATGTTTATTGTCATGGCGCCCGTCAGAATGGGATCTTCCCGGGGCCACACCAAACTCCGGCCTGCCCTCACACACAAAGGAGATGGGCTCAAGTTTTTGGAGACAAGTCGGAACCAAATGACTTCTCAAGGCACTGAAATTTGAGCCTACAATTTATTTCTCACCCAACCTTTTCCTAGGATAGGAAAAACAGGTGACCAAAGCTGTGGTTCACGGTGGAGGACATGAAGGGAGCAAAGTTAAAGTGGAAAATTGCTGGAAATAACCTGCTGTCTTGTGCAACAAGCTGGTATACACCAACCTGAATATTTAGTAATAACTGCCTACAAAGGCAAACTAGAAGGGAAAAGATGAAGCTGGAGTTGATAAAGAGCCAAATAATGACCTTCAAGGGAGGGCAGGGCTCTTTAGGGGAGGACCTGCCAATTCTCCAGGAATACCAGGTAGTCTGTGACTGCCAGCCCATAAAATCCAGCCTTTTTCCTCTCTCTTGTCCATCACTGACATGAGTTTGCATATCAGGACAGGGGAGCAAAATAATCCCATTAAAAAATCCCAGCATTTTCAGGTCCTGCATGTTGAAAACATTTTAATGTTGCAACTACTGCCTATGTTAAATATAAAATATATTACTTGGCCAAAGGGTTGATGGAAATTTAGAAAGCTATTTAAATTTCCTAAATTTTAAATGGTGTCATTACCATCCCATGATGAGCTAGAGGAGCTCTTCAACCTCTGTACCCATGGGACATAAAAACCTTTTTGGAGTCCCATTGGGTTGGGTTACATTGCCATGCCTAAGAGACACTAAAAACTCTTTGCTATAATCAAACACAGACTTCTAAGTCCTAAAAAGACATTTAAAAAAGCAGTATTCATACTTTATCACCTCATTTTTATTATTCATAATGACCAAAATAAATGTTTACATTTATTTGTATTTTAATAGCAACAAAGTTATGTCCCTCCAAGACTACGAGACTCCCAAATCTGCTTAGGTATGCCATTAGAAGAAGAAGGAAGCTGTCCTATCCATCCCTGAGGAGGGAAAGAGATAGGGAGGCTTTCAAAGTGCCTTCCAGCAGCAAGAGAATGCTGCTTAGCAGTATAATCATATCTGCTGCAAGCATCCTGCAGAAAGCCACTCACCCTGGCCTGTGCAGGAGGCTGGCTGGGACAAGGTGTGGATTTCTCTGCCCGGGAGCTGGGGTAGGGCTTGACTGACATCACCATGGGGACTAATGACAGAAGATTTCCCCAAAGACACTGAGGGCTTTGAAGAATGGTCTTTCATTCTGTGTTGAACATACAGATAAAATGTCCACAGCAGAAAACTAATCAGATCATCTGTGGTTTGCTTTGCTGTTTGCTCAGGTCACTATCCCGTGGTTACAATTATCTCAGTCAAAAACCATACAGATGTCCAAATTGGCTTCCTGGCTTTTTCCTGAAAGAGTTCTGCTTCAGAGAATAGCGATTGCTACCAGGAAGTTCTTGGCCAAATCTCTCATGTTTATACCTGTCTCCAAGGAGAGGGTCCCTCTCTGCCCTCCAGGCATAGCTGGAACATCCCACCACCACACATTGCCAAAACAAGCATTTAAAAATCATAACTCACACATCAGAAGCACAGATTTATTTGTGGAGAGGCAATGAAGTAGGGAAAAGGAGGTGAGATGCACAAGATGCTTGCAGGATTAGATATCCTCAGCCTTTCAAAAGAGTTGGGAACTCATGGTGCACATTTTTGGTGTATCTCTGGGAATTTCAGAATTAAATTCTGCAGCTTTTCTAGTGAGCATAAGTGCTCATGTGCTTCACTCTGCTCTGGTGGCTCAGGATTGATGTCTAGTTAAAGTAACAGCAGTGTAGCTATGGAAGTATTTTGCTGCTTGCTCAGGGCATCAATCATTCCATTGAAAAAATTGCTTTTTAAATAGGATAAACATTACTAATCTACTTAATTACACTGATGGGTCTAATGAGGATGCATGACCATAAGGAAGCTTTTGCCTGTGCTGGAACACAATGGGGATGTCCTTGCAGACACTGAAATACCACTGGTAAGGGAAATAAAGGGCTTCTGGCCTCCAATGTCAGACCCTCTGCCCATCTTTCTCTCGGCAGAAATCTGGGAAATGGTTTCTGCTTTTGAATTTATTCTGATTTGCTCAAGACTTCTATCCTGCAGAAGCAGGATGGGGCTTTGAGCAACCTGGTCTACTGACAAGTGCCCCTGCCCTTGACAGGGGGGTTGGAGTGAGATGAGCTTTAAGTTCCCTTCCAACCCAAACCATTCTGTGATTCTGTGTTACTTATTTTTTTTTAACCACATAAGAGCTTACAAACCTGAAACAATAATCCTAAACTGCAAACATATTTAATGCCTAATACATCCTTAACTTTAATTATCCTTATATTATCCTTGGTTATCCTTATACCCTCATGTATCCTTAAATCTGAGGCAGAAGGTCACAACAAATAACCTGTAGAAAGTCAAATAAAAACTTTAGTAACACTTTACAGGCCAAACGGAGAGATCTCCGTTGAGGGTGAGTTTAGGTGGAATATTCCCCAAATATCTCATCCCGGGCAGGTGTTTGCGCTGCCCAAGGTGGAGCGGGAGCATCCTGGCGGAGCCGCCTGTGTCCGGCCGCCGGGAGCGGGGAGGCAGCGCTTGTATCGAGCACCACCCTCTGGCACAAAGCTAAACGGGAGCTCGGAGGAGAAAGGACTCGGTCCGTGAAGATAAATAAAAGTTCCGAGTAAGGCACCCGGGCCTCAGCACGAGAAGGACGGGACGGGGGGATCCAGAGGAGGCTCTGGAGATGCTCCCAGGGCTGGAGCCCCTCTACTCTGGTCACAGACTGAGAGCTGGGCGTGTTCGCCTGGGGAAGGGAAAGTGCCAGGGAGGCTTAGAGCCTTCCAGTGCCCAAAGGGAGCTTACCAAAACGATGGAGAGTGACTTTTTACACAGGCAGATAGTGATAGGACAAGGGGGAATACCTTTAAACAGAAAGAGAGTTAGTTTAGATTGGACATTAGAAGGAAATTCTTCCCTGTGAGGTTGGTGAGGCCCTGGCACAGGATGCCCAGAGAAGCTGTGGCTGCCCCATCCTTGGAAGTGTTCAAGGCCAGTTTGGATGGGGCTTGGAGCAACCTGGGACAGTGGAAGGTGTCCCTGCCCATGACAGGAGGTTGGAACAAGATGATCTTTAAGGTGCCTTCCAACCTGAAGCATTCTGGGATTCCACAAAGACTCTTTTTTGCTGAGGCAGGTTAGGTGTGGCACTGCAGCTCTGGGAGGGGCAAAAATGTTCTTGTGCAATTACAGTAATTACAGGAAATTAATTAATGCCTCTAAGAGAATCTGCAGGGGTTAGAGTTTGCAGCAAAATGCACCCCAGAACAAAAGAGCAACATGAAACTTCTAGACCTGTGCTCCTGGGGCCTGTGCTGGACTGTCTCTGTGTACTCCAGACCTGCAACATTCCAGGCAAGTGTCTGCCAGGCACAACCACAGCAGCAGCACCCACAGCCAAAGGGAGCCCAAGCACAGGTATCTAAATTCGGCAGCATAAACCAAAATGCAGCTGATGGAGAGGGAGTTTGTTTGACAGACACTGAGCATAAGATTGTGGAAAATCTACTGCATCTTAAATGGAAGCATTCTGTATCCCTCAGGCAGCATCCCTGCACTAGGTGGGGAAATGTCAACATCTGGGCTGATGATTTGGGATGCACTTGGGATGGATGCCCCATCCTATGCATGCTGAGGCCACTCAGCAAAGCTCTGAATTAATCTCTTAGCTATTTCTCTTCTCTTTTTTTTCCTAACTGAAAGGCCACTGAGTGATCACAGTGCCTTTATGCTTTGGATCCCTTGTCATCCCATACCAATCAGGGAATGACTTATAAAGGAGACAGAAAATGCTTTCTCTGTTCCTTTGTTGTCAGATATATCCCAAAAACCATTGCCAACCTGCATGGTTTAGCCCTGAAATTCTTCATCTCCTGCTCCTTACCTGCATCTTGGGCTTCACTTAAACACTGCCATGTCTCCCTTTCATACTTTGTTTTTCTTGCAGAGGTGTTTTACAGAGATCATTTACAAGTTTCATACATTATGAAAGGGATCTATTTGTGCCAGACATATTGCAGGGCCCTCATTTGCAGGGCATTGTTATAAACTCATTATACAAGCTCAGGCTTTGAGAAATCTCTGTTTTGTCTCACTTCCAGAAGATGGAGCCAGAAAGCTGGGAGTAGTTGCTGCGGCATGGGAAAGCCACTTTATCCTCCTGCTCGTGCACAAACCCTGCTCCTTCTCAAGAGCCACCCTGAGGTGATGCAGGTGGCTCACAGAGGGGAGAGGAGATGCCTTTGGGGTACCAGTGGGTTGCTGGAAGGAGACTGATTTTCCTCTTTTCTGCTGTACAGCCCTCTGCTCCCTGTCAGAGGAAGAACAGGCAGCTAGTTAGCAGGATGGGATCAGGAGACAAGAGTTTTATTTGCAGTTCTGTGGCTGATTTTGTCCAAATCAGAGTGAGACCCTGAACCAGTCAGTGTCCCTGTGTTTGCTGAGGGGACAGACTCAGGAGCAAGGGATGCTGCACCTGCCTGTGATGGAAAACAGAGATGCTGCACAGAGCACGCTGCTGTCACTCACAAACCATAACTCAGTGCCAGGTTTCATTCTCTTTTTCCAGCTGACAGCATATCCTGGATCAGAGTGTAGTTTCTGGGAAAGTAATCCTCAAACACAGTAACCTGACAGACATTTTCAAGGCATTTTGGTTTTTGATTCATAGCATAACTTCAAAATTTGGGGCAGGAGGTGAATGATTTGGATGATGTTTTCGTAACAGTTATCACCTATTTTTTTTTTCTGTCTGCAGAGCTATCCAGAGACAGTTTTTCATTTTCAGATGTTTCAATTACAAGGATAACACTTAAAAAAAAAGTGACATCTTAGTGAAAGACTTCTTACTGGTCTATTTCTTTTGAGTTTTCTAGTTCCATTTTGGCAAGAGGACAGGTTAGACCAGACCAGTGCCAGGAGGATCTTGCAGGAAGACTTCAGCTCTGTCACCTCGGAGGTTTGATGAGTCTGAAGAAGGGTCCTGCTGGCTTCTCTGTCCCTTTCTCTGCGGTGCCAGAGCTCGGAGAGAACCCGACAGCAGGAGGCAGACCGAGCACCTTGCGCGCCCTTTGCAGCTGCCAACAGGGGTCTCGCCCCTGCTTTATCCCGCGGGATGCTGCCCGTGCACCAGCGTGTCTGGAAATCCATCCAGGCTTGAGTGATGCTGGTTTAGGTGAGCACCAGCTTGGACTTCATCCAGGGCAGAAAAACGCTGGAATGTTTCAGCTTTCCTTCCTCATGTCAGTTAGGTGCCAGCAATGGGCTGCACCCCTTCTTTGGCTACTGCCCCTTCTAGCACGGATAACTCCTCCAGCTAAACTCCTCCAGCTAAATATAGCCTGACTGACAATTTGAAGGCTTTTTTTTTTTTTTTTTTTTTGGCCACAGTACTTTCCTCTTTCCAGTAGCAAGAAACAAGTTGTGCTTTGTTTTGTGTACTCAGGTAACAACATTTTTTGAGTGCTGACGATGGTTTATGTCCCTGTCAGCAGCAGGACTCTGGAAAACTACTTGGAATATATGAACACCAAGCATTTTTTTCATTTTCTCATCAGATTTCAATTGTTATGATATATGCCCTCAAGAGACTGTGAGGAGGCGGGGAGGGGGGCAGGGGAAAACCTTTTATGGCATATTGTGATCCATATGGAAAAAATATATATTTCCCATACATCTGATTCAACAGAGTGTGCACATTTGTAAGGCACATGTGAATGAATGCCAAGAGTAGGGAATTTTTATGAAAGCAGACTGATTACATGGCAAAAAATCTATCGGTTGAAGTTAGATTTATTTACAGCATAGTAAATTGTGTGCTCAGAGGGGCTGGTACTGTATTGGCAATCAAGATGTCTGGGGAAAGGTTGAGTTATGTTTGATAAAAGCCACCCGGGACAGCATTCCCTGAGCCAAAGTATCCATGTGTCATGCATTTTTTGTGTCATAAGAAACCCAAGGGCTGAAGATATTTGTACCAGTCTCCTGCAGATAAAGTTGGAGAAAGGAAGGAAGAATGGTGTGGGATTAAGATGTCCTATTTATAATCCCATAGTAATGCATGAAATGAGGCTCCAGAGATCTGGTGCCCCAGCCAATCTATTTTACTGTTTTCACATCAGCTGGAAGTAAAGAAGCAAAGTGCCTCCTCCACTGGGATTGCAAGAACTGCAAGGGAAGGGGAGGAAGAGGAAGGTGGGGTCCTCCCTCCTGGGTTAGTGTGCAACCACCTTGGCACCATCTTTCCAGACCAGAGATGCTGCCCACTGCACAGCTGGACCCTGCATGGTGGAGAGGAAGCTGGTGGAGGATATTACTAGGAAAATGGGTTTCCAGAAAAAAAAGGGGAAAACCCTGTCTCCTCTTCGTGGGCATACAACCACTCCTGCCAGTCTTCCTCCTCTACAGAGAGAAAAAAGGAATAGGATTTTTTCCATTTCCCTTTAGCAACTTCAGGCTATGGGTTTTCAGCATTAGAAAGTTTTCTGTAATTCAGAGTTGGTTTTGGTTAGCTTTTTCCTGTATTTCTCATTCCTGTTGTCATCTTCATCTGTGTCCCATTTCCAAAGTGTAAAAAGAGACTCATCTTCTATTTCCCCAAGATCAGGGATTATTTTAAAATCCGGCCTTGTAATTAGAGGATGCCCTTCTAACTGGAGATGAACTGGAGGAAAAAGGGTAATGACAAAGCTGAAGAAAATGTGCTGAACCACTGAGCACCTCTGGAGATGCTCAGTAGATGGCAAAGCTCTTCCTCTCTCACAGCAGTACATTGTCCCACAGGATTTCTTTCCACTGAAATGATAGGGCAGGTGGAATCCATCATCCTTCTTGGAATGAGGCTAATTTGGGAAAGAGCTAATGAGCTTTGAAATATTTATTTGCATTACAAAACAGTGAAAAGGGTTTGAAAGAAGACACCAGAATCTGGTTTAAATTCTCTCAAACCTAACCCTAACCCTAACCCTAATGGCAGTTTGATGTTGGGGCTCAGGTCTCCAACACCACGGCTGGTGCAGATCAGAAAGATGTAGGAGCAGCAATGTTGGGGCCCTGCTGGGATCACCTTGGGACACCTTTTCCAGCCCCAGTGCTCCTGGAGCTATAGGCTCTTCGACTCTCTCAACCTAACCCTCCTGGCATCTTGTGCTCTTGCTGAGATCCCCATCTCCAGAGATGTCCCACATTAACACAGGGTAGTGCCAACAGTGCTGACCATGATGTCCTTGTAATGCCTTTTCCAGCTCCATTGTCCCTGGAGCTCTAGGCTCTGTGGCTCCCTGAAACCCCAACACCAACCCTCCAGCCAGCTTAGGGCTGCTGTGCCCATCCCCATGCACGGCCCTAATCTGAAAGGTGTGGAAGCAACAGTGCTGTGGGCACACCAGTGTGTGTGAACACACACACACACACTCTCACACAGGCTTTTCTTTAAGCAAAAGCAAACCAGATTGCATTGCCCTATAAGATTAGTACTTTATTGAACCTCATTATAGGTTCACGTCCTCCCATAGTCATATCCCACTGTGTTATTTCTGGCACATGCAGCCATCATGATTTAGTATCCTGTGTGAGAAAAATGAAGTCTCTTTCTAAAATATGTTGACTATTATTCCAGATGTGGTAGTTGCCTGAGTTTCTTTTCAAGCAGGTTTTTATGGCTGAGGTTTGAATCAAGCATTATTTATTTATATGTTCAGACTAAAGAAGGGGCGGGAGCAGTTTTTAATGAAAGCTAAAGGAAAAGGGATAATAAAGTGAGCTTGCTGGAGAAAGAAATGTTTACACATAACTTTTGTATGTTCCCCAAGAAAAATAAAATGAGGGTACATTGAAAAGCATAGTTATTATTTGGTATTATTTGGTTCTCCTGCAACAGCAAAATCACAGGAAAAGACTGAATTTTAAGTAATTAGACTTTACAGTTAATTAACTGGTTATAACTAAGTGTGTTATTGACAGTAGATCCAGGAGAGGCAATGAGTCATTACAGATTTTTTCAAGGCAAGATCACAAATTTGGAGATATAAATGAGGCAGACACTGAGAAGGAGAAAGGATCTGAATTCCCTGCTGCTGGAGAAAGCTTCCATGTCCTCACCTGGAGGTTTGATTTACTGTGGAGCTGCTATAAACAGAAGAGTCATTTGCACAACTAGATCAGGTGCATCAAGGCATGAAACAAACATACTGGGGGACAGAAGAGAAGTGGGAATAAAGAAGGAAAATAAATTCTGGATGAGAAATAGTGAAAAATGAAAGTGGGGATGAAAGAATGAAATACACCCAGGGGATGAGGATTTTGCCGTGATGTCAGTAGGGCCAGGCATGACCCTGGTATATGGGACAGGATGGGGCCCGTCATTGGCATAGCAAGGCAAAGTGCCCATCGTTGCACTTCTGGGCATTAATTGAGCTCTAATTATTACCAGTAGGGAGAACTTTTTCCATGAGTAAATTCTTTCTAAATGCTCATGGAGGAGCAGCCTGTGGGTGGCCCTGGGCAGGAGATGTGATGCAGAGCAGCAGCTCCCCTGGACTGCAAATTGTGAGCCTCTTCACAGAGCAGAAGGCTTGGATTTGGATTTTGGTTTACAAAGAGTCCCCCTCAAAACAGGCCAAAATAAAGAAATAAAAAAATAAAATAAATAATAATTTTAAAAAAGGATAAAAAACAAAAGGCTGCAAATGCTGAAGAAAACTCAGCCAGAAGACAAGCTTACATCAGACTGGGAAACAAGGATTCAAGTCCAAATTTCCACTGAAACATCCAACTGAACCAGCCTCAGGTCTGTTGCCACAGTGATTTTGTCATGTACCTTCCCTCCTGTGTGTCTTGAACAGATCTGGAAATGGAAGCAGAAAAACACCAGTTGAACACCTATTTAATGGACTTTCCTTGACTTCTGGGAAGAACAAACCCCTGGGATCCACACTGCATTTCTAACCCTTTTTGGCAGATGGAGCAGGGTGAGACAGCACAGCCAGAGCTGAGCACAAAGGTGGGTTTGAGCACACAAATGTGCTTCCTTACCACTTGTTGATTTCTTTGGATTAACCATAAGGAACGAGTTTGTGTATTTGATGATTTCAATTTGAGCACAAATTACTGTGGAACAAATTCTCCTGTGTGGACCTGGCACAGGAGATTCCCATTCCCTCCAGTGAATCAGGATTTTTAAGCACGCTAGCAAATCCATCACCTCTCTGGCAGGAGCAGCACTGAGGGAGGATGTGCAGCTGTACGAGGCCCCCTTTCACCAGCTGGGTGGGATGAGTGGAGCTGCAGCCCCTCACCTGCCCATGCACAGCAGCACAGGTCCCCAGCAAGAGCCGCCTGTGACCGCAGGGATGATGTTGGGATGCAGCCCAGCAGCCAGCTCTGCTCCATGCTCCTCCGAGTTTCCGTGACAGCTTGTGTGCTGGGACAGCTCCTCAACACAAATAAAATCAGGAATGAGTCTCTTGTCACTTTTCCCCTCCCCCTTGAGATCACAAATTCTTCAAACAAAAAGGAAAAAATGATTAAATTCCACATCTGTGCTCACACCCAGGCTCAGGATGTGTTACTCTGGATCTCCATTCAGTGGG
Organism: Phylloscopus collybita; assembly: GCA_027886175.1. Classification (NCBI taxonomy): domain Eukaryota; kingdom Metazoa; phylum Chordata; class Aves; order Passeriformes; family Phylloscopidae; genus Phylloscopus; species Phylloscopus collybita. The sequence goes on along the minus strand of JAJNNQ010000019.1, from coordinate 6,327,510 downwards.
GCTGTCTGCTCCACAGCTCTCCAGATGAGAGGTGTAAATCCTTGTGTTTGCACACCCAGGAGCAGCCTGGCCTCACTGACATCACCCATTCCACCAGGGGAGCAGAGCACTGCAGGCAGAGAATGAAACCCTGTGCCTGAAGCTCCATGTTCATCTTCCCCTGGCAGCCATTCCACCCTCTCAGAGCCCAACACTCAGCAGTGGGGTCACACTGGGCCTTGTCCTGCCTCAGCCCACCCAGCACCTCACTGAAGGAGTGAGTATGGAGGGGCAAATATTGGTCTTCCACCTCTTGAGGAGGTGGAAAACCAGTATTAAATGTTGGGTTTCATTATCTCTGGCCTTTCTTTTTGTACTTCAGCTAAACCCCCTCAGGCTGTCCACACAAAGCTGGGAAATTTTAGAGACACTGAACCCTGAATGTCCACATTTCACCTGGTGCTTGTGACTTTAGGTTGCTGCTTCATCACTACACCTTAAGGATGGGAGGGTGAAAGTGAGCTGAGAAGTAGGCAGCAAAAACATACAAAATCAATACAAATTCATTCGTCTGCTGCTAAAAGACTTCTCTGCTTTTAATTAATGGCACCAGGTCCTAAATTATCCCTGAATTCAGTGGCAAGATGTGGTTTATTATTAAAGCATCTCAGGGCTGGCAATACACTAGATGTAGAATTTGGTCTTGTAAATTAATTTGTCACCCACTTAATCATCTGCACCAATAATGGTCCATGTGAGTTTAGTTTAGTCTGCACTGGAATGGATGAAGAGCACTCAAGCAGTCATCAGAACATCAGCTTCAGGAACAGGGGCTTCTCAAGCTGTTGTTGCTGTTTCATGCTCCGTGCTTTTCTCAAATCCAGAGCAAAACAACCTCCAGGAAAAAGAAAAAAAAGAAAAAAAAAAAAAGTCTTTCTGAGGTCTGGCCTCCAAACAAAATAAAATTCAGCCCAGGCTTAATGCAATTCTGATTCATTAGCATCTCTGTGCGAATGCAAGAAGAAAAATGGAGCTCTCAGCACTGCAGTGGATCCCATGGCAGCAAGGAGAGATGATGGGCAGTGAGTGGGGTGCTGCAAGCCTGCAGGAAATTTGTGGGGCTGCCTCTGCTGTCCCCCAGCTCCAGGCCCCTGCCCTGAGCTCCTGCCTGCCTCCAGGTAGTTGTACCCCAGCACAAGCCCAGCCCAATGGCACATCTGCATGGATAAAAGGGCTGTGAACTGCTTTAGAACCAATCCCGAGGAGAAAAACCAGTGACATGTGTGGCCATGAGAGAAGTGAGCTGAATTTTATCTCTTCTTGAGCAGCACCTGTGAGGGCACAAGCAGCATCCCCAGGCTGGGTCTAAAAACACCAGGATGCCAGAGAGTCTCCCAGGTGGCTCTCGGTGACCTCAGGAGCCTGTGACTGATTTTGCTTTCATTTGTGCCAGACTGACACCACCAGCAATCTGCAACTGGTCTGCACAAGTGAGAGGAGAAATTAGGCTTTTTTTTGGCAAGCTTTTCAAAACAGTCATCAGCAGCTCCTCAGGTTCTTGCTATTGGCAAAAAAAGAAAGGGGATAAATCTAGAAAATTAAATATATCTGCTCTTCTAAATCTATTTGCTGATAGCCAGATGTTAGCTTTAGTCTGGGTATTTCTGCTAGGAGGCACAGCTGCAGATTAGCTCCAGGGAGGTTAGCTTTCATCCTAAATTGTCAGGAAACTGGGGAAAAAATAGATATTATCCACTTGATAGTGTGATAAGGCTGTGTAGACTGAGCTGAGGAAAGGGCATGATGTGAAGGATGGCTGTCCAAGGAACAGACCCTGACACTGCTACACCCTCCGTTTCTGGCAGCTTTTCACTGCCTCTGCACAACACCCAATGAGCTTCTTCATGCTGAAGACTCTTTTGGGGATAAAGAAAGGAGAATGTCACCCTCTGGCCATTCCACAGGCACACTGAGATACTAGTACAAGGTTTAACATTTTTCCAACATTACTCAGCACTGGGGGGGGGGAAGTCAGACGACAGATTTACATCCCTGAATTTCAGTGGATGTGAAGGGTCTAAAATCGCCCTCATGTTTCTTTTTATTGATTGCTCCCAAGATGAAACAATTGCAAGTCTGAACGAATTTATAACTAGCTTGTGGAATAAACCTCACATCTAGCAAAGATATTATATTGAACAGCAAACAAGCCCACAGAAATTCATTATGTTCCCAGAATTAAATGAAAACAATATAGTTTATGGACCATAGAAGGTAGTTACAGTAAAAAATGAAACGGAAATCCCTGGGCTGTGCAGAAAGACAGCACAGATCCTCCGGAGTGAGGGCGTTTCAGCTGCCAGTTCCGTGTCATCACTTCAGCACTCCTGATCGGGGGCCTGTGGTGCAGCACAAAGCACAAGCACACACCCTCGGGGCTCCATTCCCCCAAGGAATCCAGCAGCACCACTGGCAGCGCCCTTCAAATCCATCACCGACCTCAGGGACCACCAGAGAGAGGGATGGCCGGGGATGGCACCGCAGCAGCGACCTGAGCCAGAGGGCAGCATCCCTCAGCTGCCGGCACCTGGGGGGAAAGGATGGTGTGAGCTGCAGCCTTTTAAGCTGGCAATGCAAGGCAGAAAAAGGCCTTGATAGCCAGCCTTCCTGTGTCTATTTTTAGCAAGAAGCATTCCTCTCCCAGCTCTGCTGTGACCAGCGCTGGGTTGCTGCAGCGGGGAAGGCGTGAGCTGAATTTCAGCAGTGGAAATCTCCTTGTTCCTGGGTAAACACTGAGCAATATAACACACCTATACACACACACACACACACACACACACATGTATTTATATTTCTTTTAGGAAAGCCAGCTGACAGCAGCCCCAGAAGCACCAGCACAGATCTGCCTGCTGGCATTGCCCCATGGTGGCTGTGGGGTGACAGGCATGGCCATGTCACACCTGGGGGCAGCAGCAGCTTTTGACCCCACGTTTTGCCTCTGGGAATAATTAACTCCTAATTAGTGGGGTCAGCCTGAGGAGATGAGACAAAAGCCAGGACAACAAAGCTGTATGTCCACACCCAGAGGAAAGCACCTGGGTGTCACTGAGGGGACACAGCACAGTGCACAGTGCAGATATTTTATTTGGTTATGGGAACAAACTGCAGCATGAAAAGGGAACTACAGTAAAATGCAATCATCTCACCCATTCACAGTGCAGTAGCAAGGAAGGTTTTTAAAGGCTGAGTCAGAGGAGGAATGCAAATGGAATAAAGGGTTGGAGAGCAGCAGTGCTGGGGCTGCCCCAGGAGCCATCACAGCCCCAGGGGCAGCCTGGACTGGGTGACTTTTTCCTCAGAAGTAGGTTCAGCTGAAGCGCTGGGGGGTTATGCAGAACCAGAGCACTGTGGAAAATATGGATGTTTCTGTATCACAGACAGTAGCTGGGATATAGAAGAGAAACTGTAGGTTTGAATACAGCTTGAAATGAGGGCTTTAAAATGCTGTCTAAACCCCATGAGAGGAAGGTGAAGCTGTGTGGTGGTATCAGCCCTTCCCTGGGTCAGTGAGCAGCACAACCTGGGCTCCAGCTGTATACCTTAACAGTCCTGCAGGTGAAAAGAGCAAGGAGCTTGGCTGTATTTTGCTGCCTTTGCGCAGCCTCCCACCCCCATCCCCTGCCTGTGCCAGTCCTGTGTGTCCCTGTCACTGCAGTCATGGATGGGGAACCAAAACAAAGCCTTACTTCTGGCTGATAACCCAGGTCCTGTTAAACCTTGTTAATCAAGAATTGACCCAACATGAGAAACCCCTGCTTGGTGGCCCACCAGGAATAACTGACAGACAGCACTTAACAAGTGGCTGAGGATTTCAGGGAGCAGCAAGTCCTGGGCACAAGGTGAATCAAGAGCCAGCCTTGCCAGCTCCATGTCCCCACACAAAGGAGGCTTGTGAATTCCAGCAGGGAACATTCATACCCTGCAGGCAGTGTGGCTTGAGAGATGTTTGCCATCAGCATGCAGGAGACTGTGCTCCCCTTCCCAGGACAGCCTCTGCCTAGAATCACAAAACCATTTCAGTTGGAAGAGACCTCTGAGACCATTGAGTCCAGCCTTTAACCAGCACTCCCAAGCCCACTGCTAAACCATGCCCTCAGGTGCCACATCCACATGTTTTTTGAACACAGAGCTGCTCCATGCCTTTGCTTCCCCACTGAGAACCAGAGCAGTGATGTCAACCCTTTTTGGAAAGCACGTGCAGATCTGCTGGTGAAGGCAACTGCACAAGAATTGGCCTTTAAGGATTGTTACACATCTGTGAGGCACCCAGCACATACAGCAATTCTAACAAAACCAAAGGAAATGCCTGCAGCTCCCAGCTTATTGAAATGAGGGGAGAAAAAGCTGTTCTGGGAGCCAGAGTGGCTGGGCAAGCCCAGCAAGTTGATGGAAAGTGTGAACAGACCTCATGGGCTTGAGGTCCCCTCCCAACCTACGTCCCTCTCGTTCCTTCAGTTCTCCAAAGACCCAACTGCAGGAAAAGAGAGCGACAGGGGAAGGAATGGTGTTATGGCAGCTGGGATGGAGCCACAGCAGAACTCACACCTCGGCTGTCTTTGGAAAGGCCCATGAGCAGCACTGGCTGAAACTCAGCTTAGGAAAATGAAAAGCCACAAACTGGTTTCATAGTCCCGGCAGTGAGGCAAGAAGGAGTGGAATTCCAAAAGCAAGAAAGACAGCTTAAAGAAGGGACACTTCTTTGGGAATTACTGCATGGAAAAAACAGAGACAGAAGTGAATTGTGATCCCTTCTGCTCCCAGGCCTGGTAAGCAGAGCTGGGTGGGGAAGGGCTTCCCTCCAATACCACATTTCCAACAGTATCCTTTTACCTTTTAGGTTTCACATCCACTGAAACAAGAGACGATGTGTCAAACAGCATAATAAAGCTGGCAAGGCTGGTTCCCCCTAGAGAGCTCCAGAAGTTCAGCCCTTGGTTTTCTTTGTCCTCACAGTAAGTTTCCAGAAGAAGCTGAGGGTGTGAAGAGAGCTCTGGGGGCAGGCAGGGGCTCAACAGGAGCTGCATCCCTTGCATGGGGAGTTGTTGATGCTGCAAAGGATGCATCCAAAAGCATCAGCTTCCCAGCTTGGCATAGGAAAGGGTTCTGGCATTACAGACCAGGAATCTGGCAGAGCCTTTAGAAGAAACCAGATTCTCTCTGCTAAACACCTTCCTCCCACTCCTGTAAAAAGCTAGAAATGAGAATATTAACTTCTTCATGAGCTTTAACATAGTGATTTAGTCTGTGAACAGCAAAACTAATAAAGCCTGGATCTCTCCACTTTTTCTCTGGTGATTGATTTTAAAGGTGAAGCAGGAGCTTCAGTCTTTCCTGGGGTTGATCACATATGGGGACTCCAGAGTGTCATCTGCTCAAGATGGTGCTGTAATGTTTCTCAGCCATTATAAACAGATCTCACAAACTTTTAACATTTCAGTATCTCAGAGCTTTCTTATCGTTTGCTGAATTTGTATAAAATTGATCAATACATTCACAAGTTACAGGAGGGCAAGAGAAGTAGGAGAGGGCAGGCACAGGGAGGGACACAAGCATTAGGAAACTCACATCCATGAGAAATCAGGGGCTGATTGGGGCTGCTCTGTCTTAATTTCCAAATGGCAAAAAGTTTCCACAGCATTATCCTTTCCAAAATTATGAGGAATACAGTCTCAGCTGTGAGCAGTGCTCCTGGCCAGGTTCAGCTCTGAGGTCATTGGGACTTGCAGTGAATATGAACTGGGCTTATCCTTAAATATGTCCTTCCCTAAGCAGGCACAAAACAGCTCCCATCACATGCCATGATCCAATTGCCACAGGAGACTTCTGAGTTTTCCAGACTGAAACTTTCTTCACACTGAAATCAACAGCAAAATTCCCATCTGCTCCAATGAGGGAAAAAGATGGGCCAAAGCAAAACACTTGGGAAAAATCCCACTCTATCTAAGTGTTGGGGTTATGCCATGTAGCAATGAAAATTACAGACATGCAGAGAAGGTGTCAGACAGAAGTAGCTTTTTTAGATGAGATATCATTTATCCACTTGCAGACAAAAGTTAAATAAATAGTCACAACATCATCTCATTCCTTAACAGCCTCTTTTCCAGGTCACCAAACCCCCAGGCACTCTGCAGCTACTGAGGGTCAGATGCCCTCACCATTTGAGCTGAATGAGGCCATTGGCATCAAAAGCCATGTCTGCTCCACGGCAGGGACACACCACAGCCCCAGCCCATCCCAGGGCACAGCATAAGACAAAAGTCTACAAGCTCAACCTCGTGTCCAGAAAAAAAACACGAAAGCAATCCAAACCACTTTTGATGCCGCTGGATCTTTTGGAAGTAGTGTGGACAGCAGACACCCAGCCTGCCAGGCTTCACTATTAATATTCAGACAGAGGAGGGAGGTTATCCCAGATAGAAATGTTCATCCCAATTTACAGCCGTTTCCTTTTATTATTCAACCGACGTACGTAAGTAGCTCAGATGAAGCCAAACTGAATCTTCTGCACATCACCAATTACTGTGACATCTGTACCAAGTCTGCCTCCTTGCCTTCAGCCTGCTGAGGTTCAGCAGGACACTCACTCCATGGCAGAGCTTTCTCAGGTTCTTGCACATCCACAGACTGTACTCAAACAGCAATTATTCCTGGGGTGACTTATGTGGTTGAGCTGCCGAGGCCAGTACGGGCAGGAAACACATGTTAGAAATTAGTGTGTGTCTGGTACTGTCTCCCTTCTCTGTTTCTCCAGGTGGCTGAGCAAAAGCAAGAGCAAGAGCATTTTCTGATGCTGACCCTGGTTAATGTGAGCATAAATACAAGGTTAATACCCAAAGGATGGTTGATGAAGGAAAAGTGAAGAAAAGTAATCAGGATGAGGAAAGTAATTCAAACAATTCCTTGAAAAATATGCACCTTTGGCTTGTATTCTGACAACAAAGGGTGAGGATTACCATGAAATAGGAGAGTAGCATGTGTTATGTTACTCTTCAGGAACTAAATCAGCAATGTACACAAGATGTTAAATCCCTTACCAAAACTAACTCAGTCCCTTCTTTTTAATCGAATAGTGTGCCCCAACTCCAAGCAGAGTGTGCAGGCCCCTCTGTGGCTTTCCTGTGTGGATAGATAATGTTTTCTTGCAGTCTTACTTTCTTGCAGTCCTGCTGTCTTAGAGCTCAGCTTATCCTCAGGGATTTCCAAACTCACCCCACAGAAATGGATCTCCTGCTGCCTGAAGCATTTGTGGAGCCAAGTGCATCCCAGTGCAGCACCTGTGGGTGCTGCAGGCTCACCCCCCACACCTCCCCATGCAGGAGCCTCCAGACAGGACACAGAGAACACAGCTGTTTGATACACTGGTTTGGAGAAAGTCATTATTGTCCCCAGGGTGTCTCCACTGGGAGCAGGTAGCAAGGAGTGCAGAGCTGCTGTGATTTCACTGTCAGGACAGGTATAGCCAAAGATCAGTCAAAAGGCCAGGCAGCTTCACAGCAACAGTGATAGTTAAGAATGAGCTTGGTTGGTCATGGAAAGATGACAAAATGCAATGAAAATTAATGCAATATATGTTCTGAACCTTCTGTAAGGCAATAGTCTCATCAAACAGAGATTCTGCTCCTCTATCATCTTTGGAGACAACAGACTACATAGAAAAAAGAAAACCTCTGGAGTCATAATGTCTTTGGTGCTTAGGTTCCCTCTATCCATTACAGACCCTCTGATTCAGCACTGAGTCACCTTTTCTGCTTTTAGACTGGGTTTGCTCTACTTCTAACCACGTCAGCCTGGGAGCATGAGAAGGAGGGAATCTAAGTCAGAAAAAATCCTGATTAAGGCAAAAGTCCAACTCAAGGCAAGTTCCCTGGTGCCCAGCCAAGCCTTGTGCTGCTCTCCTGGCTATTCCCTCATTTCTGACAGACCTGTGTTGCAGCAGCAGCAGCACATCTTTGCATGGTTTGTGAAATGAGCCTCATCAGGTCTTACCAAGTCATCCAACCACCCCACAATGCATTAAATACATCACATCACTTACAATCTGTAGCTGTAGACAAAGAGCCTGCCTAAGCCCACTCTTCCCTCAAAGAAAACCAGACGCACTTGCAAGACCTTCAATTACCCTTTAAGTCTCCTCCTCCTCCCTGCTCCACTCATCCCTGAAGTCCCTGCAAAACAGATGGTCCTTGCAGCTTGCCTGCGAGTTTTATAAACCTGATGGACCAAACGAGAGGAAGCACGTTTCAGCAAGCAGGGCTGTGATCAGGGTGCCCTCTCACCTGCTTCCTGAGTCACCACGGATTTTGGGCTGAGCCCCTCCAATGCCCTCTGCTGCTGCAGGTCCCCAGAGGGAAGAGCTCCCTCCTCCCCTCCCTCTCTTTATTACCCAGGTCACGAAATGGTGAAGGCTTTGCAAGCTCTGCTCCAGACCTGGAATTTCACCCAGAAACCTAATGGCAGCTGTGCTGCTCACAGAGCTCTGCATGAAATTCAGCTTAAGGAGGGGGCAGCTGCAGGCTGTGAGGGTTCCCTGAGCTGTTCATTCCCCAGGAACTGCAGCATGGACACCTTGGAGACAAAGGACCACACTCACATCCCTGAGTATTGGCAACTGGGAGCTATGTCCAAGGTGTACCTGCTGCATCCCAGATAATTCACACACTCCTGACAAGGAAGAAGGCTGAACTCCTCTCCTGCAGATGCCCCAGGGAAAGGGAAACATGTTCACTTGTCTTTATTTGAATCACTGGATACCTACACAGTCCTGACATATTTCTTCATGGAATAGCCTGATTTTACTCTTAGGTATTGTGTCCAGGAACTCATCATGACCATTAGGTAAATCTCCTCTAAAACCACCATCTGCATGTTGCTCATACCCAGCAACAGGGAAAAGCCACTGCATGCACAAAGGTGGGATCACTGAAGAGAGCAGTGGAGCAGCTCAGGAACAAGCACTGCAGACATCAGCATCTAACTCTCATCTGTAAAGATTCTTGGATTAAACATATGCCACAAATATGAACATCCTCAGCTCAGAGTAATGACAAAACTTATAATCAGCTCATAAAGTGGACTTTCATCAGCTCTTCATGTGGCTTTGCTGGATGTGAGACTGATGCAAAGTGACTCATTCAGGAGCAGTGCCTCAGGTGCAGCAATGGTGGAGCAGAAGGAGGAAAAAGCATGGGTTTTTCTAGTTTAAATGTAAATCTCAGTTTGTTACAGAATATCAAATATCTCTTACAGATTTATCTTCCTAATGCAGCTCCCAGAAGAAAGTCCATTTCCAGTTTAACCCACTGGACACCGAGAGGTTCCTGTGTTGGGTAATGAACCTTTGATTGCTTTTTTACAGGACAGGGATGTCTGTGCAAGTGCCTCAACTCTGAGATCACCAGATTCTGCACAAGGACATAAAATATCAGCTGAGCTCTATTTCCTTCCTGGTTCTGTGGTAACAGAAGGGAGAAACAGCAGTGATCTCCAAACCCTCTTTGAACAGAGGGCTCAGATACTGTGCTTTAATGAGCTGCGATCACCCTGACTGGAGAGCTGAAGTATTTCAAGACATCTCTCAGCAGCTGCATTGCAAAAGTTAATGATCTGTTCATTGCAGGGGCATGTACAGATTCAGGCTGAATGATATGGAGTCAGCCTTCTTGCCTTGTATCTTTGATATTAACCTTTTCCTGGTATTTGACCTCAGAAATGTGACCAAGGAAAGTGACCAGCATAAAAAGAGAGACTGGGATTGCAATGAGGTGGTGAACTGCACGTTTATTGAGTCCAAGTAGAATGGATGTAGTTATGGATGTCATCACAAAAGAGTCTCCTTGCTTCAAACCTGGAACTGATTTTCCTCAATCCTAGGCTGATAGATCAATGCAGCTAAAGAAAGGTGACTGATGTAAAAAACCAAAAAAATGTATGTGATAATAAAAGCTAAACTAGCAAGACCTGAACTAGCTTTGTTTCCATGAGTGAACAATGCCAGAAACCAAAGCAATATGAAAAACTCACTAGGTCTGAGGTGGGAGTTTATAAGACAAGAATTGTTTTAAAACATTTAAGTGTTAACAGAGAAAACAGGACTGTGCTCATATCTCCAAATTAGCCCAAAAGAAAACTTGAATTTGCAGTCAGGAAGTTATTAAGAGAAAAGTTTGTTATATAAAAGAACACCATCTGAGTCAAAGGTACTTGGATGCACAGAACACAAGATCATCATCATCATCAAAAGCTGTTTTGCTGATGTACAAGTATTTCAGTTTGCTGAAGTAATTCTGAAGTGCTTATATAAGAAGAAGAATCACAGTGAACTGCTTTGAAATCACCTCTAAGCACTGAGAACAGAGCACTTGAGCCTCTGAGTTGGCAAACAAGGAAACTTCAGGAAACAGAAGCTCAGAGTAGCCAAGGACATTTCTCCATAGAGGGAAAATTAAGTAGCCAGGACAAGAAATGAGAAAGGCTCTTGGGCATGTCTATGAAAACAGCCTCTTCACAGATCTATACCCTTGAGAACAAATAACTTTCAAGTACTCTTGCAAGGATCTGAGCAGAAGAAAATGAGAATTTGGAATACAGGAAAATGAGAACTATTAAAATGGTTATGACAAACCAGAGAACTCCTTGGCACAAACCTAGCTCTTCTCAGCAAAGTCTAAAGTATTCCTTTGTTGAGTGGATGAGTTTTTGCAGGAAGTGAAGCTCCAAGCCTACCTAGAAAGGGCAGTTGGCATCCCAGTAGATGATCTTGAAGACCCTGATCCAAGCCCTGTTAAAGCCATTAAGAAACCCTTCAGGAGGCATTAAATCTGGTATTTGATCCTTAAATGACTTGCTTTTTCACTGATATTCTGTGGGAAGTTTAGGAATAATAAAATTGTTTAAGGGAGACTTTTATTATATTGCATGAGGTAAAATGAATGCATGGTGCAATATTTTAAAATTCATATTTTTAAAATGTCACACTTTAGTTCTTGAGAAAGGCTTGCTTTTCCAGAACCCCACACGTGTCATGCAATTCGTTGTGAAACACGTTTCATTTTTAGACAGAAAACCTTATCACTGTCAGATTCACATGGGTAGAAAATTTTGTTTCCCTGGATGCAGGGACTCCAGAAAAGTATCAACAACCAGAACCCAGAGCATTGAGAGAGCTCTTTCTGTTGGGTGCTCTGGTGAACATTCAACTTTCCAAACCACTCACAGTAACTGAAAAATACATCAGCAAAGTACATACAAATTGTGTTCTCCTGAGGTTTGTTCCTTGTTGATCAGCCTGCCACAACAATAAGGACATGGTTTCATGCCCACATGCAGAAGCAAAAATGCATCATCCTCACTGCAGTAATCAGCAATCTCTCATCCCCAGGTCCCACATCTAAATCTCCCAGTAACATGGAGATTTTGAGTGAGTCACAACTGTCATGGAACCACAGACTCATAAAATAGTTTGAGTTTGAAGGGACCTTCAAAGGTCGTCTAGTCCAGGTGTCCTGCAAAGAGCCTTCAACTACATCAGGTTTCTCAGAGCCCCATCCAAATTGACCTTGAATGTTCCCAGGTATGTGGCATCTGTCACCTCCCTGGGCAACCTGCTCCTCTTTGACTTGCACCAGACATGCTGTCAATATTGAGATGATCCAAGAGCTCATCTCAGATGTGGAAGAAAAGGAAAAAAAGGAGCATTAAATAAGCATTTATGGTTTCAAGCTGAATCTCCTGCCAGGTGCAGCCAGGGGCTGAGGTTTGCAGAGAGTCTCTGAACAAGACCTGCCAAAAGGATAAGCAAAGGCTTAGTGCACATGATCCTGCAAAGTGGCCAGAGCTCAGGCCCCAGCTCTGCAAGGCAATGAAAGGCAGACTTAACTGTAAGCACATGAATAGTCTCTCCCACTTAGTTGAAGCTCTTTAACAGAACACATTCAAAATGAGATTGGACAGAAAACCAGAAAAAAAAACCCAAAACAAAACAAAAAAAAAAAAAAAAAAAAAAAAAAAAAAAAACCAAAAAAAAAAAAAAAAAAAAAAAACCAAAAAAAAAAACAAAAACCAACCAACCAAACAAACAAAAAACCCACCACCTAGCTCAATTCTCACAGTAAGTGGGAACCAGAGAAAGAGGACTAATACACATTTATCATTTCTAAAAGGTGCATTTTCAGTGGTGACTGGTTTGGAGAAAGATCTCATCTGGGTCTCAGCTGACAACGTGCCGTGTTCCTGCCAAGTCTCCCAGTGCCTGAGGAACTATAGCTGCTTTTTTTCTGGGCCAGGGAGGAAAAAGGGAAAGAAGAAAGCTTTTTTTATTGGGGGCAGAGGGGGGTGGTGGGGTAGTGTAGGCTTTTCCAGGTCAGCAGAACGAAGTATTTCCCAAGGGTTGCAAGACTTTTCTCCATGTACTTGGTCCCCGTAAGTTCATGTGCTGTTGTCCTTCCTGTACCCTTTGAGCCACTTCCCAGTTGGTTTTGCCTTCAGGAGCACCCTGGAAGCCTTCACACATAAACAGAGCCAGGGCTTCTTCCAAAAGGAGCCACAGAATTTAATTAACTCTACTGCATGTTTGCAGTCCTGTGATTTCTCTTACCTTTAACGTGAACTCACATATGGATTAAAGTGAAATAAACCCTACAGTTTGAGTTCAATTCAAAGCTGATTAGAAACATGTATTACCTTTCCTTGACCCAGCAGTGGGAAGGGAAGTTATTACAGTTCTTTAGTGAGTTTGTAAACTCTTTACTGCTGTGGCAGTTTTAATCCTGCTGAGAGAAAATTTGATCTTGACAATAAATTGCTCCCATTTTATTCTAATATTTTACAATCACAGGTTTAGATAGCAAACAAGCATCAAGTTCTTTTGGAATCAACAAGTGAGAGTATTACCAGAATCCTCATGGCATTTTTAGGTTAAACAATAAACAGTCATAATAATAAAAAGTGAATGCTTCAGATTATGCAGGTTCTAATATGCTGATGCAGAAAAAATTTGGAAATTTTAATAGTTTTATTACACCATGACTCAGAAAAAAAGGTGCATGTCTGAACTAAAGTAACTGATCCTGCATTTCCAGATAAACCAGCAAATCTTCACCATTCTTTGGAAGTTTGTAAACATTTCAGGGTCACACAGAAAAAAACTCACAAATGATAGATGCAAAAATGCTGGCAATGCTCTCATGAACACGTGAGTCTGTTCCAAAGGAGTCCAGAGCAAACTCCCAGCAGCTCTAATGCTCTAACAAGCCCTAATGGCTGTTTGCATGTCAGCTAAATGGAACAGGAACCCCAGCACCTGGCCTGACTGATGGGGCTCATTACACCTTATAAAAGCAGAATTGGATTTTCTATCTCTTGAGGTCTTCAGATGAAGGCATGATGTCTTCCTGGGAGACATGCTTTGGCAAAACAGAAGTTAGGAGGTTGCAAACAGAAATGAGCTGGGCAACATTTATTGGCCAGTGATAGATGCATGGTATCTCATCTAATGTGCTTCCAGCTTCCAGAGCCATGAATCTCCCAAGAAAAACCCAGGAAGAGTCTCACCCAGAAAGTCTAAATCAAATCCCTAAGGTCTTTGCTTAAATTAGGCAAATCAAATACTTTGTACAGGACTGATGTCTCCTAAGTGTTTGCATTTATGCATTTGCATGGTGATAAGGCACAAATAGCCCAAGCAGTGTAAGGTTCCCAACCTTTCCTTTTAATTTAATGGGATGAGCTGGTCCTGTGTATTCTGACAGAGGACAGACCTCAGGCAGCCCAGCATGTCACTGTCCCCAGGAAAGGAGCTGACAGTGTTGAGATAGAAGAACTGGATACATTTTAGCAACAGACTGAAATTCCACCTGTGAAGCATTTTTCCATAATTCCTTAAAAATAATCTAACAAAAAAGGTACAGGAAGGTGGAAAAGACATTTTTCCTCTACTCTGAATTCACTTGCCAAGCTGGATGCTGTGTAAGCCACCTGGGTACTCAGGCTCTTGGAAAGGCACAGTCCACTAGCAGGATGTTCTATCACACCTGGGCACCACACATCCACAGTTTCTAGATTCATTTGCCACATTATTAAAACTGAAATATTAAACACTCCAGGGTAGTCAGCTGAAAAGTGGGTTTTATTATTCTAAATGAGCTTTAGGCTTGCCAGGCAAAAATGCTCAATAATATTCTTTTTTAACTCAAATAAATTATTTGTTCTACACAGAACAGTCAACATAATATTATTTACAGGAACATAATCATGCCATCCCTTTTACTATCTCTGTTTTTTTGCATGGCACAAGGGTAAAAAAGGAAATATCTTGATGCTGAAAACAAATCAGATAGAAGATGATCCAGAGTTAAGACAGCATAAGGGAAGAACTTTTTGGATTTGTTTTCACTGCTGGCATCTGTTCCTTCTGACACATAAAATTAAAGAGAATGATAATCTGTTTTCATGGGGGAACAAAGAAATAACTGCAAAATAGAAATAAAATCAGAAGTATGCAAGAATGTCTGTAATGGGTCGCTCATAAAGGTGAACCAGCTGACAGTGGCTGGTGCTCAGGCTTGTGAAAAAGAAATGAGGAAGAGGATGAATAGAGTGTGAGGATTCTCCCGGTTCTTCCATGCTGGCATGTAGGGACTGCCAGACCTGAGGTTCCAGGTTGGAGCAGCATGTTTGCCACCAGCCAGCTATGCTCCAGGACTGCTTCCAGGACTTTGTTACACTTCTATTTGCTCGGGAGTGGTTGCCCTGTCACTTCCCTGAGCACTCCCTCCTTTTGTCTGAGGACAGAAAGGACAAATCACTCCTTACTCAACATGCCCACATACAGTTTTACCAATCCCTGTGTTTCTGCTTAGCCTCTCTTTTTATGGCAGTGATTACATATTCCCTCTCTGCCTCACTCCCAGACTATTCCCAGTCTCCTTTTAAGAGGGGTTACCAGCCTCCACCCCTGAGCATTGCTTAAGCAGGAGGGGCTCAACAGCCCATCCTCACCCATTGCCCTCAGTTTCCTATGCATGAGGTGATGTGTCTTTGTAAATCCTTTTTTACAAACTTCAGAGGACTCGAAAGTCTGAAGGAGAAATTATTTTCCCTATTGATAGATGACATGAGTCTGAAGAGGGTCAACATGCATTTCCCCACAAGCACCCCTGATGCTCCCAGCACCCTGGGCCAATGCCAGAGGCTCAGTCCTTGTCCCTTGGCTGTTGTCCTCTCTCCCCAATCCTACTGCAGCCCAGCTCCCCTCTGGCATTGCTCCTGCTGAGGCTGGCTGAGCACAGGGTTTGCATGCACTTTCTCCAACATTACTGTAACCAGCTGACTACCCTCCCCTCAGCCCCAATTTAATTTTATATCATTAAACAAAAAGGTACAGTCCAGAACATTTAAAGCCTTTGAGTGGTCAATGTAACCTACAGCAGCCAAAAGCTCCTGATCCCCCGCCAAAGCTAACTCATTAGGTACCAGAGAAACAGCCGTGGCAACACTGTTTTTCTTTCAGTGCAGACTGCAGTGGGGATATTATATGAGGAATGTTCAAATGGAATATAATTTTTACTTGGCTGGTAATAATTCTGTGAGGTTTACAACTGCTCAGGTCCTGCAGGTCAGGAGTTATTAAATGAAGTTATGAATTTCACATACCGACCAAGGCAGGAAATGGGCAGTGACCTCCCACACCACGGGGACACACTCGGAGGCCCCAGCTGACTGTAAGTGAGCAAATGTGACACCCAGCCACAATGCCTGGCTCCAAGGGCGCTGGGCAGTGTGACAGCAGGGTGGGGTGAGGATGGAGATGGGGATGGGAGCCTATCCTCCCCTGCGCCACTCCCTCCCTGCTCCTGGCCTCTCCACTTACACCTAAACATTTCAGCCAGCCTTTCAGGGTTGCTTTTGTTCTCTTTCTGCCTCTAAAAACCTTCCAGGGAAATGCTGTGCTAACACGCTGGCCAGTGCTGTGCTCAGCACAGGGAGGGAGCAGGGGGGGAACACACAGACACCGAAACCCAGAGGTCACCACACCGATGGGAAGCACAGAACAGGCTTTGTGTGGATTTGCCCTGCCAGCTCCCTTCATTCTTGACTTGAAACACTTGCTGATAATCCACTCCTTGACCTCTCCTACACAGGATGCAGTGTCACTATATGGAAGCCATATGGAACAAAGGGATCACTCTCAATACACGCTGAGCATAAAAAATAAAAGTTTACAATGGCACTGTCACCACAGCAGCTGGGTCGGCTGTTTGCCAGCGTGCCCTCATGTTGGCAGCTGGAAGCTCGTGTGCCTGGTATGACAAAGCACAGACTATCAGGCTTCAGTAAGAGGAATTTCTGCCACGGAATGTGTTTGAACCTCTGACTGAGCTAGCTCCTGAATTTATTGTCCAGATTTTTTTTCCCTCCGTTGAGTAATCATTAAACCTGTGAAATGTTTTCTAGAACATGAGAAACAGATACAAGCCTTAATGGTCCTGTTCCTTTGAAGGAGGATACCTGGTTCCCATTAATAACCTCTATATTATGGGATGGAGCTATGGACAATTTGCTTTCTAGTGATTACAGATTGGAGTACAAAGCTCAGGAATAATCAGAAAATGCCTTGAGTTTCTGCTCCAAATGCTTTAAATGTGCATACATATCTCATGTCTAAAATTTAGATTTGCCAATAGAATTTAATAAACTTTAAACAACTCCCACCAAGAAAAATGACCTACTTGTGCTTTGAGAAGAAGAAGAAGGAAAAAAAGTAACTAAAACATTGACTTACTTTGCAAAGAAACGGTAAGACTCTAACTTTGCCCCCTCGATACAGAGGTAAGTACAAGGCTTCAAATAAGCCTTAGAGGGATGGAGCTACAGGTAAGGTTTTGACCTTCTTGTTCCATATTTCTTCCCTAATCTGTCTCTAATAGCAGAAAAGATGTTCTGGCAGATGTAAAAGCTGCCTGATGACCAAATTTGAGCTGAAGTTTCCACGTCACTTTTATCAACAAGGTGCTAGTCATCCCCTGCCCTGCATTCCCAGCGCTTCTGGAGCAGATGGCTGGAGCCAGATTAGAACCAGCGTCTTGTCTCTACCTTCCTTTGCCTTTCAGGAAAGTTTTATTGGAAATCTCATCTGCTCCCATTGGTTTGGTCCTGTGCCAGCTCTAAATGAGAAATGGCCCATTTCCCGCTTCATTTCCCCTTCAAAATTCATGGGGAGTGCTTGGCAGTTTTCAAACCAAGCCCTGACCAAAGAGCCCAGCACAGGCTAAATCCACAACCCAAAGGAAACCCAGTTATTCAGCCCAGGGCTGCTGCACTGGCACCACTGCAGGGAAAGAAAGTTTTGCTTGTTTTCAGTATCTGTTGCAGAAACCCTTCTGCCCACACCAGAGAGGAACACACATTTTTCTGATCATCTGGATGCCTGATAATAAGAAATTTCTCATCATATGGCAGAGCACAAGCAGTGGTTTCTTCAGCATAACAAGCTAAATTCTTCTCCAATTTTCAGCCAGGAAGGAGGGGGGTTAATTTGGAGTCAATTATTTAATTACTAGGCTTGAGAGTTCAGTATCCCTTATGAAAATGATAGAAAAAAATGTGATGGGTTTTAAGGTAGAGATTGAGTGACCTTCCTTGCACACAGATCCCAGATTGCTACTCCACACTTTCGGGTGGCAAAAAAAGAGAGGGGTAAAATGTGTCCTTTCTTGTACGCTAGCAGCTGACCTCAGAGTAGCCTGGGGGCATTTTAAACCTACCTCTGCCTTTATTATGTGTGTCATATGCCCCTATTCATCCTTTGTAGTTTAAAGCAAAAATTACCTTTTATAGCTATCTAAAGCGCAATTTTGCTTATGTTCTCCACTCTCACCATTTGTTTCGAGTTAAATATCAAACATATGTGCACCCATTTTTAACAAAAAAATGTTTAATATTAGAGAGCATGCCCTCATATAAGACTGGGAAAGCCTTTCAGGGAAATAAGCCTTTCAAATAAAAAGGCATATTAGTAAATTTTAAAGTGATTTTAACTGAATATTTTCAAGCATTAAAGGAAACAAATCCAGCAAGCCATAAAGTGACAAGTGGGAGGTGGGGAAAGATATACGGTACTAGTTTGAGAGAGAAATTAGACCTGGAACAGAGTGGAAAAATCCACCTACCCTGGAGCTATTTGAATTCACAAGTTTGGAAGTAGGGAAGTTGGAGAGAGGGAGGGAGGACTGAAGACTGGATAGGTGCATCAGCTCTATGCCTCACCCCCTGGCAGACACATGTTGCTAATTGTCAGAATCACACCACTCTGTGTGGAGAAAGTGGTAACATCCAAGCTCATTTTATGTCTCATGACTAAGAGGCAAACAGCAAAGCTCAGGTTTTTCAAAGCCAGCTCTCAGCTGGAATACTGTGCTGTGGCTCCATGAAGCTATTAATCAGCTCAGTACAAACTCTGCTCTTGTTTTCCCCCCGACTCTGCAGCACTGGTGGTGCAGGGCTGCATTAACCATTCCACATCTCCTAATATTTCTTGGCACTGCACATATTCAAAGTGGAGAACTAAATTACCTGGCTTCCATGATCTGCGACAGCCATCCCCTCTGATGGTTAATGCTGAAATTAAAGTATTTCCATGTGGCTGCTTGAATTTCTTCTGCTGTAGGAAAGGACTTTCTCTGCTGAGACATGCCTGCAAATTACATTTCCATTTGGCACCAAAGATGGTTTGCACAGATTTACGCTATTCTGGGGCTATTCCATTTGCAGTTTGGAGGAGAACTGATACCTCTGGTGTTTTACAAACTCGGGTTGTGTCTGCTGCTGCAGTCCAGGAAGATGTAACTGGTTATCACTCCATTAGGCTGCTGCAGCAACACCTGAAACCCTGTATAATCTGAAGTCATTTTCCTTAATGACTGCTGAAGGGAAATGGTCGTTTCCATCCACTTAGCTTTGACAATGCAACCAAGCCCAGGGGTCTGCAGGAATTAGAGCTCTGGGGGCTTGGGGAAATCTCTTGCTCCCTCACTTTGTTCCTTTTTCAAGCCTGGCTGCCAGCTTGCACATCACAGCAGCTCCTAGAGTTGGCTGTTGGCTTCCCCGAGTACATGAAATACAGGTTCCTCAAATTTGGGCAAAGGAAACAACATTTCTGTCTCTTTTAATACCCTTATTTCTCATGAGTAGCTGAAGTGGGAATGGAGCATTATTACATTTTGAAAAGCGCATCAAGGCAGTAGAAGATTTATTCCTGGATATTCCACTCTTGCTGAGGGCTCTCTTGACCAAGGTTTCATAGTTTGGAGGCTTCTGAGCCCAGGGCAGACAGCAAATTTTGTGTTTGGAGAACCTTTGCATGCCCCTGGAATGGGCCATGTCAAGCACAGAGGTCACAACTGCCACAGGAGTGGCTGAAGGAACAGCTCCATCACATCACCACGGCACTGGGGAAGTGCATTCCCAAAGCTGAACGAGAAAGGGAAGTCAGTGTGGTTTTTCCATGCCAATCAACCTGGCCTGCCACTGCATGGTATGTCCATTGCATCATGAATTTTAAGGTCAGAAAGCACTACTTTCATCAAGGTGGTTTTTTTTTTCCCTATTCACCTACTTAGTTGAATTATGAAGCCTATCACCACCACCAGAGTTCAGCAAAGGGTCATCGGTTCCTCAATTAGGACTTGTTTTGATTGTGTTCACTCACAAAAGAGCAGCTCAGCCATCTGGAGACCTTCCAGCCTGATCCATCTCCCAGAAAGTCAGTGGAACCAAGGTTGGGCCCTTCCTGCTTTCATCTGGAAGGAAAATAATGCAAAGGCAGTCTGGAGAACAGGAGCAGTAGAGTAGGCCACTTCATCATTAAGGCAACTCAAATCATGATCCAAGAGAATTCAACAGTGATTTTTAAATTCAGTGCATTAAATCAGGACAACCTAATAAAACCAGTTTTCCACTCTTAGTATTGGAAAAGAGCAATGGAGTTATCGCTGCTTGCTGGACCTGCTGCCCAGCTCAGTAGGATTTCCCATCCTTTGCTGAGAACAAATACAGAGCTGACAGAATGTCAGTGTGTGGTACTAGGCAATGAGAATCATTTAGATTCCAAACCATCCCATCCTAATCCTTGCCTCCCCACCAGCCAAGCTATTCATCGGATAACCAGAAACACCTGGGTACAAGGAATTTCCTGCTGCAATTCAGCCTTAATTTCCTCAGATAGTAAAAACCTAAGGCTCGCAAAGGTGAAAGAAACCAGCAGTCAATCAAGTAAATCACCACCACCACCACTGAAGCAGTGATAGTACATTCTAAATTAAATTTTAATTCCCACCTGATGGTTCACCAGGAGTTACTTATATACAAACCATTCATCTGACCCACCTTTGTATTTCAGGCAATTTGTTAGGGTCCCATTAGTTATTAACACCCTCCTAAGTTCCAGAACGCCTTTTTTTTATTTTTCTGTGATTGTGGCCAGAATCAAAATCAGAAGCAAAGAAAGCAATGTCTTATGCAGGTACCATAAGACTGATACATTAAGGTACACAGGCAATCTTACTGTGGAAAGCAAGGAACAACAAAGCCAAGAAAACAAGCCAAGTCCAAGCACAAAGTATAAACAAAACAGGTTTGGGATCATTCAATTTTTATTCATTTTGGGGTTAGAAAGAGCTTATGGTCCTTACTGGGATCATGACGAAGTGACAAAGGTCACTCCTTCCCGTGGTCAACAGCCTTAGCAGCAAAAATATTTGAGAGTTTGGCACAAACACACAGAGAAGCTGTGGCTGCTCCATCCCTGGAAATGTTCAAGGCCAGGCTGGATGGAGCTTTGGGCAACCGGGTGTTGTGGAAGGTGTCCCTGCCCATGGCAGAGGGGTTGAAAAGAGATGGTCTTTAAGGTCCCTTTCAACCCAAACCACTCTGTGATTCTATGATTCCTCAAAGAAGGCCAGACAATAATTAGAAAAGGTGATCAGGGCTGAGGCATGTGGGCAGAGCTGAGTGGAGAAAGGCAAGAGGGGGCATTTCAAACCAGCACTTTGAGTCTCTCATCACCTGGATTAATTAATAAAATAAATAAAAGTAAACCAAGTCCTTAAAGCCAGATTTTTAGGAGTGATATTAGTGGAATTTCCATTTTTACATACTCAGCACAGCATCTGCAGTCATTTCTGTTTGCAACTCTGCTAGATCTATCAAAGTAATGCACACAACTGAAATATGTTTTTGGCAAAATTTATTGCAAAAAAAAAAAAAAAAAAAAGAAGCTTAAAAGGAAAAAAAAGTGAATTCAGTATAAGAGTCATCCAAAATTGCTGACATTCCTATTTCCTTCTCAGAGAATTTAAATATGAATAGTCACAAATGCCTAGGAAGACTGGATTCTTTATCCTAGCAAGATGCTTTGCAAGGCAGCTTCTGACACTCTCAAAGACTATTAAGACCAGGGAGCTTGCTGTGCTCACCAGGCAGGGGCTGTGTTAACAGACAGCTGCCAATACCAAAGGAGTGAGACCTTCCCAGAGAAGGTGTTGTTAGGTTTTATTGATGGGACCCACAAGACAGGAGTTTCAACACCATCTACTGCTGCTCCAGCACCCCAAGCACCAGGAAATGTCATATGGCACTTCTGTGGTAGGAGGCCCTTTGCCTTCTGGGGGAGGTGAAAAATCAGACTTTTGTCAGCTTTAAAATTCTTTAGAGCTGAAAAATGCCGTGGTGATCAATGTGAATGCAGTAGCATCTTTAGGAAGGTATTTTCTCTGATATGTTGCAATGTGGGCTTTTAAAGGAAATGCTATTTTAAAGCAGTCCTATCATTTGTGTCTGAAGAACCACAGTGTGGCAACTGGAATGGTATTTTTAGTGGGTCACAGTAAGAGATTTTACACACCAGTTGCCTCTCACATCAAGATCAGTGCCAGGCAACAGATCTTTCCAAACCCTCAGACAAAGCAGCATAGTAGGTGTCAGTGATAGTCAGTGTCAAGCAAAAAGGAAAAAAATAGAAAAAGATAAAAACCTGCAACAAAGCTGTATGAAATTCTGTCATTGCAAACTAGGATACAGGATTGGATGTTACAGCAACAAATGAATGATGTTCTGCCAGTGTGAAATTCATGTTGAAAAACAGGAATCCTGCACTCACAAGGAGAAAACAAAGCAGACACTATGTTCAGGTCTTTATCCTTTCTGGTTTCTGTCATGCTAAAAAGCTGACCACAGCCAGCAAAGGCTCCCAGAGTCCCTGTCACAATTACATCTCACAGAAACTGCTGGGAGCTTCTCAAGGAGGAGGAAGATGAGCAGATGTCTCTGTAGAGTCCAGCTCCTCATGGGTCAATGTACTCCTTGGGATCCTGTTGAAGTAAAGCTAAATGGAGACTTTCAAGATACCTGGGCAGCATTTCAAATCCATTTGGTCCCTATTTCTTGAGAAATAAAGTCAGGTAAGCCCTGGTCTGGAAGGGGAGAAATTCTGCAATAAAGAACATTTTCCACAGACAAATTCCAGCCTCTAATGCACCAATTTCCCAGCAGAAATTCCTTTCCTGCTGTAATGACACACACACACACAGACAACCATGTCCTGCAAACAGTCTCTGAGAAGGGAAGGGTAACGGGTGGACTGAATAAGGACAGCACCAGGAGCAACAAACAGTCAGATGGAAACAATTAAAGCTGTTTCTCAAGGGAGATCTCTCTCTGCTTCTTCAGGCTTTTCTTTATATTCCTCCCTTGGAGTTAGCCTGAGCAGTTTTTTAATTCATAAACTATATTATGTAGGTGGGATTTTCCAGCCTCCTGCCTGTTTATAGCAATCAGGATTGCCTCTGTCAGGACATCATGTCTGTTTAAAAATGTTTATCACTCACTACTTCAATCAAATTTCAAAGCATATCTGTGTTGCCCAGCAACAGAAAAAGCTGCTCCTGTTTCCTGTACAGAAAATTAGGAGATTAATCACTTAATGTCATCCTGTTCACCGATAATTAGGCAAATTACTTTCAAGGAAATGCCTTATATTAAGGTTACAGGAAAGAATTTTACTTCCACGTGTAGGATCAGATTGTGGCTTCTCCTCTGCAGTTTGTGGGGGAACTTTAAAACTTAATGTGTGATGAAAAAGGATTCTCCTAAGTCCTGTTCACTCAGGACAGTCTCAGAGCTTAATTCCAACCACGTCACAAGAGAGAGGGAGGAACCACACTCAGATCTCTAGAAATGCATCTCAACCTGCCGACCACAATGTGAGTCCATCAGAACTGTGTGCAGATATTTTCTCTGCTTCCCATGGTCAGGAGACCTGCCTGACTCCACAGTCCTGCTTGTGGCCACAGCTCAATGGCACACCAGTAATGCCATTTGAGGTCTGCCCTTCCACAGAGTCCTCTTGGCCTTAATTCAGGTGGATTGATCCCTATATGTCACTGGATGAGAGTTATCCACTGTCTGGGGTGGCACTGATGATCCCAGTGAACTGGTCCCATTGTGCAAAGGGTGATCAGAACTGGCTCCTCCAGCGCTGTTCTCAGGGCCTGGGAGAGGAAGCCACGGGCATCCTGAACAGTTTAGAGTCTTCATAAAATGAGAGCAATTAATTTTAATCCCCACTAGATGGTGCAGGAAGTCAATAAATGTCAATCGTGTGCTAACACTGGACTTGCCTTTCAAGTGCTTCCATATTCTCCTCAAATACCTCATCAGATGGTTTCTTTCATGAAGCCCTAAGCAGGGTTTGAACCAGAATCTGAGCAGCACCTGAACTCCCTGCTGTGCACCACAAAGAATTTTTAAACACATTTTGGGCATAGTTCTGTGTTTGTACAGTACATTATTATTTTGAAAAATAATAAAAGAAATATTATTATTAATAATAATACCCATATAGGACTTGCTTGCAAGACTTAACAGAAATCTAGTTCTGTTGACATTTAGAAATTCTCTATGGGATTTAATAGGCATCCTTTTTCTATATTAAGGTGGTTAAATGTATCAAAGAACAAGATCTGTTGTCTTATAATTAGATTGTGAATGTACAGACTGTACAGCTTCTTGTACAAATGTTCTAATTCATGGTTATAGATCTCCAGGATGCTGGAATAACATAAAAATATACATAAAGATAATAAAATCCTGATGGATTTTATAATTATTTCTGTCTTGCAAGATTATAATAGCTTCATACCTCCAGTTCAGTTTTTGGAATCTCAGGCCATAAACCAGAGGGGTCTTGCAGGATCAATATGCAAGTTATTTAGAAGACTGTTTGATGCACATATGATTTTCTGTAACACTGACACATGGCAGCACATAGCTCTAAACCCAACAACCAAACATGCACACGTTGGGGTAAGGATGAAAGAGAGAATGAGCATGGCAGATGTTAGCTGGATCACAAAATGCTTGGCTGGAAGGCACTCAGATACTTTCTGGTGATGAAGGTGGAATAACATCCTGTATAGACGAGAAAGCAATTTACCCAAGGAACTTGCAAGCAAATAAAAAAATACAGTACCATACTCATTAAATGAGCATTCTCTTTCAGTCCTAAATTCTGCCATGAGGCAGTGCTCTGAAACATCTAAATCTATATGGATCAGATGAATTTCCAGCTCTGAACACAAATCAAATCCAAAGAGATAATGAGCCAAACAGACATTAATTATTTTATGCTGTCATTTATTTTGTGACATTTAATTAATGTCATAAAAATATATAATATATATTTTCAATAAAGAAGTTAAAGTACCACAATCAGAGATCACATGACCTTAGTTTCATTATGAAAAGTACCTGGATTCAATAAAAGGAGGACATAGCTTTATCCAAAACATAAATTTGGTTCAGGCAGCAATATTGAGAAAGGTTAAATGGTAAAGAAAACTAATCTCTTAAAGCAATATGAATCATAGAAAAAGAGGTGATGGTAAAGTGATAATAAAAGTCAGAGCTGTAATTTTCTTCTCACAGAAGCAATGCCTGCTAGGGAATGTACAGCACTGCTGGTGCCCTCACACCACAGCAGGAACCAGCAGGGTGAGCAGGGACCAAACAGCAGTGTTAGGAGTCACAAAGTATGATGGGGGGAGAATTTGGAAGCAGGTTAGACTGCTTAACAGGGCTGATTTGCAACCTTCAAAGTTAAGTAATTTAACCCCACTGGGGTTAAATACCGTGGGCACATTGTCTCCTGGTGTCAAAGGGTGCAGAACTATCATTTGTGTGAAGCTGTGCCAGTTCACCCCAAATGGACAACTTGGTGCTACTACTTCCAATTAGTATAATCGCTTATTCATATTTTTAAAGCCAGTTTAATCAAAGACAATTTAAAACTACTTTACTCTTCACTGTACATTCTCTTTGCTGTCAGCCTGGAAATGCAACCACACCAAAGTAAGTTGTTCTCATTGCCATTTGTCCTAGAGCTTTAGACTTTGATGAGTTCTGAACTTTGAGTCCTGAGGAGATCCACCTCTCAGTCAGCACACCTGGCCAGTCACTAAGATTTGTTAGCATCCATTTGGAGACATGTAGAACCTTCATGTTGTTCTGGTTTGCTTCTCACTTGTTTCCAATATTTAACGTAAACCTTGGCATATTTGGGGTTCAAGGTTTTTAATTGTCTCTTTGGAGGGACAAATTTGGTCTGAATTATTTTGGTTTACTTTAGTCATCCTGAGCCCAAACTGGAAAAACACAATGATGTGTGGCAAGGCTGTCAAGTCACAATGATTAAAAAGGCTCTGTCTTGAAACCACTGCCTCCTGAAAGGTGGAACTGCAACATATCCTTCTCAGATTCATTCTCATTAGGAAAATGAGGTTTGGTTTCCCTCCTGCCATCAGAGAAAGACTCTGATTCTGAATGCCAGTGTTTGTGAAAGTATGAAAAGAAGACTTGGACTAATTCTGCTTCTTTAACAAACCAGTTTGTCCCTGTATTTTCCTGACACCTATCTGAAAAACATTCATTATCCTGCTATCAGCTGCCTGAAACCATAACGTGTCTCTGGCACCAGCTCTGTCTCCTATCCAAACCTCTTTGAAGAAAACTTTAGATGCACAGGCTGGAATTGAGTTGGCTCATGAGGAAAGGCTGATATTTCCCAGAAATAAAAATCCCTGCTCTGTTACTGACCAGCTGGATGTGGACAGCATCAGCTCATATTCCTAATAATTTCATATATGGGCATCAACCAAACTATGAAATGGATGAAACTTGAAACCTCCTGCAGTGAAGCCTCTCTGGATTGAAAAAGAGAAAGAGCTGAGTGGGTCTCAAGTATTTTAAGCTCTTGATCAAACCGGGGATCTCCTGGCATGCTGGCTGTGCATGGGACATGACCTTCTGTCATGCCACTCTCCCCCTCATCCACCCTTAAACTTGCAGTAAAATATTGCATATATTCATAATTTCTCTAACCCTCTTACTATTTCTTGCCAGACCCTGTGAAAAGTGTTCCAACATCCCTTCATTTCCATTTCCCTGGCAGCTCTGCAGCTACACTCAGGATTTACTTCTTCTTGAAAGTACAGATTAAGTCCTAGACACAATCACACTACATCACTGCCCTGTGCAGAGGTTGTCTTCACATTCTGCTACATTCCCTGCAGTTTCTCTATTATCTTAACACTGATTTTTTTGTTTAATTACAGTAATTTTTCTTTTATAGCTGAAAGCTTCTGTGATAACTAAAATAGAGATATTGGGGTTGCACACTTAAATGTTTTAATATAGTTCCATGCTTCCAGTATGCTTTCTGGAGAAATAGATTTAGCCCAGATAATACTATCTGGATAATGGAGTCCAGGAGCCAGGGAGAACGAGCTCCTTCAGCATGTTTTACACAATCTAGAGCACTGACAAACAGCATTATCAGGCAAAATAATAAATACTTCATGTGATACACCACAAGTACTGCCTAATGAGAGATACATATCTTTAGGATGCATATCTGACAGAGGTCTTTATTCAATAAAATCACCAGACTCTTTTCTGATGAGCCCTCTTGCAGCCTCAATGGATCAAACCTGCTTATTCCAGCTGTAGTGTTCTCCCTCTTGGCTTCCCGTGCTATAATCCCCTCCTCAAAACAGCAACTCTTACACCCTGCAAACTGACCATAACCTCCTCATTTTAATTCAGTAATTATGTCAGTCAGAGAGCAAAACTGGGGTGCCCTTTGCCTTCTGAACAACTGCTTTCACAGCTGTGGAGCTGTTTCCCAGATTTAAAGAAAGGAGCGTGGCAAAGCAGAGCTGTGTGTGTATCACAGCAACCTCCAGCACAGCCATCTGCAGGGGAGCTGCACAGGGGCATGGCACAGCCACGGGAGCCACGCTGCTCTTTGCAGCAGGAGGGGGACATTCCAGCCTGAAGACAATAAATCTGAAAAAAAAGCAGGTGACGAGCTACCATAGGTATCCTGAACACTTAAAGCTACATGATACGAGACCAGGAGCTCCTGCACAGAAACAATAGTCCTTAACAAAAAATAGTGAGTTTCCTACAAACCAAAGTGATGATCTCGTATAATCCTCTTTCATAACCATTTCCCCACCTTAGATTCCTCCCTCCCTGTTCCCTCTGACTGCTACAAGTCAGCAAAGACGTGACAATAATAAAACCCCCACTGTCTGCTTTGTCTTCAGATTGAGGTGATGGCAAGGATCTCTGCAGAAAACAAAGCCTCGCTGCTGATGAAGTCATTTTAAAACCATCTGTCGTAATTTACTGACTAATGAAGTGAAGGCTTGCTCTCCCCAGACTCACTGCAATTTGCCATTTTTTTGGCACAAATATAAAACAACACTTGCCTCCTCTAGCAGTCTCTGTGACAGTCTTGAGGTGACTGTCCAAACAATCCTCAACCCTGGCAAATGTCAAATCACCAAACTTTGTTTGACCCTCACTGAAAGACATTACAATAGAGTAAGTTTTGCAATACTCTAACAGCAATTTTTCTCCCAGCGGCTGTGTGTTGGCAGTAAAGGACAAGATCACACAGAATATACACAGCAAATCCAAGTAAAACTGGAGTTCATTGCAGAATTGATTGATTGAGGTTCAGATGCAACTCAAAAGGTGAAATCATGTGTTACCTCACCATCACCTCTTTTATCTTATACAGCAATTCACTGTCCTTGACTTTGAATTCTTCTTCCCCCCCCCCCCCCTTTTTTTTTAATGCTTGTTCATTTCTTTTGATGTCTGAAATAAAAATCATTGTGCTGGAAATACTGCAGTTAATGTGTGGGAATCCAAGCAGCATATTACTTGTGGAATCCCATCTGATTTCAAGTGCATCCCATTGACCTCATACCCTATACATTGGCAGATAGATTTTGTTTAGAAACCAAGGAAAGAAAAATAATATAGAATCATGGAATGGTTTAGGTTGTAAAAGACCAATAAGATCATTGAGTCCAACAGAAATATGAAAAGAGTTTATTTAATTAAAAAGGAAATAGCCTGATCTTGCCAGAATTTTCCACTTCTAGTTCAGGGAGGTTTATAGCTTGCCAGTAGCTAGGTCTTCATTCTTTGCACATTTTTCTTCCCTCATGTCTGTCACTCCCTTCCATCCTGGCAGCTAACATGATGTTGGGACCGTAAGCAACAAAGTACACAAGTTTGCTGACATCAGGCATGAAGCATTGCACCAGGAGGCTGGAAAGCCTGTTTATAGTGTATCATTTCAAGAGTGGAATGCCATGTATTTTCTTTGCTTTTTGTAGCTTTCTTTAAAAAGTCTTTGTGGAGTGAGCTGCTGATTCAGCACTGCCTCCTGGTGAGCCACGAGAGGGTGATGATGTGAAACTGAAACACGAGACCCTGCACTGGAACATATCCTTAGATCAGCACAGTCAGCCTTCTGCTATGGCAGAAAGCACATCATCAAGGCCTTTGGATTGCTGAGGTTTTCTAAGGTGGCAAGCAAAACGCTGTTAATTTTTGTAGTTGGTGAGACAGCAGGAATAAGCCAGGGCTGGCTGTCTGAGCCCACCCAGGCAGGGATGACCTCCCCCCTGGAACGCTTCCCGGTGTTATTTATGACAGCCTCCGTGGCCACAGCTGCTCTCCCTCTCCAGCATCGGTTGCCAACTTTCCTTTTTTTGGCATTTAGTAAGGAGAAAATTCTTCTTTTTGCCAGGTGAAATGCATTCACTGAACTCTGGGTATTTGGTAGTAAATTCTGGCTCTGGCTTTGTTTAATGCTACTATGGTCTAGTGCAGTTTGTCCTCTGCTCCCTAGTGCTGCATCTGTTATAGGTGCTGAGATGCTGGTTTTATAGCTCCTGTTACTCCCTTCTCTCTCCTAAGGTGTTCTGCTGACTGAGAACACAAGCATGTTTTCAGATGCAAGGATCTGAAAAACATTTCAGTGCTTTCAAACGTCTGGACATTTTCTAGAAGGTTTTTCCAGCCTGTGTCATCTGCTTTGAACATGATTTTTGTGGTGCTTTGCACCTCTCCTGTGAGTCCTTTGTCACAGGTTCAGTGTCACTAGTTCAGGACAGAACTGGTTTAGATGAAAGCAGTAATTTTTCTGTAGCTTCTACAACTGAAATTTCAGTCTGTATAATTTGCTTCAGTGTTTTGCCTGTAATTCACATTGTCTCTGCAGCAGTCAAGTTGTGTCATCATGTGATTTCAATGGCTGCCAATTCCCTTTCTTCTCCTGCATAGCTCAGAGGAAGTCAAGGTAACCTGGCAGTTCCTGATCTGCCCATCTGGTTTGCTTTCCTTTTCCTCTTTGCATGTTCCAGCCTGATTTGTGTGCAGTAGGACTCTAGATTTTATAGACTCCATTTACGTGAGGTTCTGCAAATCATTCCTGGCCACAAGGATGCAAAATTTCACTTTTAAATCACCACAGCACAGTGTAACAAGTTTTTTTTTTTCCCTAAAAAATGTGACATAAGGTCTTCCCTGGATGCCAGTACCGCTTACAACTCTATTAACCATCATTTTTCTTCACAGTCTTACACACTTCTTACACTAATTCCTGGATAGCAGCAAAAGCTGCCTCCAGAACAAAGTAGCTTATCATAGCAGCATTTACTAAGGAGTTCCTGTCTTTAGTCTGAAACCAGAACTCACAGTGCAAGACAAAGTGATGCCAGACCACACAGTTCATCTCTAAGATTGAGGTATAAGCCTTGGAGCCTGGCTCCATTCCCAGGCAGATGCCAGCTATAGCCATATCCTGCTCAGAAGGGTGGCCAGCTCCAGTCTCTCTTGCTTTGGCTGTTGTTCAGCATTAGGTTCATAATAAAGCTCAGTGACAGATGCAATAAACCTTGCTCTCATCTACCTCCCATTGCTACCAGTGCAGTGTTATGATTTTTGTCAGATACTTCTTGACCCTTCCATCTCTTTCGGTGCTTAATGTAGCATCTAGTGAAGCACTGCCATCAAATCCTACACTGATCTTATCCTAATCCTACTTTTTGCCATTAAGGCAAAAAATAAAACAGTTTGAATAGGGAATTCAACTCATCTGAATGCTCCTTCTCTCCTCGTGTCTTTTCAGGTACACTTAAAAGTGACAGATGACTTTTTTATTATTATTTACACATAATGACAATTATTTAGCACCCCTCCACATTACTCCAAATTTAAAGCAAGCAAATTAATAAGCTTGCACTAATAAAAGGTGCCCATGCCACCTTTGCAGCAGCAATGTGGTCTACATATAAACAGTCTGACAGGCGACAAAACTTTATCGACCCAATGCTCTTCCAGAAGTGTCCATAAGAGGCATTTCCAGTAGCACAGTTTCAGATAAACCTTGATCTAAGTCAAAAACTGCTGTTTAAACGCAATTTAAACTCCACCTGCTGGCTGAGCTCCTTAACGGCATCCTGTCTGCACATACAGATGGTAAAGGGGTTTAAGGATGCTCCCCTTCCAGTGCTAAGGGGCTTAAGAAAGATCTGTGATACATCCCATTAAGAAAAATACCAGGCAAAGCTTTCTAAAGTGATTAATGATCTCTATAGCTCTGTTTAATAGAAACATGTCTAAAAGATCTGATTTGCAAAATCTCTAATCGCATTTGAACATGTTGGCAAAAATAACCCTGAAATACTCTGAAACACAAGTGGGTCTAAGGAGAAGCAATAAATGTCCTCTCAGTTAAAAAAAAAAGGGAATTTATTTCATGAAGAAGAGTTGAAATAGGGGTTTGGGTGACCAGATGTTTTGTTTCCCATATCCAGTTTCCAGGGATACATTTCAAGTAACTGTAGAAGACTGGCTGCACATACACACACACAGAGAACACAATGAACACACGTGACAATGAGGGATTTGTGCAGAGAGTTCACATTTAATTCCATTGAGACTCCTATATGCCTAAAACCATACATTGAAAGAAAATCAGGATTTTGTTTTCCTTTTTTATTTTAGTACCTAAAAAATGAACTTCAATGGAAAAACAATCTATAGAGTAGTTTAAGAATATGAGGTGCATTCAGGAAAAATGTTGGGCATTAGTAAATTTTTCCATGTGTGATAAGGGAAATTTCGCATAAAACTATGCAGCTTCTATTTTCTTAAAACTAGCCAGACTTAGGAAAATGTTATGATACAAATGAGACAGAAATCTCTGAGAATTCAGTGCATGGCATACAGGGAAATCAAAAATTAATTTAGGAGATATATTTCCAAGCTATGAGAGTTATTGACAATAATCAGTACAATCAGGAAGTCATCAAACACTGATTATTCTCTTTCCAAAACAGTGCATAAAAAGATATTAATTTCGTTTCATATTCATGTTTCATATTAATTTATTATCCAATAAAGAGTTTATGTGACTGTATTTATATTGCATGAATTGTTTGGAAAGTATTCACCATAACTATCACCCAGAGAATGCTTTACTTTCCATAGCTCAATTTGTGGGGCAGGTCAACTGACACTTGAGACTAATTCTGCTTGCCTGGTTAATCCACAAGCTTCAGAATGACCCTCTAAGCACTTCCAAACAAATACCCTGGCCCATTTCTCTCTGATATTCACCCCAGTGCTTTCCATAAGCCATTTTTAATGGAAAAAAATGTCATCAGATGAATTAGCAAGAAGCAAGTAGAAAAGAATAACATATCCACACATTAATTGTAGGGCTTAATGTAAACACACACACACACACAAAAGAATATATATGTTATAGGCACCTGCTGATTCTTATTGTGCCTAGTGACAGAATCTAAAGATGACAGAAGGATGGACCTGTTCAGCTGGTAATACCCTGTTGATGCTGCTTACCCCTTCAAAAGTAGCACATGTGTGGACAACCATAGTGCAAAGCCTGTTAGGAAGAAAAAAAGGGAAAAAAAAAAAAAAAAAAAAGTAAAACCCAGCAATAATCATAGGGTTTCTCATTAGCATGTGTAAACTCTTTAAAAGCAGAGGTTCTGAGTAGCTGTCAAGAAACCAAGACTTTAGTTAGAAAAAATTAGTTACGGTTCATACCCTCAGCATCTGCACCCCATCAGCCCACCCAGCCTGTCTGGAATTAGCAGAAGCAGCAGAGGCTTGGCCAGGCAGGTAAGGCAGCACTGCAGATTTCAGCTGCCCAGAGCCTGGGGCTGCAGTACAGGTGATTCCCATAGAGGGAGATGTTGCTTTGTTTCTTCCTTATTTTAAAGTTTTTCTGTCCATGTTATGGGAAAAACCTAATGTGCTCCAGTCATGGCACAGACACTTCCCAATATGTAGATTTTTAAGATGAGCAAAGCATTCACCAGAACTTGCCAGTCATGTCTATTACTGAATTAATTTTTTCCATTGTCCTGCCACATGGCTTTTCTGAGCCAGCATTACTGAATTTGCAATTGCTTACTGTTTTCTTAACCTGTCCAAAGGAGCCCATGAGGATGCTCAGAGGGCTGGAGCATCTCTGCTACAGAGACAGGCTGAGCGAGCTGGGCTAACCTGTGTTTAACCTGGAGAAGAGAAGGCTCCAGGGAGACCACATTGTGGACTCTCACTACTTTAAGGAAGATTATAAAAAATGGATAGAAATTTATTGCAAAGGCAGATGTCCTTTCCCTAGTGATAGGACAAGGGAGAATGATTTTAAACTAAAAGAGGGGAGATTTATATCGGATGTTAAGAGGAAATTTTTCCCTGTTAGGTTGGTGAGGCCATGGCACAGGTTGTCCAGAGAAGCTGGGATTGCCCCATCCATGGAAGTGTTCATCTAGGCTGGATGGGATTTTGAGCAACCTGGTCCTAGTGGCAGGTGTCCCTACCTATGGCAGAGGATTGGAACGAGATGAGCTTTCAGGTTCCTTCCAACCCAAACCATTCTGTGATTCTATGATTCCTAAAGGGGAATGGAGGTGCAAACTGTTCTTACAAAGCAATCAAGCTGATACTGCATTCCCAGCGCTCTCTGGATCCTTCAGCAAAAGCCAGGCTGATCACATCACTTGGCACTTTTGACATGAACATACTGTGTCCATCACAAACAGCTGGTATCATCACTTCCTCATTCTGGAGCTCCACACAGAGAACATACTTCAAAATCAACAGAAGAAATGATGGGCTGTCTTTGATAGAATGAATTTATGAAGCTCAGGTTAAACTGGCAACATCACCCTCTGGTAACCTATGGTTTGGTGTGGCAGCCAATGATCTCCACATCTGCAAGAGAAGTTTTGTTTAATTTAAAGAGTAGGGTTTGTCTCACGAGATTGATGTGAAAGTGCCTGATTTCATTGCTGCCTGGTATTATGGTGGACTCTAACTCTCTTGCCTCCTTCATGAACCTTATTCTATATAATGTCTGCTGTCCAGCACAGGAGCTTTTTTAATTAATATTCCTCAGAGAGGTGATCTGATTTTGCTTTTGCGGGCAAAGAAATGGGTCTGCTGTAAAAATAACCTCTTTTACGAAATGATGCATCATAGCAATCCCATGCAGAACAGCAGCTAGGAGAGCATTCCATAGCAACAGCCACATCTTAATAGAAGATCATCTCCTGGACATCTCCCTCTGCATTTCTGCAACTGCCAGCCTATGTCTCCTACCATCTGCAATTATATAAAATCCCTCTGGCAAGTACAGCTATTGCTTACATGGAAAATTAATGCAGTGGAGCAACGGGACCTAATAACTAAATATAAGAAATGTGAGTTATTATTACATTACTCTCTGCCAAGCTTTACACCAGCTACCAGGAACCATTGAGCCGATCATCATGTGAAATAATTTTGAATTATTTGACTTAATAATATAAATCATAGCTCTTGGATTTAATATTTTCTTTGCACAATAATGCAGAACTTTCCCCTGCCACTTGACATTAAAAATGTAGCAATGCAAGAGGCCGTTTTGAATTCCAGAGAGGAATGAACTGATCTGCTCAAAGGACAGTGTGGGAGTCAGGTTTTGTTGGGAGCAGCTGTGACCACAGGAGGAACAGACAAGTTCCCTGGTGCTCCAGGGTGCATCAGGCATGTTTCAAAGCACACTTCTTCCATATTGCTGGGAAAGAGGCTTTTATGTTTTCTGATGTCCCTGCATTATACTGCTGTTGGGCTATTGGTTTTATAAAACAGAAAACACTTAGACTCTCTTTAGAAGAAGCAGGTTTTGAAATGCATTATATTGCAGGTTAATATTATCCCCAATCTATAGATTAATAATGATTTTACGAACTTTGCCTTTTACTTTTGTCCCAGCATCCATTAACTGTATGAATGACTTCCCAGTCTGGGTTAAAAAGGTGCAGTTATCATAGTGGTTCTCATTTTCAAGTTTAAAAATTTAAGATGTTTGCCTTCTTTTTTAAAAAAGTTTCATTTTATTTAAAGTATTTTGAAAGCAATTAAACATTTTCTGACAGTGAGTATAAACATTGATAAAAAATTTCCAAAACTGACATTTTTCTAGAAGAAAGCAATGACAAATGGCATACATTTGAAAAAGTTGCACAAATATCATCTTGGGGAAAACAGTAAGAGGTCGCCTGCCTAGAAAGATTTGGAACAAAGTAAATTATTGGTACTAAGTTATCTGTCTACCAGCCTGAGAAAGAAATCCCAGACATCCACTTTTTGTGCCCTGGAAGTATTAATCTCACCATAAGATATCAGCACCAGTCAGCACTTTTTCTACAGAACAACAAGCCTGACAATTAATAGTCACCAGGGCCTCGACAATGTTGAGGCAGGAGGAAATGTTCTAAAGACAGAGGATATCCCAATTGTGGTGACTTGAATGTCAAAGCAAAGATTGACTGTTTGAAAATGGAATTAATCCTGTTCACCTGTGGCAGATAAAGAAAGGCTGAGTGTAAAACAGCAGCTCAGTTCAACAGTCAGCTGTCAGGTTTTGAAGTGTGCTGAAACCAAACTGCAATTCTCTGGTGGTCTAGATAACAGAGATGAAAAGGGATCATAAGATAAATGGCTCTGACCCTGAACCAAACACACCGTGCTTCCAGCACCAGTTTGTAGCTGCAGAACTTCCTGATCTTGATGGGCTAATTTTGAATAACAGGGAAGCTGAGTATCTTCAGAGTGGCTGGAAAATACAGTGAGGTGAAAGGAAAGGCCTGGCCCACACACATTCAAGTCCTGTGGTGCGTTATTCCTCAGGATGGTAACAACACCGGAGGATTACAGCAATCCGCTGGAAGGCCAAGGTCAGCCCTCTGCAAGTCACAGCTAATACTCCCCTCGAGCAGGCAGTAGGTCTGTGGGACACATTGAGTGGATTTGGTATGAGGTCACTGTGTCCCTCTGATGGTGAAGGCAAGAATGTCACTAGCATGATGCACAGCACAGGTATATTCATCTGTGTCACTGTAACCTGAAGTTAAGAAGCATGGATTAGTCACATGGGCTGCAAAGAGAGAGGAGGCTGAGCAGCCAAAGGAGGTTCAGATAACCCCTTCTGAGAAGCAGGTCATGTCTGAGGAATCTGTACTTCCTCTTGACCATGTGAAGGTTGAAGGAAAACAGTAGGGATCTGCTGGTTAGGCACACAACATCCTAAAGGAATATTTCAGCACCCTGCAGTAACCCAGGACATGCATTCTCAGTAGCCAATGAACACAAAAACTGCAAACAAATACCAGTGACAAAAGAGGTGACACATTTAGAATTAGGATAGCTATCCTAAGGTGAAAATGCTTATCTAAGTTTAAGAGGATTACCCCACAGCTCTTCCCACACTGCCCTGCCTCCTCCCAGGTTGTCGCAGTGACAGTGGCTGTGATATTTCATTCTCCACCACTTCTGCTGCATAAACAAGTTAATACAAACAAGTTTTTACTCTCAATCACTCAGAACTTTCTTCTGCATATAGTCCCTTGAGGTTGTTAGAATTGATTATAGAATCAGAGTGTCAAAATGAAATTAGAGTAAATAAATGTAAAAATATGAACTGTTTATATTAAAAATAAAGACAGTGGATCCCTGGAAAGGTGCTTTTTATCATTCTATATGTAAATAAATACATCACAACTGCCAAAGAGAAAAAAATCTAAGCCAAAGTTTGTTTTAGTGAGGTAGTTCATGTAGTGTAGTTTCACAGGCTTTTGTAGAAACTCCTAGGCACTCGTGACACATTGTGTGCTTTCAAAATGGGCATTCTTTGTAGACCCAGCAGATGTTCAATATGATAAATCTGTACTTCGGTGGGAGGTGAGCCAGTCAATGCTAACAATACACATTATCAACAGTAGTCTTCATTCTAACATCCTATTCCATGGACAAATTGTTCAGGCCCTCTGCAAACTCAGGCAGCTCCCACTCCAGAAATTCTCACCAACTGAGAGGGATTTGAAAGTTAAAAGTTTTGAAGGCTTTCTTCAAAAGCATAAAATCCATAGACTCCCCTTCAAACCAGACAAAATGAGCAATGATAGTAGAAGAGCATAGAAAT
The DNA here is from genome assembly GCA_027886175.1 of Phylloscopus collybita. Taxonomy (NCBI): domain Eukaryota; kingdom Metazoa; phylum Chordata; class Aves; order Passeriformes; family Phylloscopidae; genus Phylloscopus; species Phylloscopus collybita. Next base: position 6,290,558 of record JAJNNQ010000019.1, on the reverse strand, counting down.
CAACCTTTGGGTTGCAAGGGACCTTAAAGATCATCTAGTTACAACCACAACTCCCTACCACTTGCAGCCTTCCATCACTCCCATTAGACAACGTTGTGCTTTCTTTAAGGAAGGGCCTTAAAAGCTCATATCAACAAAGATATTTGCGGGAGGGTTGGTTTTGTGGTTTGGGTTTGTTTTTCGGATTTATTTAAGTAAAGCTTGTGTGGGTGACAGGAAAACAGACTGTGAAGAGCCAAGCACTGGAGGACCAGTTCTGTTGGGTACTCTGCACAGCATACAGAAAAGGTTCCTGTGTGGGCAGCACTACCAGCAAGGAAAAAGGGAGTGGAGCAACGTGGAGGAGGAAGAGGAGGAGGAGGAGGAGGTGGGAAGGAGATGATGTGTGTGGATAGGAACACAGGGAAAGCAGTGTGTCCTCAGCTGCATAAGAGCCACGGCAGATGGCCTAGTAAGGACTGTATCCATATCCCTGGGTTAAGAGCAATCAGGGACTACAGGGTACTTACCCAGCAGGGAGCCTTTGTTAGGCAAAACTGCCCCAGTGCATGGCACGCAGGGTACAATTAGCACTCAGCAGTGCAGTCAGGACTAGGCTGCATTTGACTGTGTAGTGCACTGAGAAGTAATGAGACATGTCTCATGGGAGACACTGAGTTTAGCTATGTAAAAAACCAGACCAGGTCTGGCCATTTAGATGGATGAGAGCACCACAATTATAATGCCTGAAACACTTTTTGAAGGCATATTTCTCAGATCAGCCACACCTTTTATATAGACAGTCACCACTCCCCTATTTTTTCTTCTCTTTTAAACCCCCTTCTCCCTTTCTGCTTTCTATTTTGTATGACAAAGGCCCTGTGATGATATGCTGATACTCAGCAAAATAAGGTGAGCTGAAGCTCAGAATGGTTGATGGGGAAGAAACTCCTTGTCATCTAGTAGTAATGGTATTGTGCCACTTGTCCCCTGGTACAATTCTACCCATGAAAGCACAGCAAGGGACACTGAGAAGGAGGCTATGGGCTGGCATTCTGCTTTGGGTACTGAAGAAATAGGATGCTCCATTCAAATGGCAGTGACACAAGAGTCTGGGAGCATTAGCAAGCCAGCAATCTTCCAGGACTCAAAACTCCAGATGCTTCTAGTCCCACCATAGTAAACACAGTGGCAGTCTGTCGTGACTTGTCTGTCCTGTAGCCAAGATCCGGTGTGCCAGCTCCTCATTTCCACTGGCAGCCGGTGGGCGAGGCAACTGGGGGAGGCAGGAGAGGAGAGGTGTTAAAGGGACTGAACCCTCGGTCTGGCACAGGGCCTGGGGGCAAGGGGCAGCGGCAACCCAGCGCTACCATCCAAGGTGAGCTCAAGGACATCCGTGTGGCCCATACACAAAAGCCTCCAAAGGCTCCATCTGGGGCCTTGGTAAAATGGCACTGAGCCATTTTTGTATAGCACGAGGAAGAAACTGCGTGCCCCTCACGGAACAATCCAGCTGCTCATTCTCTTCCCTCCATGAACTTCATTCTTCGGAGCACAGCGCAAACCCCTCGCTCTGACCTCCCCGTCCTGAAAATTTGGGAGCGAACACGTTTGTAGACAATGGCTGGGCCGGCAGCAGCTGCGGCGGCCGCGGTGCCAAAGCCCAGCCCCACTCAGGGACCGGGCTTTTCAACAGCCGGGCCGGGCCAGCTGCCGCCTGGGGCCCGTGCGGGCGGGAGGAGAGGCAGGAGGGCTCTGGGAACCGCCGGGATCGCGGCACCGGTGGCCCAGCCGTGAGGGACCGTGAGGGGATCCATCAGTGGATCGTGAAGGACTGTGAGCAGATCGTGGAAGACCGCGAGGGAATCGTGCTGGACCGCGATGGATCGTGCCGGATCGTGAGGCGGTCCCGCCGCGGGGGGCGGGCGGTGGATGTGACGCGCGGGCGCGCGGGGCATTGTGGGAGCTCCGCCAGCCCGTCCAGCCGATCCCGGTGGCCCCGCGGGCGGAGCGGAGCAGCGGGAGCGGCAGCAGGGTCGGCAGCGGGGACGGGAGCGGGGCCGCCGCCGGCCGACCGGAGACATCTTGCCCGCGCCGTAAGTCGCCGCCGTTGTCCGCCCGCCCTGCGGGAAGGAGGGGGCGCGGGGGCTCTGTCGCGGCGCGGTGACACCCGGCGGCGGTGGGGGGGCCCCGAGCCGGCCGGGCGCGCCGTGGGACGGAGGAGTGCCGGTCCCCTCCTCTTAGGGAAACTGGGAGTCAGTTCAGCTGCTTCTTGCCGTGCCTCGGGTGAAGCCCGGAGATCTACCCGCGCCCCGCGAAATGGTGGCAGCGGGGCTGTATTTCCATGGAATCCGCTATGGAGTGATGGTGTGGGGCTGGAAGGAGCCCGGCGGGGGTGCAGGAGCGGCCGGGGGTGTGGAGCCCCCTCGTCCCTGCTGTTCCACGCACGGACAGGCTCCATCCTCGTCGTTCCCACCGCGGGTCGACGAGCAGGGGAGGATAATCGAGGGAGACTGCGAAAAGCACAAGGCAAAAAACAGCAGGACGCGTTTTCCGTGTGTTTCACTTCGAGATGAAGAACCCGTAGTGTAAAAGTTACCTGCCTCGTGTGAATGACTTAATTAAAAAAAAAAAAAAACAAACACCAAAAAAAAAAGAGCCAAATGATGTATTTTAAACCGTAAGCAGAGGCTTCCGAGAGTAATAAAAATGAACGTTTGTCTGGAAACAGGGCTCCTTATTCTTTTAGGACCGTGACTTCTTGTAGAGGCTGCAATATGTCTGCCTGCAGGATTTGAGCAGCCCATACGGAGTGTCTGGGTGTGGGTGTTCCTCTGAGGGGACTGCGAGTACTGCAGGGCGCAGGTGAATGCAGGTTCCTGAGGCTCCGCACCGGCTCCGGCACAGGAGCGCTGGGACTCAGAGCCGAGGCTGACGTGTTTGTGTAGGAGACAGTGGGCAACAGACTGTTTCTGTGATTTGCGTCTCCCTGTAATCCTTTTTTTTTTTTTTTCTGTAGTCTTTAAAAGTAAGTTGTAGAAGGCCCATAAAATTGTGTCTGAAGCCAGCAGTTGGAACTGGCTCCTATGAAAGCTGGGTGGTGTAAAGCTGAGGTTGCTTCATTTGTGGAGATGAAAGGAGACTTGTTGTTGAAATATACTTGGATGAAACTTGTTATTTATCTTTGACCATGCAAGTGAACAACCGTTTTTTTCCCCAGGACTGTGTGGCTGTCACTTAGCAACAGGTCTGTAGAGAAATTGGCAGATCCACTGCCTCCCCCATCCTGAAGAGTAAAAGAAATAAATGAGCGAAGGAGCAAGAGTGCAATTAATAAAAACAGTGCCTGGCTTCTCAGGGACAGCCCAGAGTTGAAAGACTTAATGCTGTAACAAGACAATTACAGTTGCTTTGAAAATTATGTTTTAATGTATCTGGGTATGAAAGATTTTATTTATATCAAGTAGTCCCTAGAAAACTACTCAGTGTGTTTGGGAGTTAGGGGCTGTTTTTTTAAGTGTTGTGAAAGAAAGGAATTGCGTAGTTTACTTAGTAATGGTTTTAGGTTATTTTATTGCATTATGTTTCATAACCTTTTGCACTGAAATCTAGGCCTTCTGGGTTTCTAAAGAGCAACTTTGCTTTGCTGTGTGTGCTGTACCCTTCTGATTGCCAGTAAAGCCAAATGTTGATAGTGTAGATTAAGTCATAACTGATCTAAAAACTAGTGGCAAGACTAGAATTTGGCTTAATGACAGTAAAGTCAGTAAAGTGCCTAAGCACTGCTTGTTTTGTAGATCAGCATGAGCAAAAAGAGAAGTCCACCACTGCAAGCTGAGTCTTTAAAGAAACCAGTGTGTTTAAATTTGTTCTTAGGAGTTGCCTAGTTCTGCCAATACATAACAATGAGCTTTGATAAAAAGGTATTCTCTTGATAAGGTAGGTGATACAATCACACTCTGGAAGAACAGTCATGAACTTTTGCTCTCAGAGAAATGCAGAAATATTTTTGTGCAACTCTGTCAGCTAGGACCAAGGCCTGCTGTCTGTTCCCCAGAAAAGGTAGTCCTTCCCCAGCAAGGTTATAAAGTAGGGATAAAGGAGCAGGGATCTGGAACTGATGCCACAACAGGAGAAAAAAAACCTCCAGACAGATCCTCCATTGGGAGAGGAGATGTTGGCCCTGTGGGTAGTGCTGAGCATTAGGTTTTGTCATCTCAAGAGGTAGAATTGGAAAAGAAAAATGCAGCGGTTGTGGAAAGGCTGCAGGGCTGGCTAGCTTGCTTGCTAGGGAAAGATGCTGTGAACACATAAAGAAGCTGTAGTTCCTTACCCGGACCCATCCTAAAGACAGGATAGTCAGAATTCAGCTGGTGGTCCTTGTTCCAGGAGTGATGCAAGAATCACACCATTCATGACCTCCTTGATGGGTCAAGTTCTTGCAATCCCTTCTCTCAGCAGTATAATATCTATTTTAAGTTTTTTTCTGCATCTGGATTTTGCCTTGGAAGCACACGCATGAATTCTTTATTATGTTTTTATTTTCTTACAAAAATGTCAAGGGACAAAGTTGTTTTCAAAATGTTATTTGGAACAGTTTTTCTGCATTGAATTCACAAACAGTACAGTGACTTAAGGCCCTCTATAAATTTTTATGCTTTCTATCTAGGATACAAAAAACCTATAATGTATAAATGGTTATTTCAGGCCGGTTCTCCCAGCAGTGGTCAGTGAAGACAATTGTATTTACGTTTTCCTGACTATTGGTGGCAGGATGCCCAGCAGAAACTCTTGTCACACTCCCAGCACTGTTCTTAGTAGAGGTTTGCACATTAAGGGGTATTTGTTTTGGTGTTTCAGACCCACTGTGGGAGGGAGGGACTTCTGCCAGTTGGATACAATTGTGTGTGTATTTTGTTTAGCACACAGATTTTGTGAAAATGTTATTCCTCTTTCCCCATCCTTTATGTTACTTCTGTAGGAATTTTAATTGTCTTAATGTTCAACAGAAGGTACAGCTATTATTCATTCCTAGATGTGGAATGTTCTCTTGGTTTTCCAAATGAAAATAAATGTATGGTGCTACCTTCTCAGGTGAGAAGTTTGGAACAACTGTTTTACAACTGGTTTCACTCCTCTGTCAGTTTCAGACCTCAGAGCGTTACTGCTTTGATAAAGAACTTGGGCTATAGTTTGCAATCATATCAGATCAAATGATAACTGAGTGATTGGCTCTTTTTAGTACTGTTTTACCTAGAAACCACAGTCCCAGGCAGAGACACTGTGCCAGGCAAGTATTATTAGAGATCACTCTATGCCATTTTATAAATATGCCAGAGTAGCTTCTGATTAGCTAAGAACAGAGCCAGTTCATTGTCACAGCAAAGTCAAATGCACCTTTTCAGCAAGAGTTCAGAGAGTGGCTATTATGGGACATAAATAGTTTTAAGAGAGAATGGCAGCTCTTACATTGTTAATCTTTTGAAACAATGGAAAGAAAATAGTGTTGCAGTTAATCTCTTGTGATATAAAAATGAACTTTCCAGCTTAGTCTTTGTACTGAAAGAAAAGAAAAATAATTACTACATCTTGGTATTTTTCCTATTGTAGTAATGATCTCCTGGATTCTGCTACTTTCTGATATGATGATGTAGATCTAAATTGAATCATCTCTTTGCTGAGTGCAGTTAATACACCGGTGTAAGCTCATGATCACAACAGCCTCTGTCTGACAGCAGTAAGATCCACAGTAATTTCTTTAGTCATTAAGAACCAATACCTGAAAACTGTTAATAAGAGACTGGGTTTATTACTGCTGTTTGATCAAAGTGTCAGATCAACTGAACTAATGAAGTGCTGGTTTTTGGAATTTGGGTCTAGCTTTACCAGGATGTTCAGGCTGTACTTTAAGAATTATGTGATGTTAAATCTTTCAGAAAAACAGATGCCTATGTGCATTTGAGGAAGATGGTATTTGAAAGTATGGTTCAGCAGAGTATCTGTCTTTACACAGACAAATATGGCCAAGCAGAGTTACTCCAGCCAATTTCAAAGAGAAAAATGTTAATTATGCTGATTTCATCACTACACGTTAAGGTTGTTTCTTAGGAAATGTATTTCTGGCTCACAAAGACATGACAGCAGAGGGGCCTTCTAGCTTGAATCTTTGCTGTGACCCAATTAATACACTATCAAATCTTGTTTATGCATTTGGAGATCTTAGAAAGCAGTGTGAATCTTGTCAGTCTTTAAGGGGTTTCTAAAGGCTGTGAATCAAGTGCTAAATTCTGTATCTAGGGCAATTGTGTCCAAGCACAATGAAGAATATAGTGATAAATTTGATTTGAAGTCAAAGATGAACTTAAATACTTGACTCCCCAGTGATATCCCCTGATGATCACAGTGATAATTTTGTGAACTCTCACATTGAAACAAATCATTGTATGGTCAAATCTTTGGAGACTTTGCAATGTATTTGGTGAAGTTCTCAAAAATTCCATTGCAAAGGCATGACAGAATAAGGAAAGTACTGGTTCACTGACTGTGATTTATTAAAAAAAAAATATTTACATACTTTTATTATACTGCTCAAATCTTGTCTGAACTATGATGTGTGTGATAAGGTTGCCTTCGGTTGCCTCTCTGATCTGTGGGCTCCCAGTGACTCAGCAAACAGCTCTAGTTCATTAGTGTTGGCAGCATTCCAGAGTCTCTGGTGTTACAAAGATAAACCATTTTGGAACATGTAAGGCATGCAGCTTTCTTTGGTTTTTGATCTGTTGCCATGCTCTTTACATTTCACCTCAATACATTTTCTTGTGGCTTTTGCAAGTGAAACCTCTTTCTCTTCTCTTTTTCAGTGGAGAACTAGAAATAGGGAAGAGACATTTGACAGTTGGTTGGGCCATCCTGCAACTCAAAGGCAGGACAAACAGGTTCTGCAAAGTAATGATCCTGAATGCACAATTAAGCTCTGAAAAAGGTTTCCATGCCAGGCTGTCACTTTCACCTTCCAGATTACGTGGTTGGTAACAGTAAAAGTGGTACTTGAAACCTAATTGAAGTTTTCCTCCCTCCACCCCCAACATCTAAACAATCTGAACATCTAGTGATTCACTACGTGTAGGAATGGGATCCTTGACATGGGAAGGTCTGAAACTCATCTGTATCACATTTCACCTTTAATACTAAAAGTTTCAGAAGTTCTTGGTTTATTCATTATGCAACCCCGTGCACCAGCATCTTTGAGATTCAGGCAAAGTTTCTCCGCAGAAATAAGCTTAGATCTAAAAAGGTCTTTGTGTTCCATATGAGGAGATCAGATGAATTGTCAATATAGGTCCAGGGTATCCTAAATATTAACGTGAGTAATGTGACCAAGTGCATAAAATAGAGAGAGAAATTACCTGTAGAATTTTCAGAGGTTATAAAATAAGCCTATTAAAAAAAAAAGAAGGCACCATTTTATATATGGGTTGGTATTACTCTGTATTACTCCCTACTTTACTAATGCTTTGGTGCAAATGTTACAGCAGCTGATAGCTAAGATGACACTCTCCCAAAGAAAGACAACATTAGGAAGTAAGGGTTTCTTTATTCTCTTCCAGCTGTTCTGATAACCCATAAATACACTAAATGATTAATAAAAGTTTACTGCTTAAAGCTTGCAGGCTTTCTCAAGAAAAATTATGTTTTTCATCATTGACCCCTCAGTTACAAACCAAATATATTGCAGGGCAGCACACATATTTCTTATGCTCCTTTCCATAGTGTTTGATTCAATGAACCTCTTAACATTTGGGGTTAAACATCCCTAGTACTGTTGATGAAAATGGATTATGAAATATGAAAATAATTCCTGGCAGAAGGTCTATAGAAAAGTCAAAGCCCCACCCAGCCTTCCTGCTAACAAAGACAGAGCTGACTAGATGAGAAAATGCAATTAAATAGATATTTTTAAAATCATTAGTGAGCTGCATTTGGGTCATTTCTCAAGGCAAGAAAATTGTCTTTTGTCCTCTTCTTCACAGATTAGTGGTTGTTACAGAGCTGAGTCCACAGCAGATGAAAGGAGAAGGAGCCCTTTTGATGGCTTCCCCTTCCCAAAGATTCCTGTCTTGGACATGAGTTTCCTAAATATAGTGTGACTTTCATATGATCTACAAAGATGGGATTATTCTGTTTAACTTTAAAAAACAGTAAACATTGCATTTATTTTACTTAATATGCTGTGCAGGTGCACATTCTGATGAATGGAATGTGGAAGTGGAAAGGAAAAGAAACCTCTGATACTTGTATTCCTTTAGCTGTCGTGACTGGTCTTTGCTTGGCAGTTATGTAGCGTGAATCGTATTGACTCATTGAGAATTGAGGGACTGCAGGATGTGTCAGCACAGAACAGAAATTGCAAAACCTAGAAGTGGGATTGATGAACCTGTTTTGCCTAATTCTGAGATCGCTCCATTGTGGATTCAGGCTTGTGGGAAATACATTTAGGTTCATAAGGGTAAGGAGAGAATTCAGAATAAACAAGCAAAAAGTAGGGGAAGTAGAGAAATGGTGTGATGGGAAAGCAGGATTAAAGGGGGTTTCATTGTGGAGTGTATAAACACAATAGTGAATTTGCATGTGTGTTAGGTGGGATTTGTGCAGCAAGGGAAGAAGTGGGATGCACAGAGGTGTGTGTGGATCACTGATGCATTCCGCTGGTTTCCCTAGAGTTCAGATGTGAGGGAGGGGAGAGATGGGCACGGTCTCCTTTCCTCTGAGGTAATTTCAAAACACAGTGAGCTGCCTAAACCTTCAAAGACACCTTGAAAGCCTGTGAACCCTCCACCTCTTCGGATTTGTCAGTTTCTATTTACAGCCCGAGCAGAAATCAAAGAGAGGACAGAATATGTTTGACAGCTGTATCAGCAGTAGGTTCCCTCAGTGAGATAAGCTGAGATACAGTTGTCAGCTACGTGCTGGGTGTTCAGATCACTGTGCTGTTAGGGAAAGGTGGCAGATAGGAGATCGTCAGATTCCTGGAGAGAGTGTTGAAGCAATATGGTCTTCAGCGTGGAGATGGCTGAGTTTTGGTAGATTCAAATCTGAAGGGGATCATTTCAGATCTTGCTAAAAATAGAACATTTACTGTACAGGAGCTGTATCTTGCCATTCAGGCCTTTGTTCTGTCAATTCGCACACATCTGGAAAATTGAATTTTTTAAAGGAGGTGAATATACTTTATGAAAGCTTTAGTGGGTAGAGTTTATCCTGGTTTGGAATGAAATTATGCATGAACATAACTGCCCTACTACAGCTGTTCAAATGCCTTTTCTAAAGGTTTTCTTGGAGATCAGGGGGTTGTGTCAGTCTTCTCGCAGAAAGCATCCTCTGCTTCAATGCAGAAGTTCTGTTTTAAATCCGGTATTTACCACTCTTTGCTCCATTTGTGGTACTGGGTTTAATCTGCTAGGAATTTCAGGAAAGTAGATTTTTAGGAAGTAACTTGTTTTATATATTTTCTGTATAAATTGATGCCAAGTTACAATGGGAAGTAAACATTCTGTGGGAAATGATTTTAGGTTCTTGTTGTGTATACTCTAAAAAAGCAACTTGTCTGTATGTTTTAGACACTCCAGTGCATTGCCTACCCCAAAATGCTGATTTGCCCTTGGAAGGGTGTGCTCTTACAGTATCAGTCCTTATTAATAACCTTTTATCTTTTTTCCTTTTTTTTTTTTTTTTCTTTCTTCCTAAATATAGAGTGCTGTTTCAGACCTGATACAGACAAGATGTCCAGTAGGGGTGGAAAGAAGAAGTCAACCAAGACTTCCCGCTCCGCAAAGGCTGGGGTCATATTCCCTGTTGGAAGAATGCTCCGGTACATTAAGAAAGGCCACCCCAAGTACAGAATTGGTGTCGGTGCTCCTGTGTACATGGCTGCTGTACTGGAATATCTAACTGGTAGGTTTTGCTGAATTTTGTGAAATAGTAGCTGTAAAAGTTAAACACAAACTGAATTTGCAAAGAAGAAAACCCAAACAAACTAAAAAAATTTACAGCTGCAAGTGCTTGTTATGCTGATCACACATCTAAGCCAAAATCAAGGTACCCTGCCTCAGAGCCTTGATAACTTTCGTTCATTCCAGCATAGAATTTGCTTTTACCACTTGTAAACACACTCATTGCATAGAAACAGCCAGGGTTCCCTGCCATCAGTGTGTGTGGACTACGTTGTTGCAGTCCTCCTTGCTTTGATTTTGTGCCTGATGACTCTGTTTGGGTTATAATTGTCTGTTAAGCATATACATTAATTTTAAATAGAGAGCTTCTCTGTGTTTACACAGGGCTCAGACTGCTTACATCCTTGTTTAAACATTTTTGTTCAATTTACAGATTTCTTTTCAGACTACGCGTGCTGTTGGCAATTTGTTTGATTGGGTCTGTGTACACATGCACACTGTTCATCTGCCCTGGATCTATGTAGCTTATTTGCTTACAGTTGTAGTTCTTGCTCTGTTCCCTTTATCACATCAGAATGAGAATACTTTAAATAACTATCTCATCCTCACCTTCTTGCAGGACAAAATTATTATTTTTCCTCCATTTAGAAAGAAGCTTCAAAGGAAGAAAATGCTTTGCCCAATGACATAAACAACTATGAGACATGCAAGTAAAGATCCTTACATAGCTGTTTTGTTCTCAGACAAAACTTAATAAGACATTGCAAGTTTACCCCCCCCCCCAAACAACGTTGCAAAAGCAGACTTTTGACAGAAAACCCCAACTGTAATAGCATCAGCACATGGGCTTTTTGCAGTAATGGTTTGCTTAAAATAAAAAAATGGATAAGAAGCTTCAGTCACCTTCATATGGCCAGGCTGACATCTAAGTATGGTGTGGACCTGTGGCATAGGGATCTAGCAAAAAGCACAAGTGCCAGATAGATGAGTGTTTGGAGTCAAATTCTATTAGCATGACTAAGGAAAAGCTTGAATTGGATCATATTTCTCAAAGCAGTGTTTCTTTTTCCAGTGCATTTGCTTGTGTTGCTGTTCTTGCCATAGTTTCAAGTGTATCAATGGACAGGAGATTTTAAGCTGTTTTGGTGTGCTGAGCCTCTAAAAGGTACAGGTTTTTCTTTGACTCAAGCACAAAGTTATAAAGCAATGACTTTTCTGGGAGTATTTAAAACTCAAGCAACATGACCTTACCACAATTTTAGATACATTTTATAAGGGCTCTTGACATTGAAAGACAAAAGATTTCTTCCTATAAAGTTTCTTCTTCCCCTAAAGATGAAAATTGGTAATATTACCAAATAATTAATAGAGTGCTTGTTTTCTGTAGGGTATTCATACCATCAAATATATATTTTTTTCCCCTTCACTTGTTGACATTCAGTTTTCTTTATTTGGGCCTTTTCTTTAAAAGAATGCTTTTAACCTTCATAGATGGCCTTAAAAAATTAACATTTCCTTTAGCTAGGTTCCTGCTTTCAGCAATAACAACTCAAATAAAAGGCTTCTTAGGGTGAAGGGTGCTTTGAATGCTATCCTTTTAAAGAAACAGAGCAATACAGGTGAGCTTAAGGCTCTGCTAATGAGCAGCACATGTTAGTGGTTAACTATTTAAAGTGTTGAATGAGGCAGTGATAGTTCAGGCAGTTAAGAATAGGTTGGGGAAATAAAGGTGTTTCTTTAACTGCTGTGCATCTTGAGAACCTGTCTGAGGACATTACCAACAACAAAAAAACCCCAAGGAAAAGAAATATACTTCACTTTAGGAAAAATAAAAGGTAGGAGGAAAGGATAGCTAAAGGAAAAAGTACTTTCCTCCTTTATCCCTTTAACTATTTTTAGGCAGTTTTGCTGTGTTTTTTCTGTCTCCTCTGAAGGCTAGGTAGATAACCTTGAGATACAGGTTACTAGGATTTTCTTCCATTCCTGTTCATAGATGCATCTCAGAAGCACAGATACTGCCTTCCTTCCAGAGTTAGAATGGTTTGGATTGGAAGGGACCATGCCCAGTCTGGTGGCCTTGAACCCTCTTGGCCATTTTCCAGAGATAAGGCAACTGTGCCAGTGCCCCAGCACACTCACAGGGAGGAATTTCTTCCTAATATCTAATCTAAATCTGTCTTCTTTCAGTTTGAAGTTATTCCCCCTTGTAGTCTCATCACTACAAGTCCTTCCTTCTCCTGCTTTCTTGTAGACCCCTCACTGTTTCAATCTGGTGGGGTTTTTTTCCCTTTTCTCTGTGTTTTTCACACTCTGCATAGTATAATTTTTTAGCCTTTGGTGCTCAGTATGTTTTCTGAACTTGAGGTCATTCATCTTTTTCGGTGTAATTCAGAAACAGCCCCTTGAAACTGAATGCTTTGAGATTTTTGGTTTGTGTTCTTTTTACCTCTTGGCAGTTATTACTTCACAAAACCAGAGAAATCCTGACTTCTCTCCAGGAGAGTTTTTAAAGATCCTCATGTTAGCACATGGTCTGAGACCAAATCAAAGCATTTCAACCATTTCAAAGTAAAACCAGGAACGTGACATAATAGGAAGGAGACCATGTGAACTGGCATGCTAATAAATTGGCTAAATCAAAAAGCAATCCTCTGCATCCAGGAAGGAGGAGTATAAAATATCAAAAGCAGTCATAGGAAAGAGAAACTTCAGAAACAAAAACGGGAGGGGAAATGACAGAGACATGACCTAATAGAAGGGAACCCACTAAGGTTTTAAAAACGGGTTCATCGATGTGCAGAATATGGAAGCAACTTTAATTCTTTAAAAGGTGAGGTGCTGAATTTTGCTGGCCTTTGCTGAGGTTTAACTTTGACTAAATCTGAAATTAGTCCATAATGTGCTCAGATCTTGGATTTTTTTGTTCAATTTGAGACTTGAACTTCAGAAATGCTTCCAGCTGTTCAGACTTGAAGTTCTGTTCTGGATTAATCTGGAGTTATGACTTAGCCACTTTGTACTTTGAAAGTGGCTTATTTTTATCATGTAGGTACATTTTATTGTGTATGTATCTCCTCATTGGAAAGAGTACATATACTATGATTTCTCATGTCCTTAGATTTCAACATACTTAACATTTAAACAAGTTGCACAGTGAGTATCCTCCTTTTCTTACTTATTGACTAATGGTTCTTGTTACATAGAAGTAACATTAGAAAATAATTCGTCAGCACAAGCAGTGTATCCAGTTTGGTTTCTTAAGCCAAGTTGCTTATTGTTTCCTGTTTTTTTTATCTATGGAAATAATGTGTTATGTCCATTGTAAACAGGATGCAAGTGTGTGTTTTGTGGGTAAATGTGCAGAAAGTACCTTTGAGTGTTACCAATATTGAAGCAGGTGGATACACTTCCTTTCTTTACTCTGGAGGAATATAAATGCACAGTTCTTGTTTCTTTTCCTTCTTTGCAGCAGCAGTTCATGCAGTGCTTCCTGCCTTGCAGGGAATAGTCAGAATAGTGGATCAGTTCTGCAGCACAAGCAGAAATTAATTTTAAGCATTATCAACAGTTTTCAGTGTTGGTAATTCCTTTTGTCTTCTTTCCTTATTGCACTTATTTTCCAATGGCCTTACCTATTTGTCTTCCCTAACGTGGATTTCAGAAAACTACCATCCACTCCTTAATTTCTCTGCAGGGTAGTGCATCAGTATCAGTTTATGTCAAAAAAGAGCTCTAGGTAGGCAAGAGAATGACCACAGACGTCATTGGGAGCATTGCAGCCACTCACATGAATTTCAGTGGTTTGTATTTGTCAGAACTGGTCTTGCCATACATCTCATCAGGTATGGTCTTTTCAGATGTAGAGCTTGCACAAGTTACAGCGTGTAGTCCAACCTTTCTTACTGATGGAAAAAGATAGTCCTTTGCCCTTGAAAAACAGAAACCTCTTGAGCATATTTAAGGGCAGAAGGAGACAGGCCTGCAAGTGATTTCTGCTCCCCCCTCCCCCATCATCTGTTATACACTGTAAATAATTTTCAATTGCCAAAATGTCATAGCAGATGAGGAGAAGGAGAAGTTTATAAAACAGCAGGAGCACAGGAATACAGAAGAAATGAGACTCTGATTTATATTTGTTATGTACATGTGAAGGTAGGAGAAAATGTTAAATACCCGTTTTCTCCATTAGATCTTTTTCTCAGCTGTGTTTTTGGAGTTTTTTTTTGCACAGGGGTACTGTTGATCATATATTTTCTTGAAATGTAAAATAAGCACTTCTTGAACCTCACAGTTAGAATTGCATCTGAGACATTCCTGTGTTTACCTGAGTTTTTGTTTTCAGGCTTTCTGATGTCACCAGAATCAAATAATGGGGGGTCATGTGTTGAACGCAGTTCATTGCATTTTTATCTTGACTAATTTTCAATGTGAGAAACATTCTTGATCCAGCTTTTGATTGGCTGCAAAAGGGAAGTCCTTTCTGAGAGCAGTAGGGTTTAACTGCTCACTTCAGATGCTTGCTTTGCAATGTGCAAGCTGAGCAAATTGAACCTCTCGTGTTCTGCTCACTGACCAAAATCTTCACAGGGTCATAGAGGAAAACAATGATTTGCCCTCTCTGTCAAAGCAGATGTTCCACTGAACTTCTGCTTGGATGTATAGGGGAGCTCAGGGGTCCACAGCAAAAAAGCATTAGCTTAAAAGCAGATTCAAGTTCCAGGCAGTCTGATAGTCCCATAAATAACCATCCTTGGAGAGTAATGGAAGTTAAGAAGATAATTAATTGACAGTATCTTTTTGATACCATTGAAATGTGCATTCACTACCAAGATACATATCTTCTATGTATCTATCTTGCTTATTTAAACAGGCAGCTTTAGAAACACTACTTCATTTTATGGTGGTGTACCACAAACTCTATCCCAAAGATATCTGAAGTAAGGTAGTGGCTTGTAGGACCCATGCCTTCCCTGAGCAAGCATGAAAATATCTCTTTGTATGTAGTGTGCTTTTAATGTGGATTAATACTGCACTTAAAATACAGCAGGGTTGTTTATGGCAATACCTCACAAGCAGAGACTTTTGACTATATCAGCATAGGAAAACTCCTTTGTAACATTCCTTTTACTTAAGACTTGTGTCATGCTCTCAAGGGAAGTGTCATTATCACAATTTAAAATTGCTCCACTTGTAAGAAGTGCATTTCAGATATAAAACTTTGCACTGTTATCAACTGAATGACCAACCTTCTGAATTATAAATGTATGAATCAGTGTATTTCAAATTTATATAAATGAAGAGTTTTCTTTCACTGGTAAGCCCGTCCTTGGCTCCAGCCCTGTAAGCACTAATGTACATGTCTGTCTTATTGTGTAGTCCCATAAACTTCCATGGGTATCTGAGTTAAAACAGCTCACTCAGTACAAAATTATTGACCTGCTTACAGTCCTAATGTATTCTCCAAGCTGCACAGGTCAGGTTTGATGAAAAACTGTAAGAGCCAACTAGAGTGTTTTCTTGTAATAAAAGCTCTAACGGTGCATGCTGCTATGTCAGCATAGTTCAGAGGGGTAAATATGCAACATTGTGACATGTGCCATTTTGCAATAATGTACAAAATGCTGGATGGGGCTGGTTTAGTTTTTATGGCATGGTCAGTGAATATTTCCTCCCTTAAAAATGTTAATTTTTTTGCTATATTTCAGTTATATTTTAGTATCCTTATATCTAGCACGAAACACTTCTTATTCTAGTAAGTCATTTCATCTGTTTATTTGGCTAAGTTGAAATAGAGTAATGACTTTGTCTGTATATTACTGCTCAATTTAATACTGGTATCATCCTTTGTTTGGAAGAATGAAGTGTAAGAGAAATGTAAAACAAAAATGTGGCTGATTTTGCTACACAGTTTTTTCCTACCCATACCTTTGTCTTAACTGGAATTCCTTGTTGAGAAGAATAAAAGAATCTATGAAGCTTAAGTCTTCTTCTTTGGTCCTTTATTCTTGGAATGAGTTGTAGCACAACTGGGTAGAAGCAGGAAGACATCCTGACTCCATAGCATATTTACCAAGCAGTTCCTTTCCTCAGATATTCTCAAATTTTAGAAGTTCTTGCATCAAGTATTGTAAACATGATTTTTTTTTCACCTTTTTTCCATGAGGATGATTTAGAATGACCAAGTTCAGATAATAATCGGTCTTCAGTATTTTTCTAAAGCATATTTTTCCCTGAATTACCTTTAGAAATGTAATTCCATGTGGATTCTTCAGTGCCATCCGATGAAATGCTTCATCCTCAGTATAAACTTCACTGGGGAAAAATAAATTTAGGGGATATATAGTGAAGTACAATATTTCTAAACCTAACAGGACGTACTTTTCTCCCAAATTGCAAAAATGTCTGTGCTATAGCAAGCCTTGTTATGCAAGATGTTATGGATACTAAAAATGGTGCTAAGCCTTTCTGAATGGGTTCATAAAACAACTAAACGCATCCATAGATGTAAAATCTGTTGAGGAACTAAACAAAAGACAGCATTTCTAACTTGGGGAATCACTCAGCTGCACATGGCTGAAATCAGAGGGAATGTTCTGGAAAAATAGCATTTTAAGTCTGCTTTTTCTTTTAATGCTCCAGCCCTGCTGCCCTTGGGCACTGCCTGAGGACTGGAGGTCAGGCTGGATGTGGGCTTTGCTCCAGGGAAGTTACAGCGAGTCCTCTTGATTTCTTTAATGTTCAGAAAGGCAGCATTAAAGACTAAGCCAGGACCAGGTCTCAGGATGTAGGTAGTCTCCTGTATTCTTTAACAGCCAGACCAAAGCATACATGGAATCATTTAGATTGGAAAAGCCCTCCAAGATCGTCAGGTCCAACTGTTAACCTGGTGCTGCCAAGTCCAACACTAAACCATGTCCCCAAGTGCCACATGCTGCACTTGATCAGGTAACATCTGGCAGCAGTTACTTTAATCGTGTATGAATGCATTTCTAGAACATATGTAAGCTGTTACAGGGAACAGCAAAGTGTGCTGCCAGGTAGAGGAAGCTGCACTGAATAGGAATAAAGGTTGATTTGAGTTAGGATTCCTGTGGAGAAGAGTTAGGCTATCTTTTTAAATTAGTACTCAGGGTGTGGCCACTGTAGTAAATAAGGTCTTGAGTTGAAATTCAGGTTTCCCTGACAATTGAACTCTCATATCCTTTACAGATCAATAGTGAACAAGAAATTAAAATAAAAATCTTTAAAAAAAAAAAAAAAAAAGGAAGCTAACTAACATTGGATCTCTTACAAAAAAATAATTGATGATATTAAAGTGTAGAAAAAAGCTGAAAAGACGTGTAAGTCAAATCACAAGGCTCTAAGTGGAAGTGGCTTTTGTGGCCTGAATTTGTGTTTTATGTAAACAGAAGTCTGTCATCTGCCTCACAGAAATGCAAAACTTATAATAACTTGGCAAAGTTAACAGTTTTTCCTTTAAGGGGCCTAGTTTTGATACAGCTCAGACACTCAAGACTGAAAGGATTGGGGTTTTTATCACATCTTAAGAGAACGATTGCCCTGCTGAGAGTTAGGGTTTCATCACAGCTTGCTCGAAGCAGTAAAGTTTCTTGAACTGATTTTCACTGCATCAGGTTTCTATGACTTTGAACCACGGCTGAGAACTGTTTTATTGGAATGCGTAAGAGGTTGAATGATTCTACCTTCACTCTTGCAACTGCAGGTTCCAGGGG
Organism: Phylloscopus collybita; assembly: GCA_027886175.1. Lineage (NCBI taxonomy): Eukaryota > Metazoa > Chordata > Aves > Passeriformes > Phylloscopidae > Phylloscopus > Phylloscopus collybita. Next base: position 6,272,896 of record JAJNNQ010000019.1, on the reverse strand, counting down.
GATTGGGTGGAATACGCAGAGAGAAGAATGCAGGAAGCTTAACAGCCTTGGTTGATTTGGGTTGATTGGGTTAAAACCTTCCGGAATCATGTGAAATTCATCTCAAGTCAATAAAATGCTGATGGGAGAGATGATTACTTTGAAGTACAATAAGCAGATTCCTTGTCGTGTAGTTGGCTTTGTAGCAAATACATATTTTTCTCAGTGGAATTGTATCAACATTAATTTTCCCTTGATTTCTGGATATTGTTTTCAATTTTCTTTGGAGGAGTGGCTTCACAGTTTTTTTAGAAACCCCTGACTAGTTCCTGTTGGAATTTACATGTTCAGAAATTGGCCTTGTGTCAGCACATCACCTGTTAGTTGTTAAAAGTTTAATTTTTAAAGATATGATTTCATCTCCCTGAAGACAAGGTGGACAAAGAGATTCAGTGCAACAGCTATAATTTAGCTTGAGATGTAAACCCAAAAAAAAAAAAACCCCAAAAAAAACCCCCAACATTTTGGGGATGAAGTCAGAGCAATTGAATTGACTATTTACATTGAGAAAGTATTACAGCCTGGAATGCATGATAAGCTAAAGGCTTTGTCGTTTTGGCTTGAGAGGCATTTTAGTCAGTAATGACCAGTAGTATTTTGTTTGAAAACTAGCAATAAATGAACTAGAGCACTCTCCAGGAGTGGGAGGAGAACACTTTTGTAGCATCCAGGTCTGCAGTTTCGACTGTGCCTGCTTTGTTCTGGCCTAATAGTCATTAGTTTCATAATAACCATGTGTTGTGTTCTGTTCCAGAATTTGCAAGTGGTGTGAAATACCAGAGTAGAGAGAGATACTCAGGGCAGAGAGCGAAGCAGGAAAATGCAAGTAGTGATATTTGGACCTTAGTAGGATGGCTAAGAGATGACCAGAGTATCTGAAAGCAAAAGATGAGGAAAACTGAAATCTGAATCCTGAACACATCATTCAGGGTGAGGTTTCTGTGGAGACTTTTGACACTTTTTGGTTGTGTTTGAGTAGGAAATGTCTTGAGAGCAGCTTTTCCTGTGGTCTTATCTCAAGCTTAAATACGAAGACACACAACCGGTTTGCTTTTCTCCTTTCAAAATATTTAACTGAACTTTTAAAAACTTCAGCTGAAGAAAAGCAGTTTTGGTCCAAGTGCTGAGAACAGGCTTAGACCAGTTTTTACTACCCCTATCACAGCTGTAATAATTACAAAGAAGTTTTTCAACTGATCTAGATGAAAACTGCCTTGGAAATAAATTTTAAGGAAAATTTCTTAACTTTTAGGGTTTGCTACTCAATACTTCTACTTCAATAATGATTGAAAAGAAGAAAAATATTAATCATATCTATGTCTTTTAAATCAAATTGAGATGTTCATGGTACAGTCAGATTTCTGAGGCATCCATGCCTATTTTACTATTAAAAAACTGTCCATACATGAATATATCACATGCTGACATTGCATTTCTAATTAATTTTCTTTTCCTCGTTACACAGCTCTCACACTTTTTTCTGGTTTGTTTTATATCTGTACTTAAAGAGTATGTGTTGGTTTGCGTTTTTGTTTGAAATTATTCAAAAGCACAGAAAAAGTAATTTGTGCAGATGGAGTTTTTCTTCATATTAAGCTGATTTCAGTATGCAGTAGTTGAAGGATACCTCCCAAACCTTATAATGTTGAAAAACTTGGGAATTTTCATCATTTTTTAAAAAATAGAGCTCTTCATGTTCTTTAGTTCTGTAAAGTGAGTCTTGCCTGCTGCCTGAGTGGTGGTGATGTAATTATTCTCTAGGGGGGAAATGCCTTGAGTAAATATGTGAAATGAATGGAATAGACATTATGCAACTTCCATCCTTTTTGTGAGGCCTCATTTTTGTAAAACATTTTTGTTTTGGTCTTCTGGCTGGATAAATACAAGCTGAGTGAAACCTGATGTCATGGAGGCTCTTAACACTTTCTTTTGCCTCAATAATTCTAAGCAAAGCTTTCTCTCTTGACCCTGCTTAGTTGCTAGGGTTGATTTTTGAATGTCTGTTTTTTCCTACTGTGGGAAGATTACTTTTAATGAAGCAGAACTCCTCAATGACTCAAACCTTTGAACCTGGTAGAATGACACTTCCAAAGATGGGTTGACCTAAGAGTTCAAGTCCAGTCTCAATTTTAAATACTTTTTCCCCACCTACTCATTTTTCCAGATAAATTCACAGTTACTCTTCTGAAGATTTGAATCAGCTCCCTTACAGAGGGATCTAGATTTTCCTCTAATTTAAAACTGGTTTTTAAAAAAGGGCAAAACACCATTTAAATCTTCAGAATTAAAGCAGCACAAAACAGATGTGAAAGTAGTGCTGTCTGCAAGAAAAATCCAGGCAAGTAGTCTGAATCCTGTCTGCGTCCAGAAAGTCTTCATTTCCAGCATTTCTAAGTTTTCTGATCTGTTGGATTTGGATTAGGTTTGTCTCTTGTCAGTTCTAAATCAAGAAACGGTTGCCTATGTTGGCTTCAGCTTGAATACCTCCTAATCCTCTGTTTTTAAATAGGAGAGTCCCCCTCTGACCAGATTTGTGTACATAGCTGAGTTTGGCAGTTCTCGGTGCTGTGGGTCTCTCTGCATGGACAAGCAATACTTGATTATTGTTGGAGCGCTGAGGAGAAGGCCAGAAGAGAAATTCCACCCTCCATGGCCTCCTCCTCTCTCCCTTTCCCCAAGCTCCTCTTTTGTGGTCCTCAACACCAGTGCAAAGCGTTCCCTTCCTGAAGAGGAAGTGGGGTACCTCAGCTTCCCTAAAGGACCATTAGAAAACTGTAATTTCAAAGTGAGTTTCCTGTCCAAGAAAGAGGGCTTAGCACTTACAAGAACAGTTCTCCACTGTACAAGGCGGACATTTTAGTTTTATGAGGAACAAATAAAACATTCCTCTGTGCTTTACAGGCATAACACTTTTCTTAGAGTCTTTAGTTGCAGAATGACCTGTCTGCATAGCTGTGCTGATCAGTCGCAGAGAGTAACACGGCCTGACTGTTCAGCAGGGCCCGGTGCCCAAAAGCAGCAGAGGTGGGGGAGCAGAGGCAAACCAAAAAGCAGCAAAGCCTTCCCTTGCTTTTCAGCTGGGATTAAGTCTGAGATACAAGCAGTTGCATTCCTGTTGTGAAGAGGTAGAGGTGGTGGCATTGCTCGGTGACAGAGCCTCGCTGGGTCGGTGGGGATGCCCGGGGCGTAGCCAGGATTTCACCATGAGGAGGTGATGCAGGCTTTGCCACCACGGGCTGCAGGCAGCTAAACCTGTCTGGGCTGGGCCTTGTGAGAAGTATGTGAAAAGGATTATGCCAACTTAATGCAGTTCTTTGGAGGTGTGGAAAGCATGGGCAGGTTGACCTTACCCTGCTAATCCTGCTTTAAAAATAAATTAAAGCGATTGTTGTCAGCATGAAATGTTGAGTTACTTTGGGGGTTTAGACTTAATATTCTGCCTCATGCTATAATAAAGTTAATTATGTGCTTTGAACAACACAAAAATGGTGAAAACACACCAAAATCCTCAATGAAGTTTGACTGTAGAATATCCAGAAGCAGCTGAAAGTTTTCCAGTAATATCATAGCTTACTTGTTATTGAACTTAGGATGGAAATAATTGGTGAATCATGTTAAATTCAGTCTAATGAGAAGCCACAGTCTGTGCTTTATAGTATTACTGAAGATTTACTGTGTCCTGTGGTAGAGGCATGTGGGCACATGGACTTTGATTTTAGTCTTTGTTGTTTCCAGGTTGATGCCTTATTTCACTTCTCTTTGTCTCTAAAGCAAGCTTATGGGAGAGTTCTCATGGTGTTGTCAGCTCTTAAATGTGAAATCAAGCTCATATATTATTGTAGTGTTAATTTTAATATTAGTGTGTAATAACTGTAAAAAAAAGACATTTCCTTTTTTTTCCCCTCTTTTTCTCCAAACGTTACCAGGTAAGCAAAAGGAAATCTACCAAATGCAATAGCGAAACACAGATTGTAGAGAGGGAAATAGAAGGTTAGGTGTAATGGAGACAGAAGTAGCACATAATTGCAAAGTCTGATAAACATCTTATGTCATTTTTTTTAATTGTGCCCCAGACTCTCTTGTAATTAATTGCATCCTTGCCCAAGGCTTGTTGAGCTACAGACAGATCAGTTAGCAGGTAATGCTCTAGCCTTTCTCTTCAAAGATCCTTGCAAGGGGAGCAAGTTCATCTTCCCTAATTCAGTAAAAGCCATTATATGCATAGCTGTTAAACATTTTGTCCACTGGCAGTATCTTCTAAGGAAATTTATGAGGAGCAAACAAACATGATTCATCAATTACTTTTTCTGGTTAAAAACTTCTTTTCAGAGAAAAGAAATCCTTATATGAGCATAGGAACGGAATTTGTATTTTTAGTGTCCTAACTTGCATGTGTGCTTACATGGTTCCCTAATGCTAAAAATGAGTCATTGAGAATAGTGTCTTTTCCAGTAATAAAAAAGTAGAAGTGATGCAAGCCAGAACTCACATTTGACAGGTTTGAGAAAAAGACCTATAGAATTTGTGTAGCTCCTGTACTCTCTCCTCTGATAGGACAGGGATCCTAAGAGATGAGCACACAGTAGCTTTGAGAAGAACACTGAAAAGTGAGGAATCTAGGGAAACTGCTTCAAAAGAATAAAAAATAATAATTCTAGTTTAAAGGACAGGACTTAAGTGTGCATTTGTGCTTCAGTGATTCGGCATGCAGAAACAAAATTACAATTTTAGAGTTAGATGTCTACTGAGCATATCTACAGCAGGAGTAACATGATGTAATTCCCACACGTTTTTGCAGGGATGCTAAATAACACATTGACTTTCCTTAACGACCACATTGTAATTAAAAGGAGCTTACTTTTTCCCCAGCGGAAATTCTGGAATTGGCTGGAAATGCAGCAAGGGACAACAAGAAGGGTCGAGTCACTCCTAGACACATCTTGTTGGCTGTAGCAAATGATGAAGAATTAAACCAGGTAAGAAAAACCTCTGCCATGTGAAGGCCAGGATTCCCTTTAGGGCTTCTGAAATTGTGTTTCCATTTAGCTGACTTGTGACTCAAGACCTCTGCTTATTGAGTAGCACACCAGGAAGTGCTCACTAACATGCTGGCTGTGTAACTAACTGCAGCACTCAGCTTAATATTGTATTTCAGCACTCCTAAAATGTGTAAAAATGCAATGGAGATGTAAAATGATGTTTGCTAACACTATTACAACTATTTCTGTTGGACTGGGGTATTGTCATAAATTCTTCAAGGACACAGAGAAAATCCTGCAGATGCTGTTTTTTAGTTTGTTTTGTTTCCCCCTTAGACAGCTGAGGACTCAATGGGACCTGTCCTGTTCTCACTGAACTCTGTTATTGTGACCACAGAAGAGCTCCAAATTTCTGCAAGTCTGTGTCCTTTGCTGACTTAAAGATGCCTTTAAATTACCACAAAAAAATTGGCATTATTACACTGTTGTGGTGTCAGTGGCTGGGATTAATGTACCTTTGTGTGAGGTGCTGTAAAAACCTATCTGAAAAAATGCTTTTTCCAAATCTCTCTATCATGATGGAGCAGGAAAAAAATAATATCCCCCAAGCACCCTCCTTCTGGATTTGTCTGAAATTCGGTAATACTTTCCATTCATTATCTCTTTGTAAGCTTGGAGCCTCACTGAGTTGAGACTGGGGAGCAGTAAACACGAATCAGAAGGTGGTACCTGGGGGACTTTGATGTCACTGTCTGTATCTTCCTGAATACTGAATTAATCCCAGTTAGACATATAAAATTGAGTTAAAGTGGTTTTAAATACAGAACATGATGCATCCCACCTCTGTTTTTAAAGGCTTGAATGAACTGCACACTTTTGAATCTTGATCTTCAACTGCATATTTTTTTGAAGAAAGACTTACAGGTATAGAGATTTGTATAAATATTGCCCTCCATTTTGAAATTTTTTTTTCTAATGAAAAAAAAAATCTTTTTAATAACACAATTGCAGGAAAATTCAGCACTTGGGACACACACTGGGTCTTCACAATGTGGCACCCATTGTAGTGTCACACCCTGGACTTTGGGGTCCCATTTTTCTCTCACAGGCTGCCCTGCTGGGCCCTCAGCCTGGGGCTGTCTTGTTCTTCCTCATTGGGCAGCAGCCTTCATGGCATGGATTCAAAGAAACAGATCTCAGGTGAGCCCTAGAGATGCTGACAGTGACAAGCATGTGTGCAAAAAGAACACATGCCCCTTTATAGTTAAAATCTAGTAAGGGTTCATGCATTTTTCATCTCTTCTTCAAGGATAATGGTGGAAAAACTCAAGGCAGTATACAAAATTTGCAGTAAATCCTTTTCTATTTATTGGTGAGTAAATACTAGAATTTGTCATGTACAACTTTCTTTATTATTATTTTTGATTAGCTATTGAAAGGAGTCACCATAGCCAGTGGTGGAGTGTTACCCAATATTCACCCAGAGCTGTTGGCAAAGAAGCGAGGATCAAAAGGAAAACTGGAAGCCATCATCACTCCACCCCCAGCAAAGAAGGCAAAGTCTCCATCACAGAAAAAAACTGTATCAAAGAAAACAGGCGGCAAGAAAGGAGCAAGGAAATCCAAGGTAGAGTAATGTGTTTAAAATAAACCCAAACAAGCTTGCCAGCAGCAGCTGCAGGGAGCTTCACACTGGGTTAGCTCTCCCCTGTGTGTGTTGTTACCAGTGGTGATTTCAGGCACAGTGTGAGCAGGGGAGGAGGAGCTCTGCCCTCTCCCTGGTGCAGCTGGAGCCTGAGCACCCTCAGGAGTGGCCCAGGTCTGCAGCACAGACAGATGGGCCATAAATACTCTTCTGTTCTTTGTAAGAAGCATTCTCAGGTGGGCAGAGGGTGTTCAGGAGACAGAAGAGGAAAGTGTCTGGTGGCTGTACTGGTCATGCCTCACAGGTTTCGGTTTGTAGGAGTAGGGAATCTTTCTGATGTGTACATGTGTAGCCAAGGGTGTTTTTTCTTCTGCAAAACAACTAGAGTTAAGCAGTAAGTTGGGCAAGTAGGAAGAAAAGTACAGGAATTTCACATGAAATGGACAAGAAATGTGAAAGTTGCCTTTGGGTCAAGCAAAGCTTCTTTATCCTGTTACTGTTTACTTGGTCACTCTTCTGATTGTTTCACTCCTTTGGTTTTTTGAGGCGTTGAATTTAGTTTTCTCCCTTAGAACACCTATTAGTTGACATTTCAAATGCAGTGGTTCCAATACCATGCACTAATAATTCCCCTAAATCTGGAATGTTTTTGCCCTGCTTGATTACAAAAGCAGGAAGTCTGTTGTGGGGTTCTGTTTTTCTTCCACACAATAAACTGTATTGTCTGCTTACTATATTGGTATTTGGCTAACAGTAAACTCCTGGGGAATTGAAATAAGACCCATGAAAATCTAATTTTCAAAACACTTGAGTAAAGTAAAACATGGTTACAGCTTCTAAGTACCCTTGCATCAAAGTCATTTTAGTTGTTCAGCCTCAGACTTAGTTTCTATACTTTGGGAAGGGACAACAGTGAGAACAGTGGCTTGCTCAGTATTCCAGGTGTCTTTTTTGTGCTTCAACACAGATACAGCTGAGGCACCAAATATTTATATGAAGTTGTAAGTAATAATTTTATTGAAAATGTGAAATTATTCTTGGCACCAATAACCACAGCCTTCGTGAATTTACTTCCTTTTCAAAATGTTCCTAATTCTCCTTTTTGTTCAGTAAATCAACTAATTCCTGAAAACTGTTACTTCAGTGCAGTAATAAAGTTGAAAAAAGGCATGGTGATTGAGGGGAACTCCTCCTCTCTCCTCCAGCAGTTTCACTGGAGATGAAAGTAGGTGATGGTGTTAAATAAGACAGAAGATTGTTCAGCCCATTTCCTGCAAGCAGGCAGTTGGAAAGTCGATGTATTCTTTTGACACTGCTTTTAAGGACAGCCGCATTACAAAGCAGAATTTCTAAAAATAAGTCTGTGAAATCTGGGAGCACCTCCCTTCACAGATAAAATTTATTCTCTGACAAGTCAGTTTCTAGCTTAGAACGAGTATCTGCCCCCACACACAGATCTGTAATCTTTGTCCACACAAGCCATTAGAAAGGTGTTAAAAATTTGGAGCTGTTTATATGTTTTCCTGCAACATTTAAGACAACTGTCATCTCAGCTGTGCCCTGTTGTGGGCTAGAGGAGGCACTTGCTGATCTGCAGACATTGTGGTCATTTTTTCTATTGATCCCTTCTGCTGTTATCTGGGACTTTGGTTGGACTACAGGATAAAATCCAATGCCACTGTTTGTACAGGCATTTTATTGCCTGCTAAGCATTTAGTGCATGTCATATATCTTAGTGTCATTAAACTGTTTTTCTCAGAGCCTTGAGTTAACTAATTAACTGTATTTCTGGAAGAAGAAGCAGGGAGAAGTGAGCAAATCAGCCAGTGCTGACAGTACAACAGAGGGAACTCCTGCAGATGGTTTCACAGTCCTGTCCACCAAAAGCCTGTTTCTTGGCCAGAAGGTATGATCCTGCATTTTTATAAATTAATACCTACTTTTCTGTGCTGCTTAGGGAATAGCCCCCTCCTACTACCCCCTTTTCAACGAAACATCTAGGTACAATGGACATTTCCCCACTGAGCAATCAAGGAGATGTATGATACCAGTTTTTCTAATTTCGAAGAAATTCTCCAAAACAACTTCTAGAGCATTTTAAAAAGTACATAAAGAAGTCTTTATGTGACCACATAATTAAATACTTAATTAGATGGAAAGCCTGTGTGCTTGTAATCTGTCTCATTCATAAACAACGTAATTGTTACAGATAAGCATCTGCCAAAGAGATGATTCTAAGCATAAAATGCATTTTTTCCAACAGTCAGCCCACTTCATTGCTGATGTAAATGATTTACAGGTTTTTATCAAAACCTGTTTTAGACATTTGTTCATAATAATGGTTTTATGCTGTGTTCTGCTTTGTGATTTACAGAAGTTAATGCTGTGTAATAATGAATGATGCATTTATGAAAAGCTAGAGATCAACAAGTCTTTTTTTTCCCTGTGAATATGATTTGGGATGTGGGTTGGTTTAATGCAAATACATATCTGCTTAAAGAGGATCCATTTAAAGAGAGGAGTCATTAAATTAATTTGGTCTTTTATCCTGAAACCTGCCTTTAATTTGTGATGCAAAACTTTCATAAGTAAAACTGCATCTTTCTGCTGTCATTCAATGATCAGATCATTGTGTTGTAAGCCATAAAAGATGAGCCATTGTCCATTGTGGAATGTAACTCCTCTGACTCATTTTTATTTTTTACTGAAGTTGTTCTCCATTTATCCTCCAGTTTGTTTGCCAAGTGTAACATGCATGAGAGTAACATTTTTTCAAGATTTCTGATTTTCCACATTTAATTTTACAGCTACAGCTAGATGGCTGATTTAGTAGGGTTGTTTTTTTATTTGACTCCTATTAGGGGGGTGGTTTTTCAAAGACATTTTGATGACTAAATTAGAACCCAAAATTTATAGTCTGCATTACTGTTTCAAGAAAGCAAGTAACGTCAGACTTCTGGAGCTGATTTTGGGCTCATTTTAGTTACCATAGGAAACCTGTAATAAGACCTAGTGGTGTGTTCCAGCAAGACTGACACAGCAAATCAGTGGGGCTTTGCTCTTGGGCTCAGTGGAAGAAAATCATGAACTCCAGGACTGCTTTAAGCTGTGGTGGGCAAAGCCAGTGTCTGTTGTAGAGCTTCCCAGTGAGTCCTAGTCCTGGGGAGTGGACTTTCTGGCTTTCTCATTCACTTGGAGTCCAGCCCCATGAGAAAATTCCTGGTGTGACACATCCATCCTGCACTGGGTCTGTGTCATACATGAGAGAGACCAGGTGTTAGCCCTTTGTTGTAGCACATAATGAAAAGAGAAATTAAAAGAAAATGAAAACCTGTTTGTCTCCTGTGAGGGAGCCCTCCAAATCAAACAGATCATGTTCTGAGGGTTAGAGAAGGCATTTGAAGAATTGCTGCTGAAATCAATCAATCAGGGTCTTTCAAACCTCCTGTGACGTTCTTGAACACCTTTTCCTGATGTCTGTTTGGTTTGCAAAACCATTATCTGCCAAATGAGAAAATACTTTGCTAAATGCAGAGAAGGAAGAAAATAATCTTGGTTTTGATATCACGTCATTCGTAAGTGTTTAACGGGAAAAATCTTTTTCTTGGCTCCATGATTACAGAAGGGAAGGGACTTACTTACAAGAGCAGCTATTCATCCTTCTGATAACCCCAGATTTAATTTGATGCAAAAAACACAAATGAGAATGTTGCAAACCTGAGTATTGTTCAGTTTTTAAAATTGCAGTTATTGCATTACATCTTTACGTAACTGCTGACATTCAGCTGAAAATTCTTAGAGGTCATGAAATGGCAAAGAACCCTTTAGTTATACCTGTAGAAGTTTATTAGTGCCACATTAATTATTAAAATCTAGTTAATATGTAAATGATTGCACATCCACAAGTGACATCCCAGTGGAAATGTGGCGTTGTGCACATTAACTAGTTTGTTTTTTCTGAGAGGATTACAAAGTAGAGGCAGAGTTGCAGGATCTCAAGCCTAAGATCTAAGGTTTGGACTTTCCAAGAGACCTCATCTTGTGGTCTGCAATAGGCATCTTCAGTTTTCAGTATGAAACTCATACCAGAAAAAGCATCAAGACTTTTAAGGTAATTTTGTCTGAAAATAGAAATGCCAGGCTTGGCTTAGAAACTACTCATGGATGTGCTAAATGCCATCTGCATTTTATCTAACTAACATTTAATTGAAATGTTACCTCAAGTTATGTCCATTCTTTGTTGCACATGTATATGCAAGTTGTGTCTTTATTTTTTTAAAGTGGCCCTTTAGGGGATCACTTCTGCCTTATACATGCTTCTTACTATTGGGTAGTGAAATCGAGCAATTTCTCATTGGAGGATTTAATTCCAGTGGAAAAATTCTGATTAATATTTTATTTGTTTGGATAGCTAACAGTGCATTGAGCAGTAAATGCAGAATTTAGTAAAATAACACTTAGCTGCCAACACATGCTATCAGTCATAGGCAATGGGCAGCTTTTTAAGCATTTTCTTGTTGTTGTTAAATTGAAACTTTAATTACCAGCTGGCTGTTATGTAAATCCCATATATTCGTAGACTCAGGGATAGATTTAAGGTCCAAAACAAAAACAGTCTGCAGCTGATGGATCTGGGGCGAAAACTTGTAGGGCACAGAATTAGGAATCAAAACGATCACTTACAGAATAAGCAAAATATGTTTAGGAACATACTAAAATCTCCACAAAACAGTCGTGGTGTGTGCATGTATTTTGCTGTTGTGGTTTTGTTTTTTTTTTTTAATTTTAAAATTCATGAAGTTTTTTTAACATTTTGGTTTGATTTAATTTGACTTTTTTTTAAACAGCAGTTGCTTGTAGTCAAACTCAAGACTCAAACTCCAGTATGAATAACTCACCACGTGTGAAGCATTAAAGGATTCCAAGCTATTTGGAAAGGAAGCTTTCTTAGATTTTATTACAAATTCCTGAACTGACACATACTTAAAACAGGGCTGAATTACACTCATTTTTAGTCAAAATCGCCCTAGTTTGAGGTAACATAGTTTACTCAAGCAACTTATGCAAATTATATGAAATTGCAGGTTTTTAAAAAGATAAAGAAGGTCAGTTCATAGAATGAAATGAATGAAATGGAAATATTTTTTTCATAAAATTTAAATATAGGGATGGTGGCCTCCTTAAATGTCCCATTCACATGTATGGGTTTCATGGACTGGCTCATATTCCCTGTTAATAAATTAGCATACACAAAGAAATGATTTGAGGAGTTAAGTTTAAGAACGTGGGCTACAACAAACAAGAGGTAAAATTCTGATATTGATGATATAAAGTACCATGCCTGAAGATGTATGTTATGCTTTGTAAGCTGAGGGCTTTGGATTAAAAGGAAAGGCTGGTTTAACTGCAGCTGGTTGCAGGAATTGCATAAATGAATGAGAGCTTTCTCCTTCATGGTTGCTTTCCGTATCACCCAAACAGCTACTGAAAAAATAATTTAAAATACATACTGTAAACACAGGCATAGGTCATGCTGTAGCTAATGAAGCTTTTCCCCAAATGAAAAAGTCTGGAAGATCTTTTGCACTTTTAAAGTATTTAAGGTTTTGTCAGTAGTAAACTTGGTGCCTGTGAAATCAGGCTTCCAACAGAAGCTACGAAGCAGCGTCACAACCTGCTCAGACCCTGGTTAGAAACTTCCCATACCTGCAAATACACTTTGCCAAGTTTAGCATTCCCATTAGATTGCCTGAAATTGTAGAGTTGGTTCTGTTGTGTGGGTCACATCCTATGAGGAGACACCCAAACTGTATTTTAAGAACACCTGGTGCAGAGGTGAGGTCAATCTCTAGATCCCTGCTGCCTTGCACAGTTTCCTGTGTGCCCAGGAGAGATCCTCCTGATTTATAAAAAGAAAGAAATTGAAAGACATACTTGAAATAGGTGGAGGTACTTAGATGGGTAAATGGGCGTTAATGGGTGGGGTTAAAAATCTCTGCTTTCATAAGTGACAGAAGGAAGTAAAGCAAACAAAATAAAAGCTAGAAGCAATAAGCACATATTATCATGTGCCTGCTTGCAGTACTTCACCAGACATTCCCAAAGGCTGCAGAACTGTAATGAGGACTGAAGTGCTCTAATACAGAACATGGTGACTACTGATAAGGAAAGAAAAAAAAAAAAAAACACATCTCCTTGTTGGGATGGAAAAATTGCTGGAGACAAGTGTCTGCTTTCTCAGAGATAGGCTCCTGTTTGCTGGCTTAAAGAAGGAGGAGCAGCAGCTTTGATCCTGTTTCAGTGCAGAATGGTCCCAGCACATCCTTGTAATTGATGCTTAAGGGATGCTTAGGGTGTCCTTCATCTTTACTTGGGGAAGAAACAAATACTCTCATTTAATGGCAAAATTAGAAACACAAAATAGTTTAGAAGGCAGGGATCTTAAAGCTCATCTCAGTCCAACCCCCTGCCATGAGCACGGACACCTTCCACCAGACCAGGTTGCTCCAAGCCCCATCCAACCTGGCCTTGAACACTTCCAGGGATAGGACAGCCGTAGTTTCTCTGGGTACCCTGTGTCAGGGCCTCACCACCCTCACAGGGAAGAATTTCTTCCTAATATCTAATATTAATTTCCCCTCAATCAGTTTAAGGCCATTGCCCTTGTCCTGTCACTTCATGCCTTCATGAACAGTCCCTATCCAGTCTTCTTGTAAAGCCCCCTTTAGATACTGGATAACAATAAGAATCCTAAATAGTAATCAGCATAAAACCAAAATAGAGCTTACTAGTAGGTACATTCATGTTCTCCCAGTATGAACAATGTTTGAGTCTTGTGTTTGAATTTTTTTTGGGCTAATAACCCTTTATGACCTGCCTTTTATTTTGCATATTTGTTTGCAGTGATGCTATCTCCATCTGTGTTGCAAAGCTCACTTTTCTGCAGCTTCTCTGTGATTTCCCAGCTGTCCTGTTATTTCCCACCTCATGCTTTTCTTTTCAGCTGAACCTTATTCACAGTGAAATCAGTAATTTAGCCGGCTTCGAGGTGGAGGCCATTATCAATCCCACCAATGCTGACATTGACCTTAAAGATGACCTAGGTAAATGGGGCATGGGTTGACACAACTAACGGTCACATGGAAATTATGGAACCCAGAATTTACTCTCTAGGGCTTCATACCTTAAATCAGAGCAGAAATTCGAATCTTGCAGGTCCTGCTTTGTTGAAGAACTATATTCAAAATAATTTTTGACCAATTCTGAATACTTGCAGCTATTGCTAGTCTTCAAGCTGATTTCAGTTGAAAAATTTTAAATTCTTTTTCCATAATGATCATATGTGACTGTTAGCTATTTTGGGGGGTTTCTTATTTGGATACTTTGAGGACTAAAACACTTTTTTGTCAGGTTTTTCTCAAAATAAGCAGTTTCTCCATTCTACCTGCAATCTCAGGGGTTTTATTTCAATACTTAAAGTAGGCTTAAAAATTTTGGAAAGGGCTTATTACATAATGACCCATCCCCAGATCTTCCATGCCTTGATTTGATGTTTAATTCAGTGAATAATTTGTTTCCATTATGTTTCAGATCTTCCCTGCCACCTTCACATTCAGCTGGAAACAAATACTGATATTACACCAAGAGTGAACTATCATGGGTGGAGAATCACTTTTAAAGCTTTTCTCTTGTTTCAGATTGATAAGAAATCACAAAATCCTTCTTTAGCAGAAGTTTATTCTTCGGCAAAACAAAAATTGCCTTTCATGCATTATGTACTGCTATCCCTACTTGTTTGAGTAAACCTACTGCTGCCTTTTTTTGAAACTACCTTAATGGAATACAACCCGTAACTCTAATATTGCTGCATTTCCTGTGGGAATGTAGAGAAGTAACTTAACAAGAAAAATAGCCTAAGAAAGCTAATTTTTATATCAGCCTTTCTTAGAAATACATATATTTCTGCAAGTGTCTTAGCCATTCCGGCACATAATTAAAAGATATGTCTTACTTCCAAACTATACGAACAATTATTTGTGTTTTTTAAAGCAAATTCTGTACAACCCTGGCTGCAAATACATGGTTTCCTACATGTGAAGGAAACTGGCATTTTTAGAAACAAAATGATGAATGGCTTTCCATATGAAAATCAGTGCCTGTCAGCTTATTAGTGCTGACAAAATGGAGAAACTAATTATTTTGTCTGGCTTGATGATGCTGAATTTCTCTTTTTTAAACAGATTCCGTATTTTAATGTCATGCTCTGTGGGGAACTGGTTGTTCTAGGTTTCTGCAAAGTGAAATGGGGCATTAGCTGATTTTAAAACTTTGGAAATGATCTCATGTGATTGCTCTGACTTGTCATTTTAACATTTATTTGATCATGTCATACTCAATATTCCTCCTCCTGCTCCCTACACCCCTTTCTCTACACACACCTGCACACACAACTCAGCATACTCCTTTGGCGCAAGGTTTGGAGATGTAAAGGTAGGAAAATATGGACGTTGGTACATGTGTAAATGTAGAGCCTGTGCTGGGTCTCTGTCCAACGTGGTTGATATACATCTGTTTACCTGTTGTAGTTGCAAGTTGTACAGGCTGACATTGCCACGATCGACAGTGATGCTGTCGTTCACCCGACAAACTCTGACTTCTACACCGGTGGTGAAGTAGGTAATGGCAAGTTCAGTGCTGCGGAGTTCGTATGTGTGTGCATGGTCGATCAGCAGCCACCAGCTTGTTGTAGCTATGCAGATTTGCATTCATTTCTCACTTCCAGCAGTCCCGACTGATCAGAACAAGAAATGAACAATTACAAACCTACTGGGCATTTTTGGTGTTTATTGCCAAATCGGCCTTTCAGAAGTAACAGTGGAGTGCACCACCAAAATTGAAGTGCAGGAACAGTGCGTTAAATGCAGGCACGTGGCCCAGGACAATGAATTGTTGGTTTGACATGTAAAGTGCCTAGTTTGCATGTGGTTTGAGTATTGATCTTCAGATTTCTAACCAGTTCCAGTGCACCCTCTCCATGCCGAGTTTCAGATGTTCACATCTGGATTAATGGGCTGGATCTAACCTGTCTGTAGTTTCCAAGCTCTTAAGATTATCCTTACGGACCGGTGGTCTTCCTAGCCCTGTTCCACGGTCCTCACTCCCACAAGCCCAGGCTAGTGCTGCACACACATCAGTCACCTGAGCTGCACGGATGAGAGAAGGCATGACAGGAAACAGGACAGACCTCTTAATTCAGCTCTCTTACTGTCCCCTGAGTAACTGTACTCCTAGCCCTTCTCTTACCCCTCTCACATACAGAATTTTGAAGGATTTTATAAAAGGGTAGGAGTACTTTGATTGAACTGCCTTGGTAATTTGAAAAGGCAAATCAGAATTTGGGCCAAATGCAGAAGTTGCTGGCAGTGCTTAAGAACAAGTCAGCTGATCCCAGCTTCTGTTCTGCATCTCATCTTGACCTCACCATTGCTGTGAGAATGGGCTCCCCCCATTGCCTGAGCCTTGTTTTCAGTACTGACTTGGAGGGACACATGTCCTGCACCACCTGCTTTTTCTGAAAGGGCTGCTTTCTGAGTAACAAGCAGAGAAATGTGGCTCTGGTCAGCCTGTTGGGACAGAAGCACTGTGACTTTCCTGGCTAAATAATATGCAGTGTCATAGTAGCCTGTGCCTGAAGAACATGTTTCCAAAGTCTGTCAGACCTGTTTAGCCAATGTGCCTGTCTCCTACCCTGTGGCAAAGAAATACTTTGCTACCCTGCAAAGAAAATTGTCTCTTGAAGCTGGACTGCTCATTCCTTAGTGTAGGTTCCTGTTGCCTCTGACTGCTGTAAGAAAGAATAGAAGTGCACAAATGCTTAGCTTCCAATGATTAACTTTTACCCATCTAAATTTTTTTTTTAATTTTTTGTTGTTTTTTTCCCCTAACAATTTAAATGTACTGAGGGCTTATCCTGAGAATTTTAGATCCTGAATTTCTGCTAACGCTGTTTTCAACACTGATACCAATGCCTGCTTGAAAAGCATGAGATAATGATCTTATTCTCATGGGAGTGACACATATTTATGCCTGTGAGCAAATAAGCTACTAACCTTGAAGCTGTGAAGCAAGACTTCCATCAAGAAACTTGCTAGTGTAGTGGAAAATGGTTAAATATAGTCTGTCCTTTGCCATATTAAGCTAATTTACAACATAGATGTCAAGTATGATTTCAATATAAACTCTCACTATTAATCAGAAGAGGAGCATAACTGAGGAGTAAATGCAGAATATTTCACTCATTCATACCAAATATGACTTTTTCTCTTCTTTGTACCAGATCTGCAAGAAGAGAGCTCAGTGGAGTAAACTGACATGGTTGTTCATTGCTTTTAATTATAAATTAATTCCCAGTAGAAGAGAAAAAGCTAATCCTTCTGGATTGAATTAAACCAAACTAGGCTAAATTCCATTAAATGTACAACAGCTTTGCAATGGCAAAGAAATGACCTACTTAATAGAACTTTGCTGTTCCTAGGTTCTGTACAAAGCTTAATTATGTTTCCCCTTAAAGGGGAAAATTAGGGATTATGAATGTCATGGGTTTTAGGACTGATCAGAGTTCATGGACTCATGGGGAATATAACTGGCATAAATATAAATATAAATAGGAATGATATGGAAATATATACAAGAATGTAACTAGAATGGAAGGCTCTTTCATTGCCTCCCCACCCCTTCTTAGTCAGGGTGATTTTGTAAGACCCTGGAGTCAGCCACATCTGCTGGATGGGCTCAGCAAAGGGCACAGGGTGCTGTGCTTTATTCACTGCCTTTGAAGGGCAGAGTGCTTCCAAGCACCTCAGTGCTGCTCTGGATCTCCTTTCCCAGCACTTTCCTAAGACACCTTGCTACTACAAATAAAGCCATTGCTGTCTTTTCTGAGAGGTCCTCCCACTCAGTTGCACTGGGATAGGTAACTGTAAGTTTCAGAAAATTCTTAGGAGTTTGGCTGAAGTATTCATATTTAAAATCTTAAATGAGCACAAAGAGCAAATTACACTCTGACCTACACAGTCTGACCTTGCAATCCAATTTTTTTGGCAAGTCCTGTTGTGGACTGGTTATGGAAAAGCAAAAGGAAAGGCATAGCTTTTGTAATTGTCCTCAGCCACTAAGAAAATAGACTTAGGGTCACAGAGTCAGTTTTTGAATGGAAAAAAAAATGCATTGTTTTCAACTTTTCAGTTTGGAAGAAATTTAGCAAAACAAAAGAAAAGCATCTTGTAGTCTTCTTAGTTCCTAGAGCTATAACCTGATTTAGTAACTGGAATCTTGGAGGAGGGCCTCTGCTTCCTGGAGCATATAGTATGTGCACTTCCATCAGAAATTGCATTTTTTTTCTTTCTTCATCAGTGGAAGTAAGGGGTATCACCAAATAAATGTCTAGATCTTTAGAGATCCTAGTTCTGAATTTTTGGAAATCAGTTTTCAAAGAAATATCTCAAATCAGAGCCTTTGTGATATCACTGCTTTTTACTTATTTACCTTTATAATTAATATGCACAGTGCAAAATTATGTGGGATGCTTATCTAGTTAGGAAAATGCTTTCTTGGGCTGTTTTTTCTTTCATTAATATTTAAAACTAGAGCTGCAAAATAAGATCTAAACCATTTAGTGATGGACTGCCTTTGTAAACAGCATACCTTTTGGTTGCCCTGACACACTGCACAGCTCTTCTCCTCCCAGAATGACTTTGTCCAGCTCCTTAGTTGTAGTTAGAGAAGTTCATTGGAGGAATGTGTTCCTTAGAGATTCTCCTTATTTCTGAGGCTCTTCCTCTTGGTTAAAGGTGGCTCAACAAGCTGGGCAGTTACCAAGTAAAGCAGCCCGCTGCACTCACGAGACTGTTTCATTCCTGGGGCCACCTGTTGGGGTCAGGGACCAAGATCAGGTGAGTTTCAAATTCTTATTGTGGCAAATGGCTCTTTAAAACAATTTGTAAGAGAAGAGGGGAAATGAATCCTAGGGGAAGGAATAACAAACCTTCAACCACTGTTGAGCTAGCACATTCTTCTGGAACATTTCACACTAAAAGATGCTCATAAGAAAGAAGGAGGTAGGGAAGTCATGTCAAATGTTTTTTGACAGTAAATTCAAGTCTGAGGATGTTAGCAAGGGATGCCAGTGCGAGGTTTTTGGGTTGTTAGGGTTGTCTTTTTGTTCTTTCTGTTGTTGTTGTTGTTGTTTTTAATGACTAGCTAATTCTCAAGTCCCAAAAGGTTTAGATCTTACTTTGCAGTCCCCAAAAAATGTTTGGGCAGAAAACTCTAGAGTGATGTAACAAAAGCGAATGATGAGTCACGTGCCTGCTGAGATCAGAGGAGTAAACTAACAATTCTCTGTTCAAGGGAGCACTTTGGAAAAGAAAGGCGGCAAGGAGTTTGTGGAAGCGGTCATTGAGCTCCGCAAAAAGAACGGGCCCTTGGACATAGCCGGAGGTGAGGCTGCGCTGCGGGACCCCAGCCCAGAGCTCACACAGCCCAGCTCCCCCTGCAGCAGCGCTGGGGCTCTGCTGTCTGCAGGCAGCTCCCAAGGGCTGGATGTTTGTGTTCTCCACAGTTCAACTTGCACACATTGCATCTTAAGTAACCTTTGCCAAAGCACCCGGGGAATGGGCAGTGCTGTAGTGTTACAGTAAAGCCAGGCTGTTCACAGGTACGTGCCTGCACTCAGTGTTGATCATTAAGGCCGTAGTTCAGAACAGCAATTAATGAGATGCTTATTTTTGAGTCCTACTCTGTTAAACATCTGCTTTGCTGAAATGCTGCTGACTTTCACTGAACTTAAGCATATGCTTAAAGTTCAGCATCTGCTTGGGTACTTAGTTTAATCAGTGCCAAAATCATCACTATAAAAGCTTACGACTTTTTGATGCCTAGTTATCAAAATTTATGTAATATCGGAGAAAAATCTACTATGTGAGTAATAAAGTTTGATAATGGCAATATATAATTTTACACCATCTGTGAAATTGCTGATCCATGTTGTTCATATAGAAGGCTGATTCTGCCATCTGTGTTTATGCTATAAAAATAAATACAGTGTGCACAGTTTTGTAAACGAATCCTAACTACAGCCGAAGGGGAGATGTAAGAATTCAGCTCTGACAGGAAAAATTACAACTGTTTACTTCTGGAGCTTAATACTTCGGGGGTTTCTCCCTTGCTTTTTAAAAATTTTATTAAGTTTTTCTTGGAATTTTTGTTCTGCGAAAATATGCAGAATCAATTACTCATTTTTTTCTTTCTACTAACTTCTGTACAAGATTGCCTATCAGCCCAGACCAAATAGGTGGGAAGTTGAAAAGAAAAGGGGTTTTTTCTCAGCTGTTAGTGTATCCCTCAGATCTGCGGGTTGCTTGGCAGTCTTACTCCAGGGCAGCTCTGCACTGCAGTGGGATAAACTGGCTGTTAGGGACTTGTTGGAGGACTCAAGAGCAGAACTAATAAATCCATTTTTCAATCCTACATATACCTAGTTTTCAGATTTCTCAATGCTATTGGCATCCCTTTAATGTACCCATAACCATAATGCTTACCTGGAATGTGACTAGCACAGAGTAAGTCCATACTTGGCTTTCTTTTTCCTACTTCCCATTTCAGTGCATTTGCATTTGAAGTACAGGGCAGCTGCTCTTGATAATGAACACTTGTCCTCATCAGAATCCTAATGAGTTAATTAATGACTACCTTGGAAAACACTCCCTGAGAAATATTAAGGTTGGTCATGTGTATCAATACAGTATTTTATTCCTTCAGGGTGGGGATGATATCCACATTTCACATCTGACTAGAGATATGTCAGCTGCTTTTAATAGATTTTTTTTCTTGGATTTATGATGTATTCTGAATCTGCCAACATTTTAGTTGCACATTATGACAAATTAACATTGCCTAACACTGAGGCTATTCAACATGTTGGGACTCTGCAAACCCATAAGAACATAAATGCTTGTGCTTCCATTGTCCTTCAAAATGTTCTGGTTAACCCCTGGTCAGGATCCATATGACAAAGTCTATTTTCTCTTTCCTGCAGCAGCCACGAGATAGCATCCATATGTGATGATCATGTGCCAAGAGTTATTTCTACTATACTTAAATAGAAAATGCCTCATAAACATTCCAGAATGGAATAAAGGATTTCAGACCTCTAAGCACCTTTGCAAATGTTAATTTTTAAAAAAAACCTATTGGTATTTTTATTATGGTTTTGTAAAGATATAAGCTGCCATTTTATACCTGCTCTTTTGTGGGGTATTTTAGGGGCTGACTCTCTATGAAGACTTTCGGTATGCTCTTGTGAGATTTCAGATAGATGTTTTTCTTCCCTCAGCTTGTGATTAGGGTGGTTTGCTTCCCCCTACCTTTTTTTTTTTTTTTTTTTTTTTTTTTTTTTTTTTTTTTTTTTAAAACAAACCAAAGTTACAACTTTTTATTTGCAACCACAGCCCAGTGCGTTCAGAAATGACAGAGATCCTCTTACCCTGGTTTCTGGCAGGCAGAGCACAGTCTGTTGTTGCTCTGTGATGGGAAGTGGTGAACCCAGAATGTGTTCTCCTGCAGAGAAGGAGGCCCCTCATCTGGAGAATCCCTGCCTGTCACCAGTTTGTAGGCAGGGTCTGCTGCATCTTCTTAGTCCCCACATGTCCATGATGATATTGTGGTGATAAGATATGATTAGCATGGTAAAAATTCTTTTTCATTTCTTTGTACATACAAGGCCTGGCCTGTTGTTACACAAACAGTACAGATCAAACACTGCAAATATGTAAATGCATCCTCTGTACCCCTCTATCAAGAAAGTGTTGAAAGAGAGAAAATAAGCCCAGCATTGTTCAAGTGATCTTGGATGACCCATACACAGAAAAGCTAAAATAAGGCCAGGCCCAAAGTCTTGAAATCACACAAAACATCTTCATTATAGTTATTCAGAGACAAAGCTGGAAATAAAGCCAGAATCTTAATTCACCTCTTTTCCATCCTTCCTTTGGGGTTTGCAGAGCACTAGTAGCTCTGAACTGCTCCAGTTTGGGCTGGGATATGATCAGCTGAACACTCTATACATTTAGCAGGAGTAGCTGAAGGTCACTGGAGTTGTAACTCCTTGTGCCTGTCCAGCATATGTCTGCACACTGCAGAGAGACTGATATTTACTGTCTCTCTGCACTAAACCCAGCCAAAGCAAGATCATCCCTTGTCTGGGTTTGGGTTCTAACAGATCTGCCCTTCTCCTTACCCAGTCCTCAATGTAAATATGCTTCCTTTGATGTCAGCCATGAATTCTTGCTCTCTCTCAAATAAGCTCAATCCTAGCTATGATTTATAAATTCTCACAGCAAAATGCAGATGGAAATGGAAAACACAAAGTCTCTGTAATCATGTTATATTTTAAGGCTGCGTGATTTGTAATCTAAAACATTCTCAGGGGCTAAAGGAATGTCTGTTGACTGTTTGCTATTTTAATCACATGTACACTCCTTTAATCCTAAAGAGAGGAAAGTAATTATATTTCATTTTCAATTCTTCCTAGCTGTTGTCAGCGCTGGCCATGGACTGCCCGCGAAATTTGTGATCCACTGTAATAGCCCAGGTTGGGGCTCAGACAAATGCGAGGAGCTGCTGGAAAAGACAGTGAAGAACTGCTTGGCTCTGGCTGATGAAAAGAAGCTGAAATCCATCGCCTTTCCTTCCATTGGCAGTGGCAGGTAAGGCTGTCAGGCGAACCTGATGCCAAATAGGTCACATTCTCTAAGAGCCATCTGGTATTCCAGTCCCTTCCTGTGCACAAAACACATTGCTACAATGCTGGCTTTTTTCTTCCTTGTTTAAATCAGTTCCCTAAAAGGAGAGTTTCTTCTAGGTTTGTTCAAGCAGTGCATGGAACCTGCAGTGTTTTCCTGAGTACTAGTTTAGTGTCGGCAGATCTCATAGTGATTCCTGCAAATCTTAAAGCATGCAAATGGGATAAAGAGCATAAAATAAACTTTCAAGAGAATTTTAAAAGACTTCTTTCAGACAATCAGTTCATTCAAATAAATTGGAGATGTGGAAAAAAACATGAAGAAAAGGGGTCTCTTTTGCCTGATTTTAGTGCATAACAAAACTTACCTGTCTTACAATGGCCAGAAGACATGGCTTAGTGTTTGTTTAAGCAGCAAACCTAAAGTGCCTTGATTCTCAGGATTTGCAGAGTCACTTCAAGCTTTCATCCAAAATCCATAAGTGGAATTCCATGCAGTTTACATCATGGGATTATTTAATACTAATACTAATACTAATACTAATACTAATACTAATACTAATAATAATAATAATAACAACAACAACAACAACAACAACAACAACCTTAAAAACCCTTGCCAAGGTCTTTGAAAGCCTTAATCTAAAGTTCAGGTCCTCTGGCCCTGTACAGTGTGCTCAGTGCCTTTGAAAGTCAGATCAGGTTCTTAAGAGTCACAATCCAGACTGACTTCACCTTTAGTCTGAGGCTTCTGGGTTTAGGGTGCAGAGGAGGTTGGGAACACCTAGCCCTCATTGACGGCTCAGCAGGAAGACCAAAGGCCAGATCTAGGCTGAATTACACAGTTGTGGCTCTTAACCCTGGACAGCTGACCCTCTTCAGTTTGCTATGAAAGAAGTTGGCTGGTATACAAGAGGAATATTCTTCCCATTGTTCTGTGTTGCAACACTAGACTAATTCTTGCATATTCTGTGGACTAGGGCAGAAAATAGTATTTGAGGGTTTGGGTGAATGACAAGAAATAAAATTTCATTAGGATGCTAAATTTAAGCAACATGCATCATACTGATCTCCAGCTAAGATTAATTTGCATTAGGTGTCATTTTAAGGAGAGAACGTGAGCAAACTTTGCAGAACAGTAGAGCAATAGAGCAGAGAGTTCATAGTAACCTGTTGGATTGGCTGTCAGGGTCACAGGCTGGTCAGTACAAAGAGAAGCTCTGAATCACTCTCTGAGAGAAACTCTATTCTTCCACAGAATAATGTGGGAAGTGCAGAGTGGCTGTGGAAATTGTTATGTAAAAGGGGGACTGTGTAAAGTATCTTCACACAGCCCTGTCTTTTCTGGATAGTTCCCAGCAAAGAACCATTCCCAGCCCTTGTTGTGAAGTACATGATTGGTACTGGAAGATGATGAAGCCTTGAACAACCCTCAGGATTCACATTCTGTTCTGAAATCTGGTTACTGACAGGCAGGATCTGGGGCAAGTTCTCCACTTGGCATGTACACGTCATTCTTACTTGAGCCAGTTGAAGTGGTGCTTTTAAAAGATGGAGAGGAATCAAAAGGCCTTGAGTAATATATGAGGTTATTTATTTTTCCTTTTTTTTTCCTTCATTAGAGATACTCGAGCATAGGTTGATTTTGTAGAGAACATAATATATTCTGACAATACTCTCTACTTGTTTTTATGAAGTCAAAAGCATTAAAAAAAGAAAAAAGTAAAGCTTTAAAAGATAGCAAATGCCAAAGACACCACATGTATGCAGCTGTTCTAGTACAGGCATCTGTCAAGCAGACATCACCCAATAAACCCACATAAACAGTTTCATTCTCTTTTATAGTTGAGGAATGGGATTACATGAGGGCAGTTCAAATAAATCACGAGGGGGAATAAAAAAGCATACTTGTAGCATTCATTGGACCAGATGCTCAGCTACAGCCAACTTATGGAAAGCACAACTTGGGTGCTGTTCAGAGGTAGCCTGGAGTTCAGTCTGGTAGGACCAGCAGGAGAAAAGGGAAAGGAGAGTTAGGGATTGAACATGAAATCATCCTCTGAGAAGGGATTTCATTCTGAGACTCTGACTTTGATCTGAATTGACACTGGCTTGGCTGAAGCCCCAAACTGCCTTTTCACAAGAATTTAACTCAGACCCATAGATCAATGCATAAGGCTTCTGTTTCTTGCAGCCCACACATGGCCATCAGGCCACCTTTCTGCTGATTTTTCTGCTCTCCTTCGTTTCTTTTGGGAGAGGTGTCCTGAGCAATGGATTGTTATCAGCTTGCCTGGCACTGTGCCTTTCTTTTCACCAGGCCACTCTTCTTTCATGTACCCTGGTGTGACCACCCTGCCAGAACACTTGGAAGTTGTGTGACTTCAGAGGCCCCTGAGAACAGTTCAGAAACAGTGAATGTCCCTGTTTTGATGCTGCCCTGCATGACAGCTCAGGAGCACAATTCCTGGAACATCTCTTCACTGTATGCAGGGATGCAGCGTTCAGAAGTAACCTGGAAGTGCTCAGGTGTGGGGGCTGCTGACTCTTAAGCAGCTCCTGTGTCAAAACTGTTTTCAGTTCATTAACTTCTCCCACAGCTGATTATCCCTGACCAGCTCATTTGGCTTTAGAATCGTATGTGCTTTGCTCACAATGCTTTTTCCTTTTTTTTTTCTTTCTTCAATAGAAGAAAAAAATCAGGTATTTTCAGAAAAGAAAAAACAGTGTAAGCTATTTCAAGCCATCATTTTATATATATAAAATAATACCACAAACATTATCTTCAAGACAGCACATATAATATCACATTACAGGCAGGACTGACACAGAATTGCTCTCTGAGATGTTTTTTGGTAAGGCAATGTGCAGCAAGTGGGGCATGACACAGGCAGTTGCCCTTCACATTTGGTGTGTTGCAGCAGAGAAAAAGAGGAAGATTAAAAACAGCATTTTACTACCAGTGTGGTGCTTCAGTAAGCAAGCGCTGAGAAATGTTCACCTGTTAGAGCCAGAGGTGGATTTAGCCCAGCTTCTTTGAACTGCTCACAAAATGCTGAGAAATTCATCCATCTGTGTAATCTGTCAATTATTTGTAGTATTAATAGTACAGACTTTATAATGGGGAGTTATTAACCACCAGGTATCTGTAAGTCCATGTCAAGGAACCTGGTTAAGGTTCTTTCTGGGTGCTACTCCTAAGAGAGGCTTCTTGTCCCATCACCTTCAGACTGCCTACGGAGAGCACATCACTGAGGCTGGGGGAGGGCTCAGAATTTGGCAGGGTAAAGCCAAGGTCTGGGTGAGTAGCAGTATTTCAGGAGCAACACAGCAACAAAGTTCAGGCCATGTTCCAAGCAGTTACCAGGTGTAATTCCAAGAGTTTGTCATGACCTATAAAATTCAGGTCATAAAGTTCATGTCATAGCTTTGTTCAGACCATTCTACTTGTGCTTGACTTGAGATTAGATGAATCTTTAAGACAAGGATTCCTAGATAAAAATGTTTATAAGAAAGATGGTCAGGTTACATCCTGTAAAATCCTGTGCTTAGGTATCATTAGTAGTGGTAAGACCATATTGTGCTTTGAGTCTTTTCATGTTTCATATTCTGTATCAGTTCTCTGTCCCCTTTTTTACTTATCCTTAACAGTTGCTTTAAGACAGGTTTAACTTTGCAGCTCCAATACATACAGTGCTTTCCAGAACACAGGCTCTTGGTTTACTTACCTGTTAAATGAGAATAATTGATCCATCATGTATCATGAAGTTCAACCCATCAGTTGGTGTAGGTTCTGTATTCATATTTTGGGAATGCTTTTCTTCTCTTTGAGCATTTTAAGTCTTTCCTAAATCAACAAGTTTGTAGCTTCTAATTCAGACTGTAAGCACTGGCTTTGCAGCTTTATTTACCGTGAGGTGTTGGAGAAAAGCCGGAGCCTTCCCTGGGAAGTTAAACTATCAAAAGTTGGTTCACCGAGTCTTGATTTTCTTTCTTTTTTTCTTTTTTGTTTTTTTCTTTCTCCTAGAAATGGCTTCCCAAAGCAAACAGCTGCTCAGCTGATCCTGAAAGCCATCTCCAGCTATTTTGTGTCAACAATGTCCTCTTCAATCAAGACGGTGTACTTCGTGCTCTTCGACAGTGAGAGTATAGGGATATACGTGCAGGAAATGGCCAAACTAGATGCCAACTAAGCCTAGAAAGCTACAGTACCAGCCCCCTCTTCCACCCATCAGCATCCCCAAATCCTTAACTCATTGTGAGGCAGAGCATCCCTTATTTTAAATTTTGCTCATCTAGGGAAATAAAGGTGAGGTTTTTGTTGTTTTGTTTTGGAATTTTTTGTTTGTTTTGTTTTTCCTCTCTAAACTGTTTTATGTTGGCACTGATAGTTGGCATTACTGCTGTTAATGCATTGTTATACCAGGCATTGTCTGAAGTTAGTGTAATCTAGAAGATTTTATAGTGTTATTTTAATGAAGTATGAATTGAAGCAGGAAGCTGTTAGGAGTATGTAGTCTTTTACTTGTGAAAGAAACAGGCCAACCCTATTTTGTAACTGTGTTGTGGTGCTTTATCAATACATCAAGTGGCGTTCCTTTCATTTTTTAAAAGAACAGATGCTATAAACCTAATTTGTGTTTGTTTATTGTCTTAATGATTCTGGAAGAAAAAGAATACAGAAACCCTGTTGTCCTTAATTATATTTACAATTTTGAAACTGTGTGAATTGATTTAGTAAAATGTTTGAACTGTTGCTTTTGGTGTACTTGGATTGATTTTTCCTTTAAGCTGGTTTTTTTTTAAGTTCTGAAAAGTTAGCTCTGAGAGGGATGACAGCAGATCAGAATCAGTGACCTGGAAGCTTGTTTGGATATGCTGGGCATCTTCCCTGTGCTGGCTGCATGTAAGTGTGCTCAGTGCCACTCACACCTGGGATTTTTCCAGAGTGTTCACACTTCCCAGTTGTTGCTTCAGATCCTCCTGTTCAGAATGTGCCCTAATTGCCTATTCAGTTTGGGAGGGTGAAGCCTTTTAGATCAAGCAAGGCCTAAGAATTTTTGAACTCTTTCCAGTCATCTGAAACAGGCCTGTTTGAAGCTACTTTGTATTTTTTCCAAATATTTATGAGCCCTGTTTGTAGTGGTGGCCCTGTCCTCTGCACAGCTGAAATCCATACCAACACAGACCTTTATGGAAGCCACTAGGGTTTGTACTTTGAGAAAAAGAAGTTACACTGTTAAAAGCTATTGCATGTGGATGCTGCTCTGTGGGAGGCAGCTCTTCCTTTGAAGTTTTTAGCTGATTTCTAGGTAGGAGGCATACGTTTTCCATCTCTGTTGAAAACTTCATTTGCTGATGAAGGAGTCTTTCACATCCAGTCTGGACTGGCCCAGAGCAACAAGCAAACCAAATCTAACTTTCCAGTAAGTTCAGGAATACCAAGTATTGAAAATGTGTAACGTGAGCTCCTGCAAAAGTGTAGAAGTCAAAATACTTGGAGCCTTCAAGTGTAGAGGAGCAATGGCCCCAATAACAGAAGGAAAAAATTTAAATATAAAAGTTATTCTAAATATATACCCGAAGTTAAAAGGAATAAAAGAGCAAACTATTTTTGTGCTTCAAATGCATAAAGTGTTTGACCAGAGTATGAGCTCAAAGTTTAAAATTTTTGGTGACCAAAATGCATTTTGTGCATTTCTTAGACAGCAGTTCAAGGGACAGTAAATGAAATAAAGTGCAGTACTTTGGGCATTTAATTGTGAAGCATCTGCTACTGTAGTTGGATTGATCCTTGGAGTTCAGCTGAACTTGCACTTTCCCCAAGTTTCACTAGATGTCACTAAAAGAATTGAAAAATATCAAAAAACTCTTATGAGCAGCTAACTTGGAGTGAAATGGGCTGTGATTTTTTTCAGGAGGGGATTTTTAACACAGGAGAGCACACATCACAGTAAGCATTCAGATAACAGAATTCTGATCTGTTTTCAGTGTAGAATTTACTATACTGTATTAAATCTCGCTGTTTTGAACTCTGAAAGTTTTAGTCTCAAAAGTGTTTATCCAAAGATATTTTCTAGGTAGTTGAAAGTACAATTGCCAGTGGCATTTAACAGATTTCTGTTACACTGCACCAGGCTGGGAGGGCCAACTTTTGTCTTTCAACTAGAAAATCCTAAAGCAAACTGAATTGTAATTCAAATCACATGGACTTGCTTCTTCTGACCTCACATCTCAGCTCCTTATTTAGCTGTGGGCTCCATAAATAGCTTGGCTGACTTCATTGGGATCACCTGTGATGTGCCATTTTATTTGCTGGGATTTATTTTGCTTTTGTAAGGAAAAAACAAAACCAAAATCATTTGCACTGTTGGAGCCGGTCTCACACAGGGCATTGCCATATTCTCTTTCCATACAAACACCAGAGCAGACCTCCATCAGCCCAGAGCCATCCATGTTCACCCACATCTCCCACAGCCCAAGGAATGCTGTTCCAAGGTCCCAAAATCCAGCAGGCTCTGTCAGGAGAGCCAGAGATCCCACAACAAGCTTGACCTCGGGCAGCCCGAGTAGATTATGGCAGCTATTCAAGAACCTAAAAAGTAACATATCAGGTTACATTCATAACAAGGAAAACAAGAGAAGAAATTCCTGCTAACATGTGCGCTGGGGCCAGGACATTTCTTTGGGAATCTCTGTGGCATTTTGCTTATTGGAACTAAACATGCAAGCTTCACTTGCCAAAAAAACAAATCACACTTTGGGAAGACCACACATGGAAAAATGTCAATGAGGTGCCTTTACACCTTCTTCTCTTACTGGTAAGTTCATTCTGGCTTTTACCTGAACACAGCAGTTAAAATGGACATTCTCTAACTTTTTCAATATTTAAAAAGTAAAAGAGTTAAAAGCATTTTGTGGCCAATAGCATTTCAGTTCACATCAGTAGAAGTCAGGTGGCTGAGCAAGGATGACCCTGACAGGAGGTACAGATAAATGGCAGAGGCTTTGCCTGTCCTGATCCCTGCTGCATCCTGGGTCCCACTGCTCCCTATTTTTGGGCAACTAGGCAAAGAATAGGTGAGACTGCACTGCTTCCA
Source organism: Phylloscopus collybita (assembly GCA_027886175.1). Classification (NCBI taxonomy): domain Eukaryota; kingdom Metazoa; phylum Chordata; class Aves; order Passeriformes; family Phylloscopidae; genus Phylloscopus; species Phylloscopus collybita. The sequence goes on along the minus strand of JAJNNQ010000019.1, from coordinate 6,243,334 downwards.
TGTGCTTGACTCAGAGACTACAGGTCTGACACTGCATTTTATCATCAGCATTTAAACTTAGAGCATAGTTGAGAACAAACAATTGTTCTAATTGTTTATTGAATGATGGATTTTTTTAAAAAAATAATTCATTTTAGAATCATAACTCAAGCCCTCCTAACCATAATATTGAAAAACACAGCGTGCAGCAGGGTAACAAACACACCAGTGAGACATCAGGACATCTCCAGAGATTTGTCATCAAAAATGCTTCCATGTACAAGATTTTATCACCATTGAGAAATGCATTTCAAGGGTCTGTTGGGAGCAGAACCAACATAATCATGAGGATAACATGGAAATACAAGATGTTAATAGCTAGATAGAGTGTGTAATCCTTCAGCCACCAAGTGTACTAAGGAAGAGTCACTGACTGAAGTGACTATAGGTTTGTGAAACTGAGAAGAATGGAGCTGGAGTCGTTAGGTGTGAGCAAAGCACTTCTAGAAACGCTTTTTTCAGTAAGAAAGTGAATCAGGAACCTTCCTATTTGTATAAACTCTCCAAAAACCAGAGTAGAATCAGAGTCCTAGGATGGTTTGGGTCAGAGAGACCTTAAAGATCATCTCGTTCCAACTCCCTGCCTTGGGCAGGGACACTTTGCACTAGAGCAGGTTGCTTAGAGCCCAGCCCAACCTGGCCTTAAATACCTCCAGGGAACTCAGAAAAAGCACTCCAAAAGGGAAAATAATTATACACAGACAGGACATCAGAACCATACTCAGACTGAAACAACCACAGAGGCAAAAGTTTACAGGAAAATAAAGCTCCAGGTTTCCAGCATTCATTAGCACCAAGTTTTTGTGAGCTCCCTTCCCCTTGATCCTAGCTAAAATTGGGGTTTCTAGCCTGAGAAACAGCATTGACAGGAGCTGCAGGTGCTGGCTACCTGAAGATGAGGTCTGTAGCCTGTGCTAACCAGTCACATACTCTGCTCTGTGCTGGTTTTACAGAGGACAGTAATACCTCAAGTTGTAACAGCAGCTCGGAGGGAGCAGCATAATTGATAGGCCTGAAGAGTGCAGGTAAGTAGGAGGATTGTATTTATATCCCTGGCATGAAACCCAAAGGGAACCAGGCTATTGCACACTGGCTAAAGTGCTTGAAAATTGCCACCGATTCCTTTTTGTGTCAAGTTCTTCAGAGATTTAGTTCACCCCTCCATAGAATCCCACTTAATGCCTCCACAATTCATGTTTAACCATTATCACTAGCAACCTGCTCATAAATGCTTCTTCCTTGTTAGATTCCACAACCAGGAATCAAGGGGAGATGATAGTGCTGTTTCCTAATACAAAGGAAGGAGCGACGACATTTCACAGCGCGGTCCATAAAATCCCAACTCTTCCCCACTTTTTCACCAGCCTGGTTAACAGAAGAAATTTGATATTTTTGTACCTTGAAATGACTAACCTTCTTAGGCTTAGGAGAATAAATTAAAGTTGAGCCAAAGTATGCCTCAGCTGCAGCAATGGGCAGATTGATTTGCTTTCCATCTGGGAGATTAAATTCCACTGCCAAAAAAATGGCACCAGCATAATTAGCTGTCAGTCAAGTTGCAAAGAGACAGACTATGTGGGATAATTGAAAGCCCTGCAGCTTCTCATTACATACAACAGTAGTCCTATTTGCAAATTTCCACCTTGAGGAGGTTCTCCCAACATGGTCAGGATTGTACTCATTCCTCCTGGCACATCCTTGTGAAGTGAAACAGGAGCCTTGTGCAGGGATGGATTAATTTTAAGTAACTCACTTAACCTAAGTTGGTTATAATATATTTGTCAACAGCCCCTGACAGCTCCACTAGACTTTAATTGCAAACAAATCCAAACAGCTAGAAGGAAATGATACATCTTCCACTCTGGTTACACCCAGGAGACACCTTTATAGGCATAAAAACCACCTCTTTCCCTTTGCCTTTATTTTTTTCTCCATGCACTGTCCCTCCCACTGGAATCCTCATATTCAGTAAATTGTAATTCATGATGAACCCATCAGCATGTGATATTACAAACATGTGCCTTTCATAAAATAATGAACTCTCTTTTTTCCTCTGATTTCCTGAGGTTTGAGCATGCTTCAGCTATTGCTGAGTGTACAGGAAAGTTTAGAATCATAGAAGAAAATCACAGAATGGTTTGGGTTGGAAGGGACCTGGAAGATCACCTGGTTCCAGCCCCCTGCCATGGGCAGGGACACCTTTCACTAGACCAGATTGTTCAGAACCCCATCCAGCCTGGCCTTGAGAAACAAGTAGCTCTGATGATCAGTCCAAGCCTTACTGAAGGGTGTGGAGAAAGGTGATGAGGCAGGAGGCGAAAAGTGTTCTAAAAGTAAAATATGTTACAGCTTTCATCCTAAAACTACAGGGAATACTCAATCCAGATTCTTCCTCTGACTATAATGGGAGTCAGCACTGCCTGCACTCTCCTTTTAGGGTGAGATGTAATTTCTGTCCCTCTTCCCCAGTAAACTAAGGAGAATTGGGTCCGTCACACTCGCCAAGCTCCCAGTTTTAAACAAGGCACTGTCACCACCAGCTCCTGCTGAATACCCTGGCCATCCTTCCCTCCCCAGGAGAGGGGGCAGCCGTGCCCTGTCTCACAGCTGGGCGTAACCTGATCACATCTACAATGATGTGATTTATACCAAGGTCCCGAGCGGGGAGGGATGGGGGAGGTTTCGGGGTCTTCATCTGCTTTTGGCGGCTTCAAAGTTCTCCAGCCCAGGAAAGTTACTGGTTCCCACAGAAGAGGGAGCCAGTGTCACACCTCCCACATCGCTGTGAAACCTCCGAGCTAATAAAGCCCGGACTAATGCACTAATAACTCTTCTTAAACCAGAGCTTTCATTATAAATGTAATTTATGTTCACCTTTAAGAGCACCACAAACCTGAGCCCTCTCACAGGCACAGATTTGCCCCTTGCCTCCCTGCAGCACTTCCTCAACACCGGGACGCACTGGTGTGAACTGGGAGCCAAACTGGGACCAGAGCAGGTGGTTCATAAAAGGAGTAAAGCCAAAGTAATGAGCTTGCTGCTGTGATGTGGGAGAAGACTGGGTTGGCACAACAGAGCAAGACAGAAACTGCAGAAAATGGTGTGAAACTATTCCTGATTATTCAGGCTCCATCAGAAATATAAAGACGCCGATCTACTCCTATGTCTAGAGGGAGAGAGTCAGGATTTAGCACACAGACAGGTCTCATGCTGGCTTATCCTCTTGTATGTTAGGAATGGGAAAATTGCCCCTCTTGTCTCTGCACAATGGCCCTTTATGATTTATTAGACAGTCCTCTTTTTTTGCCTCAATTACTCACTTCAAAAGAGGGTGGAAATGGGACATTCCTAGCCCTAATACTGAATGCATGTAGTCAATAAAAAAGAAAAAACACTGAAAAATGTTTAAAGGGAGGGTGCTTAAGTTATTGCAGCCCTTGGGAGCATTAATGTATGTGCCAACAAGTTACTGTATGTGGCTTTAACATGCTTATTTATTCTGCTGTGCAATAAAACTCTCTCTTAAATAGTGCCAAAACCTGTTTGCCATGGCAACCCCTCATCACACGTGTTCCAGTAGTACTTACAAGCACCTTCTTAAAGAGAAATACACAGCAGGATGAATGTCTTGTGACCTTCAGGGCATTTTACAAAGTTTTAAGCACCCAAGTAAATATTACTTTGGACTGAAATATTTATTCCCGGTTTGGGTTTTTGGTTTTTTTTGTTTTTGTTTTTTTTTTCTTTTTGAGCAACATTAAGCAGTGAAGCAAAGCTTGTTCCTTGCTCACTTCTCTCCAAGTGGAGCTCTAATGACTTGGACAAAGCACAGAGCCTGGTTTTTACCTGGCAGGGCTCAGGTGTTGCCAGTTGGCTGGGGAAGCATGGTAGGGATCAGCTGATCTTCTATAGTTTCAAGTGCACTGCAGCTGTTCCTGGTGTAATTAGACATCCTTTGTACTGTCAGGAGAAAATAGATGTTTTCCCTCCTCCCATCCACACAAATGTTTGCTCAGTGCAGCCACTGGCCTGGAATCCAAGCATGCACATGTCCGTAATAAAGCCACCAACACTGGTGTTACACTTCCAGTCCTGCAAGTGCCCAGGAAAGGGGTCAGTCCTGCTTTCTTTTACCACTGCTTAATTTACTGCTGTGCCTTAACAAAACTGGCAAGGCCAGCTCATTTCCCACACCTCTGGGCAACACATCCATGGAGCACTGCAGGAAACTGCATGGAGTAGGTCTGGGTTATGCTGCTAAGCCCTCCTCCCACGACAGGAGGCTGCAGTGTGGGAATCTCTGTAGGAAACCAGGTTCCTTGGAGGGCTGCCCTGTTCTCTGTCCAGCCATCATCTCACAGCACTAAACAGAGGAGGCTCCTCCTCCTTTCCAGATACAAATTCCCAGCGACTCAACAAGCAAAACCTGATTGATAGTGGCCTTTTTTATCATCATTGGCTGTTTGTCCTGTTGTCACAAGCAGGACCAGTGGGAGGAGCAGCCAGGCAGGTTCTGCCCAGGGGGCTTCCCCCAGGAAGGCTTAATTGCCAGAAGTTGCCCTATCTGCCCTCTCTTCCTTCTCTTTGTGGGGTTCCCACTCCTTTCCTTCCCTTTTCATTTCAAAGAGCATCATTTAATATTTCCCAGTCCCACCACAGGACTGTACAGGAGGACGAAGCACCTTCATTCCCCAGGTCCGGAGTGGGGGCTGGCTCAGCGAGCTCAGGTGGCAGAGCCCATCAGCAATGGCTGGTGGGACCTCCTGAGAAGCCACTCCCCAACAGCCACAAGGACCCCCTGCATAAGAGCACATCCTGAAAAGCCCCCACAGCCCCCAAGAAGGATTCACAGTGCCCTCCATCCTGGATATGGTACTGCCCAGGTGTGAGTTCATGGGGCATCCCTGAGGGCATGTTCACTTCACTGAATTCTGCTAATCAGAATGCTAGGGGGGGCGGAAATAAGAGATATTCTAGTCCTATGGCATCATGTAGAACCAGAGAATGTTTTATGTTTGAAAAAATAATATAAGGTGAAGCAGTCCAACCATTAACCTAACACTGCCAAGCCCAGCACTAAATATCATGACTTTTTGCACAGTGAAGTTCAGATTAATCTTTACAGAAAAAAAAAAAAAAATCCATGAGCATTATCAGCCTCTCCTCCATGCACTTTCCTCAGAGCTGACAAACCTTTCCCACCTAAATTCCCTGTCCCAGGCCCTGCTGCAGACTGTGGAGGGAAAGGACTGGGTCCAGCAAGGCACAGGAACATTACCAGATAAGGCTGCACAGACATTCCTCCTTGTAGCCAGCTCCAGGGAAATGTTCCCTCCAGTACCCGGGAAAGAAATCCTAGAAAGCACCAGAAAACAGTTGTTTTAAAAATAAATAGATATATATAAAGCAAGAAAAGAAAACAGTGTATTCTTAATGCTCCATTATTAACGGTGCTCAGGAAGGGATTTTCTGCTTTGCTGGAGCATGTAACAGGCTTAAATAAGAATCCCTATCAGAATATAATTTTGTAATTATGCAGATAAAATTTTGGTCTTGCAATGACAACATAAACACTCACAAGCTGCATTGTTTACACATTTCTGTAAATGGCAGGGATGTCTCTCAGGTTGCATTTCCATGAAGACCACAAGCGTGTCACCCTGACAAACCACAAATCATTTAAGAGTCCAGGCATTTAATAGTGTTGCCCTGTTGGTTTTAGTGAGGCTTGCAGCTACTGGCTCCTGGCAGGGTTCCTGAAGTAGTTGTGCCAGGCAGACAGCTGATTTCCGACCCCTATGTTATTAATTAACCATTTCAGCACCAACTCAGGTGCATCCTTTAATGCTCAGTGAAGCCTCTAGAGAGCCAACCATCCTGAGGGCTGTTTTGAAATGTCTCAGTTTTACTCTTCATTTCCCAAAACAACAATACTACATCTAGAAAGAAATAAATCATAGAATGGTTTGGGTTGGAAAGGACCTTAAAGATAACCCATTCCACACCCTGCCATGGGCAGGGACGCTTTCCACCATCCCAGGTTTCTCCAAGCCCTGTCCAACCTGGCCTTGAACACTTCCAGGGATGGGGCAGCCACAGCTTCTCTGCCAGGGCCTCCCCACCCTCATGCTGAGGATATACCCTCTTTTTCTTCTTCTTAATTTTCTCAGTGACTAACACAGAATATAAACACAGCACTTGCACGCCTGCAGCTGTGAGAGGACATAACTCAAAAATTCCAAACGGACAGAAATGAAGTCTAACAGCTCTATACAGTAAGTGATTCCTTCTGGTAAACTGTGACCCACTTCTATGCTATCACAGCAAATATGCATTTTACTGCTCTGGCAGTGGGATCGATCCCTTCCACAGTAAGTGTTTAAACAGATACATGCTTTGCTGGAGAACTGGTTTTGGATCAACTCCATGAGAACTCAAATTTGTGCTGAAATGTCTAATTATGAACACTTCTGTCATGTCTTACAGCTTCCTAAATCCCAACTGGAAAATATCTTTATTTTATACTGGTGTCATCGGTTTAGACAAACATATAAAGTTCCATTTATTGAGCTGCAGTTTTGCAGTGCATTTGCAAAATTCAGAAAATATGTTAATGTGTGATTCCTCCAAAAGGCAGGCACAGAAAACACACACTGATCTACTTGTGCATGTGTTTACAATTATTTCTGTACATTACTGTGTCCAAATAGAAAAAATTCCAGGCTAGTGTGGATATGTTTAGTTTTACCCCAGTGTCCATAAATGCATGAGAAATCTCTGCTGCCTAGAGACTTCTGAAAGTCTCATTCTAGCTGGAATCAAATATCAGGAATGATACCTATTACTGCATCCCCCTTGCCTATCCCATTATAACTTGGAGGCATCACAATATTCTGTGTCATTACATAGTGCTGGAGGCATGAAAATTCTCCAGGCTGATTAGCATCTTAGAATTTCTCACAGGAGCACCTAATCCATTGGAAAGGACTGTTGGGTCTCAGCTGATCATTCATTTGTCTCATTGAAACACTATGACTCCGTTTTAAGAGCTCTTTTATAGACTCGTATAAAGGAGAAAGTGAACTTTTTAACATGTTTGCACTTCACTAAGTCAATACACATAAAAAGAAGTACAACTGGGGTTCCTACATGGATATACAGCCCAGAAGTGTTAAGCTGGTAAAGAGATACATCTACTAGCTAGGCAAGAGATTAACTTTATTTATTTCCTTTCCTTTAATTTGCTAACTTCTTCCTAGAGATGCAAGGAACACTCAGGAATGTGACAGCAGGATGAGTCAGATCCCAGACTCCCCAGACAGATGTTTTACCCAGTACATTCGTATGTGAATTTTTTTCCCTTAAGTCATTTTTTTGGAATAATCTGTGTTACGCTGTGGATTGTTTTGCTGTTGCTTTTCTGTCCCTTGAATGCCAAATCCAAAAGCAGGGCAGGATTCCCAGAGCAGTGTCACTCCTGTCTCTACAGAACCTCACATACAGCTCAACACACAGTCTCTGTCCCAGCAGACCACTCTGGGAGCACTTTGCCCAGTTACCTGACAGGGGGATCACGGGGCAGTGGTGAGGATTAAGGGTCTGTTTCTCCTGCACAAAAGCCTGGTGCACTTGTCCATCCTGCTGCCTAAATATCTAACAACAGTTTATAAAGCTTGGTGGGGTGTTTGACCATCCCAATTTACTGGGAGCATCTCCTTCTCCCCAGTATCCCTGGCTGTTGTCCAGATCATTCCCACACCAACACAGAGGTCTGAGTCATGCAAGAGAGAAGATCAAGTTCCCTGCAATGGTAGTGTTGGAGGCACTTGCCCCCCTCTCTGATGCCTGTGAGATGTCAAGAGAAAGACTTAGAGGAAACAAGACAAAGAATTTCAGCAGCTGCAAGATGCAGCAAACAAAAGAGACATGTTTTTTTAAATGGAAACCATCAGTACCAATACAGTTGTCTCCTGAGCTTTGCCCAAGTGAATTTTTTATTAAGCTCTGTAAAAGCTTCCAAATCTGAAACTCTAAAAACTTCTTTTTTTCTGCTTAAAATGAAATTTAAAGTGGCAAGTTTTATTAAAAACTAATGTTAAAGCAAGAGCATAGCCAAGAGAATCACTGAGATGAATGATGTTATCAATTATCATTTAAACATCTACATCTTCAATAGTCATCCAGAACCTGTCAGAAGGAAGACAATCAGGATCTCCCAGCCAGATGGCTGAAAGAGCAGCAGCCAGCCTTTCCCATGGAAATGGACAACTGCCTCCTTCATAGTCTAACTTGCAAAGAGTTCACATCTCTGACAAAGTTTAAAGAAAAATGTTTGATCCTAAATTAATGACATTGCTGTAGCACCATTGATTCCTCAGTTTGCAAGAACCTGAGTGGCACACAGGAAAGTACCAGAAGAAAGTGTGAAAAAAGAAACGAAACTAAGCAAACAGAGATTCAGACAGCCCATTATATTCAGAAAAGAAGAACCCTCACATCAGCAATGCAATCAAAGTGAAAGTTGCAAGTTGTCGTGGATGGTGTTTCAGTTAAAGCCTTTCCAGGTTGGGGGTGAGATCTTTTTGTTTTCCTGAAAAGTACACACAATAGCCCAAACCCTCTGAAGAGTGGTGAAATTCCCAGCCGTTGCCAAGCATCATCTTTTCCTAAAAATACTGTTCTAGGCTGTTATTTGACCAAAAAGCTGAGAACATTTAAACCAGAATGAACCACAGGCTAGAGACAACGCTTATTAGAAACAGCCTCAAATTATATGTATAGTTGGATACTGTGATCTGGAAGTTATATAACAATAATTCTTCTTGGAAGATAATCTTCCTGGAAACAAGGGCAGAAATTTATGCTGCCCTCTCCTTTCTGACACTGCATTGAGAAATACCCTGGCAATTCATGGTTTATTACCATGGAATCAAAGTTTAAGGGAGGAGATCTGTCAGGACAAGCAGACCTGTAGCTGCTGGATCAAGATAAATACATACAAAAGAGAGAAAGTGTTCACAGCTCAGTCTAAATGTGAGGGAACCCAACTCTTTGCCCAGCTCCACAGGTTTAATGCAAGTAACTTACTGGAATAGCCATAACTGTATTAAGGGCATAAGTGCTGCTTAAAATAACCCAGAGAATTAGGCATTCTTACTTGGATAAATCTGGAGCTTCATGATGGCAGCATTTCCCTTTATAAAATAGGGCTGTAAACCAACTGGGACTCACCAAACCCACTGTGCTCTGCCAACAACAGACAAGATTTCCGGTCCCAGGCCAATTTGCTGTGGAGGGTTAGGGATGAGCAGGGCTGGGCCCCAGGAGCTGGGTGACAGACATAGTGAGAGCAACCCTAACCAGCCCCCAGAGCATGTTCAAGCACACCAACATCAGCTGTCAGATATAAAAAGGGGCTGAGAGCACTGGCATCCAGAGTATTTTCTCCAAGTCTACACCAAGATATAGTCTTGAAGGGAAATCTCGATTTATGTTTCTTTATACTCCATAATCAACCTCATGGCCCAGGAATTGAGGGAATCTTGAAATAATTGCAAGCTTCTTATATAACTAGGGAATTTGTTTTTCATTCCCACCCTCCAACAAAGTTTTCGACTCTTCTGCTTCTGCATGATCCCACAACAACAGGCTTCATTAATTTTGATCCCAAAAGGATGTGAAGAACAAAAGGACATCAAGGTCCTTGGGTGCATGAATTCAGGACAGCAAGCCATAGAGTGTTTCTATTGTTCCCCTGATTCCCAAAATTCTCTGAAAGACCTGGTGGAGCTTATGTTATGATGGGCAATTTGACAACAATCTGAAATATGTCCTATCCAAAACACAGTCTGTGACACAAGTGGTCTAGGCAGCAAATACAATGCTTGCCCATGTGTTATGATTCTATGTGGAGTAACATAAAATGAGATTTCGAAATGCTTTACAGTTTAACTTCATTACCCCCCTCAGTGCCTCGTTAACTAGGTCTAATTTTAATCAGCCATCAGTCCTAATTGAGCAGAGTTCTCTTCCAAGGGATGGTGGGAATGACATCACTGCCCCATCACATTTATTCAGGGCACAGCATTCCTGGAGTGCTTGTCATTCTACAGGCTTTGTTTCAGAAACCAGGAGCAGTATGATTTTACCCAGCCCCGGCAAGAATGGAGATCCATTTAATCATAATTCTCACAAGAGGACTGTTGGAGATCCAAGTTTCTAAGTAAAATCACCATGACTGCTCCCATCTCACAAAAAGCCATCCCAAGGACAGATTTTGGGGCAAAATGCTCAGGCCTTTCAGTATTGGGGCTGTTGATTGAAAGATCTCTAATTTTCATTAGCTCTAAGAGGTAAGTTTTTCAAGCAGCTCCTTACTTTTTTACTCCTTTATTAAGACAACCTATTTCTTTTAATTAAGAAGCCAGTGGCTTTCTGAGAAATAAACAAAAGGGAGGGAGACCCCCAGCCAAGTGAACAGGATCCACTCTCTGATATGCAGTTTGTGCATGGTTAATGGATGTTGGCCATTAATATTTCTTACCCTTTTGTCTGTGTTCTCTGTAATAGAAACCCCTGTCTAGACTGAGTGGCTACTACAAGTAATCCCAGTAATATCCAATAAAATCACTCTGAAATGTGATAGCTATAGTTATCAAGGAGCAGCAGGATTAACTTGATTGATTGAACAATGGACTTCTGGTTTTTAACATGATCTATATGTATCCCAAAAAAAAATTCAAAAATATACATAAGGTTGTAAAACTTTCAATGCTGGGCAACTTATCATAGTCTGTAAGTGTACTGACACACCCTGAAAGGAGAGGGATTAGTACTGCTCCAAAATTAAAGGATAAATGGCAATGGTCATAAAGAAATACTCACTTAACCAACTTGTGCAAGGACAGGACACACCACCTTCTCATTGACAGCCAGCAAACAAAAACATAGATACTCAATCTTTGCTTGAAAGTCCTCTGCTGAAAATACTGCAAAAGTCTTCATTTGTGATCCAAGTCTGGCCATGAGAAACACCTGTTTTTCCTAGAGTGGCCTCTGAAGTGTCTCAATAAATACATCTTTCATTGAACAAGGAGAATCAGGTTCTTCCAGGAGGTATGAGAGCCCGTGGAATGCATTTGCTGAATTTACACAAGTAGCAAAATGTCTAAGCTCAGGTATAGAGCACCATCCACTTCTATTATGAGCCCAAGGTGGCTTTCCTGCTCACCCAGGTCTGCAACTCTGCATCCAATACCTTTGCTTTGAGCTTGGTTAGTTTATGGTGGGTATGTCTGATCTTTCTGAAGACTGAATGACACCAGTGGATAATTAATTAGCCAGAGGTACCCAGAACCAGAACTCCTGCACTCATTTCCAGCTCTGCTCACAGTCCTCTTTTTAAATTTGTTCAAAACCTTGACTTCTTTGCATGGGCTGGTATGAGTCTGGAAAAGAGAAAAATGTTCCTGTCTAGTACAGAAAAGAGAACACTCAATAAATAAATGCATGCTTAAGTTGAAGATGAATTACTTCTCAAATTAGAAAAGTAACAACCTTTAGGAAAGTTGCTCAATAAATCAGTTTAATCTAAGGAATCCCACCTAAAGAACCACATTTTATTTCCAGAGTTCATAATCAGTTTCCAGGAAACTGAAGGGGAACTATCTTGAGTTTGCAGCAGTACACAGCTGTAGAAAGGCAACAGTATTGACACCAGGAATTTTAGTGAGGCACAATCTCCTAGGAATAGGTTTTGAATGACCTGGCAGTGAGAGGGGTTTTTTTGCCCATTTGTGGTATACCAATAAACAACATGTCTGCAAAGGAATAGAAAGCTACTAACCTTAACAAATCCCTCTGATGTTCAGGTTATTTCTGACGTGCAATGACACAAAACATTCAGGCACTGTCTCACACTGCAGCAAAAAGGCAAGCTTCCTTCCCCAGACCTCTGCCTTCCCTTTATAATGCACCTGTGGATCACATTTCCCTTGGTTCCTGCATTAAAATGGCTGAACAGGGGGGTCGAGTTTGTTCGAAAAAAACAATTAAAGGAGCTCTCCCTATACTGCCAATTGTTAAGTAGCTCAGCCTTGCTCACCTGGGACTGGTGTGCTGCAGCAGGGCTGCTTGTTCCCTTTGTTCCTGCAAGTAATCCAATTTGAGGAAGGCAGGGAAGAGAATTCCAACCAAAAGTCCTCCATTCACTATTAATTTCTGTTTTTCTGATGGAGGCATTTTTGTTGGTGCAATCTGGGGCTGTACCCACTTCCCAACTTTGCTCAAATTCCCACCAAATACAACATTTAAAATGAGTAAGAGATGAATACTTTCAGTCACTTCCCATCCACCAGCCACTACGGATCTCTGACAGTTTCTTAGAGGAGGATGTGGTCCATGTCTAGCAAAACATGGTTAAAGAGCTCCCTTTGCTGACCTGACATTGAACCTTTCCCTGGGCTGTTCTCAGTGCAGGAAAATATTTATTTTATTACAGCCCTGCAGAACTCATCCCAGTCCAGGCATTCAGATTAAGACCAAATGTGTTGAGCTTGCATTAGGTGAAGTTATGAGATCTGTACTTAGGATTTTATCTTTTTTGCTGGTGGTGCTGAAAGGGCACAAAATAAAAGAATTGCAATAATAACAGTGCTCATGGCTGCGTGCGGGTTCTGCTGGGGACTTCATAAAGGGGATAGCCCTACCCTGTGTCAAATGTTGTTTTCAAAGTCTTATGTAACACAAGCCTCCCTGAATCCTAAGAAATTCCTTTTACAAGGAAATTCACGAGGCTCTCCTGGCTGGCTGAGCAACATCAAGCCCTCGAGTCTCAGCTTACGTCAGCTCCCTGCCCATCACAGACATCTCCAGGCCCAGCTTAGCAGCACCACCAACCACCCCAACACCGGCAGGGAGATGGAGGGAGGAACCCCTCCCCAGCCAAAATGGAAAGGTGTCAAGGTGGGGAGAGGTCACAGGGCACACGTGTCTCTAGGCATAACCCAAATCTGATCCTGGGAATCCTGCAACATGAGAGAAGGGACCATCTGACCTGCACTGAGACCTAACTCAGGGGTGTACATGCAGACACCAATGAGCCACACTCATTTATTTCTGATTTTCACTATATTAATAGCTATTTCAACAGCAGTGAGAGAATTGAAATCTCGTGGGGTTAGACATTGATGAAACCATTAAGGAGTTTTCTCACCGAAATTTCTAAGTAATCCATGTTCTCATAGTAACAGCAAAATCCCTGTTTAAAATATAATTGCAAATATCCTGTTTCTTTTTATTGCTGAGTTGATATATCAGACCTGGGATATGAGATATATGATATTTCCATTACAACCATAATGTCTCCTTGGGACCTATGTGGTGTCGCTGTGTATTACCAGACTTCAAGAATGATCCTGAATACAAGGATTTTATTTACTAAAATATCACGTATACCAGTTCCTGATCCATCTATTTTAATACAAAGAAAATGAAAACTAATGAGAAATAAATGCTAATTCCAGTATTTTAAAGCCCAAGTGTAAATTTCCACCTTTAGAAAACGTGGTAGGGAAAAAGAGAGGAGGGGGGGAAAGTGTGAAATCATAAGCTCTTTTATCTGATCACAAGAGAAATGCCAAATTAATAGCATGAGGGTTTATTAGTGTCTCTGGGCTTGTTTCTGAGATTGTGTGAAAGGAGCTTTTATAAAGGAGGCTTTATTTGAGGATGCCCCCCAGTTCTCACACGATTTTCCAGAAGTGTAACAATAGATCACTAATACAGAAACTGAGATCTGCCACAGTATTATCTGTCCATCTATTTGAAAGCAGCTTGAGAGGCAAGGAAGGGTGGTGAGGTGCAGATGTTATCAATTAGCCAAAGAAGTTAACAAAACAACTTCAAACCGCAACAGTTGTTCCAGCTGAGAAGGCTGAGGTTTGAAGTGGGTATTGGGCTGTTGCTGTGTGCTCACTGCTTTTGTATGTGCTGATAGGAAGCCAGTCAGACCACAGCTGTGAAATCCCAGCTTTGGAAACCAGATCCTCACTTTCAAATCTGAGGGGCAGCAGACAAGGCTTGTGTTGCACAGGATGCACAGTCCTAAGGTAAAAATCACAGCTAAAACACAGCAGGGCTTGTAAAATGGTTATTGATGAACAAAATGAGAGAGAGAGAAAAGTAAACCCACTTCTGTCATAGCAGAAGCAGCAGTGACATGAAGGTTATGTAAATTGCTAATAAAAAAAATTCCTTCAAATCATGACATGTAGGCAAATGTGGATAAGGATGACCAAGTCTAGGAATAAGGAGAAAGTGTGCTTGTTTTATGCCCTGAAACACCACCAAGTGAGGTGCAGTTGCACTAAGGACACAGATATTTGCAAACACTGCTTCATCTCTGGACCATGCTGAACCCTCGGCACCATCTACTGATCACCTGCTAGAGTGTCTGAACTCTGGCAGAAGGAAAATCAGGGATTTGTATTTCCTACTGACAAAAAATAGCAGATGTCCAGAGCACAGGAGAGCCTAGAACCCTCCTTCCCTAGGGCAGGACTCCCAGCCTGTGTCTTTCTATGGGTTATTTAATGCAGTTTGTGGCCATCCCAGCAGGCCCATTACCCCCAAGCAAAAGTGGTGCTGAAATCCAGCCTGCAGATGCTCCCAGCTGCACCAAAGGCGCTGCAGGTTCCAGAGCAGCCTGAGGACACTGCAGGATAGAAGGGCAGTGGTTAAAGCCCATTGGAACAGGCAGTGGTGCTTTCTGTGGAGCTTCCATGGCCTGAGCAGAAGCTGCTCATCACCTCTGCAAGTAACATTCACCCAGACTGTGTTTCTAGACCTACTTCTGCAAAAGTCAAAGCAGAGTCTAACAAAAAAGTAAGCTCAAGATAAATACAGCTTGCCTGCAAAGTCACAATGTCTTGATTATGACAAGCCCCCTGGGGATGTCCTCGGCCCAAAATCTTGGGTGGGAGACAAACACATGGTGGTGTTTAGCCAACAAGGCTCTGTGGTGACAAGACCAAATGCAGAGCTAACCAGGGAGAGAGAACCAGGGTTACAGGGTTGGAAGCAATAGGAGGCCAGAGCAACCAAGGGTAGCTGAGTAATTGATCTTACAACAGTTAATTAAAAAATCAGTGTGATTCAGAAGAGTGCAGCCAGAGGTTTATAAGGCAGTGTGCTGCGGAGGGTGTGTGTTGGCATGGTTTAAAAGAAATACCAGCAAGAAATACAACATTCTCTGATCCTGAAGTGACAAGAGAGAAACAATAAAAAGTTGCTGTACCTGCAGTTTGTCAATGAGCTCTACAAATGGGGGTGAAATACTTCGTTTCATTGCCTTGGAGCACAGAGCCATCCCCTTGTTTCCATGAGTCCTGCATGCAATGGCCACCAGCCCAGAGCTGCAGCCACCCCTGGGGCGTCGCTGGGGCTGCATCTGCCTTGTCTGAGTCAAACACTGAGTTAACTGGCAAGTGGCTGCACCAGCAGACAAGCCATTTGAGTGAGGTCTGAGCACGCAGCCGTGGCATCTGGTGCACCAGTCCTTGCAGAAAAACGGGCTGAGAGAGGCCTCCTGGGTCACCCAGCCTTGTCTCCTGCTATCACAGGCACTGTGTTGTATAATCCCCTTCATAAACAGCAGCAGCTGTGGGAGAAAGGCCTGGAATGGCTGAGGATGCTGAAAGTGAGGTGTGACAGGGTCCTGAGTCAGGGGGATTGGGAGTATGTGAGGAATGCAGCTATGTGCTGTTCAGAGGAGCAACACAGAATTTTATTAACGGAGCTGGAAAGTCATGTATCCAGGGAAACACCCAAGGCCTTAATTATGCCAGAGAGGCATCAGGGTAATGCAGTACTTTCTACTTCTGGCCTTGAGTTCAGAGAATTATTTTCTTCTGTTTCAACATTTGGTTGAGCACAACATGCCAGCAGGAGAGGAAAAAAAAACTGGTTTCCATTCCTGTGAGTAGTGTCTGGTTTAAATCATGAGAGAAGGAGACTTCTAATGAGGCTGATTCATATAATGATGTATTTTACAAGCTATTCTTAGCAGATTCACTGCAATATGTCATTCTTTATGTACCAAGAGAGATATATGAGCACATGAGCTTACGAAGGGTGGGGAAGTCTCTGAATAACTGGCCAGTTTTGCACCTCATGTGCTGGAGAAGGGGAAGTTCACACAGACTCTTGCTTCCAAACCCTTCAGACCTCAGGTCAGCTGTGAACTCCACTCCAATAAATCCCAACATTACAAGACTCGTGTCTTAAAACTTATTTCCAAGGAAGTGTCTCATTTTATTGCAACACGAATAGGAGACTCTAAGGTAATATTTACTTTGGTTTATATTTCATAAAAAAAGAAGACTGTAATTTCATGGAGGCTCTAACAGAAATTCCTCTTTCCATCCAAGCGGAAGAAATCATGTTCAGGACCCTTTCCCAAGGGCTCAAGGAAAGCACATTAACATGGCAACTCCCACTTTGCTGTATTTGTGAGTTACCCTTGCAGGAGGATGAGGCTGGAATTGAGGCAAGCTATAAGTGGACTAACAGGCCAAAGCCTGTGACATTAAGGGGTAGGCAAAGCTGCTGAGAGGATAATCCCAAAGATGCAGCTCTCCAGCTGATGAAAATAAGAAGAGCCAGATAATTATTGAGAGTGATTCTTGCCTAGACAGAAGGTAATCACAGGGGCTGTAAGCACAAGGGTGCAGTGCTTACTCCAGCTCTGCCTGTCACCCCTGCCACTGCTGACCTTCCCAGCACTGTGCTTTAAGAGGCTAGAGGAGGGGCTGAGGCCTTTTTAATGAACTGAAAGGATGAGCAGGAGGCCTGTCCAGACCAGCAGCGGGAAGAGAAAAGACACGTGCAGCAAGCCCCACGCACGGGGAGGCAGAGCACGGGGGAAGCAGAGCTGCAGCCTGTGCACACGCAGGAGCCACTGGAGCACAGCTGGCCCCAGGAACCCTCCACACTGAGCCTGAAGGAGCTCTGGCCAGCTGGGACAGTGCCACTGCCACAGCCAGTGCCCAGCCCTTCCCCACGCCCGCCTTGGGACCCCAGGACGCTCGGACAGGTGAGTGGCTCCTGCCCTGGGCCTTGCCAGCTCTCGGGTGTGCCCTGGCCAGGGGCCCTGCTCCAGCCTTTCCCCCAGAGCCCAGGGAGCAGCCTGAGTTCTGGCAGGGGGAGCTGGCTCTGTCACCTCCCTGGGCTGCCAATGGACCTCCTCTTTCTGGCCCGAGGGGCCACCAGAGAGTGATCCAGGCTGCTGCCAACTCCGTCTGCCGGGGAACGAGGGACCCAGCGTGGAGCCCAGGCCCAGATCATAGCTGTGCTCTGCTGCTCGCCTGCAGAGCAGAGAGCCCAGGATCATAGCTGTGCTCTGCTGCTCGCCTGCAGACCAGCCCTCCTCGATTTCTCAGGGCAGGCTGCCCTTACTTACTAATTTTCTTAATTTTTTTGTGGCCCCATCGATGACTTTGTCATAACACCAGAGTCAGCCACCAGCTGCTGCCTATTCCCACGGTATAACCTGCCCCTTCACTGTCTTTCCTTGAATGTAATACGTGGTCCATTTGTGTCTGGTACTTTCTCTTGTTTCTGCAATTGAAACTTTATCTGTTCGTGGAGTGCCCGAAATTCTGCAGAGACACTTGGCCTGAATACTCATTTCATTGCTGAAAGCCAATACGGCTTTAACAGATGCAGTAAAATTGTGAGAATCTAAAGTTCACTTTTCTGCTTTAACTGCCCCAGATAAAAGAAGTCCACTCCACACAGCCGAATGCCTCTCTTGTGTGCTGGCACATGAGCTTTAAAGGTGTTCTGGCAGTTTTCAGTCCTCTGTGCTGCCAGAGTACTTTTGTCCAGACCCTCAGCTGGAGGAGATGGATGCAGCTATGCTGCAGCCAGCAGAGCTATGCTGATTTATACCCCCAGGCGTACTTTTTTTATGTGTACATATCCTTAGAAAGTAATCACCAGGCTCCCTCAAGCTGATTCCTCATGACTTGCAACTGCAATTTCAAAGCAGTGCTGTTCCTGAAGCCTGGGTACCCCTCCCACACTGCGCAGGAATCTGTCCAAGGCGTGAAGGAGCCCGGACCCTCACCAGTGGCCAATTCCCAGCCTCTACACAAAGTATCCTTCATCCTTAGACATTGCTTGACTGTATAATTATTGTATTGCCTTGCACAATTTCAAACAACATTTCATGACACAAAAACCTCCAGACCAAGCTGTCAAATTATTTGAGTTGCAATAATTAAAAAAATACAAAATCTGTAGTTTCTTCACCTCAGGGAAATGAAACCAGAATGAGCCAGAGCTTTAGCACTGCACACCGTGTCTATACCCCACGTCTTTAGATTCTCTTTCAATATCATTTCTGCCATGTGAGTTAGACCAGTGCAGACCAGTTCCCCTCTGCGTTTGCAGCAGCCAAACACCCTGTGGAGATGTTAGGCTCTGTTTAGTGTACAGAACTCCCAGCCCTGAGTTACAGGGCTATCTCCATCCAGCAGTACAGCCCCTCTGTTCTCTGCCGACCTTGCAGGTTTGTCACCATTTGAAAACAATTATTTTCCCCTGACTTGGCATTTTTGGCTCCTTCCCAACTCCTTGCAGGCACTTTGAGATTTATAGTTAGAGCTCCTCAAAGGAACAGTTATCTTGAAAGTTGAAATTATATCCAAAATGCTAAAACCTATCTTTCAGCTGAGTGCGGTTTTCCCTGCCAGAATTCCTTCATATGGATCTAGCCAATCCATTTTCCTGCAATGTAGGGGTTGCAGGAATACCTAAGGGCTGGGGCAGAGGGAAGGTTGTGCTGTCTCTTACCACCAGGGACTTGACAATAGCAGTACAATTTACTTCCCTCCTGAAATGCTTTACATTGTGGACAAATGCGAATCAGATCTTCTCACTGAACAATTCTGTATGAAGAATGTAGAATAAAGTAATTTAGCTGGTAAGTAAAGGTAATACATGTTTTTAATGCTCACAAGAGAAGGAGAGAGGAAGACCCAAGAATTATGACCAGACCCAGGTACCACTGAAGCCTTTAATTCCCAAAGAAGGAGACACTGGAACACAAAGATCCCAACCCTGGCAGCCTGTCTTCCACCACGCACCATGGGACTGCTTTGCCAATGGGAACACAGGGATTGGGAGCTCAGCATAAAATTACCTCAGCTCTACCTGTCCTCCACACTGTAATCAGGATCTTGGCATTCTTGAATGCTGTATGGTGTTAAAAATGATTGGGTGTAGCCCAATGGACATCTGTATCCCAACTTCCCTGGCTAGTGTTTAGCTGTAGGAAAGCCCAAGCAAGCCTCTAATTTTGAATAGGGGGAACTGTTTGTGTAGCAAAGGTGAAATTCCAGACTTGGAATTGGTGCCATCTGCCTAGCCAAAACTTTCCAGGCCTTGGTTTCAAAGGTGACTATTTGATAGATAAATACAGAAATAAAATTATGTCAGTGTTTATCTTGCAGTCACCTCTTACTCAGTGTAGTCAAGACATCTTTGAATCACTCCTCACAAACACACTAGCAACAACAACAATAACAAAACTACGAAAAAAAATTCCATGTTTCTGGTGTACAGAACTTCTTTCCTGAGGTAAGGCCTCTAGCCCTTCATGCTGTTCTCAGTTTTTATAGCTGTGGAAGGAAAGATGTTAAGCAAGATTTGGAATATGTGCTTTGATCACTAGTTATGTCATACAGTAGAACGTGCCAAGTGGAACTTTCTACAGCCTTCTAAGAAACACCCTTGCAGAGATCCCAGAAAGACCTGGACCTCAGCCTGGCACATTTCAGACTTGCTGATTTCTGAAGTCAAAAAAAAATAAAAAGAAGCAATGCTGCTGGTAGCACTTTTGGATGTTTTTGATACCCAGCCTTGTCACATAGTTTGTTCAGGTTGCAGTCAGCTGGATGGCCTTGGTCAGGACTCCCAGTGAGGCTCCTCCTCAGTTTCTGCCCCCTGTTATGACCCACTCATTTAACGGGAGGCAAATATTTCAGTCATGCTCCAAGTCTGGTTTCTGCAGTTGCAATATCTTCCTGAAATGTTGGCTTTCACCTGCTTGTTAATAAAACATGCAGGTGACTGTGGTAAAAGGAAGTGAACCCACGCACATTTCCACTGCCAGTGAAATGTCAGCAATTTTTGGTAATGACTTTAGCACAAAACAGATGAACTGAATGGTCAGTGTGATTTGGGTGGTTGTGACAGTGAGGGTCATGCAAGGTCTGGAATAGAAATGGTACTTGACCAAAGAGGGTAACAGGAAAGAGAATAAAGGAAATAAATTAATATCCACAGTGGGTTTAAAAAGGATTTTCAAGGCTCTGCCATTGGATGAGTTTATTCGTTTGCAATTAAATTTTCTCTCTCCATTAACAAAAATATAACATCCTTGTAGCTGTTACAGAAAAAAGACATGTATCAAGCTCACCTTTAAACAGGTATTTAACAGTCTATATTACATTATAACAGGTGGCCACAAGGAGGAAAGCTGGGACTACTGAACTGTAACCTTCATGCTGCTCTACAGCTGTCAGGGGAACGTGATCTGGGAGAATACTCACTTAGGAAAATTGGTCAGAGATAGGGGCTGATATAAGTCAACACCTCTGCCTTCTGCAGGGCACTCAGACGTACCCAAGCAGGTACATCAAATGGAGCTGAGCTTGCCTGTTTTAAAAAAAAAAGCTTCCTACTCATATTTGGCCATACTTCATGCTGGGAAATAATTCCTATCATTCCTTCTGGTTATTTCTCCACACATCAATGCCCAAAGGATCTCCCTGGAAAGCATTCCTCACAGGGAGTGCCATCCTGCCAGGACCCTGCCAGGACCCTGCCAGTGCTACCTGCATGAACTGATCCTATGGGAGTGTCTGTAGTTCCTAGGGATTCCTTTCAGATCTGAGAGATCATAATGAAAAACTGTTAGTAAATTGTTTATAAGTGGTTAAATCTGTTTCCTTAAAGAAAAGTGAAACCACAAGCAGGATAAGAGGGTCAGAGGAAAATTCCTAGCCCTGGAATCCAATGCACTTTAGAATAAAATACGATAAATTTGCTTAGTGAGTGACAGCAGCACTTGGTAGGAATGCAGTTGTAGCCCATCATTTATCAGAGCTGTGCTTTGCCTCACATCTTTATCAGACAGATTTCTTTGCAGAGCTTGGCTACATCACCATTTGAAAAGATCCAATAAAAATGCAAAGTTTGTTCTTACCTGCCTTTGCCCTCCATGCAGTCCCTTGGTTTGCACTGGATTCCTGACAGTCTTGCCCTTGCAGACCAGAGCTCCATTAGCACAAGTTTTAGGTGACACTCAGATTGCTTTCGACACCCAGAGTGCTTAATTCTTCAGGCTGTCTGGAATATATTGGCATCAGTGGTGAATAATCCCTCCCAAGTCATCACATCAGGCCTGTTTTAGTAAATCTTTCCACTTATTAAGAACAAATTTAAACCATCTAAATATGCTTATGTAAGGAGTCCTTTAAAAATAGTTCGTAAATTTAGGAGCCAGCATAACTGAAAAAATACAATAAAAAAGGAAAAAAAGTCAGTGACATACTTTAGCCCAGTTTAAACTCAGCTGAATCCTCCCATCTTTTACAAAGCAAACAGGAGGTTTTGCATAAAAGCAGCCAGCAAAGTCCTGCTGGTGTTAAGATGTTCTTTCTGAAATGCAAGGCAGCACTTCGTCTGCTTTATGAGCCCAGGGCCGAACTGGTATCTACATTCCTGAACGGGCAGCCAGGATTTAGAGAGGTGCACATGCAGACCAGTGACTCCCCAGCTCTGGAGGAGTGGAGAGGGTGTCCCCTGGACCCAGCTGAGCACTCAAGCTTCTTGCATGACTCTTTGGGAGAAAGAAGTCAGGGGAGCAGTTGCTCAGAATAAGCTGAGGCTGTTCACGGCAGCCCCGGGGAGCAGCGCTCTGTGTGCCAAGCTCTGGGGCCAGGACACTGTAATGTTGGCTAAGAGAAATCAGCAGCACTCAGGAGAGTTACTGTCAAATCTGGGTTGGAGCTGTATTTCACTGAAAGCCAGACTTCCTGCAGAAGCATCCCTCTCTGCATCCTGCAGGGCCTTGTACCCCTGCGAGCACAGCAGCCACCACCTGGCGAGGGCACCTTGCACTCATAGAACGGTTTGTGCAGGAGGAGACCTTAAAGCTCATCTCATCCCAACCCTCTGCCATGGGTAGGGGCACCTTCCACTATCCCAGGATGCTCCCAGCCACATCCAGCCTGGCCTTGTGGCCCCAGTTCCAGGGGTCAGGCATCCACAGCTTCTCTGGACAACCTGCTCCTTGCCTTCCCTTCTGACACAAGGCACTGCCCTTTGCTGCTGAGACCTAGCCTCATCTGTGGGTGTGCAAGAGGAGGTGCAGGTCCAGCCCCAGCTATTACCATTCTCTGCCCTGAGCATGTGCATGAAAATGGCAGTGGTTTGGACAGTGTGTTCTTAAATCGATGATCCTATTAAAAAAAACAGGCTGCCAGTGGATGGAGAATTCATTGGTATTGCAGGACTGTCTTTTAAAGATGCTCCCCAGGGCTGACTTGAAGCTTCTGCTTGACAGGTGTATGTAATGTACCACGATCCAGGGAGAAATCCTGTCTTGTCAATTCAGCTGAAATGAGGCAATGAAGAGAAAGGCCAGAGTCGGCAGGTTCATGTGTGGGTTAATTTACAGCATCTCTAAGTGTCTGCCAGTTCAGTACTTGGAAATCCTGTCACATTCTGTGAGATTGTATGAATTATAAATTCCCACTAATGGCCTCACACATATGGATGTTTCAATAGTAGTTCCTTATTTTTCCTTTTCTGTGGAACAAAAAAAAAAAAAAAGACAAACGGAGTTGCAGCACATTCCAGAGTGATGCATTGCCTGATTGTGACAGCACTTCCCTGTGCCAGTAGGAATTGTATTTATCACTCAGGAAGGTAATCTTCTACACTTCCAATATAAGTAAATATAAAGCATTTTGCTCTGATTTTTGTTCAAGCAGATTTATGTCTTGGATAAACCCAGCTTCCAAATGTACAACCAATATTCAGGCAAGTCTAAACAAAATCTTATTTTAATAAATACACAGTTTGAGGTCTGAAAAGATTTTGCCTTTTTGCACCAAAATGTATAAACAGCAACTATATGCCTCACAACATTTCCACTGAAAGCAAGCATGATTACACTGCCTGAGATGCAATCAAAGCAGAAAGATGTGTTTGTACAGCACAGAAAATGTACTGATATCCAGAGAAGATTATGGTATCTTGCTGCCACACTGGCCCTTAGGTTTAACAATAGCAGTTCTGTTGCAGAGCACTGGGATTCCATCTCTTATTTTCAACTGGAACCTTTTGATGGAAAGAAAATCAGAACAGGTGTCCCCTAAGGGACAGTGTGGAATAGCTTTACATTGACAGAGGGAAGGTTAGATCAGATATTAGGAGGATATTCTTCCCTGTGAGGTGGTGAAAGAGTGGCACAGGTTGCCCAGAGAAGCTGTGGATGCCCCATTCCTGGAAATGTTCAAGGCCAGGTTGGATGGGGCTTGGAGCAATTTCAATTACCTATGTATTTTGGGCAAGAGGGGTTAATATTTTAATCAATAGTTTCCTTTGAAAATATCCTCCACAACTTTGACAACATGTAAATTATTCCCCAACTTTTCTATATTCACATAATCCTAGATGCTCTGTATAAATTATATTTGAAAAGTTGTCACACACACAAGCTTCTGATACCATGGCTGGTCTGGAAGCCAGCCACAGCCCCGGCAACACGTGTGAAGCTCAGCACATTTATTGTTGCTGCATGTGATCTTCTGGTGCTGCAGTGCAGGGGACGGATGTGACACAGTAAAGCCAGCTTCTATTTCACTCCTGGAGGTACCTCCCTCTGCTTGATTTCCTCCTGCCAGCCCCAGCCTGCATGAGTCTGTCATGAGGGAGCACAACTCAGGAAATCTTTCCCCTGCTGAACTGTGTGACTCCAGGATCCATTTCTCTGTAACAGCCCCTCTTGCTGTGACTGCATCAGTAAGCTGTGATAACAGCTCTGCTCTCCAGGGCCACGTTAAGCTGCTTCAGGGCAGACTTTTTTATGTCCTTTTTCTCATGCCATTACGCACAGGCTTCATGTCCAAGAAAATCATCTGTCACTTCCAGTTCCTGCAGCATTATTCTGACAAAATTCAGTCACTACGAAAGTCCTTGATGTCAGAGGTTTCATGAAAGCAAAGCAATAAATTTTGCAGCAGTCAGCTTGTCTTCAGAGTCCTGGTGGCTTTGCCAGAAATCTCACTAACTCCTTCAACACTGATTTGTCAAAGGAATTTTGTTTGCTGGAGTTTCTCTGTTCTTCCACTGCTTTTACTTCCCCCCCCCCCCCACCCTCCCCCCACCCCCCCCCCCCCCCACCCCTTTCTCCCTTTTCCTTTTGTTTTCTTCCCAAGGAAATGGGGGCAAACACAAGTGAGATATTGTACCATCTTGATCACTCCACCATCTGTAAATGGTTTCATTCTTCTGACAATTTCACATGCAACCTTATAAAAAGACCTGGCTCACTTAAGCTGAGAACTTCAAAGATGTACAAAGCTGTGTTGGACCAGTCTGTGCTGGTGCAGCGGGTGATAAGAGGCTGTGTTTGATTTCTGTGAGAATCTCTCTCTGTATCAAATGGCTAACGGGTGAGAAAACATTTCTTCCAGTTGTACAGCTCAATCCCTCTTGAAAATGATGGCAGAGAAAAAATCAGTGGCCAAGGGAGGCTGAGCAGCCCTGCAAGTAAGGAACCTCTGAATTTCCCACTCCATTCTACAGAGAAGGCCATGAAAGGTTAGGAAAGGTTAGACCTGTTGATCTTAGAGACCTTTTCTAACCTCAGTGATTCTTTGAAAGCCTCTGGCATCCTTGCAAATGTTTCAATTGGATTTAATATTGTCTTTTTCTCCTGTTAATAATTTCTCTGTGCCAGCAGTTTTGTCAAGTGCATAGTGCCCATCTTTCCTTTTTTCCCTTTTCCTCGGGCAGTGGACAGCCCTGGGGTGAAGCAGCAATGTCTGCCTGGCCCTGCCTGTCCTTCCACAGCTCCATCCCACTGATTCTAACTAGCTCTGCCATGTACTCACCCCTCCCAGCTCCCATTAAAAACTCCTAGGCTTTGGGGACCCTCAGAACTTGCAGCCCTGTGCTGGGTCTGTCCTGCTTCCCTGGAGTCCACGGTTCAACAGAAAACCTTTGTACCTGGCAGAGGGTAAATGAAAACTAGTATTTTTTGCCTCCTAAAGGCACCTTCCTGAATGTTCCAGTGGCTGTTTTCTTCACATGAACATTTTTCTATTTTCCATCTGTTAGACAAGGTCATGACATTGCATTTTGCCCTGTGGAAATTTTAAACAAAAATAAAGCTATTTTTATTTTGATTTCCAGCTTCTCTGAATATCAAGGGAAAGTGCATTAGCCCCATTTCTTTCAAAATTACTTTTTAATAAAAACATTCATGTTTCTTCTAATACTGAAAACATGGCTTTCTGTTCTCTTGAACATTCCTTGTTTTTCTTTTAAGTAGTTCTGATGAAAATGACTTTGGTTCTCTTTTACAAGAAAGCTTGCATGTAACAAGGCAGAACATTGCCTTGAAATGAAGAAAACATATCTCAGATTTTAATCTTTTTATAAAAAGCCTGACTTTTCTCCCCATCTCATTGCTCATATTTTAAAAAATTATTATCAAAAAGAGAGCAGAAAATCTTGAGTATTACTCTTTGGCTCTGCGTTAAAATTGAAGGTTTTTAAAATTCTTCTTGGCTGTTCACAAGCCCAGAGGATTTCTTTTGATTTTTTAAGCCTCTCTAGAAAGTGCAGCCTTTTCTCTGGGGACAAGTTCTAAAAGAAACAAATCAGAGACAAGGAATTTTAGTAGTCAGTTCACTCTCTGGCTCATTCCTTTGTCTCTCTCCTGTCAAGTCACTTTGATTCTGCATCCCCCACATATCTCAGCCTTTCGAGGCATTTATAAATTATAGAAGTATTTATTATTGTGGGGAAAATATGATCATTCACTGAACTCGTGGTGAACTTTGCACACATGCTCACTCCTTTGGTCCTGAGATTTTTTTTCATAGCCAGCAGTCCCCTTTGCTTTAGGTCTTCAGGCTGAGAGCTTGGCAGGTGAGCTGAGGCTCATTCTGCAGAACTCAGAGCAAGAGCAAAATGAAAAAAAATGCCCACTGAACCCTGCTCTTTTCTAAACTGAATCTGCAACTTTCCTTCATGTTTGTCCAGTTTGCCACGTAAATACAGCAAGCACCATGTTGGTGTGTAAATCTCTGGGAAAAATTTACCCATAGTCCTACACCGAGTTATGGAGAAATTTTTGTGAGATTTTCAGTTCCTTTCTTGCTAAAATATAAATGTGTGTGAGGGTGGTGATGCCTTGGGAGACTACCTGGAACAGAGGCTAGACAGTGTTAAAGGAATAAAGCAGGTATTTATTAAAAGGCCTTCAAAGGATGCACCTTGGGCAGTACAAGAGCCTGGCCAGGGCTACACCCAAGATGGATGATGGGTCAGGAGCTCTCACACTTTTATAAGTTTTGGTCTATTTCCATATTGGGGTTAATTGTCCAGCTACAGCTTCAGGTTATGAAGTCCCACCCTCCCAGTTTGCTCCCCTCAATCCATTGTTGTTTATACTTTTTGTGCCTGAAGCTCCAACGTGTCCTTGGTTCTCAGGCTGAAAAAGTTTGGCTGTTTTGTCTGACTGCACCGTGAAGAGAACTTGCTAACACTTTATGTGAAGCTCACAGTTATACACTAATGCAGTACAGAATCTGGAAAATGCAAAAGCTAAAACTTCAGGCATCAGTGGGATGTGAAAAACTTGTGAGTAAAATTAAAGTAGTTCTCACTTTCTCAGGTAGTATTGAAAGGATAAGTTGGTGTGTATTGAACAGGGATCGTGTCATCCCTCCACTCTTCCAACACCAATAAACAGGACAGTTCAATTGCAAAGGACTGGGGATATTTGGGTTCACACATTTGGGATGCTTGGGTTCACACCTGGCTGTCCCACCTGGGATATCAGCTGGGGGATTGATAACGGGGGATCTGTTCTACTGCTGACTGTGCAGATGCACGACCACATCACGTTTCCTTTCGTACCCTTCCTTGATACTGAAACCAACAAAGTTCTCAGCGTGTGCTGCTCCATTGCTGCAAAGACACTTCTCAGCACAGACACTCTGAATTTGAGCTCAAGCCCCCAGAGAAGGCCACTTAATCCCCAAAAACACCTTCAGTAGCCCCCTTAAAGACTCCTCACTTACTGTGTCTTCTGTGATATCTTCCATTAACGCTACCAGGGACCCAAACCCTGCCTGATCACTCAGTGATCTGTTCTCCACCAGGCCAGAAAATGAATGCATTTAATAAGGATTAACCCCAGCTGGCACTAGGGAGCAATAAATATCATAGCGCCAGTATTTGTAACGCTGCAGTTATCATTGTGTCAGCATTTCTGTTATAAACCAGGGGTTGCAGTGGATTAGAACTCAGCCATAAAAATTTTCTCCAGGCTGAAACTTGGCATAAAAAAGAAATATCAGTCTATGATATTTTTTTTTCTTAACCTTTAAAAAAAAACTTTTCAGTCTATTTTAAGTTGTAAAAGGAAAGAATATGAGACTCTTCCCAAATACTTTAAATCATCATCCAGGCCTCTGGGGAATGAAGAAAGACTCTGGCTGTGGCTGCATTTATGGGTGAGTTTTCAATGGGGTATCAGAAGTTCAGGGATTAAAGATGTTTTTTGGTATTTCTTGAAAGTCAAACCTTTTGTCACATTATATCAAAGAGCTCAATTCTTTAGCAAATATTTAGAAATATTCTTTACAAATGTTTCTTGCTCCCCTTTGGTTCAGAGAAGTGGATAATCTGAAACTACTGGTTCCTCTAAACCACATGGAGTACCCAGGCCAAGCCCCAGGTTAGGGGTCCTACTGTGCTCCCTCCTTGTGCCAGGCTGGGGTAGCTCAGGGGACAGACTGGGGAGGCTGAAATCAGGGTTGTTCAGATTTCACTCTGAGCTGAAACTCGAGGTTTTTATCAGAATTAGTTCCCTCTCAGAAACCCGCTGCACGGCTGAGGGAACTTCCATGGAAGAAGGACATCCCAGCACTGGCGGTGTTGGGAGGAGGAGCAGGCAGAGAGCTGTGCAGGGGGATGCCTCTGGTGGCTCTGAGCTGCTTCCCAGAGCAGACATCCATCCCCCTGCTCCCCACTGCCGCTGCCGGCAGCGCAGCCTGGGGCTCCTGTGTCTGCACAAGCTGCTGTTCGAGAAAAGCACAGCTTACCCTGCAGTGTACGAGCACACACTGCCAGAAAGGTCACCACTGTTTTGTGTAGACCTCAAGAGAAGAACATGAATTAATTTGTTCCCCCCAAATAATGTTTTATTTTAGAAACAGGAGAGCTGGTTTTTTTGTTGGTTTTTTTTTCTTGTGCAGTCTGAGGTATAATATTGAGTTCCAGTTTCCCTTCAGAGCTGAACTTCATCCTCCTACTAGGATGGTTTTATTTTAGTTACCAAATATTTGAGGTTAAAGTGAATAGTTCATCTTTAATGGGATTATCTCTTTCAATGTTTGCTTTCATTACAGTTTGAATTGCTCTGAGCATGAGAATCTAACCTCACCAAAAGCATATTTTTGTAATTTGATACAAACTAAATTTAACCTTTGACTCTCATCTATAAAGACGTTACTTTTTTCCACTGAAAAGCAGAATGTTAGATTAAAGATCTGCCAGTTTCAATTTCCAGGTTGCTAACCTTGCTGTGATTGGGTCCTGCCGTGTGGAAAGCTGTGTACTCAGTAAAGGTATTTAATGTTAGCAGTAACAGTTGAGATGGTCTCATACCTGCTACTTTTAATGGCTGGCTGGAAGGTCTCCACTGATTTTTTACATAGACAATAATTCCCTGACCTACACTGTACAATACAGGAGAACTCTTTGGACAGAGATATTTAAAATAAAATCTTCACTTTCAGTCACGTTACCACGTCATCATAGTTCTTTTGTTAAACAAATAAATTTTATTCAAATGCTTTGGAATATTAAGGCTGTGCTTAGGAAAACTAGCTACACGTTCCCTCTCCTGAGGGCTGGTTTTAAATGGGATACAGAAAGGGAAACAATGTCTCTGTATTATTCACTATATTTCCTCCAGTAAATCATCAGGAAAAGTGGAGAGGACTGGCTTCTTTTTAGGAAAAAAAAAACTATATCCTTGTTCTCTGCTGGAGAAACCTAAATACGTGGAGTTTTCGCTTCTGCTTTGATAAGATTAAGTGTTGAAACTTTCACTGACAAAGCTTTTCAGATATTTGTCAGGAATTTAAGGGTGGGTTCTTTGGAAAGAGCAATTAAGTGTGAGTGAAAAATTACGATGTCTCCAGTCCTGGAGGACAGATCCAAAGTGGATCAGCTGTCAGACTCCTGGGGAAGGGATGGTGCTTCCCTGCCTTTCTGCAGTAATGAAGTAAAGGGGGAAATGGCTCAGTGCATACGTCAGGACACAGAGAGGAATGTGGGTGCTTATATTTATTTATTTAACCAGGAAAATTTACTATGAATTCTACAAAATCCTTTCACTTGGTACGTTTCCTACCTCTCTGCTTCAAAGAAAATCTTTGTGTTCATACACTTACTCAAGTTGCATAGGAGAGACTGATTTAGGTACAAAATTTACACTGTTAAATCTGTCCATTCTGTAGGGGAAAGCAAACGAGGAGAAAAAAAAAACCAACAAACCAAACCAAAACAAAACAAAAAAGAAACACACCTTTATTTCAGCTCTGCAGTCATCAGAGAAGAATACTGCAGCTAAAATTCAAATTTCAGATTGAACACATACTACACTAATAAATGGTCAGCTTAGAAGCATTTCCTGTTTATACACTGTGTTAATAAGCATCCATCACCCATGTCACATATACGGGATACCAAATTCAAATGTCAAACAAAATGTAAGAGGTCACACATTTTCCTTTGCTAACTAAAAGTGTAATTCATAAATATTATTGCTACCAAACTCTCCATCTACAGCACTTGTTTAGAAATATGCACATGTAATATAAATTGTGATTAAATTAAATGGGTATATTATTTCCTGTTTTAAGGGCGAGCAGCAGCATGAATTATGTTTTACTCAATAGGCATTTCAATAAAAACCTACAGCCTAACAAGCTGCTATCATACAGTTCAGCTGCACAGACTAACATGAGAAGGGGCTTATGATCTGCCACTGATATTTCAGCTGTTTCTCTGTCTGTTATTTTTGCTGATGCAGAGAAAACACATTTTCTTAGCTCAAAACCTCTTCCCGTTTTTTGCCATAAAAATTAAGCTTGTTTGGTCTTAGGGGGTTTCTACATACAGAATAAATAAGATAAATATAATCAGGTAATGGCAGGTTTTTTTCATTTTTACTGACTTAAGAAATGTAGAGCTGGAGGAAATCACTCTGTGAAAATAATCAGCAACTCCCATGTTTTGAAATTACTTTTTTTCATTTGTAGAAGTCAAACACTCAAGGGACAAAATAATGGAGAGGTTTTAGAAATTACTTAAACAGATTTTTGAAAATTGAAAATGTACTTTCAATGTCATGTAGTTGCTAAATTTTCTAGAATTTTTAGCTAGCCTGTGGTGTCTCTTTTTTCTTGATACTGAATTTTCAGTTAATTTGAAGCATTTTAGGACGTGATTCAGAATTCTCTGGGGTCATTTTAAAGACTTGCAAAGCTGTAAGTAGAACAGACTTAAATGAATTTGAAGAAAAAGCCTGAAACTCTGATATTATGAGTAATATTGTTACTGGGACAAAACATTCCCCCTTCAGGCCCAGTGAAAGATCTTGCTCACAAAGACACCAAATAAAGATATTAAAATTGAATTAAAAATGTACAATTCCCCCACATTTACATAAAAACTGCCAGAATTCCTTAGCTTTCTGTGTGCAATGAAAGAATAGGAGCAAAGGTACATTTTGCTTGGATTTTATGTAAAGAGAGTCATTCCCACCAAGGAGCTGCAGAGCCCCAGATAAGCAGACCCCGTTACTGCTTGTCTTGAAGCACTGCATACAAAATGTGGTTGCAAATACTGTCAAATCAAAGGCTTTCGAGGCAAATAAGAATGCCACACATTCCCAAGTTATCTACTCCTTTTTTTTTTAAGCTTTGGGTAAAAAAAGGAGGTTTACCAAGTCACTGGAGTCTGGTGTTCTTTTAAAAGCTTGTAAAATGGGAGTCTGAATATTTTCTTTTATTAGGAGGACCATAGTGCACAGCAAACACAAAGAAGATTACTAAAAAGGAAGGGGTGCTAAGACCTTTAAGATACTCAGAAATGAAAATAAGTTCCATATTCTGAAAATCCTAGGAAAACAGCCATAGAGGAGCACTGAATTATATTTCAGAGTTTTTTACAGTAGTGTAAAATCTTTGATGTGTCTCTGTTTATGAAGTGAAGGAGACACCAAGGCAGATACTATCAAAAAGGAAAAATGCCATTCCATTTAAGTATTCCAGTAATGGAAAGAGAGTCTTATTCATTAAAATTTCAGCATTAATAAAAAACTAATTGTATAAATCTTACCCTCCATGTTTTGGCCGCTGAATATCAGTAGTTAAAAATATAATAGAGTGAAGTTATTATCATTAATATGTATTATTGAGTCAACAAACACAGAAGAATTCCAGAATCAGTTTATAAATCACTGTGTTGAGTTTGTTTTGCTGTGGGGTTATATTCTTTAGCTTTTTCATATTCCTGAAAGCTTCCCAGAAGGAATTCCCAAGAGATGTGTCTGTTTTTACACCATACCACATGTGAGCCTGTATTGTCTTTCCATCCTGGAGTGGGAAGAGAAGCCCCCAGCTGGCCCAGGGAGCAGCCCCTGCCTCAGCTGCGAAGGGCAAGGCTGGGCAGCAGCAGCGCTGCAGCTGTAGGGAGGATCAGGGCTTGGAAAAGGTCTATCCAGGAAGCAACCAGACTGCTTGGATCCCAGGGGATCCCTGGAGCTTGTGAACCACAGTTCAGCCCACCAGGGGATTCACAGGGACGGAGCTGGGGGAAGAGGAGGGAGCAAGCACTGCCCTCCTGACGGGATGATGCATGGGAAAGTCCCCAGGGAAAAGCTCTTTCAGGGTTTAATAGGGCAGCAGTGGGGGTGCAATCCAGGCCCACATCAGGAACCCCTGCATGTTCAAAGGAAAGGTTTTATGAGCAAAGACAATCTCCTTCCCTGGTCAAACCCTTCCCAACCTACTGTTGCAACAGACAAATTACTTAATAACTGTCTGCATATTCTCTACATAAGCTTTTTAAAAATAACTGAAAGGCTTTGTAGAATTCGTGTCCCCCACTGTTGAAAAACAGGGACTGAAGTAGGAACATATTTTCTTTTTTTCTCCAAGAGGCTAAGACACTGCAGTTTTTTCCCCTTCTTCACACAAGGAGTACCATGTTCTTGGCAGACAGACATTTTCCTGAAGGCAGAGACAATGCAGCAGCATGTCCCTCTGGTCCAAAAGTGTCCTGTGCATGTTCCAGCTGATCCCAGGTGGTTGCTAGATCTTCTACAAAATTTGTCCCCTTGTTCCGTGCTTATTGCTGAAATCCCTGTTCATTCTTACATGAGGATTTTGTACAATTCATGAAATCTGTTCATCTTCTAGACATTTTAGGAATAATATACATTATTGATGATGATGATAATGATGATGATGATGATGAGAAGAAGAAGAAGAAGAAGAAGAAGAAGAAGAAGAAGAAGAAGAAGAAGAAGAAGAAGAAGAAGAAGAAGAAGAAGAAGTAAACTTTGTGGAAAATTAACCAGTATTGCCACCACAGATATTACCAGTACAGTGGTGTTTTAATCATGCTCCTTTCCCATCCTCCACAAGACTTGTGTTAATTAAAATTAAACATCAGTAATGTTAATAGGTTGTAAAAGAGCTTTGTGCTTTTTCATTTTGTACACAGAATTGTCTACAGCACCTCTTCTACTGGCAGAGGCAATAGTGCTCAACTGTCAGGTTTCCAATTCTTTTGGATTCCCACCTGTGAAATTTTACAACTGCAAAGAGATAATGCGACATCTAGCCACTGATACAGGAACATGGATTTTTAAAGGGCCTGAGGCAAGGATTTGGAGAGGTACCAGCAGTGGGTTCAAGAAAAAAGAAATTCACTTAAGAACCAAACACAAGTTAAGGCAGCAGTTTCTTTAGCAGATTTCTAATACCTACCTGCAGTGTGCATTATTTCACCAAAAATTAAATTAAAAATTGTGCATTAACCACAAATATACCACACACAATTTCCTCCAATATAATCTGGCTTTTTGTATAGGTGTGACTAGCAGAGACCCTTGTATCATTGCCATCTCCCCCAAGGAAGGCAGTCAGTAGCCTCTCAAGGAAAACCTGATTTGTGCATTAAAGACTCCATATGTGCTGAAAGTTTCAAGGTCCAGGGACTAGAAGTATGCACTGGACAGACTGTCTGGAAAGGGCTGTCCTCTTTGAATCACTACTACTCCTATTTTGACTGGAAAAATTAAAAAAGCCTTCCCTCAGAGCATAAAACACACCAAAATGTAAATAATGAAGGACTCTGCTTATCACAGTCATTAACTGCTTTAAAAAAAACGTGTTTGAAAGCAGCCTTCAAAGAGACAGAGCAGATCAGAACAGTCATGGTGACCCTATGGCCACACAGGAAAATGTCACTTTGTCACATATGCATTTAACCTTAAAAAAAATGTCACTTGGTCTATGCATTTTCTTACAGTTACACGTTGCTTAACTTTGAGCATTTTCCCTTTGTGTGCACCATGAAGAGCAGGATATGGGAGTCCATTTGAACTCACAATTAGTGGCCTCTTTTAGGACCCAAAGCAAAGGAGCAGAAGGTGTTGAGCACGGCAAGGCTCCAACAATAAGTAGATAGAATGGGAAAAATTATTTGCCCTCTGTGAATGAGTGTTTGGCTGTGTTATTTCTCACCAGGGCCCCAGTACTGCCCTGTATACTGCTCAGACAAACTGCTCCAAAGTTGTTTGGGTTCATAAATTTTTGTTTTGCACAAAGTTGTCTATGGAGTGTGTGCCACCTTTGTTTGCAGGTGACAGTGAAGAAAGAAGTGCCATGTGGGGCAAACTACAGTCCCCAGGGTAGAGGTGATTCATACTGCTGGGTACATTTGTGGGAAAGCTGATCAGTCAGTTGGAGGTTTGACTTCTGTAGTTACAACTGGAGTTCAGTATGCTGCTGTCCCAGGGCACAAAAGCTGAGCTGGAGCAAAGCTGGAGAGAGGCCATCTCCGAAAAGGAGCAACTTCTCTCCTTTTCCCAATAATGCTGCAGTTCCTCCTCTGTGTCAAAGACAAATGATGGATTCTGATGGGAGGAAGGCTGTGGGACACAATTTTTGCATTTAAAGCCAAATTATATTTCTTCCTGTTTATAACTGCAGAACTCTGGCTCAGCAGAGCACCAGCTCCTCCCAGGCACTGAACATGTGCACAGCAGAGACCAAAAGCTGCACTAAGCCCCTCGATGGCAAATGAAACACAACGGGTAGGTGATGAGAGAAATTTTATCCATCTATGGTCAATTAAGCTAATTTAATACCCCAGCAACTCAGTGTATAACGTTTAGCCCTTTCCATTGCTTGTTTTGTTCCACTGACATTCAATCACTTATTTATCTCTGTTGCCAAAGGGCCACACCTGAGCTCTGATTTATGGAGCACAGTTGCAAGGGAAAGCAGCCGGTTTCACTGCTGATTATTACATTTCTGCTCAGTCAGTAACAAGTTCAACCTGCACAGGTAACTTGGAGGGAAATTGGCACAGAACCTTCTGTTCTTCCACCTGTCCAGCTGTATCCCCTGCTTTTGTTCGAAGTGACAAGCTTTTCTTGCCACCTGTGCGGACTTTGCATGCACTGCTGGGTTACCTTGCAATATTTCTTTCCAGAAACCAATTGAGGTTTTCACTTTTTGGCATGTTTAACGAGCCTGACATTTCTGGGAAGCCTCAGTCCCTGTGTGCATGCATTGGCACAGTAAGCACACCGTGTCTTGAACACATCAAGTTTATCACTGGTGCAGGCTGTGCCTGCAGCTCCCGAGCTGAAGGTCTGACCATCCCCAAAGCACATTCAGGATTGCTTTGATCTACTCACAGACAATGGACAGAGCTGAAGTTTCAGGGTGGTCAGCAGCCTAACTGGCACAATAACCCAGATGGATTACTAAACATCTGGATATCCCCTCCTAAATAAAAATTTTAAAAAAATCACAAAGTAGAACACAGGCAAAATTTCCAAGAGAAGAGGGAAAATATGTCTAGAGAAACCCAGATGCTGAACATCTAGGTTGGATGTGGTTTAGATTGGTGGTGCAGAGGTGAGGGCAATTATTATTTTCTTAGTAGGAAAACAAGACTGTGAACCAACCTGAACCAGCAATGGGCTTCATTAATAAATATAGTTTTCTGGTTTCTAGCCCTGTTTGCAGAGGTTCCGAGCATTTATATTTCATATTTAAGGCAAACAGAGCTTCAGAGGTTCAGCAGAGTTAAAGTCATTGAAGCCTATTGTGTCCCTTGAACCCCAAGACACAGCAGCCTTTTAACTGCAACTTCCCGTGGCTCATTTCCAGTAAAGAAACATAAACATGTGAGGTCTGCTGACTCTCTCTCCATTTAGACTCTGAGAACTTGATAAATGCAAAACATTTGCTTACCTTATGAAGAGGAAGTCATGCTCTCTATTGCAAAATTTTGATGGCAGAATGAGGGACTCATTTGCTATAAAGCAAGAAAAATAATGTGAGAAAACTGTCTTTTCAGACAGATTGTGTGGATTATTTTTTATGATTTCTGACTGTTTTAACTTGGCAAAGTAGGGGTCTAACAAAACAAGTGATGAAGGCTCCTGGCATGGGACTTCTCAAATATTTAGCAAGTATTTGTACATTTTATTAAGTCAGGATGACTCATCCATCTTGACTTGCTTACATGTATGTTTCGTGCTCTATGCTATGTAGACCAATAGAAAGTGTTAGTCATTTGTTTTATTACTGCAGGGTTTTATTTCAGCAAAACCATCTAGTTTGGATGCTGTTTATTTTCAGAACAGCTTGGGGTGAATTTTGTAGGTCTGCAAAACCACTGGCCTTTCCATCTTCTTTTCTAGGCAGAGGAGACATAGAAATGTGAAGTAGAATCTCCGTTTTCAGTTTAAAATAAAGAGAATAAGTTGCTCTCCCTTTAATTCAGGGACTGTGTTCTTGGAAATATAACTCTGGTAAAGATAGAGGAATTATTTTTTTCTGAAATTCTTCTACTACTTTTTGCTGAAGGCCAGGTCTTCTGCAGCTAGGAAAAAAAAAAAGAAAGCCATAACCACAGGTGTTTTGATTTTGGGAAAGCTTCAGTGGGAGGTAAAGTTCAGAAGAGGGAGTGACAATGGCACAGATATTTACTACAGGAGATGGGGACATTTTAATCCATTTTTTAACTTAAATTTGTCCAACTTAAATGAATTTAGTCTCTTCAGGTCTGTAACAGCCCCTGGCTGCCCAAAAACCCCACCAACTGCTGGGTTTGCATCACCTTGAAGTATGAACTTGGTAAAATCACTTCCAGGATGCAAATCTGTGTTTTCTCAACTAAAGTCCTATAATAACTGTGCCATGTTATTGTGCAACCTTTGGAGTGGGGCTGCTATGGCTGCACAAATTTAGTGCTTCCATAACCAGTTACAGAGTCCTCTGCTTATCACAAGGGGGGTGAGCAGTTTTTTGACCAGAAAAAGGGGTCAGGCTCCTCTGAAGATGGCAGCATGACCTAATGAGCTGCTTGTCAGTCTGACAAAGGGGTCAGATTATGCTGCTGAAACATTATGAAGTCATACAGGCTACAAGGCAAAGATCTGGGACATGAGTGTTTAACATATGACCTAAATCTAGCTTAGCTTTGTTCATCTAGACAGATATTCATTTAAGCCAGTTTTGAAATTTCTGTCTGAAGCCAGAAAACCACACAGCTAGACCTAATTTAAGAAAATAAAAACTGGGGGGGTTTCTGTGGAAAATTGTTATTCCAATGAAAAGAAACCCACACCCATAGTGCTTTTCTTCTGCTAAAAATTTCATCTTTTCACTGGAAAAAGGAAAACCTGGGCACTGAAATAGATCTCCTGAAGAGCGCAAATTTTATATGTTAGTTCCTGCCAACAAATTGCTCTTAATGAAAATTCTGTTTCTATCACATTTTTTTGCAGAAAACTCTTGCCTAAGCTTTTATCAGCTCCACACATCACTATTTTCTATTTGCAAAGTCTATGCTACCTTCATGTCTTGTTGTGTAAAAGTTTTTATTATGTTTTCTTTTGCAGACCAACAGCACGCCTTCAGAAAGAGAATAAGGGAAAAATAACTTATCACTAAACATGTCTTTTCCATCAGTAAAAGGGAACAGATGGAATGACATGTGAGAGGTTCTTGAACTGAAAAATATGTGGTAGATACACAATACACGTCTTTAAACTCATGTATAGGAACACACAGACACAAGTGCATGCAGATATGACACACCAACATTGTGTACACCCTTCAAGGTAAATAAATGCAGATGGAAACAGATTTATGTTCCATAGCCAAACACATTCAGCAGCATCCAAAAGAACCCCGAGAAGGACACTGTAGATGTGTGTTGTATCTGCAATAGCAATCTACCTAATCTATTCTGGGTTTTGGCTGGTGTCTCAGGGTTCTCTAATGTTGCCAATTGTGCAGTAAATCTGCTGGGTCACATTACCAGACATATCAATACCATTCACGGTACAAATGAGCCATCAGCAAACTGTGAACACCAATGTAGATCATTTCCAAAAAAAAAAAAAAAGACAATAATAAGTAGGACTGCCCTATCCCCTTACAGGCCTAGGAGTGAAAAATGAGTTATAATGCAGAACACCTGTGCCACATAATGAAAGTCCTGGAAAGCAGTTGTGGCTCAGAAAAGCTGCTCGGGAGTGTAACATAACCCTGCATCCACCATCTAGGAACATAAAGCCAAACAACCAAACCCAAAACAGCTCAGACTGGACACTGCTTTGGCCCAGCAGTTCTTCTGGTGACAAAGAAGCAGGAACACAGTTCAGTGCTTGGGGGTGGTTGGGGCAAACCCTGACATAAAGCCTTTCCCGGCTCAGTCTGGAGATGAGTCCTAACAGATGAGAAGAGTTGCCTCTTTGGAAGGTCCTGGAGATCACACAAATAACAGGGGCTTCCCTTCTCTTACTCAAGTCAATTGTTCCTACAACAGGGTCTCCAGCATGTCACAGAGCCCCTTTATGGATTTTTCCAAATGAAAGATTTGGAGAGGCAGTCTGTGGGAAGAGTTGCTTATTCATTAGACCAATACTTTTGGAAAACAGTGGAGAAGCTTCAGGGCAAAAAGCCCTTGTAGAAACAGTCAATTTCAAAACCAACACAGGCTTAGAAAACCATCTCTATGGTGTGTAATTATGTTAGTCATTCTGTTAGGCTGAGCAGAAAGGGTGGTTGGAGCTGAGGAGATGAGGAAGGTGGTCAGGTGTTAACCCTGGACAGAAACCTGAGTATTGGAGGGTTAGCTGGAGAAAATGATTTTGTGGTGAAAATCCTGATGGACAATCAGACAGAGTTCAGGTGATGGAGTCTCTATCATGTCTCTTGGGAAATGTTTTATTAATAACTTACACTGTGTTTAAAAGTCCACCTCTTATTTCCAGGTTTGATTTTTCTTCTTTGACTTGAAGCCAAAGGACATTGTCTGCCAACCCTGAAGAGATTTTTATTTGTGATATTTAAGGATTGGTAGAGTAACCCAGAATTTAATTTCCACTTATGGATATTCCTTTCAATTTAAGGGTCTTTCCACTCTTTTTTTTTTAACCCAGTGCTTTCTTTTTGTATCAGGAGTCTCTAACTTCACTCTTCAGGGATCACACATAATACAGCACAGATTGGGAAGGAAGGTACTTAGAAAATGCATATGGAAGGTCTAGAGATCCTGAGAAAGCTATAAAGGTCTGCAATGAACACAAACCAGAACCAGTTCCTGGAAGCTTCTAAAATAAAACTGCTGCTTTATTAAAAATTAACATTTTAAACCTAAATCTTACTTTGAGTGGCGAATACAGAATAAACCCAGCAAAACTGAGAAGTAAATTGGTTTCCAGGAGGGCTAATCCTGCATGGTAAACACACTGCTAAGGTAACTGGGGGTTTATGCTGTTGGAAATAGCAGAATTGTCCTCCTTATGGGGAGATTTCACTATTTTGTGCTTTGCACTCCTGTTGTTCTTTGGAAGGTTTTTACGTGACATTACTGGTTGTCCTGCAAAAATTGGGATTAACTTGGAAGACATATATTGCAGATTGGATTAGACTTCAAAGAGGTGTTGCCAAAGAGAACTTTTAAAAGGCTTTAAAAAATGAATCGCACCAATGCAGGCTCTTTTCCTTTGAACACGGGGGAAAAAAGACAGAGTTTAATATTACTTAAGTGCGTCCAGCAATTAAGTTGCTTGGTACTTAGGCAAACCACATGGGGAGGTTTTCAAAGGAAAGAGGATATTCTAGTGACTTTTCAATTATTCCCTTTCTCCACATTTCTTCTGTGCCCCTGAGACAGCTGACGCCCATCTCCATGTCTGAATCTGCCCTCCATACAGAGCACCACAGCCCTGCCAGCCACCCAAAGGGGGAAAGGCTTCAGGCTGACAGAGGGCTGAGTTAGACTGGGTTTTAGGAAGAATTTCTTCCCTGTGAGGGTGGCAAGGCCCTTGCAGAAGCTGCCCAGAGAAGATGGGCATCCTGTCAGGATGATGGGGCTTGGAGTCACCTGGTCTAGCGGAAAGTGTCCCTGCCCAAGGCTGGGGGTTTTAACAGGGAGATCTTTAGGGTCCCTTCCAACCAAACCATTCTATGATTGGCCCAGGATTCCCCTTTCCTGTTTGGGAATAAAATGCCCCTCTTGTTTTTATCTCAGGCTCTGAATGCACTGGGGCATGATGGACACGCCTGTCTGTACCAGCACCCGTGTCTCTGGAACACCACAAAGGGTTCAAACTGGGGATATTTAAAAAGTGATGGGCTAATTTCTGGACAGTGCCTGCCCCAAAACCTCCGTGTGCACCTTGGCTCAAAGGAGCTGAGGCAAAGAGAGAGGAGGGATTGTTTCACACCGTCCCATGTCCCCCAGCCTTGGTCCTGCTTTCCCTTGACCCTCTCCGTGCCATTGCTGGAGAGGACAGCTCAGCATGTCTCATCCAGGCAGCATTGCACAAGGGATGCCACTGGAGTTTCCAAACAAACATTAATGAGATGTTGTTGAGTTTTCAGTGGTTTTGGCCAGGCCCTGCCCTCGTGGAATGGTCAGCTTGGAAGCAACAGGCATGAGGAAGACATGCCCAGGCTTCAACAGCTGCTGGGCACCAAGCAGTGCTGCCCTACTGTCTTCTCCAGTGCCCTGGGGGATGGCCCAAAAAGTGACTTCAGCAGCTCCTGGGCTTCACATCATGTCTTTCAATGGTTTTCTATTCTTCTCCATCTATTTTTAATTTCTTTAGGGTAAGAGGATTTAACTGTC
Organism: Phylloscopus collybita; assembly: GCA_027886175.1. Taxonomy (NCBI): domain Eukaryota; kingdom Metazoa; phylum Chordata; class Aves; order Passeriformes; family Phylloscopidae; genus Phylloscopus; species Phylloscopus collybita. Next base: position 6,202,519 of record JAJNNQ010000019.1, on the reverse strand, counting down.
AGTAAGACTTTTGGATAGTTTGTTTTACTGCAGGGAAGGTGAAGCCCTGACTGGTGGATGAAGTCAAGTGCTTTTCCAAGTGGATTTGGGTGTTTGTAAGGGCATGTAGATGGCAGGGCGGGAGAGCTGCTGTGATAGGGACCTTGGCTGACTGCAGATTTTCTATTGGGAGAGTAAATACAGAGGGTAAAATGTCATTGTTTTTGTAGAACATAATAGATCTCTTTCTTTTTCTCCCGAGAAGCCTGGCAACTCCAAACAAATTTGGGGGCAGTTTTATTAAATGAAAATATTCACGCATTAAGCTAATTTATATCTTTCCAGCCCAGCCCTACAAAAGGTCAGTTGAACAAACCACTCTCTCAGGAGCTGGGGAGGAGTTATGAGCTCACAGTAATCCTTCTAATTGCACTCTACCTCGGTTTTCCATTTTGTTAATCAGCGGCCAACAAATCCCGGCTTTCAGAACTCATTATCAACCTGCTCCATGCTCTTACCCATGCCCTCACCCTTTGGATACACACTCTGAACAACCCTCTGCCTTAGGCATCCTCCAAGGTTTCATTCTGCATCTTTCTGGTGCACAATCATAAGCAACTTCTGAATATAATTCAACTATAAATAACCAGGGTGCTGCTGAACCTGTGGATCAGTGCCGATGGAGCAGCAGAACAGAATGAGCACCAGTGGCCAGCTTTGCTCCTGCTGGGAGCTTTAAAATCCAGCCTGGGCTCCAGAAGATCTCTGCCAGTAGAAACTGCCCAGGCCCAACACTTCATCACTGTATCTCTCTCCTGGCTGGATCCACCCCACCCAACATAAATGTTTGACAAAATCTTACAATTGGAAGCTCAGGTCAATTTCTCACAATCTGCAAATTGGAAAAAAAAAAAAAAAAAAAAAGGCAATTTGAATTTTCTCCAAACTTTACATGACCCTTCTCTCTTCCCTTTGGAGTAGATCTGGCAATTTCCAGGCCTAATGAATTTTCCAAGTTCCAGTAAAAGAGGAAGCTGCCTGCAACCCTGCCTACAAACTTTCAAGCCTGCCAGCTCCTCAAAGCTCAGCAGTGCTTTCCACTGTGCTGCCTTTTTGTGGTATGTGCAGTAAAGATCTACAATTCCCCCAGACTTCCTCCTCCCTTCTTTTTTTTTTGTTTGTTTTTTGTTTTGTTTTGGTTTTTTGTTTGGTTTGGTTTGTTTGTTTGTTTGTTTGTTTGTTTTTGTTTTGTTTTGTTACAGTCTGTCTCAAACACATTAAAAAAAGAGGATTAGAAGTGGGGTTTGGATGAAGAACAGTGACATCTGTTCTAGTGCCAGGTGACTTCCATTTTTTCAGTGTTTTGTGACAAGAACATTACTTAAGAGTATGACTAGATGAGAACCATGTCCCACCTCCACCCTGTGTCCATATGTTTGAGTTTGTCCTACAATGGCCATGAAATATCAATCTTTGCTGCTATTTTGGTGTCTGGACATTACAGCATGTACAAGAGCTACCCTAGAATGAGGTCAAAATACCATGACGGCGAGATTCAAGGGGATTTTCTGCCCCCTTATCTGCTTGGGCTTGTGGCACAGCTGCATTGTCATACTCAAGAGAATGGAGATAGTTCAGTTGCTTGCACTGGGATCTGGGGCATTATAAGTGGCCAGTGCTGTCTGGCTTCATGCTGCCTTTGCTGGGGAACAAGACTTGGGCCTTGCAGAGTTAGATATATGGGGAGAACCTGCTCCAGTTCATCCTTGGAATGAAGGTGATGGGAATTCCTCAGGAGCTGGCCATCTAAAAACTCACACAGATGCATTGACAAGAGGGAAATATACAGCAGTACTTAGAAGCAGATGTCTCTCCGCCACTGGTAAGCAGCCACAGCCACTGCACAGTCATGTGGATCCCTCTGCTGCAATCCAGATTTATGTACAGGGAATCTCATAACAACATAATGCACAGATCTCATCACCAGACCTGGCTGTAGTTCCTCCAGGCTTTCTCCACCCACAAATCTTCCCTTGTTTCCTACCCATGGAGGCTGAAATAAATAGCCACCTGCAAGAGGATTCACTGAGCATCTCCCAGAAGAATCTGTAAATGTACATGCTGCATACTTGGAAACACTCCTGCAAACCTAAACACACCAGTGTTCCCTTTCTATCTGTAACAGAAAGGCTACATTGCCATATGTTCAAAAGCAAAGCAAATTCTCCACCTTGCACACAGAAGGACAGACCTCACTCACCTCAGTTTTCCTCCATTTTGATTCAGATTTTTACCATTTCCTCAAGATGCAGGTAGAAGTCTGAATGGGCTGTTCCAGTGCATCTGGGTACCTCCTTCTGTAACTAAAACAGCTTGGCCAAATCTTCCCTTTGCCTATCTGCTGTTGAGGAGTTGCCTCTATCAGAAAACTGCCTTTGTCACTTCTCTTCAGAGGCTGGTGCCATGGAGGCCATGTCACTTGTCACCTCATTTCTTCACCAACATCTGTTGCACCACCAGCCCTCAGCCCCCACCGTATCACATGAACTGCAGACTCTGCACCAGAGGAATTACGTGGAGCTTGAGGCAGCCCTGATTTATGTTGCAATACAAATTGCACTGTAAGTTATGCTGCCCTCAAAGGCGAGGGATTCTGACAGAGCACCTGTCGTCCAGATTCCTCCCTTCTCCCCAGATCAGCCTCTTGCAAGGTCACATCATGGCCAGCATGGCTAAGGATTCAGGACTCTGAAAGCTGAAGGCACTGAGATGATTGTTTGCCCAAATCAGGTATTTCAAAGATGCTTCATTTAAAGAAATAGAGGGATGATAAAAACAGTAATGGCTAAAACTGCCCTGGCTGTTTAATATGAGTGTCCTTGAAAAGAACAGAAATTATAATAACAAATACCCAGTAAGCAAAATATGAGACAGGTTACCTGTGCACATAAATGACTTAGTGGTTTTTAACTGTTGCTTTTCTTGCTGTTTTAACTTTTTTAACTGTTGCTTGCCAGCACATGCTGATGCGCACAGCAAAGCTGACAAGGCAGACTTAGAAAAGTTTTTTCCAAGTTTGTATCATTTGCTCTCACAGTAGCCTTTTCTGCCCGTTAAGCTTTTTGTGCCAAAACTGGTCAACAGTTCAGATCAAGAAATCAGAGATGAGCAATGGTCAGCTGTAACAGGAGAGGTAAATATTCTATTCTAATGAATCCTCTCCCCTTTTCTCCATCACCTTAAGGAGGTGTTTAGTTCTCATCACACTGTCAAAGAGGACAGTTTCTCTTTCATTTGGCTGGCTTACATCTCACCGACATCACCTGGAAATGAAAGAGAAGAGAGATGACCTGCTGCAATGTTCCAGTCCTCACATGGCCCTGCAAACCAAGACCTTCCATTCAGGCCAGAATAGCAAAGGAAGGGACAAGACCACTACTGGGTTTTTCCATATTATGGCCTCTTTTGCCCCTGGGAACTTTCTGCTTAAGCAGAATTTGAGGAACTTTTTTTTTTTTCTTTTGAATTTCTCTGACATACACAGTTGATTGAAGTGACCCTGCTCCCATAATGAGCTGCTGTGGTTATTAATGTGCCCAAAGCAAGTATTTGAGCTGTTCAGTGCAGCTGGTCCAGCCTGTCCTGAATGCACTGAGCTCTGCAGTGCGCACACCTACTTTTTTGTCTGGTCTATGGCACCCAGAAGGACATGACAGCACAGCAGAGGGGAGACACAGCACTAACAGCTGCACTGAGACAGGGTGAATCTCAGACTTTGAGCCACATCAGTGTCCTTTGGACTCCCCCGTTCATGACATGCACAAAGACTCGTACCTTGGAGGGGAACCATAGGAAAAGGTGTGCTGTATTTGTTCAAAAATTAATTATTCATGTCAGTCAAACCCCTTAGCCTTGAAGGTGTGAAGGGGAAACATTAAACCCGTGCAAAGGTCAGCTTTACCTGGGCCTGCCTATTCAACAAAAGGAGCTAAGGCAGAATGATAAATTGCCAATGAGTTCCTGTGTGTTCAAGCAAATGACAAACAATTAACCTGTAAAACTGAACATTGCAATACAGGAATTCAGCTTTGGGATGGAGTCATCACTGAAACAGGTAAGCAGAAGGTTTTGTGAGTTGTAGATCAATAACTGAGCATCAAATATGGAGAAAAAAGATCATGCAGAAGCATAGGGCACTTTTGCAGACTAACTCTGCTTTTGGTTAACATAAATATCTCAATTCCTGTGGATGAACAAGAAAACACTGATGGTATATACAAAGAAGAAGTAAATGAATCTTCTATTGCTCAGTACTGGACTCTATCAACATGGAACCATTTGCTGAACCAGGGTAGTAAAGTACTCCTTTGTTTATTATCCTCTTGTTTCAAAAACAGGCCACTTGTAAAAGAGGAAATCTCTTGAGGTCAAGTCTTTCACTGAGTTATGCTTATAGATTAAATGCAACTAAGCCCAGTTAATTACACAACCACATATTGGTGTGGATGGAAGAGCAACTTAATAAAAAATTAGAGTTTTGACAATTATGTACTTCAAAGCCCTGAATCTATCACTCTTCCCAGTCTCCCCTAGTTACTGGGATGAAGATTCTTTCACAAATCTCTTTTTTCTGCCAGAAAGTTGGAGCATTTGTTAAAAGAAGACTCAGGGGCTGAAGTAATCTGCAGCCAGCTGCCACATTTCCATGAGATCTAGAGCCCAAGCTCATGGAGAGTTTTTAATGCAATGACTTTACAGCCCCAGGGCTGCCACACTTCTTTGGCTACGAACAGACACTCACCCACTTGGCAAGTTAGGAACCTAAAGTGGGCTAGACATTTTTTGTTTAAGTCCTTAAAAGTTGTTCTCTCTATTTGCTTTCTTTAGTAATCCATGAGTGTTGAACATCTGGGACTCATCATCTGTTTCGTGATGACTATGAGGTATCTCATATTTTGAGCTAGCCCAGTAAACCTTGGTAGGTTTATGTCAGAAACAGTCAGTAGACACTCCTGTGAGCCTCTGGTCATCCAGCTTCCTATGGGCAAGGTCTACCTGCTTTGGATGCGAATTCACATCTGTTCCAATCTCTACATGGTTTTGGTATGCAACTGCTGACACTGACTTGATCTAGGATGTAAGTGTACACCAACAGACTCACAAAAAGCCAAGAAACATTCCATTTCCACGATAAAAATAAATTTTCAAGATTCTTCTTGGAAATATGCATACATTTTAAAAATAAACCACACCAAAGAAAGCAAACAAAGCAAAAGGCTCTGCTACTTTATGATACCAATTTCAGTTCAAAGTGAATTCAGACCTATGACTTGGGCTATGTCTGCTCTAAAGCTCAAGGTCTGTCAGCAGGCCAGTGTTAGGCAAAATTTCCTGTGTGTCCAGAGAGAGAATTTGCAGGCACAGCTTCTGCAGGTTCTGGGGTAACTCTGTGTCCTCCCCCAGAGTATGCAGAGATCTCAGTCCCCTGCCACTGTTTGTGCAGGGTCCAGCTCTGTGCACAGGGGTGGCTGTGCAGTCACCTCACACAGATCCCTCATTGAGAGTCCCAGTGCCTGTGAAGGAGATTCTGATGCAAAGACAGGCCTGCAGGACTTGAAGGGCAGATGTGGGTACTCACCACCTTGTGAAACGTGGTCCAAAACTATAATAAGCAAGAACAAAAATATTTCCTGTTCTCATTAGGGTCTGCTGGTTTGGCCTGCCTGAGAACTGAAATAACTTACTGCCTTATGGCTAGAATTGGGTTGCACACAGAGGGGAATACTTGGACCCATACTTGTATTTCACATTTTTTGCAGGTATTGAAGACTGTGAACATCAGCTTAGTTTGGCTGTAGTAGTAAACAGCAGACCAAATCTGACAGATGCAAACACACCTGGTAATGCCACTTCAGCGTGCAGTACAGCACAGACAAGTCAGCTGAGTCAAATTTATTCACATGTGTTTTTAAAGAGCAGTTCTCAGATGAAGGCTTGGGACTGAAGTGCTGACACCCTTAGTGGAAAGACAATTTAGCTGGCTACAAACAACAGTGACTGTATTTGCATCTGTCATCACAAATATATTTCAGTTTTAGATTGGGGGAGAAGAGAAAACAAACACAACATTTTCTGGTTAAACAGAAACAGAGTATGGAATCACTGAGACCTTCTGAAGGAGATTTTATTTAATTTATTCTTCCCTACACACAGCTAGTTTGCTAGGATATTATAACTCAACTCATTTCTCTGGTGACCCATGGCAACCTCTGGATCAAAAGGATTACTTGTGACTCATAACTTACCTTGGCTAAATATAAATATAGGGCTTTAGGTTAAGTAATCTAGGCCTTAATCAATAAAACATTTAAAGTGACAGTACAAGGAGGGATTTCAAAAGTCGTGCTATTATAATGTTAACTCCTAATACCTGAGTTTCTGGGGCTCTCCCTTTCTGGTTTAACACAGATGCCCCACATCAAGGATTTTCCATGCATTTTGTGCATGCAAGTACAGCTGCATATCATTTGAATGTTCTCCTGTTCCACAGCAAACTCATGCTCATTTTTCCCCACAGGAAATCCAAGCAATTGCCCCTATGTGCAATACCACAATTAGGTGACCATAATTGCATACATAATAAGCTTGTGTATGTTATAGTGCCAGTTTCTCAGATGTGGCCCCCTAAATGGATATCTGAATCTAACTTTTGGTGGTGAGGTTGAGAAAAAAAAAAGTGTGAAAGTCTTATTTCATATACCTAAATTGGACCCAATTTAAATCCCCAATTCTTGTTTAAGTGCCTGTGTTTCAATATCAGACCTTATGTGCAAATCAGCCACCCTGTGGGCTAGTGTTGGCAACCTTGAGATGGGAAAACACAAGCTGAGTAAAACATGACTCCTTTAAAAGAAGCCTGGAAGCTTTCCAAATAACTGCAGGAATGTAAGGATTTCAAAATTATTTTTCCCCAGCCTGGGGAATCTGCAGGGTCACTCCTGCTTGTAGCTGTGGTGGCCACTTGAGGGAAGTGCCAACCCATGGTACCAATGCAAAGCCTGTGCATCCAGTGAGCAGAGAGTGGATGTAGGGCAGGACTGCCCACTCCCAAGGTAATACAGTGGGGTAATACACCCCAGAGATGGATGGGACAAGGGGCAGCTCCTGTCAAACCATCCAATAGTGATTTTCAAGTGTACAGGCACAAATGGATTAGACTTGACATGAACATTTAGCAGGTAAGAAGTTAAAAAACCGGGAAGAATCTGTGTTTATCTGTAATTATTTTAGTATTATTGACAAGCTGGGACTTTGGAAATTATATAAATTATGCTGTCTGCTGTCCATAGTTCCACTGATGTCAGTGGAGGGAGTTTGGACTAACACACCTTCCTCAGAGCTTGTACAGTCCAATTTATGAACATAGAGAAACTACTAGTTTCAGGTATTAAATAAATACATTTTTTTCTTTCTGAAGGAAAGAGCCAAATTTGTATCTGGCTTTTATTCTTGCCCAGGGTAATGGAAAAGAGAAGATGAATTGTAGCTTTAAAAACCTTTCCATGAGTTCTTCAGTATGAATTATTTTATATAATTCACAGAGAAGGTGACATGATTTACATCAATATATACAGTTAAATTGTTCTATATTGTAAACCATTAGCAAAGAGGGATGAAGGGCTTATGAAGAAGAGTGGAGAGACTACACTGTTATGACAGAAATGAAAAATTTCTGGACATGCAAGAAGACATCACACTGTTTCCATTGGAAGATGCTTGTGTATGTTTCCTGCAGCAAATATAAGATCTTTGGCCTGTGCACTGGAGACTGTTCTTTGTTTATTTTTGTTATATACCAGAAAGGTTTGGATAGAAGAGAAGGCAGATTGCACTTCAACTCCCAAAGTACGAGGTGAGGTCGGTGGTGGAGGTATGTGTCAGAGGGATGTAACTCACAGCTGATTGGTCTTATCCAGCCTACATTGTTCATGAAGTGGTATCAGGGGAGGTTTAGGTTGGATTCTTCCCCCAGAGAGTGGTTGGGCACTGAACAGACTCCCCATGGCAGTGGTCACAGCCCCAAACCTGCCAGAGCTCAAGAAGTGTTTGTATGACACTCTTAAGACACTTGGTGGGATTTGGGGGGTTGTCCTGTGCAGGGCCAGGAGCTGGACTCCATGATCCTTGTGGGTCCCTCCCAGCTCAGGGCATTCTGTGATTCTGTGATCCAAGTCCTCATCAATGCAAGAAGGATTGTTTTTACAGCATGGGCTGGTGCTTGCCAAGTTTTGAGGCACAACTGCCACATGTGTCTCCATTCCCAAATGAAGGGGATGCATCAGCAAGCTGGTCCTCAAAGCCAGCATGGTTGGGATATGAACCTTGAGTTCAGGGATTAAGAAATCCCTCTTCCTCCTTTTACACAAGGTCTTGCAAGCAGGATGCTGCATGGTGCAGGCTAAACAAACCAGACACTGAGGTGGAATCACAGGGGTGGTTTTGCTGCAGGAGGTTCCTACAGGAGATTGTGGTTGGGGGAAAGGTGCAACAAATGCACCAAATGGTTTATTTTGAGAAACAGAACTCACCCTGGAGAATACTGTGACACTAGGAAAGGAACTGCAGAGGGACTATCTTGCTGCCACAGCTTCGTCCTTTTCATCATCTAGATGTGTCATTTGGTACAACCCTAGGTAAAGGAGAGCTTGCCAATCCAATACAGGACCTGACACTCTTCATCTTGGAAGTAACTTCAGCCTTGCTTATTTGTTGTTTTCTGTCTGGTGCTGAAGGTTCTTGAGGAAAAACAGTCAGTTTATCTCTTAACCATTCTTGCATCTGTTTTGAGAAAAATTCTTGTTTTCTAAAAAGTGTTTCATTTCCCCCACTATGGACCCATTTAACTTTCCTTTCTAATCTCCTAGCAATCTGGAATGAGGTCTTTAGTAGTTCTGCTTGTTGTGAAACAGCTTTGGGAGATAAGTCCTTGTCCATGTTAACCACACTTCAAATAACCTTTGTGTAACTGTGATGCAAACCCATAATCTCCCAAGGCCCATTTATAACCATTTTAATGACTGAGACTTAAGGATGTTATTGCAGGATGGGCAGGGAGAGAGGGGTGAAGAACTGACCAAGGAAGCACAATTCAGTTTGTCTTCCAAACAGCTCCGTATCGTTCACAGCTTTACAAGGATGAAGTGACTGGTGAGCAAACAAGGAGCCCTAATCTCAGATAAAGAAAGGGGGGTCCCATTCTGACCAGCAGCCTTCTTCTGGAAGGTCATATAAGCCCAAACTCGTTTCTTTGCAGTGAGACAGAGGCTTGAGTTTCATAGGACTCGACACCTTCAAACATAAATGAAACGTACCCTCGGGACAATGAATAGACCAGGCTCTGGTGTCTGAATGCACACACAGAGCAGTTGTGTGCTGTCCTTGGGGACATCAGTGGTGAGGGAAAAGAGTGCCAGGAACTGTACTGAACACTGGAGAGGATGTTGCATTAAACTGTTCTTTGGACAAAGTCATTCTCCCACTACACTCTTTTGGGCTGCCTTTTAATAAAAGAAAATGTGCATGTATGAAGGACAGAAAACAAAAAAATAGGTTTTAAAATAGGATGGTTTCAACATCCCTTCAAATAAGACTCCCAAAAAATATAACAAAAACACACAGTAACATACAGGGGCAGAACTCCTTCTAGAGGAAGACAAAAGCCTCTAAATATCATTTCTGACTACTTTTTGTTTGCTCAATTGCTTTTAATTAAGCCACACTTGGTTTGGAGAGCCAGCCAAGGGTGGAGAACAAAAAGGAAAGCAAGAAATCCAACCCCTCAAACCTTTGCTCAGTTGCTGAGTTTTCCCGGCTTTAAGGCACAGTCTTTCTCCATGAAGGCTCAGTGCTTCTCTCTAAACCTGCTTGGGAGAATTTATTATCCCTGTGTGCAAGTCTTTGAAACCATGATTTTAACGGTAATAATTCCTAAGCAGTGAAATTGGCAAGAGGCTGTAATGTAATGCCAAGTCTATCCTATTATGGTTTTAATTCGAATATACATTTTATGTGTTATTAGAGAAATGTTACTGTCCTTCTTATGCTTAATACTATATGAATAGCTAAAGCCCTCTAATGACCGTGTAATTTATTGTCCCTATAGTTATGGCATTAAGCTACAAGGCACCTAAGACTTGCAAACATTGTAAACTCCAATTACAGCCACACCAGTGATCCTTTTGTCAACTGAGCTAAAAATGACTGAATGATAAGGTTAAGCACTGAGCCTCCTAAGGCAGTTATCTGCAGCTCAGCACCTGTACTACAGAGAAATGTCCCATAAACTGTGCTTAAATGGTTTTACATTGTTATCAGATGTAAGCATAGCAAATACATCCAGCTTCCAGAATGATGCTGATTGCTCTGATTCCACCAATCTTTCGGGTATTTGTCAGCTTTAGCCTAATTTACTGTTAGCAGTACATCAGTGATTCTCAAGAACTTGAGAGATTTCACAGGCACCAGAGTGGATTCTGCCCAACCCTTCAGAAATCCCAGAATTTCACCAAAAATTGCCAGCAGTTTCTGTGTGAGGTGGGGTCTTCTTTTCAAACATCCACAGCTGCTTGAGAAAGTACCAAACTAACTGACAACAGAATTCAGAGAATTTGGAAACAGGTTAGACTGCTTTTGCCTTTTAAGTGACAGGAACTAGGTACCATCTGAGGGTAACTAACATTTGCCTCAAAAAAAGCTGGCCTTCAACAGCAGTGGTAAACTGCCAGAGTCAAAAGTAGACCTCTCACATCAGTGCCTTTGTCTGGCAAAGGAGTCAAGAGAAGTCAGTGCAAAAAGATACTGTAAAGACCAAGAAGAAAAATCTCTCCAATACGAATGACCTCAAATATGATAACTGGAGATATGTCAGAAGACATGTATAATATTGATTCCTCATTGGCTTTTTCTAAACAGGAAGAATATAAATCTAATCCACAGACCAGAAGAACAGCAAGATCCATGCATGGACTAAATTATCTCCATGCAATGTTTGTTATCAGCACAAATGGCTCTTCAGATTTATTAATAATTCTGGTTTTCTTTGCTCATAAAAAAGCTGGGTGGAAATAAAAGGAGCTACCTAGACTGATCCACTCTCTGAGCCAGTCTGTGCCCCATAATTTTAAGAGGCTTCCAGAACCCTAACCCTAGTTTTATCTTTTCACACCTCTGTATTCCAAAAGGAGAGTTGACATTCAGCTTCAGAAGTGACCTAGGAGTCCAGCTGGTGTCCCAGAAAGAAAAAGCAACTTTAAAAAATCCCTGCATTTAGATACTCAGCCCTGTATTCCCAGGTGCCACACCTGGGTCATGGTCACTGTCATTCCTGGTGAGGATGTAAATGAAACAGAAACACACACTCTACCCTGGGTACATTCTGTTTCTATGTAAAAAAGCCTTTCCTAAGCAGTCAATTTGAAATATTCCTGAGATGTGCTGTAAGGCTGAGGGAGACTCTTCCCACACGGTTGTGTTTTATTTCCTTTCTAAAGGTGGAGATGTGTGAGAATTATCACCTGTATCACTGACAATGGCATGCTTACCTGCAGAGTCACTCCTGTTGCCCAATTTGCTACTTATCACATGCTTTACAATACCATGGTGCACAAAAGTACTGTAAAACCCCATTTTATTTTCTATAAAAATACATATATTAAGTGTATATATGCCTATTCCCACAAACTACAATTTGTATTTGTTTTGGAGGGCTTTACACCACTCAAGAGGTGATAGTTAAACAGAGTCCTGGCACCAGCTCCATTAAGGATATTAAAACATTTGCAGAAATTCTCTCCTGGATGATCTGTGATGTCTGTGTAATTCCTCTGGCTAAGCATTCCTCTCAAAAGAGTACATGTAACAAATCAAGTGCATGAAAAGGATAAATCACCTTTCCTCACCTGTGATTTGTGATTGCTCATTTAAGCCATCTAACATTTCTGCAGCCCAAAGAGGAGGACTAAAACCTGCTAAAAGAGGAAAACTGCAAATCACGCATTTCATCAACATTTCAAACTACATTTTGGAAAGGAATGAGCCCTCAAGCTGCATTTTGTGACACATTCGAGATTTGCGTCGCTTCATACATTTCCCATGACCATCCAAATATTCATGAAGAATTAATAACATGGTCCTGCTTTTAGCAAGTTCCATCCATTCTTATTTGTATCTGGCTATAATCAGCACTGAGACCCCAAATAGTGGATGACTGCATTTGATTCTTGAGTCCTTTTCTTTTTGTTTATGTCAAAACAAATTAGCTGGAAGGAGGCTGATGAGGAAATCGAGCAAACTGTGGAAGGTCAAGAGGGCATTTCACTGAAATGTAATATAATAAGTACAATTTAAACAATGACAAATCCCATTCACCTCTTTTGTTTTCTTGAAATGTTTAGAATTATTTTTAACTATCTTTTTAATAAATAAAATTGTTCTATTAGTTTGCTGCACATTTGGATTTCATTAATTTTAGAATATTTTCCAAGCATCTAAAATTAAACAGATGTCATTGGGCTCATTTAGACCTCAAATAACCCTTGCAACAAAACCAATTATTCAAGGGTCAGATGGAAGTTGGAATTTTATAATAAAGGAAAGTTTAAAAGTTAAAAAATAAAATGGAGAAGAAGAAAAAGAAGAAGAAACAATGCCAATTTCATGTCAATTCAATTATTAGCACAATAACTGAAGATCTGTTTTATTGCTGGGGAGAAGGGTGGAACCAAAGAGTGAAAGTTCAGGAAAGCTGGTTTATTCCCAAAATGCCCCCATTATTCCCTTTCCCATGACAATTAGTCACGAAATATCTCTCCCAGCTCTCTAGCTCTACCATGGGGATGGAAAAAGAGCAAAGATTTGGCTTTGTTCTGAAAGTTGGTCCTGTTGGTCAAAGAAATTTCAAGAACATCATGATCATGTCTGGTAAAGTGCAATCCAAGGACACACGACAGAATGGACAAAGGCAAAACCTGGGATCCTGACTACAGTCACACTCTCAACAACACTTCCACCTAATTTAAGAGTGAAGGTGTTGAAATTTTTTTTTATTTTTATTTTTATTTTTTGTCACCACAAATTGTAATTTATTGGGAGGATTTTAGGCTGTGGAAAAGGTTTTCAAGGACAGCTGGCAAACAGGCTGGTAATGTACTGCAGGAGTGTTTCCCAGCAGGTATCTCAGGGGTAATGCTGAGCCAGTCCAAGGTGCTTAGGAGGAACAATTGACTTCTGTGAGCCCTGTAGAAAAGGAAGCTTAAAAACATGGTACATGGAAAGCAACTGCTTTCCCCTTCCTCACACCTTGCCAAAGAGGGAACTGGGCTCCCAGCTCTATAAACATCTCCAGATATATAGGGGTGTGTCTGGGAACAGACAGGAAAAATCCAACCATTGTGATTCCTTGGTTGAAAATTAGGAGCTGGGGTTTATTTTACTGAGCAGGAGGGGAAATGAAGATTGCTTTCCCTGTAGCCTGAGAGACTTTGCAGAGTTCTCCTGCCAGTCTGCAAAGATATGCAGTGGTCCCTGCCCTATACTCTACCATCCTACTTGGCTGCCAGGACTGCTAAATGGAGACAGAGGAAAATGAATAATGGATTCTATGAAAGCTGCATTACCATAACTTTAAAATCCTGCTGCTGAAGGCTGAAGATCCCTTTGAAATACTATCAAGCACAGTGGAAAGGGAGTAGAGGGCTGACATCCAAAAAGAAATTTAATCACTGACCTCTGAAAATCATGGTTTAGGTTTTTCTTTTTCTCTTTTTTTAAGAGACAGTAGCTGTAACTCTCCTCCTGACCCAACATTAACCTTCTGCAAGTTATAACAGATGATTTGTAAAAACACCCCTTTATTGCCTTGACCTGTTTTAGGGCTGCTCCATCCTCCAAAACAGCTGTATCCTGTGGTCTCAGTTAGCTGAGCAGACACGCTGGATTGTTGCTTTGGACTGAATTTGATAGCTCAAGTCATGCAGGTTATTCCCAGAGAGGCACCACAGCCCAGCAGAGCATCTGTTCTATGTTGGGGGGTTTACCCCTAACGTGAAAAAGTAAAAGCTTATGGGAGGTTCAGTGGAAAATTCACCTTGCTGAGAAATGGAAATGGTCAGTTGAAGGACCTGGGCTGTTCTGCTCACAACTGGGGAAGAAGAGAGTGTTCCACATTGAGGATCCTTCCAGACCAGTGTCAGGGCTCTGGCATCCAGCCAGCCCAGCTATCCTGAGGACCAGAGTCCTAAACAGCAAAGAGGAACTTGCAGCACAGACAGATGCAGAGTGAGTAGAGAGCTCCCTAAAACAGACACATTCCTGCAGAAACTCTAAGGCACACTGAGGAACCTGAGCATCCTGCCCCTTAGAGCTCCTTCCCAGCAGCTGACAGGGTACAGGGTCTGCCCTGCCTTCTGCTTCTGCCTACCCTGGGGGTGGTACCAGCATTTAGGGCAAAGCCAAGCTGCCCAAAGGGATGGCATCAGCAGTGGGCTAATCTAACCTGTCTGCCAGGTCTTTGCTGCTGAGCCAGCCAGAGGGTTTGCTCGGGGGAGACAAAGGGGCAGCCAGGACATACAGGGAACAGAGTGAATGTGACAGCAGCATGGCAAACACTGTCCTGGTGCAAGGAGCACCCTGCTTCCTTGTGCCCAGCTGCTGCCACGCTCCAGGGCATCAGGGACTCTTGGCCCTGAGGACAAGCAGGTTCAGGCAGTCCTCATCCTCCTCCACAGAGCAGATGGCAACCAGCACCGTGCTGGGCTTCAGGTGTCTCCGACCTGCTCAGCTGCAGAAAAGGAAAGCCAAACATCTACAGCAATAGTAACTCCCTTCTCCAGGATACTCTTTCCACTGAGAGTCCAAAGAGCAGGAGAGCTTTAAGGAAGGTTTCATGGAAGGGGGTGCTGGGGGCTCTGTTGGCCTGAGCCAGGCTGCAGAGCTGCACAAGAGCCCTTCTGCCTGGAGCTGGGGCAAGCTCTGCAGATCACCA